>OU611828.1:5000-4805000 GCA_914767695.1 Ptilodon capucinus
CTAACCTAACCTAACCTAACCTAACCTAACCTAACCTAACCTAACCTAACCTAACCTAACCTAACTAACCTAACCTAACCTAACCTAACCTAACCTAACCTAACCTAACCTAACCTAACCTAACCTAACCTAACCTAACCTAACTAACCTAACCTAACCTAACCTAACCTAACCTAACCTAACCTAACCTAACCTAACCTAACCTAACCTAACCTAACCTAACCTAACCTAACCTAACCTAACCTAACCTAACCTAACCTAACCTAACCTAACCTAACCTAACCTAACCTAACCTAACCTAACCTAACCTAACCACCTAACCTAACCTAACCTAACCTAACCTAACCTAACCTAACCTAACCTAACCTAACCTAACCTAACCTAACCTAACCTAACCTAACCTAACCTAACCTAACCTAACCTAACCTAACCTAACCTAACCTAACCTAACCTAACCTAACCTAACCTAACCTAACCTAACCTAACCTAACCTAACCTAACCTAACCTAACCTAACCTAACCTAACCTAACCTAACCTAACCTAACCTAACCTAACCTAACCTAACCTAACCTAACCTAACCTAACCTAACCTAACCTAACCTAACCTAACCTAACCTAACCTAACCTAACCTAACCTAACCTAACCTAACCTAACCTAACCTAACCTAACCTAACCTAACCTAACCTAACCTAACCTAACCTAACCTAACCTAACCTAACCTAACCTAACCTAACCTAACCTAACCTAACCTAACCTAACCTAACCTAACCTAACCTAACCTAACCTAACCTAACCTAACCTAACCTAACCTAACCTAACCTAACCTAACCTAACCTAACCTAACCTAACCTAACCTAACCTAACCTAACCTAACCATCGTCTCTGAAACATTGAAAATTTTAATTAAAACCTATTAAATTGCAAAAATTTTCAAAATTTTGACTGGATTCGTTGTTCTGGAACGCTGCTCCCTGCTACCTGTGGGTTTGAGCATAAAAATTAGTATAAAATTTGACAAATTTTGACAAAGTTTTTCGTTTTTTCTATTTTTTACATTAAATTTCTTCTACACATTTCTTGTTTTTCGGTCCACTGTGCTGCATTCGTCGAGCCGCGTCGAACGACGTGTCGCTTGCGCGTGTAGCCCTCCAAATTTTGGAAAAAATCGCAACTTTCGATTATTTTTCAACTTAGAAAAATCCACCTAAGCTCTGCGATCCGTAGTACATTATCGTCTCTGAAACATTGAAAATTTTAATTAAAACCTATTAAATTGCAAAAATTTTCAAAATTTTGACTGGATTCGTTGTTCTGGAACGCTGCTCCCTGCTACCTGTGGGTTTGAGCATAAAAATTAGTATAAAATTTGACAAATTTTGACAAAATTTTTCGTTTTTTCTATTTTTTACATTAAATTTCTTCTACACATTTCTTGTTTTTCGGTCCACTGTGCTGCATTCGTCGAGCCGCGTCGAACGACGTGTCGCTTGCGCGTGTAGCCCTCCAAATTTTGGAAAAAATCGCAACTTTCGATTATTTTTCAACTTAGAAAAATCCACCTAAGCTCTGCGATCCGTAGTACATTATCGTCTCTGAAACATTGAAAATTTTAATTAAAACCTATTAAATTGCAAAAATTTTCAAAATTTTGACTGGATTCGTTGTTCTGGAACGCTGCTCCCTGCTACCTGTGGGTTTGAGCATAAAAATTAGTATAAAATTTGACAAATTTTGACAAAATTTTTCGTTTTTTCTATTTTTTACATTAAATTTCTTCTACACATTTCTTGTTTTTCGGTCCACTGTGCTGCATTCGTCGAGCCGCGTCGAACGACGTGTCGCTTGCGCGTGTAGCCCTCCAAATTTTGGAAAAAATCGCAACTTTTGATTATTTTTCAACTTAGAAAAATCCACCTAAGCTCTGCGACCCGTAGTACATTATCGTCTCTGAAACATAGAAAATTTTAATTAAAACCTATTAAATTGCAATAATTTTCAAAATTTTGACTGGATTCGTTGTTATGGAACGCTGCTCCCTGCTACCTGTGGGTTTGAGCATAAAAATTAGTATAAAATTTGACAAATTTTGACAAAATTTTTCGTTTTTTCTATTTTTTACATTAAATTTCTTCTACACATTTCTTGTTTTTCGGTCCACTGTGCTGCATTCGTCGAGCCGCGTCGAACGACGTGTCGCTTGCGCGTGTAGCCCTCCAAATTTTGGAAAAAAATCGCCCCCCCGCCCCCCCAGTGTTGACCCACTACGTTGACTACATCGGCGGGAAGTCATCCAAATAGTACTTTTCAGTACAAATGAAAAAATTCAGACTCGATCTTTAGCTTTTTAATTGACTTATCCCTTATTATCACGGGATACACCCACGAATCCCAATATATCACGTCAGGGGAACAATTGACACTTGACCTGCGGTATAGCAAAATCATACCGCAAAACCTGACGAAAGGTTTTTTGACCAATTAATATACATGAATTACGAATTGACAACTGACTATTAAAAACAATATTATATACAAATTGACAAAGTTATACAACCTTATATACAAATTACAAATTTATACATATTTACAACTATTTACTAATTATATTTTACAATTTTACAATTTAGAATTTAAATTATAATTATATCCAATTTACACTTTTACAACTATTTACAATAATATTATACAAATTTACAATTTAGAATTAAGATAATAATTACATCAATTTATATTATTATTTGTCGTATTACCGACACCAAGACCTCAGGATGTTTGCGGCCCACCGTACTCCCGTCAAAAGAGGCAACACTCCCATCTCTCCTGACAAAACCGAAAAGACTGTACAGGCCCCGGCCTCGAACGTCCGACGAAGCATCGGAGAATGGGAAACAGCCAAAAAGGACGCTGAGATAAACCCCACATCTTCCACATCTTCCGGAGCAAGCATCTCGACGGCCCTCACAAAGCCAAAGACCAAGACGGTGCCCCCCCAAGATAGTAGACCACTACCCGGGAAACCGTCACCGGCGGAGGCCTCGAGGAGCCCCCCAACAAAAGAGACCTATAGAAATAGAGTCGACGAGGCAAAAGCATGTCTGACTAAAGCCAAGACGCACCTCAGCGTCTCAAGAAACCTCAAGACCGACATCAAGAACGAGGTGAACTCGGCAATCGAGCGCCTCTATCAATTGGTGAAGGAAGGCGAAACAGAAAAGGAAAAGATCAAGGGGAAAAGCTCCAAGGAAGAGGAACAAGGGGAAAAAACTAACAAACAAGAACGGGAAGAAGAAAAGGAACTAAGAAAAAAGGACAAGGACACATCTAACAAACTCTCCGAGATGTTCTCGACACTGGAGGAGCAAACTCGGTTAGTAAAAGAGAACAACGAGAGAATAAAAGAGCTACAGACAGCAATCGAAACCTTGGAGAAGACAACCTACGCGGGAGCAGTGGCGGGAAGCAACGGGAAGAAATCCCCGGAGCCAACAGCACTGCACTCGGTGGTTGTCGCCTCCAAGGACGAAAACGAAACCGGAGAAGAAGTCCTACAGGAAATAAGGAAAACGGTGGACGCAAAGGAAGGATGGATCACAATAGAAAAGGTTAGGAAAGCGAAGGATAGGAAAATTATAATAAGCTGTGGGAGCGAAGAGGATAGAAACAAACTAAAAGAAAGAATAACAAAAGGAGGGGGAAAACTCAGCGTGGAAGATATAAAAAACAAGGATCCTCTACTGATCCTCAGGAGCGTGTTCACGATCAACACAAATGAAGATATCATTAGAGCCCTGAGGAATCAAAATAAAAGACTTTTTGCTAACCTTAATAAAGCCGACGATAGAATAGAAATTAAATACAGGAAGAATACAAAAAACCCTCATACGAATCACATAATTCTAAAAGTCTCCCCAAAGCTGTGGAATCGAATGGTAGAGGCCGAAACTGTATTAATCGACCTCCAAAGAATCCATGTAGCAGACCAGTCCCCACTTGTGCAGTGCTCATTATGCCTGGGTTACGGACATAGCAGACGCTTCTGTACCCAGACCACAGAGAAATGTAGCCATTGTGCAGGCCCGCACAAGAAGGCGGACTGCCCTGATTGGCTCGCTAATGTGGCACCGCAATGCTGCAATTGCAGGCACGCGAAACTGGAGCAGGCAGAACATAACGCCTTCAGCCAAGACTGCCCAGTTAGGCGAAAATGGGACACATTAGCCAGGGCAGCAATTTCGTACTGCTAAGGTGGCCCCAGGCACTACATGGATTCCACAAAACCCCACCAACAAAACAGCATACGGCATAGGCCAAGCAAATCTCCAAAGGAACCAGCTCGCTACCTCCGAATTCATGATCGAAGCGGGAAAGAGACGACTCACAATAGGTTTGCTCCAAGAACCATACGTCGGCGGGACAAAAAGTATGAAGGACTACAGAGGCGTGAGGATCTTTCAGAACACTGGAGCGAATGAAGGGACCGTCAAAGCGGCTATAGCCGTCTTCGACCAAGACATAGACGTGACCCAACATCCGAAACTTACCACAAACAATATAGTGGTGGTAAGCATTCGAACCAGTGCTTGGAAGATCAGCATGGTATCCTTCTACTTCGAGCCAGACCAGCCGTTAGACCCGTATATGGAGCACCTGAAGAAGATCAATAGAGAGCTGGGACCCAGAAGAATCGTCATAGGAGGAGATACCAATGCCAAAAGCATCTGGTGGGGGAGTAACAGGATGGATCAGAGAGGGGAAGAAATGGCAGGTACGATCGAAGAGATGCATATGCACGTGCTCAATCAAGGCAACATCCCAACCTTCGACGTCATCAGAGGAGGACAAAGGTTTTCAAGTCACGTAGACGTCACGGCCTGCACAGAGGATATGCTGACACTGGTGGACGACTGGAAAATAACCGAAGACCTCACAACCTCCGACCACAACGGCATTGTATTCAAAATTAGACTAACAAAACTTAAAGGTATAGAAGTACATAGAACTACAAGAATATACAATACAAAAAAGGCAAACTGGATCCATTTTCGTGAGAAAATGGAACAGTTTAAATCTGAAAATAATATAACAAAAACAAAAATTGAACAAATAAATAATATAGAGAACTTAGAAAAATTCATAGAAAAATACACACAAACAATCACAACAGTATGTAATGAAATAGTACCTAAAAAAGAGATAAAACAAAAACTTACAATGCCGTGGTGGTCTGAGGAGCTCGCAGTGATGAAGAGGGAGGTCGCCACCAGGAAGCGTAGAGTGCGATGCGCAGCGCCGACGCGAAGACCAGCCGTCATCCGGGAGTACCTGAAACAAAAAGAAAATTATGAAAAGGAAGCTAAAAAAGCACAAGTGGAAAGTTGGAAACAGTTTTGTGGGAAACAGGACAAGGAGGGTGTTACAGCGCCTGTTAAAATTATTAAGGCAACGTGTATTCAATCGTCTGAGCTGTCACGAATCACGATTATTGTTTAAGTTTTATTTGTACACCCTCTAATTTTGATTTTTATATAGCTTCCGACATTCTGTCGCCCATCGTGCTATCGACCGCACCATTTGTAACAATTTTATATAAATTAAACGAAAATTACTCAAGAAACCAAGGTTTTGTCATTACGAAACCTTCATTTTGTCCAATACGAGACAAAAATTGGCGACCGTGACAGGACAATTCTATCAACAAGGGCGAAGAATCACAATCGTCGCGACTAACTTCGATGTCAAGTACCAGCCCAGACGAAAAGGAAAACCGTCGACTAAGCTAGCCAGGTCGGTCAGCTGCAACGCACCGCTCCCAGCCTTAGCATCGGCATCAAATACCTACGTCAAGGCCCAAATCTACGCATCATCAAAAGCGCGCCACCTGCGAGCAACACCTGCACCGTCAACTTCAAGGACACCAAAGGCAAAATCGAACAGCATCACGCCATCAGATAAGTGGCCCTCCCTTTTTCGATTTTTCCCGATAATACCTATCCAAAACGTTCCCACAGAGGTCGACCGTTTGGGTGCACTTTGCTTGTGCTATCATTCTATTTTCTATATCATACGTACAAAATATTTAAATATACATGTCATAAATCGTAGTTTAACTATTTCAAGGTCAAGTACATAATGCGTAATTAATACTTTCATACTAGCCACGGGATTAAAACGAAAGAAGTACCCCCTGTTTTAAAAATTAACCGTTAGTCATTTCACTGTTGCTACGCATTTAAATACGAAAATAAACTATTTCTACATTTAACTACTTCATTATATAAATTGGATTAGCAACAAAGTAACCACTCAGCTAAATACTTAAATCTCTGCCCGTATGTTATATTGTTTCGAATACATTGAATTCAATTTCGCCTGGCCGACTATTCCAGCCCCCCGGGCCGCTATCGCTGCCCGCTGTGCGCGTGCCCGCGATCTGTCGGTGCGCTGTGCCGCCGCGCTGCAAGCTCGGGCCGTGCTGACCGCACCGCTGCCGTTGCCGTGCGCGGCCGACGCGGCCGTCCGCCTGGGTGTTACCGGGCGCGGAGCGTCAGATAAGACATTATTTATTCGTAATTTTATCCCATCGTTTGACTTACTGCGTAGTAACACTTTAAAGATATTTTACTTTATTATTTATACTTACCAATAACTTTTACAAATACATAGAATGCCTATATCAGGTGAAGACGTTAACGTCAAAATGTTAAAGGAATTATTCGCTAAACGTAGTTCAGTGAAAGGTCGACTAACGAAGTTTAAACGGTACTTAGAGACTATTTCTACGACAAAGTTATCTACAACGCAGATTAATGAATTGAATTTAACCATAGAAAAAATACAAACTATGTCTGGCATGTTTGACGAACTGCAAACCCAGATAGAAGTTACCAACAGCGAAAACATGGACGCTGAGATGGATGAACGGGATGACATTGAACGAAACTTTACGAGTTATCTAGCAATTGCCCAAGACTTAGTAAATAAACATCGTAACGTCACTAACAGTCCCGATTCACACGACACATCTCAATGCCATAGCGATCACTCACCTCAGTGCCAGAACGTCGCCTTTAAATTACCGCAAATACAAGTCGCTAAATTCGATGGCGCCTATTTCCGCTGGCTTGAGTTTCGCGATACTTATTCATCATTGATTCACGACAACGAACGCATCCGTCCCATTCATAAATTCCATTACTTAGCCTCATACTTGGAAGGTGATGCGGCACGTATTATTTCTAATCTTGAGATCTCTGATAGCAACTACGAAAGCGCTTGGAAACTTCTGTGCGAACGGTATGATAACAAACGTCAGCTGATCAATCATCATCTTAATTCTTTGTTCAATGTCAGTACTTTGACCCGCGAATCAGACAGGTCGCTAAGGTTCATCGTTGATCACGTCACCAAAAATCTTCGAGCTTTAGCTAGTCTCGGTCAACCCACTGAGCACTGGGACACTTTGATAATTCATAGACTTTCGTCGAAACTTGACAGCCGTACCGGCATAAAATGGGAAGAATTTCGCAACGAGATAGCGGAATATCCTACATTAAAACAATTTAACAAATTTTTAACGGATCGCGCAGACATCTTGGAAACCATATATCGCAACAAAGTTGATAAGACTAAAGGACCACCTACACTGTCGCGCGCAGACAACAACTCGCACACAGCAAAGTCCTTCGTTTCCACTACTCCCGATGAAGCTCGCGCTGTTACTAATCGCTGCTCTGTCTGTAAGGGTGATCACAGAATCTATGACTGCCCCCTATTCAGGTCAAAGACTGTGGAGGAACGTAAGGTAGAAGCCGCCAGATTGCGTTTATGTACCAATTGTTTACGCGTGGGGCACAATGTGCGCAACTGTAGACTAGGCCCTTGTCGTGAATGCAAGCGAAAACATAACTCACTCCTCCATTCATCCAGCAATAACGAATCCAGTGATCTTAGCAATAAAGCTGAAATTTCAGTCAACAACTCAAGCATTCGGGACACAAGTTCGAATCAAGTTCTACTATCGACTGCCATGATTCAGGTTACTAATCCGCATACTAAGGCCAATGTGACAGTGCGCGCCCTCTTGGACTGTGGCAGTCAATCCTCGTTCATTTGTCAATCACTTCTGGACAAACTATTACTGCAACCATGCCGCGTAAACAATATCAACATCATTGGCATCGGTAACAACTTAGCACAATGCGTAAACAAAAGCTGTATAACTCAAATACAATCTCTGACCACGGACTATTCAGTAACCTTGTCATGCTACGTGCTCAACGAATTGACAGGTATGATTCCTAAACGTCCTATAAATACTAAACAATTTGAAATACCAAAGGGCCTTCAACTGGCCGATCCAAATTTTAATCAACCCGGAGTGGTGGAAGTGTTAATAGGTGCAGACCTATTTTGGGACCTTTTAGGCTGCGACCAGCGTTCATTAGGCGTTGGTAAACCACAATTGCGTAGCTCGAAGTTAGGCTGGTTGATCGCGGGACCCGTGCCCTTTAAACTTCCGTCACACTCATCGCTAATTGATAATGTTCAATGTAATGCTACTTTTATGAGTGATGATGCCGATTCAATTCATAAACAATTGACAAAATTCTGGGCACTTGAACAAGTGCCTGAAAAACCATTTCAAAGCGAGCTCGATAAGGCATGTGAAGAACATTTTTTATCTAATACCTATCGCATGGACTCAGGTAGATTTTGTGTCAGACTGCCACTGATCGACTCACCTGACTGCCTGGGTGACTCCTACTCGATTGCCCAAACGCGTCTACTCAGCTTGGAGAAACGATTCAGGAGACATGCGGTAATCAAGACGCAATACGAAGAATTTATTAAAGAATACGCTCAATTAGGTCACTTAGAAGAATGTACGGCTTCTAGACCAGACCCATCCTACTATCTGTGCCATCATGCAGTATTTAAACAAAACAGCGAAACTACCAAAACGCGTGTGGTCTTCGATGGATCTGCGCGCACGTCATCAGGATTCTCTGCCAATGACCTACACATGGTAGGTCCCAATGTACAAAATTCACTCTTCTCAATTCTAATTCGAGCCCGTCTATACAAATTTGTTCTAACCGGAGACATCGAAAAGATGTACCGGCAGGTACAAGTCGATGAACGAGATCGCAACCTACAACTCATACTTTGGAGAGAAAATGAGTCTCGCCCCATAAAGGTGTTGCGGTTAAAGACCATAACTTACGGTCTCGCAAGTTCAGCATATGTAAGCACGAGGTGCCTATGGCAGCTAGGAGAGGAGTGCAACGACGAACTCATCGGCACAATAATCAAAAACGACTTCTATGTCGACGATCTACTCACCGGCAGCAACAGCGAGGAGGAGTTGGCCTATATTCAAAAACAGGTGTCTTCCACATTAGCGTCCGGCTGCTTCAATCTGCGCAAATACAAATCTAACTCACCGGCAATACTGAGGTCTTCAATAAGCGAGGAAAACAATAGCGTACGCCTTAGTGAATCAACAAATACACTAGGCCTGGTTTGGAACTCCACAACTGATAACCTACATATATCCATTCAAGTTCCCCCTGAAAACGACGCTATCACGAAAAGATCTATTCTTTCAACCTCATTTAAGATTTTTGATCCGTTAGGCCTTGTAAGCCCTTGCATAATTCTACCCAAAATGTTGCTCCAAACCTTATGGCTCAATAAACAAGGTTGGGACGAACCAGTCAGTTTCAAGATTCAAGAGTCCTGGAAGTCTTTTATTCACAAACTGAATTGTCTAGAAAACTTGCCCATACCAAGATTGGTTCTTTGTGAATCTCCAGACAATATAGAAATTCATGTTTTCAGTGACGCCTCTCAAAAGGCATACGGCTCCTGCGTGTATGTGCGTTCATTCAATTCCCGCATGATATCTGTTAGGCTATTATGCTCTAAGTCCAAAGTAGCTCCTCTTAAACCGACGACTATACCTCGCCTAGAACTATGCGCCACATTGTTAGCTGCCAAATTATGCAAAGCAGTTATGGACTCTCTTCGATGCGAGATCAGTCGCATCGTTTACTGGTCGGACTCCAGCGTGGTTATCAGCTGGCTCCAACATAGCTCGAATAAACTGAAGGCATTTGTAGCTCATAGAGTTAGCGAAATATGGGAACTAACTAACTACTCTAAATGGCGTTATGTTCCTACCGATCAAAATCCTGCTGATCTGATATCAAGAGGTGTGAACCCAGATCTAATACAAGATTTAAAATTGTGGTGGTCAGGCCCCGCTTACCTAATGCAACCTGAACATTTATGGCCCAACCTCCATGAGATAACCGATGAATGCGAGCTGCCAGAGTTAAAGGTCAATTCGGCCTTAATCAAAAACAATGAACACAACAAACTAATCAAAATGGAAAATTGTTCCTCATTCAACAAACTCCGACGTACTTTGGCATACGTAAAACGCTTCATATACAACACGCGTAACTCTAAGGATAAGCATCTTCACCATTTAAGCGTTGAAGAATTAGAAGCTGGATTTGTTGCTTTATGTAAACTTAGCCAACAAGAGTCCTTCCCACACGAATATGAATTACTAATTAAGGGGAAGCCCTTAGGTAATAAATCCACTCTATTATCACTGACGCCCTTTATGGATGACGACAATTTAATAAGAGTCGGTGGTAGATTAGACGCTTCCGAATATAGCTTTAACAAAAAACATCCTATTCTACTACAGGCTTCTCATCATCTTACGAATATCTACTTTAAATTTCTCCACTTGCGAAACCTGCATGCTGGACCACAGCTACTGTTGGCAATTGCTCGAGAAGTTGTGTGGCCCATAAATGGCAGACACTTGGCTCGCCGTACAGTTCATAACTGTGTAATTTGTAGACGCGCACGAGGAAAAACATTAAACCCCATGATGGGGAACCTACCTGCCCAGCGCATCAATGTTCATTTTCCTTTTCGCACGGTAGGGGTTGATTTTGCGGGACCCTTCTATACGCTCAATAGAAAAGGTAGGGGTGCGCGAGTAACCAAAACCTACCTATGCTTATTTGTATGTTTCCGATATAAATGCGTGCATTTAGAAGCCGTCAGCGACCTGTCCAAGGATGCCTTCGTTCTGACGCTACGTCGATTTATTTCCAGGCGTGGCAAGCCAGCGGAAATTTTCTGCGACAACGGGCGCAACTTTGTCGCGGCGGCTAAAGAAATAGGATCTTTCTTAAAGACTAACCAAAATTCCTTTATAAATTTTGCAATCGACGAAGGGATAAAATTCGTATTTTCGCCCTCTTACGCTCCTCACTTTGGTGGCATCTGGGAGGCCGGTGTTAAATCCGCGAAACACCACATAAAGCGTGTCATGGGAAACACGCATCTTACATTCGAGGAAATATCGACTCTCTTCGCCCAAGTCGAAGCCATTCTTAACAGTCGACCTCTTTGTCCTTTATCCTCATCACCCAACGATTATCATTGCCTAACTCCTGGCCATTATCTGATAGGTCGTCCACTCAATGCACTGCCGGGTCCTACACTTCAAGACGGCGCTCCAAACAATTTAAATCGCTACATGAGATTGGAGCAGATTCGCCAACACTTTTGGCAACGCTGGCAAAGGGAATATATCTCCGAGCTACAACAACGCTCTAAATGGCGCACGAATACAGCCAAACTCCACATCGGAGACTTGGTTTTGTTACAAGAAGACAACGTGCCTCCTCTCAACTGGCGTCTTGGAAGAGTCAGCCGCTTATTCAACGGACCGGATGGCATAGCGCGAGTCGCAGACGTCGAGACAACCAAAGGCCGTCTCCGCAGGCCTTTTACGCGCATTTGTCCTCTCCTGGCTGACGAATGCAATGAAGGCTAAGTTGAAAGGAGCCTTTCAACGGGGCGGAAGATGTTACAGCGCCTGTTAAAATTATTAAGGCAACGTGTATTCAATCGTCTGAGCTGTCACGAATCACGATTATTGTTTAAGTTTTATTTGTACACCCTCTAATTTTGATTTTTATATAGCTTCCGACATTCTGTCGCCCATCGTGCTATCGACCGCACCATTTGTAACAATTTTATATAAATTAAACGAAAATTACTCAAGAAACCAAGGTTTTGTCATTACGAAACCTTCATTTTGTCCAATACGAGACAGAGGGACTCTGGGAGGGAATATATAGAGTGATAGGGAAAACAAAAAAGAGACAGGAGGATCTACCCCTAATAAAAAATGGAGAGCAGCTGGACCAGAAGGAGTCGGCTAAAGCCCTCGCGGGGGCCTTCTATCCCGAGGACCTAGAAGATGGAGATGACCCGCACCACAGGCAGACAAGAGAATTAGCAGAACAGGTAAATGTACAGGACCATAATGAAAACTATGACCCGGCATTTACTATGGAAGAACTCTTGGCCTCGGTGCGGTCTTTTAACCCCAAAAAGGCACCCGGCATAGATGGTTTCACCGCGGACATTTGTAGCCAGGTCATATTGGGAGACCCACAAATGCACCTGGCTGCAATGAACAAGTGCTTGGAGCTGAGCCACTTTCCTACCGTCTGGAAAGAAGCGGCAGTGGTGGTTCTGCCAAAGCCTGGCAAAGAAGACTACACAGCGATTAAATCCTACAGACCGATAGGGCTACTACCGGTCCTGGGGAAGGTTCTAGAGAAGATGATCGTCCGTAGAATGAAGCACCACCTTGTACCCCGAATCAGTACACGCCAGTACGGATTCATGCCACAGAAAAGCACCGAAGACTCCCTCTATGACCTACTAAATCATATACGCCTAAAACTAGACCAGAAACAGCTCACAACAATGGTATCACTAGACATAGAGGGAGCCTTTGATAGCGCATGGTGGCCAGCTATAAGAGTCCGTCTAGCGGAAGAAAAATGTCCCATCAATATCCGAAGGATAATTGACAGCTACCTCACGGACAGAAAGGTACGAGTGAGGTACGCAGGTCACGAATACCGGTAGGACACGAACAAGGGTTGCGTGCAAGGTTCAATCGGAGGCCCGATCCTCTGGAACCTTCTCCTGGACCCGCTGCTCCAGGAATTGGAAGGAAGGGGTTACCACTGCCAGGCCTTTGCCGATGACGTGGTACTGTTGTTTGCCGGTGAAACGGCGCTTGAGGTGCAGAGGCAGGCCAATGCCGCTCTCGCCTATATCCAGGGGTGGGGTGAAAGAAATAAGCTCAAATTTGCACCACACAAGACCAAAGCTATGGTGATCACCAGAAAGCTGAAATTCGACACCCCACACCTGCGCATGGGCGGGATCGACATAGGCATGTCTGACGAAATAAAGATCCTGGGACTCACAATTGACAACAAGCTGACCTTTAACGCTCACGCCGCAAATACATGCAGGAAGGCAGCCAACATCTATAAACAGCTGTCGAGAGCCGCCAGGATCAGTTGGGGACTGCACCCCGAAGTAATACGCGCCATATACACAGCAGTAGTTGAGCCGGTCATCTGCTATGCGGCCAGCGCCTGGGCACCGGCAACGAAGAAACTGGGCATACAAAAGGCACTAAACGCCGTACAGAGGGGATTTGCGCAGAAACTCTGTGGGGCATATCGCACTGTCTCCCTTAACTCGGCACTGGTGTTGACTGGAATGCTACCACTCGACCTCCGTATACAAGAGGCAGCGGCCCTTTACGAAGCCAGGAGAGGGGCATCCCAGTCAATACTGGGAGACAGAGAGGTCGAACGTCGAGCTGCATACTCGGAGGGACCCCACCCGGCAAAACATATGAGCCTTGAATTCATTAGCCTGGTAGACCAACAGCAAGTGGAGATCCATAACAGCCAAGCTGTTAGGATCTTCACCGATGGCAGCAAGATTGAGGGCCTTGTCGGGGCAGCACTATCCCTTTGGAATGGCGAAGCTGAGACAAAGACCCTCAAGCTCAAACTAGCACCGCACTGCACTGTCTACCAGGCCGAACTCTTGGCCATATGCCAAGCTACCAGGGTGCTCCTCAGCAGACAAGAGAGCAGTTTTGGCATATACAGCGACTCCAGGGCGGCCTTGGAGACGATAACAAACGCCAACTCCACCCACCCCCTCGCAATTGAAACCCGCAAAAATATCAGGTTAATTAACCACCAGAACAAAGCTGTGACTTTGTTCTGGGTTAAGGCTCACGCGGGGCTCGAGGGGAACGAGCGCGCCGACGAACTCGCGAAAGAAGCAGCACTGAGATCAAAGCGCAGACCAGACTATGACCTATGCCCGGTTTCATTCGTCAAACGACAAATCCGGGAGAAGTCGATTGACGAATGGAACCGGAGATATGAAACACAGGAAACGGCGTCCATCACCAAATTGTTCCTCCCCGATGTGGTAGAGGCATATAGAATAATAACGAAAATAAGGCCTACAGGGATAGTCACCCAGATAATGACAGGGCATGGTGGGTTCTCCGAGTACCTGCACCGGTTCAAATGCAAGGAGGACCCATCATGCATCTGTGAGCCTGGCACACCAGAGACCGTCCCCCACATTGTATGTGAATGTCCCGTATACCTCCTCCAAAGGCAGGAGGCAGAACATGCTCTTAACATAAGAATAGTGAAAGAAAACTTAGCAAAAATTATAGGCAATAAAAACATGAGAAACATATTTATAGATTTCTGTAAGAAAATAGCAATAAAGGTAATAAGTAGAAATAAATAAATAGAATAAGGAATTATGTTATATATATTATGACAAAATATAACCATGGCAAAAGCACAAAATGTAAAAACAACATCGATAAATAAATTGTATGAAAACTAAACAGACACAACACATTAATGTAATAATAATTAAGATACCAAATAAGTAAATAATGTAAATAAGAATAAATAGATAAATACATATTGCTTACCCTGTACTCCTAAATGTATGATCATATAGATATAAATGGAATAAGACAATAATTGTAAGACTGTAATAATAAGAAATAAAGTACAAAGTAGGAACATATAAATAAAATAATAAAATAAATAAATAAATACCTGCCTATCCCACAAGTAGAAAAACAAGGACTCTGATCAAGTTAGAGGTTCACAGCTACATAAAAAAAAAAAAAAAAAAAAAAAAAAAAAAAAAAAAAACCTAACCTAACCTAACCTAACCTAACCTAACCTTTTTTTTTTTTTTTTTTTATCGTGGGAAAATGCATTACGCATCCCCCGCCGACTCGGGGGAGTCGACGGGGGTATGTGGGACTCCCCGGCAGCGTGCCGGTATACCCACTAAAAACCCACGGTGTTCAACACGGTCGCATGTGCTGGGGACACGGGAACGCGGAATCGCAATCTTCCGCGAACCCCAGCGCGACTGCGGCCTTTTCAGGCCTCCTCTCGGGGGGGGATCAGTGTCTCAACCCCACCGGCTCTTTGGTGCTACGCTGGAACACTTCAGCAAAGCACCACCTCACGAGTCCTATACAGGGCGACAGACACCCCCGTGCCTGCCGCCAGGACTCTTGTTAGGGAGGCAGGTTACGGGCGAAACCCGACCTCCTGCGCCCGAGTCTTCGGCGGCGGATCTCCAGGGTCGCATTGGCTTCCCTATCCCTCTCCGCCACTTCCTTCCTGGACACAACATCTTCACAGAACGCGCTGAACGCGTTCCACGACTCCTCGCTACCGACAATAGCGCGAGCAACTGCCGGCAGCGAGAGATCGTGCCCCACACTTACGCGCAGCTCTCTGCGCTGTTCTGCCCAGGCTGGGCACTCTTCTATCACGTGTTGGGCCGTCTCATTGGCACACCCGCCACAGTGGTGGCACTCTGTGGTTGGCTCCCTCCCCGCCACGCGGCACAGGTACCTCCCGAAACAACCATGTCCCGAGAGGATCTGTGTCACGCGGTAGCTTAGGACACCATGTCGTCTGTCCAGCCAAGATGTTAGGACTGGACGGATGGCTTCTACTGTTCTTAGGCCGGCACTGGGGTGCTCTAGCCTCTCCCCCCATTCCTCGAGCGCGCTTTGGCGCAGCTCATTCTTCCTCCCCTTCAGCTCTTCTGGAGCTGGCACATGCCCCCGAGCCCTTGCCTCCTCGCGCCACATGTGTAGCGACGCGAGGATTCCGGCGTCCAGGTCCCAGGGAATCGAACAGGCCAACAGGCACGCCGCTTCACCGGAGATCGTTCGATAGCCACGTATGGCCCGAATCGCCAACACCCTCTGCGGTTTGCGCAAAAGCGCGACGCTCCGGCGGTTCAGAGTGTCGGCCCACACGGGGGCCCCATACAGGGCCATGGATCGGACGACTCCGGCAAAAAGGCGACGGCAGGTGTCGTTTGGTCCGCCTACGTTCGGCAGCAGTCTTCCCAGGGCGGCTGCTGTTCTCGTTAATCGAGGGCCAAGCCTCTCGAAGTGGGCGCAAAAGTCCCAACGACGATCCAGGACCAATCCCAGGTATTTCATGGTTGCCTGGATGTTGATGCGGACCCCACTGATGATGATGTGGGCATCCGATGGCGGCGCTTTGCGAGGCCCGTAAAAACACAGGGCCTCGGACTTATTCAGGGCCACTTCTAGCCCAAGTCGCCGAATCCGACTTACAACCTGAGCCACTCCAGCCGTAGCTAACATGGAGGCTCTCCGGAAGTTGGGGCCGCGGGCAGTCACCAGGGTGTCATCGGCATAACAAGTTACCTCCACACCCCGAAGGTTGGCTCCCCGCAGCACCCAGTCATAACCAATATTCCACAGGAGTGGCCCTAGGACCGACCCCTGTGGAATTCCGCACGTCATATCCAAGTACCCTTGTCCAGACTGACAGGGGTACGTTATTCTCCGCTGCGACAGGTAAGCGCCTATTATGCGGCGCAGATAGGTCGGCACTCCGTGGAACTGGAGTGCCTCCCTGACGCAAGCCCAGGGCAAGGTATTAAAGGCGTTGGCGATGTCTAGAGACACCGCCAAGACGACCTCACCCCGAGAGACCGCGTCCTGCGCGAGACACTTTACCCGCCTTACCGCATGGACGGTCGACCTTCCCCTACGGAAGCCGAATTGGCTATCTGCCAGATCCGGCCCGACATTCTCCAGGTGCTCGACGATGCGGCGTGCGACTACCCTCTCAAAGAGCTTGCCAACATCGTCGAGCAAGACAATCGGGCGGTAGGCGGACGGGGAGTCTGCAGGCCGCCCCTCCTTCCGAAGGAGAACGAGTCTACCTGTCTTCCACCGCTGTGGGATTATGGCTTGAGCCAGACAGGCAGTAAACATCCCTCTTAGTCTCGGTTCCAAGACGTCCAAGGCTTGGGCTAATGCTGGGCCAGGGACACCGTCGGGACCCGGGGCGGTATTTCTAGATTTAAGCCTAGCTATGGCCGCTCCCAGCTCACCTTGAGTCACGTCCGGTATGGTTTCATCCGGGTTATCCACTACATGGGCCAGAACCATGTTAGGTGGCGTAAATTCCTCGCGTTGCGGAAACAAAGCCTCAACAATACTCGCCACCATCTGGGGCTGAAGACTTTGGGTCAGAGGAGGGGCCCATGTACGCAACTTATTCATCACCATCCTGTACGGCCTCCCCCATGGGTCATCGTCCAGAGTGGCCAGAAACTCACCCCTCGCCAGCGAGACGGCTCTTGCGATCTCCACCTGCAAGGTAGTTTTGGCCTGCCTGTAGGAGGCGTACAGATCCGCTTCTTGGGCTGCAGTTCTGCGCCGTCTTCTGCGATATCGAGTGTACTGGCGTCTCCGCGCAACACACGCCCTGCGCATTCGCGCAAGCTCTGCAGTCCACCAGTACACCCGACGTTTAGGAGGAAGAGACCTGGAACGGGCCATTGACGCGTCGCACACCTGCAACATTGCGTCCCCAAACCAATCGGCCTCTTCCTCGACCTCTAGACTTGTAGGCGCGGGCAACCATGACTGAATGATTGCCGCTTCCTTCAATAGCTCCTTATCCAGGCTACGCAATTGCCAACGTGGGCCATCCTCTCTTGCAGCACGGCTTGAGCCGGATGAGCTGTCTTGAAGGGCGGAGACGTCGAACCGGATATATCGGTGATCCGACAACGTCTCCTCACCCTCCACCACCTTCCAACCACGGACACGGCGCTCTAAGACAGGGCTAGCGAACGAAACGTCCACTATGGAGCTGCCCTGCAACCGCACGCACGTGTCCACCGATCCGCGGTTCAACACTGCCAGCCCGACCTCGAGGAGCCACTCCTCCAGCACCCCACCCCGCGCATCTGTCACTGAGGATCCCCACGCCGAGGATTTGGCGTTGAGATCCCCAGCGACCAGCACAGGACGGGGTTGAGATTGCCGGATTAGTGACCCTAATTGAACCAAGAAACTCTCGAATTCGGCCAGTGCTCTGTTGGGGGAGAAGTAGACTGCAATGACCACAATCTCCCCCAGTAAAGCCGACACAAAGCCCGAGCCCTTCCTTACATTAGTGAAGGAGGGGGAGCCAGCACCAGTCCGACACACCATTGCCACTGTTCCCGAAAGATCCCCAGCCCAATTGTCGCCAGGGGGAACATAGTAAGGCTCTGATACCATAGCCACTTGAATCATCCACTGCGCCATGCTCTGGGACAGGAGGTCCTGAGCTCTGGCGCAGTGATTGATATTCGCCTGGAGGAACTTCAGTGTGGCCATTATTTAAATGACCATTGCGTTCCCCTCTTCCCCTGCAGCAGCGGCCGCTGGGCGGGATGGCTGCGTCTGGGCCACGGCCCTAGTAGCACCCTTCCTCCTTCCTCCCCTTGCAGGTTTAGCCGAGCCACAAGCCTTGCTTCCAAGCTTGTGGCCGGTCGGCTTGCTCGACGCTGCGCATACCAAGCAGTATGGCGCAACGGAGCATCCAGCAGACTTGTGGCCCAGCTGTCCACAACGGAAGCAGGCGCTACCACGGTCAACCTCCGCAGAACACTGTTCGCGTACATGGCCTACCTCCAGGCATCTGTAGCAACGAGTCGGCCTCGACTGCAGCAATGTCTTCGCCACCGATGACCAGCCAATGAGGAGATGGTCAATTCCCACGACCTTCTTAGCAGCCGCAACAGGGCAACTGACGAGAACGGTGCCGGGCCCAGACTGGTTCCGGCTAATAACCCCCACCTTGATTGAGGCCACTGGGCACCCGCCGGCCTGAGCAATTGCCTCTGCGACATCTTCCTTCTCGGTCGAGTCATCCAGGCCCGAGATGCGCAGGTCCGCGCATTTCTCAGGCCTAGATACCTTTACGTCCTCTTCCTTGAGGACCTCTCGTAGCTTCTCGGCCAACAAATTGGCCTTGTCACCGCTCGAGGTCCCCGGCAGCTCTAAGACGCGAGCTCCTGTTGCCGCCTTTTTAAACTTTAGGCCCGTAATGCCCAAGCTCGCGAGATCAACTGACCTTTTGGCCTCCATCAGTACACTGGAGTACGTGATCCCCTTCTCCACTGCCGCTGGCTGTAGTTTTATAACTACAGCAGATGAACGAGGAGCCCGCAGCCGCGGTTTCTTAGCCCCCTGTTTTCCGCCACTGGCCGCCTGGGCAGTCGGCTTAGAACCTGCAGCAGTCTTAGCCTTCCTCCGTGTGACCAGAGTCCAAGCCTCATTTGCAGGCGGCCCTCCAACAGGTGGTGGGGCCCTAACCTCCTCCTGAGCGGGCTTGGCCTGTATAGCCCCCCGCTTCTTCTTTTTGTTCTTCTTTGCCCTTCTGCCTTCCCCAGAGTTGGTGGGGGGGGAAGGACGGGAGGGACCAGGCGCCGGCAAAGGGTCAGACACAGGAGGTGAGACCGTTTGAGGGGCAGAACTCTTCCTTGCCCATGGAGCTGCCTTTGGGACAGCTTCGGGCGCTCTAGAACTCAGGGTAGGCTGTGTTCTCGAGTCAGAGGCCAAGGGCGGACGGAGCCGCTTCTCCGGAAGGAGCCTATCCTCCAAAGCTTCAAAGCGGGCATTGACCATTGTGCCCACCGCTTCGATAATGGACCGCTGCAGCGCCTCTGGCTCAAAAGCCGCTCTAGCAGCGGGTTGAGCAGTGGCAGCGTCAGGATGCGCAGCCCGTCGCAGGTCAGCCCGCAACCCAGCCACCTCACTGCGGAGCTCCTCAATCTCTGTTCTGAGGCGGCCATTGTCCGCCGCAAGCTTCCGCGTCTCCGCAGAGGCTGACGTCTTGCTGAGGGCTTCTACAGCAGTCTTAATAGCCGTGGCCGCATCCTTAAGGGTCCTTACAAAGGTGCCCTTTAGGTTAGACGACTTGGCGGCTACTTGCGTTATTAAGTTCACCTGGCGCAGCACCTCATCCGTTAGCTCTACCGCCGGGGTGCCCTCGTCTGTAGATGTCTCCGAGAGGCGCTTCTGCCTCAATTCGTAGACCTTACGCGCAGATTCAGCCACCTCCTTCTCCGCCTGGAGTTCCATGGCTGCCTTCTCCTGTGCAATGAGGTCAGCCTTGGCCTTCGCCAATCCGACATAGTCCCCAGTGGTAGGTGGTCTTCCTCTTCCTCGGCGAGCCCGAGTGGATCCAGGAGTAGGATCACTCTCCGGTTCCTCATTCCGTTTGAGGTAACGCCCCAACTTGTCCCTTCCTGGCGCAGCCGGCACCTTAAGCGCCGGGACGTCCTCATCACTCGAGGAGTTTTTCGACCCCGAGTTTTCGTCAAATCCGTGTCGCGGGCGTTTACGAAACAACTTACTAGTCACTTCATAAACCGCCCTCTCCTCTGGTCTATTAGGTGTGGAGAAGCTGTCGGAGTCCGACATCTCTTCCACCTCCAGATCCCTTGAACCGTCCATACAAGCGGCACGCCGCTCCGTCACACTTCCTGCAGACGCAGACCTACTATGGTCTCCGCGTCGTGCACCAGTCACCTTATCCGATCCACTAAGCAAATCAGTATCCTTATTCAAGCCAAAGTCAGTCATGTTAAGATCCTCCGTCGATATTTTAGTTTTAAGAAATTTGTCCATATCAAATCCCACGAGTATTTCGGGTGCGTACTGTCCACCGGGTCTCCCTCCCCCGGTAACCCTATTTACGCCTGGAGGTCGGGTGGTATCCAGGGTTTGGCCACTAAAGGCTGGTTTGTCGGCCCAGCCGCTCTTTCGAGCCCCTGACGTCGCGAACCGCAACGCCAGATCTCCACGGATTTTTTATTGAGGTTAACTCCTCGCAGCCCTGCCAGTTAAGGCAGGACCCCCGGTTCTACTGTAGGCCGCGAGACATGTCCACGACACCTACAGAGAATAACGGGATCGCCCGGTGGCGGCAAGCCGCGTGCACTTGGCAAACACACCGCGCGAATCACACTGCCTCCTCTCGGCGGCTTCCTTTCATACCTTTCACGCATTCGCGGTTCATCCATCACCTTTGGCAAGACCTTATAAACTAAAACCCCACCTACCCCCAACCCCTTACCCCCCAGAACCCCAATACCCCCCCCCACCCCGTGTCGGACCATTCGCCATCGCCGACAATCAAACCCCCGCAAAGGAGAATGATTGTCGACGATGCCCAGGGTGCACCGTCCCGCACCCATTGTCACACCATAAACGGGTGTGGCAATGGGTGCGAGCACTCGAGGAGGTTGTCCGACCTGGCACCCCAACCTAACCTAACCTAACCTAACCTAACCTAACCTAACCTAACCTAACCTAACCTAACCTAACCGATATAGTCTCTGAAACATTGAAAATTTTGATTAAAACCTATTAAATTGCAAAAAACTTCAAAATTTTGACTGGAATCGTTGTTCTGGAACGCTGCTCCCTGCTACCTGTGGGTTTGAGCATAAAAATTAGTATAAAATTTGACAAATTTTGACAAATTTTTTCGTTTTTTCTATTTTTTTAATTAAATTTCTTCTACACATCTCTTGTTTTTCGGTCCACTGTGTTGCATTCGTCGAGCCGCGTCGAACGACGTGTCGCTTGCGCGTGTAGCCCTCCAAATTTTGGAAAAAATCGCAACTTTCGATTATTTTTCAACTTAGAAAAATCCACCTAAGCTCTGCGATCCGTAGTACATTATAGTCTCTGAAACATTGAAAATTTTGATTAAAACCTATTAAATTGCAAAAAACTTCAAAATTTTGACTGGAATCGTTGTTCTGGAACGCTGCTCCCTGCTACCTGTGGGTTTGAGCATAAAAATTAGTATAAAATTTGACAAATTTTGACAATTTTTTTTCTATTTTTTTAATTAAATTTCTTCTACACATCTCTTGTTTTTCGGTCCACTGTGTTGCATTCGTCGAGCCGCGTCGAACGACGTGTCGCTTGCGCGTGTAGCCCTCCAAATTTTGGAAAAAATCGCCCCCCCGCCCTCCCAGTGTTGACCCACTACGTTGGATGCATGGGCGCGAAGCCATCCAGATAGGTTTTTTGGTACAAAAGCAAAAATTTCAGATTGACTTTTAGAATTTAATTTGACGTATCCCGTATTGTCACGGGATACACAAACGAAGCCCAGAATATTACGTCAGGCAAACAACGGACATAAAACCTGCGATACTGCATACCATATCGCTAAAACCTGACGAAAGAGTTTTTTGACCAAAATTAGAATTAAAAATTGACTTAAATATATACAAATTGACATAATATTTTATACAACAAATATATACAATTGACATTTTACAATTATACAACCCTATTTATTTTTACAACTTTTACAATTTTACCTAATATTTTATTTACAATTTTATATACAATTTTACAAATAGGTCATAAGTTTTAATTAGAAATTATTAATTGTTGCATAATTACATAAAGAAACAACTGTTATTTTCAATCTTCACAATGTCATCTGTCGGCAGGCCCAATGTAAAAGAGACCAAAGTTGTTTACGTACCAAGAAAGCAACCTGAACCGAAACGAATCCCTGAAGCCGTCCCCACTGACTCAGCCGCGCCAATTATCCCACGAAGAGTGAGCCAGCAGACCAGTACGCAGGCCAGCTCGTCCTCGGAGAACCCGATGGCTCGGGCTCACGCGGTCTTTAAAGACATCAAAGCACAGCTCGAGCAATCGGGTAATCTGAAGACTTCGATCAAAGAGGCGGTGACCAAAGGCACAAACACCCTCTACGACATGGTTCTGGTACAAATTGAGGAAAATGCGACTGTCCGAGAGAGACTCGATAAACTTCGGTTCCAACGGGAGGAGGACCTCCGTTTTCTCGAGACCAGACACAGCGGAATACTGGAGGAATTGGCGAAAGCCAACGCCGCCAGGGTACCGCTGGAGTCTGACAATGTTCTCGATGGCATAAAATCCATCGAGAAACTGATCAGGAACGAGGTCATCCAAAAGCTGACAAACGCACCCAGCACACTGACACCTTGCTCAGCATCTGTAGACATCAGCAAAATGACCGAAGAGGTGGGAGAACTACGCCAGGCCATCGGGGAAGTGTGTTCACAGATAGAGGCACTGAAAGCGGCGGCCCCATCATACGCCGAGATCCTCTCGCGACCAGTCGCGACCCCCCCGAACGCCAACATGACTCGCCCACCGAATCACTCAGTGATAGTATCCACCGGTGACGAGAAGGACACTAGCGAGGATGTCCTGACAAAGGTGAGGCAGACGCTCGACGCACGAACTAGCGGCCTACAAATCCAGCGCACACGAAAGGTTCGGGACCAGAAGGTGGTAATTACTTGCTCCACAAAGGAGGAGCTCAACAAAACTGCCGCGAAACTCAGGGCCAACAAAAACCTCAAGGTTGAGGACGCCCTTAATAAAGACCCATTGGTAATTATTAAGGACGTCCTTAACTTCAATACGGATGAGGACATCATTAAGTCCCTAAAGGTCCAGAACCCTGACCTGATGCGGAACCTCACCACGGAGCAGATGCGCTTCTCTGTCCGCTATAGGAGGAGAGCACGGAACCCACTCGAGTCCCACGTGGTTGTGCAGGTGTCTCCTATAGTGTGGCAGAGACTCACCGGTGCAGGAAAGGTCCACATCGACCTGCAGAGGCGTGAGGTCCTGGACCAATCACCGCTAGTGCAATGCACCAAATGCTTGGGCTACGGGCACGGCCGCAGACACTGCAAAGAACAGGATGACCTCTGCAGTTTCTGCGGCGATAAACACCACAAAGTGGATTGCCCAAGCTACATCGCTGGCGATAATCCAAAATGCCGTAATTGCACAGAAGCAAAGCTCCCGGTGACCAACCACTCGGCGTTTGACAGGGAATGTCCAATTAGGTGCAAATGGGACGCTATAGCTCGCTGTAGCGTCTCTTATTGCTAAGGGCACCCACGGGTATCAGGCTATACAAGCGAACCTGCAAAGGAAACGACTGGCGACGCAAGAACTCCACCTCGAAGCCCGAAACCGGAAGTACAACATAGCACTAGTCCAAGAGCCTTACGTGGGGGCCACAGGCGAGCTCAAGGAATACACCGGGACAAGGGTGATTCAGTGTGGTCTACCAAGAACGAAGCCAGTGAAATCGGCCATAATTATATTTGACGAAGAGATCGAAATTTGGCCTAGCCAGATTCCGATCTCAGAAAACATAGCCGCGGCCACACTGAAAACATCCAATTGGACGATCGGGGTTGTGTCGGTGTATTTCGAGGGATCACAGCCTCTTGAACCTTACCTGGACAAACTAAAGCAAATCTGCGCCGGTCTTAAAACAGACAAGATAATAGTGGGAGGGGACGTGAACGCGTGGAGGACCTGGTGGGGGAGCACAGAGGAAGACTCCAGAGGCGAAGAGCTTAGAGGATTTCTGGACGAGCAAAACCTACACATTTTAAACGAGGGTGAAGATCCTACCTTTGACACGGTGAGGGGGGGACAAGTCCTCACCAGTAACGTAGACATAACAGCTTGCTCGACCGGTATCTTCGCTCTCGTCAAGGATTGGAAGGTGGATAAAACTGTTACAAGCTCCGACCATAACGCAATCACCTTCCACCTCGCACTGAAAAAACCCTCGGAGCCCAAACCCACGGGTGCTACGCGCGTCTACAATACTAAAAAAGCCAACTGGGCCAGATTCACCGATGAAATGGTTAAAGCGCTAAACACAAACGATATCACAGCAAAGGAAATAGAGAAAATACAACATAAAGAAGAATTAGAGATAACAATAAATAAATATATAAAGAGTATAACTGAAACATGCAATGAGACAATACCTAAAAGAAAAGGAAAGAAAAATAAAAACCACTTACCTTGGTGGACCGAAGACCTGGACCGCATGAAGAGAGAAGTGGTGAGGAGAAGAAGAAGAATCGCGTACGCAGCTCCCCGTCGCCGGCAACACGTCGTCGATGAATACCTGCAAGAAAAATACAAATATGAGAAAGAAGCAGAAAGAGCACAAACAGAGGGATGGAAAAGATTCTGCACAAAACAGGATAGGGAAAGTCTATGGGATGGGATATACAGAGTGATCAGAAGCACGACAAAACCTCACGAAGACCAACTCCTAATGGAGGATGGAGCTGTCCTGGGACCGGCAGATTCTGCAAAACTATTGGCGACGACATTCTTCCCAAATGACAACACGAACGTAGATAATGATATCCACAGGACTGTTAGAAAGCTAGCTGGAACAATCGCCAACAGAACACAGGAAGACGTAGAAGACCCGCCGTTCACCATGGCGGAATTGAAACGGTCCCTGAACAGCTTCAACCCCAAAAAGGCTCCAGGAGCGGACGGGTTTACCGCAGATATATGCCATAGGGCCATATCAACGGCGCCCGAAGTCTACCTGGCAATAGCCAACAAATGTTTGACCCTGTCGTGTTTCCCTAAACACTGGAAGGAGGCTACTATCGTGGTGCTGAGGAAACCAGGGAAAGCCAACTACAACGAACCGAAGTCGTACCGCCCTATTGGTCTACTATCGATCATGGGTAAAATATTAGAAAAAATGATGATTAAAAGAATCAGATGGCACATCTTACCCAG
Organism: Ptilodon capucinus; assembly: GCA_914767695.1. Taxonomy (NCBI): domain Eukaryota; kingdom Metazoa; phylum Arthropoda; class Insecta; order Lepidoptera; family Notodontidae; genus Ptilodon; species Ptilodon capucinus. Next base: position 30,915 of record OU611828.1, read on the forward strand.
GATCAATACAAGGCAGTACGGCTTCGTTCCACAAAGATGTACAGAGGATGCCCTGTACGACCTCATGCAGCATGTTAGAAGCAACCTTCAGAAAAAGGAAACCACCATAATGATCTCCCTGGACATCGAGGGCGCGTTTGACAACGCCTGGTGGCCGGCTATCAAACGGCAACTAATACGCAAGAAATGCCCAATCAATCTGAGATGTCTAGTAAGCGATTACCTCGATGATAGAAGAGTGTCGGTCCGCTACATAGGGGAAACCTTCCAGAAACAAACACAAAAAGGGTGTGTGCAAGGATCCATTGGCGGACCGACATTCTGGAACATGCTACTGGATCCGCTGCTAGATGATCTGGACGGGATGGGAGTGTACAGCCAGGCGTTTGCTGATGATGTGGTTCTGGTGTTCTCCGGGCATTCAACCAACACCCTACAAGCCCAAATCAACGGGACCCTTGCCCGTGTGCATGAGTGGGGAGTCAACAACAAACTCAGATTTGCCGCCCATAAGACCAATGCGATGCTAATAACAAGAAAACTAAAGTATGATACCCCACACATGCACATGGGAGGCGAAAACATAAACTTGGTCGACGAAATAAAGCTGTTGGGCCTTACGATAGATAGAAAGCTGACCTTTAACAAACACGTGTCGAACGTCTGTCGTAAGGCAACCAATATATACAGACAGCTATCAAAAACGGCCAAAATAGAATGGGGATTGAACCCGGAGATCATCAGAACCATCTACATATCAGTAATCGAACCCATCATAATGTACGCCTCCAGTGTGTGGGCACAATCAGCAGAAAAAATTATGACGCAGAAACTGCTAAACAGCGTACAACGTGGATTCGCACAGAAAATATGCAAATCATACAGAACGGTCTCTCTTAATGCGGCTCTCATACTGGCTGGACTGCTCCCTCTGGACCTTCGTATCGGGGAAGCGGCCCAGCTGTATGAAGCTAAAAGAGGGAAACCCACACCAGGGAACGAGGACCGACAACTGGAGGAGCGAGTCTGCTTCATGCGAGCCCCTCACCCAGCCAGCGAGATGGATATAAACTTTAAATGCCTGAACGACATGGAGCCAGAAACACTAAGCGAACACCAGCTCCCAAGCACACAGATCTTCACTGACGGGAGCAAAACAGACAACAAAGTCGGCGCCGCATATACGTGTAGGAGGGAGGGCGTCGAGGTCAAAACTAAGAAGATGAAACTCGCATCGTTCTGCACCGTCTTCCAGGCAGAACTCTACGCACTATACCAAGCCACAGAGCTAGTGAGTAGACTCAAGCAGAAAACGGTGGCGGTGCTGAGCGACTCGAGGTCATCTCTACAGCTCATCCAAAACCACGACGCCTTCCATCCCCTCGCATATGCCATCAGAAAGAATCTGGCATCAATACTGCAAAAAGGCACCAACGTCGAACTCTACTGGGTGAGGGCGCACGTCGGAGTCCCTGGGAATGAGCGCGCCGACGCACTGGCGAAACAAGCCGCCAACATGACCAAAATAGCTGCCCACTACGACAAATGCCCCGTATCCGCCGCAAAATATGAAATCCGTTCCAACACAGTATCAGAATGGAACAAAAGATACAAAGAGGCAAGCACAGGACAAAACACCAAACTCTTTCTTCCGGACGTAGTTGGAGCTCGAAAGCTACTACGAAAAATAAAGCTCACACCAACCTTAACCCAAATTATAACCGGACATGGTGGGTTCTCCGAGTACTTACATAGATTTAAGTGCAAAGAGAACCCATCCTGTATTTGCGACCTAGACACACCAGAAGACGTCATACATCTGTTAACAGAATGCCCTAAGTACGGTGCAGCAAGGCTCGCTCTAGAAATAGCCACAAATATAAAAATCACCAAAACATCGCTACAAGAACTTTTAGCTCGACAAAATACTAGAGAAGCCTTTATTAAATACAGCACAAGAATCGCAGAAGACGTAATAAAAAGGAATAAAACCAAATAATTGTGATGGTAATATTCTGATGAATATTACAACACAATTATTCATACTATTATACAACATATATAACTATAACTAAGATACAACATCAAAGAACAGAATAACAGCTCAAAATACCATAGACGGAATACGAACGAAGAAAGATGGAAACAACATTAATCAAATTAAAATACAACTGTGATGAAACAAACTTTAAACAAAACAAAACAGAAGATATACAAAGTCCCTGAAGTCTCATCAGGGGAGAAATGCTGATTATCACAAAAAAAAAAAAAAAAAAAACCTTACCTAACCTAACCTAACCTAACCTTTTTTTTTTTTTTTTTTTTTTTTTTTTTTTTTTTTTTTTTTTTTTTTTTTTACGTGGGAAAATGCATTACGCATCCCCCGCCGACTCGGGGGAGTCGACGGGGGTATGTGGGACTCCCCGGCAGCGTGCCGGTATACCCACTAAAAACCCACGGTGTTCGACACGGTCGCATGTGCTGGGGACACGGGAACGCGGAATCGCAATCTTCCGCGAACCCCAGCGCGACGACGGCTTTTGGTAAGCCTCCTCTCAGGGGGGGTGATGTGAAGAGTCACCCCCATCCGGCCATATGGTGCTGTGCTGGAACACTTCAGCGCAGCACCACCTCACGGGTCCTGTGTAGGGCGATAGACACCCCCGTGCCTACCGCCAGGACTCCTGTTAGGGGGGAAGGTTTTGCGCGAACGCCGTCCTTCTGCGCCCTGGTCTTCGGCGGCGGATCGCCAGGGTTGCAGTGGCTTCCCTTTCCCTCTCCGCCGCCTCCTTCCGGGTTACGACATCCTCGCAGAACGCGACGAACGCACCCCACGACTCCTCTCTGTCCTTAGTGGGAGAGGGCGCACCTGCCTCATCCTTCGACCCTTCGATCGCGACCGAACCCGTCGCCGATGCCGGCCGCTTCAGAAAGCGGCCGCACTCATCCCTTTCAGAGGCCGAACGTTTTTTCGTCCCCTTTATCTTCACCTTTGGGGCCGGATGCTCCTCGTCGCTCGTCTGCCGATCCTGGCTCGAGTCGACGTCCGACTTGCGAGAGTCGCGAGAGCGCTTCCGGACGCTCTCCCTATCGACATACACCTTAGGGTAGTCAATTTTAGGGTAGTTATCCTCAGGCAACTTAGGCAGCCTGTCTCGTCTGGTGTCGTTGTCGCCAGGCACTTGCGACTCCAACTCCAGCCTCTTCCTTTCCCTCCTAGCGGCGCGCCGCTCCTCCTTATCGCGTATGGCCTGGGACATGTCCAGGTCCGCGTCACGGCCATAAAGCTCGTCCATCTTCACTTCGTCATGCATCAGTCCTTTGTTCTTGCCAGGGTCATTAGGTTTTTGCGTATCCGTCAGTTTAATTTTAAGTTTCCTTTCCATTATTGTTCCCACGAGTAGTTTGGGCATTAACGTCCACCGGGTCTCCCTCCCCCGGTAACCCTATTTACGCCTGGAAGTCGGGTGGTGTCCAGGGTTTGGCCACTAAAGGCTGGTTTGTCGGCCCAGCCGCTCTTTCGAGCCCCTGACGTCGCGAACCGCAACGCCAGATCTCCACGAATTTTTTAGAGAGGTTGTCTCCTCGCAGCCCTGCCGGTTAAGGCAGGACCCCCGATTCCACTGTAGGTCGCGAGACATGTCCACGACACCTACAGCAGACTTACGGGATCGCCCGGTGGCGGCAAGCCGCGTGCACTTGGCAAACACACCGCGCGAATCACACCGCCTCCTCTCGGCGGCTTCCTTTCATACCTTTCACGCATTCGCGGTTCATCCATCACCTTTGCCAAAGACCTTAAGACTAAACCCCACCTACCCCCAACCCCTTCCCCCAGAACCCCTTATCCCCCAAACCCCTTATCCCAACCCCTTACCCCCCCACCCCGTGTCGGACCATTCGCCATCGCCGACAATCAAACCCCCGCGAAGGAGAATGATTGTCGACGATGCCCAGGGTGCACCGTCCCGCACCCATTGTCACACCATAAATGGATGTGGCAATGGGTGCGAGCACTCGAGGAGGTTGTCCGACCTGGCACCCCAACCTAACCTAACCTAACCTAACCTAACCTAACCTAACCTAACCTAACCCATCGTCTCTGAAACATAGAAAATTTTAATTAAAACCTATTAAATTGCAATAATTTTCAAAATTTTGACTGGAATCGTTGTTCTGGAACGCTGCTCCCTGCTACCTGTGGGTTTGAGCATAAAAACTAGTTTAAAATTTGACAAATTTTGACAAAATTTTTCGTTTTTTCTATTTTTTAAATTAAAATTCTTCTACACATCTCTTGTTTTTCGGTCCACTGTGCTGCATTCGTCGAGCCGCGTCGAACGACGTGTCGCTTGCGCGTGTAGCCCTCCAAATTTTGGAAAAAATCGCAACTTTTGATTATTTTTCAACTTAGAAAAATCCACCTAAGCTCTGCGACCCGTAGTACATTATCGTCTCTGAAACATAGAAAATTTTAATTAAAACCTATTAAATTGCAATAATTTTCAAAATTTTGACTGGAATCGTTGTTCTGGAACGCTGCTCCCTGCTACCTGTGGGTTTGAGCATAAAAACTAGTTTAAAATTTGACAAATTTTGACAAAATTTTTCGTTTTTTCTATTTTTTAAACTAAAATTCTTCTACACATCTCTTGTTTTTCGGTCCACTGTGCTGCATTCGTCGAGCCGCGTCGAACGACGTGTCGCTTGCGCGTGTAGCCCTCCAAATTTTGGAAAAAATCGCAACTTTTGATTATTTTTCAACTTAGAAAAATCCACCTAAGCTCTGCGACCCGTAGTACATTATCGTCTCTGAAACATAGAAAATTTTAATTAAAACCTATTAAATTGCAATAATTTTCAAAATTTTGACTGGAATCGTTGTTCTGGAACGCTGCTCCCTGCTACCTGTGGGTTTGAGCATAAAAACTAGTTTAAAATTTGACAAATTTTGACAAAATTTTTCGTTTTTTCTATTTTTTAAATTAAAATTCTTCTACACATCTCTTGTTTTTCGGTCCACTGTGCTGCATTCGTCGAGCCGCGTCGAACGACGTGTCGCTTGCGCGTGTAGCCCTCCAAATTTTGGAAAAAATCGCAACTTTTGATTATTTTTCAACTTAGAAAAATCCACCTAAGCTCTGCGACCCGTAGTACATTATCGTCTCTGAAACATAGAAAATTTTAATTAAAACCTATTAAATTGCAATAATTTTCAAAATTTTGACTGGAATCGTTGTTCTGGAACGCTGCTCCCTGCTACCTGTGGGTTTGAGCATAAAAACTAGTTTAAAATTTGACAAATTTTGACAAAATTTTTCGTTTTTTCTATTTTTTAAATTAAAATTCTTCTACACATCTCTTGTTTTTCGGTCCACTGTGCTGCATTCGTCGAGCCGCGTCGAACGACGTGTCGCTTGCGCGTGTAGCCCTCCAAATTTTGGAAAAAATCGCAACTTTTGATTATTTTTCAACTTAGAAAAATCCACCTAAGCTCTGCGACCCGTAGTACATTATCGTCTCTGAAACATAGAAAATTTTAATTAAAACCTATTAAATTGCAATAATTTTCAAAATTTTGACTGGAATCGTTGTTCTGGAACGCTGCTCCCTGCTACCTGTGGGTTTGAGCATAAAAACTAGTATAAAATTTGACAAATTTTGACAAAATTTTTCGTTTTTTCTATTTTTTAAATTAAAATTCTTCTATACATCTCTTGTTTTTCGGTCCACTGTGCTGCATTCGTCGAGCCGCGTCGAACGACGTGTCGCTTGCGCGTGTAGCCCTCCAAATTTTGGAAAAAATCGCAACTTTTGATTATTTTTCAACTTAGAAAAATCCACCTAAGCTCTGCGACCCGTAGTACATTATCGTCTCTGAAACATAGAAAATTTTAATTAAAACCTATTAAATTGCAATAATTTTCAAAATTTTGACTGGAATCGTTGTTCTGGAACGCTGCTCCCTGCTACCTGTGGGTTTGAGCATAAAAACTAGTATAAAATTTGACAAATTTTGACAAAATTTTTCGTTTTTTCTATTTTTTAAATTAAAATTCTTCTACACATCTCTTGTTTTTCGGTCCACTGTGCTGCATTCGTCGAGCCGCGTCGAACGACGTGTCGCTTGCGCGTGTAGCCCTCCAAATTTTGGAAAAAATCGCAACTTTTGATTATTTTTCAACTTAGAAAAATCCACCTAAGCTCTGCGACCCGTAGTACATTATCGTCTCTGAAACATAGAAAATTTTAATTAAAACCTATTAAATTGCAATAATTTTCAAAATTTTGACTGGAATCGTTGTTCTGGAACGCTGCTCCCTGCTACCTGTGGGTTTGAGCATAAAAACTAGTATAAAATTTGACAAATTTTGACAAAATTTTTCGTTTTTTCTATTTTTTAAATTAAAATTCTTCTACACATCTCTTGTTTTTCGGTCCACTGTGCTGCATTCGTCGAGCCGCGTCGAACGACGTGTCGCTTGCGCGTGTAGCCCTCCAAATTTTGGAAAAAATCGCAACTTTTGATTATTTTTCAACTTAGAAAAATCCACCTAAGCTCTGCGACCCGTAGTACATTATCGTCTCTGAAACAGAAAATTTTAATTAAAACCTATTAAATTGCAATAATTTTCAAAATTTTGACTGGAATCGTTGTTCTGGAACGCTGCTCCCTGCTACCTGTGGGTTTGAGCATAAAAACTAGTATAAAATTTGACAAATTTTGACAAAATTTTTCGTTTTTTCTATTTTTTAAATTAAAATTCTTCTACACATCTCTTGTTTTTCGGTCCACTGTGCTGCATTCGTCGAGCCGCGTCGAACGACGTGTCGCTTGCGCGTGTAGCCCTCCAAATTTTGGAAAAAATCGCAACTTTTGATTATTTTTCAACTTAGAAAAATCCACCTAAGCTCTGCGACCCGTAGTACATTATCGTCTCTGAAACATAGAAAATTTTAATTAAAACCTATTAAATTGCAATAATTTTCAAAATTTTGACTGGAATCGTTGTTCTGGAACGCTGCTCCCTGCTACCTGTGGGTTTGAGCATAAAAACTAGTATAAAATTTGACAAATTTTGACAAAATTTTTCGTTTTTTCTATTTTTTAAATTAAAATTCTTCTACACATCTCTTGTTTTTCGGTCCACTGTGCTGCATTCGTCGAGCCGCGTCGAACGACGTGTCGCTTGCGCGTGTAGCCCTCCAAATTTTGGAAAAAAATCGTCCCCCCGCCCCCCCAGTGTTGACCCACTACGTTGGATGCATGGGTGCGAAGTCATCCAGATAGGTTTTTTGGTACAAAAGCAAAAATTTCAGATTGACTTTTAGAATTTAATTTGACGTATCCCGTATTGTCACGGGATACACTAACCAATCCCAAAACATCACGTCAGGGAAGCAACTTACACTAGACTTGCGGTGTAGTAAAAATCTACCGCAAAACCTGACGAAAGGTTTATTGACCAACTATTTTTTATTAATTACAAGTGACAATCATCTGTTTTATACAATATTTTATACAATCTGACAACCTTATATACAATTTACAAACTTATACATTACGTCGTCGTTTTTGACCAAAATTAGAAGTAAGAAATTGACTGATATATACAAATTGACATATTTTTTATACAATAAATATATACAATTGACATTTTACATTTATACAACTCTATTTATTTTTACAACTTATACAATTTTACCTAATATTTTATATACAATTTTACCAATAAGTCATAAGTTTTAATTAGAATTTATATTAGTATTTTACAAAAATGTTTGGCCACCGTACTCCCGTCAAAAAACCGGAAGCCGCTGACGTCCTAAAAACGGCCGCCCCGGGCAAAAACGTCAAGCAGATTAGCTTGACGTACCAAAAGAAGGGGAACTCACCGGAACATAGGAAGTCGTCCTCCTCTTCCAAAAGCTCCCCCAAAAGCACCCTCGATGCCCCGGTGAGACCCACTGCCCTAGCAAACAGACTGTTTCAGGAGGCGAAAAGCCAACTGGAACAGTCTGGTAATATTAAGACGACCATTAAGGAGGGAGCCCTTAATGGTCTAAGGGGGCTATACGACATTGTCCTCAAGCAGGACGAAGCCCAACAGGCCCTAACACAGCGGCTGGAGCAGGCGAGACGCGAATGCGAGGATGCTAAAAAAATGGCAGCAGAGCATGCCGGACAGCTTGCCGAACTGACGGACGCCATTAGAAGGACGGACGTGACCTCCCCAGTTCAGAAAGTACTGGAGGAGGTCGAGTCATTGAGAAAAATGGTGTCCTTCGATGTGATCGGAAGGCTGTCCGACATGCCGGGTGCGACGACGGGTGGTGACGGAATGGCAGGATACGCCGAAATACTGTGCGAAGTGCGGGAACTGCGTCGAGTCTCGGAGGAAACCAGGGAACAGGTAACGGCCCTCAAGGAAGGTGCGCCCTTCCATACCCAGAGTACTCCAAAGCCCGACAGCAGCCAAACCCCACCCAAACCCAAGACCTACCATTCCGTCATCGTCTCATCCCACGACACAATGGACACGAGCGGGGACGTGGTAGATAAGGTTCGCGAAGCACTGGACGCCAAAACCAGTGGGTTCAGAGTTCAGCGCGTCCGTAAGGTCAAGAACCAAAAGGTTGTCTTGAGTTGCACCTCCAAGGTAGAGCTGAACAAGATGGCAGCAAAGCTCAAGACAGCCCCCGACCTTACAGTGGAAGAAGCGCTGAATAAGAACCCACTGGTCATCATAAAATACCTCTACGGTCTACTATCTGACGAGGAGATATTGGCGGCCATCAAGTTCCAGAACGCGGATCAACTCACTGGCCTCACGGACGCAGATCTCGACTCCATGAAGGTGAGGTACCAGAGGAGGGCGCGCAACCCTCTGGAGAAACACGTCGTCCTCCAGGTGTCTCCCAGAACGTGGTCGAGGCTGGTGTCCGTGGGAAAAGTCTACGTAGACCTGCAACGAGTGGTTGTGGAGGATCAGTCCCCTCTGGTGCAGTGCACCCGATGCCTCGGGTACGGACACGGCCGCAGACTCTGCAAAGAACCAACTGATCTTTGCAGTTTCTGCGGCGACCCTCACAAGCGGGCGGACTGCCCGCGGTTTCTTGAGGGCGACACGCCAACGTGTCGCAACTGTGATGTTGAAAAACAAAGAGACGTGGGGCACACTGCATTCGATGACGCGTGCCCAGTACGTAAAAAATGGGACAGCATCGCTAGATCAAGCGTGGCATATGGCGAGTGAACACAAACAAAACTACAATATATATCTACACAGAACACACAACAATACAAACATCGCCACCCACACAAATATCAGGTATGACCTGGGAACCTAAACAAACGTTTGTTTGACAGAAAAATTATGTACAATTTTCCCTGGAAAGTATCCAGGTCATACCTAAATATAAATACACCACAAACAAAAACCAAATAGACACGACAACACTGAAGCGTTGCCTAGTCTATTATTATAAATTTCACACGTACACGAGCATATCAACACCAACTATAACAGGATAATCGCCATATGTACACAAACCTAAATACCTAACGCCATGTAACACTAGTAAAAGCAAACATTATACATAATAGAGCAAATTTATATTATACAAAATACACAATTTATACAATCTATCATAACATAATTATAACTTAAATTATACAAATTATACAAACTATACAATTATACAGATTAATAATACCAAAAATAATTACTAACATTATTTAATATAATTACTAAGTTCTATAACCGAAACATAAAAGTGCCACTCTACAAGCTCAAAATATAATATAAAAATATACTATATAATGTAATTATAAAACCCTCCTAGAAAATTATACAAACTGCCAACAAAAAAACTAATCAAAACTTATGACTAACATTACGAAAAATCTTTCGTTCGATTAACCCAAAACAAAGTGCCACTTTCAATATATACGTAAAATGGACTAAATAAACCTGACAAATAAGACAGCATAACATCCTGGACAAAACCCAAAATATCAAGACAAAATCATAGAGTGAAAACAGGACATTGTCAATTATTATAAGTATCTATACCGCTATTCATAAATGTATTACAGATAAATCATCAAAGCTGTAACTTCCAAATACAACTAGAACATCCATAAATAAATTAAACAAACAGTAAAATCAGCAAATTAATAAATAAAGAAATAACACATTAACATTAAAATTTTAAAAATACTAAATAGGAAAAAAAAAAGTAAACCAAAACAAGGTTTCTGATCATGTCAGAAGGAAAGTGGCGGACTGGGCATAAGCACAGTTAAAAAAAAAAAAAAAAAAAAAAAAAACCTAACCTAACCTAACCTAACCTAACCTAACCTAACCTAACCTAACCTAACCTAACCACCTCTGCCCTGTTTCATTTGTCAAGCGACAGATTCGAATGGCGTCGCTTGACAAATGGAACACGCGCTACAAAATGGGAGAAACGGCGTCAGTGACTAAAACATTCTTTCCTGACGCAATTGAGGCATACCCAATAATAAAAAAGATCGCTATCGATCCGGTGCTGACACAAGTCATGACGGGACATGGCGGGTTCTCCGAATACCTAAATCGCTTTAAATGTAAGGAGAACCCGTCGTGCATCTGTGACTCTGCAATCGGAGAAAACCTGTTACATATTGTCCTGGAATGCCCAGCAAACGGCAAGGAAAGACACGACATAGAAATAAAAATAGGGAGGAAAATTGAACTCGACAACATACACGAAATAATTAAAAACAAAAATACAAGACAAGAATTTTTAACATATTGTAAACAAGTAGCTCTAAAAACCATTAAACGTAATAAATAATTAACAGTAAAATTAAATCACACTTAAAAGTAAATACTAGTAAAAATATTAATAACAATAACAAGTAAAAACAAATTAAGATAAAATATAAAAGAAAATAATAAAAGAGATGACCAAAGGCCCTGGTCCCATATCAGGGGAAATATGATAGCCAAACATCAAAAAAAAAAAAAAAAAAAAAACCTAACCTAACCTAACCTAACCTAACCTAACCTAACCTAACCTAACCTTTTTTTTTTTTTTTTTTTTTTACGTGGGAAAATGCATTACGCATCCCCCGCGACTCGGGGGAGTCGACGGGGGTATGTGGGACTCCCCGGCATAGTGCCGGTATACCCACTAAAAACCCACGGTTAAACATCCGCCGCTTTGGAGGGGTGTCACGGGATCGCCTGAGGCATGCAACCGCGACACCCCAGCGGCTGACCCAGCTGTGTTGCCGGGCTCGGTCTAGCTTTACGCTCGACCCCTTCTCAAAGAAGGGATGGAAAGCCATCCCCCATACTATCGAAACCGTGCAATGGATGACAGGTCCCCCGACCTGTCACCCTGGTTTCGGCCGGTGTCAAAACACCTACTTCCCCTTCGAGGCCGGGGGGTTACAGCGTGGCCCCCCCATTTGGTGCCCCGAGGATCGGCCCACATCCGCGCAGATCGCGCACCTCATCGCCGCCTCGCAGCCCGCTGCCCTATGACCCGCCCCTCCGCAATTGAAACATAGGGCACCGCGGTCAACACCCGAAGGGCATTTCGCCCTCGTGTGGCCAACTCCCATGCACTTAAAACAGCGCATGGGGCGCCGCTGCAGCGCCTCCACCCTGGCCGTGCTCCAACCCACTTGGAGCTCGCCTGCCTTCACTAGGGACTTGGCCGCCTCCGCTGGACAGTTGACAACAACTGCCCCCATGTTGCCCTGGACATACCGGACCTCCCTCGTCCCTACGAGGTCCACGGCACACCTCCCCGCCTGCGCAACCGCTGCCACCACCCTGTCCTTGGTGGCGGAGTCGTCCAGCCCAGAGATGCGTATCTCTACGCATTTCGTGGGTCGAACGACCCTTGCCCACCCCTCCAAGGCGACGCTTAGCATCCCAGCCAGCTTATCCGCTTTCCCCTCCTCCTGTCCCTGCGGCAACTCCAGGACTCTGGCCCCCGTTGCACCCTGGCGGAACCTAAGGGATTCTATCCCGAGGTCCGCCAGGTTCACTCTTTCCCTCGCCCTGGCCATTATCTGGCCATATGTCACTCCAGCGGCAGCCGCGTCCTCTGACATCGTCACCACCACCACAGAAGTGCGGGGTGGCACGATTTCCTGCCTGGCCGCTGGAGGAGCCGCCTTCCTTTTCCCCTTCTTGGGCCCCTTCTTGGGCCTCCCAACAAGGGTGAAGCCCTCGTCGTCACCCTCCGCAACATCCGGTGGGGGTACAGCCTTGGCCGCAGCCACCGTTCCCCCCGACCCCGACTTCGACCTCCCTGATTTGGCCGCAGAAGGCCCAGGCCGAGCCCTCACCGGCCCACAGTGGGCCCAAACTGAAAATTGGTGGACATAGGCAACAAAGTTCCAATATCGATGCGATTTTTTTTTATATGACGTGTTAAGATATTCCTGACAACTTTTATTCAGATAAAATTTCTTCTAAAGTTGATAGTTTGTCTTGAAAAAAATAAATTAGATTTTTTTGTATGGAGCGAATTACGTTTCATTTATTTTCTTCAATTGTACAAATATGTTGGGTTTGTGGCGTGAGTATATGATAGCTAGGGTCATTCTCTATCCACGAAAAAATAAATCAGCGCCGGCCATCTGCGGCTGCGCGAGTAATCATTCGGTAAAAAAAAAAGTTTTGTAAGATTTTTTTTTCCATTTAAAATAAACTCAAAGTATCTTTTTTGTCTCATTTGGCTGTTTTGACCTTCTTTTTAGTTAAATATATAGTTTTAATAGCGCATAGGAACTTATAACTAGTAATTCTGGTAGAGATTTAGTTATTATTGCATGTTATCGGTAGCACCTGCATTGTGATTGATGACTCATTTGTTTGTGCACTCGGCTAAGCGCATAACTAATGAGTCACCGAAAAATGCTTGTCTCTGATTGGCTGTGTTATTATTTTAACTGCACGTTATCTATTGTTGAATAAATATCGTAATAAATTTCAGGTTATACTAATTTTGTTAATGATAGGTGAAATAATTTAAATTTGTACGGGCAAGTCGTTGATAATTATCTACATAATCAAGCGTATGTATATTATAGATTAATTTATTATTATTTATCGTACGTATGATCAATATGAAACTGTGAAGTAATTGTAGCCCTGAAAAGGGCTGTTTGTCATATTCCTAGCCCTGATGGGCTTTTGTGGGAATAATCTAAAGCCGGATCGCATCATTTCTTATTCCAGAAGGGCTAGTGGGTCCGGCAAATTTTCGGACTCTGCTATGAGGTATTCTTCTTCCTCCATAATCTCACTGTCACAGGGAGGCTCAGTAGTCTGTAACAACTGAATTGCTTCAGGCAACAACTCATTATGAGCCTGTTTCGTTAATCTAGGCCTTATGTAGGATATGTGGGGATCAGAGCTTATTAGAAGTCCATGTAGGATGTCTTCGTTTGTTGCTATTCTCCCCGACTTCCGAGTGTGCCTCTCCCTGACGTTTCTGAAGTCCTTATTACGGGCTTCCGAAGCTTCTTCAGATAAGGTACCTAAAACGAATAAGTACATAACTTTTAATTTCAAAATGCAATCGAGCCAAATAATAAATCAAACTATATATTTTTTTTACTCACCGATTGGCAAAATACCAAAGTGGTTACAGATGTCTGCACCGTGCATTAGAAGTTTATGTACACTAACTGGCATGTAGTACCACGAATAGTGTTGCACGTATACATCAGCTGTTTCTCTACAGTATCTTCTAAATTTTTCACAGTCAATGTTTTTGCCTGATGATATGGCTTGTAGAATAACGGAAAATCTGAAAATCAGATTTTCGTCAATTCCCGTTATTCTGGATGATGTTTTGTAATCTTGGAAAAAGCGCCTAGCAGTATTCCCGTCATTTGTAGTTCCAAAACCCTAAAATGGGAAAACAATACTGTAATATACAATACATAGAGATTTACTACACAAAATACATAAAAAGAGCGAAAATTAAATAATACCTGTTTGACTATATCAATCAGCATTCCAGTTTGCTCACGAAACTCTTGTTGCGTGGTATTTTTTTTAGCTTGTTTCATAGCCTTATGTTCGCCTCGAGCTGACCATCGTTGAAAATCCAGATTATAAGATATATGGAGAAGACATTCCATACACCGAATTTTCATATGCAGTGAAGAAATTCCTTGTTTGTAAATTTCTTCACGAAGTGGTTTGGCAGTCAAAGCTTCTAAATTATTCATTTCGCTCGGTTTTGCCAAGCAAATGGGACACGTTGCATATGATGGTACTTCAGCAATAATATTGGCCACTTTTCCATCAATCATGGTCATATGCAATTCATGTGACACAATAATATTACCACACTGTGTAGATATTCGTTCATCAATTTGTTTTTTCATCTCAGACTCTTCAGACTTTATAAAATCAGCTGTCTCCGAAGTGAAAGTGAACTTTACTGGTCGACAGTACAGAGTTGAGCAAGGTGTGGGGTTCTCCCAAACTATATTTTCATTCCCAGATGATGGGCTAGTAGACACTAGCCGAAGAGGTACGATGCTTATCATGACTACTGATGAATCATTGAACTCTACAGCTGTGTTTGACGTCTTCTGTTTATAATTGCTCTGCGACGAAGAACCATCAAGTCCCCATTTCCAGGTCAACTTGAGTTCTTCATTTTGAGACCTATCAACAGAATTAATATCTAGTAAAATCCTCTCCACAGTGTGGTAAAATAGCGCTTGCAATTTAATGTGAGCTCCTTTTTCGGTAATCTCCATACTCTCTTGTGGAGGGTAACATCTTTTCTTAGCATTTACAAGCTTTGGATAAGATGGAAAGGCAGCACAGTTTTCTTCTTTCAGAAATTGTCGAAGAGCTAAGTACTTCCATTTCGAGAGCGCAACTGATGTATAAAGAGCTAAACATTTATCTGAAGAAACAGTACTCAAGCTCTGCTTTTTGAATAGTTGCTCGTCTACTTTGGATAGCGCATCTGGATTACTGGAAAGGTATTCGACAACTTTCGCCAGATTAGTTTTGCCGTTGTCTTTCAATTTTGTTATGTACCAGTACCGCAACTCTTCCTCGGAATTTTCTTCTACTATGGAAGTAGTACGTCTTTTTTTTTGCTTATTACTTAACTCTTCGAACGGTTTTCTGTGCTCTTTTTCTGTAGATGTTCCCGCTTCCGCAGTACATACTGCAAGAGTGGGAACATGGGAATCAATATCCTTAGGCTCAGATAAGGCTGCCTCCGAGAAGCCCATCTCACTTCTCAGGTCAACACTGCCACAAACAGGCCAGTTGATGTTTTTTTCCAACCACTTGCGATTACTTTCACGATTCATAAAAGTTTTTTGATTTCTACTTGACTCTATCCACTTTTTATTTATATTTACACAAATAAGTCGACAGAACTCCTTGATTCGGTTCTTGTCTTCTTCAAAAACTTCGGTAGTCAAGACAGAAATGATACTTTCATATAGAAACGTATGATTTTTCAGATCACCGCCATTTCTTAATTTCACAAAAATATCTAGGTTGGTACAAAATCCAGCCATAGTTCAAATATAAAAATAAAAGTATTTCACTGTGTTTACAAATAAGCGGTAAGAGCGAAACTAGATGGACTTAATTAATGTCTTTAAATTTATAGTAAGTGTTAATTACTCAAGTTATGGACATAACAGTGAGTTTTTAGTCAGCCAATCAGAGACGAGCATTTAACAATGACTCATTAGTTATGCGCTTAGCCGAGCGCACAAACAAATGAGTCATCAATCACAATGCAGGTGCTACCGATAACATGCAATAATAACTAAATCTCTACCAGAATTACTAGTTATAAGTTCCTATGCGCTATTAAAACTATATATTTAACTAAAAAGAAGGTCAAAACAGCCAAATGAGACAAAAAAGATACTTTGAATTTATTTTAAATGGAAAAAAAATCTTCCAAATTTTTTTTTTTTTACCGAATGATTACTCGCGCAGCCGCAAATGGCCGGCGCTGATTTATTTTTTCGTGGATACAGAATGACCCTAGCTATCATATACTCACGCCACAAACCCAACATATTTGTACAATTGAAGAAAATAAATGAAACGTGATTCGCTCCATACAAAAAAATCTAATTTATTTTTTTCAAGACAAACTATCAACTTTAGAAGAAATTTTATCTGAATAAAAGTTGTCAGGAATATCTTAACACGTCATATAAAAAAAAATCGCATCGATATTGGAACTTTGTTGCCTATGTCCACCAATTTTCAGTTTGGGCCCACTGTGCGGCCCCTCCACCTCCGACATGGGGGCGGCCGCCCCCCGTCTCCTGTCGGCCGCCAGCGGCGGCCGATTTGAGACGGCAGGCAGCAATCGCTCCTCAATGCCCGCGAATCGGGCGTCCATCATCTCCCCTAACGAGGAGATGATGGAACGCTTGAGCTCCTCCAAAGCCTCTCCCCCCATCTGAACAGGAGGGGGACGTGGCACCACCACCAAACTGGCATCCGCCGCCGCCTTCACGGCCTCGAGCTCTGCCACTTCCCCCCTCAGGGACTCGACCTCCTCGCGGAGGCGCTCCGTCTCATCAGCCCCACTCCTCAGAGATAGGACATCCACCACGGTCTGGATGTCTACCAATAGGTCCTTCAGAGCTTTCTTGTCCGACCGCCGCAGATGCTCCGACTCCGCTATCATTTTCATGGCAGCCACCGTGCGCTCCCCCGCATATACCCTCATCTCCTCCGAGGGCACCTTCACCACTTCTTCCCAAATGACTCGCGTCCGCAACTCCTTCTGGTCTAATCGCGGAACAGCCGACCCTCCGGGGCGAGCCCCAGTTTTGCTATCCCGGACCAGAACACCCTTCCCTTCCTTCTCCTCCACCATACGGGCCCCGTCTCGGTCACCCATTCCCCTCCGTGTCCCAAAGCGCAGGCTATAGCCTCCCCTCTGCACCGTGGACACCTTCGCCGACGCTACTTCCTCCTCCGCATCCGAGTCAGTAACTTCGGGCACCGCCCTCAAGACCTTCTCATGCCTCCTCTTCCCCCCACTGACGATAACACTGGAGTCAGAATCCATCCCAAACAATAAAGCACAACCGCACACAAGAACAACCCCTCAATATAAAACCGCCCTAGGATAGTGATTAGTTCGTGGGTAGGTCCGGAACTCCGTTACGGTTCGTTAGACCTACACCACTACTAACAGGGGACACCACGTGAAGGTTACTATCCACGCCCCCCATCCTAACCTAACCTAACCTAACCTAACCTAACCTAACCTTTTTTTTTTTTTTTTTTTAACGTGGTAAAATGCATTACGCATCCCCCGCCGACTCGGGGGAGTCGACGAGGGTATGTGGGACTCCCCGGCATATTACCGGTATACCCACTAAAAACCACGGAGAACCATCCGCCGCTTTGGAGGGGTGTTACGGGATCGCCCAAGGCATGCAACCGCGACACCCCAGCGGCTGGCCCGGCTGTGTTGCCGGGTTCGGCCCAGCTGTTCACTGGACCCCTTCACAGAGAAGGGACGGCACACCATCCCCCTAACTGCCGAAACCGTGCAATGGATAACAGGTCCCCCGACCTGTCACCCTGGTTTCGGCTGGTGTTACTACACCTTACTTCCCCTTCGAGGCCGGGGGGTTACAAAATGGCCCCCCCCATTTGGTGCCCCGAGGGTCGTCCCACATCCGCGCAAATCGCGCACCTCATTACCGCCTCGCAGCCCGCTGCCCTATGACCCGCCAATCCGCAGTTAAAACACAGGGCACCGCGGTCAACACCCGAGGGGCATTTCGCCCTCGTGTGGCCTACTCCCATGCACTTAAAGCAGCGCATGGGGCGCCGCTGCAGTGCCTCCACCCTGGCCGCACTCCATCCTATCTGGAGTTCCCCTGCCTTCACCAGATCCTTAGCCACCTCCGCCGGACAGTTTACCACAACAGCCCCCATGCTGCCCTGGACACGTCGGATCTCCCTCGTGCTTACCAGATTCACGGCACACTTTCCCTCTCGCGCAACCGCCGCCACCACACTGTCCTTGGTAGCGGAGTCGTCCAGCCCAGAGACGCGTATCTCTACGCATTTTGTGGGCCGAACGACTCTTGCCACCCCCTCCAAGGCGACGCTAAGCTTCTCAGCCAGCTCATCCGCCTTACCCTCCTTCTGTCCTTGAGGCAGCTCAAGGACTCTTGCCCCCGTGGCAGCCTGGCGGAACTTAAGGGATTCTATCCCGAGGTCCGCCAGGTTAACCCTCTCCCTCGCCCTGGCCATAATCTGGCCGTACGTTATCCCGGCGGAAGCCGCCTCCTCGCCCATTGTCACCACCACCACAGAAGTGCGTGGTGGCACAATTACCGGCCTGACCACTGCCGGCGCCACCTTCTTTTTTCCCTTCTTGGGCCTCCCAACAAGGGTGAACCCCTCGTCATCAACCCCCACAACGTTCAGAGGGGGTACAGGGTTATTGACAGCTGCCACCGTCCCCCCCGACCCCGACTTCAACCTCCCCGACTTCACCGCAGAAGGCCCAGGCCGAGCCCTCACCGGCCCCTCCACCTCCGACACGGGGGCGGCCGCCTCCCGTCTCCTGTCAGCCGCCAGCGGCGGCCGATTTGAGACGGTAGGCAGCAAACGCTCCTCAATGCCCGCAAAACGGGCGTCCATCATCTCCCCTAACGAGGAGATGATAGAGCGCCTGAGACCATCCAGAGCCTCCCCTTCCATCAGAAGAGGAGGTACAGCCACCGCACCAGCGTCCGCCATCGCCGCCTTCACGGTTTCAAGCTCCAGCCTCCTCTCTCCCAACTCCCCCCTCAGGGATTCGACTTCCTCGCGGAGGAGGTCATTCGCCCCTCGGAGGCGCTCCAACTCACCGTCCCCACACCTCAAACAGAGCAGATCCAACACGGTCTGGACCTTGATCACAAGGTCCTTCATCCTCCTTTTCGTCGACCGCTCGAGATGCTCCGACTCCTTTATCATCCTCAGGACGTCCACCGTGCACTCCCCCGCCGTAGCCCTCATATGCTCCGACGACACACTCGCAACAGCTTCCTCCTGCTCGCGATCCAACACAAGACTAGCCGCCCTCTTAGGCGAGGCCTTCGTTTCCCGCCCCTTGACCAAATCCTGCTTCTCCTCCTCCACTATGCGGGTCCCATCTCGGCCACCCGTCCCCCTCCGCAGGTTAAACCGCAGGCTATACCCTCCCCGCTGTGCCGTGGTCACTTTGGCCGACGCCACTTCCTCCTCCGCATCCGAGCCAGAGGTTTCGGCCTCTATCCTCGTTACC
This sequence comes from Ptilodon capucinus, assembly GCA_914767695.1. Taxonomy (NCBI): domain Eukaryota; kingdom Metazoa; phylum Arthropoda; class Insecta; order Lepidoptera; family Notodontidae; genus Ptilodon; species Ptilodon capucinus. The sequence continues at coordinate 50,235 of OU611828.1, forward strand.
CGATGCCTCCTCTTTCCCCCACTAACGATGACACTGGTGTCAGAGTCCATCGCTGAATCTGACCCAGGCACCACAAGGCGCGAAAACAACAACCACAAAACTTAACAACTTGAAATAAAAACCATCAACAACAAAAAACTTAACAAAACCCTCCCTATTTGGCCAAACAACAACCCCTCAATAAGAAAACCTCCTAAGGATAGTAATTAGTTCGTGGGTAGGTCCGGAACTCCGTTACGGTTCGTTAGACCTACACCACTACTAACAGGGGACACCGCGAGAAGGTTACTATCCACGTCCCCCAACCTAACCTAACCTAACCTAACCTAACCTTTTTTTTTTTTTTTTTTTTTTTATCGTGGGAAAATGCATTACGCATCCCCCGCCGACTCGGGGGAGTCGACGGGGGTATGTGGGACTCCCCGGCAGCGTGCCGGTATACCCACTAAAAACCCACGGTGTTCAACACGGTCGCATGTGCTGGGGACACGGGAACGCGGAATCGCAATCTTCCGCGAACCCCAGCGCGACTTCGGCCTTTTCAGGCCTCCTCTCGGGGGGAGATCATTGTCTCAACCCCACCGGCTCTTTGGTGCTACGCTGGAACACTTCAGCATAGCACCACCTCACGAGTCCTATGCAGGGCGACAGACACCCCCGTGCCTGCCGCCAGGACTCTTGTTAGGGAGGCAGATTCCGGGCGAAACCCGTCCTCCTGCGACCGGGCCTTCGGCGGCGTATCGTCAGGGTTGCGTTGGCCTCCCTGTCCCTTTCCGCCGCCTCTTTCCTGGACACAACGTCTTCACAAAACACGCTGAACGCGTTCCACGACTCCTCGCCGCCGACAATAGCGCGAGCCACAGCTGGCAGCGATAGATCGTGCCCCACACTTACGCGCATCTCTCTGCGCTGTTCTGCCCAGGCCGGACATTCCTCCAACACATGTTGGGCCGTCTCATTGGCACACCCGCCACAGTGGTGGCACTCTGTGGTTGGCTCCCTCCCCGCCACGCGGCACAGGTACCTCCCGAAACAACCATGTCCCGAGAGGATCTGTGTCACGCGGTAGCTTAAGACGCCATGTCGTCTGTCCAGCCAAGATGTTAGGACTGGACGGATGGCTTCTACTGTTCTTAGGCCGGCACTGGGGTGCTCTAGCCTCTCTCCCCATTCCTCGAGCGCGCTTTGGCGCAGCTCATTCTTCCTCCCCTTCAGCTCTTCTGGAGCTGGCACATGCCCCCGAGCCCTTGCCTCCTCGCGCCACATGTGTAGCGACGCGAGGATTCCGGCGTCCAGGTCCCAGGGAATCGAACAGGCCAACAGGCACGCCGCTTCACCGGAGATCGTTCGATAGCCACGTATGGCCCGAATCGCCAACACCCTCTGCGGTTTGCGCAAAAGCGCGACGCTCCGGCGGTTCAGAGTGTCGGCCCACACGGGGGCCCCATACAGGGCCATGGATCGGACGACTCCGGCAAAAAGGCGACGGCAGGTGTCGTTTGGTCCGCCTACGTTCGGCAGCAGTCTTCCCAGGGCAGCTGCTGTTCTCGTTAATCGAGGGCCAAGCCTCTCGAAGTGGGCGCAAAAGTCCCAACGACGATCCAGGACCAATCCCAGGTATTTCATGGTCGACTGGATGTTGATGCGGACCCCACTGATGATGATGTGGGCATCCGATGGCGGCGCTTTGCGAGGCCCGTAAAAACACAGGGCCTCGGACTTATTCAGGGCCACTTCTAGCCCAAGTCGCCGAATCCGACTTACAACCTGAGCCACTCCAGCCGTAGCTAACATGGAGGCTCTCCGAAAGTTGGGGCCGCGGGCAGTAACCAGGGTGTCATCGGCGTAACAAGTTACCTCCACACCCCGAAGGTTGGCTCCCCGCAGCACCCAGTCATAACCAATATTCCACAGGAGTGGCCCTAGGACCGACCCCTGTGGAATTCCGCACGTCATATCCAAGTACCCTTGTCCAGACTGACAGGGGTACGTTATCCTCCGCTGCGACAGGTAAGCGCCTATAATGCGGCGCAGATAGGTCGGCACTCCGTGGAACTGGAGTGCCTCCCTGACGCAAGCCCAGGGCAAGGTATTAAAGGCGTTGGCGATGTCTAGAGACACCGCCAAGACGACCTCACCCCGAGAGACCGCGTCCTGCGCGAGACACTTTACCCGCCTTACCGCATGGACGGTCGACCTTCCCCTACGGAAGCCGAATTGGCTATCTGCCAGATCCGGTCCGACATTCTCCAGGTGCTCGACGATGCGGCGTGCGACTACCCTCTCAAAGAGCTTGCCAACATCGTCGAGCAAGACAATCGGGCGGTAGGCGGACGGGGAGTCTGCAGGCCGCCCCTCCTTCCGAAGGAGGACGAGTCTACCTGTCTTCCACCGCTGTGGGATTATGGCTTGAGCCAGACAGGCAGTAAACATCCCTCTTAGTCTCGGTTCCAAGACGTCCAAGGCTTGGGCTAATGCTCGGCCAGGGACACCGTCGGGACCCGGGGCGGTATTTCTAGATTTAAGTCTAGCTATGGCCGCTCCCAGCTCACCTTGCGTCACGTCCGGTATGGTATCATCCGGGTCATCCACTACATGGGCCAGAACCATGTTAGGTGGCGTAAATTCCTCGCGTTGCGGAAACAAAGCCTCGACAATACTTGCCACCATCTGGGGCTGAAGACTTTGGGTCAGAGGGGGGGCCCATGTACGCAACTTATCCATCACCATCCTGTACGGCCTCCCCCATGGGTCATTGTCCAGAGTGGCCAGAAACTCACCCCTCGCCAGCGAGACGGCTCTTGCGATCTCTACCTGCAAGGTAGTTTTGGCCTGCCTGTAGGAGGCGTACAGATCCGCTTCTTGGGCTGCAGTTCTGCGCCGTCTTCTGCGATATCGAGTGTACTGGCGTCTCCGCGCAACACACGCCCTGCGCATTCGCGCAAGCTCTGCGGTCCACCAGTACACCCGACGTTTAGGAGGAAGAGACCTGGAACGGGACATTGACGCGTCGCACACCTGCAACATTGCGTCCCCAAACCAATCGGCCTCTTCCTCGACCTCCAGACTTGTAGGCGCGGGCAACCATGACTGAATGATTGCCGCTTCCTTCAATAGCTCCTTATCCAGGCTACGCAATTGCCAACGTGGGCCATCATCTCTTGCAGCACGGCCTGAGCCGGATGAGCTGTCTTGGAGGGCGGAGACGTCGAACCGGATATATCGGTGATCCGACAACGTCTCCTCACCCTCCACCACCTTCCAACCACGGACACGGCGCGCTAAGGCAGGGCTAGCGAACGAAACGTCCACTATGGAGCTGCCCTGCAACCGCACGCACGTGTCCACCGATCCGCGGTTCAACACTGCCAGCCCGACCTCGAGGAGCCACTCCTCCAGCACCCCACCCCGCACATCTGTCACTGAGGATCCCCACGCCGAGGATTTGGCGTTGAGATCCCCAGCGACCAGCACAGGACGGGGTTGAGATTGCCGGATTAGTGACCCTAATTGGACCAAGAAACTCTCGAATTCGGCCAGTGCTCTGTTGGGGGAGAAGTAGACTGCAATGACCACAATCTCCCCCAGCAAAGCCGACACAAAGCCCGAGCCCTTCCTTACATTAGTGAAGGAGGGGGAGCCAGCACCAGTCCGACACACCATTGCCACTGTTCCCGAAAGATCCCCAGCCCAATTGTCGCCAGGGGGAACATAGTAAGGCTCTGATACCATAGCCACTTGAATCATCCACTGCGCCATGCTCTGGGACAGGAGGTCCTGAGCTCTGGCGCAGTGATTGATATTCGCCTGGAGGAACTTCAGTGTGGCCATTATTTAAGTGACCATTGCGTTCCCCTCTTCCCCTGCAGCAGCGGCCGCTGGTCGGGATGGCTGCGTCTGGGCCACGGCCCTAGTAGCACCCTTCCTCCTTCCTCCCCTTGCAGGTTTAGCCGAGCCACAAGCCTTGCTTCCAAGCTTGTGGCCGGTCGGCTTGCTCGACGCTGCGCATACCAAGCAGTATGGCGCAACGGAGCATCCAGCAGACTTGTGGCCCAGCTGTCCACAACGGAAGCAGGCGCTACCACGGTCAACCTCCGCAGAACACTGTTCGCGTACATGGCCTACCTCCAGGCATCTGTAGCAGCGAGTCGGCCTCGACTGCAGCAATGTCTTCGCCACCGATGACCAGCCAATGAGGAGATGGTCAATTCCCACGACCTTCTTAGCAGCCGCAACAGGGCAACTGACGAGAACGGTGCCGGGCCCAGACTGGTTCCGGCTAATAACCCCCACCTTGATTGAGGCCACTGGGCACCCGCCGGCCTGAGCAATCGCCTCTGCGACATCTTCCTTCTCGGTCGAGTCATCCAGGCCCGAGATGCGCAGGTCCGCGCATTTCTCAGGCCTGGATACCTTTACGTCATCTTCCTTGAGGACCTCTCGTAGCTTCTCGGCCAACAAATTGGCCTTGTCACCGCTCGAGGTCCCCGGCAGCTCTAAGATGCGAGCTCCTGTTGCCGCCTTTTTAAACTTTAGGCCCGTAATGCCCAAACTCGCGAGATCAACTGACCTTTTGGCCTCCATCAGTACACTGGAGTACGTGATCCCCTTCTCCACTGCCGCTGGCTGTAGTTTTATAACTACAGCAGATGAACGAGGAGCCCGCAGCCGCGGTTTCTTAGCCCCCTGTTTCCCGCCACTGGCCGCCTGGACAGTCGGCTTAGAACCTGCAGCAGTCTTAGCCTTCCTCCGTGTGACCAGAGTCCAAGCCTCATTTGCAGGCGGCCCTCCAACAGGTGGTGGGGCCCTAGCCTCCTCCTGAGCGGGCTTGGCCTGTATAGCCCCCCGCTTCTTCTTCTTGTTCTTCTTTGCCCTTCTGCCTTCCCCAGAGTTGGTGGGAGGGGAAGGACGGGAGGGACCAGGCGCCGGCAAAGGGTCAGACACAGGAGGTGAGACCGTTTGAGGGGCAGAACTCTCCCTTGCCCATGGAGCTGCCTTTGGGACAGCTTCGGGCGCTCTAGAACTCAGGGTAGGCTGTGTTCTCGAGTCAGAGGCCAACGGCGGACGGAGCCGCTTCTCCGGAAGGAGCCTATCCTCCAAAGCTTCAAAGCGGGCATTGACCATTGTGCCCACCGCTTCGATAATGGACCGCTGCAGCGCCTCTGGCTCGAAAGCCACTCTAGCAGCGGGTTGAGCAATGGCAGCGTCAGGATGCGCAGCCCGTCGCAGGTCAGCCCGCAACCCAGCCACCTCACTGCGGAGCTCCTCAATCTCTGTTCTGAGGCGGCCATTGTCCGCCGCAAGCTTCCGCGTCTCCGCAGAGGCTGACGTCTTGCTGAGGGCTTCTACAGCAGTCTTAATAGCCGTGGCCGCATCCTTAAGGGTCCTTACAAAGGTGCCTTTTAGGTTAGACGACTTGGCGGCCACTTGCGTTATTAAGTTCACCTGGCGGAGCACCTCATCCGTTAGCTCTACCGCCGGGGTGCCCTCGTCTGTAGATGTCTCCGAGAGGCGCTTCTGCCTCAATTCGTAGACCTTACGCGCAGATTCAGCCACCTCCTTCTCCGCCTGGAGTTCCATGGCTGCCTTCTCCTGTGCAATGAGGTCAGCCTTGGCCTTCGCCAATCCGACATAGTCCCCAGTGGTAGGTGGTCTTCCTCTTCCTCGGCGAGCCCGAGTAGATCCAGGAGTAGGATCACTCTCCGGTTCCTCATTCCGTTTGAGGTAACGCCCCAACTTGTCCCTTCCTGGCGCAGCCGGCACCTTAAGCGCCGGGACGTCCTCATCACTCGAGGAGTTTTTCGACCCCGAGTTTTCGTCAAATCCGTGTCGCGGGCGTTTACGAAACAACTTACTAGTCACTTCATAAACCGCCCTCTCCTCTGGTCTATTAGGTGTGGAGAAGCTGTCGGAGTCCGACATCTCTTCCACCTCCAGATCCCTTGAACCGTCCATACAAGCGGCACGCCGCTCCGTCACACTTCCTGCAGACGCAGACCTACTATGGTCTCCGCGTCGTGCACCAGTCGCCTTATCCGATCCACTAAGCAAATCAGTATCCTTATTCAAGCCAAAGTCAGTCATGTTAAGATTCTCCGTCGATATTTTAGTTTTAAGAAATTTGTCCATATCAAATCCCACGAGTAGTTTGGGTAAGATGGTCCACCGGGTCTCCCTCCCCCGGTAATCCTACATACACCTGGGGGTCGGAATGTACCCAGGGTTTGGTCGCTGTGAGCTGGTTTCACGATCCAGCCGCTCTTTCAAGCCCCCGACGTCACGAACCGCAACGCCAGGCTCCTCGGATTTTTATTGAGGTTTACTCCTCTCGGTCCAGCCGGTTAAGGCAGGACCCCCGGTTCTACTGTAGGCCGCGAGACATGTCCACGACACCTACAAAGAATAACGGGATCGCCCGGTGGCGGCAAGCCGCGTGCGCCTGGCAGACACACCGCGCGAATCACACTGCCTCCTCTCGGCGGCTTCCTTTCATACCTTTCACGCATTCGCGGTTCATCCATCACCTTTGCCAAAGACCTTAAGAACTAAACCCCACCTACCCCCAACCCCTTACCCCCCAGAACCCCATTACCCCCCCACCCCGTGTCGGACCATTCGCCATCGCCGACAATCAAACCCCCGCAAAGGAGAATGATTGTCGACGATGCCCAGGGTGCACCGTCCCGCACCCATTGTCACACCATAAACGGATGTGGCAATGGGTGCGAGCACTCGAGGAGGTTGTCCGACCTGGCACCCCAACCTAACCTAACCTAACCTAACCTAACCTAACCTAACCTAACCTAACCTAACCTAACCTAACCTTTTTTTTTTTTTTTTTTTTTTTTTCGTGGGAAAATGCATTACGCATCCCCCGCCGACTCGGGGGAGTCGACGAGGGTATGTGGGACTCCCCGGCAGCGTGCCGGTATACCCACTAAAAACCCACGGTGTACCATCTGCCGCTTTAGGAGGGGTGACACGGGATCGCCAAGGCATACAACCGCGACACCCCAGCGGCTGGCCCGGCTACCAGGCCCGGCCCAGCTGTTCGCTGGGCCCCTGCGCTAAAGAGGGACGGCCTGGTACGACCCCAGCCGTCCCCCAGACTGCCGAAACCGTGCAATGGATGGTGGGTCCCCCGACCCACCACCCTGGTTTCGGCTAGTGGGGAGGGAGAATTTGCGCATAGCGCCGTCTCCGCCTCCCCACACGTCTGCGCCGAAGCGGGTCCGCCAGGGGATCGTCCTCCCTGGCCCGCTCCGCGGCCTCCTTCTGCGACATCACGTCCTCACAGAAGGAGACCATTGCCTCCCACGCCCTGTCGCTGTCGAGCATGGATTGTATCACGCTCGGCAGCGACAGGTCGTATCCCACAGCCGCCATTAGAGTGCGGCGCTGTCTCCCCCACGCAGGACAGTCCTCGAGGGTGTGTTGCGCAGAGTCCTCGGTTGCGCCGCACTCATGGCAGGCGGCCGTCGACTCCCTTCTGGCAATGCGGTGCAGGTACCAGCCAAAGCAGCCATGCCCGGTCAGCACCTGCACCAGCCTATATGTGAGGGAGCCCCGCTTCCTCCTCATCCACCTCTCCAGGACCGGACGAATCGCCACTATGGTCCGAATGCCATAGATGGGATTCGCCAGGTCCTAACCTAACCTAACCTAACCTAACCTTTTTTTTTTTTTTTTTTTTTACGTGGGAAAATGCATTACGCATCCCCCGCGACTCGGGGGAGTCAACGGGGGTATGTGGGACTCCCCGGCATAGTGCCGGTATACCCACTAAAAACCCACGGTTAAACATCCGCCGCTTTGGAGGGGTGTCACGGGATCGCCTGAGGCATGCAACCGCGACACCCCAGCGGCTGGCCCGGCTGTGTTGCCGAGCTCGGTCTAGCTTGTCGCTGGACCCCTTCTCAAAGAAGGGATGGCAAGCCATCCCCCATACTACCGAAACCGTGCAATGGATGACAGGTCTCCCGACCTGTCACCCTGGTTTCGGCCGGTGTTAAAACACCTACTTCCCCTTCGAGGCCGGGGGGTTACAACGTGGCCCCCCCCATTTGGTGCCCCGAGGGTCGGCCCACATCCGCGCAGATCGCGCACCTCATCGCTGCGTCGCAGCTCGATGCCCTGTGACCCGCTCCTCCGCAATTGAAGCACAGGGCACCGCGGTCAACACCCGAAGGGCATTTCGCCCTCGTGTGGCCAACTCCCATGCACTTAAAACAGCGCATGGGGCGCCGCTGCAACGCCTCCACCCTGGCCGTACTCCAACCCACTTGGAGCTCGCCTGCCTTCACTAGCGCCTTGGCCGCCTCCGCTGGGCAGTTGACTACAACTGCCCCCATGTTGCCCTGGACATATCGGACCTCCCTCGTCCCAACGAGGTCCACGGCACACTTCCCCGCCTGCGCAACCGCCGCCACCACCCTGTCCTTGGTGGCGGAGTCGTCCAGCCCAGAGATGCGTATCTCTACGCATTTCGTGGGCCGAACGACCCTTGCCACCCCCTCCAAGGCGACGCTCAGCTTTTCAGCTAGCTCGTCCGCCTTACCCTCCTTCTGTCCCTGAGGCAGTTCAAGGACTCTTGCCCCCGTGGCAGCCTGGCGGAACTTAAGGGATTCTATCCCGAGGTCCGCCAGGTTTACCCTTTCCCTCGCTCTGGCCATAATCTGGCCATATGTCGCTCCAGCGGCAGCCGCGTCCTCTGTCATCGTCACCACCACCACAGAGGTGCGGGGTGGCACGATTTCCTGCATGACCGCTGGAGGCGCCGCCTTCCTTTTACCCTTCTTGGGCCCCTTCTTGGGCCTCCCCACAAGGGTGAAGCCCTCGTTGTCACCCTCCGCAACATCGGGTGAGGGTACAGACTTGGCTGCAGCCACCGTTCCCCCCGAACCCGACTTCGACCTCCCCGATTTGGCCGCAGAAGGCCCAGGCCGAGCCCTCACTGGCCCCTCCACCTCCGACATGGGGGCGGGCGCCCCCCGTCTCCTATAGGCCGCCAGCGGCGGCCGATTTGAGACGGCAGGCAGCAATCGCTCCTCAATGCCCGCGAATCGGGCGTCCATCATCTCCCCTAACGAGGAGATGATGGAACGCTTGAGCTCATCCCAAGCTTCCCCCACCATCTGAACAGGAGGGGGAGGCGGCACCGCCACCACACTAGCGTCCGCCGCCGCCTTCAAGGCCTCGAGCTCCCGCTCGAGCTCTCCCAATTCCCCCCTCAGGGACACGACCTCCTCGCGGAGGCGCTGCGTCTCCTCAGTCCCACTCCTTAGAGACAGGACATCCACCGCGGTCTGGATATCTACCAGTAGCTCCCTCAGAACTTTCTTCTCCGACCGTCGAAGATGCTCCGAGTCCGCTATTCTCTTCATAGCGTCCATCGTGCGCTCCCCCGCATAGACCCTCATCTCCTCCGACGGCACCTTCACCACCTCCTCCCAAATAACCCGCTTCCGCAGCTCCTTTTGGTCCAACGGCGGAACAACCGGCCCTCCGGGGCGAGCCCCAGTTTTCCTTTCCCGGACCAAAGCGCCCTTCACCTCTTTCTCCTCCACCATACGGGCCCCGTCCCGGTCACCCATTCCCCTCCGCGTGCCAAAGCGCAGGCTATAGCCTCTGCACCGTGGACACCTTCGCCGACGCTACTTCCTCCTCCGCATCCGAGTCAGTAACTTCGGGCTCCTCCCTCAAAACCTTCTCATGCCTCCTCTTCCCCCCACTGACGATCACACTGGAGTCAGAATCCATCCCGAAAAAGAAAACCCCCAACAAAGAAACGCAAGAACAACCCCTCAATATAAAACCTCCTAAGGATAGTAATTAGTTCGTGGGTAGGTCCGGAACTCCGTTACGGTTCGTTAGACCTACACCACTACTAACAGGGGACACCGCGAGAAGGTTACTATCCACGCCCCCCAACCTAACCTAACCTAACCTAACCTTTTTTTTTTTTTTTTTTTTTTTTTTTTTTTTTTTTTTTTTTTTTTATCGTGGGAAAATGCATTACGCATCCCCCGCCGACTCGGGGGAGTCGACGAGGGTATGTGGGACTCCCCGGCAGCGTGCCGGTATACCCACTAAAAACCCACGGTGTACCATCTGCCGCTTTTGGAGGGGTGACACGGGATCGCCGAAGCATGCAACCGCGACACCCCAGCGGCTGGCCCGGCTAAGTTGCCGGGCCCGGCCCAGCTGTTTGCTGGGCCCCTGCGCTAAAGAGGGACGGCTTGGTACGACCCCAGCCGTCCCCCAGACTGCCGAAACCGTGCAATGGATGGTGGGTCCCCCGACCCGCCACCCTGGTTTCAGCTAGTGGGGAGGGAGAATTTGCGCGTAGCGCCGTCTCCGCCTCCCCACACGTCTGCGCCGAAGCGAGTCCGCCAGGGGATCGTCCTCCCTGGCCCGCTCCGCGGCCTCCTTCTGCGACATTACTTCCTCGCAGAAGGAGACCATTGCCTCCCACGCCCTGTCGCTGTCGAGCATGGATTGTATCACGCTCGGCAGCGACAGGTCCCATCCTACGGCCGCCATCAGGGTGCGGCGCTGACTCCCCCACGCAGGACAATCCTCCAAGGTGTGTTGCGCCGAGTCCTCAGCTGCGCCGCACTCATGGCAAGCGGCCGTCGGCTCCCGTCTGGCTATGCGGTGCAGGTACCAGCCGAAGCAGCCATGCCCGGTCAGCACCTGCACCAGCCTATATGTGAGGGAGCCCCGCTTCCTCCTCATCCACTTCTCCAGGACCGGGCGAATGGCACCTATAGTTCTTGCGCCATACGTGGGATTCGCCAGGTCCTCCGCCCATCGCTGCAGGGACATCTGCTGCGCCCGACGCCTCGTCCCCACCAGCTCTTCGTACGTCGGGCACTCTCCGACCGCTCTTCTCACCGCTGTCACCTCATAGACGGCGGCAAGCACTTCCGCCTCGTGCTCCCACGGTGTGAAACCTGCGAGCACGCAGGCTGCCCCCCCCGATACCGTACGGTATCCCCTTATTGCCCTCAGCGCCACAACTCGCTGCGCCCTACGCAGCAAGACTTTGTTGTGACGGCTGAGGGCATCCGCCCAGATTGGCGCCCCGTAGAGCGCCATACTGCGGACAACTCCCGCAAACAGACGGCGACAGGCCGCTCCCGGTCCCCCCGTGTTCGGGAGGAGTTGGCCTAATGCCGCCGCCGCCCCCACCAACCTCGGGGACAAACCCCGGAAATGTTCCCCAAAGGACCACCTCCCGTCCAAGGTGAGGCCCAGATATCGCATCTGGACCTTTACCGCCACCCTTTCCCCGGCAACCTCGATGGCGGCTCCCGGAGGCGGCCCGCGCCGAGGGCCATGAATCAACATGGCCTCGGTCTTACCGAGCGCTACCTCCAGGCCCAGTCGCCTGATGCGGTTGACCACTAGGGTGGAGCCCACCGTGGCCAGCCGCTGCACCTCCTCCCACGTCCCTCCTCTGGCTACGACTAGGGTGTCATCGGCGTAACAAAAGAGGCGCATCCCCGGAAGGAGCGCGCCTCTAAGCACCCAGTCGTAGCCGAGGTTCCACAGCACCGGTCCCAGCACGGAACCCTGTGGAACCCCCCGTTCAACACCCTGCCGAACCAGCACGCCTCGCCCGTCCACGAAGGCGACCTGCCTCCCTAGGAGGTACTCCCTCAACAGCCGCCGGAGATACTGGGGCACTCCATGGAACCGGAGCGCCTCCAGTATCACTGAAAAGGGCAGGCTGTTGAAAGCGTTGGCGATGTCTAAGGACACCGCCAAAACCCTTTCCCCCCTTTCGGTCGCCTCCTGCGACCAAACCTTTAGCGCCCTGAGGGCGTCGATTGTGGACCGGCCCGTCCGGAAGCCGAACTGGCACTCCGCAAGATCCGGCCCCTCCATCGTGATGTGTTGGACGACACGGGCAACCAGAATCCTTTCCAACGCCTTCCCCGTGTCGTCCAACAGCACAATCGGCCGATACGCCGACGGACTTTCCGGCGGGCGGCCCTCCTTTGGGAGGAGGCAAAGACGACCCTCCTTCCACAGCCTCGGAAACTGCCCGGATGCTAAGCATCGCTGAAACAGTTCCCGAAGCTGCCCCGCCATGTGCTTCAGCACTATGGCGAGGACTTTGCCCGGGACCCCGTCAGGGCCCGGCGCGCTCCGCTTCAGGCGGAGGCGGTCTCTCACCATCTCCATCTCACCCTCAGAGATGGGAGGGATGTCATCCGCCTCGTCGCCCAGCGCCTCCGAAGGAGGCGGCATCGGCGGCGGGGAGAAGTCCGGGCAGTTGGCGGGAAAAAGCGCGCCAACGACCCTGCCCAGGAACTCCGGCTGCAGGGTCTCCGTCATTGGGGGCGCCCAGTCACGGATCTTGTTGCGAGCCACCCTAAACGGACGTCCCCACGGGTCGGCGTCCAGGGAGGCCAGCGACTGCTCCCACCCCTCATCCTTCGCCCGGACAATGGCCAGCTGCAGAGCCTCCTTGGCTCGCTTGTACGCCTCATGCAGCTGGCTCTCCTCCGTCGGGTCGCGCCTTCTCCGGCGACGGGAGTGACCATACTCCCGTCTCGCTGCCGAGCATGCCGTTCGGAGGTCCGCCATCTGGGGCGACCACCAGAACACCGCCTTCCGGGGTAGGCGGCGTCTTGACCGCCGCATGGATGCGTCACAGACCGCCGTGGTGGCGGCGCGGAAACGGACAGCCCCAGCTTCCACGTCCTCCAGGGGGGCGAAATCGAAGCACCACCCCTGGACAATGGCGGCCTCCTCCGCCAGCTCCCGATCCAGCCTTCCGACTGCCCAGCGCGGGAACGCCATCTCAACCGGGGCGTTGGGCCGCACTACACTCTGGGGGGTGGAGACCTCGAACCTGATGTAGACGTGGTCCGACAAGGTCTCCACCTCACCCAGCACGCGCCAGGCAGAAACGCGGCGCGCGACAGCAGGAGTGGCGAAAGAGAGGTCCACCACGGACCCCCCTGACTGCCGCACACACGTATGTGCCGTCCCCGTGTTGAGGAGGGTCAGCCCGGACTCGACTGCCCACTCCTCGACTGCGGCCCCTCGCGGATCGGTGCGCCGTTCCCCCCACGCCTGAGACTTGGCGTTAAAATCGCCCGCGACTACGACGGGCAGAGGCGCCAGCCGTCTCACTACCGGACCTAGAGAGTCTAAAAACAACTCTAGGTCCCGCAGCGGCCTGTTGGGGGAGAAGTACACCCCCACAATGGCATACTCCCCCCATTTGACCGCCACGTAGCCATCGCCCCTTGCCACCACGAGGAGAGGTCTTCCCCCCGGCCTGGCAACAATGGCCACGGAGCCGCCCATGTCCCCGGCCCAATGTGGACGGGGCGGGACGAAATACGGCTCCGCAGCGACGGCGACATCTATGCTCCACTCCGCCATGGACTGCAAGAGAAGGTCTTGAGCCCCGGCGGAGTGGTTCAGGTTCGCCTGGAGGAAACTGATACTGTCACACATTAGTGTTCCATATCAGTTCCCTCAGGCCTAAGGCCGCCGGCGGTTGGCGCGACCCTTGTCCAAGGGGTCGCAGGCGCCTTTCCCTTCGTGTGGGGAGGGTTGCAGCCCCTTGCCCCCATTGTGTGGCCCGTCGGCCGTCCCCCGTGTGCACACACTGCACAGCGTGGGACCGCATTGCAGGTCGCAGCCTTGTGCCCCTCGACTCCACACCGGAAGCACAGGCCTCTCCTGTCCACCGTCGAGGGGCAGAGCGCCATCGTGTGCCCCAGCCCCATGCACCGGTAGCAGCGCATGGGCAGCGTCTCCAGGGCCACGACGCGTGCGGCGCTCCATCCGACCAAGAAACGGTCCAACTCCGCCAGCTTCTTGGCCGCTGCCAGGGGACACGAGAGGAAGACGACGCCCTCTCCATTCTCGGCGCGCCTGATCTCCCCAGCCTTTATTTGGGCTGGGTCGCATCCTCCCGTTTCGGCCGCCGTCGCGACCACCTCCTCCCTGGTTACAGAGTCGTCCAGACCTATGATGCGCAGGTCTGCGCATTTAACAGGCCGGACGACTCTGGCATCCGCCGCGAGGGTCTCCCGCAGCTTTTCGGCCAGTCGATCCGCCTTGTCACCACTCTGAGAGCCAGGGATCTCTATCAACCTGGCTCCAGTGGCCGTTGCACGGATCGACAGGCGGTCGATTCCCAGCTCCGGGAGCTTTATCGCCGCCCTAGCTTTGGCTAGGGCGGTCCCGTAATTCATTCCCCCGCTTACAGCTTCCGGCTGCAGTGTTATCACCACAGCCGAAGAGCGCGGGGGGGTGAAATTGGCCCTCCTTCTTGCCGCCCTCCTTGCGCTCCTGGAGGAGCCAGGAGGCTTCGCCTGGACCAGCGCAGGGGCCGGGGCAAGGGCAGGGGCAGTCTTCTTCTTCCTCCCCCTGCGGGTGACCGTGGTCCAGCTCTCCCCCTCAGCAGGGGGTGGCTCCACCGCCGAAACCTGGCTTGCCTCCTGGGATGACTCCAGGGGGGCAGGGTGAACTTCCGCCACCACCACCATCTCCACCGGACCCCTGGACTCCGCGGACCGCTTGGCGGCGTACTGCCGCGGCGCGGCGGGCCTTATGGGCGCGGCGGGCCTCACAGGCGCGACGGGCTGCAGGGCTTGGGGCGAAGCGGAAGGGGCAGACTTACCACACCCCAGCGGGGGGCGAACGATAGGCGCCGGGAGGAGCCTGCTCTCCAGACCTTCGAGGCGTGCGTTCATCATCTCCCCAAGGGAAATGGTAAGGGACCTTCTCAGCTCCTCCAGGCATTCCTGGAGGTCTGGCATCGGCGGAGCCCTCTGGGCCTCCGGCAGGGGGGGCCTCTTGGCGTAATCCCGCCGCATCCCCTTGACCTCAGTTTTGAGGTCCTCCAGTTCCCTCCGCAGGTTGATGTTGTCCCTGCGGAGACGTTGGGTCTCCTCCCCCAGGGTGCGGTCGGCCAGGCAGTCGACGAACTCCTGAAGAGCAATCGCCGACTCCTTAAGGTCCTTTACGCACCGCCCCTGGAGGTTCCTTGACTTAGCGGCAACCTCCAAGACCTTCGCCACGCTCTCCCCCGCCTTCGCACGGATTATTTCAGAGTCGAGGAACCCCGGTTCAACCCGAGGAACGTCCGACTCGGTGGAGAAGTCCTCAGGGACCCTCTCCTTGCGGAAGGCAGATGCGTTCGACCTGTGGTCTAAACCGCTCCCCCCCTCCGCCTCCCTCACTCGGGCACTCTCCTGCGCGGCCCGTGGCACTCCGGCGCCACGCCCCGGAGTCCGGACTTTGCCCCTCTTGGCCTTCCAGACCTTGGCCGGAACCTCCACCTCGGTATCCGACCCCGGCCCTGACCCGGACGCCGAGTCGTAGACTGACGACCTTTTGCGCGTCACTGTCTCCAACCAGACCAGCGGCTCGGGCCTCGGATCCTCCTCCCCATAATCCACCACAATCTCCTCCCCATAATCCACCACAATCTCATCCCCCCTCCAGGGAGCGTCTGCCGGCACCCGACTGGGTTCCGCCGCTTGAGCTACCCTGGGCAGGGCAGTGTGCGGAGCACTGCTGCCCTCACACTCCATCCGCGCGCCCGAAGGCTGCGCCATGTTGGCCCTGAAAAGGGCCTTTGAAAATGTGGATCAACCACCAACAAAAAACAACAACAATAACAATCAACTATAACAATAATAACTTCCAACAACCATCAAACAACAATAACAACCATCAAAGAACTCCCCAAGAAAAAAAAACCTTATTTGCTACTACCACCAAGATCTGCACCGACGGAGAACCTAACCTTATTTTTTTTTTTTTTTTTTTTTTTTTTTTTTTTTTTTTTTAAGTGGGAAAATGCAATTACGCATCCCCCGCCAACTCGGGGGAGTCGACGGGGGTATGTGGGACTCCGGCAGAAGTGCCGTATACCCACTAAAAACCCACTCTTTACCGCGCAGGTCGCGTAGTGTCGAGGTCGCGGGAACGCATTGAGCAATCTTCCGTAACCCCGACGCGACTGTAGCCTTTGCAGGCCACCGCGCTTGGGTGCGCCATGTAAAGGTGGCGCACCCGATCCAACCATTTGGCGCTGTGTTGATATAGTGAGCACAGCACCACCTCACAAGTCCCTTGGAGAACGACAGGCACCCCCGTGCCTGCCGACTCAGGACTTCTGTTGCGGGGAGGAGGCATCGCCGGAATGGCTTTCCTCCTACGACCCTAGTCTTATGATGGCCACGGTGTTAGGTGGCCATCTCTACCTCGGCGGAGCCCGCCGCCACAGGTTGAACCGAATGTGACTGGGCTTTGGCCGCAGTCTTTCCCTTCCCTTTTCGTGTTTTCGTCGGGTTGGATCCGACGCACACCTTACTCCCCATTTTGTGACCAGTGGGTTTGCTCGTCGCAGCGCACACCAGACAGAATGGTGGCGCAGAGCACCCTCTGGACTTGTGTCCGATTTGACCGCACCTAAAACAGGCGCTCCCTCGGTCCACCTCAGCCTTGCACTGCTCCCGGACGTGCCCTATCTCGAGGCACCGGTAGCACCGCAGGGGAAGCGGCTGTAAAAGTTTGGCCCGAACCGACGACCATCCAATGTGGAGGTCGTCGGTCCTGGCCACCTTGTTTGCAGCCGCGACGGGGCAGCTGACGATCACGTCACCAAGGCCTCTTTCGGGCCGACGGATCTCTCCCACCTTTATAGAGGCCACAAGGCACTCACCGACACGCGCGATTACCGCGGCCACCTCCTCTTTCCTGACGGAGTCATCCAGGCCTGTAATGCGCAGATCTGCGCACTTAACAGGCCTGGAGACTGTCACGTCCCCTGCACTCAGTACTTCCCGCAATTTTGTGGCAAGCAAGTCCGCTTTGTCTCCACTAGTGGAACCCGGCAGCTCAAGGATCCGCGCCCCTGTCGCGGCCTTTCGGAACCCAAGAGCCGTTATCCCTAGACTTGCCAGGTCAATGGAGCTCTTGGCCTTGAGCAAAAGATCGGCGTAGGTGACCCCCTTGGTCACCGCGTCTGGCTGCAGTTTTAAGACCACGGCCGACGAGCGAGGGGGTCGCAGCTTAGGTGGTCGCTGCCCACTCTTCTTGGGCTGGACACTCGGTACAGTGGCCGCGCCAGACTTGGCTTTGCGCCGGGACACGATCGACCAACCCTCTGATTCAGGCGCACCAGATAGTGGTGGTGCGCCGTTACTCCCTCCTTGTGCAGGACCAGCTGTTGCGGTCCGCTTCTTTTTCCCCTTCTTTTTCTTCGCCGCCTTCTCTCCTCGCGGAATAGAAGGTGGAGAAGGAGCAGCCGGCTCCGCCAGCATATCCGACGGAGTTGTTTCCGCCAGGGTGGCTGCCTGTACCTCCTTGGTGACCACTTTCGGCACGGGCTGGGAAGTAGAGGCCACTCTTGCGTAGTCCATGGCCAGGGGTGGACGGAGGCGCAGTTCTGGCAGGAGTCTGCCCTCCAGCGCCTCGAGCCTGGCGTTCACCATTGTCCCCACCTCCTCAATTATCGAGCGCTTAAGCAGCTCGGGCTCAAACGGAGCACTTGGAGGTGGTGGGGCACTTGTAATATCCGTGGGAAGCTGACTCTTGAAGTCAGCGCGCATTGCCGCCATCTCCTCGCGGAGAACAGCGACCTCCGTCCTAAGACGAGCGTTGTCCGCAGAAAACTTCTTCGTCTCCGCTGTGATGGTCGTCCGGCTCATGGCCTCGACTGCGTCCTTTATGGAAGCCGCCGCGTCCTTCAGGGTCCTGACGAAGGTGCCCTTCAGGTTCGACGACTTCGCGGCGACTTGTGTGATGAGGCCCACGTGTTTGAGGACCTCCTCTCTTAGGTCGCTTGAAGCGACCTCCTCCTCTGCAGAGGACTCCGAAAGGCGACCTGGCCTAAGGAGGTATAATTTGCGCGCAGCCTCTGCTACCTCCCGCTCCGCCTGAAGTTCCAGAGCCTCTCGTTCTGCCGCGACAAGTTCGGCTTTGGCCTTAGCTAGGCCGACATACTCCCCAGTTGTTGGAGGGCGCCCTCTACCGCGGGGTGCACTTGTAGCAGTAGGAGAGGTTCCCGACTCCTCCATCCCACCGCCCGACAACACCCGTTGTGGCTCCGACCGCTTCTGAAAGCGGCCGAGCTCGTCTCTTTTAGGGGAAGAATGAGTCTTCCCCGGTCTGGATTTTGGAGCCGGACACTCCTCGTCACTCAAAGAGTGTCGGGTCCGGCTCGGGCTCACATCTGAGCCATGCGATCTCTTACGGCGGCTCCCATAAACTTTACGGGGGCCCTCCCTAGACGACCGACTGGGCTCCTCATTGAGAGAGGAGTCATCGCTGACACCGCCCGATGGCGTTGTCTCATCTTCAGCATCCAGCAGTGCTTGCACCTGCCTCGCGTACCTCTCAGCCTCTCGCTGCCTCCACACATCACGTGGCAGCCGATATTCGTTAACCTCCGATTCTGTATGCAAATCATGTCCTTTATGCGCGCTAGGGTCAGTCATTTTTTGCCGTTCCGTCTTTATTTTCAATTTATTATTGTCCATTTTTGTTCCCACGAGTAAGTTGGGCATCATCGTCCACCAGGTCTCCCTCCCCCGGTAACCCTATATACGCCTGGAGATCGGGTGGTATCCAGGGTTGGCCACTAAAGGCTGGTTTGTCGGCCCAGCCGCTCTTTCGAGCCCCTGACATCGCGAACCGCAACGCCAGATCTCCACGGATTTTTTAGAGAGGTTGACTCCTCGCAGCCCTGCCGGTTAAGGCAGGACCCCCGGCTCCACTGTAGGTCGCGAGACATGTCCACGACACCTACAGCAGTCTTACGGGATCGCCCGGTGGCGGCAAGCCGCGTGCGCCTGGCAGACACACCGCGCGAATCACACTGCCTCCTCTCGGCGGCTTCCATTCATACATCACGCATTCGCGGTTCATCCATCACCTTTGCCAAAGACCTTAAGAACTAAACCCCACCTACCCCCAACCCCTTACCCCCCAGAACCCCATTACCCCCCCACCCCGTGTCGGACCATTCGCCATCGCCGACAATCAAACCCCCGCAAAGGAGAATGACTGTCGACGATGCCCAGGGTGCACCGTCCCGCACCCATTGTCACACCATAAACGGATGTGGCAATGGGTGCGAGCACTCGAGGAGGTTGTCCGACCTGGCACCCCTGTCCGACCTGGCACCCCTCGGAGAACCTAACCTAACCTAACCTAACCTAACCTAACCTAACCTTTTTTTTTTTTTTTTTTTTTTTTTTTTTTTTTTTTTTTTATCGTTGGAAAATGCTTTATGCATCTCCCTACTATCCTCGGGGGGGATAGTAGGGAGTATGTGGGACTCACAGCACGAGACCGCATACCCACTAAAAACCAACGTTCCACCTCCACAGTCACAAGGAGTCGGGGCTATGGGAACGCGAAACGCAATCTTCCACGGCCCCGACGCAACAGCAGCCTTATGCAGGCTTCCTCTAAAATGGCGCTGTGTCGGCGCACCAGACACAGCGCCCCGCCACTGGCCCCTTTTTGAGTGGCAGGCACCCCCGCGCCCGCCGCTTAGGGCCCGCCGGGGAGACTTACGTCTCGACCCAGCCCCTCACGCCAGCCTTCCCACCAGCGAGCCAGCCAGCCGAACCAGGAAGGGGATCCTCTACCTCGCGAGGTTCAACCCAACCCAGAACAGCCAGCCAGCCAACCGGCAGGTCAGCCAGCGCCACCGGCAGTCCGTCGGCCAGCCAACTAGCCAGCCCCCCATTGGGGCTCCAGCCGACCTCAACCCAGCCAGCAGGTCGGCCAGCCAAATGACGGACACGCCAGCAGCCCTCGAGTAGGGAGAGGACAATGAAGCCCCCTCCACAGGGTCGCGTCGGCCTAAAGGCCATCGCGACCTCTCCTCAGCCAGCTGTCCAGCCTTGCAGCCGAACAGCCGACCCGTCGCCGATCAGCCAGCCAGTTGAGCCAGCCAGCCGGGCAGGAAAGGCTTCGCGGCCCCCCTCTGGGGCTCCACCTCTCCACCTCCCAGCCAGCGGCCCAGCCTGCCAACCGGAGACCCCCACAATGGGCGGCTGATATGCCACCCGGCCTACCATGGCGGGCGGTCCGGTCGAACCACCACCACCAGTCAGCCAGGCAGCCAGCCACCCTAAGGCTCGCAGCCGCCCCCGGCACCTCCACGAAAGAGACCGGGGGCAGCTCTCGCCCACACTGCGCCGCCACGCCGCCCCAGCAACAGCCGGAGCAACGCTCGCGCCCCCCACGTGTCGGACCATTCGCCATCGCCGACAATCAAACCCCCGCAAAGGAGAATGACTGTCGACGATGCCCAGGGTGCACCGTCCCGCACCCATTGTCACACCATAAACGGATGTGGCAATGGGTGCGAGCACTCGAGGAGGTTGTCCGACCTGGCACCCCTGTCCGACCTGGCACCCCTCGGAGAACCTAACCTAACCTAACCTAACCTAACCTAACCTAACCTAACCTAACCTTTTTTTTTTTTTTTTTTTTTTTTTTTTTTTTTTTTTTTATCGTTGGAAAATGCTTTATGCATCTCCCTACTATCCTCGGGGGGGATAGTAGGGAGTATGTGGGACTCACAGCACGAGACCGCATACCCACTAAAAACCAACGTTGCACCTCCACAGTCACAAGGAGTCGGGGCTATGGGAACGCGAAACGCAATCTTCCACGGCCCCGACGCAACAGCAGCCTTATGCAGGCTTCCTCTAAAATGGCGCTGTGTCGGCGCACCAGACACAGCGCCCCGCCACTGGCCCCTTTTTGAGTGGCAGGCACCCCCGCGCCCGCCGCTTAGGGCCCGCCGGGGAGACTTACGTCTCGACCCAGCCCCTCACGCCAGCCTTCCCACCAGCGAGCCAGCCAGCCGAACCAGGAAGGGGATCCTCTACCTCGCGAGGTTCAACCCAACCCAGAACAGCCAGCCAGCCAACCGGCAGGTCAGCCAGCGCCACCGGCAGTCCGTCGGCCAGCCAACTAGCCAGCCCCCCATTGGGGCTCCAGCCGACCTCAACCCAGCCAGCAGGTCGGCCAGCCAAATGACGGACACGCCAGCAGCCCTCGAGTAGGGAGAGGACAATGAAGCCCCCTCCACAGGGTCGCGTCGGCCTAAAGGCCATCGCGACCTCTCCTCAGCCAGCTGTCCAGCCTTGCAGCCGAACAGCCGACCCGTCGCCGATCAGCCAGCCAGTTGAGCCAGCCAGCCGGGCAGGAAAGGCTTCGCGGCCCCCCTCTGGGGCTCCACCTCTCCACCTCCCAGCCAGCGGCCCAGCCTGCCAACCGGAGACCCCCACAATGGGCGGCTGATATGCCACCCGGCCTACCATGGCGGGCGGTCCGGTCGAACCACCACCACCAGTCAGCCAGGCAGCCAGCCACCCTAAGGCTCGCAGCCGCCCCCGGCACCTCCACGAAAGAGACCGGGGGCAGCTCTCGCCCACACTGCGCCGCCACGCCGCCCCAGCAACAGCCGGAGCAACGCTCGCGCCCCCCACGTGTCGGACCATTCGCCATCGCCGACAATCACCTCCGCAAAGGAGAACGATTGTCGACGATGCCCAGGGTGCACCGTCTCCCACCCATTGTCACACCAGGGACGTATCCCGGATGTGGCAATGGGCGCGAGCACTCGAGGAGGTTGTCCGACCTGGCACCCCTAACCTAACCTAACCTAACCTAACCTTTTTTTTTTTTTTTTTTTTTTTTTATCGTTGGAAAATGCTTTATGCATCTCCCTACTATCCTCGGGGGGGATAGTAGGGAGTATGTGGGACTCACAGCACGAGACCGCATACCCACTAAAAACCAACGTTGCACCTCCACGAGTCACAAGGAGTCGGGGCTATGGGAACGCGATAACGCAATCTTCCACGGCCCCGACGCAACAGCAGCCTTATGCAGGCTTCCTCCACAAATGGCACTGTGTCGGCGCACCAGACACAGCGCCCCGCCACTGGCCCCTTTTTGAGTGGCAGGCACCCCCGCGCCCGCCGCTCAGGGCCCGCCGGGGAGACTTACGTCTCAACCCAGCCCCTCACGCCAGCCTTCCCACCAGCGAGCCAGCCAGCCGAACCAGGAAGGGGATCCTCTACCTCGCGAGGTTCGACCCAACCCAGAACAGCCAGCCAGCCAACCGGCAGGTCAGCCAGCGCCACCGGCAGTCCGTCGGCCAGCCAACTAGCCAGCCCCCCATTGGGGCTCCAGCCGACCTCAACCCAGCCAGCAGGTCGGCCAGCCAAACGACGGACACGCCAGCAGCCCTCGAGTAGGGAGAGGACAATGAAGCCCCCTCCACAGGGTCGCGTCGGCCTGAAAAGGCCATCGCGACCTCTCCTCAGCCAGCTGTCCAGCCTTGCAGCCGAACAGCCGACCCGTCGCCGATCAGCCAGCCAGTTGAGCCAGCCAGCCGGGCAGGAAAGGCTTCGCGGCCCCCCTCTGGGGCTCCACCTCTCCACCTCCCAGCCAGCGGCCCAGCCTGCCAACCGGAGACCCCCACAATGGGCGGCTGATATGCCACCCGGCCTACCATGGCGGGCGGTCCGGTCGAACCACCACCACCAGTCAGCCAGGCAGCCAGCCACCCTAAGGCTCGCAGCCGCCTCCGGCACCTCCACGAAAGAGACCGGGGGCAGCTCTCGCCCAAAATGCGCCGCCACGCCGCCCCAGCAACAGCCGGAGCAACGCTCGCGCCCCCCACGTGTCGGACCATTCGCCATCGCCGACAATCACCTCCGCAAAGGAGAACGATTGTCGACGATGCCCAGGGTGCACCGTCTCCCACCCATTGTCACACCAGGGACGTATCCCGGATGTGGCAATGGGCGCGAGCACTCGAGGAGGTTGTCCGACCTGGCACCCCAACCTAACCTAACCTAACCTAACCTAACCTAACCTAACCTAACCTAACCTTTTTTTTTTTTTTTTTTTTTTTTTTTTTAACGTGGGAAAATGCATTACGCATCCCCCGCGACTCGGGGGAGTCAACGGGGGTATGTGGGACTCCCCGGCATAGTGCCGGTATACCCACTAAAAACCCACGGTTAAACATCCGCCGCTTTGGAGGGGTGTCACGGGATCGCCTGAGGCATGCAACCGCGACACCCCAGCGGCTGGCCCGGCTGTGTTGCCGAGCTCGGTCTAGCTTGTCGCTGGACCCCTTCTCAAAGAAGGGATGGCAAGCCATCCCCCATACTACCGAAACCGTGCAATGGATGACAGGTCCCCCGACCTGTCACCCTGGTTTCGGCCGGTGTTAAAACACCTACTTCCCCTTCGAGGCCGGGGGGTTACAACGTGGCCCCCCCATTTGGTGCCCCGAGGGTCGGCCCACATCCGCGCAGATCGCGCACCTCATCGCTGCGTCGCAGCTCGATGCCCTGTGACCCGCCCCTCCGCAATTGAAGCACAGGGCACCGCGGTCAACACCTGAAGGGCATTTCGCCCTCGTGTGGCCAACTCCCATGCACTTAAAACAGCGCATGGGGCGCCGCTGCAACGCCTCCACCCTGGCCGTACTCCAACCCACTTGGAGCTCGCCTGCCTTCACTAGCGCCTTGGCCGCCTCCGCTGGGCAGTTGACTACAACTGCCCCCATGTTGCCCTGGACATATCGTACCTCCCTCGTTCCAACGAGGTCCACGGCACACTTCCCCGCCTGCGCAACCGCCGCCACCACCCTGTCCTTGGTGGCGGAGTCGTCCAGCCCAGAGATGCGTATCTCTACGCATTTCGTGGGCCGAACGACCCTTGCCACCCCCTCCAAGGCGACGCTCAGCTTTTCAGCTAGCTCGTCCGCCTTACCGTCCTTCTGTCCCTGAGGCAGTTCAAGGACTCTTGCCCCCGTGGCAGCCTGGCGGAACTTAAGGGATTCTATCCCGAGGTCCGCCAGGTTTACCCTTTCCCTCGCTCTGGCCATAATCTGGCCATATGTCGCTCCAGCGGCAGCCGCGTCCTCTGTCATCGTCACCACCACCACAGAAGTGCGGGGTGGCACGATTTCCTGCATGACCGCTGGAGGCGCCGCCTTCCTTTTACCCTTCTTGGGCCTCCCCACAAGGGTGAAGCCCTCGTTGTCACCCTCCGCAACATCGGGTGAGGGTACAGACTTGGCCGCAGCCACCGTTCCCCCCGAACCCGACTTCGACCTCCCCGATTTGGCCGCAGAAGGCCCAGGCCGAGCCCTCACCGGCCCCTCCACCTCCGACATGGGGGCGGGCGCCCCCCGTCTCCTATCGGCCGCCAGCGGCGGCCGATTTGAGACGGCAGGCAGCAATCGCTCCTCAATGCCCGCAAATCGGGCGTCCATCATCTCCCCTAACGAGGAGATGATGGAACGCTTGAGCTCATCCCAAGCTTTCCCCACCATCTGAACAGGAGGGGGAGGCGGCACCGCCACCACACTAGCGTCCGCCGCCGCCTTCAAGGCCTCGAGCTCCCGCTCGAGCTCTCCCAATTCCCCCCTCAGGGACACGACCTCCTCGCGGAGGCGCTCCGTCTCCTCAGTCCCACTCCTTAGAGACAGGACATCCACCGCGGTCTGGATATCTACCAGTAGCTCCCTCAGAACTTTCTTCTCCGACCGTCGAAGATGCTCCGAGTCCGCTATTCTCTTCATAGCGTCCATCGTGCGCTCCCCCGCATAGACCCTCATCTCCTCCGACGGCACCTTCACCACCTCCTCCCAAATAACCCGCTTCCGCAGCTCCTTTTGGTCCAACGGCGGAACAACCGGCCCTCCGGGGCGAGCCCCAGTTTTCCTTTCCCGGACCAAAGCGCCCTTCAACTCTTTCTCCTCCACCATACGGGCCCCGTCCCGGTCACCCATTCCCCTCCGCGTGCCAAAGCGCAGGCTATAGCCTCCCCTCTGCACCGTGGACACCTTCGCCGACGCTACTTCCTCCTCCGCATCCGAGTCAGTAACTTCGGGCTCCTCCCTCAAAATCTTCTCATGCCTCCTCTTCCCCCCACTGACAATCACACTGGAGTCAGAATCCATCCCGAAAAAGAAAACCCCCAACAAAGAAACGCAAGTACAACCCCTCAATATAAAACCTCCTAAGGATAGTAATTAGTTCGTGGGTAGGTCCGGAACTCCGTTACGGTTCGTTAGACCTACACCACTACTAACAGGGGACACCGCGAGAAGGTTACTATCCACGCCCCCCAACCTAACCTAACCTAACCTAACCTAACCTAACCTAACCTAACCTAACCTAATCTTTTTTTTTTTTTTTTTAAGTGGTAAAAATGCAATTACGCATCCCCCGCCGACTCGGGGGAGTCGACGGGGGTATGTGGGACTCCCGGCAGAGTGCCGTATACCCACTAAAAACCCACTGTTATACCTCACGGTCGCATTGTGTCGGGGTCACGGGAACGCAAATGCAATCTTCCGCAACCCCGACGCGACTGCGGCTTTTCAGGCCTCCTCGTTTGGGTGCGCCATGTAAAGAGTGGCGCACCAGATCCGGCTATATAGTGCTGTGCCGATACAAAGGGGCACAGCGCTACCTCACGAGCTGTGTTGGGCGATAGGCATCCCCGTGCCTACCGTCCAGAGCTTTTGGAAGGGGAGGAGGTTCAGAACCCTCCTGCAACCCTTGTCGTTAGGAAGGTCCCTTTAGTTAGAGGCCATCTCGACTTCCTCAGGTCTGGCAGTTGAAGCCACTGGTCCGGTTGGCTGCGTCGGCGCTTTGCTCCGCCTTTTCCTACCCGGCTTTCCCGCACAGCCCGCACTACCCAATTTGTGGTTAGCGGGCTTGCTCAACGCAGCGCACACTAGACAGAGCGGCGCTGCGGAGCAGTCTTTTGATTTGTGGCCCAGCTGGCCACACCTAAAACAGGCATCGCCGCGGTTCGCCTCCTCCGTGCATTTCACCCTGACGTGCCCCAACTCCAGACACCGGTAGCACCTTAGGGGCCTGGGCTGCAACAGTTTGGCCCGAACCGACGACCAACCAATAAGCAGGCGGTCGGTCCTGGCCACCTTGCCAGCAGCCGCGACAGGGCAGCTCACAAACGCCGTTCCTAGGCCGGACTGAAACCGACGAATTTCCCCCACTTTTACTGAGGCTACCGGGCATTCCCCGGCCCGCGCGACAACCTCGGCCACCTCCTTTACATCGACGGAGTCATCCAGGCCTGAAATTCGCAGATCCGCGCACTTCTCGGGCCTGGAGACTACCACGTCGCCTTCTTCAAATACGGCCCTGAGCCTTTGGGCCAACAGGTCCGCTTTTTCCCGGCTTTCGGCCCCGGGCAGCTCCAGGATGCGCGCCCCTGTCGCAGCATGCCTGAGCCGGAGGGCCTGAATCCCTAGGCTGGCCAGGTCAATTGATGACTTGGCCTGCGTCAGTATCCCAGCGTAAGAGACACCCCTGTCCACGGCTGCCTGCTGCAGCTTAAGCACCACAGCAGATGCGCGAGGGGGTCGGAGCCTTGGGGCTCTCTTCCTCTTCGTTTGGGGTTTGGCGGCCGGGACGGCTGCCCCACCAGTCTTGGACTTCCGCCTAGACACGGTCGTCCAACCCTCTTTGTTGCGCGTCACACCGGATGTTGATGGTGGCGCGTTATTTGTCCCTCCTGGAGCGGGAGCGGCAGGACCAGCCGCCGCAGCTCGTTTCTTTTTCTTCTTCTTCGCGTTCTGCTTTTTTGATGCAGAAGGCGGAGGTGGAGCCGATTCCACAATTGGGCTTATCCTTGCCCTCGTCACAGCCGTTGGGGCCTCCGAAGAAGCCCGGGAAGTTCTGGTAGGCTGAGTTCCCACCATGTCCGTCATCGCATCGTCTGAAGCCAGTGGCGGACGGAACCGTTTCTCCGGCAATAGCCTTCCCTCAAGGCCCTCCAGACGAGCATTTACCATAGTTCCCACCGCCTCGATGATGGAGCGCTTGAGTTGCTCGAGATCGAGCTGAGCGCTGGGAGGCGGTGGGACACTTGTCCCTTCCGTGTGTCGCTGACTCAGGAAGTCAGCGCGCATTGCCGCCATCTCCTCGCGGAGAACAGCGACCTCCGTCCTTAGACGAGCGTTGTCTGCGGACAGTCTCTTCGTCTCGGCAGTGACAGTCGTCCGGCTCATGGCCTCGACTGCATCCTTTATGGAAGCCGCCGCGTCCTTCAGGGTCCTGACGAAGGTGCCCTTCAGGTTTGACGACTTCGCGGCGACTTGTGTGATGAGGCCCACGTGTTTGAGGACCTCCTCTCTTAGGTCGCTCGATGCGACCTCCTCCTCTGCAGAGGACTCCGAAAGGCAGCCCGGCCTCAGGAGGTATAGTTTGCGCGCAGCCTCTGATACCTCCCGCTCCGCCTGAAGTTCCAGAGCCTCTCGTTCTGCCGCGACAAGTTCGGCCTTGGCCTTAGCTAGGCCGACATACTCCCCAGTTGTTGGGGGGCGCCCTCTACCGCGGCGTGCACTAGTAGCAGTAGGAGAGGTTCCCGACTCCTCCATCCCACTGCCCGACAACACCTGTTGCGACTCCGACCGCTTCTGAAAACGGCCGGATTCATCTCTCTTCGGGGAAGAATGAGTCTTCCCCGGTCTGGATTTTGGAGCCGGACACTCCTCATCACTCAAAGAGTGGCGGGTCCGGCTAGGGCTCACATCTGAACCATGCGATCTCTTGCGGCGGCTCCCATAAACTTTACGGGGGCCCTCCCTAGACGCCCGAATGGGCTCCTCATTGAGAGAGGACTCGTCGCTGACATCGCCCGATGGCGTCGTCTCATTCTCTGCATCCAGCAATTCCTGCATCTGCCTCGCGTACCTCTCCGCCCTTTGCCGCTCCCACACAGCACGTGGCGACGAGGAATACGCCAACTTCTCACCACTACTGAGACGAAACTCGTCTACCTCTTTCAATTCCTTTAGCAAATCATGTCCTTTATGCGCGCTAGGGTCAGTCATTTTTTGCCGTTCCGTCTTTATTTTCAATTTATTAGAATTGTCCATATTGTTCCCACGAGTAATTTGGGATATTACTTCCACCGGGTCTCCCTCCCCCGGTAACCCTATATACGCCTGGAGGTCGGGTGATATCCAGGGTTGGCCACTAAAGGCTGGTTTGTCGGCCCAGCCGCTCTTTCGAGCCCCTGACGTCGCGAACCGCAACGCCAGATCTCCACGGATTTTTTATTGAGGTTAACTCCTCGCAGCCCTGCCGGTTAAGGCAGGACCCCCGGTTCTCATGTAGGCCGCGAGACATATCCACGACACCTACAGCAGTCTTACGGGATCGCCCGGTGGCGGCAAGCCGCGTGCGCCTGGCAGACACACCGCGCGAATCACACTGCCTCCTCTCGGCGGCTTCCAATCATACATCACGCATTCGCGGTTCATCCATCACCTTTGCCAAAGACCTTAAGATTAAACCCCACCTACCCCCAACCCCTTATCCCCTAAACCCCTTATCCCCCAAACCCCTTATCCCCCAAACCCCTTATCCCCCAAACCCCTTATCCCCCCAAACCCCTTATCCCCCAAACCCCTTATCCCAACCCCTTACCCCCCCTACCCCGTGTCGGACCATTCGCCATCGCCGACAATCAAACCCCCGCAAAGGAGAACGATTGTCGACGATGCCCAGGGTGCACCGTCTCCCACCCATTGTCACACCAGGGACGTATCCCGGATGTGGCAATGGGCGCGAGCACTCGAGGAGGTTGTCCGACCTGGCACCCCAACCTTTTTTTTTTTTTTTTTTACGTGGGAAAATGCACTACGCATCCCCCGCCGACTCGGGGGAGTCGACGAGGGTATGTGGGACTCCCCGGCTATTGCCGGTATACCCACTAAAAAACCACGGTGTTCGACACGGTCGCATGTGCTGGGGACACGGGAACGCGGGATCGCAATCTTCCGCGAACCCCAGCGCGACGGCGGCTTTGGTGAGCCTCCTCTCTTGGGGGGTGATGTAAAGGGTCACCCCCATCCGGCCATATGGTGCTGTGCTGGAACACTTCAGCGCAGCACCACCTCACGGGTCCTGTGCAGGGCGATAGACACCCCCGTGCCTACCGCCAGGACTCCTGTTAGGGGGGAAGGTTCCTGGAGAACGCCGTCCTCCTACGCCCTGGTCTTCGGCGGCGGATCGCCAGGGTTGCATTCGCTTCCCTGTCCCTCTCTGCCGCCTCCTTCCGGGTTATGGCGTCCTCGCAGAAAGCGATTACCGCGCCCCACGACTCCTCGCTGTCGACCATAGCGCGAACCACAGCCGGCAGCGAGAGATCGCGCCCCACAACCACTTGCAACTCTCGACGCTGTTCCGCCCAAGCCGGGCACTCCTCCAATGTATGCTGGGCCGTCTCCTCGGCACATCCGTCGCAGTGGTGGCACACTGCAGTCGGCTCCCTCCCCGCCACATGACACAGATACCTCCCGAAACAGCCGTGTCCCGAGAGGATCTGCGTCGCGCGGTAGGTGAGGACGCCATGTCGTCTGTCGAGCCATTCCCGCAAAACCGGGCGGATGGCCTCCACGGTTCTTAGGCCGGCACTGGGGTGCTCCAGCCTCGACTCCCAATCCTCAATCGCGCGTTGGCGCAACTGGTTTTTCTTCCCCCTTATCTCCTCTGGGGCTGGCACTTGCCCCCGGGCTCGCACCTCCTCACGCCAATGGTGCAAAAGCGCGAGGACTCCGGCGTCCAAGTCCCAGGGGATGGAACAGGCCAGCACGCACGCCGCCTCGCCGGAAATCGTTCTGTAGCCACGAATGGCCCGTATAGCCAACACCCTTTGCGGCTTGCGCAAAAGCGCCACACTCCGGCGATCGAGGGTGTCGGCCCATACAGGAGCTCCGTACAGAGCCATGGATCTAACGACCCCGGCGTACAGGCGACGGCAGGAGTCGTTAGGGCCTCCAATGTTTGGGAGCAGCCGCGCCAGAGCGGCTGCTGCTCTCGTCAATCTGTGTCCCAGACGCTCGAAATGAGCACAGAAATCCCACCGTCTATCCAGGACCAGGCCCAGATACTTCAACGTAGGCTGAACAACGACGCGAACCCCACTGATAACAATGTGGGCGTCGGGTGGCGGCGAATTACGAGGCCCGTGGAAACAAATCGCCTCAGATTTATTTAAGGCCACCTCCAACCCAAGACGCCGGATTCGTCCGATGACATGAGCCACCCCAGCAGTCGCTAGTATGGCGGCTCTTCGAAAATTGGGTCCTCGGGCAGTCACGAGGGTATCGTCAGCGTAGCACGCCACCTCGACACCCCGGAGATTAGCGCCACGAAGGACCCAGTCGTAACCAATATTCCACAGGAGTGGTCCAAGGACCGACCCCTGTGGGATTCCGCAGGACATGTCAAATACCCCCATCCCGTTTTGACAGGGGTACATCACCCTACGCTCCGATAGGTAGGCCCCTATTATGCGGCGCAGGTAGGTCGGCACTCCATGAAACCGGAGTGCCTCTCTGATACAGGCCCAGGGCAGGGTGTTGAACGCATTGGCGATGTCAAGAGACACCGCCAAGACGACCTCACCCTGGGAGACCGCATCCTGCGCGAGGGACCTAATTCGCCTTACCGCGTGTATCGTGGACCGATCCCTACGGAAACCGTACTGATTGTCAGCCAGATCCGGCCCGACATTTACAAGGTGCTCGACGATGCGAGCTGCTACCACTCTCTCGAACAGTTTGCCCGCATCGTCCAGCAGCACGATGGGGCGGTAAGCTGACGGAGAGTCCACTGGGCGCCCTTCTTTCCGCAGGAGGATGAGTCTGCCTGTCTTCCACCGCTGCGGAATTGTGGCTTGAGCCAGACAGGCAGTAAACATCCTCCTCAGTCTCGGCTCTAGAACGCCCAGAGCCAAGGCTAAAACTCGTCCGTGGATGCCGTCAGGACCAGGGGCAGTATTTTTGGCTTTCAGCCTTGAAATTGCCGCTCCCATTTCTCCCTCAGTCACTACTGACACGTCGTTGTCATCTAGTACTGCTCGGGCTGGAACCATCGCCGGCGGTGTATGCTCCTCCCTTTGCGGGAACAGCGCCGCGACAATGCTGGTCACTAGCTGAGGTTGGAGGCTCTGCGTCAATGGTGGCGCCCAGGGGCGCAGCTTGTTCATGACCATTTTGTATGGCCGCCCCCACGGATCACGGTCTAACGACGCCAAGAACTCCTCCCTAGATTGGGCGACAGCTCTTGCGATCGCAATCTGCAGCGTTGTCTTCGCCTGTCTATAGACAGCGTACAGCCTGTCTTCCAGAGTGTTGTCCCTGCGCCTTCTTCTTCGACACCGTGCGTATTGGCGTCTCGCTGCAACACATGCCCTGCGCATTCGCGCAAGCTCCGCGGACCACCAATACACACGACGCTTGGGAGGAAGAGACCTGGAACGGGACATGGACGCATCACTCAACTGTGTCATTGCGTCCCCGAACCATTCGGCCTCCTCCTCTACCTCCGGGCTTGCACCTGGCACCCCAACCTAACCTTTTTTTTTTTTTGTTTGCGCTGGGAAATGCATTTACGCATACCGCCCAAGCCCGGGGGGAACTTGGACGGTTATGTGGGACTCCCGGTCAGTGTGACCGGACTACCCACTAAAACCCAGCGGTCTGACCTCAACGCCTTAAAGTGAGGCGCCACGGGATCGCTTTAAGCATGCAACCGTGACGCCCCGGCGGACGGCCTGTTGTCAGGCCCAGACTTCAGGAGGGGAGGGTTACTCCCCCCTTTCCTCCAATTGCCCAACATGCGGGAACCCCCGTCCCCGCACCTGGGTTTGCCTTCCCGAGGGAGAAGGCCAACTATGCGGTCGCCTCCTCCATTGCAACTACCGGGGGCTGAACCCCGGTCTTACCCTTCGAGGAGGGGGGATTGCAAAGCGCTCCCCCCATGCGATGCCCCGAAGGCCGGCCCGCATCCGCGCACACTGCGCATCTCAGGGCTGCCCCACATCCGGCAGCCTTATGCCCTGCATTCCCACAGCGGAAGCAAAGTCCGCTGCGGTCCACCCCAGAGGGGCACATTGCCCTTGCATGACCCACCCCCATGCACTTGTAACAGCGCATGGAGCGCTGTTTCAGCACCTCGATCTTGGCTGAGCACCAGCCCACCAAAATCTCGCCAGCTTCCGACAGGCTTTTAGCCGCCACCACCGGACACTCCACCACCACAGTTCCCATCCCATCTTGGCCAGGACGAATCTCCTTCGCCCTGACGAAGTCTGCGGCACAGCCCCCAGACCGGGCCACTGCCGCAACCACCCTCTCCTTAGTGGCTGCGTCGTCCAACCCCGAAATGCGTATCTCTGCGCACTTCGTGGGCCGGACGACCTTTGCCACACCCGCCAAGGCAACTCGAAGCTTATCCGCCAACTCGTCCGCCTTTTCCACCGTTTGCCCCTTCGGGAGCTCCAGCAACCTGCCCCCAGTAGCAGTCTGGCGGAACTTCAGGGACTCAATCCCTAGCTCCGCCAGATTCACCCTCCCCTCCGCCCTCTCCAACACCTGGAGGTACGACACCCCTTTGGAGGCCGCTTCCTCCGTCAGCGTGATCACCACAGCTGACGTGCGGGGGGGAACAAGCCTTGGCTTGGCCCCAGAACCCCCCGCAACCCCAGAACCACCCGCACGATTAGCAACCACCTTTGCCGCCACCACCACAGGTGCCGCCTTCTTTGGGGCCTTTTTGGGCTTCCCGACCAGGGTGAACCCTTCGTTCTCCCCATCCATGGCAGCCGGGGGAGCAGTGGGCTCTGGCGCCCCAGAACCCGCCGGCTTCCCTGGCTTCTTCTTCCCCTTGACCTTGACCACAGAGGGTCCCGGCCGAGCCCTCAACGGCTCCTCCACCTCTGATACCTGGTCCACCGCCTGCCGCCTTCCGTCAGCTGCCAACGGCGGCCGATCGGAGACGGCAGGAAGCAGGCGCTCCTCTATCCCGGCAAATCGGGCGTCCAACATCTCCCCAACTGAGGAGACGACGGCACGCCTGACTCCCTCCAGAACCTCTTCCCCCAGCACAAGTGGAGGAGGTAGAGGTGTTGCCACCCTCGAGGCCGCCGATGACGCCCTCAAAGCATCAAGCTCCCGTCTGTGCGCGTCAAGCTCTTCCTTCTGGGACTCGACCTCCCGTCGGAGGAGGCGGTTTTCCCGTCGGACGCGACTCGTCTCAGCCGCCTCCGGCCTTTCCACCAGCACATCCACGATCGTCTGAAGCCGCCCTGCTGCATCCTTCAACCTCTTTACCATTGACCCCTGGAGGTGGCCCGACTTTTTTGCCACCTCCAGAATGGACGCCGTATTACGCCCCGCCAAAGCCCTTAGAGTCTCCGACGAGAAGTCCTCCACAAACTCCGTTTCCTCCAGCTCACACTCCACCGGATCCAACACCGGATCCACCGCCTTCTTACGGGGAGCCTTCGCTCTCCGCTCCTCCTGAACCCCAACCTAACCTAACCTAACCTAACCTAACCTAACCTAACCTAACCTAACCTAACCTAACCTTTTTTTTTTTTTTTTTTTTTTAAGTGGGAAAATGCAATTACGCATCCCCCGCCGACTCGGGGGAGTCGACGGGGGTATGTGGGACTCCCGGCAGATGTGCCGTATACCCACTAAAAACCCACTCTTAACCGCGCAGGTCGCGTAGTGTCGGGGTCGCGGGAACGCATTGAGCAATCTTCCGTAACCCCGATGCGACTTCGGCCTTTCCAGGCCTCCGCGTTTGGGGCGCCATGTAAAAGGGGGCGCACCCGATCCGGCCGTTTGGTGATGTGCCGGTATAGCGGGCACAGCACTACCTCACGAGCCTCATACTGGGCGGCAGACACCCCCGTGCCTGCCGTCAGAGGCTTCTTTTTGCGGGGAGAAGGTTCAGCTAACCTCCTGCTACCCTACTCTTGGGATATGGCCTAGATGTTAGTTTTTCCATTTGCGGTTCCGATTCTGGTGCCTTAGTGGCACCAGGGCGGGACGGTTGCGCCTTGGCTTTTGTGCCGGCTGCATCCCTATTCCGCTTCCTCTTTTCCGGCTTTGTGGAAGCACATGTTGCACTCCCAAGCCTATGGCTGGCCGGTTTGCTTGCAGCCGCACACACAAGACAGTGTGGAGCCGCCGAACACCCTTTGGACTTGTGTCCTAATTGCCCGCATCTAAAGCAGGCGCTTCCTCTATCGGCCTCTTCGGCACACTGCTCCCGAACATGCCCCAGTTTGAGACACCGGAAGCACCGTAGAGGCCGGGGCCACAAAAGTTTGGCCTGGACCGTGGACCACCCAATTCGAGGGCGGTCCGTCTTGGCCACCTTGTTGGCGGCAGCTACTGGGCAGCTGACGAATACAGCACCTAAACCGGTTCCGAACTGGCTCCGGCTTATTTCCCCCACCTTTACAGAGGCCACAGGGCACTCTCCTATCCGCGAAATGGCCTCAGCCACATCCTTCGCCTGGACGGAGTCATCCAGGCCCGCAATGCGCAGATCTGCACACTTTTCAGGCCTGGAGACAACGACGTCACCCACTTCTAGGACCTCCCTTAGCTTTGAAGCTAGAAGGTCGGCCTTGTCCCCGCTTGTGGCTCCAGGAAGTTCGAGAATCCGCGCCCCTGTCGCGGCCTTCCTGAAGCCTAACGTCGTGATTCCAAGACTTTCCAGTTTGATGGAAGCCTTGGCCTTAGTAAGGAGGTCGGCGTATGTGACCCCCTTGGCCTGGGCGTCCGGCTGTAGTTTGAGGACTACAGCCGACGACCGGGGGGCACGCAGCTTAGGCTGCTTCTTCTTCTTTTGGCTGACGGCTGGAGCTGGAGTTGAGGCCGTGCCAGACTTCGCTTTGCGACGAGACACGACCGTCCAGCCATCAGCGTTTGGCGCACCAGTTGTTGGTGGCGCGCCATTGTTCCCTCCTTGTGCGGGTCCGGTTGCAACGGTCCGCTTCTTCTTCTTATTCTTCTTTTTTTTCCCCACCTTCTCCCCTCGCGGGACAGTAGGTGGAGGAGGAGCAGCCGGTTCGTCCAGCTCGACGGACAGAGCCCTCTGCTCTTGTCGCGCCGCTGGTGCAGCAACTGTGGCCACACTCGGCACAGGCCGAGAAACGGAGGCCCCTCGTACAACGTCCGAGGCTAGGGGCGGGCGGAGACGTATCTCCGGCAGCAGCCTACCCTCGAGCGCCTCAAATCGGGCGCTCATCATGTTGCCCACCTCCTCTATGATAGAGCGCTTTAACTGCTCGGGCTCGAGCAGAGCGCTAGGAGGCGGTGGGGCTTTAGCCACATCCTGGTTTTGCTGAGTCCGCAGCAGGTCAGCACGTAAAACGGCTAACTCGCTGCGGAGATCAGCAACTTCCGCTCTTAGGCGGGTATTGTCCGCTGACAACTTCTTGGACTCGGCTGTAGCCGTTGTCCTGTCCATCACTTTGACGGCTTCTTTTATCAGCGTGGCCGCATCCTTAAGGGCCCTTACGTAAGTACCCTTAAGGTTTGAAGATTTTGCGGCCACGCTAGATATTAGCTCCACTTGTGCGAGCACTTGCTCCTTCATCTCTTTTGAGGATGGTCCTACATCAATTGTCTCCGAGAGACGCTCCGAACGCAAGGAATATGCCTTGCGGGCGGCCTCAGCCACCTCTTTCTCCGCTTGGAGTTCCATGACCTCCCTCTCCTTGGCGATCAGGTCAGCCTTCGCCTTGGCCAAGCCGACGTACTCTCCGGTCGTCGGCGGCCTTCCTCTGCCGCGGGGCTCTTTTGCGTCAGTGGGGTTAGTGGGAGAGGGCACATCTGCCTCATCCTTCGACCCTACGACCTCGATTGAACCCGTCGCCGATGCCGGCCGCTTCAGAAAGCGGCCGCACTCATCCCTCTCTGAGGCCGAACGTTTTTTCGTCCCCTTTATCTTAACCTTTGGGGCCGGATGCTCCTCGTCGCTCGTCTGCCGATCCTGGCTAGAGTCGACGTCCGACTTGCGAGAGTCGCGAGAGCGCTTCCGGACGCTCTCCCTATCGACATACACCTTAGGGTAGTCAATCTTAGGGTAGTTATCCGCAGGCAACTTAGGCAGCCTGTCTCGTCTGGTGTCGTCAGGTCAGGTCAGGCACTTGCGACTCCAACTCCAGCCTCTTCCTTTCCCTCCTAGCGGCGCGCCGCTCCTCCTTATCGCGTATGGCCTGGGACATGTCCAGGTCCGCGTCACGGCCATAAAGCTCGTCCATCCTTTCGTCTTGCAAAATCGGTCCAGTGTGCTTGCCAGGGTCAGTCGTTTTTTGCTTCTGCGTCATAATTTTCAATTTAAA
The DNA here is from genome assembly GCA_914767695.1 of Ptilodon capucinus. Classification (NCBI taxonomy): domain Eukaryota; kingdom Metazoa; phylum Arthropoda; class Insecta; order Lepidoptera; family Notodontidae; genus Ptilodon; species Ptilodon capucinus. The sequence continues at coordinate 86,463 of OU611828.1, forward strand.
AGAATTGTCCATTTTTGTTCCCACGAGTAATTTGGGCATCATCGTCCACCGGGTCTCCCTCCCCCGGTAACCCTATATACGCCTGGAGGTCGGGATGTTTCCAGGATTGGCCACTAAGGGCTGGTTTGTCGGCCCAGCCGCTCTTTCGAGCCCCTGACGTCACGAACCGCAACGCCAGATGTCCACGGATTTTTTAGAGAGGTTGTCTCCTCGCAGCCCTGCCGGTTAAGGCAGGACCCCCGATTCCACTGTAGGTCGCGAGACATGTCCACGACACCTGCAGTAGACTTACGGGATCACCCGGTGGCGGCAAGCCGCGTGCACTTGGCAAACACACCGCGCGAATCACACTGCCTCCTCTCGGCGGCTTCCTTTCATACCTTTCACGCATTCGCGGTTCATCCATCACCTTTGCCAAAGACCTAACAGACTAAAACCCCACCTACCCCCAACCCCTTACCCCCCAGAACCCCATTACCCCCCCCACCCCGTGTCGGACCATTCGCCATCGCCGACAATCAAACCCCCGCAAAGGAGAATGATTGTTGACGATGCCCAGGGTGCACCGTCCCGCACCCATTGTCACACCATATACGGATGTGGCAATGGGTGCGAGCACTCGAGGAGGTTGTCCGACCTGGCACCCCAACCTAACCTAACCTAACCTAACCTAACCTAACCTTTTTTTTTTTTTTTATCGTGGGAAAATGCATTACGCATCCCCCGCCGACTCGGGGGAGTCGACGAGGGTATGTGGGACTCCCCGGCAGCGTGCCGGTATACCCACTAAAAACCCACGGTGTACCATCTGCCGCTTTTGGAGGGGTGACACGGGATCGCCGAAGCATGCAACCGCGACACCCCAGCGGCTGGCCCGGCTAAGTTGCCGGGCCCGGCCCAGCTGTTTGCTGGGCCCCTGCGCTAAAGAGGGACGGCTTGGTACGACCCCAGCCGTCCCCCAGACTGCCGAAACCGTGCAATGGATGGTGGGTCCCCCGACCCGCCACCCTGGTTTCAGCTAGTGGGGAGGGAGAATTTGCGCGTAGCGCCGTCTCCGCCTCCCCACACGTCTGCGCCGAAGCGAGTCCGCCAGGGGATCGTCCTCCCTGGCCCGCTCCGCGGCCTCCTTCTGCGACATTACTTCCTCGCAGAAGGAGACCATTGCCTCCCACGCCCTGTCGCTGTCGAGCATGGATTGTATCACGCTCGGCAGCGACAGGTCCCATCCTACGGCCGCCATCAGGGTGCGGCGCTGGCTCCCCCACGCAGGACAATCCTCCAAGGTGTGTTGCGCTGAGTCCTCAGCTGCGCCGCACTCATGGCAAGCGGCCGTCGGCTCCCGTCTGGCTATGCGGTGCAGGTACCAGCCGAAGCAGCCATGCCCGGTCAGCACCTGCACCAGCCTATATGTGAGGGAGCCCCGCTTCCTCCTCATCCACTTCTCCAGGACCGGGCGAATGGCACCTATAGTTCTTGCGCCATACGTGGGATTCGCCAGGTCCTCCGCCCATCGCTGCAGGGACATCTGCTGCGCCCGACGCCTCGTCCCCACCAGCTCTTCGTACGTCGGGCACTCTCCGACCGCTCTTCTCACCGCTGTCACCTCATAGACGGCGGCAAGCACTTCCGCCTCGTGCTCCCACGGTGTGAAACCTGCGAGCACGCAGGCTGCCAACCTAACCTAACCTAACCTAACCTAACCTAACCTAACCTAACCTTTTTTTTTTTTTTTTTTTTTTTTTTTTTTTTTTTTTTTTTTTTTAACGTGGTAAAATGCATTACGCATCCCCCGCCGACTCGGGGGAGTCGACGAGGGTATGTGGGACTCCCCGGCATATTGCCGGTATACCCACTAAAAACCACGGAGAACCATCCGCCGCTTTGGAGGGGTGTTACGGGATCGCCCAAGGCATGCAACCGCGACACCCCAGCGGCTGGCCCGGCTGTGTTGCCGGGTTCGGCCCAGCTGTTCACTGGACCCCTTCACAGAGAAGGGACGGCACACCATCCCCCTAACTGCCGAAACCGTGCAATGGATAACAGGTCCCCCGACCTGTCACCCTGGTTTCGGCTGGTGTTACTACACCTTACTTCCCCTTCGAGGCCGGGGGGTTACAAAATGGCCCCCCCATTTGGTGCCCCGAGGGTCGTCCCACATCCGCGCAAATCGCGCACCTCATTACCGCCTCGCAGCCCGCTGCCCTATGACCCGCCAATCCGCAGTTAAAACACAGGGCACCGCGGTCAACACCCGAGGGGCATTTCGCCCTCGTGTGGCCTACTCCCATGCACTTAAAGCAGCGCATGGGGCGCCGCTTCAGTGCCTCCACCCTGGCCGCACTCCATCCTATCTGGAGTTCCCCTGCCTTCACCAGATCCTTAGCCACCTCCGCCGGACAGTTTACCACAACAGCCCCCATGCTGCCCTGGACACGTCGGATCTCCCTCGTGCTTACCAGATTCACGGCACACTTTCCCTTTCGCGCAACCGCCGCCACCACACTGTCCTTGGTAGCGGAGTCGTCCAGCCCAGAGACGCGTATCTCTATGCATTTCGTGGGCCGAACGACTCTTGCCACCCCCTCCAAGGCGACGCTAAGCTTCTCAGCCAGCTCATCCGCCTTACCCTCCTTCTGTCCTTGAGGCAGCTCAAGGACTCTTGCCCCCGTGGCAGCCTGGCGGAACTTAAGGGATTCTATCCCGAGGTCCGCCAGGTTAACCCTCTCCCTCGCCCTGGCCATAATCTGGCTGTACGTTATCCCGGCGGAAGCCGCCTCCTCGCCCATTGTCACCACCACCACAGAAGTGCGTGGTGGCACAATTACCGGCCTGACCACTGCCGGCGCCACCTTCTTTTTTCCCTTCTTGGGCCTCCCAACAAGGGTGAACCCCTCGTCATCAACCCCCACAACGTTCAGAGGGGGTACAGGGTTATTGACAGCTGCCACCGTCCCCCCCGACCCCGACTTCAACCTCCCCGACTTCACCGCAGAAGGCCCAGGCCGAGCCCTTACCGGCCCCTCCACCTCCGACACGGGGGCGGCCGCCTCCCGTCTCCTGTCAGCCGCCAGCGGCGGCCGATTTGAGACGGCAGGCAGCAAACGCTCCTCAATGCCCGCAAAACGGGCGTCCATCATCTCCCCTAACGAGGAGATGATAGAGCGCCTGAGACCATCCAGAGCCTCCCCTTCCATCAGAAGAGGAGGTACAGCCACCGCACCAGCGTCCGCCATCGCCGCCTTTACGGTTTCAAGCTCCAGCCTCCTCTCTCCCAACTCCCCCCTCAGGGATTCGACTTCCTCGCGGAGGTGGTCATTCGCCCCTCGGAGGCGCTCCAACTCACCGTCCCCACACCTCAAACAGAGCAGATCCAACACGGTCTGGACCTTGATCACAAGGTCCTTCATCCTCCTTTTCGTCGACCGCTCGAGATGCTCCGACTCCTTTATCATCCTCAGGACGTCCACCGTGCACTCCCCCGCCGTAGCCCTCATATGCTCCGACGACACACTCGCAACAGCTTCCTCCTGCTCGCGATCTAACACAAGACTAGCCGCCCTCTTAGGCGAGGCCTTCGTTTCCCGCCCCTTGACCAAATCCTGCTTCTCCTCCTCCACTATGCGGGTCCCATCTCGGCCACCCGTCCCCCTCCGCAGGTTAAACCGCAGGCTATACCCTCCCCGCTGTGCCGTGGTCACTTTGGCCGATGCCACTTCCTCCTCCGCATCCGAGCCAGAGGTTTCGGCCTCTATCCTCGTTACCCGATGCCTCCTCTTTCCCCCACTAACGATGACACTGGTGTCAGAGTCCATCGCTGAATCTGACCCAGGCACCACAAGGCGCGAAAACAACAACCACAAAACTTAACAACTTGAAATAAAAACCATCAACAACAAAAAACTTAACAAAACCCTCCTTATTTGGCCCACAAACAACAACCCCTCAAGAGAAAACCGCCTCAGGATAGTAATTAGTTCGTGGGTAGATCCGGAACTCCGTTACGGTTCGTAAGATCTACACCACTACTAACAGGGGACACCGCGAGAAGGTTACTATCCACGCCCCCCAACCTAACCTAACCTAACCTAACCTAACCTAACCTAACCTAACCTAACCTAACCTAACCTAACCATCCTCATCCTCATCCTCATCCTCATCCTCATCCTCATCCTCATCCTCATCCTCATCCTCATCCTCATCCTCATCCTCATCCTCATCCTCATCCTCATCCTCATCCTCATCCTCATCCTCATCCTCATCCTCATCCTCATCCTCATCCTCATCCTCATCCTCATCCTCATCCTCATCCTCATCCTCATCCTCATCCTCATCCTCATCCTCATCCTCATCCTCATCCTCATCCTCATCCTCATCCTCATCCTCATCCTCATCCTCATCCTCATCCTCATCCTCATCCTCATCCTCATCCTCATCCGGCATCTGGCATCCGGCATCCGGTATCCGGTATCCGGCGTACGGTATCCGATATCCAATATTTCTGGTGTTACTGATGATTCTGATGATTTTGATGAATGTAATGAATCTGATAAATCTGATAAATCAGATTTTTTTTTTTTTTTTTCGTTCAAGTTCAACTTCTAACATCGATGGTCTACAAGTTGATTAAAAAAAAAAAAAAAAAATATTGAAAGGCTCACAGCAAAGCTAACACGTGTTTTTGTTTTAATATACTGACGTAGTACATTTTTTTTTCTTTTATTCCCTCGTAAAACACTTACCTGCGTGACATCACTCGCGTCACGGACGTGGGAAAAAAGACGGCGAAATTGAAGTGGGAGTGGGCTGGTCACGTCTCGGGCATGGACCCGCAGAGGTGGGCTTATATCACCACCAGCTGGATTCCCAGTACTGGCCGCCGCCGCCGGGGTCGACCGAGAAGACGGTGGCGAGACGACCTTGACACCTTTGTGGGAAAAACGTGGCCGGAGGTTGCCAAGGACAGAGAAGTGTGGAAGAGGAAAGGGGAGGCCTTTGCCCAGAGTGGGAAAAAAAAAGGAAAAAAAAAAAAAAAAAAATAGAATAAACATTATAGTTCATTACATTTGGAGTAGGTGCCAATCTACGTCAGACTAGGCAAATACACACATGAATTCGCACCGACTTAAAATGTAATGTTATAAGTTTATTTCTAGCTTTTTAGCGCACCTAGGTTTTTGAAGTCGGTTTTTGTTTTATGTTAAAAAAAAAAAACACGCTTTTTAGTGTCAAGAATCGTTGAAAATATGCAATTATTATCACCTCATAACAACCCTAAAAAAGTTAATATTTACAGCCAAAAAAAAATTTAATACAAAGGCAAAAGGGGACCCCCCCTTTCCACAGAGTGGAAAGGGTCCCCTTTTGCCTTTGGGGGTAAGTTTCGATGTTTGTAAAGAATCCGTATTAAACAAAAACTAATAATTAACCTAAATGAAAACTCCCTAAAAAGCCATACACAACTACATCATCCACGTAAATAATGATCATAATAAACATAAAAATGTTCATAAAATGAAAACTGCTTGACCGTACAATTTCAAATTTTTATGGGACCAAATGGCATCTATTCCGCATCAAACAAAAAAAGAATCACGTAAATCGGATCATAACTCGCAGCGTAATCGGTGTACATACATAAAAAAAAAAAAAAATACCGGTCGAATTGAGAACCTCCTCCTTTTTGGAAGTCGGTTAAAAATACGGCCTCTTTGATTTTGCCAAATCTGCCTTATTAGAAATGGAAACAGATAATTGTAATTTGACAATCTATAAGTGGCCCCGTAGGTCTAGGTAGGTTTAATGGTATTAAGATATTATTAGAAATGGAAAATAATTGTTTCTTATTATTTCAAATATTTGTTTCTTTCTTGCTTCTTATTAATTTTCCTATTTAATACAATTTAATAAAATTTTATTTGACTTGATTCGATAGTGTCACCCACACTGGCAATTACAATTCAGCCGGAAATTATATTAGTTACTAGCTGTACCCGCGACTTCGTACGCGTGGAATTTGACAACCCTAAAATTATAGTAGCCTTAGTTACTTCTTGTAATATCAGCTATCTTCAAGTGAAAGTTCTGTCAAAATAGATTCAACTATTTGGGGGTTCACTCGGAATAAGTGTCACTTATGTTCTTACCGCAGAACCCTAATACTCTTAAAACTATAAGTACCTTAAAATTGTATAGTATGCCAAGTTACACCTTGAAACATTAGCCATCTGCCAGTGAATATTCCATTGAAATAGGTTTAGCCGTTTGGGAGATCACTCGGAATAAATGGGAGTTATGATCTTTCCGCGGAACTCTAATGCTCTGTCTAAAATGAAAATACCCTCAGTTACTCCTTGTAACATCAGCTATCTTCCAGTGAAAGTCTCGTCAAAATAAATACAACTGTTTGGAAAATCACTCAGAATAAATGGTAGTTATTTTATTGCCGCGGAAACTTAATGCTTTTTTTTAAATGATAGTACGCTAAGTTATACCTTGTAATGTATGTTTAGCTTCTGCCAGTGAAAGTCTTGTCAAAAAGCAGTGGTAGCTGAGTGGTCGAATGCACGTTTGCAAATCAAAGTGTGCAGGTTCAAACCTGGCTCGCACCTCTGGGTTTCATGTGCGAATCTCATTTACATCCGAGATTACCACTTGCTATGAAACGGTGAAGGAAAACATCGTGAGGAAACCTTCACGTTTGAGGGAACTGGACTAGTTCTCGATGTGTGAAGTCTGCCAACCCGCACTGGGCCAGCGTGGTGGACTATGGCCTGAATCCCCCTCGCATTGAGGGGAGGCCCGTGCCCAGCAGTGGGACGTTAAAAGGGCTGTAGTTAGTGATGTTCTTTCCGCGGAACTCTAATGTTTAAGAAAAAATAAAAATACTCAAGTTACTCCTTGTAACATCAGCTATCTGCCAGTGAAAGTCCAGTCAAAATTAGTAAAGCCGTTTGAGCAATTGTCAGACAAAAAATAATATATATGTTCTTTCCGCGGAACCCTAATGCTTTTTCTAAAATGAATGTACTCTAAGTTACTCCTTGTAACATCAGCTATCTGCCAGTGAAAGTCCTGTCGAAATCGGTTAAGCCATTTAGGAGATCACCCTGAAAAATGGGTTTTATGTTCATTCCGCGGAACCCTAATGTTTAAAAAAAAATATAGTACTCTAAGTTACTCCTTGTAACATTAGCTAATCTTTCCGCGGAACCCTAATGCTTTTTCTAAAATGAATGTACTCTAAGTTACTCCTTGTAACATCAGCTAACTGCCAGTGAAAGTCCTGTCGAAATCGGTTAAGCCATTTGGGAGATCACCCTGAAAAATGGATTTTATGTCCATTCCGCGGAACCCTAATGTTTAAAAAAATATAGTACTCTAAGTTACTCCTTGTAACATCAGCTATCTGCCAGTGAAAGTCCTGTCGAAATCGGTTAAGCTATTTAGGAGATCACCCTGAAAAATGGGTTTTATGTTAATTCCGCGGAACCCTAATGTTTAAAAAAATAATAGTACTCTAAGTTACTCCTTGTAACATCAGTTATCTGCCAGTGAAAGTCCTGTCGAAATCGGTTAAGCTATTTAGGAGATCACCCTGAAAAATGGGTTTTATGTTAATTCCGCGGAACCCTAATGTTTAAAAAAATAATAGTACTCTAAGTTACTCCTTGTAACATCAGTTATCTGCCAGTGAAAGTCCTTTCAAAATCGGATTTTTTAAATTGCATTTTCGTTATAGGTATTGTGTATACTTTCATTTGCAATTGGTAAAAAGGTGTTATTTTGATATTACAAACAGACACTTCAATTTTATTTATTTGTATAGATAATATCATACCGCGTGGGCTGCAGAGCGTTCAAACCATATAAACATACTTACTTAAAAACTTTAATTGATACTCGTAAAACATTACCCATCTTCGGAAGCAGTCGGGTATAAATCAATAACACTGAGATTTTGTTGGAGTATTTATTTCTATACAAAATATTTATGGAATACGGTATATCTATTATTACGAGGACGCTTGGAGCCAGGCCATAATATACATTGGTATGGTTATAGGTTGTATCATATCTTATTTATTTACTTACTTAACTTATTTTATGTGAACGTAAAAACATAACATAAGTTTTATAATGTATATTTAGCAAATAAAATAGATTATCAGTGAGTTGCGGCGCATAATTGTTCAGTGCGTGGCGGGCGGACCCCGGGCGGCCCCTGGGCGGCAGGGTGGCGGTCTCGGGGGCGGAGCGAACTTGTACGCAGTGTTCGGACGCTGTACCTAGTCTTTGTATATTACAAGCGTAAGTTTACTTATCTACGACTTATTTAAAACTCTGTTTAGATGTTAATCTATAAATAATCGGATTAATCTATTCCAAAGACGTCTCAGTATGAGACAACATGGTGGCTCACAGGTAGCCGCGCGCTCTTGCTGTTCAGCGCCTGCGCCTGCGCACCTCGTTGTCGGCCGCGGATGGCGGCGCGACGGTCGTCGTGGTGGTTGTGGTGGTGGTGGTGGTGGTGGTGGCGGGGTCGAGGCCCTTGATCTCGAAGGGCCCTCGGAACAGAGGTTGGAAAAGCCGGAGGAATGACTGGTAGCGCACCGCTGAGTTCTGTAAAACATTACCAACATTACCTTTATTATTGGACCTAAGATAACGCTACGGTCTGGTTACAGTTATATGGTAAAAATTAAATCCAAACAGGCAATAAACATATTCTCTTAGCAATTCAACTCGGTTATCTGAACATTGCGAATTTAGATATCGCTCAGGTGTCTCTCGTTCGTCAAAGAGAAATTGTTTTTTTGGTATATTTGGACGCCTTATACCGTCGAAACGGACGTATCAAATGAACTATGACGTCAACGCGGTCGATAGAAGCTCACCTGAATGACGTCACCGATGATCTTAGTGGTCCGGATGAGGAGCGACACGGAGGGCCCAAACAAGCTGCCCGGCAGGTCCAGGCTCACCTTGTTGCGGTCGAACTCCGGGATGTCCTCCGCCTGCCTCGGGGCCCGCGCCCTCCCCGTACTCGAGGAGGTAGTGCGCGGGGAGCGGCGCCACGACGACGGGCCCGAGGCGTGCCTCGTGCGGCGGCTCCACGAGGTGCCAGCCTGTGGACAGCTGCCGGTGAGCGGCGTCGGCACCGCTCGCGTCTCGCGGCCTCCCTCTGTCCCCGCTCGTGTGCTAGGGTTATGGCCGCATGTGGCCCAGTGTGTGTGTTAAGTATATGTTGTTAAGTAGGCATGTGGCCCAGAGTGTGTGTTAAGTATATGTTGTTAAGTATGCATAGGTGTGTACGTCGGAGTATTTTAGAGCTGGCGCGCGGCCACCGCTCGCTTGTAGCGGTCGATTACTTCATGTAGAAGGTCGTAATAAACCGTTTAGAATTGGGCTCTACTATTGCGGGGTATGGAAATTTTATATGGTGACTGGTGACATAAATTTAATCTTCCATTTATTTCAATGAAGTAGGTCAAGCGCTTATTACACTTCACTGAATTTAGTCGTCTTAATTCAGAAGGAATTTTAACAAAACAAATTAGAAGCTTCTGATCACACTGTCCTGATATCAGTTACTGAATCAGTTACCAGTTAAAGCGCGGCGAAGACGGACATGTCGAAGACGAGGATGGCTCCACGTTATTATTGTAATACGTTTTTATTGTAGCCGTTTCGTCTTTATTTTGATATAAGCTGAGTAGCACTTTAAAACCTTCGTTTCTTACATTTTTATTTACATAGTTTTTATCGATTTTATCCCAAAAATATCTTTATAAAGCTCTGAAATATTGAGGAAGATTTCTCTTTTATTAATCGGAAAGTTCGGAAACACCTATTTATTTATTTAACAGGACATCTAAAAACTGTAGCATTAATAACACATTAAAATAAAATACAAATAAAGGAAAACTAAATGCATAGTTAACAAAGATGCCACAACATGCATATGTAAGAGGAATAACATAAAAGGAACAATAAATGAAAAATAAGAATGAGATACTATAAATTAAATTAAATTAAATGTGATGAGTGACTAGAAGGCTATCATTGACGCACCAACGATGACAAGATCAGTTTGCGAAATTTGTAGTGTATCATTAAGCAAATCCACTTCATGAACGATTGAGTTGAAGGTAGTTGACAGTCTTGATAATAGGAAGTACTGTTTTAGGGTCGTTCTGGCGGGTTCTTTATGTAAAGGGCTAATTGCACGAGTTGACCGAATCGGCAACCTGCGAGGTACATTAAACTTAATGTTTTACATCAAAGCAGGACAGTCAATTAATTTACGTACAAGCTTAAAGAGAAAAATCATACCAGAAACATTTCTCCGGACAATTAGGCTTTGGAGTTTGAAGTGTTCTAATTTACTTGTATATGTGGGGAGTTGTTTGTGTAATCTACAGGAAGAAGTAAGATGTCGCATAAATCTTTTTTGTACACGCTTTAATCTTAACTGATGAGTGTTGTAATGTGGTGACCATACGACACTGCAATACTCAAGATGTCTTCTGACATATGCGTTGTATATAACAATTTTGGTTTCTGGTTTGCGGAAAAATTTACCGTGCACAAATCATACGTCCTCCACGCACGACGGACGACTTAAATCGGTAACTTAATTCAGTAACGACTGAATGAAGACGACTAAATTCAGTGAAGGTTAATAAGCGCATTTGTAGATATATTGTTTTTACCCTGCTATCTAATACTAAAATTGACCAAACTGAAATTATTGCCAATACTGTGATAGGTGTAAAGTCACATTATGACTAAGTAACACAGCATTATTGAACGATGGCGACACGACACACAGTAGTGAGTGCCATAAACCGGACTCACTGATCTCTGTGAAGCGGTAATCTTTAGAAACGAACATTTAGTGAACCGGGCTCACTGGTCTCTGTGAAGCGGTAATCTTTATAAACTAACATTTCGTAAACCGGGCTCACTGATCTCTGTGAAGCGGTAATCTTTATAAACTAACATTTCGTAAACCGGGCTCACTGGTCTTTGTGAAGCGGTAATCTTTAGAAACGAACATTTCGTGAACCGGGCTCACTGGTCTTTGTGAAGCGGTAATCTTTAGAAACGAACATTTCGTTAACCGGGCTCACTGATCTCTGTGAAGCGGTAATCTTTATAAACTAACATTTCGTAAACCGGGCTCACTGGTCTTTGTGAAGCGGTAATTTTTAGAAACGAACATTTCGTGAACCGGGATCACTGGTCTCTGTGAAGCGGTAATCTTTATAAACTAACATTTCGTTAACCGGGCTCACTGATCTCTGTGAAGCGGTAATCTTTATAAACTAACATTTCGTAAACCGGGCTCACTGGTCTTTGTGAAGCGGTAATCTTTAGAAACGAACATTTCGTGAACCGGGCTCACTGGTCTCTGTGAAGCGGTAATCTTTATAAACTAACATTTCGTGAACCGGGCTCACTGGTCTCTGTGAAGCGGTAATCTTTATAAACTAACATTTCGTGAACCGGGCTCACTGGTCTCTGTGAAGCGGTAATCTTTAGAAACTAATATTTCGTGAACTTATAATATGTATTATCGATGAATTCTAACAGAACCCTCATTGCAATCATATTTTTAAATATGACTTGTTTGTTATTTGACTTGTTTTCCACATAAATACACTTCAATAAATAAGTACAAATATAGTAGGTATGTCGGTGTAATATACTTAATTATTATAATAGCTTTAACAAATGTAGGCAAATCGATAAGTAGTGTATATTGAGACGTACATGAATGTACGGCGATACGGTTAAAATACAGACTTTAATAAAACAATATAAACGTGTAATAATGTGTTTATTCAATAAATAATGTAGTAATGATAGAGTAAATACTTTAAATGCACTTAAATAAATAGTTCTGAGATTGAGGATATCTCTGGGGACGTTATAGGTACACCGGGTACTGTTGGTGAGTGTCGTGGCGTGGACGGTGGGCCGAGTGCAATTTCCAGTGCGTCACTACTACACTACATTAACTGAATTTGAGTGGTATGGTTGCATTCATGTTGAGAAGGGATAATGAATTAACTTTGAGGTGTGCGACGGTGTGCGACGGTGTGCGACGGGACTGGGGCTAGGAGGCGCGGGGCGGTGTTTTTGTGCTCCCGACGCGAGCGCCATGGGTGGCCGGCGTGCGGCGTGCCCACGCATCACAGTCATTGGCGACAACTGTTGCACCACTACAACGCCATACGAACAAGTATGTACAGTGGTATAATTACAAGATTAAATACAACTATACGCAGATAGTTTAATGTATAACTATATAAGTTGGTGGTACTTAATATAAAATAGACATATCTACAACATATAGGAATAGTTAGTAGCAGGGATAAAGACCTAATACAAAGGCAGTTTATGAATGTATGTGCGCACCGCAGAAGTGACTAGTTAATGGACTACTATTACTATTATCTATCGTTAGTAAAATGTTATTAATGTTGTTATTAATGAATATTGCAACTAAGAATATCGTTATAAAATGAACAGACTAAAAATAGTTAATTTCTACCAAACACACGTAGCATGACGTGCGGTGCGCGAACGTAGGCGAGGTCGGCGCGGGCGGACGGATTGAGCGGTCCATACATTAGATTCACAACATTTACAAATACTTGATCTAAAGGAATTGATTATTATTTTTTTGTGGAAATTTAACCGCTATAACAGGAACAGGTACATATTTGGCCGCTAAAGTTTGCCGAAAAAAAAAAGAATTTTAAATTAAAATCTATACGCAATTCTCTTAAAATTCATAGCTTATAGGTAAGTAATTGTTGGATAATTAATCGACATCCATTACTGTAAGTGGCGTTAATTAAGATCACATAAGCATTACAGAGAGATAGGAGCTACGGCATTGGTGCAGAGTTGTAAACTTGATAAAAAAAATGTTTATTAATAAACGACCGAGTGGAAAACGCCGAAATAGTGTGCTTGATACACGTTGCTCAAGATTTCGTTGAAATCACCACCGCCGCCGGTGCGGTGTGGAAAGGCGCTCACCTTCGAGCGTGGTGCGTCGCCAGTCGCCAGCACACGCGAGATATTCCGTGGCGGATTACAGCAGCGCACGGCGGCGGGCGGCGGCGGGCGGCGGCGGGCGGCGGCAGGCGCAGCGGCGCGCCGTGCGTGCCAGCGCGGCCTTGCGAGACACGTCGCGCCGTCACATTACATTATACACCTAACACATTATACGGATGTTGCACGCGATGCTATACCTACACTACTGGCAAATTAAAGCTAAGGACGAGCGGCGACTAGATCCAGTGGACGAGGCGAGCCCGGCTCGCGGTCGCGGACTACAGGCCGAGGTGGCGCGGGGTGCGCTCGACTACGCGAAAACTGAACCACTTTTATTAAACAAAAATAAAAATGTCAGTGATGTTAATATCAAACTTTTGGCGACTTTGGAGCTATAGTGCTGCCCCTAGTAACCTATCTTTATACAAATTTACGGTATACAGATTATCCCGACGACGCCGCGCCGCCGCCGTGCCGCACCGGCGAGGATATATCGTAGAGAGGCCAGGGCGGGCGGGCGGCGCGGGCGCAGGGCAGCACTGCAGATGCGGTGCAAATATGGACAGACTAACATTTACAGGGAGCTACAGATACTAGCGTCGCTATATCTACAGGCGGGATGTGCGCGGTGCGGCCGGGGTGTGCTGAGCAGTAAAACAACCACTCACGAGGAAACATTTAATATCACCATAGCTCACCTAATATCTATTTACAATATAAATACAAAGAATAGAGAGTGCGGTACACCGCATGCAAGGGGGATGAGTCGCGGACTGTACAGGCGACTGGGCGGGAAGGGGAAAAGGGGAGGGCGGGGACCGAGACCGGCGCGCTCACCGGACTGACACACACTTTATACTAGATGGTGTCATTATCACTTGCAATTCAAGCACGACGTGTCACTCCGTTGATGACCGCGGTCCACTCTTGGAACAGGAAGGGTGAGAGGGGGTGCGCTTAAGAATCATCCTCGTCGGAGTCCACGACTTCGACGCCGCCCCCGCCGCCGGCGGCGGCGCCGCCCGACGACGAACCCGACAGAGACGTGACCAGCGACAGGATGGAGCCGAGTCCGCTCCCACCTTGACCGCCGCCGCCGGCGGAGCCCCCACTAGCGCCGCCCAGTAGCCCCGTCACCGCTTGCAGCTTGGGCCCCAGCAACTGCAGCTTGGGTCCGATGATCTGGCCCACGAAGCCGCTCAGTGACGCGAGCCCGTTCTGCGGCGCCTCGATGCCGTACTGCTTGTTCAACTCGATGTTCTGTCGGTCCAATGTGTCCACGAACCGCGTCTTCGCGTCGATCAGCGAGTTAATTTTCTACAAAAAAAAAAGGGCGGCGTTGAGAGGAGCGGGGCGCGCGGCACGGAGAGTACGTGTGAGGGGTGCGGTACTCACCCCGAACACGAAGCCGAGCACTGCATTCTTGATGCCGTACTTGGCCTGCGTGATGCCTTCCAGCTTCCGCTTCTCGCGCGCCTGCTCCTCGCCCGCGTCGGCGTCCTGCACACATACACACACGCGCCGTCACTATGCGGCACACACCGACACACACACCACACCGCACCAGAAGCACTCCGACACCAATGCCATATACCACTTACTATAATATAATATAATAATGTATTAATTATAAATGTTCTGTACACAGTCGAGAATTTCGCTGGCTCCATAGGCGTGAAAGTTTATTGTAAGCTCCCGTAACTTATTACTAAGTAGTATCTAGGAGTACTTTTGCAAAAGCTGAAAGCGCGATCGTGTTCACGGGAAAAATGTATCAGATAAAGACAAAACTCTAACGTTATAATAGGCTTCAATAACCGTATCGTACGTGCATAATAATAATATTAGTGTGTCGCGTGTATCTGTGTAGGCATGTCAGTGACATCGTAGAGCTCCTGAACGAATCAAACTAATTTGATTTTGTTTTTGTTTGTTAGTCTCTTTATGAACACTGAAAATCATAATACTCTTACATTTTTATCAATCAGAATCAGTTTTTTTTATTAAGATAAACCTATACAGGTACCTACGATACAACAATAAACGCGGGCCTCCCCTGATCATGAGGAGGGGGAGTCAGGCCGGGACTCAGCTCAGTGCGGGCTGACTTCACAAGACTCTAGACTACTCTAGAGGACTGGTAACTTTCCCTCGGACGCAGAAGTTTCTCTACGATGTTCTTGTTCACTGTTTTAGTAAGTGATAATCTCGGATGAACATGAGAATCGCACACAAAAACTCCGACTTGCTTGATTGGGGAACCATTACTGACTGTGTTAAAAGTGAACTCATGCACCCGTCACAACACGGGGTAAGTAATAACTGGTGAAGGAAGAGACTGAACGCGAGTGGTATCGTGTTGCGACCGCGTCGCGCCCCGGTGCGGTGGTTCACAGCTAACGAACCAAACACAGCTTGATGATCAATTAGTTGTTATTGTAAGGATTATGATATATATAACAATGAAGTGGTTGTTCATCGATATAGCATTAATAATGTATTAGCCGAAGCGCACGAGTTGTGCAAGCGACTTTAGTCCGCGGTCGCGAGCCCGCTCGGGGCGCCGGCGGGGACGGCGGCGGGGCACATTGCGTAAGCGATGCGCCGCACGTCATTTGACCCACGCGCACATAGCCGCATGATGTCGGCCAATTCGTGGTAATATTAATCAAAAGGTAAGATAATCTTTTGTGCTGAGTGCATCTTGTATTGATAGAGTGGCTCGGCAGGGAGGTGTCGCCGCAGTGCGCGGTGTGCGCTGCGGCCGCGGGTCGAGGCCGTCCGCCTCTCGCGAATCATCAAATCACACACAACCGCACATAAATCACGTTATCACCTCACTACACACACACCAATAACATTAATATACCTAGTTACAATATTATATAGACTTGTGCATAACTCTATAAAGGGCTCTACGTTATATTTCCCCGCAAAATAGCCTCTATATGTTTTTTTCCTTGCCACCGGCAAAATACCCGCTAATCAAACGTTCAGCCATTCATTATATTTTTCCATTAAATTTTATCATTTCATTCATTTAATAAAAGAAGAAGTACATAATAATATATGCCACTGGGCAGTGAGAGATACCGCCGTAGGTCATTTAAAGGTGTATTGACTTTTTATAAATTGGGGGTTTAGTACTGGGTTTCTGAGTATAACCTGGTTCTAGAGCACACGAGTGCCGCTGACTTTAGCCCATCTCGTACGAGTAGTAAATATGTAATATATTCATTGGCAAATGTTTCACCACGAGGCGATTCACTGGCGCCTTTCTAATTTGTGTTTATATCGCGCAACTAACACTTGCTACAAAAACATATGCATATTATTTGTGCGCTCGCCCGCGCCTATGCCGCGCTCGGCCTTCGGCTACTCATTGACGGCGAGCCGGGCAAGGTTGCTGCATTTCATCGTACCGACTTATAGAAAAGCTTGTGGACGGTCATCCCGGCTGGGGCTGATGTTATAACACATTTTTAGGGTTCCGTACCCAAAGGGTAAAACGGGAACCCTATTACTGAGACTTCGCTGTCCGTCCGTCCGTCCATCCGTCCGTCCGTCCGTCCGTCCGTTTGTGACCAGGCTGTATCTCATAAACCATGATAGCTAGAGAGTTGAAATTTTCACAGATAATGTATTTCTGTTGCCGCTATAACAACAAATACTAAAAAACAGAATAAAATAATTATTTAAGGGGGCTCACATACAACAAACGTGATTTTTATACCGTTTTTATAGATAATGGTACGGAACCGTTCGTGCGCGAGTCCGACTCGCACATGGCCAGTTTTTTTGGCAAGAAGCAAGGTCTCATAGCACAAGTAAAGGAAACAATCCGAAAACTGATTTTTTTTTGTTAAAAAATGTTTTTTTGCAATTACAAACTTATTGCAAACTTATTGGTGTTACTTGCGAGGACTGGTCCAACCATTTTCCTATTAATGACTTACCATCTACTCTCCCATAGTGCGTTGAAGGCATCATACCAAAGCAATTATTTCTATAATCATCTGTGGTTTAGAATAATCCCTTCATTGTAAATGGGAGTAGACGCACCTTACTGTAGCAGCTTCCTAAGCGTAAAGACTGTATTTGTATTGAATATTAGACTGTCGTGAGTATAATTCTTCTCTAGTATTGTGGCAAAGGTGTGGTCTGCTCTCATGGCATTGCTGCTCCTGAGAATGTATTACTCGCAATTATCATTTTGAAAAGAGTAACCATTGAGTTTCTTACCGGCTCTTCTCAGTGGAAACAGCATTCCGGACCGGTTGTAGAATCAGACTATTTGTAAGTGCTTTTTGGCCTACACGAATATTTTTTTTTTGATTTTGATTTTATTTTGTAGTTACTTTATATGGGGACACCAGTATACCAACGGCAAAGTTAAGTTTGTCTCTCTATTTAGTTTATCTTTTCGTTAAAGTAATGCTCGGTGCTTTCATAGTTTAGGTACGGTAGCCTTGGTGCGCGAGACCAGCTCGGCTTGGCCGGTTTTTTTATCTCTTCAATGCACCACATTAAAGAAAGGGCGCGTATTGTCTCCGGCAGCCGTAGCAAAATACGTGATACCTATAGCTGTATGTGGGAAAGTGCCACTCGAGGAAAAAGCTGCCGCTTGCATCTGAATGCCGCATTGTGTGTGCACAATGTGGTGCTGATAAAGTATAATAGTATTGGCACACACGCGTAGGCGTTGCGAGCGGGGCGGCGGCGCGGCGCCGGAAACTTGCGATCAGTGCCGCGGGAAATTATGGACATTTGTTTAATTATTTTTTTCCGATCGATTTTACAATGTTCAGTGCAAGTCAAACTACAATTCAAAACTTAACGCATATTTATATTTATTCCCATTCCTAATCATGGATTAACATAATCTGCACATTGCTCCAACAGATTACGTAAGGTGGTTAGTACGCGTAATTGTATCGTATTTAGTGAAGTGGAAGCAGTTGCCGGGTAATGCACCGGCGAGCGGTGCGCCCGCGCCGGCTGCGCTGCCACCGCGTAACATAAAAACAGCACTGAACACAATAACAACTATTATTATTGCTATTAAACCTTTGTCACTCAAATTATGAGAAGCACTTGGGTTCGTCAGCGACTGCGAGTCAATTCTTAATAATTACCAATTGTAATTTTACCTACGAGTACTTTTTATACATGTGCTCAGTAAATGACGTTCAACAGATGAAAGTTGCATTTAGTGAAGGTAGAAGTGTCGCAAAAGTATATCTCGATTGATGACTTTATGGATTATTTGTTTAACGTAAACGGAAATATTGAAAGTTGCAGGGACCGACACGGACCATTTCTGGGTAAACGAGATCAAGGTCTCCCAATGTACGCGAGAATGGTTGCAGCCTCCGCATCGCCCGCGCCTGCGCGCGAGCCCTGTACCTAGCGATCACTGCGCACCGCGAATGTTGGTAATTGTTCGTAGCGCGAGTGTCAGCTCTAATTGGCACCTGTCAGTGTGTGACACTACATTTTCAAAAAATATATTCCAATATTAATTAAATACGTGAACTGTTGTGACACTTATTTATTCGTATATGAAATGGTAATTTTTTTATAAGTATTCTATTAATTTAGTACGAGTTACTACAAAATCCTGTGAGTCGAGCAAACATCGATAACGATGTTTTGGTATAATATATGAAATTGCATAAACCTTGTCTTGACATGATACGTCAACATCTTGATATGTGTAGATAGAGTGACGTAACAGTCAGCAGTCGCTAGTGTAGTGTCCGAGCGGATGGCTGCGCGCGTCGCTCAGCCACCCCTCTTTAGATAATAGGCCTTAGTTAGTGAAGTGCGCATGCGCCATATAGCCGGCTCAATCACAGTGAAACCAAAACTGGAGCTCATCGGCCCGTCCTTCGGTATTCCTGACCACACGCGTCTCCACGACACACCCGATTGAGACCTGAATATACATCGCATCTGTAGACCCCGTGGCATATTAATGCGCATTAAACTTGACGCGAGCGAGACTGTGTGTAGTACGTGTGTGTGTATTCGTGTTTAGTGTAGGGTGTAATACAATACTGAATGATTTGGAAGATATTAAATGAGATGAAAGCGTTTAAGTGAAGCGATGCTTGATGGAGCTCGGAGGGAGGCCGCGAGGCGCTGAAAATGATGTCACAATGAGCTGCCAACCGATCATCGCGTTCCCGGCGGTGCTCCCGTGTGAACCGGGACGCGGTGCGCGCGGCGGCGGCGGCGGTGTTGCGCAATGAAGCGGGCACGGTTCACACGCGGAGCGGTATCGATGATCGGTCGGTGAACAGACGCGCGAGTGTTGCGTCACACGGCCGGCTCAGTGAACCACCGGTTACATATTATATCATGTTAAAATAACCCCTTAACCCGGTCACACACATACATAACAAACTGTCCTCGTCGTTACACGACGATGTATGCAAAAATATTACATTCCATTTTGTTACGACTAGCGATTGAGATCAGCGAGATCTTTGTTGTAGTATGCGCAGTGATCGGGGAATGTAGAGACGGCTCGGCGCCGGCTGTCGTCACACGACTCCACCGCTTGCGTTCATTTTATAATAGCGTAGGTTTAACGGAGAAATATTTATAGAGTGAGATAGCGGATCCACAAGCGCATGGAGTCGCTGTCCGCCGCCGTTAGCGTCGCCGTCGGGGGCAATCGTACATTATGTGATAACACGAAGAACAAGTAAACTTAAATCGTTGCATCGTCGTAGTACACGATTAAATATAAATACATATCATTATTTTATGAGAAACCCAGCGAAGTGTATCAGAAAACAATAATATGATAAATACTTTTTACACCTCAAAATATTATAAACTATATGGCAAGGGTGAAATTGCTGGTGCGGTATGTCGCGTTAATTTTTAATGTACTAGGACGGCGCGACGAGCGCCGGGCAGATGGCGTACCTCAAGCGGCTGCAGGGTTTCATCGTCGGCGAGCTGGCGGCGATGGCGGTGCGGCGCGGCAGCGGCGGCGAGCGCGCACATTAGGGCGAAGAGCGCGAGCGAGCGTGCGGGTACCATGGTGCGGGAGCGGAGACTGGCTGCGCGGCGCGGTGACCGGCGCGGGAGACGCGAGCCCCGCACACAGCGTGAAGCAGTGGGGATGCACCGTGTGTGTTGCGCCAGCGCACGCGCCGCGACCCTCGCCCGGCGCCCCCCACATATCCGCTCGAACGGCGCTGCGAGTGTCCTTCCTCCAAGAAATGTTATTGAGCCAATAGTGACGAGGCAATAAGATGACCCTCCGCGAGATGGAGCCATGAGTGCCGCAATGTGACGGACCACCATCACAGTCGAGGCCACCTGAAACCACCAGGCTTAAGGCGGCCTCGGCTTTGAGCAGCACGTCAGTGACGTTGCTTTTATTAGACCTTGCTTACGGTGGTGATGCACTTTCTATACGTATACGTGCATTGGTATTTTTTTGGTAACGCGATTAAGTTTAAGGAACGAAGCAGGCAATATCAGTGAAACTTCGATGTGACCTCTCATAAAATAAACCAGATTAAACGTGTTATTATTTTGCAATAAGTAAGCTCACGGAAACGCGTTGATGTCTTTTGTATAGAGCGCTCGGTTAGGTACTACCAATATATTATTATGCAGTCTACTGCAAGTTGCTCTAGCCACGTTAGGATTCCGTGATCGGTACTTGACTACGTGACACCTAATTTAATGTAAACTCGTGGTACACACGTGCTTACCCGCCATGGACTATGGCGAGGGAAAAGAAACACGTTTGTGCCCAGAGTTTACGTAATTGTAGTGTAGTATTGCTCATTTGGATAGCTACGGAATACAACCAAAAATAGTATCCGGGTTGCATCACTGAATGTAAAGCGTGTCAAGAGGATAGTGAGGAGTGGTGCGGTGCTCCCGGGTCTGGCCGGCCCCGTATGCCGCGGTGCGTCGTTCCTTACCTCACAATATTATGCGCGGATTAGAAAGATACAGCTGTTAAAGTTACGAGTAAATTAATATGCGCAAGGTCGGTACATTTCATGGTTCCAATTAAAAGAAGTATGTGCACAAGGAAACGTCCTTTCTTAATCCGGTTCCGCGGTTGCCGGCTGCGCCCGCGCCGGTCGCGCTTGCGGTGGCCGGTGGTCTCCCATCCAATAGCCTCATTACTATCACCATTTCATTGAGGCAAGATGGTGCTTAAAGGAAAGTCCCGCATTCGTTATTAATGTCTCAAATGTCCACATTCCATTTTCTTAGGTAGTATACTAGGTACATAGCGTTAGAAAGTTTGCTGGGCGGCATGATTCATGCACAAATGCGCAACATTAGCTAATTAGATTTGTTCATTTAATATCAAAAATAGTCACCACCGACTCCCGGATACGGTTACATGTCGTTACGTTAATAATACCTCTTCGGTGCAGTGGTTGGCGTAGTAAATTTTTTTTTATGAGATAGGGAGACAAACCAGCAGACGTTTCACCTGATGGTAAGTGATCAACGCCGCCCATGGACACCTGCAACACCAGGGGCATCGCAAGTGCGTTGCCGGCTTTTAAGGAATGAGTATGCTCGTTTCTTGAAAATACCTTTGTCGCATCGGTCCGGGAACACCGCTGCAGGAAGTTCATTCCACAATTTGGTGGTGCGAGGGAGAAAATTCCTGGTAAATCACACTGTACTGGAACGCCATTCATCCAGATGGTGAGGATGGTAATGCAGTCTATGCTTTGATATTAAAATTTGTCGCCATTCGGTTTAGTTAAATGGGGTCACAGTACACAAAGGTGCGGGGTGCGGGGTGCGGCTTCCACAACATGAAGTATTTAACATGGCTACCTCTGGATATTAGCTGCATGAAACAAATGGCGACAATCATTAACGTATCATTACTAGCGATAACACCACCGCTGAAAAGTGCATCCCAAACGGATATGTTGTACACGACGGAATGTGTCGGGAGTCGGAGTCCTCGGACTAATTAGTCCCTTAAAATATGCCCCTTACCATTATGGTGTTAAAAGGTGTGCTTTCACAAAAAGGGACCAAAGGATCTGTACTTTACTGTAAGTAGTACGATAAGGTTGAGAATTATTGTTCGCTGCGCAAATGTTGTGGTGAGTGTGAAATGAAAAAAGCAATATCCAATATTTTTCAACTCTATTGTTTTACGCGCGAGTCGCTTTGACGGTACAATCCCTAGTCAGTTGAATTTATCATACAAGTCTCATCTATATTTCTATACAATCTATACAAATAAATAAAATTGGAGTGTCTGTTTGTAATATCAAAATAACACTTTTTTACAAAATGCGTATGAAAGTATATACGATACCTGTAACGAAAACGCAATTTTAATTTTTTTTGTCTGTCTGTCTGTTTGTTTGAGATAAACTTCTAAACGGCTGAACCGATTTCAATGGGACTTTCACTGACAGATAGCTGACGTTCCAAGGCGTAACTTAGGCTACTTTAATTTTAGAAAAAGCATTAGGGTTCCGCGGGAAAAACATAATAACCATATGTCCGGGTAATCTCCCTAAAGTCCACGCGGGTGAAGTCGCGGGCACAGCTAGTACATAATATATCTACTCGTAAAGTACATATACGTTAGCAACTACCAAATTGAAGTGAGCCTATTTATTGTAACGTGTTGCATGTTGGCGTGATTCGCAATATAGCTATATGTGTATGAGAGGACACCTGGAGAGGGCGCCTCCGACACATGCGTACTAGATATGATATTTGTTGAATCGTTCTACCGACCACTTGCGTATACACGTATACACTTAAGGATCGTGTTGGGTGCACGTTCCAATGTCGACGGCTCAGCATCCGCGCGGTGGCATCACCCTGTGCGGAGAAGGTTTTCAAATAATAGTTTGGATGTGGGCAGTGGGCTCGCTGGGAGGCAGCCGAGCGCGGATGGCACGCGCCGAGCATCCAGTCAGCGCAACACCGGACGGAACACCAATGTTAGCTCGTGCCAACCATTGTACAATTCTTTAAACTAAATATTTAAATATCTATAGATGGCAATATAAGAAATACGAACCTATCCACTGATTATCATTATATTCTACAAGTATTTCAAAATAAATAAATACTTATTGCAAAACAAATAAATTCTAACGACCACACCTGACCATAAACAAAAGATTTAAATGTCAACAGTCAATTTAAGGCTCTTGTAGTTTTCACATGAAATGTTAGTAAATTAGCAGTAGATTATATTAATTAATCCTAATATACAGTGCGGCATTTTGTAATGCCACCTGAATGCACAGTACTCTTAATACTGTAGATAGAAAATAGTACTCAAAAAAACATTTCTTTATTTTTTAAAATAAAAAAAACTGCATTTAAAGATTTTCGAAAATTCACTTGCCACACCCGGGAATCAAGCCGATTAAAATTTGTAAAGATTACACCCTGTACTTTTATTGCATCGATCGTTAGGTTCAATTATAAGAATAAAATCTCTTTAACAAACTTGGTAAATTAAATGAAAGGAAAACTATGAAAGTCAGAATAACAATTTTTTTAAATTTATACATTAAAATGTAATGCTTATAATAATTTCATCTCGTTTTGAACACTCCATCGGCTACTAACAGATTGAACTAAATACTGTAGAGCTATTACACTGTAGAGCTATTAAATACTTCATGTATCTCCAACATATTGCAAACATATATAGCATCTTTGCTTTACTAAGGGAACCTACCGAACGAACTGGGAACATATTTTTGACCGATGATAAATTTGTCTAGGGATTAATACTTTTTTCAGAATGCAATTGGTAGGTACATACATTGGGGGATGGAAGACACATACACCGAACTGCGGGTTATGTAAACATAGTCCAAGTCGTGAGTCATGTCATGTTGTATCGCATTATGTCGACAAATGCGGCACAAACTTAAAAATATAACAGACGATAGATGTAAATAGAGAGGAGTAAAAAACTGAACGATGCGAATTTTAGCTTGTAGTGCTGTTCTTACTCTAAAATAATAAATAAATAACGGTAGCACAATAGTAAATAACCCCTCGTCACGTCAGTTGCGCAACTTATACAGATGGCTGCACGATTAACATCTTGAATAATATCTTTGGATGTGATGGGAGGCCACTAACATTTGCGAAACGCATTAATAAGCAACATTAATTAACCTGCCATATGACAAGCAGTGCGGTGTTGATTAGAGGCGGTGCGTGGTGGACGGGGCGACTGGTCAGGCTGTGACGCGGTGTCGCCGCGTTGATTAGAGGCGGTGTGTGGTGGACGGGGCGACTGGTCAGGCTGTGACGCGGTGTCGCCGCGCAGACTATATATTATGTTCATACAATACCTTGTACTACATGGAGGACCGAGTCAACTGTCTGTTTGCAAATACATCAAAGTCAGCGGCGTGTGATAACACTCAATACAAATATATGACATTTAAGATGGCGCTGTATAAATGCTATGGTGGTAAATTTATAACTAATGTTGCTGTTGCCTGATATGGACACTGTCCGTACCGTCCGTATATGTAGACCAAACTGTAAGTCGTTAGGGGGAACTGTAATTATAATAATACGAAGATCAATGAATAATTGGCCACACCAATATTTTGGGGAATGAGTGTATAACACACGGAGAACAACTGCTCGCTCGATAGTTGTTGAGTCAGTGGAACTGCCCAGCAACACTCCGTGTCAGGAAAACCTTTAAAATAACTGAGATTGATTGCAAAGGTAATATTATTATAAGCCTCTCTTTCAGGAAATCGCCGTTGCGCCGATATGCTTCCTTAACCGCGGAATATATTATACGTTTCTGTTTAAAATGTTGTATTAAAGTTGTGTGGTATAACCAATTCGGAAAAATGTTTAAAGGAAAATTATTCAAGAGCAGAATGTAAATGGACTGCCGTGTGTCTGATTCATAAGTTTGAATATCTATGTATGCATCACCCCAGTTGGCCGGCGAGGAAGTCGGCTGTGCAGCGACATATGTAACGCCCTGATAAGGAAGAGTGTCACTCGCTAATCTCAGATAACGGCAACGCGACGTAACGAGACAGTGACGCGTCGTGGCTATAAACCAGACGCACACGTAATATCATCACTATAATTCATCTACAATACGACACTCGCTTCCGATGCTCCATTCATTACGTTGCTTAAACTTAGTTGGAAATATATGTTTCTGGATAAAACTAGCGGCTCTGGGGTTCGCCTGGGAGTGGATGAGAAGGCGCGGCCCGGTGCGGCGAGGCGGTAGCCGACGCTGCAGTGTCGCTGATGCGGATGGTGTTCTCTTATAAACGAATTACGCTTATCGTGATCTAATTCGCAAGGTGGCTGTGGCACGGTCCTTAACCCGCAAACCCGGTTCAGCGCATTGTTATCAGCCGCGGCATAATCGTCGGCCGCGACGAGTTTTTTGTTCGCTCGGAGTGTTCTGGGCGACAACATGTTTCATAAGCGTGTCGGCCGCGATTTTCCACCCTTGGGGCGGGTCGCCCTCGGCGCGGGGTCGCACACCCCCCGCCGCCGCCGCCGCCACCGCGCGTCGCCCGCCACCTTAATATATCTAACTCGAAGGAGACTGAATTACTACTAGATTTTACATTTCTCCCCGCTGATGCTACATATGAGATGCTAACGTTTACGTTATAAAAAGCACTCATGCAATCTTTTCATAACGTTTTGGCGGATGTCATTTTTCATTTTGTTTGCATATTCAGACGGCTTCGATGTCCTGCTTCTGATACATAATTACCTGTCTCCGCCCCGCTTCTTTGACACAACCGAGCGTCTGGGATGATAATCTTATATTACATGATTTAATCAGGCATAAAGTGATGACCGGCATAATTAATACATAAAATATAGCATACAAATAAAATGAACGCGGACATTATGTCATAATCAGTTACATAACCGGCAGCACTGTGAGCGAGCGAGGATATCGACGCGGTCCCGAGCGGGCCGCTGCGGGCGGTTGCAGCAATTGTTCGCGGACCGACATAAATTCACTCCAAACCAACTTTTACCAAATTAAGGCGTTATCGAACACCCGTGCATCAGCCAGTCTATGAGTAACCTACTGAACTCACATTATTAAAAACTCGCGACACAAGAAGTAATGACTACGAGCCACTTCCATGACTACGCAATTTTGTGTAAGTATGAAACAAATACAAAATAATCACTTTCTCAACGAGCGGCAGTACCTATAAGCTGCTTACATTGGCAAAGTACGAGGATACACTCGCTCCATCGTCTACTTGCGTAGACCCACATTATCTGACAGATGACAGTGGGCTTGCAACTGATACTCTGAGCCAATGTTGCTCAATATAAGTTTATAAATAATGTAGATAGTTGGTATTTTAAGATTTACAATTGCAGTGTACGGGTATGTAGGTAATCGTTACAGTAAGTAATCGCCTTACGTCCAATGCGCAGACCAAGTTTGAGCTACAACGGGCCAGTTGTTTGTATGTACTGTATCTACTCGAGAATGAGAAAAATAAAAATTTCCATGAGCCTCACGAAATATATCCATCAGCGGAATAATATCCGATAAAAGAAAAACAGGAACATCACTCATGTGCGTAATAAAATAATGACCACATTTTATTATCATCTACTGATTCAACTCTAATTGAAAATTAAAATAACTTTGTAATATTCTCTAACTATTCACTTTCAGTAGTGTAACGAACATAATGACATATTAATTAACTAAGTGCTGCTGGTAAAACGACGTATGCTAAAATCAATTTCATGATCGTGCAGTGATTTCCACTCTGCTGAATGTGGTTGGTTACCCACAGACCGATGTGGTTTTCACAGTATAGGGCAGAAGGCGCGCTCTCTGACGTCTTAAAATACCGAAGCAACGTAAGGTATCGCAAACGTATCTCAAGTCAAGGGTGCGAATTTTAACGTAATCGTAAAATTATCGCAATCAAAATGCCATCAGCTTCACATAAATGTGTGTCAATACCGCGTCCTCAGCGGCTCGCTGTCAAATTGTTTAGAAAATCATGAATCTAATCAAGATTACATGGCTCAATGAATTAACGTTTTTGTCACTGTTTAGTATGACACTAGATATTGCATGAATTACTATTCACGTTATTACAATATCGCAACACAACTCACGATTGTTATTAAAGTTCATACATTAGTCGTACAGCACGAGTTTGATGCTCCCTGCCGGAAGGGTGGGCAGTAGCATAGGGCAGTAGTAGAGTGCAGTAGCAGAGGGTAATCCCCGCAACAAGATCGCGTGTTTTATAACGTCTGATGATGGCGATACACATCATATGATGTGATGAGAGCTCGCCATTCAAGGCAGCGGTTGCTTCCGCGTGACCGAGTTGTAGCATCTGGAATCACTCTCGTTTTCTCTGATAAAGAATGAATACAGCGTTCCTACAAACGTTTTGTAACTTACATACTACATACATACATAGTTTATACAATTGATTTTGATTTTGATTTTAAATCCCAATGGCGTACGTACGCAGTCGTTAGCGGGTAGGTATGGTAACTAATGGACCTAACCTAAAACTCATGGTAGAGCTGTAGCTGCAGTTTTGTGACACAAGTTGGGTTTAGGGGCTATTTAATATTTTACTACATTATAAGTTAGCATTCGAAACTGAATTTTTTGGTGACTTTTATGCTAAATAAGAAATAACAATATTTCCTCTCTCCGTTAGGCAGTGTCAATGTGGTAATCACGCACACAACTAAGTACTTATGTTTAGTTTTATATTAACGAGTTACCTACCGTCATATGCCCGACGTAGTTAACGAGTAACATTTTATTTAGATGACATCATAGGTTCATACTATATGCGAGATAACTGAATTTTACTAAATTATTACTAGTTACCTAGCACGTTTCATGTGCTAGGTAACTAGTAATAATTTAGTCATCACTTAGCTCGCATCATTTCTCCGTGATTCCTTTCTGACCTGCACTAACTGCTCATTGTCGCATGCGTCGCACGCGCGTACCCTAATTCGATGCACTAATAACAAATAATAACTCGAATAGAGGTTTAATCTAAAGGTTAAGAATTCGAATCTTATTTCGACAGAAACAATGCCGTGACATTAGTCTAGTCTTGGCGCACATGCTACAAGTACTGATTGGTCTCTATTTCCCCTTGATAATTAATATTGTGACATGATACAGTGGCCGCGATCTTTCAACGGGCACCTCACTAATTTGAAGGTATACGGTATGGTAGGACCTTGCTTTAACCAGTTTTCTCGTGTGTGAGCGTCGTGTGAAGTGTAACACTTGCCGGCGGCGGCGGCGGCGGCGGCGGCAGCGGTGAAGGTGCAGACGCGGGCATAGTTCACGCAAAGGTTAGGTCAGAGCGGTGGGCGCTGGGCTCGGGGCGCGCGGCGGAGATGTAATGCAATACTCTAAACGCATTTCACATTTACCCACTTCTTATGCTGCCGACCCAGCCGGCTGACCGTCCGGACCATACTCAAGATTAACGAAAATTTAAATTGGTATTATATGACTAACATCAAATACAAAATGTTTCAGAATTAAAAAAAAAGATTAAACGAATTCCGTTATCCCGTTGGGAATGCAATTAATATTGAAGAAAATTTGTTTTCTGCATTGGAAAGTAGTTAAAACCAATTGATCTGGTGCGGATGTTACGCTAATGTAATGACTAATGGTCCACGATCCAGTGCAAAAAAATATAATTTACAAGTTAATTCGAATGTGAACGTTCGCGAGTCACTCTCGAGGCGACAACACGTAACCGGGCGCTCGGGCGAGCGGTGAGAGGCGCGTCCATCTGTTATAACACTAGCCTCATAGGTGCACATCTTTCATGCCGACTTGCTGAGTAATGACGGGCTCGCAAAGACCAACCATCATGTGCCAATTATTGATGCAAATAACAAAAAAAAAACATTGATCACTTTCGCCTCGAAGAGCACAGTATTTGTACCTACGTAGCGTGTAAGTTACCTACTCTCACTGATCAAGTAACCATGTTTCACAATACAATGCATTTTATGTTGATACTGCTAACGTGTGTCGCCACTCGTCGCTAAAATGAGTGTCCCGAGTGCGAGCACTTAACGCCGCCACTTTAAAGGACTTCTAATGAAAACGAAAACTCGTACATTCAACATGAATGCGCCATTAAAGGCCGATGTTTCAATATTTTGATAAAAATATCATGCAATGTTTGGGTCTACGGGACACCCGCTTTCAATAGAATATCAATTTTAGTGACTTCAGTAACAAATTATAAAATGTAAAAACTATACCTTTCTCTTGTTTTCATTCAATTATGGAATATTTTCAATAATTATTTTTTTACTTATATACATTGATGGCTCGGCACGCACAAAAAGTAGCAAAACAGTAAAAAAAGATACAAGTAATGTAGGTACAAGCAAGTGATATAAATAATATGGTCCATTTAAATGCCGTGAAATCGTTAGTTTACTTAAAAAAAACAACTATCACTTTTATAAATTTCTGAAATTAAATTAAAACTGTTTTATGCAGATGTTGATTTTACAGAATGGTCCTCACGTAAGCACTAAAATTATTAATTTATGCAACGGTTTAAGCAATAATAAGTCTTAACGCAGGATTCTATTAAAGCTTGAGGGAACGACAGTGTAAGGGGGGAGATGCTAGATGGCGAGGGTGCGAGTGGTTGAGTGGGTAATGGGTTGGTGAGTGTAGGGGTCGAGTGGCGTTATCAATAGAATGTTTAGGGCAGTTAGCGCATGATAACAGCGAGTCATGACGCTTCAGAAGTCCGAAATAATACTTTGACCTTTTGATCGGTATTGGGTATACAACTGAATGGTATAAAAAAATATTGAAATTCGGCCATGTTATTGCAACTTTTTTTATCGTCGTCAATTTCTATATCAGAATCAGAATCAGAATTTTTTTATTCATGTAAACCAATACAGGCACTTATGAATCGTCAGTAAAAAATAAATAGTATTAATAGTATCTCTACCACCAATATCTCGTAATATATCAGGTCCTATGCAAAATTTGTCAATCAGCAGTCAATCCGATAGGTAAAAAAGTTTATTTATAAAATAGTGGAACAACTCCTGCCGCCACAACCTCGCCACAAAACAACTTCACTTTTTGTATATCTGGAATTTCAGTTATTTTATTCGCGACATTTCGATTCAAATTATGAATAAGTGCTATTATCATAATCGGTTTCTACAATCTACATTTTTAACCTCAGCGCTGTATATTATAGAGCAGTATCCGCACTGCTCAGCTACTCATACTTTTATAATGTGGGTTTTTTTACTTTAACAAGGATATATTTTTGTTGACTTTCATTTTAAACCTTGACAATTAAAACATTATCGCGCTCTTTTCTTATACCGTACAGTTAAGTTACCTTACTTAACTACCATACAGGTAGTTTGACGATACGAGCCTTCTGCGATCGAGGCATAGCTTCATAATTACTAAACATTGTGTGACGATAGTCCCAATGTTGCGGGCGCTGTGACAAGGCTGCGCCATGCTGTAGTGGATGAAACATCTATTTTGAAATAAACACAAGGCTTGGTGCAGTGGTCTGAGCGCAGGCCGCCCGGCTCACTGCATCGGGTTGTCGCGGGTCTGATTCCCGCCAGCTACGAATTTGTCCTGGTCTAGGTGTAACTGGGATAGCCCCCAGTCCATTGTATGATACCCCTATGGGCACTACTTTTACCTACTATTACAATCTTTGCTTAGTTTTGGAACATACGATGCGATGAGTATGCGATCAGACATCACATATTGATATTTATCAAAATATCAATACAGCTACTTGTAGCCCCATGTAGTTGGTGAGCTGTGACTGGGCCGACCCTAACAGCACCTCGCGCTGCGCCCGCGCCGTGTGCGCGATGGTGATGTGTTCATTATCTATTCCGATACTAACTGCGGGCGGGTTATTCTCGACGGTTGACATTGAACAAGCGTTGGGTTTGGTTACTTAGCTCTCAGGCGCCAAACAAGCGTAAAATATAATAATTTCGAGCGACTATTAAGCGAGACGAAGATAATTGGAATTGTAAATAGTTATCAATCTGTGAATTAGATTAAGTTGCGTTGAATAATGATCGCAATGTCAACAATTTAAGAATAAGACATCCAGCCGGTTTAAGCTATTAAATGCCTTTAAAAATGCAGTCTGTTCTCAACTGACCTATATGGTATGTTACTTCGTAGCTTCTTGGTTTGTAAACTGATTTCTATATTTTCTTAAATATTGAAATACATAAATATACTAACACCTGTTTCG
The DNA here is from genome assembly GCA_914767695.1 of Ptilodon capucinus. NCBI lineage: Eukaryota > Metazoa > Arthropoda > Insecta > Lepidoptera > Notodontidae > Ptilodon > Ptilodon capucinus. Next base: position 117,866 of record OU611828.1, read on the forward strand.
CGAGAACGCTAATACTGATCCACATTCAGTTTGACGGCTGTTGACGGGGATAGATAAGTGACAATAAAATAAATACATCATCACGCGTGTATTCCCCGAAGGGGTAGGCAGAGGTGCACTGTAGTGCGCCCACACTTCGCCGATGTATTTTTGGTCCCAATGTAATAGGGGGCCAGCCTATTGTCATTATACCGGGCACATTCCCCCTAATGCGAGGGAGATTTGGGCCGAAGTCCACCACGCTGGCCCAGTGCGGGTTGGTGAACTTCACACACCTCTCTAAAGACGTGCAGGTTTCCGCACGATGTTTTCCTTCACCGTTCAGCAAGTGGTAATCATTGTTGAAAATGACATTCGAACATGAAAATTGTCTCAGAGGTGCGGGCCTGCGATTTGAACTTGCATCCCTTACGTTCGAGGCGGGCGTACTTGCCCGCGAGGCTACCACTGCTTATAAGTGACAATGTTAAACAATAATGATTTGGAATCACCGCCCAATTGATCACCTTCATCACTCATTTTTATTAATAACTAGCAGACCCGGCGAACTTCGTACCGCCTTAGAATGAGTGACATACGAAAGTACCACCACCACCGCCACCTACCGGGTCCAATTGTGAATCTAAACCATCCAGGAACCCATTGAAATATACACACAAAATTTCATCCAAATCGGTCCAGCCTTTTAGGAGGAGTTCAGTGACATACACACGTACAGTAGAATCTATACATCTATACATACAGACATACATACATACAAATAAATAAAATTGGAGTGTCTGTTTGTAATATCAAAATAACACTTTTTTACCAAATGCGTATGAAAGTATATACGATACCTATAACGAAAACGCAATTTTAATTTTTTTTGTCTGTCTGTCTGTTTGTTTGAGGTAAACTTCTAAACGGCTGAACTGATTTCAATGGGACTTTCAGTGACGGATAGCTGACGTTCCAAGGCGTAACTTAGGCTACTTTAATTTTAGAAAAAGCATTAGGGTTCCGCGGGAAAAACATAATACCCATATTTCTGGGTAATCTCTCTAAAGTCCACGCGGGCGAAGTCGCGGGCACAGCTAGTTATATATATATAAAGAAGAATATTATTCCATAATATTTCATCATTTCATTAATTTCGTGGAAATAAAAGTGTTGTGCTGCGAAACCAAACATAAAACAACAAAGTGTACCTAGATAAGTATTTAATTTCTTACCTTAACTACTTCAGTAAATCCATTTGTATATGCAAGACTGTACAGCAGCACTAAAGGAACAGTCTATAAAATGTTTTGCGTAGACGCGAACGACTCCCAAGTATGAAACAAGGTGCGCATGAACCTCGTGGTCAGGCGAGTCTGCTGAAAGCTGAAAGCTGGAGAATGCAACAGGAACAGAGTGGAACCGTACAAGTGACATTTTAAATCCGCTCACAAGTAAATTTAATAGGTATATATTTTTATTTAAGTGTTCATAAGAAATCACAGTGTAGGTAAAGTGGTCGAGCGAGAGTGACAGGATATCCAAGGCCACGTTAACTGAAAGGAAATCCCTTGCAGGCTGTCAACGACAACTATCATTTGAAACGTATTTACGGAAGTGAGATACGAGTAGGTACAATCTTAATTATGGTTGATCTTGATTTCTTATACCTACTTATGAACCCGAAATACATACAACGCCTACTTTGGGTTCCACAGTAACTCGTTGATTTTATAATTTATTTTACTTATTTTTGATCTAAATTGTTATCAGTAAGAGATAGAGTTATAAGTTTACTCTTAGAGGCTGATCTCCGGACCTTGTGCTCCGATTCCGAAGATTCCTTTACCCTGGTTTCCCTAATTCCCGAATCAAAGCTCCGCTGTAACTGAACGTCACCAGCCACTGCATTCACGCGAATGAACCGCTGCTCCTGCCCAAACTATGAAGTTAAAAGGGCTCTAGTGTATTAGTCAGCAAGTAGCGGTGATTTCTGTCCGCACACAGGAGAAGCACCACGATGCTACTACTAAAGCCGAGCTAGTATCGATGCGGATACTATCTACCTACTTCACGTGTAACAATTGACTTGTTACATTTCTTACTTGTAGCTAAGTATGTTGGAATCTTCTGGCTCCTTGTTATTAATAATAACTTGGTAATCAACATGAGCTTCATGTGTTTATATATAGGTAGGTACGATTTATAAGTAGCAACCCCAGCAGTGACTGATTATGGTCGTAAAAGTGAATGTTGTTTACTAAATCACGTATTTAACTTTAATATATTAAAATTAATAAGCGGTTCAGATGACTAATAAAATGTTTGTCTGCACAATTATTCAATGTATCCAAATATGAAACCAAAACTTTAATATTACGTTACTTTCAATCACAGAGCTTAGAGTATCATGAACGTAGCTTTACATAACTTTAGTATCAGCCAGAAGGATACTTAAAGAACATTTTCACGTTTCGGTAACAGTTGAATATACAGGGTGTATCAGAAGTCCGAAATAATACTTTGAGTACTTATACGGTAGCTCTTATGTAAATGATTGTTGAAGACAGATTATACCGAGCTAACATGGTTTCCAAGTTATAGACCTTTGAATATTTGTCACAGGTATCGTATTCAGTTGTATAAACTACACTTATGAGAGGCTACCAATATTAAAAAAAAAACAGAACATACAAAATGTAAATAGGACTTGAGATATAACGAGTTACAGAAATTGACAACGAAAAAAAAGTTGTAAAATCATGGTCGAATTTCGATCAAATTTGTATACCACTCAGTTGTATACCCGATATTGATGCAAACGTCAAAGTATTATTTCAGACTTCTAATAAGCCTGTAGAAGTCTAAATTTATCTTTACAAGACATTTCCCGTGGAGGATGTGGGGATCGCACCGAACCTAAGCGTGGACCCGATTTCGGTATCATTACACCTCGCGCGATTAGCTCGGGAAATGAATGTGAGTGCAGTGAAAAACTCGAGCGGCGGCTACGGTGAGGGCGCGGGAGGCTGTGCGGGCGGCGCGGGCGTAGAGTGGTGAGGGGCGGCGGCGTGCGGGGCGAGGTCCGCGAGGCGGCCGCCGGCGCGCGCTCGCTGCTGCACTCGGTCGCGCGCGTCCGGCCCGCTCACTCGTGTCCCAACGTAGCAAGTGTCTGCAGTGCAGCCTCCCGTCAGTGTCCAGCTCACGGTAACGTACCCGCACACATACACACACGCCGGCGCGCTTGCATAAGCGCCGCGTTTCCGCACGTTATGAAATGCGCGCCGGCGCACACTTGAACACGACGACCGCGCGTCTCGCACCGCCCATGCGCGTGCGCCGCGGGGCGGCCGCCCGCCCTTCGCGTGGCGAATCACCGGGCGGCGAACTAAATTAAATGCAATTCGCATTCGTTGGCACACCGGCGCAACCTCGCCGGCCGACATTGGGAGCGTTTCGACACAATATCGAGCTATCGCACGATAGAAAACGATTTCGATAACATTGAGCGGCTCGCCGCCGCCACCGCTGCGCTGGCACTCTCTAAATTACTTCACACCGACACCGCACACTGCAGCTAGACTCGATTCGTAACATCAATTAGCTGCATAAGTGTTCGCGGCGATAACGCCGACTCGTAGATTGTGATTTATTTACCTCCAGATGCATTTGCATAAAATAGACAGTGTTACTCTGATATCGTCGGTTAATTGCGCTGTAAACAATGGCACGTGTATACGAGTTACATAATGCTATACACCAACAGTAAAATAACTTACGCCAGCAGCGGTATCTAGTGAACTCTCAACAAGTGATTAGGTACGTCACTGAGTCTATTATGATTTCTTGCGAGATCTAAGAGTTCCGTCATAGTAATCTGTACACTCAACCCCTCTGTGGTTCCGTTGATGTTCTCGTGATCACTGGGCTTGGAGGCTCAAGGTCGGTGCTATGGGCGATAGAACCTTCCCCCCACCCCTCCCCCCGAACGCTGCGGCGACCTTCAGTCGTTTCATTGTCGTAAAAACTTAATTATTACATCGTGGACATTGTACGAAATCGCGCTGGAACATTGAGAGCCGAAACAGCATAGCTTCGCCCTCGCAAGACGCGTTCTGCTCTGATACAACTTAACACTACTCTGATCTTGTTTAAATGTAATGTGTATGCAAATGTTATTACAAGTTATATGTTTTCTACAAGCATATCAATGTAGCTGCGACTTCAGTGGTGGCCGTCAGTAGAAAGCTAGTAACCGTATTTTACCGACGGAAGTGCACGCGCTAGTAACACGAATGAACTAATCATGACAGGTTTATCTTCTATTGACCGCCATTCATTAAATATTAATAGTATTCACATTGGTTTTAACATATAATCATTCTATATTCCGTTCTATGAGTATATACATATACGAGTAGATGAGTAATGTCTACAATTATTATTTACCAATTAAGTTTACGCGCAGCTATACCACTGATAGGTAGCTCTTATCGTCTTAGAGGGTACCAATCGGCAGTGCGAGGTGGTGCACTATCCATGGTTGTGGGACACCGAGAGAACCGGTGCCGGTGTATTAGCAACCGGTAGCGGTTCGGCATGGCCTAGTCATGGCGTGCCGTCGGCCGGGGGTCATCGTTCGTTCCTCCGTGTTACGTATTCGACACACATTCGCCCATTTCACTTTCAACTGTCCCTCCGTATGCGCCGGCGCACGCTGCGACCGCTCGGCACCGGCCGGGCGGCCGTCCACCTTGCGAAACGACAGGAATACCACGTCTCTAGGACCGACATATCATAACCGTAGCCTATTTAACTTCACTGTTTGGCCGCACCGGCACTTGATATCTGATGGATTTAATCGTGTTCATTATATAATAAGTTTCTTGTAAAACTCCACGTTGCCTTATCCCGGTTTAAATTATATTGCGATAAATAGATAACCATTAGAACAGGTTTACTTTGCTACAGTACGACAAGTTTGAAGCCGCGCGATAGAGCAATGCACTTGTTGTCGCACTCCGAAGAACATACTAATAATTTTACATTCCGGTGTAGTAACTGCCCGATCATCGCTGCCCTAACTAAAGCTGCATACAAACGTGGCACGGGATCCTTTACTTGGCATGATTTTTACTTCATAAATTAAAATGTAATTTGGTCACTTGACACATGCTTAGGCATGTTACCATAAGTATCTAACGACCGAAAGTCCAATTTCTTATTACTTACCTTACCTTTGAACCCGTCTGATTACAATTTTCACAAATTACTAAGGAAGTTATTTAGGTTAATCGCGTATGATTTTGATTTTTTTTGAAGCTAGGTACACAACCTATGACGAAGCAGTAGTAGCTTAGTCGGTAGAATGTCTACTGTGTAAGCATGTAGTGCAGGTTCAAATCATGTGCGATTCGCATAACCTTCAGAGATTATCAAAATTAAAAAAATCTATATTATTTATTAACATAAATTTGAAGTACATAGTTGTTTACTGCGGACCCAAACTGGGCGTGAGCCTGTTTTATGGGAACAAGGAACACAATTAGACATGACAAAATGTTGAAATCTTAGTAAAAATATTAAAATTAGGTTTAATGAAGTGCCTCTGCGTAGAGAGAGTACATAAATGCGAAACCACTTGTGTAAGCTTAAGTAGGCACGCAAAAGTGAATAAAAAATAGAAATAACGACAAGTAATTTAAAGGGGGAATTGAAAGAAAATAATTATAAAAGTGTGTGTGTGTGTGTGTATAGACGATACATAGGTGTGTGTCTATGTGTGTGTGTATGTGTGTGTATGTGTGTATGTTGCGGTGGTAACTTATCACTTGTTAAGGCGGTGAAAGAATACTTCGTGAGGAAACCTGCAAGTCCACTATACACGTGTGAAGTTTGCCAAGTGGCACGGGGCCGACGGGGCGGTATATAACCCGAATTCCACTCGCATTGAAGGGAGGCACGTAGACGATTAAAGGGCTATATTTTTATTATATTCTTACAATGCAATGAGATTACAAAAAATAAATTCGAAATGTTGTAATATTGTAATAATGTGGGCGTCATACCTAACAGCGCACAGATAAGGTATCACATGAACAAGGCTTGGGGCTCGCCAGTTTGATTGGAAGGTACGGGAGAGGTTGTGCGCTCGCTTCACACTCGGGGCGCTCTGAACATATTTCAGCCGTTTACAAACAGCGCGTTTCGTCAGCGACTTACAACAGCGCGACTCACCAATTAGCAATACTCTTTTATTTTTGGTAACGTCAGACATCGCCCGCGCCCATCCCGACACTTATCTACGACGTTCATTTATTTAACATATTACGTTCCACATAACGTTAATATGAAGAATAGGTGACAGAAAAATAAAAGTGAACTACACATGGCTTACTAATAAAACAAACAAGATACGAGTGTGTTAGTTACAATAATAGTTACATAATAATGTCGATTCTGTCGTTCACAAAATAGAGCTGCACGTTATTGGACAGTACTAAAGATCGACGGCCGTGAGAAGGACGACAATACTAAGGGTACCTAGTTTACAGCCAACAGATTCGAAACTAATATTAGATTAGCCGATTACATCAGTTGGACCGGCTTAACATTCATTGAGCGGGTGAGCTCGTGAATGTTTGTCTTTGTCATTTAATATTAACGTCAGACAGTAATCGGCTGAACTTCGCACAATGTGTAGTTGCCGAGACGAGGTAGTAGGAGCGAGGGCGCGACCCGCACCCTGGACCCGCTGTGTTTTCGCAAGCCATGGCCTCCGACCTCTTATGTCATAGCTATTCATTATGCGAGACTACCTTTTGTATTTGGTTTTAGAGAAATACCTATCACGACGCGGGTGGGAAAAACAATAGCGTTGTTGGTAAAGTTGCAACGTTACAAAGACATCAACGCGTTACATTATTAGTGCGTGCATCGTTAACACAATTGCTATCAACAATAATTACATTTTGGCAGTTAAGTAAAAAGGTAGTCAATATAGGTAGAGACGCATTTAATTTAGTAAGGGAAAAGGTTATACAACATGTGTTCGACCACGCGCTAACAAGTGAACAAATAATGACCAGTCGATTGAAGATTATCGCGCGCGTCACGCACGCCGCGCCACGTGCCGCACCTCGTGACATGCTCCTCGCCACTCTATTATAGACTCCTCCGGCTACTGATGAGATTATTATTATTAGATTATCCTGAGATAATCATCCTTATCACCAGCTCTTGTTTCAGGAGTTTCCTAAAATAAGGAAATACACGGAGTCTGTACCCGTTCACTCATTGGAACATATCAGATATTGATTCGCACATTTTTAGGCAAATCTGCGCTCATAGCCAGTCGCTATGCTCCACGATTTTTAACAAGTGTTCTTTGGATCGAGAACAAGGGCAGCTGGGGACACGAAGCGACCCGATCACGAGGTACAGGCTGCGCTCAAAGATTACTCGCGGCACTTCACTGAAGGTTATAATTTCACTGACATTTATCCAAAATGTGCACGACATGTGTTCCAACCATTTACACGTATTTGGGGAATAATATAACAAAGCAATTACATCATTAACTATGTTTATTTATTGAAATTAAACTATTTTACGGATTTTATCGCGTTTATTTACTATTTTATTTTCCCGACGTTTCGGCTGCTTTACAGCAACCATGGTCACGGGGGGACTGAGGTGTTAGACGTCCTGATGTCATAGTTAATAACTGGGTACCCTCATATTTAGTTGTTGTTTGCGGTCCGATCCACGCAGAAAGTGCTTACGGTGTCCTGAGGTCTTGCAATGGTACACTTGGTTTTGGATTTAATCATATTGATTACTGGATCCCAAGTTGGTGGTAGCACCCAGCCATCTTCCCTATTGAAATTAGGATGTTTTTTAATTTCAATGGCCTCACGTATCATCCTTGGTCGGAGTCGGTGTTCTTTTGCGAGGATATGCGGTTTATCAAATCTGATATAATGGCGGGTGCGGTCCTGTACATGTTCACAGATTGCAGACTTCGTGGAGCGTCGGTGTTTCACGTGTTTCACGTCAGTAAAGCAGCCGAAACGTCGGGAAAATAAAATAGTAAATAAACGCGATAAAATCCGTAAAATAGTTTAATTTCAATGTATAGTATTCGCGTAAATATAAGAAAACAATATGTTTATTTACTTAGTTAAAATGTAGAGGAGAAGAAATTCAGTAGATATCGTGATCTGGAAATACTTGTTGCCTTCGTTGGCCGACTAAAATGTAGAGCCTAGTAGTTAGACGGGCTGCTCTCGTAACCGAGAGGACAAGCACTTCGTTTAGTTGGAGGGGCTAACGAGAGCACTAGGATGTAAATATTTGGTCGTTTTTGTAATGCCAAGTAAAGTAAAGTAAAGATTATATGAAAAGGTTACTTTAACCTCGGTGCCCATGGCGGTGGTGTTCCCTGGCCCTCAGCGTGGGGCGAGTGTCAAGTGCACGGCGGCACTTGCGCAACATCCGCTCGCCGCGCCCGCGCCGCTCGCACATCCTCCTGCATTGACAGCGCACACACACTCACACCCCATATACTCATCACACACACAGCTCTTGGAGGCAAGTGTGTTCAATGTTCACTTTGTTAATATTTCAGTATGTCATTTGAGTTCAGTAAGCATGTATACGACGGTCATAGTTCATATTCAATACTAGTAGGTACAGTTTTCATTTTTGACTCGTGACTTCCATGAATTATGAGATAATTCGTGCACACATTTTTAATATATTGCATAAATTTATCACGTCCAATCTCACGAGTTTACAAATGCTTCAAGTAATAAAAATGTTAAAAAGCAACTTAAAAATGTTAATCAAAAGTACGTAGCAAGCAGTGTAATCGCTAAATTGTTCAACGATGCTTGAAGACCTGTGTTAACGTCACTGTTACGACAGGCATTGGTTGAGAGTTAATACCGGGGAAGATGACTGATCGGCAAGTGAAAGGTCCTTGCATACGCCGGCGCAGGCCCTAGTAACAGCAGTTGCAGCGCGTCCTTGCATCGGCTGATTGATTTATTAATATTAGTATTGATGAACATGCGTCGAGCATATCTCAGCTTCAGACCAACGTGTCGTACACCGCTGGCATCTCTCGAACGTGTTGTTATGTTACATCACTTTATTTGTCAAGTTTGACGCTATGGCTATACGAGGAGTGTCTGTAATAAAGTGTATTTGCATTATAAATGACACCTGGCATTGGTAGTAAACTCAGACTGTAGCTCTAAATACTTATGTCACTTACATTTTTTGATATTTGCGCGAATATTTAAAACTTATTATTATGTTCTGAGTATAAAATGGATGGATATTTAAACCAGAATTAACACGACGGGTTTTGATCACACAGTCCAGAGACTGTGAGGTCGTTTAAACAAATACCGACAAAGACGACCAACTCATATTTAAATGTTAGATATGCAATTCAATCCGACAAATAAACTTCATAGAGGATAATGTTAAGGTCAAATATTTTAACAATACGTACATCGCGTGGTGCGGTTTGCATACACAATCGTGATTTGCAAAAGTTCTCATTGATTCACCACGCGACGCAGCAGCGCCGCCCGCGCCGTCGACATCTGGATTCTCGCGCATCTTTAATACGAACATTACACGGAGAACACTCACAAGCATCGCAACATGCGCGCTCGTTCATCTCGTACACTACCTATTGTCACGCGCCGCAGCGACCTTGAGATCAAGAGCGCGATCGAGATCGCAAGATCGAGATCGCTTGTCTTCGCGATGCAAAGGGTATCCAAGCGAGCTAATACTAGGCATCCGTTCCAATTTGCGCCATAACACAATAGAATAAACCGTCTATTAATTTGCGATTTGCGGGCGACGCTAGTCATAGTAGTAGCCTATTGTGCAAAATTCCTTGAACTTGTCACATCTTATTTATATACCACAATAGATGCGCTCTCGCCACAATACACGATAGTTTCAGAATTGTATACTAGGTACTCAATTTTTATTGTTAACTAAAAATGAAACATTGGGAAAAAATAAGAGTATTACAGACTCGCTTTTAAATCTTTCTATTTTTCAGTTGACTTTTCACACATAATCGATTTAACGCGTCTCGCAATGGAACAATTAAAATCGAATCGAAGGAAAGAAATAGTAATGTTAACTTTACTTTGGGTAAAAAATAATAAATATATTTGATTAAGCAACTGTAGTGTAATATTGTCACACTGAAAATGTCTGCAGTTAAATCAACAAAGTAATGTCGATTCCAAGCGGTGGGCGAGGGGCGGTGCGGCTGTGTCGCAAGCCGGGTTGGCCAACGGGCCGACTAATCAATCTATTGCTCTAAATGACCCTAAACTTATTTTTGAAATATCATTTAGCCATGCGTCACCAAATATACTAACAACACCTAAGTTTAGTACAGTATATGGTCATAGAGGTTGAGTGGCGTTACTACTATGCCATGTTGGCGGGCGCGCGGGTCAACACTTGCAAGCACAGATCACTAGCTCGCGAGCGGGTGCAGCTCGGCTCCGCGCGCACACCCCAGCCGGGCCCGCGCCGCGTGCTCCACGTGTTGTTACATCATTCAAATTATGTTACTTTTCTCGTATCGTCACTTGTCTATGTAGCTGTTGCTTTATTGTCGATAGAAAGCATCATACACAATGGTTTCCCGCAATTTTTAATTCTTATATATTTACATATATCACTTTTTATTGTCCCACAACAAACAGTCATTCATCAATACAAACATAAGTTTAAAGTTCAATGATGATGGCAACATTTTTTTTCTGTGCGGTATTGATGACATTTTCCTTAACTTATTTGTTTACAAAGTGATCGCGGCGCGTGTACACAACCTTGCTTGCGACGATCTTATGAAACAGCTCACGTTACCCAACTGCCGTAGATAACACATCGCTATCATTTACCATCATATCTCAGTTGAATCACCTCGTTACTCGCGTACTTTGTCAAGTAAATGTTTGCTTTGTCATTTGAGTATAAGTAGTAGATATATATTAAACAAATACGCTTTTCAGTCACGTTAACATAAATTCATTTTTAAGTTATGTTTGTAACTAAGAATCGTTATACGCCTATGCATGCCTCGGCGTGACTGCGCCGAATTTAAGGAATTTTAAAATAAAATGTGTCTAATTTCAAATTTTCGTTGAGAATATACTTAGGCCATTTTTAAGGGTAATGTATCCATTTTCAATCAAATTTTATAATTGTATCAAGCGCAGGTCCTAAACGTAATACATAAATAAATATAACAAACCCCAGGAAGGTAACATAAGAACTCAATAGATGTAACATAATAATATACACAATGGAATATGTATATATTTCCCCTTCTCAAACCGTCCATCGAGGTGAGCGTGCAGGCTACGATGGCCGATAAATTATTTTATAAATATTCAAAAGTTAACAATCGAGGAATAAAATGTCGGTAACGTAGTAAGATAACCTACTTTCAAAATAATTAATTTATTAATCTAAAAAAATTAGTTACGTGTATTGTGAATTGAAAACGTTTGATACTATTACCAAACTCACAGTTAATACAACGTTCGTGGTTATAACCAATGAAAGCATATTTTAACAAATTTTCTTTACGATAGGTGGACCTAGCACATTCCGCGTGGAAGTATTCGTATGTTCGTTGCCCTTTGACATACAAACCATTTGTTGAACAAGTGGTATTCAGAATAACATCGGCACTGCATTAGCGTAGGTCGCGGTGTTGTGTAACGGTGGGGGGAGCGGACCCGTTACGTCGTCGCCGCGCCGCTGTCCGAGGCTCATGCGCGCGCGCAGGCGCGGTCATCAGCTGAGCGACATGTAGCACTAGTCAGCAAGCGTAATATGTATTTAATTCTGTGTTGCTGTCTGATTTGTAACTCTATCTGTGCAAGCGATCTTAAACTTAATGTGTGGATAAATATTTTACAAAGTTTTTTTGTAACTCTTATTGAACTTGATAACGAAAGGCAAATAGTATTTATTGGCAAATAAGATTAGTTATTTCCTTATAACAAAACTAACGTACGAACCTTGATATTGCAGCCCGTCGCACGCGCTGCTCACCTGACCAGCGCTAGATAACTACTTGTGCAATGCTACAATAATTCAATTACCCTATTGCATTTGCCGTTTACAACATAAAGATAACTAAATTAATAGATATTGTACACTGAAGAAATGCTGTACAAGGCTAACCTACTCTACATCTCTTTGGATGTATGTACTCTACATCTCATTGGATGTATGTACTCTTTATGTCACCCTCATCTTACAGTATGGCGCCTTTCCTCAGTTTTTTTTTATTTAAATATGGACTGTTGTTATTGAATATGGAACTACTTACTAATAAACTTAACAAGATTTTGTACTTTAAATGTACTTTTACTTAAATAGTGAAGTTATGGTAATACATTCGTGAGGAATACATGTTAAATGGGCTGGTCGATATGAAAGCAATGCTAAGACAGCTGTTTAGAGGGTGTCCTCAGGTGTCCTCAACGCACAAAGTGAGTTGGATTTCATTACAGCACCGCGGCGCTGTTGCGCAAGCGTACGTTTTGAACGCACAATTACAGCTAAATACAACGGTATCAAGGCCCCGCTCAAGGCGCGCTCGTCAAAAGGAAATGTCTGAAGTTATTAAAACTAGTCTGCAGACCCGCGCTCTAATGACACCGAAACTATTAAAACAAATAACATTGGTAATGTATAAAAATAAACACGACAAACAATGAATTCGCAAATGGGATGTGATCTGCGGAATGATGGGTTCCATTAACGGCGGTTTGAAACACCACAGAGTGACGAATCAAGTGAATTACAAACAAACTATCCTGAATCACAATGACTCATTTGTCATTATCATCAAACATCTAATGAATTAGACAAACTGATCGCGCATCCCGTGACAATAGTTGCAGCTCGAAACAAAGACAGGTTGTAGGTAGATCACGAAATACTCATTCAACGGGACCCCCCCCCCCTCCTCCCGCGAGCCCCGCGTTCACCGGATCTACGCAAATATTTGACAACTGCAAACAGGCCTGCCTGGCACCTGATGAACACATCCGCTGGAATTCAGTGCGACCGAAACAATAAGCTAAAAACAAGACGCCAATTATATCATCGTCAATCCCGACATTTTTGTCATTATTATCCAACCTCTTCTTAAATGCGGCCGGAGTTAAATATTAAGTAAAAGACATAAAACCTTTCGTGTCATTTCAGTTGTGATCACAATATTTGTTCCGTGGGGAAATAAAAATGAGGTCTTTCGCTTTAACATGTCCTTGTATGGGCATCGGATATTTCGGAATTTAACTCACGTGGCAATTGCTTCCTTACTTCATTTCCTTGCGCGGCTCATATTATATTACACAACAGACCCAAAAGTAACATGTAATTTACCACCATACCTTATTACTAGTGACATAACACGCGAACAACATGTATATCATGCCCACCGCGAGCACTTGACTACCCCACGTGGACGATGGTATCACAAGCGTAATGCGCGTAGGCACCATGTCAGCGACGCGCAACAAGACAATAGCCTTTTATAAAGTAATGTAATTTAGTCTGTAATAAGACAACTTAATTTGGGTGTTACGCCTGTTACAATTTGGCAACGTTGGCATGAAGTTTCAAAATTAATGTGAGTAACATTATAATGAATTTATGCCGAATACAACTTCAGTTATATTTTTCTAACATCCAACTCATGCGAACATAGAAAGTCTCTCTCTTAGGACAATACTTGAAAGACGTCGCCAAAATATTACCTCAATGTTGGGTAACCGCGTGTATTCGACCGGCGGCGGGCGGGGCCAGTGCCGGCGCAGCTCGCTGGGCCACTTTCGCCCGCGGAAGGAGGTCGCGCGCCAACGAGAGCGAAAGGAAACGCACACAGCCGTCTCGAGCTGCACACACGCACACGCACTGCAGCTCTACAATACTCAAGCATATTGAGCGGCGCGGTGATGTGCTATACTTTAGTGTGAATACGAGTACTTACATGATACAAGACTCTCAAATTTGTGTGTACTTAGATTGTGATTCAAAATATGTGATCCGGCACGACAAGATATCGTATAGTTTGTTTCTATGCGGCACTATTGTCGTGCATGAGACGACCGACATCAATGTTGAGAAGCGCAGATTACATAACATCGAGAATGATTAATCGAATTCCCGCCGCCCCGCGGTAACGTATCAACTGTTACGAGTGATATTAATCTTAGAATGTTGCAAACTCCACAACATAATGCAATAGTAAATGTTTGTGAAGATGGAGCGGGCGATAGTGTACTCGCACTCGCGCCGCGTTACGTGCCGTGGGGTGTGTTTTGAGAGCAACGGGCGGGTGACGTCACGCGGCTTCGCACGCCGCGGACAAGGAGCGGGTGCGGCGCGTCAATGGTCAATGTCAACACCCTCCGCCCTCCACCCTCCCCCCATCAGAATGTCAAAGGCTTATCGAAAACTCGTTAGCAAATTTTGAGAACAATTCGTTGGATAATGGAGGTCTTGTTAAAGTGTGTTAATTGAACCGGATTTCACTCTAGCTCCGATATTGGAGCGCAATATTGATAAGTACAGAAACATTCACACACTCTGTTACCTCATCCCTGTTACCTTACTTACTACATTATTGTGAAGGCGCAGCGCAACCTTGAAGAACATCTTAGAACCTACCTGCGATGGTTTTAAAATAAGGCGTTTCAAGTAACCCGTTCGTATCGTCGTGGAGTTGCTATGACTGCATTTTTTAGAGCTTGAAAACAACATATTTTTTCAACGGTAGCTAGAATATGAGCAGTGTAGACATTAGATATTGTCACCTTGATGCCATTCGACTGGTCATATTCTGGTTACCATAGATACAAGATGTACTTTTATGCTTTTAAAAAAGGAGTCATAGCAACTCCACGACGATTGTGTTAGCAGACTTGGGACCCAGAACGTGTCACTCCAGATTGAGTGCTTTAGGAAACATTATAAAGTATAAAACGGGGTAATGTTTTCAAGTCAAGTATGCGGTACATGACATAGTAAATAGTAACTGTCACCGACATTCACTAGTCTGTCTTATCAGTTTCCCTTGTATTCAATAAACTCTGATTTCGAAATATCGCCTTTGACCCACCATCGAAACACCTGTTGTAACAATTCTTCTTCTTTTTAGTTACTATTGAAACATTATTCAACTCTACAAATCGAGCAAAATTTATTGAGACTCACCTCACAACTCACATAACTCATAGCGGTTCACTTCATGAGTGCATGAATCATCACTTCAGTTTATTGTTATTTCAGTTCATCACAAAACGTTGCATACATTATTGTTGTCCAGAATCCTGTTATAAAAATATTGTGTTTCGCAAAGGTCAAGACCTCGACCTCGGCCCGGTGCAGTGGCGAGGGGGAGGGCAGGGGGAGGTGTCAGTCTCACATCGCCGCCTCTGAGCTGTGACCAATGCGCCCGCCATTACAAATGCACTTTAGAGCTGTAATTGGCGAAAACAATTTAATGCGGCAATGACATTTTCTAGGTCATTGATTAGGTACCCCGCATACTTATCACATTCATTCCAAATTCAATTCCAATGTTTAAAAGCGTTAACTACATAATTATATTTAGTAAATATAACATCACAGTAGTTAAATAATGTGCACCCCGACCTCGCTCGCGCTGACACCTAAACATAATATTCATATAATAAAACAATGTAATAACAAAATCTCGTTAACTTGTGCCGCAGCCCGCAACCTCCCATAAAGCTCGCGCCTACCGATATTGCAGGCGCGATGTTTCGCTGTATGTACACCCACACAGTGTTAAGTGACTATCGCGATCTTCTTACGTCTTATGACTTGCAGTCTGCCCTAGCACCCGTAGAGTGAGATCAAATTAGTGCAAGTGCGTGACGTAGAAGTTTCGTATGTGTCGTAGCATCATACTACGCGCTACGAAGTGCACGCGTTGAAGTCTTATCTACCGTAAATAATTTAAACAATCAAATCACTTTTTATTTTTCTGATCATTATTTTAAACAAGAATTTATAGTTTTTATATCACTTTACATAATCAGTACTAAGGTTTTTATGTTAGTTTTATTACGATTTGTGAACTATTAAGACACGTTTTAATGAAAAAGTAAATAAAGTTTTTCTACAAAATTTAATACTTATTACAAATTGAATCATTCAATTAAAAAATGTATCTACAAAGTTGTGCAGTAATTATGTCGACTGTCGAGACAATAAGTGAGCATAGTTAATGAGTTGCGCAGGCGCAGCCGGGCACAATGCATGGCAGTTGCGGGTGGCGCGGGGGACGTGGGGGGCGCGGGGGAGCGTAGCACGATTGACTCCCGCGTTTTTCCTGCCACAGTTGCCAGCGACTAGGTAGCTGTGGGAAAACCTGTCGAATCTGTTTCAAGGCCGCGTCTCTAAGCCAGGTACCTGTTCTATTTTACAACGGTTTTATTTCCGATTACCCATTGAATAAATAGATCTATTAAACAAACCGTCCAAGTTAATGCCGCGAGGTTGCTGCAACCTTAAAACCAGCCTTATTCGGGTCATTAACAACCACTTCTTAAAATGTTATATCCACCGTATAATTAAATATCAAACTGAATATAAGTAAAAGTCACGAAACCTTCATGCTGTACACTCTTTTAGTACATACATGAATGCGTCAGTGATGTCCTTGTAGCGCGGGCGGGTGGGTCACTGCACTAGTTGCACAACATGTCGCCCACACCCGTAACCTTTATAGCTTTTCCTAAAGCGAACGCCAATATTCCAAGAATTGCAAAACTTAAATGTTACGTTCCATACATAGTCGTCATTTATATATATTATATATACATTTATATATATACGTTTCGCGTCATGGTTAAACAGGAACAGAGCGGTGAGGGCGTGAAGGTTTCATATAAAATTGAAAGTAGGAACTTATAAATAATGTTTAAAAATAAGTCGTAGTTAAATGTCATTTGCATATCAAAACACATTTGTAACACAGGTTACTACCGATTCGACATACCATGCAAATCACGCCACATCACTTGAACCCATGACAATATATATATATATACCCATAAATACAAAAATTATCTCTCCTTGCAACCTGATGACATCACTCAAAGTAATCAAAACCATTTCTATTAATATAAACACCACTCGCAGCGCATCCGTGGTTGATTGCCTCCGTTCAATTATAAAACGATACAAATTTCTAGAAGATATAATCCGTGCAGTGTTCTACGCGAATTACATAAAAAAATACATATTATAGGAGATGCATAGGTAGTTTTATTGTTGCTGATGACCACTACCGAATGGTTCCTATATCGCCAATCATTATAACAGCTTAATATGAACGCGTATGTTGCCACATGTCACAACGCAGCGATTAAGGAAGGCGTAGGAATTGTAACCACAACCGGAAATAAGTACACTCATTTAACTTTCAAAGCATGTGTTTGGTGACTAGAGTATCCGGATGTTGTATTGCATCGCATAGCGCCCCCTGTCGGCCTGGAGTGGTGCGGGGTGGTGCGGGGTGATGCGGGGTGGTGCGGGGTGGTGCGAGGTGGCGCGGGGCGGCTGCTGCGGACGCTCGCTGCTGCAGTGCGTTGCGTCACCACCTCGCGCCGATCATCCGTAATTTAGAAAGTATTCTGAAACTATACGTCTTTATATTTGTATATAATTACACCTTCTACGAGTTGGGTAATCCGAACTGCGAACTATCGCTCGTGTTCAAAGGTTAAAACTACTGTTTAATAGTTTAAATACGCAAATTTTACACAGTGGCTTTAATATCGTAAAGACTGTAAAAACAAACTGGTTCCTAATGTGAGAACAGGATCGTTTGACACGCTCCGTTGATTGTTTGGGTTCATGCATAACATACAATGTAGTAAAAGCAATATTACAAATGAATGAATGAATGGGCAATAAGAAGTATATATTTCATCCTTATTGTAATATTTTGTTGTTAAACATGTCCATAGCTAAAGGGCGGGCGGGGTCTGCCGACAGCACCGGGATATCCTTAAGTTTTGGGGTTTTTCCACTGTCCAATGAGTCAACGGCACCTGGTGTGCAGTGAAAGGGTGTTGTGCAAACGAGCACCGATTGCACCTCCCCCACTCCACCCCACCCTACCCCCCACCAACTAACTGTAATATCTATAACACTTCTTATGTCCAAGTATTACTAATGTGGACCGCAATCACAGTATCTTATTAACTATAGGGACTGCAAAAGGTCCAGAAAACCTCTACCATTCATGATCGTTAACCGAATGTGTACGAATCTAGATCATCGGAATAGTACGTGGTGACGGCAGGCCTCGCTTACGCCGCTGCTGCCGCCAGTCTGCATATTATGATCTTGCCGCCCAAAATCACGTCTGAAAACCTGAAATTGTACAAAGGCGCCGCTGCGATCAGGGACTCGTCACACAATACAACGTCCAACGCGATTGATATGGTCCTCCAATAAGACGTGCAATAGCAGTCGCCGGTTACTTTTAATAATACGTTATTATTACCTACTTCAATTATATTTCTGTCGTTGCAGTCAATACTTTTGGCTGATATAACACCAATAGTCTAATCGTTTAGTTAAAACTGTTATAACGATGGCAGCAGTGACGGTGAGTGTCCGTTGATTACTGTTATGTAATCGTGTAGGATACAAACGAACAGATTGATCCAAATTCATCGTTCGAGTGACGACGCGTCGGCCAAACTTTGTATACTTATGGTATAATTACATTATAGTAGTAACAGCCACTTAGTACTTAAACGTTCAGCAAAGGTGTCGATATATCGCCGCGAGAGGAAGTCGTCCTAATCGCTACATCCGGCCCGGAGCGCCCGCGATCAAACGCTACATCGATAACTGCAAGCTGTTACAAAACGTTAACGTTTGTTTAAAAATAGTTGCAGCAAATACGCTTGATGAGAAAATAATAACTGAAATGTTAGCTGTAATAGACTCACTATTACAGCTAACATTGTTCTTATTGTGCGAGCCGTTTACCATGAACGATCTGCGGCTTGCGACAGCTCGTCTCGTAGAGCTTGTTATATAACTGTCCACATATGGGTTAATGCGCTTACCTCATCATCATCTGTGAAGGTTCACGAGCGATTGCACATTAATGTCGCGATTTTAAACTACTTTAAAAATGTAGTAATTTTAAAGTATCTGAAATGTTCAATATCGTCGGCTGAAGTGTAGAGCGAAAGTGCTACAGTGCGGGGCCACCGGGCCATAAGATAAAGAACCCTATATAGCGGCTTAAGGTCACACATAAACACTGGTTCAACTTTATTGGTGAATTGTATCGATCGACTATAAGGAAATAATTACGTCGTTGAGTAACGCGTTTATAAATATATCTCTTTGTTCAGTCTGTTCAAATTTTGATGTTTCGTAAGTACATTATTGCTGAACATATCCGAAACTGTACGGAATGCTTTTGATTGCTGAATTCGTTATTACAACTACACTGTTATAGTTGACGCGAGTCCGCGACGCCGCCGTGTCGTGTCTTGTCCTGTCTTGTCGTGTCACTGGGGCGGCAGCAGCTCACGTAACACGCACGCAGTTGAGGACATGTCGCAACTCGGTTGCACGATATGAAACATGTTGCTATATGAAACAGGAAAATTACAAAAAAAACACATCGCGCGGAGATTATCTTAATTGCCAGCACGCACTTCACCTAATCGAAGACCTTACCGAGCCACCGCAGGGAACAATACTTTAATTATCGTTACTTGAAATTTTACTATTCATGGTAACTATTTTACAACTGCTGCTGGTCAACAATTTTACAGTTAAGTGTTTCCTCTCCTTAGTTTCATTCGCATATGCTCGTACCTCTCCCGCGCGGTACAAAGAGAAGACATCGTTATGAGTGAAGTGGAAACTAATACAGCCGGAAGGTGCGGTCAAATTATATAATGATAGCAAATTGTGGCATAATTACAGCGCAGCGCAGCCAGGTGACGTTTAGTTGTGCGCGGGAGTGCATATTAGCGGAGGTGTCCGCGCGTGCGTAATACACGGTGCGCGACATAATGCCACACCGCGGACAGCTGTCACAGTTGCTACTTACAAAGGGACTACTATCAAAAGGCTAACGTTGTGTGCATTTTAGTTATTTAAGAGTTTATATTTTTTTTAAATATTATATTGCTACAATACATTTCTAGGTAACAATAATTGGATTTGACAAAAGTACAAGAGGCAGTTATACGGTGAACCTTGAAGCTGATTGCATATCAATCGTTATTAACGCAAATACTATCACGATAGTTTTACCCTATAATGGTAATCGTCACGCTACGTTATAAAGTCCACGAGCCGAGCGCGGCGCCGCCGCGCCGCCTGTCGCTAACATTCGTCACATAACGCAGCTCGCGTGCGAAAGGTCGGTAAATAAAGATTTGCGGTTTATTTAAGAAATACACGCGCTCTATTTCACAATAAGCACAACCCCGACTTGACAGCTGTATCCGTATAATTACAATTTTAGAACAATACGCTGTAAAGTCCAAAAGATAACAAGCAGGAAGTAAATAATACTACAATAGCAAGCGCACATCAAACACACCGACGCCTTACATTCGTGACTGTGATTGGGTGGCGAATGCCGAGAATGACCGGAATAACCATCGGTTTCGCAATTTAGCAAATGTTACGCGTTGTGCGAAAGATCAGGACAAGACAATGGCACGCACGCCAGTACCTACGAGTATAACCATCACAGTTAATAATACATTATTAGCGCTATCTAGCATTATACAGAATTTACTGAATTAACACACAATTATCGCCTCACGCGGAACGATTGCACCCGATCTTGATATAGATTTACTAACACACAAATATTTATTACGTTTCCAGTATTCTTATAAAATTATCAACGACTTCTTATGATTCAAATGTCAAACAGTTCTGTTTACAGATTTACCAGTAAATAATCACACCATATACGTATATTAACCAACCAGAATTAAATTTAAAAGCTATACAACTGCAAGGGTCTCTTCCATCGATAGGAAGACGAAACAGACAAACCCGCAGAATACTATCATAAATTTGACAGCTGTGTGTCAATCACCATGGAGACCTGTACATAATTACAACAACATTAATTTTACTCATGATAATCTTTGCTAATAGTAATAGGTACATGTAATAACTATTATGTGACGCAAAGCTCAGTGAGCGCACGGAGCAGCTGTGGGGTCAACTCAGCGATTTGTAATCGATCTTTAATAAGCTCTTTGACCAATACCCCTCACAATATCTTAACACCGGTCCACTGATACATCATGATACACGTTTGAGATATAACAAATGACGCAGCGCGTGTATGCACAAGGCTAAACTCATCGCTCATGAAGTTTACTTAAATAGCCTTATTCATATTTCAGAGCTAAAGGTTGCACGGATGTTGCTAAACGCTCATGAATAAATGTTCAATAATTTAAAAGTTAGTGATTTATATACAAGATTAGTTTACTCGCAAGATTTGCATACTAAAGTGTTTTACACAGGTAAACATAAATTAACCGAGTATGTAGCAAAGTAATTAAAAATGTTAATTATTTACATTCAATGTCAGCGTATGGCGTCCAATATAACAATAATAAAAACTAAATTACGTATATACCTACAGAAAATTCTATCAAATAATTAGCCGTACATGGTTACATATATATCAGATATACAGTATTGACGTGCGAATACTGAACTAGTGAAACCTCATAACAATCGTAAGATCGAGCCCATCTCGATGTATGACGTACATTGTGGGTCCGGTGCGGTAGTGAAGGCGCGAGACGCGGGCGCGTGGGCGGTCTGCCGCTGTGTTATGTCAGCGAGGCCGCGCCGCGGTCAGCCGCCGGATGGGAGCGCGAGCGATGGCTCAATAACACTAACCTCTTGTTCTTGTTTATGTCTATTTACTAATCTCATGTGGTTTCCTTTTACACGTTTGTTATTTTGGAATAGTTCATAGGTAAATATGAAAGACGGCCATTTCGTACCTCCGAGAACTCGCATTAGACATCTTATATCATCGACTAGTTAACTGCTACATATGGTATTATTATATATTACTTTATCGGGTGCATTCAAACAAATAACCACTCTATGTAACGCGCACGCGTTACACATATTATTTTATTCACTACAGGCACGGAGCAAATCGTCGGTCTCATAAAACTTAAATGATCTATTAACTCGTGCATCCGAGAAGCATATTATGCCGATTATATACTAATATGAATGCTACAAATTGAATACAATAAGCAAACTACTTTGGATCTTTCAATAAACTATAGTTTTCGAATAATGTATTATTAAATTAACTTCAGTGTATGTACAATTAAAATAGGGATTTAGGCTCCAATATTCCATAAAAATATAATTCAGTAAATTATGGCAACAAATACATAGTTATACGTGCCGCAACGTCATTGGTTGGAAAAGGTAAGCTCCAGCCAGCGTCGGTGGCACCGGCGGCGCGGCGCCGAGCAGTGGACGCGTCGCTTAATGTTCTAATATAGTGTTATATATATAAAAGTGCAAGAGTATATGGCGGTTACACGACAGCCCGTCGGCCCCGCGCGCAGGAGCTCGCCACTCACCGACTAGTGTGTCCCAAACAGACAGGCAATAGGTACGTAACAATATCGGCAAGTTGACTCCCAATGTATCACTTAATTACGATAACAAATGGATTCGCGGAATTGTATAATATGAAATACGGAATTTGGATAATAAATCTTGGATATACGTACACAGTTCAGTGTGTACTACGACGCTACGCGCTACGGCGCGTCCCTACATTCGATTCATACGCGATCACTGAAATGTTCAATAAATAAATTCAATAAAATTTGTATTGATATTCAATATTAACACATTTTCGACTTTGATTTATAAAGTAACGTGATTGCTTCACATGCGGCGATGCGGTGTGTCAATCCGGTTCTGAATTATTAAAACGGTATTTCATAATAAATTAATGAAAATACTTTTATTTACAAAGTTTCAAGTCTAGTCTTAATAAGTATTGCTAGGTACCCAGCGGTATTATATTCATTTCAGTTTTTTTTTACTTTTAAGCAAAGGGAATATTTTATTTATTTATTTTTATTTATTTATTTATTTAATAATAACCAACTTATATTTACACAATTATTTATATACATATAAGATATAATGGTTAGTAATTTAGTAATTAAATGTAAGTTTTAAGTATTAAAAGAATTAAAAGAATTGAATAAGTGTAGTTAATAATATTAGCGTATAGCACTGGGAGTGTCAATGAATTCTAGGTATTTGATAGATGAGGTAAGGAATTTCGGTTCAGCATGCGCAAATAGATCGATAGATTGATCAAACAAAAGTATGTTGTTGAGGAGTGTTAAGGCACGGTAGAGCGGGGTGGAGGTGAAGGCTGCGGTGGTGGCGCGGGGAGTTGCGAATAGTAAATGTTTCCTGGGGCGAAGTGTGTGACAGACTGGAGGTGGTATTAAGATCTTAAGGACTTTTAAATATAAGCCGAATTCTCATTCCGTAATGTGTGCACGTCATTACTCATACTAAGGCAAGCTCGTTGAAGTAGTTAACATACTTTTGTAATACATATATAATCAGTTTCCGGCACTTCAAACTGGCGTTTGATTAATCCTTAAAACGGGCAACCCTACAAAATAAGGAAAAATAACACCCAGCTACATTCTAAAATAAAACGAAATAAAAAAATGCTTATATCTGATACAGCAAATTTTGTGCATTTGAAACAGTTCAGTTTTTATGTAACTATTCAATTAAATATAGAATACCTACAAATAGCTGCTCGGTGTCTCTATGCGACGGGGCGGCGGCGGCCGGTCACGATCGCTAAACATAGCCTGTACCTAAATACTGCGTTTTGTCCGCGATTCGTTCCAGCACGCGGATCTAGCCTATTTTTGAAGTCGACCAAACGCTCTGACTCACATAACTAATTTCACTGCAATTATAAATGTCGCAAAAACATATCACACGCGTTCCTTGTTAAACTCTTCACACAATGTAATCGCTCGCTGATAAGTGGAGTAATTGGCCACGTAATTGTTTTATTCCGGAAGACGTCCGCTCGTCCGATAACCATTGTTGGTAAACACGTGCGCGCTATTTATAGTGACACGCGCCGCCAGATGGTACATTTACATAAACGCGAGAACACGACGCGGATAACGAGTAATTAGATCGCAATCGTTATAGTCTACCCAAATACTTGCATAAGGAATTTTTAATTATTTTGTAATATTACAATCAGTGGTTGCATTTTATTACAATGAATATTTAAATTTAGTTAGGTATTACGCTGGTGTTAAACGTCAGACATTTATACTAGTCAGGTTTCTACCAATGACCTTAGTTTAGCAAAAAAGAGTTGCTGTTTGAGGCGAGTGGTTGCTGTTGCCGGTGTCGAGTCTCGCAGTTCGGGATTAGTAGTTGAGATAAGGCAATCAAAGTCTTCTTCGGCATGTTGAAAACCGGCCGCCGGATGAAGTTTTGAAATGATCGCGTCGGACCTATTTCGAGTAATTATCGGCTTCCGAAAAGGAAATTGATTTACCGACTCTGTAATGGCGGTGGCCAGGGTTGCTGACCAATCCGATCAATTAATTATAGTAATATAATATGTGTACCTAGGAAAATTGGTATCCTTTGATGCAAATAGCAATGAAACTGAAATAGACAGAAGAACAAGTACAGCTCGGAAAAATACTGGGCCCAAAAAGAAATTTTAAAAGGGAACTATAGCCTTGATATAAAAAAGACTATAATGGATTCTTGCATTCTCCCAAGCTTAACTTACGCCAGCCAGACTTGGGTCTTCACTGAAAAAGTAAAAAACAAAATTTCATCATGCCAACATGCAATGGAACGAAGTATACTGAAACTAAGAAGAATACAGAAAACGAGAAACGCAGACATTCGCATGAAAACTAAATTAACAGATGCACTCCACTTCAGTTTAAAACAGAAGTGGAATTGGGCAGGGCACCTGTCAAGATAAAAAGATAAAAGATGGACTTACCAAACAGCTAGTTGGCAGGGCCCACAAAGCAAAAGGAAAGTGGGGAGACAGAAGAAAAGATGGGCGGATGACATAACGAAAATAGCTGGGAAAAGTTGGATGCATATCGCCAAAGACAGGGAAAGATGGAAAAGAATGGAGGAGGCTTTTACCCATAGGGGGCCACATAACAATTAAACGGACAGGAAATAATTAAATTGCATGTATATTGTAAAACGTTAATGTGGAAATAAAGCTGTAATAATAAGAATAATAAATATTGGTAGCAGAGTCTTACGGTTAGTTAAATTATTTTATTAATACATACATCATCATTTTTCGAAAATTTCCCGCGCATTATTGATTCACTTAATTGCTTAATATCATCGTACCGGATAGCAATATTTAAATTTAAAAACCACTCTTAGGTTTTATTGACTTTAATATAAATAAATAGATAAACACGAGTCCGCTTCACACGGGCCAGTGCCGACCCTGGTCGGTCCCCTCGTGTACATTGGCAATGGCCTGGGGCTTGCTTCACCCCGAGATAATTCGATTTTATTCATTCATTCCGCCACCACGAATGTACCGCTTTACGAAACGCTGCGCAACGCTACGGGCCGGGCGGACCGGGGGCGGCGGCGGCGGCGGACCGGGGCGGCGGCGGCGGCGGCGCCACGCGGCGCGGACACCGCACTACCTATTATATTATTATAACATATCCGACTGATCCGAAACTGATCATTTTCTCAATTCATATTTTACGTAGGCGCTAGTGACAAGTGACTTCTAGCTAATGCTACAATAGTTTATTTTAGGAGAATGCTAAAATTATTTATTTAGTGAGTATACAAATGCGTCAAAGTATAGAAGGAGTCGAGCACCAATAACGACTGAATATTGTAGCGGAGTGGTTTGCATTTGCATAATGTTAACAAGTTTGGTGTGTTGGGCAACAGTGCCCGCTGATCTTGTGAAATTTTATATTAACTACCTATTACGTTTCAAATTCAATGTTACCTAATGTAGACACGTGACTCACTCGACACGGACTCTAATGAGGACGAACCACTTATTCTAATCAAGACCAATAAAATAATTTACAGATGTATTCACCAATATACCTAATAAAGTGTTTCAGCGAATAATAATTATTATGGCATACATTTTCAAGTATTTTGATACAAAATAAGAAGTGTGTAAATAAACTTATAATTTTCGCCTCTGTATACATCTTTAGACATACCTTTTATTGTCTCAATGATGATCCAAAGTAAATCTCACGGTATCATTCCGCGGATTAGAAACCGTTCTAAAGATATTTAAGAGTGGTTAAGTATCCTCGTCGGTGTTTACGTGTTGGCATCATTACTTTAGGTAACAGCCATTAAACTCGCGTTTCCCAACGCTGGACAAACACTGTTGTACGAAATCATGAGCACGCAGCTGCCGTCTCTCGTAAACCCGTGTGAAAGAACAAATAAATACCCACTACTAGTAAACTTCGGTCGTCAATTCGACTATAATAACCACAGCCATTAAGCAATGATCTCCAAACATGTCTTTATTTTTGCAACAATAACGTTACTGCAATCTCTTCAATAAATCTATCCCACGCGGCACCGATTGAAAAGCTTGGAGTTACCTGTAGTGTTAACTCTACATAGAGTCTCTGTGTGGTAGAGTCGACGGGCACAGCAGGCGCAGAGTCACGGGCGGTGGCCTCGATCACTCATTGCACATTCCTACATGTCGATACTGTCATCAGTTACAAGCACAAGGATTATACTTAAAGAGCGCGATGTCGACATAACCTCCAATGCTGCTGATCGCAAATGAAAATATCAGATATCTCTGGTCATATTACAACACGTTTTAAGTAAAGTCCTTAGTGCGGACTAAGTAGCCTCGAGTCCTCTTCGAAGTTATAGATCATAAAACAAATTTAGAATATGTACGTAAATCTAAATGTCCATTACCTAAACAATGTAATATTTTCAGTTTTGCTATATTTCATAGAGTAGATATGTTATGTACGTTGTTCTGCTCGTGGTTTGATACCGGGCAGTCTCTGCTCCATGTGTGTGTGTGTTAACACCTTTTACGGTAACCCTGTGTCTGTCACACCAGTTATTTATTACTTTATTTTAAAGCTTTAATTAATATTTCTTGTAGCAATTTGACTCAATGACATATTAGCTTTAAATTGATAGTTGCGTTGTGTCGTCAATGTGGTTGTTAGCACCTCGGCAACGTTTCATAATCAATATGCGAGATTCAGATTACAAGTATTGCGTCGGATTTCAATTCAAAATTTTAACACTTTAATAGAAGATTATAAATAAAAAAATGGGTAATTACGACAAAAATATCGCAAATGCACAAAAATATCTTACAGCGGATACTCACAGGTACCAAACTGCAGAAGTATATATTCAAACTATTGTGACCTAATTTTATTTTAGCCATATTATGATCGTCTTCTGTTAGTAATTGCAATCTATTAAACACAATGATTAACTTATTTGATAATTCAAATTACATTCGTGTAGTATAGTGCTGGCAGCAAGAACTGAGGTCGCGCGACACTTACACAACCCGCGCGCGCGGCGTGCATACGCAAACACGAGCTACGGAACATACACTACTTACCAACACATTCTACCCTAACTTCACATGAGCAACACGTGTGCGGGATACGCCGAATCTATTTTAGAAATATAAGCATCATTGGGGCCTTGACATTAGCACAGAGTATTAAAGAAACACAAGAGTAGTCAAATATTGAACGCGTCGCCACTCCGCGTCTTGTGCAAAGAGCACTCTAGTGTTTTTTAAAAATTCGAGTGCGATTTTCTGTCGCCCCACGTCATACGGCCAATTAACCGGACCGTTCCTTCCACAGGTACCAATACAAAGTTTGAATCGGAGAGAACGACATAACCCAAGCGACGACCAAATAAATAGATCAACATGAGAACCACGCTGTACATACTGGGCCTCTGCGCAGCCTTGGTGGTGGTGGCGGCCGCCCCCGCGCCCAACCCGGACCCCAACCCCGCCCCCAACCCGGAGCCGCTGCCGGTCCCCGCCGACGACAGACCAGAGATAATTGAAATCATCGCCCCCGCTGCCAGCGCACAGGTACAATCGATTCAAGTTTCTAAATGGTTCTAACATTTTATTGATTCCCGATATTAGGACGAGTATCGAGCATCATCGAGACCACTGAGAGTGTGGCTCCTCCACAGCGCACTGCCGCAACGGCTGTGAGTGTGGCTCCTCCACAGCGCACTGCCGCAACGGCTGTGAGTGTGGCTCCTCCACAGCGCACTGCCGCAGCCGCTGTGGGTTTATTCACCACGACAGTCTCCTCGCACGGGTCAGCGCGCTTCGCATAGTATCGCGTGACCCTAATCGCAAGCGATTCATAAATAATATAATTGTGTACCTAATTGCATTGCTTTGTTACAAGGATGCTTAGGTAGTTTTACAACATGAGTAATGAACGGTTAGAAAGACCCGGGTCGGGGCTGCGGCCCACGACCCCCGACCCTGCTCGGCCTTAGCTCACACGGCACATTGGTTACATAATTTGACATAGTGTTACAACATACCTTTGCTACTTATGTAAAACATTATGAATAGCAATTAGGAAATGATGTAGGTACTTATCTAATTGTACTCCAGCCTGATGGCCAGTTAATTAATGTTTCAGGAGACTTTAGCGACCCTAAACCTAGGCGCACCCGGTTCAGAGCTCAGCGAGAGAAACAAGAGAACTATTGGCATTCTGCGGCAGCTGTTCCCGACACTCACGCAGGTATAACATACTTTCTAGGTGCATTGGTTTACGTAGTTAGCTATTGTAATAATATAAAAAAAATTAACCAGGCAAACGTCATTATCTAAATTAGTGTGTGTAACTTTAAAGTAGTATTCGCAGGTGTGACACGTCATCCGTCAACTCGGTCGCCACGCGATGTCCTGCGGGTTCGGGACTGTCTGTTTCCATGTAGTCAGTGTGTTAAGGGCGGTGTATGTTCTAGATAATCGAACAGAAAGTACAACAAATAACGAGTTTCGTGCTGCAAACGTTTGGCCCGGTGCTGCTACGCACGTTCCTCGGGAACCGTAACGGTGGCAACTCCGGTGGCGGCAGCGGCACCGTCGAGCTCGATGACGATGACGATGACGATGACGACGTCGCCGACGTCGACGTCAACGTGCAGACGCGCGCAGGCCTCGACCCGCGCAGCCCCTCCACCAACTCCACGCCCAATCTCGACTCGAACGCCGACGACAGCATCATCAACGACAACATGGTGCAGACGCGCGGGGGATTCGATGACACGAGCATACCCTCCACCAACTCCACGCCAGACCCCGACTCGGACACCGACGACGGCGCCGTTACCAACACCACGGAGCAGACGCGCGCGGGTTTCGACGTCACGAGCTTACCCTCCACCAACTCCACGCCCGACCCCGAAGCCAACGACATCGATAATGAGGTCATCACAACCACCGAGAGCGGGCGCCGTCGGCGCCGCCGGGCGCTCTTCTTCCTGCCGGTATGCCGTCGTGTATCGCACTAACCCCAGCCTGCCCGCGGGGCGGCAGTGCGAGGCGCGCGCAGACCGCGCGCCGCTCATCGTCATCGCCATCGTCATCGTCACTTCACGCATCGACGTCACGATCATACCACTAATAATCACTGACACGCCACCCATACTCGCGCTCACAAACCTGATGTTCTTTCAGAATGCGATAGCCGAAGAGAACCAGCTGTTGTCGGGCGCGGAGTCGCAGCAGGCGGAGGTGCGCGTCGCGTTCGGCGGCGCCCAGGACCAGCAAGCGGCCGCCAGCGAGGACCAGCAGACCGCCGCGCAGACCAACGACGCCACCATCGACGAGATCTCGCTTGACGACACCGACAACAGCGAGGAGAACAGGAACAAGCGGTATGACTAATTAACATATTTATTCCCATATAGAGCAGAACTTTACTCCTCATTATTTTCTGCTACAGTATTTCATTGTGTAGTGTAAGTAGATAGTACCTACTCGCCCTGATTAAATATGTTATTTGTAATTGCTCCAAATTTGGGAACCCTTTACAGAAACAAATGAGTTTATTATTAGAATAAATGTGAGTTGAAAGCGCAACCCTCATCGGCTCCGCCCATACAATACTGTCTCGCGGATTGCGATACCCGCGGCGAACAATGGCCGGTGCCGTCGCTCGCGCACCCGGGGAGCGCGGGAGTGGCATTGTGTGTGTTTTTTAACGATAGTTTCAATTCGCACGTTTCGATTTCATTTCGAAGCAAAAGAATGTTCGCGCTCATGTAATGCTTGCGTGCCGCGAGCTGGCGTGCCTCCTATACGCACACTAGATTAGCGATATAAATACACCGCATCACTCGCAGACCACTATAGGTAGTAACGTATGTGGAAGGCCGCTTCGAGGCGCGCGTCACGTTTTTACGTCTATTATTATAGTTCAAGACGTATTCCGGTCAGTCAACGTCTGTC
Organism: Ptilodon capucinus; assembly: GCA_914767695.1. Taxonomy (NCBI): domain Eukaryota; kingdom Metazoa; phylum Arthropoda; class Insecta; order Lepidoptera; family Notodontidae; genus Ptilodon; species Ptilodon capucinus. Next base: position 148,551 of record OU611828.1, read on the forward strand.
AATATAATGGAAATAATATCAACTCTTAGCTTCTTCCTTACCACCTTCTTGTTGCAATATTAGGTACTTACTTTTTGCTCTAGCTAGGGTTCCGTACCCAAAGGGTAAAATCGAAACCCTATTACTAAGACTTCGCTGTCCGTCCGTCCGTCCGTCCGTCTGTCACCACGCTGTATCTCATAAACCGTGATAGTTAGAGAGTTGAAATTTTCACAGATTATGTATTTCTGTTGCCGCTTTAACAACAAATACTAAAAAACAGAATTAAATAAATATTAAAGGGGGCTCCCATACAACAAACGTGATTTTTTTGCTGTTTTTATAGATAATGGTACGGAACCCTTCGTGCGCGAGTCCGACTCGCACTTGGCCGGTTTTTCAGTTTATGCTAAGCAATGTTTCTTAAGAGATGTGGAGGGAGAAGGTACAGTAGACGCAGAACCGGCCAGTCTTCTTATTGTCAACGACTAAACTAAAAGTCGCGTAATTAAATAAGCGGCCTTTCGCGCTGCGATTGTTACAGATTCCTGAGCTTCGGCGGCGGCGCGGGCGCAGCGGGCGGCGGCTCCGGGAACTTCCTCTTCGATATCGTCAGGGTCAGTCGTCACACCTTACATACTGCGCGGAAACCTTCAACTGATATTTCATTTCTACCACTAATCTCATTCACTCTCTCCGACTTTCACTCATACCTACTATTTATTACCTACATATCGAATTCATTGTCACGAAAACATACGAGCATGTCAGACCAACTCCGGAGTGTTTCGTCGGTTCGCGGAGGAAGGTGCAAGAAGCGGGAAGGTGCGAGTGAGAAGGTTTGGTGTTACAGCGTCCGGCGGAGGCGGTGGCGCGCGCGGCGGGCTCCGCGTTCAGGCTATTCTCGGGAACCGACTCGCTCAACCTGGGCCTTACCGCCTCGCACACGGCCACACTGGACCCCAACAGCCCACAAGTACATCCTCATGACATGCGCACTAGACACTAGCACGCAATACGACACGTACACTCTGAACCTGTAGTGATCATCGTCGCCGCGTCGTCGATGTTGGGAGCTGGGCGCTAAATAAAAGTAGATTATGCCGTAGTTCGGATACACATCAACCTCAAAATCTTTCCACCTCATCACCTTATCATCCATCATCCTCTTTCTGTCCAAAACTCTTTCACGTAGAGATAGTTTTTAGTTTAGTACGCATTTATTTACCATCACTACACCCATGTTTTATAGTTAATAATAATAAGTACCTAGATGTAATGGAAACAACACAACCGACATGGTAATAACAATATAATAGTAGTAGTGGAGTTATATGTACTTTAATGTCATCGAGTGGAGAATTAAATAGAGAATACTAGTAGCTTGTAGATTAGTCAAGAGAAGGCTGCGTGGTAGATTAAAATTAAAGAAACAATTAATTGTAGTGTTACTTAACAACTTTAAGTAATACCGAAGTATTAATACCTAGATAATAATTTGTAGAAGACTTGCCGGTGAACAAGTACCTGCCGTACTTTGCTTTCAGAATTAAAAGTGTAGATGATTGGCTCGAAGTAGTAATCAGTTCTTTTAGTGTAGCTAAATGAATGGTCGCATGCAGCCATAATATGGATGTAGCTTAAATAGATCTCGCCGAATCGTAGGACTCGAATGAATAATAGCGTGATGGCGTTCCAGCTGGTGGCCGGCTCCTCGTCGGGCTCGTCCGGCGGTGACGCGGCGGCTGAGGGCGACGACAACGGCGGCCCCAAGGGCGACAACCTGACCGAGGGCGTGCCCGGCCCCATCACGCGGCTCTTCATCATCGCCAACCGCGGCATCGCCAACCTCATCCAGGACCTGATCCTGCGCATAGCGCAGACCTCCGAGAGGATAGTCAACTTCAAGGCGCGACTGATCACCTCCATCATTTAACGCGCTCGCGTCTAGAACAATATCCTAGTGTAGTTAGTATGTAGAGGCCGAGGACGGCGGCGGCGGTGGCCCCGGGTCGCCGTCGCCACCGCCGCAGCCGGCGCGTCGCGAGTAGTGGCGACTAGCGACAGCCGCGGCCGGCGCCGCCGGGCGGCGCGGGCGGCGGCGCGGCGGGCGCGGTCCGGACCGATCCGGCCGGCGCCGTCAACAATTCTGCTCAAGCTTTTTTTATACCGCGAAAATCTCGATTCGTTTTTACGTTTGTAAATATGTATTATAGCGGAATTTGTATAAAATAAAATAAATAGTTAAATTATTTTAAATGTTTCACTTTTGTGGTTTTCATTTTCAATCCCCATCCCTCAAAATGGCAGCTCGATTAAATCACGTTCATGAACTTCATATTAATACATAATATCTAGAGATGCATACCTGCCTACAAATAAATAAATAATTATTTCTTTTTTTTTACAAAATAGATACATAATTGGAGGGGTGAAAGGCTATTTGACTGAGCGGCATTTTGTTATCTTTACAGGCGAGCACACTCATTCGGCGCAGAGTAATTCGCTCATTCCAAATATGTATAAAAGTTAATGTCGCCCAAAAATGTAGCTCAAGTCAAATAGCCTTTCACGCTTCGAATTATACCTACATAAGTGCAACAAATAACAATATGAAATAGACAGTATCTACTCTTAAATTTATTCCACTCGCCACTTTATCACTTGCCTAACGACACACTACCTACGAGTAGTTATTGAAGAATGAATCGATCAATTTGGCGACGCTGGTGACGCAGCAGCGGCGGGCGGACGAGGCGCCGAGGGGTACGCACGCGGGCCGCGGCGGGCGCGCCGGCGCCGGGCCGGGAGCCGCGGCGGGTGACGCGGCCGTCGCCGTTGGTGGCTGCATCACTGAGCACGGCAGCCGGGCCGGCTGTTTGATGGCCAGCCGCGCCGTCCGCGATAATCGCATATCGATGGTAGTGGCCGCACAAATACAACAATCCAGTTCGCTGGAAAATAGAAGGCATTCGTTACGATTACGACGTATTAGGTACGAAGTTTCTTTACGTATTTGGTAAGAGTGTAATATGTAGTGTAGGTAGATTATGTTTATTGAAATCGCCAGTGTACGAAGCCGCTCAATTACGTTTATCATGGAAAATATTTTTTTTAAATATTGTGTAGCGACATCTACCTTGCCACATACGAACTAAATCCTGCATCGCGATATTAAAGCGATCCGAGCGATTGCACATATATACAAGAACCCGACAACAACTGTCGGGCAGTAGCCCACCAGACACAACACCCGTCTGGTCGGAGGATCCCCGATGACTTCCTCAAGCTTTCGAGCAGCGAGTCATACAGCCAGCCAGCATCCACGGCTACTACGGGTATCCAGACCACCAGCATGCAGCGGACGCGCATTCCTGGTCATCACCCACAGCCTTCTCAGCTACCTTGGCACAGCACACTGCACTTCGGCCGGTCAGCAAGCAGAGACGCACTTCTCTCCTGGTCGACGCAGCAGCCAGCCACTACGCAGCACTACACCACTCCCGACTTACTGGACAATTTGCAGCACCACCCCGACTCACTGGGGCATCACCGCAGACAGTTCCGACTCACCGTGAACTATGCGGCATCTGGTTCCGACTCACTGGAACATTCCACTGGCCCGGCAAACATCACAAGATGCATGGACCTGCTAGCGACCTCCGGTGTGCCTCCGGTCTCGGAGGGGAGTGATGTAGCGACATCTATCTTGCCACATACGAACTAAATCCTGCATCGCGATATTAAAGCGATCCGAGCGATTGCACATATATACAAGAACCCGACAACAACCGTCGGGCAGTAGCCCACCAGACACAACACCCGTCTGGTCGGAGGATCCTCCCTTTACCTCCAAAATTGATAACTAAGTACTAGTTCCTTATACACTTACCGTAGAGCACTTGTAACTCTTCTATCAAAAAAAAATCATGAAAGTTGTTGGAAGTATTCCAAAAAAATAATATATCACGCAAATTTTTATAACATGTTTCTGACATTATCGTGACATTTTTGTAACTCTCTTTGTTTTGTGAAAATTCAATGTGATGATACCTCTATCGACCTATATAGATTATATTACGTCAGAAGGGGTCTATTTTACAAATATATCGTATATATACGCGTAAAAGTAGCGCTACGTAATAAAAATGAAATAAGCTGTATGACGTAAATTTTTCAAGACGTCATATTTGGATATGCCTATGCTATATGCTAACTTTATTACTATTAGGCAACTATATTCTAGTAAAAAGATAATTGCTATTAAGTATAGGATTCATCCGCCATCTTTATCACTGTCATCATCAATTTTTATTTATAATGTGTATTTATTGAATTCCTTATCTTATTCCCATCATCATTTCATTCATTACGTAAAAAAGAAGAAGATAGGTAATAAAAGGCATATATAAAAGTAATAAAAACTATCGAAATGCATATAAAATGCATATCAAAATGCATATAAAACGCGATAACTACAGACTACCTAATGGGGCGGGTAATATAGCATGGTACCATCCAAAGAATCTGTCTGTACCATTAAATGACTACAAGGCTGATAGACATAAGTTTGTACTATTAAAAGCTACAGTTTTGATAGACGGCCGTGTTACGATTTCTAAGACTCCATCTATTTAAAAGCTTTGTTATTCTATGTTTAAAACTGGTTGTGAGCACGGATCTTAGATTTTGGGCACGAATACGTTATCGATTAGGAGTGAGGCTGAGGCGTATTTATCGTAACCGATATAAATCACAACACAAGTATTCGTAGATAACAGTTGTTCTCGTGATATCATAATATCTGTTAAAATATACTTCACAATAATCATTCACAATCATAACTTCATGTTCACAATACACTCTCTCAGTACCAGTGAAGAATTAGAAAGTGTTTAGTTTGAAATTAAAAATAATATACATGCAAGTCAACCCTTAATAATATTGTTGCTGATAGCAAACAATAATATCTACTTGTAATCATATCCTCTGACCTCTATTGTGATTAATTTACTGACAGACTTTGCTTTGAAATATAACAGGCTGTTATTTAATAACAGATATTGGCATCTGCTACTATAGCTTAATAATATTAAGGAATAATAAATATCAATGTTGACCTGTTATGACATGGTTGTAACCCACAACTATTATCGAGATAGACAAAACAGGCGCATCTTTTCGGTTTGTTAATGATAAAGATAGCCTTTATTGCTGAAGTCTTACACTGGTTGAACATTACATGATATTATTTATCTATTTATATTATCCTAATGATCTGTGGTGCACAGCTGTGACGCACCCTAAGTGTGGATATTCTGTGGTGTCTTCTGTCAAACAAAACATCGTCTCATACAAGTAGTCTATGGTCTCATATAGTTTGACCACAGATCACTGTATTACTATACTCTTTGACTACTATACTCGTCTGACGGATGGACGATTGTGTACTGGTTATTATATCACTGTGAATTCATTGATTGTTGAGTTTTTAAAAGTTGTGAAATGATATTGTATATAAATTATATGAAGTGAAGCTAAATAGTGTAGAAGATGGCGCTGTACGAAGGAATAGCTCTAATACAAGAGAAACAGGCGGTGGTGCTGGAGCTGGGTACCGACTACACGAAGTGAGTCAACAAGTGTATATTATAATGATTGTGGGATGTGGTGTGGTGTGTGGTGATGCAGTGGACGCGTGTCGCAGGTTCGGGTTCACAGGCGAGGCGGCGCCGCGCTGCATCGTGCGCTCCGAGTTCTGGTGCGCCGCGGAGCGCCGCCAGAAGCGCGTCCACGACTACACCTCGCCGGAGGAGCTCTACGACAACTTGGTGCATATGCTCCATCTGCTGTATTTCAGGTTCACTACCAATGTTTACATCTGTCCTTATCCACTATATGTATATGTCTTCATCTATCTCGGAACTGGTACATAGGTACTTGAGACAACAAGTTCACTAGTGGTTGTGGTTGTAATTGCAGACATGTCCTGGTGAACCCGAAGGAGCGCAAGGTGGTGGTAGTGGAGTCCCTGCTCACGCCCACACTGTTCCGGGAGACCCTCGCCAAAGTGCTCTTTATGCATTATGAGGTGAACAACATCAAACAATTCCATTCTAATAGTATTAAAATGCGTATTATTCTTTTAAATGTGCCATACTGCAGGGTGATTTTAAAACACTTGGAATCGAATTCGGAAACGGAATCAGAACTTTCCGTCACGGATTCCAGCCATCGCTATTTTGATTTCCGTACCCGACGATTTTTGACATTTCTCATTGTATAAGCCCACCCAATTCGACGGAAAGTTTCCGGCACCTTTTTCCTCGCGGAAAGCTTCCCAAATTGAAAAAAACACATAAATAAAATACCAAATTTAAGTGTTATCTAAGTACTTGCATAATATTTAAGGTAAGTCAGTACTAAAGAGTGTTTAAAATAAACCCAATAACGTTGTTTTATGGCCCTTTACATTATTCTGAAAATGCTTCCCTTCAACAATACAATACAATATTTTTATTTGCACAAAACACGGGTAGGTTCAAATATACAATAGCTTGCACATTGATGTTATTAAAATTAGTGTCAGATCCATCATGTTTTACCATATCATATGGTGTACAAAGATTTTCTAAGATAAATGGAGTAAAATTATTATATATATTTTAGTTTAAATAATAATATTAACCTAGCTAGAGTTTATCTTGTAAGAAGTTATTGATACTGTAGTAACATTTTTGTATCAGTAACCTCCTAAACCGTAGTCTAAATACATTTATATTTAGGTCCCTATAACACTTCGGAATTTTATTAAAGATTTTAGGCGCCATACATACTACACTTTTATGGAGAAGTGCCGTCTTTGAGGGATGCAAACAGAGTCTATCATTGTCTCGTCGATTTCTTTTGAGAATATCAGACTCTTTTGGAAACTGTTCAGGATTAGTTTTGACGAATAAAGCAACCTTCAATAGGATGGAATATTATCTTATAGCATGAAGGAGACAACATAGGGCGGCTGCTGTGCAGCGCCGGCAAACAATCGCGCTGCATTATTCACTTCGTGGTTGTGTTTTTATTTTCCGAAATACAGCGCCATCTATGACGTAGCTCTGAAACTTCGTGGTTTCAAATGCGCCCTTTCACTTTCACTTTGACGTATCAGTAAAAATTTTCGAGGCTCGTTATAATCAATAATAATAAAGGAGAGTAAGTTTTAAATCGATAATTTAAATAAGTAATCAATTTCCATTTTTATAATTATGATAAGTGTGTTTATATAACTGTTTTGTAATCGAATTTTATTTCTACCATTTTTAAACATTCTTAGGAAACGCACACAATCTTTCCGACGTCGGAACTTTCCAATTGGCCCTTCCATCCGCTATTCAAAATCGCGTTTTAACATGCGGAACGGAATCGAAAACTCGAAGTTTTCGATTCCGTTTCCGAATTCGATTCAGAGTGTTTTAATATCACCATACTGATCTTGTAGGATCTAATCTAAATTATTTTTACAATATCTTTTTACAACTTGATTTTCATATACATATAATAGTTTATTCATTTTCATTCTTGCTATCTTGAAAAATGTCTCATGTATGTAAACTCAAAATTCTGCTATTTTACAATTTATAATTATTAGCATTGCATCATTTTCAAATTTGATAGGTACTACTTTTTATAATAAAAATGTTACACAGCAGGACCTGAATACATAAATATGGATTAGTATCTTGGACTAACCTTCAGAGAGCTAATATATGATGTGTGTCAGGTGTCAGGGGTGATCTGGGCGGACAGCCCGCGGCTGTGTGCGCTCACACTGGGCACCCCTGTGGCACTGATAGTCTCCATCGGTGCCAAGGAGGCAGAAGTTGCCGCAGGCAAGTTATTGGTATGACCTAAGCATGCAGTAATTGTGGCTGGTCATTATACGTCTGTAATTTTGATGTTAATTACCAAATGCAACTTTTTTGTCCATATTTTACTTTGATATGCTATTGGCGGTGTTAGTGGATATTGTAAACTGATTGGTAAATGTTGTTGTGTGTAGTGGTGCACGCGTCGGTGGTGCTGCACGCGCTGCAGTCGCAGCCGCTGGCCGCGCACGCCATCCACGCGGAGCTGGCGCGGCTGCTGGACGAGGACAACGGCAAGCAACTCAACCTGCCCCCACACATCTTAGAGGATATCAAAGGTGCATCGGAATCAGATTGACCAACTTTTTGACATAAAAAATTGAATGTATTCAACTGATTCGGAGTATAATAATTGCCATTAGGAATTCTATTATAACTTATAGTTGGTGATGAAAATAAAATAACCCACACATGGATGGTTTTGATTCCAATATATTATGTCAGAGCCAACTAGTGTAATTAGCGTTTCAATCAACAGCCTAGCCTCTTTACTAAATGGTGCCGTTCAACTAGTTTCATAACGGTTTTTAGTTCATAACCCCCAAGCTTTTTAAAGTTTTTTTAATTTCATAACCCCCGAGTTTCATAACGATTTTTTTTGTTTTTATGGCATTTTAGTGGAAAAAAAACTCAGTAAAATATTGAAATAATATTGTCTCGCATTTTTAAATTTGGACCGATAATTGTTGTTCTAATATTGATGAATAACCAGTGTTTCTATAAATCATAAAAAAAAATTAGATTTAGAATGATAATTTTTTTAATTTTTTTTTTTTAATTTTGCATTTTTGTCTTATTTTGAAAAAAGCTAAAAAACATGATAACTCAAAAATGTTTCACTTTTGCATAATGCATGTGGGGTTTAAAATAATCGCAAATAGTCACCCCATTACCTCCTAACGGGGATACGTCGAATTACCAATAACCCTGTATAGCACATTTGGTGTCGGAACATGATTTATAAAGTGGGTTTTTGTGTGGCAGTGAAGTGTTGCTTCGTGGGCAGCCGGGCGCGCGCGGCGCAGTGGCAGTCGGAGCGGCCGCCGGCGGCGCGCGACGTGAAGCTCGGCGCGCTGCTCGTGTCGGGCCGCGCCCGCGAGCGCGCCGCCGAGCCGCTGTTCGCGCGCGACCACGACCTGGCCTCGCTGCCCGACATCGTGCTGCAGTGCATCATGCAGGTGATACCCTCCATCGGAGGACCTGGCATTCACCACCGAACTATATTTTGAGGGTTCCGTACGATTCTCACTCGTATATCATATTGTCAGTGCCCGATTGACGCTCGCCGCGCTCTGGCGGAGAACATTCTGGTGACGGGCGGGACGGCGGAGCTGCCGGGGCTGCGCGCGCGGCTCGCGCAGGAGCTGCGGTATCTGCTCACGCAGCAGCCCTACTGGTAAACAACACGGCCAGCCCGGCGTAGTAGACTACTAATATGACGACACAAAATAGCCAGCCTACAGCGTTGACGGTCAAATTTATGTAATGTATATGTTTGATACTGTACCACTGTACTGTTTAGGTGTGCCGTAGTGCGTGAACGACCACTATAGTGGTACACGGATAAATCAGGAATGTATTTAGGTTCCGTATTAAAGTGCATTCGATCGTTGACAGTGACAAGCTGTACTTGAGCGGGTTGAAGTTCCACTCGGCCCCGGCGTGCGCCAACAGCGTGGCGTGGGCGGGCGGCGCCGTGTGCGGGGCGGGCGCGGCCGGGGCGGCGCGCGCGCTGCCGCGGGACGTGTTCGCGCGCCAGCGGCGGCTGCGCGACTGGGTCTGTCTGCTGGACAACACGCCGCCGCACCACCACCATCACCGGGACGACCGGGACATGTAGGGCGGCGCGCGCGCTGCCGCGGGACGTGTTCGCGCGCCAGCGGCGGCTGCGCGACTGGGTCTGTCTGCTGGACAACACGCCGCCGCACCACCACCATCACCGGGACGACCGGGACATGTAGGGCGGCGCGTGCGCTGCCGCGGGACGTTCGCGCGCCAGCGGCGGCTGCGCGACTGGGTCTGTCTGCTGGACAACACGCCGCCGCACCACCACCATCACCGGGACGACCGGGACATGTAGGGCGGCGCGTGCGCTGCCGCGGGACGTTCGCGCGCCAGCGGCGGCTGCGCGACTGGGTCTGTCTGCTGGACAACACGCCGCCGCACCACCACCATCACCGGGACGACCGGGACATGTAGGGCGGCGCGTGCGCTGCCGCGGGACGTTCGCGCGCCAGCGGCGGCTGCGCGACTGGGTCTGTCTGCTGGACAACACGCCGCCGCACCACCACCATCACCGGGATGACCGGGACATGTAGGGCGGCGCTGCACCCTCGCCACATCTTCTGCGACGATAACATGATCGGCAGAAGCGAACGAGATCCCTATAAGGGAAAAACCAAGGGACCGCCTGCCGCTCGCCGCTCAGCTTATTTAGCTTATATCATGCGTAATTTTACTATCACACCGTAACGAGAAAACAGGACTGACAGGACTGACTTCAACGCGATAGTGAAAACTAGATTTGGAAAGTTTCTGTTCCCGCTTCGTAATTCGCGCCCTGAAATGTATAATTCCATTAATAATGGAATCGAAGAATAAAAAATATGCTAATGCTACAAGTTGACGAATTATATGTATTTCGAGAGAAGCCTATTTATGTATGTAATTGTATAGTAGTCATTATGTCGGACCTGAAACAGCGGGGAGTTTTCGTGTTTGCGGGGGGCGCAGATAACATATAACTAAGATGAACGATATAACTGCTTCTAAGAATCATTATCTATAGAGATGTATTTACATATTTAATAAATTATTTTTTTACGATTTCCTATCTTACTTCCACTTTCTTTTGAACCAATTTCAAAAATGGAGAAGATTCGCAATTTCATACACCTATCTGTTCTACTCCTTATAATTGGCATCAAAAAAGTTGTCAGAAAAACACGTTTTTCTCTAACCATCCTAAAAAACAAAATAGGTACTTACAAAAAAGGATATTAATAGTACTGTGTGAACTAATTGACATAACTAAGCGAATCCTTTCTGAGTGATCTTACCTGAGGTTCTACCTAATAACTACCTCTACCCTCCCCTCCATACTAATTATGGTGGGTAAAGGTAAAGAGAATCATCTGTGTATTGAAGAAGTGTCCGTCGAAATGCATTAATGATAGGTGGCGCCACATTAGCGTCAGGGTAAATTTTAAAGGAAGTGCGCGTACTATTCACAGTTTACGAAATAAAATCACTAGGTGCACGTTTTCTTGTAATAATTATGGTTGTATATTTACATCAGATACTTATAGACCCCGCGTTCCCCAAGCATTAGAACTAGAAGTGCCTTTAGGCGGGCACGTCCCCATTCGGCGCCTCACACTGCTGCTAACATCGTACAATTAAATTTTCTAAAATTAAAATTACCTGTGATAATGGCATATTGTTCTATAAAATTATGTGGAAAACGTAGCGCGACAACGAACGACAAAAAATTGTGCCATTTAATTTTACCGATAACCTAGTATTAATTTAAAAATTAATATAAAACAAAATAACAAAGAACACTCCGTAGGTCACCCGTTGATGTCTAATTTCAAATCTCTTTCTTTCTTAAGCATAGTCACATAATGCTGTCTCGCACTATCACCGGCACGCGTAAGCGATGGACGATGTGACAAATATTATGTCGAAAAAATAATTCGATAATACTAATTTAAATTATGATTTATTTTAATATAATGACTTATTGACATTACTTTAAATATAATTTTATTGGCAGTTTCATAAACATAGCTTAATATATTTAATATATAATTGGACAACTATTTACAAAATATTTACAATGCAAAATAAATTAAGTTAAAACTAAAAAGAAAAAAATATGTAAAAAATTTGGCCCATGCGGAAGCGTACCCAAGACGCTGGCTGCATTCCCTCGCTGAATGGCTTGAGCCACTCGTTGAGCGAGAAAATGGCCTGCCCTTGGGTCGCCGGTTGTCGACCAATTTTTTGCCGAGTAAGTTCATTAAATTTTGGGTGCTTGGACCCCATGGACCTCTAATTATAATTTTATTTATTTATTATAGATTATGATTTATTCATTAATGCACGTAAAGAGAGAACATGAGAATGAGAAGTATGCACGAGTGTCCTTTATTCAATCAAAATTATTTTTCTATTGTTTTGTTTAGATTTTAAGATTCTATGTTAATTAATGTCATTGGTTGTACCGTTTTAATTATGACTCTTTATTATGAAGCTATCGAAATAAGTACCTGGATAAATAATAATAATTGAATTATTGAACGCGACTGCCAAATAGTTCATTTAAAATTATTATTTTTATTTATAGGTTCCAACATGTCCAATAATAAAAGAAAAATGGATAAGTGCCACAATAAAACATGTTATTTATTGACGTCATTTCACGCAGTTTAGTTTATTTTCATTTTTTACACGGACCATTTTCAATTACTGTAATATTCGTAATAAATAGTTAATTTTTAGAAATTGTTTTATTATACTCATGTATCAATAATCGTAAAAAGTTATCGATGAAGAGATGTGCCTCATCCCTAGCAAAAATGCACTTGACGTCATGACTTTGAATGAACCAATCAAAATGCGCTGTCTTCCCCTCTGCCCCGCAGCGTATTGACGATTGCAATATCACCCTAAAGTGCAATAATACTACGTCTATAGGTAAATGGTCTGTGACTCATTCCGCAAAAAAAAGAACGAGTCTCACTGACTTACAAGATATAGGTAATGTCGTTTATTTTTGTCTATGATTTCTTGTTTTTTTACGAAATGAATGATGTTAAATGATGAATGGAATAAGATGAGTAATGGCTCCATCTACGTTTAGCGGGTATATTAGCCAGCAAGTAATTAATAGCAAGGGCAAATTCAATATATACACATAAATAAGATGACAGTGATAAAGGTGGCGGATGAATCCTGTCTATGTTTTACATGCAGCTGTCACTTGTCAGTCATTTGTCAAACGAGTGTCAATTTGTCATTGTCGCTAATTCCGAAAAATCTAAAAATAATATAAATTTACAAAAAGATTATTGGATTTTTCTACTGCGCCGGCACCAGCAAAACCATCCAATCATGTCCGAAATAAAGATAGTGGCGGCTAGCATCGTCAACTTCCTGAAGCGGCAGCTGGAGGGCAACTCGCTGAACGTGGACACGCGCGAGAGCGTCGAGGTCAGCGTGCAGTGCATCGAGACTGCGTTCGAGCTCAGGGCCGAGGATTCGGCGCGCGGCCTGGACCTGCTGCAGCTCGTGCGGCAGGCGCGCGGCGAGCGGCCCGCCGCGGACCGCGCCGAGGCCGAGCGGCTCAAAAACGAGGGCAACGAACTCATGAAGGGCGAACGCCACCGCGAGGCGCTCGAAAAGTACTCGCGCGCCATCGAGCTCGACCCCTCCAACCCGGTGTTCTTCTGTAACCGCGCCGCCGCGCACTTCAAGCTCGGCGAGCACGAGACCGCCGTGGCCGACTGCACGGCGGCGCTGGGACTGCAGCCCGACTACGGCAAGGCGCACGGCCGCCTCGGGCTCGCACTCACCGCGCTCGACCGCCACCGCGAGGCGAGAGCCGCCTTCGCGCGCGCCTCGCAGCTCGAGCCCGAGAACGAGTCCTATCGCCAAAACCTGCAGCTTGCTGACGAGCGACTCGCCCAGCGCGGCGAGCGCCCGCCGCTCGACTTTGGCGGGTTGCTGCAGAACCCAGCGCTGCTGAACATGGCCACCGAAATGCTGGCCGACCCCAACATGCAGAACCTGATCTCGGGACTGATAAGCAACCCCGCGGGAGCCGCGGTGAACGCGGGCGGCGGCGCCGGGGGTATGAACGCACTGCTGGAGGCGGGCCAGGTGCTGGCACAGCACATGCAGAGCGCCAATCCCGAGCTGGTGGAGCAGCTGCGCCGCCAAGTGCGTCCCCCAGGCCCCAACCCGCCAAATCCGCCGCAGTAAAGAAAAACTCGCCGGGTGGCTGTTATTCCACAGAGAACATTTTCTAATATTATAAGATGTAATATAATTATATTTGAGCTATTTCCTTGTATCCTGTTCAATAAGTTGCAAAGAGCCAGGTCTGACCCTCATTCTCCTATGTTGACCTTGCTCAGGCTGCTGTGGTAGCTCCTCTCGTAGCCTGCCTGATGTGGCTAGATGATAGGACTATAATTTGTGAAAATGTTAATTAGCTGTCAACATCACTTCCATCCCTGTACATTTGGAATAGAAATCATCCCATTTTTCTCGCTGACTATTTGTTCAATGATCAATTAAATATTCCCAATGTATGAGTGAGCAGGGTCTCTAGCAATGCACCATAGCTGTTCCACCTATTGCTCTTTGTATCTTCAGATAGTAAGATTGGTACCCATTACTGTAGCAAATTTTGGTGATTTCTGCCACAGCATACCTACTACGCTGCTTCCTGTGGCTGACAAAGAGTATCCACCTAATTACGTAGCAATCCTCCCCTTTGGGATTATTTTAGCTAATGCATGTAAGGGGCTTGCAATAATCATTGCATTTATTGTTATATTTATCAATGATTTTTATTTATAACTTAGTATGTTCTTTCTATTTTACATGTTAGAATTAAATTGTATAGTGGTATGGTACCCCCCAGAGAGGGGAGCGGTAATGGCGCCGCGCGCTACATAGTATGTATACATATTAAACTATGTGCATTAAGTGGATCCGGAGGACACTACTGGCGAAATTCGTCCTCGGGTCAATCTAAATTATTGATAGCTAAGATCTCAGGAGCTTAGTGGACTCAATGTTTTATTATTGGTATTGTTAATAAATTTATTTAAATGATAACAATGTTCTTTCTAAAGCTTGTTCCTTGATCGTGTTGGTTTTGTGCCATAGCCACAGATACGTCAATTCACTGCGATATTGTGAATACATACACATTACCGCGATGCCACTCTATTGGGTGAACAGAACAACAAACAATTATCAAATAAAATCCATCCATGCTTTCTTAACTATTTATTACACTCTATGTATAATTTATGATAATTATAATCATTTACATATCTTTATGTACATATAGTAGCAAATGTAAAAACACTATCGCCCCCCCCCCCCCCCCTCCTCCCCGCGCCCGCCGCGCTTCCCCGCGCAGAGGGCGCCGAGCGAGGCGAGAAAATACCTTCCAAAATATCTATCTGATATAAAATTGTGTATTTACACCACCCCCGTGCGCCCGCCAGTGGGAGGACACGTGAAAGCAAAGGCATCGCCACGTAACTCAAGGCACCCGTCGATAGTGCTCTACAATAAATGCAGCGATTCATATTAAAAGTTACATTTTAAAAGTATCGTTCCTTGATACATGTTACGTAGGTAAAATTAAAACTACGAGACTGTGTTCGTTAAGAAATTAGCATTGAATTTATACTAAGTATGTAAATGTACCTAGTTAACATGTTGAGGAATTAATGGTAGGAACAAAATTACCAAAATATTATCGGGTGGTGCAGACACATAACATAACCGACTATTATGCAATGAAAGAAATAGTTGGGGCAGCTTCTGTACCATATCAATGTGGAAAGCGAACTGGGCTACACTCATACTCAACACTACGATCAGGAAGTTGATTACGTCTATTGCAAGTCGCGACGGGGCGGAACTGAGGACATTCAGCAACAACATGTACTTATAATTAGAGTAAAATGATTAATTCACAATTAACAAAATAATAATTTAAACACCGTAGACGCCGACACGGGACACGCTACAGTAAATTAAGTAATAAAGCTAAAACATTGGATGTAGCTGTTCGATCAACATTAAATTTTGAACAAATTTCAGTAAAAATCTCACAAATTTAATGAATATAAATAAATAAATATTTTTTCAATCATTTTTCTTGTCGTAGTTATGTGGGTAAATAAATAAAAAAATCTCTCCAATACTAAATAATTGAATATGCAATGTGAATCGATAATTAATAAATGATATTCGCTATGAACGATAAAGTACATAGTTATTCAATTGTTTGGTGAACGAATACCGTCCGAGTGGCGGCGCTCTAGCACACACAAGCCTACCTACTATACAATAAAATATAACAGGTAGGTACAATCGACCGATCGATTGAATAAACATGTTCATAACATGTATTTGAGTTCCACCAAATACTACACAGGGAAAGTGCTCAACATTTAAATTTTTCATCAGATACATTAAGTGTGTATTAAAATTAAATTTGGAATATCCGCGGATTTGCGACAACACGAACACAGCACAGCCTCTAACGACACGCGCACGCGCACCTTCAATGAAACACGACATTATAAAATTAAGGAACACGCCAAAGTACGATGAAATTAAGTCGATTTATTAATTCCACAAGCTGGGACACATCGCGGACCTACATCAATGACTCATCCGGTATGATGTATTTCAATATAGTGAGTCGCAAATGGAGCATAATTTGATATTAAAGCCATAGATGAAGACGCGTGCGCAATGTTTGGGAACATCACAACGGACCATTACGATGATCACAAGAACAACCGGATGTCCCACCTACGTAGTGTCATTGATAAGCGATTAATAATAATTCACCCGTAAGCCGGACCTCGTGGATAGTTACACCGGCGGCGACGACGCGTCGAATATCAATAAAAATCAAAACCACCCTACACTACGTGTCACGGTAGTGTACGCAAGCAAATATCGCAAATCGTTTATCGTATTAATAATGTCAAGGACACAACGAAACATTCTTCAGAACGAGTGGAACTCCAATAGCACGAAATTAACGCGTCGCCGGGAGATGGACGTTTCGCATTTCGTAATCGTGACAAAGATCGTTTAGTCGTAATTTGTAGCCAGCAGAATTAGCACCATCGCCAGTAACCTTAATAATTATTGCATTCATTTTATTAATTTATATATCGAAACGTTCAAGGCGCCGCTGTGGAGGCGGCGGTGGTTCAGTTCCGCTTGGAGGGCGGCACGAGGTGCGCGGGCAGCTCGGCGGGCAGGTAATGCCCGTCCGTCTTCACGCGGATCAGGTGCATCGCCAGCGCGAACTCCTCCTCGTCCAGGAACCCGTCCTTGTCGATGTCCGACAGCTTCCAGATCTTGCCGAGCACCGAGTTGGGCAGCTTCGACTTCACCATCTCCGTCTTGGCGGCTGTCGAAAACATGGCATGTCAACTTATGCATACGACCGACCGCGCCTCGACGGCCTGCATTTCGTACAGTTGCGCTACCTACACTTTATACTGTTTGAGTATTGCCTACACAAATGTAACTAACTATTAGGGACATTTATTTTTAAACCAAATCTAGCGTCGACCGTCCGTGCCGCGCGGGAAGACTCCGACCTCGCTCAATGACTGTAATAGCCGAGCTGGACGTGCCCTTCGAAGCTCAAGTACGCCTCAGGGTTAAGTACCACTACAACATGACAAACTAATAAATCTATAGTTTTAGTGGGTTTAGTGAAATCAAACGTGTAGGAATTCAGCAATGAGCAGCACAGGGCGAGGATACCGGGCTCGCAGCACACCGAGCGTGACGATAGCGACAGATAAGCGGCGACATCAGCGGCGATACGCGATAACGCCCCGGAACACACGCTCGAAGCGTGCTCACTATTACTCCTACCAGACTAGCAAGAGATAGGTACTAATATGTAGTTAAAGTTACCAATACCGACAATAATATTCAAAATATTCCCGTTCCTCCGATGGCAGGCTGAGCTTAAAGTAAGAGGACACCAAACTAACCGTTATTCAAAATCATTGTCTACTCATTTACTACTTTAATTATTTATGCGACCAGGAAAACATACTCTCGTAGAAATCCTATAGCAAACACTTTAGAATTTAATAAAAGAACAATAGAAAAATTAGGCCGAAACGAACTAGAGCCGATCGCAAATAAAGACTAGAATCGTATAGAATTTTGAGCAAACACAATGCATTTCTTTTTCTCACGTTCCAACGCGTAGAGCCTATGACTCATTTGAGCTAATACTGAGTTTGTTTATGAAGAATTGAAGTATGTTAACGATGTTGTCCTGTCTGAACATCTGGACGAAGGACTGGATCCGCACAGTCTGCACCTCGGGGCCGAACACAACGCCTTTGGCCTTATCGAGCCACGAGTGCGGCGATCTCTCCACGCTAAACTCAATATACCGTTCACCCGTCAGCGCGTACACCATCGCCACGAATATTAATTGTGAAGTTATCCAGAGCGTCACTACATTAAGGATCAGTAGAAATATAAATTTCACCGTATTGTACAATGACCGAAAAAAGCTCGTTTCTTCTTGAACTTCTACGTGTGTGATGAAATCAGAATCGTTAGGTACACCATCATCAGCGTCAGTACTACGGTTAACATGAACTTGATCGGAATCATCACACACTCCAATATTTGGTGAGCTGTCATTGTGGCGGCAGCTTGGTCTAGAATAGCATCTATCATCGGGACTCTCGATGGCTAACGAGTCGTGCAAACTATGAATAGAGACCGCGGGGGACATCGTGCCGCTATCGCAATTATCGTTATTACTGCGCGTATTATTCAGAAACTGAGCGATCAAATTACAACTCTGCGTGGTGGTGGACAACGATTCTATGATTTTGTCGAAATGTTCTTCGCTGTGATCGTGTTTATTATCTTTCATGCGCATATACATCTGAGTGAGGAGGGAGGAGTTGTGCGTGGTAGAGAGCAGCGCCTCGAGCGCCCGGTCGAGGAGTAGTGTAGGGTGCGAGTGCGGGCGGGGGGATGGGAGTGCGGGGAGTGCGGTGAGTGTGTTGGCGAGTGTCCGCGTGTCGGCGGGGCGGAGATGCGTACCGGCGCCGGTGACCTTCCCGTCGATGGGGTTGAGCGACTGGAACATCTGGTCGTACTGCGGCTTCTCCTTGCTGCAGATCCACTCGGGGTCCCCGTGGCCGGCGTCCACGCCCTCGCCCCTGCCGTACCCGAACGGCGACACCTGGTCCTCCACGCCCTCGAACGCACCGCCTGGAATATACACGTTTGGACGATTAGTCATCGCAATAACAACAGCACATAGTAGATAACAGTAGGTGTAATGTACAATTCCACTTCTATTACAAATTACAATCATCTAATAAAAGTAGAGTTTGGGTTACTAAGTAAGTTCTAACGCTGATTTAAGTGGTTGCTTGTTTGAGTAATATTTAAAATTTGGCCGGATTGAACATTTAATGATATTATACTAACTATTAGACGTACCGATATAATTATAATATAATTAAGTTGAAGAACATATTAATGGGAACCTTCCCAGTCAACGGTAGTACCCCACTCACGAACTCAGTTGGTAAGTTTCTAACGACGTTTTTTTTTTGAATGGACTACGCTGTTGGCCGCGAGGTTGCATTTACAGTTTTACCGGAGGAGTGGCGAGCGCAGAGTGCACTCCAACCAAGGCGTTAAGGGCGGAGAGGGGTGGCAACTAGCTCAAGGGCGCCACAGAGGGCACGACCTCGGCTTGGGCAGTTACCGTGAGGGCAGAGGTAGTGACTGTGCTCCTAGGTGCAAAGATGCACCTACAAGCGGACTCTATCGACGTGGCAGATATTCGTAGGTTACGGCTATACAGACACTTGATAGCCAGAAATTCATCCATAAAGCTAATTTTAACTGCATCGGATGTGCCAGCGCTATGGACCTATACCAATACACTTATAATATTGTAAATACACGTAATAGGAAGTTACTTTAGGTATCTATTATGTACTCCAGCGGCCTCCATTATGTGGATATCTTCATATAAGTAAGTCAAATACATTACAATGTAGTTCGAGCGATGTAACGATCCCACCCGTATTCGATTAGGAAAGGAAAAAAAGGTTTAAAATTTAAACCTTTAAATACATTTTACCTACCTATACATATGTAGATATTAGCTTCCTTTCCTCCCTTTGTTTAGTCCCCTCGTAAGGACATGAACAGAGTTATAAAAACCCAGACGTCTAATAGATGCTAAGCGATTCATTTTGTTCTTCAATAAAATTATAATTGTAATCTCATCTTATTTTATTTAGGGGCATAGGAAATTATCAATTGCTCGTGCGCGATCGCAACCATAAACAATATAATAATTAAGCTTTTTTTTACCAAACATTGTTTATTATCAATTTAATTATAATAATAATTGTTGAATAAGCAACACTTACACAAAGTTACTTAGCATAGCAAACCATTAGGTCTGAAAATAGATTCGCAGTAGGTTGCCTAATGACTTTAGGCACTAACCACTGATGATAACTTAAATGCCAACAGTGGACGGACAAGAAATTATAGTAAACATACAATAAATGTATTTATTGTTTTATGGCTGTAGGTATCGTCGGCTGAAACTAATATTACCATAAGACACTTGTATGCCAGAATATAGAAGCACTAGAAGCTAAAGACACAGATAGCAAGATGTCAATCTAGATGATGTTCACAAATGTAGAAGATACAAACTAATGAAAATCGATATATAGTGAGATTTGTAGAAATGGTTGCCGGGTTGTTGGTTGCAGCACAAGGGACGACATCCATTCGTAATGTTATATGAGTTTGTGTCCCGAATGATTTCGACCTCGCGATAGACCATTATAAATATATACTTCTGCTAACCTTATAGCTGACATTCCCTAGTTGAAGAGGCACACTCATCAGAAGAAGTAAGATCTAAAATTTAAGAGGAAATAAAAATTAATCTGTTTCATATTAGTCTGATTAAACTATAGGATTTAATTTAACACACAGTCCAGAGAGCTAAACATTAACATAATATAACGAACGAATGATAAGTCGCTTACGGACACTTATTGATTATTTATGATATTGATATCAAAGCTTGATTATAATTACTAGCAGCCCGTCCCGGCTTCGCACGGGTTTATAATATAGCCTATGTTACTCAGTGCTAATGTACTCGTAGCTTTCTAACGGCAAAATATTTTTTGAAAGCGGTCCAGTAGTTTATTCGTTACATATACAAATCTTTCCTCTTTATACTACTAGTATAGATGTATCGCCATAGTAGCGCTACGAGCCGCCTTGCACTTCACCCGAGTCAATAGAGCAGCGATAATATCCCGGCAGAGGCAGTTATCTCGTAACCCTCGAGTGGCGACACTAGCTCCCTTGTTCATTTCACTGCTCGCTCGGTGAGCTAGCGCATCTTCTATATCTAATATAACGCATCAGTGGTTTATCCACTTTGCTTAAAGCTCGTTATTAAAATCACAGATTTCATGACTTTTTGTTCATATGGTATTCATTCTTGTTCACTTTCGCGTTTACAACCTGTTGAGTAGCTATATGACCGTAGACCAGGTGGAAACATCTTAAGATTATTAATCATGTAATTATAACCGCTTCCTCACATTAATATAATTAATCTTGAGTGAGACGTCAAGGTCGCTAATATGTAATTATAACGCGTTATTTATGTTTACGTTAGATAGTGCATCATGGTTCAAGGTATGCATGGCATGTGTAATTATGCA
Source organism: Ptilodon capucinus (assembly GCA_914767695.1). Taxonomy (NCBI): domain Eukaryota; kingdom Metazoa; phylum Arthropoda; class Insecta; order Lepidoptera; family Notodontidae; genus Ptilodon; species Ptilodon capucinus. The sequence goes on from OU611828.1 coordinate 169,999, forward strand.
CATTATAGTAATAATATGTTTATGACTAAACAGGACTTTGTGACTGCCATGACGGGTCAAACAAGATGTTTCCTCAACGTTCAATATTCTATTCATATACATAACTGCCTACCTAGTTATCGTTTGACTACCAACTTCGTTTATGTAGGGATATAAGTATTTGTATACCCTAATATAAGACGAATGTAACTTAGAAGACTAATAAACGTATGAAACTTTACGGGACATAGTTAACGCCCTGTTTTGAAGGTGCAGTACCTCCTCATTATTGGCAGTACCATGTTGACATCGATAAGGAAATCTAACTTGCAAAACTGATACGATATTGATTTTAGTAGCTTCAAAGTTGAGATAAACCGACTACAAATGAAATCTGACGGCAGGTACTCTTGTAAGGTTTTTATAAAGCGATTAGACTCATAAAAAGATTCCGTAAGAAATTGATCAATAAGTAAGAGACACGAGGACGGCGCCGCCCGGGGTGGAGGGCCGGTGCAGTGGCCATCATCGTGTTGATCGCAGAGTCAACGGAGCGAGATTGTTTTTATTTTCGCTGACCGGCCACCGACACCACCGGCCACCGGTCACCATTGTTCTACAGTCTACACAGCGACACTCACTCGCGATTATATCTCGATTGCCCAATTGTCACTTCAAGGATTGAATACGCGGCAATTGTTATGATGTAGGTCACCATTTTTATTTACCGCCGATTCGCCGCTGCACAAGTATTTTTTACGAGTCATTCGACCGTTGCAATTCAACTTCTAGTACCTACTACACAATACAAGTTACTCACTCTCCATCCAAAAATAATTTGAAGACATATTCTTACCAATTAGCCAACACATTCTGAAAGTCATATATTAAAGTACCGGTGCTCTTTCATATTAGGTTACTGTATGTATTCCAAAAACATCCTCTACGGTAGAGCTAGCTTGCAGTTACAGTTAGTAGAAAACGTAAGCACTAGCGAGCTTATACGGTGCGAGCTCATGGCGAGCGTCCGAATGGTACGATTTCTAATATATTATATCTGATTGTCACAATTGCGTAACAGCTGCGGTTAGATCCACCACGATGGGCGGCCTATCAATATTCAGGTGAAAACTTTTAACGCTTATTGTTATTCAGTTCGTTTCGGGCTTTGTTTAACAAACAGTAGGTATTTATTTGTAAGACGGCATTATGACTATTAAACTATGTTAGTTTTGCAGCTTGGAGGAACACGTTGAATACAACACGGAATAGAATACGTTATTTAGATCCCAGATTCCTCAGAGAATCAGATACAATATCTAGTCATTTTAAATTCTTGGTCCTATTGAGATAAGCGAACTGATTATTATTGCCCTTCTCCGATACCCCTGTATGTTTTTGACACAGCGAAAAAAGGATAGGAGTAAACCGATGCGAACTGTCCGTGAATATTGAAACAAACGGTATATTCAGTGACAAGCACAAGTGGTCTATATTTACCGGCACTAATAGGGTACAAATGCACGAGCCGCGTTGCAGGATGCGGTGTCGCGTGTCGCCACTACTGGTACATCACCGGTACTGTACGGTGCTGCAACACAACACCATGCCCCCGCTGACAGCCTGCCTAGTTAGCTACATAGACTATAGTACGGTAGAATAGGGGTGCTGGGGTTCATTGTCGGTGTACTTACACTCAAAACAAACGGCCATTTAACGCCTAAGTACCCGTTTTAAAACTAGAGTAAATGCCGACATTAAACTAAGTATTGCAAACAAGCGTAAACGAAAATTCCCACGACAGCGGCGTCGCTGAGGTGCGGGGCGGCAACCGACAAAGGCTTTTGTTCAAGATGATGTGAAAACGGCAAGACTGCGACATCTATTAAGAATGGTGTAATATGAAGTGCGCAGGTAATCTAGAGCGCGTTGCATTCGCGAGTGAAAGTGCAGGAAGTGGGAGGGACATTCCGTGATAGACTGCGGGCGGCAGCCGGCAATTACCCATACGGCCACACACCGCTGCCTGCTGCCACGAGACCATTCGCATCATACTAATTATCGTCAGCTCGCCTCGGTCTGTTTTGGATTCACTCATTTCACTCCTCTTTTGAGCGCAAATCTTTAAATGGCAACCTTCAACTTCTTTATATACAGCATTCGGCAGAAATAATGTATAGGTCTTATTTCAATCTCTAATAAATGAGTTTCCTGGTACAAAATCTAGGTGCGCCTAATGTAGCCAGCGAAGTATTAAGGAAGTTTCAGGTTTGACGCCCATCGCGAAGATCTAGACAACATTCTGTCAAGGACTGTTATCATCCCATTTGTAGTTCATAACAGAGACAGATCCGTCTGTGGTACATAAGGATCTTAAATAATTTAACAATATACTTTTAGTTTCTCACTAAATAATAAAGGTCTCCTTGTGCCAGTGTATTATTTTTGTTATCAGTGTAAAATTCCTATGTTACGCTCTGCGCGAACGGTGTGATAACGGTGATGTCACTCGCTAAGCAAACCTCAGTTATCATCTGTTAACACTTTACTTTACGAGACACAAGCAAACAGTTTGTGTTTATTGTCCAACGTGTTGCCGTGTGTGTGTACGTGTAAGGCTAGTGGGAAGAAAGACCAATGTCATCGCCATGCGACATAGATATGTCTGCACTCTGGCTGGCGGGCGCCGGATTTAAATCTACTGTAGTGCGAATTGGCCTAAATTCCTCATACAAACATTATTCCGCATATTTTTATATTTTCCCTATTAATCATTAAACAAGAACAATGTGCTAACATTCAGCAAAAGTATTATTGTGTGACCTGTGGTCTCGGTAATACATTTCATGGATTGCTGAGCAGTATCTAATTTAATTATTTTCAACTGACCGAATTAGCGGTACATAACCCTCAATAAATTTGCACGATTTAGCGTATTTATTTGTAACTACGTCGACAATTGATAACGTTTTGTCAGTGTGGTGCTAGAACTAGTCTCGAAAATTGGCAAATGCCCCCAGCGTTGATTGTAGGGAAACATCAGTCCAGCTGTACAGGATACCTGTATCCTCGCCATAAGGAGGATGCGCGTCCGTCTCCGCCCACCGCAGCTCGCGCCAAAGACGTTTGCACAATTTGCACCCCGCGCCGCTTTTCTAATACCGCGGGACCTTGTCCCGTGCCGACTAGGCGACTGACTACGTCATAACCTTCACGCAACATGAAGGACTCTGCGGTCTAATCGCAATTTATTAGGTCGTCCTGCCGTCACAGGAACATAATAAGTGTGGACCTTGCTTATCGTATAGCTATGCAATTTCATATTTCAACAAAAAGTTCACGACGTATTGTATGCAATAGAAAACATAGCGTAGCTAAGAAAGCAGAATCTAACGATTTTTTACATTTCATAAATATATGCGGTTACAGATTATAGCGACGATTTAAATTTTTAAAGTCTTTAATTATGAATATGAATTATTTATTAAGCGCGAATAGTTTGACGAATTTATCATTGAAGGGAAATACTCGTGAGTGCCAAAACACGAAAATTAATTGACGGGTATTGTGTCCGATAATCAATGATACATGGCCGTTGCAGACATACAGATATTAATTCGCACATACATTAGTATGCGTTATAAATGATGGTCGGCCGCAACGACATTCGTGGCGCGGTCCGTTTGGAAAATCAATAAATATATCATAGGAATGGAACGTACTGTTATCGCAGTAACTGTACATGTGTTTGGATGTGTCGTAAAGCAGAGCATACAATAATGATGAGCTGGATTAAAGCCGGTGCGATGCGAAAGGACAATGGTTGCATTCATTCACGCGCGCATTGGGCGCACGTAGAACACTGCGCGGGGGCGTGGGGCGGGCGGCGCGGCGCAGGCGCGGGCGCATCGTGTGCGTCGCATCATTGGTTAATAACCATTATCATACGCCGCCGTCTCGGTTCGTATCGTATTTACCGTTACGCACCTGAACAACAGGCGCGTCAAAATTCGCTCAACCAATATTTTGGTAATACGAAAACGAACTTTGTGGCTTTTACCACAGAAACATCATCTTTATGTATATTGATTGACACGGAGTTCGTTTTGGTATCGCCAAAATATAAGACGAGCGCGCCTTGACGCCCCTGTCGGCCTAGGGCTTTCTAAAGCTCAAACAAATGCTCAGTGAAATCAGATACCTACTGCGTCCGTAAGTAGAGCAAAATATAAAAAAACTGCATCTGATATGAAAATGACAAAAAAAATTGAGGTACTTCGAGCAAAAGGTCGCGTCGTCGTCGTCGTATCAAATAAAATAATAGTGAATGGGAGGATGCGGGTCTGGTAAGTTTTGGGGTTTCCTAAGCAATGCATGACTAATTAATTATGATAGGCAACTGCTGGCGATAAGAAGACGCAAGTGATATGGCACTCTCCGCCCACCGTGCGCGTGCGCAATGCGGCACGTCGCCGTACATATTCAGCGCGCGCGGCGGCCCACATCGGCCGCTTCCGAAACAATCACACACCAAACGTACGCTAGTAGATTCCAATTGTTTTGTTTTTGCGCCCTACAATACTATAAACTTTTACCTTCGAAACGAAAGTGCGCTGAACATAAATGGCGACGACAAATTTGCATCGCTCGAGCGGTGCAATGTGAAATGGACAACGGGGACAGGCATGCTGCTGTAATGGAACAATCAGCCTCTCGGACACGGCACACGCCCGCCACATGACACAGAGGGGAGAAGAACAAACGAGCGCTCCAATAGTGCCCGAGTACGATGACTTGGTGCGTCGTGATGCGAACACAATGAGCCGTCATTGAGCGGCAAGTGGGTCGGCGTTGTGTCGCACAATGGTTGCTGCTCAGATGCCTCTCAATGGACGACACATCGGGTGATGTCACAGCGGATGCAGGAACAATGCCCCGACCCGGGACAATTAACTATCGCGTGTAATGCGCCGGCGCGGCGGGTTTAAATATACCGGTGCGCGCGAGCCGCACCCATCTGCCCGGCACGCGACCCGAGGCCTATCGATGTATGCCCAACAAGTTTCTTCCTACTTGTTCCCGAAAGCTTTAACTTTCAATAGCCCGTTCTAGTAACTTCCTACAGTTCACTGCTTACATATATGGCTAATAATGGCTATAACGAGCCCCAACATACTAAAGAACCTCTTGGTTGAGGCAGTAAATCGAACTTCACAACATCAGCTTAGTATAGATCGTGATTAATAATTGCAAACTAATCAGAGTAGCTGGTCGGCGCAATCAATTAAGAAACCAGCAAATAATAATTGGTTAGTTACATAAAGAGTGCATCCCGGTGCGTGACGCGCTAGTTCAGGGCTGAGCGGCGGACTGTCACGTGGATGTCCATATTTATGTCTAATTGATGAGATGAGATGAGTCTAAATGATGGAGAAATGACTGAAAGTGCTCCTGAGTAGAGAGTACTCACTGTAAGAAACTGAAACCCTGCACATAGATTAACGTGAAGTCTCCCTTGCAGCGAACGTTTAAAAAATGTTTTCCCATTTCCCATTTCCTCACGCGATATCTACTGCAACTTGAGGTCATGGTGGGAAAATATCGAGTCGAAAATATCAGAGGAGTATTTTCTAGTTACTGTATCAGCCCTGCATTTCATGGGCGGTGCGCGCGGCGAGGAAGCGGCGCCCGCGCAGCCGGTGTTGCGAAGCGGTACCAAGAGATTTGCGACACTTCCAGTTCCAGCCGCCGAACACGCGATACTCGTATTGATGCACCGACACTATCCGTCTTTAATCTAGATAGGTAGTTTCGTAACTTCACCAACAAGCGCGAACGAAATTAATAAATTAGACTAACTAATTATTAACGCTATACCGAAGTACGCTATAAAATTTGCTAACACTCATTTGGTCACTGATCCGGATATGCATACATGACTCATTTAGGTTGTAGTAGGTAGGTAAGTTTTATAAACAACATATCGTGAATCATAAATTATGTACCTACCTATGTGTCGCTAATTCTCCAGAGCCCTGGCGGGGCGTTCCCCGAAATGACCTTATTATCTTTGATGTTATCTATTTGGTTACTTCGGACGGAAGCTAGTAAACTACACAAAAAAAACCGGCCAAGTGCGAGTCGGACTCGCGCACGAAGGGTTCCGTACCATTATCTATAAAAACGGGAAAAAATCACAATCAATCAAATGTTGTACGGAACCCTAAAAACAAAAGATTGATTTAAATTACAATAATTAGTAGTCTACTGAAACAGTAACTTGCCAGCGGCAGTGGGCTGGTGATGTTCAGAACGATGTATGTCGATATGACCAACTATACGGTAAAAAATAAACATTTAACAAGACTTGCAATAACGCAATAATTAATCATAATAGTGCCCTTGACTGAAATAAATGCATAATGAGAATTCGCGCTATCTTGCGACACCGCCGATCGTAGACGGACATGCATATTGAATTCCAATAAACACTGAACAAAAGTTCGTATGCCGAATTGGCGTGTAGGTCGGGTACAATAACCTCCGGCACGCTAGTTTCCATTGTAATCGTAATTAATGTAGAGGTAGCGAGCGCGGGGAAAGTACCGGTCGCGCTCTCATTGCCGTCCGCGTCGCCCTCGCCTGCACCGACACCACCACACCACCACCTCCAGCGGGCCACCGGGCCACCGGGCCGCTTGTCGTATCGGGGCCTTGACATTCACATGCAGCTCGATGTCACCCGACCTACTTATCACTACCACGCGACCGTGTAAATTCAAAGATAAGGTCCGCTTATGAATTCCAAAGTAAGTACAGATAATATGGACGCGACCCGATACGGTTGGGCCAAACTTTGATTTTCACTGTTCACAAATTAGCGATGCGATGAGTACGGACTTCGGACAGAGGCTATGATGTTGAAGTTGGCGACTCACGCTACGCCCTGAATTACGTTTCCGCATTACGTTAACGAGTCATCGTTAGGCTGCGCGTGCGCCGCCCGGCGCTAAGTAACTTAGCTATCATGACTTGTATACCAGCTCATTTTCTGTAGTAGTCATTAATTACGTAAACTTAACATTTAATCAATTAGTTAGTTATAGTGTAGTTAGGCACGCTAATGACGTGGCAGGCAAGTTAGGTAGAAATTAATGAAAATGGAGATAAAGATAATAAATTAGACAAATATGTTCATTCATATTTGTACACAGAAGACACTGGTAAGTACTGAAAACTAAGTAATAACGGAAATCGAAAACCTAGTTATTACCATAATTTCAGATAACTAAGTGTTTGATGACGCACAATACAAAGGAAATGAAGCAGGAAAAAAAGTGAACGGTAGGTAACTGTGTGCACAAAATGTTAGCGTTTGGTTTGCATCGCACGATAGGCGCGCGGCGGGCGATATCGCAGATAAACACTATTCAATGTGGGTACCTACATACATACACCAGCGATTAATTATTACCAAATAGATAATAAGGGCGATAGCAGCCGAGAAAAATGAAGAGATAACAATTGTAAGCACAGTAATTGCACAAGGCGTTCGATAGCTTAATATGGAAAATAACAGGCGGGTCGTGTAATTGCATATTGGGATTGGATTGAAGCGGAACGCAAGGTCATGATATCTGGACGTAGCGTACAAAACAATTACTTATGGACACAAGGTTTTGAAGAGAAAGTATTCATCCCACATGAATCATTATCAGAACTGTGATGCAAGTTGGGGCACAACAGATATACATAGAACTGAAAATATTTATAGGCAATGCTAAAACTACGAACCTGAAGACTAGCTCAGCTACTGGTGCGACATTACAAGTAGGAACACGTCTGTGATAAAACTATAACTCGAAATAAGAATAACAAGATCTAGCAATCAAAAGCGGACATTGTAATTGTCCAAAAGAATACGCTCCAATGGTGTGTATCATGAATGGATGTATTGTAAAGGGCATGCTATGTATTGTGTTATTACAAAACACAAGGTCAAAGCGCATGCGCGGGTTTCCATTATTTACAGGTGCGCCCGCGCAAAACGAACATCAATGATTGAGTGCCGATGACAACACCCGCCGTGTCATATACGCTAACAATTTTATCAGCACGTATAAATGGATATGGTGCGGTATCGACGTACGTACTTCAATTAAAGGTTCAGTGTAATATGTTGTCACGTGAATTCACGTGATTGAACTACATCATTCATTTAATTATCAAGATGGATACCTATCTTATTAATAGTCAATACTGTTGTCGTCCAGACAAAGGGACATTTACACAGTTCAATAGTTTTCTTTAGATCATTGTGGTTCCTTTAACTATAGCGTAATAAGTAAGGTTTCCTCTAGAATCTGGAAAGTCTATTCAAGAATCTTGAAAAACATTAAATCTTATATTGTTTTTTTCGTTTAATATCGAGATCCGTTAGTTGGAAAATATCATCGTTTTAGTCATGTTGAAGTTACGTGGGGGCTGCGTAATAAATATTACACTCCCCACTAAAATTCCCTACTTTAACAGTTCACCGACATGACACCGGCAGACATCGGTTCAAAAGTAAACCTGGCACTTAACTTTTCAATGACGCAGAATCGTTTAGAGTGTAAACAGATCGTTACTGAATAAGTCGACCGTACGCTCGCAATCGTTGGAATGCATAGCCGAATGGTTTAGAAAACAGCCTTTACAGTTACAACTAGGTACAACACAACAGCGAGTTTGTAGTTATTGTTACAAATCAATAGTGTTATTTAGGGAATTATTTTTGGAGGTAAGCTTACATTAGTTCTTTACCTCAGGATACTGACAAGTAGTGTTATAAATATTTTAGCGAAATAAAAGAGCGCATCAGAGTTACATGAATCACAAGGAAAACACGATGTACCTATCGAGTGCCGATGAAATGATTTGCCTAAATAATTACCACACCGCAGCAGCAGCACCAATTAATAACACTAAGGGTACAATGAACGGCGGCGTTAGGTCGGGCCACGTCTACCTACGGGGTCAAAACACGACGAAATTAACAACAGTAAATAGCATCAATCTTTGAATTTTATTAATGCTCATTCTCCATTAATAAAACGAGTGGTTTATCCAGTCACTACATGTCAAGAGAAGACTTTTTCATCTATCCAAGTAAAGTTTGGAATATCTTCCCCGTGACACAGGATTTGGTTCTAGCGCAGTAACACTTCCCATCCATTACGTACCTCACGAGAGTGGACACGTTAAGTGAATAGTGAAGTCTTAGGCCAAACGTGCTATTTTAGCCTAGTCATTTTGAGGAGGGTTTAAAGTAAGCTAAAAAGATAAGTGTCCAGGGATGAAATTGACCAAGACGGTCCAACCAACCGTAAAATAGGTCAATCGTGTATCGTAACAAGCATTTAGCAACTTGCAACTGAAGACAGAGAGGTGTCGCGCATGGAAGCCGAAAATAGATGTCCAAAATGCAGTGATCAAATCACTAGTTGCTAGCTACATCGAAACTGTGAACCGAATTAGTATCGTAGGGAATAAGGAATCTGAAACAAACATTTATTTTTCGTTTTTAACCTTTAAAGCCGTAAAGAGGGAATTTCCAGAAACTGTTTAAGTGTTTGACCGCGTTATTTGGAACATTGTGACTGTGGTCTGTGTCATTAGAGCAAAAGTTGAGTGCGGGTTTGTCGATTTAACTTGAGAATTGTTCGTTTAGCTAGCTTGAAGTAAATTCTCGTACAAATATCTCCAACATCCCAGTATTAATGGTAAAGAGAGAATGAACTTGGTAATGGAGTATTTATTTCGTGTGCTGAATTAAAATTATAATTCGAGTGAAACTCGAATCAGACGTGTAGAGAATTGAAGTGGGATTTGCGAGATTCTCAGTTACCTAGTAGGTACGTAGTTAATTATAATTTCAGTCGACAATCAGAACGTGGCAGAGGAGCGTTAGTATGAAAACGCGACGAACACACTTTCGCTCGCCCCAACTCACAATACGGCTACCCGCTTGCCACCCATCTACAGAGAAATAATCTTTTAATGATAACACGTTTCAGATAAGGAAGATGTCAGCGAGAAGCGAGCCGAACTTGTGCTGACTAATCCTAAATCTCCGAAGATTCAATTCACGACTCTCATAAGTTTTTGCGTCAAACTATCCATTTACAAACAACAAGTACCTAGATAGTATTTCAGAAATTCTTATCATAACATAAATTGTTACATCTACAACCCTGTACAAGTAGGTACGGCGGGGACACGGGTAGGTAGGTATGATCGGCTTATATCAACGGCCGAGTTTCCTATTGTAACACTGAAATTGTTTTCTACCTTTATTAGGCGCCAGTTTAATTTCTATAGGCACAGCTATTGTTTAGCTTACGGCCAATGGGCACCATTATTATAATAGGTACCTCGGCTACTATTATGGCATGTTTATAACGTTATTATCATTACTAGGGATATATTCTAAAACGAATTCGAGGAGTGATCTCGCATCGATTTCCATGAGGTCAGACATCGTAATTTAATAATTTCTAATTATAACGTATGTCTAACCGCGGCTAACGTCAGCAGTTAGCGAATTCAGGCGTTGCGTTATCACGGAATGATAAGAATGATTATTCAGGTCAATATCTCGCGATAGCAGACATCCTAGATGTTGCGACATCGCTGCGCGCCGCCCGCCCGCCCGCTCGCCCGCCGCTCCCTCGCCGCGCGGTCACAGGCTACAGCCTTGTCAACTATGTGATAAGTGGCACTCCTTCATATTATATACAACTTACGTCATTGAAGAGGGGTGATTCAAAATGTAACTATCAGGAAACAAACGACACCTGTCACAGTTGCTATTGTTGTATGATGCACATTTTTAAATCCTGGTTTGATTGATTCCCTGATCTGTGATAATTTTTATGAAAAGTAGGAAAATTTCTCCAAAGCTGTTAAAAATAAATGAATTTGAAGTACAGGAATTCCTCCAAGTACACAATAATATATACATATACTCCAAATACAAATAATGCAATAATACAATTTTCAATAAGAAATATATGTATGGCAATAAAAGGTGTAATAAGCTCACCCTTTATGAGTGGTTCAGAGACAATGTTGATGTCCTCCTGCGGGATCATGTCCATGAGGCGCGCGATGTCGGTGGCCAGCATGTGGTCCACCACCTCCAGCAGCTTGGGCTTCAGCGGGTGGAACTTGGTGAAATCGTGATTGGCCAGTGTCTCCTGCATCTTCTTGATGTCTGGGAAGTCACCTGGAGATATCTGCTGCTCCCTCTGAATGCGGTCGTACACCTGGCCTAGGTTCTTTATTAAGTCCTTTTTCTTACCGTCTTTACCGAACATTGATGGCATCTCTTTCCTTAACTCGCTAACGATGTATGCATGAACTTTTGCCAGTCGGGCTCTTTTAATCAGGTCATTCAGTTTACGTAAAGCTGCATTTCTCGGTAAAGATTGCATATCTCTAAAGAGATCCTGCTCCTCATCTTCGAATAATCGTCTGTTGACATCATAGCGCAGAGGCTGGTCCCAGAATGATCCGATGTAGACTCGGGCCACCTCGGGTGTTTGTAACACCTTGCCCAGCGACCACATAAGAGCGCCGTAAACGCGCATCAGCTGCTGATGGTCTATCATATCGGCTTTGTTGAGCACAATTCGAATTTTGTCATCATGACCTCTCAAGGCTTCAATACTACGTCTAAACTCATCTGATATATCGAGTTTATGTGCGTCAAACAGTAAGATGATGCGATCGACACGCTCGGCAAACCATTCCAGCACTCCGGTAAAGTCATATCCTCTGTCCACGCGCTGCTTCTCCCCGGAGAGGATGCCAGGCGTGTCCACGATGGAAATGCCTCGGAGCACGTCCGAGTTCACCGTAGAGCACTGGAATCTATTAAGGAAGGCGTTTCCGAACTTGCTCAGGGGTCGAAACTGTTTCTTTGGGTCGACGACGAGCGCGTTGCCGGGGATGACGCCTTCCTTCTCGTCGAACATGACGGCGATGAATCTGTCGGTGGTGGGCTCTGGCCCGATCCGAATTCCGGGGAAGTCTCGCTCCAGCAGGTATTTGATAAACGTAGTTTTACCGGTCGAGTACTGCCCCACGAGCAGGATCATGGGCTTGGCGTCGAAGTCCGGCTCCTCGAGCTGCGGCGAATGAAAGTCGTGGAACTGGTAGTGCAGCTCCAGCGGCAAAAGTTTTGTTTTATATATCCTTTTGAGACCCTCCACGACATTTTCGATACTCTCGGTTTTTTCACCTTCCTTCTTTAACCAACTAAACATGATTGCTGTAATTAAGCGCGCTCGGAAATCGTTATAATTAGGACGACACCGTGCACTAGTTCACTCACTGTAACACTTCTTATATTATTTTTTGTAACAATTTCAGCGAGAACACCACATCATGATCCTCCCCACAAAAATGAATAAAACCTAATGTCAAATGACGTGTGTGACACTGTGGTCTGTGACGTTTAGAAGAATGACGTGATCTACGGGGTTCCTAGGTGTAATATTGGGTTTGAAATATTTTTTGTAGCAATACGAAAGCCTATCGAAGGTGAAAGCCTATAAAGCATTTGATAGGCTTTCACCTTCGATCATATGCATTTTATCAAAGAAGAAAACATGAGAAAATGGTATCATATGGTATCAATAACTTCCATACTCTATGAATCGAGAGCATACTGGCGAAACTGGCAAAACCAATCCAAGCTGACTGATAAAAAATAGATAGAGGTGAGGAAAACAGAACATAATAATATGAAGTTTTTATGTAAAAATGAATGCTGTTCCTGACATTTTCTAATTCGTATAGGTATATTATCAGTTTTATAATAATTAACCACAGTGACAACAGAGACAATGCGACTTCTGAGTCGCATTGTCTCTGTTGTCACTGTGTATTAATGTTCCGTCAGTTGTTATGTGCATTGACTAGTAACTTCTAGGTGGATCCGCCATCTTTATCACTGTCATCATTCATTTTTATTTATTACCTGTATTAATTAAATTTGTCCTTGCTATTAATTACATGACATTGGCGAAATACCCGCGCTAGTCGCAGGTGAAGCCATTCCTCATCTTATTCCATTAAATATCATCATTTAGCTCATTTCGTAAAAAAAAAAAAAACTTCTATGTGTCACTTGACAAGTCCCTTACTTTCGGTCCCTATATTAGAACGGTGAGCAACCAAGCAGCTTCTGTGCTCGGTCGCCTTCACTATTTGATCTGCAAGCGGAGTAAAATGTCCCTTAGAAATAAGGTGACACTTTACAAAACATGCATCCTCCCCATTATGTCATATGCCAGTGTGGTTTTCGCTCACGCGGCCTCGCCCTATACGCGGATGACACCGCTCTCTATTTCTCGCATAGAAATAGGGGCGTTATCACCCGCACCCTCCAACGCGCAGTAGATTCTTTGGGCGAATGGTTTCGGAAATGGCGCATTGAAGTGAACCCGGAAAAGAGCGCCGCTGTGCTCTTTACCAGGGGAACCCCACGGCGTCCCCGAGCTCCCTGGTTCAGTCTAGGGACCATCTCTCTGTTCGACCAAAGCATCCCTTGGGCAAACCGCGTCAAATATCTAGGTGTCACTCTGGACAAGTCCCTTACTTTCGGTCCCCACATTAGAACGGTGAGCAACCGAGCAGCTTTTGTGCTCGGTCGCCTTCACTATTTGATCTGCAAGCGGAGTAAAATGTCCCTTAGAAATAAGGTGACACTTTACAAAACATGCATCCTCCCCATTATGTCATATGCCAGTGTGGTTTTCGCTCACGCGGCGAAGACACACATCAACCGCCTGCAAGTAGTGCAGTCCCGGTTTCTCCGTAGGGCTGTAGGTGCCCCGTGGTACATACGGAACGTAGATCTTCATTCCGACCTTGGCCTCTTCTCAATTCGTAAACACTTAAAAATAGCGTCCGAACGCTATTTTAAGAAAGCCGCGTCGCATTTAAATCCTCTAATTGTCGCCGCCGGCAATTACGAGCCAGACCCCGCGCACACGTCATCAACCCGTCGCCGCCGTCCGCGGCACGTATTGATTGATCCTCCCGACACGATCACCGCCCTCCTCGACCCGGGCGTTGAGAGGGCCACCAACACACCTACATCAGCCTCAAACAGACACCGATCTCGCCGGCGAGGTCGAGGAACCCCCTCTTCCGCTCGTAGGTGCATCTTTGCACCTAGGAGCGCAGTCACTACCTCACCCCTCACGGTAACTGCCCAAGCCGAGGTCGTGCCCCCTGTGGCGCCCTTGAGCTAGTTGCCACCCCTTTCCGCCCTTAAGGCCTTGGTTGGAGTGCACTCTGCGCTCGCCACTCCTCCGGTAAAGCTGTAAAGGCCACCTCACGGCCAACAGTGTAAGTCCTTCAAAAAAAAAAAAAAAAAAAGCTCACGCGGCGAAGACACACATCAACCGCTTGCAATTAGTGCAGTCCCGGTTTCTCCGTAGGGCCGTAGGTGCCGCGTGGTACATACGGAACGTAGATCTTCAATCCGACCTTGGCCTCTTCTCAATTCGAAAACACTTAAAAATAGCGTCCGAACGCTATTTAAAAAAAGCCGCGTCGCATTTAAATCCTCTAATTGTCGTCGCCGGCAATTACGAGCCAGACCCCACGCACACATCATCAACTCGTCGCCGCCGTCCGCGGCACGTGTTGATTGATCCTCCCGACACGATCACCGCCCTCCTCGACCCGGGCGTTGAGAGGGCCACCAACACACCTACACCAACCTCAAACAGACACTGATCTCGCCGGCGAGGTCGAGGAACCCCCTCTTCCGCTCGTAGGTGCATCTTTGCACCTAGGAGCGCAGTCACTACCTCTCCCCTCACGGTAACTGCCCAAGCCGAGATCGTGCCCTCTGTGGCACCCTTGAGCTAGTTGCCACCCCTTTCCGCCCTTAAGGCCTTGGTTGGAGTGCACTCTGCGCTCGCCACTCCTTCGGTAAAGCTGTAAAGGCCACCTCACGGCCAACAGTGTAAGTCCTTCAAAAAAATAAAAATTGACTAGTAACTAGCTTGACACTGGTAGAATATCGCTAATACATGCATCTATGAATCGTAACTAAAAAATAATAATAGTATTTCGGAATGTATTTACTATAGACAAGAATGCTCAAATTCAAATTGATTCAATAATATGGTTTATTTTCACCTGTTTCAAAAATAGTGATTTTTGTAACTATCGGTTTCATGCCGCGTAGGAAATCATTGTAACTAGTGACGTGAAATAACGCTCACGTATATTTTCTATTCTACTATGAAGGATTGCGAAGTGATCTGTGGTGATAATGTGCATGCGATGGTGCGAAGACTAGTAATAAAAAAACTCTCAAATAAATATTTAAACGTTTACAATGACTATATTCCATGATGAAATAGAAATTGAAGACTTCGAGTATGATGAAGACGAGGAAATGTACTACTATCCGTGTCCGTGCGGTGACAGATTTCAAATAAGTAAGGTTAGTGCAAGTTTCATATAAGTTGGAATATTCATTTATGTAATTAATTTCATGGGGAATATATTAATTCCAGGAAGAACTAATAGCTGGTGAAGAAGTGGCTACCTGCCCCAGCTGTTCTCTTGTCGTAAAAGTTATTTACGATTTGGTAACTATTTTTTTATTGCTGCTTTTTAATTTAATGCAATTACATTTAAATTTAACAAAATAACAAAGGTTTCAAACAGAATCAGAATATTTTTTATTCATATAAACCAATACATGCACTTATGAATCGTCAATAAATAGTAAAAATAGTAGCTCTACCACCCATTCGGAATGCATTTCCTATGGAGAAGAATGGGCAAGAAACTCCATGGTTGCTTTTTTCAAATAAGGATTTACATTTTTTTAAACTAATTACATATTGGTCGCAATAATTTAATTTATAAGTAGGAATATGAGTATTATATTAAATTTGAAACATTTTAGGAAAAATTCAAAGCAGAGTCTGAGGAAGTGCATAAAGAAGATGGTGACAAGGAAGCCGTGAAGGCCTGAATGAAATATCCACACAAGAGGCAGGAGGCAGTCAAGCTATGTCACACTGCAGGCACTCTGCCACTGATGAGTTCTCAAACTCTAAGCCTACTGGCTAGGTATATTTCATGAATTAGCTGTGAGCACTGACATTGTTCCAAAATAAATTATTTTGAGCAAGTATTAGAGCTGTGTGAGTTTAAGTTTATTTAAGTAAATAAAACAGTGTCAGGTGGCAAGTGATCTTTAATACACTCCTTAAAAATATGATAAACACATTGTTGACTTAAATCTACAATAATTGTATAAATTTGATCTCTAAAATAATATTTTAATAGTTAAATTGATTATTACATTCAACTAAAACATGTTTGACTAGCTAGTTACACGACTACACTCCATTATATTATGATATTCGAGCGAATTCTGTGCAATATTGTCATACCTTCCAAAATACACACTTAATTATAAATGAGATGTGCATATTATACACTTATTACATTCAGCTTTTAGATATATACATATACTATCATAATGGTATATTATGGAACTCTCAATGAGTTCAATAAATGCATCAATTGCTATGATTACATGTTCACTATAAATATCTGGATGAATAATAATTACAATACAATATATAGAGCCACATTGGTTCGCCTGCCAGTTTATAAGTCAGCATTAGGATATCTTACAAGAACATTGTATGAGAATGTATAATTAGTGTGATAATTTTGGTTAAATATACATAAGTACCCCTAAATTTATATGATGTTTTCTCCATTTGGGTTTAAAGTGAAAGCATTAAATAAAAATATAATATTATGATGCCACTGTCAATATAATGTAGTATTTTATAAATTTGGGGGCCACTACCATTACTAAGAAAGTATTTACACAAGTAATTATATAGGATCACAATGTTTCATAGATGTTACAAATTTGAAACTGTTTATAGTTTGTTTAATATAGCTACATGTGTTGTGTTTTGCGGTTACAATGGAAGGATAACTTTGAGCTAATAAATTATACTAGCTTCGTGCCTAAAGGTGCAAATACATTGCAGTATTAATACCACAAACACGTTTAATTTTCAACAGTTCAACTACTACTTTAATACAATAACTCAAAGAGATTTGGGATAATACAATATACACAGTGAGCCATACGCCAGGCAGCCGTGCGCCGCTTCTTCCAACTAAGCCATAAATAAATAACGTACAATAATAACTGGAATGGATACAATCACACAAGATGAGGGGTGGTACCTTCCCATAAATATTCAATTAGTAGAGAGCACATAGCTACTATCCACAGATACCTTATTGGTATGAGATAATAGTATGTTTAAGTGTACGCGCGTTCACTAAGACGCGTGCGAAAACATATTTACCGAGCCAATAAGCTCACTTTACAGATCTTAACCAGTCGGAATGAGATCTTTATTTCGATAAAGCACTAAGCACATTACGTTGTTAGCAGAAAGCTTAGAAGAGAACTAAAATTTGGTCAAAAAGTATTGTTTATAAAAATAAAAATAAAGCTATACATCTACATACATTATATCACACACGCAAATATAAGCATTTATACGTCTTACGTTCTGTGCGAACACATTTATAGAACCTTCAAACTCTTAACAAACCATTTACTTCCATTATTCATACAAAGTGTACTACGATCATACAGTAAATTGATCGTGTGTTTTTAAAATTTCAGAGTAACAGTCGTCACATCCATTATCTATTGAGAGATAGGTAAAAATATACGCAACAGTTGATTAAAGACAAAATAATCATCAGCACGAATTGCGTATGTGCACTAATACCGCACGAGTTTTCATGTTACTCATTTACAATTATAGAGATCAAGCTAATTTTCGTCACGTCTCTCATACACACATACATACAACGCAGCGACAAACGAGACGTGCACACATACTCTCAAACGAATACTGGTCGTATCGTACATCAGATTTAGTCAACCGTCTACGCCGTCCGCGGCAGCACAGGCGCCGGCGGGGCGTGGGGGAGGTGGGGGGAGTGGGGGGCGGGCGGGGAGTGGGGGGAGAGGGGGGCGGGCGGGCAGTGGGGGGTGAGGGGGGCGGGCGGGCAGTGGGGGGAGAGCGGGGCCGGGGCGGGCGCGGCGTGCGCGGGGGGCACGTGGATGTTGAAGTGCTTCACGGCCGCCTCCAGCGCCACGTTGTTCCCACTGAAGTACGCCGACACGGCGTTGTGGAACAGCAGCAGTTGCTTGTTCATCACCTTCACCTGTAGAATGTTTCATACGGTTATAACGAGAGAACCTATGAGACTCCTATGAGACTGTTGTTGAGACATTCCTCAGATGTGAATAACGAGACGGGCCCAAGATAAAAATAACTGTGATACCAAGTTTGGTACTTGTGTTAGCTATCTGAACGAAGTGGGCCAGGGTGTGTGCGGGTGCATCTCTGTGAGCTTTGAGCGTGTCGGGTATCTGTTGTAGTGTATACAGACGCACCCTGTTCTCGTGCAGCAGCCGCAGCTTGACGGCGGAGTCGTCGCGCAGTCGCTCGTAGTGGCGGCGCTGCCGCTCGATGCTGGCCAGCAGCAGCTCGGGCGGGTTGCCGCCGCTGCCCTCCAGCTCGCTGCGGTACGCGTCATACTCCACCCTAATCGCATACAACGACCATTAAACTTAAAAAATGTGTAGGGGCACTATTCAGCAATAATTGTGCATGGAACAGGCTAAGAGTCCCTGAATGCATTAAGTGACTTGTGTACCTGGCGGCCTCGTACTGTCGAATGGTGAGCAGCGTGTCCTCGATGGTCTTGTTGGTGAGCGTGTTAAGGGAGTTGTTGAAGAAGTGCAACGCAGCCAGCAGCGTCTCGCCATTCCGCGTCAGAGTGCGCTGCGTGTCCGCGTTGTACAGAAATCTGCACGCATACAATGTAGAACCAACTTGTGAAACCAATTTCAATACTGTTTAGGATATACACACTACTGTACATTCTACATTACCAGTGGCGTTAGCACGCATGTCAAGACAAGACCTCTGTTACGGACTGGCTCGCTCGCTCTATGCCTAATTTCATACGAGAGAAAGAGACAACATCAAGATATCCCATGACATATTTCAAGTCTTGGCGCACATGCTACAACTACTGGTCATGAAAATGATGACGGCAGGAGCAGAATGGCTCTATAGAATGAGAAGAGCAATATTGTGTAATAGAATAGTAAAGTGCACTGACTGGTTCTGCAGCTCGGGCGACTTCTGCGCGAGGTCCGCGAAGGCCTCGCCGAGCGCGCGCTGCGTGTGCGCGGCGGCGGCCAGCTGCTGCGTGAGCGCGCCGCTCAGCCGCAGCACGCCGCTGTACTTGCGCTGCGTCTCGCGCAACATCTCGATCTGAGCCTCCAGCTCTACACACATTCAAAACATATTATTTTCAGTTTTTTATACATTTAGGGAGTAATCTAAGCATCCATCCGCTTTAGCCAATACAAGGTATATAAAATACTGATAATTCAAATCATCTATCTATGCGATTCAAATAAGAATAGGAATGTCAATAACCACTATCTGTCAAATGTCACTTGAAAAGTATGGTTTGCTAAAAAACTTATTTGCATATCAATAATAATAGTCTTACATCAAATTTAAATAAAAAGGTTAAATTAGTAGTAAATTGTCGTAATATTGTATTATTTAAAGTCATAATTAGTTTTTTAAAACCATACCAAAACCTTTTTTATTTTCATTTTTGGCACAAAGGCCAAAGTCAAGTCAAAGTCAAATCATTTATTTTGTATAGGCCTATGGGGGCACTTACAAATTGTCAAGTTTACATTTATTTTCTTATATACTACTATACTACCACCAGATCGAAACGCGACCTCAACTGAGAAGATCCGGCAAGAAACTCAGTGGGCTGATCATTTTTTTAAATCGGCCCAGAAGCCATGCCAAAATTATTAAAGAAAAGAAAATAAGAACGCCAGTCGCCATTTAGTAGTTGTTAGTGTGCTTCGTCGTGCGACTGAGTGCATTTTTCACTCAACCTTTGCAAATAAATTTTATTTAAAAAATATCTTGTTTTGCTCACCCTACTGAGATGTAGTAGTATAAACTTGTATAAATAAGAGCAAGTAATACCAACCACCTTACACTACCTAACTGGTTAGAATTGACAGCTATGACGTCACAATATGGCGCAAAGTCGATCCTATTCTCATTTGAATTGCATAGTGCTCTAGCATATAAGTACAATACTTTATCTTATTTTCCTATAATAATGTCCATTGAAGCAGAAAATCTAACGTAAAAAAACTGCTAAAAACTGATCATACCGGTGTCAACAGTGCGCGAGCTCTTGCCAAGCTTCTCGTAGAGAATCTGTTTGGTGCACTTGTATGTGGACACGCTCCAGTTGCGGATGGCGTCGATCTTGGACGAGCCGGCGCGGAGCAGCGTGCTCGATCCCGCGCCGCCATTCTGGGACACATCTGGGGGTGCTGCCCACAAAAACTATGTGTTTTCAACTAAAACTGAGTTGAGCAAACATGAATCAAGCCTGCACTCAATAATTTTTAGAGGCCCTACAGAGAATGTGATAACAAAAGGAATGGGAGGCCCAACACAATTGTTTATTCTATAAATCACTACAGATAATATACTAAAGCCATATTTTCTAACTGAAGGATAAATTAATTTAAGTTTATTGTTAATGAAACTTAATATTATGAATTCATGCTTGTTTATCAAGTCCCGATAAAAAATTACAAAAGGTAGTGGGTAAGATATATAATTCAATAAATCCTTACCAGAATCTGAGTGAAACATGATGCAAGTACAAGTATTTCAACACTACTACATACCAGATATCTATTCTAACAAGATATTAATGAACTAAAGTGGTTTCACTGAGAATTGAACCAATCATATTTCTTCTGCCAATTAAAACACCATTGGTGATGTCACCAGCACTGATAACTTAATATTATTTAATATTAAGCCCAAGCTTAGTTCCCTATGCACTGCTCATAGTATTGCTATATCATTAATAACATTTTTGTTGTTCCATTTATTGGATTATATGAATAAAACAATCTTAGCAGGATAAAACATTGAAGGTAATGATTTGGATTGTGTTGTGTGATTGGCTGTTTTGGATTGTGTGGCATACCTACTACTGCAATGACACATCCTGTGATATCTTTAGGTGAGGAGTACATTCATATGAGGATAGTCAAGCCACATAGATAATACGGTGATCTCACCATACGCCGGTGGGAAGGGCATCGACCGTGACGTGGGGAACTTGGGCTCCGTACCCGACGTGATCGAGTCGCTGGACTCCCGCAGCGGTGGCGTGTCTTTCAACATTTCATGGATACTTCGTTCTGACTGCCTGCGGACAACCAGACATCGAACAAACACGTCATACATTGATTGCTGAACAGGGAAGAGACTTTTCATCACGCTAGCGCAACAGTAAGATGAGATAATTGGGAAAATAGGGAGATCTACATTATATTTTGTTAAATTAATCGTGACGCACCATTTAGACATCTTGACGTTATACCACGTCTTCTATCGACAAATTGAACAGTAGGAGTACTTTGGAAGTGGTATTATAATTTCAATTAAAATACAAATCATACATTTTCCTCGGTAATAACCGGAATGTATTTCCCGATAGAATTTTTCTGACTTTTTTTCACTCGACGCCAGCCAGCCGAGCGAGATCGTTTGACTGACAGTTGACACTGACACTGATATTTAAGGTACTCTGTGACACTGACAGCACTATTCATAGACAAATTAGTAGAGCGGACACAGAGTAAATAGCAGACTATCTTCATCACTGTCATCATCCATTTTTAACCGACTTCCAAAAGGAGGAGGTTCTCAATTTGATTGGTATGTTTTTTTTTAGCTATATACACCGATTACACTGAGATTTATGATCCGATTTTCGTGATTCTTCTTTAGTTTGATTTGTTTTCATTTTATAAACATTTTTAGGGTTCCGTACCCAAAGGGTAAAACGGGAACCCTATTACTGAGACTTCGCTGTCCGTCCGTCCGTCCGTCCGTCTGTCACCAGTCTGTATCTCATGAACCGTGATAGTTAGAGAGTTGAAATTTTCACAGGTGATGTATTTTTGTTGCCGTTATAACAACAAATACTAAAAAACAGAATAAAATAATTATATAAGGGGGCTCCCGTTGTATGCATGATTTTTTGCCGTTTTTATAGATAATGGTACGGAACCCTTTGTGCACGAGTCCGACTCGCACTTGGCCGGTTTTTTTTTAATATGAACAGATTTTGTTTACGTGGACGACGTAATTTTAGTTCGTGTATGGCTTTTTTAGGAGTTTTCATTTATTTTGTTTAATACGGCTTGTTAACAAAAATGAAAACCTACCCCCAAAGGGGTGGAAAGGGGGACCCCCCTTTGGTGGTGACTTTGGGGGGTGACTTTTTTTTTTGGCTGTACAAATTTACTTTTTAAGGGCTGTTATCAGGTGATAATACTTGCATATTTTAACGATTATTGACACTAAAAAATTTTTTTTTGTGTGCCAATTCATGTGTGTGTATGCCTAGTCTGACGTAGATTGGCACCTACTCCAAATGTAATTAAATATATGGTTATTTTTAGCTTTTTAGTGTACTTAGGTTTATGAAGTCGGTTTTGGTTTTTTGTTAATTATTAAAATGTGTACCTATTTATAGAATTAGTCCTTGCTATTAATTATTAGACATTGCCATAAATACCATTAATCGCAGGCATTCCTCATCTTATTCCATTAAAATATCATCATTTCACTCATTTCGTAAAAAAAGAAGAAGAAATAAAGTGCAATGTGCCAGACTTTCTCTTCTTTTTTTACGAAATGATGAAATTTCAGCCATTCCTCATCATATTCCATATAACTTCATTACTTCATTTATTTTGTAAAAGAACAAGAAGAATATGAAGTAAGAAGAAAAAAAACCTTATTGTAAAGATTTAGATTTGGGTTCTAATCCTAGGATTTAACATTTGATGGAAATAAAATAAACAGAATAATACTTTTGAAACTAATCAATGATATTCTAGTAAACAGATATGAGCGCCCAAAAGTGAAGACTTGAATACGTCCTAATTAGGACGTATTCGAGTATTTCGTTGACAGATGAATGTTACATCACATAGAAGCGCAAGTGACAACGCTAGCTATCTCTTATTTTCTCGATGGTTTTATCAAGCCACCTCTTTTGCACATTTCTACTTGTTGTGAAATGTGAAATGTATAAATGTAAAATGAATGAAAGTATGTATGTGTGCTGCAGCTGTTACGCGGAACACATTTTTTCGGTTGTTTTCTGCGTATATAACATATGCGTTTACTAAAATAAACTCAAGCCAACCCTTGGAGGGTATACAAACAAAGTATACAAACGTAGTTAGTAGTTCAAAATTAAGTAGTATTACGGAAAATAAGCATTCAAATAATAAATATAATATATACATACTTACCTACTTACTTAGTAGTCTAGAGCTAGCCGTGGTATCTATCCGATCCCTAAATAGGTATATTTATTTAAATTAAAGAATATAGTCCTTTGTAGCATTGTATAATATTTCAAATTCAATTATGTACATACATACTTAAGCATAAACTTAATTATAAACCTTATTGAAATGTTATACTTAATTGATTATAATAATTATGTAGGTACTTGCCCATTCAAAAAATAGATACAGGTAAAGTACATACTTTTCATGGGTTGAAACCATCGAGATAGAGATAACAGTTGAAAAACTTTGAATGTCTATCTCTGTGCTGTGTACTCAGTTATGTACCTGTGGCGAACCCTCACAAATATATCACCACAAAGCAGAACTTCCGCCAATCGCCTCTAGATGCCGCGACTACCAACATATCGCAATTCTACGCGTACAAGAAATCAAACTGCCATACAAAGAACTATGGAAATCCTGGCTCGCGCAAGAAGAGTTCTCGACGATCTATTATAATCGGGCGTAGCGGACCCCGCCAGGCATACCACCCGCCTGGCAGGAACAAACTTCTTTAACCACTTAATATAGTTATGTACTTTTTAAAGAGGGTTCGTAAAAAATCGTTGGGTATCTAATGTACAGAAATTAAAGTTAGATAATATCCTACTAAAATGATAGGTAGACTTATGACTAGAAATAATAATATACCTATTTAATGGTTATCTAAATAATCCAGTTATTTAATCATTTCTTACTTTAGACGCTACATTTAATTGTGTAGTAGATTGGTATGGTACTTACCCACCTACTCTGAATTTATTTCATTAATAGAGAGCGCTAATCATAGGTAGGTAAATACCTACCTACTTACTAACAAATTATCGGGTAACTTTAAATTTGTGGACTAGTTTTCACATTTTTTATTCTATTGCCTATCCATTATTTCTAAGTATGATAGTATAAAGTAAGTAAATCTATTTAGTATAGGTACTTAATTTATGTAGATAATTGTTATTCGACTATTACTATGCGTGCATCAGCACGTGCATTATGATATTTTTGTATTCGTTATTGATAGGTACCTACTATATTATAATTTTTAAAGAATCAGTAAGAATATTAAAATTGTACTTGTTCTTATACAAATAGTCATAGGGAGATCGTGATTTTTATAATTCATACAAATTTACATAAACTATTAATTATAAAAAAAACGTAAGTACACGTTATAAAATGAGATTATTTAAAATCCACGCTTTTGATGAAATTTTAATGAAAATATTTGTACGATAGCAACATTATTATCTACCATAACTCATCTATATCCGATAACCGACTTAGTCTTTGGTTGATACGTAAAAAGCGCCAAATGGCGCCATAGACCGAGCTGTAAGTAGGTAATAGCGCCATATCACATGGCGCCCAACAAACAATTGTTACAAAAGAAAATTAGAAGTGGGAAACTTTAAAAGAAAAATGTTGCGTTGGTCAGTCGTCGATCCTTAGCGTGTGCGCGGAGGCGTTGCGGTTGAGGCCGTTGACGATCTGCGCGGGCGGCGAGCGCAGCGGCCGCATCTCCGCGCCCGAGCTCTCGCTCACGACCAGCGTCTCCTGCGGGCAGCACGACGTCTTCATCGACATCGAATCCGTCGACGTTTTGTGTCCCTGATGACATAAAATAATGAACCCTCTATTATGTAAGTTCTTACCTGTAAGTGTAGGTATTATGTGTGTAGCTTAAGGTAGTGGGTACTCACCCACTACCTTAGATAGTTATCCATATAAGTTATCTAACGAATAAACATGGTAGTTAGTTATACTGTGTAATCCACATGAACTGAAGCGGTCTGAAAAAAGAGAACAATATTTTTGTTGTCAGCCTAACCAGAGATGCTGAACGGCATCCTTCTTCTTCGTGCAAACGATGAAAGCCAGCATGAATTTAATCTGTGTAGAGCGGGTGGTCCCCGGTGTGTCCCACTGTGTAGAGCGGGTGATCCCGGTGTGTCCCACTCACCCGCTTGAAGCAATGTGCGATGGAGTGGCAGAACTTGGTGAACGAGAGCCGGCTGCGCTGGCGCATGAGCACGTACAAGATGGGGTTGAGCACGTAGTTGAGCAGCATCAGCATGTCGGACAGGCCCGCCAGCAACATCAGCCGGCTCCACGCCCCCGGCCCGAGCGCCAGGAACAGGGCCGATGTTACCTGCGAACATGCAACCTGTTTTTAAGACTGGGACATGATTTTGGTGTGTGATCAGTTATTGTATAAAGAAAAGACCGAGAAGAACATTCTAGAATCAATTGTTATTGTCATTGTTAATAATTAACTTAGAAACTTAGAGGTAAGCAGGCTGATATGCTCAGAAGGAGATGGCGGGCTGAACTGGAGTCTTACCAAAAAAAAAGGGGCATCTTAGCTCAAAATGGAGAAAGAGGCGAAAGGTATTTGCCCAGCAATAGGACTGTTATAATAATAATAAAGCAGGTGGTCATCCTGTGTAAAGTAAAGTGCTCCTTGCCCGAAGTGATGGTACCTATCAACCTATGACTTCGCGTGTAATACCTGTTGACGTCTGTACCGAGCATAGAAAGTAACAACAAACAACGTTAATGAATTAGGCCAATAACACTTATCATCCTATTTCAATTAATACATTGCTCCTATTCTTGGTATGTACAATAGGTATAGTCGTATAAAAATATGAGGACAAACACCTACTTCTAGCCGCCTACGTAAGTACTCAAGTACGTGATGCGTATTTAGGTGAGTATGTGTATTATAATTCCTATTTACTTGGAAGGAATACAATAAAATTAACCTAACTGTTACAAACAAACATTATCAAGCAGGAGGGTGCCGAGTGTAGAATACCCCATGATGTCAATAAACATTCCATCGCTTTAATTGATCAATTATCTACACCCCCATTTGGCTTGGCTCATTGTGGTTTATCCTATCATTCAATATAGAGTAGATTGTAAACAACCTTACGGTCTTTAGTAAAATAATTTTAATTTTCAGTTAAGATTACCTACTCACCCCGCCGCCGTACCTAATACAGCGGACATCGATTCACCACTCGCAGCCTGTAGGCGCATATGAATACAATTCTAGTTTTATTCGAATGCCATTAATGAAACAATGAAATATTTTCGCGAGGCAGGGTCGCGCTTCCTGCGTACAGATTACGGTGCCAATGGACGGACAACAATAAATATTGTAAAGCCTCGACATGATTGACTCCAAGTGTTGCTAAATTTGTAGCAGGATCTGTATTCTGCGTAGCTCCCGCTAGATACTATTTGGATGTTTTAAATACCTGTTTGTGGTGATGACTAGAGATTATAAATCTTGTCGTATTCGAATAGATACTATTTAACTTTATGAGATCCGGGCTTTTACCAAAAGTACTATAGCCTATACTTTATAGGTATTGTTGACTGTCAGTCGTGAAGTCGAGTTTGATAACTGAACTGAGCGCGTAACGAGTTGTTGGTAAGCGTAAAGGGTTATTTTGGCAAAAAAAATCCTAATTACCTACTTACTTTTGGTAATTCGGCATGAACGTAGTACTTATACAATAATTAAAATCTATTTAATAGGTTATCTACTCATAGTAAAGGCAATAAAATACCCGGATAGGTAATTCGAAGATAGCAAATCGTGCCTTCATACAATAAGTGGGAAAGCAAATAATCATTGGTAGGTAAATAAACAAGAATGTAGACATGCATGTTAAGTTGGTATACGAAAACAAACATTAAACCTCCCGCCGCGGCGCCGTGAGTGTGGACAGTATAAATAGCGTGTGATTGCTAACAATGCTCAATTTAGTGCAGACGTACTGAATACTGATGGCCGATGACAGATCCCGCGCAAAAACAGATTGATATTATGGCTATGTCCTCACTTCCTTGGATTGAATCCCTCGGATTGGATAAAGTACCCTCTTACACTATATTGGTTTGCGAAGCAATTTTGTTTATGCTGATACTACAAGGATTTCACGCAGATAAATTACTTGTCCTATATTTGGTAATTTTTTGTACATTTCATTCCAACTTGTACAACCAAAACAATAGCTTCATTACGTACCTGCTTCCTGCGGGAGTTGCGAAAACAATTTGAGATTCCAAATAAGATTGTACAAAGTTGCAAATTTAATTGTAATGCTCCTTTGAACTCAGTATATACTCATAGTTATGAATCATTCCTGTACATACGCAGCAGTCGGCGCCCGCTGGAACGTTCTCCAAGGTCGTCAAACACGAGGAACTGGCGTTTAGCATTCTTATCATTAGCATGCGAGCAGTGCTGGAATACGAATCGGGACTCGATCATCGTCGCCATCGATACGATTGAACGCGCGTGCTCCGCGTGCTAAAGGCGCGCGGCGTCAAATCACCTACGTTTAACGATAGCTGTCGCGCCACTACTATTCTAATGTCAATCCGATCGCGATCGTTAGTTTACAGCCCAGTCTATAAAAACTGACCATTTCGGCTTTATTCAGTACTAAACTTCTATTCAGTACATTCAAATTTACTCGCGTTTCTGCCACTTTCCTTCGATTAACGGCGTTATTTATTTCAATTTAATTGCTTTAATGTTACGTTTCTTATTTTTTACCCCTTACGCTATACTCCTGTGGTTGTATATAAAACGCGTAACGCCTATGGTAATTATAATATTTTGGCAAAAAAGGCGATAGGTATTGACACTAAATTAGTGTAGTTAGAATGCCCGTGATCAACAGACACACAGGACAAATTGTATTGAAAATCAGCGGAAAATTACATCATCTCGACCACTTTCAAATTAAAGTCCCAACCGAATAACTAAGTGAATTAATAACAATTTAAAATAGCAAATTCATGCAACATGACTCACCATTTGAGGCAACCAGCATATCATGAAGAGCACGGAGAGCGTGGCCATCAGCCTGCTGAAGGCGACCTCCTCGGCGGTGGCGGCGTTGTGGTGCATCGCCTGCAGGTTGTTGCCGGAGTTGAGGCTGCGCTGGCGCCGCCGGCAGCTGCTCTTGGACACGCGCCGCACCACCGGCTGCCCGCCGTCCCGGGGCGCCGTGATCGCGTACAGCGCCCGGATCACCGCCAGATTGCAGTACACCAAGATCAGGCAGAGGAGTGTACCTAGAACAATAGGACGCTATGGTGTGAAGGAGGGAGATACACAAGATGTGACCAGACATACGAGTAGTGACGTGTTTGTACTCAGGTTAATTCACGCGGCTATTGAAAAATTTCAACAGCTAATATGCTATGACTAAAACAGAATTTTCTATGCTGAATGAACAGATAATATTATGGACAACAATAGGTAATGATAGATTTATGAGCTTCGAGTAGACGCCCATTTTATATTATAGCATATAGCCTCGTTCCTACTTTATATCAAGGACGAACCTAGTTTACTAATCAGGTTTAATTATTTTTTAAAGTTATACCATTGACATGGGCACCACCTTTAAATATGTGCCAATAAACTCATTGTGGTCTAGGTCGCTAGTGGTGTATGCAGGGGACGGTTAGATTGCCACAAATGCCACAATTATGTACGCATCGTGCCAAGTTGCGTACGATGCATCGCAATGCCCGAATGTATGTATCGGATAATAAATAATTGTGGTTCCTCTTTGATAGTATAAAATGTGTCTGCGATCAAAATAGATTTACTGCCAAAACACAATAAGCATAGATTTAATTTTTTGTTCGTCTCTAGATATTAGAATATAAATTACTAATATAACTCGTAAAATACATTTATTTGATTAGTATTGTGTTGAGTTTTCATCTGCATACTTTCATATTCGTGCTTTTCAAAGTAAAATGAAAATACTTTCTAGGGTTCCGTACCCAAGGGGTAAAATGGGACCCTATTATTATTACTAAGACTCCGCTGTCGGCTCGTCTGTGACCAGATCTCATGAACCATGATAGTGACACAGTTGAAATTTCCCCAGATGATGTATTTCTATCGCCGCTATAACAACAACTATAAATTCCAAAGAACAGAATTAAATAAATATTTAAGGGGGCTCCTATACAAAAAACGTGATTTTTTTGCCGTTTTTATACCTACCTTATGGTACGGAACTCTTCGTGCGCGAGTCCAACTTGCACCTGGCCGGATTTTATTTTATTTGGGGCAGTGTCTTTAATTAACTTCAGAGTTACGGAACTTACGGAGTTTACAAACATGAGCTATATTTACGTTAGGCATAATTACCGAAGTCGACACACAACATGATTTATAGAGGTAAAATAAATAAATAAATAAGTGCTGGAGCTCGCTGGACATAAATCGTGAAGCATAAATTGATAGATATTGGTAGGTACTGATAATAGTGATGGAATAATATGATTAATAATGATAATTAATACTCGCGGACATTCCATAAAATATAAGTAAAAGAAAAAAATCCACAGCCGTGAAACTGACGCCATAAAATTATCATAATACAAAGCCAGAGAGCTCTGGCACTGTATTAGGATAATTATATGATTTTTGGACCCTTTCAAGGAACTTACCGAATATGACGTAAAATATCCCGTAGGTGACATCTGTCGGGGAGACGGCTTGTCTGTACCGCATGCACATGCCCTCCCCCTCGTCGTAGTAGAGGCCGAGCCCGAAGATGGGCGCGCACGTGAGCAGGGCTGCCCAGAACCAGGACACCAGCAGCGCCATGCGTATCACGTAGTACGTCACTTGCTGGAATTAACGTCACATTTGTTATTAACAAGTGATCATCACAGGATTTTATCTAAGAAAGTAGAGTCGGAGGTATGATTTAGATGTAATACAACAAGAGGAGTAAAAACAAACAATACGGGACCGCCGAAGTCAAAGTCAAATCATTTATTCTGTATAGGCCTATGGGGGCACTTACAAATTCGCTGGTGGATAAACGGAAGGGGAAACTTACAACAGGTGCATTCCTGTTGAATACGACAATAATCTCTGGTTCATTATATACGATTATCAGCACGGGTAGGTGAACTATGAGATTTTGCTTCTACTATGTACGATTGATCTTTTTCTCTGATTTAATAGGAACGAGAGTTAAGGTAATGACACTAATGACCAAAAGTTCAGACAACCTCAGTCAGTCGCAAAAAAACTATTGAAAGTAAAGTATTCAAGGAAGTGGTGTTTCATCAATCATCAGGTTGGTTATTTCGGCAGCTTTAACTTTTTCCATTTCGCACCAACAACTGTATCAACCACGGACCAACGTCGTATGATGACAATTAAAAAGTACCTATAGATATGACCTAGTTAATACTCGTACATGGATATTTTTCTATAAATTATTGAGCATGATATAAGTAAGTGTAGTTATATACGTACGAAAATGTGATAACTGATATAACATTAAGTATAATCTCGTTAAATAAGTAGGTTGATACATAAACACCTCACCACAAGTGTTGTACATTTATCTGCAATATTAAATAGGCATCTAAGTAACTGTCTACTAAAGTCATATGATTATCCTCAATGACTTTTTGAAATGAAGAGTTGGAAACCTCAAGCAATCGACCACAACAAAATACGATACCTTGGTAGATAACTTAAATGATAGCTTGTAGGACCAGTTTGGCCAGGCAGCGGGTAGATATGCAACACTATGTAACAGTTATCGTGCAGTATTTAACTAGTATGGAAATATAATTCACAGCATAAAGTCAAGTGTGGATTATAATATATAGTGGGTGTAACGGACTATGTTCATAGAGAGATAACAAAGCTTTAATTATACATCACTTAAACTGGCTTTACTTTCTAAATGAAATCAGTATCTAATTATTTATTTATTTATTTGGCTCACAAAACAAGTTACAATCACATTATTATAACTTAAACATACTAAAAAATAGGCCCAGATTGTAACTCTAAATATGTGTGCACATAATATACCATGTTCAGAAGTTGTGCATTAGCTGATACAATAACTTAAAATCTAAATCCTACAGGTAAGTGATAAGTGAAGTGTGAATTCTAGGCTGGACTAAATCTGTTGGGACATAACTTATGACTAATTGCAGTCCTAAAGTGCCCAAGACTGCTACCGAACAAGTCCAAGGCGGGATTCACAGAAACCATATCGTTGTATAAACGGCACATTCTGATAACAGGATTGTAGAAAGAGGTATTGTTTTTAAAAACTTGGAGGGAAAATATTCTAGTGGATGGTTTGCGGGATCTGTAAAGGGTATTAAAGTTAAGGACAGAGAGTAAATTTGGACAGTCATTATGTGCATGAACAATTTTAAACAAATATGTTAAGTCACTACATGGGCGACGTGAAGAGAGGGGGGACATTCGGAATTTACGTAATTTGCTAGCATACGACCTGTATTCACGACCCAACCGATACCTATAACAATATATTTTTTTGCACTCTTTCAATATTGTTACTGTGAACTTCGTAGTAAGGTGACCAAATCACTGAGCCATACTCTAAAATAGTTCTAACTAGAACGTAATAAAGAATTATGTAAGTGCGTTGATCTTTGAATTCTCTGGTGGATCGAGCTATAAAACCGAGAAGCTTAGTAGATTTAGAAACGATATAATCATAATGAGGACGAAACGTATGCTTTTCATCGAAGAAAACTCCCAGGTCCCTAACAATAGACCGACGCTGTAAGCATTTATTTTCTATGGAGTAAGAAAATAAAATCGTTTGTTTGATTGTAGCAAAGGATATAACGAAACACTTTTCAATATGTAAAAACATACCATTAGAGACGCACCAGCTTGCAACTTTAGATAGATCCTTTTGTAATTGTACGCAATCTTTTATTTCATTAACGGTAGAATAAATTTTGAGTAAATCAGTATCTGACTTTAAGTTGGTTCAAAAATAAATATATAGACTAGACTTTGATACTGAATATACAGGCTGTTTTAGAAGTTATTACTTTGACGTTTGCATCATTTTCATACAGCTGAATGGTATAAAAATTTGATCGAAATTCGACCATGTTTTTTCAACATTTTTTCGTCGAAAATGTCTATAACTCGTAATATCTCAAGTTCTATGTCAAATGTGCATGTTCTGTTTTGTGAATATTTGTAGCCGCCCATCAAAAGTGTAGTTTTTTAAACTGCTGAAAAGGATTATGGATGTACCCAGAGACCAGAAAACGATACCTGTGACAAATATTCAATGAAACTATAACTCAGAAACTATGACAGTTAGGTATAAGCTGTCTTTACCAAGCGTCCACATATGAGCTACCGTAACTATATGTATTCAGAATATTATTTCGGACTTCTGATACACCCTGTAGATACTAGGTACATTCCTAAGGGAATAGTAATGGAACACTGCTTTATAATTAAAAACATGATGTGGTGAACAGATATGTGGTAGATAAGTACTTATCAACATATAAGACATTTTTGAGGCAACTTTGTGGCATTTATTGATTGGTCAACGTTACGTTGTAGTCATTCATAAAAGATGTGCCTTCATAAGACGAAGATTCACGTCAGATTAATGTAGTGAAGTACCTAATGATTTATTTATTTGCATAGCACGCCCGGCGTCATTCACCAGGTACCTACTTAGGTACAAACTTACCTTAGGTATAGGTACCTACATTTTTCCGCTATGGTTTTGTCAGATCACCAATATTGGTACATTCTAACGGCAGGGTAAAGTGGTATCAGTATCCTATCCAAAAATAGATTGGGTAATTTTTCCTTATATTGTTGTGGCTTTGAGCACAACCGCATGCTTTCGCTCTGTGTAGATAGGTACCGACAAAACCTTAATTAATTTTAAGTCTATTTCTTGAACACACGCTGTCTTAGGAGTTAATCCTGGATGTAAGTTTCGAATTGAATCCCCGCCGTTTCTACTTTATTCTTACTCTAAATAAATAAAATACTAAATTATTCTTCATATGTTCGTGTGTACCTTTTCACGTAATTATGTAACGAGCACATTACTTGGTAGGCAATTTTACTTTCAAATAAATATACTGCGTTTGAAGAGCTGTCGATCAAACGGTGAAATGCATGGAAATGGGTTATGGTAATAAAGAGTTCACCTTACTGTTGTTTACGTTGGGGCGCGCCTATGGTCGCGTATATTTATAGGAAACGGGAAAAACTTAAGTTAAAATATTCGACAGTCGACACTGCGGTGACAGCGACGCATAAAATCGTATCTATAAAACTATTTATACAATTGAGTGTAAAATATTGGTCGACGAAAGTCGCGTAGTGTGTAACGAAGTGTGAGATAAGCGAAATATTGTTGCTACTGTTTCCGGCAGCAGCGGTTGAATTTGGTGCTGCGCGTGCTCAGAATAGCCCGGAAGTGACACGCTGAGTATAGTTATGCAACGGAAGAGCAGGTGAACAATTGGCCAAACAGACCGCATGCCCGGGATCGGCGCGTGGAGCGATGCGGGCGGGAGTTTCTAACGATTGCTTACAAATCAGGGGATGGCGAAATATGTTGGCTGTCCATTAGCATACTACCTTCGGAGGTAGGCATACCTGCCGCTGAATACTCCGTATATAAACAGGAATACAAGGTAGATTCTCAGAGACAGTACGATAGGACTAATATGTACAGAGTAATATCTCGTACGTACCTCTTATAAAAAAAATGCATAACCCTAAAAGAGGTAATTTTTTAAAGGAGTTTTCATATTGTTACATTTCTGAATACCTACTACTTGAACAGTAAGTCTGTATATCATTATATTTTTAGGTCGGCAACGTACTGCTTCCAGATACTGTTAAGCTTGTTTTTCTGCTTGACTAATAAATTTGAATATAAGAAAAATATAATAAAATATGCATTTGTGCCATAAGTCATCTTCTGACTGATCTTTTATAAACTATTTGAAGGAAATACAAATTGGCATTTTGATAAAAAAGCATTTTTTTTTTCTGAACTATAAATCTTAAATATTACTAGGTATATTATGTCATGGGGCTTAGTGCGCAGGAGCGTCAACAGTCGCCTCTAATTTTTTTTGTAACCCCACACGTCAAAATTCGCTCTCGCTATTATCGACGTTTCGGTGTAGAATGAGCTTTGTCTCTGAGGTAATACAGTTCGTTTCAATATTGGCAAAAATCGACGTGCGTCTTGACACCCCCCGATGTACGGAGCTTAAAACTATTTAGAGAATTCGGAGTATTTTTTTACGAGGCCGTTTTGGCATGAGCAATGGGGAATCCCGGCTTCGGGAGCGAATAACACTTCGGCTATCAACAACTAGATCGTGTGTTCACGCACATATAAATACTTGTTTATTATACAACTTTTTTTATTAGAAGTCCACTCAGCCTGTCCATTGGGTAGAAGAGTCGATAGCGATGTGTCCATTTCAACACTTTACAAGCGAGTACCAGATCTTCGTTCTATATAAGTCTAACTAAGTTGGTATATAAAGTTTACCCGACATGGAAAGCTTGACCTACCCTTGCCTTGTACATTGAACCATATACACAATACAATGGCGGAGCTAGATCATCTATGTTGTCCAAATGTGCGCTACATGCGTCGTAAACCTTAGTCTATAATAGTTAGGGTATACTATTGCGATTACTACCTATTCTATTTCACCATAAGTGTTTTTGGTATCGCCAAACCGCCTTATTTAATTAGGAGCTTTAATTGCAAAGGTAGAAATGTTTTTATAGCATCCTCAACTGACTTCATGATTCGTTGCATAATACTTATAAGCATAAGTAGGTGGTCCTAAACAATATGCAATAAACGCTATATGAAAATGAGTTTTGTCAACAGTGATACTGCCCACTGAGTTACGTGCCCTAACTGGCATCGGTTACTCATATTTAATAGCTCTTTTATATCCCACTGTTTGTGCTATCACTCAATTAAGATCTACTCACTCATACATGGGTATGACCAGACCACTAAATGACTTTAACAACTATTAACAAATGCTGTTACTTCTTACTTTTATATCCGTGAGTGTCTACTGACTGAAAAAGGTCAGTACCTAGATTACGCAACATATTTTTAATTATAAGACTTATAAAGGTACTTCGAGTATAAGGAATATGCAATCTTCAAGATCACCGAAGCACAATACGTACACTGAAAACGTAAATAAACAAACATTTTTCCTGTCAATATCGAGAACGCCGATACAATAAAATCGTACCAATATTTGTAGCTAAAAATATATTCGATCATTCCACCGCTGCACGCGTCAATACACTGACGAGACTCAATCATGTGAATTATTGCACTGAGCCGGCGAAGCTCGCGGGTAACACAACAGCGGTTCTAAGATGTGAGTTTTCAAGCCAACAATTACCCACGCAATGATTTGTAGTGCAGCTTGTGTTTACTTAATACCTGACGCATACTATTCCCGTTCACACAACTTCTAATACGCGTAAA
Source organism: Ptilodon capucinus (assembly GCA_914767695.1). Taxonomy (NCBI): domain Eukaryota; kingdom Metazoa; phylum Arthropoda; class Insecta; order Lepidoptera; family Notodontidae; genus Ptilodon; species Ptilodon capucinus. The sequence goes on from OU611828.1 coordinate 205,942, forward strand.
ACTCCTTACCGCTTACTTTTTGAAGAAATATTCAAACTTTTTTGAATGCACTTTCTGTAAGTAGATCTACTCTATATGCCACCCGTTTGAATAGAAGATTGTGTAGAGTAAGTACGCAATCATGCTATTGTGCAGTTGCTACTGTATATGATGATTGGCTACATCCTTATTAGAAAAAAAAAATTAAAATAAATCTATACCTACACATAAAGACCGATATTTATAATTCTTGGTATATAAAGTCCATATCTAATCATAATTTATGTGGCGTGGCTACGTTAAGCTGTGGCTTACTATGCTTTCGCTAAAAAGAAAGAGCTGAAAACAGCGGGAAAGAAGACTTAGAATATTATGTTATAAAATCATTTTTATTTTTGTGAAATAAATATCACAATTTTTTTTTTTTTTTTATGAGATAGGGAGGCAAACGAGCAGACGTTTCACCTGATGGAAAGTGATCAACGCCGCTTATGGACACCTGCAACACCAGGGGCATCGCAAGTGCGTTGCCGGCCTTTAAGGAATGAGTAGGCTTGTTTCTTGAAGATACCTTTGTCGCATCGGTCCGGGAACACCGCTGCAGGAAGTTCATTCCACAGTTTGGTGGTGCGAGGGAGAAAATTCCTGGTAAATCGCACTGTACTGGAACGCCATTCATCCAGATGGTGAGGATGGTAATGCAGTGGAATTGGTGGAATTCAGCGGCAGGTATAATACCGAACAATTCCTCGGAACACTCTCCATGATAAAAGCGGTTGAAAATGCAGAGAGAGCCTACATCTCTACGCAACGCCAGAGGGTCTAGCCGATCGGTGAGCTTTTTGTCATCGACAATACGAATATTATGAGATATTGAACTTATTGAGAAGCTGTGTTATGTGCCGAGCTCAGTATTCAGGAGTAAGATGTACTACGAAAGTAAGAACGAAATTTACCTACAAGATAGATAACGATCTATCGACGCGTCTACCAATTCGTTGTCCGAGAGACAGGTAGTTTGTCACCAGATTTATCACTTACGATTGTGCTCGAGGCTAAGCTATTATTTACAGGGTATATCAGAAGTCTGAAATAATATTTGAGATACATATACGGTAGATCGTATGTGGATGCTCAGTGAAGACAGTTTATACCTAACCATCATAGGTTTCGAGTCATAAACCATTGAATATTTGTCACAGGTATCGTGTTCTAGCCTTTGGGTACATTCATGATCCTATCAACCAGTTTAAACTACATTTACGTAGGGCGGCTACCAATATTCACAAAACAGGTCATGAGAATTTCACATAGAACTCGAGATATTACAAGTTATAGAAATCGGCGACCAATAAAAAGTTGCAAAATAAGTATCGAATTTCAACAAAAAAATTATACCATTCGGTTGTATACCTGACCCTCATGCAAACGGCCAAGTATTATTTCGGACTTCTGAAACACTCTGTACGCATCGACTTATCAAGTTTATTACGTGAAAGCCAGACGAAAGCCTTCTACATAATGGAGACAACATTCAGCGCAACCTTTAAAACTCCTCGTGTTTTTATTGGCATCCACATTTCCCTGAATTCCGATGTTTTATAATGTTTGATTTGCAGCTTTTGCTTCAAACTACAATGAGGTTTGATACCAATAATAAAAGAACTGTAACTTATGTCGTTTATTGTTCGCAGACAGGAAATAAGCGAGCGGAAATGCGTAACACGTGTCCGTGAGTACATACCGACTTTGGTAACTTTATATTGCTGTTTGACCAAACACCCATTGGGGTACATTTAAGAAGCTTGACAAAAGCCAGTTTGGACTTGCGCGTCATTAGGCACGTCGCATCCATACCTACGACGTTAAAGTACTCAAAATTGGACTGATAGACTTACCTACTGTCATTTCATTTGATTTCAAGGATTGCCTAACCAATATCTTCTTGTACGTGTTTCTGTTCTTACAACGTCCAAGTTATCCATATAGCTTCAGGGGGACATTCGTATTTAGATAGAGACTATACGATAGCCTCGCAGTACGATGTGATAGCATCAGCAATGTCTATAACTGCTCCCAGTTCTGTCTCTGTGACGTGTCTAGTGGAAGCAGGGCAACCTTGCGCCTAGCATTAAGGTCGTGAACCAGATACTAAGATAATCATAGGTATGCTTTTACTATCTATTTTCATGTCCGATGACGTCTGTTGAGGAAAAATGTATTTTATGTCCGGTCTATTGTGCTATTGTAGTTTATCAGTAGGTAGGTACATATTATTAGGAAAATTAACGAGTTATGATTATTTGTTATGTGTATTTTGACTACTTATACAACTTTTTTTATTGTTATAAGTACAGCCCTTTTGGAAAGGAAGGTTAGTTTGTTGATATACCAGTAGATATAATCGGTAACAGTTGGAACTAGAGATACTAGGATCACATAAACGCCTAATCAACTATACCTTCTGATATAAGAATGGTCTGGTGAGTGCGAGATACCGCTCCAGCGCCATGGTGACGGCGATGCAGACGCTGCCGATGCCGAAGATGCGCAGCACGACGCGCGCCGCACAGAAGGCGCGCAGGTTTTTCACGTCCGGCACGTGCTCGCCCACCACCATCGTGCACATCATGCCCACCTGGTACCGGTTACACTGTTACAGCATTTCATTTACATACGTTGTCTAAACATGTTTAATTGTTAAAGTCGATTTTGGCAACCCTGGCGCATCAACTGTAGTTTACGTATCATCCAACTGGTCAACTGACCAGCTGTTAAAGAAAATCTCTCTCGAGATCCGTCTACTCATTTTGGAAATACAATGTCAAAGGCAATCAAAGGGGTTTTACTTATTGGTAACGCAACTCTTAACGTTTTATGAGGAGCTAAATGACATGTCAATGTCGTCACCAGATTCTACGGGTAGAAAACACATAATCTGTGTAAATAATAAGGTTCAATTGGTATAACTCACCAACGCCACAAGATCATTGGCAGCCAATGACGTGAGCAGCAGCAGATGCTTCCGATTGCGCATCCGCCGCTCCCCCCGCCGCAGCGCGATGATCGCAGCCGCGTTGCCTATGATCCCTATCAGGTACGCCACCTTCACAATCAGCGAAAATGGTGCCATCGAATGATGGCCATTCTTGGCCATAGTACCATTGTGTCCCAGAACATCCGAACCTAGTGTGAGGTTCTGTACCGTGGCGTTGACCAACGGAGCAAGTGTCGTGATAGCATCCATGTTTGTCTAATATTTACTAGAGTTGTTTGTTCGTTCGTATCGGAATTTCTTCGTTCAAGACCACCGCCGATGTTGACTTGGCATCATTCAGGCATGTGTAGCGTATGCTGTAAAGAAATTACCAGTTTTATTTATTTACTTGTCCACTTTACAAACCGATAGGTACCTAAGTTACTGTTGTCTGGCACAAAAAACCTACGAAACGGAATTGGTACAGCTACAAAAATATATCGGAAAGCTATAAAGACCACACTAAAAAAACCTTCACAATTTGGATATAAGAATGATGACAAAAACTTATACGCTATGTTAATATCCCTTTAAGTACAGAGCCTCCATTATATCGGTTTTTTTTTGCGGACTATATTTTTTGTTATAGTTCTATTTGTTTTGTTAGACCAATTTTTGTATGATACGTACTTGATAACTTGTTATAAACTGCTATGTTTCATGAACATAACTGAAAAAAGGAATTTATAGGATAATATCCTATACCTAGGTTGTTCACTAGGATTCGATTCGGCATGTCGGTATGTTCGTGAAGTGGCAATTTAGCATTCTAAGTCTTACATCGTCATCCGCTGATTAAGACTCGCTGCGTATCGAACGACCTACGTGTTTGAATATAAGAGATTTACAGTTGATTTATTAGCTACCAGGCAATGCAACACTGTCTGCTAAAGACTAAAGATCAGTTTGTAAGATATCATCTTCATCTAGATTGGATGTTTGAGAATCAACTATAACATATTCTGTTAGTCTTTTCATGTTATTAGTAGTACCTGGTTAGCTTCATTTTAATAACTTTCTTTAAATTACTATCGGCACTTCCTACTAACTGGCACCAATTTGATAATGGATAGTTCACTGATTCATGAATTAAAATAAATATATTTTAACGTTTTTATCGTTGTTACAAAAGATTACATCCATAACATATACTATTCAAGTTGTAAAATTTAGGAAATATGGCGACTAACTATTCCAATGTAAACATGTAAACAACCACGCCGCGGCTGGACATAAACTGATGCACAATATATAGGGACGTGTATCTACTATAACGACGCTCGTTATAAAGTAGGTAAACAAATTGTAAAAACTAATGTCTACGAGGCGTCGGTAACAATATTTGTCATTTAATTATATTATAACAACAACACTAATTTATAAGCTTTATACATATTTATTAATACATAATATGAAAGTGGGTGCATACGTGAAAAATGGAAAATTTATATGGCAATTATCCCAATTAAATTTTGTATAAAAATATAAAGCTTCTAAAAAAATACGATCAATTTTATAAACGTGACGAAGAAACGCAGATCCATTATCCAACTTGTAGTATATATATTAGTTAGAGCTAGGAACCTATTATAAACTACTGACCCTACTTATCCACCTAAATACTGTCCCTGGTATGTGTAACTTGCAATGTACCTACCCACAGTGCGCGCGTACTTTCTGCAGGAACGTAATTTATTACAGTTTCACCGTGCAATTTACTCGTCGCGATAAATGCGCTGGGCGGCACTGGATAGACTATTTATTCTTCTTTTAATAGAAGATTACGACAGATATGTAACCTCGCTATAAAATACATTTATGGAAGCACCACAGGTACCCGCTTCAACGTCTGCGTGTAGCTGATTTAAATAACATTAAAAAACATTTTTAATGTTGGTCAAATTATGCGCATAGCAACTAGTTTGATGCCTATTCCAAACATTATCCCATCAATTCAGTGGGTTGTTGTTTCATCCAATTGTTCTTCAGCAGCTACTTATATATACCTATATATATTCTACTTACATGCTACTATTATAAAGGTACGGCTTTATATTATATTTAAATACTTACATTGATTGAATCTAGTCTATCTAAGAAATCAACCTTGACCAGAAAACTGCCGAATAAAAGAGGTATAGCGAATCAATTTCAATTTATGATTTTTAAGAGAGAGACAATGTAGGTAAGACCGTATTTCAATCTAGAGATACGTTATACAAGCGTTCTAAACGCGAGTGGTAGTATGTATGTGTAATTTTTTTTCAATTTTAGTTTATACGGAAATTAATAAATACGCCAGACAACACATACTGATCGTATGATCACAAGCTTGTACTAGGGCAGAGTTACGATACAATGGTCTGAGGGCGATCCCAATTACGCTCATACCGGAGCAAATTCTGAAAATACCATTATCGAAATGAGCTGGAATCGAACCTGCAACTATCGCGCTCCGTCCGTCTACGCTCAACCACTACACCTAGCCATCGTCAAAATATCGTACATCCCAACTAATTACTTCAGTAGAACAGTGCAACTGCAGCCCTTAACACCCGGTACTAAGTGCATACAAGTACTGCGCTTGTCTCGGGATTCCCGCGCATTAATTTAATGTCCGTGGGCATATAGTTGCGATGGCTGTGTTTAACATTAATTACGTTAATTGCCGCGCCGCCGACACACAGTCTGTTACGCGGCGCCTCGTAGCGCGGGCACATTATTTAATACATAAACAATAATGAAGGCGCACAAAATTACCTCAAAATTTAAAGATACCCTTAGTATATTCACAATGGTGTCACACATTTGTACTGACAAGTGATATTGTACCTTATTTTAAGACGGATTATAATTTATAAAATTTGAGAATACAAGATAAAAGTTCAACATAACTATTCGAGTTTATAATATTTCTTATAATTTTCAAAACTTGTAAAATAGACGTAGCCATAATAGGGCGTAGACAAAATGTAACTAGAAATTTAAAAATAAAGTTTAAAATGGTAATGGAAACAGTGGTAGCCGAGTGGTCGAACGCACGCCTAGCAAATCAAAGTGTGCAGGTTCAAACCCCGGCTCGCACCTCTGGGTTTATGTGCGAATCTTATTTTCATCCGAGGTTACCACTTGCTTTGAAACAGTGAAGGAAAACATCGTGAGGAAACCTGCATGTCTATAGAAAGGCGTGTGAAGTTCACCAACCCGCACTGGGCCAGCGTGGTGGACTATAGCCCAAAAATCTCCCTCGTATTGAGGAAGAATGTGCCCGGTATAATGGCAATAGGCTCGCCCCGTATTATCGGCGAAGTGTGGGCGCACTGCAGTGCACCTCTGCCTACCCCTTCGGGGAATACAGGCGTGATGATGATGATGATGTGTATAAAGTTTAAAATGGATCCGTCGCGATAACGCTCAGATAATTAAACTTAGTTTAAATAAAGTAGGTTGTTATACTTGTGAGATGACATACATCCCGGGACATAGCTACCGATAGGCTAATGATGATGAGCTTCATTGATTACAAACGAAAGTGCATCGATGATGTCCAGCTCCGTGCCGGCTGCGCGTGATTTATGATATTTGTACAGTATTGGTAACATGGCACTCGTTCCGTGTGCTATATTATGCTTCCATCCTACCCATCGCTATGGCCTGTCAGCGATATTGTGCGCTGTGTTAGCGAGCTATATTCATGCATTCGAATTTTTATACTGCATTGATCATAATTTAAATTAAAATGTGGTAGGCATTATATCATAGTTTTCATAACATGTTTACGTTCAAAATGAGATAAACTTGTACCTACCTAAATGGTTATTCCCAAAATGATTACGGCACAATGTGTCTATTAGTGATTAATATTTAAAAATGTATTCTTAAGTTTAGTTATATAATCATTTAAGAACAAATTATTAACTTCGATATAAAATACAACAGAATGAACGGAGATATTGTTTATAAATATTGCCGATAATTTGCCGTTAAATTAAAGAAGCATTGCTAGTGGTTCTGTTATAATCTGTCACTTATCCATCTTACCACAACCCTTATCTACCTGTAATGCGTTTGCGCTTGACTACTTTTTTTGAACAATGAATGGCGAAGAGTCTCCGCACGAATAATTCTCATGAATATGTTCAGAATATTTTACAAACAGCCTATAATTTTGCACAACCGGCTTTAGCCGTCTAGATCCACGTCTATCTACCTTTTTAATATATGTAATAATAGAGCCAACAACCTCAACAGCGGTCGAAAAAAATAATAAAACTGTATTTAGGAATTAGCATTTTCACATATTATTATATGGTGAAATTTGCTTTAAAGAAAATGTATGTCTATAAAAATTATATGTTTATGGTAACCACCAATAAAGATGTGGGCCGTACAAAGTCTACAAATATTTCAAAATCGTACTTTACCCAATGTTGATTCGTTTCGTTCAGTGGTAGAGTACGAGTCCTGACGAACTCTGACACCCTGTATAGGTCACGACCCGGCAAGAGGTCACGGACCCCACTCTGAGGAATGCTGGTCTAGAATGAAGCTCATAATATCTCCTCAGTCTTTCAAATAGGGCGGGCCGATGTTGACAGTTTGTGGCGGCCATGTTGTTTTGGCGGCAATTGTCAATTTTTGTTTTTTATTCTGTGCAAATCATCATGGCAAGTTACACGATTGAGCAGCACGTCCAAATGATAAAACTTTATTATCACACAATGGACATTATGCATGAACGATTTGAGGGTAGGGTTATCTCTCGCAGAGGTGACGTGATTTGGCCACCAAGATCGTGCGATTTGACCCCGCTAGACTATATCATGTGGGATTTTCTGAAGTCGCAGGTCTATGCGAATAAGCCACAATCGATCGGTGCCATGAAAGTCAACATAACACAGGGCATCGCTCAGGTTCAGCCGGATCTATGCAGTAGAGTTATCGAAAATTTGCTTCTCAGATCCGTGCCACCGTTCGAAGCCGAGGTGGAAATTTAAACGATGTCTATTTCATAAATACTGGCATAAATAGGCCTTTCAAATAAAAAAATAATCTAATTAATATCTTACACACAGCTTGTTTTATTCACTTTTAACCGATTCTTGTTGAAAGACCCATATATTGATGTTTAGATGATGAATTCGCGATAAAAACATGATATTATTTTATCTGTCTGTTCCGCCGCCCCGCGCCAGTCGCCGCCCGCCAGCCGACTCTACCACGCTATTAACAGTGATAGAATTATTGTTGTCATAGGTTTCCCAATATAATAAACACCTACCAGATATTTTTTATAATATGTATACAGGGTGTTTCCGAAGTCCGAATAATCCTTTGACCTTTGCAATTTGACCTTGTTTTTTTTTAAAAAAATTCGTTGTTAATCTATAACTCGTAATATCTCGAGTCCTATGTAAAATTTGCATATTCTGTTTTGTTAATAGTAGTAGGGGTAGTCGCCCCTCATAAGTGTACTTCACACTGCTGAATAGGGTTATGGATGTACCCAAAGGCCAGAACACGATACCTGTGACAATAAATATTCAAGGGTCTATAACTCATTAACTGTGATAGTTAGGTATAAACTGTCTTCGCTTTGCATCCTCATAAAATATGAGCTACCGTTTATGTACCCAAAGTATTATTTCGGACTTCTGATACATTCTGTATAAGTATAGTTGAATATCATATGTTTTTGATGGGGAGATTGTACGAAAAAAAAATCATTTTAAGATATTTTTTGTTCTGTTTTCTCATTGTTAGGTAGTTCCAGTTCTTCGCCTCATTAATCTCAAGGGATCTTCATTAAGTGACAGCCCAATAATGGCCAAAGTTTCAGCGCTTTGACCTCTGAACCAAATGATACATTCTATAGTTATGTATCACAGAAATGAAAGCAAAGGTGGTTGCCCCTAATCTCTCCCACTTAGGGAGACATCCCCGAGGTACCGCGAAACAACGAGACAAGAAAGTGTGCAAATTGTATTTTATAATACCCGTTTAATGTCTTATCATTACAGACGTGTTATCACATCTTTGGTGTGCCTTCATACATCAAGGTGTCAAAGAGGACCCGTATTATGATCGTAGTTTGTCATTTTGTAATGGGGGACTTGACGTGTCGCTAACTATCTAGTGGTTATAACGTGATAAATTCTAATCGATTACAAGTTACAACACCGCCAACATCATCTACAAGATTTAATGGTTTTAAACAAAGGAGAACTATCCCCTTACCACCACCTTACCACCTTTCTTGATGATAATGATTTTGATATTATTTTCAATTTTTGACAGCTAATATAAAATCTGCCAAAAATGTACGGTATACAACAATCCTTTAAGAAAGGCCCCTGTTCCAGAAATTCAGCGTTCCAAATTATTAGAATAACTTACAAATTTTCCTAAAAATACCATTTCGTTGAGGTGTTAAGAGGTAACTGTTGTGTCAGACGAATATACCTACTTAACTACATTACTTCTGTGTAAGCAAGTGATTTAATGTTTGTTATAAAAAGTTTACTAATGTGGAAAACAACCCTTGGAAACTTGGGTGCCGTAATAAAACTAAGGATGTGAAGGTTGTCTGAGCTAGAAACATTAAATCGTGTTTTATTATGCCCCAAAATCCACCCTCAAGAAGTTGCGGTAGTACCCACGCAGAAAGTTAAATACAATATAAGACGCTTTGGGAGAGCTAAACCATTATTGTTACTAAACTTTTACAAATGTTTCTTTCTCTGCACCCCTCTAAGCTTTACATTGTACATTTTACCGTTGTATAACTGTGCAAATAAATAAATAAACTTTGCACTTGAAGATGGAAAGAAGGTATGATAGCGGCGACGCGGAGACAAAGGGTTTTAATTGTTATCAGTTTTTCTTTAAATTATTCAAATAAAACTAAGTTTTATTTAAATATTTGACAGAATTTTCTTCTCCATAGGAAATGCATTCCGAATGGGTGGTAGAGATACTACTATTATTATTTATTGACGATTCATAAGTGCCTGTATTGGTTTATATGAATAAAAAATATTCTGATTCTGATTCTGAAGAGTCTACGTTCTACATACTTAATTAAATGGTTAGGTATTAAATAAACTGGATAATCTATTAAATCTGTGAAGCCTTAAGAATTTAAAGCGTAATGTAATCTAACAACAAATATTAATAAGTATATTATAAAAAAAGTAGATTATAGTTGTATTTTTATGTCATATTTAAGTCAGCAGCTTTAAAAGCTCAAATCATAGCAATTAAATAGTAACATGTACCTATTTATTAATTCTATTGCATGTCTGATAAACAATTATCGCGATAATGCTTTATTATCTGCCCACAGAGGGGAAGCGCTCCATGTTTACAACTTTTTACCTATATAGAAGTTGATTAACTTTTGCCACTCAACAGGTCGAGTACGGTTGCTGATATGCACATTAAATCATACTTTTAATGAGTTTTAAAATGTCCCATAGGTATTTGCTCGTTTAATATACATATTTTTAAAATTTTCCTACTCATTTAACTTTTTACTTTAGGTGTAAATAATAATACTTACCTGGTCCAATAAAATAAACCAAAATAATAAATATAACACAACACTTACGATAATATATCCACATTCAAAGTCAATGTTTTCAAAGAACGAATTATAAATGTTCAATGTAAGTTCGTAGCGACTGGTACTACGACAACGACGTCAAGTTACGGACGCAGCTACGCGCGACGAGCGCTCGCCTGGCGAAATCCACGACCACTGGCAGCCGCCGCGTGCCGGTGGTGCCAGCTGCCAGCTTGTTGCCAGTGGTGGGACAACTGGCAGAGGGTTCATTATTAGGCAGCTATAAGCCAGTTAATAGGCGGTTATTATTAAAACAGTGTAAAAAAATTAAATTTATAACAAAAAACAAAACCGACTTCAAAAACCTAGGTGCACTAAAAAGCTAAAAATAATAACCTTATAATTCATTACATTTGGAGTAGGGGCCAATCTACTGACGTTTACAAAGTAAATATTCTCTGCTCATAACATGGCTTACGAACTTGAACCACCAAACATGTAAACAGAACTCTAAAACTATTAATTCCGCTCTTGATAAATATCTATCATGCCTCTCTATCTGGCGACGACTGTTAGTGAGGCTTCATCGGCAAGGATACCACTATACAAGGGCAGGCAATCTGCATAAGTCGCTTTTGCTCACCAAAAACAAATCAAATTATTTCATACTAGCAGACCCGGCGAACTTCGTACCGCCTTAGAATTAGTGACATACGAAAGCAGCGCCACCTAAAATTATCAGTGTTTCTTATGTATATAAACCTTCCTCTTGAATCACTCTATCGATTAAAGAAATCAGCATCAAAATCTTTTTTTGGAATGTATGAGTGCGGACTGTACATACTAGGAGTTATCTTATCTGTTCAGTTCGTTATAGTTAACACACAATTAGACCGGGGTGGCGGCTAGGACGGGGCGGCAGGCGACATCTATTTTTAGATATTTAAATTGAAACATTTCTGACGATAAGGGGCAGTAAGATAAATAAAATAATAGTTTTGGTAGTCATGCCATGCAATTGGCAGATATGGAGGGATGTCTATTGGTATCTTGGGATAAGTCAAGAAAATGTTAATATTTGTGCGTTTATTGTAAGGCATAGTGGAAGGTGACACAGAGGATACGCGACCTGCACTGACGCCTTATTTACAGACGCGGAGTCAAGTATATAATTCCAATCATAACGACCGGTTATGATAGCGTTTTTTTTTAATTTTGAGGTGGGTTTCGTGCAATGTTACCAAAATGGCGCTTCAGTCACTTCACCTTGTACGTACCCACGAAAAATAAGTTGACAGTGTGTTATTTTTTCTAATACCTCTAGCTCTGTCCCTCATTGGATCATGAGTGTAAGTAGAAATATGGTGCACTAGAAAGGCATATTAGGATTGAAGACGTATCTATAGGCGATCTAATTGAAAATTAAAGTCACAACAAAATCTCACTGCCACGACGACGACGCGGGCGCTGTCTAGATGCCATTCGAGATTAAATTCCTAGGTGCAACTCAAATGGAAGTAGAAAGTGATAACGAATTGTAAATCTAGCTACCAACAATTGTATTCAATAAAAGTTGGTTTATGTTGTAATTTTCTAAATTCAACGCACTGGTTTAACAAAGTGCCTACATGTGCCTAAGTGCCTATACTAATTCCACATTCATAAGTTGCATTGAATGTTGGTTATAATTTTATAATAAACACATCGGCTCGCTGTACACGAGGTAAACACACTTATCTGCGGACGTAGTTTTCATAACATAAATAACTAAAATTAACCTTTAATTAGCTTTAATGAAACCTAAATTTGTTATTCTTTGACGTATTTTTTCTTTGATTGAGATTACCGCAGCCGTTTCCTACTTGCATTAACACGAATACAGTGTTACGCTGACTTAATAATAATACATTAGGGCTTCAGGTTTAAATAAAGAACTTAAAATTACACTTGTTAATTTTATAATTATAGATATACCTAGACGTCTATATCTAATAAGCAGTAAAAATAAATTATAACATTATACAAGTAAAATTTATAAGTAGTTAAATTTTAATAGTGGTAGGTACAAGGTAATACTGTTTTTTTTCAAGGGAGCGGAATATTTTTTGTTAAATCAATTTTCCAAAAGGTCAGCTTCCGCAGATTAGTGATGATTATTATGGCATCATTAGATATAATATTTTTTTTATTTAGGCAAAAAATGTTTCCTAGCTGCTTATGGTAGATGAGTAGATGTACTTTGAGAATTAAAAAAATCCTTGTATGAGTTTTATGCGCTTTTGCTTTTCGTGTATAGTATATGTTCCAAAGGCAGAGGTATGAAATCATACAGCCTTTACTAAAACTATGGCGGCTATTGGTAGCCAAAGCTATGCCTCATTATTTTAGTCCAACTTTACATAAAAACAATGGGGATTGCCATTTTGAGAGCGTCATCCATTGCTGGCTTCCTTTCCGGATAAGGCTGCGGCTCCCATATAGGGCGGGATATGGACAATGGTGCGCGATTTATTGCGGTTTGATAGTTATTGTAGCTGGTGATCTGGAGGAGCTGTTGTGCGATACGGTTGTAATCGTTGATTTCCGGTAAGCACGTGGCCGACAGCTACTGACTCTATGACCATAAATTCATTATGATTGTCATTTTTGGAAAAGGATTTCAATTCAGTAGCTCTACCGCGAGTTATTACAAGCCACATCAATGCTAAGAATCGCCGTTGGTTTCTACGTAAAAAACATTTGTTTAAAAATTGTTTGCTTACTATATCTGCGCTCCACACGCGATACACCACTCATTAAGTAGGCATAAATTGACCTCTACTCATTAATGAGAAACCACAAGCCTCCTAAATACCTAAGTTGCTGTCCTACCGCATGTTCAACTCGTTTAACGTCCTCTAGTTACTGACGTCTAAGTATCTATTTGTATGGAAATTAAATTAAATTGCGCTTCATCGGCTACGCGAGGATAGAATAAGCAAATATTTAGGTAGACGTTTAGTAAACGTTAGTGACAATACATAATATACTCCCGGCAAACATATCTAGAGACATATATTCATAATTAATGCATGAAAGAGTTTTGTAATCAACTCTATCTTTTGACTGGTCACTCAACTGTGTCAGAGACACGTAGTATGAGAAAAACGTATATTTTTAAGTAGTTAACTTCTAGCTTATTGGGAAGAGTAAAAATGCAATTCAATAGGAGTACTGTAACTTTAATTATTATTGATTGGGATAATAGTCAGCAGTTCATTTTAAGTAGGTAGGTTAGGTACGCTCATAGTGGAAGCATAGATACTGACCGCGCGGCTGATGGGCAGTCGGTTCCAGTTAGTCTGAACAGGTCGATAGCCATATTGCAAAAAATAACACGTAATTCAATGCGGTTTATGTTTTTGATAAACAAGTGCGTAATGGCCATGTTGAGCGAAACCGTGGCATATTTCACTATCGAAGTAAGTAGGTAGATACCCGCTGCGTATTAAAAACTAGCTGTGCCCGCGACTTCGCCCGCGTGGACTTTAGGGAGATTACCCGGAAATATGGGTATTATGTTTTTCCCGCGGAACCCTAATGCTTTTTCTAAATTTAAAGGCGTAACTTAGGCTACTTTAATTTTATTTTTGACTGATAGATATTTTACTTTTCTATTTTTGACAGATAGCTGACGTTCCAACGTCAGCTATCTGTCAGTGAAAGTCCGATTGAAATCGGTTCAGCCGTTTAGAAGTTTACCTCAAACAAACAGACAGACAGACAGACAGACAAAAAATTTTAAAATTGCGTTTTCGTTATAGGTATCGTATATACTTTCATACGCATTTGGTAAAAAAGTGTTATTTTGATATTACAAACAGACACTCCAATTTTATTTATTTGTATATGTAGTATGTATGTATGTATGTATAGATAGATAAAGGTTCGAGCTATCTGGGTTTTTACAGATTCCTGTGCGTATCATCGTTTTAATATTATTGTCGTTTGCTTTCGTTCATTCAAAACATAACTACCGACGGGTGGAAATAATATACCTAAGGAATTATGGAAAGATATTTTTTGGATTTCCTAAATCGGACTAGGTCAGTGGTCATTTTCTCAGAGGTAAGGTAATAGATACGAGTTATTTTCAGACGATACATTTTTAGTGATGTTTTATGGAGTAATTTTAGCTCATTTTGTTTTATTTTCAAATAATTAGGGATTCAAAATTTCACGCGAAATCTGTACCCACACAGATTTTTAATAAACTTCCCCACGATGCGCTTTCCGGGGATGCGAACTTTCGATTAGTGATAGATTTTTCAAAATTAATTGTACCTACCAGTAGATCCGGAGGTCCCTTCTATAGGTAAACAAATAAACTATCAATTTTACTATAGCTACATTCTTAGCATACGCTTTAGGCAATCATCATATTAAAGGGCTTGCTAAATCATTGTCCCGATTTTCGGACATCCATTTGTCCATTCTTGAAGTCCCTGACTCCATGTTGGCAGGCTTGAAGCTGTGAGTCTCGCGTTTTGAATACTGAATGGTTGATATCGTGGACAATGGATGATGCCGGCTGTATTAATAGCTGCTGGTGAGCGGCATAGCGTCACCACGAAGCGATTTTGTTTAGGATATCTTGTGAATTGTGGCTCTCATCGATAAAACTGATCATTTAGATTAAAAGATCTTATATGATGATCATACAGAGTGATAGGGCTATGAAAATGACGTAATTATTAATATCTGGACTCTAAATTTTTTCATGTAATAATTTTAGCAGCCCCTTTCATTTAGTAATCAAGGTCTTGTGTAGCTGATCGCTCTGTTTATTACGTCGCGCGCGCAAATGTAACATAACATCAATAATTTGATCTTCTGTTAGTAGTTATCAAATTTAGAAAAATCTTCTCTTTAGTTTATCTTTATAGCATCGGAGCGGTCGCAATAATAACCTAACGTATATTACCGCAATCATTTCCCTATTCGGCGGTGAAGTGTGGATGGCGCCTGGGCTGCGCGTGCGCGAACCCGCCGCGCGGTAAAAACAACTACTTTTACATCATTCATAGTTTATTAATAAATTATTGTTAAAACCCATTAATAATCAATACTATTATGTCATCTATTCATTATAATACTAATTTGGATTAATTATACAGTGAAGTTATCATTGTTTTGTTATCAAGAGCCTCATTGAAGTATAACTCGGACCAAGTTAATTTAATTCTATACAACCGGCTCACAACAAAATTCAATGATTATAATCAGATAAGTATTCCCTTGTAAGGAGATACTAGTTATTGCCAGTCCTACCAATACGTCTAATTACTAATTATGTAGTTTATGGACCTATGAAATCGGTAGACGGTAGACTCGACATCAAAGCGTTTAATAGATGCTTGATCGCCTGATTTGAAAGGAGAGGTATCGATAGAGTTTCAAACAAAAACAAATTTACGTATTTCGCGTAGGTATTAAATCTTGTACAGAACGTAGAGTGGCTAAGATCCTTAAGGCCATGTTAGCTTAGAGGTCATGCCTTGCGATTTAAGGCTCGTAGGTTCAAATCCCGGTGGCGGGCATGCACCGATGAGTCTTTCCACTTTAATAAATCTATTTGCGTAAACTGCGTTCTGAAATCTCAGTAGGTATATTAAATCTTGGTACTTTAAAAATAAATAACTTTATTACTTGTTATGTACCCAGACTATCGCGGAATATTGTACTTGTTCTTCTACCCCTCAGGCTTTCCTTCTGAGTCATGGCCTGATAGTTACATCACATGTTGTTTACCTACAACAGCTATCAAATTATAATATGATGGACATGACTTTTGATCTCATAAAATATGTTTTCGTTATTGAGATTGATAAAAAAATCACTTAAATCAGAATTAACTATTCCGTAGAACGTTTCTTAGAGTATGTAAGCACCTACTTGGTATTGAGTTTTAATTATCACATACAGACACGTATATCTCTGAGTACCTATAAAATATTTATAAACGTTCGTCCATACTTAAGTATAATTCAAATTCTTAAGTACCAGCTTGGCGATTGGTAACTTTATCTGCAAACATTTTTCATTAGACACCACAAAACATGGCGTTTTTATCAAAAATATCAACAACAGATGACGAATTAGGGTTGCAAATTAATCATCTTCGTACCCTGCTGCACAAGGAACCTACTACTATAAAATGTACCTATTATTGATTTGGTCCCGCGATCCCTGGGTATACCCATGTTATGACAGTGATCGTTTTCATTTACCATGTATCGCTTGTCTTCTCGATTATTCACTATAAATACGTAATAGCTGCACCGCAAATCATTCAGCACGAGTTGCGGTGGGCCAGTTACCTAGGTAGGTAACCTACCTACTCCCAGTTGGAAATGACGCGGTACTGATGCATGATAAACTTGAGTGGTGAGTAAAGAGTCAGTTTGTCGGTAACTTTACATTTTGATCATTATACTAGATCTGACTAGATTACCGTTAACCAGATACCCTTCAGATGATCTACCTAGAGACTATGCGAGTTTAACGCCATCTATCCATTATAAAGCCACCATCGACTACCCGAATAACTAACATTTGCAACAATTTCAAATAAAACAACTTTTAACTTACAGCAGAATTTTCTAGGACTGCGACGAAAAGCTGCTAGGTATTGTAAGTACTGGGGTCGGAGAACGACGAGGCGGTATACGTATTTTATTAATGAAGTAATTTGATGGATATCGCAAGCAGTGGTCTCGTACACCGGCCACACCTGTCAATAAAAGGAATTTTTCTCCTAAGTAATCGCAAGCTGATGCGTTCACCTTGCCCATGAACTTGCCCAGTTCCATTACGTTAATTGGTCTTTAGCTTTACCCATCTTGCACAAATAGCTCTATGTCATGGAATTCTTATGTAGATATGTGTTTTAGATCTCATAGATATGCTGCCAATATTGTGGTCGAATGGTTGGATGTACAGTGTCGGGCGGGGAGATAGGTATGCCTACCAATATGCAAAAACAGCGATGAATGTATCGATAGGAAGGCTGATGATTTATACATATATTAAGGATATTCTACTAGATTTTGCTACATATACCTTTTTTCTTTCTTTTTCCTTCCATAAATACAAAACCGATTCTTATCGCATTTCCTAGAGAGGATCCATATCCTCTCTCCACATCACCTCCATAGGTGATATGTAGCGATTTTAAATAACCAAGAGGTATATAAAATGAAACTTAAGTCATATAAAACCCTTTACGACCGTTTAGGGTTTAAATACCAGCAGAGGCAGTACCTAACTCTTAGGATAAACTACGAAAGGATTCGTAAGAGAATTCGGCTGCAAAGTTCTGACTTCGAAATCAGATATTTGTTGTAGTGCAGTTACCTATTTATATTTAATTAAAAGAGATTTTATTGTTATGGATGCGAATTACGGGGTATCAAAAAAAAAACAAATTCTGTCAACATTGTCAAACTAATCACAACGCCAATAGTGTTTATAATTTTTATTTTTCTGTTCATTTCACCGTAAAATAGAATAAGCAATGTAAAAAAACCTAGGTACACTTATTACAGGAGATAGTGATCGTGGCGGGCGGCGCGACATTCCCTGTATCCGTGACGATGATGAAGCTAATGCACGCGTTCTTCGCTCTCTTCACCATCCTGCTGCTCATCATCCGGGACAGATATGTCTCCGCCGGAGTTTGCCATGTTAGTCAGTAGCTCCACTCAAAATACTACCCAAAAATACATACAGCACGGCCCGAGGCCACCCGACTCGTTCACGTGTAACTCTAGCATGGGTTTCATGTATTTTTCTCAATAATCAGTAGTGTCTACCTTAAATATTTGTAAGGTAAACTATTAAACAGCCCCCGTATTAGGCCACCCGATAACGAACACTTAGCGATAGGTACATATATTTAAGTAAAATCAAGTCCTAGAGATTCCTAACTAATCGATAGCGAATTAGTAGATATATTTTTGTTACTATTTATACCTCTAATGCTGCAAACACTGTCAACCACACAAGTAGGTAGTGCTAGTAAAATTCGATGAAACCATGGCGCTTGAGTCGTCTATCATAATAGCTCTCGTCGCTATCCTAATTAATAGCTATACGAAAATGTATACTTTTCAATTTCAATAGCAATGTGTCGCATATTCATATTTATTTGATTGGTTCGCTAGCTAAGCAGGCGTTCAATTTAATCCATCCAGTGTTGTCATTCTAATAATTTTACAAATTGTAGAGAAGGGATTTTTGATTATGAAAAACCTGTGTTTGAAATCTTATCATTTGTTTTACAGGTAAAGAGACGGAGCATCAATGCGTTTGAGTGCTCTCATGGCGACACGCCTTTAACTTCCGGGTCGTTACCTTCAAAAGACTGTGTTGTATGTGCACGCGCCGCGAGCTACGGTGATAATCTGTGTGACCAGCCCAAATACAAACGTGACCCCGACATTCACATCGATGACGAATACTTAGGCATCGATCCCCGTGACTAAATAAAATTATCTGTTGCTTACTTTAATAAAAGTCAGTATAACTTATTATAGGTACATATTGTAGGTATGTCGATACAGTGACAAAATAAAAATTGCAAGACCCGTTTAGCATTTTATTTAAAACATCACCATCCAGTTCTTCTTGGCTCTGCTCTGTCAATGTTAGAGATTTAAAGTAAATTGAAAGGGACTTATTAAGAACACGGCCTAGTTGGTGACGTGAAAGTTCGTCTCCTCGCAGCTGGAACCATGAGATATTTGACATTCTTTTTGTAGTATGGGCAAGCAGGTTCGTCACATCCTAAGACATCGGCTTCTCGTACTACTGGACCCCCCCTGTGCAACAATTCGTCTCCAATTATCAACCTTCTGGCGCAAGCTATGAGACAAGGTCCGCATACTGCCACTGCACACAATGCTGCTAAAAATTCCAGCACAAACATTACAATGTCACTCCACATAGTCTGATTTATTAGCGCAATTCAATATATATTCCATGGGGAGCAATTTGACGCAATAGTAAAAAAAACTCTAGGAAATATATATTATAATGAAAATATAATTAAATAAGAGTTATATCAATAATTTATAACAAAAATACATAGAAGAAATACATCAATCGGTGATTACAATTACTATTGACAAGTAAAACTGTAATGTCATTATTACATTACAGTATTTTTAAATGTATTTATGGGAACAAGCCAGTAACAATACAAATTATTGGATATTTTTTTACTAAATATCCTGGCAGCACCTTCTTCTGTCAAAGTCATAAGATCTTGCTATCATGTATGTGTCATGCTGCATGCAGCCGTCTGTTTTCCGTTCCGTTTAGTTTGACGTTTCTATATGTAGGTTGCAGCGTGCGGGTGGGGAGGTGTTTATTTATTAGAAAATATAAATTTATGCCAGGAAAATATCATAATAAATAACTGGAAGCTGAACGTTTCAAGTATTATGTATATTATTGGTCCTATAAATATATTTTTCCTTACATGTGCATAGTTATAATCACGCAAAATGAGTCCGAGAATGGCTGTGGGGTAAGTGATCCTAAACATTTGATAAATAAGCTCGTATCCTAAGTATAATATGAGTGAAATTCAAGGCCTAGATGCGTGCCGGCGAACGCGGGATGCGTGCGGCGAACAGAATGCAACGGTAATCATGGCCACATTATTGTTACAATCGTTTTATGTTAGACGTGGTTTATTTTACAAAATGCAGACTTAAGCGAAATTGTAGGTAAGTGTATGGTACGTGCATTGTTTGCACTTTGCTTATGTTTATTACCTGATACGGAGTGAGGCTGTAAAACTTTGATATAAACCTCATTTGATAGTAGAGTAATATTACAAGTTTTTTTCAAACTGTAGTACTTACCTACCTACTTACATGTACAGCTCATGGTTATGCATGTGATCTGGTCTATAGGTTTCGTATATTGAACAGTTATTAAAACATGAAGTCACTCCTCATAAAGATAGATGGATATAAAATTGACAACAATTAAAACCGCAGACTTCTAACATTATAGATTTTCCTTTAACCTGAGTCCATTATATTATACTTTGCCCATAATATTATGCAATTAATTTATATAATCTTTTTAGGTATTTATACGTAAATAAATATTAGTTTCAGTTGGTATTGTTATAAAATTTACTCATCCTGATTATACAATGTTAACCTTAAATATGTTTAATAATATGAGTAAAGTCAACTTAAAACCACATTTAGTGACTTGTCAATGTTAGCTAGCTTCAAATATTAGAACAAAAATATGTACCAATATTTACAGAGCTTAGCTATAACAATATATTTATAATTTTGTTTGAATTTGGTGTTTAATGTAAATAAATATAACTTTGTATAAAAAAAAATTATAGATTACCATTTTAGGATTTCACACTAAAATCTGTTTAGCTGTTAAACTCCACATGGTATAAACTTAAAGCTATAACAAACTGTTTATATTGGAGCTTAAAATTGGGAAAATAATTTAGTAATTGTTATAATATTCCAGTCTGCTGGGTGTGGGGTGTGCAGTGGTGATGTGGCTGATATCTCATCTGTACCAGATGCTGTTGGACACATACGAACAGACAACATCAATCAATGATCTTGAATACTCATGGTAATCACTTCTTTTAGCCCACTCTGGTTTGAATATAACATACATGGAGACTGGTTTACTTTTAATAATTTAACAAAAGTAACACTCTGTGACCTTGTAATCTTCTTTATAAAACAATCAATAAATATATCATATTACTGTAGTGCTATGCTACCTTGACCTATGCTAACTGTTATTTAGAATATCAATAGCCAGTAGCTAGACGGGCCACCCTCATAAGCTACAGATTCTCACTCCAAGCTCAAGCATTTAGCCTAGCTGGAGGGGCTAATATGATGACTACTGTGATTGATGAAGTCAGAAATATTTACAAAAAAATGCTAATATAAATATTGTAAGAAAATTATTAGTTTGATAATAAATTACAAGCCATTTCTGAAGTATTCTCACATGGGAAACGAATCTATAACCTCCCTCCCAGTGCAGTGGGGTGGATGGTTGCGTTAAAACGGCGTCATTCAGTGTGATGTCAGTAACAGTAAAGTTGTTTAATCCAATATCTATAGTCTCAAGATATTAGATGTTATGTTAATACAAGATTGATTGTTCCAGGTTCTTCCGGTTGATCTTGAATCTGATTGGTTACTCCACAGTGCTCCTACCAATGTTCATTTCCTACAAATATTTGGAGAGGACTAACTATTTCGATAAGATAAGTGAGTGCTACCCGTGCGCGTATTGATTACACATCTCGTGTTCCGATATGTTTATACACCTAATCTTGCGTTTAAAACCATGATGCTGATAAGGAGTAGTGATTTTAAATTAAATTATTGAGTGTGCAAGATTGGCAAACCCTGTAAATTTACTTTACATGATTTTTTAAATATGAACTAGGTTAATCACATCACGCTATATGTCTGGAGCTATATGTACCTGTGTATTTGTAATAAGTTTTGGCGATTTAAAAAAATTATCAGCCCACTGAGTTTCTTGCCGGATCTTCTCAGTTGAGGTTGCGTTTCGATCCGGTGGTAGTATAGTAGTATATAAGAAAAAAATGTAAACTTGACAATTTGTAAGTGCCCCCATAGGCCTATACAAAATAAATGATTTGACTTTGACTTTGACTTTGACACGCTACCTACTGTAACGGTAATTTTTGGTGGAGAATGGAATACCTTGTTATCTTAAACATTTAACATTAATTTGTAAGATTACTTTGGTGTGAAATGCAGTTTACCTCTAGGGTATTGGGTACCTCGTAAGGGTATGCTCTTACGGCGCTTACATGCGTGAAGTTGTGTGATAATCTGGATACTGCACGGGTTCTCGTTTGAACAGCGACAAGCACGTCCGCATTATCTCGCGCGCTGTTCGCGTGCTTCGGCGAGCCTGGCGAGCGGCTGCCGGAGAGCGGCAAGCCGGCGCGCCGCGAGGGGGGGGAGGGGGGGGAGGGCGCCGAGCTGGCGCTGTGCTGCACCGGCCTCATGGGCTCCTACCTGGTGTGGGGGCTGCTGCAGGAGAAGATCATGACTACGGTATGCAAGCCCAGAGCCCTGAGCGTCGATACCCAGCTCTCTGGTACCCAAAAGTCTGCCATTAAACTAATGACTTTTGACTAGCACAACTATTAAAGCCTTGCTTTATATCCAGAGTGGGACCCCATTTCTCTTTCACACTCAATTTTAATTCATCAATATTCCGCTTTGTGAGATATCAAGAAAAAAAATTGATTGTCACTCATAAGTACATCATCAGATTTACTATAGGCTGAGCCAAGCAGCATGATCTCAGTAATACATGAAAAGGCAATTTACCTTCCTGGACTCCAATGACTATCCGATAATGTGTGGTGGTGTGGTGTGAATGCAGAAGTACACGATGTCGGACGGCAGCGCGGTGCGGTTCACGGACTCGCAGTTCCTGGTGTTCGTGAACCGGCTGACGGCGTTCCTGGTGGCGGGCGCGCGGCTGGCGTGCTCGGGCCAGCCGCTGGCGGTGGCGCCGCTGTACCAGCTCTCGTACTGCGCGCTCACCAACGTGCTGAGCGCCTGGTGCCAGTACGAGGCGCTCAAGTACGTCAGCTTCCCCACGCAGGTGATACATCCGTCGGACGATCACATTATCACTGCTGAGTTCACAAAGGACTTAATATGACAACGTAATTGCCACTACTGACCAGATTTTCCTTTTGATTCTTCAAAACAAACAATAGTCAATTATTGGACAGATAAACAATAATTCAAGTATTTCTCTTGCAAAAGTATGTCAGTGTATGTTGCATCTCTTAGTGTAAAGCAATTGTATGACAGTGCAGATATTGCCTGCGGGGCAATTCTCGGCTTGCGAGAATTGGGTCTCTGGTCAGTGTAAATGTTGCCTGGTGCAGTGTAGGTATAACAAGTGTGTGATAGTGTGTAAATATTGTCCGGCTGAGTGTAAAGGGCGCGTGTGGCCGGCAGGTGCTGTCCAAGTCGTGCAAGGTGCTGCCGGTGATGCTGATGGGCAAGCTGGTGTCGCGCACCAAGTACGAGTTCTACGAGTACGCGACCGCCGCGCTCATCTCCGCCGGGATGGTCGCCTTCATGTTCGGCAGCCGCGACGACGACCACGGTAAACTACCAAAACTAACTAAACTATTTGTCTGCACTATACATATTGCCGTCTTGCTTAATATTACGACTATGAATAGGACGGCAACACACTTCCGTGGCAAAAATATCACTATATAAATTATAGTAAGCCAGATGAACTTATAAATAAGTTCTGTTTTGTGAATATTAGTAGAAAGTCCTCGTAGATGTAGTTCGCACCGTTAGATACGGTTACGGGCGTACCATAAAGCCACAAAAGGTGATCGCCGCTACGCCGTATAGTGAGCAGCGCTACGCCGTAAAGTGAGCGTTGCGATGCCGTATAGTGAGCGTTGTGACGCCTTAAGGTGATCGTCGCTAGGCCGTATAGTGAGCGTTGCGACGCCGTATAGTGAGTTTCGCGACGGCCTAAGGTGATCGTCGCTACGCCGTATAGTGAGCGTTGCGATGCCGTATAGTGAGCGTTGTGACGCCTTAAGGTGATCGTCGCTAGGCCGTATAGTGAGCGTTGCGACGCCGTATAGTGAGTTTCGCGACGGCCTAAGGTGATCGTCGCTACGCCGTATAGTGAGCGGCGCTACGCCGTAAAGTGAGCGTTGCGATGCCGTATAGTGAGCGTTGTGACGCCTTAAGGTGATCGTCGCTAGGCCGTATAGTGAGCGTTGCGACGCCGTATAGTGAGTTTCGCGACGGCCTAAGGTGATCGTCGCTACGCCGTATAGTGAGCGGCGCTACGCCGTAAAATGAGCGTTGCGATGCCGTATAGTGAGCGTTGTGACGCCTTAAGGTGATCGTTGCTAGGCCGTATAGTGAGCGTTGCGACGCCGTATAGTGAGTTTCGCGACGGCCTAAGGTGATCATCGCTACGCCGTATAGTGAGCGGCGCTACGCCGTAAAGGGAGCGTTGCGATGCCGTATAGTGAGCGTTGCGACGCCTTAAGGTGATCGTCGCTAGGCCGTATAGTGAGCGGCGCTACGTCGTGAAGTGAGCGTTGCGATGCCGTATAGTGAGCGTTGTGACGCCTTAAGGTGATCGTCGCTACGCCGTATAGTGAGCGGCGCTACGCCGTAAAGTGAGCTTTGCGATGCCGTATAGTGAGCGTTGTGACGCCTTAAGGTGATCGTCGCTAGGCCGTATAGTGAGCGTTGCGACGGCCTAAAGTGATCGTCGCTAGGCCGTATAGTGAGCGGCGCTACGCCGTAAAGTGAGCGTTGCGATGCCGTATAGTGAGCGTTGCGACGCCTTAAGGTGATCGTCGCTAGGCCGTATAGTGAGCGTCGCGACGCCGTATAGTGAGTTTCGCGACGGCCTAAGGTGATCGTCGCTACGCCGTATAGTGAGCGGCGCTACGCCGTAAAGTGAGCGTTGCGATGCCGTATAGTGAGCGTTGCGACGCCTTAAGGTGATCGTCGCTAGGCCGTATAGTGAGCGTCGCGACGCCGTATAGTGAGTTTCGCGACGGCCTAAGGTGATCGTCGCTACGCCGTAGAGAGAACGTCGAGACGCCTTAAGGTGATCGTCGTTAGACCGTATAGTGAACGTCGCGGCGCCGTATAGTGAGCATCGCGACGCCGTATGGTGAGCGTTGCGACGCCGTATAGTGAGTATCGCGACGCCGTATAGTGAGCGTCGCGACGGCTTATAGTGAACGTCGCGACGCCGTATAGTGGGCATCGCGACGCCGTGTAGTGAGCGTCGCGACGGCTTATAGTGAACGTCGCGACGCCTTATAGTGAGCGTCGCGAAACCTTATAGTTAGCGTCGCGACGCCTTATAGTGAGCATCGCGACGGCCTAAGGTGAATGCCATGACGCCATATAGTGAGCATCGTGACGCCGTATAGTGAGCGTCGCGACACCGTATAGTGAACGTCGCGACGGCCTAAGACGATTGTCGCGACGCCTTATAGTGGGCGTCGCGACGGCTTATAGTGAACGTCGCGACGCCGTATACTGAGCATCGCGACGCCTTATATAGAGCATCGCGTCGCCGTATACTGAGCGTCGCGACGGGCTCAGGTGAACGTCGCGACGGCGTATAGTGAGCGTCGCGACGCCTTAAAGTGATCGTCGCGACTTCAAGCCCTGTAAAGAAAAAAAACATAAGTCAAAAGCTACGCCTGTTTATGTTGCATGTTAGGAATATTCGCAAGAAGCAATGTCTTATAGCACATTCCCCTTTGGAGTTAGTCAGTAAAGTCAGTACTTTTGACCATGCAATCTGTTTCGAACCCTGTACTTGTGACAAATAAAAATTAAAAACTATGAAAATAATAAGTTCAAACACGATGCTGAGGTTACTACTACCTAAGTGGTTCTATGTACAACAAAGTTAATAAAGCATTAGAAAGGGAATGGTCCCTTTCTCTAAATAAATGTAAAAGAAAATGTACTTCTTGGCTTTTAATTTATTATCCTATGATGACACATTGATTATACATACATACTTTAGCACATAACACACACACACACAACACACACATACACACACAAAGAGTGGTTTCACTATGCATCTCCAGGGTGTTTCAGAAGTCCGAAATAATAGTTGAATGTTTGCATGAGTTTCGGCTATACAAGTGAGCGGTGAATACATTGTATCGTCAGCGTCGGTGGTGTCCCCTTGGTCGGGCGCGTGCCTGCTGGCGCTGTACATGGCCAGCGACAGCTTCACGTCGTCGTGGCAGGGTGCGGTGTTCGCGCGCAGCGGCTGCGGCGCGCTGCAGATGCTGTGCGGCGTCAACCTCTTCTCCATCGCGCTCACCGCCGCCGCGCATCCCTTCTACCGCACCTCGCCGGCGCTGCTCACGGTATTGTACACTACATTATTTGACAACTATTTGGTCAAAAATATATATTTTTACATTACATAGTTTTTTTTATCTGTAGTTTACGTGGGTTTACATCATCTGCACTTTTCTGCACTGCGTCAGACATCGTTACTTCCAATAACAAAATTATATTATAAATGATTGTTTTGTTTAAATAGAAGTAAAGCATTGAGCTTTAAAAATATATCAATCAAAAAGAGATTTGAGTAAATAAATTTTCGTTAACATTTTACTGCAAAAATATATTAAAAATAATAAAAGCTGACTTAATGAGTATTGATGAGTATTAATATCTCCATTGAATGAGTATTAATATCTCCATTTGAACAGACACTTCGTAAACGGGCGTGTGGCGTGTCAGCAGAGGTCGAAACTGGTCAGTAAAGTCAGTAGTTCAGGTGCTGAAAGATAAACGTATCTTTCTGCACCTGTCAGTAGCGTTTACAGCCAAAAGCTATTTTCATAAACTGGTCTGGTGTACGAAGCTAGTGAAGTCGCCTCTCACCAACAAATGCGAAAAATGTGGTATTCATTCACCACAATTTGCCACTCGCTAATTATGAGTACTAAACTAATGAATAAAACAAATATTTGACGTGCGATTATAAAAATAAATATGACCATAACCTATTGTGGTATGAATTACCTTGTGTAAAATAATTCGAATTATTTGAATTTTACCATCCGGAATCCGGCTGGATACTGAATAACTATCCGGTATCCGGCCGGATACTTTTTTACTATCCTGTATCCGGCCGGATACTGAATTACTATCCGGCATCCGGCCGAATAATAAATTACTAGTCGGTATCCGGCCGAATACTTCTTTACTATCCGGCCGGATAGTAAATTACTATCCAGTATCCGGCCAGATACTGAATAACTATCCGGTATCCGGCCGGATACTGAATAACTATCCGGCATCCGGCCGGATACTGTTTTACTATCCGGTATCCGACAGGATACTGAATTACTATTCGGTATCCGGCCGAATACTTTTTTACTATCCGGCATCCGGCCGCATACTAAATTACTATCCGGTATCCGGCCGGATACTGTTTTACTATCCGGCCGGATACTGAATTACTATCCGGCATCCGGCCGGATACTGAATTACTATCCGGTATCCGGCCGGATACTGAATTACTATCCGGCATTCGGCCGCATACTAAATTACTATCCGGTATCCGGTCGGATACTGTTTTACTATCTGGCCGGATAGTAAATTACTATCCGGTATCCGGCCGGATACTGAATAACTATCCGGTATCTGGCCGGATACTGTTTTACTATCCGGTATCCGGCCGCATACTAAATTACTATCCGGTATCCGGCCGGATACTGAATTACTATCCGGTATCCGGCCGGATACTGAATTACTATCCGGCATTCGGCCGGATACTAAATTACTATCCGGTATCCGGTCGGATACTGTTTTACTATCCGGCCGGATAGTAAATTACTATCCGGTATCCGGCCGGATACTGAATAACTATCCGGTATCTGGCCGGATACTGTTTTCTATCCGGTATCCGGCCGCATACTGAATTACTATCCGGTATCCGGCCGGATAGTAAAACAGTATCCGGCCGGATAGTCAAAGTCAAAGTCAAATCATTTATTCTGTATAGGCCTATGGGGGCACTTACAAATTGTCAAGTTTAATTTTTTTTTCTTATAATCTACTATACTACCATTGGATCGAAACGCGACCTCAACTGAGAAGATCCGCAAGAAACTCAGTGGGCTGATCATTTTTTTAAATCGCCAATACTTATTACAAATACATAGGTACATATAGCTCCAGTGTGTTGCCTTTAGAGCTGCTTTTAATAATAATGATAAGATAATAATACGTTAGTAAGGCAACACACGCTACACTTTGACACGATGGGCAATAATTTTATTTTTGATTTGAATCTGAGCTGTACTGTCCCAAGCTGATTTATCATTAAAATAAAAATAATAAATCATATTGGCAAACATGCAAGCTATTCGGTGCTATAATGTAATTCTAATTTCATTATGACCGAAGGGTAGATTCGTTAACATGATTTACAACTTCAAATTTCAATTTATATTTCAGAGTTTATTGTCATATTTCAATCCTACTACAAGAGCGGGTCGTTTTGTTTGCGCTGATCACAACGTATATGGTACCTAATGAATGTGTAATGTGGTCAGCATCCAGTGTTCCTGACGGACTGCGCGGTGCTGTCGGCGAGCTCGACCCTGGGCCAGCTCTTCATCTACCGCACCATCGCGCGCTTCGGGGCCGTCGTCTTCACCATCATCATGACGCTACGACAGGTCACTATATGACTATGACAAATTAAAATAAGGCATACAAATCCAAGGGTATGTTTTACGACACGCGCTCTCGTTGGAATACCACAATGCCCGTATGATCGGCGACGCGAAGCTTTAAAACCGTCCACTGTAGAGCCCCGATACCCAGGGCCGTCTTAAACTATGCTGGGGCCCTTGGGCACGCAAGAATTTGGGGCCCTTTTGGAAAGTAAAAAAACATTTTTGTTGTTGTAAATGTTGTAAATACCTTCTGATAAAATTACTGATTTGTGAAAAAAGTGGAATGTACCAAAATGTTTTGAGAATAAATGTGTGAGAGAAATTGTCGGTCCTTCGGGCCCCCTGAGAATGGGGGCCCTGGGCACGGGCCCCGTGTGCCCTAATAGTGAAGACGGTGTGGCCGATACCGTCCGGTGCTGAGCCCTAGAGTAGTAAGTGGGGCACACTGGGGCGAAGACGACGCTCGTGTCAAAATTGTTGCCAATATCAAAACAAACTTTATATCAATACGCATAAAGGTTGAATTACTGTCTTAACAGCCACGCCCGGACGCGTCAATATTCGCTTGCGCTATCGGTCATTTCCATCGGTGTCGTTACAGAATAAACTCTTTATATGTGTCAATACAAACTTTCAATACACATCGTTTTGGGACTGTCAAAATTGTTGACGCGTGAGAGTTGTGCCTGTATGCCTTATGCCCTTATGCCGATTATCTCGGCGCTCTAAAACTGACTGTCGCGGCGCCCATTACCGGCCATCGAGGTGGCCTAATAGCCTTTTTAGGGATAGGGATTTTTTTGTCTATTTTGTTATGTGCTATGTTCTGTTATGCTAGGGTTATGCCATAATATTGAATGTGTTTGTGTGTCAGGCGGTGTCGATCCTGGTGTCGTGCGCGGTGTACGGCCACGGCGTGTCCGCGGGCGGCGCGTGCGGCGTGTGCGCGGTGTTCGCGGGCGTGTTGCTGCGCGTGTACTGCCGCCAGCGGCTGCGGCGCCGCACGCGCGAGAGACAGACCGAAGCCTAGCCCGCCGTGACATCGCTCGCCATAACAAACATCACTTTCGTTTCATCTAATTCCAAAATGGACGCCGTATACGTTATCTGTATCCCCTAACTATATGATCACGATCCCCCATATCGTACTGTTCAGAAAAACCCTCAGATGCATACCCTTATCGTGTATCATCGTCGTGTAAGCTTACTCGACGCCACGTTCCAATAAATAGGATCAAAGGCATATCTCAAAACACAGGCTATATTCTAGGTTCAGGCGAGTTCGGACTCAAGTCAACATAAACCGTTTTTATCTCATTATTTTTGCAAAATAGTCGTTAGACGATACGCCAATCGTAAGGAACCAAACTATGCAACGCTATTTTGGGTTGTTTGTTGGTGAGTAGATACTATATGTACACGGCAGGCAATGGGGATGAGGTGTAACTCATTTCTTCTTACTTTTAGGTTGAGTGACGTAAAGGAGTTGTCAATATAATATATCTATGATCTTGTACCACGGTGTCCGGAATATGTTGTCATATTTACTTACATTGTGATTTAAAACAGACAGCATATTGCATCCACAATGTTTCTGTAGTACATAACTGGAGTTATTAGGTACGGAAGTTTTCTTACGTAAATTTAGAAATAAACTATTATTAAGTGTTGTGAATGGGCTGTAAATATAGTAGGTATATAGTTAGTAAGATGAGTGTAGTATCATATTGTAAATATGTACCTGTAGTTTATGTATATAATATTGTATGTTTGTGCGTCAGCGCGAGGCGTCGCCGGTCAATTATTCGAGTATTTGGGTATATTATAATAATTTATTTACAAACGCATAATATAAATAATATGAGATGTCGACCACTGTTTTCTTCTATAGAATAAAACAAGTCAGTATGAAATTAATTTAAAAAAATAAAGTATGTTACTCATATGATTGGTCTAGGTTATTAATTATATTAAAATGTTTTCTAAAGATTTAATAACAAATATATACTTATATTTGTTTTGTAACGCCGTGTTGTGTTAGTTCTACTCGAAATATTTGTATGATAGCAACAGTATTTAATACAATGACTGGAACACATTTAAAATGTGTTCTCTAGGAAAGATTTTGTTAACTACTTATTATACGATATCTGCTAATATATGTGTTTATTTTAACTAAATGTCAGTAGTATACTATTGAATGGAAAGATATTTCTAATGCAAAGAGGGGAGAATCTTTTTGCGGGTACCTATAGCTAACAGAAATAAGGGTTCCTTTTTTAGGGTTTCGTACCCAAAGGGTAAAACGGGACCCTATTACTAAGACTCCGCTGCCCGTCCGTCTGTCTGTCTGCCTGCCTGTCACCAGGCTGTATCTCATGAACCGTGGCAGTTAGACGGTTGAAATTTCCACTGATGACGTATTTCTGCTGCCGCTATAACCAAATAAAAAAAACGATAAAATAAATATTTAAGGGGGCTCCCATACAACAAACGTACAACAATATTTTTGCTCGTTTTTGCTCGATATTGATAACGGCAACAAGCAGATGCTTGAAATATTCACAGAATTTGTAGTAATATATTCGATTTAAAAATAAATAATAAAATAAAATAAATGTTTAAGGGGGGCTCCCATACAATAGACATTATGATCTTTTTGCCGTAAGTTTTTATAGATAATGGTACGGAACCCTTCGTGCGCGGGTCCGACTCGCACTTGGCCCGTTTTTCCTTTTTAGGTACGGAACCCTAAAAAGCGCCAGTCAAACTCAAATCCCATAAGCATCGCTTGTAGTATAGGTACCATTCAATGGACTGGGGTCGAACCCAACACCTAGCCAGGTCATATTCTGATAAGGGTGTTTCAGAATTTTTCTGCAAATGAGAATCAAAGCCGCAACTACCTCCTGGTGCACTGGTGCAGTGACAAAATGGACCGCAAGGTAAACGCAGTGGTTATTTATTCTGTGATGTAAACCATACCACACTCGAAGCAATAGACCAATCCGACACCAAAGGATTCCTTATTCTAGGCAGGATGCAATTCGAGGGTTTAGGTATATTGGCTGCGGGTGGAAAAGAAATCGGCTGACTGTCACTGGCTGTATAAATAATAAAACCTTTAAATGTTTTGACGAAAGTCACTTCACTTCACAAAAGTCAAAGAAATTTTTATTGTTATATTTGTTTTACGTAAAATTTATCCGGTGAGTTAGGTATTTCAGTGGTTTCGTATGCCGCAGCCGAGTGTCGCCAGCATGGTGTGGCTGGCCAACCCCATCAGCATCAACAACTACTATGAGTTCAAGCAGTTTGAGAGCACCTTCTTCGAGAAAGACGAATAGATAAGGTTTGTGGCTATGTGTGAAAACGCCAGGGAGAGGGTCAGGTACCCTCTCAGACGCCAGCTGAGAATACTATCATCCTTTATCGATCACCCAACAACTAAAAGTTCACCAATTGGCCAATTGTTATTTACGTAGTCGCTAGCGTTAGCTTATACCAGACTGATTCACACGAGCCTGTAGTTACACCAATTAAGGATACAGTTTCAAAATTGGGTTATAGTCGATCGATACCGTTTTGGAAGGAGGTCGAACAAATGTGGGTTCTCCAATCTGAGTAGGTACAATTAACACTTCCCGGTGTAGATAGGTACTTCGCATAGTAACTATTTTGTATGGTAATTAAACCCACATAAGCCGGCAATCTAGCATACAACTTAGCCAAACCTAGAGGGCTAACACATGCACCAAGATAAGCGTAATGTGCTGAATGGTGTCGCACCAAGTCGATTTC
This sequence comes from Ptilodon capucinus, assembly GCA_914767695.1. Lineage (NCBI taxonomy): Eukaryota > Metazoa > Arthropoda > Insecta > Lepidoptera > Notodontidae > Ptilodon > Ptilodon capucinus. Next base: position 238,663 of record OU611828.1, read on the forward strand.
TTTCGTAACGCATACGAGAGAGATACAAAATTAAAACACATTTTTACTACCGGCTGTGCTAGCAATGCACTTGAAGCTATAGTAGAAAATGCTTGATGTGACGTGATTCCAAAAGAGATAAAATTGATGCCTACGCGGCCATACTGATCCTACTGGTTATCAACTCATTAAGATATATTGTGTGCATCCCCTGTATCCTCCCCATATCGCCACCTGGAAAATGCAAGGATAAGACTCAAGTAGAAAATGCCATGATTTGGGCTATGCTTGCGAGCACGCAACAAAATGCCTCCGGGCTCGGTTAGGGATGAACCGAAGGGTTCAGCACGATACTTGGGGATCTAGTGGCGTGTGTCCCTTAGGTGTCGAGCATGCTGGTGCAGCTGGCGATGGCGGCGGCGCTGGCTGCAGGTCTGGCGCCGTGCGTGCTGCAGCGAGCCTGCCCGGCGCGCCGCCCCCGCCCGCCCTCCAGCGTGTGCATGCACCGCGTCGACCGGATACCACCCACACGTACCTAACATTACAACATATCAGCCCCAAGCCTTAAATTGTATTAGCTGACGATAAGTACGTAGGTCATGTGACTACGTGACTCGTGCCAACCAATCTCTACCTATTGCTACTGCTTGCTATTGCAACTTGGCGTAACGATTTGTTAAAGCTCTAGTAGACAAACATCTTGTCTTGGGGAGCTGATACCGCCACATCTTCAATATGTGCAAACAATAACTTGAATCCTGTGGAAAATCTAATTGTTCTCAACTTTTATAATCTTAGAGTTATCACCAAATGAAATTTCAACTAGAAGTTAAAGGAGTGCATATTTCCTCCTCATTTAGCTCTATATCCTGCGTTTGGATGAGTTACTATTTACGCTTATATAACTAAAAGGTAATTTTTAACAGTTTTATAAATTCTTTCCTTTTCAGAATGTGCTACACCGAAAACAATGAAGCATAATAAATAAAACATTATGAAATTAACAAGAATATATTTGACTTGCATACTCCTACTTTAACATTACTGGGATAACCAAAATAATCTACGTACTTTCGAAAATATTTATTTAATAATAGGTGAGTGAAACCTGCACCCCCGCTAAGAACCGTGTAACTACGTACCGAAGTTAAATATCTAAAATATGCCGCCTTATTTATAAACGTTGTGTGCAAGCGTTAAGACAATGGCGCAGAATTATTCGGCGGATGATTGGTCCGTGTTGTGATACCGCATGTCCGCATGTTGACCAAACAAGCGGCGTATTGTTCTATCCCATAATATTCGCCCCCCTACCATGAAACATGTGGATAACTTTTATCTTATTTTATAGTACCTATAAATAAACCATTAAAATCTTTTCGCTGATTTCGAATGAAATGAGTAGTGGGAGCCGAGTGGTCGAAGGCGTGCACCTTGCAATCGAAGTTTGCAGGTTCGAACCCCCGTTCGCACTTCTGGGATTTATGTGCGAATCTAATTTTTATCCGAGATAATCACTTGCTATGAAAAGGTGAAGGAAAACATCGTGAGAAAACCTGCACGTCTGAGGGAACTTGACTAGTTTTCCATAGATGTGTGAAGTCTGCCAACCCGCACTGGGCCAGCGTGGTGGACTATGGCCTGAATCCCCCTCGCATTGAGGGGAGGCCCGTGCCCAGCAGTGGGATGTTAAAATGGCTGTATTAGTAGTAGTAATAGAATGAAATGTATCTCGTCGTTTTTAGCTGTACAAATCTTTGCGACAATAACCTAAACGCTCCAGTGTTACCTATAGTTTAGTCTACTCCAAAGATTTAACATATTTGTGCATACCTATTATAAGAGCACCTATGCATTGTAGGCATATACAGTTAAATATTGCAAAGGCAAAGCTATGTTTTTTCTTCTTAAGGCTTTATCATTATTTTTTTCCCCACGTCCAGGCAGCCAACATAATCGTAAACCTTGAACATTTATTTACAGATACCCATACTAAGCTTTTAAAAAGTAAACGACAATCCAATCGCGTGACACCTCGTGGTGGCGGTTGTATAGGATGCGCCGGCGCATAAATAGGCATGCCAAGAGGTGCACGCGCGAGTGTCACTGTAAGCGGTGCTGTGGGTGCCGTTGGTTACTCTGCTGTTGTTCCTGTCGCTGCTCCTGCACTAAGAGCACCTCGTGATCATGTCGCTCGCTACTCAACACTTGTGCCTCGGATTACTGCTCGGAATAGTAGCTGTCTCCCAACAGGTAACAAGGACAAGGACCTGGACAGACTCTGCAGTATCAATTACATTCCATAAAGTTGAACAAATTTCCAACATCCTCTCTTCAACGGCATTCGAGATAGAAGCTTAGACACAATATTCTTATTACTATTTGGTGCGTGGTGCTCATTTAGTGAGTAGGTAAATACCTACTCACAAGAAGACTTGGAGTTATGTTCTTTCAACTCTTCACATGTAGTTGAGGACATGAGAATGTAGAGTTCTATTAAATAGGCGGGTTTGGGATCGTACCTACTGACATGACATAAAATTAAACATGCCAATAAAATTATTCAATATATTATGTAGATTTACGCTGTGCCGTTTGGGCTAACAGCACTGGTTGCAAAGCAACCGTGAGAATTCGTTGGAAAAAAACATTATTTATAGTACAGGTGGAAATAATTTGTTTGTATTTGTTTCAGGCGGCAACTGGGTGTAAGAACTGCGTTGTAAGTTTTTTAAATCTTAACGGTACTTATTAGATATGGATAAAAACCCAAGCGGAAATCCAATAATTACTTAAATAGCCATCAGCAGTGAAATATGTATCCATAACTCCTATAATGACTACTATCATGGACTCTCATCAACCCTCTTGAATCGTTAACGGTTTTAGGTATCGTCGATATTCTTCGGGAACGTAGGTACATCACCTGGCTGGCCTCTGTCGCTATCCTAGAGGAACCTTATAAGCCTTTATAGGCTATAAACGATTATTTTTTGTAGCTCCTCTCACTCGAAATACTTGAACAGTATAAGATACTTACTTTTCATGTAAACAGCTAATTTTTAACCATCGTCAAGGAACTAATGATGTGACAACCACCCCATGCTCGCCACTTCTCCGGTAAAGCTGTAAAGGCCACCTCACGGCCAACAGTGTAAGTCCTTCAAAAAAAAAACCACCCCATATCGGATATTAACCTGACTGATAAATATTGTTTAGATGTTAGGCAAGGAGGAGAAGGCGATGTTCCGCGCTCACTCGGAGGCGTGCCTGGCGCAGTCGCGTGTGGAGCCGCAGCTGGTGGAGCTGATGCTGGGCGGCGAGCTGGTGGACGCGCCCGCGCTGCGCCGCCACGTGTACTGCGTGCTGCTCAAGTGCAAGGTCATCGGCAAGGACGGCAAGCTGCACAAGACGGCGGTGCTCGGCAAGCTGGCCGCCAGACCTGATGCTAAGAACGCTACCAAGGTCTTGCTGCAGTCATTATACTTACAATTTGTCTCCACATTTTTACCATTACTTGTTATTTAGGTTGGGTTTTAGTTTTCTCTGATCGTGACAGTTAGTCGTCACTAACCCCCACCACCCTACCCTACCTACCTCCTACCCTCGTATACAGCCCCCAGACGCCCGCGCCTGTTTATTGTATGCCAATATTAAAACTCTGTGTCAATATGCATAAGGATTGAATTTCTGTTGTAAAAGCCACGCCCGCACGCGTCAAAATTTCGTTAAAGAATGATTTTGTTTTTATGTATCAATACAGTTCGTTTTGGTATTGACATAATAAATCACGTACGAGCATCCACGCCCAGCCCAGGGTGCGGGAGGGCTGATGCAACACGTACAATTCAGGAATTAGACATCCACAACACTTTTACTATCTAGGTGCTTGTAACGTTTCAGGTTCTAGAGAGCTGCGCAGATCAGACTGGCGACACTCCCGAGGACCTCGCCTGGAACCTGTTCCGGTGCGGGTACGACAAGAAGGCGCTGCTGTTCGCCTACATGCCGACCAACGTCGGCGGCGACACCGACAACAACTCCTAGTCGACGTTCACCTGCCCTAGTTTAATCCACACCCCAGAGATGGCGGCACTAATATTTCAGTCTTGCTTTTTGTTTCGATTCGAACCACGTCTTCTGTAAAATGCACACTTGTAAGAATATTAAAATTATGTAAAGATTCCCCATTATAAACATAACAAATTTCATGTTGTCGTTTTGTTCGATAGTCGTGCAAGTTCTCGATTCCGTTCCTGCAAAATATGGTTCACACGGCCAGTTAGATAAATTAATAAATTTATTCTTAACAGTATCAAAACATTACAGTACCTATAGCTATAGCAATTTTCGAGTTTTTTTCGCACAGTAAGTAGGAAGAAATAGTCAATTCATATACAAACAAGACCACTCAACTAGGTAGCTACACGAATAAAATTAAGCATATTTACCTCATTTTCTACGAATAAAGAATCCGGAAGTCCTATCATACGATATAGACCCCAGATCCATCTCGAAAACCGTTCTCGGAAGGTCAACAGGATCACCCATCAACGCACATCTGACCGCAGAATACGTCAATAAAGTAGGCATTCAATTTTGGTTGTAAATACAGTTGGGTGGTTAGTACTCGTGTGTCAGTGTGTTTGGTAATATAATTCGTTGTTGGTAGTGAATGGTCATTACCCAAAGCCGCAGGTGAAGTCATCACGCGCACGTCGGCAAGGTATAGTCAAAATTAGGCAGGTTAAAGTGCGGGGGGGAGTATATTATGTGTATTACGACAGTTGGTATACGGCATATAATAATGAGCGGCTAGGTATTTGGTAAGATTCAGCCAGAAGAAACCTGCGTGCCGCAGTTAATTGCATTGGTATTAGGTCAAGGCAGGTAGAGAGTTAGAGACATCACTATTGAATTATAATATTTATCTAAGTAGTATGCACTTATCAAACACCACATATCAGTTACTGGGACGTAAGCTAACAAGTGGCTGTGTATTTTGTGAACGGATTTCATTCTAAAGTTTTTGGAATCACATTTAGAAAAAGGTAGACGGATACTCAAAAAAAAAAAAAAATCGTGTAAGCCAAAAAGCACTTACAAATAGTCAGATTCTACATCGGTTCGGAATGCTGCTTCACCTGACAAGAGTCGGTAAGAAACTCAATGGTTACTCTTTTCAAAATGATAACTGCGAGTAATACATTCTCAGGAGCAGCAATGCCATGTGAGCAGACAGCACCTTTGCCACAATACTAGAGAAGAATTATACTCACGGCAGTCTAATATTAAATACAAATATAGTCTTTACGCTTAGGAAGCTAGTACAGTAAGGTGCGTCTACTCCCATTTACAATGAAGGGATCATTCTAAGCCACATATGGTTATAGAAATAATTGCTTTGGAATGATGACTTCAACGCAATAAGGGAGAGTAGATGGAAGTCATTAAGAGGAAAATGGTTGGACCAGTCCTCGCAAGTAGCACCCGTACACGAGCATGACTTGAGGAGCAGCCATCACTCTCCTCAACCATATTCGAGGGAAGAGGGTGACCCGCCTCCCAGAGCCACCACAGGCAATACAGGATACTATCTGTCTATACCTGCTACGTTTTTCATAAGAGCAGTGGATTATAAATTGTATAAGTAGATGTGCTTGTGTGTGGCCAGCCTAATACGTAACCATCATAATCATTGTTCGTACTACAGTCAATGCAAAGTATGACAACAACTGCTACTAACTCAAGGTTGCGATGATTTATTTGTACCTATAGGATTAATAATATTGTTAATACCATGTAGGTAGTAGGTTCTATACCCGTAAATGCCACCTACTTATCTTAATAAGTGTGGGCAACCTATTAAACTGCTTGTGAAATAATCTTTAAAAAAAGTTAGGTGTAGGGTGTACGTAGAAAGTAGCATGACTTCACAACCTCTTTTCAAGAAACTATAGCTCAATGCATGTGCTCAAACAATGTGAGTAAGTATATATACCAACAGCAGATCAATAACTATCATTACACCGCCTATTTAACAAATATGCGTTGTTTAATTAGCATAATTCACCGCGAGGGAGTGCGGTAAGTGTTGGCTGCACCGAGTTAAGTGTAAATGATATCCGAACAGCTTTATGAGATCATTGCGGGCTGTGGGCGGTGACCCACAAGCGAGAGCACCGCACAGCCTCCAGCCACCACTGGCAGTCCGCGCCGTGCCTTCGCCAGCCCTGTGCTTCCCGAGCGGTTATCTTCCATTTCTCATTTCAAAATCGCGCGCCAAAATTTCGTATTAAGAATTAGTTAATACATGGTTTTGTTTTGTTGATATCTTTGTGAGTTGTCTATGCTTTGAATGAAATCTTTCGAATCGCCACTGTTTTCATGGTTAATTTGAAGGTAGTTTACTTAGGTAAAGATAAGTAGAGAGACATTTTATTAAAATTTAATTATATGCGTGTGAGTGCAGTGTTTTTTACAATTTGTGTGTGTTATGGAAACTATTGAAGTTGGAATCTAATGTGTGGACTGCAGGAAAGGTATCGCAAGGAGGATTTGAGATGTAAGTTGGATTTTATTATTAATACCTTCTTATTCCTTATACATACTTTCCATGTTTACACACGTACTCCCTTATTGCGTTTTCAGCCACAATGACAGAAGTGAAACTGTGTAGCTACATTCACTACCTACGAGTACATATATTATACCTAATACATGAAAGTAGTTAGGTATTTGCTATCTATTTTATTGGCACCAAACTTATCTAAGCGTTATGCCGTCCTTACGGCCGTAACGTATGAGTAAGATGGCAAAATTTTGAGTGCTGTCTAAAATAGTTTAGTTTTAGTTTGTTTACAAGATAATTGACATCTTCGGTACATACTCTTCGGTACTTCGGTACATATAAATAAGATAATATTTTTCGAGGGTGACATTGTAAGCTAGTATAAAAAAAGTATTGGGAAGTAATGTTCCTCATGATCCAATATGTAGTAGGTATATCATCTTATTGCCGCTTATTTGCGTGAGACGTCTATACTACGTCCAAATGCACTCGGCTTAACTACAGACTTGCTGTTCCCTACAACCCAACCCAACCTGTTTACGAGTACATTTAGATGTTATCGACGTGTTTATTTAGGAATTTGTGCATAATTTAATATCAAGCTAGGCTGTGCCCACGCTAGAGTACCTATATATACTTTGTTGTTAGATAGGTTAGGTACTTAGCTACATTCCATGAGTCAAGAGACATGATCTCTACCTTTGCGTACCTACAGGCGGGTTATACAAAACGCCAAATTGGTCGTATTTTTTCGCTTTTGACATATATATGTCAAAATAGAGATAATGTCGATCATACGAGAATTTAGTACAGCTTATTTTAACCTGCTGTTAAGTTAGGTAATCGAGTACACAGATAAAAGTCTACATTGTAGTGTTAAATATACCTGTCCTTTATTACTTTGAAACCACTCGCGTAAGGTGCACTGCGTAAGGTCCGTGATGGCATCACAAAGATTGATGTTTGGCACCACGTGTGGTTGTGAGCTCCAGAACTAAGGCGTTCTTATTGTTTGATAGCAGTCACGGAATAGGTACATGGTGTTTAGCTGTGTTTGATGTTCATAAAGATTTGTATTTTTGTATGTTTCGAATAAACTTAAAAACTACTGGACCGATTTCAAAAATTCTTTTACCGTTAGAAAGCTACATTATCACTGAGTAACAGAGGCTATATTTATTACTAGAAAAAATTAAAGATCCTTAGAAATATTAACTAAAACCAACCCAAGGTGTAAAAAAATTAGCCGTAAAATGTCTTTCATCGCATACGCTGCGGAAAGTATTGATGATAGATCAAAAAATGTTCTGCAAGATTATAGAACACATCAATATCTACAAAAAAGTCCGCGAGACCATATGTCCAACTTTTGTAGTATTGTCACTATAACTACTTTTTTACATTTTAAAAGTTGACAGAAATGTCGTTCAAAATCAGTCCGTGTTATCTATACCTTTGTTTTAATTCTTATCCAAATAAATTATTTCATCATTCAAGACTGTTTCAATACCTGTCGATTACTTTTTGAATTATTGAAATCGGTCATTTCATTCAAAAGATATTACGAAATTAAAAATGACAATATAAACAAAATACGCGTCGAATTGAGAACCTCCTCCTTTTTTTTTCGTCGGTTAAAAATACACGCCGCCGCGGACGACGCGCCAGAAGGTCCACGGAGCGCAGCGAGCAACGCGGCGACCAGAGCGGGCACCGAAGTGCGGGAGAGGGTTATGCGTAAGGAAAGAGTACTTTTTTCATCGGCAATTGTATGTTGCTCTTTCTCGTGTAGGATCTCCTGAAAATCAATATGGTTTTGCTGCCACCTACAAATACAACTGTCACATACATCAACATAGTGTAAAGTGAATCTTTAAGGTAAAATAATGACAAAATAAAAATGTCCACCCGTGCGAAGCCGGGACGGGCCGCTAGTAAAATATATAAATAATGGTTGTTTGCCTCCCGCAATGCCTCTTATTATTATTATGTGATTGACTTTTTCTTATGTCGTTAGGTCGTTAATTTATGTATGTTATGAACGAGTACGATGAGCCTCTGTCATACTTAGATGACTGAAAATCGGAAAACGCCAAGAAATCACTAGCTTACATTCACTAGTACCTAAGTAGGTATCCTCGATGTATGTAGATATGCAGATTGCAGTTTTAATACAGAAATCCTTGACGGGCTATGATCGTGAGCACACCGCGATGGGAAATCATACTCGGCGCATTTGCATGCCTATCTGTCTGCCCGCGAGCGAGGTGAGGTGAGGCGTGGGCTGGTGGGCGCATTGCTTGCGTTGTGCCTATACATTTCACTTATTAATGCAGATACCTAGAGCCTCCAAGTGTAGTCCCGGACATTGCACCTTACAATCCATCCATAATCACCTAGTAGCAATAATAAATAATGATAAATACCTACATAACTCAAATATATTTAATCTATACAGGCATAGGTCGAGTTAAAAACCACCTTGTTGAAATCGGTCGATTTCTTTGGGAGCTACATTATAATTTCCCTATGCAGATGGAACATTGTAAACCTGTCTAATCTTATTTTATTAATATACCAATAGGTATAGGTACCACTAAAGTATTCTAATTTTACGATGCAAATCCAGCCACGTGCAAAAACATACAGGCAACTAATAAAACAAAGCGCATTGTGCAAGTTGATTGTCTCAATACCCGTGTGGGTGATAGGCTAATAACCTGAAGTTTTTATGAGTACCAACTTAATGTAATTAAGAATAATCTCTAAATGGCAGTGGTACCTAATGTAATCATGAGACAGGTAATATGTACTCTGTCGGTAGTGGGTTGCAGGTTTATGATGATCTGATACTTTGTCATCATTTTTTTTTTTTTTAATTTACTCGTTTGCCTCCTTATCTCATAAAAAAAACAATCTACGTTTCTACGTTTTGCTATAGGCGGAACGAACACACATAGCAAATGTTGTTCCTTGGTTTATATTCCAACGAGTTCTTCAGTGACTTACGTATCATATCGTTTATAGATATCCATACTTTATTACAGGTGTTATATCGAAGACAAATTTGTATGTAAGTTTGTTTTAAGCGGGCATCTCCGGAATTTCATTTTAGATTTTCAAAACTACCTCATTTGTAGCAACCTAAACCCGCGAGGTGCAAGTATAATGTTGCCACACATACCCGATATAACTGATTGCTCTTAAAAGAGCCCCTAGGATAGATCATTCTATACGAACTCACTAGGAAAATAGAATATCATTATAATGTATTCATCACGCGTATTATAACCGCAAGAGTTTTTCTCGTTTACCTCATAAGGCGGTTAGCGTGAAGGTGTATGTTTTGGATTGCGCGCGCCAATATGGACATAGATATAACTAATTAAAATAAGCATTGCTATTTGACAGGTGCCATACATCATACTAGTTATTGATTGTCCCTTAGCTTTAGACGTGTAGGCAGTACTTACGAAAGGAAAAGTGCTAGATTTAACTTTGTATAATTTAGAGAACATTTTTAGTCAAGTAGATAATACCCAAATCTACTTCTCGATCATGATCATCGTCTAACGTTTTTGTTTCGCTTCGAGGAGTGAGTTTGTCACAGTAGGTGAGTGGGGTGGCACAAGCTTAATAAAGACCGCGATCGCTTTTCTGGAAAATACATACAGGTAGGTTTTAACTTGTTCAGTGACTGCCATGCGTTTAACTGATGTGCAGAGCAACTCTTTTCGTAAGAACTATGAGAAAGGCACGAAGCGCGAAGTAACGTCCAAATGCAGATCATGTAAAAATTAATGAATCCTTACAGATAGTTTTCGTAGTCGCTGATGATTAGCGAGCGTAAAACAGTCGTCAAACTTATGGTAGAGCTGCCTGCAGCAAGAAAATACTATTTGCAATAAAACAGATAACTAGTAATAAAATAATATTTTAATAAATAGAGCGACATCACGAAACGAAATTATTTGTCAAACTAGATTGAAAAATAATTAAGTTCAATTTCCGAGTAGGCGATGTAGAGTCATTTACCTAGTGAACACGTTACCAGACAGACAGTTGAATAGTGGTGGAGCCACGCGCGGTGCCGACACCGACTCATTACTCCGCATTAACACATTATATTGCATTAGATTATCGCCCAATCAATCTGTCGTGTTTTTGTTCGCTTTTATTTATACGAGCCCATATCTGTTACCGTGAGTCACGGAGCACGGCGTTGTGGGTGCCTCCCACATCGCCCGCAATAATTATTACATTAAATCTAATAAAAACACGCGTATTCGTCCATAATGTAATGCTAGACACCGCATTATGACTGGATATAGCGAGCTGTTTCAACGCCGCCCGACACCCGCCGCGGGCGCACAAATTGTTTTTTTTTGTAGTGTTTAAGGTTTATGTTTTGAGTGATTGATGATTGAGTGTAATAGTTATTTATGATCATAATATACATACATTACGTTATTAGCGTTATTAACAATACACAAGATACATAATTCATTTAGGAGCTAATAAATGTCGATGGTTGCGTGTAATAACATTTTATCGGAACACCTCAATTGTATCTATTTGATACGACGCTGATGCTGAAATAAAATGAGATGAGATGAAATAATCGGATGAGAAACGATGCTCATAGATGGAATATCAATATTAATTAACGTAATATGATATTTAAAGAAATTTTGATTCAGAAATAAAGGCTTTATGATCTTTATGATATTATAAGATATCATCAACTGTAAAAAAAAATGTAATATTTTAGTTTCATAACAAACGTCGCGAGGAAACATACATGTCTATAAAAATATTATAAACAAATTTACAATAAACAATATTTGAAAAAAACTTGTCTCCAAATCTTTGTGATATGTGTTGTGGTACCTCGCATATTGTGCGGGTCAGTGCAAGTTGTTTTCACCGCGGCCGGCTGCGCAGGCGCACTAATGAGTAACCGATACCCAAGATGGCGCGCGTCACCCGCCGTAAACCATAACTGGTGGGACAATGCTATGCGCACAAAATGCAGCAAATATGCAGGGCTGGCCACCGACCTGCCGGCATTACTTCATTGCCAACTTGGATTTCTATTTATTTTTTTACTGCCCAAAAAAGATAGGATACTTTTGTGTAGAATTTGATACCTAATCGATCCTATCAAAACATACTCCAAAAAGCCTTATACCTAGAAGAATACACCTAGACCTGTACATTTACCAAACAATCTTCCATTCTAAGAATTTCTCAAAATGATCAGCATGATTGCCATGTTGCCAAATTGTGTAATTTTCTTCAAATCAATTTCATAAAACAAACACTCGCATCTGGAAACATAATGTTAAATTCATATCGACCAATGTCTGCCCAATTGATAAACAAATTCTGCGAATCGCTTCTCGCGACCCTAGCCGCCGGAGTATAAGGAAATATTATGGCCGAGGCCGCAGCCCGTTCGGCTACAACTAAAATGTATTTATATTTATTGGTTCCTGATTTCGGTCAGAACTACAAATACGGCCTATATGGGCACTCGCCAATTCGGCCTATATGGCATGTCCATCCGCGTCGCGCCAATGGCCAGTTGTTTAAAATAAATTATTGCGTATTAAGACAATATCTGATGTCTTTATGAAATCTGGGAATGGGTGTACACCTATACTTTGTTGGTTTCGGCAGGTTTTATGGTGGGTTTGTTCGGTTTTAAATGTCAGTATACCTTTATTTTATTATGTGGGTATTATCTGAAATGAAAATGTTACCCCGCACCTGACCGCACTTATTGCAGTTCGTTTGGTTAAAACATGCAAGTGACAGTGTTGATACAGACACTGATGGAGTTGGATGTCTCTATTTGACACTTTGGAGAGTTTATAATCTTTGTAAAGCTTCTAGTTGAACTTACACAATGTGTACATAACCCAAAAACATAGAACATGTTATTCAAGCATGTTATGCATGTTAAGCAAGCTATACCATGCTTTTTTAAGTTCTTAAAGAGAAGCTAGTCGCTATTTGTATAGGTTCATTGTTGGTAGGGCTCGCTTAATCTGTGAACTGTTTGCAGTGTCTCAGAGGATATGCTACGTTTTACTATATATTATACTCTTTGTATTTATTGTGCTATCAAAGAGCGCGGGATGGGTACATTATTGCTGTTATAACTGCGTATAAGGTAAATCTGAGGCGGCGCGGCGTGGGATCCGCTTATGGCGGCTGCGTGCCATCTCGAGATGTGCTTAATGATGGACAGTCTGCCTACATACAGGTCCTACACGTGCTTGATTATACAGATTTTTGTTTGTATAATTATCGTATGCATAAAAAACACATTTTATTAATATTTATCAACATAAGTATGTAGTAATTTAATATCAAAGCCATTTTAATTATTTACAATGAAAGGGGAAAAAATAAATAAATAAAACAGAACAAAATAAAAAGAACATATTTACAAAAAAATTACTTGTGCCAAATCGTATTAGTTGATTTAAAAAAAAAGAGTAGAAGAAGAAAACATGACTATGAAGTATTCGTGTAATCAGTTCGGAATACCTAGTTAATTTTTATGTGCTCTGTCTCTTACTTATGTTTCCGTGTCATAACAATAGTCAATTAAATAGCTTTAAAAATAACACTAAAGTAACTGGCAAAGTAAAAGAAAGACCATTTCCTCATAAAGTAATCCACAGTAGATTTTAAGTGCAAAATGTAGATTAATAAAAATAAATATATATTTGAAGTTAAGATTCTACCTTCAATAATAATGATAAGCTCTCAAGTGAAGGATACAGTAGGTGCTGTACAATTTGTCATACTAATATATTACGAAGACGCTAGTGAGTGTAAATTATGATGAAAACTCACGGTAGAGCCTGCTTCCCTTTGTGTTGTTTTTTTGTATGAGCAAAATATTATAAAGTTACGCCTTGTCATGGTTCGCGGAGAGGTTCCTAACCCAGTAGTGGGCTGGCGATGATTGACTAATGAATGCAAATACAATCCGAGTGAGGTTCCATTGCGATGAATTTTAAAACGCATAAACACAAATATATAAATATGCGTCAATATGTTTGATGTCTTGTTTTACCTTCCTTTTCTATTATATTATTTCACTTTACAATTTCTTTATTTGATCTAAGAATAGAAGCTATCTAGATTTAAATTCATTCATTCATTAATTCAAACAAACAAAATTAAATATATGACTCTACCACCCGTTCAAAATGCATTCTTTAATGAGAAGAATGGACAAGAAACTCCATGGTTGCTCTTTCCCAAAAGGATTAGGCCTCCCGCACACTAAGGCGTCGACCCTTGAGCGTCAAAAAAATTCCAATACCAAAATGAACTTTGTGTCAATATGCATAAAGATTGAAATTCAGTGATAAAAACCACGCGTCAAAATTCGCTCGAGCTGTCAGTGTCATTTTGTTGAATTATAAACTTTTTCAATGGATTCATTTGCCATCTTTATCACTGTCATCATTAATTTTTATTTATAATGTGTATTTATTGAATTTTACCTTACTATTAATAACTCGACATTGCCATAAATACCGCTAATCGCAGGTGCAGACATTCCTTATCTTATTCCATTAAAATATCATCATTTCATAAAAAAAGAAGTTGAAAAACTTTTTCTATTTGACGTCCGAGCGTCGACGTCCCAGAGGTATAAGGTATGATATTATATTTTTATAACTTATGTTACTACTGGTTACAAATGTGGATGTGATAGAGTTGTCTTGCTAAAATACACAATTAATTCTAGCAACAAATAACTCGTCCGTCTTTATAAAGAGACATTTCACAATGTCAATATAAATGGGAAAATTTGAGGGTAGGTAGAGAGAGAGTCGGTAGTTTTTGCAATGCGTACATTTTTTGGCTTCTTTCCTTCATCTATATTTAAAACAGTAATTAGTTATTAGCAATCTCCACTAAATACTTTAGTTACTTAAATAGAATTAGCGTGTAAAAATACGCAAATAACACATGTGTATGCGTTTGTGAGAGAATACGGAATATGTCAACCGCCCACAACATTCTAATTTGCTTAAAAAATCTTTGGAACTTCGTCAGTCTGGTTAATGTACTGACAAAGTAGCGAATGACCTACTCATTGGCTTTGTGACACTGTTCCTTATCCATAACGAAATAGACTGGCACTTACAGGGTGTTTCAGAAGTCCGAAATGATACTTGACCATTTGCATGAGTAGCGAGTATACAGCCGAATGTAAAAAAATATTTTTAAATTTTAAATTAGTTAATCCTATATTGTTTTCTTATATTTACGCGAATACTATACATTGAAATTAAACTTTTTTACGGATTAATCCTTTAATCGGTTAATCCTATGCAAAATTTTCAAGTTATGTTTTATGTCATCGCCTCTGGTTAATGTAGTTAGCAATGTTAAATAGGGTTCTGCATGTGTCCTGAGGACACAATACGTTGCCTGTGTCAAATATACAAAAGTCTGTAACTCAGAAACTTAGATAGCTATAATCGACCTTTCACTATGCCTCTAAATAGTAGTTACCGTGTATGTACCTAAAATATTATTGCGGATTTGTAATACACTCTTATATGTATATTACAATAGGTACCTAGTTGAAATAAAAACTCGCTACCAAGTACATATCAACAAGATCAATTAATTAATCATAATCCCCTATCATCAATACGTCAAGTCGAGTTGAGTCCACCATTCGTCACGACGGCACTGACGGCGGCTCAGCGCGCGCGCGTGTCGCGCCGCGGACCGCTGGGACGTAGGTTCGGGGATCGGATACCGGCTAATGTACCCGTCGTGGGTGGAATTTTGACACTATCGATCAATAAGAGCCATTCCCATAATTGGTAATGTACCGAATTCAATGGACCATTGTATCGTGTCATGACGCGACTATAATACTTACCTATTGATTAATTGTGTGCCACTACCCGTGGTTTTCCCATTTAATTATCCCAGTATTCTGTTTATATACTTAATAAGGCATCTAAATCAATTTAATTAACTACAGGGTACGTAGCTGCATTGTTTCATTTATTTGTATTTCAAAGTAGAAATAAAATAATTCAAATGAATATGGTAATCATTCATTATTGTTGTACATTTTCATTCTATTCACAGTTTAAACAATGTATTTTAATTAGGTATCAAAACCTAACAGTGTTTGAAATAATATGATTGTTTTCATAATAAAATCAGTTACTGACATTAATTGAGACTGATTTTCAAGATTTCCATTTGGAACAACTCACAAATGGACTCTACGCCAGGTAGGCATGCAACTCTTTTCAATATAAGAACTGATCTCTCTCAATTGTTGCCATTTATTTGATCAGACAGTAGTTATGAAACGACAAAAGCTATTTGTGTAAGTGAGTTGGGCCGAGTGAAACCGCTGTTGTCGCGGGGCGGGGGTGTGGATCACTGCGCTCGACACGCCTATTGCATGCGCGCGCGCAGTGAAAGGCCCACTCGCGGCGTTACGTATCTATTTACATTTTTTATAGTGTAATCACTGCGTTTATAATGCGATGAATTTGATGTAACTGTACCTTAAATAATATGAAACCCCAGAAAATTAAAAGTATTCAAGATTTCTATAAAGCGTACAAATTGGACAGGCATTTTTAACATTCATTCTAAAGACGATTAGTTTATTATTTCGTTAGATACTACTATATTACCTATATTTAGTAAACTGAAGTGCAATTTTTACATAGGTATTTGACACTTGCTAACGAACTTGTGTTAATGTTTCCACGTGCATTTAATATGCGAGTGATTAGGTAATCGTAGCAAACTTTCCTCACGCCACGCCACGCCGCTGTAATCTCTTTCAATTATTCATATTTGTATATTAATAATGTATGCGTCTAATTAAAATAATTGACGTCTAAATGCTGTGTACCTTCTCGTACCTGGGAGGGAATTGGGTCAGCCGGTGTGACGTGGGCGAGGACCAGCTGCCGGCCGATCATACAGCCATAACTGCCTAGTCACATTTATGTTAATAATATTCATTGGATTTCAATACTTTATACAGAAACCAATTGCATTTTATAGCAAACACAATATGCACGTAAGCAACGAACAACTATCATATTTAATTTATGGGTGTGTAAATATTTATGTTTGCATCTAGAGATTTTCCATCTACAACTTCTGAGATTGATTTTTTTTTCAATGGACTACGCTGTTGGCCTTGAGTTGGCCTTTACAGCTTCACCGGAGGAGTTCTGAGATTGAAGTTGAAATGTTCAGTCTCGTTTTCGTTCAATGTCTTGTATCATAAATTTTCTTTATGATAACCCCTCCAGTGCCGCATAGCTAGCAATATACCCGGCTTATAAATAACACACGAGACGCATGTTACAAATGGCCAAAACTAAACTAAAAGTTTTGAATCGTATTTTGACGGAATTCTTGAATCCTAAGCGACAAATAGTGTACATCTTGCCGTTCTGCCAAGTACTGCACTCCGACACTGCTTTATTTTCTCGTGGTATCACACGTGATTGTATGGAAATTGTGTTTGCTTTATTGTAGCGAACAGTTGATTTTTTGTGCTCTAAAATAAAAACTCTAGGCCGTACATACATTATGCGTCATGAAAATGAAACAATATAATAAACTCTCATTACGTACGACGTTAATCTCAAAACGATGATAGAAATTGCATATTATGTGCTTGATTTCTGACACATGATATTTACTGAAAAGTTGTTGGAGAGTAATGAATCAGAATCAGAATCAGAATATTTTTTATTCATATAAACCAATACAGGCACTTATGAATCGTCAATAAATAGTAGTAATAGTAGCTCTACCACCCATTCGGAATGCATTTCCTATGGAGAAGAATGGGCAAGAAACTCCATGGTTGCTTTTTTCAAATAAGGATTTACATTTTTGTGTTTTTCTTAATTAACAATTATACAATATAAAGTTAATGAGGCTATACATTCTCAAAACACAATTAAATCACTAAACAAACTACGTGTTGGACAAGATTTAAAGGTAGGAAGGAGGAGGAAAACGGGACAAATAGCTAAAATCCCTTAAATGAGTTCCTGTGGAGCCGGACCAGCGCCTGACCAAGCGTGTTTATCCTCTAAATAATCACCTATTGTGTAGTATGCGCGCCTGCATAGTGTATGTCTAATGCAAGTTTTAAATTTAGTTTCATTCAGGTTAATGACGTTAGGGGGAATTTTATTATAAAATTTGACACAGTACCCCATGAAAGATGTGTGAATTTTCGCCAGTCGAAAGTGTGGTTGGTCTAATTTATCTTTATTTCTAGTGTTAAAACGATGGCCATCACCTACTTTTCGAAAAAGATCTAAATTTTTCCTTACGTACATGATATTCTCGTAGATATATTGGCATGGGACCGTCATTATGTTGATACCTTTGAAGAGTTCTCTTAGGGAGTCGCGACTACCTAAAGTATAGATGGCCCTAATGGCCCTCTTCTGTAAAATAAAAACGGACTCAATATCAGTGGCCCTACCCCACAATAGAATACCGTACGACATGATACTGTGAAAGTAGCTAAAATAAACTATTCTCGCGGTGTCTACATCAGTTAGCTGTCTGATCTTTCTGACAGCGTAGGCAGCAGCGCTGAGGCGCTTTCCTAGAGTTCTAATGTGTGGACCCCATTGTAACTTTGAGTCAAGCGTAATTCCTAAGAAAACAGTCTCATGAAAGAATTCAAGTTTCTCCCTATTTAATACTACGTCACAATCACTACTTCTAACATTTGGCAAAGAAAACCGTATACATTTTGTTTTCTTACTATTTAATACTAAATTATTAGTAGTGAACCAATTATGGACCTGAAGGATAGCGTCATTCACCTCGTCAAAATTATTTACATGTCTACCTACTTTAAAAATCAAAGAGGTATCATCGGCAAATAGCACTATCTTCGCCCTGTTTTGAATTATCAGGGGTAAGTCGTTTATATAGACTAAAAATAGGAACGGACCTAGAATAGATCCCTGGGGGACGCCCATTTTAACTACGGAGCCTATCGATTTAACACCATTAATTTGAACAGTTTGTTGCCTATCCCCTAAATATGATTTTAGAAAGTTAAGGGCTCTATTTCTCACACCGTAGTGTTGCAATTTTAATAAAAGTATGTCATAATTGACGCAGTCGAAAGCCTTTGAGAGGTCACAGAAGATACCAATGGCATCCTGTGAGTTCTCCCATGCGTCGAAGATATGCTTTATTAAGTTTACACTGGCGTCGGTAGTGCAACGGCCTTTAGTGAAACCATATTGTTGGTCGTGCAGGATGTTATTTGCATTAAAATGATCTATTAATTGACTAAGCATTATCTTTTCAAATACTTTACTAAGTACCGGCAAAACAGAAACTGGCCTATAATTGTTTGGGTCTTTAGTACTACCGGATTTGAACAACGGGATTACTTTACTTAGTTTCATTAAGTCCGGGAAAACGCCATGATCAACACATGTATTAAATATCAGAGCTAGGTATGGCGCTAAAGTGTTGATAATAGCTTTACATATTTTTACTGACATTCCCCATATGTCTTCAGTTAATTTAATTTTAATTGACTGGAAGGCTTTAATAATAGATCGGGTATTGGTATGAATGAATTTGAATTCTATAGGACAGGGGGCAATATTGTTTTTCAGAATTGAAATTGAAAGAGTCGGGGAGCAGTTTAATGATTCTGTTGTTTTTATAGGGATATTAGAAAAAAAATGTTCAAATTCTTGAGCTACGTCTATATCGGAACTTAAAAGACCACGCGGAGTCTCTAAAGTGTAATCCGTGCTGCTTTGTTTGTTTCTACCGGTCTCACTATTGACTACTTTCCAAGTGGCTTTTATTTTATCATCAGCATGCTTTATTTTATTACGAATATGTATTGATTTGGCTGCCTTACATACTTTCCTAAATATTAACGAAAAATTTGCTACATATTTTGTGAACGCTGCCGTATTAACGAAACTTTTAAGTTCATAAAGCTCAAACAGCTTTTCCCTACTTCTACGAATACCCACAGTCGCCCAATCACTGAAGGTAAATTTAGGCTTAATATTTTTAGCTTTTAATGGAAAGTTATTTTCATATTCTTTATGAACAATCGAAAAGAAATCAGCGTAAAATTTATTACAATCATTTATTTTGTACCTGGGAATTACTAGTTTATTATTTAGCGCATTATTATATTTATGTAAATTCCTAGTAGTCAAACTCCGCCATTTTACTTTTATAGGTTGAACTGAAACAATAGCTTTAAAGGTGACAGTTTGACCAGTGTGGTCGGATTGTAAATAATTGACAACGTTTTGATTTAAATATTCACAATTGCAGAAGATATTGTCTATGCAGGTAGCTGACGTAGGTGTTACTCTAGTTGGTTCAGAAAAAATATTTTTCAAATTAAATGACTTAAAAAGACTTAACAGTCTTTCAGTGTAATTTGTTGATTCTAAAATATTAATATTGAAGTCACCACAAACAACAATAGACTTGTTACTAACAAATATTTTATTTAAAACATCTTCCATTACCGATTCGAATATATTAAAATTCTGAATATGAGGAGGTCTATACACACACACTACAATATGCTTATCCAGCTCGACACAAGAAATCTCAATAATTTGTTCAACCGAGAGCCCTACTATATCTCTTCTTTCTTTGGATTTAATAATGTTCTTAACTAATACGAGGGTACCACCGTGAAGCTTGGATGTACGGTTGTAACAACTTATGACTGAATAATTTTTGTAATTTAACAATGTTTCATAATCTTTAAGCCAATGTTCACTAATGCAAATAATATCATGTTGAGTTTTTTCAAGCAATAACTCAACTTCTAAAATTTTTGATTTAAATCCTTGTATATTTTGATTAAATAGTTTTAATGTTCCAGACCTCCTATCC
Organism: Ptilodon capucinus; assembly: GCA_914767695.1. NCBI lineage: Eukaryota > Metazoa > Arthropoda > Insecta > Lepidoptera > Notodontidae > Ptilodon > Ptilodon capucinus. The sequence continues at coordinate 259,172 of OU611828.1, forward strand.
TCCTTATAATCCTTACATATTTTTGAAATGCCAGAGGTACTAGGACACATCTCTATTGTCGGTTTATGTCGTTTAAACAGTCAGTAACAGAATTATTAGTAAAACCTAATAATGCTGTATTGTCATCTAACCTAGACTTTGTTATACTACCTATAACAGGGTTAATATTGTAAGCTATCAAAGTAGCAATCATTTGTCTACATTTTTTAGGGAGAAACATATCTTCCTGAGTTAATCTAAATCCACTAACAAACTTATTAGTGTCAAAAAATAAAACTTTGTCATTATGACATGATAATGTATACATCATACTATTCAAATCATGAATATACTTATTCTGTCTCTCTGTCAGATAGTTAGAGTAGGGGAGGGCACATAAAAATAGTGAACCTAATTCTAACTTTAATAAGGTTTCAACACCATCAACAATGTCCTTTCTTCTTATTCCAAAGCTATTGCCTAATAATATAACTGCAGTAGTATTACTATCAGTTTCTGTATCTACAATTTTGTCTATTAATAAATTATAGGGCAAATTTTTAAAGCAAAAATTAGTGACTTGATGATTTATATTATTACTTAAAAGGGAACCAAAACCTTTACCAAATTGGTCTGAAAAAACTAAAGTTCTACGATGATAGCTATTCTTAGTACAGGAATCTACCGGATGAGTCGCTTCTAAGGGAACAGCATTCAGGGATTCAGAAGGAGATGGCCCGGGGGTGCAGTTACAAGCGAGATTATTAGTCAGAGACTCATATCTCTCAGCATTGTATTGCACCAGGTCCATCAACTCACTGGCCTCCTGCATGCGCACACTCAGTTCGGATTGAGCAGCTTCATATTTATTAAAAATATCTTTTATAGAAAGCTCCCTAAGTAACAGCTCATCCCGCAGATTCTGTGTGTCAATATCATAGATAGTCCGACTATGCTCTAGGTCATTAGTACAGGTCTGCAGACTATCTATCAATTGTCTGCGTTCCTTTCTAAGGCTGTTATTAGTTTTTAAATATTTTTGCCTTTTTAAGATATTTTTAGTTTTTTTAATAAAATTATTAATTTTGATATACTTTTTAAACTTCTTAGTACTATTAAAATAAGGACGTATATTGGAGGTGGTGTCGTCCCCAGTCAAGTCTATGGTAAGGGATGGCAACCTACACACCGAGCTGGGTCCCCCACAAGTCACCAACTCATTGTACAAGCTCTGGGTATGAGTAGAATCTTTATCGATTTGCACAGATTGCAAATTACTAATAGCCTTATGGGCTTCACACAACTCAGCTTCGAGTTCTGTGATGCGTTTCAGAGCCAGCTCGTGTGTATTACTGCATTCTTCAAATGTTGTCACTATATCCCGAAGTTGATGAAATTGTTCAAGTTTGTCCATATAATCTACGTGTAACTCGGCCAACTCATTCTTGAGCGAGGTGTTCTTGTCAATTATTTTCTTTACTTCCACCTCACTGTCATCTCTCTCCTGCAGCAGTTGATGACATAGCTTCTTCGAGGACTCCAATTCTTCAAGTGTTATCCTCAGCTTATACTCCATGTCACGGGTTGTTGCTCTGCGGGTCATCATTTGGACGGTATGGGGAATCTAAAAAATAAAGATGGAAGGATAAAATGTGTTAAGTAGTTGTTGTTTATTGTTATATTATTCAATTTATTAGCCGATTTGATGTGTTGGCATTGTGTAAAGTGAATGAGTAGGATAGAGGTGAGCTGAAAGACGATTTCCTTCACGACGTTATTGGCCGCACAATGTATTTCCGAATTTCCCACATGGACAGACAATACGAGAGTCACTCTCACGCACGCCAAGTAGAGTATTTTCTTCTGATTATTATTACTGTCAGTCGTCTAACATAGGTATTCAATCGAAGGCGAAAATACGCAAGTGCCCATCAAATAAAATTACGTAGGAGACATGTACTCTCAAGGAATTCGTCTAATATAAAAATGTAAACTCTATAAGCATCTGTCTTCCTAGTCTAAATAAGTAGGTGAGTGACAACGACATAAATATTTCACCACGCTGAATATATTTCAGGAACCGTCGAACTGACGCATGTTTCACGTACGTACCTAACATCGAAAATCTGTTGGTAGTGAAATACAAATAATACCAGAGTAGGTACGAGCGGTATACGCACATTGAATAGACAATTAAACATTTTCCCTGAACAATGTTTTGTTGGAGCCTATGATGTACAGTATTTTAGTCGATAATTGAAAGCATTCTACCTACAAATGTTTCCTGAAAGTTCGTCTGTCTCTCTGACGTAACTGATCAAAAGCAGACCGAAATAGCATGATACAATACATTAGGTCATTGTGCTAGAGAGCAGCGTAGACTAGATATAATGATTATTTAGCTGGTACAAAGTAATTGGTTTCCAATTTGTGGTAAACAAACTCAGTAAGACCTGATTGTTATGTTGCAGCCAGGCGTGTTAGATCAGATTCGCATTTGAATTTTATTACAAACGAGGTTATACGAAAATAACTGACGCGTGCTAATTACCCTAATTGACATTCAAAATGTAGTCCAGTAAATAACAATTGACTAGGGCTTAGTTTAGTTATATATCTACTGATAAATCGGATACGGAATGTCGTGGTTCATCCGACTGAGATTCATGAAAGAGAATACCATATATGGCAAGGTAGTGGCGGGCAGGTAATACATCCCCGATCAGTGAGCGATTATATCGCAACGGAAGCGGCTGAAATTAGCAGCGGTTCGAGCGGACGGTTCTGGCGGCGCTGACGGCGGCTGGCGGACGGGACGGGCCGAAACTAAATACCCAAAACCGTTTGTGATCGCGCAAGCGGTTGCCAAATATGGCACGAATCTCGGGTTTCGCGAGGCGCGCGCGCCGCGTCGTCGCTGGCAAACCACCAGCCACTGCAAAAACGCTCACTGTTCCCGTCTAAAAACACGTAAAAACGTTTTTATTTCTGTAGCGAGCGGCCTCTAAATTTAGGCCGTATGGAAACCGAAAGTAATACGAGCGATTTTGGTTGGGGCCGCGTTGTCTGTATTTAGATTAGAGCGGCGCGGGCGCAGCGGGCGCGCGAGTCGGGCGCGCGCGACCTCGCGCCCTCGCCGCCATCGCCGCCGTCGCCGCGCTGATAACGTGTGCCCCCGCGCACGCTGCCTGCACCGCATTGTGATCTTACCGCGATGCGACAAACGCATGTGACAGACAGTTTATCAATGAAAAGTTTTGTGTATCAAGTGTTATATTAAAAAAAGGATTTGGATGTCACAAATGCTGCCCGAGGGCGGAGGTAATTATTGCTTTTTATTCATATACTTATTTACTTTTAAGTGAGGACTTACTTTTGTCAACTAATATTTTATTTAGTAATGTGTTAGTGCGGTGCTCGTTTTAGTATAAACTGAATCCAAGCATACGAATAAATTTAAGTTATTGTGTAGAGTTATCAAATTAAAAAAGAAACCAGTCGGTATCTAATTAAATTTCATTTTTAAAGTTACCACGCAATAACATGCTTTTAAATTGATTAATTGTACATACCTACCCAATTGCCTACCTAGGAACTAGCTAATAGGTATTGTGTAGTTAAAAATTAAATTAATAACAATTTATTATTTTTGTAAAATAAAATAGATAGATACTACACCAGGTATGCTAGATAATACCTACCCACAAGCCGCTGACAGATTACTTTATCAATGCATGTTGTAACTCTATAGCCATTTAATTGGAGCCTAGATGGGTTTATCTATGTAGGGTAGCGCCGCATCGCACGCCTCGTTATCTGCTGCGTTTTATCGTGCTAATGTTTTGTATTGATTCCTGTACCGGTCAATAACTGTTGTTTTTCAAGCTGTAGGTATTAACTGAATTCACTTCGGGGCGATTAATTACAAAATTAGGTAATTTCATTTTCATTATTTAACTTTGTACTTAGTTGCCTATAATTAACAAGAATATGATTAGGTAGTATAAAATCCCGACTCCTGTAAACGATGTTATTATATTAGTCAACGTTGAACACCAATTTAAAAATTTAGGACAATTAAGTAAACCTAACATAGATTTCTGAAAAGTGTGTAAATTTCAACACTTGACTCATCCGCCTGTTGCTCAGCAAACTGTCCCACTGAAGTTTCCTTTCTATTGGCGGTAATGTCCTTTTATAAATGGTCTATAATTGCCGCCAGAATGTGTGTCATGTGTACACGCTGAATCAATCTGTTTGCTCGTGCAGTTATCGCAAGAAAGCTCGGCCCGCTCTGTGCGGAGGATTGCCCTTTTACGGCGAGTGTCAAATTGTCTCTCGGCCGCCGATAGCGAAATACTTGTGATTTAGCGTTAGTCACACACCGTTGTACAAATAGTCTTTATACAGCGCATCGAGGCGCTTTCTGTTATCACTTGTCCGGTTACGGCGGCGGCGAGGTGATGCTGTTTGTTCTGCGACCATGTTTTGTTTTTTTTGTATACTTACTGTTTTGGTTTCTATAATTGGGGTCTTCGGTTAATGATCATATTCCTAGTTAGTTATGTATTTCAGGGTATTCCATTTTGGGCGATGGTTCTCCGCTCGTCTCGTTAACATCACGTTTCTTGGTCCAAAGCTCAGATATTTTTCTGAGAAAACCTTGATATTTTCTACACCTAGCATATATACAAGGCCTGGAAATCTTATATTTACCTACTTAAATAAAATCCTCTTCATAGAAAAAAATACAATATCATTAGGTACCAATAAACGCGCCTAAACACAAAATGTTGATCCGAAAAACCATATAAGTTACAGATTGATACTGTATTATGTAAAACAATACTCCCATAACGGGCCCGTTTGTTTTGGTCAATGGGTGGTTTACCAAAACGACGATAAATAACTCGGCAGCCATCTCCTACGCTCCTCGTGTTATGATTCATTCCCGCGACACGGCTCCGGGCTCCGTAACACAGCGTATACCTAATACGGACTCTATTATCATTCCCTTTATGCCGATATCGAATTAATAGCTGGCTTCGTCGCGTCTTTTGGAAGCAACAATCATAAAAACCACCCAAATGTTTTGTTAGTAATCGCTGTTGGAATAAAATTGGGCTACATTCATGTAATTGATCGTCGTACGACAAATTTAAAATATACAAACATGAGTTATTGCATAGTTTAATGGTATAATTAACAAGAATATTTTTAACAACTAAGACCCTGATTATTTATGCCTATTTGAAGTTATCTTTTTCTTAATATATTCAATTATTTCGACGCGGTGACGTTGTGACTAAAAGGGGGATTAGTATAAATGTGGATTGATACAGAGCGAGAGGAAGACCCAAGAAAAAATGGATGGAGTGTTTAAAGGGTAATATGAATGAGATTGGAGTGAATATCAGTATGACGGAAAAGCGAGATGAATGGAAGAAAATGACATACTGCGACGACCCCAAATCATGGGAAAAGGGCAAGTGACCAGAGTCTATATTGTATGAGGTCGTTCCACCTCAGCTCCTCGTCTCCAGAAGGCATCACCATCACCCATTAGCCCAGTTGCGGCCGCCGTCGGCAGTCGGACAGCTGGCGGCGAGCCAAGCGCCAATGTAACGAGTAACTACACGTAACACTGACGTACCGATGCGTGCATTCGGAGTAAACATGGTTACTCTACAAAGTAGCTAGCCATATGTTTTACAGGGACCACGATGATATTTAATAGTATGTCCAATGTGGGGGAATATCACCAGAAAGTCTCAACATCAATGATGTGAAAGTCTATCAACATTCAAAGTATTATTCATATAAGTATTTAGTTTATTTATTTTTCTTACCATTGTCATTCGTAATTACTATGATAACAGTTTTTGGTCACTCTCTTCAAAACTTTGTACTGAATTGCAAAAAAGACCCAAATGAAATTGACATAGATTTTATGTTACAATGTCTTGCTTAGCGTTTTATTTATTTCTATATAACAATAATATTCACTGTTCGACTACTTACATCAATAGTTACGATTCTGGACGGCTGCTAGGGATTGGAATTCGTTATCAATAATTAATTACGCGCAAAGATTTAGGCCAGATTGATTTTAAAATTGTCGGCGTTGGCTGGCCAATAACGAACATGATTTATAATAGGTAGGTATAGTTAAACGGTCACAGTAACTTTAGTAGTGATTTACTATAGGCAACTGTAGGTGAGTGGGTGAATGTGCTAAAACGTACCCAGTTCAAGATTGTGAAGAACTCTAGCTAGGCGCTATGATAGATGGAGAAGGCGGACGGGCTACGAACGTAATAATTGTTTATAAAATGCATCAAATTTATTCGTACCGTGAATTTTTACACGCAACCATTTGTACCTACCTACCTACTGCCTACACACACTGCTTACGTATTTTCCTAAGACGTCACGATGACTACAGCAGTAGGTGTTCACAACATTAAACGCACACGTGCTTATTTCCCGAATAAACAAACTATATGCAATATTTTTTTACGATATGGTTGTGTAAGTATTTAATTTGGATTGCCATAGGTTATCCAGCATTCAGGTTAAACCTGTGAAAACTAGGTGTTACGCTTCTTAAACCAACAGTTTAGATGGAAATATTTTGGGTAACTGCCGAATGGTGTGACTAATTACCTACGCCACGGTATACCAAATATGGGGGCCGTTTGATCGGTCCGCAGTTTGGCTGGAGTTGGCCAAGTCATTGCTATATTTAATGAACGATCCAGTTCATAATTTATAAAATCATCCCGTGCAGGTTTACTGACAAAATGTAAATATCGTACTTATTCAAGTGAGTTTATCTAGTCATATCTAGTTAGTTATCCTGTTTCTTCGGCTGTAGGTAGGTACAGACAAACAAACTATTAATATTTGTAGGTGTACTATTTGAGCAATACTTACAAGTAGTAGGTATTCGCCGGTTTGAGCTCACGCCAAAAAAAAAAAAAAAAAAAGCTCATTCGTCGGCCATCGTCGCCTAAAAAAAAAAAAAAAAAAAAAAAAGTTTGGTATCGTTTTGGGGGTTTTCAGACATGCCCGATCGATCTGTGCAATCCCCGTTTTGATATCTCTTACGGTTCCCGAGATAGGTTTCGGGATTAGCGCTCATTAGATAACGTAATTACATCACGCTCGGCGCTAATGAGGGTTTGTCATTGTTGTTAATGAGGGTCTCTTGTTCCTAACAATGCATCCGTTTGAAATGATAAATCTTGGTTATTTTATAAATCTTTATTAATCAAAAAAAGCATTTAAACATATCATGAAGTAATATATCATTGTACAGTGTATTAGTATCGAATATTCGTATAAAATCAGACATTTTATTACCATTGAATTTATAGTACAGATACAACAAACAATATTCACCGCATACGGATGTTAAATCATTTTGTAACCTATCGCTATTAAATTGCCACTGTCGGGAATTCCTCTTTAAAAATGATCTGTGGTAACCTGTTGGCGGTCGACCATAAGAATCAAAATATTGCCCAACCCCGCTGTCATCAATGTGTATTGCTATCCAATGAGATCCAGGCTTTGTATCAGGGTCTAAATTGCTTATTATGTATGTTGGAGTATGACTGTATATTGGCAATCGGTTGGCAGCATACACATTAAATTGTAAGCTTGGATGAATTTTGCACAAATGTTTCTGGATATCTATTGTGTTCATAATGGTCACTGAATCGTCCGCCGCATCGCTAACTGTTAACTATCCAACTTATCAGATGCAAGTGTATAATTTAAGGTATTGACTTGGTATTTCAAGTCTGCTGAGGTCATGGAATAAATACAAGGATATGCTGAAAATTATGGGTTTATTCAATTAAAAAGCTTAAAACTATTACAATGAATACTTAAAACAACTACAATAAAATACTAACGTAACCATAACAATGAAAACTTAAAACTATTATAATAAAATACTAACCTAACCTAACCTAACATACACTTAACGCGATAGTCAACGAAATTGATGTTTTAGCTACTATAGTCTACTGTAACATTACGGTTTTTATCAATTTCAATAACATTATCGAACTCAGCATAAACAATACAGTTGATGGTTTGCGAAAGTGCTGATTCAAAACGAACTTCCAATCTCACGCTTCCATGTTTTATAAGATTCCAATGGCCTGATGAGCTAGCTGATAGATCGGGTGTTAAGTCAAAAGCTAATAGACAATAACCTTGTGCATATTGTTCCCTAGATATGCCATTACCTTCGTTAAGGAAATGTATACCCGTTCCAGAGAATAATGTGTGATAAGCTGAAGTGTAAATATTATTCTCGAATGATGGTTGTAAAGCTTTGGAAGGTATTTGTTGTCCATCAATATATAAAGAAAATGTATTAAAATTGTGATTTTCAAAATTAAATGGATTTTTTGTGAGTTTGCCATTAAAGGCTGCGTTATTAACAAATCCTATTATGCATCTTTTAGGTACTTGTCCTAGAAAAATGTTATCTAGTGTTTTTCCCTGAACTCCCGATGGAATTGTCAAAACTTTAACTTCAGCACGCGTAATAGGATATTTAGCTGTAGTAGAGGCTAAGACTTTTTGATGTGCAAGTAAAACTGTTGGATTGATTCGTGCTCTACGGACAATAAGCGTTGCATCAGTAATACACACTTTCAATTTTAAATCATCTGAAGAAGCCATTAAGTTGAATGTTTCTCTGGAACGAACTAATTTAACAGACATCTCAACACCATTAATTAAAAACTTTTCTTGGTTGAATATATCACCATGCAGATGCCCAATCATTTCAATTTCTTTACTTTCGGCTGTTAATTCATGTCTTTTAGTGAACCCTTCATTTTTCTCATCGGTTGAGTCCATTTTCCCAGCTGTATCTTCATACCAAAGACTGCATGTTAGATGAGATTCTTTTGATGCAGGAGCATAATTCAACAATGTTTCCATGTAAGCACGATAGGCGTATGTATTATTTGGTGGAGACACAAGTTTTTGATTCAAATAAACATCGAGCTGACTAAATAATGAATGTAACCAATTGTTTATTGGTGCTGCTGTCGTTGTAGCTATCAGTTTTGTTGAGTCTTGGTTTAGTATCTTTGCTTTAATATGAATCAAAGTATGAGACAAATCTATGTAGTCATCACCGGTTCCTGGTACTTGAAATTCGATGGGGCCATCATCGGCGAGAGATGAAATAGGTTTGTAATGTATCCACATTCCATTTTCTATACTTGTTTGTGTAGATGGTAAAGCAAATAAATCTAGCTCAGACTTAATGCACTCACAAGAATGATTGTGTAAAAAAGACATTTTATTATTATTTAAGAAAATATATCTTTGATATTATTATGTGTCAACTTTGTTTTTTTGTTAGCACCTTTCACTTTAGCACGTAGCGGTGGAATGAATGAAGCCAGACGTTTTTTCTTAGTTATATATCCTGATCCAGACATATTAATTCGATCAATTTTCTCATCGGCTTTTCTTTTTAAGTTTGATCCAGCCTCTTTCAATCGAGTTTTAATAGAATCTTCCATAGGACGTGCACTAACCATATCCGATAAAAGTCCCACACCTGCATTTAAAACCTCTTTACCGATCGCTCGAGCTCCACTAGAGAGCAATGGTAAAACTGATCTGAATAAGCCTCCTAGAAAGCTACCGATTCCATGACCGCGTTGATATGGTGCTCCTCTATAAATTACTCCAATACCTGATCCAGCTTGATGTGAATAGTAATGTTCGTAGGGACAACTTGTATTATTACGTTGTAGGTGCATTATAATTTTTTAAAATGTAGTTTAATAGCCACAGTTCCGAACTGGAATGGTATTTTATGTCCTGTGCTTGATCTTATATCTATTTCAATGGTATCAAACTCTCTACGCATGACAGACAAGTAGTGAGGTGGTGAGAAAACATGCATTTTATTAGCACCGTAAATATATTTTGAAGGGTCTAAAGGTATTATTCTGAGAAGAGGCGTCATTACATCTCCAACGATCTGAGGCTCGATTATATCACAATAAACAAATAACTGAGATGGCAACCCTAAATGTAAATTCGCTGGACACTTTCCAAGCCTCTTAGAAACAATGTTTTTATTAGGTTCAAATCCTAGTTGAAGAGACAAATTCGGCGATAACATTATTGATTTTATTGACTCATCATTTACAGTAACAAATACAAACTTTGATATCTCATCATAGCGAAACTTCACTTTCTCCTTCAAACTGTTTAGTACCACCATAATTTGTTCAATATTATCATAGTTTGTGGCTGGTATATGAGATTTGTAGTATGCTAGGGAGTTGCCAGGAGTGCCGGTATTATCGGGTATTTTCATCCATTTCCTAATGTAAACAACGTTTTCATGTTCTTGAACAGTAAACATCGTACATGGATACTGGAATTCAACCACACCAACCGACCACGATCCTTCCAATATGATTGGTTTAGGTAATTTTGTTGAAAAAAGAGTTGTTGAGTTTTCTGGAAAGTATTCCATAGAACTATTACTAAGTAAGGTTAAATAAAAACTTTCTTTCATTGTAACGTTTCTAAACTAGAAGCCAAAATCCAAGAGTTAAATTTATCTGGATAACCTTTCCACTTCACTAACAGTTGCTTTCTGTTGCCAGAGTAGCGAGTGCTAATTATTTTATCTATTTTATACTTGGAAGTGGGGCTATAATCTATTTTTTGCAATTCTCTTTCATAAAAAGTACCTACTATCGCTTCATTTAGTAAATCTTTCAGTGTATATACTATCCAGGGTGACCTATCTATTATTGAAGATACCATAAAAATTTCGTCACTCCAATTGGATTCATAACCTTTTTGAAATATATGTTTAAATTTTGTAATTCTTACATGATCACCAACATGAAATTTTGGTGGTGGTGTAATATCGGAAGCTTGTTTTGTACTACCCTTTTCATATAAATTATTCCAAACAGTCATTATATTGTTTGAATTTACATCACAAGGACTCATTTTAATACTGGAATGGTAACCATGATTATATGCATATAACAAGTCTTGTAAAATATCTATATACCTATATGTATTTTTATGAGTAAAATAACGCCACATTTTCATCTTGAGTGTTCTTTGAAATCTTTCCACAATGCTTGCTTTAATATCAGGATTATTTGTTGTATAATAGTTTATATTTTTACTCCTAAAATACTTTTGTACATCTTTTGAAACAAATTCAGTTCCTTTATCCGATTGTATATGTGTTGGAGTGGTACCGGCTTCATTAAATATGTGTTCAAAACATTTTTTAATAGTTTCAGAATTTTTATTTTTCATGGACATAGCATAAGCATATTTAGTAAATACATCAATAACACAAAGAATGTAATTATAACCATCATTATATTTAGAATAAGTTCTCATATCACTTAAATCAGCCTGCCAAAGTTCATTTAGATTAGATAAAATGTATTTATTCCGAGGGAATCGTCTGTGCACTGGCTTATGAAGTGTGTAAGTTTCTTGAGCTTGCAACCATTTCTTGATGTCACCTCTAGTCATTTTACCTTTCATAGCTGTTACTAGTTTGGTGATACTACCATATCCGGCAGGATGTGATGCATCATAATATATTTTATTGATTTCTAGTAAGGAGTCCATTTTTCCCAATCAATCTTTTTCTTTAGTTTTCTTTGATACTTTTGATCAGCACTTGTTGGTGTAGCATAGATTTCCTCATCCACAGAGTGTTGTGGATGATCATTCGATTGGAGTTTATTTATGTATTCACTTCTGTTAGGATTTCCAATGTAAGCTAATGGTATTTTAATGTCTTTCAATGCTTTAGCAAAATCTTCCCAACCTTTCGGATTACTTTTTTTCAATGGTCTAAGGAAGTCGTTTACCAAATCTATGATATTACTTCCAGGAATTTGTTTGTTATCTATAGTGACTGTACCGCTGTCGTTCCAGTGAATTTTGTTTTCACTCAATGATATTGTATTAAGTAATAACTCACCCTTTTTTATGTATGTTTTTGGTATTAAACTTAGAATTTGTCTAGGTGTGTATATATGACTTTCTTGTTGTTTTTGTTTCGCTTCGTCTTTTGATGTCTGACTCGCAACTAAATCTTTATCGTCGATTTCAGCTTTTATATTAGAATCTTGGTTGTTTGCAGTGTCTCCGACAACATCGATATTGGAAGTAATTAGTGGTAATTCTAAAGGTCGGCGATCTACTTCGGTGAAGTGTAGATATCTTTGTAAAATTTGTTGATATAAAATCCATTTTTTTCTGTCGTCCATATTACTATTCAAAATCTTTTGCATTTCAACGTCTAACCTTGAGGTAGAATTTTCAATTTTGTGTTCATTGTTGTTTTGATTTAATTTCTCTAATAAACTTGGATCAACAAGTAACATTTTTTTGGCATGTTCCATTTTAAATAAGTGAATTAACTAATACACTCAAAATGGAACCCAATATAATTGGTAGGAATGCACCACCTTTTTGAACTATTATTCTCTTTCTTATTTTATTTGTTCCTTTACGTACCAACTTGCGAAGTATACTTTTAAATTTACCAAGTTTTTTCTTTTCTTTATCTTTAAGCGGCACCTTACCCTGGAGAACGTTATAAATACATTCACAAATGCAGTTTATTTCTTTCTCATCACACGTTTTTAATAGAGCTCGTTGATATTTCGGTTTAAGAGTGTGTAGTGCACTTAGTAAATTCTTGTGCGTCTGGATACTCTGAGACATTATTTACAAATGATGGGAATTTGTTGGTTCTTGGCATATTTAAACCCTTTTGTGGGGACATACACTGTGCAATATCCATCTGAGGGGAATATCTTCGTTTTAATGCGACATGTATCATTGGTGCTTTGTTTAAGATCAACCATTAAATATCCATGTGCTTCTTTGGTAGCGTCATTGTATGCATCTTCAATGAATTTTGAATTTTCTGGTGATACTTGACGCGCTAAGTATCGAATTTGTGTTTTATCACGAGGGTTTTTGAAATAAATAATGTAGTTTGAATTCAAAGAAATGTCTCTTTGACCTTTACCTTGGTGGAATAAATTTTGTGTAATGTAGAATACACTTAAGTTTCTATGATGGCTACCTTTAGTAAAAATATCAACAATTCTACCATCAGATTCTCTCATAAGATCATCGATAATTACAAGGTTTGCCTCCTTTCCATCAAACATACTTAGATCCGGTATACCTTGATAATAGTTTACGTTTGGTAAATTGTATAAAGGCTGCATTTCATCGAAGCACCAAGTAATTTGACTAAACTCTTTGTTGCATATCTCTTTAATATGTTGAATAAACTTTGTAACGAATATAGATTTGCCACAACCACTTGGACCTGCAACTATCACTGTAAACGGATGAATAAATTGGAACATTTTTAATACACGTGTAGATTCTTAGAGGGTATTGAAATGAATAAGACATATTGTTCGAAACACATACATTTATATTTGGATTAATAAAATAATAAAATAATCTTACATAATATGGTGAAAACATTTTTTTTTTTTTACAGAAATTTTATTTATATTACATGGTAATAATTATCACAAAATATTGAAAATCTTAAAATAATATAATAACAATTTTATTTAAATTTACATGGTATTACTATCACAAAATATTTAAAATCTTAAAATTATAAAACAACAATTTTATTTATTTTCTAGGTATTACTATCACAAAATATTTAAAATCTTAAAATTATAAAACAACAATTTTATTTATTTTCTAGGTATTACTATTACAAAAATTTATTACAATTGAAAGTGTAGGTATTCCTTAACTTAACTTATAATGACCCCACGCTAATGTGTCAACTTGATTTGGCAAAATATGTCGCTTTGTATCATTATAGGACAAACAGGTTTTGTTTATTTGTTGAGTAAAGATTGTGTGTTTAATCGATTTAAATCTGTACATACTACAAAATAGATTTTTCTTTTCAAAGAGACATGACTTGTAATTTTCAATGTTCATTGTTTTGGTAACACTTTTATTTACACCTTTTGCTTTGGCTATCAATTTATTTTCCACCTCAAACGCATACATTTTCGATCGAAGTCCTACAAATTCTTTCATAATTCTGCCATTATTTTCATCTTTAAAGAAACCTATCTTTTTTTTATTTAGTCTTGGAAAACAAAATATATTATCAGAAGCATAATCAGATGTATCAAATCGTGTAGCAAGGTCTGGTTTAATATCTTCATAAAAATTGGCTGTAAAAATTTGATATATTAAACTGTCAGTGTCGGTGTATAATAATTTTGTTTTATTGTTGAATTTGTTTAACATGTAGTTGTAATGAAAATCATACATCTGAGTTTTTGAAATATCTAATATACAAAATCCTAAGTAAATAGGTTTGTTATAAATCAATTTTGTTTTTTGTAACTGTACTGCAACTAAGTTTTCGGAAAAAATTGATAAACTGTGAAATTCTGGCTTTGCAATTAAGTCTTGCACGCCTAAAGTTTTACCTCGATTTTCCCAGTGCGTTAATAATTTAACATTAACTCGTTTTTCAATGTTCTCCATTGTTTTACCGAATACGGCGTTGTTCATTAATTTATAAAAATCTTTCTCAAAATCTGATGTTGCCTTTGTTCTTAATTTCGTATTCAGATCTATATATCTTTCTAACCAAGGACTTTGACGGAACTTTAAAATCCTATGAATTTTAACCAATTTCATACCCATTTCAAGACATTGTTTGAGATTTCTGTAATGAATTTTATATTTGATTTTTTCATTCAGATTTGGAATTAGTTTTTTTTCTTTAGAATTACCTATTAATATATTTTCTGGACACAGTGGCAAGTCCGAATGTAAATCGTGAAGTTCCATGGGGTACTCTAAATCGACTTCTAAAATGAAACCACATTCAGATGTATCTGACACATCAAAATTTGTATCCGTGCTAACCCACTCAAAACTACCTTCTGGAAGAAATTGAGACATAGCCCAACCATAAAGATTGTTAGCATCAAAATATGCAAGATATGACCTAGGTTTTTTCTCATCAAAATCTTCCAATAATTCATTATTTGCCTTGGCATATCGATTGCTACATTGAGATACACCTCCCCTTATACCTGCCTTAATAAAAGCTACTTTATCAAAGTCTGTTAATAGTTCTAGTTCAATTTTTGTGTATTTCAACATAGCGTCCCAACTCAATCCCGGTGCTGTATAATAGTGAGCAGGATCTAAATCATAAGTTGTAATACAAATATCTCTAAAGTTTTCAAACACATCAGTCAGGAGCAAAACATCAGTTTTTAGGTATAAGTCAGAGTAATTCGACATTTCGCGACAGTTAAAATGTTGCCAAACATCCTGAGCACGATGATAATCATCAACAGAAACACTTGAATCGGTTAGTGAACTGTAAAACTGATCTTTGCTGGGGAGAGTTGTTAATTTTAAACAGTCATATGATGTCATAAATTCGTAAGGGTATATGCCCTTCTTTCTAAGACGAATAAAGTCTTCATCCCTAGGGAAATTTCTTTTAAGTGTGTGGAATTGTTCATCATTGAGATTCTTAGCTAATTGATCAAGACTGCATGGTAGGAATTTAAAAGAATCTACAAATCTTAAATTGACTCTCCGGTTGTTTATGGTTAATATCTTTGAAAAGGATATATATCTTTCTTTGTTTTGGGGAATTACTTCCACATTACCATCCACAAAATTTAATGCATGAACAATGAAATGTGCATCATAGTGACTGAGATTATGAAGGAATACTGGAATGTATTGTGGTGTTTGAAATTTAGTCACACATACTTCATGTGCAACTCCTTTGAAATCACCCGTGTACCAATCAAAATAGTGAACGTTTTCCTCTTTCAAATCGGTCTCACAAATGTAACATTTTTTTGAATTGTTAATTTTATTCTCATCTTTAGTTGATAGTGGGTTGGGTAGTTTTTGAAAGCTATTTTTACAATATATATTTTTTAAATCTTCATATAAACGTTTCATAAAAACTTGTGCGCAGTCCGGCCCACTGTACGTTTCATATTTTGATAAGCTATCATCAAAGGAACATTTTATGTAATAACCAAAGCTATAAACTTCATGTTTATTAACGTTGTTAGTATACGACTTAGACGGGTCATTAGGACATGATTTTATCGGGTTTAAGAATGCTTCAAAATCAGCATACACAACAAAAGGTATTTTTAACTTTCTTTGAAATTTATCAAATTTTAATTTATCGTTAGATACCGACTGTCCAAACCAATCTTTTGATGTTTTTAGATCACTTGGAAGTTCAGTAGATATGTGAGAGCAATCATGTTGTTGGTGGTTAGTCAACCTCTCTTCTGTGGGAAAGTGAAGTAAACATCCATCACAGATATTAATTTTATGATCGTGATTTGAAATTTGTTTTCCGACTAAGCGTGCCAAGTTTTTAATAAAACAATAATGGTTATTTGCGCCATTGTGTATGCACAATAGATTTATGTGTTTGCTTTTACGAGATTTCGTCATAAACAGTGGGCCCACCACATTATGTGCTTTTGTTTCTTTGTTTAATTCCAAACCAAAGACATTTATACTGATATTGTTTAACTTTTCAACTTTCGGTATGTCACTCAATTTAACTGGGAAAGATACGCCGTTGAATTTAAGGTTATTGAAATGTATGCTGTAAGATGATACACGATCTGCGTTTTTAGTTACGGGATATAACGCTGAGAGTAATGCCCATTTAAAACATAAATTATCTTTATTTTTTACATTAATTACGGCTTTTTTAACTTTAATGTCAGGGGGTAAATCAACATATGAAGATCCCCGTAGGGGGTTAAATTTGTTTACATTCATATCGATACATTTGATTTGTTTGAGACTCCAGCCACTATCTTTTTTCTCGAAAGCACTAATTTTATTTGTTAGAGTGTCACATAAAGATGAAAAGAATATATTTAAGTCGTCTCCTTGAAAAATTATATAATTACTGGTTTGAAAATCAAATGAATTTGTAATATTTTTAGTTTGTTGTACAAAATCGGCATTCAAAATAAAATTTGTTTTAAAAATTTTGTGTTTATTAATAGATTCTTCAATCAAAAGTAATATATCATTTTTTATGGAATTCAAAAATAATTCTGGTGTTTCAAATACCAATTCTGATGAGGGATCCCTTTTACTATTAATTTTATATGTTATGATTCTTTGTCCAAAAGCAGTTTCAACAACGGAAACATTTGGCAAAGAGTTGTGTAATTTGAAAAGATTATTTTTATGTATGTTACTTTTTAAATGATTTGAGAAATATCTCCTACTAACTAACATCTGACATGTGCTACAATTTACCTTATCACTAGCGGAGGGTCTAGATGATGAAGTTGAAGGTCCTTCTTCAATTCTTGGTCTCTTCGTAGGTGTTGTTTCTGATACTTCTTGAATACTCCGAGCTCTTTTGAGACCACCACCAATCTGATGTGTTGATTGACTGTAATAAAAAAATAAAATATGTTTAAAATAAATCCTACAGATATATGTTTATTTTATATATGGTAAATTAAATGTTCATGCAACTTACTTTAAGGTAATTTCAACCTCAGCACAGATTTTATAGAGCTCCGCATCGTAATATGAATTACTCAATTCACATCTTTTTTCTATCTCTTCACAAAGCTCGTACATAATAATATCAACATCTTCATTGAGTGCCGAATTGAAGAAAGTGCTGATGCAAACTTCGCCACTTTGTTCCATGTTGTTTGAGGAAACAGACGGTAGATCTAACATCGATGGTTCCACGTTTCGAAATGATGCTCCTTTGAAATTTACACTACATATTTATATGGAGCCTAACTAGTTAAAAAATGGTTTAGTATCTTAGTAACTACAGCGAACAATGGAATACAATTAACAAATTCTTTTTAGTTATTAGTAAATTAGTAAGTACAGCGAACAATGGATTACAATTAACAAATTATTTTTAGTTATTAGTAAATGAATATTTCCTACAACTGTCCGTTTCTGAAATTTCTTTCGTTATTTGATAGATAACATTTTTACTATCAACAAAGTTATTATTTTTTATGTCTGTGTAGTATTTTACTTTGACATCAGCATATTTCCAGTGTTGTTGTTGAGGAATTTTCGACAACTTTTTTAGATCATAAATTTCAATTTTTATTAGATGGCTTGAATTAATATTATCATCAGCATTTGTTGATATATATGTTATTCCCCCCTCTGCATTAGACCTAGCAACTGTGGACGATTGCTTTTTCTTCTTTATCGGTGATGGATTTTCAAAGAGCTCATCCAAATTATCCGATGATGTGGTCATTGTCTTTCTTTTCATTTCTTTTTTAGGTGTTTCTTTGATGGTTAGGTCATCATCCGGTGGGGTGAGTGGGTAATAATAATGTTTGTATGTATTTTCTTCGACATCGAATGAGTTCTGTAACAATTTACATTAAAGTTGTATAGGAGCCAACTAATGAATTGATGAAATAAAAAAACTGTGACCATCTAATGAATTGATTAAATAAAACCGTAAACTTACCTCCATTGTGCAGTTCTGAAGATTGAAGATTTTAGATCACTTTCACAACACTCTAGATGAAACTGAGTTCACAAACTAATGAATACTGTAGCTTCCAAGTTCTTATTGTTCACTTTTATACCCAAATAGTAGCCCCCACCGTCACCGTCTGTTATAGTTAAGTGTTTTTTTCTTTACAGAAAGGACGGAAGTTGATAATTCAAATTCTTTGACAATGGAATTCGTCCGATAAAAGCTTGTCTCAACTTTATGTTATCTGTGAATAAAAGGTTTCATTTACTATCACGTTAAGTGGTTTTTTGTGCAGAAAGGGGCGGATGTCGATTACTCAAATTCTTTGTTAATGGAATTCGTCACTTTCGTTTCATAAAGATAAAGTCATGTCTGAACTTGTACGCTGTGATGTTATCTGTGAGCAAAGGCGAACATAGATAACTATGGTAGTTGCGTTGACATTGGCCAGTTGAGTGGACGTTCGTTAAGAAAATAATCATGAATCCAGACTACATGATTGTAGATTTACAAGGATTTAAAGTTTCGCAAAATGTGTTCGTGATAAAGGAGTTTGCACTAGCTACAGAAGATTATACCCAAGTGTTCTTGATAAAACCGCCATACCCATATGGCAATTTGACAGACGCAGAAAAGAAAAACGTTTCTTTCCTAGAAAGACGACATGGATATTATTGGAGTTCCGGTTTCATTGACTATCGTGAGTTTAAACGAGTGATTATACCAATTTTAACAAATAAAAAAATTTTAGTTAAAGGTAGGGAAAAAATAAAGTGGCTACAAAGTGTTTGTAATAACTGCAGTGTGATAGATGTTGGTGAAAAAGGTTGTCCCAATTTAATACGATTATATAAACTGTATTATAATGACAGAAGTGCATCAAATTGTTTGTACCATGAAAACCATTGTGCATTAAGAAATGTCATTTTACTGAAGAAATGGTTCATTGATAATAATATGTGTGTATTTAAATTGTTTGATTAAGGATACATTACAAACCTATTTCATCTCTCGCCGATGATGGCCCCATCGAATTTCAAGTACCAGGAACCGGTGATGACTACATAGATTTGTCTCATACTTTGATTCATATTAAAGCAAAGATACTAAACCAAGACTCAACAAAACTGATAGCTACAACGACAGCAGCACCAATAAACAATTGGTTACATTCATTATTTAGTCAGCTCGATGTTTATTTGAATCAAAAACTTGTGTCTCCACCAAATAATACATACGCCTATCGTGCTTACATGGAAACATTGTTGAATTATGCTCCTGCATCAAAAGAATCTCATCTAACATGCAGTCTTTGGTATGAAGATACAGCTGGGAAAATGGACTCAACCGATGAGAAAAATGAAGGGTTCACTAAAAGACATGAATTAACAGCCGAAAGTAAAGAAATTGAAATGATTGGGCATCTGCATGGTGATATATTCAACCAAGAAAAGTTTTTAATTAATGGTGTTGAGATGTCTGTTAAATTAGTTCGTTCCAGAGAAACATTCAACTTAATGGCTTCTTCAGATGATTTAAAATTGAAAGTGTGTATTACTGATGCAACGCTTATTGTCCGTAGAGCACGAATCAATCCAACAGTTTTACTTGCACATCAAAAAGTCTTAGCCTCTACTACAGCTAAATATCCTATTACGCGTGCTGAAGTTAAAGTTTTGACAATTCCATCGGGAGTTCAGGGAAAAACACTAGATAACATTTTTCTAGGACAAGTACCTAAAAGATGCATAATAGGATTTGTTAATAACGCAGCCTTTAATGGCAAACTCACAAAAAATCCATTTAATTTTGAAAATCACAATTTTAATACATTTTCTTTATATATTGATGGACAACAAATACCTTCCAAAGCTTTACAACCATCATTCGAGAATAATATTTACACTTCAGCTTATCACACATTATTCTCTGGAACGGGTATACATTTCCTTAACGAAGGTAATGGCATATCTAGGGAACAATATGCACAAGGTTATTGTCTATTAGCTTTTGACTTAACACCCGATCTATCAGCTAGCTCATCAGGCCATTGGAATCTTATAAAACATGGAAGCGTGAGATTGGAAGTTCGTTTTGAATCAGCACTTTCGCAAACCATCAACTGTATTGTTTATGCTGAGTTCGATAATGTTATTGAAATTGATAAAAACCGTAATGTTACAGTAGACTATAGTAGCTAAAACATCAATTTCGTTGACTATCGCGTTAAGTGTATGTTAGGTTAGGTTAGGTTAGTATTTTATTATAATAGTTTTAAGTTTTCATTGTTATGGTTACGTTAGTATTTTATTGTAGTTGTTTTAAGTATTCATTGTAATAGTTTTAAGCTTTTTAATTGAATAAACCCATAATTTTCAGCATATCCTTGTATTTATTCCATGACCTCAGCAGACTTGAAATACCAAGTCAATACCTTAAATTATACACTTGCATCTGATAAGTTGGATAGTTAACAGTTAGCGATGCGGCGGACGATTCAGTGACCATTATGAACACAATAGATATCCAGAAACATTTGTGCAAAATTCATCCAAGCTTACAATTTAATGTGTATGCTGCCAACCGATTGCCAATATACAGTCATACTCCAACATACATAATAAGCAATTTAGACCCTGATACAAAGCCTGGATCTCATTGGATAGCAATACACATTGATGACAGCGGGGTTGGGCAATATTTTGATTCTTATGGTCGACCGCCAACAGGTTACCACAGATCATTTTTAAAGAGGAATTCCCGACAGTGGCAATTTAATAGCGATAGGTTACAAAATGATTTAACATCCGTATGCGGTGAATATTGTTTGTTGTATCTGTACTATAAATTCAATGGTAATAAAATGTCTGATTTTATACGAATATTCGATACTAATACACTGTACAATGATATATTACTTCATGATATGTTTAAATGCTTTTTTTGATTAATAAAGATTTATAAAATAACCAAGATTTATCATTTCAAACGGATGCATTGTTAGGAACAAGAGACCCTCATTAACAACAATGACAAACCCTCATTAGCGCCGAGCGTGATGTAATTACGTTATCTAATGAGCGCTAATCCCGAAACCTATCTCGGGAACCGTAAGAGATATCAAAACGGGGATTGCACAGATCGATCGGGCATGTCTGAAAACCCCCAAAACGATACCAAACTTTTTTTTTTTTTTTTTTTTAGGCGACGATGGCCGACGAATGAGCTTTTTTTTTTTTTTTTTTGTATATTTCTAAAGACCATATTAATCTGAAATGTACTTAGCTTTTCTTACTTGGAGTAAAATTTCAAATAATTTATTTAAATCATATGATATGTAGTTTAGGTAAGTTAGTACCAATTTAAGTATCAAACGTAAAAGTATGTGCGTAAAACTTTATTTCTAAGTATGTTTTAAAATTTGTGGAAATTTAACACTCTTCCCAGTCATACTTATTTATAAACATGAACAATCTTAAGAATTAAATCTCGTTCCAATAACGATAAATTATAATAATCTAACTAAATATAGTGCTTCAGTCCATCGACGCCTTAAAAGCGAAGGGTTTTCGATTGCCGGGCCGCTGCGCTGCATGACTCACTGGGTTTGTTTTGACTGGGCGATGTACATGGTACATGTACAGATCACCAGTCTGGATACATACACGGGAGCGTTAATATGGAGGTAGAGCTGCATTCAGGGCGACGATCCCTTATAACTTAACTGGGATCGCCTCTAAACCATTGTATGGCACTCGTATTTAGTAGGAAGCTTTACTTGTTTTGTGTTTTCTGACGATAATTTATAGTGGCATCCCGACCCCATTTAAACTGCACCTCCTCGACGCTCCTCAGACATTTTGAGTGTGTTGCGACGACGCCACTGTGACTTCACAGTGGCGTCGTCTTCGATTACTACTTAGTAATCGAAGCGCAACGCTATCATTAAAAATAATTAAGCAACGCGCCGCCACTTTTATAAAAAATTACAGCCAAAAAAATCACTAACCCCCTTTGGGGGGTGGGTTTCGATTTTTGTTAACAATCCGTATTAAACAAAAAAATATTTTTCGAAATCGGTTCACTAACGCCGGAGATATGCGGTAGTCCGGATGGGACCCCCATTTCAACGCCTACATTTTTTTTTCAAAATTCCTAAAGCACGTATTTCTTTATTTTGTATGTATACATACATACATATACAAAGTTTAAAGTCGATCAAAAAATATTTTTGAATTATGTGACCTTTCACCTCCATTTCACCCCCAAGGGGGTTGATTTCTGATAATATTTTGAAAATGGGACCAACCTTGACCTACCTAACAACTTAAGACGCAATAATAGATACGTACCTACCTATCGTATATTCAGCAATAAGTTGTCAAGGCATCAGTCTCAAAGCGATTCACCGCTGGCATAGCTGTGGATTCCTACCTACACAGGAAATAACAAGTCTTGTACCTAATTGATAGTTTCGATCGATGCCAACAGGCAAAATCGAAAGTGTAAACAAGGCGTTTATCACGTTGTAACTACTCATTGAGAACTATATGTAGCGTGGATGACATGATGCATAGTTATTGTAGAGTCGAATATTCGTAAGGACTTAAGTAGACTATAAAGTATATTAAGTAGCCCCGTTTATCGGAATAGAACTCAATATTTTTTTAGTTATACAAACAAATTAAATTAAAGTATCTGTTACACACAGACGTCAAGTTAATAGAATTTTACTCAATGCGAAATATGAAAGTATAATAACGTTTGCGATACTAATAACAAAAATTAATTTAAACAATGTTTGTCTGCCCGACTGTCAGATAGATGTTATAAGCATTAACTTAGGCTACCTACTTATTAATTTTTATTTTTCTAAATTACACGGGACGAAGTCGCACGTAGAAGCTAATATGTAGTTGAATATTAAATCAATGAGTTTATTGTAAACAGGAAAGTTTTGACGCATTACTTTAATACTTAGGTAAGTAGTTACCTTATGTTCGGGATTTACCGTTCTGCGAACAATAATTTCATTGTTTTTGGTATTTTTACCAAGCAATGTCTGCACATGTTCATGGATTATGAGGAAATGTTTATTTCCAAATTGGTACTGAATATTTCTGCCAAAATCCAAACCGTAGTGATTTATGATGGCCGCCGGCCGGATATTGTGTTGTAGATACTTGTGTTTAAATTGGCAATCGCTGAATGATAGTTATTGGGGGAATGTTAATTATCTCACTGATTCCCGCCCACTACTCTGTATGCGGCGGCGGAAAATACCGCGCCTGTGAGTGAATGACAGTTAGTACAATGCTATTTCTCGCGACAATTTATTGATGGAGTCGAAATACTCATGGTCCGTGGTTTACAAACTGAATATTTTGAATGACTTATTAAAATCACTAGCATTATTTAAACTTATTCATTATATAACAAGTTCTACCATGTTATATTCGCCCATCTTTAGCGTCTGCGTAAGATGACAATTTACTAATTCTTAGTTGTCCAAATCTCATCATACGTATCTATGAGATTTGGACCACGCCTGCACTGAAAGTAATATTTAAAATAATGCTGCAAGACAGGTGTTGGATGGACAGGTAATAGTTGGATACGGGCTATGCGAGGGTCCAGAGAAGCATGCACATTAGAGCATCGATGCGCATGAGTTTGTTAAATATAGCATCGCTGTAATCTGCCCCAACACAGAGCAACCCTCTTACCTTAGTTCAATTTCTCAGGCATCATTCGTTGCGTTGCGAAATTGGTGCCGTGTTTGATTTCAGTGCGCGAGCGCAGCGCGCCTTTTGCGGTGGGCGGGTATTTCGGTGCGCACGCGTCGCTCAGGTTTCAGGCCTTACCGACACACGCTGACGCGACACACATTGTAGTTAGAGTAGCGATAGCGCTTCTAATATGCCCAATTTTTTAAATCAATTCATGAGCGAAATAACTATTTTGACCTATATTCATAATCAGATTATCAAAATAAATACTAGCCGCCTACGCTGACAAGAATTGGGAATCGGTTCAGCAGAAGGCACCTAAATCTTTTCGAACTATCTACTTTATCTTATCAAAATACATAGCGAAGTGTAGGTGAATTGCAAGGCATCTCTGCTGCCCTTTCGGTAGGTGTGCAGGCGTAAAGATGTACTTATATAGTTATGAATTATCAAAACAAGGAATTGCGGCTGTTATTTATTGTACTGTAATTTAGATGACTAAATTACAGAACAATAAATAACAGAATATTAATTCTCGGAAGATTTTGCAGTTACTTGTCAAACTAGCTCTCCCTGCGTCATGTTGACCGCTAGTCTCTAGGTTTTAACCTTTGGCTTTTATTGTTCCAGAAGTGATGCGTCGCGTGGCGTGCGGCGACGTGTGCCCCGCGCCGGCGCCCGCGCACTCGCCGCACAACCCTAACAGGTAAATACTCTATAAAAAATATAACTAGTTTGAGTAGGTACCTATTGTTACAAATACAAAGCTCGGCTACTGAAGACTCTACACATCAACGGAAGCAATAACCAATCAGTAGAATATTTAATTATGTACGTCTAGGGATTAGTCACTTTATTTAGAATTATTAATTTGTATAATCGAGTATATTATAAACTAGTCGATTAATTTAATCAATATCAATATTTCATGTTGGCAACACCAATCGATGTGAGGATATAAAAATACATGTAAAGCCCCTCTGGGTTCTCTTTTGCTGTTCGAAGCCGACAAGTAAAGCCAATACACAACGCACGTCGTTATTATTGCTCAAACCTACGCCCTGCTTCAACGAAACCCTCGCTACGGTCGCATTCTTCCTGTCCCTTCGTAACACTATAGTACCCTACACCATCGGCACATATAAGTACATTGGCTAACAATTCGGGTAATTCATTGCTGTCTTATTTCCGTTAGAGTAGGATTACCCCTTGTAGTTATAAATATTGTTAATACATTTTTATTTTACGTTATTTCCAGGACATCAGAAAATAAGGAGTTACTTCGGCAGCAACTGTTATCCGCGAGCAAGGAGCGCCTCGCGGAAAAGTGCGAGCCGCCGAAGCAGAAGCACGCGCGCAGCCGCCAAAAGAACCGATGGAAGCTCAAATTCCATCACCAGGCGCTCCCGCAGGAGTACCTCGACCACTACGAGCAGAGTCTGCAGAAGGCAAACGCTAAGCAACCCCAGAAGAAACCGCCGGAGAAACCCAAACCGGAACCCAATTTCGACATCAATAACTTCACCAACGAGACCTTCAAGATCTGGGCTCAAAGACTGGCCGGCATCCAAAACGAAACCGGCACGCTGACAGTCCCGCAGGTGACTTCGGCCCTCAACATGGCCGCTAAACCCCCAACGAAAGCAGATGAGAAAAAAAAGAAACATCCCGCCATAGCACCCAGCAAAATAGTCACGTACGACGACCTGCCTTACATGGGAGAAATGACGCTCAATAACTCCAAGCCGAGGAGAGGACGGAAGCCAAAGAAAGCGGACATATGCCATTTGATTTACGAAAATTATGGTACAGTGGTGCCCGGCCAACCGCTCCCTGCGCAGGAGAGAATGAACCAACTCAGCATGAGCCAGTTCAGGAGTACCGATCATCAACAGTCAAGTCATCCAAAAACAGACTTGCAGAACAAGATCATCTCGAGTCTATTGGAGCGAAAACTCTCTCAAGAAAATAAAAAGAGGTTAGAATCTCTGTCTCCGCCGCGGTTCAACAGTCCAGACGAGCCGATGCCTGAGGCGCCGGTCACTATCGCCGGCCCGTTACACAGCGACGACGAACCTCTCAATCTCTGCATCAGGGATCTTCACGACTTGAAGATACAAATCCAGAAGAAATTCGGCAATATTTACACTTCCCTGCCGGAGGTTAAGACTGAAGTCGAAGCGGAAGCGTCAGAGGAGAACCCTAAAAGTGCACAGCGGCCGAACGCCATCTCCGTTATACAGAGGAACACCAACTTGGTGCCGCAGACGGCGAGCAGCTCGCCCGACCTGTCGCGCCATCCCCGGCCCGCCTCGCCCGCGCTCTCCGAGCCCGCGCAGTCCACCGCCAGCCCCGACGGGGACGGCAAGTTCCCGGGATACGTCTACTGGCCCAACGCCGGCATCTACATGCACCCGTTGGCGTTACAGACGCAACTGCTATACTACCAAAGGCTAGCGGCGAGCGGGCAGCTCACCAACTCCATCGAAGACCACAATCGTGGTCCGTCGACCCCGAACAGCGTGAGCGAGGTCTCCGAGAGCTCGTCGCTGGACGACAACAAAAACAAATTAGTGCTCAAACAGATATCGGAATTGATGGACCCCAAGGTCATCAAACAAGTGGAAGAAGCTAAAAAGAGTCCGGACCAGACTAAAATGAAGAGGGCTTCCCCGAATCCGGCTCAGGGACCCGTCAAAAGAAAAAGATCGGCAATCTTCATACCTCCGATACCGACCAAGACCAGTACGACCACCCCGACCACTGAAGTCAGTATCTGCAAGTTCAAGTTCACCGGCGGATCTAAACCTTCGCTGCAGGAGAAAAAGATGCTCTCCGTAGACTCCGGAGGGAACTTCAGATATTACAGCGGGACCGGGAATAAAGGAAACAAAGGGTACGAATACCTTCAGAGGAATTCAAACGGAGAGATGAGGAATTCGGAAGCGGTGGGCGCGCCGTCCTCGTCGCTCCCTAAAATGGGAGAACAGAGCACGTCTCTGAGCAAGGAGGACCCGAGTAAGAAGAAACGGAAATCGAGGAAGAGCTTACAGCGAGAGAAACTGGAGCAGACGTTCAAAGAGAAGGGGTTCCTGATACAGACTCAGCAGTTGCAGTCGGCCGAGGGCGCGACCTACTGCAAGTTCAGGCAGCTCAGGAAGTTTACGAGGTATCTGTTCAGGAGCTGGAAGGATTACCTGCCCGGAGAGTTGGAGGAGAGCGGTCCGCCCGCGGAGAGTCCCGCGCAGCCGCCCGGAGGGGGGGGCGCGGCGGGCGAGTGGGGGTGATGCACCCTACTCTATGACCAAAGAATCTTCCCTAGTCTTGTTCGCGTTTGAGGGTCTGAGACGTTTTAACAGAGGACACGGCGTCTTTAATGGAGTGTTGTGGGTGTTTCGTTAGAGATTCAAATGACCGCAGCCAGCGGTCGTATACTGCATTTAATATTCGTCTATAGTGAGATTTTAAAACTATTAATTTGTGTTTTCTTAATAGCCACTCCGTCCATGGACAAGTAATTGCGTGTCTTAGTGTACATGAGTTTAGTGTTATCTGGAGACCTGTAGTTGTAGCATGAGCGCCAAGACTAGACTTATGTCATAGAATATGTGGATTATCTCTTTCTCTCGCATGAAATAAGACAGAGAGCGACCGAGCCAATCCGTGATAAAGGTCTTGTCTTGACATGCGTGCTAACACCACTGCCATGAGTTTATCGAATTGTACAATATAATTATCTACCTGATGTTGTGTGTCATAGTTTTATATCTGTCTGAACGATGTGTTGTTGATCGTTACAGCTTTACAAGATCGCTATTGTTAATTTAGTTAATTATTACTAACAAAACTAGTCATGCGACACCTCTAACGTAGCTATATATGTTTAGAACAATTGGTAAAATGTAAATATACACAAAGAAAGAGGCATTCTAGTCATTAATGTTAAGTTTTATACGTCGTTGTTTTAATTTGTGTTGTACAGATATTTAATAATGAATAATTTTGTTTTTTTGGGTAATTTTATATACAAACAAAGTTTTGTTCACAAGTTTTTATTGCAAAGAAAAAAAAAACACTGGTTGCCATGATTAAGAAACAAGAAAAGAAATGCAATCAACAGGAATGTAATATACATTAATTAAAAACTTTTAACCGATAATATAATGTGTATGATTTTGATTTCACATAAGGAAGCACTTTTGATATGCAAAATATTGACACTTATTCGTGCAAGTACTATACAAAGTACTTTGAACCGGTTTTAGAGTCGAAAACATACAGTATATTTTGTGCACATATTCGGTTTAGTATTGTGACGTTAGAAAAATACCCACTATCCGTCCGACTCTAAGACCGTCTTCATAGGGATGCGCTCGATACATTTTGGTCGATAAAACAATACAAAAGGAAAAGTAAACCCCTAAATGATTACACTTACAGTCTATACCCCTTCAAAAATCCATCTAAAACTCTTCAACAGCCCTGTAACTCTCAGCATAAAGGCACCGATTCATAACACATTTATATAAAAAGTATATAGAAAAAGATCTATTTATAATAACAACAACCATTCCATAACTATATGTAGTTACTGTACTTAGGAACTAGACATACATTGTGGGTTCAACCACTATTGGACCGCATAACCCGTAGAGTTCCATCGGAATGCTTTGCGCGGGAATGTCGATATAATTTTTTGAGCCACTCTACGGTTTACAATGATTTAAATTTTGGTACATAAGGAGCAAGTTTCGACAGCCGGCACAACTATTTGGGTCGATTATCAATTTAGACAATAGTTTGAAACGAAGTAACATACATGAAACTGTATGCGACGAGGCAAATATTACTTAGTTAACTCTTGCAATCACAATCTTTGCCGTCCAAGATAATTATTACAGCAGTTTTGTGATTCAAACACTTCAATGGAGGATATTTGTAGACGGATTCGTCGCTTTATATGATACTTTATCTTTTTTTTCGACCCGAACTTACATATGTACATCCACTACGGACGTACGGATCGAGCGTTAAATCGTATTTAATTTTAAAACGAACACTCAGGTTGCGATCCACTTAGAACAGGAGGAACAGTATCAAAAATGGCACTGCAATTGTGTTTCTCGCTGAACAGAATTGAAGTAAGTCTGTAACAGTACTATGCGATTCAAATGCGAATAGGATTGACTTTGCGCCATATTGTGACGTGAAAAAACGAATTATGACTTTAAACAATTAAATATTCTATTAAGACAGTTTACTACTAATTTAACCTTTTTATTTATATTTGATGTAGGTACTATTATTATTGATATGCAAATAAGTTTTTTGCAAACCATACTTTTCATGTGACATTTGACAGATGGAGCGTATTGACATTCCTATTCTTATTTGGATCGCATAGTAAGCCTCATCGCAATGTTAGTGGGGTGGGTGTAGTGGCGGTGGTGTGTTAGGCGTCGAGCAGCAGTCTGGCGGCGGCGACGATGTGCGGCGCGGAGATGCCGTACTTGTCGAGCAGCGCGGCGGGCGGGCCGGAGCGCGGCACCTCCCGCACGCACACGTGCCGCACGCGCACGTCCCGCTGCTGCGCCAGCGCCGACAGCACCGCCTCGCCCACGCCGCCTGCACACACACACATCATACAACATATATTAATATTCCAACTGAGGAGGTCCGGAACAAAAACCGATAATTCCACTTTTCGTATTTTTACAGAAAACGCAAGTGTTTGTCGGGTTTTGACCCGACTACCCATCTTTAGAGCCTTATTTAATACGTTCTTAACGAAATTTCCTGTGGCCTGAGTGATGAATAGTATGTATGAGTACTACGACTGACAGAAAAAAAATAAAATTGCACAAAGTGGAATTATCGGCTTTTGTTCCGGACCTCCTCAACTGTGGGCCGAATCCCCCTCGCACTGTAGGTAGGCCCGTGCCCAGCGGCGGGACGATAGGAGGGCGCAGTAGATGTAGGCAAATTCTACCACACATTAGACTGCCCGTAACGGCGCTCTTACCACCGCCTCGCTTGCACTGACATTTTTAATACTAAGAAATATGTCAAATTACTGCTAACATTAAAATAATATTTTAAATCCATCAATGATGGTAGATATGTAGATGCTCAGTTAAGGCCGACTATACTGAACTATCTTAGACTCCAAAGTAGATTATAATATCGTATATTATATGTATGATGGACATTATCATCAGTAGTGACAGTTGAATATTTGTGTCGAATCGTGTTATGGTGTCAGGGCACCGCCGTAACCCTTTCAAACAGCATCGAAGGTATATGTAAAAATCAGTACATGAAAATTTCGCATGATTGGAAAAATTGCAAATTCTTAAAATTGGCTACACAATTTCCGATTTTTTAGAACACCACACTAACTACAACTTGCTCTAGTGGTTTAAATGTTGGTTTGGTTTGAGTTTGGCATGATTATAAGCTTATAAAACGTGTACGAGTGTTACTGCCCACGTCGGCCGACATCGGTCGCATGAGTACGACACCCGAGTTGATCTAGCACCGAACTTTATGTAATGTGTTATATTGAACACATTATTTTAGTATAGCTAGTGCAAGTACTGCTTCAATCGACGATGACTTGGTTGAACTATAGATTCGGTTTCCATCAACAACTAATTTTCAAAATAGCATTTATAAAACTTGCCCTGCAGTTGTAGCATCAGCGCCAAGACTAGATTTATGTCATACATTATGTTGATTTTCTCTTTCTCTCTGGTATGCAATAAGACAGAGAGCGAGTGAGCGTATCCATGATACAGGTCTTGTCTTAACTTGCGTGCTTACCGCACTGGTCTGGGCGCAACAGGGATCGCTACCAGTCAATTGTATTGTACCCATAGTATAAACATTGCTTACATTGGGACCGTACATGAGTAAACACCAACTGTATGTCTCAATGTACATAAAAATGATCTATCTACAGTGTGTATCAGAAGTCCGAAATAATACTTTGGGTACATATTCGGTAGCTCATATGTGGATGATTAGTGAAGACAGTTTATACCTAGCTATCATAGTTTCTGAGTTATAGACCTTTGAATATTTGTGTCACAGGTATTGTGTTCTGGCCTTTGGGTACATCCATAAACCTATCCAACAGTGTAAACTACACTTATGAACGGCAACTCCCACTATTCACAAAACAGAAAATGCAAATTTTTACATAGGACTCGAGATATTATGAGTTATAGAAGTTTACGACGAAAAAAAAGTTGTAAAAACATGGTCGAATTCTGATCAAATTTTTATACCATTCAGTTGTATACCCGATACTGATGCAAACGTCAAATATTTCGGACTTCTGAAACACCTTGTATAAAGCACATAAAGCATTTGACAGAACAAACAATGTGTGTTTAAGGTAAAGCTCATAGAAAGTGAGTACCAGCTTGGTAGTGGTCCTCGACGACGACGACCCTCCCGCCGACGGCCTTGGCGTGCAGCCGCAGCGCCGCCTCGTCCAGCGGCTTGATGGTGAACGGGTCCAGCACGCGCGCGTCCACGCCTGACACAACACCACACACAGTTATTACCATTCTATACATAAACCGGACTTGCCTTTTACACACATTCTAACTACAGCCCTTTTAACGTCCCACTGCTGGGCATGAGCCTCCCCTCAATGCGAGGAGGATTCGGGCCATAGTCCACCACGCTGGCCCAGTGCGGGTTGGCAGACTTCACACATCTATCGAGAACTAGTCAAGTCCCCTCAGATGTGCAGGTTTCCTCACGATGTTTTCCTTCACCGTTTCATAGCAAGTGATAATCTCGAATGAAAATGAGATTCGCACATAAACCCAGAGGTGCGATCCGGGGTTTGAACTTGCACACTTTGATTGCAAGGCGTGCGTTCGACCACGCGGCTACCACTGCTTTCCACATTCTTACAGATATCTACCCTCTGTCAAATATTGAACCATAGCGTACGGCTTTAGTATTTTTGATGTCTAGCAACAGCATTCGTTTGACGCGTTTTTTTTATAAATAATTTGTATTTGAGTTGGGTTATGTCGCTTTTGACTGGTGTTATCGAGTATATCTACATCACCACGTCTGTATTCCCCGAAGAGGGTAGGCAGAGGTGCACTGCAGTGCACCAATAATTTACCGATGTATTATGGTCCAATGTAATTGGGGGCATTATACCGGACACATTCCCCCGCAATACGAGGGAGATGCGGATCATAGTGTACCACGCTGGCTGAGCTGAGGGTAGGTGAACTTCACCAGCCTTTCTATATACGAATCATGTATAATGCAGCTCACATTGTTAGGTCCAACTAATGTCAAATAGCATCCGTGGTGCCTTCTTTATTTCTGCGGCAATTCAGCCAATACAGTTATTTTTGTCTCTCGCTTTGCAATGGAGGGAAGTGGATACATTTTTCTTCCAACTCCTACACCTTTTTCGATTAAATTCGTGCGGGTTCCAAGACAATTTACCTTTTCCCCGGGACTCACCGAGGGTCAAACCTCGGTGTCTTCAATGGACACCCCTGTCGTTTCAAAAAAAAAAAAATACGTGCAGGATTCCTCACCATTCAATTCAGTAAGCGGTAATCATGATTGAAAATGACGTTCACACATTAAAATCTGAGGTGCAGGCTGAGGGGTTTTGAGTAGCACCCCTTATGTTGTACCAAGTAGGCTAGTATGAATGACGAGTCACCTTCGGCCTTGAGCGTGTCGGCGGCGGCCACGGCCTCGTGCAGCGTGACGCCGGCGCCCACCAGCAGCACGCGGTCGCGGCCCGACTGACGGACTATCTTGGCCTCGCCCACCTGTAGCCGCACACAACACATTATCAACTGCTCAAACTCAGATAAACACTCCCCTCATCACTACTTCCACAGCAGTATTATCTCCAACATTATTTGATACACGGTTGCTTTGATAAATTTGACAAATAGTTTGTAGGATGGTCAATACCAACAGATTTTATGGTCAAAAATACTGATTTTACTGACTGTGAGACTCAAAAATACTGACTTTACTGACCTAACTTTAAAGGGAAACCCCAAAATTTACATTTAACATTTTTATAAGGGGTCAGAGGTCAAATCAATCGATATAATAAAAAAAAAATGAAAGAGTAGTGCAGGTGTGACGTTACCTTGAAGACTTCGTCGTTGGGGTAGAGCATGGCGGTGTTGGGGCGCGACGTGCGGATGTAGCAGATGCCGCGCGTGTTGGCCGCCAGCTCCACCGCGCGCTCCGCCGACACCGCGTCACTGCCCACACGACACAACACCGCTCACACAACCATACCCAACAACTACATGGAGAACATATACGTAACAAACACATATGTACTCCCAGCAGGATCAGTGACTGCTAACATATTTCACGAATATATTTGGGTGTCAATGTAATATGGAGACTTATGTCATACAGATATCAATGTGGGTGTGTGTGGGACGTCTGGAACTTGTATGTCCGCCTTTAATGTGTATTCTGTCTGTGTGAAGTGTATGTGTGTGGATGTGTATATACGTGCGTCACACTGACGAGGGATAGAAGACGGTGGCGGTGGGCACGGCGCGGAAGAGCGCGATGTCCTCGAGCCCCATCTGCGACGGGCCGTCCTCCCCGATGCTGACGCCGCAGTGCGAGCCCACCAGGTTGATGTTGGACTGGCTGATGGCGCCCATGCGGATCTACGACAAACACACCAATTGACCCCCTTTAAAGTTGCAATAGGAAAGGATAACGTCGATCACAATTTTATTGGTGTGTATTTTTAACTATTAAAAATAATCTCCATAGCTAATGAAGCGTGTACGAGTGTTACTGCCCACGTCGGCCGACATCGGTCGCATGAGTACGACACCCGAGTTGATCTAGCACCGAGCTTTATGTAATGTGTTATATTGAACACATTATTTTAGTATAGCTAGTGCAATATTTCAATGACTTAGGGACCGTGGGACCCATTCAGAACACACGGGGAATCAGCATTGCCAACCAACGTGCCTTCTGGGAGACCAAATGACAGAAGCTTGGCACGAATATATTTTTACTGATAAAATGTACATTCATTTTATGTTTATATTATTCCATATAGTATGTTGGTTTGTGTATGTTACACATTCGTGTGTTGTGTGTGTGTGTGTGTGTGTGTGTGTAGTACCTGGTCAAAGGTCCTGGTGAAGAAGGCGGCGAAGGTGGAGGCGAAGGCGACTGTGCGGTCGCGACACGCCGCGCCCGTGGCCACTCCAACCAGGTTCTGCTCCGCGATAAAGCACTCTATGTACCTGCACATACAGACACTTTTTGTATCACACACTATTAACAAAAACCTTGATACGATAAAAATCCATGGCGACAAATTATAATCGAATCTACTCCAATTACTATAGGTTCCAATTTACCTTTCCGGGTATGCGTTGCGCAGTTTGTCACTGAATGTAGAGTTCTTGGTGTCACCGTCCAAGGCAATCACACTGTTAACAGGAAAAAAACATCATTAATAATAAAATACAAATATTTTTATTGTATTTTTTTCTTAATAATTAGTTAACTGTACGAGTGTTACTGCCCACACCGGCCGACATCGGTTGCATGAGTACGACACCCGAGTTGATCTAGCACCGAGCTTTATGTAATGTGTTATATTTAACACATTATTTTATTATAGCTAGTGCAAGTACTGCTTAAATCATTGTAGTCAATAGAAGAGTTGGTCATTGTAGGAGACCCCATAATCTTACATATTCAACATTATTATAAATAATAATAATACTTTTATAATCATTTCCTACACACAAAACAATACAATCAATCTTCAAAGTTAGTTTATAAAATTAATATTATGTACTATATAATATGAATTTTATATGGCATCCCTCTTTGTGAGATAATTCATAAAATAATTTATCAGTTAATACCTAGCTCAATTTCAAAATATATACTTGAGTATGTACGGGCATGGTTAGAATGTGCGCCAAGACAAGACTTATGTCAAGGAATTTGCTGATTTGACATTCCCATCCATGCTATTCTAAAGTTATCTAAAACGCACCGTTTGCAATGTACGCTGACGTGATTGCAATAAATTCCTTTACTAAATTACATGCAGAGTGGATATGGACTTTGCGACAAAATGTCTTTTACAGTCTTCTACATATTTGTTTCAATTCTTTAATCTCTAAATTGTTTTATAATTCACCTCATCCTCCGAAACCTCAAATAATGAATAGTTCATAGTCCTTGTCGTAACAGAGCACTGACCGCATGTTGGTGTCGGCGATCTTCTTGAGCGCGGTCCCGTAGGCCAGCCGCGTGGCCACCAGCTCGCCGGGCTTGTAGGCGGGCGGCGCCGACAGCGTGATGTCGCCGATGTGCACCTTCGGGGCTTCCGCCAGCGGCGGCAAGGGCTTCAGGCTCACCGTCTTGTTCTTCATCAGGGATTGCAGGTGCTGACACGGACACGCGACTTGTTATGTTTTCAAATAAACGTAAGGCATGCATTCCTAGAATCGGCATGGCAATACGAGCAGACAACCCCACAGTTACATATGGACACTATTTTCATGAAACAATGAAATATGTTTTTCCATATAGTGTTTTACTTTGCACTACTATTGGACATAGAAATAATAGATAAAAACCACAGCATGTATTTTATTAAAACTGTTTTGTCTCAATTTAACTAGAGGTCATGCAATGTTTGGTCATGGACAATTTTACATACTAAATTGTTCCATACTAGAACTCTATTGAGATTTATTTTACCGTGACTCGGACAATATGATAGGTACGTCCAGTTTGCCTCTCATTACTAATGGATCTACAATATTATTCTGGATATCTAAAGTGCACAGTATTATCACCTACAAAGCAAATTCAAAGACCCGTATTGATATTTACCTTGATAACCTTCTCTCCATCGGCGCCGAGCGCCTTTCCGTGCCAGTTATCCATATCCTCGATGCCGGGGAAGTTCTTGCCCTTGAAGGTCTTGGCGACGATGGCGGTGGGCTTGCCGGAGGTGGAGGCGGCTTCGTCGAACGCCTTCACCAGCTCGGACACGTCGTGCCCGTCCACCACCAGCGAGTGGAAACCGAACGACTTGAGACGGGCGTCGTATACTTCCATCTACAAGAGATTGTGTTCATTTAGCGTTTGTATGCTATCTGCCGTCAGGGAAGAGCCTTCCGACAAACCAAAAACTACTAAATCCTTCTCTTAAGCTTTTTCTTCTTTAAATCCTTATAATTAAATCTAGGTATGATAGCTAGTTATATTTCCTCATGATAAGCTAATTTTCTAGTATGATTTTAAGACCACCAATGCAACAAAAGTAAAACTACTAATAGTCACTAATATTAGACACTCTAATCGTACATATAGTGCAATAAACGATGTTGTATATAGCAGGGCTTCCCTAACTGTCGACGCCCTGGGGCGCCGTGGTATTATCCCAGGGGCGTCGTGAGGCGATCCAAATAGTTTGACGTCTGTATCGATGCGACCGAGTCGAGAAACTATGCTCAGAAAAGCAAGCACATCCTTCTCATTAATACCAATGGAAAAGAGATATAAGAGTATGCTTGCATTTTATCTTTTTTGTTTGCTTTAATTTTGTTTTTAGGTTTCGTTCTTTATTTTCTTGTAAAAAAAATTGATGATATTTGGAGTTTTTCTAACAAATTGTTATTAGGCTAGAACTACAACTAGTAGGTAAGAAGGCAGGGCGTCGCAAAAATTTGGCAACTTCACAAGGGCGTCACAGTTGAAATAAGTTTGGGAAGCCCTGGTATATAGTGTAGTGAGGCCCGTGTTATCGACCGACATGATAATCGGCCGCCACGCCACGAGCCGCACGATATAATATCGCATCACTTCGACACCGCGCCGCGTAAACAACGCGACATGGTTCTAATTGTGTGCGGAGACAACTAAAACTTATTAAGCCCCGCGCCCACTCTG
This sequence comes from Ptilodon capucinus, assembly GCA_914767695.1. NCBI lineage: Eukaryota > Metazoa > Arthropoda > Insecta > Lepidoptera > Notodontidae > Ptilodon > Ptilodon capucinus. Next base: position 296,459 of record OU611828.1, read on the forward strand.
GGGCGTCAATAAGCTCTCTTAATATTTTTTGCCAATACTAAAACGAACTGTAATGACTCCTAGTAAAGCTCATTCTTCGACGAAATGCCATTGACAGCTGCGAGCGAATTTAGACGCGTAGTCGCGTGGCTTTTATCGCAGAAATTCGATCTTTATATATATTAGCACACGGTTCGTTTTGGCATTGGCAAACATTGTGACACGTGCGTGTTGGCGCTGCAGCATGCTTGGGGCTTTAAGTGGATCTATTCAACATCAGAAAAATTGGCCATTGGAGTTCAAGCGTTGTGACGCCTGTTGTAGAGCGTCGTTTGGATAATCAAGGCCTACAGTCGAAACGCTTGGTATTGTGAGCGTCGCGACACCTGTTACGTCAAAAGATTCGATCCAACATAACCGTTACAAATACATAATAATGCATCATCACGCCTATATTCCCCGAAGGGGTAGGCAGACGTGCACTGCAGTGCATCCACACTCCGCCGATATATTTTTGGTCCCAATGTAATAGGGGGCCAGCCTATTGCCATTATACCGGGCACATCCTCCCTCAATACGAGAGCGATTTTTGGGCTATAGTCCACACTGGCCCAGTGCGGGTTGGTATACATCACACGCCCTGACTATGGACTTACAGGTTTCCTGACGAGCTTTTCCTTCACCGTTTCATAGCAAGTGGTAATCTCGGATGAAAATGAGATTGGCACATAAACCCAGAGGTGCGAGTCGGGGTTTGAACCTGCACACTTTTATTGCAAGGCGTGTGTTCGACCACTCTCGTCTATCACTGCTTTTAACCATTACATTACCACATTTTATCAAACTGATAAAATGTGGTAATGTAATGGTTAAAAGCACCAAGCACCAAGTGCACCAAGTGTACTTTTACCATTTAATTTGATGATAACAGTATGCTATCTTATCAATATTACATGAGCTGGCATAAACTGACGACATTATTTTCACCTAATATTGAATGTAACAAATACACCCCAATATTACCAAGTCTACTAACATAATCACTTCACAACGACAATGCCAACCTCTTTGCCAATGACGTCATTATATTAATTACATATTATTTATCAGAAGATCTAACCAAATTAGATCAGAAGAAGTAACTTAAATAACTAAATAATAAATATATAACTCTAGCTTCTACCAGCGACTTCGATCATTCAATATCGTTATAAATTGTACCCTATATGTTATTCTAATATATCAACAATAATACTGTAAAGTTTCATCAACATCCATTCAGTAGTTTTTGCATTAAAGAGTAATAAACGAACAATCATCCATCCATCCATCGATCCTCACAAACTCTCACATTTACAATTACATAGTAGGATAAAGTAGCAGTGATAGTCGAGTGGTCGAACGCACGCCTTGCAAATCAAAGTGTGCAGGTTCAAATCCCGGCTTGCACCTCTGCGATTTATGTGCGAATCTCATTTTCGTCCGAGATTATCACTTGCTATGAAATGGTGAAGGAAAAAATCGTGAGGAAACCTGCACGCCTGAGGGAACTTGACTAGTTCTCGATAGATGTGTGAAGTCTGCCAACCCGCACTGGGCCAGCGTGGTGGACTATGGCCCGATTCCCACTCGCATTGAGGGGAGGCCCGTGCCTAGCAGTGGGATGTTAAAAGGGCCGTAGTAGTAGGAAGTAGGATATTATTTAGAAAATAAAATATTTATATACCTGGTGCTGTAGAGATGTGGGCTCAGATTGCCCCAAACGGTTGACGTCGAAGATCACGACCAGGTTGTCTAGCTTGTAGTGGCTGGCGAAGTGCAGGGACTCCCACACGCTGCCCTCGGCTGCCTCGCCATCTCCGACCAGGCAGTACACCCTGGATACAAGCGAAATCGAACCTTAAGTAGTCAGTGGTAGGTACACAATTATTGGCTATGTTTGTGTAGCTAAAGTCGTCCTTTGCGTAATGTGATATTTTTTTTTAAGTTTGGAAACAGTAAGACATTACTTTATCTGAATATTAGGCTACGTACGTACGTACTTTGCCCCAGTTTGGGTGTTACTGGGATCTCTCTATTGTACCATACTACCCATAACACAAGTATTACTAATGTTTATACCATAGATTGATGTGTTTGTACTTTATTTGCTACAGGTATTCCCCATGTCCATATTAGTCTCACAGTTGAAGGTATTTCATTTATTTTATTTATTGAGGGTGTTAGGTACTAAAAACAGGGTAAATATTCCGATATCCTTGTATCTGCGGCGCGCCTGACGTAAATTCCTTGCATTGTTTTAATACCGATGATGATGGGTGGTGAAAAAACAAGAGATGATTCAATATTGATTTATACAACTGTCTTGTTTTAGTTGCCTTTTTACGGTTAGATGTATTTACATTTAGTTTAGTTTACATGCATACCTAATTTATAGATGCCTAATTGGTTATCTAGTTCTGTCATGTCTCATACTAAGCTCCCAGACCAATGAGTCTATAACACAATATCCTAGTATTAAAAGGTGGTTGTGTGTATGGGTCTACAACTGCACACCTCTGTTCTAACCTTTCTATATCACAGATGCGAAGTCGTTTACCTGTAAGGTGCCTGGTCGAAGTATTTGCCGACGTAGGCCATGCCGGCGGCGACGGCGAGCCCCTGGCCCAGCGAGCCGGTGCCGACGTCCACGAAGTTGAGTCTGGGCGTGGGGTGGCCCTCCAGGTCAGAGTCCAGCTTGCGCAGGTTCTTCAGGTCCTCGACGGGGAAGAGGCCGGCCTCCGCCCACGCCGCGTATAGGATGGGAGCGGCGTGACCCTGAGACACATTTTCAACTGTTCTAAATTATGCCAAATAAGAACATCTAATTAAGATCACTACACATACATTTTTTTAATATATTAAGCGCCCCACTCACGAGCGTGTGGACGCGTGCGTCGATTTTTTGACTAATACCAAAACAAACTATATTCAGTGATTCAACTCATAAACATTTTCAACGAAATCATATTGACAGCCTGACTGAATTTAGACGCGCGAGGGCATGGCCTTAACCACTTTACATTGTATATTTTTGCGTATTGAGAGTTCATAAGTCTTAAAATAAAAAAAATATTCTACCCCTAGTTTGCTTCTTGAATTTCGTAGTATTAAAAAAAGTTGTCTGTAATGTGTATATTTGTTGCGTTGATACCTTGGACAGAATGAACCGGTCGGCGGAGGCGTCCTTGGGCGCAGAGATCTTGTACCGCATCGTGTGGAAGAACAGCACGGACATGATATCTGCCATTGACGAGCATGACGTAGGGTGGCTGCAGACGAAACAGGCGATTATTAGCTTTATATTGTTCGAATAAGCAGACAAAGTTATTTGATTTAAAAACCTAAGGAGACTGGATTAAGAATGGGACTCTGAGTAATTTCTGATTCAGTCTTTCTAAGTTATGTGGACTAAATTGACTCTTAGTTTCTAGTTTCTAATTCAAACAGTGCCCTAACTAGGAAAACAAATGAACCCATTACTTAAGGGAAAGTGGCTAATAAATCTAGTCCTTAATAAGTATATGAGGGTTTGCTAAAACTAAAGAAATCTTATATTGTCATAGCCTATTTAAAGGGACCCCCTTTAAAATAGGCTACCATCATGGTGAATATATAAACGTGAGATGACTATAGCTTAACACTATCTTAGAATCAAAACATATCTGATTTGTACAATAATACTTTATTGATCAAATCATTTGATAATGAACTTGTATGAGATATGAATAGTTATCATCATTTACGTATTTTTACGATTACATCTTCAATAATTCTGCACACATACTACAGACAGATAGATTTAATATGAGAGTCATGATCATAAGTTATTTAAATTATGATTATTACATATTATCACACACACGAGTGTAAAAAACGAGTAGAATATACATGTAGCAATTATAACTAGGTACAAGTGATTGACGTATCATTAGACCGACGCGTTGGCGGTGGTCTAATGATATATAAATGTAAAAAATAATGCCCAATATGGAACACTTACGAGTAGATATGGAAATAAGGTTTAGGTACCAACTTTTGCGCATTGTGGACTAAAATCTATAGTAAAAGTGTCTATGATTTCGTTTTGCAAAGTTGGTATTAGTAAAGACCACTCATAAACATGACAGGTTAAATTTAAGGAATTAAATTGTATTTATCTACTATAATGTCTAACATTTATGTGTTTATAGAGGATAGCAGCTATGTTTCATAATATTTTCAGATGAATCAGAATCAGAATCAGAATATTTTTTATTCATATAAACCAATACAGGCACTTATGAATCGTCAATAAATAATAATAGTAGTATCTCTACCACCCATTCGGAATGCATTTCCTATGGAGAAGAATGGGCAAGAAACTCCATGGTTGCTTTTTTCAAGTGAGTGATGAGTGAGCCTATTGAGTGTGTGAATGCTACTGCCCACGCACGGCACAGTGCCGCTGTGAGTACGACAAACACTTGACTTGCTGTAGCATGCTGACTGTACACACCATCTATATCAAGATTGTGAGACAATATAGTCATCATGCTGTATCTACAATTGTCTTACCAGCACCTCTTAAATTCAGTTAATTTTAGTTAATTCTTTAATTCAGAATTTAACCACATGTGTAAAATCCATTATCAAAGGTAAGAAGAAAGGCAGGAAGTCACAAAAATAAATACCTAAGTAGGTAGTCAAGTGCTTGTTTAATATTAATTAATATTTAAATCAACCTCTATATGACATTACCACACAATATGCAGTACACCACAATCAGATGACCCCTCAACTCTTAAGCAATTATTTCATTTTAAAGATATCAACAAAAAAAAAAGAAACTAAGATTATTAAGAAGTATTATTCTATGTGATTCATAGCTTCGTTTATCTATAACAAACTAAAATGTTATGAAATAGAATGTTCTTACTTGTAAACTACATATCTATCAGAGCGTAAAACATTTGATTGCTGAACCAATTCACTTTCTAAATTTGTTTGTTGTTGTATTCTTTCCGTTTGATGTAACATACAGTTAATACGGTTTAAAATTAAACAAAAATGGGACTGTTAAGGATTTCCACTAGATTTAAACTTAGACACTTAATTATGGGGTAAATAATTATAATAGAAATAAAATAAAATGTCAACTTTTATTAATAGATATAAATTAGGTAACTGTCTTACTCCAGGTAGAAGGAAGTGAAATCATAGACCAGTTCATATTATGCTCCTCATATTAAACCTACCTCCACTGAATTCAAATGATATGACTAAAGAAGGTTGCACTGACAATGAAATCCTACCTACCCTTGCGATGAATATTGTGGTGCTATTTTTGCAATTTAAATAATTTATTTGTCACAGTTTAGCATTTAAGGTAGTTATACGAAGAACATTGTAATAGACAGAAAGTAGGTACCTGTCTATTTCATTTGCTACAATTAATTTTCAAGTAGGTAGGTAGGTAAAAGTATATTTGAGCTTGAAACAGCACTTCAATATAATTCTTACAGGTGTAGATCCTCACATGACTGATTAATACGAGCTGTGCTTTGTCAGTTTGTGTAAACATTCCATGATGTCAGACAAAATCAGCAGACTCACCGTGATATATGCATAACAGCTTCCACTAACAATACAATCGATTATGACACAATTTCAGTCGATAACCTTGGCGATGATCATTACTATCATGATATCGAATGTGCCGGTCACGTGGACGCGGCATAACCTCAAATACCCAATACCCATTATATACTACTCAAACACCGTAAAAACTCATCGAAATAGCAAAGTAGGCCACCTGTAGGTAGTTTGGAGTAAATATTGTGCCGGAAATTGGCACCGAACCAAAGATATTTCCCAAAATTGAGTTGAAAAAGAATAGCTGTTATATTGTCCTAATTATAAAGGCAATATGGTGGTATTAACTAAGTTAGATAGCTTGGTATTTGTCGGGTAAGATCCTGTTATGTTTGGACGCGCTATTATAACCTTCATTAGTCCTTGAACGAAGCGGTAAAATGCAGAAAGGTTATTCACTCACCCTGATTTCGATGCATTAGTGGCGACGATGCTGTCGATCCTCAGCTTGTTAGCCATGTCTTTCAGTGCCTCGATGTCAACGTTCTTGTCGCCTTTCATTTTGGAAATGTTTTAGGACTTTATTTAAAATAAAAATGCAAACACGTTGATCTACGACCGGTCGCTGGTCCGCCGCCGGATTCAATGACATGACACCATGGAGAACTTGACAGAGCGAAATGACTTGTTTGACGTATTGATAACGAATTATGACAGCAAAACAAAATAAAATGACATTGACATTTGTTGTGACAGGCTATGGCCATGGAGATATTATAACGGAGATGGCTTATCGAGCCCGCGCTGCGATAAAATTTTCTCGTTTATCTGACGCCGCCTTCTTTGTTTTCCCATATAGTTGCCCATGGAGATAGGAATAACATGGAGTCTCCGCATTTAGATGAACAGTGGCTATAATATACCTACTCGATAGTTTCTTTCTAATTTTCTTCGCAACACGAAAGAAAGAGATAGAAGTATATAATCAGCCCCGTCTTGAAATACTGATTAGGCCGGGGTTGGAACACGATAGTTTGTTGAATTTAGTGATATGACAAAAGGTAATCGGTTTCTGAATCAATAGTAGGTAACGATTTTTGGTATCATATTTGTGAGATACTGATTTACTGTAGAGATATTTAATAATACTAAAACAGTGGTATGCGAGTGGTCGAACGCACGCCTTGCAATCGAAGTGTGCAGGTACAAACCCCGGCTCGCACCTCTGGGATCTAGGTGCGAATCGCATTTTCATCCGAGATTACCACTTGCTTTGAAACGGTGGAGGAAAACATCGTGAGGAAATCTGCGCGTCTATAGAAAGGCGTGTGAAGTTCACCAACCCACACTGGGCCAGCGTGGTGGACGTGGCCCATAAATCTCCCTCGTATTGAGGGAGAATGTGCCCGGTATAATGGCAATAGGGTCGGTCGCCCTCTATTACATTGGGACCAAAATACATCGGCGAAGTGTGGGCGCACTGCAGTGCACCTCTGCCTACCCCTTCGGGGAATACTGGCGTGATGACGTATTTATTTATATTTTATTCTCTCTTAAAAATAAGATGACAATCCCAGAGTTAGGTAGTTAGGAATGTAGCAGTGGTTATTAAATAGCTATTAAACATCAAATTAGGCTTGAAGCTTTAGCATTGTTTTAGAGTACAGGATAAAAATGTAGATTTATGTACTATCATTTAATAAGTAAGAGGATACAATAGGGACTGTATGTCTTGAAGGAGGTGGTTAGGTGCCTTATCTATATACAAATATTTATATATACAAATATACATATATACATATACAAATAAATAAAATTGGAGTGTCTGTTTGTAATATCAAAATAACACTTTTTTACCAAATGCGTATGAAAGTATATACGATACCTATAACGAAAACGCAATTTTGAATTTTTTTGTCTGTCTGTTTGTCTGTCTGTTTGTTTGAGGTAAACTTCTAAATGGCTGAACCGATTTCAATGGGACTTTCACTGACAGATAGCTGACGTTCCAGGGCGTAACTTAGGCTACTTTAATTTTAGAAAAAGCATTAGGGTTCCGCGGGAAAAACATAATACCCATATTTCCGGGTAATCTCCCTAAAGTCCACGCGGGCGAAGTCGCGGGCACAGCTAGTAAATAATAAAAACTAATTAATTGTGCGTTGTGTACGTATATGGTAGAATCATTATGTTTTATCTACTTCTAGGTATAGGTCATTTCCGTAATTTAAGGTATATCTACTTATTGCATAGGTAGTACGTACATCTATTTTAATTATTGAATAATCTTGTCTGCTTTTCAAACATTATTTTAAAGGGGGAACATTGGCAAATACCGTAGTTAACTATTTCTAGGGAGTAAAATTTAAACGTTGTTATTCTATTCTTATCTTATTCCCAATTCAGCCGGCAACCTAGGCATAATACAAAACAGATACACTCACTCTATAAAATATGGCTACAATGCGTGAAAAGGCTAAGATATCGACAACAACATTCGTATTAGAAGGCACTTGGACATTGTTGGAGCAATATCATCGCAACGACGCGACGCTATCAAATGCGTGTCATATTGAATTGATTCCGCACGAAACGGTCCACGTCGGACATCACACAATAACAACACTTATATTTACACTTACCATCGTCTCTATTACAATAAGCTAAGATAAATATTCGCTTGCACGAGCATCAAAACTTGATTAAAATAATTCCAACATTGATACTGCAGTGAAAATCGTTCTTGGCGGCATTGGAATTAAGTTTATTTTGGTGTGATCCAGGTGTAATGTGTAAGTTGGGGGTGGTATACGATAAAATGAGGGTGGCTATTCTAAATCCTGCTGACGTATCATAGTCGGACCTTTGTTCACCTGATACTGTTAATAATAAGAGGATAAGACCTGTTGTTGGATATGCTTTTTTATATTCCACTACCTAGATATCTACACGGTAATATTATCTATATTACCGTGTAGATATCTAGGTAAAAATATAGAAAACTAAAAACAGCGTGAACACAATTTGCAAGTGAAAAAAGAAATACTACAACAGCCTTTTTAACGTCCCACTGCTGGGCACAGGCGTCCCCTCAATGCGAGGGGGAGTCAGGCCATAGTCCACCACGCTGGTCCAGTGCGGGTTGGCAGACTTCACACATCGAGAACTAGTCAAGTTCCCACAGACCTGCAGGTTTCTTCACGATGTTTTCCTTCACCGTTTCATAGCAAGTGATAATCTCGGATGAAAATGAGAGTCGCACGTAAATCACAGAGGTGCGAGCCGTGGTTTGAACTTGCACACTTTGATTGCAAGGCGTGCGTTCGACCACTCGGCTACCACTGCACGCTACCACTGCAAAAAAGAAATAGGTTACAGTATTTTCATAATAACACAATCATCAACATTCTTTCCCTCTTTCTCATTCGCCCTTTGCCGGATCACACACTAGGTAAACGCCACTACGCTCGGTACGGGCAGTACGCCAGTACGCGGGCAAAACGATACGCCGCCAGATAAATAAATATTAAAACAATAAAACTGTTGTCTATCGCTGGCAGAATAGCCGCGCCGGGCACTCGCCTGGTAGGGATACCACGACACAGGGAAGTTAAGAGGTAGTTAATCATGAATGGGATATATTAAGTACTTAGTAATAAAATTAAGTGGTAGCCTAGCTGGTAAAACGCCCGCCCTTAAAACGTAAGGGTTACAAATTCAAACCCCGGGCTCGCAACTTTGGGATTTTCGAATTTCATTTTCAATAATAATTCCACTTGCTGTACGGTGAAGGAGAACATCGTGAGGAAACCTGCACGTCTATAGAAAGGCATGTGAAGTTCACCAACCCACACTGGGCTAGCGTGGTGGACTATGGCCCAAATATCCCTCGTATTGAGGAGGAACGTGCCCGGTATAATGGCAATAGCTTCGCCCCCTATTACATTGGGACCAAAATACATCGGCGAAGTGTAGGTGCACTGTAGTTCACCTCTGCCTACCACTTTGGGGAATACACTCATGATGATTTATGTATAAGTAGTAAAAGTTCGTATTTATTATATACACGTAGGCCTACTTATTTAATTGGAAGTGTTTTTGGTCCAATCACCACCGTGGCGCTTACTAAAATAGGCATCAGTCGTCACGAGGCAACCAATTCTGATTTTAAGAGGCGTTGCGACGCTCATTATGACAGGCGTCACGACGCTCATTATGCAAGGCGTTGCGACGCTCACTGTAGCAGGCGTTGAGAATCTCACTAGAACGGGCTTCGACACCGTAAGGAAAACAACTGTCTTGGCCAAGTCCAGCTTTTAAAAAATTAAGATATGGAAAACCTAAGCCCGCGGTTACGCCCCGCAGTGTGAGTGCGGGGGTTGCGGGTACACGGGCAGTGAGGGGGGATGTTCTGTTTTCAAATTCAATTGGCCGGTGTCCCGAGGCGATCTTTCTGCGCGCGATTCCGAATTGAATATCAATATAACTGTCAGAGATGGAAATGTGTGGACATTACTCACAAGGGATTTATTTTGACGATGGTCTTTTAACTACTTTTAAAAAACAACTATCGCAATGGCATTTAACAACATTTAAACTGCTGGTGATTCCCCATTGCTGATGAACTTCAAGGAAGCAGAAATACTTCAGGTTGGTAGTAAGTAGGTAGGTTCGCATCTTATGTACGCATTTGACTCATAATATAATACTTTATAGAAACTACGTACTATGACTTTTTTTATCTGGCTATTTATGAAAGTATCGTAAATAGGTAGGTTAGAGGAATAACCTGTCGTAAAAATACAGTCTAAAATACAATTTAAACGCACATTATGCACTAAATTTTCGCGTTAGCAATGCTGCAATTAACACAAGTCACTAGTCAAGTGGTATACTATATTTGTAATGGCTTGAGAATATTACTAAAAATTGTGTCTATGGAATCTCAAGTACTCAATCAGTCAGATTGTTCGAGAAAATTACGTCACATCGAGCCATGTCCAGTACAAAAAGCTCGATAGTAAGTCATTTTCTCGACAAATATGACAGTTGGAAGAGATAAAACTAAGACACGGTCACGCCAAGGGTGCTGGGTGAGTATAAATACCTACCTTGAAAATGGAAAATCTTTTAGAATAGTTGATTATATTTATGGCATATCCATAATATATATCTACAACATCAGCGTAAATAAACGTTGGAAAATTGTAAAAGGGCAACTTGTAGTATCTAGATATCTATTTCTTTTATCCGCATGCGACCACTAGCGCCACTGTCGCTGAGGGCGCCGCGGGGAACTACTCACGATTCAATCTTCACTTTGATTCGGACTTTTGGACTAATAATATTGTTTTGTAGAAGCTTTGATGTTTTTCTTTGATTCTTGCGTTGTTGAATATGGGGAAACAAAATGGATGACAAAATTTTTGGAGACACGAAGCCAAATTATTTTACCAATTGTAGCCAGATGACTAGTTTAATGCCTTCAATGTAAAAGTATAATGTCTACACTTGTCATATTCTAGCTATTATTGTTTTTTTACGTATTATACATTGATGTCATCGTCATTCTTAAACGATAGTATTAGTAGAATTGAAGCCTAGGGGCCTCACCATCACCACTTAAAGTATTGTTCTTTTATATTGTTAATATCAAATTTTGACAGAATTTGAACCGAGTTAACTGTCAAAAACTGAATGTACTTAATATTAACTAAGAATATTAAAAACATTGCTGCAAAACAGGTGGTGACTGCTCTCTTTTGATGTGAAACATCTAATGGCGCGCTTGGCGAGTGAGAGCAACTATTGATGCCGCGATGCCGTGATGCGAAAACTTCGAGCAGCTCCGTGGCTCCTCGGTTCTTTCCGCCGCTTAGACTCCGCCCACCGGCTGACTCCGCTCACTCGCCCCTACGACGCTTCTCTCTACTCTAAATAACATAATGTTTCACATCTGCCAGGCGTCCCGCGCGCGACGGCTACTTTTTATTATTACAAGCTTTATATTAACTTGCAATGTATGTCCAGGTGGAATCTTGCAACTGAAATTTAAATCAGTTGACTTCAAGTCTTTAACCGATTGAGCTGAAATTTGGTATACACGCTTACTTTGGATGACAATGCATGCTTAGCTATGTGACGTCATTCCAATTCCAATATGGCGGATCATCCAAGATGGCGGAATAGTTATTTTTCCTTCACTACCACAGTATGGGTATCAAATGAAAGGGCTTGCTGAGGAGAACACGAAAACTAAGGGCAATTAAATAAAAGCTTGTTTTAAAAAAGTTTTTTTTGTATTATTATTTTTCATTTACCACGACAATGATAGAAGGCAATACGCTTGGATTAGTTTAGTGCTAATAATATGTTAACATCGATCACGCGTGTAATCCCGCTAACATAATTAAGTGTTGTCACGCTACGCAACAGGCAGCGCGGTGCGCGCGCGCCGCGTGCCGGCCGCGTGCGGGCCGCGTGCGTCGGCGGCGCCGTGTGAAGGGTTCACATTGTAAACACACTGTAATCATGTCCTAGGATATTAAACGGTTGTTTTGATGTTAGATAACAACCAAAAAGGCGGCTGTAACAGTGTGAAATAAATGAACTAGTACAATGGGGGTTGTCGAAAGGGGTCTTGTTTGCGCATGGGCCGCTAGGTTGATGGTTGCACTGTACCGGAAGCCTGTGGGTTCGATGGTCGTTCGGTTTATGGATATATTGACACCTACTTCAAGTTCAAAAAGAATTAGCTTTTTTATATTTCGTTAGTAAATAGTTTTTTTAATCTATGGCCCACATGCCGGCAACGTCGTGAGAGAACCTCGCAGTAAATAGTTGGGTTTTTGAAGTCAGTTTATTTACGTCGTTTACAGAAAACACGAGATGTACCACAATTGATAAACAGATTGCGATCAAATTAATTAAACTATTGTATCAAAAATAAATTGTAAGTACCTACATAATTCGATACAATTAAACTAGTTTTATGGACTTAGTAACTAAGTACCCGTTTAAATCACTTTATTTCAGTATTTTGAAGATACTAACTACCGCTTGGTTGGTAGTGTGGCGACACCCCCTGTCAACCTCCGCCCCGTCACCTCTCGTTCCCCGCTCCCCCACAAGTCCGTCGTGCTCATCATATCACTATCAATAACATCCGTTTCTTTGTACAATCGTGTGGTCTAGTCTTAAACATAGTAGAGCTTTAAGTACCTAACCTTAATACCTACTGTTATTTTTTATGATTAGGCTGTCAGTATGACTGTGCCGTGAAGTCACCAAGCGGCCCCGACGGAAGACCAGCGCTGGTTATGTTACAACCGGCACATGCTGAGTTGGGGCCAATTTGCGGCATACATTTGAATATTACCGAAACTTGTAGTCCCGTACGGGACCTTTGTTCTAATGTGCATGCAAAACTTAAGTTCAAATGTATTTGTCTCAAATAAATTTCTTTCTTTCTTTCTTTATAAAAGCGATAACAGTTTGCTTTCTCTCAAACTCTTTGGTATCCATGTTATTTTTATATTTAACTTTGGATGTCGAAAATAATCTTAGGCTAAATAAGATAAAAAAAAATTAAAAAAAAACTGCTAGTGTGCTTTGATATGAAAGGTAGATTTCTAGCTAATTTATCTATATTAATTAATACGAATCTGCTTTTTTTGTTTATGTTATATATCTAGAACTAATTAAGGCGTTCACTAAAAGAAAGTACCTACCCGTAGTTTATGCAATCATTTTTGTTCATATAATTATAAAATAGTATATTTAAAAATATCAATATTACAAGTTAGTTAAGGATAATGCATTTTTATTTATAATGAGAGCGTATAAGGCATTTGTTGAAACTTATATTTGCAATAATTATTTTATTTCCACGACTGTACTAAAATATTATTCAAATAAGTAGTGAACTGGAAATAGTGACGGGGCGTTACACTTGTCAGAGGCCCCCACCACGGCAGAGGGGGAAAAACTTACGGCAAGTTGTAACAAGTTCCAGAGAAGACGGCTGAGGGAAACTTAGGCGCGGCATTAACTGGCCTTACTGGGCCGTTAATTTATTACATGTGCTCATTGTTTATCTATTTTGTGAATAGTTTGTTATAATAGGTACTTACATTCTACTCTTATGTAGGGGGTAAGCAGCGATAGTCTGACCCGCACATCTACAAATCGCATACACATTTTGTAGTAGCGAAGTCTTGTACAATGTCACTATAAATGGTTTATAACATTCTATACATTTGATGATTTGTTATTTAATTAGTTGTAAATGACTACTACTCAAGTATCCAGTTGTATCCAATACTTATTTCAAATTCTTTAAGGATACTAAAAATATATATTAAAAACCGGCCATGTGCGAGTCGGACTCGCGCACAAAAGGTTCAGTATCTATAAAAACGGCAAAAAAATCACGTTTGTTGTATGGGAGCCACCTTAAATATTTATTTTATTAGTTGTTATAGCGGCAACAGAAATACATCATCTGTGAAAATTTCAACTCTCTAGCTATCATGGTTCATGAGATACAGCCTGGTGACAGACAGACGGACGGACGGTCGGACGGAGAGCGAAGTCTCAGTAATAGGGTTCCCGTTTTACCCTTTGGGTACGGAACCCTAAAAAAAATATCTAACTTTGGACTATGGACGTTAGTAACACCCAAAAAATGATGTAGAAGAATTATATACCTACCTAGATAACCTATTTAATGCTTTCAGAAATTATGTCATACATTAAGGGCTGAAAGCTCAGTTTAAGAAAAACTTCTCACCTCTACTTGAAGTTTGAAACTAACAACTTGTTAAAATATTTCACTGAAACACAACTCAAGTGTTTACTTTCAAAGTAGAGCTCCTGAACTCAACGTGAGTTGGAATGGAACATGTAGAGTATTGTAGAGATACAACAAGGTAATTGTAGAGGTGATTTTGGTCGCTTTCTCTTAGTCTCGTGCCTCACTTCGCATCAGGTGCAAGGGGTATAAAGCTTTTATATCTCCAATAGAACCCTTCATGCCACCATCGTATGCAGGCTCCCATAACATTAAGATATAAAACTTTGCTATGACTACAAATTTCGAATCAACTACTCCATCGAGCTGTCTTATTAGCGATTCCGTATTAAAATTTTCTAGGCTCTTTCGCCATTTGTATTGCAGTGAGCTTCTTGTCTACCTTTCAGCCGATATCCGAAAAAACCGGCCAAGTGCGAGTCAGACTCGCGCACGAAGGGTTCCGTACCATTATCTATAAAAACGGCAAAGAATTCACGTTTGTTCTATGGAAGCCCCCTTAAATATTTATGTTATTCTGTTTTTTAGTATTTGCTGTTATAGCGGCAACAGAAATACATCATCTGTGAAAATTTCAACTCTCTAACTATCACGGTTCATGAGATACAGCCTGGTGACAGACGGACGGATGGACGGACAGTGAAGTCTCAGTAATAGGGTTCCCGTTTTACCCTTTGGGTACGGAACCCTAAAAAACGGCAAAAAAATCATGTTTGTTGTATGGGAGCCCCCTTAAAAATTTATGTTATTCTGTTTTTTAGTATTTGCTGTTATAGCGACAACAAAAATACATCATCTGTGAAAATTTCAACTGTCTAACTATCACGGTTTATGAAATACAGCCTGGTGACAGACGGACGGACGGACGGACAGTGAAGTCTCAGTAATAGGGTTCCCGTTTTACCCTTTGGGTACGGAACCCTAATAAAATAGCTCAATTTTTATATTCTCTAATCCGTTTTGTCAGCCTATCATAAAATGTACCTAACATTGTAGTCAAATCAACAAGACAGTAAACAAATGAGTTGAGCTTTGCTTTTTGGAGCTCAATCGGTTAGCAGGTAATTAGGTATATATATTTATCTACTGTGTTGTTGCTTTAATTCAATGTAAAATAATTATTTTTCTTAGTCGTCTAAACCTGCCCATTAGACTGAAATAAGTATAGCGAGACGATAGTCAGCAAATTTATTTATTTCAGTAATTTCTATAGGCTTCGACTGTCCATAACTACTAACAAAGATGGTAGATTGACAGCCAATAACCCCAACTAGCCCCAACAAGCACGCTGGAATCGATAATCTATGGTTCATGGTAGACGTGGCTTAAGGCGCTGATACATCCGGTCGCTTTCTTTAAGACTTACAAGCTCAATTGAAACCAAATGAAAATCACACACACAGTTATATGCGAGTGGTTTGATGAAGCGCGAGGTCTGGCAACACAAATAGGTAAGTACAGGTGCGGAATTAACCTCGGTCCGGTTGTTTCGGGTTACGAGCGCGCCGTTACCCCGCGTTATGACTTGTATTATTATAACTTCTACATTGATATCACGGATACATGCTGGATGGGATAGACGAACAGTTCAATCCTTGTTAGGTCAGTCTTATGACTCTTTTGGTAGAAATGATATGTGAGACACTAGCCATTGTACACTGTCGGACTTTCCTCTCAGGTATTTTGGTCGTGAACCCTCGTGATTTTTGGTAAATAAACCATGAAACTATAGCTGTACGTAATTGGGGCCGAATATTGCTTAGTATCGGTAAAAATCATCTCCGAGGAGTATATAACACATAGTATAATATTTAGAGATGAAACGGATATCCGGTAACTATCCGGTATCCGGCCTTTCCGGCCTTGTTTTCACTATTCGGGCGGATACCGGATAGTAATTCAGCATCCGGCCGGATACCGGATAGTACTTAAAATTAACATTTGGCAATTTGTGGTGAATGAATACAAAATTTTCCGCATTTGTTGGTAATTGGACCTAAGGTGGGACTTATAATTTTGAAGAAGGTGAAGAAAACTGCATCAGTGACTTTACAATGAGTTTGACAGGAATTTTAGGTTTACTAATCCCTACTATAAAATCTATTAGTGTTAATTCGTGGTCAGTTCCGCTATACGAATATTTAACGCAGTCCCTATCGACTTGCGAACGTATAAACGAAATAACTTGCGTACTGTTGTTATAGTGTTCCCGATGTCTCTTCCAGCGGCTCCTAACCGCGCCAGATCAGCGTACACAAGGTTATAAGTTACAGAGGTCTGATATTTATTCGTACGGTTCGATTGTAGTTTTATGTTCGGCCATAAATGGCGTTATTGGCGCACATTTGAATAATACGACCACGCCCGCGCGTTACTTGTTATCCGCAGACATATTTACTTCAACCTGAGAGGTTGCAATACTAACTACGTGGTAAGGTCCTCCTGCAATATAATATACATATCAGTAACTTCACACGTAGATATGCAACACATCATAGCCTGCCACAGCCTCTTGCCACTGTCTCTATAGCAGTGTTAATTTAATATTACTTTAAGATTTTAATCGTCAATTAACAGAAATCTGCCTGATCATTAAAAAACTTAATATTAATACAATGCTGTAATAACATATTATGGTGTTACGGTCTCAGATCATGGGAGGGATAAGACTCTGTCAAATACCCTATACTTACTGACTGGAACATTCAAAATTCAGTTTGTGTTGTCTTGTATGTATGCATATTCTGTAATAGAGATAGCTAAATAGGTACTATTCTTAAATGGAAACTGATTTTCCTTGGTATAACTGTAGCGGAAATTAAGAAGGTAAACAATTAACAAAACATTAATGTGCATTCAGGAATTTGCATTGTAGTCTCATGAGGAGATGGCTTCAGCTGTTAGTTAGTAGTGCAGGATTTTAGCTGACTCCAGTGAATGAAACCTAGTTTTATATGTGCTGTTACAGAGAAAATATTAATGTACTACAATAATGCTATAAATATCCCAAATTGCGGATAATCCACACCAAACTACATATATCCCCCATTAAACAAACGCAACACGACCGCCAGGTGAGCCGGGCACCTAAACCATTTCTATATTTATATTTATTCCTCTTTATGTTATTTTGTTTTCTTTTATAGCGCGCGCGAGTGTTGCCATATTTAAATTTTATACGCCTTAATGTTGCCACACACGCTACTCCTTGCAATCTCATACCTATAACGTCGCAAATGTTATATTACTACTGTAATTTTGTATTTTCAACTCTATTACTTATACAACAAGGTGGATTGTGTAGTTTCATGAGTGTAAATATATTGTGGTATTATGTACAGATGCTGGGAAATAGAAGCGATTTGGGAGCAATGTTTTTATTTAGAACGAGGCCGTTTGAATGTGGAAGGTGGTGTGACCAAATTTTAGTTGAATTTACCAAGTATTTCTTAAAGGTTTTTTTTCATTTCACTTTCTTGAGCTGGCAACATTGCTATGTAACAATACAAGTAGGTTAATCCTTTTGAGATTGTATATTTTTTTATTATAAATGAATGATAATGTATATAGTTACTGCCAAACATAAGAAACATACCTAAGCGAGTACTTTCCACTTATTTAATTTTTATTCCGATTTCCTATTATAATCAAGCCAGCTAATATAATATTACCAATGTGGCTGCCAACCACGTCCAGAAACATAGGAGTGATGATGATGTATTAATAAAACATTTGTTTGTTTTTACAGCATTAACATGAGATGTCCTTCTTTATCATAGTCTCCCTACTCAAACAGAATGTTTGGTACTTTTACCTGTGTGTTTTGATTTGTACTGGCTGTAGGAGTGCCCCGACCACCCCGGAACACGAAATCAAAGAAACACAAACACGGGCTGTTTAGAAATACTATTTGCGATGTTTGATAACCCTCCGGCATGTTTTTTTGCCTGGTTTTTAAAATTTTCTTTTGATGAAACTACCAAATATTGCATTATGTAATAGATAAGATCAGAAGCAAGTCTGCGGCCTGTTGTTGTCAATTGAGATAACACTGACCTAACAACTGAATAAAATAACAACTCGTAATTTGTATCGTAACTTCCCCGCGTCAATAACATTAAAAACTTTATACAGCCTCAGATATAAATATAATTCTCGTTCATTTCACGCCTGCTTATCGACATAAAAATTTATTACCGCTGGCAACACAGAGAAAAATTAAATTTCGAATTCCAACCGCCCTTTTAAACGTCATAAATCCAGAGCCGATATAATGCACAAGAAAATCATTCGCAGTCGCGGCCTTAGATTTTATATTAAAAAGCATTACTTTTCCAATAGCAAATCTTATACAGGAACATACACGATTATTTCTCTTAAACCAAACCGCGCTGAAGTGAACTATATTGCTTGAAGTATAAAGTATGGTTCGCTTTGTATCGGGAGCGAGGAGGTTGAATCTTAAAGAGGTTCGATTCGTAGAGAATTCTTTTAATAAGTCGGGATGATTTACGCGACGCCAGGAGCACACGGCGCGGCTCCCCCCTAATTAGAGTGGGGAACAATTCACAGCGCGCACCTTTCATGACGATTGTCACGGCCCGAGCCGGATAACAGCTCACTGTAATTAGCTTCTGAGGATCCCCGGGATTTGCACTTAATTCTGCGCATATTAAGTAGATACGTTACTTGACAAGATGTTTCGTTAAATCAGTTACATTTATATAAAAAATAATATTCTCCTATGATGTTCCTAGTTGTGAGGCTTTTTATACAGGGTGTATCAGAAGTCCGAAATAATAATTGAACCCGTATATCGCTATAAGGAGTGGAGCTATATGGCCCAGACATTAAGTTAAAATTCTTAACTTTATTCTTTCATACAAAACTAGGAAATTCATTTTTTAAACAATTTTCGGTCGGCCCTTCGCAAAACGTGAACCAGCTGTTTATTTAAAGGTCAATGCTTCACACCCATTGTGACAAACCCCGCCCACAGCGGGTACTAGTACTCTAATCTAACACACGAGCCGCGCGGGGGTGGGGTACAGGGGTGAAGCGGCGGCGGCACGCGGCCGGCCGGCGCGCGGCGGCGCGGTGTCTTTGAGCGGCTTTGATTGTGTCGGTCGCCTGTTGCCAACTCGCCCACAGCGGTCTCCTTCGCACTCGCGCCTCTCTTTCGCACTCGTCGGTCATTGTAATTGACAGAAATTTTGATATTCCTAGGTAGGTATGAGAATGACCAAAGCATTGGTAATGAAATTACTGTAAAATTTAACCGCCGAGAACCAAGCTTCCTTTAATGAAGGTAAATAAGTAAGTAGGTAGGTATCGAGACACTTTTTGTAAAACGCATTCATACATTTTATTTTTGTTGCTAAATAGTAAACATTATTAAATCTTTTGTGGTTTGGTAGGTAGCTTTCTATCAAAATGTACCTGGTAGCTGTTTTATTTTTGATAAAGACTACGCTGTTGGCCGTGAGCGGCCTTTACAGCTTTACCGTACGGGGTTTGTGCTATTGAAACTTGGGTTAGTGTGTAGGTATCTATCTAGGATCCCAGACGGCCTACCTACCATACAAACACTATTTAGGTACTAATGAATAAGATGTATGACTTCTTTTTACAACAGTTGTCTAGGTATCTACCTAATTACATAACTACCTTCTTAAGAAGTAGGTTGGTAAGGTTATTAAAATTGTAAATTAGAAGGTACCTACGTAAGTTTTCATTTAACAGATTTTCTTCACTAATTGTAAATAGTAAGTAGGTATCTGGGTAGCGACTAGCGACCTTATCGAAGTTTTTAGTTGGTAGGTAGGTACGTAAGTTTTCATTTAACAGATTTTCTTCACTAATTTTAATAGTAAGTAGGTATCTGGGTAACCACTTACTTAATTAAATGACCTAATCGTCCGACTAAAAACTGCTATGAAATAAAGATAATAATAGTAGGTAAGTATTTACCCGTGGCCATGTGTGCAGTGTATCAATCCATGGGTTTAATTGGAATTTATTCACTTCTCACATATCACAAAGAGCTAGGTAGGTACCTACCCACCTGCACACTTGAGTAAATATTACTTTCACGTTTTTTAGAGGACACAAAAGAAATCACAAAACTGTTACCGGTATTCCCTTTAGTCGCACCAATGCACAAAATCATCTCACAGTTTTCCGAGTTTGAAAACACTTCACTATTACGCGGAGAGCGAGACATTTTTCGGAACACAAGTTAACGCCTTGACGGATTGCAAGGAACTAAATATTTTGATTTACGTTATTATTACTGAATAAAAATATCAAAGGACCGCTCCGACATTGCACGAAGGCACAGTGTTTTACCGCGCTGCAACGCTGGGCCAATCACCGCTGATGCAATATGGCCGATGATTTGTCACTGGACGAAAATTGTCCTTGTGTGTGATATCTCCGCCCGCTAATGTTCACTACATTGACATATTCGCGGCCATGATTATTAGAGTAATCATAGATTAAAGTCTTTCAGATATGCCAGACCAATTCTAATAATTTTCTACATCATTAGGTACCTACTTGTAGTGATGTAGTGATGGTTCTAAGAATTGTAGTGATTATGATAAAGACAAACAATAATAATAAAATAATATTTTTTTTCTTTTAATCAACTCTCCCTAAGTTTCAGTTTAAAAAGAAATCCGTTCACGAAAACTAAAACGAAAATGGATTATTTGCTCGTGGAGAAGTTTTACTTTACATCGATTTAAATGAAGTATGATTTTTTGTCATAGTTAGGTAACTACAGTGACCGATTTTTATTTCTGTATTGAACTATGCTCGTAGGTAAAAACCTTGTGTCATATCTATCACTCCCTCATCATTTTAAAGCGAGTTCATTCGCCTTATCAGCTGATTTTTAAGGTCGCGGTGCGTAAGTTTTGACACCAACTTTGGACACAAATTGCTCAGAAACTAAATTAGTTACGTATATTTTGCTTGAGCGTGTTGATTGCTTATCATCTGTCCTATATGGCCCCCAAGTATTATTTCGGACTTCTGATACACGCTGTATAGTTTTTAGAAAAAGATCAAAGTAGATAGTACTTACTTTATTCTATAATCTGTGTCATTTTATGAAAAATAAGATTTTCTGAATTAGAGGTCCTTATGCGAATAATGTAATTTCATTTGGAATAAATTTAAACAGCGATCGAAAGCCATCGTTTATATACAGGCTGTCAAAAATTTAGAATTTGAAGTAGAAATTATTAATAATAATTCGTATTGTCTTTACGTTAATTATACATTTCATAAAATATAGGCCCCAAAGATGAGGACTTCCTTGTTTTTCATTACATATTTCCAGTGTCCTTCAAAATATATTTAGCAAGTAAATAAATTTTGGTTTATACTTGCAGTTAGAACCTATCCTATGTAAGATTAGTAGTAGTGTGAGTAGTATATGGGTTCATAGAGAGAGTTTTCTTACAAAATATAAGGGCCTAAATAAAAAACCTACATTATATTTCTTATAAACAATACAATTTGGAATAAGCTAAGTAATCATCCTATATAAATCCAGCCCGCTTCGATTCAAGCATATTTTCATAAATGCAAACATTCAAAAAGAATTTCCTTCGAAAGCTCATAAATATTTGCCACTTTTACTACCCTCATACTATCTCTGCCAACCAAAAAACATTTTTATAAGAGAGAGTATTAAGATCGAAATTTGTTTGTACGATAAACTCATAAGCGCTTTTTAAAACTGATCACAAAAAGGACAGATTAAAGATTAATCCGAATATCCAATAAATATCCGAATGGATTCGTTCTGGAATTGGAATCGAAGAATTGGAACTTATTCCAATTCCATTTCGTAGATGAAGTATTCTTTTTTTACTTTTCGATGAGTTATAGTGCGCTTCGAGATTTAAGTCCTTAGCGGATAAGGGTTATGTTTTAATTGTTTTCGCACTAATGAAAAAGAATAAGGGATTTTTTGTTTGTTTCAATTTTGTTAATGGCTTCCTGTAAGTTATTGTTGCCCACTCTTACACCTGACTGCGTCCTATATTGTAAAAAAAGAAATTTATGAGAATACATTTTTATAGAATTTATAGATACAAGTTTAAAACACAATACACATTGTATATTAAATATCACACATTTAAATACTTGACGTAATTTAATTTAATATAAGTCTCCTCTCATCAAAAAACATTATTTTCCATTCACAACAACTTGAACACACAACTTTATAACTTGAGTTAGTTCGTACTGTCTTAAGTTAAGTTAAGTCCATAATAACATTGTGAAGATGTAAAATAGATATTGACATCAAATTTGTTGCATAAAAACTTGCACTTAGAATAACGGCGTCTTGCTCACACATTACGACCGTGATAGGAGCGACAATACACCAGGGGCCCGATTTTCGTGCGATCGACATTCATCTCGATTCGAGATATGTCGAAACAAATGAAAAAAATACGTACGATTTGACGTTCCGTTTCGAGATATCTCGAATCGAGGTGAATGTCGATCGCACGAAAATCGGGCCCCTGGTATAATTTGATGGTAACAAAATCAGCATTATAGTAACATTTTTACTTTTACATGACTTTTAGTTAAACTACCCTAAACGATAAATTTCAATCACCCAATTAGGATCCCACAAAAACATATTCACACACAAGCCGATGGAACGAATCCAAGGCGATCCAAGGTTTCATCCAAGGCGCATATCCAAGGTATAAATTAGGAGAGTTTTAACCGCGGCTCGGCGCCGACAAGGCGAGTAACCACTCGCCTTGTCGCGCGTAAATCGCAATTTGTCGTGAACGTGCGCTCCGAAAGATCGACGGTTTAGATGATGGTAGAGCAAGGAACTAAACAGATAGAGGTTGTAGCAAAATGTATATAACGTAAAATTCTATCCACAATTTTTTAGGGTTCCGTACCCAAAGGGTAAAACGGGAACCCTATTACTAAGACTTCGCTGTCCATCCGTCCGTCTGTCACCAGGCTGTATCTCATTAACCATGATAGTTAGAGAGTTGAAATTTTCATAGATGATGTATTTCTGTTGCCGCTATAACAACAAACAACTAAAAAACAGAATAAAATAAATATTGAAGGGGGCTCTCATACAACAAACGTGATTTTTTTGCCGTTATTCTCGATAATGGGTCGGAACCCTTCGTGCACGAGTCCGACTCGCACTTGGCCGGTTTTTTAAGGATTTTATATCTAAATATAAAACCAACGTCAAAACCTCCAAACGTGAAAGAAAATATCGTGGGCAAACCTGCACATCTATAGAAAGGCGTGTGAAGTTCGCCAACCTGCACTGGGCCAGAGTGGTGGACCAGAAATATTCCTCGTCGTATTAAGGCGGAATGTGGCCGGTATAATGGCAATAGGTTCGCCCCCTTTTACATCGGGACCAAAAATACATCGGCGAAGTGTGGGCGCACTGCTGTGAACTTTTGCCTATCCCTTCGTGGAATATAGGCGTGATGATGATGATGTATATAATGATGATGTATAAAATCTACTTACTGGTCAATATAATAATGGTGGAATATCCATTCTTTCAAATTCTTAGCTCTACATATTGGCTTTTAACTGTGAGCACTTCCGTTTGTCTCCTAGCGTTACAATATTTGCTAATTTACCCCAACTCTACCCCTACCCACCTAGCGCCCACCACCCTGACTACACCACGTGAGGCGTAGAGCAAATAGCATAAGTGTATTTTTGGCACCATCCACTGTAGAGTAATAGGATTTCGATACCATTTCTTGTTTAACTAACCCATTTGCTGTGATTTAACAATGGACTTTATCTATGCTGTAAAGTTTTTATGCAAATATTTTCCATCTCTTCATTAGTTTTAGAGTCAGATTTCAATTTATTATGATTAGGAAAAATAACTAGTTGGTAGAGACTTATAATCATCTATAGATAACCCATTGTATGTAATGTATAATGGGCTCTATTTTGACCCCCATTTTAGATCCCGAGTATTTGGCGGTTTTAGTCTCTTTAAACATATTTTGACGACAGTCATTCTAAGTTTATTGTTGTTCTTATTATACAGTCTGTACTTAGTTTAGGACCATGACACAAGTGAGACTCATTTGACTGTTTTTCTTCTTTTTTAACGAAATGAATGAATTTAATGGAATAAGATGTGGCATGATGAGCAGTGGTAGCCGAGTGGTCGAAGGCACGCCTTGCAATCAAAGTGTGCAGGTTCAAACCCCGGCTCGCACCTCTGGGTTTATGTGCGAATCTCATTTTCATCCGAGATTATCACTTGCTATGAAACGGTGAAGGAAAACATCGTGAGGAAACCTGCACGTCTGAAGGAATTTTACTAGTTCTCAATACATGTGTGAAGTCTGCCAACCCACACTGGGCCAGCGTGGTGGACTATGGCCTGAATCCCCCTCGCATTGAGGGGAGGCCCGTGCCCAGCAGTGGGACGTTAAAAGGGCTGTAGTAGTAGTAAGATGTGGCATGGCTCCACCTGCGGTTAGCGGGTTTTTCAGCCGGTGTCAGGTAATTAATAGCAAGAGCAATTTCAAAAAATAAACGATATGAATAAAATGGGTGATGGATGTGATAAAGATGGCGGATGACTTCGACGGTATTGATGTTGTATCCAGAAATCAAATGAGAACATAAGGGCCCGGACAAACTGGGGCGTCAAACTACGCTGAAAATTTATGCTAATATCAAAACGAACTGTATTGACTCAGTAAAAATGCTTTGTTTTTCAACGAAATGTCATTGACAGTGCGAGTGAATTTTGCAGCTTGGTCACGTTGCTTTTACCACAGAAATTAAATCTTTATGTACAGAGTTTGTTTTGGTATTGACAAAATAATTTCATTTAACGGATTTACTTTGTACCCCAAAAAGTTAAACTAATTAACACAAAACCGTCTTTATTCTTCCCGAAAACTACATTAGGGTTGTTGGCCAAATTGAATTTATTCGTACGATGTCCCGACACTCCCGACACCGGATAAGTGTCGGTTAATGGTGCGAGATTTAGCGCTGCGGCCGGCTGACACCCGACACTAATGTACAGACATTTATGCGTATTTATGGGGGTATAGTTTCCGCAAAAGAAAAATAGATTTTTATATGCACAAATTTTTCGGGAGTAGGTATATTGTTTCGAAGTCATTTTATATCTATATCTAACATTAGGTGATATATCTTACGTTCAAATCAGCTCTTAAATTGTAATGTCTGATGACTTGTAAAATTCCTTTAAATTTTGAGAATACTCTTTGTTTCAACGTTAGTTTAAAGTGTTTGACTTAAGAAAGTTTAGTCAGGTCACACAAAATATAATAATTTGATAGTAAGTACGCATACTTAGATAAGTACTCTATTTATCTTGGTACATACCTTTAACCCTGCGGGAATTTAAGGTCATGGCAGGACCACCACTCATTAGTAAGTATATATAAATTGGTATATTAGTTGTTAATAAATATTTTCGCCGTAAACATCCTCATCATCTTATTTACTAAAAAATATTTATTAGTAAATAATGTGTAAATGGTTATTTTGATGTTAAAGATTAAGTTATCAGCTCAATACAATATACATTATTTACTTAGTATTAGACACATTAGTATAATTTCTAGAAAGTTCAAAGGAGACATTAACTGTAGCTAACGCTAAAACAATAGCCTCTTATAATTGAGTTGAGAATACAGTTTAAATAATATCGGGACTTTAGAACAAGACTAGACGGGGTCCGCCTAATGATCGGAGTTAGTCTAACTGACTGAAATTGACAATGGCCAGGGGTGGACATCTATGGACTTAATAAAACACCTGGATAAAGGAATGCGTATGACGTAGGGTTTTTAAATTATGTTGAACTAGCTTCTGCCCACGATTTTGCCCGCGCAGACATCGATAATTAAATATTGTTATAAATTATAGCTTAGATGATATTCCGATGTATAAACAATAATACAAGTAAAAGGGTAACAGACATCCATTCATCCTCACAATCTTTGGTGAGGATGGGCTGTTTGGTCGAGCGGTTTGAATGGGTGCAGTGAGCCGAGGGTTCAGTTCCCGTTGCGGAAAATTTTGGAAATTGCCTTTACATAATGTGCGCTGGTCTGAGTGTAACTGGTACCCAAAATATAAGATTTGCCTAGTTTGGGATCATATGATGACTTGGTGTTGTTTGGCGATATTTATTTATTTAAAAAAGAATACAGAACTGACTTCATTGTAAAGAGTTCGCTTCATTATAAATAATGAATGATGTAGAATCAAATTTCATGAGGAACATAGCAGACTCATCCCTAGAGTCCGTCTTATTATGAGCGGTTAATGTGCGTAGTACCAGGAGCACAGCAATTAGCAGCAGTTGGCGGCCGTTAGCCGGTCATGCTGGACTCCACAACTTTCGCACTTCACACTGAGTTAATGCGGCGCGGTGGACTCGACAGGACTTAATTACTTATTGATGATTCTGAACGAACGGCGACATAAGAACATGAAATTGTAGAACCAATAACGGATAGATAGTATAATCGCTATTGTAGTGACAATGAAATATGCCCATATTGATATCTAAAGAAGACAATAAAATACCTAACGTTACTTTTAACCTAACTTACCCTCTGCCGTAGTCGGGCAATTAAAGCAGCATCACATAGCCTATAACCAGTTGACCATCAAGACGCTTCCAGTGATACCCCATTGGTTCAATTATGACAAGTAGTTTAGAAGTTATGAGAGAACAGATGACCATTCATTCAAAACCATAACTCTCCGCCGTAATCAGGTAAAAAATAAACACTAATAATTCTAACTTACTTCATATTGGACTTTGAAGCACATATCACGACATAAATATGTTTGACAGCGCCAAAAACATAGTTCTCTAGCTCACACATTGCGACCCTGAGAAGGACAAGTGCACACATAGTTTAGTGTAGTTGATGCAAATAGAATTGACATCATTGCCTTTTATAGCTGTTTAAATGGGCTTATATCTGACAAGTTTATGATGCTGTTTCCAGTCCATGCGATTGATATCTGATAAGTGGCAAGGTAAATATTAGTTTCCCATAAACGTATAGGTACTTTATAAATTAGTAAAGGTACGTGTTCATATAACACGGAAATAAAACCATTTCAAGAAAACAGTAATGCAGGTAACAATTTAAATTTTATCGATAAATTATAAACAATTGTTTCTGGAAAACTTTTTTAATCGGAGTAGGGAATTGTTGACTATTTGTTGTGTATAGCTAAGGGGGGTAGGGTGGCGGGTGAGGGGGGTGCCACAATTTATGGTTTTTAATTCAGGTGTTGGCGATACAGTGGCTGGCAATCACTCGATACGCCATCAAATAAATGTTTAGCTATTTTGACATAGGGAGAGGAAAGCGATGTAAATAAAAACCAAATCTATCGATATAATATTTTTCCTAGTTGTTAAACTAAATATTAAAGGTAGTACAGATGTCTAACACAGTAGTGGCTCTACGTTTATTGTTCAGAGCTAGATGATTTAAGACTTCAACTCATCTGAATTAGGTAATCTTTTCCATAAATATTGCCTAGAGGTTTGGTAAAATGGCATTTACTTTCAACTATTATATTTTTCTTCATTAGATGTAAAACAATTAGCTAAAGACATTAAAGTTACTTTATTCCAGTGTAATTGTCTTTTTTGCTTATTCTGTCACAATAGTGCTTGATGAAGAGATATTATTTTAGAGAATACTACATTACTAGCAATTTGAAGTAACAATATATATATATATAAATATATTTCTTTACATTGTGCTCTATTTTGAGTTAAACACTCCACTCCATTGTCGATCAATTAACTCAATCAAAACAATAATTTTCTTTAAAAAGTTTATACGTTATCGATGTTCTATAAGACCGTTCCCTGTCCTACCGGCAGCCACTGTTCGTGAACTCGGCAAGTTTTCCAATAGATGGCGGCACCTGTGCCAACATGTTTATCGTTCCGCTGGAACTAAACCCCGTACCTGAACTGTACACTGCAATATCGGATTACGCTATTAATTAAGAACCGAAATTGGCTAACAACACCCGTAAATACGAGCGATTGAAAATTTATTTGGATTTTAATTACTCTACTTAAGTTATGATTTTTAAGTATTACGGTATTTTCTGCACTGAAAATGTAATACTAAAGTATTATTTAGGTAAGTAATGTTCTGCTGTTACAATGTTAAGGTTTCAGAAGTCAACAGTTAAGCCAACAGGATTTATTTAAACTGAATTGTTTGGCACTAAAATTGGGTACACTCTTTGGGGTTGTTTATAGAAGGTTACAAAGAGCTTTTGTTTTTAAAAGTGTTTGTAGATGGGTTGAAATTACTAATAATATGGAGATAAGTTTGCTATCCTTCTCGCGGGGGATCAAGAATGAACAAGACGGCCATAGATTTATCACTGGCTCATTCAGTTTAGTGGTAATTTATAAACAGTAATAGGTACCTATTATAGGTTTATAGGTATTACAGATCTATGTTCGCAATATTAATCAACCACCCACTACTCTACATTTATTCCTTTAAACTTGATAACACAACAATGACGCAGCATCCCAAATAATTAAATTATCCATTTCATTACATATCTGTTTGCAAAACTAAAACTAAATCGTGTGTTATAATTACATTTAGCAACAATAGGCCGAGTCCCGACACTTTTAACCGGGGCCGGGGATCGCGGGACCCTAAATAATCGAATTACGGAACCCTTCGAGGGGTGTGAAGGGTGATTTAATTTTAGTTTGTTTAGTGTTTGCAAATATGATTGATTCAGAGCATTTTTGTTGATTAAAAGTGGTCGGGGGTTGGTTTGAACGCGACAGAAGTCGATTGGGTAGTAATATTGTTTATTTAATAAAATGATTGTTTAACGGAGCGCACCATTTAAATATCTAGCCGATGAAATAAGAGGTTTACTTGGCTCTTATCAAAAGTGTTATAGTTAAAATATAATTTAGTAAAATAAAATTGAAAGCAGATTAATATATCATACTTCCATGTAGACGACTTGTAATTTTTCATCTATATTACGAACAGACAATTCAATTTTATTTATTTGTATAGATAAGATAAGATATATATATATTTTATGTTCGTATTATTTTTCGCTATTAGTTTAAAAAAAAAAATTACTTTTAACTATGTAAATAAATAGTAGGTACCTACTTGTAATTGAAGTTATAATTACCTAAGGTAATTTTTTTTACATTCACTTATTATATTATTAAAGTAAACCTGTTATTGTCAATAGGATGGTGTCACATCATTAATATAAAAAGTACCTAACAGCGAAATGTATGTTCAAATACTTAGTTATATCTCAATAACATGTTAAACAATTCCCGAACCATAAACTATCTAGTCAAATCATAATGTAAACACATTTACAATATCTGTGGAATAAAACGCACCTGTGCATTCAAATAAGTTAACATAAACGTAAACTCCTGAAAGTTTCATGGTAGCATCGTCACGTCCGGTCCGTGTAGAGTCTGAAAATCGTCTGAACGCAACAAAAACACGTGGCACGCTTCTATGGCTGTAAAGGCGGGGCTTCAGGGAGCGGCTACCAATCAAGAGACATGGTTCGTATTTTGTCTTGCTCTTGCGACGATGTGTCTTGCTCTATTAAGTAGATTACAGTAGTCGATGTTTCATATCTGAAGTCAGATTTTTTATTGGCATTTTAAAGTTGGTGAATATGGTGCAGTACGCGCCGTGTTTAAATGTTGCCAAATTGAATATGAGTGCGCGAGTGATGGCATATAGACATTTTATTGTTGAGGTTTTTCTTTAATATTATTAAATTTGAGTACTGAGAACATGTTACTAGTTTTACTATATCGAAGTTCAATTAGTAGATTACTTGAAATTATTACAAATGTGGACTTGTTTTTAAATTACAGTTTTTAAAACAATTATCATTTTGCATATTAAGTCTCAACAACTCACATAAGAATTAACACGAATCCAAAATGGCGTGTTCCACCATAAATATTTAACATAATAAATATCGAATTAATTTATATCCCACCATCAATAAACTATTATTCACACGGTATTTTGAACTCTATTCCGATGTAATATAATTCAAAATGATAATTTATGTATGGATAAAGGTAACATAATAAGCTGATGATAAAAGGCCGCCGAAGCAAAGGTGTTGGCTAATTGACGGCGGTGAATAGACTGGTCAGGATTTAAGGGAGTTGGATGGGGTCCCACTTGTGGCGGCAGACCTAAATTAGCAGATGATTACAGACTACAGATGTTTAATTATCGACTCATATGAACAAGAATGTAATTGAAGATAGGTAATTTTTCATAGCAGATAAATATTTTTAGGAATAGGTTTCAAATTTAAACGGCATTTTGTGTGCGCCAATCTAAACTACATCGAAGTGTAATACCGTCCTGCTCATGGTCGCAATACTCGTATATGAGAGAGACATAAATATTTTATGTTCTGTCAAAACTATTTTCTATACATAAAATAAATATTGACAGTAACTTCACTAAAATTAAATAGGTTTGAGTAGATAGTCGCTAGTTAATGGTTCCATTACAATAAGGATACTTTATAAAGTTTCATCAACTTTAAGTTTACTTAATTTAAAAAATTGATATTAAATAATAGCCTACCGTCGATCACTCACTCTACTTTTTAATAGTTATATACTCCATTATAATTTCTCTCCGCTCGCACAGCCGCCACCCGTCCGTTCTGTTCTCTACACCACAGTTGCGTCACATCCGGTCCCGCACAAAGCCGGGTTCCTGCGACGCCGCGGGGAGGACGCCATTGTTCTCTACGACTTTTGATACTTAGCTCTACCATGAGTTTATTCGTTTATCAAGAGTCGCTATACGCAATTGTCTTCGTGAAAACCTTTGAAAGCAATTGTTAGTTCTTTCGAGTAATCAGAAGCTTTGAAATTAAATTTAAATTATTTTACGTACACGTTAGCGAGTGTTAGAGTTTAAAAAGGGTAGAAAATCATGGTAGAGCTACTGAATGCTGTCCTATTACAGCCCAGGTGGTTATCATTAATGTTTGAATTGTTGACACGTGTTTGTCAATTGTTTAATGTATTAGTCAGAGCGCAGGCTGGTCGGCACGCTGCTCCAAGTGGGTGCATGTTCAATTCCCGTGAGCTTCAAATTTGTTAATGGCCTTTTCAGCATTTGCCCTAGTCTAGATGTAACTGGAAACACTTTTAGGCTATTGTATGGTATCCATATGGGATAAAACGATGAGTATGCGTTGTCAGGCGAAATAGAGATTTGAGGACAATAAAATTAAGCTTGACGTTATATTTTGTGTTAGCTTGGGTTGAGAAGGTACTTATTTGCGTCAATTTTGTTGTGTTGAAAAATAGCTGAAGTATTGCTGACCTCCTTATATACTACAGCAGTAAGGTTTTGTTGGCCTTGTAATTACATTTAGATTTAGTTTAGTCAAGTTCAGACATACATACCTACTAAGATACCTACATTTCCTAACAGATGTGTATTTGGTGGAAATACATTTACGTGAACGAAAAAACACGTTAGGAAAAAAACATTTCTTTTTGAATATACATGCAAGCCAACTAAGCATTTATTAGTAGTCTGAATTTACAAGTTCATATTGTTGCTTCTAAGGAACTGATGGATGGTCAATAGTTACCCTAAAAAACAGAAGTGCGTTTATACGCACTTCTTGTTTGTAGGAAGAAACATCAAAGTAATAATGGAAAACCGACTTATTTGTATAAATAATCTACTAAAATAATGGTTTACCAAAAACTTAATTGTGTATCTAAATTATTCACAAAACTATTTTGTTTAAAAAAAACTAGACATCATTCATAACTTTACTTTTTACATTATCAATTATTGACAAACACTAGGTATGAGAGAAAAAAATAATCCAATTTAACAAAAAAAAAACTTAGCGTAGGTACTTTTTGATAAAAATATTATGTATATTATGTATCCAAATAATTGTAAGCAAGCAGTAGATTGACTTTAAATTTTCTACAGTACCCCAATCTCTCTCAAAAGGAACCCGATGGAATTTCAATTCAACAGGATGTATAAGTGATTTTATTTATATATTAATAGTTTATAGTATCGAGTTTAAAGCTGTTTATTGTTGGAGCGCGCCATTAGCCGCCATTTTATTGGGGATGTTGGCTTAATTCCCTGTTTTTATTTCCACTACAGCGCGGAGTTAATGCTTCGTATGGGGGGATTTGGGAAATGGCTTTAAAAACTATTGTGGTTTTTTTTTCAATGGGTGTTTTAAAATGAGGAGAACGCTTCGGCTAGACGTGAATAGTCTACAGCTGGATATTTATTTGATACAGTTACTTAAATAAAATAGTAAAGATATTAATTCATATTTGATAATAATTTCTACCCTATCTGTATTTGTATCTCATATTAGCATGTAGAGTTGCTATAAGCTAAGCTAAACAGTTGTATAAGTAGGTACCATCAGATATTTTTAAAGTACTATCCATTATCACAAGATTTTTTTTTTCTATGAGGTACGTAAACAGAGTTTTAAAATTAACGCACTGACTCCAAATTTTAACGCATCGTCAAATATACTAATAATAATAGTGTTAGCTAGCTTTATAATGGAGATGACCTCTTGAAATATCACCTCCAGTGTATAATATCTCAAGCGACAAGCAATTAATCACAATTAATAATCTGCAAATGAGTGGAACATCAGGAAGGTGCAACAATGGCGCGACCCTCAGCAGATGCCCGCTCTAATACCATGGGTGTTTTATTTCCTTAACAAATCGAGTGCCATTCGCACGGCGGTGTCAATTAATACAATATTTGTCACATAAATTACCCGGGATCCTTCCGGGGCCGCTATTCGAACGCGTAAACCTTATTATTCGAAGCACAATAGTTTTCAGCGACGGGCGAGCGGGGGGAGCGCCGCGCGGCAGCCGGGCGGGGGGGGGGGACACCCGCAAAAACTGCACCCGACTTAATTATAAAGAGACAAGAAGCGCCATTAAATACCGATTCGTTAAATCTACGCTCTCGTGTTAACACCACTCATTGCCCCTCTCTGTCGGCCGCGAGAACATAAGACAGAGACGGAGGCAGTTCCCGCGTGCTGGCCGCGTTTAGGGGCGGCGTCCGCGATATAAGGTTTAGATTGACTGGGCGTTCTCTATTCAACGTATTTTTTTTCTGTTTGCGCTCCGCAAAAGCTTGAGAGCTTTTCATTTGGTGTCGGGTCGCGCGCGCGGGCACTCGTACGCATATCGGGACATTCGAAATTCGAACTGCAAGTGGCAATGACCGAGTGACGTTTCGACTTTTGAAAATTGGACTGCGGTACCGGGGACGGGAACTTAAATGAATATGTCGGAGCTTCGAGGGTCGCCACCTCTGTCGAGGGGTGGTTTGGAGAACGGTTTCGGGGCTCCGTTGGCGGCGCTGAGCTCGCTGGCGGAGGCGGCTCCGCCGGCGCCGAACCCGCACGGGATCGACCACATCCTGTCGCGGCCGACGGTGGGTGGCGCGATGGGCGCGGGGCTGCTGACGCCGCGGCTCTCGCTGGCGGCGGCGGCGGCCGGCATGGCACACTACCTGCAGCACAAGCCGCTCTACTGGCCTGGCTTCCAGGGCCTCGTCTCCAACCCCATGGCCTGGAGGGAGCGTCTGCAGTCGAGTGAGTATTTCATACATAATTTTTTAAATACTACCATAAAACTTATTGGAATGGTATTCCTAGGTAGGGCCAATTTTTGACGATTCATAAGTACTGTAATGTTATTAAGTTCTGTTTGTAAAAAGAGAAGATAAAAATAAACCCTTAATAAAGTTAAAGTGTACATCATGGCAGGCAATTACTGATTAACAATAATCCTAGTTAAAATCTTTTTTTTATTTTTATCTCAAATGTCACTACGTTTGACATAAATATTTAATTTGATTGATGGTCGTAAAATAATGAAATTGACTTCCATGTAAAAGACATCAACGCGCTAAGCTGTGCATTCCTATAGATTACATAATGGTCTTGTTAGATATATTGTTAGAAGCACATAATATTTTGTAAATCGTTTATAATCTTAATAATATGTTACCGAATAACACAATATTTACGTAAATGTAAACAGCAGTGAGCTAAGATAATATAAATATTAGTTTGGATTTTATAAGTAGGCAGGTAGGTACTATTGGCACTTCTTTTCACTAGGTATTGAGAATACGTTTTTAACAACAGTACCTACGTGGGTACCTAGTGAATACAAGTAATATTAAACTTACATATACATTCAACTGTTAGTTTCCGTAAGTAAAGCACCATTTATATCACATACCTACCGTTAATTAAGTAGAAAATCTCTAATTAAAATTAAAGTAGATCATAATTTGCTCAAACAATCAAACGTTACACCTTACTACTAAAACAAGATTGCCCAATTATAACAATAGCATTTCCCCACTTCCGGTTTTCGTACTTCCGTCGGTTACCACATCCGGCGCCCGTCGGGCGGGCTCAAGTTTATAGCCCTAGGGCTGTTTGCGGCCCGTTTCAGCGCATTACACCTTGTATCACGTACCATGCGCCATTTAAAGGGTTGAGAGGGTAAGATTTCAGAATTCAGTGGAGAACATTTAATAGGATATGTGTTTAAAACATATTAATTGATGTTTTAAAGCTATTCTGCGCACTATTTTGACAGTCAAATCATTTTTAATATATTTCAAAGCCAAGAGAAACATAATAGCTAGAATCAAACTTGTGTTGTGGGGGAGTGTTGGTGCACTGCATTGTACATCTGCATACCCTTTCAAATAAAACAGACGAGGCTGTACATTATTATTATTGCATTTTTTTAATTGAGTTTTTTTTTCTCAAAATAAAAAATAAAAAATATATATTTAGATAATACGGATTTAGGGATACTAGTCTCCATTTTGTTAGCACCTAATTAAAGTAGACTGAAGTGTATTTCCGTTCTTTTGGACGAGCGTAGAGTATGAGCTAAGTGGCAATTTGTGTCAAATATAGTTCAGTTGTAGTTGGCGTACAAAAGGTTTATTTAATAATTTTAATATGGATAGCAGTGGTAGCCTCGCGGGCAAGAACGCCCGCCTTGAACGGTTGCAAGTTCAAATCCCGGGCCCGCACCTCTGAGATAATTTTCATGTGCGAATATCATTTTCAACAATGTTTACCACTTGATGTGAACGGTGAAGGAAAACATCGTGAGGAAATCTGCACGTCTATAGAAGGGCGTGTGAAGTTCACCAAACCGCACTGGGTCAGCGTGGTGGACTATGGCCCAAATCACCCTCGTATTAAGGAGGAATGTGGCCTTATAATGGCAATAGGCTCGCCCCCTATTACATTGGGACCAAAATACATCGGCGAAGTGCCTCTGCCTACCCCTTCGGAGAATACAGGCGTGATGATGTATTATTTAATATGGATAATTTATGGTATTATGTTTGCGTACATAGCCAGTATGTAAAATATAATATCGCAACATATTATGCGATTATATGATTTGTTTTAGATCTTTAGGCAAATTAACAGAAGTAGACAAATACTAAATGGCTGAAAGAATAAATTTATCAAAAGTAGATACTCGATTTAAAGTGTTGGCAGTGCCGGTGTCGGTTCATGACCTATATTGACTCTACATTCATTTTAAACTGAAGAAAGCTTTACCGAAATTTATTTTCTGTCTGTTTGCTCAAGAAAATATGACGCACCATGAAAGTGGCCGAACATTTATTCTAGCATTTATCCTAGCAAATTCTGGAAATATGATAATCGGTGATTTTTGCTGATATTGTATTAGAATTTAGCAGTTTTATATTATTTTTAAACACATTTTGAAGTGAAAGTAATATTCTTCTTCTTTTTTTACAAAATGAATGAAATGAGGATAGTTTAATGGATTAAGATGAGGAATGGCTCCATCTGTGTTTAGCGGGTATTTCAGCCAGTGTCAAGTAATTAATAGCAAGGGCAAATTCAATAAATACACATCTACAATATAAAAATGAATCGCTGAATGTGTTGCTAAGCGCAAATTGAACCGATTTCGAGAGCAGCTGAACCGATTTCGCTAATTATTTTTTTTAGAATATTCCTTGAAGTACGAGGATGGTTCTTACGAAGAGAAAAATTTAAAAAAATGCCTAAAAAGTCTTAAAACAACTCTTTTCTATACTCCCATACAAAAGAT
Organism: Ptilodon capucinus; assembly: GCA_914767695.1. Taxonomy (NCBI): domain Eukaryota; kingdom Metazoa; phylum Arthropoda; class Insecta; order Lepidoptera; family Notodontidae; genus Ptilodon; species Ptilodon capucinus. Next base: position 333,157 of record OU611828.1, read on the forward strand.
TCGTAATAATACTTACAAGTCAATTTGAACTGTAATACCATACGATAAAGTTTAAGTATAAGTGGAGAGGGAGTTCCGGACGGTAAAAACAATTGAGTGTCGTTAGTATCGTATGTCAATATTTATAATTTGTTTTTTTGTATGAAAATTTTACCGTTAGAAAGCTATATTATCACTGAGTAACATAGGCTATATTAGAAACCCGTGCGAAGCCGGGACGGGCTGCTAGGTATAAATAAAAATGGATGATGACAGTGATAAAGATGGCGGATGAATCCCGAAAGTAATATAACAATTTGCTTTATTAACGTCAGATACAAGTCAATGGCAATTTTGACAACAGATTGATGTAGTGCTTTGAGCTTAGGTTGCTCAGCCCACTGGTAGCGGGTTCGATTCCCATCAACGGTGATTTTCAGAAATAACCGTTTCGAAATTTGCTCCAGTCTGCGTGTAACTGGGCTCGCCCCCCGTCCATTGCACGATACCCACAGTACAAGCTTTGCTTAATTTGGGATCATACGATGAGTATATGTTGTCTGACGATATCTATTTAACTCTAAACTAATAAAAAAATAAATAAAAATTGTTTATTTCGGACAACAGGATCCATATGGGTTAGTAAATACACTTTATCGGGTTAGTGCTAATATACTTCCTGTTTCATTAATCAGTCATTCGGAATCAGAATCAGAATCAGATTTTTTTTATTCATATTATAAACCAATACAGACACTTATGAATCAGCAAAAAAAAATAATAATAGTATCTCTACCTTCATTTAAACCATACACTTGCCAATGTCTTTACATAATTACGTGTACTGCTCTACCATTCATATATTCGTTCAGAGTCGTTATCATTATTTTAAGATGTAATTAATAGTCCTGCCTCTTGAGGGCTAATGCTATACAATTATTTCACGTAGAGCCTTAAACATATAAACAAAATACATGTGTTTAGAGCTCTACATATGTAGAGCTACCGTATTTATTCAAATATTCGTCCATACATCATAATTAGCGCGACGCGTACACAAGATTAGTTTCATCGGGTTTGTAAATTCAATATTTTAAGGTGAATTTATTGCTATCATTTTATATTGATCTCTACTGACAATGTTGTTGATTAATATGTCATAGAGCTGATGATTGAGACCTTTACAATTTTACGCACTTCTAAAATAGGTTGTGATATCAAGGTTTATTCGACCCTTGTTAAATACACTTAAGACTTAAAATACTTAGTATTTTTTAATTAGTTGATTTCCTTCTTTATTTTTAAAGTATAAGAGTGTAATGTAAAAAGTATACCTATACTAATTAACTACCTTAGAAAATACAGTGTACTAGATAATTATTTATTTTAACTTTTTATCCAAGTTATGAACAAATAAATAAAATAATCAAGTCACGTGGGTATCATAAAATGGTCTACGGGATATCCCAACTATGGAATTGGCAAACATACGAGGAGGCATTTTTGAAGCCTACCACGCTCTGTACCCACTTGTCATTTTGAGAAAAGTGTACGTTTTTCCGCGTATTAATATAACTTACTTTGTGTCAATATACATAAAGCTTGAATTTCTATAGTAAAAGAGTCTAAACCACGCGTCAAAATTTGCTTATATCGTATCGATGATATTTCTTTGCAACATATGCTTCTTCTTTGCTCTTTCTCCGTTTGTTTTGGTATTGGCAAAAAAATGTTCCAACACAGATTCAACTAAATCGTGCTCTTGCTGTTTCTTATCGAATGTTCAAGATCACGATAATTAATCAAACGGACAATATTGTCTAATTAATTCAAACATGCGCAGTATTGCGAGTAATTCCGGCCGATAGCGGCAATCGCGCGACGCCGCGCCGCTAATCTCAGCACTCGAGATATCTGCAGCGTATGTTGCTATGAACTGACTGTAATGCTCAACTGTTTACCGTCACAATACTACTTTAAACATTAATAAACCTTATGCGTAGTTCAAATTTTATGAGACAAATATGCTTTTTAAATGTAAAAAAATATTTATAATTTGTTACAATTTTTGTATTTTCGTAAATTTTAACTATAGTTTTAACTCAGTTGAAATAGTCCCATTTTGAACGTGATTAAATATTAAATTAGTATTTTTTAAAGTAATTTCTATATTCGGAGGCTTCTAATTTCCATAGGTATTAGGCATAGAAATCCCGCAGTAAATTACCAGAGTTACTCATCAGATCAATAAGCCATTGAAGTTTTTACACTAAATGTCAATAACTTTTTCCTAATAAACTTGAATATAGCCGAGATTAGCTGATAAAAGTATAGTCACATCAATATATTTAATAACAGTATCGTGAACCAGTCACCGCAGAAATGTTTGACGCAATGCAAATGGACAACGCGCCTGAACGAGCTGTCGCACCCGACAATTATATTGATACACTTGACGAAATACCGTATCGTGACACGATATCACTTTTATTAAAACACACACAAAATATAATCACATATAATGTTATTACGGCGTCATGGGTCGCGATGGATTTTAATAAAACCGTTCTATACACACTGATAGTCACGGGTTGAGCTTATTAAACGATATAAAAGATAACATAATACAGGTATCAGTTATCTGCACGATAACTGATCAACTAATAATGTGTAATGTCAAGTATTTGTTGGGAAAATGTCGTCGAGTGAGTAACCAATTACTTTCGTTTGACAACTCGTATCATTAATGTACATATTATAATCATAGGATATACAATATAATTAAATTGTTGGATGATACGTTAAATATTATTAAATGTCTTGTCGAAATTGGGTATTTGGAGAAGCGATAGGAATGTTTTGCGTTGACTGTACTTATTTGAGCGCGTAGCGACTGCAGTTAGATTCACATTCATGTATACATATTGTTTAAACAAAGTACCTAAATGTTATATGTACTGTAATTATTTGCTATTTTATTGGTCCTGCTTCCTTGAAATATATCGCAAATGTAACTATAGGGATTGTTTTTCGTTTATAATTGTAGGTCCTAAAATGGTAACTAAATAAAACAAATCACATTATTTCGTTCCCAAAAAACGTGATAGGTACATTCTTTACGAATAACATAGAAACGTTTCATGAAACCTTTTGAAATGATGGTCAGTATTGGTTCTATTATTCTATAAAAATATGGCATGTTCTGCTGAGTGCATCTAAAGGTAAATTTTGAACACATATTTCCCCGCGCGACCCTACTGCAGTCGTCCAACTATTTGCTAATAAACACAAAAAATATTCCGAGGACAATTGAACTCTGCATCACAAAACGTGAATTTTAATTCAGCGCCACATATGCTCGGTTAGGGGGTCTCGGGGGTCGGGGGAGGCTCGGGGGTCGCTGGGGGAGTGTGTAATTAAAAAAACGTGTGGCACTTCATTCGTGCGCGCCCAGTGTGACCGCACCGCGGCGCGTCCTGTGCCCCCGCCTTAACTAATTAATAATTTCCCCAAATGTTGTTTGGGATTTTAATAATAATCTCTTAATGTTTTAACGTGTTTAGTTACGACCCGAGGATGACTGGCTACGTACGGTCAAATATTTTCCTGGCTACTTCATTGAGCATTGCTGATTTCAAGTTCTAAACTTATTTCCTACATACTTGATTGTTAAAAAAATTTAAAAAATGTGTTTCTCTATTTTACTCCAAGATATTAATTATGAATAGGACGGCAACCGATATCGTTAAGGTAATGATGATTAGTTTAGAAGGATCGATGGCACAACATCAATCGAATTGTTTTAAATGAAACCTACGTCTAAGCTACGTCTATTGTACACAAGAGTTAACACCCATAATCTCGTTGAAGCAAAGTTTCATAGTGACTCGTACTTTATATACATTTTTAATGACTAATAACGAATCGTAAATACAAAAAGCGCGAAGCTAATTAAGTAGTATTTTATAAACATAATCCCACTTAATTAAAGTCGGAGGATTTCAGTTGCGCCGTGAAACCAGACGTAATAACAGCGCATGAATATGCATTACACCAGTTTATTACCTTTAAGTTCATACGGAACTATTTAATAATGTGTGCATAATATTCATGTAAACTTGTTACCTACAAAATGATCTTGGTTTGAACTAAATTATATCATATTGTATGTATTCTGTCTATGTGTACCTTATCAGTTTAATTGGAACAATAATATCGAACCATAATAACGAAAACTTGATCAATTTCGAGTAAAATGAAATATCTTACTTATGTTTCTGTGTAAGTACAGAGTATTTCAGAAGTCTGAAATAATACTTTGACGTTTGCATCAGTATCGGCTATATAACTGAATGGTATGAAAATTTGATTGAAATACCTATGTTTTTTCAACTTTTTTCGTCGTCGATTACTATAACTAGTAGTATTTCATGCCCTCTGTTGTGTGAACATTGGTAACCGCTCCTCATAAGTGCAGTTTAGATTCCTGAATGGGGTTATGGGTCTACCCAAAGGCCAGAACACGATACCTGTGATAAATATTCAAAGGTCTATAACTCAGAAACCATGAATGTTGATAGTTAGGTATAAACTATCTCCACTAATCATCCACAAATTAGCAACCGTATATGTTACCCAAAATATTATTCCGGACTTCTGATACACCCTATATAAGATACGGATATAGAAAGGACCATTACAGCGTATTTTTGTTATGCACAGTGCTATTATATAGGGTTTAAAGACAGTTTGAAATGTCATAAAAATTGTCTTAACGTTTTTATAAAAAAATAATGTGTTAGGCAGGTCTCGGCAGCAGCGTAATAATTACATAGCGACATGAAACGGCCGAGGCAATTATACGCGGCCGACATAAAGCCGGCGCAATCTCACCCGCCTAATGAAATTAAATTAAGAAATAACATAATTCCGCCCGCGGAGGCTCACACCGCACATTTTCGCTTTTAGACCTTCACTCCCCACGCCGCTGGGGGAGGTATCACCCACCCTTGTGGGCAGGGCTGACAAATATTGAAATGTTACCGCTTATTCTATCTACGTATGTTGATTTCATAGTAAAATTTCACATCCAATTTGAAAACGTGCTCAATATAACAAGCCAAAAAAAAACTGACTATACCTAATGTTAACGCCGTCTAACTTAGAACATCACTAGTCGGGACCGTGTGACAACACTAGAGAGTTCCGGCCGCAATTACACATATACGACATAAGACATGAAGACTTAAGCGCATAAAAAATATACAAAAAATACAAGAAAAAGAAGAAATTATACATTACAAGATGGAAAGCATAAAAGAACATAAATAACGTAGGTGTAATTGACATCTGCGTGAACACCTACTAAACAAACCCATTCCTTCTATTATACAGAATCCAGAGAAGTAAAAATAATTTTAAACATCGCCAGACAGCACACTCGTTGTATGTTCCCAAACTAAGCATAGCTTGTACTATGGGTATCATACAGACTGGGTGTGATACTAGTCACGCCAGACCACGGCAAATTCGGTATACGCCAATTTTGAATTTTGCTACTGACGGGTATTGAATCCACAACCACGTGATGCAGTGATCCGAGCAGCCTACGCTCATGCCACGAGACCAAGCTGTTGTCACCATAGAATTTTTAAATAGTCACAAAAGTAGTGCAAGACATTCCTCATTCATTTTAAATGGAAAATGATCACATAAAGTATTATATCCCTTTTATTTTTCAACATACACTTCACGTGTGAACCCTGAAGTAGCCGCCGCCGCCGGCCCACCGGGGGAGCCCCCCGCCCCCCTCCCCACGGGCTCCATCTTTGTTTTTCGCGATGAGGTGACGGTTATTATGCGACGCCGATGTATTATGTTGTTTTGGTCGCAATATAATAGAGGTCTTTATCTCTGACACTCTCAGCCTATATACAGATAATATAGCTAATGTTTTGATATATTTAGATAGTTGTATAATGTTTAATTTTTTATATTTGTTGTATATTCTTCCATACACTAAAAATATCAGTACATACAGTATCTTTATGTATTCTAACTCATATCAAGTTGCAATGATAATAGTGATTACATGTTATTACAATACGAGTAAAAACAGCAATAAATTTCTTCAATGAAATAGTAGGTAGGTATCAACTCTACAAACGATATAAAATGCACTGTGTATTAAAATAAGTTCCCTACTGTATGTATTTAGGTTATTACGGAAACAAACTACGTCGTAGCATTTTAATAACGCGCTACGAGCTTTGATGTGCCCGCTACACGCTACACAGACGCTACGAACAACTGTCACTACGAATATTCGTAGACATAAGAACGAGCGCACACGATCTGTACGAAGGTGGTGCGTTGCGATTTTTTTATTTTTTTATTTCTGTAACATTCTGAATATTATTTAAAAATATTAATAATCACAGAAATAAACTCTTAACATTATTATTGTTTATATTTTAGAACCTTATTCATACCTCAGATTTTTGTTTATTTATTTGTTTGCATATTGCGTGATATCATCATTATGTACATAAAACACTATCAACCCTCGTATAATGGGTACAATGGATAACGTTTAACGCATGACGTGAGAAATACTACCAATATGGTAGTAATCTAAACTTTTACAATTATCTATTCTATTTTAACTAAGTATGACGGCACGTATCTATAAGAGATCAAATAATTTTACTTTCAGTCAATAATTCTAGGATAATAAGGTTGTTTTACAGATATGTATAAATCGAATTGTTAAACTGAGTCTATTTCATTATTTAAAAAAAATGATCATAAGTAATCGGCTCTAATCGCACAATCGCAAGTCTGCGCGATCGTTTACAGCCGTTATCTATAGCGCAGGTGTTCCGCATGTCGGCGCGCGTTCCCGCGATATCGCCGTATCATCGCTTGTTCAACACGAGCGATTCTTGTCGCGCGATTATTGCTCTCCTTATGAACGTGCGTGCTATGAATATGAAGCTCGCCGTCACCGGTGTGAGGAAGTTGTTGAAACTGTTTGTCGTTTTATTATATTAAGACAGTTCCTGTTGATGTTTATTGGTGACAGAAACTTGGCCTATAATAATACGCATAATGTGGGCTTTCATAATAAAAGGATATTTGAGTGTAATGAAATATCTTGTATACAGTTTGAACTTCGAAGCAAGTGACTACTTTACGATTTAGAAGCCAAAACGGTTATAGAAAGCACATGTTTTCCGTACCTTCAGCAAAAGTCGTACAACTGTACGTAGAATACAAATTCGAACAATCTAAATAACGGCTTATAAAAAAATAATTATGTAAGGTAAACGAACTTTGAATAACTAAAAAAAAACTTGAGAGGTGCCTAGGGACACCCGGATGGAACGAAGTTCATTTTGAAATAAAACAATCGAAATCACACACACATTTACAAATGTGTCGTTACAACTTTTACTCTCACACACACATTTACAAAAGTGTCGGTCGACACTTTTAGTCTTAATTTCTTCCGTCTAGCCCCCTTTCGCAACGCGCCATAAGGAACTACATTCCAATAGTGTCAGGCGGTCCAGAAGTTTAATTTAAAGATTTTCAAATGACGCCACACCTGTATTTACTTTTATGTTTTATGCTGTCACTAAGACCTAAAAAAGATTTAACATGAAGCTGCGCCATATTACATCGTAACGAAAATAAATATATCAAGTTATAATGTCAACATTTACTCTGAATATAATCAAAATAACAGCCGCAACTAAAGACACACGAATATAACGCGAGATGACACGGGGAGACAACATGGCGGACATAAACCGAACTTGGTACTAGTCAAGTAACAAGCCTACAATTAAAACAATGCCGGCAAAACTTGGCGTTGTCTTGTAGGGAATTTTCCCGCGGTAAATATCCCCCATCGCAGGGAGGGGTGAATGGCTGCAGGATTTATATGTAGATGATGGAACACAGATTTTGTGTGGTTCAATGTTTGAGTTCGCGTCTCGTTGTAAATTACTTTATGTACACACGGTTGTGTAATATTATTATGTGTTTGCCTGTTTGTATGTCAATTTGTATTATCTGTAGTTTAATTGCTTTTAAGTGCACTCATATTAATTGTTAACAAAGCATGACCAACATATATTTTTTTATGTTCATCAATTTAAATTCAAAGATTTATTTTCCATAATAATACCTAACACAGAAATACATACTAGGCTAGGCCTGTTCTGTAAAAGGTTTGCAATTACCTCCCAATAAAATTCTTCATAAAATAAAATAAAATATGGTTATACGCAGCAAAGCATACATTGTAATATTTCTATTTTGTATGTTGCAAACAAGTAAAATATACTATTTAATAATAATTGGAAAAGCATTATAACATCTTAATTACCTTGAAATAAAACTATTTTACGGATTTTATCGCGTTTATTTACTATTTTATTTTCCCGACGTTTCGGCTGTGAACATGTACAGGACCGCACCCGCCATTATATCAGATTTGATAAACCGCATATCCTCGCAAAAGAACACCGACTCCGACCAAGGATGATACGTGAGGCCATTGAAATTAAAAGACATCCTAATTTCAATAGGGAAGATGGCTGGGTGCTACGACCAACTTGGGATCCAGTAATTAATATGATTAAATCCAAAACCAAGCGTACCATTGCAAGACCTCAAGAGACTGTGAGCACTTTCTGCGTGGATCGGACCGCAAACAACAACTACATATGAGGGTACCCAGTTATTAACTATGACATCAGGACGTCTAACACCTCAGTCCCCCCGTGACCATGGTTGCTGTAAAGCAGCCGAAACGTCGGGAAAATAAAATAGTAAATAAACGCGATAAAATCCGTAAAATAGTTTTATTTCAATGTATAGTATTCGCGTAAATATAAGAAAACAATATCTGAATTACCTTTTGGTTTTATACATAATCTGTTAGTTCTAACATAAACTGATAATGCAATATAGCCCCAAATAATACAAGGCAACACAAACCTACTCTCCGCATGGGTGTAACACGCCAGCCGCAAAAAGGCTCTCGTCTAAAGTCCCAAGGAGCCCTGATCCGCGCCCGTTAACAGTGGAGACCCCCGTTCGCTCCTCGTTAGTCCCCTACAAATTGAGACACGGCCGTTAGCGGGGGCGGGAGCGAGCGTGGGGTGGGCGGGGGCGGGCCAGGGCTGGCCGGCTTGCACACAAACAATATGCACGAATCTATCAATAATGAAATGTGTACATCGGAGTCCAGCTGATTCTACTATGAGTTTTATGAGGAGTTTTTGTTAGCGACTACGTATCTTTTAGTTAATCGAGTTGCTGCGCTGTTTATTATTAATGGTAGAGCCACAATTTGGAGAGTAAGGAAAACTCACATCTAATTATTTATATTTTGACCACAAATGTAAAGTCAATACTACCTCCACTACCAACTCCCTTTCTGTCGTACTCATAATGTCTTTTTGAACACCCTGACAATGTTGAAAACATTTCATGTTTATTTTCTAGGAATTTGCATCTCACTCTGTAACCATGTATACAATTAGAACAGCTCATGATATAGAAGTAACCATAAAGTTTTTTTCCATATTTCTTTCCATAGACATAACATTCATGATCGATAATAGTCTCTCGAAAATTCGAATAATTGAGGATTTAAACCAAAAATCAATTTTTATTTTGATTCTAGATGCATGAATCGGTTTTTGTGTGACAATACTAACTTTAAACCTACTTAACTAATTGTTTTCTTATTTTTACGCGAATACTATACATTGAAATTAAACTATTTTACGGATTGTATCGCGTTTATTTACTCAGCCGAAACGTCGGGAAAATAAAATAGTAAATAAACGCGATAAAATCCGTAAAATAGTTTAATTTCAATCTACTTAACTAAGTTTTAAAGCTCCATTTTAATAATTTTCTCTTTTTTTGTCACTTTTAAGATGTCATAACTCCAGTCCTTGGCAAAGACAACAAAAATCATTCCAGTCAGTAAATAAGCCGAGTTTCTTATAAGGGTTTTAGTGGCATCATCTAGTCAACCCTAGTAGGTGGTACCCTTGGGTAAAGGGGTATTGTGGGCTGCGGTCTCCCCCCTCGCACCGGGCCTCCTCCCCGCGGCCTGTGCGTAAAACTGCTCGGATTTAGATGGGTAATTGTGTATTCTCATATAATTGTTTCGCGTTATGTTGCACGTGTTGTGTCTTGAGGGCGCGAAGGTGCAACATTATTTTGGACAGAGGGCTGCATGATAGGTATGTGCCAGAAATATTCGTGTTCAATATTGTTTTACGTTTGTTTTAATTTAGTCTCAATAAGCACAGGGATATAGCGGGTGTTTAGACCATATAATAGCGGATTCTATTACGAGCTTTGTTTTGAGTCACAGCCTAGGGTATTTCAAATTTACATATGCTTAAGATGACTGTTTTCACTATTCAGATGCACTATCAAGCGCCAAGACAAGCTTTTTGTCATGGAGTAGATCACGACGAATCGTTACTCTCACTTACCAGAGAAAGACATAACATTGCCATAATGAAATTGTGCAATACATAAATCACAGATGATATCCGCACCCATTTATCTGTACGGCAAACGGTCAACCAAATTTACTGCACTCTATATTCCTATACCACACTCTACAAGATATATCTCTCCAAAGTTATGTCTGAATCAAAAGCTGGAATGGCGAACAAGTATAAAGTTATTCAGCAAGTGCGGTCAGCTCGCGTCGTGGTACAATATTAACGCTCAACTGCATAATGCATGACGCGATGCCACGCGGCACGGCGCGGGCGGCACGCGGCATGTGGCGCGGCAAAAACTACCGACAGCATCGATATTGCTCTTCACTGTTATAGTTCCCTGGTAGTTTTCATACACGTTATCAAGAAGCTAGATGTCTGTTGACTGAATACGACGGCTTGGTCTAGTGGTTTGAGTGATGGCTACTCGGCTCACTGAACCAAGTTGTTGTGGGTTCGATTACCATCGGTGGTGTATTTTGGGGTTTGCCCCGGTAACTGGGATCACCCCCAGTCCATTGTACGGCACCCAGCGTTGCTTAGTTTGGGATCATACGACGAATATGTGTTGTTGGGTAATATTTATTTGAGCATTAAAAGCTTAGATGTTAGACGGGAAGCCTTGGTATGCGAGAGATCCTATATTCTTACCCCACCCTGGACTTTTATTAATAACATGAGCTGAATTGTAGTACAAACATTTAGCTTAGTAGGAGGGGCTAACGGGGTTACTTATATGATTATTATCCCATTAAACTGACATTAAACGACTTTAAGGTAATTTTTGGTGCAAATTATATGACTGCTGGCCTGATCTGGTGATCACAAGTGGTTCGATTCCCGGGGTGTGCGAAACTATCTATTTGATAAATGTGTATCACATTCACATTTAATTAAATCTTTATCTAACCCATCAATTTCTAGGCCTCAATCTGCGAAGCTTAACTTTAGGTACACATGAAGCGAAATTACATTCGAACCAATAGAGTACAAACACCCATATTGCGGAACAAGCGCGCATACATACCAAACATATGCATCGTTCGCGGACCAATAACAATGAAACTCACACTTATTACCCATAGTAATAAAGTCTATATTGGATTGTACATACTTGAAATAGAGTGGATGACGGGCATTGTTAATATAGACTTTAATACTTGAGCAGTACGGTTGATATTAGTTTGTCGAGGGTTGTTTTGATAAGGTCCGCTGTCGTATTTGTACTGGGTTCATTGTGAGCCTTTAGCGGCGGAAAATGTACTATTATCATAGAATAAAGCAGATGGTTTATTAGTAAAAGCTGATTTAGGTACAATCAGCGCCTTTATTAGATGCACATTTTTTTTCTACTTACACGCTGCCTAAGTATCTAGTTATTACTAAATGACCCGGCAAGCTACGTATTATGTACCGATTATTTTTATATGGTCCTAAAAAGGTGGTTTTAAACTTTGGGGGTTGTTATAAATTGACATTTTAAAGGATTTCATTACATTATATAATACAATCTAAAACTGAAGAAGATATTTCTTGTACAGCTTTTTTTTCATATTTCATTCATGTTTTTATGGTTTAGGTATTATTTTCTTGGTTCATTATTATAAAAAGAGAAAGAATTTATATTTATACACATATTGATGATAACTGTACATTGCCCGTGTTTCAGAGTCCATCCGAAAATAGTCAAACTGATTTATATAAAAAACGTTAAAAAATAAAGTGGATATTGATATTCATCCCGGAGTGTCCCCGGTGACGTCACGCCTGCTCCCCCCTCCCCCTCTCCCCTCCCCCCTGAGCCCCAGGGGGTACATTCGCGACATAAAACGCGTATTCAATTCTGACGTATATAATATTTTTATATTGTACAGTCAGCGTATAAAGAAAACGTGCAGTTCATTATTTTGTACGCATCGATGGATTAAAACGTTATGTAAAGATACACTAGAATATTACGAGTGGAACAAGAAATTAAAAAAAAAAACATAATTCTGCAAGTGTTTTGATTTCAATTTCTACAATATAAAAAAAACTGTTTTAAACAACACCACCTTACCTATACATGTATATCAAATAAAATATTAACCAAAACTACATCAATTTACTTCAAATAGGTACTAACATGTAACAATCCGCTACATTAAGTTAATCAGTAAACATAATGTAATTAAAACTGAATGCACTATGTCGGCGTACTGTTAAACGCTCGTATTGTCGTATCACAATTTGTGTTGTTTACGCATTCGGCGCATGAAATCAATAATTTGTTAACAATAATTACATTAAATACGAATTATACTTTATTTGCGTTTAATACCTGACGCCCGCGCTGACATCGCGTCCTTATTTTTATGATTATTTCCATTACCTCTCCCCTCGAGGCTTGGTTTTGCGTCGTCAACTGTACCCGATGCTTCATCAAACCATTTTTATGTGATAGGTGCGTAGGTACACGCAATGGTTTAGTCTTACTTCATATATTTTGATAAAATTATTTTGTTCAATATGTAAGTAGATCGGATAACCGAGTGTAGACTTTAAAGTGCATTGGAAAATGCAAATGATACCTCTTATATAACCAATAGATTATATTGCGCGAATAAGTGTCAAAATGTACGCGAATTTCATTTAGTTATTACTAAAACGAATTGTATTACCACAGAAAAGCACATACTTCTTTATGTCATCGATGACGCGAAAATAATTAGCAGCATGTAGTCGCGTTGCTTTGTGATCAAAGAGAAATCCAACCTTTATGTATATAACTACAGAGTACTTTTTGAAATGTATATGAATCAAGTGAATGCCATCGTCCCAGTGTTCTCAGAGCGTTATGAACTCATCAAACATTTTCCTTTAATCTCTAGTATTTCGTATTATTCTGAAAGGGGTAATATTACTTACAATATGAAATGTATCAAACGGCAGGACATATTGTAATATTGTATTAATATTAATAACTCCTGTGTAAGGTGGCTTATTTATGGCAACACAGAACAGAACTAACAGCAGTTATACAATTTATTATGTGCATGCGTTGAATTATTTATAATATTGTCTTGAGTATTGTATCTATTAGTTCTTACAAGGTTATATCAATTTAGCTGTTACAAAAACAACATTTCAGTTTTCATTACGAATTTTAAATATCGTTATATATACTCGTAGGTAATCTTTGACTGCTATCAAACTTAACTGTCCTAATCAAAGTCATATAGAGTCACTAGTATTCTATATATGGTAGAGTCTTGCCCACAAATTAATTGAAACTCCAATCCCTCTACAAATCATTAACACAGGAATTTATCAGTACAAAATTAGTCTAATGCAAATATAAATGGATAATAAGTTTAATTAAACATAGAAGTAATCATATAATGACAGATTTAACGATACATAAGTGCTGTAATAACAAAAGATGTGTTCTGGCTCTTACTGTAGTTACTATTAGCCCGAAATGCTTTCAACAATCTAATAGTTCACCTGACCCAGTCTCCTTGTTCCCAGTGAGCAACGGCGCTTTAAGCGCTTGCGCAGCGCAAGCCGGCGGCATGGACAAAGACGGGAAGAAGAAGCATACGCGGCCCACGTTCAGCGGTCAGCAGATTTTTGCGCTGGAGAAGACCTTCGAGCAGACGAAGTACCTCGCGGGGCCGGAGCGAGCGAAACTTGCATACGCGCTCGGCATGACAGAGTCACAAGTTAAGGTCAGTTGTTGCACTGTTTGATAGACTGATATTATATGGATCTTACCACCACCAGCTATTCAAGGATTATTGTTTCCATAGTAACTGTAATCTTATGCCTGAAGTAGCTTAAAAAAAAAAAGTTATATTAAAAACATCACTGCAAGACAGGTGGTGGTAAGGGAGAGATGAGTTTCGTTTTTCTTTCTTAAAAAAATACGTAATTAAGTCGTCGTTTTGCTTTTAGATTGACTCTAGTCTGCGTTTTAGCTATAAGTTAACACCGTCAAATAGTGAAGTAGATTTATTTTTACTCAGTTTTACTCATGAAGTCAATCAAATTTTATCTCACCAATGAACTAATCAAATAAATAAGTCTTTAAATTTTTCCATTATATTTCCATTATATTTCCATACTTACAGAGAGATTCTATTGAGGATTTTATGAGAGATTCATAAGTAACACTTGTAGGATATTGAACCGAATATAATTCAATCAATTAATTACATTTATTTATCCAAATGGTTGATGCCTAAATTATATTCTCCCAGGAAGGCATAACTCGGCGGGATCGTGGATTGCTACTGTAACATTTTTTGTCCACAGCTGGGTCAAAATAAATTAATATCACACACACAATTAAACTGCTAGAACAGACGACAGTGACGAGTAGGGTAAAAGCACCAATGCATGGCACTCGCACCGCTCTGTAATCCGATTACACAGATTGAAAAGTCAATCACTTTGGCCGGTCTGCGCGGCGGCGGCGCAATCAAACGCCACGCTCTATTACTGGGGATTAAATACGGGCGACATGTGGACGTATCGACTTTGTTTTGTTTTATTGTGATATACACTCCGCCGTGATTCACAGTTCCAATACTTCCAATATGGAATGACTAACTCGTTCTATGATTTCATTGATACCATAATTTGTTTTGAAACTTGAAAAAAATGTTCATATTACTTACACAGTCTCAATGTAGCACGTGTAACGCTAGAGTCTCAAAGTTTATGGAAGAGCATTCTTCATCAACAACAATAAACAAAAGTTTACGATACACGTATTACCTACAAATTACACGTCGCCCTTCCTACCGTACAGTCAACTAAACACGTAATACTAAAGGATCTTTCAATTAAACCAAACACATAAAATAGGCGTAAAAAGGCGCAGTTTTATATCTAACTAATTAGGGTGTGACAGTGAGGCCGCGGGGCTAAACGGCCGCTGACGCGAGGGGTAAGGCCCCCAGCCGCCGGCCGCGAGCCGCGAGCCGCGAGCCGGGGGACGCTCACAGTGGTGCTCGCCCTACCCGCGCTGCGGTCACGCGTGTTTAGCGAGAATTCAGTGAAACTTTATTGAATGGAGGCATTTTAGCTGTGTTTGTACAGGGGTTCATAAACACATGAACACTGTCTCATGACTAAATAAAACTAAATATTGTAAGACACACAACATAAAAACAATATAAGGGTAGGTATATATGTATATATAAAATAACAGTTTAGTATAGGTACCTACTGAACTCTTATCTTAAAGGTATCTACTTAAAAGCGTATCAAATTAAATATTCCCAAACAGTTCTTGTAGCAATTATAATGTATTTGAAAAGATCCAAGCTTGGATGTCTGACTCGAATATCTCAAATCTTTCTTTACTGATATTTTATTCGAAACCAAACGTATAAAATACGTCACGAACAATTTAACGGCTGATAAGTATTCAAAAGTAATATTGAATATACTAATATTGGGATTATATTAATCTTATTAATGTTAATATGGCCGGCTGTGTGACGCCATTTCTATTCTACACAGTTTGAAGCAAAACATAGTTCAAGAATGATGGGAGATTTGGAAATATTTGAAGGTAAAACATGGCTATACCTACTAAGCTAAGATTCGGATTTGTCGAGGCGTAATAATGGGACTCAAATAGTTAATTAATTCTATTTAACTATTAAATTAACAAAAATATTTTATCGACTTAAATATGAGAGATAAGTGAGCTTGTATTTGGCACAAAATCGTATTTTACAAAAAGTAGAGTTTTTAGTTTTTATTTGTGTCAATTATTTCCACCGTGTTCTGTGAGAGAAGTCCCCATTATCTCCATCATATAATAATAACGTAATCGGATAGACTGCTAATCATAAAATATCATTGTAATAACAATGAAACTCCTTAAGAGCGAGTCATCTCGAGTCAAACCTGCCCTTGCGAGCGTTCAAAGAGGGGACAAATTATATTATACTAAGTGATACTCGCCGTAGGGGATGCCGCCCGTTGAATAGCATACAGTGTCGTAAATCACTAGAATTATACGGTTATTTATAAAAAGTTAATAAGTAATGTTACAAAATAAATTAATATACATTTTGCTATTACTGTTTCGATTAAACTAAATTATAAGTATTTTATTCACATTACTATTGCAATTTTAGTTTAGTCAATATAAGTTAGTAACCGACAGCAATATCGTTTAGACATAGATAAGCGATAGTTGGCGAACTGATTGTACAAGTTAGAAGCTTCTTTGGCGAACCAAAATGTCAATGAAATAATATTGGTACGATTGCTCAGGCCTATCCTTGAAGGCAAAAATAGATAAGACTGACCATTTTGTACTTAGTCTGGCAAATTTACAAATTTGTAGAAGCTTGTTTGATATCTATTTGGTTAGGGGATTGACAATTGTTTTCAAGGTTTCTATAAGATTAAGTTGATCACTGAATACCATTAAACTATAAGTAGTTACTAGGACATCAGGAGATCCCCTCACTACACAGCATGGCTTAAAGTTGCAGAGTGAAATGAAGCGTACACAATGAGATTAATGGACGCCGTACATCGCGCGGAAACACTTGCGAAATTGTTATTGTTTGCCAACGCAGTGCGCAATGTGAAGTGATGCTGCAGATATTCACATCATTAATGTTTGATTTTAAAGATTAAAAGCAATCATAAAGTTTTGGTACAAAATTGTGGACACACTGTAAAAGTACCAGGATATCATAACATTATTGGAGGTATAATAATTACATTAGTTCATTCAGGACATCAGAATCATGAAAATACTTGTTTATAGAATATATTAATATGCGTTTGCTAAAACCACAGTGAAAAGCGCTTTTTTTTTTTTTTTTTTTTTTTTGAATGGACTACGCTGTTGGCCGTGAGTTGGCCTTTACAGCTTCACCGGAGGAGTGGCGAGTGCAGAGTGCGACTCCAGCCAAAGCCTTAAGGGCGGAAGAGGAGGGCAACTAGCTCAAGGGCGCCACATGGGGCACGACCTCGGCTTGGGCAGTTGCCGTGAGGGGAGAGGTAATGACTACGCTCCTAGGTGCAAATATGCACCTATGAGCAGAAGAGGGGGTTCCTCGACCTCGCCGGCGAGGTCGGTGTCTGTTTGAGGCTGGTGTAGGTGTGTTGGGGGCCCTCTCGACGCCCGGGTCGAGGAGGGCGGTGATCGTGTCAGGAGGATCTATCAACACATGCCGCGGACGGCGGCGTTGTGCTGTTGTGTGCGCGGGGTTTGGCTCATAATTGCCGGCGGCGACAATTAGAGA
Source organism: Ptilodon capucinus (assembly GCA_914767695.1). NCBI lineage: Eukaryota > Metazoa > Arthropoda > Insecta > Lepidoptera > Notodontidae > Ptilodon > Ptilodon capucinus. The sequence continues at coordinate 350,942 of OU611828.1, forward strand.
GTTTGAGTGCGACGCGGCTTTTTTAAAATAGCGTTCGGACGCTATTTTGAAATGTTTTCGAATGGAGACGAGGCCAAGATCGGAATGTAAGTCTACGTTACGAATGAACCACGGGGCTCCTACGGCTCTACGGAGAAACCGGGACTGCAATACTTGCAGGCGGTTGATGTGGGTCTTCGCCGCGTGAGCGAAAACCACACTGGCATAGGACATGATGGGAAGGATGCAAGTTTTATAAAGTGTCACCTTATTTCTAAGGGACATTTTACTCCGCTTGCAGATCAAATAGTGGAGGCGGCCGAGCACAAAAGCGGCTCGGCTGCTCACCCTTTTAATGTGGGGACCGAAAGTAAGGGATCTGTCAAGAGTGACACCTAGATATTTGACTTGGTTTGCCCAGGGGATGCTTTGGTCGAACAGGGAGATGTTACCCAACCTGGAGTGGGGAGCTCGGGGGGGTGAAAAGCGCCATAAAAGTAGGGTAAAGGCAACTATTCTCGTCACTTAACTTGTCCATATAAACTGCCGTTGGACCCCATTACTCGGTATAAGCTATTTAACTTTATCGACACAAAAGACCAACAATCCTTTACAATACTAAATACGCATCACGATACCCATTCATTCACAAATTGGGCTCAAAAGGCACTAAGGGTTCGAGAACCACGAAACATTTACACTCCGAAAGATTAATTTTGAACTTTATCACTGTGGATTATGGGTGGGTTTGGTTGCAAATGTGTGGTGATTTCAATTCCCCTGCATGGGTGTCATAGCTCATTTGGCATTCGATAAAATTAATCTGTAGGGAAGATTAACATCGTAGAGGGTACAGTATTTACACATGTGCTATGCACCGGCGCCGGCGCATTCGGAATGCGTAATGCAATTATATCTGACTGACGATCCGTTTATTTAATAACTATATTTCATAGTTTTAATGTCGTTTAATTGCCCTGTATATTTTGATAATGGATCTGATTTTAATTGAATGAGTTTCGAAATTAAAAGACGTACCGTGTAGCAGTTTTTTATTTTTAATGCAACTTTTAAATTCTAACAAACGTCATTCAATAGCCATCAGACGTCTTAATATGAGTGATGAAGGCCAAATTCGCACAATATCTTGACACAAATTAGTCATTCCAAACATCTAGGAGTGAATCATCTTTAACCAGAAACATGTCCAATAAATTTTAATTTTATGACCTTATGTTAATTTAGGTTCGAATGTTATTGAGGAAAATAGATTTAAACTTCGGGATTGCAAGCTTTCTATTCATTTTAAAACACTGTTTCTTTTATGTAGATTACGTTAATGGTTTGTTATGTCAAGACGTGCCAAAACATGCATTTTATCACCGAGTATAAAAAAAACATTTGTTACATGAAATAGTTACTTCGCATGAGCAAAGTTAAACTGGTAAATATGTTTAAATTATTTAAGTCAATTACGTGGTGTCAAATATTAGTTAAAAGCTCCTTGTTAAAATTGAAACACGGTGAAAAATAAGCAACAAAACTCTCCCTTTTATGACTACAATACAGCTGCCAATAAAAATGACCCACCTAATCTCATAATCCGCACCTCGACCGACTATAGCTGTATAGGCGTTAAACTTTACAACTATGATATATTATAGTAATAAGGCCCTAACTGCCCCAACTCCTCGCGCTCATGCAAATCACTGTTTCGTTATCATTCCTTTTATAGCCGCCTGTAAACCATTGAATTAGTTGTGATGCCCTCCGCTGGATTCCCACAACGTTTAGATAATTTTTATTGCCGGTTATCTGTGTTTTAAATATTTTTATGGGAATGTTATGGTGATGTGCGCAATTGAATTTTGCGGATACTGCATGCTAATTATACAGCAATAAAATTATTTTTGGTAACGATATTATTTAAAATTGTGGCCGTGTAATTGGTGTTCTCACCCTACGTTCTGGAATTATAACAATATACCAATTTTTTTTTAAATAGCCCAAATAAATATTTTTAAATGAAAAGTTTATACAGCGTTATTAAATTGAGTCAATATTATTATTATTAATTTAAAATAATTACCTCGACTATTTGAACAACTTTAAGATACATAAACAGGTGCTCAATAAATGTTTGTTCATATTATCGTATCAATAATATTATTAGTGAAATAACGTATACAATTATTATATACATTGTACCTACCCAATTAGATTTTTATATCTTTTGGATACTTATACAAAAAGGGTTCTAAACTGACTTCGAGAGCGATATCTAAACAACCTTTTATCAAATACAAATGACTTGTTTTGTACGTTCTCAGTTTAAATTCAAAAATGGAAAACTCAAGAAAATCAAGCCTGCCAAATAAGAACACTAAACATTCGCAACCCGACACATAATAAAATGTATTCTGTTTATAATGACGTGTGGCGACAGTGGCGCCCTAATGACGTCAGATAAGATAAACGAGGCTTTAAACTGATGTAGATGAGCATCGATGGGGACCGAGCAGAGCTGGGGAGCAGAGCGATGTCGAGCATATTAAATTAGTTTGATGGATGGCAACATAATTCAATATTAATGTTTTGATAAAACACCACTTTTAATCGCGAAACGTTTAATGGTCTTTTTTCGTGAATTTAAAATTAAGTTTTTTTTTAAGCTAATTGGTATTTGATTTGACGATGTTGATGCGAAGTTTAGAGAGCTAAGTAAGCAATGTAAAAACGGAAGAATAATAATTATATTCGGTACATCTTTTTTTCAATCTATCGTTAAAATCGGAATCATACATATTACTTTAATAAGGATTGCTAACGGATAAACACTGTCGTGTCTTGCATTTTAAGCACACTTATTATGATGTATTTGTTTAAGAGAGAAGAGTAAATACAGTGGTTAGAATAATTAACAACGATTTTTAAATGACACAAATGGTTTGAAATTAAACTATTTTACGGATTTTATCGCGTTTATTTACTATTTTATTTTCCCGACGTTTCGGCTGCTTTACAGCAACCATGGTCACGGGGGGACTGAGGTGTTAGACGTCCTGATGTCATAGTTAATAACTGGGTACCCTCATATTTAGTTGTTGTTTGCGGTTCGATCCACGCAGAAAGTGCTTACGGTTTCCTGAGGTCTTGCAATGGTACACTTGGTTTTGGAAAATAAAATAGTAAATAAACGCGATAAAATCCGTAAAATAGTTTAATTTCAATGTATAGTATTCGCGTAAATATAAGAAAACAATATGTGACACAAATGGTTTAATTTTTTTTTAAGTCCTATTCCCGGAAATTGTACATCACTATGGCCATGTCATGTTTATGAATAAAGCCAACGCCCAACACTAGATTAGGCTGCGTGTTCTGTACAAAGCAAACTATGCAATACCGATCGCTAAATCCAGTGTTATTTATCAAAACAAACGTCAAACGCGTTTTGTTTTCGAATCGATTTGCCCGAAGTGTAACACGACACTCGATGACGTATATCCGCCTAAATTCCCGGCTAAATCTATCCGACAGACATCCATGGTAATGCCATACACCCTGTATATGTCGAGAACAAAGCACGTATAAATTTGAACCTTATAATCTAAACCATAGTGTTGAATTCAATTCGAATTCTCTATAGCAATGGCTACAGTAGTCGGCAAATGAAACCAATTTGAAATTGAGCAGTATTTCTGGTAGAATAAGGTTGTGAATCGTATAGTTATCGATTTGAAAATGGATGATCGATCGATTGTCCCGATGACAGGCAAGAGCGAACGTTAATCGCTGCTCATTAGCCGAATGCTCGATACGAGTAGCACTGAATTTATTCAGACATCTGCGTTTTAGTTATATTCTGATATTTCTATTATCTATAAAAATAAATAAATTCAAAATCACTGTTTGTACTGTCCAAATAACAGATTTTTACAAAATGCTAATAATTATGAAAGCATACCACGTACATACTGAGGACTTATAACAAAAAAAAAAAATCTCGTCTGACTGCCTGTTTGTTTGTTCCACGCAATCACAGGAAAGGCTGAACCGATTTTGACGAACCTTTGACTGGCAGATAGCTGATGTTAAAAGGAGTAACTTAGGCTATTATGCAAACAATTTGCTTAATAATAATTAAATTCAAGAGTCAGAATCAGTTTTTTTTTATTCATATAAACCAATACAGGCACTTATGAATCGTCAATAAATATTAATAACTAGCTGTGCCCGCGACTTCGCCCGCGTGGACTTTAGGGAGATTACCCGGAAATATGGGTGTTATGTTTTTCCCGCAGAACCCTAATGCTTTTTCTAAAATTAAAGTAGCCTAAGTTACGCCTTGGAATATTAGCTATCTTCCAGTGAAAGTCTCGTCGAAATCTGTTCAGCCGTTTGGAAGTTTACCTCAAACAAACAGACAGACAGACTGACAGACAAAAAAAAAAATTGCATATTCGTTATAGGTATTGTGTATACTTTCATATGCAATTCGTAAAAAGGTGCTATTTTGATATTACAAACAGACACTTCAATTTTATTTATTTGTATGTATAGATAGTATCTACCACCCATTCGGAATGCATTTCAAATGGAGAAGAATGGGCAAGAAACTCCATGGTTGCTTTTTTCTTTAAGGCCTTACTTAACTAAAATTGATAAGGTTTACTTGCATACAATTAGCAAGCATTCTTCTTCGGTTTTATGTTCACCTAGTACTTTTTAACCGATTTCAAAAAAGGAGGAGGTCCTAATTGGACCCGATGATTTTTTAGGGTTCCGTACCCAAAGGGTAAAACGGGAACCCTATTACTGAGACTTCGCTATCCGCCCGTCTGTCACCAGGCTGTCTCATGAACCGTGATAGCTAGAGAATTTTCACAGATGATGTATTTCTGTTGCCAGAATCAATCAGAATAAAATAAATATTTAAGGGGGCTCCCATACAATAAACGTGATTTTTGCCGTTTTTATTAGATAATGGTACGGAAACCTTTCTAGCACTTGGCCGGTTTTTTAATCCAGTGCAAGTGTTACTAACCTATACTATAGTATTTTATTTTTTTATGGGGTAAAAATAATCATCTTTCACTTCGATTTATTAACATACCGTATGTTTTATTCCGTCTTATGGGTATCAAAATATTTGACCACGCTGCATATATTAAAAGGTTTATTTTTGAAGTTGGCTCTACATTTCATAGAGCATAGATTTTGGTATCAGCTAACAGCGTACTAGGTTGATTAGAGTTCAGAGCAAGGGGTGGTAGATAGCAAATGCCTCTACATGTTTAAGTTAAGTACCTACCTTCACTTGACTCGTGATGTCAATAAGGTCGTTGTTGCGCATGTGGGCGCGGAACCCTAATTGATTGGCGGCAGTTAACGGCGCGTTTTTAGGGTTCCGCACTCGCGACAATCGTTCACAATCGCCTTATTTATCGTCTATAAATTATATGGATGGCTACCAGGAGCTCTGTGAGTACTGGTACTTACCCACATATTGTAAATACAAATAGGAATGCCACTGACATTCAATCTTTATATATATTGAAATTATAATAATATTGGCCTTGTTCTCTATAATACGCAGTTTAATAACGTCTGTGTCTGCATTGGTCGATTTTTATCATTAATTAACGTCTAATTATTTAACTTAGTATAATTGAACGCAAAAAGAGTTTGACATGTTATTGTCTTATGAAATAGTATAAATTACTCTCAATTTTTTTTATATAAAATTACTAACTAACTACAGCCCTTTTAACGTCCCACTGCTGGGCACGGGCCTCCCCTCAATGCGAGGGTGATTCAGGTCATAGTCTACCACGCTGGCCCGGTGCGGGTTGGCAGACTTCACACATCGAGAACTAGTCAAGTTCCCTCAAACGTGCAGGTTTCCGCACGATGTTTTCCTTCACCGTTTCATAGCAAGTGGTAATCTCGGATGTAAATGAGATTCGCACATGAAACCCAGAGGTGCGAGCCGGGGTTGAACCTGCACACTTTGATTTTCAAGGCGTGCGTTCGACCACTCGGCTACCACTGCTTCAAATAAAATGTCACTAATTAATAACATAATATATCGTTAATAAAATACAGCTTATTTATTTTATATTGATTTTGATACAATGTAACATTAAATAAAATTAATGCAGGTATCTGGTATCAGGTATAAAACAAAATCCTTGTCTAATCGCAACTGTCAACAGATCTCAAAGTCTCCACAAGGGATGAATCCTCTTTATCACCTGAGCTTGATACCTTTTTTATGAATCGTCAGACAACACGTAGTCATCGTTATGATCTTAAAGTAAGCAATGCTTGTATTACGGGTATCACACTGTATTTTGAGTAAGGGCCGTATAACCGCCTTTAACAGCATTATTATTGTAATCTTACTATGATTTTTAAATAGTCCAAGTGCTCGTGTAGGTAACTGTTAAAAAACAAACTATCTAACAATAAAACAATACTAATAAAACATATTTCATTTGTTGGCTTATAATAGGCAACCGCAAAGCTTGCGAAAATCAATAAATCCGCGCCCCTAAATGGCGTTTTTAACACTTTTTTGTCAATATAACATCTGTCAAACGCCCACAATAGTCTCAGCTGGCCGCAGACTCCAGTCACGGTCGCGGCACCCTCGCCGCCCGCCCTGCATGCAACTCACGGGCAGCCGCCGCACATTCGACGCGGTTTTGCTTTGAGGATATTATTTTCATTAGAATTTTATTTTATCTGAAAGTCCATTTAGTTTTGCTGAATGTAACAGTTCTTGCGACACAGGCTATGCAAAGATCCAGTGTCTAGTGCAAAGATCAAAGGTAGCAAAACAATATTATATGTTTATTTTAGTTGTTGTTTAATTTTTTAGTTTTCTATGACATTTTAAGTAATTATATAATAAGTTTTTTTACAATTCATATTTTGATGTGATCCCTTAGATTGTGATAAATCTCAGGACCTTAATGTTGGCAATTAGTAATTTACCACAACAAACTATTACCAATACAACAAATCGACTGCACCGCAGGCGTGTTTTATGTCATTAAACAGCGCTTATAGCTCACATTAGCATTACAATGCGCGTGCGCAGCGTCACTGATTCCTTGTTTGATGGATGGTGCGACTTGCGGAATATGGTCAGAGGATATAATTATATTATAATGTGTTAGGGGACTCTCAATAGCATTTGGTTAGAGTATCGATTAGGTCTTAAATATACGCAGATTTGTACGATGTTTCTTATAAAAAGCCCGATTTTAGTCTAATCGTGGACCCTACCTTAGTCTCTACGTCACAAACTCCCAAACAGTTAAACACATTTCACCCCTCAATAATTCGCATTTATATAATTTGTAATAATGAAGACTCTACATTTATAATACCTAACATTAATTAATTAGTTAGTGAGTTCTCTGCATTCTATCTTTTTTGGCTTATTTTGAAATAGAGATATGAACTTTGTTTTGATTCCAACTTGTCGAACAACTAAACTGTGTATTACTTATTGTATACATCATCACATCAAACAATACTCGTATCAAACGTTACATACAGCGAGCTGATCCGCCCGCCCTGCACGAGGGCGGGCGGCGCCCATAAAAATGCAAATGGCGGCGTCGACAGGGGATTCCGTCGTTGTATCAATCACGCCACCTCCTTATTATGGGGGGATTTAGGGCTCGCGTTGCGTTTATTGTTTTCAGAAGTGCGTACTCGTGTCTGCCGAGATAGGTTTGCGTGTTTGAAGGAATGATTGGCCTTTACATAGCGAGATATTGACGTCCATTGTTTTGCACTGGTGAGGAAAATGCGTAGTACTGTGATCTCCCGAACCTCTTATACACATGGATACCGGTCTATGATGTACACCAGTTTAATGGCAAATTTGTTCAGACTTTACTCGAAAAATATTTTGTTTGTTCTTAAAGACTGTACTGATCGAATTAATGACATTCTGCCAACATAAAGTACCTACTATTAGTACTTGATTTTTGTTAGTTTGGCTCCTGGGATTTCTAGCTAGTAGGTCGAGTTAATAGGTAGGTTGTTAATATGTAACTCTTATACAAACGTTAGTATAGGAGCAACATGCTTGCGATAATAGGTTCACCACCTATCTTGAAATTGTTTCAGTAAGTATAATGAAGTTATATTTTTCGAATCGAATGTTGTCGATCAACCTTTTGGGTATTACCGTCGTAATTATTTATTACTGGCGCCACCGGTGGCTTAGAAATATGCTATTATCCCACGCACTAACTAAACTTATTTACTACTTACCTTATACGTAGGTACAACAAAATTAACCCATATCAACATAATTCATTACCTTATTATGTGACATTTAGTCTTCCAACCCGACGTGTTATTAATCTTACATAATGAAGAGGCGATTATTATAATTTTTAATTAACAAATGTCATGAATCGAGTGAAGCTTCCGGCTTAATAGATATATTGTAGAGGAGTCGACAGTCGAGATGTGACTCTTAAATCGACTCTATATTCGATTAGATAAGTTTGATTAACTATTTAATTATTAGATTGTTACTCTGAATCTTTAGAAAGTACCTTTTTTATTTTATTTTGTCGTTCTGGTACTTATTTATAAAAATAATTGTACCTGTGTATTTGAAATAAGTTTTGGCGATTTAAAAAAAATATCAGCCCACCGAGTTTATTGCCGGATCTTCTCAGTTGAGGTCGCGTTTCGACCCGGTAGAAGTATAGTAGTATATAAGAAAAAAAAAATTAACTGGACAATTTGTAAGTGCCCCCATGTGGGCCTATACAGAATAAATGATTTGACTAGGGTTGAGCTAAGTCCACAAGAAGTATATGGAGTTTTAGACCATAAGGAAGTTGAATAAGGGATTAAAATCACTTAATTGTGTCATCTATATAGCAAGATTATAGCCGAACTAATGATATCCCAACGGAACGTCGCGCAAACAGGGATTGGAGCGTTTTGACAAGCTGTTTGCACGATCCGTCGCCGGCACTCCTCGTTATCCAAGATTACTTTAAACGTTGTCAAATAAAACAATGCTATCCCTGACATTCTACGAACGGCTCCAGTTTTACGCGCGTTAACAATTATTTATTGCTCTCTACATCCTGTATATGAATACCAGTCGAACCAAAGTCAACTTTAAGTATACGTGTCAGAACACAAAATTGAAAAGAATATCACAATCCACAGTCGAGCAAGATTAATAGGGCATAAAACGTAAGATAATACAATATACAAGAAGACACGTTGTTAACCGTTCTGTTTTGAGGCTGTGTTGAGTGGATCTGTCCGTCTCTTTCGCTCGTATGTGTGCGTGTATTGGCGTCTCCCTCGCACAGTTTCAATTATCTGCCTAATCCTTCAATTACGTCGACAGATGTCGCCCGCGTCTTCGAGCTTATGTGCCAGTTTAAAGTACCGTCCGCAAAGCAATTACTGTTGATCGGCGAGATTTCGTTGGGTTTTACTGCGGCCCGTAAATATAATTAAATTTTCATCGGTTTTGTGGAATATCATTTTATTTTATTATATCATATTTTATCGCTGGATTTGAATAGAAATTTAATTTAGTAAATTTGTCTACATTTACTTTCAGTATTATTTCTGTTAATTCTTCATGAATACCCGTGGCTCACACACTTCACTTTTAATAGATATTATTTTAAATGCAATTTATCTAGGTAGTATGCCAGCATTGTATGGTACCTAGCTACCTAGTATGTTAAGTGGGGCATCACTTATTTTGTACTGTCTTTTTAATCATTATTATTTCAAAGCATAAAATAAAATACTAGTAATTAATAACTTCTAATTTGCTGTCTCTACCGCTGTCCCTCAGGGGTAGGGTACACGAGTTAGCTAATAATTAATATTATAATTAATGTAACGGTAGCGAAAACCGCGTCGCTATTAATCCCCTCCCCCCCTTCGCCCCCTCCCCCTCCTGCAACGCTGTTTTTACTTAGTAACACTCAATTAATTAATTTAACATCGCCGTAATTGTACTCCGTGTTATTTGACATTTAAGATGATTGGAGCGAATAAAAGGGGTTCCCTAACTTTACAAGGACGATGTCAAATTGTGTGATTCTTGTAACAGTTCATTTATACTTTACAGGGTTTTTATTAGGTGTGATTACGGAACCCTGAAAGTTAAAAACGTTCTGTCTTACATGCTGCATTGGAATCATGTTGTATGTATCGTGTAACATGATTGTAACATATTCCTATTGCCATCCTGCTCCCAGCCATAACATATGAGTAGAATGGCAATATTTGAATGCTGTCAGATAATTTTGTTGCAGTTTCTGTATAATACAATCCTTCACCATGGTCTTACTATAGGTACAGTGTGCAATGGAATACTTTTAATATTGCATACAAAGCCAAAATCATGTACAAATTTGGCCCATATATTAGGCTTGACAATGCATTTTGAAATTCAAATTTGTTTTAATGCTAATAAAAGTGTATAACATGTATCTACAATTAAAAGGATGATTAAAATCAACATGTATTATAGTTGATCAATATTATAAGACTATACAATCCACACTTTGCGTTAGTCTAGATTCTGAATTTATTACAGGTAGAGCAAGCTTAGTTTGTTTCTCTACGTTGCAATTATGTTCCTTAAATTGTGATTAGTCTCTACCAAGTATCTCTACACGCAGCAGTAGCAATCAAACAAATCCATGCCCGTCACTTGAATAATGAAAGGCAATTTGGAGCACTTCTTACATCTTAATCAGTAGCCGGCAGTAATAACATTTTATTGAGCTCGGACAAGATCTGTATCTTAATCAGGCAGCTGATTGATTTCATAACCCTCGGAAAAAAGTAGGCATTTTGAAAGTAGAGTCGTGGTGAAGTAGCTCTACCATGTGTTTACATCCGCAGTGAGTCGTTACTCGTTAGCGAGTACGTAAGATTTGTAAATGGCATATTGAAATTTCTCACACGGTCAATACGCACTGCGCTACAACTTGCTTTAGAAATATTTTACGCGTAAAATTCGTGATAGAACTACAGATCAAAGGGCGATACCAATCTAAATAAAGATACTTAAAGTGCTAAAATTATTGTTTTAGAATTCATAAACTGGGTGTATCAGAAGTCCGTCATAACTATCATAGTTTCTGAGTTCACCTTTGAGTATTTATCACTAGTATCGTGTTGGGGCCTGAACGGGCACATCTATAAATAAATTTAACAGTTTAAACTGCATTTACAAGGAGACCTTAATACTAATAAAACATAACATGAACACAAACAAGGTTTTATTTTAATTATCTGTTGTAGTTAAACGGATCCATGTGATTACCAACATCTTGTATATAAGTGTTACGTGTCTATCTTAAAAAAAATGTTTTAAAAATAAAGAAACTTGTATATATTCGTAGAAATATATTTTTGAAAAGACAACCTAATAAGTTAGAATGATGAGTAATTACTCTTGATACAGAATCGAACCCGTTACCTCCAACACACAAGACTCTAAATGACTACACTAATCGATCATGGTAGTACATTCTGAGTAGGTTACACATTTATCAGATAAGTAATAACAATTAACTGAGCAGTAAAAACAGTGACTCCCAAACCGTGATAACATCTCAACAAGTATTATTACAAACATCCATCGATGGTATCACCACTTTTTATAACTTAGTTAATACGATGCTAAGCTTTATAGTTCTTACTAACATGCCTCGCGACTTTGTTTGCCATTTAAAAATGTTTATGTGTGTCAATGTAGTTTTATTTGCACTATTTTTAGTTTTAATGACAAGTCACCAGTTTATACTGGCATTTCATAACTGTAGCGTGATGTAAGCATACTGTAGGCATTGTAAACTATTTGGAGAGTTATTGTAAGTTCTATACATTTGGAGCTGTCTACAGTTGGCGTGATGTTCTGTTTGAGCTTACGTGACAAAGTAATGTTTACTACCTATAGGACCCAAACAAGGTGTAATATTTTTTCGATTTTGTAACTAAAATCGTTTAAATACTGAATCACAATTTAGTATACTCCAAATAACATACAAGCAGACAGATATTGCGTTTTATATATAAAGCATAAGTAGATCAAAATAAAGAAAAAACGAAACATAAAATCAATTAACTAGCCACGCTAGTCCCCGATGTCTAAACGGGTGAAATCAACCCGCCGCCGCCAATAACGGTTAGCGGCATTTATCTAATACCATCACGGTTTAATATATCACCCGACACAACACGACCACTCTGTCCGTCCGTCCGTCCGGCTGACAAATGAAAGCACCGACCATCCAAATTACCACGATAATTATCTACCACTCGTACACACAAAGTTAAACCTAAGACATCGATCACAAAGTTCAATTTTCATAGACTCCAATCAATAAAAAGCCTTAAAATTCTCTGAAAAGATTTCGTCGCGCGTGCAATCAAAATTTAACTTTGTAATTTAGTTGTCAAAGTTTAAATTTGTTCGGCGATGATTCTGGTTGTTAAGCTTAGTGCGCATTGTAGCGATCGCCGGTCGATTGTCGTGTCAAAATGGTAATCATTGCGCGCGACAAGCCGGAATGCCGTTCGGTAGCGGCCGACGATTTCATTAATGACATTAGACACAGTAATGAGCTTTTAAATCGAGCCGCCCCGGCCGTGTAAACTCGCGATTGAGATAAGAATAGATTCACACTTAGTCTTTCTATGTTATTGTACACGATGCCTAAGATAAACGATTTTTAAATGTAAAACTTAGATAGACAGTGGGACTAGGTGACTTTTAATCTTCAATTAGAAAATTATGTAACTAATTAATAAATTATAAGGTAAGGAATAGTCTTTGAAGGAGTAGTCAGAGGTACCAAATTATTACAGCACCAAATAACCTCATAGTCCTATTGATCCTCATTCCTAATTATATTATAAACTAGCTGTGCCCGCGACTTCGCCCGCGTGGACTTTAGGGAGATTACCCGGAAATATGGGTATTATGTTTTTCCCGCGGAACCCTAATGCTTTTTCTAAAATAAAAGTAGCCTAAGTTACGACTTGGAACGTCAGCTATCTGTCAGTGAAAGTCCCATTGAAATCGGTTCAGCCGTTTAGAAGTTTACCTCAACCAAACAGACAGACAGACAAACAATTTTAAAATTGCGTTTTCGTTATAGGTATCGTATATACTTTCATACGCATTTGGTAAAAAAGTGTTATTTTAATATTACAAACAGACACTCCAATTTTATTTATTTGTATAGATGTATAGATGTGAAAGTTTCTTTCACGTGAAAACTACTGAATGGATTTTGATGGAACCTAACAGTATTGTTGTTTATACATCGGAGTAGCATATAGGCTACACATTATAACGTAGCATATAGGCTACACATTATAAAGTAGGATATAGGCTACACATTATGCTACTATATTGAGTAATCGTAATGTGCGCGGACGAATTTGCGTGTAAAAGCTAGTATGTAATAAAGAACTCAAAACACAACATTCATAATTTTAAATTTAAAACAGAATCTTGACTGGACAAATAACGATTCCGATTTCTGCTTGATTTCGTTTATAATTATTGTAATCCAATTATGACTACATCTTAATTGAATTAATAATGTTAGTTCGGGTCGGCGTGTGAGCGCACATGCGCCCGCGCAACCTCACGCTCCGTCACGCGCGAGACCAGATCATCATCATTTAACTACTTATGGGAATTAACTCGTGGAAAATTACCTTTAACTTGTAAGTAGGCTGTGTAAGTAGGTGACAGTTCTGGGCACAGTAGGTACATTACGATGGGAGTTATAAAAACTGTATCAGGTGCTACACTTTATAAATGTACTGCCGTCCTACTCTCAGTCGTATTGTATAGAGTAAGACGGCAATATTATTTTACGTGCGTCAAAAGATGGACCAACATGTATTTTTTTTATCTACATAAATCGTAATAGGTATATAATTTGGATATTTAAGTAGTGGTAGTCTAGTTGGTAAAACTGCCGACTTAAAGGTAAGGGTGCACGTTCTAATCCCGGGCCCGTACCTCAGAGATATTCAGGTGCGAATTTCATTTCCAGTAATTACCACTTGCTGAACATTGAAAGAAAACATCATTAGGAAACTTGTAGATCTATAGAAAAAGGCGTGTGAGTGAAGTTCACCAACCAACATCGGTACAGCGTGGTGGACTATGGCACAGTAATATTATCTACCAGTATTGTAACTCGGCCCTGTCCTTAAAATAGTAACCTACAGCCGCGCGGTACGTAACATACGTAAACACGCCCGCTCACAGTATTTTAATTTCATTTACATAAGTACTTGAGTTTCTTCCTAGTTTTGGATTGTATTTTAAATTGTATATTGAATGTATTTATTATTTAAAAATGTAAAAATCATTGTGAATGAAATAGGAAGTTAATAAAAATACATATTGTGTTTTTGTATTAGTACCTACATTGGATAAATAATACCACCCTTAAAAATTTCTGACTGAAAAATATGTTCGCCGCGCCTGAGACGCACGAAAAGATTTATTGTTAAATTTAATAGTATATAATTTCGCATTCGGATAAAAAGTTTCATTAAAAATTATACAATTGTATAATTACAATACAATTGTACTTATTTATGAATCAAATATTCATAAGTCACACGATTACTGCTCACAAACCCATCCCACCGTGCGTTCGTCACTGCGGCACAGTCGCGACTGGTTGGGTACCGAGTGCGTACCGACCTCGAAGCTCGTAGGTATGACTCACGTTCCAACCGTTTGTATGAAGTTAAAATACTGGTAGATAATATGACCGTGACTATGGCCCAAATTTCCCTTAAGTTGAGGAGGAATGTGCTTGGTATAATGGCAATAGGCTTGCCCCCAGTAACGTAGGGACCAATAATTACATCGACGAAGAGTACTACACTGTACTGGGAGGTGCACTGCAATGCAGGTGCATGTTAAACAGAAGTATGTTTACCCTTTGGGGGGATACAGGCGTAACTATGAGTATATATGATCTGTAACTATAACAGATAGACACAACAATAATAACATGTGCAGTTTATATAATACCGGTTGCGTCGCGAACACTGTGCGGATTTTCCGAGAGGAACAGAAATGCAATGGAGGTGATGTCGATGTCAAAAAGACTGTTGTTCTAGCAAGTCAATTATCGCCACCTGATATAGCGTTTGGAACTGATCAAATACATAGATAATTGTTTCAAATATTAAATATAATATAGCTCCCATAATAGGCTTACAGCTTCTACAGTAAAAGGCGAAGTAATTCAAGCGCCATGTTGGGCGATATTGATTTATATACATTGGCGAATTTTTCTCCGTCTTTTGAGCTGGGTTTCGTGCAGTTACGCTGGATACAATGCCTGTTAACCGTCGATAATATGCTTGATCTTAGCTTAGTGTAAAACAAGTTGCATCTCCACGGCTGTCGCTGTCATGTGTTCCGGTCTACCGAGACGTTGGTAGTATGAATAATGTTCTATCGATTGTGTCCGTCGCGCCGCGCCGCGCCCCGCTGCCTGTGGTTCCTTCGCCACACACTTTTCAGTTTTGTGTATATTTCAGTGTTTATACTGAAACTATGATGTAATCGTCTTCACCGTAAAAACTTTCTAATCAAAATGTCATACTCTTTTTGACGTTATAGAAATAGTAAACAGTAAAATTTCAAGTTTTTATTTAAGTAAAAGGCAAGCATGATTGTCACGACGTTCACTTCTTCTTTCATGAAATCAATGAAATCCTGACATTTTAATTAGCCAAGAGTAGATGCAAATAGAGTTTGAGTAGACATCAAAGCATAACACAAAATTGGTAGGAAAAAAGGAGGTATTAATGTTATAAAGTTTAATAATCCTACCATGAACCCAAAGCCACTTAAAGAACATTAGCAACAGAATCTCCCAACATATTCCAGCACATTGCCCATCTTAAACACATTACGTGATATTGATTCTATCCACTACATGTGTACTCCATCCTCCCCCACTCGCGGGGAGGGGGGTCCCGGATAGACAACGGAAAGTCAATATGTAGAAATAATAATAAAGGAAGAAGCGTCCCGCATACGTATTGTTGTATTATCGTGGCATTATCGACGTTATATCGTTAGTGTTATAGTTTAACAGAGTACCTACTCGTTTTATATTGGATGCTGTTGGCAGTGATGTGATCTAAAGGGGACAGGTAGATTTTCGAATGAAGAAGTTTAAAAAAAAAACGAAATTGAAATAAAACTATTTTACGGATTCTATCGCGTTTATTTATTATTTTATTTTCCCGACGTTTACGAAATTACTTTGAGAGCCCGAGCGAATTTCGACGAGAGAGGGTGTGGTTTTCACCTCAGAAATTCGATCTTTATGTATATTGAGACAGGGTTCGTTATGGTATCGGCAGACATATTGGCGCGCGGCTTTCGACGCCCCAGTGTGCTTTGGGCCTGAGCCTGCCAAATGCGTTCATTTAGAAAACGATTTGATTTTCCTTTGTAATCGAAATCTCTAGTAAGTCCAATGAAATTGTATGCCAAGTTCATAAAACTGTTCCTTTACATCAAAATACATGGCCAGCGTAAAAACCCGATTCGCCATCATATCGATATTACCGCCGTCCCGACTCCGTGCCATTTCGATTCGATAGAATCGATTCATGAATACATATTGCCACTTCACTAGTCAACATCTCTTATAATGAATATATTCATAATGTGATACGGATTTCGTCTGATTATTTTTCGGTATAGGTTTCGATGCCAAAAAAAAAGATTGCTTTTTGTCTGGTAACCGGGAAATGCTCATTACAATACAATCTAGATGAAAGTTTAAAACAATATCAATTGTTTTTTAAGGAAATTAATTTATGTCGCCTAGATAAGATCATAAATGCAATTAAATATCTTTAGAATTTCAGTATCACAAAATGACTGCACATGATGCAGATACATCTGATGGCATTGAAACAGTACTACTGCTAAACAATATGCGTTATTTCGTTGTAAAAGGTCGTCGCACACAGGAAATAAGGCGCCGCTATCTTTACCTAACTTGTAAATACCCGCGAGTCACTGCGGTGCACTCGTGGCCGAAGAAAAATACACACTTTTTAAATATAGTTTTTTTATGCTATCATTGGTCATACAAACCAAAGTTTACCATCGGTAACAGTTTAATGAACTGAAAAATGTAATAAGTTTAATCATTTCTAGTTTAAATTTTTTTGAAGTTGCGTTCAATAGGTAATGAACATTTAAGGATATTAGAATTATTATGAAGGTGTATTTTTTGTAACAATTAATAAAGTAGTTGTGACAATCAAAAGTGATTAATTATGGACATTATAAGTCTTAAACTTGTTCAGGAAGCCAGCCATCATAATATTAAGTGCATATTTTTATCACTTCACTTAAATCAAGGTCAAACATAAATGTTAAGCAACTATTATAGTACAATAAAAAGTTTAAGTCGTTTGATGAAGTCATTAAATTACATCATAATAATAATTATCTACCTACATAACATTAATGTATTCTGAATTAACATTATTAAGTTGTTAATTTATCATATTTTATTCAAATAAAAATCGAACCTAATCGCTTAAAATACTCAAAATAGATCTTAAAACGGAAAAAGCTGAGTTATAAATGGATGAGAAATAACATGGCACTTGGAAAATGGAATAACAATAGTGTGTCAATAGTTGTGTCCCCAAGTGTATCAATAGGTAGGTACTACAGTGTCGGGGCGACGTTATTGGAAAACTTGGAGTGCGTTACAATGTAGCGGGGATCGGTTACCTAACGCCGTGACTCCTCCGATACTGCGCTGTTTGTATGCAACTTTGTGTACTCTTAAAGTTTGCAAATTGTACGAGAATAGAAATTCAAATAAAATAAAATCGTTGAACCCTAATCTAATAACGAAAAAGAAAAAATAAAGGACTTCGATTGTTTCTGCTGAAAGTTTTATGTAAAATAAAGGGGATGTCAGCTCTTGATAAAATCAATAACTAACTTTATAGTAAGGCTTTATGAATATTGTGTGACAGCATCAAGTTTGTTTACATTTGCAGCATTGTGTCTGGTCTGTAACGACTTTTATAACATAGATACGTGCAGTAAGCAACTCACAAGGATGCGCCGTAAAACATAGGTCGTAAACTTTTGCTGAGACAACGTTTCGTGTTAGTATGTAACTACTTACGAGACAAAATGGGATCTATATATTGATCATCTTTCCTCTTCTCGTGTATCTTGTAAACAGCGATTCTAAAGCTCTATTTGAACGATAAAGCCGGGTGCCCAAAAATTATTAGTCTTTGAAAACGAGATACGAGACAGTCAATTTTCAAGCCAAAATGCTTTTGTGGGATCTCTATAAAAATAACTCTGTGTATTTTTAGATGCGATTTTCTCCGAAAATATATCAAAATAACACACCTAATCTATAACCCAACTGTTTTATTATTTATCGAGCTTGTAATCCAGGCGATAAATCTGTAACGGACCAACATGGCCGCGTTTTTTTGTCGCGGAAAAGAATCGTCCCGCGGAAAGCGCCAATGAGAGGCAGATTAGGGCAGGATAAGTCGCCGTTATTAATGGACCAGAGATACACACGACAAAACGGATAATAAATGGATGTGAGCTCGAGTTTTTTTGGACCAACAAATTTGTTAAACTTGACAGCGCGGTATCTCTGCATTGGTTATGAGCTTTGTTTTAAAATCGTATTGTTGGCTGTGATCTGATATATGTATTTAATAAAATATATGTAACTAGAACGCATGTACGCATAACTTTGCTCTTAAAAATAAGAACAGTAATTACGAAACATTCTTTAAAGAATATTTTTTGCATCAACATACCGTCATCTTGAAATAAATTGCATGGATATAAATCTAAACCCATATCACACGCTGCTTCTATCAACTAAAGTACCAGGGCCACATGACAATCCAGGAGGCCGTCTATCTATACCGAACAAAGAAAACGCATTTTACATACATACAGGGAGATTTTCAATTTGTCCCGACCGCGATCCCGCTTTATCGGGAATTCTCCACTCCTCAGGGATTGAGGGATCAGCGCGCGATGTTTTTGCGGGATTCCGAGATGTTATTGGGCTCAAAATGAGTGATTGAAGTGTTTGTTCCACACTTAAGATAGGGTACGAATGTTTGCGCGAAAGCAATTCATTTTGGTTATCATTTTTATGATGTTTTTGTGGGGATAACAATGGGAATAAAGTGGAACAGTCATAAACAATTTGAGACTTGTACGTACTCAACATTATAGATTGATATAAAGAAACGGGTGTAGCTTTTTTGTTTTTATTGTTAAAATTATATCTAGAAATTCTACTCTAAAATATTCCTAAAGCAAAACTGTCAATATAACAATGACCTTAAATTTTTCGTTGTTATAAGGCAAATTGAAATTAACATAAAATAAAAGCTACTTATATACAAAATAATGAGTATCGCCGTCATCAACATTCAAATCCAACTAAATTACATTCTCAAATCCAAACAAATCTCCTTCTAAACATTCGAAATCCAAATGTTTAAACCGCTATAAGGCTAGTTGCACATAATTTAAAAAAACCCTCAAATCGGCCGAACGCGCGATAAGACAAACGAATGCGCATTCGCAATCCACCGCGGCTCGTGGCGGCCTCTAATACCTTAATTTAAATTTAAATGACATCTAAGCCTGGCTGATAAAAGCGGCCGCATCATTACAGCGGGCAGTGGGGTGCCAGTGGGGATGATGGGCTTGATCGAAATGGCTTCGACATTTTCAAAATAACTATGATTTATTTGGACATCATATTAGTAATAGACAATCTACCTAGGTACTTCTCGTTTGAATATTGGGGAAGATTAGCTTATAATATGCACCGTGCGGTATTTTCTAGTAATAATTATTTAAATAGTAATATTTTAGTCGATATCGGTACTAGTGCACCAAAAAACAGACCAATTTAATGTGAACATTTTTTTCGCAATCGCTTAACACCTCAATTAAATGCACGCACTGTTTAAAAATGTTGTTCTAACACCCCCTCCTATTGTCAAAATATTTAGACAAGAGTTTTACAACGGTCTTGACGGCTTACGCGCCGATAACGGCGGGATTACGCGTTGCGGGCCACGTGTGTACACACCCTTAGTTTAAAATTTCAAGATCCGTCCGTAGATACGAGGACAAGCGTGATTATAGGGATTTCATATTGTAATTACAATTTTGGTTATCATCCTGTGTACAATGATAACTTCTAATTGTCTAGCTACAGGTCGATGTTTATTAGTAAATAATTTTTTTTTTCTGCAATGCCGCTATATTGGATCACAAGTTTCCAAAAATTTGGGTGAAAAAAGGAAATTATAAACAATCAGCGCCGGTAAAAGGAAATGGGATTGAAGAACAACTGCCTACCTAATTTTTTAATCTCTCCAGAACTAATAATACAACTTTCTTTATCCTATGAAAGAAATCTTAAATGAAAAAAAACTTCGAAATTAATGAACGTAGGCCGAATTAATTAGTCGCAGAACGGAAAAAAAGTTGAAACAAAAAAACTAACGTCGCGTATCAAAAGTCTCAGCCGTTTCATTAACTTTGAAAGAACAGAAAAAGCCAAAAAAAAACTGTCACCGGAAAAGTACAGATTAAATTTTAAAGGCACTTTTTCTAAATTAATTAATAAGGGTGAGGTGACTGAGGGAAAAAATTAAATGTCAAAATTACAACAAGATTCGCCTTAATTATGTCCGCGGAGGGCGGCAGGGGGCGCTCGGGAGCACTAATTACATTTTCTTAATTTGCAAAGTTTTCTGACTCATTTGTGTTTTGGAATTGTAAAGTTCTTTTTTCGTGGTGCCCTGGAGATTTGGCGTAATTATATTAAAGTGCTTTAATTTTATTAAATTAAAATTTAATACTGATGAATCTTGTCTTTGAAAATTTAATGACTTCACATAGGTATCATTTAATAAATTGAATACTCTGTAGTGCTTCAATATAGAGTCGAGATTGCTTTGCCAAAAAAACTTAGTCTACAGTTGCTGTAATACAAATAAGATGACTAAAAATAATAAAGTCAATAGACTTGCTGCTGGTGAGACATAATGGATGAGGTCCAACTATCAAAGAATTGTACTATTGTACAACTCATCGTATCGTTATGAGTACTATTTGACCAAAAAGTAATGGCTTTGTATTAATAATTTTTCTCGTATTATACACCAAGCTTGTCTTCAGCTATAATTTTATACCCTGGAAACATCACCGTGAAGATGTACTATCTATAAAGAGCGGATGACACCCCCGCGGTGCTTTACTGCCGACTCGGCCGACGCTAGCCGTGGCGCATTAAAATTTTTATTTTCACTTCAAGTTTGCACAGAAAAGGGGTGTATTTTTTTAGCATCGCCCACCGGGGACCGGTCCAAATTGAAGATAATTCAGTTTATCGCTTTAATATCTCTTTGTCTTTCAAAATTTGCAAATGAGTTTTTTTAATAACGCCAAATTCGTAGCGGCGTGGTGCGGCGCCCGCTCGCTCTAATCCTTTTATGATTTATAGACGTCATGCAGATAGATACTTGGATAATGAAGTTTCTGTTTTATTTTTTGCTTTACGTTCAACCCCTTTGTTTTTTAGATGCGGCTCGCTGGATTACTCAAAACAAATAATACCCTTCTAACAGTAATTAAAGTAGATTTTTGCTTAAATTATACCGAGTATAACAACAATTATGTTAAATACCCCTCGAGTTCCAATTTTTCAGGCAATGAATATTATTTTGATCCGAAATAAAAACCATTTCTAGACTACCCCGATGGTAAACATCTAAAAAATCCAATAACAATTCGGACAAAACGTCGTTTGCATACCGATGGCTTGCATTGCGCCGCGCGCCGTGCACAGAGGGATGCGTCCGCAATTTGAGTCCGGCGTCCATTAGTGGCGGTCATCGATCAAAAACACAATTCCAATTTACCCGCTGCCCACAAATTCTTCAAAACGACTGTCCGATCTCGCGCAAATAAAGATAAAAAATAAATTACTGTGTGGGGTCAGCGTTGCGGTTTTTGCAGCTCTATGCTACACTTATTTCAGACATGTAGAGTTGGTATGTAGATGTCGATAGCGTAGGACACATTTTTAATAAGTTTTATCATACATAATAATGCTCTACATACATATTATACGACTCTATATTACTAATTCATACAAAATAGTGAACCAATTGCTATTGTTGTATTTCTTTATGAATTAAACTCTTCAATTAAGTTTATCTAAGACTTTTTAGAAGTCTATAATATTTAATCCCGCATTAAATCTTGAAGAATTAAATCTACTTAATTTTTACTACATTCTAAAGTAATGAAAGGACCATTATCATTATAATTTTCATCCGGTACTTGGTGGTTCAGTAGTCTCACGTCATCCTCCACCGCGACTGTGATTAAAATGGCTCGAACTGATCAACATTGAGCAAGAACATTATAACATATAAGTATACTTTATTGTGTACTGATGAGCGCTGCGTAATCATTACAGTTAGCGAACAAGATAGCAACGCAAGCGATGGCGACTGCAGAATGAATCTTAGTATCAATAATAAAATTAAATAAAATCGCCAGACAATACATGCTCATCGTATGACGACAAACTAAGCAAAGCTTGTGGATTTGGGATTACGGTGAGATTACACCCAGACCAGCACTTGTAGCATGAGCGCCAAGATTAGACGTATTACACGAAATATCTTGATGTTGCCTCTTTCACTCGTATGCAATCAGACAGAGAGAGACCAAGCCAATCCGTGACAGAGGTCTTGTCTTGACAAGCGTGCTGACACCACAGGGCAAATTCCGAAAAAGCCATACCCTAAATTTGCGCTACTCACGGGAATCGAACGCGCAAAGGATTTTAGGAAATAATAGTAGCCTACGTTAATTCTTTTAACATCAACTATCTGCCCTTGAAAGTTCTCTCAAAATAGGTTCAGGCGTTACGGTGATGAGTGTAGCTAACTAACCGGCTCCGCGAGATCTGATTGCTTTCGCTTTAACATGGTACCACAAGGAATGATTCTCAAGCCGCCGCATGCACATATTCTGACCGGCTAACGACTGGAACTGTAGCGTGCCTTATTAATAATTATCGTTTCGCTATTAGCAAGCCGCCGGATTGGCCTCGATCGCCTATTGATGGAATCGCTTCCCATAGTTAAGGTGTATTTGATGCTGTAGGCATGTTGCAAGTGTGGGAATAAACGATTGTAATACTTCTGAGATGTTCGACATTAATCTATTGGTACTGACTTTGTTAGCTAATTAAACTATTCTAAACAAATGTACTGTCGTCCATGTTATAGTCATAATGTTTGAGCGAAACATCAGTATTTTAGGGGCCAACTTAAGTTGGGTTAGAGATAGTGTACAACTAAATTAGTGTCATTGACTGACGTATGTACTTTTGAATATTAATTAGACAGGTATACGAGGAATAGCATCTTTTTACGTGTACGTGCCATTTCTTTTCAGTGTTATTTATGTATACCCCAATAAATAATAATACATCATCATCACGTCCGTATTCCCCGAAGGAGTAGGCAGAGGTGCACTGTAGTGCGCCCACACTTCACCTATGTATTTTTGGTCCCAATGTAATAGGGGGCGGGCCTATTGCCATTATACCGGGCACATTCTCCCTCAATATGAGGGAGATTTTTCGGCTATAGTCCACCACGCTGGCCCAGTGCGGGTTGGTGGTTTCTATAGACGTGCAGATTTCGTCACGATGTTTTCCTTCACCGTTTCATAGCAAGTAGTAATCTCGGATGAAAATGAGATTCGCACATAAACCCAGAGGTGCGAGCAGGGGTTTGAACCTGCACACTTTGATTTGCAAGGCGTGCGTTCGACCACTCGGCTACCACTGCTCTACCCCAATAAATCATTTTTGTATAGTAAAAATCTGCCTCCAGATTAAATTGCTGCTTCCACTGAGAAGAGTAGTCTTCGACAATTCGTGGTATTAAAACTAGTTAAAACATTATATTAATTTATTTTACAAGTATGTTTTTTTTATTAGAAGATTTCCATATGAAAATTATATTATGGGATGGGTAGCATTATAATTGACAAATATTATTATTAACATGTAATGATCATAATGAGTATGTGTTGTCTATCATTTTTTTATATCTCCTGATATAACAGCAAATAAGACCTCACGAAATGAATATACCATCATCTAATCTAACTTGCTAAATGTAGTTCAAACGTACTAATTTAAATGTGACCTCTTCGACGGATTAATTCATACCATGTTCCCTTTCATTGGTTGCTCTCATTCCCAACGCACAAGTCACTAATTACCCACAATGATGTGTGGAAAAACCTTCGCCGCGGTCATTAAGGCACCGTGCATTAGCTCGACAAATCGCAGCAACTATTAGTCGGAGCAAAGGGTGCGATAAGTCGAGTGACAAATGGCGTCAGCTAATGATGCTGGATCCGGCGGGAGTGGGTTCGATTCTATCTTGCTTCTACTGGAATACCCGAATGTTATCAACTGAGTTGATTCAAATAAAAAAGGGACTTTAAATGAGATGCATAGTCCTAGAGAAGTTGTATTGCAGTGTACCCACATTTTGTAGTTGGCATTTAACTAAATCAAAATAAAATAATTTTATCTCATATTTTTATGAAAATTCAAATCTATTTTAATAATGACTTCTTGTTATAATATTTTGAATGAGAACTGTTTGGATCGACGCGAACGGATTGCAGGTTCGATCCTGGTCAGGACATGTCACCTGCCATTTTTCAGTAAGAAAGTCTTCTGCAATATCACTGTAAATGAATTACAAGTGAGTAGGAACTGTGTTTTGTACCTATGAGAGACCAATATCCTATGCTGCAAATATTATAAATGTGAAAGTTTGTGAGCTTGGATAAATGGATGTTTGTTACTCTTTCGCGCAAAAACTACTGAACGGATTTTGATGAAACTTAACAGTATCTAACTCAATTAATGGAATTGGGTCCAAATGTGATTTTTTTTTTTTTTTTTTTGTGATTTGTGCAGTTCTGTTTGGTACATACTCCACGTAGTAGTGGTACTAAAATAATTTTGGATAACCTATAAAATGAACCAATATAAATGTTAGATTCTTCGTTGGAATCATCTATGTTATTCTTTATTACAATATTGAATAGTCAAATTCTGCGCGGACGATGTCGCGGGCAGAAGCTGGTATTTTATATTTCTCTCTTTTTATTCAATAACACTCTCTACTTATTTCGCTCTATCCTTTTCAGTAATAAAGTAGTTGATACATAAAAAACCATCAAAACTTATACCATCTCTCATTGGGCATTTACGACAAAACACAGATATACTTATTGCGAGTAACATGTGATGTTGTAAAAATAAATCGGCCGACTCAATACAGTGATCGCAATAAAAAATATGCGCGCAACAAATACGTCGAATTATTATTGGGCCATTTGCTTTTATATCGGGGATTCCAGTTTGCTTTATTGCGAACTGTACGAGGTCAGTGGAGACGCGGAGGATCATCGTAGACCTATCGCTAAGACGTTCTTTAAATACGACTACAAGATCTTATTTAATCTTAAATCTTACATAATCATAGAGAAATAAATAATTCTTACCGTAACTTCACATGAAGAATATCAATGATAATAACACCTCAATAGTTGTACATGTAATTATTTGAGAACTTCACATGCAAATTCTATTAACTAAATGAGGATTTTGAATTTTTCTTTGTAATCCTACTTGTTGTATATGTGATGTTTGTTAGTCTTTCACGCAAAAACTACTGAACGGATTTAGATAAAACTTTACAGTAATATTGTTTATACATCAGTATAACATATAGGCTGTAATTTATAATGATATTGAATAATCGAAGGCTGCGCAGACAAAGTCGTGGGACGAAGATAGTTAATATTTATTTTGTAACTACTTGTGATAATTAGTGTAAATAGTCGAAGATAAACATTATTAAATGAGTAGAGTCAAACGGTTGCTGTCGCATCAATGTCATGGTTTGAGCAGGTATTCTGACTATAAAGAGATAGGTAGTTAGTTCTATGTAGAGAAATCTGATGACAGCTTGGCTTGGAGCAGTACACCAAATGTACTTATAGTTTTATTAGGATTTAAATTATATTGTATACACAAAATTTAAAAAACCAGATTATTATGTTCCATAAAGTCCTTTTCTTTTTTCAGTTAAATGTACTACCGAAGAAGCGTATGTGGAGCTTGCGCGTGCTCTACTCACGACCTTAAAAATACTGTGATAAGGTTAAACAATCAATTGATTGAAAAGTTAGTTACAGAAGTCACTCTACATGTAAGCCTCTCAAAATACAACAATAAAACTACCCACCCTAGCAATAAAGACGCTACTAAAATATAACTCTACAAGTACAAAAGTTAACGTATCGTCCCATATACACAGAAGCATATAAACAGATAGACAAACAGAAGCTCTACTATGGATTCCACGAGATGGTTGGCGCTCGATAGTCGTTTGCGCCTACTTAATAATTTTGGGCTAGATAAAAAAAGTATTAGTTACTTGTGGTAATTTTGGCTCGTTGCTTGTGCTATAAAGGGACCCAGGTTTGCAGTTTCATAGCCAAGGTGGGGATCAAACTTGGAATCTCTTGGCTACCAGGATGGCTAATCTAAGCACTGGGCACCACTTGAAACATTTTTTTGTTAAAATATGGACGCTGTTGGCCGTGAGGCGGCCTTTACAGCTTTACCGGAGTAGTGGCGAGCGCAGAGTGCACTCCAACCAAGGCCTTAAGGGCGGAAAAGGGTGGCAACTAGCTCAAGGGCGCCACAAAGGGCACGACCTCGGCTTGGGCAGTTACCGTGAGAGGAGAGGTAGTGACTGTGCTCCTATGTGCAAAGATGCACCTACGAGCGTAAGAGGGGGTTCCACGACCTCGCCGCCGACATCGGTGTCTGTATGAGGCACATTATTTTACTTTGGCGTTTCCGTCTAACGAGCGTGATCTTCGCAAACTCATGGTAGGGCTGACATACGTTCATCGCAGCGTTTACGACACAACTACCGACCCTTCGCTCAAACATTATTATATTATTTTCCAGTCTTCTTTCATGCCGAGCTTACCCTCCGTAATATTCAATTACTTAAGTGTCTAAGGACTGTACTTTCAAAACATACCCATCTCTTTTCAACGTATGGTATGTAGGCTGTATCTCTTTCTCCGTCGCAGCGGGTAGGGTCGGGGTAATTATGTGAATAACTATTATTTTTCACAAGAGCTTTGTAATGGTTTGATGGGGATAATGGAAGCGAGTGTTGGATAAGCAGACGCCATGTTGTACAGGTTATTAATTTGAATGAATCGAACTTATTTTTCGGAGCGATACGCGGTCTATTCAAGTCTACGAGCGAAGACTTGAGTATTAAATTGATAGAAGTGTATCTACTTTACACGTAAATTGTATTATGTTTATTGAACGGTATTAAAAAAACTCATGACTATCTAACCGTTTTACTGAATACGAATAATTTTGTGATCCATTTTCAAAACAATTTTCTTTCTGGATAATGTCATTGTAAATTAATTGTAGGGGGATTATATTTTACCTAAATACATTTCTCACCTAGACCTAGCAGTAAGCAACAGATTTTTGGTACCTTTCATATTTATACCAAATTGTAAACTATAAAAATCCCACGTGTTTTACAGAATGTCGCGCTAAAATATCTGAAACAAAAAAATCTATCCCAGTGACTCATACATATTAGTGTAACGACTTGTTGACACGTTAGGTCTGAATAGTCTCATTCATTCGATCATATTCCTAGAGTCCTGACCATTATAGGGGTACTAGATAACTTGTAGTAAGATGTTCCTCTGTTGGTTTAATTTAAGTTATTCATTGTGTTCGAGCCTGCAGCCCGGTCACGTTCCGCTCAACTTGTTCAGCTCCAGTTACAGATGAGATGCGTGATTTATACCTGCCTATGGACAAGAGAGGCTGTAGTTTGGTTTTATAATATTCACTAGCATATCATAAAGGTTTGTTTTAACTTAAAAATATTTATCTTGATGTCTTAAACTAAAAAACTAATTGTTTTGCGAGTTCTTGTACTCTTATAAGTTATATACAGCGGCTTTGTAGAAAAGTTTTGCATTGAAAGAGGCTTGTGTGAATGGCAAGTAAAAGGATTGATTTTTTATACTAAGAAATAAATTTTAGTCTTTTGTGTGTCTAGAACTGTCATACCTATTAGTATGACTGAATCATATTGACGATCGAGCAAGCCTAAATTCATCCAAAGCTTTTACTTTTCAGTATTAATATCTTTTTCCTCTCGTAGACTTATGCGTAGAAAGTTCCATCTGTAGTAATGTATCAACAATAATCTACATCCATTCACACCTCGCGTCATGGATATTCGTGCAACGATAAATCACGTTAACTTAACGCCCCACTTAATAAATGGTGGAGGCAGGCATATTGATGTATTTACGACTAGTCGCGCCAGCCGGCGTCGCCCGCGAACGCTAATTAATAAGCGGCAAGTAGACGCCATTAAGGCGTCGTTACAAGTGCTGTTATGGTACTAATCCTTCTGTTAAGCTGAGGATATGTTGAGGGAGATAGCGGTACTATATAACGTTGGGTAGACTGCAATGTACCCGCATTACGCAGATGATAATATCGTATCAATGTAAAAAAGCTTTAAATAATATCAATCCATTATGACTACATCCTGCCCTCCTTAATCCGATATGGGTTTAGGTTTATAGTCCACTACAGTACAAGAGTTAATGAACAAATATCGATTTAACGATTCCAACATAATAATTAAGGGCTTGCTAAGCTGTCTAGCTTCTATTGTTCCTTTTGAATGTACTGAGACAATTGAGTGTTTTCAGACGCTCCCGCCAACGCTTATTACTAAAGTAATTGTCATCTAAAGTGCTTTGGTACACCGCCTTAAAATGGCAATACTAACTCCACCACTATCAACAAAATATTGTACTTGAGTTTATTAAATGTCTTACGTTGGAAGATCTTTTAGACCTAATTAATGAATAACCAGTGTCTATTTTTAAAACCACATGTTAGAATGGCAAACTTCTTTTTTTTAATGTCTATAGATTAGCTGGCTTTGGTCTGAATCAATGAAACGATTTCAACAGAATGTGACGAGGCTGATTGATTTTGCAGTCGGATTAGCAATAGCGTGCACATTATAATAATTGACCTTTGTTGTGACCTTAAAAACTAACCAATAAACTTTCACAATAATACAATCACCGAAACAATCGAAAATATCCAATCAAGTGTTGTTGCGTAGAACGAGCCAGACCTAATTTGTAACCATTTTGTACCTCAATGATACCCTTATAATGACATCGACATCTGCTCTGAATAACCGAAACTTCGCTAGAATCGACAGCCGACCTACACTCTAATCATGAAAACGTATTTATGACCTAATTAAACTCGTGTCGGGCCCGAGAGAGCGGGACGACTACACAAATTAGCATTCGAGCGAAGGAGATAGCGCACACCCCGGCCCAGTGATTAATGCTTGTTATATGGCTGGTTAAGTACCGTGTAATTTGCAAAACGACCCTTAATTACCGTAGAACAGGGCTACTGGCGCTGTCTTTGTCTCTCTTGAAGATTGCTCGCGACGGGGAGGGAGAGAGGTATAAGTTTGCGGTGCGACTTTAAAGGCGGTATTTAATGAGGCATTATGATGTCGGCCGCGCAGATTAGGTCCACATGGATGGGATCGTTTGCTCTTCTCTTTATATCTGGGTTTCCCGGCGCGCAAACAATGGAATTTAGTGTTTGTAGGAATATACGGGGACGCTCCGCTGTTTGACTTTCAGTTTACAAATACACGCTTTTTTACAGTTGGACAGCTCTACTATAAAAAAACACTATTAGTTACAAAAAACTTACTTTAAAATAAAAAAATGTCACCCGAGTTGGTATGGTGTAATATTTCAATCATATTTCTCACCAAAACGGCTCTACATTGTCGTAGAGTCTACAATTGTGCATATTCTGCAGAGAGAGATTCAATTCTTAATTTTTAAGACCAGCAATTGAATTCCCAACTACAATATTATATTTTTTTATTGGTATTATCATATTTCGCTAACCATCGATCGTCTCTTGCAGGTTTGGTTTCAAAACAGAAGAACGAAATGGCGGAAAAAGCACGCGGCTGAAATGGCGACCGCCAAACGCAAGCAGGAGGAGCTGGGCGAGGAGTGCGACGACCAGGAGCCGCACGAGAACGAGTGCAGTGACGAGGAGGAGGCCAAGAGGCCGCGGCTGGACATCCACCAGCACCTCCCCCACCACCAGCTGCCGCACCGCCAGTGATCCCCCCCGCCCGGCGGACCCGGAAACAGTGACAGTGTCAATTACACAGACGTTAAGAACTACAATTGCGCGGATTACAATAGTATTAGGCAGGATGATGCGCCTTGTGACCTGTCCAACTGGCAGGTCAGGGAGACTGACAATTTGAACAGTGATCATGTTGATGATAGTGATCAGCCGATAAACTTTGCGTATTATCATTTTTGAGATGTGTTCGAGGAATTTTTGAATTGAGAATTCGAAGGGTGTTTCTGTTTCGTTCGATACGTTATGTTGTGTTTGTTATCATTACTCTTTAGTAGATATGATACGGTAATAACATGAATGTAATTTCACAAATACACACTATTATCTGTCAAAATGAAACCTAAACTAGGACCCGGTAAATGCAACACATGCAATGAATTACCTAAAACATTGTTCTATTGCAAATTATTACATACCTGTATCAATTAACGTTTTGTTACCAAACGCAGCGTAATAATAGTCGGGTGAAATAATGTTGTCATAAACTCGACTAGATCTATATACATTTAAGAGCTAGTATTTTAATAACAGTGCAAATCCACTAGCGTTCAATCCTTAACCATTGTATGTATTTACATTTATCACGAAAGAACGTGGGTGTATGGCCCACCATCACCAAAATTGAATTGTGAAATAATATTTTGAGGTAAAAAATATTGCAATACAAACATGACTTGTATGAACGTAATCGTATCTTGTGATAGAAGTACAGATATCTAAGGTTTATAATAACCATAATTCTGCATTCCTGATGAGATAAACTTATTTTTGTATCAACAAAAGAGGCCATTTTAATGTTATATTACACAACGTAATATCCTCTAACCACGACCCGAAGTTATAAGAAAATGGTATAAAACAAATTGTGTTTTATATCTTTACTTAGATAAGCATCAAGCCGGACGGTTTAAGAAACACCATGCCATTACACTGAAACGATTGTAATGAGTAATTTTTAAAATTTGACAATTTTAAATATCGCAGAAGATATGCTTAAAGACATGTCAGCAAAATACTATAAGCGCTATGTAAAAACTATTACGAAACTAATTAGCTTTACAACTGTAAATATTTATTGTTTAAGTAGTCATGTGATAAATAAGTAATTTATTAATTAAAATTAGATTTTACAACGTACTTTGATGAGTATAATGTAACTGTAAAGATGGGTATTGATACCGGTGCCAACTTCCTACGTGTAGACATTTGTATACATGAGTATTATAGATAATATTATGTTCAAATTTATTCTTAACCTTTTATCGCGGTATGAATGTTGGTATATTATATTTGTCCGCCTTCAAAGAAACGTAGGGATAAATGGTTCCCTTGGATAGAAAGGCAAATTTTTCCAAAAGTATAATCCATTTTACCAGAACATGTAAGCATTTAGACAATTTACCAAGTACCGCATATTCTCAACAACAACACTTCAGTAAAAGTTTATACACACGATAAAGCCAGCTGCATGAAAATTGCGGGTTTAAAGATGTGGTACATACATACATACATATACTCACGCCTGTATCCCAGAGACTACCGTTTGCCACACGCTACGATCCCGACATACCTCTTTCGCTTCATCCACATTCATACATCTTTTCATGCACTTCCGTTGGTTTAGGGTGCTACGGACTTGACCTTTCTGGAATAGACCGTTAATCTGGTCGTGAAAGGTCCTCCTCGGGCGCCCTCTTTCAACATTTCCACTCACGTTTGCCTGGTATATTTCTTTCGTCAGTCTACTTTCATTGTCTAAAGATGTGGTATTGGCTGAATATTGTCTATAGAAGTAATCTATGGCTCTGTAATCCTACAGCTGGTGTGAACCTCCTCCGGTAAAGCTGTAAAGGCCACCTCACGGCCAACAGTCCATTCAAAAAAAAAAGCTGGTATGAACATTTCCATACAAAATCGTCTGTCACTGTACATCGGTTCCCGTGAAGCCCGCAGTAATCGGCAGCTGACTTTACCGTGCGTACTGTGCGAATTGTAACAAATTCATTTTTAATCTATGTTTTTTTATGTAATCTGTACAGATTTCCACTTTGTAAATATTCTAGTTATAATCACAGATTATTGAATTATCGCGTTTGCGCATGCAATATGTATATTGTACATTCTAACTGTAAACGATATGTAAATAAATATTTAAACGAATTTAACTATTGTAACTACTTGTAGTGATGACCACGCGAACATTATATGGAGAAAACATATTTAAATATGCACTATTTATTAAACTATACGTAACTACTTACCTCCTTCCTCACCGTAGTGGAAACCTGTAAGCAAAATGATAGACGGTTTAGACCTATCATATGTTAGATTTTAAAAGCCTCATTTTGAATACAAAATACTTCATATATTCCTATTCTGGACTGTAAAGTATTCACTTTATAATTTCGGCTTAATATAGAGATTTGACAGAAGCGTATGTGTAAGCTACGTATGTGTAGTGGCAGACTGTGGTCTGTGCGGACGGAATCGTGTGAATACATACATACATATGGACATACGGACAGCTCGTGTGAATACATACATACAGTGGTATGTATGTATTCACACGAGCTGTTATTTTACGGGACTCCTGAAATCGGACGGCTCGTGTGATCATTTCCAAGAGTTCCGTATCACACTGTTTGCCGTAATTATTGAGCAACCGGCATTACCGTGTCATTAGAGCCTTGGAAATAAAAGAAAGTGCTCAAATTATTAAATCGTTAACACTATAGTTTACTAAACAGTGCATACTTAATACAAAATGCATTATTATAACATGAAAATTACAATGTAAGTGCATAGTGGATGAGCTTCAACAAACGGAATAAATAGCTTATACATGCACCAGGTACATAGGACGAAGTAAATGCTTTGTAAACTATATTAACCCACCAAGTTGAAACGCCACGTATAAAGCAGTGATTAAGTAAGCAAGACTTCTCAAACAATCGTGTTTAGATCTTAAACTGAGCGTGGGAGATCTACGTATGTGGTTAAATAAACGGTTAGTAAAAAATATTCTGTTGGTTTTATTTATCTCCTCGTATAGTGTGTATCAGAAGTCCGAAACAATAATATCTAAATGCACACACCACAGCTGGTATTTAATTGAGAATATTTGACGTAACTGTCATATTTTTTGAGTATTAGGCCTTTGAATATTTGTCACTTCTGTGTTTTGGCATTAGAGTACATACAAAATTCTATTACGAAGTAAAATTCACAAATGATATTAAAAGAAAACTACCTATAGGCTCTAGCGATACCTACCTAAACATTATGCAATTTGGCGGAAAAAGAAAATTTGTAAATGCAATTTTTTAAATAAGGTTGTTGATTGTATCTATGTTGTAGGTCAGATATGTGAAAATAGTATTTTAAAACTCTGGAAAGTCTGAAGTCTGGCTCAATCAGAAACACTCCTAATAGTTAAAGTCATAATCAACTTAAAATAGAAAGGCTTAACTAAACACACTCAATATTTACCATTAAATTGCCAGGTGTGGTGTAGAATTTAACGTTCATACGTTTTACGCTGTCGCGTTCGACTACCGAGCGTAAACGCCCCGTCAAACTCATAAAAGAGCTCTGTTGTGGAATTTCATGAAAGCATTATTATTTGGTATATATGTGAGTACTATAAGTAGGTAAGTATTGTTTGCATACCTATGTAGTATTACAGTCGACATCAAAAGTAATTGATCAACATTAAAATTTGGTAAATTTTGATTGATTTATTCAATAAAATGTATTTCATCTATTATTTTCTGCTACACATCACATATAATTACTATATACTGTTGATACGGGCTATAAAAATATCATATTTATAACTAGAACTGACTTCCTCTGAAAGCGCTAAAATTACAAATTAATAGATTTTGTGATAGTTAAGCTTCAAATATCTACTAAATAAAAGGTTCTGTGTACACATACGTTGTACATATCCAATTTATTCCACAGCTAAATCCCTTAAAGAAATTCCATCTTACCAAATCAGTATCTACATTACCCTGCAGGAACCCACCCCTCCCGTCAAATCACACTTGCGAACACACTCGCCCCCGCTTTAAAATGGAGTAATAAATAAAAGGTAGACGCGGCACCTTATCGCTTCGAACCTCGGCCACAACAAATGAAAGAATACCCCCCTTTTCCCACCCTTACGGCTCTCCCCATCTCGCTCTAACAAGCAGTAAACATTGTTTTACATTTATAACTACAAGTTTGTTCGCGACTGTACAAGAAACACCTTTTGTTGGAGATTAAGCTCTATTTTTTCGTGTTTAAAGTTGTTTTTTGGTTGGGAGAGGGTAAGAATGTCTCGGTCGGTTGCCATAGCGATGGGTGGCGTCTCGATTTTTGCCAGGCGAGCGCCTCCTTCGATCAGAAGGTTTTCCGATCGTACATAAGTATTGGTTCGATATCGCGTGGGAATGAGATGAGTTAGGTACAGTGTTATAGGTATTGACAGATTGGAAACGGCTTCAAAATTGTTGTACATGTTTGGGTGTACAGACAGATTAACAAGTATGTTCCAATATATTTTAAAAATGTTTATAAATCGATTGGCATGTTGAGTTAATAGCAGTGGTAGCCTCGTCGGTAGAACGCCCGCCTTGAACGCAAGGGGCAAAAGTTCAAATCGCGGGCTCGCACCTCCGAGATGATTTTCATGTGCGAATGTCATTTTCAACAATGATTACCACTTGCTGAACGTTAAAGGAAAACATCGTGAAACCAGCACGTCTATAGAAGGGTGTGTGAAGTTCACCAACCCGCACTGGGCCAGCGTGGTGGACTATGGCCCCAATCTCCCTCATAATTTAGGGGGAATGTGCCCGGTAAATAGGCTCACCCCTATTACATTGGGACCAAAGTACATCGGCGAAGTGTGGGTGCACTGTAGTGCGCCTCTGCCTACCCCTTCGGGGCATACAGGCGTGATTATGTATATGGTATGTTGAGTGTCAAGAATTTAAGAACTCCATGACTAAATAAAATTAGTAAAAAAATACGAAACGCAGGAATAGATTATTGTAAGGTTTTCATATTGTAAACTTCACGCTTTTTAAGGAAGTGTGAAGTCTGCTAACAGGAAGAGGTCCTGTTAGTCGGGAATATAATTAACCAATAAACCTTATTTTGAGGAAATCGGATATAAACGAGTCGTTGTTATTGTGGGACTTGGAAATTATGTCAGAGTAACATTTAACATTAGAAAAGCTATAAAGCTCACCTACAAATAATAAGCACAGGGCGTTTTAGATATACGAAATATCCGCATGCGAGACAGAGAAATAGGCTAAATGGTATAAACTTCATCAAAATAAAAACATTTTTTGATTAGCCACCAATTTTAATATCTTGCTTTGTAATATCTCGATTCTTATGCTAAATTTTCACCTTTTGCTTTGTGAATATTAGTTTGTGAACATTTACGAAAGTAGCCATCTTTCTTAAATGTTGTTTATAAAGTTATACTGCAAGGTACAAAACGATAAATGTGACAAATATTCAAAAGTCTGCAACTCGGAAACTAAAAATTCTAGTTTCACTGAGCATCTAAATACCAGCTACCGTATAGGTATGTATGTACCGTATGTATCTACAATATTATTTCAGACTTTAATACACCAATATACCTATAATGTAAAATCATAAAAGCCATATGTGGTAACATTTATCTTAAAAAACAATTGATGACCGTATTTTAATTTTATTGTTTGATATGGCAACTCACACAAAAACAAATCTAATAAGGCTAACTATATTGCTTTTAAATGTTTATAGCTATAAATAAGCGAGTTTAATGTATTTTTATAAATTATAGCATGCGATGAGGTAATTAAATTAATCAAAAACTAGTTAGGTATCTACACAATATTAAAAATATTTATTGAGTATCTGAAGAAGAAAAGAAAATTATACTTACAATTTTATAAAAAACATAAGCTAAGTTCTAGTCGACCCTAAAAGTGTAGCCAAGACCAGAATCAGATATTTGCATAGCCTCGTTAATGAAGTGACTTAGTTACGATTTTTGAGGCAAATATAATGACGACATAAATATCACCAGACAACTCATACTCATCGTCTCAACCCAAACAAAGCAACGCTTGTACTACAGGCACTATACAATGGACTGGAGGCGATTCCATCATTTTCGGCATTTGCCGTTGATGGGAATCAAACCTGCAACCAGCAGATGTAGGGAGCTGAGCTATCTACTGCCATCAACAAAAATCTGAATCATTTGGTATTGTGAAACCAAGCCAATAACAGTCATTTAACTACCCGAGTTCACACCTACAAGAGACCGTTTTAGGAATTAAGACAATACATTTGACGCCGAAACAAAGGCGATCAATCGTCCCCTTACCAATAGATATAAAAACGTAATAAAGAGCCTACACGACGCATAAAACTAGCGTAAGTGGACACGGACTGACCACCGAGGGGAAAAGTAGATTCTGGATAACAAAATCGAAGTGGTACGAAAAACTAAGTTTAAGAATATTGGTGTCCTTTCTTTTGAGAGGACTACGTTGTTGGCCGTGTAGTGGCCTTTACAGCTTTACCGGAGGAGGATATTGCTGTCCAATTCATATACCAAAACTAAGAGGAGGATGAGATCTTCCTCTTAGTAAAGTTCAGTACACTAATACACTAGTTTAGTTAAGTTCAGTTTGGTAGTCACAATTGTCACAAAATTCGCAACAGCGTCCTCCAGCTCTGATAACTATTTTAGGATTATCATTTACAGATAATAATAACGTTTTATAACATTTTTAGTCCTCCGAAAGAGTAGACAGAGTTTCGCCGTAGTGGACATCCACATTTTGGAAATCTATTTCATTTTGGATGTTACTATTATACCAGTAATTTTTTTTTTATCAATTTTTGCCAGCTTGTGTCAACATAAGCTCTAAGCCCTTTGATAAGTCGTCTTAATGATATATCAAAGTATCCACTACGTTATTACGTTTTGAATACGGTTACACTTATTTCACATTGTGGTGTCAATCCCATATATATCTTAAACAACTGATTTGGCGGATCTCCGGAATATTTAATAATAAAACATGATTTCAACATCAATCGCGGTATCATCCAGAATACACCTCCGGCCCATTGTGAAATAACTCAAAAACGGTCGCCGTGAGTGACACTCGTCACTAGATTTAGTGTGTGTGTCCGTCCGACGGCGGATCTGTTTGATTTACGCACTCACCCACACCGCCCACGGAATAATTAATAACCTCTACCGCCGATACTGCTCCGAATAAATCCTCCGCACACAAGGGCGTCAAATACTTATTTACCAACAGCAATACGAACTGTACTTATTGACTATTAGAAGAAGTTTTATTCCTCAATGAAATAACACTTACAGCGCGAGCGAAGTCTGACGCCTGCGAGCGTAGCTTTTACCATAGAAATTTAATATCGATTTGGTTTTAGCGAAATTCTTGACGCGGAGCTTTTGTCGCCCTTGTGTGTGGCTTAAGGTACATTCTCGACAGTTTTATTGTATGTCAATAATCGTCATTTGTTTTTATTTGCGATGCGGTAGACTTGGGATTATCTATTTATGGATTAGACGATAGTTACCTACCAGATACTCAAGCAAAGACAACTACATAAAGATAGTCCGGTACTGACACATACTCTTAAAGGGATATAGATATCGTTTTAAGAACTCGTTGAAAAACACAAAAAAATATTTGTTGTCTTGTAAGCTTCATGCATTAAAAAAGCTTCTAGACCTTTCCTTCAGTCAAGAAAAGACTCGTCCAAGACTTTTTCCACTTGCTCCAGTCTATGGCTACGCGGAACGAATCGTGTAAGCGAGAATAGAGCTAATGAAACTAATAAATTATTTAATTTAATTAGGTAATTATTCCTGTAATAATAATCTGTACCTCAGTGAGTAACTGTTACGTAGTATCTAACAATCAACAAAACTTGATAGCGCCGCAGTCACACGCGCTGCGCAAGCGATCGACATAAAACAAAACATTTAATAGTAAATATAAAAGAAACGAAACGCACCATAAAGAAGACATCAAATAAAACGCGATTGATTGTCAGCCGCCCGGAACCAGTCGGTGTAAACACAAATCATGAGGACGATCACGTGGCCCTGCTCATTATTGGTGGTTCTGTATCTTTGTCGTCTTGTTTTAAGGGTCCGTACACCGTCACACTTCCACACATTAATTGTGGGCCCAATTTTTGAGAATTTACAGTTAGTGCGGTTGAGGTTTTTTTTTATTAGCCTATTTTGTGTCCCACTCCTGAGCAAAGGCCTCTCCTTTAATCCTCCACACACTGCGGTCTCGTGCTGTTTGTGACCAAGTATTACCCCCAAAGGTTGAGGTTTAAATCAGCCCAAACCTGAACTCTTTTACAAAGCGTACGCACCAGCAGCGTAAAGTTTACCTTGACGCCGTTTCAGTCTGCAGTGAATATTTTAGACAAAAAAAAGTGTATCTTATAGTATCTCTGAAGATCGGAACCCAACCTTATCTCAGAAGATCGGGCAAGAATCTGCGTATTTTTTACTATTTTGAAATCGTCAAACTAATCCCAAAATTATATTTTTAACTACACATTGTGCACTAGGTACTACAGACTACACTACACAGTGTGTGTCGACATAAATAATAATATAATAAAGACTATAAAAAACCTTTCCTCTTTTTCCTTTTTTTTTACAACTGTAAACACAAATTCTTGAGATTATACATTTCCAAATCATATCATCATTCAATATCATATAAGTAATCCAAGATTCATAGTACCTACCTATCCATCATTGAAAACTAATTATTTAATTATTAAAAACACATCGGCGAAGTGTTGGTGCAGTGCAGTGCACCCCTGCCTACCCCTTCGGGGAATACAGATGTGATGATGTATAAATAACGTTACACCATGGCGTACTACAATGGCCATTAACGCGCTACATATTAAATAGGTACCAAAAATATATCCGAGCTATGCGTAGCGTTCAAAAGTTAATCGCATGTTAATCTCCCCACAAACACTATCTAATTAAGCTGATCCAATAATGTGTGTGAATGAACTTCGACGTGTAAGGTACCTTTATTAGCGCCATAAACAGTTTAATACCAGCACTCGGCGTGATGAGTCCCGGTGTCCGATTGATGGCTATAATAAAGACCAATTCCTTGCTTATACTAAAATCAACTGTATTAACTCATTGTTGAAGCACATTTTCCAACAAAATGTCGTCGGTAACTCGAGTGAATGTAGTCGCGTGCTCGCGTGATATTTGCTACGGAACTTTAATCTTTATACTTATTACAATTGAGCTCATTTTCATAAAAAGGCCAGTGAATTCACTCGCCCTGGTGAGTTTAGGGTGTCGTCACTCCCAAGAATAGGGGTCTGATGTTAAAAATCAATTGGCGAGCGGTTTAATAGCGATTTTGATGGGAACACCTGACAGTTATGTTTTGCATTATATGGCAAATTATGTGTTCTTTATTTTACTTGGAATTTCAAGCCTAATTTATCCTGGGATCCTACAGTTAAGAACCGACTCGTTTTGCTAACGGATTCTAGACCTTTATATGAAACGTAAGTCAAAGCTGTTCGAGTACGGCACATTACTCGTTCCTCAGAATATATTTTTTATAACCAAGCATTATAGACATTGGTTTATTTCACAAATTGGATCATTGCAGTATAGTCAATTCAGTTGCTCTAATAATCTGCTTAAGCGGGTTCATGAAGGGTTCATAAAATTCGTTTCCCGAATTAACAATAATAATAATACATCATCATTATTATTGTGAATTAACAATAGTTACTTAAACCATTTAATCTCAAAAAATCTGAACCGAACCCCATCGCTGTATTACAGAACTTCTACCAACCCTTTCGAGAAACACAGTCGTGATAGAAAGTCTCACACCCGTCATACGACATTTGGCACTGGCTCATAAAACTCTACAACTATACGATCC
This sequence comes from Ptilodon capucinus, assembly GCA_914767695.1. Taxonomy (NCBI): domain Eukaryota; kingdom Metazoa; phylum Arthropoda; class Insecta; order Lepidoptera; family Notodontidae; genus Ptilodon; species Ptilodon capucinus. Next base: position 391,455 of record OU611828.1, read on the forward strand.
CTTAAAATAAAGCTGTAACCACATGTAATTGCGGACCAGATCATTATAAAGCCGCTTCACATCTCAATCGATCAACAGCAATACGCGATATGGCCGCAATAACAGGCTACTGGAATTAGGGATTTATTAAAATTTAATCAGTGGGATGGGATATGTGAATTGCATTTATAATATCGTGATAGAAGTTTGTCTGTAGGGCTTTTTATTTAAGAAAAAAAATATTATTCTATCAGAATTATAACTTGTATCAAAGCTTCTAAGGTGCAAGCGTAGATAGTATAATTTAAATGTTAAAAAACAACAAAAATAAGTATCCTTTTAACGTCCCACTCCAGGGCCCGGGCCTCCCCTCAATGCGTGGGGGATTCAAGCTTTAGTCACCAACGCTGGGCTAGTGTGGTCAGCAGACTTCACATCATATCAAGAACGAATTAGGTCTCTCGGATTTGCAGGTATTCTCACGCTGTTTTCATAACATATATCAATATATAATAAAATCCCATATCAACTATTTGAAACTGCACTCCTTCCAAGGTGAGGTTCGTTCTGTCAACTAAGGTACTACTGCCACAGTAAATATTGCAATCAAAGTGCGCAGGTTCAAACCCCGGCTCGCACCTCTGGGTTTCATGTGCGAATCTCATTTTCATCCAATATTATCACTTGCTAAGAAACGGTGAAGGAAAACATCGTGAGGAAACCTGCACGTCTATAGAAAGGCGTCTGAAGTTCACCAACCCGCACTGGGCCAGCGTGGTGGACTATAGCCCAAAAATCTCTCTTGTACTGAGGGAGAATGTGCCCGGTATAATGGCAATAGGCTCGCCCCCTATTACATTGGGACCAAAAATGCATCGGCGAAGTGTGTGCACCTCTGCCTACCCCTTCGGGGAATACAGGCGTGATGATGATGATGTATGTTAATTTATTTCAGTCATTATCAAATGAGAAATTCCGGATCGAATAACTAGTGCATCATATAGTGGGTCATAAACCCGAGGCGTTGGGTTTTGATACGTGTAATGGGCGCCATATTGTAATTAACAATTTGCAGCCTCTCGCGAAATATCCGGCTGCCTAACGAGCTGATACACCCGACCTTCGTAACTTTAAAGGAATTTATTACCGACAATTATTTTTTTTCTGAAACTTTCGCTTGTAATAAGTGAGTTTTTGTTTTTATAGACTCTTCAAGTGCTTCCAAAATACACGACTGGTTGCTGCTGATGTGATTTCAAGGCCCTTATCTCGACTACTAGTACATCTTACCAATCTTTGACAGGCTATCTAGAAGAGTGTAACTATGGAGTTCTTAACCTATTTTTCCCCATAGCACCTGCACTGAACTGTCTTAATATTTGGTATCGTGACAACTCTACTCTACTTTAACGATTCACAAGCTTAAAGTAATGTTGTTTCATTATTATCTGTATTTTTTTACAGATTGTGTACTGAGTTAACTGTCAGAAACTGAAAATAATATTAATAGAGAATGTACTTCTTGGCTTTTAACTGTATCCTATGATGACACGGGAAATCTTTTAAAATTATGGGAATAACCTGGACATTGATTACACATATGTATGTAAGTACAAAGTATGTACTTTCACACATAAAACACACACACTCATACAAGCGCACACCACACATACACACACAAAGTGCGAATTTTTATGTTTATTTTAAATTTGTATTATTATTATTTTTTCATAATACATCATCACGCCTGTATTCCCGAGGCAGAGGTGCACTGTAGTGCGCCCACACTTCGCCGATGTATTTTTGGTCCTCTAGTAATAGGGGGCGAGCCTATTGCCATTATACCGGGCACATTCTCCCTCAATACGAGGGAGATTTTTGGGCTATAGTCCACCACGCTGGCCCAGTGCGGGTTGGTGAACTTCACACGCCTTTCTATAGACGTGCAGGTTTCCTCACGATGTTTTCCTTCACCGTTTTTCATGTTTATTTTTTCATGTATGGAGCAATATGTAACTTACGCATTTTAGGGATATGGGCGCTGACATTGCAACACAGTTTTTAACTTTCACAAATATCAACGATTTTTTAAATTAATTTTTTTGGCTTCTCTGTTATTTTGTTCCAAATAAATTTTATTTTTATTTATTTATTCATATTAAAGATATTGTTGCAAGATAGGCGATGGTAAGAGGGCTGTTCTAGTAAATGTTTACTGTATGTCAACAAACATTACATATCAGAATTTTCTTAGATATGAAGGTATCTAAGAAAATTCTGATTTCTGATGTTTGTTGACAAACCAACACCTCATTATTTAGCGATACACCCATGGTTACGCATTCGTCTTGCTGGCGCCACTCCAAGCTACTTAAAGCAATGATGCTTCCAACTTAACGACAGATTACAAGCACCATCATTAACCTCCACCTTTGGCAAACACTAGTAGCTGATTCCCCGTGTTCTGCCGCAATATGATTGCGCCCTGCAACAACTGGGGCGAGCGAATTAACTTGACTTTTTTAAAAATGCACTTTATCTAGACGCGCAGTAGAGCGTCAAAGCCAAATCAAGCAAAAAAAAAAGCGTGGCTTGCAGTACCGTGTGTGTTTACACGAACCATTTGGAGCGACTTTTGACCCCCTCATAAGTCAAAATTTATTCAACATAACTATGTCAAATTTTGCCTTATTTATTGAGACTTGCGAGATACATATGTGCTCGAAATTTCATAAACATTTCTAATACACATAAAGGTTGAATTCTTGTAGTAAAACTCGCTTGTGTCATCGATGACAAAGCGTTGAAAATGTGCTTTTTCTATGAGTTACCTAATACAATTCGTGTTTGTATTGTCTAAAAATTGGTCGCACGTTTTGACGCGTCTATTGGCGCAGGGCTATAGAGCTCAATGTTTTATTTTTTGTGTTTTTATAAAAAAAATGACTTTTGTTCGTTACCCGTACACTCAAAAAAGGTAGAGAAGTCTCCATGTATGTGTAAAACTAAATTTGAGTATTGGTTAGTATTTGGCGTTTACTAAGATGTTAAATTTACACTTGGATGATTATTTACTGGCCGTTTGCTTTACATACCTTAGGTGAAATCAATTGATTACAGGAGTTGGTGAAAAATACAGATTTCAAATTAGGACTTCAAAACAAATAATAGGACGTTAGCATCTCACTTTTTGGGAGTCTAGTATTACATTGCCACCAAAAATACATCGGCGAAGCATGAGTACACCTTTTTTTCCCTTTGCTTACTACTTTGGGGAATACAGGGGTGTATAATAATATGAGTTCAATAAAGTTACTAACACTTTTTTTTACCGCCACCGTTTCGAGATTTCAGTACTAGCAGTGAGCAAAGTCGCGACTAAAATTGAACCTCTAAAAATTCATAAGAATTTAGAAGATTACAAGGTTGGTGACACGTCATCTTATTGTGGAGCCCTGAGCTGGTGGAGTGATTGGAACAGGGCCGGGGTCGTTCACCCGGGACAAGACAAATCTCGTAAGTCGATATCGATGGCCGAGTTATTGTCACCGGCCGAGGTGTATCGACAACTATAAACCATTATACAATGGCGTGCAACAATATAGGCACACCAACATTACCATTAATTTCGTGAGTTGTTGATGCTTATGTGAACGCAATTTTCAATGCGAAACAATTCACAATTCTCGATGCTTCTTATGCTTCGTATATAGACTTAAAATGTGTATCCCCGAAATGGCACAATTGGATTCTGTCCAACATATCTAGCTACAAAGTATTTAATTTCCTTGCTAATGCCAGTTCAGCATCTAGTTGACGACACATCGAGGGTGTGATACTTGTGAAATTTATCTTTATGTCTCTAAATTTTACAACACCACACTAAGATTTTATTATAATTATATAAATAAGTATTTTGTCATATAATATTTCTATTCTATTCTACCGTGGTCCCTTTCTCTCGTCTTCCAGTGTACCCACATCCATCACAATCCAAGATATTTAAACTGCCGCGCGTCGATAAAGCACAGCATCGTTGGCATTAAAACATTTTTAAAATGCCATAAATTAAGTGGTTTTAACGACACTCGTACGGGCCCCTATTAATCAACTGTTCACTTTAAGGCTACTTTTTATTACATGTAAATGAGTGAGGTATGCACTCGACTACTCCTCGTAGGGCGTCTGAGTCGTACGACAAAATATCGGAGGTCACATACGACTAAGAAAAATGAAATAGACCTGATTTAGAACTTACAAGTTTGTTTAAACACAAGAGCCATTTAAAAAGAAGTCTAGCTTGGTCATTAGATAAACGAAGGCTTAAGCAGGTCAAATATAACATTGCAAGCTTTAGAATGCTAGTAATTCCAATGATGGATTGCACTTAGATAAAGAATCTGGCCATGTACAGGATCTAATATCTATTTTTCTACCGTATATTCTTATATTCGTATATTCTTCACATTCATTTTCATCTGAGATTATCACTTGCTAAGAAACGGTGACGGAAAACATCGTGAGGAAACCTGTGTGCCCGGTATAATGGCAATAGGCTCGCCCCCTATTACATTGGGACCAAAATACATCGGCGAAGTGTGGGCGCACTGCAGTGCACCTCTGCCTACCCCTTCGGGGAATACAGGCGTGATGATGTATGATGATGTATCTTCACATTAAAAGATTTCAAAGTTAATTAAATTTACTTTGCTGAAGAATATTACTCGTTGGCAAAGATGAATCACTTATTAAAGGAAAGATATTTAGTTTAAGAACTGTAAGAGCGAGGTGGCTATGTACTGAACGCATGTTGAGATGATAAAGACAGATATAATGTCTTTACCTCTGTCTCTTTGGATGTATTTTTAACCCAATATAAAAAGGCGACAGTTCTCAATACAACGAATACGTTTTTTTTTATGTATTTGTCACATTGTCAAATCATGACTAACATTTTTAATAGATCTGCTATAATATTGGTGCTTCTAGTACTACATGGAAGCGTGCTAAAGACTTGATATTCATTGAAAAGTCGTCGAATATAAAAGGAGCCCGACCGCCAAGACAAGTCGGATAAACCTCGTCATGTTATTATATCTGTCATAACTATAAGTTCTTTATTATAGACATGGTTAAGAATAAATTATAGCCTGTCATATTATCCAGTTTTAGAGGTAGGTAGTCGCCACTATTTCTTTGTGAGTAATGCATTGATTCTAAAATGATTGAAGCAAATCTTGAACAATGACACACCAGTTGTCGCACGCTATGCAGTCAAAGTCTGCAGGTTCAAATCTCGCCTCGTATATCCCAGATTTCATTAGCGATTCGTTATTGATTGTTAAAACGGCGATAAAAACCATCGTGAGGAAACCTAAACGTCTGAGGAAAACTAACTAATGCTCGACAGATTGCGTTTCACCACGAAGAATGAATACGGGCGAGGACGCACTCATGAGCTAGTTCCAACATTATTATATTCTTTTTATTACACGATCAAGCATACCTAACCAACTTTAAAGGCGAAGTATTAAAAAAATCTATAAAGCAGCGTACAGACGAGCGGGCAATAAATAAATAACGCATATAAATAAATAAATATAGAAATAAATCCGTCGTTATTTTATGCCATTGTGGCCGGCGATGGGGGTTTAATGACGCAGACCGGACGGATTGTTAGTGATATTTGTAATAAACTGTGGACTAAGGTCGTGTGTACCTACTGTGCTTAGAAAATCTAAGGCTATGGATTCAAGAGACGAAACATATTTATTAATGTTAATATTATAAAAGTAAATGTATTATCTAACAAATTATTTGTTGTGAATAGGACCAGTACTTTTTTTGGGGTCTTTACAGTAGGGAATAGTAATTTTAGTGATATCTTATTTCATACTTCCTTGTTTAACTTGGTTTTTGTGGATATCATTAAGACAAATTAACCGTTTGAAACATATTTTTTAGGTTAAGGTAATTAGCCATAAATGTATGGGATAGGTATTCAAAAAACCTATCCTAGTTTGGTATAGAATACAAGCCTGTAAACATTTGTATGTGAAATCATTTTAAGACGAAATATAATATAGCGTAATAAGTCATTTTTCTCCTAACAAAACATTAATTTTTTGTTTTTTGTTTTGAGAAATATACATGATCAATTAGGTCTCTTGTGCCTTCTGCTGTGTTAATTTTCAGATCAAAGAGAGTTAAATAATAACAACGGATTTTAAAGCTGTGTTGCGACCAATTTTAAGGAAAACTGAACCCCTCAAAAATCGTATTAGAAACGAAAATGACATATATCACCTTAGCTGCGGCGAATAAATCCTATCTAGTGCGCCGGCGGGTCGAAATGCACCCCCAAAAACCTTTCATAGTTTTCACCGTGCGCACCAACCGTAAGCACCGCGGCGGGCTGATATGAGCCTGTTTCGCACTGAAGGTGATATGCGTTCACATATTCGTTAAGAATAAACTAGAGAACCTATATTAGGTTTGTATATTTCCTTACCTGAAGATATAATTAAAATAAAATTAGATGAGAACTTTATGCGATCCAGTATCTTTGTCCTCAAAAGGAGCGTTAAAAATAATCTATTAAATCAATTTATTATCTCCTCTCATTAAACCACCCATCCCACATCCGGCCGCGGGCACAATGACCGAACTCACAACACTCGCCGGCACCGACTAATAAATCTAACATTAATTTGTACCAATCTATATTGCAGTCGATGTAGTCTTTATTTCGTAGGCCATAAAAGTGGTATGATGGTTATACAAAAGTATGAAGTTAATATATGAAACGGTAGCAGGCTCACCTATAGGTTTTGTATTATAGTGCTGACGGGTTGTATTTGGGGATGTGCTTATTTCTATAGGACTTAAAGCCATGATTTTCCATTTGTAACCGACTTCAAAAAAGGAGGATGTTCTCAATTCGACCCGTATTTATAATGTTTGCGAAAAAAATCTTCAAGGTTGTTCCATTGTAAAATATTTTCAGAAATCATCCACCTAAGAGATGGAATTAGGGTTCGAAGGTAGCAAAATTTCAAAAATATTTTCTGATTGACTTGAAACACAGTGTGTTTGACATACAAAATATAGAAGTTTTTATCTTACTCTATGCCTATTTGTTCGTGTGGTCTTTTACCATAGACTAAACTTTTTTAGCAAATGTAGATGACAAAAGCCTCGCAATCAGGAGACTAAGTTCTCACGCGGTCATCCGCCATCTTTATTTATAATGTTTATTAATCGAATTTGTTATTGCTATTAATTACTTGACACTGTCTGTGCAGTCATCTTACTATATTACATTAATTTCGTAAAATAAGAAGTCATTAATGACATTTCGTTCAAAAATGTGCTCTTTTTAAATAGTAAATAACTGTTGTTTTGGTTCTTTCACATGTATGTAGGAGGTGGAATGCATTTTTACATATTAGCGTCTAAAACTAGTTTTGATACCAACATTTTAATATCATTTACCAAGTAAATCGATAAAATATTCACACTAACCCAATTGGGTCCCATCCCTAGTGAGGTAATATTAATTATAACTGATTCGAGCATCATTAGCGGGAACGAAATATCTTGACATCACAAAGGTCATATTCCCCTCTCGCTCGCACACTATCTCTCTTTCACACTAATGGATGAAACCTGATAACATGTTTATTGTAACGTGAGAAAGTAATATTTGAGTTTTGAGAAATTTTGGACATGCTATATATAATACAGGGTGATATAAACGAATGTAGAGATCATTAAAATATCCTGGTACTGGTCTCACTTAAGGCTCGTCGCTAGGAACCATAACTTATCTGTTACTAGTGCTCATTTTCATTTTTGATTTATCAAGAAAGTCTAATATGTCAATGAGTATTTAAAGTCAATTTGAGGTCAAATATGGGAACTATGAAACATGATCAAGGAAACTGAGATATTAACATGCGATGAGACAACCTCATGCAGTGTACTCTACATCAATTTAAAGAAGGTACCACATTAAACCCATCAGTAGGAGAGGTGCCTAACTACAATGGTAACTCTAACATCTAATACCTTTGAACAAAACTGACTGACTCACAATAAAATCTTTTTTTTTATTCGCCGCCATAATAACGTAAACTTATTAACTGCGTACCAATAAAACCATAAAAAAACTATCAATGGATACCCACAAAACCCACCCTCTATACTTGGCTGCGCGCGCGCATCCATTCATTATATTTTTTCTGCGCGTTTACCTGCAACTTCCTTCCTACAACGATCCATTACCATCAATGACATTCTTGGCTTTTGACATTCAAATGGATACCTTTACACCTATAGTGCGTTACACTAGCACAAATCACGCGATAACCAACTCTACCTACTTATTAATAAAGTTCAAAATCATTTTGAGCGTAAGTATTCAATAGTGACGTAACAAATATATTTTTTGGTATCACCAAACATGTTTGTAGCTTTTAATTTCCTAAACCTAAGGTTGAAATTGGAATGATAGTTGTTTACGGAACAGCAAATAGTTTTTATTATTTTTTCTGGAGCATGCGTAAACGATATGTGTCGTAGAGTCGGGCGCATTGTGAGCGGTGCCAGGCTGTCTGCCGAGACGGGTTTTTGTTCAAATTTCGAATGTTTTTTTTTTTTAAGTCTCGGGCTAATGATACCAGGCGACGATGCCGGTATACTAATTATGGGACAAGACGAGGAAGAATAATATTTGAGATGATGTTGACAGTCACATATGAATCACGCCCTTGACTACGGCTTGATCCAGTGGCTTGAGCATAAGCCGCTCATCTCACTGAACTAGGTGGTTGTGAGTTCGATTCCCGCTAGTGACAAATTTCGGAATTGTTCCTGGGATCACCCCCAGTCCATTGTACGCTAACATCCGAGTAGTAAAAGCTTTGCTTAGTTTAGGATCATACGATGAGTATGTGTTGTCTGGCGATATTTATTTATATTATATGCATCTCCACGCCTGTATTCTCCGAAGGGTTGGCAGGGTGGACAGGCCACACTACGCTTATATATTGTGCACAGTCCTCCTCGCAGGCTCAGTGCGGGTAGGTGAACTTCACAAGACTATGATATCAGGTGCCGGTTTCTTTTTCTTCCAACTCCTCCTACACCTTTTTCGATTAAATTCGTGCGGGTTCCAAGACAATTTAGCTTTTCCCCGGACTCGCCGAGGGTCAAACCTCGGTGTTTTCAATGGACACCGCTGTCGATCCTGGCTTACAGGAGTAACAGTGGTGGGAATGTGTGGCGGGCTTAGGTGCCGGTTTTCTCACGATGTTTACCTTCAACGTATAGCAAGTGGCAATTATAACTAAAAATGACATTCGATCCGCACATGAAATCTGAAAGTGGTTGTGCAGTTTCAAATTCCGGGATCGCACCTCTGTAATTAGCTGCCAAAAATGGTGCAGCTTTGCTTGCCCTTTGCGGAATACAGGCAAGATGATGGATGTGATTGGATGTGATAACAAGAATCCCGTCAACTTGTGTAAACGCCTAGATACAAGATAGTAATTTGACATTGTTACACGAAAGTTGACTTCGCCGTGTGAATACATATAACCTTATTCAGTAAAGCGTGTACCCATTAAACGTGATCTGTAAGTACTTTGTAAAGTGTACATAAACAGCTAATTCGTCGTAACAATAGAATGCATTTGACGTCAAATAAATTTGATCTCCGAAATCCAATAACGGATGTATAAAGCTTGCGACACACAAAGGTAGTTTCGTATTCTTCAAAGTCAACTGTCCGTACAATTGAGCTTGCGAATGTCGCAAATATAATTGACTATTTCCTATGTGCCAGCTTAGTTTGGAACTCTGGCATTTCATAAAACGTCTATTTTCGAATTCATTATATTTAAATAGCAGACTTTTTCTGACAGATCTTACCAAAAAGGTGAAAATGTTATTTTTTCACTGGTACCAATAGACGAAATGTGGATGCAGTGCATCTCTGCTCACCCAGTTGGGGTTTATAGGCGTGATGATGATCAAAATGGCTAATTTCTATACACTAATTCGAATGTTCCGTTTCATAGATAAATATATATATAATTTAATAGCACATAAACATGTACAATTAACGTTTTATATTGCTACTTAATATAGTAGGTACCTATTCCTACCTACATAGGTACTATTTGCATTTAGCACAGTTAGTATGCTTATATTGTATCACCTTATATTTTATCGTCAGAAACCTTTTTTCTCACATCGCATCTTTAAAAGTATAGAGACCTAACTCAAAAATAATGTTGTTGAAAAATGGTCGTTACAACGATCCTTTAAGATTTATAGTCGAAATACTAAAATTTCAAAATGGGTCTCTATACTTTTAAAGATGCGACATGTTATCTATGTTAATATAATATTTATACGCACTGACATACACTGTCATTAAATTGAAGTGCAAACTGTTTTGTAAATTGTCGTTATTTACAATCTAACTGCAACACGTAAAGCAAGAAATATATCCGCACCGTACAATAGCAAACGGAGCGGAAATACGCCTTACGACAAAGGTGTTACATCAAAGAGTCAGTTTTTTTGTCCACTCCTGCCCACCCCCCGCACTACACAATAGCGCGAGAGTCCATTCATGGTTTACTAACTTAAATATCGCATAAAATGATTGTAAGCTTTTTTGTAAAACTCAGTATTTGTGTAATTTTGAGAAAGTATTATTGTACGTGACACTTTTAATTATAAACGCGATAATATGACGGGATTTCTATGATTTAGGTACGTTTATATAGATTTATTTTCATATATCTAATGAATTAAATAATTTAAGGCGGAAGTAAGTTAATAAATTAATTGCGTTAAAAAAAAACAAAATAATCACAACTCAGTAACCGTATCTACGGACCTCAAACTAAGCCTAGTCTATTTGAAGTAACTTTTAAACCTACCAATAAATTAATTATTTTTCAAAATTGATAAATATTGTCATCATCTAGTACTTTATAGTTAGTTTCGTATGTTCATATCTACTCATTTAGCTCTTCTAGGTAACTTAATGAAATTCCTATATCACATATAACAAACAGAATAAACCATATCATGCACAAAATACTAAATTGGATGTTAGTCCTTGTATCATTAATGTTCCGAAATTTGCTAAATATATAATATACTCCTATAGAACAGGCTAAAGTTCACACGATAAATCGCAACACTGGTTATCAACACGAGCTCTATTACAGGCCATTAGTGGCTCTATCGGAAGACAGGTCAAGTGTCAGTCACGTCATGATGATTGCAGACAGCTTCCTGACTCTCCGTCCTAACACAACAAGGATGGAATGATAGAAATGTTGATGTTGCGTTCAAGAAAAATAATTATAGAGCGTGAATAAACACTCTACGATAACTATGAAATATAATACCTAATTATTTTTTTATAGCCTATTTTGTGTCCCACTCCTGGGCAAAGGCCTCCCCTCTCTCCCTCCACCGATCCCGATCCTGAGCCATTTCTGGCATTCTAGGAGTCAAACGCAATTTTTATTAAAAAATAAAAATAATGCCAGACAACACATACTCATCGTATGATCTCAAACTAAGCAAAGCTTGTTCTATGGGTACCATGGCTTGTAGCCATGGCTTGTATTAGACCCAGGCCAGGGAAAATTTCGAGAATACGCATCCACCTGGTGCATTAAGGCGAGCGGTCTAAGCTTCAACTAGCCCAAGCTGTCATCGTTAATTACTAATGTCATTCATTCATCAATTACTTTTTTAGATTTACTATTTTCGTCTTCTTTTTCTTCTTCTTATGTTCTCTACTTCCCTCTGAATCAAGAACTACCTTTCATATACAAAACTAGTTACAAATCGTATAAAAAGTAGTGTGTTAGGGTGTCAATAAACCCGGTCGGCCATTTTAACATTTAATACACCGCCGGACAAAGGCCACGGAACTCTTTTATTTTTCATAAGTTTAGGGTTCAGTGGGTTTCACGTGAGACCTTACGTGATGATGACGCGTGAACAAATGAATTTATAACAATGTAACATATAAGTAAGAATATTAGGTACCTACTAAGTAATTTAAAAATAGATAAATTTATGTGGCCATTATATATTTTAAAATCAAGTTAATTTATTAGATAGAGTATAGAGTTTTTTGATTGATTTGTAAATAGGTATACAAACTTTTTTATTTCTTAGTGCTTTCACTGAGAAGAGTCCTCTCAGTGAAAGCACTATTCCGCGCCGGTAATAAAAGCCGACTATATTTTGTAAGTGCTTTATGACCTCCACGCATACAAAAAATACATGATTTTATGGACTATTTTATGGACTATGACTTCCCAGTAACGGCCGCCGCCGCCGTCGGACTCAACCGAGAAGATGGTGGCGAGATGACCTTGACATGATGACAAGATGGTGGCGAGATGACCTTGACATGATGACAAGATGGTGGCGAGATGACACCTTTGTGGGAAAAACGAGGCCGGATGTTGACAAGGACAGAGAAGTGTGGAAGAGGAAAGGTGAGGCCTTTGCCCAGGAATGGGACAATATTTTAGGCTAGTAAAAAAATAGAATAATGTCCTGCTTGCATTAGTAGTGCTATCCTAAGTAGGAAAGTAATATTTGATAACGTTTCTTTCATTCACTTTGCAACGACATTTCTCCGAGTTACCAGTTTTGAACCTTCTGAATTTAAAAATAAACAGAAAATAATGATGGTTAGTCTTTTAAATAAATACTAATTTAATTTGCACGGAACCACAGGTATAAGAGACGGCTCAGCAACACAATACGAGCAGACTTAATACCGGTAGCCGACGATGTCTGGTCATTTATCAGACTCAGTGCCGGGCCGGCGTCGAACCCGCTACCTGAGCGGCCGCTACTTACGCGGTGAATTAATGGCCGGACGCGGCTGTTCTGAATGTGGATATCATAACTTCGGGGTAGGTTAAACGGGGTGCGACGAGGTTGGTAATCGGATGGGTTGATGGGAAGATAGGTGTTGATTGAGAATTTGGTGCTAGCAATAATTGACGTACAGATTGTTTTGATATGAATCTAACATAATTAAGTATATTGCCATCCTTGTCATGGCCGATATGTATGAGTAAGACAACATTAATTGTAGTGCTCTCCATATTTTTTTTGTCTATATTGTATTTATCAAAATTGAGGTATTCGCATTAGTTTAACTGAAGGTTTTATTATTAATCAGGTACTTAATTAAAAGCACATCTTATCTAAATATTAAAGACAATTTTTTAGTTTTGGTTAGGCACTACTATATGCTACAGTACTTCATCCAGTGAAGTGTCGCTGATATTAACAGAAGAGTTCCTCAAGGGTCTATTCTAGGTTTCAATGTACCCTCCCTGAATGACGAAGTTATAAATTACTACCTACGTACGCTACTCACTTTTGAAAACTACGAATCTAATTAATTGGCAATCCTAAAGCTTGTAAATGGATCAGAAAATATTTTTGAGATGCTTACGGATACCTCCTAGTGGAATATTTTTTTATAAGAGAGAGTGTTAAAGGTCTTTTACAGATTCAGGTTTAAAAATCGTAGGTGGTGCCACTTAGCCTTAAAACATTTTTTTTATATTATTACTACAAGTCAATTCTTTACACCTACCATATAAAGCTAAAATAAACCAAATGACCGCCAGCCCAGACCTCGCTAAGTCGAACCCGCAAAATTAGGAGCGCGTCTCATTTATTTTGGATTATAAAGTTAATATTAAAATAAAAGGAAAACTCAATGAGAGTATCAAAGTGTAATATATTGCGTCTGATCTGCTTATCAACGTAAATTATGTCCAGATTATGGCAATAAAAACCTATTAAATGTATATATTTGTTTACTTGCCGAGTCCCGGTCGCGACGTTCACAAAGCTGTCGTAAGCTCGGTTTATATGCTAGGAAATTTGCATTTTGATATAGGTAGGTATATATCTGAAATCCAAATTAAGTAATCGTTATACCAATTGTATGGAACTATGGCGATCTCAGAATAAAGTAAATGGCGAATAGTAAATTTCTTAAACTTGCCCCAAAGAAAATATAATGGTCATTTGTAAAAAGCATAGGTACCTACTAAGAAAAACAATGATGAAACTGTATTAAGTATAAAAAACCATCATCTGAAAAGAATAATATATAGAAGATATTTCAACATAGAAAAGCCTTTAAAACATGGCAATGTTTTTATTTATCATGCATGCAGCCAGCGTCATGTAAACCAATCCAGCAGATTAAGTACTTTCAAGAATATAATTCCCCGCACGAGGCGCGTATCACTTATCCGTACTTATATTGTAACAGCTTATTTTTATATGGCAATCTGCTGGACCCCATTAACCTGGCGGCGCTGGCTGGCGGGTACACTCTGGACTGACTGAAGCCGTTGTGACGGAAATAGTGTTCCCGATCAAGTCCCGCAATGCTGACGGCTTATCAACTATGTATTCTCAAAGTCAATAGAAGGTATATAAGTAAGCTATATTAAAAAAGTATCCGATTTTTACATACTTCAAAACAGGGTGTTTCAGAAGTCCGAAATAATACTTTGTCGTTTGCATCAGTATCGGGTATACAACTGAATGGTATAAAATTTTTATCGAAAGTTTATCAAGTTTTTTCAACAATTCGAGTTCTATGTTAAATTTTCATTATCTGTTTCGTGAAAATTTGGTAGTCACCCTTCGTGAATGTAGTTTACAGTGCTTGATAGGATCATGTGGTAGTATAGTAGTATATAAGAAAAAAAATATAAACTTGACAATTTGTAAGTGCCCCCCTATGGGGCCACTTACAAATTGTCAAGTTAATTATAAGTTAAGTTAATTATAATTATAAGTTAATTGTCAAGTTAGTTATAATCATTTATTTTGTATAGGCCTATGCCTATACAAAATAAATGATTTGACTTTGACTTTGACTTTGACTTTGACATGGATGTACCTAGCCAAAGCCAAGAACACGATACTTGTGACAAATATTCACTGGTCTGAAACTCAAAAACTATGATAGTTAAGTATAAACTGTCTTCACTAAGCTTTCACATATGAGCTACCGATGTACCCAAAGTATTATTTCGGACTTTTGATACCCCCTGTATACAAGCGAAAACCGCAAACTGAATCACGAGATCTTACTTCCTGTTCAATAGGAAATCTTTTTCTAGTGATCTGAACGTAGGCCGCTCGGGTCACTGCACCGGTTGCGGATTCTATTCCCGGGAGCACAAAATTTCGGAAATGGCTATTTGGGAATTTGACCTTGGTGTAAGTAAGATGGCCTCCAGTTCATGGTATGATACGCATAGTACAAGCTTGGAATCATACGATGAGTATGTGTCTGATTCTGATTACTTAAACTTACAGAAAAATACTATCAAGTAAGGCGAAGGTATTCATAATCAACTCATTGGTATATGGTACCGGCCTCATTACTGAGGTTCGATTCCATCCCCTCGGTATATAGTGCCGGCCCCGTTACTGAGTGATAACTGACATGATATTATTTATTAAATACCGGTAGGTTAGGCAGGTTAAGCAGGGCAGGTTAGGTAGGTTCCTTTTAATATTTAAGGAAGAGTTTTAGTATACGCGTACGCAGCCATAGATAGCTATTTAGATCAATATATAAAAGCTTTTAAAAAAATATAATTGCACTCGCGGATAATATCATAAACCCAATTGACATTGAACGAATCTCGCTATTTATACCAAAAACGTATTTCGTTAACTAAAATGGTTGTTATAATCCCTCATCACGCAGCTGTCATTCTCCAGCACACATCAAAAACCGTCAAATACGAGAATTTGACGGCAATCTCTACCAATACTATAGCTTTATATTACACCATACATATTTATAAACCAGCCATATTACCCGAAAGTTAACTTTATTCGTTCGCGATAAAGGTTACGTAGAGTGTTGCTGATAAGTGTGTTTAGTAGAATATTGAATATTTAAGGACAGTGTGAAAAGTGGTGCCGATCTATTACGGGTAATAGGATTACGCGGACACGGACCGCCGGGATTAAATTTGTGTAGGTACCTAGTTTGTGCGTAAAACGGCGTAAAGACTTTAGCACACATACGCATTAAGATGCGCGCGACTAATTGTTTTCTATTACCAAAACGAACCATACAATGAGATTAGATTTGAACCCGCTCGACAGGTACAGTATGTGACACCATTTTATACAGGCACAATGACATTGCTTACAACTAGCTGATTGAACCCTAATTACCCAGAAAACATGGGTTTTTAGTTTTTTGTTTGTTCTTGTAACATCAGCTATCTACCAGTAAAAGTCGCGTCAAAATCGATTCAGCCATTTGGGGATTTAACTTCAAACAAATATCCTATTTGTTTGATCTGCCTAGACAAACAGTGATTTTTTAAATAGCGTTTTGGTTATAGGCAGCGTATATATTTGTATATGCATTTAGTAAAATGCTGCTATTTTGACATTACAAACAGAGATTTAAATTTTATTTATTTCTATAGATCATCAATTCAACAGTAAGTTAGTAGTTAGTTAGTAAAAGTAAGTAAGTTGTAGGAACCAAGTTTAAGAAATTGTTTAAAACTAAGCTCTTAAATTGTTATATAGTTATACACCCATGTTTAATTTTAATTAAAGTAAAACATGTACCGACCTACTAGTGTGCTAGATTACAATTTAAGATGAATAAATTTATTTGATATTTAAAGTTAATTAACCAGTTAAACAAAACCTCAAAAACAAACCATGGGGTTTTCAATGATACGGATCATTGAAAACCCCATGGTTTTACATTTTACCACATTAACATATTCTTTAACACTAATGTACAAGTATTGTATATCTACCACGTAAAACACAAAAACAAGTCATACAAACATTTACCGCAGACTCTAGCATCTATAACGACTCCTAGCGAACACAAACTCTTGTGAGAGTCACTGAACAAGTATAATAGAGCCGATTTTAGCAACAGCCATTAAAAGGTAGAGCAAACATAATAAACAGCTAAACTACTCGCAAACGTAGAGTCAACAGCCATGAACGCTAAATACTTATTTTTTGCCAACAATTTGTCGATGCACACATCTGCCGAGTGCGGGTTCGATGCCGTGCATTGTGCGCGCGACAAATAGCCGGCGATTGAATGGGGCCAATAGCACGCTTGATTTCACAGCCTACAAGCGTTCTACTCACTGCACGACTCGCGAACAATAAAAATGCGATTTTATTATTTCAAAATTGATCTAAGCGATATTTATTTGCTACACATGGCCTGATCAGATACCATATTTAGAGAAACGATACTGTAGGTAAAGACAGTAAGATGTGTCTTATTTCTTCTTATAACTGTGTCCGATTACCTTCTCCGTTCTTTTGACAGAATGTCAGAAATTCAGGCACGTTGCCTTGACAGCTGTTAACTGAATCCTGTCATCCAGCGGCTCATATGTGAACTGTTTCAAACAAAATGTTCTACCACAGTTAACCGGCAATTGTGTGGCAGCCGGCTTTACTGTGTGGTTAGAGCTGTGGTGCTGTAAAATTTTGTGTTTTGAGAATTTATATAGCCTCATTAATTTTATACTTAATATTTTATAATTGTTGATTAAGAAAATCATATAAAAATGAAAATCCTAATATGAAAAGAGCAACCATGGAGTTTATTGCCCATCCTTCACTATAGGAAAGGCATTTCGAATGGGTGGTAGATATGATATTATTACTTATTTATTTATTTATTTAACAGGACATCCAAAAACTGTAGCATTAATAACACATTAATATAAAATACAAATAAGGGAAAACTAAATGCACAGTTAACAAAGGTGCCCAACATGCATAAGTAAGAGGAATAACATAAAAGGAACATTGGTATGATAAATGAAAAATAAGAATGTGATAATAAAAATTAAATTAAATTAAATGTGATGAGTGACTAGGAGGCTATCATTGACGCACCAACGATGACAAGATCAGTTTGCGAAATTTGTAGTGTATCATTAAACAAATCCACTTCATGACCGATTGAGTTGAAGGTAGTTGACAGTCTTGATAATAGGAAGTACTGTTTTAGGTTCGTTCTGGCGGGTTCTTTATGTAAAAGGCTAATTGCTAATTACCTTTTGTATATTTTACGATTAAGTGCCTGTATTGTTTTATTTGAATTTAAAAAATCTGATTCTGAGCATTTGGCAACATTTCACCTAACAATATCTTTGCGTTTTTGTCAAGTGAACAATCGCACCGTGAACAGCCCTCAATAAAGCTCCGTAAACATATCGTTACATGACAAAGGTGTTATAGTAAATGGTATTGCCTGTTAACTGGCTCGGAACTAATACTGGGACTAACCGTCTGTTGGTGTTTGAATATAATGACCGTTTAAAGTTAGTAATCGAGAATAACGATTAGCGAACAGGTTTATTTAATTATAAACATATTACCGTTGGCTCAATGTCATATAAAATGGAAAATCACTCTGACATAAAATCGGAGACGAAACGTAAAGTGAAGTGAAATAAAGCAGGAGGGGCTTCAAGATTTTCTATAGTTATTTGTTTTCCAATACCAAAACGACCGGTATTAACTCATACAAAAAGCTCATACAAGTAGCTTTTAGCACGTAAATTTAGTCTTTATATAAATTAACACAGAGTTCGTTTTGATATTATCAAACATTTTGTACCGCAAAGGTTACACATATAACTGCTCAGTTTATTTAAAGTAATATAGGCAAGTTAATTACAGCCGCAATAATAAGGGTCTACAAGCTGCTCTACGTAGAAGCAACAACATGCTCTATCTAACTCTACTACACAAACTACAAGAAAATTGAGAAAAAAATTGGCACAAAATGACATTTGTTAAAGTTATACCTACACGTGTAAATATGGCATCGCTTGTTAATGTTATAAAATCTGGCAAATGTAGTCTGGTAATATAGTATCAAGCATGACTAAACCAATGCATTCCGACGCAAGTAAAAATGGTTACCATTATCATTGTAAACCTATTGTTCCATATATGTGACTCTCTGTCCCTTTATATTGTGAGCAAAAGCACCAGAAGTCTGATAGTGTGGTCTTTTACATCCTCAGACTATATTTTACCAGAACCTCAACAAAGATCATACCTTTTATGAAATGGTCTTCAAGAAAGTCATAAAACAACAAATGAGGACCCCAAACATTCCTTTGTTTTCCAAGAGCCCCAAACATCCCATACTCATAAGATTTACCGCGTGGCGACCCCTGGCGAGTGGCGACGGAATTACACGGAACTAATACCCCATCCACTGACGACTAATCGCAGTTAAGGGCCTCGGAGGGTAAGGGTTGAGTAGACTAGCGTCGAGGGCGAGTTGAGTGGTCAAGATTGTTGGCAAATGTTGTTAAACAAATAATTAAATTGATTTGTTGCACAATTGCTGGATACCTTGCTTACAATTTACAAATATTGCAATTGATGAAAAAATTAACCCTATCACCTTATTAACATGACAGAACGAAAGACCTAAGTGATGAAAGGCCATTTTTGAGCAAATTGGTACTGATTAAATTGACTTTTTGTGAAATGTACTCTGCGTGAATATAAATATAGATTACAATACATATGTATTGGCACATAAATTCAAATTAAATTAAATCAAAAAGCAATATTACTTTTCTCTTATAAACATTTAACATAATATTTATATCCAAAACCCAAATTATAAATTTCCTTGACAACAAACAGATTGGTAGAGTTTGGAGCGGTCCAACTGGAAACTAATAAAACTGTTTTCCGCTCGCGACCCGCGAGTAAGACGCAGCGGCCTTATTATCGCATCGACTGTACCCGGACACGTACCGACAGCAACAATATTCACTCACAAAAATACTAACATTCATGCTGCATTAAACACAGGATAGTAAGTTAAAGTTAATCTATGAAATGCTACTACTACACTACTACAGTCCTTTTAACGTCCCACGGCTGGGCACGGGCCTCCCCTCAATGCGAGGGGGATTCAGGCCAAATGAAATGCTACTTAAATAAAATTATAAAAGAATAACTTTAGACTATATTAATAAACCTAGCTATTAATCATTGGGTAAATATTAATATTTGACAGGTAGTCTGACTTCCCGGTTGTTTCCAGGTGTGAACTCCAGACTTTATTTGCAGTTAAAATGAGAACTTTTATATAAAATGCATAAAAAGCTGATAGTGGTAACATAATTTGTTAATTTATACCCCACGGTTATATCGTAAGTTATAAAATAGGACATAGTAAGATAAAGTATTAATAGTTTATTAAAAACATCAATCAATTTATTTCTCAAACTGTACAACAAATAGATTTTTCAAAAAAATTTAACAAGCTGTCATTGGAGATCTAGACGCGGGCGCCCCTTATGCGCCCTTGTGGGGGCGGGGGTAGAGGCGGGGGCGTCGGGGGGGATAAAAGTAATCAACAATTTAAAATTGGGGGCTAATCTCGCGCCTGCCGTAATCGTCGGTGATCGCTCTCCGCTCGCGCCGCGCATTTGCAAACGAGCCGTGCGAGCCTATGACAGGTGGGAGGATTTTATTTTGTAGGGAAACGGCTTCGCTGACAGTTCCTAAGGATGGTCTTTAACATGGAGTATGATCTATGTCATATATAGAGGGTCTAAGATGGCGGGATTTTCATGATAAATGCTCTCAATTAAGTATATAAGGGCGGCATTTTATTGATAATGTGTAGTATTGAATTTTCTCTTGCTGTTAATTACTCGAAACAGGCTAAAATACCCGCTAACCGCACGTGGAACTATTTCTCATCTTATCCCATTAAATTTCATTAATTTCGTAAAAAAGAAGTATTTAAAAGGTTATACAAACTTAGGCATATGTAGCGTTAGGTATAGAAGTCTTGTGGCGTTATTTTATTGTGCTATATATCTATACAGCACAATAAAATTATGTTGGTATCTACCAACATTCTAACTAAACTAAAGGCGTATTTGTCCTGAGACAATTGAGATCTATATCCGGTCATACCAGTGAAACTATTTTTTAATCGCTTTCAAAGCCTATTACGGATGTCTCCTTTCAAAAAAAGAAACGGTTACCCTTACCGATAACAATTCGTTTGAATAGACAGCATAAGGTAGGAGTAAGTAACCCAAGGTGGCAAGTATTTTAAGGATTACATGATAACTGGTAATTGTACTATTTTTTTCTAAAGTTTAATGTTATATTCTAGGCTGGGTCTTTGGGAAATGACCAAATCAAAGCAGACACCTACTGTTGTTACTCAAACTCAAACAAAATCAAAATTAAAAAAAAGTAGGTAAAAAATTAAAATTAAACACCCAAGTGTGGACAGGCCGCTCAAAGTGTTTGTTTTCCCTGAAACTGTACAGGACAAATTGACACGTCTGTCCTCTTCTATCCCCCTCACACCCCCAGCTCACCGTACACCAGGTCACGGCCCTCTCTTTCACACTAAATAAGGAATAACAAACGTAATCCTCAGTTGATGGCGGGACCGGCTTATGTTGGCGATATTTGACGGAATAGGCTTTTATCCCCTTCTTAATATGGGGGCCCAGTCTAGGTCTTATACTGAACACTTTAGGGCTGAGAATCAAGTGTTGAATAGTTATTCAAATTATAGATGATACGTGCTCAAAATGGGTAAACTATAGCCTTAAAATATAAGTTCTCTTGTTTATTCCACCTTTAACTCAGAAATATTTAATCTTCATTTTTATAAGATTATACAGGATGTATCAGAAGTCTGAAATAATATTTTAGGTATATATGTAGATATAGTGAAGGTAGATTATACCTAACTATGATAGTTTCTGAGTTACAGACCTTCGAATATTTACCACAGGTATCATGTGACCTCAGGGCACATCCATAAACCTATTTAACAGTGCAAACAATATGAACGAGGGCGACTACTAATATTCAGAAAACAGTTAACAAAAAAAACAGTAGGTATCAAAATTTTGTAGTTAATGTTTTCAAATTGGACCTTGCGCTGTCATCGTTAGCGAAATCCGACTCCTACAATCCTTGTCTGCTATAATTAATTGTGTAACTAATATTGACAGATTAATCTGATAAGATATTGACTACTTTCTAATGAACCAAGGGCAATGTCAGTGAAAGTTAGAATAAATATATAATGTAATTAATTTCAATTTGTGTGAAAATTTCAAGCGTCTACCTGTTGGCGTTATCATTATGAAACAAAAAAAACGAGCAAAAAAATCACGTTTGTTGTATGGGAGCTCCCTTACCTATATATTTATTTTATTCTCTTTTTTAGTATTTGTTGATAAATATTCACTTTAAAAATATTTAAGGGAGGCTTCCATACAATTAACGTGATGTTTTTGCCGTTTTTATAGATAATGGTACGGAACCCTTCGAGCTAGAGTCCGACTCGCACTTGGCCGGTTTTTTATGATTATAATTTATTTATATTTCATATTTTTTCATATATTTAGCGTGTGCCTAGGTACTGTGGGAACAGTAGATACCTAAAATAAAAGCCGGATAAAGCCATCCTACCTACTACTTCTATCATTTATTTAAGTTCATTTCGTATAATAATAAGCAAAATATGCTGCATATCTATGGTTTATTGCATAAAATCAAACTATGCTATTTAAATAACTATGACTTATTGCATAAATACGCTGCCTCTTAGGTTTAACGTAAATCATAAATTCGAATAAATTGGTCGAATTTTTATCAATTGTATTTTCTTATAATTGTTATGTCTCTCTTAATCAAGAGACAATAATTTAACAAATATATGGCTTATTTTATAAATAGACAAAATTAATAAATAACTTCCCAATTTATTACTAAAATATGCCTAGCAGCGCCATCTATTTCAAAAAGGTTCTACTTTTACCAGGGTAAAGGTACAGGTTTTACCAGTTAACCACTTGAGAAGTTATTAATACTTTGTTACATAGATGTCGCTGTGACCAATTCGCATAACACTAAGCAACTGTGCTACATAGCAAATAGTACAAATTATATCTGTAAGATGGCGTTATATTAATAATCTATTTCGAATATTTATGTGATACCGCAAAATGCAATTTTATTTATATCTTTATTAATAAAAATAGTAGTAGGAATAAAAATAAAATATTATACTACTTACGCGTGAAGTACACGTGTCAGCTCTCCCGATGCGGATCTCAATACAGGATTGCAAAATCGGTAGAAGAACAATAAAAAAAGTCCTCAGTCACAATAAACTTTTGAAACACAAGGAGATCACTTTCACATAAGTATATAACCTTAAGACGGACTAACAAACACTGTTTTAATAATGTTTAATTACCATATGCGCGCTCGGCATGTTTTTTTAAACAGGCAAAATACACCTACCCCCAATATTTTTACTTCAACTTGGACAACTACCCAACTTAATATGAAAGCATAGAATGCTTCGTGGTACTCATCCTTTTTAATAAAGACAAAAAGTAAAGTTATTCAGGAAAAGCTAAGTTGGACATTTTGGTTTTTATTTATATTTTTTTTTACGATCACGACACGATTTTTTTTATAGCGACATACCTATTATTTCATTTAATAAGCAATTTTTCTTTATTAAAGATAATTTTTAGGGTTCCGTACCCATAGGGTAAAACGGGAACCCTATTACTAAGACTTCGCTGTCCGTCCGTCCGTCCGTCTGTCACCAGGCTGTATCTCATGAACCGTGATAGTTAGAGAGTTGAAATTTTCACAGATGATGTATATCTGTTGCCGCTATAACAACAAATACTAAAAACCAGAATTACATAAATATTTTTGCCGTTTTTATAGATAATGGTACGGAACCCTTAGTGCGCGAGTCCAACTCGCACTTGGACGCTTTTTTTGTTATAGTGAAAGTCATAACAATAATGGAAAACTATTTATTTCTCATTCGGCACTGACTATACTATACGTACACTAGAACTACATCAATATCAGTACAGCACACTCCAGATTAACTATAACTAATTTTGTATTTTTCGTATACTTAACACTTTTCAGTAACAATTTACAATTTTATATTTTTAGACATCTTTTTCGATACTATTTACAGTGGCACGCGTCTAAAAGCTCTTTTAATCGTTAATAATACATAATAATTTTGCAAACGGTAGGTACTTGTACTACAAGACTCATTCAATCTTTAAAATATACATATTATATGCAAGATCACCTTGAATGATAAAATCTATTAGTTTTGTTGCAAGACATTTTCATACTACGAATTAAAATACATTTTCAAATCACGACCAGCTCACCCATTAGCTCTTTAGCAGTTTATTGAAAATTTTTGTACTTAGTAGGTCAATATAATATATCAGCGCCGGAGACCCAACCATTGTTGAGTTATCCGCTGGTGCGTCGCGGTGCATGCGAAAGCGATCCCGTGGCGCCCCGATATAAGCGGAAGATGGTACACCGTCGGTTTTTAGTGGGTATACGGCCTTCTGCCGGGACTCCCACATAACCCTGTTACTTCCCCCGAGGTGGCAGGGTATCCATAAAGGATTTTCCGAAGTTAAAAAAAAAAGGTCAATATAATATCTGTCAAAAATACAGTATTATTAAATCAATGCTGCTAATATATGACATGATGGTAAGGCCCCTGTGTTTAAGCCATAAGTCTACGCCCGTCTTAATTAATTCAACATGAGCGCCAAGACTAGTCTTATGTCACAGAATATGTCGATTTTGTCTCTTTCTTCCGTATGAAATAAGACAGGGAGCGAGCCAGCTAATCCGTGACAATGGTCTTATCTTGATAAATGAGCTAACCCTGCTGGAATTGTTAGGTTTTGATTCGTTTATATTTAAATAAAAGCAACATCAATCATGATGGGTTATCTACTTGGTCTAGAACTAACAGAGATTATGTTATTATATCTTACAATATCATCATTCACATAATGTTCCCATTTAAAACCCTGGACACACTGGGACGTCAATTTTGTGTCGACACCAAAACGAACTCTGTGTGAATATAAATAAATATTGAATTTCCATGATAAAAGCCACACGACAATGCTACAAAAGTCACTCACGTCACCGATAACGTTTCGTTAAATAATGAGCTTCATAAATAAGTAAATAAAGTTCATTTTGGTATTGGCACAAACTTTACAGCATCCGTCTTGACGCCATATACGTCCGGGGGTGTATATTTAATATTTTTTGGTAAGCATTTTTTTACTGCAATCTATCTATTCCATTTCATGATCATTATGTGTATTATGTTATCTTACATCTTGTATTTCAAATATATATTAATTAAGATAAGGCAGTTGATTCAAACAAATAAAGCCGATAAAAGGTACCTACAGAAAACATCGATTAAACTAAATAAGCACTTAAACTCATACTACAGGTAAGATTATTGCACAAAACTTATACACAATAATACTTTTTGTATTAAATAATCACCGACGAACATTTAAAAAAGATATATTCAGAAACAAATATCTCTAATCATTGCAAATTACCAACTTTGTACTTATTATTATTATATTTATTTTTGTTTTACATACCTGGCAACACCTGGTTGTAGTTTTAATATTAGAAAAAGAGATGGCGTCGTTTAAAATATCCTAAGTTTATTAGTGAACATCAAACCGAAATTAAATTTAAAGTAAGTAATTAACTATAATAATATCTACACTAAATACATAAAGAACGCATAAACCAAAACGTTTATAAATCACCCACAAACATGAAAAGTATAAAGGTGTTCACAATGTTTAACAACTTGGACTTGGATTTACCTAAAAAAAATATCTTAATCTTACACGTGCCTAAAACCTCGACATCGGAGTAATATAAAAATTATAATTAATTAAAATGTATTTTTATTTCATTAAACAGGTAATCAGGCAACGGTGTTTCCCAGATTATTTAAAACAAATTTTCCTTTAATACGTACAATTTGCTCTCGCTCAATTTGATCCAAAGTCTATCACCACAATCGTTCCAGAATGAAAATGTGTATAATTGTAATGACGTAAGAATGGTGTCGTGTATCAATGGTTAAATCTGAGTTGCCCGATGTACTTAAACATTATCTTATTGTTATAATTTTGAAGCGATTAGAAATGTATCCATTGCCCTTTTGGAACAATATATTAGACTTGCAGCCCAAACTTAATAAAGACGCCCCCATTTGTATAGTTCACAAAGTAGAATTTGACTAATTTTGTATTAAACAATTCGCGTTCTTGCTCTACCTAACAATAATGCGCTTGTTTTAGTGTAGTTAAGTTTGATTCCAACAAAATCGTTACCATACATGACCACCACTTATGACTATGTTAATCAGATTCTACCTGTTCCTGATAAACCATGATATTCTCACGCCATCCAAAATTAAACCATTTACATTTTGTATTGTGTAATATAATAAAAATACCAACATATGGATCGAACTGAGAACCTTCGCCTTTCTTGAGGTCGTTTAAAAACTGTATTTACATTTCAACATTACTTAGCGGATCAAATTTCATGTCTTTCACTTCGTCCGGGTTGAAACTTTTGACGGAAACCTTTCCATCACCTAACTCAGTACTGGACAGCTTATTCGTTATTTTCGTTATCGATATACGACTTTCCACGTCGTTATCAATCGTTTCTGCTACCGCCTTTTCTACCTTCCTAGGTTTTGGTAGAACAGGGTTAACTTTAGTGTTCCTTAGTTTCTCGCTCAGCAATCTATTACAGTTTTTCCTAGACATGTCTAGGGCTAAAGGATCTTCTTTGGGCGTCTCTTCCTTCTTCTCTTCCGGTTTATTCTGCTGTTTCAATTCCGCTACTTCTGCGTTTGACACGTTGTCTTTCTTCTTCCATTTCGTTCTTCTGTTTTGGAACCATATTTTCACCTGGAAAATAGAGAAAAATTTATGAGTACATGCATCTAAAAATTCATAATAATTTATCCAAAAAAAGATGTAGCAGCGCCTAAACACCTCATAAGATCAGTGTGTTTGTCTAGATATTTTTATTTACTACACTTGTTCCTATCATTTCAATATTGTACCTCAATATACCTTGTGTACACAATGTATATGTGTACCTGCTGTGTACGTATAGGTACAGTGTATAATATGTGTATTGTTTGTGACAACGTTGCCGGTGTATCGGTTAGTAAACAGTTAATTACTGCCTGATCGATCTCGGCCCCGGGAGACGGATAGTGAGGGGACGAGGCTATCGAGTCGATAAGAATAAAACAATTATTATCGACTGTTCTAACCTAACCATGCATTAAAGCTCAATTGTTTCTCGTTCTCTAGATAAAATAAATAATCACATTTATACAAATTTCGATCTATCTGCTGATCACCTGCAATAGTGTTTTACAATGCCACTATAAATGGATCATAACGTTCAATAAATTTAGTGTTTAAATTTCGTTGTAATCACTTGTTGCTGGAAAGCAATTCAACTAAAGCTTAACGCACACGCACGAGCTTTTTATAAAAGTATGAAATAATTGAAATGTGAAAGTTTGTGAGGATGGATGGACGTATGTTTGTTAATCTTTCACGCAAAAACTACTGAACGGATTTTATGCAACTTTACAGTATTATTGATTGAACATCAGAATAACATTTAAGCTATAATTTATAACGATATTGAAGCTAGTCTTTACATATATTGACATCGAGTCAGTTTTGATATACATATACAAACATTTTACGCGCGACTTCTGACGGATTACAGCATCAAATATTTTCCAATACTAAAACGAACTTTGTGTCAATATGCATTAAGTTTGAATTTCTGTGGTAGAAGCCAGGCCTCCACGCGTCAAAATTATTTCGCGTTGTCAGTGTCATTTAGTTGAAGAATGAACTTTTTCTATAAGTCAATACAGCTTGTTTTGGTGTGGCAAAATATTTGGCTAATCCTTCATAGACTATGACGTGTCACGTCAAAAGCTGTGTATAGGTGTGTATAGTTGTGTATGAGCTCATTAAGCCCGCTCGTACATCACGCCGAGCGCGCGCTTCCTGTAATTGCCCCGCAAATTAATCCGGCTAACATGTGACATTTGACTCGACAGACAATGCCCGTGTATCTATGTGTACACACATTTGTTTGTGTAAGGTAGCGCGCATAGGGAAACATCGCTTCGTAAAGGCTTACTGAACGGTAGCTACTTAAATTGATAAACTTACAAAAAAAATAAAAAAAATCTATGATCATGGGGGTATTAGAAAGAAAGAAAGAAATTTATTTGAGACAAATACATTTGAACTTAAGTTTTAAACATGCACATTAGAACAAAGGTCCTGTACGGGACTACAAGTTTAGGTAATATTCAAATGTACAAATGTATTAGAAATTCTGCACCTTTAAGCATCAATAGTATATTGGTTATGTGGGCTGCCATAGTAATAAAAAAACCGGGTTCGATCTACACCCATGCGATTAATGTATTGATGAACCGACTTTTAAGCCAGAACACACACATTTAGCTGGTGACACTAATGGGAAAACTATCAATGAAGACTTTGTCACGGAATATGTTGATTGTCACTTTCTCTCGTATGAAATGAAACAAAGAGTAAGCGAGTGAACCCGTGACAGAGGTCTAGCCTTGACATGCGTGCTAGCTGAACACTGACATTTTTGTCGTACAGAAGCTTACCAAGAAGCCACGCTTACCAATACAAGAATATGCCACATCTGTTTTTTTTTAAGTTTTGATTATTAATAGCTCGCTATGTCCCTCCAATATGGCCGCACCCTTACAAACACAATGCAATCCACTTGCTTGCAAACATGAAGATAATTATTATTGATTGCGCATTAGTGTGACAGAGCGGGACAGCTGTAGGTCGAATGTATGTGCGAAAACGGGAGGCGAGATTGAATGATAGCCAGGTTATGGCGGGCGCGTCAAAGGAGCGTTAATTGCGCGTTTGTGTCGACCGTATGTCATCTGAGACCTGACATTCTTGACACTACCTAGTAGCGATTGCTAAATCCATGGAGATATTATAACGGAGATAGCATCTTTATCACTATCATCATCCATTTATAATGTGTATTTATTGAGTTTCCCCTTGCTATTAATTATTTGACACTGGCTGAAATACCCGCTAAACACAGGTGGAGCCATTCCTCATCTTATTCCATTAAAATATCATCATTTCACTCATTTCGTAAAAAAAGAAGAAGAACGGAGATGGCATTTCTATCCCGCTCTTTGGTATTTTTTTTATCTGACTCCGCCATCTTTGTTATCCCATATACTGCAGCTACATGAGATAACAACAATGGCGGAAAAATCGCCGCAGAACTTTACGAAGAGTAGAGTCGTTATGGGTCCTCTAGATAATCTATGGCTAAACCGTGTTTTCGGCGATTGAATGACTTATAAAGCACACTGGGGCGTCAAAAGCCATGTGTCGAAATATAATTCAGTACAAAAACGAATTGCACGTATTGGCTCATAGAAAAAGTTCATTCTTCAATTAAATATGACATTGACAGCGCGAGCGAACTTTGAACGCGTGGGGGCATGGCGTTTACCAAATTCAATCTTTATATATATTAACACGGAGTTCATTTTGGTATTGGCAAAATTTGTGAGGCGCGGCTTCGGATGGAACGAAGTGACGACAAGACAGCTTGTAACGCAAATAATAATTAAATCATATCTTTGAACGTAGTGGCACTGTAGAAACTACTTTATGCTTCAAGTAATAGAAATCATATTTGCAAACTGGTTATCTTGCTAATATGACCTTGTTGTAGGGACGCACCGTTGTATAAGCTTGGTAATTGTGTTATGTATCTAATGCCGTAATTTCCCGTGACGCCTGCTCATTCAGGATGCAGCATCTATAGCTGGGGTAGGTAGAGCTGCTATCTGACGGGCAGATAGTAAACTATACAGGAAGTTTATTACGTGTTGCAAATAGTGTTCTATATTCATCGTGATAAGTACTTAAATGGCTTAATACGAGTGAGGTGGTATATGGATTACATTCCCGTAAAGTGTAATATAAGTTAAAATATATATATAATCGTTAGCTACCTGTAACTTTTAACATTCATTTGTAAGTATTTTTTAAGAGAGATACAAAGACCTTTGGCTAGATATGAACAACGTTATGAGAGAAAGAAAGAATCAGGTGTCTGTGGGTTCCTGCTTGTGGCAAATTCCGGAATTTGCCTCGGTCTGGATGTAACTTGGATCACCCCTAGTCCATAGTATGGTACCAATAATAAAAGCTTTGCTTAGTTTGGGATCATACGATGAGTATGGTACGGACAACAAAGTTTGAAACTTGTCTTTCCATCTTGTGTTGTTCGCGTGTGCTCTACAAGAAAATAATAAAACGTAATCTCAATACGGAAAGCATCCTGTATAATGACAACAATAGGTAGGCAGTAGTTGAGGTATGATGATGTGACACAACCCGACAGTCGGGACCAATCAATAATAGAGCGGCGCTTTGTGCCCAGCATCACACGGCACCGCACTATTAGCGCCAGCTTCCGATAGGGTTGTAACTTTGTTAGGGATGTAGCCAATATGCAATCGATACTATTACATATCTGTTTTATTTACAGTTGGGATTGTAGATAATGTGTATACAGAAAAATGCTATTGCAGGGTATTTATGGATTGATTGATTTATTTATTTGTAAGTAAATATCGAAACAGAGATGAACAGCACATGACAAAAATATGTTTTGACAAATTGATCTATGCACGTTTCTAAGAATGAATTGCACCTCTGTCTACTCCTCAAGGAAGTATAGGCGTGGCGATGATTTAGTTTATAAATGATAAACGTTTTTTAACAAGAGAGAAAAAAAAAGGCGAAACCAAGCATTCAAGCCCTGCGCGCGCATACAATTTATTTGCCAATATCAAAAGGAACTGTATTAACTCATAGAAGAAGTACTATTTTCAACAAAATGTCATCGAAGACGTTAGCAATTTTCGACGCGTGCTCGCATATATTTAATTACACTAATTCAATCTTTATATATATCGACACTGAGTATAGTTTAAAAAAAAGTGAAGTTGATTCGCCTGGCCCCAATGGATGTATACCTGTTGAGATCCGTACAAGGCGAATTAGTTACATATCAATAGAAAATAAATTGTTTTTATTATACGCAAATCGATATGATAATTAGGTAGTCTATACAAATGTATTCCTAAATCATCTGTCTCCTACATATACGACGTGACGTATACGAGTAGGTATGCCTAGTATATTATCCGATAAATACAATCCATTAGTTTGAGGACAATCAGCCGATATTAGCGCGGCATGTACCTTTGTTCACGGGATCACTGTACACGACCCTATTAGTGCTGACTTTTGCGCAGTGCTGCGACACGATCCATCATAATTTATCGATAGAGCTTTGATTAATTTCGAACTCGAATATTTAAAACATAATCAGACGAAACATTTAAGTTAACGGTTTAAGCATCTTGGAAGACTTCTTTTTACTATTATTGAAGTGAAATTTGTATAGATACAATTAAATAGAGATCTGTAGAACCACTTTTGCGCAGTGTTGCGACACGATCCATTAAAGTATATCGATAGAGCTTTGATTAATTTCGAACTCGAATATTTAAAATATAATCAGGCGAAACATTTAAGTAAACGGTTTAAGCATCTTGGAAGACTTCTTTTTATTATTATTGAAGTGAAATTAGTATAGATACAATTAAATAAAGATCTGTAGAACCACTCGAGTAGTTAATAATTTAAACAGTTACTTTTCAATTGTTGGGGTACAAATGTCTCGTTTAGGGGTCGCCCTTTTAATTTATTCTTCTCGATTTCTGCTAGATGCTTTGCTGATCATATTTGCAATTCCCACAATATTTAATTTGCCAAAAATAGTAAGAAAATACCGTATTACTATACCATATTATTAAGTAGCTGTCGAGCCCTTCCAGGCTCTTTAACTTTTGAAGCGTTATATAAATCACACAGAAAACGATATCTTGTACCATTATATGTACTCAAACATTATTATAGCGTTCAATCAGTTCTAAATTAATATTTTTATCGATATCGACATAATCTCACGGACCACACTGGTCATATCTAAGCTGCCGGCGATCGAGGCCGGTGACTAAGCTACGTTAATCGAACAATTATTCATTGAAGATAGTCCGCCCCCGCCCCTGCCGCCCGCCCCCTTGCCACCCCGCACCCGCCCGCGTCTACAATCAATTATAATTCTAACCCTCTTTTGTTCTTTTGGTAAAGTTAGTCGAAAACAAGGCTTCTAAGAACCGTAATTTTTTTTTAGCATAAAATGTACCTACATATATTATCTTATCAATAATAACTAATAGGTTTGCCTGAAAATCACGCTGAAACCACTGAAATGTCTTATTGATGCTTAGCATCATTACGGTTAGCAGCTTAGAATGTATGGAAGTTATCATGAATAGAGATAGGTAGAGGTATTTAGTTTGGTTTAGTTTACGGCA
The DNA here is from genome assembly GCA_914767695.1 of Ptilodon capucinus. Taxonomy (NCBI): domain Eukaryota; kingdom Metazoa; phylum Arthropoda; class Insecta; order Lepidoptera; family Notodontidae; genus Ptilodon; species Ptilodon capucinus. The sequence goes on from OU611828.1 coordinate 424,000, forward strand.
AGTGAACGAATCAGCCTGATTTTAGGCGTCCTTACTGATTTATTGCGTCGTATATAGCGCTAGGAAGGAACTTTGAATTATGTGAACTCTTTATACATATATAAATTCATATACCTAGTGATTTTAGAAACGCTGGAAACGCATATGATTTAATTCCACTTACTTGATGAATATTATTTCCGGTTCTGAATTTGCAATAAACTCAGATTATTTATTGCGTCTTTCAATTCAGACAGATATTCCGGTCAGTTATCGGAGTTCTACGAATAATATATTACTATAAAAGCTGGCTCTTCAAACTGACCTTGTTATTTGTTAATGTGAAGTCTAAAGGCCAGCGCAAACATGAGCGTCTAGACGCGCGAGACCAAATTTTTGCTATACCAAAACGTTTTTCAACGAAATGTCTTCGATGACGAATTTGTCCTGGTGGTTCTTGTCACAGACATTCAACCTTTATGTATTTTTATTAGAGATGAAACGAATAGTGGTTTGGCCGGATACCGGATATTCGGCAAGCTACCAGGCCGGAGCGCCGGATATCCGGCCGCCGGATATTCGGCCCTTTATCGGGTTACATGAAATCGGCTTCTTAAAGATATCTCGAATCGATCACAATCACGACCCATGTGGTGGTCAGTTAAATTGCATTAGCGCCCGCAGTTGTCAAGGTTTGCTAGAATTTATTTTTCAGCACCTGGCAGAAGCGTTTACAGCGAAAGGCTATTTTCAGAATCTGGTCTGGTATACAAAGCCAAGCGAAATCGCCTCTAACCAACAATTGCCGAAAAATTGGTATTCATTCATCACAATTTGCCAAAATTCAAATTTTGAGTACTAAACTAATTTATAAAACAAATATTATTATTATTAATATTTGATTGGTGTGTGCAATAAAGAGTACTCTATCTATCTTTATTTTTGACGTGCGATCATAAAAATAAACGGTGTCCATAACCTATTCTGTATGGTTTGCTTTGTGTAAAATAACGAGATTTTAAAATTTTACTATATACCGGTATCTGGTCGGATACTGAATTACTATCCGGCCGGATAGTAAAAACAAGGCCGGATAGGCCGGATACCGGATAGACACCGAATATCCGTTTCATCTCTAATTTTTATACAGAGTATATTTAAAATAAAAGGCTAGTAAGTTTAATTTTTTTTAAAGATATTGCTCGCCTCGATATGTTCAGGTCATAATGGAAAATAATAAAAATAAACTTTAATAAAATAGACATAACGTCCAAAAGTGAAAGTGAGCCGGAAGGCCCAATTTCAACAAACAGGCTATTAGTTAACTGTTAATTGATATTAAAGTGATCCGGACAGGTCGTGAGGCGAGCGTGAGAGGACCGCGCTAATCGATACGATCGATCGAATCGATTCCGGTCATCGGATCAATTACTTTACTAAGACTTTTGACGTACCCTAATGCTCTAACTACATTTTAATTATTGTAATTAGATGGACTTTAAAATTTGGCATATATAACCCCCCTTTAAACTTGGAGGGGGAGGCTTTTTTCCAGCACTGGGAAATTCAATAGGCTATTATATAGCAGTGGTAGCCTCGCGGGCAAGAACGCCCGCCTTGAACGTAAGGGGTGCAAGTTCAAATCCCAGGCCCGCACCTCTGAGATAATTTTCATGTGCGAATGTCATTTTCAACAATGATTACCACTTGCTGAACGGTGAAGGAAAACATCGTGAGGAAACCTGCACGTCTATAGAAAGGCGTGTGAAGTTCACCAACCCGCACTGAGCCAGCGTGGTGGACTATGACCCAAATCTCCCTCGCATTGAGGGGGAATGTGCCCGGTATAATGGCAATAGGCTCGCCCCCTATTACATTGGGACCAAAAATACATCGGCGAAGTGTGCCCACACTTCGCCGAGATGCACTGTAGTGCGCCAGCACTACAGTGCACCTCTGCCTACCCCTTCGGGGAATACAGGCGTGATGATGTATAAATACTGAAGTGTAGGTACACATAAGAGAGAAAGCGAATTCAAGGTACGGATATTACCTACAATACCTACCGCTGTACAGATCGGTCAGGAACTTATTAAGATCTCATTTACACGTATGCTTTAAATATTTATCTATATTTTTTCGGAAACGGATGTTGAAATCCAATTGTAAAATACCTAGTTATTAACCAAATAACAACTTTATTACCAACAAATAAAGCACAACATTATCTAGGTACGTATTATAATCACCACGTTGATAAAACGCTTAAAGCCCTGCGTGCATTGGGGCGTCAAACGTCATGCGTCAAAATATTTGCCAATAACAAAACGAACTGTATTGACTCATAGAAAAAGCTCAATTGTCAACAAAGTGACATTGACAGATCGAACGAATTTAGATTCGTGGTGGCATCGCTTTTACCGTAGAAATTATTTTTACAAGCTTTATATTAGCTTGCAACGTATGTATGACCGGGTGGAATCTTCCAACTGAATTTTAAATCAGTTATCTTTAACCGATTGAGCTGAAATTTGGTATACACGCTTACCTTGGATGACAATGCAAGCTTAGCTATGTGACGTCATTCTGATTCCAATATGGCGGATCATCCAAGATGGCGGAATAGTTATTTATTCTGCACTACCACAGTATGGGTATCAAATGAAAGGGCTTGCCGAGGAGAACAAGAAAACTAAAGGCAATTAAATAAAAGCTTGTTTTTTAAAAGTTTTTACCATTCTTTTTTTATGTTTGTTGACACAGAGTTCGTTGTGCCAAATATTTTGATCGCGACATTTTGACGCCCCAGTGTGCGCGGGGCTTAAAAGTAATTATAATGAGTGTGTGAACACGGCCTTATAAATAAGCACGGTTGTTACATATTCAATTAAAATGCAATGTATCGATATTTCCGGATCACTACATACAGTTAACGGCCAATTAACGTTCAATTATTAATTATTCAGATCATACACATTATACGTTGTTTTATCTATACAAATAAATAAAATTGAAGGGTCTGTTTGTATATAAAGAATGACATAATAATAGCATTTAACTAAATTCATAAGTATAAAAGTATATAAGGTACCTACGCTACTTATAACGAAAACGCAATTTTAAAATGTTTTGTCCATCTATCTGTCTGTTTGATCGGGATAAACTCCCAAACAGCTGCTCCGCTTTTGATGGTACTTTCACTGACAGATAGTTGATGTGATGGTAATTGAAGATAATATATTTTTGGAAAAAAAATTGGTTTGTTATATGATAAAAAAAACCTTAGCACCTAGATTCTAGCCATGCTAAGTACCAAGTGAGACCGATTATGTAATTAATTTGGTAAGAGTACATACAACCCACGCAATAATATCATATACATGAATACCTCAAACTATTTATAGTTTATCGTAAAGCTCCAAATATAGGATATAAGCTATCAAAAGCATTAACCTTATTGATTCAATCGAAGGGACACAACTCAGAGTAAGATTGGCTTGCATACATTTCACAAGAGTAACTATGAAATGGATCTACTTGCCCATTCTTCCCCATAGGAAATGCATTCCTAACGGGTGGTAGAGTTATTATCATTTTTTGTTTATTGATGATTCATAAGTACCTGTTTCGTTTATGTGAATAAAAAAACAGTTTCTGATTGCTTGCTTTTGTAGAGCCTGGCTTACTGGGGTACTAGTTGGTATGTAAGGCGCGCGTGGTCCTAAAAAGACAGTGTAACATTCCAGTCGGCTTAGCATGACCGCGTAAACATAAGGTTTATCTTTTTCAACTGTCAGATATATCAGAAAAATGACGTCACACCGAGCCTTTTTTTTTTTTTTTTTGACTTACACTGTTGGCCGTGAGGTGGCCTTTACAGCTTTACCGGAGGAGTGGCGAGCGCAGAGTGCACTCCAACCAAGGCCTTAAGGGCGGAAAGGGGTGGCAACTAGCTCAAGGGCGCCACAGAGGGCACGAACTCGGCTTGGGCTTACCGTGAGGGGAGAGGTAGTGACTGCGCTCCTAGGTGCAAAGATGCACCTACGAGCGGAAGAGGGGGTTCCTCGACCTCGCCGGCGAGATCGGTGTCTGTTTGAGGCTGGTGTAGGTGTGTAGGTGTGTTGGTGGCCCTCTCAACGCCCGGGTCGAGGAGGGCGGTGATCGTGTCGGGAGGATCAATCAACACGTGCCGCGGACGGCGGCGACGAGTTGATGATGTGTGCGCGGGGTCTGGCTCGTAATTGCGGCTTTTTTAAAATAGCGTTCGGACGCTATTTTTAAGTGTTTACGAATTGAGAAGAGGCCAAGGTCGGAATGAAGATCTACGTTCCGTATGTACCACGGGGCACCTACAGCCCTACGGAGAAACCGGGACTGCACTACTTGCAGGCGGTTGATGTGTGTCTTCGCCGCGTGAGCGAAAACCACACTGGCATATGACATAATGGGGAGGATGCATGTTTTGTAAAGTGTCACCTTATTTCTAAGGGACATTTTACTCCGCTTGCAGATCAAATAGTGAAGGCGACCGAGCACAAAAGCTGCTCGGTTGCTCACCGTTCTAATGTGGGGACCGAAAGTAAGGGACTTGTCCAGAGTGACACCTAGATATTTGACGCGGTTTGCCCAAGGGATGCTTTGGTCGAACAGAGAGATGGTCCTTAGACTGAACCAGGGAGCTCGGGGACGCCGTGGGGTTCCCCTGGTAAAGAGCACAGCGGCGCTCTTTTCCGGGTTCACCTCAATGCGCCATTTCCGAAACCATTCGCCCAAAGAATCTACTGCGCGTTGGAGGGTGCGGGTGATAACGCCCCTATTTCTATGCGAGAAATAGAGAGCGGTGTCATCCGCGTATAGGGCGAGCTGAACTCTGTCCGAACGAGGGATGTCATTCGTGAACAGGCTATAGAGAAGGGGGGAGAGAACGGAGCCTTGAGGGACTCCTGCCCTAATGGGATGAGGGGCCGAGAGCGCCCCTTCAACGCGGTAGCGAAAGGTGCGGTTTGACAGAAAGTCTTGCAGGATGAGCACGAGACTGTCCGGCACACCCAAGAGGTACAGCTTGTAGATCAAGCCGTTGTGCCAGACCCTGTCAAACGCTTTCGCCACATCGAAGAAGAGGGCTCCCGTGCTGTGAGGACGCGGTCTATGAAACCCCTTGAGAATATGCTCCGTGAGGCGGTGCACCTGATGGACACAAGAGTGTTGGGCTCTAAAGCCAAACAGCTCATCTATGAGAATACCATGGGAAGTGACAAACTCTCTGAGTCTTGCATAGAGCAAGCGCTCGTAGAGTTTGGCAATGGCTTTAAGGAGACTGATGGGGCGGTAACTAGACGGGACAGTAGAGGGCTTGCCTGGCTTGTGAATGCCAATGACAATTGCATCTTTCCACTCGTCGGGGAAGATGCAATTGGCAATGGCGGCGTTGAAGACGGTCACAAGCAAGAAAATGAGTTGGGCGGGTAAGAGTTTAAGAACTCGGTTGGTAATGCCGTCGGCGCCGGCGGCCTTTTTGGGGTTAAGCCCCTTAATCAGATCCTTGACCTCTGTCTCGGTGGTTGGGCGGAGAGGTTCGGATGGGGGTAGGGAGGACCTGCGCTCTACTTCCCTATCTACTAGCTCTACGTGAGCGGGGTCTACGGGTTGGGAGCTAGTCGAGCATTGCTCTTCGAGAGCGGAAGCGAGAAGCTCGGCCTTCTCGTCATCGTCGAATGCGGGGGGGGAGCCTGAGGGGCGCGTAAGGGGGGGCATCTGGACTACAGTGTCTGATTTGAGAGCTCTCGCCACCTGCCAGTATGCCTGGTGTGATGGCGAAATCCCTCCTAGAAACTGATCCCACCTAGTATTCCGGAGTTCCGCAATGCGACGCTTTACGTCCCTCTGTAAGGCGCGCATGCGGACCCGGTTCTCTACGGTGGGGTAAGAGTCGTACGCTCTGATGGAGGCGTTCTTGACTCGGACTAGGTCTTTGATGTCATCCGGCAGGACGAAGCGGTGAAGATCACTCACTACGACCCGCTTGGAAGACTGGCTGATGGCCGAGCTTAGGTGTTCAGTGAAGGCACCTATGGCCTGAGACGTGTCCTGAGGGGACGAGATGGAGGTAGGTACATTTGCAATAGGTACCGAAGCGGTATCCGCCAAGGTAGTTCTTAGCGCATGCCAATCCAGCACCGATCGCGTGGGTGGGGCGGACGACGGGGTCGGTCCGAGTCGCATAAGGACAGGACGGTGGTCCGAGTGAAGCTCCGAGAGCACCTCTAAAGAGCGCAACGTTAAGGTTACCCCCTTCAGGAGCGCCATGTCAAGTATGTCGGGTCGGTGGTTCGTATTATTGGGGAAGTGGGTGGGATGCATTGGCGCGATTACGTCAAAGTCTAGTCGGTTAGTCAGGGCGTACAGACTGTTGCCATTGGGAGTGGAAGAGTGACAGTTCCAACTGACATGCTTACAATTGAAGTCGCCAGCCAGAATAACCGCGCTTCCCAGACCAAGGAGTGCTTCGATATCACTCTCGAGTAGAGGCTTGTCAGGTGGAAGGTAAATAGATGCAATGACTATGGCCGCGTGGCCGGTTAGAGAGAGACGACAGACTGAGGCTTCGATGTTAGTGAGCGCAGGGGGGTCGAGAGGGATGCAGTGCAGGGATCTTCTATAGTAAATGACAGTGCCACCCCCGCGGGAGGTGGTTCTGTCATTTCTAACCATAACGTAGTTGGCGATTTTGGGATCGCGAATGGAAGGTTTTAATAAAGATTCCTGCACTAAGAAGACATCAACTTGGTGGTCCCGGAGGAACTCACCAACTTGATGTCTCTGCTGGGAGAGGCCATAAGCGTTGAAAAACGCTAGGGATAGGTGTCTGGGTTTGGTCCTACAAGGGCGTGGATCCATTATGGGTTTCTATGAGAGAGGAAGGAGGTCATGGAGTCGTAGACATCCAAGTGTGACCCCACCGCGGCCATGAGGTCGTCGGGCGAGGTGGCTGTGCGGAGGAGGTGAGCCAGGGAACGCACTCTCTCAACGTTGAAGGCGTTGAACGCAATGCGCATCAAGGACAGGTCCGCGTTAAATGCTACCCCGCTCACAGAGGGCGAGGGGGATGGCTTAGATGGGGGGGGCACGGGTGCGGGAGCAACGGGTGAAGCCCCCACCGCGGTATGCGGCAAGGGTTTGACCCATACGTTGCTGGGCGCGGGTGGGGCGGAGGAGGGATCCCGGCGCTCAGAGGGAGCGGCTGCCGGTACTGGTACCGGGGGGCGGGGCGCAGAGGGCGCGGGAACGGTGGTGCGGGGCGCGCCAGGGCACCCGCGTCCGGTCCTCCCGCCGTTCCCCTTTGGAGCCTTGGGGCAACCGCGATAGTTCGCGGTGTGTCCCACGGTCCCGCAGAGGACACAGCCGGGTGGCTCGGTCGCGGTCTCCCTGTTGCGTGAGCATTGAGGGGTCGCGTGGTCCTCTAGGCACTTGACGCACCTAGGGCGAGCGTGGCAATTACGGGCCGAGTGCCCGTAAAGCTGGCAGTTATGGCACTGCGAAGGGGTGCCATTCTTGTGTGGGGGTTCCACGACTATCCCTGACAGAAGGCACAGGGATTTGATATTAAAAATTTTTCGGCCCTCCGGGGTGCGGTCAAGGACCACGAGGACCATATTGTAGGGGTCTTTGGAGCGTGCTTTGTGCATACGCTGCACTTCGCGGACGGGGAGGGACTGGGACATGAGGTCCTCTTTGATGAAGTCAGTGCTGACCTCCTTGGGGATCCCCCGGATAACGACCCGGAGGACGCGCTCATCTTCAAGTGCGTAAGTGTGATACGCAATCTTGTTTTCGAGCAAGAAGCGCGAAAGGGCACGGTGGTGGTCAGAGGTTTGCACCTTGACAGTGATTCCATGCGCAGACTGCCTCGCATGGAGATAATGGATACGGCGCTCGTGGAGCGCCCGAGAAATGCGCTCCCACCCACTCTTGTCTTGGATGACAATAGGGGGGGGCGGGGGGGACTTACGTGCGGGCGGGGATACCGAGGCTCCGGGTGAACCAGCGGTAGGGGAGGAGCGGGGGGACGCGGGATTTGCGCGTGGGGAGGCCACGGTGGCTGGGGTGTCGGCAGGGATGGCCCTGCTGACCTTCGGTGGCGGGAGATCGCGCTGCTTACGCAGGCGCTTCTTCCCGATGACCGGGATAAAGTCCTCTTCCGAAGAGGACTGGGAGGGCGAGGCGGCTGCATCGGCGACGGCGTCGACGAGCATGTCCGAATCCGACTCGGAGTCGGGTTCGGACACGGGATCCGCGGGGGTTACGACGGGCGCGGCGGCGGGTGAGGCCGGGAGGGAGAGGTCGGGAGAGGCTGGGGAAGACGCGGCATACTTGGATGCCAACGACTCAATTACCGAAGGGAACTGTTTGCTGACTACAGCGAAGAGTTCCCGAAGGAAATCAATGGAGGGGGAGCCTACGGACTCCATTGCCGGGGAGAGAGGTACCTGCTTACAGTCCCACCCTGTTACGACAGGGGGGGTGTGTAGTCTAGGTGTGCCCTAAAAATGTGCCTCGCCCCGCTTCCGGAGCGCAAACTGCGAGGGTGTGTATTGGTGTGTACCTATCACACCAACCGGCGTGCCTAGCAAGAGGCGATCGTGGCTAACAGCCCCGGGGCAGAGGAGCCGTAGCCGGGAAACCGGCTCGGTCCAAACAGACACCCGAGGAATAGGATGTAGGGAAGGGAGGGGTGGGAGGGCGATATCTGGCGCCGACTAGGGAAGCCCCCAAGGGCGGTTATGCCAGACCCAGCCGAGTTTACCTACCCCTGAAGGGGGTGGGTGAGCGCTCGGGGCACGCTCACTACCGACTTGTTGTCACCGTTAGGTTTCCCGCCGGTAGTGCAAAACTTGACCAGAAACAAAAGCTGTCTAAAGAAACAATAGGGCAACAGAGTCGTTATTAGAATAACAACAATGTTGCTATTGCAACTAGTGACGGCGTCGGAGGTGCGGCGCGGGGCGCGCAGGTGTGCCGACCAAGGTCGCCAACGGACGCACACAAAGCGCGCGAATGCGGCAGGTAGCGACGGGACGGGAGGGCGACGCGGGACGCGTCACCAAATCTGAGTACACATACAACAAAAATTGTAGTGTGGATACCATATAACCCGGCTTTGGACCGCCGTAATAACGGCAATCCAAGGACGCGGGTGAGACGACGGCCCTGGCCCGGAACGGACGAGCGACGCACAGCGGACGGACACGTGTGCACGCGGCGGCTGCCAGAGCGGGACTGTCACACCGAGCCATGTCCAGTACAAAAATCTCGAAGTGAAGTCATTTTCTGGACAAATCTGACAATTGAAAGAGATAAAACTTATGTCTACACGGTCATGCAAAGCCTACTGAATACGTCACCTCACATCCGTGTAAGTGGGGGCGGACGGGGTCGGGACTCGCGTATAATTCATATCGTCGCCATATTATTTCATCTCGTTAATCCGCGGGCTGCGTTCATTGCACCTGACTACCGGCATATTATATTGGACATCTCATTACTTCGTATAATTACATTTTACGCAGAGAGCACTATGTGGATCCATTGAGTTAAAGAAAACATTAGAATAGTGAAACATTTCCGTACGATAACATTAGTGACAAAAAGTAAACGCTCAGTCTTTTTGTCTCTGTCCTTCGGGTGTCAACCGTTTTGTTTGCGAAGGAAACCGTATTGCCCTGTAATACGACCTATAATGGAATTGTTCGTAATAAATGTGACGAATGGGTGCCTTACTATTTATGTAGATGTTATAATGGCGATTTATAAAAAAAGATTTTTTTTAAAGTATGCGCACTGAGTTTCTACGTAGATCTTCTCAGTTGAAATCACGTTCCGATCAGTAGTAGGTAGATAGTAAGTATACAAGACTTGACAATCATTTAGATTGATCATTTATTATTTAAATGTGTGCAAATCGCAATACTGGTTTACACACAAAACTAACGTTGCCGCCATTCTGATGTTATTCTTATTTTCTATGGTGACGCTGAATGATGTCAAGTGGAATAGTTCGAAACTCGAAGGTTTATGAACTCAAACGTTCAACAGTGCGGATATTTATAACATCGAAGTATCAAATGCTCGATGAAGAAACAGCTTGCGATCAATCTCTACTAATAATTATCGGTTTGAAAATGAATCTGCCAACCAAACAGTAGCAACGTTTCATTTATATGTTCTGTGATCGGTGCGGTGGCAATATTGATTTATTATAGCCCCGGGCTTGAATCCCCGACCCCTCGCCTCACCATCAAACACACATCAACTGCACAACGTATGGGCAGACATCATTTGTTATGATGTCTTTTTAATTGGGAAATAAAATGATAATAATAGATATTTATTGTCGTTGGGGCATCGTCGCGTGATTGGTAGCACGTGTAGGGTGTCGGTGCACCTCTTCTGCCTACCTCTTTGGAAAAAAACAGCTTGGTGATAACAAAAAATCGAAAATAAAACAGTGATTTCAGTACTAAAATTAAACTCACAATTAGATACCAATCAAGGTTTCAACCATTTTAATATTGACAGACAATTTGATCCGTAAACCCTAACTATGTTTGGCCATGTAGAGAGGATGAGTGAAAGAAGACTGATGCTAAAACGGTCTGTTCCAGAAAGGTCAAGTCCGTAGCACCCTCAACCGACGGAAGTGCATGAAAAGATGTATGACTGTGGATTTAGCGAAACAGGTATGTCAGGATCGTAGCATGTTGCAAACAGTAGTCTCTACCTACCCCCATGGGATACAGGCGTGAGTATATATAACCCTATCTAAATAATTGATAATCTAACTAAACAACACTTTAATAGCTAATATGGAACAGACTGGATTAGAGGTGCACAAACCAAATTAAACAATCGTTTGTTTGTATTCAGGGAGGACTCTACCAGGGCTATAAAGCGAGGTGACGTCAAATGCGCAAATAACTAGATGATTTAGCAATCGAGCTGACATCAAAGCCGCGGGGAGCGCTCGAGAGCTGCGCCATCAGGTGATATGAATGCACTGCGGACCGGTGTACCAAGACATACAGCGATACAGTCGCACTAGATGAGACATTTGCAATGTTTCTACAATATGGACTTATACAATATGTTTTAAAATGGGTAAACTAACCTTTAAAATATAGATTCTTTAGCGAATATATAAGAAATCAGAATCTTTTTACTATCGTTTTTGATTTCGGACGAGTTCAGTTTTCCCTGAAATGTTTATGCAACACAACTTTACAAGAACATTCTTAAACATTCATGCAGCTTTAGCATTAGCTGTTACTTTTGAACTATCTTTAATCTAACAATTAGCAATATTAGCATAACATAAAAGACAAGCAATCTAAACTAACTGACCATGCTAGACCTGTTAGAAATAAATTAAAGTATTAATTTTGAGGGAGAAAAAAACTTATCAAAATAGTTTACATTTAGCCCCAAACAACACGGGAGGATTATCTCGTAAGGCTCTAGTTTAGGAGAATAATAAAACATGGAAATAATTCACGAAATATTCAATCTGGTATATTTAACATAGTTTATTAGGTCCAAGTCAAATGAAATTGCAGAATACCTATCAATGGTATCGCCTAGACGTTTACCAATCAGACTGAAATCAAAGGCCGCGAGGTAAACTCAATAACTGCAGAACCAATGCAACCAATACCACACACATAGGAACACTAGATGTGGATAACAAACCTCTTATGTACGTTTTGATTATTTTGTTCCTATTAAAAAAAACTGTATGACCGAGTTCCAAAACTCTAACATGATCTAAATTTAAAAGATTCCTGATACTTTACTAATACTACTTAATAATAACATCTGTATCGATGACAGTAATAAATAAGTGATGATCTATTACTAACTGTTTACATTCAGTACTATTTTAATGCTTACAAAAAATATCACAAAATCAGCGTACAAAATATAAAAATCCGTCATTTTCTAGTCACAGTTATAATAATAATACTAAACGACAAATATTTTTAAAAACATAACACATATTATTTATATCGAGTTGTGAAAGGCTATTTGACTTAAGCGACAGTTTTTAGGGTTCCGTACCCAAAGGGTAAAACGGGAACCCTATTACTAAGACTTCGCTGTCCGTCCGTCCGTCACCAGGCTGTCTCTCATGAACCGTGATAGTTAGACAGTTGAAATTTTCACAGATTATGTAGGTATTTCTGTTGCCGCTATAACAAAAAATACTAAAAAACAGAATAAAATAAATATTTAAGGGTAAAAAATCACGTTTGTTGTATGGGAGCCCATACAACCAACGTGATTTTTTTGCTCGTTTTTATACATAATCTCGACTTGGTCGGTTTTTAACCTTACAGAAGATACTCATTCGACCCAGAAAAATTAGCTGATTCCAAATATATACCTATATATGTCAATATTGCCCAAAAATGTCGCTAAGTTAAATATCCTTTCACCTCTGGATATTTTTTTTTTATCAAAGTACGCTTCGTACGTATAAAATACTCCACCTATTACCACATCTATTGGCTCTGTGATCACTATCGCAATATCTGCAAGAGTATGCGCCGCGAGCAGTTTTTGGCACTCGTCGCCCGCCAACTTGCGCTGGCGTCCACTTGGCACTCCACCAATTTATATTTAAACCCTATTAAATAAAATGCCACTTTGTACTTGCTGATAAATTTTACGAGGCGTTTAGGAATGTTGTACATGTACCCGCCTCGTTTATACGTTAAAACACAGGCGTGTTTTCGGTAAATAAATTATGGACCACTTTGGTGTTTTGATTAAATTATTTTCGCAATCAAAAATAATAAATTTTATATTTTAATATTATTTTTGGACTGACACATTATTTTACTTTTTCATTGAGATTTGTGTTAAAATAATAACAAAATGCGCAATGTTCATCGATAAAAAAATAAGAGGAACTATACTGTCTCTGCTATTGTCTATGTTGTACCTACTCTCTGTAAACGTGCGTTGAAATAAATACAGCTTGATTCAAAGTTCCGCGACTTATTATTTCAAAATAACATCAATTTGTCTGAAAGTAGGTATTAATTAAGATCTTCAATATTTTGTAGAATCGTGCTGCAAAAATAAGTTTTCATATATATAAAACGTTAGTAACGAAGCAAAGCTTTCATCGACGGTTTTGCTATATATTTAAAATATAAAAACAGTAATATAATGTCACGAAAATAATAATATTTTATGTTGAAACATAAAGTAACATTTAATCTGTTGATCGACAATAAAACATACTTAAAGAATGCCAACGACAGAACAGGTTGGTAGCGGGAACCAGCGAAACGGACTTGATAACCTAAAAAAATCACGTCCACAACTAATTATACGCAGCAATCATCAATGAATCCATAATCAATGCCAAACAAAACATCAATTAGCCTCATAGAATTGCAAAACGAAAATGTGCGCGTGCGCACCGCGCTGATTGGTCGCTAGTATCGGGGCCGGCACGTCCCGCGCTGCGATTGGCCGGCACCAACAATTTGGCAAACAGTCAACAGGCGTGGCTTGCATGAAAAATCTAATATTGCAAGTTAGTTGACGGAGCAATCTGTTATTAGGGTCACTCAGCAATATGTCAGCGGCTCAGCGGCAGTCATTCTAAGACGCGTAACAGAGGTATTAATTAACACAGATCCGGGGCAGACCAAAACGACGACGGCAAGACGATCTAGTCACCTTTGCGGGTAATACTTCGTCACAAACAGCACGAGACCGCAGTGTGTGGAGGATTAAAGGAGAGGCCTTTGCTCAGGAGTGAGACACAAAATAGGCTAAAAAACCGGCCAAGTGCGGGTCGGACTCGCGCACGAAGGGTTCCGTACCATTTCTATAAAAACAGCAAAAAATAACGTTTGTTGTATGAGTGCCTTAAATATTTATTTTATACTGTTCACTAGCTACCACGGTTCATGAGATACAGCCTGGCGACAGACGGACGGACGGACAGCGAAGTCTCAGTAATAGGGTTCCCGTTTTACCCTTTGGTCACGGAACCCTAAAAAAAAAAAAATATTATGTTTATTTAATGTTAGGTATAGGTACTCATAATTTGTGCACTAAAATTGTTGGATAATTGATTTTAAGAGCTCACACGTTTAATTAATAGTTTGAACAGTGATTTTTTATTTAGTTGAATGGGATAAGATTTAGATTCTTTTCTACACAAATTACAACTACTTGAGTGTTATAGTATCCAAACTTACACGGCACCTAATAAGTACCGATATATATATATAATAATTAATCCGGAATATAAATAGATGATTATCTTCATTGTCGCTATACGCACACAAACATACCACTTTAGGATCTATTCACATGGCAAAGCCGGCTACTCAATAATTACGATAATTAATGTAACTATAGCGGCGTTGTGCATGTAAGCGACTTCCGTAAACCGACATCTCGTATGAACGCTTTCATTGATTCTGATTCCCAAACTACAACAAACCTAAATAAAACACTAACAACATTTCTGTCTTGTTCATTTAATATGGCTGTGAAAAGGACAGCAATACTGTTAGTTTGGCGCCAGTAACAATGTTCAGTCACTGTCCGTCCATTCCCATATATCCTGGATCCCAAGACGGCTAAACTATCGTAGTGGAGTAGCTATGACTACATGTTTTAAGGCAAGAAAACAACATCTTTAAGCAATCTGAGGTAAAATATGAACAGTGTAGACATACGATATTGTCACCTTGAAGCCATTGAACTAGTCTAATGGTAAAATAGCGAATATAAAAGATGTTGTTTTCATGTCTTAAAAATATACACAGTGTTAGGGAACTTAGGGCTCTGTAATAATCTGGTAGCCGGCTTTATCGTGTAAATAGAGGCGTATGTATCTAATTGATATTTTTGGGTTTTTACACCACTTATTATCTATCTGTGATCGTGTTACGTCGAAGTGGACACAGCTGTTTGATTGTTTATGTAATTAGCAAAGATAATTCATTAATAGTCGCGATGAGACCGATTATTCTGGGAAAAGTATACAACCGAATGGTATCAAAATTGGACTTTGAAATTCGATCATGACCTTTCAATTTTTTTTACCGCAAATTTTAAAAACTGTTCAAGTTCTGTTTTCTGAATATTAGTAGTCACGTCTCGTTGATGTAGCTTTCACCGTTAAATAGGGTTATGGATGTGCCGTAAACAAACTATAACTGTGATAAATATTTAAAGGTGTAACTCAGAAACTATGATAGCTAGGTAGAATCTACCTTCACCACGATAGCGGTATACCCGATACAAATGCAAACGTCTAAGTATTATTTCGGACTTCTGAAACACCCTGTATAAGTCAATATCGCCCAAACGTGTCGGTTATGCCAAATAGCCTTTCACCCCTCGATACGTACCTATTCAATAAAATGCTTTTATTTTGTGATTACAAACAGAAGCCTTCATTTCATTTGTTTGTATACATAAATTTAAAATAAATCTAATCTAAAAATCTATATAATTCAATATTTTATCTACTCTAAACGAACAACCTCATTCTCATTGAATGTAAAAAATAAAAAAACAATTGTCGTAGATACGAGGTTTTCGCATTATCGAAGAATTAAAATAGCTGGCGCGGGCGCTCCCCGAGGTGCTAATTAGCCTAATCGGGAATGGACAGCGAGCAGACCGCCTAAGATAAGATTGTATAGATAAGCCGAGGCTTACACTCATTGATATTAGCGGTGCCAGTCAATATAGAGAAATAAAAACGTGAGGAGCTTTGTACCTACCTACAGTACGAAGGTAATTATTTATAGTTTGAAATAGTATTAGTCTCATGAATGTTAATAAGTTTAACGTGGCTAATTATTTCTTCTTGTAAAAACTCCTTGTAGACTTATTATATAACTATGTACCTATGTTATTTTACGGTAATATCAATCTATCCATGGTTAAAGGTCGAATTAACTCAAGCGCCATTTTGGTAACTTTGCACGAAACTCCACCTCAATAGACGGAAAACAATTCGGTGATTCAAGCGATATATTTAACTCAATATCGCTCAACATGGCGCTTAAGTCATTATGCATTTTACCTTACCTTACTTTAAAAGTGAAAAAACACTAGACCAATATGTTTTTTTTGTTTGATAGCCCTAACACAAGGGCGATCTAAAAAAAATGGTGATACAAGTTAACCAAATTAAAATTTGTTACAATTTTGACATCACTTATCTTTGATGCAAGTTAAGTTATAATCCTTTGACAAGAGTATTGCAACTGTACTGAGAATCATCCCTGTAAATTGATAGAAACTTCTAAAAAACTTTGTGCTTGCAGTAGAAATATCTTATGATAAAATTTATTTTTTCACAAGATGTTGACTGTACTTAAGATTACATTATTTAATAGTATGAGGCTATTAAGGGCGGTTACAAGCGATGTTGTGCGGACAGGGCGAGTGCCGGGACCACCCCGGGCAGCGCGGCGCGGGCGGTTACATTTGCATAAAAATGCCCGGACACGCGCCTTAATTGATTGTGTGTAGTATACCTGTACAGGCGAGTGGTCAAGCCTTATACAAGAATAACATAATTTAAACTATAGACTCAACTCGAATCTTCTATATCTATACATCTATATACATATACATATACAAATAAATAAAATTGGAGTGTCTGTTTGTAATATCAAAATAACACTTTTTTACCAAATGCGTATATACGATACCTATAACGAAAACGCAATTTTAAAATTTTTTGTCTGTCTGTCTGTCTGTCTGTCTGTCTGTTTGTTTGAGGTAAACTTCTAAACGGCTGAACCGATTTCAATGGGACTTTCACTGACAGATAGCTGACGTTCCAAGGCGTAACTTAGGGTACTTTAATTTTAGAAAAAGCATTAGTGTTCCGCGGGAAAAACATAATACCCATATTTCCGGGTAATCTTCCTAAAGTCCACGCGGGCGAAGTCGCGGGCACAGCTAGTTTAAAATAAAAACGCCAGACTTCACCACATGTCCAAAATATAATCCCAAAATAAGCAAAGCTTGTACAATGGGTGCCATATAATGGATACGGGGCGATCCCACTTACACCCAGACTAGGACAAATTCCAAAAAGGCCATTTCCAAAATTTGTAACTAGCGGGAATCGAACCCACTACCACCTGGTCCAGGGACAGAAGCGGCCTACGATCGAAACACCAGACCAAGCCGCTCCGCGTCAACTTTCCGCCGTCGCCATCTTACTTTTGGTATCGACAAAGATATGGAGGCATTCCTTTGTATATAATGTGTTTTATCACTGAATTTTTACGTTCATTATATTTAATCTGTCTGACACTCTAACTTGAGAATACTTGACACACAGATATAAATATCCCCAAAAAAATACCTAAGAAAATTATATTGTTATCTGGAAAGTAAAAAATAACTGATTTTATATTTTTTATACTTTTGAGATTATTTTTAGCAATAACTTACTGAAATAAACTAGGTAGGTAGCTAATTAACTATATTTTTTTTTAAATTATTACATACGTCGAAACATAACGAAAAAATTCGACCAATTTGACGTTTTGTTTCGACAAAGCGTCGGAACAAAATCATGTGAGAATTGCCCCGCAGTTTCATAACCCGCTAGCAAAAAAAAACTGATTTTCAAAATAAAAAGAATTATAATAATCTTGCCTACAGTTTATAGAATTAAAATCGGATTATACTGTATGTATTACCTATGTACTTGGTTAATAGTGTCACATACAGATTAGTTGCTAATTGTTGCTTCAAGCACAAACAACACAGATAACGATCTCTCCGCAGATAATAAAATATATATTTATCTTACAGGCAGACAGCTGTCGCAATTAATTGATTGATTTTAAATGTTTATTAACTGTATAGATATAAACCATTATCCCGTAATTATAAAATATCATTCACTAATTATATATCAATAAAAAGCAATCAGTAATTATCGATAACGTGCGTTAAGCTATATGTGTAGGTATTTATGTATTTACTTATATATGAAAATCACTTACTGTTTGTTAGTCTCGCTACAACTCAAAAATACATCATCTGTGAAAATTTCAACCCTTTAGCTATCACGGTTCATGAGATACAGCCTGGTGACAGACGGACGGACGGACGGACGGGCGGACGGACAGCGAAGTCTCAGTAATAGGGTTCCTGTTTTACCCTTTGGGTACGGAACCCTAAAAACGGCTTGACATTTACGAATTAATTTTTTGTTCGCTCTAGGCCTTTCTAATATCCTATCACCCCTCGATATAGGATTCCGCTGCTAAAAAAAATATTTCAATTTTAAAATGTAAACCCCAATTAACAAAATACTTGTCTGCCTAACTGTACTCCCATAAATCTCGGCTCGCTACTCCCTAGTACAATTAGGCCCGCACTCGACGCGATTTAATTGTACCCGACTGTACCACACCATTTTCATTCCCTTTACTGAACCGCATTCTGATGTTAGCGATTCTATGAATCTACAATGAATAATTGAACGTAAAAGGTAAGTATCGTGAAGAAGTCTACGGGGAACCTAACTAGTTTTCATTGGACGCGCGTGAAGTCTGCTAAATTGCACTATCCTATTTAAGGAGAATATTTTCCAGGCTACGAAGAGTAGCATATAAAAAAAAATGAAAAAAATGCCCCCATAGGCCCATAGGTAATTTCTACGCCTGTTAGGTAAATGAGGCTTGAATAGAGGACTTGAACAGTATAATACATAATGTACAGTATGTTAGAGAACTAACCACGAGAATAGTATAACTAACATAATGTACCGATCGGCGTGCATTACATAACCGCAATTCAATCAGCTCTGCGGTTCCGTGGCATGTGACTAACAGACACACAGGCATTAGCGGTATGTAGTGATTGATTATGTAACTATAAACATATCATATAATAATGTGTTTCCGAATGCTAAAGCTCTGCGCAAATAGACGCGTCTATAAGTGCAACACCTTTTTTTCACTACCGTACAATAGAGCTCTTATCTTTGCGAAATTGTAGAAATGATGGAATAAGATGAGGAATGGCTGCACTAACAATTAGCGGGTATTCTGCATTGTCAAGTACTTAATAGCAAGGACGAATTCAATAAATATCTACCTACTCTAAATAAAGAAATGGGTAATAAAGGTGATAAAGATGGCTGATAAACTATGGTTATTTTATGAGTAATGTATCCCTACTACATTATTCAATGAAATGTCATCTATGACGCGTAAGAATTTAGTCGCGTCGTCGCGTGGCTTTTGCCATAGAGAGTCAAACTTTAGGTTTACTACACAGAAAAAAAAAACAATTGATTTTATAGATTTTGTATGTACAAAATCTATAAAATCAATTGGTTTTTTTTTTCGTGTAGGCCAAAAATCACTTACAAATAGTCATATTCTACCACCGGTTCGGAATGCTGCTTCTACAGAGAAGAGCCGGTGAGAAACTCAATGGTTACTCTTTTCAAAATGATAATTGCGAGTAATACATTCTCAGGAGCAGCAACGCCATGAGAGCAGACAGCACCTTTGCCACAATACTAGCGAAGAATTATACTCACGGCAGTCTAATATTATAATATTTTAGACAAGATTTTCAAGTTTCTATTGAGTTATCAATCTTTATTAAAAAATGAAGTATGTTCACACTTGATCTCAATCTAAGCAACGCAACAATGGAGTGTAAGTGGGAGCGATACCCAGACTGAAAAATTCAACAATTCTGTAGTCTGCACGACGTTTATTCAATTTAAAACGTGGTGAATACAAAGCTAGCAGGAGTTTAATGGCGCTTCCAATTTAGTAACATATAACGAGTGTACATTTACGCTGCACCCCGGCACCCCTGGGTGAGCCAGTCGCCTCGCACCCTATAATTTCACAGTATTGTTGATTTGGCATGCCTGGCGTTGCGCTCATTATTGCGAACTCATATTTGTAAAGACAATGATTAAATTTTAATATTTGATGCGAAAGCAATATTTATTATTAAAGTATTTTTTGATTTTCTATTCGTATATATTTTAAATAAAACTTGAGTCCACATCAACCATCAAGGAGCAATTTATTTATTTAAAGGACGATATAAAACATCGGGTTAGTAGCTTATGCCCCCAGTATCAGTTCCCCTCGTATCAGTTGCCCACAGTTTCAGTTGGCAACGGTAAATTTTATTACCTTTGTTAATTGTAACTTGAAAATCACGTAAAGCTAGCTGAATATATAGAAGTTTAATTCGGTTAACCCTAAATTAATTTAAAAATAAATTTAACTATCAATTATTTACAATATATTTTATAACAACACTAAAGTGTTCAACACTACTGTAAATGGGACATAACTTTCTACAAATTTAGTCGGGTTTGCGTAAAAGTTTACGCGAGGACGCAGGTAAACGTCAGTTCATAAATTTCAGACAATATTCGTCAGCAATTGCAACTTAACAAAACAGGCCCATTTCCCCAAACTCATCACTTTATAAAAAGCACAATATAATGGTCCGTGCACCCCTCGTACGTGCGCTATCACCGCGCCATCGCGGGGGTAGGCAGAGAGATCAATTGCACCTCCGCGTGGGGAAGTCTTTATTAATGGACGCTTGTCTGTAATGAATTAGGTGGTGAGTTTTATGATGACAGTGCTGCGAATAAAAATAATAAAGCCCCAAACAGACTAAGGCGTCAAGATGCGCGCTATAAATTTTTTGCTAATACCAAATGGAGCTGTAGTAACTCACAGAAAAAGCTCATTCTTCAATGAAAAGTCATTGAGGACGCGTGAATATATTACAACAGAAATTCAATCTTTATGTATATTTATACAGAGTTCGTTTTGGTATTGGTCTTGACGCCCCTGTGCACTCAGGGCTTAAAGTGAATGAATTATGATAGAAACGAACTTTTTATTTTTCTATATTAGTTAGCAAAGCAAGTATTTTATCATGAAAATCTCAGAATGATACCAGAATAATAAATAGGAGAAAATGAATATTCGATGAAAATGTTTTACGTTCGACAAAACCGCGTACGTAATCCGTGTAGCCGATGAGATGTTGTACGATCAGCAAATACATATTTCAGTTGTCCGTATCCTTTATTAAGCGTAAAACATCTAAAACTCACATTAACACCCATTAATTCTATGGTAGTCATTCAATATTTTCTAAACTACAGTCGCTATGATGTCTATAAGAATACGAAATGAGCTAAAAACATTAACTAAAACTAATTAAATCTAATTTTAGCAATTGATTGCGTAATATTGCATCAAATAGATCGTAATATTGGACCGTAAAAACATAATCTAAGTGTAGAGTCCCATGTTACGGAGTTAACTCGTCATCGGGAACTATTAGCGTACGATCGGGCGCGAAATGTTATTTGAACAGTAAATCAACGTGGAATTGTATAGAGACACGGCGTTTTAATAGATGTCAACTGTATAATAGTGGACGTTATGAAATGTGAAGATTTTCATAGCTGAAAAACTGTAAGATAAATTTAAAAATTCAATTAAAACTGGCAGGTGACAAGAGCGCTGGCTCTTTCCTCGCTCAACGAATAGGACTTGCTATTCAACGAGGAAATGCAGCCAGCGTTCTTGCCACCATCCCACGCGGATCAAATCTTTTTAAATTAATCATTATAAATGTTTTCTCCTTTTTTTTTTAGTTATTAATATTGTATCTTTGTAACTGACGTAGCCGAGTGGTCGAACGCACGCCTTGCAAATCAAAGTGTGCAGGTTCAAACCCCGGCTCGCACCTCTGGGTTTATGTGCGAATCTCATTTTCATCTGAGATTACCACTTGCTATGAAACGGTGAAGGAAAACATCGTGAGGAAACCTGCACGTCTATAGAAAGGCGTGTGAAGTTCACCAACCCGCACTGGGCCAGCGTGGTGGACTATAGCCCAAAAATCTCCCTCGTATTGAGGGAGAATGTGCCCGGTATAATGGCAATAGGCTCGCCCCCTATTACATTGGGACCATAAATACATCGGCGAAGTGTGGGCGCACTACAGTGCACCTCTGCCTACCCCTTCGGGAATACAGGCGTGATGATGTATTATTATTATTATTGTAAAAAAAATATTAAAATTAAGGAGTTCATTGATTGATATTGATTGATTGCCTCTGCCATTCTCGGGTCCAGTTGAAAGACTTTTCTCATATTAAAACTTCAATTAAGAATTTTGTATAAAAGTTTACGGAACTGTTGTAATAAGTTTGTTTGATCACTAGCCGCTAAAACTTTTACAATTGAGCATCCGGTTTTACCGTGTGATAAAATCCTAGTAACCTTAGATTGACTGACGATGTATACTGAAGATTGACTGAATGTATCGTAAGTAAAAACAAAATGACTTGAGACCGTCCACCAAGGTATTATTGCAACACACACAAATATGAAATAATTTCTTAGTTTTGGTATTCAAAATAAAAATACTGCAAAATAAGTGATGAACCCTTTTAAAGAGCGAAAATGTATGAACGAGTAGACCCTGACAAAAGACTTAGGTCCAAACATCAAAAGGATTGAATACTAGAGCGTTTTTGTTAAGTCTTTTGACTTGACAAGAATCGAACGCGTAACCATCTGGTGCACGCTCAAGCTTAAACCATCCACCACCTGCTCGGTATTCAAGCATGTACTTTGAAACACCCGGCATAAGAAATAAATATTCAGAGTCACACATAATAAAAAAGCTGCAAGATTTTTGTAAAATTTCCTATGATTTCTGTAAGCTCTCGTTTGCATGGATTTTTCAATCATTAATCCTCGACGTCGGCGTGGCCAGCAGTGTTCCATTTACCCATGTTTCCACGTATCACCAGCGAACGACTTTCACGGAAACTGTCATGTCGGCAGCTCTTACTGCTTGTTGGTTTTTATGTTTATTTTCATATTCTCTTTAATTCTTGGATTTGTATTTTTATTGGAATAGAGCTTAATAATAAAGTAGGGGCGATGATTTGTGAAAATAAAAAAGTACATTACCAAAGAAACACACATATCGCTGAGTCTATATGCATCGATAGGCCCCAGTAGCATCCGAATGTATGAAAAAAAAAGGAAATTTGTATCTCGTGAACATCCATTTCAACTCACTATAGCCCATGTATTTTATTTATTTATGTTTGTGCTATTTTCAATAAATGTAAGATAAAGTAACAACTAAAAACAAACGAATTTAACTAAATTCGTTTGTTTTTAGTTTTACAATGAAATGTAAAGTTAATTAAATCTAAATACGTACAAGAAGGTACCTGCTATTTAAATTAGCACTTCATGAGTACAGTCTAGTACAGTACTGTGATATTTACTTGAGTGCAATGCTGAAATATTTCTGGATACATTGTTTTCGATATTAAATACGTAAAATAAAAACAGGGACGATTAAATAGAAGGAACATTTGAACGTCTAAAATAATAAAAAGAATGCACTCGACAAACTATCCCTGTCCTCTTCGCCCCACATTCCCCCGTCAAATAAACTCTACGTAGCCTGAAATTCAGAGCAATTTCTCGGCTCCAGCGTCGCGCTGTCGCTGCCATGTCGTCGCCAGATTAAAAAATAATACTCTATTTCGTAGAACATTCGATAATCTGTGAACATGTCCGATGTTTGGATTATTTTTTTCTTCTTAGTGTAGATTTACTTAGATTGTTTTAGTGGTATTTTGGTGTGTGAAAACCATGTGTCATTTCTCTGAACGCTATATATTTTAAATTTCACTAAAATAATATGGATTTCTATATATTTTGTTTATATTACATAGTACTCAAATACATGCATTGCTGATTACTTATAATTACAAAGAAGTTAACAATAAAAAACGAATAAGAAAAAAAATATGTAGAAGATTTGCTCGCTGATGCCTGCTTAATTTCCTCGCTGAATAGCCTTTATCCTCTCGTGGAGCGCCGAAACGGTCTGCTCATGAGTAGCAATTTTTAGCCAACAGCTTATCTGACATATGAATAAACAATAATCTGCATACAACTTAACCTAACCTACATATTATAAGTAGAAGAATTGTTGGCGTGATGCAGCAGATTTTTTTCCTAACATCTTAAGTAACAGCCCATTATCTAAAGTGTACCCGTTATTCTCACGCATATGTACCTCTGCCTACCCTGTCCGGCAACGCATATGTGATGATGACATATATTTTTTTCAAATTCGAACTTAATAACAGTCATCTGTTCTTAATAACGCATAACATCATTTAATTTCTGAGAACTGTAAACTAATCGCTTTGCTAACCAAACGCGAGAGATCAAACCGACGCGCGCTGTATATCCGTCGCGGCGGAGTTGGAGATGCGCGCGCGCACCGCGGATGCCGAGATCAATCACATGTAGGGTTGACAATTGCCAATACAGTCTCCTTACTGCCAATTCACATAATTTGGGGTATTTTTCTTCCATTCATGCTCCTAACTTTTAATTCTCCTTACTCTCATTTTTTATAAATTCTAATTCCCTCTACAATATATTTAAAATACTATACATCAATATAAAAGTATGTTATAATGCTTATATAATTGAGTTATAGAATTGTATCAAAGAGTTGTATAAATTTGGGCTGATTGTTTAGTTCTACATTTTACCGCTATCATCTAATTCAATACATGTTTCAAAGACCTTTTGAATTAGCTCACAATTTATGTATAATATGTTACAAACATTCAAAATACTGACTCTTTCGACTGATCACATTATAGGAACCGCTTTTCAAACAGGAGGTAGAGTTTGATCACTTTATGACAAGTTGACTGTTATGATTTTCTTTAAATAAAAATATAAATTAATACGATTTTTATTTAATTTTTTTTGAACAATTTATTGTTCGTTTGCCATAGTTTTTCGAGCAAAACCTAAGTTTTAAACCTTTTGTGGTGCCCATTGGAGGCTGATAGTGTCAACATTTCTTATCGACAATAAATATTATAAGCCATTATTCCCTCCTTAAAATACATCAGCTTACATCAGCCCTATGCGACGTGTAACCTGATCGCAGGAAGCTCGCAATTAACGTGATGGGCGGCGGCGGTGGTGCGCCCGCGCCGGTCAACTGCGGGACATCGGATCCGCCTATGCGACCATCCAAAACATTTAACATGACGTGTCAACCAATTTTAATCACGACCTGGGGCCCAATTTTCCAATACCACCAATATGACGTTTCGTTTCAACATATTATGTCGAATTAGAAATGATGTTACATAGAACACGACTTCAGGCCTCCCTACTGGGGCGTTGAAACTCGCACGTCAAATTGTTTACCAATACCAAAACGAACTGTATTGACACAAAAAAAAAATGTTAAAAAAACTTTTTAAAAACAAGCTTTTATTTAATTGCCCTTAGTTTTCGTGTTCTCCTCAGCAAGCCCTTTCATTTGATACCCATACTGCGGTAGTGCAGAAAAAATAACTGATTCCGCCATCTTGGATGATCCGCCATATTGGAATTAGAATGACGTCACTTAGCTAAGCATGCATTGTCATCCAGAATAAGCGTGTATACCAAATTTCAATCGGTTAAAGATAACTGATTTAAAATTCAGTTGCAAGATTCCACCCGGACATACATACATTGCAAGTTAATATAAAGCTTGTAAAAAGTTCAAGAAATTGACTATGACAATTCTCGTCCGCAATGAAGGGAAATGTACCCGGTATAATGGCAATAGGCTTACCCCCTGTTAGATGGGTGCCAAAATACGAAGTGTGTACTGTAGTGCACTTCTGCCTACTCCTTCGAGGAATACAGACGTCATAATGTATGTAATAGAGACTAGTATATTAAACTATGTATAGTAATTTCGATCTAAATTGGCGACTGACCGCAGAAATTGATCAATAACAATCAGCTTAATCCGTTTATGTAATCCGCAGTCATTGCGCTTGTTTCCACGTGGGATGCGACGGCCCAGGGGAGGGGCGAGGGGAGGGGGAGAGAGGGGAGGAGGTGCCGGGGTCGGTCTAATTAACCTCTGTCGACTGTATCGGTGAACGGTAGGGTTAGGAGGTATAATTCATTTAGTTTGCGTTGGGTTGTATTTATTGTAAGGATTACAGATTTGAATCTAAGTTCGTTTTATTTATTGCACAGTTTTAGGGAAGAAAAAATGAAACTAATAACTACCGAGTAGATAACGTAGCAATAAGATTATGCTGTAGTTGGTGATGATGATAATGATGGTAAGGAATATAAGGTATGATTGAAAAAAAAAACAGTTTTAGTTAAAACGCGTTAAACAAATAATTTGTCAAAACTATAATATAATTAAATGAAAGTCATATATTTTTAACTAAGTATGCCTTGATGAAGACTGGATGCCTATTCATAGGTAGTCATTAGGACATCAAACTCTACCAATCTTAGATACCTTTGTGAATTTGGTGGTAGAGTCATATATTATTCATTTTTGTGTTTATAAAAAAAACATAAATACCTGTATTCATAGATAAAATCTGATTCTGATTCTATAAATCTAGTTTTAGATGTTCCGTTTCAAACTGTACAAAGTCACGAAGATTATTATATGTAAGTATATAGAGTGCAATAAGCACTCTACCATCCGTAAGTGGAACATCAAACGGCAATAATTGCACAGATCGGAACACGCGCCGTCTAAAATAGCTGCAAGTCTGCGATGAATCAGTGAACGGTTCCCAACTATCGCTACATAGAGCGTGCAAAATCACGATGACCTTATAATATGTTGAATATTCGTTCTACTATCAATAGCTAGTTTAAAGTACCCAGCCTATTTCTTCATATATTAGATACAAGTAGTTGTAGTCAAACTCTACTTTGCGTATTAAGAGTTTCTAGTCGCATGGTCAACGACAAGAAGTCTATGATTTTGTCCGCAGTTGACTAAAAGTCTTAGAATGTCGTAGAAAGCGAATATATAGGACAAGTCCATAGGACAAGGGAATCATCCGCAATCCTTAACATATTCATCAACTATTTTATTTATAACGTGTATTTATTGAATTTTCTCTTGATATTAATAACTTGACACCGGCTGAAATACTTGCTAACCGCAAATGAAGACAATCCTCATCTTATTTCATTATTTAATTCATCTCGTAAAAAGAAGAGGGTGTACCATGCAATTGATTATCGCCACGTACCTAATACTATGAGTTTTGCTACTAAAAATGTTATTTAAGGAAAATAGAAGCTTCAAATCGCAATATTCGAATATCTCCGTAATATTGTCCCGTTCGTCATACAACGACGTGCACTCCGCACTTTGATCTACCACACAATGTAAAACCACCTCTAAACATACAAACATACAGCTCAGATTCCACTGTCTCAAAAATTATCGACTGAGATCTATGGTTTCCATTTTAGTGTGAACACGTTCATTCAATGGCAAACTTTATCGTGTACCGTTAAGGTTTATTTTCATTTGATTCATGATTGCGGATCTATTCTACGATTTCAAAGGCTCAGTAGCAAAGTGAGCTCTACTGGGTCGTAGTATAGTTTAATTTAGCGTGGCTGCGATGGCTAGACAAGCAATACCGAGTGTGTTTGACGCACGTATAATTGGTGCGAAATGGGCCGCTCTCCCTTTATAAACTGTTGTTAAAGGCACCCATCTATTAGGACGTAACATCCTATTTATAATTTGCATAACGTTCGCTCTCGATTGCTTTGCTTGCATGAACAAATAAACATGATAAAGTAGCTTCGACCACGTGGTCGACGGCCACGCAGACGTCTGCGTGGAATTAAAAAGGAAAGTAAGTTATTCCTTATACCATCTAGATTTACTATCTGCCAGTGAAAGTCCCGTCAAAATCGGTTCAGCCGTTTCAAAGATTACTAGGAGCAAACAGACAGGAAGACAGAAAAATTCCAAAAATTGTACTTTTAGTAAAAGCTGTTACAGACACTTCAGTCTTATTTGTGATGAAATATGAACAGTATAACAACAGCCGACTTCTAAAAATTTTTTTTTTTTTTTGTTTCACGGCAACGTTGTCGGAACGTCGAAATGTGACATATTTAGAGTATTACGTTGATGTCGCAACGTTGTCGGCTGTGCTGTTTTTGTCTTTGATAACAGCACCCCTAAATCTGTAGCAATCTGATCCTTGATTATGAACCCGCGATGTTTTCAGCTTCTCAAATAACTCGTTACGTTCTATTAATTGACGGTCTTCCGTCCCACTCACTCTATGCGCAGATAATGAAGTGTGACAGAGATGTAAGTAATAGGGGTAATTGCGTAGGGGTGAGAGTTGAAAGATCAGTGATGCTGATGGTGGGTATAATTAATAGGGGTTGTTTAGCGGTTGTTACCATTTTAAAAATAAAAGTAGTCAAAGATTTATTTTCAATATCACGATTCTTTATAATAATAAATTGGAATCTGTTTTTCTGGTGAGTTATGCGATATTTCACGTAACAAACCTATGTAAATAGCTAGTGGACTCTTATCAAAATTTGAATATATTTTCCAGAAAAATGCCAATTATACAAATAAGTCTCATTGTTTTATAATCTTTCACGGTCTTGAGGCAAACATTTTTTTCATTTAATGTCGTTTTCGTAATTGCTAGGCTCCAGGTACGATTCCCTACCCCCAAGCTATTGTAAGCTGATGCTTATTTAACAAAATATGATTATTTAATAAACTGTTGACACGAGCCCAGTCCCAACAACATTAGCTTAATCAGAGCGGCTAGCAGCATTACTAGTAAGGAACCTTATGTTGCAAAACTTTTTTTATACTTTCTAAAATTTAATTTTGATTCATCATGTATATGAAGCTGTGTGAACTATAATAATTTAATTATGGCCAATTCACCTCTTCAAATTTAAATCCATCAAAATGTATTTGAATGTGACTCAGCCTCATTCCATAATTCTTTATGAGTTCGTCAAATTTATTGACCCTTCGAACCGGAACGAAAGCCTTACAAATATTATTTTAAATCCCATTAATTTCCCCATAAACCGTTTATGGTATAAACGCCATTAGTTAACCGGCTCGCGGCCGACAGACGAATACTTGAGCGTATGTAGCGCCTTGAATCCTAAACGTCTCGATCTCTACATTATTACTTTATTATAAACGCCGTAACAATTGTAACTTGAACTACGGATGTTTCTTTTAATACATCAAGTATAACAAGCTTTCTTTGTTTATATAGGCTTGTTATTAAACGGTTATTAGGAATTTACAATCAGAAAATTACTGCCAGCCAATTTTATGAACTTGGATTGTTAGATAATCGTTTTACGTAGAGGCAGTAGTGATTAGAAAGCGTTAAATACGCGTATAACTCGCTTTACAGCTATTCTTTGTAGATAATAGATGTATAGAACACTCTTTATTGTACACCAAACCGAGAACGAGAAAAAAACAAACAAAAATATAAAGGTTTTAAATAATAGTCTAAATTAGGCGTAGTTGGTATACACTCTTAGAAGGGGTATATGCTATTAATTTCTTGATACGTATTGCATTCAAACTAGAATTATAGTACTAAGTAGAGCGGCTCTTATTTTTGGTATGTAATAATTATTTTATTACACGATAAAAAGTGAATGAACCATCAATTTCAAAATACGAATCAAATTTATGCAAGAGACGTATTTTTCACAAATAAATTATTGATACAATATGAAACTATTGACAGCTCAAATTAGTCGCAGTACGATAAAATCCAATAAGTTATTGATACGCTGGCCAATTTGTAGTTCAAACGCACTCAGTTCAACGTAAACTGGCCGCTTAAGCATTCAGTATAAACCTTCTCATAAACAATTGCTGAGCAACTGACAGTTTTATTTGAACGCTTTATGACGTCGCCCGTTGCTTATTAAAGGACCAATTTAAACCATTATAGTGTTCATAAAAGCGTACATCATCCTGTTTTGTTGTTGTCTCGCTTGTATGTATAGGAAATTGATATATTTGTCTCGTTCTGAGACGTCGGGTATGGTTTACGGGATTCCAAAGTGAGGTATTTTCGAAATAGTGATTTGTTCGCGATAAAATGGAATTTATCGATAATGAAATATGATTAATCATTGCAGCAATAGATTTGTTAAATGGTTTGCCGTAAGTGGGTATAAACATTGCACATAGGAATACTTACATGGAGAAAAAAAAATCCAACTAAGATTTTGGCCCTTGCGGACTAAAGGTGTATAATTTCCACAAACCAAACAAAACCCGCATATAAAGAAAAACGTTAACCGAAAACATTCAGTAAAAAATATGTAGAGATATAACAAAGTGCAGACATAATAAAAACATTACCCAAATGTAACATCATAATTTAACGATTCAAATTCATAAACATCGATAAAAACATAATTCGCCACATCACTACCGCAAACGAGGCATCATACGACCAACATAACAAAACAGTTCACCAACACAAAAGTTTTATATTCTCAACCTTATACAGTCGTATTAAGGTGCTGACAGTTAGATTGTGATGGTAAATGTAAGATGGTGCCGCATAAGTGCTCGATGAATGCTCGTAGTGATTTTATTTGATTGTTTATTCGTGTGATTTGTGACTCCCCTTTGCCATTTATCGGATAAGGCACCGTGTTCACTTGCGGAGTAATTCTGTTTATCACAGAGTATCGATCTGGATAAGTATAGAGGGTGTATCAGAAGTAAGAAACAATATATTACACGAGGATCGGGTAAACATTTTGGTTTAAAAAAAACCCAAATTGGAAAATGATTTTTTTTTCGCCACACATTTTTTTAAACTTGTAATATCACGAATCCTATGCAACATTTTCAAGTGCCGTCTTATAAATATTAGTCACCCTTTGTGGATACAGTTTACGCTGTTAAAAGACCCCTCATAACCCCCCGGTTATGCTTGTGCTGCAGTGCACAGAGAAAAAATATTTCCAAAACCAAAATGAAATCTATATTAATATAAATAAAGATTTAATTTCTGCGGTAAAAGACAGATAAGAATATAATTTCATTGAAGAATGTTATTTTTCTATGAGTCAATACATACCGTTTTCGTTTTGGCAAATAATTCGAAGAGAATTTTGTCGATACAAGACGATACCTGTGACAAATATTTTATGGTGTGTAACTCAGAAACTATGATAGGTATGGTCTGCCTTCAATATGCATCTACATATTAGCTACCTGCCGTATATGTACCTAAAATACAAAACCACTACAGTTAGATAGTGAATAGTAGTAGTAGCCCCTATAGATAGTATTATGTTATTGCACATCCGTACTCGTTAAACCCATAACCGTCCAGCAGCTGGCTCTAACCTGTAAATACAGCCTAAAATATGCAAAAAGCTCGTAGTAGAGCAGAATGTTGTACATAGATTATTTTCGCAAGTCAATATACCCGCACCTTTACTCAAAGAATCCAAGTGCTCATCGGGTATTACGGCCGGCGCGGGCGCATGCACTCATAAAGTGTCAATGAAGCCGAATGAAGAGTGACGACTCGAGCGAGTGGCGGCGGGTATTTCAAGACTGTGCGGGACTCTGCTGAACATTCGTGACATTTCGGGAAATTGTTAGACTTTTTTGGACATTCGTGGACATTTTTGGACATTGGTGGAAATTGCAGGATATTATTGGACGTGGTTGGATATAGCAGGGCATTGCAAAATATTTCAGGATATTGTAAATCATTGTTGAATATTTTGGGCATTTTTGGTCATTGTGGGACATTTCAAGAGATTCCGAGAAAATATAGTGTTGTTTTTCTGTCTGAGCACCGAGCAATTTCATTATATTTTGTAAGAACAAACACTATAATTGTCATCTCTTCTCGTTACGCAAATAAATACAATTTGGTAAACATAATAAAGTGTAGTATATAAAACACGGCCGGTCACTCCGGATATTTTAATAGCACTTCTAAATGTCAGTAGAGGGCTCCGTAACGCGATAAGTCACGCGCCGACGGACATTCAACAATGAATGTTATAATTGAGAGAAGCTCCCTTAAAGCTTTTGATTATAAATACGAGCTGTAAGGGACGAGGCAATGGACCTGAAAAGGGGACGGTAGGGTATGCCAACATTATAATTAACCGTAAAAGGAAATTACCTGTTAGATATAGATAATGAATAGATACATGCTTGAATTTTTTTTTGAGAATCTGTATTAATAATTTTAACAGCTTTCTATGCAATCAGAATAGTCAAAGCTTGCACATTTTTTGCTTTTACCAGAACGAGCTGTTTAAACTCTTAGAAGCATGGCGAGGGAGAATTTATTTGCGTCTTGGTTTGGTTTTTCTCGTAATATTGGTAATGAGATGATTGGTTGCTGGCGCTACTATTATTGAGGCTTTGTTGTTATCAGAAAAAAAATCTTTTGTTTAGAAAGGGGCTTTGGTAACCCCTTTTTGGGGCTTTGGTAACACGCATATTACACAATTCTACTATTTTCATCACAAACTCATTGAACATGTTTTATTAAATTTCCTGGAAGTATTAATATAACGACAACCGTATTAGTAAAAGACGGCCACGAATTATTTAGAACCTTAAAATCCATTCACAGTGGCATTGTGAAACACTTTGGACTTACAAATGACTTTGTAGGTGGTTTGCAAACTGTTTGAACTTACCATTTACAATTATAAATCACAATTATTTTTACATTACCAATTGGCAGCTACATTGAACACATGTCGCATAAAAAAATATCGCATAACATTAACGACTTTAGTATAACGAATGCAAGAAACTAATAAAAACTTCTAAATAAAAACATTAACATCACCCAACCAGAGTCACATTGACAAAGTGCACACAAAAAACCCGTCGAGCGACATTGAAACAATATTTTTACGTCTATTATAAACTACAAACAGACCAGCATCTTTTAATCTTACCATCCAACAAATCATGAACATTAAAAGATAGTTAAATCACGCACTAATCCGACCACTAAAATAATAGTAGAAAGGATTTATGAAGGCGAAACACAACAGACAGTTCCTGAAATTAAAATGTCTGGTGGTAGTACGTTGTTTTTTGCTTTGAGCGGCATCGCATTGGGTCGGGCGGCAAGCGGGATGAAATAAATTAATTATGTTTGGTTAATAAGCGCGCCCGCAGGCTAGTTCCGAGTTCGGGAATTAAACATATTTAGTACTACTGTTTATTTTTGACACATTTTGTAATATGTTGACAGTCGTAAAAGGAAAGTAGTATGGACACAATACTGCCCAAGAGGTGTACGTCATAAGAGTGATGTACGAGTTTTATTTAATTTCTGTTTGCTAGAGTTTGATTTTGTTTTCGTTGTACATACAATAAAATCAAATTTACTTGGGAAGTTAACAAAGAGAAAACATTTTTCTTGTCATGTCCAACTAAAACCTTTTTACAATAAATCATTTAAAGTTTTATTTTTATAGGATCCAACAGAGTAGGTATAAAGGTAGGAGCCCCCCGCGAGGGCAGGCTCTTGTTTTTGTGAGCTAATGAGCCAGCGGCTAAACGTTTGATGGCCGCAGGGCTGTCGCGTCGTCATTACGCGGCGATCCATCAACTTAATATATGACCTCAGCGCCGCGCCGCGGATTTTTTATAAACCATTACAATTTTATTTATATTGATTTTAAAAACGTCTTTAAAATAAAATTTTATTGCGTTTTGTTAATTAGTCGGCAGTATATATTAACGATTTGAGAAAAGAAATAAAATATATAATATTTTTAATTAACTCAAATATATTGTTCGTTTGATGTTAAATTAACTCATTTGATCCAAGGCAGGTTTTAAAACGAATGAAACGGAAATAATTATAATTCTAAATATCATATCGATTAAGATTATAGAAATGTATTTATTACAGTGGATTAAGATCGATATCTGTCAACTCCGCACCGGGCCGGACTATTTTATGTTCTCTTCGCTAATTTAACTACATAGTATATTTAATAAAGTCATTTTTAATCAAATAACTTTTAAATCTGATTAATTAGAAAGTTGGATATAATTAGTGTCCGTCCGAAGCTTCGGCTTCGGCTTCGGCTTCGGCTTCGGTTTCGGCTTCGGCCAAATTTGGCCGAAGTTTTGACCGAAACACTCTAACAGGCGTCGAACGACGTCAAAATTGAACGAAATGTGCGAGGCCGCAATCGAAGGAGTAGCACGCAGGGGAAGCGGATTATACAACGTTGCGCAACTCGATTGCCAGCATGTAATAATTTATGAAAAGTTCAACAAGACAACAGTCAAAATAAATATAAAAAGAAACACATTCAGACAATCTTGAACTGAATTTCTTAGGGTTATTAAACCCTCGGCTACGGCCGAAGGTTATGACTAAAGCCGATTATTTGCCTTCGGCTTCGGCTTCGGCCAAAAATCGACCTACGGTCGGGCACTATATAATTAAAAAGCAAAGCAAATAATAATTAAGTCAATAGATAGATATTTAAATGTGGACTATTAAAAAGATTGAGATAAGCTAAATGGATGACGGAATCGATTGTACCGTACTCGTTGGCTGAGATATAGAACAGGTAGAATATATATTTCTTCATTCAAACTGATAACTATATACCTTAGAAAATATATAATGGAGTTGGCATAGCGATATGTTCGCCAAATTTTTTATGCCATATTCTTTTCGGGAGTGAGATGGGATATTTTCACACGACATTCTACAACAAACTTGAAATACAGATAAAAGAAACGCATACAGATTAGACACGCTTATGGTTTTTTAAAATTTAGGTTTATATAATCTATAGTAAAAAGTGCAGCTAAAAATGATGTTTACTTCAAAATATGGAGAGGGTTTGTAATTATACTGATATATATATTTTTTTTCTGTACGTGTATTTGTAACCTAACTCCTCCTAAACGGCTGGACCGATTTAGATGAAATTTTGTGTGATTCAATGGTTTCTTGGATAGTTTTAAAACACATTTAGATCTGGTAGGTGGTGCATTTAACATTTATTAATTCTAAGGCGGTACGAAGTTTAACGGGTTAGCTAGTACTGATTTATATATCTGATAATATTTCGATCCTAGTGGTTGGAAGGCAGGACCTGGCACTGTCAGGTTTCATTCCTGCTAGGGACAGTTTTTGGAAATGGTTTCAATCCATTATTTTGGACCCAAAATACAGGCGATATGACGAGGTCAATAACACAATGAATAAACGTAGCTGCTAGTAAATATCTAAATAATAAAGTATTAAAATATATAAATAGGCACCTTGCTACGATGATAATAGAATACAAATTTGAACAAAAATTCAATTAAACTTTCCGGAATAGCGGCACTCAATTTCCTGTAACCTGGCAACCCTTACTCGCGATAACCCATTTCAATATTACTCGCGCGAATTATAGTTGTAAAATAAACTTTATCACGACCGTATAAAGGGTTAATTTGATTGTGTTTAGGGCAGGTGATGGGTATTCTGTAAATTAAACTTAGTTATCTATTATTTTTATGGAGATGTATATTTGATATTACTAAAATGTTTACAGTATTTTGGTACTGAATGATACAGCGCTTTATAATAGTCAAAATAAAATCATTTATTTTGTATATGCTTACGAGGGTACTTGCAAATTGTATACGGTACTATTATTTCTACTACTTTTTATTTTATTATCCGCCAGAATGGGAAAGACATTAGATCGGAGCGCCATGCGCCACCTCGAATGAGAAGATCCGACAAGTATTCTTGAATTTGAACTGAAAATACTGAAAGTGCTAAGACAAACTGTAACTAAAAACATCATCATCACGCCTGTATTTCCCGAAGGGGTAGGCAGAGGTGCACTGTAGTGCGCCCACACTTCGCCGATGTATTTTGGTATTGGGACCAATATACCAATAATAGGGGGTGAGCCTATTGCCATTATACCGGGCACATTCCCCCTCAATACGAGGGAGATTTGGACCATAATCCACCACGCTGGCCCAGTGCGGGTTGGTGAATTTCACACGCCTTTCTATAGACGTGCAGGTTTCCTCACGATGTTTTCCTTCACCGTTCAGCAAGTGGTAATCATTGTTGAAAATGATTACCACTACTACTTATAAATAAAGTCTGTTCTCATTTAAGTGTCTATTTATATTTAAACTGAGAAATTTAGGGGGCTTCTCATTTTTTTTTCAATATATTTAGTTAAATGACTCATAAGACATGATCGTGAGAGATACAAGTTTATGAATCGTAAAACACAGGGTGTTGTTCTAACAAAGCTACAGCGGGGCTAACTGATGGTGTTCCAGTAATTAATGTTGTTTATTTTAACCCACACTTAACTAGGGGTGGGATTAACTGGTGCTGTTAAAGGAAGTTATGTGTTATGGGGATTATTGATAGTGCATTGTATTTGAAGTTTTCATTTATTTTTCTTTTTACAGTTAATAATAAATAAATAAATATCATTAGACAACGTTTAGAGTAGATACACCGTCAGTTTTAAAGGGTATATGGCCTTCTGTCGAGTCTCCCACATAACCCTGTTACTCCCTCGAGGTGGCAGGGTATCCATAAAGGATTTTCCAACATAAAAGAAAAAACAAAAAAAAAGACTCAAACTTAGAAATATCTGCTATCGGTACCATATACCATCTGTATTTATTACAAATTGTTTGGTATCATACCATTGATTGGGGAGCGATAATTGACGCTGCTGTGAATCGAATCCGTAACCACTCTATGCAGTGATTTGAGATGCTTACACTCTAACTGCTACACCAAAGCGTCGTGTAATCAGAATATTAGTTTTGAAACACTTGAGCATATCATTATTAATTATATTTTAAGTTAAAGTAAGTTTTTGATAATTTCAAAATTTTATTGTGTACCATTGTTACTATTAGTAGAAACCCAGGATACCCATCCAAATATATTAGTAACGTGATTAGATAATCAATTATACATAGCAATCAGCGCTGCACGTGTCACATCTGCGCTATTAGCGCTGTGCGCGGGAGTGTCGGCGCGCGGGCTGCGCGCGCGCACCGCGCGGGGGAGCTACGAAAACGAGCACTTAACACGTGACATATGGTGTGAATGAGTTTATACAGGACGATTTAAAACGATAACAACGATTTTTTATATGCTTGTTATAGAAATTGACTATGGTCGATAAAAGTCAGTCGCGGGTATCAAACCCGAGACACTCCACACTGTCTGAACATTCTTTTTTTTTTTCATAACTTAATTGATTTAGTTTTGTAGTTATTTTTTTTATGCTTCGGATTAGTTTCATGCCGAAACTTTAATAGTTGAATCAAATGAGTCCAAAAAACTAAAGTGAAGATAAAACCTTTGGATATAGACAAGTTTATTTTTAAAATCTAGCAACAACCTTTGTCGTCGATCACCACTATGTATGATCGAGTTAAATAATAGAATGGGGTCGACGAAGCTTACTTCTTTTCTTGGTATTGAATGAACATTCCTAGATATCAGGGTTCACACAAATGTCTATTACTTGGAAACTTAAATAGCGGTTATACTCCATTAATCTAGGCCAAGTTATTAGTCGGAATAACTGATTTATGACATTTCCAGATACTAATCTAATTTTAAACCACCGTTAAACGTTTATCTTCATAAAAAAATACATCAACACGCCTGTATTCCCCGAAGGGGTAGGCAGAGGTGCACTGTAGTGCGCCCACACTTCGCCGATGTATTTTGGTCCCAATGTAATAGGGGGCGAGCCTATTGCCATAATACCGGGCACATTCCCCCTCCTTACGAGGGAGATTTTGGGCCATAGTCCACCACCCTGGCCCAGTGCAAGTTGGTGAACTTCACACGCATTTCTATAAACGTGCAGGTTTCCTCACGATGTTTTCCTTCACCGTTCAGCAAGTGGTAATCATTGTTGAAAATTACATTCGCACATGAAAATTATCTCAGAGGTGCGGGCCTGGGATTTGAACTTGCACCCCTTACGTTCAAGGCGGGCGTTCTTGCCCACGAGGCTACCACCGCCTATCACCTACCACTGGCTATCTTCATAAATTTCTTAAACACGATAGATAGACATGTAGACACTAAACAAATAAGCACCAATGAAAAATATTTCAACCAATCATTTGCGGTTTTGTCTTAATTACTACTGTTAACAACAAATAAAAAATAGGTTAAGCAATCGAGTATTGCAATAAACACCGTAGCATTTTAAAAACGTCAAATTAATAATTAAAATATTGTAACCCAAAACTCCAATCCACAAACATAACATAAATCCCCCTGTACATTCAAATCTCCAAAGACTGCATAGATCAATAGAACAAAACATTCGCTGTAAAATAAACACTCTCACCGTAACAATAGAGTCTACATTTGCACGGTTAATTAGTGATAAAGTGGACCGTCAATTAGTGACTCTACCATCGAGGCAGCTCTCTTGTAGAGTCGGACACGTGTCGAGAGATGTTTGTTCAGATGATATTGTGATGAATTCGTTATTATTATACTTTTGTAGAGTTCATAATAGCTTAAATGATGGAAAATAGTTCAAACACTCCATGACAAAAGCTGCACAGAATGTCTGACAAAAGTTCTGGCTAGCATATATGTATCTACATTTAGGTACTACAATCTCTATATATATAAAAATCAATTGCTGTTCGTTAGTCTCGCTAAAACTCGAGAACGGCTGGGCCGATTTGGCTGATTTTGGTTTTAAAATGTTTGTCGTAGTTCAGGGAAGGTTTAAACGGTGAGAAAATAAGGATTAATTATTATTTTTAAAATGCCAAGGAGAAGACATATATCATCACAGATTTAACGTTTATTAATTCTAGTATTTATATATAAAATAATATAAGTAAGTTTATCTATTACTTATTTTTTTATTTTCTAACTAAGTGTTAAATAAAACTAAGTATTTACTTACATACTTTTGTACCACTGCGTTATATTAATAATAATGGAATATTTTTTCATCAACCCCTAAAGAAATAGTTCTATAACCTATTAAGAACATGACACCATCTTTGCAAAAACAACATCACACTCCCAAATTTTTTCATTAACTTTTTTTGTTTGTTTTTACGCTCGCATCTCGTTAACGACGGCATTTAGCGGAT
This sequence comes from Ptilodon capucinus, assembly GCA_914767695.1. Taxonomy (NCBI): domain Eukaryota; kingdom Metazoa; phylum Arthropoda; class Insecta; order Lepidoptera; family Notodontidae; genus Ptilodon; species Ptilodon capucinus. The sequence continues at coordinate 463,135 of OU611828.1, forward strand.
AATAGAGTTCCTATCCGGCCACGTGGGGCTGCTAATGACTTGTTGCAAAGGTTGGATGCTGAATTAATTTGCATTGAAAATGGAAATGGTGGACACAAACTATCAATCTCTTTTTCAATTCTTAAGCATTTTTATTAAATTCCGCTTTATCAAATTCGTGACGAGTATATTAAAAGTCGAAGTAATGTTAAAATAATATTGTTTTAAGCACTGGTGGTAAGTCCCTTGGACCCTATACATTTGTTTTTGTTTTCAAGTTGTACAATCCACTCAGATGATATCTCAAAGATCCAATATGTTTTTTTGGGCAAATTGCACGTTCCTAATTATATTGCACTTTATCCCAACATTTAGTTGTTACTTAGTTTAAAAAAATTGTTGTGCCCCAATTTTCAACTGTGAATTACCTCACATATCTCATCATCTATAATTACTGCAGCATCCCAATACACCGCGCTCATCTCGGCCCCGAAACCATGGTTCTATGGTTTTAATTAGTGCCGCCATATGTGACAACTCACGTCGCGGGGGACGGCCCCTGCCCCCGCCACAGCCTCCCCCGCACCCTGCCCCATCCATCTGCCACCTTGGTGATAGTATAATTATCTTAGAACGTTTAACTGTGGTGTAGGGGATAAGAGTCAACCTTTACTTTTTTACTAATATAATTTACTTAAGTTATTCAAACATTCAGTTTAAAAGTTACAGTTGGCGTTACTTAAATGATGATATTAAAAAGTATTTTGCAATAACTATGTACTTGGCAGTAATAAAAATGGTTTAACAAATAGGTTAGTAGTATTTTTTTAATTTGCTTTAATTTTGAGATCATTTACAAATATCTTGTAACATTGACATCACAGATTTTGAGACCAGCAAGGACTTGGCTAAATCCATGTATTCTTAAATTACATAAAAAATTGAAGTATTTAACACATTTTTATTAGACAGAGAGCACAGTTCAATATGGCTACAGGAGGTAATTAGGCGTCATTCACATGACAGGCTGTTATTTATTCTATACATTTTTTGCTATTTAAAAATATTAAGAAAGTTTAAAATTAATTGGCAAGAACACGCTCCCGCGACCGCCCCAAACTTGACCCACACACAACCAAATGAAAAATAACGCGTCAACGTGTGGGCTAAAGTTGAAAACGTTTAATTTGTCCGGAGATTTCGTGGAAGCTGTACCCGACGGGCCATTAAGTGATTTGTACACTAATGATTGCTTCATTGATGGAAGACCCGTTTTGGGGAGATGATCTTATTTAGATGTTCCTTTTAGGGAATAGGTTTACTCGTAACGTTTGTTATTGATCCTGTAGTTGTATATTGTAGCCAAGACTAGATTTATATCATGGAATATGTCAGTTTTTAACAGACTTCCAAAAGAAGGACGTTTCTCAATTCGACCGTATATTTTTTTGTCTCTTACTCTTCTACGAGAGAGCAAATATATGTACAAACATGTTAACCCCAGTGTACAAACATTTACACTATGTAATGTATACAGATATATATTTTAAATCATGTCTTTGATACCATTTATAAAATATAAAAATCTGGTATCGGCAGATCATGTGTAACAGGTGTTATTTCAGACTTAGAAGATGAAACGCTATGTCAAGGTCAATAAGATTGAAAATCGACTCACCTGCGTTTCAGTAACATTCAGCAGCTTCGCCATATCAGCTCTCTCCCCCGATGACAGGTACTTCTTCACCTCGAAGAGTTTCTCCAGCTCGAAGATCTGTCTCCCGGTGAAGGTGGTCCTGGCCTTCTTTCGCCTCCCGACTCCCGAATCTTCCCCTTCCTCGCTGGTGAGGGAGCCCTCTCCGCCGAGGGGGGAGCGAACATCTTCTGTTGATTTCTTACGTTTGATCAGCTTGGATGGATCTGGAAATAATATTTCTATAAGTTTATATCTAACGAGGAACTACATCCTGTATCCTGGGTACAGCAAATCACAAATCAGGTACTATCTTTCACATTGTTATAAATATTTATTATATTACTTTACATAATCGTAAGTTTAGTTCATTTTAAGTAAACAAGCGTAGGCATGCATGGCCACTTAGATCGTTTGTACCTTCCTATGGGGTTCGCACGCATTAGAATCTTAAGGCACTACTACTTCTAGTAAGTCTATTTACAAATACATAATTTGTATACAGTGTTTCTAGTGGTAGTATTTAGTACCTCCAACTATGTTAAATGCTAAAGCAAGGAGTAAACACTGGGGATCGAATCCAAGACCTATCTGAGACCGGCTGGCCTGTCTAGTCACTAGGTCATTGGTTTGGTTATCATCTTATCTTTTGTTGAAACCTAGAAGAGCACATAGTAACGACTCCTTTTTTTATTCTAGAACAGGTTTCAGTCTGGCACGAGACATATCAGAGCTGGCGTGTTCGCAGACGATATGAGTGCCATGAGTAGTTACCACCATATCAAACAGTGGTTATTTCCTCAAAACGATTATATCGCATATAAATTTTGATAGCCTCTTACAACCTATCGCAATACAAAACTCAACTGCACCACCAATTAACTGGGTGCGCATTAAATCACCGTCTCAACAGACATTGAGTGTTCATTGTAAATCCTTCAGTTTACGGCACAATTTAGCAATACGATGTTTATAATTGTGCAACCGATCATTGAACAAATAATCGCCGGTAGTCATTAGAAGTTAGGTAAACAATGTGATTCAAAATCTTTATACTAAAAACTCGGGACCAATTTTTGTCGATACTAAAGCAAACGGTATTGACTCATAACTAAAGTTCATTCTTCAACGATATGACATTGGCAATGCGAACAAAGTTTGGCGCGTAGTCGCGTGATTTTTATCGCAGAAATTCAATGTTTATTTGTTTTGACACAGTTCGTTTTCGTATTAGTAATTGTCTTTTTCATCCATTTATCTCGTGTTTCAAATCCCGGTAGCGATATATTTCGGAAATAGCATTTATAGCCTAATCTGAATGTAACTGGAATCTACTACAGTTCAAGCTTGGCTTAATTCGGAATCATACGATGAGTATGTTTTGTTTGACCATATTATTATTCGTTTATTTTTCATGTTTCCTATCTATATTAATAAAAGAGGAAAGATTTGTATTTTTTTAAGTAACGAATTAAATTAAAAACTATTGGACTGATTTCATAATTTATTTTGCTGTTGAAAGAAAGCTATATTATCACTGTAACATAGGCTATATCAGAAACCCGTGCGAAGTCGGGATAGTAAATTATACTTTTAAATATACAAAAAAATATTTATGAAGTTCCACCTTCTGTTCTTGGGTCTTCCTCTCGCTTGCAGTATTATTTTTAATTTAATCTGTTTTTGAAAACACAAAATCTGACAAAAATTTAAGGTCATTTTAATACAACGAACGCTCCAACTAATGTCAGTATGACGGAAAAGCGAGATGATTGGAATTATAATAGTGCGCCGACCCCAGATAATGGGAAAAGGTAAGGCAAATGATGATAACTGTAAGCAGTGATGGTAAGACCCCTGGTTATGTCAGCAAATAACTCATAATATACTAAGCCATCAGGTAGAGATCAAGTATGACAAATGACGTATATTAATCAGCGCAGCAAGGATATCAATAATGTTGTTATTATATCTGTAAACGACGGCGCTCGTGCCAAAGTGGTCCAGCGCCGAGCCAAATATTTTAATTGCTACCACGACATAGGCCGAGCTGAGAGGTGGTACAATTTAATGCGATCATTTATATATTATTTACGTTTTATATTCTTGACCTTCATTCTATATTCTACATCATTATAGAAACGCCACCTACCGCAAACGGACAGTTAAAATCAACGAGACGTTTGTCAAGATAGTACCTATAAAATATACTAATGTAAATAACATTACCAATAGATTCTCAAGACATTTTCAGCATGATAAAAAAATAGACGGGTGTTAATAAATTATAAGTGAAGCCCACGTGATAAGTCAGCGAATACGTCTATTTTCAGTCACTCGATATGCCTCAATTCACGTACACATAGAAGGACACATTGCTTCAGTTTTGAGGCTTTCACATTTATAATACGTATTGGTAGGATTTATTTATGTAACAAAATAACTTTAAAAGGTATGTTATTATCTTTATATTTCATAGATGAGACCTCAATCATTTATGAAGAAACCATAATGGATCTTCAGCTAGCTTAAACTACCAGAGCATGGCGCAGTGCGCGGTAAATTGCTGAATTAACTGTACCAACATTGTACATTCGATACTTCTGTCATGAGTCGCGCAGCTTCCCATCGGGTGTGTGGAGGCAACGATAAAATCCCTGGACAGATTGGGGAATCCTGCAAATATTATGCCAATATCAAAAAGTTCTGTATTGACTCATGGAAAAAGCATATTTTTCAACGAAAATTCCATGATGACACGAGCGAACTGAACAGATTGGACAGCAGACATTCAATTTTAAGGTTTTTGACATGACACAGCGTTCTTTTTGATATTTGCAAAAGTTTTGCAGCGCGCATCTTGACGTTCCAGTGTGTCCAGGGCTTAAGTGTATTTATTGTGTGTCAATTAGTTTGCTATTTGTGCAAACTGCATTCATTGCGATGAATACAGTCTAATAGCGTTCAATATACCTATTTTAAAGTGAAAAATAGAAATGATAGATCAGTAGTCTGTAATGTGATTTGCGTGCGATTGAGGTGCAGGTTTAGACCCGGGCAAAAAATATTTGTTATCTGTAATTAGCGTTGAACTAATATAAAATAACTATGTTAGAAAATAATGCAGTTTTCTTTCCAAATATATTATCTGACCCAGCATTAGTTACATAGACGGTTGTGACAAGACAAAACGAAAGATTTGTCAATTTCGTCTCTTTTCTTAGTATGAATTATGAAGGTGAGATAACTATTCAGTGCGACATAATAAGTGATACATTTTGTCACACGCTCGTCTTAATAATTACAACACATTTACTTATAACAAAAGAATTAAGCAGGTTAAAGAAGGGATCTACATTTTATTTTAAATATTCCGTCATATATGTATACATTACATATTTGGATATTTATAAATACGTCATAAAGCAACAAGATTATAATGCCGTTGTAAATGTATTATAATGTTTGAGATATGTATGAGTTAGTAACTCGAGCGCATGGAATGTACTCGTAATTTCACGCTGAATATCCTGAAACTGCGAATTTAAACTGTAATCCGTTGCATATTTGAAGCTCATAAACTTTCCAGGTTATTATAATGTTATAACTTTGTTGTATTCAACTGCAGGATTATTAATCCTTCCAATATTTGGTTTATTATGCTTATAGTTTGTTTAGAGGATTTATTGACTATGAATATAGAATTTGTTGATTAAGAATAAACTATGATTATAATTTTGTTAATAGTTACATTAGAAACAAACCCTTATAGAATGATAGCTTTGTTACATGTACTAGATCTCATAGCTTTTTACTGAAGTGCTGTCACAACATTTGGCATTTTATTTAAATTTAAATATTTATTTTTAAATAAATTAATGTTTTACCACTTCTTCTTTCTTGCGAAACGATAAAATTTAATGAAATAAGATGAGAAATAGAAGTTCAATAAATACACATCTATACTATACTAATATTATAAAGAGGAATTTTTTATTTTTGTACGTAACGAATTAGCTTAAAAACTACTGGATTAATTTCAAAAATTATTTTGCCGTTAGGAAGCTGTATTATTACTGAGTAACATAGGCTATATTATGAACCCGTGCGAAGCCGGGACGGGGCGCTTTTATAAATAATGGACGAAGTGATCTTATAAGAGTTCCTTTTTTATTTTGATGTACTGAACCCAATAAAAATGGTACTTAATTAAAAACATAAATTAACATTGACATAACACAAGGCTGTTGATATAACAATAGCCAGAACTTTTGGTATTTTTAAAAAAAGGTCAACACACCTAAATTCGATCAGCTTGCATTAATTGTTGATTCACCAAACTGTAATAAACTAAGAGTATTTTCGTCCCTCTTATGTTCCTTTGCGTATGAAAATATAGTAATATTATCTGGACCTAATTGTTATACTTACATGAAATAAGATTCAATTTCAATACCAATTACTATATAAAATAATTCTGTCACCATAATGTATGTAATAATGGCAGACAAAGTGCATATAAATGTTGTTGATGGATACGCGCGTGTGTGCGCCCGCGCCGGGGTGACACCCACATATGCACGTGTCCTATGAGAGAAAATCGTCGCACGCGCATTCAATTACTCATAAGTTGTTAAGGGCGGTGGCATATTACTTATGCGACATTTTTTTGTTTAATGAGTCAATTACGATTTTTTCGTATTGCATTTTTTTTTTCGTTTAAAGTTTGACTTCTTTTAGGTGGGACAACAGTAACGATAGTTTTAGAGTCAGTATTATAACAGTTTTATGTCAGTATCAGAACCTGCACTGTGTTGATTGAGTTATATCTATAGATATCCATAGATAGTCTGCAACGCTATAGGGCTAAAAAATCGTTGAATTTACTATGAAATAAATAAATGTTAAAATAACTTTTTAAAAACAAGCTTTGATTTAATTACCCTTAGTTTTCGTGTTCTCCTCAGCAAGCCCTTTCATTTGATACCCATACTGTGGTAGTGCAGAAAAAAGAACTATTCCGCCATCTTGGATGATCCGCCATATTGGAGTTAGCATAACGTCACATAGCTAAGCATGCATTGTCATCCAAAATAAGCGTGTACACCAATTTTCGGCTCAATCGGTTAAAGATAACTGATTTAAAATTCAGTTGCAAGATTCCACCCGGACATACATTGCAAGTGAATATAAAGCTTGTAATAATAAAAAAACAATGTCCTCAAAAATTCTAAGAGATTTTTTATCCTAAATACTTTTATACTAGGAACATGTACAGTTGTTGATGGTTTTGTAAAGGATTAAACTAATATCAGGGTTCACTATGAATATTACTAGCAAACGTCATAAAAATGATCGAAATCGGTCTACTGATGCCTGAGATATGCGTGATCATACATAAAAAAAAACAAAAACAAAAAATATACGCGTCGAATTGAGAACCTCCTCCTTTTTTTTCGTCGGTTAAAAATATCTCCATACAGAAGTTGTCAGTTGTCTGGTTGAGATCAAAAAATTTAATGGACCAGTTCATTCGTTAATTTGGAAATATTTTGATACTATATAAATTATCGGCTCTATCAAAGACGTAGGACCTCTATGTACACGTTTTAATCCCCACTCTCCGCTCCGCCTATCACTATACCCTCACATTTCGCCTTACAATACAATAGCTGACGCATCAGAATCACACGTTCATTGCATCAGTCCCACCGTGGAATCGAACCGCTACCTGGAATCGTATTGTTTATAATCACTGTCACTGAGCCATTGTGTGTTTATTGTTAATTTGTTACTGTTAATGAGATAATTAAACGATTGTTTCAAATATAATCGCTTAGTGATTATGAATTAGTATGTGTTATTAATTATTTATGTAGAGTCAGAGAACTAGGTATATTAAATAATATCACGTACGTTATCAAGAAACATGAGTTAATTTGTGTATAACTAACATTTCACCCGGATTCGCTTACAAAAACACGTCGTATCCGCTGCGAAGTTGTGCACAGGTGTCCCGCATCCTCGCGGTAATCCACGTCGATATATATAGAGATTTACATCTTCCGTCTGTTTGTCTATCAGCGAGAACATGTTTGTTTTGTATGCGGTTCTTCTGTGCTCTTTATTAGACATTTTTATTGACATTTAGAGGTTTTAGAAATGTCAGATGGAGTGATTAATTTGTATGTAGTACAGTGAAAGTTTCAAGCTGTTTGAATGCGCAAGAGTTTGCTATATATCAAACTCATGTAAACAATTGTGTTAGACTTTACTATAATTTTAATATCAAAGTTTATTTCTTTTTATTATGATTATTTGTTTTAAGGCAGTATTTAAAACAACATTTTTAATTTTAAGGATATTAAGATTTTAAGGATATTTGGATATTGTTTTTGATATCACGAAGAATTAATTTCAATTTCACCAAAGATTTATATTGGCGACACGGATTCATTGCTCTTCACTTTAATGCGAAGAACTGCAAATCCAAGAATATTAGACATTTCAAAGAAGCTAAATCTTGTTGTAAATCTGAATACACGCATGACAATAAGAATAAATACCGCATGCCTATAAAATATATTTGGAAGCTGCGTAAATTACGCGGCGCGAGATCAAACGCACTTCCCGGTGCGCGCACGATGCGCGGGCGCACAATTTATACGGGTATAACGTAAGGGCTATTGGGGCGTAAATTTTGATCGTAATTCTGTTTGTCCTCTTCTCACAACTAAAATTTAAAAAAAATGTTAAAAAAACTTTTTAAAAACAAGCTTTTATATAATTTTGTCCTTAGTTTTCATATTCTCCACAGCAAGCCTTTTCATTTGATTTGACACCCATACTGTGGTAGTGCAGAAAAAATAACTATTCCGCCATCTTGGATGATCCGCCATATTGGAATTAGAATGACGTCACATAGCTAAGCATGCATTGTCATCCAAAATAAGCGTGTATATGTCTTTAATTCACAATTTACCATGAATCATATGTGATAAACATCAAACGATGGCTTCCCGGCAGCGGTTTGCGCCCGCGCATATCTACTTGATGCGCGTGTTTTGTAGTCAATGTTCTATTTTTTTAATGCTTTATAAATTGAGATGGTTATTATGATCAATGTATTTACAGGGGATATGCTTGTTTATAACTCGACTCGGGAATGGAACCTGGTACCGTATGATCGACAGGTTACTTGTGCAACTGTTGAGTCTTGGGTTCACAAGCGCGTTATAATTCGTGCTACCAATACTTTGCCCATATCGAAACGAACTCTCATTTCTCGAAGCTCGTTTTGAAACGAAATGACATTTAAAACGCGAGCGGATTTTGATGCGTGGTCGCGTGGCTTTTACAACACAAATTTAACTTTTATGCATACACAGAGTTTATTTTGTATTGGCTAAAAATTTACACGCGTGTCTATACGCCCCTGTGCCTTAACTAGTGAAGACAGATCTTATGAAGTTTATAATAACTGTCTGTCCTATTAAGAAATAAGTAATAGTCCATACGGTACTATGGTATTAAAGTCGCGCACCGCTTAATAAATTAGCAATTAATTAATTAATATTACATTACCGTCGGTAATCGATTAGCCCGCGTTATCGCGCGCGAATCGATTCAACATAACGATCATTTTATATCGATTACAGTTAAATCACGTTAGTGAAGCTGGATTTATTAAGAGATCCACAAAACGGAACTTTAATAACGTAAATATTAGAATCATTTTATTATAATCTTGTTGGTGGTAGTGAAAATATTGATGCTAGTTTAAATTATGATTACTAAATGTAGAGTTTACCTTCCGATTTTCTTTAAATGCTCTACATTAATTCATATAGAGTTTTAAACAATATTTGGAAGAGTTCTATATTTTCAGAATCAGAATCAGATTTTTTTTTTAGTAAAGTGCCTGTATTGCTTTACATTAATAAAAAAAGTAGAAATCTCAGTAAAAAATAAATAATATTAATAGTATCTCTACCACCCATTCGGAATGCATTTACTATGGAGAAGAATGGGCAAGAAACTCCATGGTTGCTTATTTGACAGCTTTACCACGGGTTCACATCTGCGCTAAGAATCAAAAACGTGTAAGCTCTTGATAGAGCCGCAGATGGAAATGTCTGAGGTTAAATTAAGCTCTACACCCATCGATATTCAAGCGACCGTCAAAACAAATGCATCGTCTCTACACGCCCGCAAATAATACAAGAGTACGGCACGCTGATAGCGCCATTAACGGTTCATTTTGTCCTTTAATTAGTGCGTTCGGTTGAAATGCATCGCGCGTCGAATCACTACGGGTTAATTATATTGGATACATTTTAGAATGTGCACTCTTCGACACTTTATAAATAATATAATTAAAATCTACAGAGTACTTGCAGTCGAGCGCTCTATTTTTTATTTGTTTTAGTTAAATATATAAATTTAAAATTTCGTCGTAGATTTTATTATTTACACTAGGATTGGCGTGGACTTTAGAGCACTTACCCGGAAAATATGTTTTTTGTTCATCAAGTGGAACCCTAATGTTTTTCTTATTTAAAATTAGCTTATTATAGTTTGGAATATCACCAATTGGAATATCTGACAATAAATGTCCCGTTAAAAATCGCTAAAGCCGTTTGGAAGGTTCCCGGAATAAACTGACAGGCGGACAATTTTTTACTATAGATTTTTTTTATTCTTGAAATGCGAATCTATTCTACAATGCCACTATAAAAGAATCATAAGTATTACGGCCTACATACATCAAAATCAAAATCAAAAATCATTTTTTTTTGTTCGTGTAGGCCAAAAAGCACTTATAAATTCTCAGATTCTACCACCGGTTCGGAATGCTGCTTCGAGTGAGAAGAGCCGGTAAGAAACTCAATGGTTACTCTTTTCAAAATGATAATTGCGAGTAAAACATTCTCAGGAGCAGCAACGCCATGACAACAGACAGCACCTTTGCCACAATATTAGAGAAGAATTATACTCACGGCAGTCTAATATTAGATACAAATATAGTCTTTACGCTTCTACTCCCATTTACAATGAAGGGATTATTCTAAACCATAGATGGTTATAGAATTGTTTTGGTATGATACCTTCAACGCAGTATGGGAGAGTAGATGGTAAGTCATTAAGAGGAAAATGGTTGGACCAGTCCTCGCAAGTAGCATCCTAGGGTCAATATAGTTTTAGGTCAAGGTAACATTAAAAAATCCCTAATATTTGTGCTATTTATAACAGTTCCATCGATAGGGATGTTAAAATAATTTCATAATATCGCATGCGCATCGCGAACTGTGTTAAACCTGCCCAACTTCGGCGCGGCCACAAATAGGACAAAAGTACAGCGCGTTGATAGGGCCATTAAGCGTTTATTTTGTCCTTTCTCAAGCCCTTTGCTTCGAGGATTGATCGATATAGTAGGATATTTATAGAATTGGTCGATATATGGTTGACATGCTGGGTTTGTAAGTGTAGCTGGTCAGACGAATGCCACTGTTTCCTTTTAAATAAAAATATTACCACGATATAATTTGCAGGACGATTACTACCTCCAAAATACCTAAAAAATGGGTAAGTAATATTTTTTTTGTTATAATATTTTAATTATAAATTTTAAATTTATAATTAAAAGTCATTTTGTTTACATCGTTGTTTTTTTTACTTGGGGCAATACCTAAGTTATATACATAAATAATTTTCTCCACTTAGTTTACAACATTACTTACAAACAATATATATTTACTAATAAGTACAAGGAATATATTTTGTAATTGAATTCGTTCGTTCGTGGAGAAGAATGCCACACTACTCTGTATACTTATGAATTTCACTGGGCGAAAATACGGGGCACAGTTAATAACTAAATAAATAGATAAATCAGATTTACAGTCAGTATTATTTAAGAGTAGAGCTTCCAGATTACTCTCATTGCCGTAGAGTACAAAATTAACGAAAAGACAATTAAAACTTTCAAAAATACCATCCAACACCGCTTCAGCCGCGTCCCGAGGGGGTTGGTCGCGAGTCGCTTTAATCTTCACGACTTCACAGCGGCGGTGTCGTCGGCAGAGACGGTCATTAATCATGCCGAGACGCAGCCGCTAAATCAGTGGTGTGATGTGTGCTATTAGTTTAATTTGTGCTCGGGATGTGGTATTTAATGTATTCTCTTTGTTTTTAAAGCGTTTGGGAATAGACACTTATGAAATTACATTAGCAAATTCCTATTACGAACTCCACTTGAACATGTTGAGTTTTTTACGCACGCAAGTAAAACTATTAATAAACAATGAGTCCTAGCAATTCATATTGTTCCTATTTATAAGCACGGTCAATTGGTAACACACTCGATTTTGATAAAACAAAAAGTTACATATTTAAATGTCTCTTTCTCTCATACGAGTAATGAAAGTGAAAGAGCGACTCGGTGCGACGTATATCTAAGCGATAGTGCTAAACTAACAGTGCTGGTAGCGTTTTTTATCACAAACAGAAGTAAAGCTATAAGGTAAGTATGTACAACTTGAGATGAATTTCCAACTGCATAGAGTATCGTCTGCAATGTAAACACCGGGGATCAGCGCGAGCGCTACAAATCGAAGTAGCTCGACTACGGATAATGGCAAGCGAATTGCAATACGCATAGGGTTGACAGTTACTAGAAAAAACTATAATAAAGTATTTTCTCGTTTCGATTTTATTTCGATATTCTTTTTAAAACGTATATATTTATTTATATATGCAATAAAATAACATGTGTTTAATTGAGATAAATTATAAAATATGACATACTTATATTCATGAATCTAGTTACCTACTTAAATACACTCTACTTGCACACTTGAAGTGATTCTATGGAATTTTTAAATTATCAATGGCTAATGAAGCAGATTTTTTAAACTTAAAACTAAGTTTATCACCGTCCTTCTCATGGCCTTAATGTATAAGCGAGACAACAATCGTTTAATATAAAGAAGCGGTGTCACGGGCATAGAGCTTTATTCAACAAGTCATGATGATAGTCGCCTGCAACCCTGGTATTAATTCCTGCTCAAATAAGAGCATCAAGCATGCGACCATTTTTTTTTCAAATACTAAAACAGTCAATGTCATCTTTGCAGCAACCGAATTCAATCGCATAGTCGCGTGGCTTTTGCTATTAAAATTCAATCTTTACCTATATTATCTCAGAGTACATATTTTAAAAAAAGTCAAGCGTATCCGCTCGCTGCTGTATATTCAGGGCGTATAATACAGATAAATCGCTCGCCAAACCCACTCATGCAAGCGATTGACGCAATAAACCCATATCACCATCGCCAGCCATTAATCCATACAAATTTACGCGACAAAAATAAACTGGTAGGTTGCAAGTAGCAACCCTGAGACGAACGAAGCAGCTGCAGTACTCGATAGCTTATTACTAACTTACAAACTTATTAATACATTCCAAACCTCACGCGATAACTCGTCCGTGAACGTATTAAAGTCAATTATCGTTTGCGATTTATTTTCTCAGCGCCCGTGTTGAGTTTGTTAAGTCTCGTCAGTCGAATTTAAGCTGTTTCATTGCGAATTACTTCTATATTTGTGTACTTAAGGTGCAAAATTGTTTGGATATTGTTTCAGGGATGGTACTGTTTAGGTATGTTAGTTGATTAAATAGTTGGAAATTCGCGAGCAATTGGCTGGTGAACGTATTTAGTGGATTTGTGCGCCAAGAATAGGGGTCGTATGTTAATTGACAAAATGACGAGTAATGTCTGGAGACTGCATACAATCACCTTCAATTACAGAGACTTATGATCCATTTGACAACGGCTCTATACTTTGATCGTAGGCCACTCGCCTCACAGAACCGGATGGTTGTGGGTTCGATTCCCGCCTCTTTTGATTTTTCCATGGTCTGGTTGTAACTGGTATCGCCCCCACTGTATGGTGCCCATAGTACAAGCTATTATACTGGCGATATTTATATTTATTTATTTCTAGCGGTTTTGTACAACACTTTTGAATGAGAAACGATGTAATTTCTATAAGTTTGGGAATTTTGTTAATTTTAGATAGACGAGCACTGCACATAATAAACTAAAAAAATTAAAAATTATGTCCATATCACTATGATTATATTCAAACAACAAAGCCAGCTTGGACCTCTCCTCCTATAAACCGACAGCTTTCATAGAAAATGTTGTGCTACTGCACATAATTCCCGTTAAACCAAACAGGCGGTTGCTCCGTAAGAATATAGCCTAATTATAACAGAAATAAAAAAAGAAATGCCTACTGTTCTTAAAGCATATTTTAAGTCAAATGCTTAATAAATCCCAATTAACTTTACAATCAAGGAATACATCAAACACAGTTATAATGGCTCTACCTATAAAATATGCCACACAAACTCTACAATAAAGAGATGTCGTAACTCGTGCACTTATAGTCGAACAGCTTCAAGCAATAAACGCACCGCAGATAATGTAGGGATGTGTAAAAATACAGTCATATTAAAGACAATTATGAGCGTAGAGCACGTCTAGTACAAGCACTAGGTCGTCATCGTATCTGTAGCTCTACTATTAGTTTATAAATTTTCTAAGTCACGAAGAGACGGTAATTTATGCTGTACTATTTGCCATACCTCGTAAATATATTTTAACTGAGAGTCTAGTCACACAAAACACAGGCTCTACCTAGTAGAGCAAAATGCTCACTATATAGTGTGTACAGCAGAAAAAGTCAAAATCGAAGAAAATGGGTGCTCTACCAGGAAAACTACCGGAAATCTGTTAACATATGTTTTGTTTATAAGACAAACAACGTGATAAGTTCACAATCCGCGCCCACTCTACAAAAACAAAGCAAAATCCATCTGTCACTATCCAGCTAACTGAGGGTTACCGCCAATATCATAAATGTAGAGCAAAGGACAGAAACATGATATGTTTTTTTTTATATAGCCTTACACAGGCATATTACATTTTTAATCCACAAGTATGAACGAAAATACTGAGACGAATAATTTTATGAAATTTAATTGTTGAGCTTAAGGAGATAGATAAAACGCCACTCTAGCCAGCCATGCAACCACAATAAAAATTACCATAAAGCCCTGCACTAATAAGCGCGTCAAAACGCGTACAACATTTTTTGTCAATCCAAAACCGACTGTATTTACTTACGAAACAAGTACATTTTACAACGTAATGTCATCAATGACGCGAGCGAATACGCACTCGTTTTTACCACAGAAATCCAGGCTCTATGTATATTAGCACAGAGTACATTTTTAACTCAAGTTAATTCACTCCCCAAAGTGAGTACCCGCCCAAAACGCGGAGACCCGACAGGAAAGTTATCCGCGCTAATTGACTCTGATTTACAACTTGGCCGGTTAATAGCCCATCGACTTCCACGAAGCATTGTTTATTTACCATCGTGTGGGGCATTAATGGTGTGTACTGAACGATTCCACACATTAATTATGGCGGTTCAAAGAGATTTGGTAATGATAAGTTAGTTAAGATAGTTAGAACTTGATTGGTGAGTGATTGGATCTAATATCATCCAAAATAAACTGGATTATACGAGAAAGGTTAACACCCTTTATATGATAGTATTGATATGTATTGCCTGTCTTGTCAAAGTGTGGCGTGTGTTGCCTTACTAACGTATTATTATCTTATCATTATTATTAAAAGCAGCTCTAAAGGCAAC
The DNA here is from genome assembly GCA_914767695.1 of Ptilodon capucinus. Taxonomy (NCBI): domain Eukaryota; kingdom Metazoa; phylum Arthropoda; class Insecta; order Lepidoptera; family Notodontidae; genus Ptilodon; species Ptilodon capucinus. Next base: position 478,535 of record OU611828.1, read on the forward strand.
ACACACAAGGAGCTATATGTACCTGTGTATTTGAAATAAGTTTTGTCGATAAAAAAAATATCAGCCCACTGAGTTTCTTGCCGGATCTTCTCAGTTGAGGTCGCGTTCCGATCCGGTAGTAGTATAGTAGAGTATAAGAACAAAAATTAAAACTAGACAATTTCTAAGTGCCCCCATGGGCCTATACAGAATAAATGAGTTGACTTGACTTTGAATCAACAACTTTGGTGTAATAAAGCGTGTGTAAATGGTTGGTAGAGTTAAGCCCTTTGCCCACTACCCCGCTTTGTACTTATACGACATTAACTACTATGTCCACTTGAACGTATCAACACCGTATCGCAATACACTGTCAGTCCGTGTCTCGGTTAGTCTCGGAGCGGCATAGTACCAAGAATACGATACGATCACGGCCACAGTATGGAACGGGGTAAGCAGAGATGTTTAAAGAGTTTTTTCGCGACAATCGTGACTTGGATAATAACAGATACAGGGGAATTTTAATTTATCTATTAATATTTAAATCCGTTTGAATTAACATTCGCAGAAACTTAAGCCGTCGCTTGAAGTCATTATCTGGAGAATGATAAATAAAATGATAGTATTTTAACAATTAATACCTCTCATAAATTGGCGTCAACAATTTTATAAGTATTGTTATCTTATAAACATCGGTATTATCCTCTCCATCCAAAGGTTGTCTGGAAGAGATCGCAGCTTGCGATAAGACCGCCCAATGTACACTACTATTTGTTCCTTGTTTTGTCAATATATTTTGTGTAATATCCGTGTAACTATTGGTGTACAATAAAGAGTTTTCTATCTATCTTATTGTACCTAAATTAATATTGACACACATTCGTTTTTTTTTAGATTAAGTAACTCTTAAAATTTATATCGTAAGAATGAACATTGCATAATAAAAAAAACAATTTAGTGTAGTTATAATAGTGAAATAAAACGCTTTTTTTTTATAAAAAAAATACAATTTTGAGAATGTGCCCGTTATAATAGTGAAATAAAACGCTTTTTTTTTATAAAAAAAATACAATTTTGAGAATGTGCCCGTTATAATAGTAATAGGCTTGCCCCTATTACATTGGGACCAAAATACAATGGCGAAGTGTGAGCACCTTTGCCTACCCCTTCTGGGAATACGGGCTTGATGATGTATTATTATTGTATATTATTACGTATAGTTAACAATTGGTTAGCCTTCGTAGGCCTATACAAAATAAATTATTTCCGATGCGAAATGCTGCAGAAACGCAATTATTACTTACCATTATTCAAAATTAAAAAGATAATATTCTTATATTACATATAACTAAAAAAAGGAGAAAACATAAATAATGATTAAAAAAAGAGTTGATCCGCGTGGGATGGTGGCAAGAACGCTGGCTGCATTTCCTCGTTGAATAGCAAGTCCTATGCGTTGAGCGAGGAAAGAGCCAGCCCTCTTGTCACCTGTGGAGGTAATTAATTTTGGGCTTATTTTTCTAAATAAACTTTTAGCACTTTGGCTCCATGGACCTAGCGTCTCTACGGCAAACGGCACAAATACGTAATTTATGTTTAGGGAAGCGTATTTACGCCGCTTGCCAAGATCAGCTTTCTCAGCCGCGGCTTCCGCAGCGGACACCGACTCCCTGAGATGTGATGGAGCAAGGGTATCCACACAAGTGGCATCCCAAATGAGCGGACGACCCCGCTCCCAGGGAACAGCGTCATGCCGTCGGGTCTCTTGCCATCGTCTCGAAAAATTCCGGAAGGCTCCAGAATTGATGGTGGCAAGAGCCCTTTTGATGCAATCGTTTAAAGAGCTGTGGCGAGAAAATCTGCCTGCACTTTTTAGGCAGGAAAGCCCATGGAGACCGGAGCTATCTACCTCCACCCCACACGGACATTTGTGTTCGACGCAAACTGGTGCCCCTAAACGAATGCCGACCGCTACGGAAAAGCTCTCGTTGTCGAGAAAAGTGCCAAGGTGTGGAGATGGCAATGCGTGAAGCCAATGGCCGGATTCGATTTCACGTAACGCTAGAAGTCGGGCGCGGTCACGATCGCTGTTTAAATTTTCCATCAGATTATTCTGGGTTATTTGTATCAATGGTGTGTCCCATAGTAATTCTAGGTTTCCTTCCTTTGGGACATCAACTTGGGGACAAATTCGTTTCCAGTTTTCGATCGTCTCTGCGGTATTAGAAACTAGCATGTTATTTTCGTCAAGTATTTTAAGGCATAAATCGTTGACACTGTGCACAGAGGCAAGAAAAGCAGGAAGCATATTGTTTACGTAGACGATAGCGACGTACAAAAATGAATTTCATGGTAGTGCTACAGCTATCACGATAGGTATTTGTTTATAGATATTAAGATTCCAATTGTAATTATAATCTGTTAACATGCGAATTAAAAATAGGAACTGGGGCAGAACCTATTGATTAGGATTAACTAGTTGGATTATCCAGTTTTTAGAATTATCAAAAGTAGGGAATTACAGGCCTGCACCTAAATGATTACGCAAGCAGGTATTTAAAGGTTTAGTTTATTGATATAATTTAGTTGATAGAGCTTTCATTTGATACCCATACTGTGGTAGTGCAGAAAAAATAACTATACCGCCATCTTGGAGGATCCGCTATATTGGAATTAGATGACGTCACATAGCTAAGCATGCATTGTCATCCAAAATAAGCGTGTATACTAAATTTCAGCTCAATCGGTTAAAGATAACTGATTTAAAATTCAGTTGCAAGATTCCACCCGGACATACATTGCAAGTTTCATTGCAAGTAAAAATGAGTGATGATATCGCCATGCATATCCCTGACTAGAGCAAAATTGGCACAACTATTTTACAGAGTCACGAATAGACACTTACCATTACGTTCTATTCCACGGTAAAGCCGACTATCCCATATTTAAAAGGTTATAATACGCTCTGTATTAAATAAGCTCACAGATACTATGAACAGTTCCATACATATTCATCTACAACTACAAATCCATTCCGTTTAAACTCGTAGTCTTTACCGTGTAAATTAAGCCTTAGTCAGAGTCAAATTATTGCAATATTAAAAAGTTTATAACATAGTGTTTCACTTTATAAAACTGTATCAGCATAGCCATCCAACGTGTCAATGCTGCCAGACTTGTAAAAACATTGCGCAGCGTTAGCGGGTTGGCACAACTTTTTTGGAAATATGATTTTTTTCTTTCCGGTTTGCTTCTTGTATTAAATTTATCTTATTTTTACGCAAATATAAAACTTTTCAATTCCTATATTAAGAATTCTTTTTAAAAGACTGCAAATGTCATCGTAATCTTTTATCGTTGTTGTTAACGAAATACAGTAGGTACCTATATAGAAGAAAATTATAAAAAAATCTTATTGTATTCCCCTCATTGCCTGAGGCATTAAGCCTACCTTTGTACATTTTTTTTTTTACTCATGTAGAATTGTGCAATAAATAAATAAATAAATTAACAGCAAGATATTTCTGTGTAAACCTTTAATTAATTGAGGATTTGTAAAAAGCTAGATCACGCCTCTAAATCTCTGTAATAACTTGTATCAACTCACCCTTCTGAAGCCGGTCCTCCTCGCTCCACGCCGGCGAGTCCTTAGACTTCGGCACAGACAAATTCAGAGGCTCGTCACATTTAAAATAAACCTTGTCTATGTCACTATCACTAGTCCTCACTCTCTGCAGCAACTGTTCCTGCAACTTACTCTTGTTCACCAAGTTCCTATCACCTTCGGACACTTGTACACTCTTCTCGTGGTAACCGAACGACTTCTTATCAAAATTTATTTTTACATTCATCAACTGACTGACGGTCGATCTCTTGTGGTCAACCTTATCTACATTCGAAATGCCTAATATATAATCTATGGTATGCGGTGTTGGTTTCTGTGGAGGCTTTCCATAAACGTGCGGATGCCATGACGGTTCCGATATATCATTATTTCTATAATCTTCGTTTGATTTAATTTCTTCATTTTGTTTGAGTAATGTATCGGTGTCTGATTCTTCTTTTGTTTCGTCGATAACTAAGTCTTTCTCATCGTCTACGTTGACCTTTTCTTCCGGGCTGAGCCTGTCGTCCCTACATTGGTAAATGTCTTCGCTGAAGTCCTGCACATCGATCAGGGTGTTATCATCTTGCAGTGTCGTGTAGGTAGTGACTACAGTTTGCATTTCTTCTGTGTTATCCGTGTCTGCGTTCATGTGTGTTACATAAAGTGGTGCATGTTTGTTTTTTATGATTGTATTAGCGTTTGATTGCTCGCGTGGGTGACGTCGTTTGATGTTCGGCTTTGATGTCGGTCGGTTTTGATTCGTTTCCTGCAACAAATAATGTTTGTTACTGTTTCGCGATCGAGACCAATTAACCACTTGTCGGGTTTTAATGATTTGAGTGGATCTATTAACACATTTTTGATGTTGTTCCCGCGCGCGTATTTAATTTAGAATGTTACGTACTGCCGTCAGCAGCTTATTAAAAGAGTTCAAAATTTAAAATGATGTCGGATATGATTTTCTCAATTTTGTTATTGCGAATTTGTTTGCAAAAACCGGAGAAACGTAATTTAAATTTGTAAATCTATTATTCATGTCTCTACGTGCAATTGTATCATCTGTTATTACTCGTTACTTCTATTATCTATCAGTATAAATAACTCTAGCATAAGTTTGAACATGCACTGCGCATAATAAGAAGCTAGTTTTGGCATATAATAAGAATATGTTGTTAGTTCTTTGGGGGGGAGGGTTGGGGGCTGATTCGCTGCACAATTTTCGAAACAAAAATTGTACGTTGCAGGAGTACAGATCAATTGGCCTAACATTTATTTACTGTGTCCGGTAGAATGGTGTAATAGTCTGCCTGGCTGTGTATGCTCAGAAAGGATACACTTGCAACTCAATAAAACCTCCGCACCGTGCCGTATCTCGCACTACCCTCGCTGCTCACCCCCACCCGTGTTAGTGTCCCACCCTTATGTTATTAGAGATGGTATTACTTAGTATCGATGTTGACAGATTTTAGTTTGTCCTCCTCATCTCTACAACTTGAGAACACGAATAAAAACTAAATTACCAATTTCTAAATTAATAAGTAAAGACTCCAACAAGCAAAATAAGCCCCATTTGTAATAAATACAATTCGCCCATACCAAAACAAACTCTATTAACACATACGTAAGGCACATTTTTCAATGAAATGTCATTTACTACACGCAAATTGTATTCGCGTGGTTATTGCCACATACATTTAATCTTTATTTCTATCAACAAAGGGTAAATTTTCAATAAAAGTTAAGTGTATTCGCTCGTGCCAGTGTTAGAGGCTTAATCCAGCAAGAAAAATCGTCAGTCGACGGTCCGCTTTTGTGATTGTTACGTACTATTATTAAAAATAAGAAAAACTGTCGGTGACAAACATTTGCTGTATGTATTCTAAAGTATTTCGATCTAAAATAAAAATCGACTATTGAGATTACTACTCTATATCTTTAAATTTACTTTAATAAACATCGATACTCGACATGTCGATATGTGGGTGCACCTCTAGTGGTGTTCCCCCTCTACGTGTCCACGCACACCAACACACCGGATCAACTCATCGGTAAGCGCTGATTGATTTTTATTGGAATCACATATCAGGGGTGTCAATACAACGCGTCATTTATACTAAATTCAGTATTTTTAATTCATGTAATCTAGTCCTTATGAATAGGATTATTTTACTTATAGAAAGCTATCCAATAAACCTACCTTATAAACCCTTTATACGAATCTAAATTTATTTATTTATATCAACTGTCCTGTATCCCCCTCGCATAGAGGGGAGGCCCGTGCCCAGCAGTGGGACGTTAAAAGGACTGTAGTAGTAGTATATCAAATATGTAGCTTAAAAATAAGAATATATTAAGACTATACTTCCCATTCGGAATGCAATACCTATGAAACTATAAATTTCAAGGTTACTCTTTTTCAAACTGTAATGTAATAAACTATCATTTGGTTTTGAATCTACGTCACTAACTTTATAAAAAATAAAAAAATTTGACCACTCGTCAATGACACCTATAAGAGAATATTTTTGGCAACCCTACCGCGACTGAATTGAAACAAAGCTACAGTTGAAAGCGTTATACACGGTGATGTTACTCGCTCACAAACATTTTGTATCGAAATATTAGCGAACCGAGCAAGCATGGCTTCAGTAAGTACAATTTATGACACCAAAACCTTACCTCTCAAAGTATTGTCGATTCAATGACTGACAATTTTTGACAGATTTTCTACTACAGATACTGTAAAAAACTTAATATAATATTAAAAACATCTCTGCAAGACGAGTTGTGGTAAGGCTTGTAACTTATTTCTACAAATAAAGTTTCATTTCGATTGAAGCGCAGGATAAAATTATCTTTAAAATACTGACAGTTTGTAAAATACATACCTACTAGTATAATAGTTTATAAAATGTATACTGAAGTAACATACCCGTATCCAAAGAAATATATCCGTATATTATAAAATACGTGGTAACACTCAACACGATGACAGATACAGATTCCCTAACACGTTATTGACCGAGGCCTTTTATTAAACACACAGTTGCACAACGTACGTACATGAAAAACGCAATGCGAATCGCACAAATTGAGCAATTAAATACTTATCTATTAAAATTATATAGTCTATGAAATAGGCATGCGCCGTATCGCGAATCGCGTAATTCTATTACAGACGACGCAATTACAGGTTTTATATTAAATAAATTATGTTATTAATTTGGCATTGTTTGCTGAGACGCTGTTGCGGTCAGTGGCATCAAGTACAGTTTGACGAACAGTTTTAGAGGCGATTAATTTTCTGTTGTAACGCTGAATATATCGACGCACCGATAGAACCAAGAAGATCTCGACTGGAACTCTCAAACTTTTGGACGAAAGACGCGAAATGATACTGCAGTCTTCGGCTGACATGTCGGTTTACAGGCGCCTCAATAGACAAATATCTAAATCCCTCAGGCGCGACATTCGGCAATTTAATACAAACAGTATTAAAGATGCCATCGAGCGTAACAAAGGCTCCAAAGTATTCGCGAGGCATTTGTCTATTGGGCAAAGCCAAATGACGAAGCTGAAGACCGACACTGGCAGTGTCGTTTCATCCAAACCCGAGATTATGAGAGAAGTCGAGAAGTTCTATGGACGGTTATACACGTCAGCACAAAGGCCCGCCATTAGTCCAGATGCAGACCCAAGATCTAGATTAACCCGACACCACACCGAAGATATCCCGGACGTTAGTCTATACGAAATCAGAATGGCTCTGAAACAGCTTAAAAATAACAAGGCACCGGGCGATGACGGAATCACTACTGAACTTCTGAGAGCGGGTGGGAAACCGGTACTTAAGGTCCTCCAGAAATTGTTCAATTCCGTCATTCTCGAGGGTACAACGCCTGAAGCATGGAACAGAAGCGTGGTGGTACTGTTCTTCAAGAAAGGTGATAAAACCCTGTTGAAGAACTACCGACCCATCTCGCTTCTGAGCCATGTTTATAAGCTGTTCTCCAGAGTCATTACGAATCGTCTCGCACGTAGGTTCGACGAATTTCAGCCACCCGAGCAAGCCGGGTTTCGGAAGACCTTTAGCACCATAGACCACATACATACGCTGCGGCAGGTTATACAGAAGACGGAGGAGTATAACCGGCCACTATGCTTGGCGTTTGTGGACTATGAAAAAGCCTTCGATTCCATAGAGACGTGGGCTGTGCTTCAGTCCCTCCAGCGATGTCGCATCGACCACCGATACATCGAAGCGCTGAAGTGTCTGTATAGGAACGCCACCATGTCAGTCCGAATCCAGGACCAGAGCTCTGAGCCTATCCCATTGCAGCGAGGAGTAAGACAAGGAGACGTTATCTCTCCGAAATTGTTTACCGCTGCATTGGAAGATTGCTTCAAGCTGCTGGATTGGGATGGACTTGGCATCAATATCAACGGCGAGCACCTTACTAACCTTCGGTATGCAGATGACGTCGTGGTCATAGCGGAGTCGCTGGATGAACTGAACTCTATGCTCGGTGATCTCAACAGAGTTTCTCAACAGGTAAGACGAAAATCATGTCGAATGTCCATGTCGCACCTCACCCAATAGTCGTTGGGAACTCTACTCTCGAAGTTGTCGACGAGTACGTATACCTGGGACATACAGTCCGATTAGGTAGATCCAACTTCGAGAAGGAGGTGACTCGACGAATCCAACTCGGCTGGGCAGCGTTCGGGAAACTGCGTGACATCTTCTCGTCCGATATTCCTCAGTGCCTGAAGACAAAAGTCTTCGAACAGTGTGTGTTGCCAGTGATGACGTACGGATCCGAGACGTGGTCGCTCACAATGGGACTCATAAGACGGCTCAGAGTCACTCAACGTGCAATGGAGCGAGCTATGTTGGGAGTTTCACTGCGCGATAGAATCAGAAATGAGGACATCCGCAGAAGAACCAAGGTTACAGACATAGCTCGAAGGGTTGCACGTTTGAAGTGGCAATGGGCCGGACACATTGCCCGGAGAACGGATGGCCGTTGGGGCATCAAAGTCCTAGAGTGGCGGCCACGGACAGGTAAGCGGAATGTGGGACGACCCCCGACCAGATGGACGGACGACCTCACCAGGGTCGCCGGGAGTCGATGGGCGCATAAAGCCCAAGAACGTAATTTGTGGCGATCTATGGGGGAGGCCTATGTCCAGCAGTGGACGTCCCTGGCTGATAGATAGATTGTAACGCTCAAATAAGCTCGAAAAGCGTCAACTACTTGTTATTGACCTATTTGATACGTATTATCCTAATATCAGTAAACTTCAGCGTAAAAAATGTAGAAAGAAAAGTAGCACACTGCATTTTACCACAAACGCAAATGATCCTTAATTAACCTAATTAGTTCCTTAGTTCCTACCATCCTTTTCTAACACAATAATATCGAGGGGTAAAATGCTATTTGACTATACCATTTTTTTACAGGAAAGCATACTTATTCGACGCAGAAAAAAAATACTGATTCCAAATATGTATACACAAGATACCCGCATGGCATGATGGTATCCCGCTAAGATACCCCTGGTATCCCGCTAAGATACCCCTGGTATCCCGCTAAGATACCCCTGGTATCCCGCTAAGATACCTCGGGTATCAGGTTTGTGTATGTATATAAGTATATGTCGCCCAAAAGTGTGAAATAGCTTCGTTCAATTCACCCCGCGATAACATTGGCAGTGAAAAACAATTTCATACCAATTTTAATAGAACTGGGTATAATTTTATTTTGGAGTATTTGAAAATTAATTTCAAAGGATTGATATATCGACAAGAAGCGAAGTGACTCAAGTGACATATATTAAGTTATATATACATATACTCGTATATTAAATTCCAACTGCGATTCCAACGATATCGTTGGAATCAGCGAATTTTTCTCCATGTTTTGAGTTAGTACTCGTAAAAAATTACCAAAATGGGGCTTGAGTCAATTCGCCTCTTAACCATCGCGTAGCTATGAAATTTCATGCGATACGTCCGCATAAAATTCATTACTCATATTATTACAGACGTGATAATGTCACATCACTATAATTAAAAATGTAAAAAAACGCGAATCCCATCACTATTGAATAATCATTCGCGTGGTACGTGCCCGATCTCAGTAACGATATGCGTGGCGAAATGAACTAGGCACATTCACTTTGATATAGTTTCTATACCTGTAATGTTGCGTGCTTTACCAAGAAATTAACTTATCTTTATATACGTAATATTTATGGTAATAATCCCGACGCACTTTACAACCAGAAATAAATGTTTTTAGGGTTCCGTACCCAAAGGGTAAAACGGGAACCCTATTACTAGGACTTCGCTGCCTGTCCATCCCTCCGTTCGTCTGTCACCAGGCTGTATCTGATGAACCGTGATAGTTAGAGAGTTGAAATTTTCACAGATGATGTATTTCTACTACTACGACTAAAAACAGATTAAAATAAATATTTAAGGGGGCTCCCATACAACAAACGTGATTTTTTTGCCGATTTTATAGACAATGGTACGGAACCCTTCGTGCGCGAGTCCGACACGCACTTGGCCGGTTTTTATTTACAGTAAATATTGTGTTGAAATTAAACTATTTTACGGATTTTATCGCGTTTATTTACTATTTTATTTTCACGACGTTTCGGCTGCTTTACAGCAACCATGAGAACGACGACACGGAAGATCCACCATGCACACCATCTCAACAACCACGACCACTCTGACAAGAGTGCCCGACTGAGAAGAAGATCGGTTTATTTATGAATAAAATAATTCTGATTCTGAATTTGATCCTGAAAGAAGAAGTAGGTATACGTTGCTACCTATACATTATATTTGCCTATTATTATTGCAAGGCTAGTTTATTTATATATCTAGTCATCTCAACAATAAATCAATTACTAATTTGCCCGTACGTACCTCATTACAGTACATTCAATGTAATTAATGCTTACCTACATACTGCATTGACGTCAATCGCCAGTGTTCTATATAAACATAACATAGTTTATATAACACGTACTCAACACGATAATGTACTTTATTTATATATAATTAAGGCTCTTTTAGCACGGTGAAGATTAGTACAAAGGGCGAGTGTTAGATTTCAATAAACTGTTGAGTTTAAAATGTATTTTTTTGCAATGATACACATAATTAGGTGATTAATTACTCGATAGACTGTTACTAAAGTATCCTGTTATTTTATACAATAAATCTGCTCTACGTTTAGTAGAGTATGTGCTAAATTATGGAAACTCTATGATTTATTGCCTTAACTCAAACCACTCTTAATGTAGAGACATCTCTGCGGATAGTGTAATATCAACTCTATCTAATAAGACATTTCCGCACATCAACAAACTTCCACGCTTTTATGAGCGACATTCAAAAGAATATGACACATTATATCAAAAGCTTCGATATATAAAGAACATTTTGAACGCCGCTTTCATCAAATACATATAAAAATCTCGTAAATTTATTAAGGGAATCAAAAGAGCGAGATCAAAAAGGTTAGTTCAGGAAATGTTCACTATTAACTGAGTATACTAGAGCGACAGGGTGTCCTCACAAAGATTCGCGACATATTATACAGAGTGTTTTAAAAACCCAAAACAAAATATCGTTCGTTTGCGTGATTATCGGTAAACAACTGAATGTTATAAAAAAATGGGTTTTTTTTTCACTGCCAATTTTAAAATCATGTAATATCTTGATTCCTATGCAAAAATGCCAAGATCTGTATTGAAAATATTATTGCTTACTCTTCGTATGTGGAACTAGTACTGTTAAAAAGGATTAGGTATAGGTGTGCCCAAAAGTTACAATATGATACTTGTAACAAATACTCAAAGGTCTGTAACTCAGAATCTGTGATAGTTATACTTTCACTAAGCATCCACATACCAGATTAAAACATTATTTCGGACTTTTGATACAGCCTGTATACGTAAACCAAGTGCATAGTTTTATGTATTTTTTTATAAAACACAAATTGAAAGAGATATAATAAATGACGGCGCTATAAAAGGTTGTGTGCTTTCAATTATGTTGTTATTAGGGTTGTCAGATAGCGGTAAATAAAATATATTAAATTATACATTTAAAAACTGGAAATCGTACATAGTACTTTTATTAGACAGATATTTCCATGTCATTACGGTTTGTTTGCAAATGTTATGTTATGTTAAGCAGTATTTATAACTCTGGAATATTTTTCTAATTGATAAAATTCACTACACTAGTCAGGCATCAATCGAATAGTCCATATTTTTCTTCTTTTTTACGTAATAAATACAATGATGAGATTTAACGGAATAATATTAGGAATGGCTGCCCCTGTGTTAGTGGGTGTTTCAGCCAGTGTCAAGTAATTAATAGCAAAGCGACAAATAAAAATTATAAATAAAAATGGGTGATGAATGTGATGAAGATGGCGAATAAATCCTAGTGCTCCATCGCTAAGAACGAAACTTTCAAAGGAATGGAGTGTTCGCAGAACGCCCACGGTCATCTGTCAAAATGGAGCTTTCTTAACCTTTTGATATTACCAAATTATATTGTTGGCTATAGATCTTCTTATTTTGAGCTTCGCTAACTCTATGATACTCTGTGGTTATAACCTTATAGCTAACAAAGACGTATTGAACGTCCTGTGACCAGGTGGAGCGACGTGGGCAGTAACTGGGAAAGAAGAGCCGAAGATCGGGCTCAGTGGCACATCATGGGAGAGGCCTACGTCCAGCAGTGGACTGACACCGGCTGATGATGATGATAATTGAACAGTGTACGACATAAAATAATGTACCTCTACTTATAAGGTAATATCCGAATTGACCGTTCTTAAATGTTAAAAAGTAGATTATTACTGGGGTATTCCCGTTATATAAAAATAATATTATAGAGTTTGTCCACCGCGCTCTTCTACTAGCGTTAAAAGTCAAACTGTATCATATACTATTTCTATTTACAGTTAAAACATATTTTATACCTTTGATAAAACAATAAAGTGATATAAAACAGTTGTGTGACCCTACACATAGCGCGGCGGTATCAAAGGGCGGCCGCCCACGACGCGGGCGCAGGCAGGACTTCCGTAACCGCCGATGTGTCCACACCTCATTGAGAATGGACCCGACAACAGATATAAAGGCTTCAAACATTGATGTGCCGAGCTGTATCGCTGATTTGCCGATAGCTACCAAGGACCGGACATACTCAACAAAATCTCTAAAATGGCCACTTCAAGCAATTCCTCTATAATCTGATTCCTCTGATTTTTAGGGTTCCGTACATCAAAAGGAACTTATAAAATTACTTCGTTGTCCGTGAAAACCCTTTTTATCAGGAACGCGTGGTGGTATCTAGTTATAATAAATACTCAATCATTCTAAGTCAACGAAATCATAATATAAGGTCGTATTTGATTTTCGCAAGGGCACCCAAACCTAGAGAGTACTTCCCAAGGACCTAGATTAATGAAATTTGGCAAAGAGCAATGTCACAAGTACAAGTAAAGGGAAAATCCGTAAACCGGAAACATTTTAACATCACAAAAAATATTTAATCTTATATAAGTAGTTTGTATGGAACCCTCGGTGCGCAAGTCCGACTCGCCCCTTAGATTAATAAAACCATACCTACAAGAATCTGTTGATGAAATAAATTTAACAATATTTGCTGTAAATTAAGGAAATGAATTCGTTCATAAGAAATTGCTCAATGTTCGTTTGAGATCCCCAATTTCATGGATGCGGTATTTAAAACCGGCCAAGTGCGAGTCGGACTCGCGCACGAAGGTTTCCGTAGCATTATCAAAAAAAAATGGCAAAAAAATCACGTTTGTTGTATGGGAGCCCCCTTAAATGTATATGTTATTCTGTTTTTTAGTATTTGTTGTTATAGCGGAAATTAACGAAAATTTCAACTCCCTAACTATCACGGTTCATGCGATACAGCCTGGTGACAGACGGACGGACGGACAGCGAAGTTTTAGTAATAGGGTTTCCGTTTTACACTTTGGTTATAGAACCCCAAAAATGGAATGCCGTAGTAAGTAAAACGAAAATAGGAACTTACCCCTAATATGGGCATGGCCGATATTAAGTTATGAGATAATAGGTACACAAGTATATATCCGATATATATAAAGTGATATCGCGTTAGTTTTCCTACAATGCGACGCGGGTTGATTGCTCGGCCTGTCTACTAATATATACACCTGCCGGTATTAAAGTAATTACATTATTGTAACTAGTGACGCGGCGCAGCGACACTTGTTTAAAAAAAACATTATCTTGTATAGTAATTTCATCTGATAAGTTTATGAAAAAAAACCGGTTACATACAAGTTACAATATCATTATTCTGTACAATAATGGTCTACATGTCACTGTTATTGGTGGTCTTAAAGTTGTTTTTTTTTTTTTGTATTTTTTTGTCTTACAAAATTATCTACTCTACTCTATTTCAGTAAAAAAAATATATAAATAAAATAAATAAAATAATAATAAAATAAAAAAAATATCCCGGATCTTATTAACTAAATCGGATCGATCGGATCGCAAACAACAACTAAATATGAGGGTACCCAGTTATTAACTATGACATCAGGACGTCTAACACCTCAGTCCCCCCGTGACCATGGTTGCTGTAAAGCAGCCGAAACGTCGGGAAAATAAAATAGTAAATAAACGCGATAAAATCCGTAAAATAGTTTAATTTCAATGTATAGTATTCGCGTAAATATAAGAAAACAATATGACAACCTAGATTGTCAAATTTAATTATAGTGAAGTGTTTCGTAATAGAACCCTTATTATTTACTGAAAACCAATATTCCATCTACATTACTATGGATTGATTCCTTCCTAATGTATTAATTAATTACAGATGGCCGACAATCTATTAATTTTTATACAAAAGCATTCCTATGCAATGTCTTAACTAATAGATTTATTACGGTCTTTGTAATACATTTTTTATAATAACATTTAGATCAGAGTTCAACCCGACTTAAGAATCTAAAGTCTACTAGGACCTACTAACTTTTGAAGAATCTTAAGTAGGTCAACTGTACAATACCTAAATTATTATAGTTATTGTTGTAGTCATCATTGTCGAATGATCTGAGACTTCACCAAATATTTATGTCAATATTTCACCAAATTATGTGAAAATAATACATTCCAAGTATTACACAACGGGTACTGAGAATCTGGAATTAAGTATAATTAATTTAATATGATCAACCATTTCAAAAGCCATTTATTTTTTATGCGTACATTTAAATGATGTCAGTAAGTCATGTTACTATTGTGTTTTTATATAGACAATTATTAAGAACAATAACTCATAGAAACATAGAAGAGAATGGACAAGAAACTCTATGGAGTTTCTTGTCCATTCTCTTGCAGAGGGCATAGTCACTATCTTAACTTATAAGAAACTAGCAGCCGGTCCCAGCTTTGCAAGGGATTCTAATATAGCCTATGTTACTCAGTGATAATGTCGCTTTCTAACGGTAAAAGAATTTTTGAAATCGGACCAGGAGTTTTTGAGTTTATTCGTTACATACAAAAATACAAATCTTTCCCCTTTTTAAAATCCTACGGGGCAATTCTTGCGATTCGACATCATTTCTTGATTGGTCGTAAATTTTTGATTTTTTCGGCATATCTCGAATAGAGATGATGTGAGAATTGGGTCCCTAGACAGTTTCAAAGAACTATTATATCAAGAGGGAGCTTTTCCTAACGTTTGACAGTTTTATACGTCCAATTTTGACGTCTACGTACGTCAAATTGATTATTTCAAGACGTATAATAACTAGGTGAACGTACGTAAATTAGAAATCTGTACTTTTTAATAGCATTGGTCTGTTTCTATTATATATTGAATACAGACATACATACCAATTAATGTACATGTATATGCAATTAATGACAATCAATTACAAATACTTGTTGATATGTAATCAACAATATAGTGTACCTATCACCGATCATCGAATTAATTCACTGTTGATATCGCTTCAATTGACGCACGAATTATGTTCGCTGTGTATTATTGTTTTTTTATAGCTTCCACCATATCGCCGATAATAACGCCCGGGGTGAGCAGAGGTACTACAATGACATAGATTTTCCTTGACAACCATAAATGATAGATTTTGCTTAACTGGCATGTAACAACAGTCGATGTAAGGAAACCTAGAGTCTAATAAATTAATTATGAATTCACCATCTTTATCACGTTTTTCACCCATTTTTAGGGTTCCGTACCCAAAGGGTAAAACGGGAACCCTATTGCTGAAACTTCGCTGTTCCGTCCGTCCGTCCGTCCGTCTGTCACCAGGCTGTATCTCATGAACCGTGATAGTTAGAGAGCTGAAATTTTCACAGATGATGTATTTCTGTTGCCGCTATAACAACAAATACCAGAATAAAATAATTATTTAAGGGGGCTCCCATACAACAAACGTGATTTTTTTGCCGTTTTTATTGATAATGGTACGGAACCCTTCGTGCGCGAGTCCGACTCGCACTTGGCCGGTTTTTATTATTTTATTGAATTCGTCCTTGCTATTAATAACTCGATATTGGCATGTATACCCGCCAATCGCAGGTGCAGCCATTCCTCATGTTATCTCATTAAAACATCACCATTTCATAAAAACCTGCCAAGTGCGAGTCCGACTCGCGCCCGAAGTACCATTATCTATAAAACTCCAAAAAAATTACCTTTTTTTTGCATGGGAGCTCCCTTAAATACTTTTTTATTCTGTTTTTTAGTATTTGTTGTTATAGCGGCAACTATCACGGTTCATGAGATACAGCCTGGTGACAGACGGACGAACAACGAAGTCTTAGTAATAGGGTTCCCATTCTACCCATTGGGTAAGGAACCCTAAAAAAGAAGAAGAAATTAAACGTAGAACTGCCGCCGCTGCTAGCTTTTATAAATCTTAGCAATCCACAAATTGTACGCGAGTCAAAAGGTCCGTAACCATTAAAATGTTGTGAAGATT
The DNA here is from genome assembly GCA_914767695.1 of Ptilodon capucinus. Taxonomy (NCBI): domain Eukaryota; kingdom Metazoa; phylum Arthropoda; class Insecta; order Lepidoptera; family Notodontidae; genus Ptilodon; species Ptilodon capucinus. The sequence goes on from OU611828.1 coordinate 495,176, forward strand.
GACATTGGTAAACACCTTTATACAATAAAATATAATTGGCGCTTAATATAATGTCAGTCATAGGTTTTACTTTTTACGAAATGAGTGAAATGATGAAATTTAATGGAATAAGATGAGGAATGGCTTCACCTGCGACTAGCGCGAGTATTTCGCCAATGTCAAGTAAAAACCACAACCATTTTAGATGAAAATAATAAAATATTAATAGACAACAAAGAAATATTAAATAAATTAATAGCAAGGACAAATTCAATAAATACACATTATAAATAAAAATGGATAATGACAGCGATAAAGATGGCGGATGAATCAGTCATAGGTTTTAATCGTGTAATACAGTTGAATCATAATTTGTGATAGATGATGACAACTTAAATTTCATAGCTACTAACCGCGGAATGGTATATTCTGCCTAGAGGTTTACCTTAACCATAGAGGTTTACGTTACTGAGGATAAAATTGCCAGTTTATTTTTTCCTACTCTATTCTTGTTTCTCATCATTCACGTGAGTTTACCTTTTACCATGATTAGGGCTGGCAGAACGATTGTATCAATATTATTTTGTAGACAACTGACATTTTGGTTATCCATAGAAACTTCTAACTACCATCGCTTCTCCAACTATCGCCAACTATCGCTTATCTGCGTCAAAAAAATATGAGGTACTTGCATCAATTAATCATTTATATCCGTAAATGTGATAACAATAAATATTATCACTGGGATAAGTATTAGATCAATTTAGATCATTATGCAAAAGAATTATAAAAATAATTTTCAACTATTTATTCTAGTATTTTGAGTGTTCATTGTCCAGTGTTCTGTGTCCTTTGTCTTCATGATATGTGTGTTATTCATTACATAATCATATCTTTGTTGAATACTATTATTAATTTTTGTATATTGACGATTCGTAAGTCCCAGTATTGGGACGGATTATAAAGGGCTGCCAACTTTAGGCCGCTAACTTCACACCGGACGGTTGTATTAGTTTATATGAATTAAAAATATTCTGATTCTGTTTTTAATTCTAAATATGTAATAAAATCCTCTTCTTATCGTTTCAATAGTTCTAGGTCTACGCTTTATTAGTTACCAAATTGTTGTAGAGATTAAAATGTGTAGTAAATGTGAGTGGATAAAATCAGCCGGCGTTTTGGGTATGCTACCTAATGGGCCATTTTTTAATGTATTTTCTTTTTCATTTTAGTTCCAGTACTTACATTATTGAAATAACTGTGTTTAAGTAACTATAACTAATGCATAACTAAGTCTATTAGTATATGTACTTTCATGATCGGAATTCGTAAACAAGACAGCAATATTTTTAGTTCAGTCGAATTTAATCTTGTTGTAGTTTGTGAACTTCGCAATTAGAGATAATGTTTTGTCAATAGACTATATTTTATAAAAAATATTAAATTTAAAAAGTTGCAAATAAATCTCTTTGAAAATAAATATAATTGCAAGTAGGTCCTTTCACAATCTCTGCAGAAGATAATAAGTAGAAAGTACAGATCAAATCACTTTTAGAAAGGTTTTTATCACACTAGAACATAGCTTTTGATAAACAAATATTCTAAGTATGTTAATTCTATTAAAACGATGATGCTTACAAATAATTTAACTGATACTTATAATTATATGTTTATAAAAAATAACTTAATCGTATCCCAATCCGATAAAAAAGGATTTAGTTATGTAGTTTATCTTAACGAACAATCAATCAGGCTCAGTCTTTTGAGATAACGTTAATTAAGTATGCCACACAACTATTTTGTTTACAGGCTTATTTATAAAAATATCTGGGCTCAAATTCCACTCACCTTCGTCAAAATATCCCAACAATTAAAACATCACTTTAAAAAAAAACACTCCTCAAATGTCACAGACAATAAATGTCAAATGTCAATTACACTTCCGAGTTGATAATTCGCGGGAATAATAAGCGTTCGAAAAACGAATCGTGTTCTGGGAGATGTGACGTTGTACTGTCGGCGTTCGAAGCCTGCGGGCATGTGTGGGTATCGTGTCGACGACGCACCGTGGTGTGCGTGTGCGAGGGAGACAGCTAGAGGCCTGTTAACTCACCGATCCTCACAGTTAGACTAACTCACATCCAAATCGCTTAATTTTATGAGTTGTTGCCTTCTCCACCCCCTCGCGGGAGACGTCCAATGTGACTTTGTTGCGGCGGCGGAAATTATTTTGAAAATTGAATAAAAGTCTAGTAATATTAATAATATTTGATTGCCTGACATATTTCTCCTATTAGCCATATCTGGATACATTGGTTAAAGTTTTGCTTGTTAAAATATATACGAATATTTAATTATCAAAATAAAAAATCCTAAATGTGAAGTAAGTATTGATATTAGCTTTTTATCAATTTAAGGTAATAATATTTACTTACTCACCTATGAAATTTAAATATAATTGTACATGTAATTTCACAGTCCTAAAACGCACTTGTCAGTATGACCAAACAATAAAAATAAAGTTATGTATCGAAAAGATAAGTTGTTTACTTTAGTGCGGTATTATATTCATCCATTAATATCGATAAATCGCTTACGACAAATAGTAACGCTGTAATAACGAGGAAAAATAATCTTTAAATTACTTATTCGACCTTAATATTACGCCAACGATTATAGATATCGACAATTACCAGTAATCAATTGTTTATCACAGGTGATATTCCGATAACCATGGATCTGATTACTTGCTACAATTATAAAATTGGTGTATGATAAGTGAGGGCTTATTGTCAATAATTACTTTATTCAATCATGATTTCGAATCGGACCAATTCTGTTGTAGGTAAATTGTTGTTTACCGGGAAATCCATATTAACTGTCTTATCTAGATATATCTTTACGAAACTTTAGGTGGCATGAAACTAAACGAAGAGTATTGCCATCATTTTTATGGCCATAATAATTGAGTAAGATGGCAATATTTTTAGCGCTGTCAAATATAGTTTACCTCGCACTTCACTTTTCAAAAGATATGGTTTCCATAGTATTTAGACGAAGATTTTGCCATGGACTGAGTTTAGAGAAACACGTGGTCGGTTGGTGAGACCTTATAAGATTAAAGGGGAAATAACATTTTGCGAAAAGGATTTACAGTTGATTTACCCATTCAATAATAATCATAGTTTATTCGTTGTTTGAGTACAGCAGTGGTGTCAGCGCGCATGTCACGACAAGACCTCTGTCACGGATTGGCTCGGTCGCTCTCTGTCTAATTTCATACGAGTGAAAGAGACAACATCAAGTTATTTCCTGACATACGTCTGATCTTGGCGCTCATGCTACAAGTGCAGGGGCCTAACCACCACCTCTGAAAGTATTGTTGTTTCATTAATTAGTAACTGTGATTTTTTGACACATTTTGTACTGAGATAACTGTTGAAAACTGAAAGTAATATTAAAAACATTTCTTGAAGACAGGTGGTGATAAGGAGGCTGAATCGAGACAAATATTTACATATAACAAATGTTTAAGATAAACGCAAGAATACCCCATCGCGAGGTCACATCGAGCGGGCCATTTAGCGCCGGTACAGTAGCAATAACTCAGCGCAGGAAATCACGTCATCGCTCTATTACAGCGCACACACGCGGACAAGCCACTCACACATGCACACCAACCGACTGTCGGATTAACGTATCATATGGTCGACAGAAGAGGGTGCGATCTATTAATTTTTAATTGGTTTTCATGGCTTTAGGATCGTCTCTACTAAATAAACTTAGTGCAAATCATTGTTCCTTGAATAAAAGCATAAAAATATTTGAAGATGCCATGTTTTTTGTACGCCGAGTAATAGTTGTTTATTTAGAAAAAAAATAGGGCAATAAATATAATTCTAACCCATTTTATTTTATGTTATTTGTTAGGTAGTTATCATGAATTGACAAAAACATTGTTAAATAATTTAACACTGAATAATTAAAGTTGAATTAAATAAGAATTGAAATTTAAGCCTCGGTCATACTGAAGCGTCGAGACGCGCGCTGCGACTAAAACAGACTGTATAACCAAATCGTTAAAAGCTAATTCTTCAACGAAATATCATTAACAGCTCAAACGAATTTTGTCGTGTGGCTTTTACCAAAGAAATTCAATCTTACAAATATTGAAACATTTTTACGGGTCGTCTTGATGCCGAAGTCTGCTCGGGGCTTTATATTTAAAACCGGCCAAGTGCGAGTCGGACTCGCGCACGAAGGGTACCATCATCTATAAAAACGCGAAAAAAATCACGTTTGTTGTACGGGAGCCCCCTTAAATATTTATTTTATTCTGTTTTTTAGTATTTGTTGTTATAGCGGCAACAACAATAAATCATCTGTGAAAATTTCAACTCTCTAACTATCACGGTTCATAAGATACAGCCTGGTAACAGACGGACGGACGAACGGACAGCGAAGTCTTAGTAATAGGGTTCCCGTTTTACCCTTTGGGTACGGAACCCTAAAAAGTAAAACTCTCACCGTTATCAGCCGAGCGTGTTGTACCGCCTAATTGTGACCCGGCCATCACATCGCATTGTTATTACTATGTATCCATTTGAAATATTAACGATATACGTTATACTACGTGATATGTGTTGTATCGTTACATAACGGTAGAGTATGTAACAACACTAACTGTAATTAAGCCGCTGTTATTTGCACAAGAGTGTTGCGGTCTGTGTTTAATTAACTTTTCTGTGTCACACCTCTTGGATTAACACTTTGATCTTAAACTGAAGTAAATTTCCCCAGAAAATACTTTTTTTTTTTTTATATCATGTAGACGGTTGAAAGGCGAATTGACTCAAGCGCCATTTTTGTAACTTTGCACGAAACCCAGTTCAAAAGACAGAGAAATTTTTGATGATTCCAACGATATATATATAACTCAATATCTTGAACTTGATAAATAAAAGATTTATTTACGATGTGAATATAATTAAATATATTGGAAATAACTTTTAGAAAAACGTTAAAATTTAGGCGGGAGACAGAACAATGTTACCACAGACATTCTAATGCATTAGGAGCGTTGTAAGGGTTGCTTTCCATTTCTAACAATATCGCCCAACATGGCGCTTGAGTCACTTCGTTTTTTACCGATATGCTACCTGTCTTCAGAGACATAACTTGCAGGAACTAACTGTAGCCAAACAAAGCCAGTTTGCCAGATATTTTCTGTCCTCGGCATGCCTGTAAATGTGATCATAAAATGATCAAACTTCCAACATAATGTGACCTTCTGAATATTATTTAGTGTGTATAATTGGTTAGGTATATTTCAATTTATAATTACTGCAACTCTTAAATATGACTTCAAAATTAATGTTTATTAACCAATGCCGTTCGTGTTTTTTTCTAGAAGTGAAACAATGCAAATAACTTTTGCATTGTTTCATATTATTAATATATTTGTAGCTCGTAGCACCGCGTAGCGCGCTACGGCGTAGCATATAAACATAATGGCGCGGCAGAATGCCACGTCGGTAACATTTTTATATATTCAATATCAGATTGTCAGATACAAATTTATATTAGTTATCTAATAATATATTACATACATAGTGAGGTAAATCAAAATGTATATAACATTGTAATTTGTAACATATGACTAATATTGTGTAAAGACACTTACTAAAACGACTGCAGCCCTTTTAACGTCCCACTGCTGGGCACGGGCCTCCCCTCAATGTGAGGAGGATTTCAGGCCATGGTCCACCACGTTATAGATCCGTAAACATAATTTAATATACAGTTTACGCTTAAAGTGGAGTTAAAACACATTGTAAATAGATCATCATACACATTATATAAACGCGGAATGCACGCCGTCTTTAACCGAAGTGTAACCAGATATTTTGATAGCAATCGCGACAGCCCATTGATAGTTTTCATAATTACACAATATTATGGAATATTCATATTTTATCGCATCGTTCATAATTATTTATCTTGGCGATATCTTACGTAAACAACGCATCATACTGGACTGTGTCCTAAATTTCCCTTTAATTTAAGGGAAGCCCGCGACAGATACTCGTATATTGCGACCAAAATAACTTCAGTTAAATGTTGATGCACCGAAGCACATCTTTACCTACCCTCTGGGGAATATAGGTGATAGTATAGTATTGTCGGAGTCACTTCGCCTCTAACCCATAGATATTATCAAGTTTGCATCAACAGATTTTTTTGTCTGCACACGTTCATATATTTCAAACCAAACATTTCTTACAACTCCATCACATAATCTACACATAAACACCATTATTACCAATTCAAATTGTAAACGTATTGTTAATAATAGCTTTCTAACACTTATTTACGAGTTTTCGAGAAATTTTGTGAGTTAAAGTGTATGTGGATAAAAGTTATAGACTATTAATGTCGGACTACCGGCCGGGGCCGGGGCCGGGGCCGGGGCGAGACGGGTGGGAAACGACTCGTTGTAAACTTGTAGATATTTGAGGTTATTATTCGTATTTAGACCTTTTAATGAAGCAGTAAGCTGTGACACTTTGGTCCTTAGCGAGACGGTGTATTTAAAATACCAGCCAAGTACGGAACCCTAAAAAGATAGCGATTAGCGATACCATGGTTTTTACGCCTATGCTCGCTATTCGTTAGAGTCCACGGAAATTAATTTCATGGAAAATGTATAGTGTTTCATGTATTCAGCTGTAAAACTATTATTAGAGCTACAGGACTGACATCAGGTCGCGTAATAAGCGTATAAACCACGACGCCAACCCTCTAGGAATATGTGCTGATTTTATTCGTATGAAAATTCTCTTACTATGTCAATGAACAAGATTTATCCCTAAAAGGCGGGCCGTGGAATTAGTGGGTCAACCACAAAACATCTCAGCCATATTTTTTATAAAAATAAATTGCATGATGTGTATAATTTGGGTATATTTATTGTTAAAATAAACTAGATTCTATTGACACATTAAATTTTGTACACCGTATATGATAATTTAATTAAATAAACTGTTGTCTATGAACGTGTACCTATATGTATACTAACGACTTGAATAACTTTTATAAACAATAATTCGTTATGTACATTGTTTTCGAAGTTGGTACGCCAAGTTACGACAAAGATTCCAAGAAAGTCACGGTGAGTTAACGATCAAATAAAATTATCCCATTAAAGTATAACTTTTACGCACTCGGTTATATTGCGCCTAGTTGTTGAATGTTTTCTTTGTTTATGCACTAAACGTACTGGGGCGAGCGAATTTACTAGACTGTCTTTGAAAATGTACTCTGTATCAATGTAGATAAAGATGGAATTTTAGTGGAAAGGCCACGCGTGTGGTTCAAGGATAAACTCACTCGCGTCGTAGTTACAGAAAATTTAGTTGAAAAATGGGTTTCTCAAAGTTCCTTTTGATGTTGGGATGAAATTTGTCGCGCTTGTTTTGACGCGGCTATTTAGTCAGGGCTATAAATATACAGCATGATTATGTTGACAGCAAAATTAAACTAAATTGGGGTTAGTGATTAGATAAATACAAACAGATTAAAATAAATTTTAAGTCATCTGTAAAACATTTTTTTAATATTTAAGAAAGTTTAAAAAAAATACATCATCACGCCTGTATTCCCCGAAGAGATAGGTAGAGGTGCACTGCAGTGCGCCTACTCTTCGCCGATGTATTTTGGTCCCATTGTAATAGGGGGCGAGCCTATTACTATGATAAATTTACAGTGGCATTCCACTGTAAATTTATGATAGCTTAGGAAGCTTGGAATTTTGGTGGTAAATATATATTTTAAAAAAAGGCTATAATATATGCCTTATTCAACTTTAATAATACTTATTGATGGTAACAAAGTTATGAGTGTATACTGTATACTGTATGTGTAGCTAGTATGCCAAATAGCAGAAGTATATAAGAAACAAAAATACGTATTATGTATATCTAGTTATCAAATAATTGAACAAAAATAAATAAGAACAGCCTGTGTAACGACAATAAAAACTGTATTAAATGGAAAGCATTTCGACGTCATAGCATAAAGGAAGCGTAGTAAACTAATCACCCATTGTGAAGGCGAAATAACTGATCGAAGTCAAAGTCAAATCATTTATTCTGTATAGGCCTATGGGGGCACTTACAAATTGTCAAGTTTACATTTTTTTCTTATATTCTACTATACTACCACCGGATCGAAACGCGACCTCAACTGAGAAAATCCGGCAAGAAACTCAGTGGGCTGGTCATTTTTTAAATCGCCAAAACTAATTACAAATACATAGGTACATATAGCTCCAGTTTGTTGCCTTAGAGCTGCTTTGAATAATAAAGATAAGATAACAATACGTTAGTAAGGCAACACACGCTACACTTTAACATGACGGGCAATATTTTTATTTTTGATTTGAACCTGAGCTGTACAATCCCAAGCTGATTTATCTTCCAAATAATCCGAGATTTTGTAATAGCCCTTTTGATACAATTAAGATTTTATTGCAGTTTTAAATTTATTAATGGGCAAATCTCTGATTTCTTTTGGAAGTTTATTGAAAAAGCGTATACTTTGCCCCTGCCTACTCTGTTCGACTACTTGCTAGATATGTAAGCAGTTAATCTACATTTTTAATCCCACCAAAACAATAAGTGGCCAGAGGAATTACCACCACTCTCAAAGTAAATTTTTGACAGATATTATACTGAGTAAACTGTCAATAACTGAAAGTAATAGGTACTAAATAAAAACTGCTAAAAGGTGCGCTTTATTCGTATAAGGCTTTAAAATCCAAGAGCATTAAACTCTACAACTTTGACTCTACATTAAATACATTCTTTAATCATAATGTATGTTCATACCTCTTATCAAGACACTACTAGAAGTAAACTATATTTGACTTAAAATATTGCCATATTGCTCATACATTACGGCCGTTAAAAGGACGGCAAAACGATTAATTTTATCAGAATCACATTATTTTTAATTCATGGACATTTAAACAAATACAGGTACTTAAGAATCATCAATAACTTAGAAAATATATAAGACCACAGGCTGTGCCAGCACAAATGATATTATCATCATCTTCAGGTGGCATAAAGTGTGCTTCAACATACTTAATGGGTCATATCGGCAAGTTCCAACGAGGCACCCTCTGATAAGGACAGTGGCAAGCGATAAGCGTCGATAATAAAATAAAGATTCACCAAATTCCTTCCAAAAAAATATATAATCCGAAATCCTTTCAAACAATTAAAGTGCACCAATTAAATTGTCCGTTTTGTTAATAGTATTCTCCACAAACAAAAAACCCCATAAAAAGCCCATAAATGCCCCCGAGGATGTCTTCATATCGTGTTTAACGGAGTTTTTGTGTTGCTGCACCCCGTTTAACTGACGCGATAATAAAATTAAGGGCACAAAGAAATGTGGTAGCAGATAGACATTTTTGGGTGACTTCAAGAAGTTTGGTTTATAAAGGGTAGTTTATTTTTTAGAGTTCCCAAACTCATTTCTTTCAGCCATTATACGAATGAAACTCATGACATAAAACGGACGAGACGATACTGTTAAAAACATATTTTAAAAATTAACCAAGTTCCATGACCAACTTCAAGTATTTGCGTCAAGTTTAGTGGTCCTTGGTTTCGATCACGAAGTTCCTAAACCAAGTATCGAAGATGTGTTTACTTGGATCTAAAAATGGCCATAGGTATAAAATAAAACTCAATAAGGTCCAAATTCCTTCATTACCAGCTTGATGAAGTTAATAATATAGTCTTAGTCACAATTTACGAGCGCCTCAGGTAGCCGACGCTATAAAAATTTGTAGGATCCAAGATAAAAGTGGGGTTCCGTGAGACAACTTATCAAACCACTTTAGGATAGCCTTGCTCACGTGAACGTGTTAAGATTGGTATTACCATTGTAAAACAAGCGGAATGCCAAACGATACCATGTTTCGTAGCTTAAAATAATAACAATAATAAACCACTGACGCATTCATAATAAAATTGCAGACATTATTAAACCTGTACACTTCTAATTTGGCAGAGCAATTTATTTTGGTATATTTTATTATATTTTATTTAAATATTTGAGAATATCTAGTTAATAAAAAAAATATATATTAGGAAGTTTAAGTTTATTTTGTAAAGTCGTGGAGTATTGCCGCTACTTCTTTTAGCAATATTATAGGTTGGATTTGTTTGCGGATGAATGGGTGAAGATTGTGCTGATATGTATGAGTACTGCGAGTAAGATGCATGAATGGTTTATAGATAGATACCCAACTAGTATATTTTTTTTTATAAACATGCAACGTTAGAGTTAAATAAATCAATAGTCTTTAATATCCCACATTATCTTCAGAAAGTAATAATAAATTAATTTGTTAAAGAGGTGGTTATAAGATTGAGTTAAATCTGTCAAGTCTGCTATTATAACAATCATGAGGACATAATTGTAACTGCAATATGACACTGGCAATTAGAAAAACATTTGGTGCGAAACGGAAAAAAGTTGAATAAGTTATTTGGATATTTAAGGGCTATAAACAAGTTTAATAATGGTACAGAACCTTGAAGCACCTCCCACTAGAACACCAAACATTCGAATAATATATCATTTAGTGGAAATAAACTTGTAAACTCCATTCCGGTAATATCACCCACTTATGCAATTAAAAGGTCCACATTAACCACCGTTTTATTGTTATTGCCCGATATTGTTTATTTACGAACACATTAACTAATAAATCATTGTAATGTCATTAAATATAAGTGAATAGTTACTCGGGAGAAGTTTTCCGTAATTATCGGATAGAGGGAATGTTTAAAACTAAATGCAACATTATTCATGTCTTTTTACATGGTATGGCTACGGTGACGTTTTGGAATTTGGAGAAGCTAGATCATTCATCATCGATAATGACCACTTTGCGGTTGGTCTCTTAACCAACCGCAAAGTTATTAAATGGGTAAGTATTTTGTATAAAGAGGAAATAAACTAAAGATACCTTGGACCTTTTAAAAGTAATTTAGCTGTATATTACTAGTACGTAATTTAGAGTATCTGAGGTAGCAGTTCATTTTGAAGAAGGGTCTCTAGCCTTAAATAGTTTTGAGATTCCCTGCTCTAGATATTACAATTATAATAAAATGAATTAACATTTTTAATTTGAATATTTTCAAATCTTTAGGAATACAACATGTTTACAAATTAGTTAGTTAGTAGCAGTGGTATTCGAGTGGTCGAACGCACGCTTTGCAATCAAAGTGCGCAGGTTCTATCCCCGGCTCGCACCTCTGGGTTCCATGTGCGAATCTCATTTTCATCTGAGATTATCACTTGCTAAGAAACGGTGACGGAAAACATCGTGAGGAAACCTGTGTGCCCGGTATAATGGCAATAGGCTTGCCCCCTATTACATTGGGACCAAAATACATCGGCGAAGTGTGGGCGCACTGCAGTGCACCTCTGCCTACCCCTTCGGGGAATACAGGCGTGATGATGTATTATAAATTAAATATATCAAATGTTGTTAAAATAGCGATCTGCGAAAACGGCTAATATATTTCAGACGGTAGACTTGTAATAAAATAAATTACATTGAATATTATATTAATTAATATATTGAATTTATCTGATTTGAATATTGCATAGTAGGTAGCAAACTTATTGAGCATAAAAAGGTGCTATCTAAACCACTACCTTTGATATAAGTATGTAAATCTAGTTCAAACCTTATAAACTTATTCTTGACTAGGGTTAACCCTTTTTCAAAATATCACTTAAATAGTAGGGTAAAGGCACCAACAATAGTCCACTAAATAAAACCGGAGCTATTCTACCCTCACATTTTCCTTCGGAATATAAGTTTACACATTTGTACGATATCTCAGATGTGGGGGAAACGCGGAGTATGGGGATAGAACACGATCACTCACCTCACCTCGGGGGAGGCTTAGGTAACATTTTTGTTATCATGTTCATGCCAAAGGTTTTCCTACAATTTAATGGAAAGTAAAGGTGAAAACGCTCTGCTTATCACAAAAAAACACAACGCTAGTACCCAGTCCATTCTTATACAAAACAAACACAGCAAAACATATTGACATATCTAAAAGTATTCATAATAAATCAAACAACTTTAAACCTTATTGAACGCAAAGAGAGAACACAAATACAAGTATTTCGTATTTCAAAGAGTAATATGAAATGATGTGTCATGAACGATGATAACCCAACCGTTTCTGAATCGTCACAAGATGAAACAGCAAGGCTAAACAAGGCGTGACACTCAGATTTAGCCGGCTGTCTCCCAGGTGGGCCGGTTGCCGAATAAAAATAGACTTAAAATCAATATAATACTCGCCAAGATAGCTGTAGGGTTGAAATATTAACCTTTGATATCGATTATCGATAAAAAATTCACACAATAATTATTAAACGAATGATTATAATCTTTATGAGTGTCCATTTTAAAATTATGATCGTGGATTAAATGTCTCCGAGGCCATTAAACTTATATCTAATAAAATGATTACTTTTGATAATAAACAATAAAACATATTATTTGTTAATAACTCTTTACTAATACCCACGAGATAAAATTAAACGTATTGTTGGCACGCTTCTCCTATATGTAAATTATGAATTATTTCTTGATTTCCTGACAAAGGCATTTTTACCATGTCGTTAGATGATAATAATACAAATAATAAATGGTGGTAGCCTCGCGGGCAAGAACGCCCGCCTTGAACGTAAGGGGTGCAAGTTTAAATCCCAGGCCCGCACCTCTGAGATAATTTTCATGTGCGAATGTCATTTTCAACAATGATTACCACTTGCTGAATGGTGAAGGAAAACATCGTGAGGAAACCTGCACGTCTATAGAAAGGCGGGTGAAGTTCACCAACCCGCACTGGGCCAGCGTGGTGGACTATGGCCCAAATCTCCCTCGTATTGAGGGGGAATGTGCCCGGTATAATGGCAATAGGCTCGCCCCTATTACATTAGGACCTCTACAGTGCACCTCTGCCTACCCCTTCGGGGAATACAGGCGTGATGACGATGATGATGAGAAATATGTAATAAATTATCCAGGGGTATTTTTAACATTAAAAAGTTATATTATCGACAGCTGGTTTGGACCCATCACTATAATCCCGTAGAGTTGTCAACTCACTCTAAGTAATCGCCCATTATCTATATCGATTCAGCCCGCCACTGTCCAACAATTCTCGATCCCACTACTACCAATAACTAAAACATTAAGCGAATATCTCTAAAATACACCGTTCATTGTGACCCTTTACATAAAGTTGATATAAAAGTCTTTAGTAAGAGGAGCAATGTATATCGTTGTAAGGGAAAAGGTCTAATTCCTAGAATTTCATTGGTAGGGTTTTAACACTGATTTTAACATCGCTTAAACTGTACGCAGCTAATGAAGCGATCGGCAATAATTGATTTGGGGCTTTTAATTCAATCGCTTTATTTCATTATTGAGATGAGATTGGGAATAAAATATATATAAACGTTTTGAGACCTTACATTGTACCTTCTATTTCGATTACTTATTGTGGCGTGCATTGATTGCACAAGACTTCAACAAAGTTAAGAAAAATCTAAGAGCCTTTTATTGGATACCAAAACAACTAATTACCAAAAGATTAAATAGTAAATATTGAATGTATGAGCTAGATAGCAATAGTTTAATGTTGTCAGACTTAAGACTTATACTGATGATACTTATCAAATTAAAATACTGTATTATGTACAATACAATACACAAACAAGATAATTGCATTCCTATTAGTATGTACTTTAATCGGATAATCCGATAATTAGGATAATTACCCTACCTACGCTGGCTAATCAATGCGAAATTATTAATGATTATAACTTGACTTGCTTACAGTGTGTGTGTCGCATTTATTTTGTGTAACTTTGAAACTCAATGAGAAAACAGGAGCATTGCCACCACCTCTTAAGGGGGTGATCCATTCGCGAGTAAAACGGTCGGCTCGCCAACGAACTCGCGAGCCAAACGTCTAAACCGCCAATGGAGCACTTAAAAGTCTGCGGACTTAAAAACTGGCGGACATGCTCGCTGGCTCTTTGTGCATGCTTGAAATTTGTTCGAAATTCGAAAATTCAGTCTGGGAGCACGCCATTACTTCGCCAACGATGAGAGTAGACTGTTTGGTACGCAAATTGATCACCAACGCGAGTCGACGAGCCTACGGTTTAGACTGTTGGCTCACAAATGGTGGCCTTTAAAGTATTGTTATGTTTTCATGGTAACTTGATACTTTTAAAGTTTTACTTGTTTTCATAGTTAGTTTTCATGATACTTTTAAATTTAAAGTAAGACAACTGTACCGGAAACAACTGGCTGATTCTTAACAATATTTTTCAATCTCTCAACAAACTGAATTTATTATTATAATATTATATGTACGTATGACATAGGTATATCATTATGATTACACAATTTTATAATATTTATGGCTTTAATCATAATTTTGTTCGTTTATGTAAGTATTTTACCATAGTATTTTTACTACACTTTTTTTTCTCGACTCCTTTTCTCTGTTTGCATTCGTTATTTCTTGCACCCATTTTGTTTGTTTTTTTTCTCTCTCTAAGGTTGGCTGGTAGAGAATGCCTGAAGCATTAAGCTTACCTAGTACATTTTTTTACTTCTGTATAATTGTGCAAAAATAAATAAATAAATAAAATAAATAAATAACTGTCATTATTTGACAGATTTGTAGGTACTAAGATAACAATAAAAGTATTATTAAGAGCCAATAAACGAAAAATAATAATCAATGATCACCGCTTTATCACCGTCTTCATCCATTTGTGATTATAATGTGTATTTATTTAATTTGTCCTTGCTATTAATAACTCGATATTGGCATAAATACCGCTCATCGCAGGTGCAGGCATTGCTCATCTTATTCCATTAAAAAACCAGCCAAGTGCGAGTCGGACACGCGCACAAAAGGTTGCGTACCATTATCTATAAAAACGAGCAAAAAAATCACGTTTGTTGTACCCCTTAAATATTTATTTTATTCTGTTTTTTAGTATTTGTTGTTATACCAGCAATAGAAATAAATAATCCGTGAAAATTTTAACTGTCTAACTATCACCATTCATGAGATACCTGGTGACAGACGAACGGACAGCGTATTCTTAGTAATAGGATTCCCGTTTTACCCTTTGGGTACGGAACCCTAAAAATAGACGTAATACGACGTCTTGGCGCAATGCATGGGGTTAGTTGCGGTTCTAATCACTTTCGGAAATCTCCTTTTCTTTTCGCTAACCGTAGAACAAGCTTTGCTTAGTCTGGAATCATACGATGGGTATGTGTTGCCGACAATTTTTGTTATAAATATGAAACAACCTGTATTATGATAACATAATCAAAACTAATCCCTCTGTATTTCCAAGATACCTTTTAGTTATAGGTAAACATGATTAGAGTGGAGAATTCAAAAATACTTATTAGATAACATGATACTATAGACACCTGACAATAAGCCTAATGTGATAACGATAAACTATAATACTGTTAAGGACATATTATGTATGTATAAGGTATGTAAACACACTTCAAACTCCTTTCCAAGAATTAAAAAAGAAAATACAATTGCACTTTTCCAGTTTGCAGTACCAAACTGCTTTGCAAGGGCGTTGTCAATGGATTGTATAACTTTTTATTGATATGGGGGAAAATTGATGAAATAAATGTACCATTTCCAGTGCTATAACAAAAGCAATTGTAAATAGATTACAACACATGTCTATGGTAAGACATTTAACAAAACCCCGTTCCAATTAAAGGAAACTTAACATCGCTGAACGTGTACGATTAGTATGCAGACATACTTACCTAATGCCAAATAATATTATTTTATAGCGATATTGTTTTAATATTACTTTGATTTGATATTATCTAGAATAATTTTAAAATTAAAAAAAAAACAGTTTGACTTAAATTTATAACAAAACCCAGTAAAGTGGAGTTAGCAAGTTCAAACCGTAAGTGTTCGACAATTTGAAAAAAACAATTTCAAAACCACAGATAGACAAAACACAAGCAATAAAAATACAAAACGATAAACAAACGTACAAGCAATTAACTGACAACTCGAGAATCAGGGTAAACTCACCAATTGTCGACCGCTGTGTTTGAACGGAGCGCGCACCAGACAAAGGGAATAAAAGGGTTTAAAAATACGCCCCGGCCCAATTAATTAGAGACAATTAGCCGCCCTTCCTGCTGCAACAAAAGGTAGAAAAACTCTTCTCATTAATTACGCGGCGAGGAGGGCGAGCGGCGAAACAAGACTAGGTAGGGAAAGGTACGGGATTCTCCCCCGATCTTTTGTTTCTTCAAGTGAAATCCATTCGAGAGGCACTGCCCGTGGGTAAGTCTGGATTGTCACGCGATGCTTACTTTTTAACGTGTTATATTTAATAAAATCTATAGGCACACGAATTAACTTCAAAAATCTCTTTAAAAATTAGAAAAAAATGGCTTTTACTGTATGATGAATTAATTTAAATATACATTTAAATATAAAATCAAAATATACAACAATTTGACTATCATCAGGTTTGTGTATTATGTTTGTAACTGCAACCATTAACCAAGGCTAACTGTACCTAAATCCTCAAACCATTACATAAAGGTCATGTAATTTTTTAGCATAGCACTTATACAAATATCGTAAATGACATCACAGGTACAATATCGTAACGGCCTTGGTTTAAACCACTTAATTATCTGCTGTTAACAGAAAATTGTCATCAATAATATGATATGATTCAATTTTGTGTATTTGCATGTCATTGTGATTTCTTCATAAGGTGGACAGGTACGTCCGGTTGACACTGATCTGTGTGTATGTATTAAGGATGTATTTGTAGGGGATGTTGGCTAGAAATACGTTTATAACCTAAACAAAATTATATGAGTGGATTGGAGTTCCAAAGAAAAAATGCTCATCTGTAATTTTGCTACTTTCTCAATTATAATTTTATTCGAATAACTCGTCCAAGTACATCTTTCTTTGAAGGTTTCGAATGCGAACACATAAGAGTGAAGCTTTAGAAAAGTTTAGCGTATATTTTATAACATCTTGAAGAGGCAAAAAAAAAAATAATATGGAAGCTTTTAAAGAAATTACGTAAACGTTCCCCCTTTTCCTGCAATTGACACAAAATTAAGTGAAATGACAGGAGACCCACTTGCAAGCTAATTACAAGCTTTCAACAACTCACAGATTAGAGCTACAACATGTATTATCACACCATTATCGCCGCTAATCCGCGCCTGACACGACGATGTGGAAAAAATATTCCAAAGTGCCTTCCAGCCGATACCGTGAACATTTAATCGGCACAGAGATTAAACGTGTCCATTAAATAAGTAGCTATCAATTATACGACACTGATAATTTTTAACACTGATAATACATTCGGCAGTGCTAAACGAACCGGCATCATGTGCGCGTGTAGACAGAAGAAGTCCTTCTTCATCGAGGACATACTCAAAGACGTGAAGAAGAAGCCTTACAAAAACCTCAGCCAGGAGCCGACAAAGCCTCTCAAGTGCGCCAATGGAGTTAAGAACACAGAGCCTAAAGTTGAGGAGGACAAGATTGAAACTCCCGTGAGAGTCGACGCAATGCGAGCGAGTGAGGTGCCGATAAACTTGGAAATGAGGAAAGCAAACCTCGAACAGAGAAGAAACACGTACCCATTACATCCCATGCCAATAAAAGCTAACCTTCAATGGACCTATAGGGGAAAAGAACCAGTTGGCTACATAGAAAGACACCCCATAAGTTACTACAGCGATACGATGCTAAATACGAATCAAATATTGAGAAGTCAACTTGCGGCGAATAGATTTGTGTCACACCCATTTACTATACGACAAGCTTATGGATTTGATAGAGGTAAGAAGATATGTAGATAATTCTATGTTACATAGATTTCATACAATATTTATACTTTAATACTTTATGCCTGTTTGTATTAAGTATTATGTACGTTTATTTTCTATAATCCTTTAGGTACGTAATTTTGAAACGGCACTATACTTAAGTAATGTATAATCATTGTTTGGAAACTATTTTGCAAAAAAGAATACGCTGCAAGGAATTTTATTATAAGTTAAAATTTTATAACAAACCAACCAATTTTTAAATTCCAATACCTACGTATAGTCCGACAATCAGTTAACACACGGATAAAAGGGTACAAAAAACAAATAAAAAAATACGATTATTGTATCGATTATCTAACAACAAATCGATAAAATGCGGAGGTTTTAAAACGATTATTTGAATTGAATCACCTAATTTTGCGTCACTGTTATCTAATCACAATCACTTTAGGCTTCATACTTTTTCAATCAGTCATACAAATATTATTGATATCTTGCTGTTGACAACGAAACATATTTTGTTATACAGATAAAAGTCAAGTTGGACTTAAATTGAAGATTAATGTAGTAGGTATAACATATTTTGTTTCATTGTAAGATGTTTACACTTAGATGGCACACGATTGGGACTCTTACCTTGTCTTATTAAAACTCCTTTAGGCATGTTCGTGTACCGATGTGACTTTAAATAGTTATCGGATTTGTTGCTCGACTTATCGTGATACTAATTGATCTCCGGCTTATTCACTTAACACTAATTAGGATTACATTCAGTAGACAAAAAAGTTTTATTTTAATATTACATACAGACACTTCAATTTTATTTTAACCAACTTCAAAAAGGAGGTTCTCAATTCGACCCGTATGTTTTTTTATGTATTTTTGTATACACATCGTATTCATTAAATTTTCTTTTACTAATTATTACTTGACACCGGCTGAAATACCCGTTAATCGCCGGTGGAGCCATTCCTCATCTTATTCCATTTAATAACTTCGAGAAGAACATTAATTAGATCATATCATTTCCTGAGACATCAACTAATTAGTGTTTAGATGTTCAGAATTAATTTTATAGTTGATTAGAGAAATCATAGACCTAATGTGCTTCAATAAAGATTACATATTACGTGATCGACAACATATACAGCTTGAGATAACCACATGTAAGTTGATAACAATCATTCACATTGTTTACTTATTACTAACAACCTACCAAAAAAGCTCACTCCATTTTGAAATTAAACTATTTTAGGGATTTTATCGCGTTTATTTACTATTTTAATTTCCCGACGTTTCGGCTGCTTTACAGCAACCATGGTCACAGGGGGACTGAGGTGTTAGACGTCCTGATGTCATAGTTAATAACTGGGTACCCTCATATTTAGTTGTTGTTTGCGGTCCGATCCACGCAGAAAGTGCTTACGGTGTCCTGAGGTCTTGCAATGGTACACTTGGTTTTGGATTTAATCATATTAATTACTGGATCCCAAGTTGGTGGTAGCACCCAGCCATCTTCCCTATTGAAATTAGGATGTTTTTTAATTTCAATGACCTCACGTATCATCCTTGGTCGGAGTCGGTGTTCTTTTGCGAGGATATGTGGTTTATCAAATCTGATATAATGGCGGGTGCGGTCCTGTACATGTTCACAGTTTACAGACTTCGTGGAGCGTCGGTGTTTCACGTCAGCTACATGTTCTTTTACGCGGGTTTTTATTGATCTTTTAATTTGTCCTATGTAAGAGAGCCCACATTCACAATCGAGTTTGTATACCCCTGCATCTTGTAGAGGAATGTGACACTTGACAGGTGGTAAAAACTGACTAATCTTCTTCGGTGGCTTGAAGTAAGTTTTGATTGAAGCCCGTTTCAAGATGTAGCCAATCTTGTCTGTGACACCTCTTATGTATGGTAGTACAGCAACAACGTCGGGAAAATAAAATAGTAAATAAACGCGATAAAATCCGTAAAATAGTTTAATTTCAATGTATAGTATTCGCGTAAATATAAGAAAACAATAAGCTCACTCCATTACCAACAATAACAATCTTCGGGGTTTTTAAATACTACTACAACTATTATAGCCATTTTAACGTCCCACTATTGCTGGGCACGGGCCTCCCCTCAATGTGAGGGGGATTCAGGCCATGGTCCACCTCGCTGGCTCGGTGCGGGTTGGGAGACTTCACACATCTACCGAGAATTAGACAAGTTCCCTCAGACATGCAGGTTTCCTCACGATGTTTTCCTTCACCGTTTCATAGCAAGTGGTAATCTCGGATGAAAATGAGATTCGCACATAAATCCCAGAGGTGCGAGCCGGGGTTTGAACCTGCACACTTTGATTTGCAAGGCGTGCGTTCGACCACTCGGCTACCACTGCTTCAATAATTCTTCACTGGTTCAATCATTTTCAAAAAATCAGGTTCATGTAAGGAAAGTATAGAATATGAGGAGCTTACTTCTGTAAATCTGATTTTCGATAGATACTAAGTCAAACCGCAATAGGTATCTTCAGGTCGCCCTGGAACTAGGGAAAGACTTTAAAAACTTACCCTATTGAGTGGGGAGTCCTAAGATAAACTTATCCTTGTGATATAGTAGTCATCAGTTTAATACTATGCGTTCTCTAGTAGTATCTATGTACACTAATCTACATCTCTAATCCCACTCTGGGATTGCCAATATTGCCACAGATCGAGAATTCACTCACAACGGCATGGCAGAGGAGTTTTTAACCGACTTCCAAAAGGAGGAGGTTCTCAATTCGATTGGTTTTTTTTTTGGTGTTGTAATGAAAAATGCCCTTGCACGATGTTTGGCATATCTATACATATTTTGGGAGATCTGTTTGATACTTTTTTATGGTTGGATCTAATTAGGCAGATTAAAAACCTACTAAATATTAAATAATGGGCACGGCTGCACACCTATTTCCTGTGCCACAAAAATACAGATTATATTCGCGATAATAAAAATGTTCCAATTATAAAACACACATTGTTATCAATTGATTACCTATTAATATGATAACAATATTGGATATTAGAAAAAAATACATCTTTCATTATCATTATTATCAATCAGGTTTATCGATTGATACTGGATATTCGAGTTTAAGTTTTGTTTATTACTAGGTTATTAGAAAATGGGGTTACTATTGGCTTCCGTACCTAATCCTTTTTTAATATAAATAAATATAAAATATATTGTATATATAATGTAGTAGGTACAAAATTTATCTCTTCTTTAGACTACTTGAAGCAGTGGTAGGCGAGTGGTATAACGCACGCTTTGCAAATCAAAGTGTGCAGGTTCAAACCCCGGCTCGCACCTCTGGGATTTATGTGCGAATTCATCCGAGATTATCACTTGCTATGTAACGGTAAAGAAAAACATCGTGAGGAAACCTGCACGTCTGAGGGAACTTGTCTAATTCTCGGTAGATGTGTGAGGTCTGCCAACTCGCACTAGGCCAGCGTGGTGGACTATGGCCTGAAATCCTCCTCACATTGAGGGGAGGCCTGTGCCTAGCAGTGAAACATTACAAGGGCTGTAGTAGTTAGACTACTTGAATAATAAGTAAGGTAACCTCTTGATCATACGGATAATAGACGTGTGAAGTTCGTCAAACCATACTGGACTAGAGTATAGGATTATAGAATAAGTCCCTTCGCATTGAGGGGAGTGTGACTGGTATAACAGCAATATTCTCGCCCCCTATTACTATTGCCTTTTCACTTGCTGTTCTAGGAACTCTGAATGCATTCCTAGAACAAACTTATTTCTTTTGCAAAGAGTAACTAATGAGTTTCATGCGACTTTCCAAATTCGGTGATTGTCTGTATGTTGATGATTATAATGTCTATTACCTTATCCTCCAGTTCCAGCCGGCTGCTGCAACCCATGGTACGGCATAGGTGGGCGGCGGAAGGGTGGGCAGGTGAGATTCACGGCGGCGCAGACCGGAGCCTTAGAGCGCCGCTTCAGCGCCAGCAAGTATCTCAGCCCCGACGAGCGGCGCGCGCTCGCCTCCACCTTGAGACTTAGCGATCGACAAGTGAGTAACTATCATAATTAAACTACCAATGCTTCTACAAAACTTTACAACGCGTTTTCATGCAAAAATGTTCTACAAATAAATCATTATTACCTATAAATTCCTCGTCGACGACGACGACGTCCAGAACGTGGAAGTCGTCGCCTTGGTAGGCCCAAAAAGCGGTGGCGCAAAGACCGAGATAAATGGCAGGAGGTGTGGGAGACCTTTGCCCAGCAGTGGGACACAAATGTTAGAAAAATAATCTGTAAATCTAGGGATAGCTACATCTTGCAAACTCATACCTTCAAACCTGTGATTGATATAATCGAAGCTTCAAACTTATAGGTAATGATAGTGTAATATGGCTCAACTATGCGCAATTATGTTAAAAAAATGGTTTAAGTATGGACCCACCTTTTCTTAAGACTTAGTAGTGTTAGGTGGTTAACTTACTAGTTTTCAAATCATTTATTCTGTATAGGCCTATGGGGGCACTTACAAATTGTCAAGTTTACATTTTTTTTCTTATATGCTACTATACTACCACCTGATCGAAACGCGACCTCAACTGAGAAGATCCGACAAGAAACTGTCAGCCCCTCCGACTGCCCTTAATGCTTGTGCATGTGAGTAAGATTACATGCATAGTTAAATGGCCAAAGTGGGGATCGAAGCAGGAACCTCTCGGTTACGATGGCAGCTCAAAACCACTAGGTTATTGGCGCTAAACTTACCTTGAATTTTCTAGCATCAATCTTCGTTCCAGGTAAAAACATGGTTCCAGAATCGCCGCGCTAAGTGGCGCCGCACCACACCGGAAGCTGCCGACGCCGGCAGCCCGCCCACCGCGGACGAGGGCTCCGATGACGACGTACATATAGCTGATGTCGACTGACTAAGGCTACAATACGACAGGATCACGATGACTACGCAAGAAACACTTGAATAAACTGAATTGATAACATTTTGTTGTTTTATTACGATTTGCGGGTACATTACTCAATTTAGAAACTAACCTACCTCCTTTTTCCTATTATGATGAAAATATTTCCTACTTACTCTCATTGAAGTACATCTACCCTTATTTTATTTTAAAATTGTGTTTTATTTTATTATTTCACGATTTCTATCCACTTCACTCATCTGCATAAAACTTAATCACTGTTTCTCATAACTCACAACATTGCTAATATTTTAATGACAGACGCATATAAAATTAATTTTAACTTCGCTAGCATTTCGAGGTGTGATTCGAGAGTTAGGGATTTCAACATGCGCTTTTATTTAGTTTCCTTCTAATTGATAGTAATACAATTATTGATAAAGAATAGATGATTGATTGATTATTGAATGCTTCACGCAAATCTTCGCCACTTATGGTAAAATGGTTCGCAAACTGAAAAGGCAATTTTCTATTCACTTCATCAATAAACATCATTATACTAACTGGAATATCTATTATGATAAGTAGGTAATGAAAACTTTTTGATTCGTATGCTATTGAGAGCAAGTTTCTTACAATTGTTAATAAAACGCAAACATGCCTATCAAGATTAAAACGTATATTTATTTTGTTCGGAAACTGATAATCTATGTTTGACGAACAAAATAAGATATAATTTTACAATAATAATTTTACCTTTGGGCCAAATAAAAACACAATACTTTTAAAAAATATTTTATTATTAAAAAAACAAATAGGTCATGGGGAAACCTCAAAAACCAAACGAACTCTTAACACCATTATAAAGTGATCTAAAACATAATAAAATCGCTTTATTTACATCCTTACAATTACATTACTATAGGCCTTATTACAGGGCATAGACAATGGCCTAGGGTCCGATATAAAACTATTTTAAAAAAAAACGTCCTTTAATGTGCATTGCATAATTCCTACTAAAATGGGGCACATTTTATAATTTAAAGATTCACTTAATGTCTTCTCTCTTCTTCTTCTTCTTCTAGAAAGAAGAATACTAAAACTGATAAGGGACATTGAAGAAATGTAACTAATAGTTTTTTTTCAGAATTGTACTTATCTTTTCAGGACATAACATATATTTAAAGTTAAACTTAGGGTCTTGAAATAATTTGTCATGATTTAAAACACCACTTAGCAACGTCGACCAACTAGTTTAACTATTTGAAATTTAACTATTCAGTCAAAAATCACGACATCACCCGTGTTTTGTCAAGTATTTAAGATTCAAAATCCTCTGATGGTTTAGCTCACAACTTCGCGAAAGTCAGAGTATCTTTTAATAATTGATGGAATCAGGCGTAATATTGCGGAAAGCCATTGTTAATACAATAGTAGAGAAAGGGACCCACCACTCACCCTCGGAATTGTTTAGAATCCCAAATTATAAATTAAATAAATTTGATCGATTATAGAGGAAACCAACAAGACCGAACTCCCTGTCAGTCGAGAGTCAGTATGTCATAAGTCATGGGCCCTAACTATGAGCAATCCTCCGCAGAACAATCGAATCTATAGTATCTTTTGACTAGTTAAAACCACCCACCAAACAGTAGAAGAGCCTTGTGCACTAGGAGACGACTTACTGCGAATACTGCAATGTCTAATTATAAAGTAGTCTTAGTTGCAGTGTATCGTATAGTCTTAGTTAAAACGGGCATCAAATAATTTTTTTTTTTCAAATACTGACTGCTACTGTTTTAGAAGTTGAAAATTGATTTTCTTTCTGCTTTTCTTTTTTTACGAAATGAATGATATTTAATGGAATAAGATGAGGAATGGCTCCACCTGCGTTTAGGGCAAGGACAAATTCAATAAATACACATTTTAAATAAAAATGGGTGATAACAATGATAAAGATGGCGGATGGATCCTCAAAATCGATTTTGAATTATTTTATTACTATCTCACTTGCTAGCTATGGCTCAGCGGAGCTATTCTCGCATGATCGACATTATCTCTAATTCGACATATGTCGTAATAAAATGTCAAATTGGTCGTAATTTTTTTTTGTTTCGACATATTATGTCGAATTAGACAAAATTAAGATCATGCGAGAATTACATAGTTATGTCTGTATATTATAGATAATTTTGTTATTACTGCTAAGGTTTTAATAAAATGACTAGCCCAGTATAAGTTTTGATCAGTTTGAACACAGAAGAACGTTCCATTACTACTTGGCAGCAAAGAGATCTTCCGGTCAGGTGGATCCTGGCTGGCGGGGTCCGGACTACGCTTCTTTCGTCAAGATATCATATCGTGCTTTAGTATATTAGACGCGCCATCTATTATCGTATTGCAGAAGTTCTGTTTGAGGCGCCATATAGAGGGCGCCACAACTAATTCTAACATCAATATTTAAGTACGTATTTACAGTGTAACATGGGACCGAGTATGGGTCCTTGTGTTCCTATGTTATACTTGTATTAAATGTCATTTGCGATTTATAACTACATCTTTACATAATATTAAAAATACTAAACACGTATCTAAAATATTCATTGAGTTAAATTTAATTTTACTTTTCATATATGCTATGAAAATATTGTTTAAGGATAAACATTCATATGTCTCACTTTATCAAAATGTAGTTAATCATTTGTATCCATTGAAAATATTATAAGCAGAGTGATACAATACTTTATACACAGTGTGCTGTAGTTATCGAAATAAATAATTAAACTTATCATGGCTTTTTAAATGTCTATGGATTTTTAATGTCTTTTCAAAAATAGCAACAGGATGTATAAGATTTGTGGCATGAACGTTTTTAACGTAAATAAAAAAATCGGAAATTGTCTGTGGTATGTGTAAACCTGTGTTAATTTTTAACAAGTTTGTACTGCCATTTGGTACAAACTACTTACCAATTTCCTTGTTCCAGCATTGACCGAAAAAAATATATTTCTATAGTGACAGACAAGCTGTAAACAGGGCCGTCTTAAACTAGGCTGGGGCCCTTGGGCACACAAGAATTTGGGGCCCGAAAAAAAGTTAATTATAATAACATTTTTTACTAAGTTGTTGTAAATACCTTCTGATAATATTACTGATTTGTGAAAAAAGTGTAATGTGCCCGACAAATATGTTTTGAGAATAAATGTGTGAGAAAAATTGTCGGTCCTTCGGGGCCCCTGAGAATGGGGACCCTGGGCACGGGCCCCGTGTGCCCTTATGGTGAAGACGGTGTTGAGTCTGAACACAAGGCTAGTAAGAACCAGCCCTTTAAAATAATTTAACAGATATTATTTTTTGGACAACTTAAATGGCCTCAATGTTAGATGCAATAGAAGACGAGGGAAGCAACGGCATTTTGTTATGTGTACTACTTACCAGTCGTGCCGATTGAACAAGTGGAACAGTAATATATCAGCTAGGCGTTTATGTTACTCTTGGAGCTATCAATCTTCATAACAAAAAAAGAAACCTAAGGATTTTCAAGGATTTTCAATACATTTTGACAGGTGATTGAAATTCGTTTGCAATAGAATTACCTTATCACACTGCAAATCGTATCGTTAACATTTAAAAAGCCCACACTACCTTATACACCCTGTATACATATTTTCTGTTACATTCAAACATGCGGCAGTGTTGTGTAACTGCAAAGGAAAGTGAACCATATTGATATGTGTTGTTAGTCTGATTTCCTTAGCGTGCCTCGGGCGCGCCACGCCTTGAGGAGGTTCAAAGAGAAGTATAGCTGGAAGAAGTGTACTTGAGATGCCAGGAGCACGAAGGCGTACCAGAGTAGACCGTAGGGGTAGCCCTGAAAGTAGAAATAAAAATATCATCAATAGCCTAGTGCAGATTTCCCAAACTGGGTACCGCGGAACCAAGGGGTTCCGTATAATAGTCATCAGGGTTCCGCCAAAATTATATACGCATACAATTGTCGGACATAATACCGAACTCTAAAACAATTGCATTCTTCACAATAAAACTATAAGTTAAGAATAATGTATTGTTTTCTTATATTTACGCGAATACTATACATTGAAATAAAACTATTTTACGGATTTTATCGCGTTTATTTACAATTGATTTCCCAGACGTTTCGGCTGCTTTACAGCAACCATGGTCACAGGGGGACTGAGGTGTTAGACGTCCTGATGTCATAGTTAATAACTGGGTACCCTCATTTTTAGTTGTTGTTTGCGGTTCGATCCACGCAGAAAGTGCTCACAGTGTCTTGAGGTCTTGCAATGGTACGCTTGGTTTTGGATTTAATCATATTAATTACTGGATCCCAAGTTGGTGCAAAAGCAGCCGAAACGTCGGGAAAATAAAACAGTAAATAAACGCGATAAAATCCGTAAAATAGTTTTATTTCAATTAAGAATAATGTCTTTTAATTATATTATAAATTTCTTAAAAAAATGTTCTTTTATAAATTTCAGTGTTGATTTGTAATCATTTAATATGGGGTTCCATAAAATAAAAAGTATTTGGTAAGTATTCCGTAATCTTTAAGTTTGGGAACCCCTGGCCTAGTGGATAGACAGGGCCGCGTAACGGGCCTAGTAACCAAGATGTACCAGTTTCGATCCCCACTCTGGCCACTTAACTAATGTAAGCCCACTACTGGCCCAATTATATTAGTTGGAAAGGCTGACAAAACTAATACTAATATGGTAAACTTACATTGCTAGTTATATAGAAAAAAATAATTGAATATAACTATTTTTGGAGATTTTTTATTTTATGACTTAAAGAATTGGGATTGTACAAAACAAAAAATTTGAAAATAGACATGATTTTAAGCAATGTTGATTTTAAAATTAATTAGTTTTAAAAATTGTATAATTGTAACCAATTTAAAATTGGCGCTTATTCAAGACTTCATCTTGTTTCATATAACAATTGCATATGTGCAGAAAAATAATGTTTTTAGTAGCGAACAAAGACCGTAAAAAACTCCTAAGCCTTATCCAATTATTCAACAATGTTCATCTTTAAACTGATAAATTCCCATGCCTCTTAAGTCCTATGGCAATAAGTGAGCTACTCAGGAGTTATACTTTTTAACTAACCTGCCACATCTCAATCTCCACCTCGGAACTGTTATCGTCATCCTCATCCATGGTCAGGTAATTCCACACGTCCCCACAGTAGTACAGGATGCAGAACAGCAGTGGGCCGAATCCAAGAATCCCCACACCATAAATATACCGTCGGAGCTGTGTGATGTTGTTCCGTTTGATTGCTGACAGACCCAGGAATGAGAGCAGCAGGGAGAGGCACCAGATGTACTCCCAAAGGACTGGCTGCAAGGTTATCAGAGTTAGGCCCGCTGAGGCATTAAGATGCCTGCAGCAAAATGTTTGCTAAATATCAAAACCTACTTTGTCAATATAGATGAAGATTGAATTTGTAGTTAAAGTGACCATTGAAAAAAAGTTTTGTTGAAGAATGTACTTTTTCAATGAATATACAGTTAGTTTTTTTTTATTCTCTATCCCAAGATAGAGACAAGACAAGGATTTTTTCTAGAGACTATCTTTCCCTTAAGTCAGCCACATAAAGGTCTCAATTCTCTCAGCACCTAATGAAACTACACTAAACAAAATATATTGCCACTCTCCTTACATCCATAAGAAATGACTGACATGGCAATTTATTCAATCCAATACAATTTATGTTCAACAGAATTGATGTAAGTGTATCTTTGTTGCATTGACTTTTGTACCTGTGGTATCTGCAGCTCTTCTATTTCAAGTATAAATATGTCAAGTTTGTCGAGTATATCCGCGGAGAGTTTGGTCATCATGCCGAGGAAGAGCATGTGGTGGAAGAACACGCAGTACTTCAGCCGAGACTTGTTTAATGCACTGTAACACACAAAATACAACTTTGATGTAGACATAAAGGATGCTTTATGTAGAGGTTTATGTAGCTCACCATATGCTAGTGTGTTTGATTTCTGTTAGGGTATAGCTTGGAAATTTTATATTTCTTCATGTGCCCTAGCCTGGATGACCCTATTATTTAGCTTATGCAATTTATTCAAATATATGAGACCTTGGTATACAATTGTGTACAAATGAACTGTTTGTTACATACAAGAGAAGCAACCCAGCCCTCAGATGAAACTTAGGAGGCAAGCTTACCACTCGCTTTGTATAATATAAACCCATTGCTCTAAAGTTGCGTATGTCATCATGATTTAAATTTAATTCTTATAGGTTGTTTTGTATCTAAACCTGTTTGCATATCTAATATTACTTCCAAAATATTCATTAGTACATAACATAAAGTGTGAATTCAAAGTATTGGCGCCAAACATTACTCCCGATCGATTGCTTCCGTCTAAAAATAATTTGACGGAAATTGGGCGAAAAACTATATCAACTTCACATCAAGTTTACAGTCGACAGCCAATTAATTGTCTTCCGTACGGCCTTAAATACTTGTAAATAAGCCAAATTACATACCTAATCTGATACTGTGCTGCTATTTTCTCTCTATGCTCGAAGTCAGCCCCGTTGGTCCCCGTCACCATAACACCACCGCGAGAAGCCATTTTCCTAACTTAATTATGTTATAAACAAATAAAGTAAATACTCTACAACGATAATAAATCACTAAAATGACATCATTCAGATAATCCTCGGGAAGATTTTTCTTTTCGGTCGATCAATTCATTTTTTTTCTCCATCTGCCAGCTGCCAAAAAACGTCCAACACGAAATGCCAAAAACGCCAACGTCTCAAAATACGTTCCTGTTGACACATTTGTGAATTTATATTATCAAATTTTCGTCGTATTTGTTACAGTTCTTAGACTATTTAACTGGATTAAATATATCCAATTTCATTAAATTTCATTATAAAGGTGTTACTAAAACTCAAAAGGCGAATGTTCTAAGAAAGATTTTAAAGTAGGGTTTCAATTCAAATGTTTATTATAAATCTGATTCTGAATTAAAAACGGAACGCAGAATTCGGATACACATTTACATCTAAATAAATTGTATTGTTAAACAAAAAATATTCCTAAGTAGGTTCTATTGGTTCATATATAATTTATCTTAAATTTAAAGCCATACAACATACTAAATACCAAGCAAAATAAAATTATTACTTAAACTCATAGCTCTCTTCCCCTTAGCTACGTAGCCGTCGCGGGACGCCTGGCAGATGTGAAACATTATGTTAAATAAAGTAGAGAGAGAGAAGCGTCGTCGTAGCGGCGAGTGAGCGGAGTCAGCCAGTGGGCGGAGTCTAAGTGGCGGAAACAACCGAGGAGCTTCGGAGCTGCTCGTAGTTTTGGGATCACGGCATCGCGGCATCAACAGTCTCTTGCACACGCCAAGCGCGCCATTAGATGTTTTACATCAAAAAAGTATCCAACAGACTACCGCACCTCCTTAAAACATGGGGTTGGTTGATCCATAGGTTTGACCTCATGGAATGTAGGGGTTGAACTCAGGAGTAGTAATCTGTGGTTCACAGAGATTAAGGGTGTCGTCCAGGAGAAGGAGACCTTGTGTTCTGACATCACATTCTACTACTCATTCAACAATCCAACATAGTTCCACCGATTTACGGGATGGTACCAAAGCATAGCACGATCTTAGGTCTGTAGTATATAACTAGGAATCCTAAAGTATCCTTAATTTATTTGATAGCCCTTAGTTTTCGTGTTCTCGTCAGCAAGCCCTTTCATTTGACACCCATACTGTGGTAGTGCAGAAAAATAACTATTCCGCCATCTTGAATGATCCGCCATATTGGAATTCGATTGACGTCACATAGCTAGCTCGTGGGCAAGAACGCCCGCCTTGAACGTTAGGGGTGCAAGTTCAAATCCCAGGCAGGCACCTCTGAAATAATTTTCATGTGCGAATGTCATTTTCAACAATGATTACCACTTGCTGAACGGTGAAGGAAAACATCGTGAGGAAACCTGCACGTCTATAGAAAGGTGTTTGAGGTTCACCAACCCGCACTGGGCCAGCGTGGTGGACTATGGCCCAAATCTCCCTCGTATTGAGGGGGAATGTGCCCGGTATAATGGCTATGGGCTCGCCCCCTATTACATTGCGACCAAAATACATCGGCGAAGTATGGGCTCACTACAGTGCACCTCTGCCTACCCCTTCGGGGAATACAGGCGTGATGATGATGATGATGTATTTATAGTTAAGCACAAGGCATTGCAATCCAAAATAAGCGTTTAAAGCAAATTTCAGCTCAATCGGTTAAAGATAACTGATTTAAAATTGAGTTGCAAGATTCCACCCGGACATACCTACAAGTTAATATAAAGCTTGTAAAAAAAACAGGACTAAGAATATCCCCCAGAAAATATACTCACCGTACAAATCAACGTCACACAGACAGAAATCACAACAAAACCAACTGCGAATTGAAACAATCACAAAACTATTACGTTACGATAACCATTCTAATTGTTCTAGGAGCTATGTTTATAAACATCCGTCGATAGCGAACCAATCACAATAGTTATTTTGGTTTATACGGGTGCAGGTAGGTGGCGACGCACGGTTATAAATTCACCTCAATCTATTTTACATTTTTATTGTTTAATAAGTTTTCAAGAATAGCAATTATGAAGTTGTTTGTAGCAGTCGCTTTGGTCGCCTTTGTGGCTTTACAGGTACGCAAAATATTCTCTCAACTCAAATATGTCAATGTTTATAAGTAGGTAAAAACAATTTAAAAATGGATTACTACTTTCTATACATATGGAAGTTATTCTATAACATTTATTTATAGCCTTATCTTAATTTTTTGTCACTAATTCGCGAGAGAAATCTTTAGAACTAGTCAATGGATAAGGGTTATCAAATAGTCAATATCCGCATAGTTAAACGAATTGATATTCTATTATTATGGGATGTACCTTCCTACACATACATCCTGCGCGGATTTTGCCTCACCGTCACCACTCCTAGGGAGACGGGTGGTGTGCCTAGCGCTCCTCTACGCTCCCAACGGTTTAATGTCGGCTTAAATATAGCTAAGATGGTTGTGAACTCTTCTATCGCGATTTAGTTTTGCTTTAGGATGTATAGCTATATGATATATAAGCTCAGTGCGCCATCTATTTGTGTATGGTAGTGATTCTGTTTTGTGGCGATATATGTATAGGGGTCGCCACAAAGCTATTGGCTACGATTTCATTGTGATAATAAAAACGAGAGAGACTATGAGACTATCGGCTATACCCGCAGTTAACGTAACCACTATGTCTACTACCCTAAGGTGCTACCCAGACCTAAAATTCGCTTGCCACGTCAGAAATCTATGGTACCAATTCCGCCATTGATTGAGGGGCTGAAAATGCATGAAAGTGGCCTAGACTAGCAGTTGCTGATAGTTTTTTTGGCAAGTTACGTCTCTCCTCTGTTACAGTTCAGCCACGCAGCACCAGCTCCTGAGGATGAGAAGAAGGACGAGGTGGTGCCCGTGGTGGCTAACGACCCAACCACCGGGGCACCTGTAGCCGAGGTTAGTACTTACCATACTCCAAGCTAGATCACTAGGGTCAATAGCTATCGTGGTCTTAATTGGTGTTGGTCGTCCTTGATATCAGGATGATATGGAGAATTCCAAGGCGTCTTAGGTTCAAATATGGATACATGACCGTTCCAATAATCTTGGAAGAAGATTCTAACCATCAGCTAACTTGCTACTATAGTTCGTTCTTATAATACATTAAACGGCGGTGGATTTGGTACATTTAAGACTTAAGTAACTTAACACTACACTTAACTAGTGTAATTGAAATATCGTTCTAGTTAAATAAATAAGTTAATATGTTTTCAACGACATTTAGTCGCATTTTGGCGTTTTTTGCGCAGCAATGCTCATACTGAGTAGGCATAGTTTGATGTGACGTGTCCGGCTCGATAGACCTGACAGTTAGACGCGGTTACGTGGTGGGCATGCCTACCCAACTATGTGTACAAAGAATTTGTATTAAATAGTTATGTATGTGCATAGATTTAACGACAGTTAATCCGAAAAGACTGATAGTGAATGACTATAGAGGGAGAGTAATCAATATTTTCCCAGGTGAAGGCCGAATCGTCTAATTCAGACGTGTCCACGTCTCCGGCGGCCGACACGCCAGCTCCTGCCGAAGAGAAGAAGCCTTAGTTGGTCCACAACAGGCTAAAACTGGTCCAAGAACAGGCAGGACACGGTTACCGAAGATATGATACAATGTATTCTTTCTAAAATAAACGATTGAAAAATAACTTTATTATTTCTATATGTCTACTATGAGTTTTACGCTCGTTATTTCCTAGGGCAGTGATGGGCAAAGTACGGCCCGCGGGCCAGCTCCGGCCGACGGTTCGTCGACATTCGAATAGTATATGGACCGGGATATTTATATTTTGACGGTCCAGGGCCCCGATTTTCGTGCGAACGAAATGCATCTCCATTCGAGATATCTCGAAACGAAACGTCAAATCGTATGTATTTTTTTCATATGTTTCGAAATATCTCGAACATATGTTTCGAAGTATAAAGTAGATTCTACTTAGTACAGTTCAACACAAAATGCATATTTGCTATAATTCTGGCCCTCCTCTGAAATTTCTTAAGCTTTCCCCCATTAAGAAAGTTTGCCCACCACTGCCTTAGGGTCTATGCTATGTGACAATAATTAAAGAAAAACGCAGTAAATCAGACGAGCGGTAGATATATTGTGGTATTGTATGATACAGTCAGTTGGTTGTGAAGAATAGTATGTCCCGCACGCTGCCGCCGGAGGGCAGCTCGAGCGGCGTCAGCGCGACGGCGCCGGCGCTACCCACGCGGTACCGCGACGTGCTCTCCGTGCCCTGGATGTACAGGGTCACCTGGACAAACATGGACAATACAAACCCCTTCCATTACGTTACACCCTACACCCAGGGCCGTCTTAAACTAGACTGGGGCCCTTGGACACACAGTGTAATGTGCCCGACAAAAATGCTTTGAGAATAAATGTGTGAGAGAAATTGTCGGTCCTTCGGGGCCTCCTGAGAATGGGGGCCCTGTACAGTACAGCACAGCCAGTAGAGGCACAAACAGTACAGCCAGTAGAGGCTGGTTTAACAGGATAGGTGGTACCTGTGGCGGTGGGCCGTGCCTGCTGGGTTCTCCAGACAGCGGCACGGAGCGCGGCTCGCGGGCAAAGTCCTTGCGCCGCCGCTTGCTGGATCGCCGCGTGTCATGACGCTTGCGCCCAGTCGACGCGCCCAGCGTGCCCGAAATGTCTGCCCATACAAAACAAGAATAAGATTAGAATGGCAGCATTGATAGTTATGTATGAAGTCTAACCTAACAAGCGTCGCCAGTTGCACACATTTTATTTTGCATGTGACTAAGCCAACCACAGATTCCCACCACTGACACTCCTGTTAGCCAGGACGAACAGCGGTCTCCAATGAACTCACCGAGGCTTGACCCCCGGCGAGTCCCGGAGAAAAGCTGAATTTTCTTGGAACCCGTACAAATTTAATCGAAACAGGTGTAGAATTTCGAAGAGAAAAAAAAGGCAACATGCAAACAATATGTGTCATACTTAAATATGTACAAAGTAAGTAGTTATCCATTCGTCGCATTAACTTCAACGTGGCAGTGACTATCAATTATAGTCCGTTCCGTATTGTAGGGTAAGTTTAACAAGTAAAAAGTCACCTTCAAAGTTATCGTGGAACTCGGGCGGCGGCAGCGGCTGCGGGGGAGGCGCAGTCTTCGAGAGGGCCGCGCGTTTACTTTCCACGAGACGCACCAAGCACTCCAGTGCTGTCTGCTTATTCTATAGAGATATTCTTTATAGTGCTTATTTTATAAGGTTAGACCATAGGATCTATTGGCATCAAGGTTTTTAGACACTAACCTAACCTAACGTTTATTAAAAAAATTGTGGGCAGCCAAATAAAAATAATACATAGCTATACATTGAAATTACTGTTATTTGGGCAGTTGAATGGTACCTAACATGGATTACGGAATTTAGGATGTTTAAAAGATCTAGTCTGAAGATTGATTAAAATGCTCAATAGGTAATTACAGAACAGGTACAGAGGTATTTATTTATTTGGACAACACAACAGGTAGCAATCACTAAAGGTATACAAATTATGTTAAAATTAAATGCTCATGGTCTAGATTGAGATCCAAAACGCGTTGACACATAGAAACTAAGGAATAGACGCGATTACATTAAACACAAGATCAGGAAAAAGCAATAAATTTGTTAGATACAGAGGGAAGGTACATTACATTAGATTTAGCACAAATATGTACCTAGAATGTAGATAAACACAATAATAAAAAAACAAAAAAAAACTTAAAAAAAGAAACTTAAGGTATGTGCTTTGATTAGACGCCCAATTGGTTAGTTGCTTTAAGCGCCCTTCCAATTGTACCGCTAAACAATATTGATGGTATTGATGAAACATACCCTTATTTCTTCAAGTAGAGGTTCAAACGCTGCTGGATCGGTAGAGTCTTTCAGCGCTTCCCAACTCTTGAACAGTTTTCTATCTGACAGACGCACTGAGCTCTCCAGCTCGCGAACCTCTGTAGATATTACTATTGAGTTATTTTATCATGAATAGAGAGCTTAAAATGTGGAGTCTAGAGTCATGAAAACATGTGTGAAAACATTACAACAGAATACTATGCGGTATAATATAAGTCCGGCATTGCTCTTTGTCGGTAGACAAACGCAATTTAAAACAATCTGCCACTACTAACCTTGTAGAAAGCTATGGCTAGGAAAAAATATATTATGCACCAAATAACTTATCTGTTTCTAAGGACAAACCATTTCAAAGTACCTATGTCAACAATTCAAGAACCAAAGTTACATAAACTTTTGGTAGACTGTGGTATGCATGCATCGTGCATAACTTAGTGTTTGCTAAAGGCGTAGGTGATTACCAGTGTCCCTGAGCGTGGCGAGATGCGCAACGAGATGCTTCCTGTGGGCGCGCACGGCCCGACGCTGCGCGCGCGCACGACTCACCACTTCCCGCGCGTTGCGAGCCTCCGCCGCCAGCGCCGCCACCTCGCGCGCCTCTTGCTCCAGACGACGCTCCACCTCACTACATAACCACTTACTTACAATCTGTTTACAAAACTATTTAGTCATCGAAGCGGAAAAGATGGGAAAAGGGAGACTAAAGAAAAGATAGATCGTGTTGAGGGATGTAGATAACGGCTATTCCACTGAAATGAATGATAGAGACAAATCGCTCCACATGCTGTAAACAAACAAAATGTTACAACTCCCTGCCGGACTCCTTTATAATAGGTATCACTCACAGAGTCTTAACTCCGTAAAGCCCCGAATGATACACTCTAACCAAAAATTGTAATCCAGCAGCCCTGTTGCAGTAATTATAAAAAGTTAAAATAAGACTTAATAACTCTTTACCTTGGATACTCTCCAGTGACCTTGGCGTATGACTGTATATTTCTGATCACTTCCACGAGGTGGTGGAGCTGGTCGCAGAACTCGGGCAGTTGCTCCGGTGTAAGATACTGACCGCCATACCTAATTCAGCCTCTTAATTCAGTCAATGTTAAACGAAGCTGATTCAGTGGTTGTGTCGACTGCTGGCTTTGCAACACAGACACTGATTTGTGCTTTGCAATCAAAGTAAGCAGGTTCAAACTTGCACATCTGAGTCATTGATAGAAATAAGACCTAAGCAGAAAGAGGCCAGCTGCCAACTTATTTGGTATTAAGCGACCAACAGCCGCCTACACCACACTGCGCATCAATGGCTCTGGTTGCCGGATCCGCGCAATGGATAGTAGGGAAACTCTGTCATTTTAATCTTTATCATGTTTTATATGCTGTATATTATCCTTGTCCATAGCCTTTTGCTATTTTATTGTCTTTTTTACATTGTTATTTTTAGACGGGTTTGCTTTTTTTTTTTATTATCATGTATTTTCTTGACATTTACACATTTTTAATAAAATTTATTTGACTTTCATTTTTAATAAAACAAACCAGGCTGGAAAAATTATTTTACACACACTAAACTTAAGGCTAATTTTAAGTACTCTGACCCCCACATCAGAGGTGAGCACGCGGGCCGGGTCGATAGAGGCCCGGATAAAAAAAAAAAAAAAAAAACTTGCACATCTGGGTTTTATGTGCGAATCTCATTTTTCACCCGAGATTATCACTTAATTAAATAAAACCGGTGAAGGAAAACATCGTGCAGGTTGCACGTGCGATGGAACTTGAACAGTTCTCGATAGACGTGTGAAGTCTGGTAATCCTGCCTGGGCCAGCGTGGTCAACAATGACCTATATCCCCCTCACATTGAGGATATAATATTTAGTAGAAAGGTAGCTAGCTTGAATGCAAATAGGTATTCAGGGATACCTTAAGTCTATGTTGGCGCCAAACTGGTCGTCGTCAAGCTGCGCGTAGTTGTCAGCTGATGAGTCCCTCTTAGCTGAGGGTTCCGGTTCCTCATCGTTAGTAGTACTCCCGCAGCCTGTACTCTCGCTGCAGCAGGACGGAAAATTCAACTTAATGACCTTGTAATAAAGCTATATCTCGTATAAACAAAGACGGTACCTATAACTATACACGTGAATAAGTCTTTGGTAGGCACAAAATAGTAATAAAGTGTGTGGTAATTATGAGTTTGCACCCCTAAATGACTACTCACAAACTCTGCTCAAGCGAAGTAAAGCAATGAATGAATAGGCAGCGAAATTTTCACTCTAATATCGTCGGTGTGAATTATCGACGTTGAAGTCCACTGTTTATATGTTGGTAACGCACCTGGTAGAGTTGAGCGAGCAGTGCTTATCTAGCGCGGAGTACTTGTGTTGGTCGCCGCGCAGCTTGCCCAGCAGGCGTGCGAGCAGGCGCGACTGCCTGCCGCCCGTCCCGCCCCCGCCCTCCATGTCGCGCCGCCTGCTGCTGTGCTGTTGGCCCGTCGGGATGCTCTACTGCCACTGGGAACCCTCACTATCATGTATCTTACCAGCCACTAAGCCTAAGCGAAAGACTGTCTGATACCCCCAAGTTGCTAAGTCTTTTAACAGTAACCCTTTCGAAAGGGTTAGAAAGTCATATATTTGGGAACTGTTGCGGTCAACTCAGAATTGTTTGTCGAAGTATTATTTCATTTCAGAAAGCAGATAATAATATAGTTGTATTGTAACAGTTTAAAATGTGGTGAGGGGAATCGTAAGTTACATCACGTTCTTGACTTCACAGAATAGATTCAATTATTACTTTTTAACATTCATTTAAATCTCAATGCATCACCTCGGTTAGTAGAAATGTAAATCAAGTTCGCTATAGGTATTGATTAATAAGAAGAACGTATGATGATGATACGATGATGGTTGTCTTGTCACAATAATGGTGATGGGTCATGAGAGGACCAAAGATACTCACATTTTCTCAACTCAGGCAACCTGGTAAGTATTGTAATATGGAATTAAAATAGCAGTTGCGAAATATGCCATGATTTGAATCAGTGTTTCAATGATTTAATATGGATTTTTTATACATTCTGATTTGACAATTAGATGTTGTATGTTTCGTCCATTTTTATTTTGATCAATTGATTATTTTAGTTAGTATCCCGTTTTGATAGCACATTTTTTTCTTTTCCAGTTATATAGCCAGCAAATTAATTTGTTTTGAAATAAAAACTTATTTTACTTCTGCGGAATATCATTGCTTCTGCGTCATTCATGGTAAGCCAAAGAGTACCTATATACCTATTCATTACATACAGGGTAAGACAATAATATATTTCGGCGTCAACAGATTAAAGATTAGAAAAAAAATAAGGGTAATTATGTGGTGTGCATAACCTATTTTGTGTATTTATAGACTAGAGATAACTTTGACAAAGATGAAAATAAAACTCAGAAATAATTTTATTAGACTTGTAATTCATATAAAAATACAATTATCATTATTAATATACATAATCGCATTTGCCAGCGAAGGCGTACAAAATATTCAATAAAACCACAACTGCGAAACTTGAAATGCTAAATTGAGACAATTTTAAGTACAACATCAACATACTAGGCACATGTCAGTCTGATACACACGCCAACACAAAGTCAACCAACAAATTTAAGCCTTACAGCGTAATAATCTCTCGATAGCCTAACCATAAAGTCGAATATTGAACGACGGATAAAGATCCAGAAAATTTTTGGCCTCTAGTAATAATTGTGACAAAGAAATTCTCAGCGCGAAACACACTGCTTCAGACACGAAAGCTTCGCGAGAATATAATAAGAAAAAAACATTTCCCTAACTTTCTAGGTAAATAATACTAGCATTAAAATGAAAAGATATTCTTTTCAGTAAGTAAATAGAGTTCCTTTCTGCGAGGACGTGTCAAGAACCATCGTTACGAAGCGATACCTAGGAGACCCGAGGGGCGGCCGCGACCGCGTCCAACAAAACCATCTACAACCAACGGCCGTTAAAAAAATAAAGGCACAGCTCCATACCATAAATAAACATAACAAGCCCGTTCGCGTCAGACGCTCGAGCCTTGTTTCCACATGCGATATAACCAGTTTAATTAAATGTTAAAACGACTTCGGCATGCGGAAGAACGTCCGACGCAAACAAGCGAAATTTGCCGGCCCCGTCGGTATCTCGCGAAACTGAGCCGACCGGCTTTACCAGAGCCCGGAGGAGAAGCCTCCCGGGGGCACGCGCACGCGCTTGGGCGGGTCAGCTTTCACTGGTTCCATGGGACTGGGGAGCTTGGGCTCGGAGGCCGGGGCCGGGGCCGCCGGCTCGGGCGTGGGCTGCTCGCGCGGCGTCTGCGACCCGTTCTGCCGCGGCGCGTTCGAACCGTTGGTAGGCTTCGAGGGTTCTTGCTCTGAAATATTGAGGTTAAAACTTCAATAAGGCCTCCCAATATGAGTAAGATGCGCTGATTACCGCATAAGTCTGGATGTGTGACATCAGCAGATTTAGAGATAGTTTATAATTAATATGCTATTGTTGAAAGATTTGTTTATAAATGCGCCAATAAATGGTTACACAATGGAAAATAATAAATCACCAGTGAAGAAAGTAGCACCACGGCTCTATTGAGTTCGACCTGGTAGATGACTAATGGACACTACACTTATAGTTAACTTAGGAACATTGATGACAAAACGCGCGTGCTTAATTTCTTGCCAATACCTGGACGAAGCAGATTTTTAACGAAATTGAAATGACTGAATGATGAATGTAAGGGTAAGGTTATCTCACCGTTGGTGCCGATGGTGATGCTGGAGGCGTTGTGGTTGCGGCGGGTCGGCGGCGCCTGGGGCTCCCCGCCGAAGATGTCGGTGTGGCCGCCGCCCGGGGGGCGCAGCACCCTGCTCGACACACGCGTGTCATCGGTGAGACCAACGTTGATAGATGTGGAAGTCATTTTGATACTGGAAACAAAGTACAAAACGTGTTATGTCGGCTTGAGGGATCCAATCAAACTGGCTGTGACAAGACAAGATATAAATTGTTCTCTTTGTCTCGTATGAATTAAGAAGGACAGAGAACGATTGGATGCGTCATAATTCGTGACGTTGAGTTGTGTTTACCATTTAGGTAATAATCATGACTGAAAATCAGGGGTTATCACAGTACTAGGTAGTCCCTTTAGCTCTTGCAACTAAGCTTAATGCGTCTAGGGGTGAGCTTACATAAATAGTAAGATGGCTACGATGGCTAAACGATAAGTACCTCTCAGTTCTATGCTACAGAAATATATATTCTGTAAGTAAATAGTAACGTTACGGTACGAGAGATCAGTATAAGCAAGTTTATAGTCCAATCTATGCCTTCATTATACTTATCAAGATATCAACAAAGAAATCATGTCCAACCAACAATTCATCAATTATTGATGTCAGTGGGTCATTGCCCGTAGTAGAACCTTGCGTACGTTTAAATTACTTGGATCGTAGGTAAGTTATTATCATGCACTTTATCAAGGTAGCAAAAGAAGACTGTTTTGAATGATAACACTGTAAATATTAATTGGATAAGAATATAAATTTACATCGCAGCATGAGTGAGTATTTTCAAAGTATAAAGTACCGTATCGTATACGTACGTACAGTACCGTATATGAAAACGTAGGTATTCATTAATCATGCGTTTATATTGTACATCCCTTTTCTTAACAAATAAATGTATAATAACATCGCTCGATAGTGATGGCACAAGTTCAATTTATCGATAAAAAATCGATGTTTTGTATTTTTATTCGCTTTCTTATAGAATTGAAGTAACAATATATAGTTATCACTTGCCCACTACTTTCCTACTTTATTTAGAAAATAATATAATTCTTATAGAAAAATAAAATATAGAAACATTTTTTTTTCATTATTAGAGTTTATAGTATACAGTATACAGACCGTATACGGGAGTATAATCTATAGACTAGGACGACGGGGGACTACTTAATAGGCCGGAGAGACAGGCCTTTGCCCAGCAGCAGTGTGACATTCATATAAACTATGTAAAACAACACTATAGTAACTACTCGAGGTAGGCAGAGATAAATGCAAAGCTCTGCTAAAAGACAGCAGGAGGATACTTTGTACATTTGTATCAAAAAGTAGCCATTCCACCTAGATTCTATTTTTTGTCGGTATAAAGATGAGAATTTTCGGTCCCCATTTCTAGTTGATCCAGGAGTAATTTCGCGAACATGATGAATCAATTTCATACATTCATTATTTCCGTTCTGAATCCATTACAGGAATACAATAACCAGACTCGTATAGAGCTCCAGGCGGCCATCTTGGCAGATTTCTATAGAAATTAGAAATGTTAATGTACTAGCGGCTTGCTCTCTTGCATTTATAATTAAAATGAAGTTATTGTTTGCACTTATAAATGTGTGGGCGCGAGTTCAATCAATCTGCTACACGTCACAATATAACATTGTCTTATTATCGACACTGCTTTCTTCTATGGTATGTGGGTATCATAACTATTTTTTATGATTGAAAAGAGACGAGAGAACTGCTGTTTTAGAACTGAATATGTTGATTATATCTCTTTCTCTTGTATGAAATAAGACAGAGAGCGACCGAGCCATCCGTGACAGAGGTCTTGTCTTGACATGCTTGCTAACGCCACTGAAATAATAATTCCAACCAAATATACCGATTTCACTATGAAATCAATCGACCGAGTCGAATCAATTTTATATAACAATGTCTGGTAACACAATACATGTCGTAAATTGATTGTCTGATGCAATATTAGGCGCACAATGTGTGTTATGACTATGGTTAAACAATTAAATTGGCAATGGCGGCTTGAGGACATTTGAGCCCACTGAAAAAGTCTTGAAAGTGACTTTGCATCTAGTCTAGTACGGTTAATGGGCCGTGAAATGAGATGTAAATACAGTAAATAGTAAGTCATGCTCGTCACAATATGATTAAATTATTTACGGGTCATTTGGTATAGTCGATGTAGAAGAAATCTTATTAATATCTTTTTTTTCGTTCTCAACAGACTTAAAATACAGAATTCAAACGTTAAAGCATCCAACGAACTTTTTTGACCCCGAAACTTTATCAACCGTAAATTATAATCGCAAAGCAGTATTTGGGAACGTTAATCATTTCTAAATAAATAAGTTGTGTCAATTTCTACGTCATTTCCGCGATAAATGATGATAAGAATCGTGACTAAACATGTTTATTTACGCTTTTTATCGCCATGCGTCACATCACTAGTAATGTAGTTCTTGAATCATGCCTTGTTGGTGCCAATACTAAATTGTGACTAAACT
Source organism: Ptilodon capucinus (assembly GCA_914767695.1). NCBI lineage: Eukaryota > Metazoa > Arthropoda > Insecta > Lepidoptera > Notodontidae > Ptilodon > Ptilodon capucinus. The sequence goes on from OU611828.1 coordinate 537,988, forward strand.
TCTCAGTAGTGTTGGAGATAAGTTATTAGTGCAACGTTCGTATGTTAAGCGGGGTGTGTCGAAACGCATGTCTGCGGCCGGTCGTCCATTTCAGTAATAACTACCTAGACTACGGTTTTTAGTTATGTTTCTAGGTAGGATACACGGTGACCTCGCTAACCCGACATCCAATTTTCGTAATCAATAGTTACCCTCTTATATCGTACCCTGCGATAAGACCGCCCAATGTACACTACTATTTGTTCTTTGTTTTATCAATATATTTTGTGTAATATCCATGTGGTAATATCCAACTATTGGTGTACAATAAATAGTTTTCTATCTACGCCCAAAGTTCAACTCACATTAGATCAAATAGAACGCAATCCAATCTGAGAAAACATTTTTGGCAAAGACCCTTACTTTGCTAACATCTAAAGATTTCCAAATAGCATATCTGTTGAGTTAGCGGTGTTCAATGAGGTGGGTAATTTATAAGTCAGGAATCAGGACATTCACATACTCAAGTAAACAGATACTGTTGTAGTTTCTCCTATCATACAGTATATTTGCTGTAACTCTGAAGGCTGTTATTCTTGGCTTACGTCCAATAACTCTCTTTCAAAAATAAGTAGGTACTGTAACAGAGACAATTTAAGTAAAACCGAACATATGTCATTAACGAGTCATAATACAAGACGAGTCCTTGCATTTTTCTACTTTGGGTGCATAATGTCAGTTGTTTAAACATGTTGTAGGTATGTTTGTATGTGTATTTAATAACTGCATACGACCAACATAATGGACAAAATTCTGCCCCCCCCCCCCCCCTTACCACCTCTTCAACAGTATTGATAGATTATTCCAATGCGGTGCAGGCTCAGAAAATACAAAGTATTATTTAATTAACACTGCCATGAGAGTACATACTCTGGTGATACAAAATGTTTTCTATATAATACGTGTTGAAGTACTAGGGTCGCATAACGGCCAAGATGTTTAACTATTGTTTCTTACTTACTTCTTCTATCTTTCTGATTTCCTAGTAATTTATTTGGTGGCATTATATCAAACACAATTTTCAGGTTTGTGATAGACGATAGCGTGTGACATGAACGCGAGCAACAAAGTAAATACCTAACGTGTATTGGAGAGTCAATGGACGATAATTTCCAGTTACTAGCGCTATCCTGTACATCAATTTGTATAATGGTTTCTATGTCCACCACCGTACATCATATCTTGATATTCTATGCACCCCTGGTACCCATTAGGGATAATTACACGACTGTATACATACATAGAATTGTAAAATAATTGTTAAGTACGTGATAAAAGTGGGGAAAGCATAAACCCAAGGGTACGCTGTTGCTAAAATATGATTGGTATAATATGAAACATTATTAAAATCAAGTTTTGAAATGCAGATAGAATAGGACTCCAACCAGATGGCAGACACGGCCCCCGACAGGTTGTAACCCAATAAGATGATTAAGATCGGGTTTCTTAACATGCTTTACTGTAACGGACTAAAGTAGGTATTTATTTTAACTGCAAAAGAAACCACAGAATAAGGTCTTGGGGCGTAAAGTGCAAATAAGAAAGCCAAACAGATGTTTCCCTTTTACCATATGGTGTGGCCGTGAACTTGGCGCGGTGAGTCAGACACGTTGTTTCAATAGAGTTATTGGCTGCAATTAAAGTCGTCGGCCACAGTACTTGCCCGTACAAGGAGCGCTACCGTCATTTGATCTAGGAAGCCTACAGACAGAAGGCATAGTTACAACAATTAGGGTTGCCACCATAAATGTTCTTTATTCAATTGTAAAGATTACGATTAAATGTCGTGTACCCAAATTGTTACGATATTAATATTATGACACCGAAAATTCATCCAACGAAGGGTGTAATTTTCAAGATTCCAATGAAAATCATACTTGCACTAATTTGTTGATGGTCAAAGATGAAAGACACGGCAAAACCTCCTAAAGATAATTGCCATTGACCGAAGTGGAACATTTGGATTTTGGGAGCCTATAAAGAAAACAAGAAATACATATTGAGACCATTATTAGCCTAAGTAACAAAAGATGACAGACAACCCCAAGCCAATCCTTTGTACGATCAATATAGATTAAGCCACATTCGTTGGTATGAAATCAAACACGCTTTGTTTGAAACCACGAAAAGCAATACTTCGTGCACTTATACAGCTTGTTTATACCTATTGCGGCTTATTATTAGTATTCACTCGATATGAGTATGATAAACTATGACCTGCATAGTAAGATCAGTGTCCATGTCCGATTATATATTACTTAAAATGTTCCTAGAAAAAAGTGACGGTTCATTACTCGTACAAACCATTGCTCTCGCCGATCGCTTTTCTAGGAACTCAAGAAATCAGCACATTTATTAAAACCACGAGGACAAGAGTAACTTCCGCTAATGCTGCCATATAAAAATGGATGCTGGAAAATTGCTATCTAGTTCGCAGGAAACATTAAGAAACTATTGGCTTAGAATGAAATTAATTTGAACATTGAACCGCCTCACTCATTTACTTCCCATGTAAAAGTTACTGGGAAAAGTCTTAATAGTAGTCCTTGGTGTGAGTACTCTATGTAGGCAAACGATGTGAATGTACGCCCCAGCGATGCCTCACCTCAAATGAGGTGAACCTCGTGACCGCCTAGCGAGGTAAATTGAGCCCCCTCACCCTCATATAACACAGACCAGTTACCCATCACTATACGCTCTTTGATAAAATTAGCGATACAAGAAATTGAGTTTGAACCATGTATATCGTCAGACAACACATACTCGTCGTATGATCCTAAACCAAGCAAAGCTTGTACTATGGGCATCGTACAATTGACTGGAGGCGATCGCAGTTACACCAAAACCAGACTAAATTCAGAAAAGGTCATTTCCGAAATGTGTGACTAACGGGACTCGAATCCGCAATCACATGGTTCAGTTAGTTATCAGCGGCCTAATCTCAAAACACTGGACTAAGACATCGTCGTCGTATGTGTTGCATGCATCTTATATTATTTATATTGAAAACTAGTGGTAGCCGAGTGGTCGAACGCACGCTTTGCAATCAAAGTGCGCAGGTTCTATCCCCGGCTCGCATCTCTGGGTTCCATGTGCGAATCTCATTTTCATCTGAGATTATCACTTGCTAAGAAACGGTGACGGAAAACATCGTGAGGAAACCTGTGTGCCCGGTATAATGGCAATAGGCTCGCCCCCTATTACATTGGGACCAAAATACATCGGCGAAGTGTGGGCGCACTGCAGTGCACCTCTGCCTACCCCTTCGGGGAATACAGGTGTGATGATGGTGAAAACTAGCGGTCCGTCCCGGCTACGCACGGGTGTATAATATAGCCTATGTTACTCAGTGATAATATAGCTTTCTAACGGTATAATAATTTTTGAAATAGTTCCAGTAGTTTTTCAGTTAATTCGTTACACACAAAAATACAAATCTTTCCTCTTTATAATATTAGTATAGTTAATATAGAGTTTAAAGTCTTCGCGAAACAAATTGTAGGACATAACCAAGCCGGTCTATCCGCCTATACAGTGTGTCTTTCATTCCTAAAGCGGTATGCACGTTAAAGCCGCGTTTGTATGTAAAGCAGTTAAAGCTCAAAGCCCGAATGTTGAGTGCATAAGTGGAAGGCGGCTGGGGCGGGACCAAGATTAATGTTTGCTGATTGCATTAAAACACGCCTTTAACGGTTATTGATGTGAGCGCCTTGAGACAGATGTCGCTTTAAATTTAAATAATTGAATTTTTCCCTTCTTTAATGTGTCTGAAGGTCGATAGCCGGTACATAACTTCTCAAAGTTGAGTTTTCTTCCAACTCATTGAACAGATTGAGATATTGATTTTTTTTTTTTTTTTGAATGGACTACGCTGTTGGCCGTGAGTTGGCCTTTACAGCTTCACCGGAGGAGTGGCGAGTGCAGAGTGCGACTCCAGCCAAAGCCTTAAGGGCGGAAGAGGTGGGCAACTAGCTCAAGGGCGCCGCATGGGGCACGACCTCGGCTTGGGCAGTTGCCGTGAGGGGAGAGGTAGTGACTGCGCTCCTCGGTGCAAAGATGCACCTACGAGCAGAAGAGAGGGTTCCTCGACCTCGCCGGCGAGGTCGGTGTCTGTTTGAGGCTGATGTCTGTGTGTGAGTGGCCCTCTCGACGCCCGGGTCGAGGAGAGTGAGTTATTGATAAAAACATAGTTTACGGAGATTTTTTGCGAAACTTTAAACCTCCAGTGTGCCAGAGGTTTAATCCATTTTTCTCATAAAAAACAATTATGACCAAAACAAATATATTAATTTATTTAATTAGACAGAATTAAATTGGTAGGACAGTTAAGATGTAGCAAAATTATCGCATTAATGTTAATAATGTACATAAAAAGCGACACAAAATTGCTGATACAAGCTTTCCGCAACGTGGGTTGACTATACGAGACCCAGATACACAAATATGGCTCAGCCTTGCGCCTAATAATACCATAAAAATGGCGACTGACATAAAAAATACCGTATTAATCTTGGAGTTAACAAAATTGTATGAATAATTCTTCACTAAAAGATGGGTTGATTTGCCTAATTTCGGATAATGGTGAAGGAAAACATCGTGAGGAAATCTACACGTCTATAGAAACGCGTGTGAAGTTCACCAACCCACACTGGTGCGGGCAGCGTGGTGGACTATGGCCCAAATCTCCGTCGTATTGAGGGAGAATGTGCCCGGTATAATGGCAATAGGCTCGCCCCCTATTACATTCGGACCAAAATACATCGGCGAAGTGTGGGCGCACTACATTGCACCTCTGTCTACCCCTTCGGGGAATACGGGCGTGATGATGATGATATAAATCTTAAAAAGCATGTAAGCTTTGTAAGAGCTGATTAGTGAAGGATGTGTCTATAACAATCAGACGAGCGCAGAATTGTTTATGATTAACGTCTATATTGGCCATCGAGACATGATGATACCAATCGATTAAACATCTAGAGCCCCTTAAGCACAGCCTGTGGCTTTTGCAGCAATGTTTTTAATATTACTCCCAGTTTTTGACAGTTAAAACAGTACACAATCTGTCAAAATTTTAAAGTTACTATTGAATCAACACCACCTTGCGCTCCATTACTCGCATCGCTGACGTGGTGGGGGCAAAATAACGTCACGTGGCACGATTGGGTGGGCAAACATTATTACAAATTGGACCCCGAGCAACGGCCACCGCAACCGGGGAAAACCAAAACGACGACGGCAAGACGATCTAGTCTCCTTTGCGGGTAATACTTGATCACAAACAGCACGAGACCGCAGTGTGTGGAGGATTAAAGGAGAGGCCTTTGCTCAGGAGTGGGACACGAAAATATCAACAATGCTTTAAGAGGTTGTGGTAAGCCCCCAGAGCTCATTTCCTTCTGTATGGATGTTTGTTAATCATTCACGCAAAAACTACTGAACGGATTTTGATGAAACTTTACAGTATTATTGTTTATACACCACCAGAATAACATATAGGCTATAAATTATAACGATATTGAATAATCTAAGTCTGCGCGGACAAAGTCGCTGGTAGAAGCGAGTAAGCTTATAATATAATCTTAATTACATACTGGTATCCATCAATATCCTTTAAAAACTCATCGTTAAGAACACTAAGTAGTATTTTCTCAACGTCTCGTTAAAACATTTACGGTACGTTAGCGAAACGGAGCGCTACTTGAATATAGGAATCGGACATAATTTATCTTGGACGTATAATTATTGGATTTAAAATCCACACATGGCAGTGAAACAATAGCAGTCAGCCGCCATTATAGGTACGGTGACGTCATCGTTCCCTACGACAACCAACGATACGATTTTAATTACACCTATCACGATTTATTAACACTGAATTATTGGGATGAATTTCAATTTATTCAATAAATAAAAAAAAATACCGGCCAAGTGCGAGTCGGACCCGCGCACGAAGGGTTCCATACCATTATCTATAAAAACGAGCAAAAACATTTGCTTAGTTTGCACATTGCAAAAACATTTGCTTAGTTTGCACATTGCAAAAACGTTTGCTTGCTAAAAGTGCATAGCAATCACGTTTGTTGTATGGGAGCTCCCTTAAATATTTATTTTAATCAGTTTTTTAGTATTTTTGTTATAGCGGCAACAAAAATACATAATCTGTGAAAATTTCAACTGTCTAACTATCACGGATCGCGAGATACAGCCTGGTGACAGACGGACGGACAGCGAAGTCTTAGTAATAGGGATTCCGTTTTACCCTTTGGGTACGGAACCCTAAAAATAATTGAATAAATTGAAATTAACACTGAATTATTGGGATGAATAGAGTCACTATAATCTTATGTGTAGTGTCAGCACGTATGTTAAGACAATACCTCTGTCACGGATTAGCTCGGTCGCTCTCTATCTAATAACATACGAGAGAAAGAGACAACGTCAAGATATTCCGTGACATACGTCCAGTCTTGGCGCACATGCTTCAACTACTGGTAAATAATGTGAACGTTGAAGGTATTGCGAGATGGCAAAAAGCTTTAGTATCATACGTCAAGAGAAAAACGAATACATAAATAAACTTTTGCCAATGCACAAATGAACCTAATCGTCTGATGGAAACAGTTGATTATTCGGCGTCATTGTCAAAGTCATTCGTTGACAGCGCGATCGAACTTTGACGCGCAGAAATTCAATCCGTATACTACTACTACAGCCCTTTTAACGTCCCACTGCTGAGCACGGGCCTCCCCTCAATGCGAGGGGTTTCGGGCCATAGTCCACCACGCTGGCCCAGTGCGGGTTGGCAGACTTCACACATCTATCGAAAACTAGTCAAGTTCCCTCAGACGTGCAGGTTTCCTCACGATGTTTTCCTTCACCGTTTTATAGCAAGTGATAATCTCGGATGAAAATTAGATTCGCACATAAATCCCAGACGTGCGAGCCGGGGTTTGAACCTGCACACTTCGATTGCAAGGCGTGCGTTCGACCACTCGGCTACCACTAAATCCGTATATTGGCTAAAAAATTACGCGCGTTTTTAGACGCCCCAGTGTCCGGGGGACTTGAAACGTCTGAGTCATTGGGACACGTCCTGTTTGATGATCGGGATGGCGTCTTTTGGTTTGATAAACATTGTCTTAACACTTCAGTACATTTTTATCTGAATTCATATAACATTCCTGTACAAATTTGAGCTATGAATATTTAAAATGGTTATAGGTATGTGTTGGTGGGTATAGACAGTGTAATATACTGTGGGATACGGTGGGATAGATAATACGCAGTACGGTAGCGCCAACTACAATACTTTTGATTTAGCTATGTATATAAAAAGTATTATATACTAAATGTAATTAATAGGGCTAATTAGTGCAATATGAATGGAGCTTTGTTGTTTTTAATGGTTACAGCTTGGTTTCTATTTTTAATAAAAAGGAAATACTTTTTTCTATTTTTAAAAATAAATCTTTTTTTCGAAATCGGTTCACTAACGCCGGAGATATGCTGTAGTCCGGATTGGACCCCCATTTCACCCCCTACATATTTTTTCTTTCAAAATTCCTGAAAGACGTGTTTTTTTTTATTTTGAATGTTAAATACATATACAAAGTTTCAAGTCGTTCAAAAAATATTTTTGAAATTATGTGACCTTCAACCCCCTATTTCACCCCCAAGGGGTTAGATTTCTGATAATATTTTGGAAATGGGACCAACCTTGAAGAATTCCCTAGCAAACCTAAAAAAAATTTCGAAATCGGTCGACAGACGCCGGAGGTATGCGGTAACATACATAAAAAAAAACATACGGGTCGAATTGAGAACCTCCTCCTTTTTGAAGTCGGTTAAAAATAAAGCTTAGTTTCATTATTTCAAAATGAAGGGTGGTTTCTATATACAGAAATCAGAAATAAAAACGAAACTTAGCTGTCACTACAGCTCAATGCTTAACCAAGCTACCTAAATAAAAGAAAATAATCAAATAATTTAATTATGAGTCTCTTTATAAGGTAAATGAACTCTTAATAACGATTGTGGATGAAACAAAAAAAAACTAATAAGTAGATGATTTTTTTAAGATTAATAGACAGAGCTGTAAACACTTATAGGTAGATAGATACATTAGGAACAAAATTTTTATCACTTAATTTGGCAATCCTGAAAATTAGGTCAGACAGAACAGTTAACAAAGAATTATAAACATAGTTAAATAATAATAATGCTGAGTTCAAATTATGCATAAGAGATAAAACGAAAAGTAATTACTAATTAGATCAAAAGTGAATGTACTGAAAATCTCTTTGCAAACTACCTACTTGTGATAATAAAGTTAGATATACGAATTTGGGGTTAACAATCTATTGCAATAAGTATTAAATCCTTTTGTTACCGAGTTAACCTATCAAATACTATAATTTTTGTACAATAATTATTATTATCACCCACATACAGATACTGAAAAGAATACAGGAAAATGTACAGTTATTCACAGTGCCTTAGTCCCGTACTAATATTATTTGAATTAAAAGGTAAGTAATTAAAGGTAATTAATTTTCCTCATTTTGATATATGATACATAATTATGTGAATACAATCATGGTGAACTTCGTTGTAAAGCAAGCAGCAAATTCAAGTATTTAATTGAATAAAACCACCAATCATAGTAATTAGTCAAAATGTTTTTTTAACTTGAGTTCAGGATGTAGGTAGGTATGTGATAGACACCAACAAAGAGGTTTATATTATTGTTAATAGGTAGGTAGGCAAGTAGGTACTAGGTATTATGAATTATGTAAGTAACCTTAGATCATGAACATTCCTATATCATAATTGAGGTGATATGCCTAATAGTAGATTATTTATAAAATATTGTTATTGTAAGGCGACCATTGGGGTTATCTAGAAACTTCCATGTCATGAAAGTGATCTTTATATGAGAATATGATGATAATTTTTCATTAATTAAACAATACAGCATTCAATTATTACAAAGAGTTCTCTCACAAGTGACAAAGCAACAAAGAAAGAACACATGTCACTTATGAATACAACAAGCCCTTGAGTTTAAAAAAAAAACCCTAAAAGCAGGTAACAACCAGAGGTTTTATTTATAGAAGACAGTTTTAACAGCAGAGAACGAAATACCGGCACCGAAATATGGATCGACAATAAAAAAAAACATCTACACCACATGAAACCCGGCAATTATGTTATTTAAGATGTAACTGTAATGATATATCGAAGTGCGGCCGGTCCATTCATGCGGGGAAAAATGTAACGGTGGTTCTTTTGTTCTGCGATCTCGTGCGTTAGCGTATAATCCGGTAAAAACCCATTTTTGACGCATTCCTGCATGGCAATTGCGGTGTAATCTACACGCCCTTGCCCAACGAGAGGGCCATCTCGTCCTGCGCCATCGAAGGCACATTGACCTTTAGAAAAATCTTGAAAAATAACGGCCCGCGATCGGTCATCGCAGCCGGCGAAATGTAATTTCATTTTATCAAAATCACTTACCGATTTTCAAGTGCACTTTGTTGATACATTAAATGATGTTTATCGCAAATGGAATAATGCCAGTTGGTTGATTTTACGTTAAACTTTTAACAATTTTTCATCAAGAAAAGATTACTCACCAACTGCTCGCTTGCCTGCTTTTTGACGGAATGTGTGTGAACGAGATAGAAATATACAAGATGGAGTACTGCAAAATGTTGCAAGGGTTGTTTATGCTAATCTACTAACGCCTAAGCGCCTAAATTTACTGTTCGTGAATCAAAGCCAAGTGCACGGTCCCCATCATATTAGAGTTTAAATTGTTGTCAAGGAAATGTATGTGTTTTTGATAATTAAGCAAGCACCCTTTCCAGTGAGAATATTCTATTTACAGTTGACAGAAGCTTTGCGTATCCGTTTGACTTCTTGAGTCAATGCTGAGCATAGAGTAACTAGAGTACCCATAACAGCTCTAATCTTCTCTTTATTTGTTGTTAGCTGATGTATAGACATCGGATTATATGTATTTGCATGTTTGCATATGCAAATGCAAATGCATATAAGCCTATTTTTATAGCGTTTTGGCATATTTTGGTACTTTTTTCATTGACAGTGCTTATTTCAGTAGATAAACGTGTTAAGCGTGTTGTAATATGCCGTCGACACGTCCACCTCGCTCACAAACAGCAAGCGCACCACAGATCACTACAATACTAAGGCGCACTGAATTGGGGATGGTAATCTAAGATGGAATAATCGAAGAATCGATTTCTCAGGCCATAAAATCGATTTTTTAAATCGATATTTAGCCCTTAATCAATATTTCACCCAAGAAAATCGACATTCGATTTTTTCTGTTTCAATAAAAACCATAAAATTATTTACAGTTAGTTGAAAGTACTTAACATGGAGAATATGTAGAATAGAGGAGCCTGAACTTGGAGTCAGATAAACTCATGCCATCTCCATTATAATGTCTCCATGATGCTGAGTTGAATTGAATTGGTTCTGACACCAAACCGTTTTTCGCACCGAAAACATTTCCGCTAGCCATTAGCTGACGGAAATATTTATGATAAAATTATTTAAGAACGTGTTTGAGTTTAAATGGATTTCGTTAAAACATTTCGTAACCAGTGCGGTTTCCGTAAATTTGAAAAACTCTGCAATACTTCAAAGCTACTGAAATGGTATAAATTTAGAATGAATGGTAACATTTCAGATAAATCCGAAATGAACTAGTTTACACTGGTTATTCGTTCAAAAATGCGTATAAAACTATTATGTATTTGAATGAAAATGTACCTCAATTAATTTATAATGAAATTTAGGATAGTTCATAAAACCGTTTTTAGCAAAAAAATATTTGATTTTTCGATGTCATAGAATACTTCCACTTTTACCACACTTTTACTCTTCTACCTATTTTTGAACGTCAGGTACATTATGTTGCTTAGTGAGTGCTGCCATATATTAAAGCACCACTCGATAGCACAATGAAAGATTAGTCTATTATTACACTTTTCTTTATGGGGATTCGGTATCGGGCATAGCATTTGAAATTTAACTTGCAATAATAACACAAACCTAGCTATGCTAGACGTTACGGTTTTAGTAGGTATGTCAAGGGATTTTTCACTAATGAACTCTTTTTGTTATTTTCACTGTGTGACCCAGCCTTTAGGGTTGCGATGGCAAATAAACCATACAAATATAAATTCCAAAGGTGATTAATGATGAATAGTAGTCAGTCAGTGATCAGCGCAATGAAGCATTTAACAGATGTAATGTTAACTAATGTTTTTACTTACATCATCAGGCTTTATGAGAATTATTTTGGGAAATCAAGTGGTGTAGAAGAGTAGTAGTAAACACGATAATATTCATTTATTCAAATTAATTCGTTCGGTTCCTCTCATTTATTATTAGTATAAAAAGATACTAAAATCGAGCTACACACTAATACCACACATCACTTTGCGTGTGGATGGCGCATCCCTACGAAATCTAAAACGTCTTTCTCGCTACGATTTGTTTAGAAATTTTTGCATAAGATAAATTGTTAAAAATGGAAGCTGCAGCTGAAGATACACAAAAAGAAAGCACAGAAAATGTGCTTCCAAACAATAGTACTGGCGTAAGTGTGAAGTCTTATTATAATTCCCAGCGATTTATAAATAGATCGCTATCGAATGTCGGTGAAACAATTCACTTTGAAATCATGATTATTACCCTTATTTGGTGTAATATCTGTTGTTGTTGTCGCTCTTCGTGGGTATTAGATGGTAAATTAGGTCGAGTGGAGGCTATAATGAAGATAAATTAAGCTAAAAAGGGATGGGATAGTTAACCTAAAACTTGGTTGGATCTTTGCCAAATACCGTAATGTTTATGATTATTTTTGTTCAGAAGCACGTTTCACATGCTTTGTGCTTTTATGGTTGACGACAAAGCGATGATAAATTGATGTAGTACACCTGTATTGCAATTAAATTTATTGTGTTATTTATGTTTATACTTTATAAATTTTTATGCTGTAACATATATGAGTATGAAATTGATTTACTTACTATGTCATTTGTCTCAAATTACTGATATTTTATAAAAATACCATTTGGCACTTAGTTCATTATTTTAAATACATTAATAGCTGGCAAAGATTTATTGGTGATGATATTATCGATAATATATTATTTTATCTGATTTGTAGGATAAGGTCCCGACACCACAACCGGAAACGTTTAAGAAAAGTAAAAAAGAGGACCGTACAAAGAAGGATGATAAAAATGTTGAACAGTTCATGAAATCTCTGAATTCGGTGCCGACTCTAGAGGAGAAATTGTCTATGGTTTGCAAGAAATACGTACAGACTGCGGACGATAATAAGAAGTTACAATTTTACATCAAACAGTCAGACAAGCGGCACGCCCTGTTGGCCAAGGAGAAGGAGCAGTTACAGTTTGAGTTCAACAAGACCATTCTCCTCAAGTCCAAGTTGGAAAATCTATGTCGGGAGTTGCAGAAACAGAATAAAGCTATCAAGGTATACATATTACTACTCCATGATACCAAATTGGTTTCTATATGCTGAGGGAATGTACGGAATCTGCTAATCTGCTGCGTTCCAAGTAATTGAAAGAGTTGATTGTCCCTCGTAATTATTGTATTATGAATCAGAATCAGATTTTTTTTTATTCATGTAAACCACATATAGGCACTTATGAATCGTCACTAAAAAAAAAAAATATTAATAGTATCTCTACCAACCATTCAGAATGCATTTCCTATGGAGAAGAATGGGCAAGAAACTCCATGGTTGCTTTTTTCCAATAAATAAGGATTTACATGTTATTTGCCTTACACTGTGTTTATCTTAATTAACTATTGAATACAAGTGGGTTGCCATTAGGGAAGCTATTTAAAACCTTTGTGAGCTCTTATAATAATATGTTCATAGATTTGAAGCTATAAGATCTCCTTATGAGTTTTTTTATGGATTGTATGTCAGTTAATCTGGAATGCCGCCCATTGTATGGCACTCATAGTACAAGCTTTGCTTAGCTTGGGATTGTACAATGAGTATATGTTGTGTTGATGATATTGGGTCGATATTTATTATTAAACACAATTACAAATAACCATATCATGCCTAATAGGTAATTGTAGATTAAAGTTAAATGGTAGACAAAAAATGTTTTACTACATTACTTAAAATCAAGTGTGGCATAAGTAAGTACATGTGTTTATTTGGTATTACAGGAAGAATCCCTACTCAAAATCCGCGAGGAGGAGGAGCGCCGTAAGGAGACTCAGGCCAAGTTCCAGAACACACTGTCGGAGATCACCACACTGCTGCAGCAGAACAACGAGAAGAACGCCAAACTGCGCGATGACAACATCAGCATGACGGAGAAGTTCAAGAGTGTTGTTCAGCAGTACCAGCTTAGGGAACAGCAGGTGACTTAATAGTCATCAAATAGTAATAAATGCATCATTGTTTCAATATGAGACGTTTAAAGATGGTCCACTATTTGGAATTTGCCCTGGGCCCTAACTCGTCTAACAGAGTTTTTTGTGGAGTTGTTATTTTATGGCATGAAACAACATATTTGATCAATGGTAGCTAGAATATAACTAGTCCAATGGCTTCAAGGAGACAATGTCTAATGTCTCCATTGGTAGTATTTTATCTACCATTGATAAAACATGTTGTTTTCGTGCCTTAAAATATGAAGTCATAGCAAAACCACAATGATAGTGTTTACAGACTGCCACCCCTGGTGTAATGGCTTCAAAGTCACAATGTCTAATGTCTACACTGCTTATATTTTAGCCACCATTGATAAAAGAAAAAACGAAGTCATAGCAAATCCTCAAACAGAGTGTTAAGGTATTTGGGGCCCAGGTCTGTGTGTAACCGGCTCCTAGGATTTTGTATGGATTCCATAGTACGAGATTTGCTTACTTTGGGATCATATGTTTTGTCTGGCTATATACAAGATGTTCCAGAAGTCCGAAATAATACTGTGACATTTGCATCAGTATCGGGTATACAACTGCGGTCTCAGTACGCCTGCCAAGATAAGACATTTTCTCACGGATCGTGACGTCATTTTTGTGGCAAAATCGTTACGTCTTATTTGCTAGCATGGCGTAAATATAAAATGGGTTTGACAGTTAAATACAACGTGTTTGACGTATGGATAAGATGTCATATCTTAAGTGCTAGCATGGGTTACCAAAATGTACCATAGAGACACGAATTTGACAGGTCAACGTAAAGAAATTTCTCACGGTCAAAGGCCGGTGATGAGAAAATAATTAGGCTGTAAGAAGTACATAAATATAGCATTTTATACACTATTATAACAAATAATACTTATTTTACTCCATCCTTCGCCAATATCAAGCGGACTACATGCAAAATTCTTCCGAAAACGAACACGTAAATTTATTTTCGTGTTCGACAAACAACAACAAAAAAGTGTAGAGACATTTCTATCTGTTTTATTTTCTTCCGAAAATCCCCATAATCCTATTCCACGTGATTTAAAATCCATATTTTACAAAAAATCTGTAGGTTTGAGGTTAGATTTTGTTTGGCATCATACTTTGCGTGCTTTTTGCCGTTTTACAATGTAAAGTTCTTTAAATTGGCAAATAAAAATAGTATAGTGCCCAAGAAATAAATTTTAAGCATAATACCACCGACCAAATGATAATACGTAAAGCTTCCGGCATAATAAAAAAGAAGCTATGCCCAAAGATATTTTTAATCTGTGCATAAATAATCTAATATATTCTATGATGTGTATGCAGCATCTTTTTTCTTTGTAAAGCTCCGTCTCGCTCTATTTGTCATTTCAATGAACGAATGAACGAAAGATCTTAAACTGTGAGAAAATTTTAGCAGGCTGTCTAATTTTAAACATCTTGGAAGCCATATTAGCAAATAAGATACGGGAACGCAAGTTGACAAGATGTTTTAGGGACTTGTGAGAAAACATCTTGGCAGGCGTACTGAGGCCGCTGAAAGGTATAAAAAAAATTATCAAAATTCGACCAAGTTTTTCCAACTTCTTTTTAGTCGTCAATTTCTATAACTGGTAATATCTCGAGTCCTATGTAAAATTTGCATGTTCTGTTTTGTGAATATTGGAAGTTGCCGTTCATAAGTAAGTTTACACTGTTGAATAGGGTTATGGATGTACGCAAACGCCAGAATATGATACCTGTGACAAATATTCAAAGGTCTATAACTCAGAAACTATGATAGTTTGGTATGATTGGTCTTCACTTAGCCTCCACATATGAGCTACCATATATGTACCCAAAGTATTATTTCGGACTTCTGATACATCCTGTATATTATACATTATTTATCTTCTTTTATAAATATATATATCTACTGTACGTGTGTATGTCACTGAACTCCTCCTAAATGGCTGGACCGATTTGGATTAAATTTTGTGTGTATATTTCAATAGGTTCGTCTATGGTTTAGATTCACAATTGGACCCGGTAGGTGGCGCTGCTTTCGTATATCACTCATTCTAAGGCGGTACGAATTTCGGCCGGTTAGCTAGTTATTAAATAAATTCTTAGTAGTATAGTTTTGCGATTTAACTCAGGTGGACAAGATGGCGAAGCAGATGTCCCTGGAGTCTCAGCTGTCGGACGCGAAGCTGCAGAAGGCGAGCCTGGAGCACCAGGCGGACCGCGAGCGGCTGATGACCGAGATGGAGCAGGTGAAGGTGACCCTGGCCCAGTACCGAGCCAAGATCATGGAGCTTCAGGGCACCGAGACCAGTGAGTATCTCTCAGGCTTCTCATGACACAACTCAACACATACTTTGTTAAGAAATTGATTTGTTATGCTTGTTCAGTGTATGGAGCTGTGATTGGCTGTTCGTACAAACGTCACAGCCAGTTATGAGAAAATTTGTAAAAAGTGAAGTGTGAAACATAATGTGAGATATGACAATTTTCTCTTCAAGCTTCTACCCGCGAATTGGATTATTCAATATCATTATAAATTATAACCTATATGTTATTCTGATGTATGAACAATAATACTGTAAAGTTTCATCGAAATCCGTTCAGTAATTTTTGTGTGAAATTGTAACAAACATCCATCCATTCATTCATCGTCACAAACTTTTATATTTATAATACTAATAGGATGAAAGGGCGACATATTTTGTGAAAACAATCTAATATAAATGCTTGTTCAGCTGTATAGGACATTATAGTCTGGGTGCTTTCCCAAGGTTCATAGGAATCAATTCCGCTTTCACCTAGTTCAGGAGCCGAATGGTTTACGCACAAACCACTAGACCAGGCTGTCATCAATTACGTATGTTGGCACAGGTCTCCGCAGTCAGCTGTCTGTTTATACGGACAAGTATGACGAGTTCCAAAATGCGCTTGTCAAGAGCAACCAGATGTTCGGCGGCTTCAAGGAACAGATGGAGAAGGTCAGTTTACACTGTTCAAACATTGTCCACCTTAAATGAGACAGATATTACGATCGATTTAAAAACTGTCTCCAATGGTATTAGTCACAGGGGTCGAAAATGGTCAGTAAAGTCAGTGAAAGTCAGTTTTTTGAACGGTGGTCAGTAACAGTCAGTTTTTTTGAGAAACTAGTGAGTAATGTCAGTATTTTAGACTCGGAAAAACCAATTTTCGTGTAAAATGTCCGTGTCTTCAAAGAGTTACATACGCACGCTTCTTTTAATACGGATATTCTTTCTTCATGCCTGAGAGTAGGACTCAATATTACAAAGCCGCTATGGGAGTGGCAGGCTTGCAAATATTCGTCAATTTTAGGTATTCGGAAATTCATTGTTATGGTTCCGTACTTCTAAAGGAAAATAGAAACCATCACATTGTTCGCCTGTCTGTCAAGCGAGGCTCATTATACGGCGTCGCGACGATCACCATAAGGCGTCGCGACGCCCACTATACGGTGTCGCGATGCTCATTATAACCCGCCGTGACGCTCACTATAAACCGTCGCAACTCTCACCATAAGGCGTAAGACGCTACCTATAGGGCGTCGTGACAGTCGCGAGGATTTAAAATTACGCGTGTCTTGACGCCCCAGTGGGTGCGGGGCTTCATTTAATAGTGATATTATAAATAGGACCCCTTTTTTTCTAAAAAAATATCTGTTAGGGATTTGGAGATGGATTTAAAGTTCTGTAAATTTTGGTTTCTGTTAAAAGTTATTAGGTCAGTAAAGTCAGTATTTTCGAGACTCACAGTCAGTAAAATTTTTTGACCATACAAACTGTTTCGACCCCTGTAGTCAGTACCAAGGTGTCCTACAATACAATTTTCTATAAATTTGTGGCATAGCTATTAAATTTCATACGTAAAGGTTGGCTAACATAAGTAACAAATGAAATCGTTAATTTTTAAGTACCAAGACATGTATGCTTTATTTGCTGTGGTAATTGGTGGATTGTATGTAGCTTTACTAAAGAAGAATAAGGTCTTGACTTCTTTTCCTCTATGTATGAAGTTTACACTATGTTTTTGATCGTGTAGATGTCCAAGAAGATCAAGAAGCTAGAGAAGGAGTCTCTGTCGTGGAAGAGCCGGTGGGAGAGCTCGCAGACGGCCCTCCTGGACATGTGCGGGGAGCGGCAGGCCAGCGAAGAGCGCGCCGCCGCCGCCGCCAGGCAGCTCGCGCACATGCAGGGCCTCTGCAGGACGCTGCAGGTACACACACACTCCGCCGACACAGATACATGCACACTCTGCCTACACACACACAGCGACGAGCGCGCCGCCGCCGCCGCCAGGCAGCTCGCGCACATGCAGGGCCTCTGCAGGACGCTGCAGGTACACACACACTCCGCCGACACAGATACATGCACACTCTGCCTACACACACACAGCGACGAGCGCGCCGCCGCCGCCGCCAGGCAGCTCGCGCACATGCAGGGCCTCTGCAGGACGCTGCAGGTACACACACACTCCGCCGACACAGATACATGCACACTCTGCCTACACACACACAGCGACGAGCGCGCCGCCGCCGCCGCCAGGCAGCTCGCGCACATGCAGGGCCTCTGCAGGACGCTGCAGGTACACACACACTCCGCCGACACAGATACATGCACAGTCTACCTTCCCAGTCCGCCTTCACACACAACCTTATATCCGTCACAACACATACGCTCCCCATACACACACTATCCTAATGTATGGCTTTGTAAGCACGTCTTATCTTAATACAACCACACACGCCCGGATAACGATCATGCACCCTCTTCTGTTCTCACATCACACGATGGAATCAGCTATCAATGATACAATGCTGTGTGTAGCTTATTGCAATAAGATTATACAGAATACATAAAACATGCATTTAAAATACAGTCATTTTATTGTGTGGTTTTTAGCCTTTATCAATCAAAGGGTCATCCAACAGCAAAAGTGATCCAATTCACATCTAATGGGACTATCGACATCGGTTTTCTGTGTGAATAGTATTTTATTTTTTCTACTTAGAATATTTAATCAGATACACCTTTAGAAACAAAAGCGTTTTTGCCTATTCTACGGGTACAGTGGATATGATTGTGTACAGGCTGAGCGCACGGTGCTGCTGGGCACGCTGAAGGAGAACAACATCGAGCGGCCGCCCCTGCCCACCCCGCCGCCCGCCGCGCCCGCGCCCGCCCCGCCCGCCCACCAGCCGCCAGCCAACAACGCCAAGGTAAACTATACTTTGATACTCGCTAGCTACAGTTCCAATTACTATTGCATTGTAGTCATTGCTAATGATTGTAGGTGCATATCCTTTTTGATTTATTCATACCTACCCCCTCATAGAACAGAGATTTATCAGCGAGGCGATTATGAAACCTTAAATGCAAACATTTTTCGTTTGAAACCGCAAAACATGGCGTCTTTACTATATGTGTATACTTTTGGACAGCTGTTTTGACATAAAGTGATTGAAATAGATTTGCAATTACATTATC
Organism: Ptilodon capucinus; assembly: GCA_914767695.1. Lineage (NCBI taxonomy): Eukaryota > Metazoa > Arthropoda > Insecta > Lepidoptera > Notodontidae > Ptilodon > Ptilodon capucinus. The sequence goes on from OU611828.1 coordinate 557,022, forward strand.
ATTGCTCTGAAAACACTCTCAGGGGTCGAAACTGGTCAGTAAAGTCAGTTTTTTGAACGGTGGTCAGTACCAGTCAGTTTTTTTCTGAAAATAGTCAGTAATGTCAGTATTTTAGACTCGGAAAAACTAATTTTCGTATGAAATGTCTTGTGTCTTCAAAGAGTTACATACGCACGCTCCTTTTAGTATGGATATTCTTTCTTCATGCCTGACGGTAGGACTCAATATTACAAAGCCGCTATGTGAGTAGCAGGCTTGCAAATATTCGTCAATTTTAGGTATTCGAATATTCATTTTTAAGGTTCCGTACCTCAAAAGGAAAATGGAAACCCTCACGTTGTCTGTCTATCTGTTTGTCAAGCGACGCTTATTATACGGCGTCGCGACGCTCACTGTACGGACAGCGTCGTGACGATTTATAGTGAGTGTCGCGACGCATTAAAGTGGGCGTCGCGACGCCCTATATTGAGCTTCGTGACTACGTATAGTGAGTGTCGTTACGACATATAGTGAGCGTCGCGACGCGTTATCGTAGGCGCCGCGATGCCATGTAGCGATTGTCGTGACGCCTTATAATGAGTGTCGCGCCGCGTTATCGTGTGCGCTGCAATGCCGTGTAGCGATTGTTACGACGCCTTGTAATGAGCATCACGACGCCTTATGGTGTTATATATAGGCACATAATTTGTTTCGATATTGGCAAAAAAAATTACGCGTGTCTTGACGCCCCAGTGTGTGCGGGGAATAGTAACATTATATATAGGACACTTATTTTCCATAAAATATCTGTTAAGTATTTGGAGATGGATTTAAAGTTCTTTAAATTTTGTGGTTTCCCTTTAAATTTAGATCAGTAAAGTCAGTATTTTCGAGTATCACAGTCAGTAAAATCAGTATTTTTGACCATACAATCTGTTTCGACCCCTGCACTCTGTGAAGACATTGTATTTTGTTTTTTTCCATTTTATGCATGTAGGGGATTGTCTATAACCGTAATTCAATTATATTTTTTCCTTATACTTTTACATCCGCGCTTCCGGTATAACAACTAATATTATACTGTTTTAATACATTAAATATTAACCCATAACCTTATGTAAATGGTTCGGGATATTAATATTAAAAATCTACATTACGTTCGTAAAATTAAAAAGTATCCTTGTCATGGTCTCAGGTGGACGCGATGGCCGCTAACTGTGTACAGTTAAGACAGAGCCTCGCGCATCTACAGACGCAGTTAAACGTTCTAACAAATAAACAGCAAACTAAAGAGGAACCACCCAAACCAGAAAAGACAAAGAAATCAAAATCCAAAAAGAACAAGGCGCAAAAGTCCGAAATACCCGAAACACCTAAGGAAGAGAGCGACGGGTCCGCCGCCAAGGAATTGCCGGACGAAGGTCAACCTAATGTCGAAGACATAAGTCTGGAAACGGAGAAAGTCGACAATGAAACTATGGAAAATCTAATACAGGCTATTAACAACGCTAACATTAACCTTTGTGACTTGGAAATTAATAATGAAGATGCCTCAGAAGATACTAGTTTGAAGGAGAACGATACAGAAATCAAAGGTGTTAAAACAGAAATAGTTATTTCAAATGAAACAGTATTGATACCTGAAAACACTACAGTGAACGAAACAAATGACAAAAACTCGAAAGACTCAATTAAAACAAGTATTTTTAACGAATCTGAAAATTCTAGTACAGTTGAGAGTCAATTATTGAAAGAACCAAAAGATGTTAAAACTGAGATTGTTACAGCAAATGAAACTGTAAAAAGTGCAGCGATTATCGAAACAAATTCAAGTCAAGTAATTGAAGTTAATGAACAACCAAGTAAAGTCGTGACTAAGGAAGTGGACGACACGTTGAATAGTTTAGATGGAGTCACTGAAGTAATATCAAAGTTGGAAACTGTATCCAAGGAATGTCATAATTCGTCAATCGTATCAACTAACGAAGAAGTCTCACATATAAATGAGGTGAAACCTATATTAAATGCATAAGTGACGACAATTATATAAATACCCACATATTTATGGATAGTCTGGCTCCGCGCGTCGAAAATTCTGCCTATACTAAAATGAACTGTATTCACTTATCGGAAAAGTTCATTCTTCAACGACAGCGCAAGCGAATTTTAGTCACCAAAGGCTTAAACTACAGAAATTCAATCTTTATGTACATTGACACAGAGTTAGTTTTGATATTGGCAAAAAGTTCGACACACGCGGCTTTATAATCTTTTTACAGTGGTATTATAAAGCAAGTGCTCTGTTATATGCCAGTGTTAATGGATAAGAATGTCTATGAATTGTGGGTCTTAGTGTTGGACTGTTTTTTGTATTTTTTAATATTTTGTAATAATGACATGTTTGTATGCGTACTATTTTAATTTTTTTCTTAGCTGACTCTTGTTTATGATAGTGCCATAGATAACAATGACGATGTAATTTGTTTTTTTTATCGTGTCAGCATCCGGTGCTGTACCATTTTCTGTAGTAGTATTTTACTGGGAATTTATAACAGATTTTGTCTGTGAAAACCTATTGGAAAATTAATACTCTCTGTTCTACAAGACAGCTAAGAAAAAAGAGTGTTATTGGTAAGTAACGTCAAATTCGTTTTGTTTGTATGTACCAAATGGTCTTGTAACTTTTAATGTTATGATTCAAGTATCAGATTTGGTTGTGTGATGACTGTTTTGCAATATTGCTTAGTTTACATCATAGACATAGGTATATCTAGACGGAGCCGTATTAACATCTTTTATAAAATAATTTTAAAAAAAACATGGTGCTTAACTGTCTTCTCTATGCTGACTCCGTCTACACATTTGTATGTCTATGCTTTTTGTATTAAACTTTTGGTCTCGAATTTTCTATTTTCGGCTTGAAAGTTCCAAGTTGCGTTAGTAGTGATGTGCTTAACACGTCTCTCAACTTAAAGTAGGCATTAGAAATTGCATCGTATATAATTTTAGTTTAGCTCAACCGAAACAGGTAACGAAACTGTCGAAAAGTGCCTAAAGTAAGTCTAGTCAGTTATCGGTATTCAAAACTACTATTTTTTTGTCTACATTCAACCCCGGACACGAAACAATAATATAACTTAGCGTCTAAACTATAGAATGTGTTTTTACGTGGCAAATGTTGTTTTTTATTGTTGTACAGCATTTGTGTGAATTATCCAGCTTCATTTGTTGCAGTATTTTCAAGGACACTCAAGAAATAGCTTTATACATATTGCGTTATGGTTCAAAATAATACTCTCAGTGTTAGCTCGTCGTGTCCGTGACAAAATGAGTCCTATATTAACTGTATTAAGACAAGCATGCTGTTGATTTCTGTTCAAACTGCCATAATGTAACATTGTTGAATAAATGTTCACAGTACTTAATTAATTAGATTTTATTTCAAAATGCAGACAATAAAAAGTAATGATATTGGCTTTTATAATGACATTCATGGCCTTGGAACAAATTAATTAGTATTCTTATTTTATTGTTATTTAAAATAACACACATTGGGACGTCAAACAAAATAATGTATAAAGTAAAATTACTCCAACGAGGTCGACGTAAATATATGATACTTTTGTACCAATTATGCTAAGTTCCTATTAAAATGAATCTTTATAGATATTAAGGAACGTGTTAAAGCCACTGGGGAGCGTTAATTACATTTTTTATTTATAGGTACAGTTACGTCTCGTTAAAAATCTTTACGAGACGTTTTAAAAAATATTGATTTTTGACATTATTCCTACCCCGTAATATGTATTTTACAAAATAATTTGACGTAAATAACTTTTTTATGTTTATAATTGTAAATGTATCAGGCTCCTTACCGCCATGTTTTATGCAGTAATGTTTTTAATTAATATTATTTTCAGTTAAATTAGTACAAAATATCAATGATACATAATCGCGTCTATAATGTAATACTACGGCCGTGTCGTCGATGAGACCAATTTAGGGCCAATTTTGTTGGGACGTAGTTTTGTGACGTTTGTATATCTATACTCTCAAATATCATTGACTAGCTTCTACCCGCGACGCACGCGCAGACCTCGATTATTAAATCTCGTCAATTATAGCCTATATGTTATTTATACTCGGCCTGTATCCCATGGGGGTAGGCAGAGACTACCGTTTGCCACACGCTACGATCCTGACATACCTCTGTCGCTTCATCCACAGTCATACATCTTTTCATGCAATTCCGTCGGTTGAGGGTGCCACGGACTTAACCTTTCTGTTATTCGGATGTATTAACAATAATATTATACAGTAAACAAATAGTAGTCTCTGCCTACCCCCATGGGATACAGGCGTGAGTATATGTATGTATGTATGTATGTATTATACGGTTTCATCAAAATTCGTTCAGTATATTTTGCATGAAAGAGCAATAAACATTTATTAATCCATCCTCACGGACTTTCACAGTTATAATATTAGCAGGATTAAAACAATACTGCTGTAAGAGGTAGTGGTAAAGCCTCTGTGGTAAATCATAATTGTGGGTCGCGTACCAATGTTGTATTGTCGTCACACGGACAAAAGTCCTAGGTTTTTTTTTTATAATAAAGTTAGATTTTGTAACCATATATATTGCTTTTACTTCGCTCTATTATTTCAAACGTTCAACATAGTCTATGGATCAAACAAATTTTATAACTGATAACTAGATAATGGCTGTTTTTTAGGGTTCCGTACCCAAAGGGTAAAACGGGAACCCTATTACTGAGACTTCGCTGTCCGTCCGTCGGTCCGTCTGTCACCAGGCTGTATCTCATGAACCGTGATAGTTAGACAGTTGAAATTTTCTCAGATTATGTATTTCTGTTGCCGATATAACAACAAATACTAAAAAACAGAATAAAATAAACATTTAAGGGGGCTCCCATACAACAAACGTGATTTTTTTGCTCGTTTTTATAGATAATGGTACGGAACCCTTCGTGCGCGAGTACGACTCGCACTTGGCCGATTTTTTCTTTATTCAGTTGTCGACTTGCCATGAATATATTCCCATAACCTACGCTTACGCGAAGCAGAACCGGTGCCGCAGTGTCGTGACTTTAGGCGGCTCCTAGGATCCTTAGCCGGTGCCTAACGGTTGGTGAAACGATTTACAGCGCTAGGCAACTCTTTAATATTCAGGCTTCATATGAAGGCGTATAATAGCGTTAGCGAAAACGGGCACGGTAGTCAGAGGTATACTACAGTGCACCCACTTTAATATTTTGGTTCCAATGTAACATGAGGTAAGTCTATTGTTATTTTATCGAGATCTCACAATGAGAATGGGGTACTATGGTATCTTATAATAAAAACCTTTTTTACAAGCTTTATATTAGCTTACAACGTATGTATGTCAGGGTAGAATCTTGTAACTATCACTTGCAGGTATTAAATCAGTTATCTTTAACCGATTGAGCTGAAATTTGGTATACACGCTTACTTTGGATGATAATGCATGCTCAGCTATGTGACGTCATGTTAATTCCAATATGGCGGATCATCCAAGATGGCGGAATATTTTTTTTTTCCGCACTACTACAGTATGGGTATCAAAAGAAAGGACTTGCTGAGGAGAACACGAAAATTAAGGGCAATTAAAAGCTTGTTTTTAAAAAGTTTATTTTATCGGATCTTTATTTGATCGGAGTGGCTATCAGTATACGGAAAAGCGAGATGAATGGAAGAAAAAGACATATAGACATAAGAAAAGGTAAAACAAATTATGATGAATACTTTGGCAGTTAACAAAAAGTAAATACATCATCAAATAAATACATCATCACGCCTGTATTCCCCGAAGGGGTAGGCAGAGGTGCACTGTAGTGCGCCCACACTTCGCCAATGTATTTTGGTCCCAATGGGCGAGCCTATTGCCATTTTACCGGGCACATTCCCCCTCAAGACGAGGGAGATTTGAACCATAGTCCACCACGCTGGCCCAGTGCGGGTTTATGAACTTCACACGCTATAGAAAGCTATAGACGTGCAGGTTTCCTCACGATGTTTACCTTCACCGTTCAGCAAGTGGTAATCATTGTTGAAAATGACATTCGCACATGAAAATTATCTCAGAGGTGCGGGCCTGGGATTTGAACTTGCACCCCTTACGTTCTTGCCCGCGAGGCTACCACTGCTAGAAAACCACACACACCACCACAGAAAGTAAAATAAAACAATAATGTAACTACTAACTTATTGGGGTTTAATGTTATGTTAGTTTTGTCTAACGAACTGTGTCGATCAAAAGTGATTGTGGCGGATAGGCACTTACCTAATCTGATTTTGGTTTTTGTATTATTTCTAATTCCGCGTAACGCCTGAGATAATTTGCGGACCTAATTCGCAATGCGGATATGTCTGAAAATTAATTTAGTTTAAACTTACCAATAAGTAACTATTACGCCCTGTACTCACTGAAGCGAGTGAATTAACTTGGAAATTTCTCGTAAATATAATCTGTTTTAGTTACAAATTTAATTCCTCACATAAATATTTCATTACTTACTGTTGTTATGTTAATACCACGCGACCACGCGTCTTAATCCGTAATGTAGGTAAGTTATTCGCGTTGGAGGGTGTGGCCAGGGTCGTTCGGCCGACGAAGTGCGTAGAAATACGCATTTCTGGGCTGGACGACTCTGAAACTAAGGAGGGGGTATTGGCGGCGGTGGCACGAATGGGCAAGTGCGAGGTGGAGCTCGTGAAGGGACGGGAGATCCGCTATGGCCCGAGTGGGATGGGGGCCATAGTGGTGGACTACCCGGTGGAAGCGGCCAAGCTTCTGGTCGAGGAGGGGGAGCTACAGGTTGGGTGGAGTGCGGCGATAGTGGAGTCGCTGGAATGGCGTCTCGGCGGCGGAACGGCGGCGTTTTAGTGGGTATACCGGCAATCTGCCGGGGACTCCCACATACCCCTTCCTCCTCCCCCGAGGCTGAAATGGGATCCATAAAGGATTTCCCCACGAAAAAAAAAAAAAAGGTAAGTTATCCGCCATCTTTTTTAAATTAATTAACCATTTTTATATAAAAGCTGTGAAAAATTAATTTAAGAAAAAAACAGCCGTTGCGGGACGCCTGGCAGATATGTAACATAAACATAGACGTTGTAGCGGCGAGTGAGCGGAGTCAGCCGGTGGGCGGAGTCTAAGCGGAGGAAATAATCGAGGAGCCACGAAGCTTCTCGAAGTTTTGGGATCTCGGCATCGCGGCATCAATAGTCGCTGTCACTCGCCAAGCGCGCCATTATATTTTTCACATCAAAAACGTAGCCTAAGTAACATCTTGTAACATTACCTATACGCTAGTGAAAGTCCGGTCAAAATCGGTCCTGCCGTTTGGGTGTACAAAATCATTGACTGTACGGCATTTTTTTTTTATTACGTTTCGTTAAAGACAGCGTATATACTTTCATATGCATTTAGTAAAAAAATGTTATTTGACATTATATACAGATTCTTCAATTTATTATTTATTATTTATTTGTGTAGATGTATATTTATTGAATTTGTCCTTGCTATCAACTACCTGGTAATCAAAGGTGCAGCCATTTCTCATCTTATTCCATTAAATTTCATTATTTCAGTCATAAAAGAAGAAGGCAGAGTTAATTTTGGTAATATGGCATAAACAATAATATTACGACTCGCTACAATTTCGTTATCCCCTGCATTTGATACCACCCAAGGAGCGATAATTTGTTATTAGATCGTTAATATCCGAGGGATCACGCGCAATTCTGTCATACTTACAGAGCTGTTTCATAAACGAACAATTGACCAAGCTGCTAATATTGCGACTCGACTCGACTTTCGTGACAAAACTATTGGCCAACATTTAACCAGATGTATGCAGTTCGATACCACCGTATTGGATGGCAACAAGACTGAAAATGGATTGATTGAATCTTTGTAGTTTTTATTGAAGTCATCTATGGTATTTTTTGGGGGAGAGTGCATGTTCTGATGGCACGATTCTGAAAGCGCAATAAGTTTGTAAAGATTTTTCGTGCAAGTTTGTTCTATTCTACATGGTTCCGTGCTGCTCGATAACTTGGATAATTTACTGAACATCCACCTTTTATAAGCAAGGCTTATGCTCAATAATTCTACCCAAACCCTTAGGTGTGTAATCCCACTAGTAGTTTGTCGGGGGTAGCTCACAGATATCGTTAATCAGCCAATTCACAATTCACTGGTAGCCCAACTTAATACAATGATTGGCAGTTATTTACAGCCTCAAAAAAAATAAACTCGATTATTGTATTTAAACGTGATTGTGAAATTTAAATAGTTTGCATTATAAACTAGTTTATATTTCAAGTTTTTCACCGTCATCTAAAATTAACTATCTCATGCAGCATATCCGTGTTTAAGATTCAGAAGTGTCAAGACAAGTTTGGAGTCTTAAAATGTTTGGTGTACTGTAACCATCATCATCATCATCAGCCGGTATTAGTCCACTGCTGGACGTAGGCCTCTCCCAAGATGCGCCACTGAGCCCGATCTCCGGCTCTTCTTCTCCAATCACTGCCCATCGCCTTGCGTATGTCTTCGTTCCACCTAGTCACAGGACGTCCTACGCTACGTTGGTCGACTCGCGGTCTCCACTCTAGGACAAGTCTACCCCAACGGTTATCAGTCCTGCGGCAGATATGACTTTATATATAATATCACTGTAATATTAAATCTTATTTCGGTTTTCTGATAGTAAACAGCGGTTTATAACTGATTTCACTGAATTATAAAATAAAACAAGAGAGCATTTGAAACTGATCTCACGTGCGAACGGATACAATTGTTTTCTTATTGTGAACAATATTTATTTCACCAATTCTTAAGTTTAAGTGGTATGCGTCTAGCGACGAGTTTTTTATAGTGTCACCTCGGCTCAGAAAGTTTGATATAAAAAAAACTCAAAAATGTCTGTATTTTATTGTATTGTAGATCGAATTATTGAGATCAAGAATACTTATTTACTGTGAGTTTATTTGTCTGTGAGGCCGTCCGCCGTAGTATTATTGGAGTTATCTGTAGGTATGCTGTTTACGAAGTAAGACAATTGCAGGTAGGTTCTGGATAAACACATCGTAAGAGCAGTAGGGTTCAGATTATTTAACTTTCGTTAAAAATCCTATCAATCGTTCTCTATTAGTAACTGACCGACGTAAATTTCTATGAGTTAATAGCGATAACATAGCTTTACTCTGCTGGATTTCAATGTGGTGGTGTGGCTTTTACCACACAAATTCAATCTTTATGTATAGTTCCACAGAGGTCGTTTTGGTACTTGCAAAATTGCAACGCGGCGAGGTGATGAAGTAAAAAATAGTGGTAGGTAGTTCTAGGTACTCGTAAAACAGCCCCAAAAAGCTATTGTGATAACAAATAAAATAATAATCGATACAGTTAATGAAATAGAGTTTATAAAATACAATAATTAATCTAGATCGTTATTATTTGGCAACCCGCATAATCGAATGGAACGCACCGAGCATAATACTGGCCGGGTCAAGGTTGGGTTGGACGTGCGTACTTACTTACTTTCTCACAATTGCAAGCTTTTAATTCATTTCTATAGCTATACTAAATAAAATTAGCCTAATATATTAGCACATGTGGTATCTATGTAAGTGAATTGACTCGTTTGAAATGTATACTGTGTCTAACTTCTAAGCTTATCCCGATCTGGATTAAGATCGGCTTCAAGTGTACCCAAATTTGGTAGATTACCTTTTAGTGGAAAAGAGAAGATATTTTTTTTCAAACAGAAACAAATTGGTCGTGAACTCTCCTATCGCGATTCTGGATTGTATACGGAATTGTGCTTTACATGCAGTGTCGAGTTTAGCGCCATCTATTAGTGTAATGTAGTGGTTTTGCTTGTGGCCTAATTATAGGTGTCCTCACAAAATTTACACGGAGCGAATGCCGTTTGCCTTCCAAAACCTACCAATAGTGGTAATAACCGGGTTGATTTTTTACGTATGCAGTTTTGAAATGAATTCTGGTTTTAAATTTAAAAAAAACAAGGTTACTGGATTAATGGGTAAATCTATGCATATCCTCAAGGTTCATCTCTGTTCGAAATGTACAAGGAATGCAAGGTGTATCAGAAGTATGAGTGGGTATGTTACTTTTGATTACTTTAAATTGATAAATGTCCTAGCGACGTTTATAGCTTCACTAGAGACAACACAGCGAGGAGAACTTAGTGCGCTCCTCAATTCAGTCTTAGGGTTGCTTAGGAAATTTCGACATTTTTTAAAGTAGGTATTAGTCATAGGAAAAAGCTGCTTACTACTTATTTACGTAATACTTCATACTACGTACTACGTATACAGGATGTTTCTGAAATCTGGAATAATACTTTGACGTTTGTATCAGTATCGTGTATACAACTGAATGGTATAAAAATTTGATCGAAATTCGACCATGTTTTCCAACTTTTTTCGTCGTCAATTTCTATAACTCGTAATATCTTGAGTCCTATGTGAAATTTGCCTCTTGTATGTTGTAATATTGGTAGTCGCCCCTCATAAATGTAGTTTACACTGCTGAATAGGGTTATGAATGTACCCAAAAGCCAGAACACGTTACCAATGACAAATATTAAAAAATATCATGTATCTCTATAATTCAGAAACTATGATAGTCACGTATAATCTGCCTCAACTAAGCATCCACATATGAGCTACAGTATGATATGTACCCAAAATATTATTTCGGCCTTTTGATACATCCTGTAGGATGTGATACATCCTTTAGCTGCTGCTTCCTCTAGTATAAAGTTTGCCAATATAGAGCAGCCAGCCGAATCATAAGTAGATTGTTTATTGTTCCCAAGAGATGTTACGTTGCTGTGATTCATAGTTACTGTCAGATTGCTCTTTACAACAGTTTTCTATGCTGTAAGACTGTAAGTAGATCTAGTTTCTATGGCCAAACGAATTAATTCACGATTTACACGTAACATCAATGCGCCGAGAAGAGTTGCATTTCTATTGGAAAATCTATAATAATAAGAGATTAATATAATCGAGTCGCTGTTTGTATTTATAACAAAACGTGAACTTTTACTTTCTTTGTCAAATTATTTTGATTCATGAAAGAGAATGACACGTTTTTTGAGTGAGGTTCGCCTTACACCAAGGAAGTCTTGCGAAAGGGAGTACTTACTCATTACTAATGGTTTATCTTGTAATTTATTTTAAGGTTTCCTTATTCGTAATACCTATACCTACCTCGACTCAAGGTATGTGTTTATTTTGACTCGACCTACAGAAAAATATAACAAATCTCGTAATTTATTATCGAGTACAGTCCTAAAATGCTGTTTTTTTGGGCGATCGTGGAATACCCAGCGTTTTGGGTCTCGGACCCACTCGCCTCTAAAAACTGTTACTTTAATACATTAATGTAAAAAGGGGCGAGTTCATTGTGGGCAAGTGGGTTATCGACCTTGATTTCAATCGTTTCCGTACTCTGTGCAATTAGAGACATAATGGAAGCGTTTCATGGTTTAATACCGTTCTGCGCGATGTCCCAATGTAGACTGTTCTTCACAAATAATAGGCCGAATATTTATTTTTAAGTTCAGTTGGGTGATACCGATTCACCTTGTTAGGTAAGTATGTCGACGACTTGCTCTTGCTTTGGTTTGATAGTAGATCGTTTGACTTACTGCACCGGATGGTAGCGAGTTCGATCACGTCAGCGCCAAGCTCCGAAATAGACTCTGGGTACAACTCGGCTCAATAGTACAACCTTTGTTTGTTCATGATGAGTATGTCTGTATGGGAATACATTTATTTGTGGGTACTGATGACCCAAGAAACAAATTTTTCTTTAAAGATTTTTTTACCTATTCTCGTTACCTTCAATTGGATAAGTAGGACTACCTATACTAACGAAATATACGAAAGTAGATAGGTACATATTATTAGATACTTTTCGTATTATCTTTATATCTGAAAGTTACATGGCAATGTGAAATAATAACCTATAGATAGAAACTATGTTATCAATAAGGACAGATATTAAATCTATCATTTGAAACATTGCGACATCCACACTAATGATTTATTATATTACTTGAGGATCTAATTTACTTCTGAGCGTCAATTCTAAATATCGATAGTCGATAGGCCGTGATATTTGTCGTATCAAATATCAAGATATATCGTTTATCGGAGTCGACGCGGCTAGGGGCCCAATTTTCGTATGATCGACTAATTCGACATATGTAGAATCAAAACGAAAGAGTACGTACAATTTGAGAATTGCCCGCTGGTTGACCTCTCTTACGTACTGATCGTGTTATCAATGTATGCTAGTAGCGATAATCGATCCTTTTAACGATCATGGCTTGCAGCAACCAAAAAATCTGTTAGCGCGTGAATCCACGCTCCGTTTACTAAACAAATTTATAGGCAAGTATTTACATAATGAAAAACTCTATCGAATAAAAACCTATCGTTTAAAAACCTTTATCAGCTCAATGCGTTCGCTAACAAGGTAACCAAAAAGAATGGCGATTACTTTTTTGTTGGGACTACCTGCTATGAAACTTTTTCGTTCAGTGTCAATAACTGCCCTTAGCGAGATTATAAAAGCGGTAGTTAGTGTAGTGTAAACATTCCATCATGTTATATTTCTTGGTTGCTTGGCCGCTCCGCTGACTGTATCGGGTGCTTGCGGTTCGATTTCCGTCAGGTTTAATTTGGAAAAGGACTTTTCGTAATTAATTACAAACTTCGAGATCTAAGAGGAGCTGTTTTGACTCCTGTCATTCATTTGCCTTTAAGTTGAAAATTATTTTTTGCAAAAACAAGAATCTTCAATTATGTTACCACATATTTTTCAACGCACGAAACAAGTCTATGGAACCCAAACAAATCACAGTTTTCTCAACCATTTTCTTGATTTCTGGCTAACTTTTAACATTCTATTCTTAAAACCAGCTCTCAAAACAGGGCCCCAAGTCTGCTAACACTATCGTCGTGGAGTTGCTATGACTACATTTTTGAAGGCATAAAAAATCAATGGTAAATAGAATATGACTAGTTAAATTGCATTAAGGTGACAATATCTAATGTCTACACTGCTTATATTCTAGGTATCATTGAAAAAAGATGTTGAAATGGAGACATAGCAACTTCACGACAATAGTGTTAGTAGACTTGAGGCCCAGGTTTTGACCTGCTTCGCCGACGTACTTAAGACGAATGCTTAGCGACGACCATTTATCTGGGCCTTAGATCTCGACGATTTGTAGTTTGAATTCAAGGTTTGTACTATGTGCCATACAATGGACAGGGAGCCCAGTTACAGCTAGACCAGTGCAAATTACGAAAAGTCAATTTCCTTAATTTAGCACTAAAAGGAATCAAACCCGCAACCTCCCGGTGAGCCAAGCGGCCTTTGCTCATAACACTAGACCAAGCCAGTTAAGTTGAAAATTATTTAGAAAAACCTAGAGGTGAGAATGAAGTTTGAGCCATCATCTAATCGTCTATAACTACACGGTGATCCTAACGTTAAAGTATTATTTCGGACTTCAGCTGAAATAATACTTTGACGTTTGGATCAGCATTGGGTAAAATTTTTGTCAAAATACAACCATGTTTTTAAAAAAAAAATTGTCGTCAATTTCTATAACTCGTAATATCTCGAGTCCTACGTAAAATTTGCATGTTCTGTTTTGTGAATATTGGTAGTCACCCCTCATAAGTGTAGTTTACACTGCTGAATAGGGTTGATAATTTACGCAAGGGCCAGAACACCATACCTGTGACAAATATTCAAAGGTCCATTACTCATAAACTATGATAGTTAGGTATAATCTGTTTTCACTAAGCATCCACATATGAGCTACCGTAAATGGGTCCAAAGTATTATTTCGCACTTCTGATACACCCTGTATAGAGCGTCAATTCACCACGCAATTAGATCAACAAAATCAAAAATAAACAGCATTTCATCGCTGTTGTTGCCCAAAAGACATGACTTACCCCTAAACAATGAGAATATGCAATGAGTTTAACCAGAGTTGTACAAATGGCGAGTGTGCGGCCGGTCTTTCGCTCCGAACAACGATCACTATAAATACAAGTGGTGTCTGTCGGTTCGGACATTGCCTCACTGAGAGTTGACCGCAGGGGCCCAACACCCTATCGCCCTAAACCGAAACTGATTTGATCTGTGAAAGTACTGGAAGGTAGTGTAATTCGGTGTTTTAAAAAAAAAAAAATTGACAGTGATATATTTGTGTTCCATTTAAAAAAATATTATTAAATTGTTTTATTTTTTCTTTTTAATTTCTAATGGTGGATGGTGTTATTTCAGTTCGACTTTTGCGAAAATGAAGTCCTTTAGCACATTATTATTGTGTGTCGGTAAGTACCTACCTACAAATATTGTATACCAAAATAATTAATTAAATAAATGTATCATGGAATCGTGAAATGGGCGAGAAATACTTGAAAGTTAAAAACTAAGTTTGACATGTAATGTGCGCATAAAAGTTTAAGTAAAGTCACACTTGCTTATTTTGTTCCTGAAAAAATCAATCTCAATTTCTACAACTGCTGAAATGTATATTAAAATATAACTTCTGTAAAAATGTAAAGACCGGTATTTTTTCTAAAATGTTTCAAAACTTATTAAATATTCAGAAGTAAACTTGCAACAACGTTTTATCTATTTTTTAATTTTTTTTATTTGGCGTTTCCATCAAATGTTGAAGGCAATCATTATATATTTGTCTACATATTAAAATGTCTATGACTTACCAGATAGATTTATGTTAAATGCTTACAATAAGACTAGGAACAATACAATAAGTAGTTACTTACATGTATATTATGTTATTATCTCAAAATAGGCATATGATTATTCATGATTGATTTTTATGCCGATTCCGACGGCTTAAACTTTTACACAAACTATGTTTCATTCAATACTAATTTAACACAGAATTAACTATCTTTAGGGTGTAATCTCTGGAACTACTAAACCGATTTTGATAATTATTTCAATGAGAAAAAGAAAGGTACAATATCCTTGCGGGTCATAGTATTTTCAGGCTATGATTTACACGTAGGTGAAATCTTTAGACACATTACACACATCAAGCACAACCTTTTAATAATGAAAATATAGATCAGCTCAAATTTGTTGGAACTAAACTAAATATAACAGCACTCAAAATGCGGGTTTCGAATCCATTTAGCTATTCCCCAGGCCTTGTCGAGAATCACACTTGTCGTTTTTACTGGTTACCACTTTAGATCCCAACTTATACGAGTGCCATTGCGGCTGGCGAACTTCACACGACTTTCTATAGACACGCAGGTTTCCTCACGATGTTTGCCTACACTGTTCAGCAAGTGGCAATCACTATTATAAATTACATTTGCCACATGTAAACCGAAAATCCCAGAGGCGCGAACCGGTTTGAACTTGCACCCATTGCGTTCAAAGACGGGCGTTCTACGAACTAGGCTAGAACTGCTAATATCATCATCATCGTACCTACATCATCACGCCTGTATTTCCCAAAGGGGCAGGCACTGTAGTGCGACTACACTTCGCCGATGTATTTTCGTCCCAATAATGTAATAGGGGGCGAGCCTATTGCCATTATACCGGGCACATTCCCTCTCAATACGAGGGAGTTTTGGGCCATAGTCTACCACGCTGGCCCAGTGCAGGTTGGTGAACTACACACGCCTTTCTATAGACGTGCAGGTTTTCTCTCGATGTTTTCCTTCACAGTTCAATCATTGTTAGAAAATGACAGTCGCGCATCAAAATTATCTCAAAGGTGCGGTCCCGGGATTTGAACATGCACCCCTCACGATCAAGACGGGCTCCTTGCCCACGAGGCTACCACTGCTAATATATAACATATGATAATTATCATTCATTATGTAAACATGGTACACGTGATTTACGCAAGCCAGTAACGTATTATTTCAGTTAAATAGGAAGTTGTAAAAGTTGCATTTCCCCACGCTAGATGCTTTTCGCTTGAATAAACGTGTTAATGATTAGTTAACTATTGTTATGCTACTGTTATATAACAACTTACATGCTAGTTAAACAGTTTTTTAAGGTCCTGAGTATTTTCAATGGGAATGTAGGAAGCTCTCTTTCAGAGATAAGAGTAGCTAACGTAGACAAATACTTATTAATTTTAGTTACTCAAGTAAAATAATATTTAAATAATATTTAAGTAAGTCAATTTCGTAAGTAAATGACATATAAAAGAATGTTGCAGTGTTTCCCAACATGAGTGTCCACAACATTTTGGAAATGCTTTTTTTAATAAAAACAATATCATTACTACATTTATGTGCATACTTTATTTAAGTATGCAATTTATTTTGCAATACAAACACTACGCGGGTTACTCTACAATAATTATTGTATGCATACAATTCCATAACTACTTTGATAACAAGTCAATAAAAAAATATATTGGGTATCAATGAAAAATGCACTTTATTCAAGTCCGATTACCATTCAAATTCCAGGCACGCTCACCGTCGCCATCGCCGCGCCCGTCCCCCGGGAACCTGCGTCCCATATATACGAATACGATTACGAGAACTCAGCCCAGGAAGCCCAGCAAGAACCCCAGGAGTCTGCCAGCCACTACGACGCTTACATCCAAGATGTCCAGGCCGCTGCGACCGGAGGAAACGCCGCCAAGAAAGGTTTCAGTCAGGGCAGTGGCCTCAGGACCATCGCCGTCGGATCAGCTAACCAAGCTAAGACAGCTCTAGGAAACCAAGCTGCCGCTGGTTACCAAGCGGCTTATGTAGCTAAGAACACCCTGGCTCAGTCTGCGGCTCAAGCCAGCGCGACGGCTCAGGCTGCGTTGGCCGGTAAACAGGTGATCCTGTCTGGATTGGAGCAGCAAGTCAGGGACGCGAAGGTCGGGCTCCAAGGTGAAGAGATGCAGTTGCAGCAGGCTAAGAGGTCTGCTCAAGCTGCGGCTCAATCGGCTCAGCAAGCCATGCACCAGGTAAGATACTCACAGTAATTTTTGAATTTACTTTCTTTGACAAATAATAGCCTTAATGACCCCAATTTTGTGGTACATGAACTAAATTATATAGCACTAAGAATATTTCTGTCTTGTTGGTGATGAGAAGGCATACCTACCTACGCTTAGTTTAGTACCAAGAAAATTGGAACCAGCATCTAAAACATGCGAAATGCTTTCATTAATATGACCATTACCGGATGTTGTAACATTCAATATCACTTAATACAATTTTATTGTCGAGATAATAAGCATACGATCACAAATTATCTATTGTTAAAAACAAAATGTCGCAAGGTGAAAATATTTGTTAAAAGCCGAATGTCCACGGTCAAACTTTATTACAAAAAGAGAAATAAAAGCGTATTATTTATTACAATTATATGCAAGTGCCCACGATACTATGTTAACGTGCATTTTGGCAATGAACTAATTATTGAAACTGGGGACATGACCGATACAGCTTTTTACTGTAGTAACGCAATTTAAACACTAAAGCAACTTGCTAAACGTAAAAAAAATCAAGCGGCTATCGAGACGCACAAAAAACTTGTTGTGTAAAACGATACAAATGGGTTTTACGAAAAATGTATTATAAAAAATTCGACTAAACATTGTATAAAGACATCGGAAAGTCAATTATAATTAGGTATCTACTTACGTAATGTTATCCGGTCCAGTTGGTACGTAGAATAAATCGCTTGTTTTATTTGCATTTGACAATCGCAATGAGCGGCGACAGTTGTATAATGTGATTGGAGTTGCTGACTCGACAATTGCAGTGGTTATCTTTGTAATAAAATGACAATAGGTTCCTAATATAATTGGACGTCGACACTGCAGATTGCTACGTAACGAAATAAATACATTTTATCCGGGTGAAGTTTTTAATTGGGTATTCAACAAGAATATTAATTGATTTATATTTTTTACCTTGGCAATCTTTAGGTCAGTTATATCATATTATTTTACACCAAATCTTTTTTACTTAGACTGTGGTATATTATCTCAACATCCATTGAACGAATTATATTATATATTATTTTGTATAATTGCTTCCTATACCTACACTAAAACTTGGTAGACAATTTTAAATCGTAAAAATTACGTGAAGAAAACAAAAAATTTAAACATATTGATTATCGCCCCCCAAATCCATGTAATCGATTCGCGACTATCAAACCATGGTGTTTAGTAACTAAGCACTCGGTAAACAGTACGAAAAATCGTTTGTGTCGCTTGCGACAGGTGTCTTAGGAAATGTCTAGCGATCTGTCGTTACCGTGGCTAATGATATGTTGAAATTCTGATCGAATATTTTGAGGTGCACTGTGTTTCTTAATATTTTAGTTTTTGCACATCGCTACAATTATATTGATAGACCAAACCAGAACAACGATTATGTGTAAACCAGCAAATGTAGCATGAGCGCCAAGACTAGACTGATGCCACGAAACATGTTGATATTGTCTCTTTCTCTCGTATGAACTAAGACAGAGAGCGACCAAGCGAATCCGTGACAGAGGTATTATCTTGAGATACGTTCTAACCCCTCAGCCACGGCTAATACGCGCCATGACAAGGACTTTATCACAGGTTATATCGCATCGAGTCGATCTTTCTCTTTCGTATGGCATGTGAGTAAAAGAGACCGAGAGAAATATACATATCTCACATGTTGTGAGACAAAGTATTGGCCCCGTTAATATAGTTTTTTTTTTGTGTGTTAATGGAATATAGTTTTTATAATGTATTTAAAAGACATAAAAAAACAAAGTAACGTCACAAGGTTATGGTAAGGGGCGCATTTTTAGATGTTTTCAGTCAATGTTAACTGATTAGCTCTCGGTTCGACTGAAGTATGTCGCTACCATTAAGAAAAAGCTTATCACTTATTTATAATAATGAAAAGTTTGGGTTAAAAATGGAAGGGTGTTATCGATCTTAGGTATTATTGCGACGATGATCTAAGAGAACGATCTTGACTGTAATAATAGTTACACAAATTCGTTATAACATAATTAAATAATTAAATTATGACACTGAAATATATTTCGTTAGGTACTCCAGTTTCTGTGAAATATTAACGAATTTAGCAAACCACAACGATCGATTACCGTAAGAAATAGTTCAGTTGTATAATTTAACCATTACCTACAAATGCAATGTCGATCGCTTTAGTCATTTTATTGAAATATTACGTAATTATTATTATTTACACCATTATTCAACATTATTTCTAACAACTATGGCCAATATGGCTCCGATTTGTATCCGTTTATAGCACAATAGAGAACTTAAAACTGGCCATTAGTAAGTGTCCCCGTGAGCCTAAATTAGATACATGATTTTACTTTGACCTTGGCAATCAGCACGACACACAACATCCAAAAACACTCTACCCTGAGGCTTATTCATACCGAAGCGGTATTCGAGCCAAGGCTAGCATGTGCACCAAGACAATACATAAGCCACGGGTTATAGTCATACCCGGTCGCATTTTAACTCTGATACGAAGGAATTAGACCAAATTGGCATATTCCAAATTGTGTCGCTCAGGACGGGTTATGTTGCTCCTATACCAGATGCAATTGATTGTTATCACTGTGATCTAAGGCAAACCACTTTTCAATGACGTGAGAAGTTAATGACGCCTATATCTGAACAGAGGTTTAAAAGTAAAAAAAAAAAAAGAAGTATTTATTATTCAAAAATCGACTCATAAATACAGCTCGGATAGCACTCGCGCCAAAACTTGACTTCTGCCCCCGATTGTATCGTGTACCGTGACGCTCTCTTACTTTAGTAATTCATACAAGAAAGAGAGAGATAAACATAAGATATCTAACATTTTGTATTGTCACAACCGACTGTCCTCTGACTGACACAATACCTAATGAAACTAATTTCAGGTTCCCAAGACGTGCCTGACTATAGTGAATTTCATTTAGCATGGGTACCGTGACATTTGATACGTTCCAATACACTCTCACTATTTTCAAAATATCTGATAAATATACATTTTTAAAAATCATCAATTAATTTCCAAAGCATACAATAATGCTTAATAAGATTGAAATTGTATTTAAATATGCGTTTTTACATTTTAAACAAATTAAAAAAGGTACAAAAAATATATTATCCTAAAATTAGAGGCATGAAACGAAACGTTTAATAATAGGGATTGACACGTAGTAATCGGCAAAAACAAATAATCGTGTAATAATCGGCAAAATTATATGCCGAAAAGAACAAATAAGACCGTTTTAAACAGTCAAGCCCAGGAGTTGGTTGTCCGCTTGCGGGAATACTTTGAGCGGGAGCGAGAAAATGGCGGTCCATTATTATCTGTCAATAAAATAATCAAAAACCATAGAGTTTATTTGACATGTGTCACCGTACCCATGATTGGTGAAATTCACTATAGTTAACTATGACCTAATGAGACCATTGCACTTAACTAAATCTAATATCTTTTCATATTTTCTGGAAATTAAACTCCTAACAATGTAATAATAACTGATAAATCGAATTTGGCAAGAGCTTTCATTTCAATTCGACATTCATTTGCGACATTATAATTATTATTTTTAATCAAACGTAACGTTGCGCTCTATTTTGCAACGCCATTGTTATTTTCGCGTTTTATGCAAAAATACGCGTTTAGATCTCAAGGTCTATATTCGTATTATAATTGCTTGTAGTTTTCACCTTGTTGCTTGCTTTAAAACTAGTGTCAATGACCCACTGTCTCGCTGGCATAGTAATGATAACGTGTCAGCTGACGGGTCATTTTTTATGGTTCTCAAAGTATGTTAAATAGGTGGGCGGTTGCTATGCCAATGGATTAGAGCTTCAATGGACTAAACGAATTGATTTCGATCACTAGTACACATAAGTGAAATCCATAGTAGAGCTGCGACATACAAGTTGTTTCGGCGGGCTTAGTATGACCCTGTAGACAAAAGTTTTATCCCTTCCAACCTGAAATTTATCGCGTAAATGACGTCACATCGAGCTTTATCTACTGGACTACCTGCCCTTAGTTACCACATTAGTCACATCTCATGCTATGCTACTTGATACCATAAGTAGACATGAAAAGGTTTAAGATGTCGGTAGAGTGTCATGCTTAGAGTGCTGATGTCTGAAGTAATACAGGTACCTCTACGACATAAATACTTACAGATTTCATTGAACGAACATGGTCTTATCAAAAATATTGAAATATGTAACTTTGATACCAAGTTAAGTTTTTAGCAGACATTGAGACTATTTCGGACTTCTGAATCTCAGTAGAAGAAACACTCTCAGATATAGGAAAGACAGTGACATTGGAGACGTGCTCATATAACATTGAATCATGCTCACTTCCGCCAGATCATTCACGGTTCAGTCGGCTGGACCATAACAGTTTCACTTTCATCTACCACGATAAAGGTTCCACTTATTTTGACTTCTAGGTAAGACCCATGTGGGTGTGGTTATGGTATGCCACGGAATATGTCTATTTTGTCTCTTTATATCCTTTGAACTAAGACAGAGAGTGAGTGAGTCAGTGCGACACTATCCTTGATACAGGTTAAGTTTTTCAAGAGCGCTAGTCCTGCTGCTGGCTGCAGCAATTAAAAACTTATTCTTTATTACGTAATATACCTATCAAGTTATAATGTTTAAAAACATTTTAAAAATAGAAATGTTTAGGTTAAGGAAAAATAGTTCAAGGTTAATCGTGTGTCCGGTTCAATTAAAGTAAAAATAGATCTGACAAAAAATAGAGTTAAAGCAAAATTTGTTAAATATTTACCTGACAGTAAACTCACGTGAGACACACTTAGGTACCAATAAGTATTTTGTAGAAGAAATTAATTTGTGGGCATTTCTGTGTACTTTGCCATGGTCTAATAACACCAAGCTCATGATGGAGCGTTACTAAACTACGAGCTTAGTCCCATTACAATTAGCCCCAAATTTATAGAAACTTTGTTTAGTTTCATAGCCATTTAGTTATATTGTAGAACACATTCGAACTAAAGATTATATTTGTGGCCTAATCTATTTTATGGATTTATTAATGCTTTCTCTAATTAACTCCTCTATGTTTCCAGGTGAACGTGATCCAAGCTGCCTTGAACGCCGCACAAGCCACATCGGAAAACGCAAACGAGGCCGCCTCGCAAGCCGCGGGTGAGCTCGGAGCACAAACCGCCATGGTTGGAGCCGCAAGGCAGAGGCTGCAGACCCTCCAGGAACAGCTCAAGGGTGTCAGAATCGATTTCGAGGCGACACAAGCGGCTGCAAGAAAGGCTCAGGTATGTGATTATTTAGGTTCTAGGTCTCAGTTCACGGTCCATTGAGGGGTGCATGCGATTTCACAATCTGAATCGCAGATCGCAGCAGCAATGGATGGAAAAGTTAGTACATAATATGAAGGTTCATAATTTTAGGACTAGAATACGGTTGCAAGTTAAATTCTTGTTAAGAGTAAAGATCATTAGAATATAATTCAAAGTATTTTTTATTTATTTTGGACAACAAGACACTCATGAATGAGAGGTCTATATGGATAGTCACTCAATGGATTCTAGTTTTAAAAGATTAAAAAAACGTGTGTGAGTGTATTCCTAGGAACAGTAACCTAAAATGAGAAGGCGCCTTTGCCACTTTCTTTATAATTCCTACTTAAGCAGTTAAATATGAGGAAGATACGCCTAGTGATAAATGTACGCATAAATTTGCTGTCTGAGATGTGTTTAATGAGACTTTTACTAGAAGTAAATAAAGCTAATGTCGTCTCAATTGCACAACCCTCATAATTAACTCAAGATGATTTAAAAAAATACACTAGTTAGTAGTCTCAGTTTCATTTGACTTCACTTTGGGCGTTAATGACTTATATACATATTTGGAATCAGCAATTTTTTTTGCGTCGAATGATTATGCTCTCCTGTAAAGTTGAAAAAAATGTCGCTTAAGTCATATAGCCTTTCACCCCTCGATATCAATTCCATTCATGCTAAGTTATTTGGATAGTTCGATGGTGATTCAAAAGTAACGCATTGTTTTCCTATTCAGGAAGCGCAGAGGAACGCAATGGTGTACATTTTGGAGGACATTAGAATATCCATGTTTTTCTAAACTTTTTTTAAACACAATGTCGCGGAACACAACACACCGCTCTTTTAGTTTTAGAATTTGATTATTTTTGTTATTACAGCATAATAAACTCGTGGGTATCTCACTCTATTCTTTATTTTCATTTTCTTAATTTATTTATAGTATTCCTTTCAATCTATCCATCTGTTGTTATAATCTTTAAGATCTATTTTTAACCTTCATTGCCATCCTCTCCATCTTCAACATCTATCATCCACATATGCACCATACCTAATACATTTAGAGTCAGATTTACTTCTTAAATTACACCTATAACTTGGGTAGTGGTTGATACTTATGCATCCTAGTTAAATATAACAAATGGATATTATGAATCGCCTAGGCCAGGGCCTGAATCCACCAGTTCCTATGAAGGAACTACAGGGTGACTATATCTGTATATATAAAACACAATATTTGTTTCTCCCTATGTCCGTTATAGACTTTAAAACCATTCAACTCATGTGCCCCAAACGGGTTTCATTGGAAAGGGAATAATACGAAGATGGTTTTAGACCACTAAATAAACAAAATCTATTTCCTTTTAGCGCAGTAGCACACGTTGGGTATCCGCTTGTTTTATAAAATAAGTTTGTAACGAATGGAACATTTACAGGGGTAGTTTTAAAGGTAATTGAATTTCCAGGCGGCGGCACAACAGGCACAGGCTAATGCGGCGGCGGCAGCGGCGAAGGCGGCAGCGGCCGGGCTCAGTGCGAACAGGCCCGCGAAGGACGCTTCCCACGAAGGTACGGCCCCCCAGGAGTACCAGGCGGAGTCTCAGGAATACCAGACTGCACCCCAGCAGTACCAGACGGCGCCCCAGGAGCAGCCCTCCCAGGACTACTACACGCACCAGTCGAATTACCAGCACCAGTAACTTTAAGGTTTTAGGTGCTTAGGTTTTAAGGTTTCCAAGGTTATTTGTTTTTTTACGATAGGTAATCAAATCTTTTAATACATTTACAATTGTTTTAAACAACATTTTTTTAAGAATAAAAGTGTTTTATAAGGAACTTGTAAATGAGAAAAATCTGGATTGCTTTTGTCGCATCCTTCTTTTCATACTTACTTCCAAACTTTTTTCTTCAATTATGAAAAGTTCATTATACATTTCATAATTATTCATATTTCTTTATTCCCTTTTCTAAGAGCATCTAATGTTCTAATTTTTTAAATACCAAGTAGTGTCATTACATTTTATTTCTGTCTATTTTTCATTTATTTGACATCCAATTTCAATAAAAGTAAAAGTCTTGGAACCTTATAACGGAAGCATAAAGTTAATATTAGAATGGGCCACTCATTGACATTATTATTTATTTCACCAAATTAACCTATTCTAATTTTAACTATGTAGCAGTAGTTATCTACTAAAATGTAAATAAAAAAAAATATGTTTGTTACCGTAGTTAAGTGTGCTTCAATAATTTTGGATAGAGTATGTGATAATGAACTTAAGATATTTTTATACGATTTTTTTACAAATTGTTAGATTAGTGAAGGTCGAGCGAACCTCCAGTTTTATATGTGTAACTGTATAGTTATATTACAAAAATGTTGGTGATTATAAACAAACGTGTAACGTGCAACGTAACAGTGTTCGAGCCGAGTATCTACATGACTCAGGAACAATGTACTTCCATCAAACAGTGTAACATGTTGCTTGATATCACCTGCTGATAATTTTGAGATCAAATTAAAACTAACGCACTTTACTGCAAAATAAATTCACACTATCCATCATTCATGTTGCAAGCAGCGTTCATTGCAACCAAGTTATGTGCTCAGGCAACCAAACTTAGCGCTCTCGTTAGTAAAAATGTTTGTTTTTGACAGTTTTATGAAAACGTTAGCGACACTGAACACAAACTGACATTACTGTTAGTCGAAAATAGTTTGTTGCGTTACACGTTACGTTGCATGTGCCGTACCGTAACAAAAAATAATTAACAAAATTAAGTGCGATGTCTCAGCCATAGTGTGTCGACAAACTTATATGAAAATAAATAATTGTTTTGTTAATTTGTTATTTTAATGTTTATGATTGACTTGAGATTGAGACTTTACGACTCGACTGTACTCGACTTAAACATGACATCTCACTTAATACTGTTGACTTGATAACCCGAGCTTTTCATACAATAACCCAAGAAATTTGGCCGTAGTTTCCGTTAGTAAATAGATACCTGATTAAAGTAGGTAAGCACCTAATAATAACTCCTTATTAACTACTAACTTACATGTAGAATACATACAAGAGAAAATAAGATAAATACTTCCGAAAGCGAAATGTGATATGAAATAATGAAATATAAAATTCTACTACTTGAGGATTACAATAATGTAAGTAGGTAAGTATATTACCTACACACGTATTAAATATTATCTACCAGCTTACTTGAATCCTATGCCATTATTTTACTTATGTAGGTATAATTAGATGCAAGTAATTACCAATTCTTAAACTTAGTTATTAATTAATGTATGCAGACGTATTTTTAACCGACTTCCAAAAAGGAGGAGGTTCTCAATACGGCCGGTATGTTTTTTTTTGATGCGGAAAAGTTGCCATTTGGTCCCATTTTGAAAATATTATCAGAAATCAACCCCCTTGGGGGTGAAATGGGGGGTTGAAGGTCACACTATTTCAAAAATATTTTTTGATCGACTTGAAACTTTATGTATATATTTTACATACAAAATAAAGCAACTCGTGTTCAAGCAATTTAGAAAAAAGAAATTGGGAGTGAAATGGGGGTAAAATCCGGACTATAGCATATCTCCGGCGTTAGTGAACCGATTTCGATAAATCTTTTTTTGTTTAATACGGATTGTTAACAAAGATCGAAACCTTCCCCCAAATGGAGGTAAATGGGGGGGGGGGGATTTTATTTTTGGCTGTAAAATTTTACTTTTTTAGGGCTGTTATGAGGTGATAATACTTGCATATTTTCAACGATTATTGAAACTAAAAAGCGTGAAAAAAAATTTCAACAAAAAACAAAACCGACTTCAAAAACCTAGGTGCGCTAAAAAGCTAAAAATAATAACCTTGTAATTCATTACATTTGGAGTCGGTGCCTATCGGTAGTGTATTTGCCTAGTCTAACGTAGATTGGCACCTACTCCAAATGTAATGAATTATAAGGTTATTATTTTTAGCTTTTTAGTTTTTGAAGTCGGTTTTATTTTTTGTTATAAAATTATTGTCTATGTACTTGCGAAGTAAATGATTAGGCAATTATTTAAACACTATAAATTTGCTATGCTCTTCTTATCATATACTCTCTCTCATAGACACATAACTATACGTTTTATCACAGGCACTTTTAGAAGTAGATAGAATTAACTAAATAAAACCCTTTGTACCTCTTCGCCACAATACGAATCAACACGATTCGTTAAGCGGGCTGTTTCCCTTTTCAGAATTGTCCGGCGACCGCGATCACTCCGATCAGGCCAGCGCAAAGCAAACCTTGCACCCATACCACGAAGCTGTCACACAATACCACCCATCAAACAGCGCACAGAAACCGCTCACATACAACGCACCGCCTTCAAACCAGTTTAAGTCGGCTGAATCCGCTGAAATCCGACTCCAGCCGCCCCAATCCGCTTTCAATCAGTTCACGAAACCCTACGAAGCTAAACCCGCCAAGTTGATTGAGAATTCCAATCAAAAAGCTTTCCCAGATACTTACATTAGTTTAGATAGCTTTTTCAAGGGTAGCAACGATAATTCGAAGCACATCGGATTCCCTGGATGGTAGTTAATTAAGTAGAGATCTTTAATATGTAAGTAGATACCTTTGTTTATTGCTTTCTAGGGTCGTTGCATCTGTAAAAACTACTCACTGGCGTGTTGTTACCAACATCGTACAGTTATCTGCCCATACTTAATAAGTATATAAGTAGTTAAACCTATCTAATTAATCCCAAACTGCAGATATGACTAAGTCTTAATTCTAAAGTTTAAGTAAGCAAGATGGGTGATATCAATGGGGGCGATGCTTGTAATATTCAAATCAACTTACGAAAAATCCGCTGGTTTTCTATTCAAATGTAACTTATTTTACGATTATGCTATTTGTACATTATTTGCAGAAGTGAAAGTAGCACGCCCACCTGCAAAACAACGTGCACAGCATGAGGAAGAAGAGGAAGAAGAAGAAGATTGCGAGGAAGAGAAGAAAAAGTAGTTTTCTGTATAATATTTAATTGCCATTATTTAGTTCCCTTTTATCTAGTTATTAATTTTGTTACTTATTTATAAGGATTTAATATAAAAATATACTATTTTATGTTTTTATATTTTTTATTCCTATAAATCCGTAGTATAAACTCCTATGACTAAGCAAATTTCAAAAATATCTGAATGCACTAAATAGTGAACGCATCGAAATAATTGGTAATGTTTTCCTTGCAACGTAAGTCATATTCGCTAAATATCATAAAATTATTTTGTAGATAACAAATAATACATTTAGGTTCTCACATGCAATTCAGAACAAACGATGAATTGCTTTGATATTAATTTATTCATTTTAAAATGAAATTCAATTTAAAGTCAACATTTTTATCTGAAGCCCTGAGTTATTTGATTTGACAACTTTATATTTTTGATCAAAGAAATGGAACGTTTCAATTCCTTTCAATACGCGCATTTGACGCTTATCACATGTTTATTTTATTTTTGTAAATAATTGCCTAAAATGTCTGTTGTAAAGAAGAAGAAGCGTGTTTCTAAAAAGAACAAGAAAGCATGGGGCAAATACTGTGATATCCGCGACGTCGAGGAGTTCTTGGAGGACCAGAGATTGGATGAAAGATTAGGGTGAGGTTATGTTGATATTTCTTATTAAATAAAGAGAAAACACCTATAAATACTATTATTTATGTGTTAAATTAAACCTTCAATTTACCCACAACATTGTTTAACACGTATTTGTGGTATTGCAAAAGTGAACATGCTACAAATCCACATTATTTTGGAGTATGTAAATTCCAAGTATTGGGTGGAACATTACAGTAAATTCGAGACAAAGGCGGATAGTGAGCTGTTTGTGGTTGACACGGCCGGCGATGGTGACACAGAGCTGAAGGCGGAAGGGGACAAGAAGCCACTTTCCGCTAAACAGCAGAAGAGAGCTAAACTTGCTGAAACTCCTAAGTGTTTTGAAGTGTTGCTGCCATCTTCAAAGGTAGGGTACCAAAAGTTTTATACCCTAACCCTAACTAAAAGCCATGTGGCTATCGGTGCATCAAAACTTGCACAACCAATTTATTGCCCAATTCACCAAATTATTTTAGTCCCAATGTAATAGGGAGTGAGAGTTATACCAAGCACATTCCCTACAATACAAGTAAGATTTGAGCCATAGTTCACCACACTGAACTAGAATGGCTTGGAGAACTTCATACGCATTTCTATAGATGTGTAGGTTTCCTAGTAATGTTTACCTTTATTGTTCAGCAAGTGGTAATCATGATTGGAAATTATTTTAGCACGTGAAATTTGAACAGGGCCTGTCATTTAGACTTGCACCCTTCATGTTCAAGGCTTTCTACCAACTGGGCTCTCACTGCTAATTTTTTAATTAAAATAAAACAAAATATTATTTTGAAATAAAACTATTTTACGAATTTTATCGCATTTCTTTATTATTGGATTGGACCACAAACAACAACTAAATATGAGGGTACCCAGTTATTAACTATGACATCAGGAGATCTAACACCTCAGTCCCCCCGTGACCATGGTTGCTGTAAAGCAGCCAAAACGTTGGGAAAATAAAATAGTAAATAAACGCGATAGAATCCATAAAATAGTTTTATTTCAATGTATCGTATTCGCGTAAATATAAGAAAACAAAATATTATTTACTAAAAAAACCAGTCAGTGAAATAGTGTATGCATGTCTAGGAAAAGCCATGCAATCTACCAATATCCACTAATTTATGTCCTAATTGGTATCATTCCCATTAGGTGCAAGATCCGAATGCCAAGCGTAACCATGTGAATCCAATCGGCTCAGGCCCGACAGCTTTAAGCAAGGTCACGGAGAACCGCCGTCACGCGAAGGGCGCATACCAGAAGAAACTGGATGAAGCTAAAAAGAACCGAAAGATGGCTTTAGACAAGAAACGAAAGAACAAGCAAGTTCGACAGACCTTCGATTTGAATCTGTGGGGTGGTGACAGTAAGTGTCAATTTACGGAAAAAAAGTTTATAATTACGTAAGACTAGGTTTCAAAATGCTTATAATGCCATTGTAACTGTACACTGAGGTAGTGAGTTGTATGGTATGTACCTACTGGTTATTTTTAAAACAATGATCCTAATAATATTTAAAAGAAGAGGCTTTATTTACCTGTTCTCTATCTTTTAAATAAGCTCAAAATAATTGGAGTTTTACGATGTAGGGAACATTGAAATAAATAAAATAGATATAATAATAATAATAATGTATAATTCACCGACATTTTTTCAAGATTATTTCCAGATTTAGAGATAAGAAAATCATAATGTCTTTTGATTATAGAGAGTCATCTATGAAAATGTATTTCCCCAGTAGCTAATAGTACTTGTGTATACCACTCATTTGGACTACATGTACTGGGGTCACATAATATGACATTATACTTACTATGCACCTACTACACTGCATACTTAACCATAATGACTACATGCTTTATAATCAAATTACTTAATAATTATTTATTAAGGAAAACATCGTTAATGACCCTTGCACAACACAACTTATTAGTTCTTGATAGATGTGCGAAGTTTGACAACCCTGTTGGGTTAGAACGCATGTCAAGACAAGACCTTTGTTGCAGATTTGCTTGCTTGCTCTCTGTCTAATTTTATACGAGAGATAGAGGCAACATCAAGATATTCCATGACATACGTCTATTCTTGGTTCACATGCTACAACTACTGGCCTATAACCAGTGTCCCGCATTGGGTGTTAGAGTGCCCAATATATTGGCAATAATCTCTACTACTACTACTACTACAGCCCTTTTGACGTCCCACTGCTGGGCACGGGCCTCACCTCAATGCGAGTGGGCCACCATGCTGGCCCAGTGCGGGTTGGCAGACTTCACACATCTATCGAGAACTAGACAAATTCCCTCAGACGTGCAGGTTTCCTCACGATGTTTTCCTTCACCGTTTCATAGCAAGTAATAATCTCGGATGAAAATGAGATTCGCACATAAATCCCAGAGGTGCGAGCCGGGGTTTGTACCTGCACACATTGATTTGCAAAGCGTGCGTTCTACCACTCGGCTACCACTGCTAAAAATAATCTCACTCCAAAAAATATCATCAAAACATAGGTACACTGCACTGCCTTTGAATTGCATTGCATATTGATAAAAAATTATTAATATTGTGTGTCAATGTCATTAGGTACTATCCTTAATATATCACAATATAAATACTTGTAATCATTTTATGACATTGCTATAGATATTGTCACCAAATTGAATTGTGATTCTCAGTGCCGGAAGCGAAAGGCATACCGGAGACGCTTTGCGGCGAGTTCATACCCACGGAGGCTCAGATCCACAACGTGCTGCCCTCCGCGCGGCTGCGCGCGCGCCCGCCGCTGCCGCGCACCGTCACCACGCGAGCCGCCCTCGACACGCCACATCCCGGCGTCAGCTACAACCCCTCCTTCCAGGTAAGGGGTTCCAATAGGTCATTAAACTCTCCTTCATTGGGGCCACTAACACGTGTTAGTTATAAGGTCGCGGGCAGCAAAAAAAAAACAATATAAAAAAATATTGGTAATAATTTCCTAGATATTGGCGATTGTTATAAATTGAATTAAATAACAACTATTGTAATGGGCGCGAAATTCAAAATAAAGTTGATGGGCCAACCACCAGATGGGCCAACCACGTGACCCCGGCGGACCGTAGGTTGAGTATAACTGAGGTAATGTGTTCTAATAGGTAATCAGACCGTTTTATAGACATCTCATACAAGAGGCTCTTATGTAAGAAACTCTTTTACACCGACTTTGATTAAACCCATTATATGATCAAATGAAACCATTTGATAAGAGTAACCATTGAGTTTCTTACCGGCACTTCTCAGTGGAAGCAGCATTCCGAACTGGTGGTAGACTCTGACTATTTGTAAGTGCTTTTTGGCCTACATGAATAAAAAAAAATAGATTTTGATTTTGAATTAAAACCTTAATACAATACCCATAAACATTAAAAAAAGTGGGCTAGTATCTCGCTAAATAATAAGTGAAGCACCCACAGCAAGTTGACTCGCTTATTGATATTATTAAATCGCTCGCCACCATCATTCACCATGCATTGATAGGTATGTCTCAATTCACACACCCATAGATCGATATGTTGCATCACTTTCAAAATAAGTGGCGCGGAGACCTGGACGCATACATTTTCCAATAAGGAGTTATCTATATATCTATGAACATTCTGTTAAAATGTATTTTAATATTAATAAGCTACAGTATTTTTAACCGACTCAAGCAAAGGAAGATGTTCTCAATTCGACCTATATTGTAATTGGATGCGGTTGAATAATACTCATGAGTGCCCTTCAATGTAGGAGCACCAAGATCTGCTGCAACAAGTAGCCCAGCATGAGCAGAAGATGATGAAGAAGGAAGCACATCTGCTGCGAGTCACCACCGGCATGTTCCGCAGGATCACGAGACAAGACAAAGAGGTATGGTAATAGTCTAACCATCATATCACAATTCATATTTAGAATATTATACCTCATCATCATCATCACGCCTGTATTCCCGGAAGGAGTAGGCAGAGGTGCACTAATTTCGGATGAAAATGAGTTTTGCACATAAACCCAGAGGTGCGAGCCGGGGTTTGAACCTGTACACTTTGTTTGGAAGGAGTGCGTTTGACCACTTGGCTACCACTGCTATTACTACATATTTTGAACTACATATTTACACATACATATTTTGAATAAATATAAACAACTAGCAGACCCGGCCACGCGTTGCTGTGATCTAAGCTATCCTATCTCTCAAGTTGGACCAGACTGCTCACGGTGTGCCAATTTAATTTAAAATCGGTTAAGTAGTTTAGGTATCCATCGCGGACAAACATCGTGACAGGAGATTTATATATATAATAAACAATTTGGAAAAATGAGCCCCATGAGGCATGTCTGAAAGTTAGGAAAGGCAGCCTATATTTTGTGATTAATATTTTTTTTATTTTATATTTCTTGCTCGAGATTCTTATTATACTACTCAATAATATAGATCTTTTCACACCTCACTTTTCGACAGTTATTCCAGTACAAAATCTGTCAAAAATTTACAGAACAACAATACTTTTAAGTGGTGGTGGTACCTTGAGATATAGCGGTAGGCGGCTCCATTGGTATTGAGTATTCTTTACACATTTTTTTAAATAAATTGCTAGAATCAATGGAAGGAGGAGATGAGCGCGGGCCTCCCGCAGCCGCACGACCCGGCGGCCGAGCGCGCGGACTCGGAGCCTGAATCGGGCAACGAGTACAAGGCCATCAACCCCCCCGTCAAGAACAAGAAGAAGGACCACAAAGCGCGCAGGAAACAGCGCGAGAGACTCGAGGAGAAGGAGAGACTCAAACGGGAGAAGATCGACAAGAAGAAGATCACCGACCTTTACAAGTGAGCTTACATTTGGGGCCGTTCATTAATCACGTGATGTTTTTTCAGCATTTTTTAACCAAACCCCCCTCTCCCCTCTTTCTAGCCTCACGTGATTAATGGACAGCGCCTTTCTATATAGCAGATACGTCACTATGCGCGCGATCAATATTCCTTCTATTCAAAAAGGAACTGTATTTACTTGTCGTCGAAGTAAATTTTTCAATGAATTGTCATCGATGGCATGGGCGAATTGATTCGCGTGGTTGCGTGCTTTTTTGCCACAGATATTAAATCTTACGAATATTGAAACAGAGTACATTTTCAAAAAACGTCCATTACGCACACTTTGAGAAAATACCCCCGAAATTTCGTTAGAAGATCGCTCCCAGTTCATTGTATGGTCTCCAAATTACTAGCTTTGCTTAGTTTGGGGTGATACGATGAAACCCTGCGTACACTGTAGAACATCGTTAAAAGTAGAGATGAAACGGATAGTGGTTTGTCTTTATTTCACTTTATCGCGTTACATGGCGCTTCTTAAAGACATCTCGAATTGATCGCAATCACGACCCATATGGTGGTCAGTTATATTGTATCAGTACACGCGGTTGTCAAGGTTTGCTAGAATATATCTTTTTTTTTTTTTAGCTGTTAAACTATTTTAATAGGCAATAAAGGTTCCAAAAAACCACAACAGCTATATAATTCCGAATCTACTGAATAGTTTAGTATTTTAGTATTATTAGTAATAGTAATATTTGTTTATTTCTATAAAAGGCAATACATTAAAGTTCTATTATACACTATAGCCTATGGTAGTATAAACTGTGTTACAGGCTATAGTGAGTAACCTTTCAGCACCTGGCAGTAGCGTTTACAGCGAAAGGCTATTTTCTGAAGTTGGTCTGGTATACGAAGCCAAGCGGAGACGGTAAGAGGCGACTTCGCTCTTACCATCAAATGCGGAAAATTTGGTATTCATTCCCCACAATTTGCCTATTGTACATATTGAGTACTAAACTTATTAATGAATCAAATATTTTTGACGTGCGATTATAAAAATAAATAGTGTCCATAATCTCTTGTGGTATTATTTGCCGTCTGTAAAATAATGAGAATCATTTGAATATTACTATCCGGTATCAGGTCGGATAGTGAAAACAAGGCCGGATAGGCTGGATACCGAATTACTATCCGGCCGGATACCGGATATTTGTTTCATCTCTAGTCAAAAGCGGCGCGTCCTAATAAAAGCCAATACCAAAACGAACTCTGTGTCAATATGTATAAAGATTGAATTTATGTGGTAATAGCCACGCCCCACCCGTCATAATTCGCTCGCGCTGTCTTGACTCATAAAAAAAAAAAATTGTTCACTACAATTAATTTTTTCTATGAGTCAATACAGTTCGTTTTGGTGTGGTAAAAATTTAGACGCGCGAGCGTCGAGGCCCCAGTGAAGGCCCGTTTTGACATTTGTCTTCGCGACGGAACTGGAAGCGATTTTCTGGGTGGCTTGAGTATGCGATGTTTCATGATATTTATTATTTATGAATGTATTCCAGACTCCGCAAGTTGTCGTCGTCGATATCAGTCGGCGAGCAGCGGCAGGCGAGCGCGCGCGGCAAGCGGCTGGCGCGCCACCAGCTCGACCAGGCCACGGCTCTGCCCACGCTCAACGCGCACAAGACACCCATCAAGGAACCAGACTACGTTGACCCCAAACAACTCAGCGGAGACCTCAGGAATATTAACACCTCCAGTGAGTTCACTGTCACTGTTAAGTTTATCATCATCACGCCTGTATCTATAGCAGTGGTTTGCAGTGGTAGCCGAACGCACGCCTTGCAATCAAAGTGTGTAGGTTCAAATCCCGGCTCGCACCTCTGGGATTTATGTGCGAATCTCATTTCCATCCGAGATTATCACTTGCTATAAAACGGTGAAGGAAAATTGTCTGGGTCTGGGTTTAGCTTTCACCCCATTGTATCCATTGTATTGCTCTCACCAGCTCCTTAGTTGGAACTTGATGTTCGTATCTAGCAAAATAACCTTCTGGCAACATGGATATTATTTATTGTCACTGACGTTTATTTATTGTTACTCCCAATTACACTTTATACGGTTCACAATAAAGTTTATTGTTCAGCGAACCTCCTCCGTGATCGCTTCGAGTCGCTGCAGCGGCGTGGCGCGCTTGCCGCTTCCAAACTGATGATGAAGAAGAAGAGGAAACTCAAGAGCTACTTCAAAGCAGGACACAAGGTCACTGACAAAGACATTGAAAAGTTCATGAACAGGAATGTGGGCAAAAAGTGACTTTAAGTTGTGAATTATAAGGTACATATTTGTATGTTATTAAAGAGTAATTTATAAAGTATGTAGTTTGATTTTTAGAGTATGGATGATTTAAAAACAAAATGTTTGGATATGTTTAGTATGTGAATCGTTCTAGCTGTAATTAAAGGGATTTAATACGCATGACATTTGAGGGAGGGTGTGCTTTATAGATTAACA
Source organism: Ptilodon capucinus (assembly GCA_914767695.1). Classification (NCBI taxonomy): domain Eukaryota; kingdom Metazoa; phylum Arthropoda; class Insecta; order Lepidoptera; family Notodontidae; genus Ptilodon; species Ptilodon capucinus. Next base: position 592,435 of record OU611828.1, read on the forward strand.
TTAAACAGATGTAAAGATTGGCAATTATGAAAAAATAACAACTATTTTAGTGGTATTTTAGTGTAGTCAGAAAGTGTCTGTATGTAGCCAACTTGATAACTTTAGATTTCATAATGAAAAGAGATAATTATATTCGTTGACACGAAACTTTATTTATAAGGGTAAGATATAACTATATCTTAAGGACTCGTTCTAGGAATGAAAAAAAAAATGCAAAATTATTTTATACAAAATTTTTACTAAAAAGTACCTAACATATAATACACCTAAAAATAGTCAAGTTACAAATATTATACAATGATACTGTGGCAGTGTAACAAAATTAATTATCAACTAATTAAAATATAGCAATAAGTAGGTAACTCAGTAATTTATCCTAAAGTTTTTTTCCCCTAAAAAATAGGAAAATTACATTTAAAAAGTATATACTATAAATACAATACTATGCTCTTTAAGTCTCTCAAGGTTGAGTTTTAACAAAATTAACTTAACTAAGGGCCATTGCTTCCTTTGTCTTTCTTTTATCCTAATTAAATATTGAATTGACAGTATTATACATTTTGCCTAGGGAATACAAACTGGCCCTAAGTCATACTAAGGCAAAGTAACATTCGCTGATAACATTAAATATTTACTTTTCATTTACATACAAAAATCAGGGAACTTCAGTAGAATTATTTAAGGAAAGGTTTTTACATTAAGTCGATTTCAATGTTACATGAATTAAAATGGGGCCAGAGCGAGTTGAAATTTAGTTTGTAAATCCATATTTACAACAAAATTACCTGTAAAATGTGTTTAGCGGATTAATATATTTACAATCGCAATACAAGTTTGTTCTGAAAAATGTTTTATATTTTGATATGGAATATTTTTTTATTACTTTAGCTGCAGTTGTTTATTTATAAATATGTTACAATACCCTAATGTACATTCATTAACTTGTATATTCTACAAAATACTGATGGTCTTAATTTTGAAACGAAACAGAAACCTATCTACATAATCACATTTAACCTTTTATATTTAGGGCTTGAAACTATTCCAATTGTTATACAGATCTTAATTTGTATCATATTTTATTAATAGGAAAGTTTTCGATACAAATTGAAGGAAACACCCAAATCAATATAATTATCTGACAACTTGTAATCGCTTTACAAAACACATGCTTTGTAATGTATCTCTCTATAAATTTGTGATTAAGTTTTACCTACAAACATCACGTTTCTAAACTTAAATCTACCATCTACTTCTCTAGATATTTAGACAAGGTCAACCCCTAAATATAAAAACAAAGTCCTTACTTAATTATCGCGTTTTCAACCCCATCTCGCCGCTATAGTGTAAAGCGACCTTAACAACTCCAAGGCTCTTGTGTCTGAGGCGGTTTTCAAGTCTTCTGAACCCGCTACCCTGGCTTCGGCCGTCGGGCTCTCGACAGAAGGCAGCTTAGTTACTTTAGCTTCCCCTGGAGTCCTTACTATAAACTTTCTAATGCCCCTTCTAGTCGTAGTTGTAGTCTTGGGACTTAAAGTTGTAGTCTCACTTTGAGTAGTCTTCACACTCTCTGTCGTAGGATTTGATAGAGTATTAATAATGCTAGGTTCAAAGTTTAAGCTTTTACCTCTTCTGTCAGTTCGTTGCCTCTCTATCCTGTCAGTTCTTCTTTGAATAGTTCTATCATTTTCTGTCGTTACTTCGACTGCGTGCTCATCTTTCGCGATATCTTCCATATCCTTTTGAGATACTGCCATCAGTGCTTCTAACAATGCTTTCTTGGACGCCTCAGCTGTGGTATTATGATCATCATCGCAAGTCTGTATCAAAAGCAGTATCAATCTTTTTACGGTCTTCGATTTAGTTTTCTTCATTACGTTCATAAGTTTCTCCGTGGTCGTCGCGTTCATTCCATTCATAATCTCCTTGGCTTTTTCTACAACTGTATCAGAAATAGTAGTCAAATCTTGATTGGGTTCCGTCGATGTTGGATCTCTGAGCAGTCGTCCGACTCTTTCTCCTGTTTTACCGTCGTGAGTGGTGATTTCGACGTTGATTGTTGATGAAGCGGTTTGTTCCGTCACTGTGTAGTCAGTAGGTGTTGTTCCTGTTGGACCGTATGTCTGTTCTGGTAACTCTTGGACTTCATCAGGAGCTGTAGGACTTAAGCCATCGTTCAATGTGATCGGATCTATGACAGTACTGTGCCAGTTTCCATACGTATTAGACCACGCAAATAAATTTGTCGTTTTGTATGAATCCGGCGATGTGAAATAGAATGCTTCAGGAGCGGTTGGTGTTGGTGTCGTGATTTCAGGTTCTGTATATCTAATTGTGGTCGTTGGTTGGATGGTAGTCTGTACTGTAGTTGTATCGGCACCTGGGTATGTAGGTGCTTCCAATTCTTCAGCGGGTTTCTTGGGTCCAGTTTCGAAGTGCAGCTGTTTTCCTTGCCTTAAACTATTGCTTTGAGGTGCAGCAAACGATTGGCTGTGCGCTCTTTGTAATTCTTCCTCGTTTTCTAATTCAACGCTTTCAGTCTCAGTGAAGTATACAGAAGTTGTTGTGGGTATCACTGTAGAGGTTCTGATTCGCTTGCTTTCGAAATCATTGACTGTAGTTGGTCCAGCGTCGACGCCCCATGCTGTCGGTAGGTTGGTCACTGCTATGTATTCACTCAAAGGTCTACCTTCGATTGCAGTCACGTCTCTGCCGTATGTATTATCGTTAAGTGTTAGAGCATTATTCTGGAAGCCACCGTACTTATGTACGGAGTAATCACTTTCTGTTGTGTAAGTTGCCTCACTATCATTATTAGCGAGTGTGTTGACGTTATCAGCGACTGTAAGCGGAGCTGATGAAGGAGCAGCGGTAGTGGATGGTGTTATGTAAGATGCTGAAATCTTACCGCAACATCTAAATGGATTTCTAGGCGTTGTACCTATATAAGTTGTTGGTACAATTTCGGTTGAACTCTCAGTTGTGGTTACGTCCTCTTGGTATTTCGCTGACACGCCTAATGCCTTAGGCTCCCGAATAGTAGGTACTTGGTCAGCTTTATTATCATCTGAGAAGCCGAGTATTTCGTCATCTTCCTCGTTTATTGTGGTGGTTGGTTCTGTATTGATAGATTCTTCAGTTGTCGTAAGTAAATCACCGAATGATGGATGTGTGGGTCTAATGTCTGATAGCACTTTCCTGAATTGTACTGGATCTTGGAGGTACGCTGATAAAGCGTGAGTAAACACTTGTGCTAACTCCCTGATTTGCGGAGATGAGGCTATAGGATTCTGACTCTGCATCACAGACAGATCTTCAGCTAACTCATTGTATGTACCGTTAGGGTCTTCTCTGATTTCCTCCAGTAGCTCTGGGTTTGGTTTTTGATTGAACAAGCTTGTGTATTTGCTTACAGTATGTTGACTGAACAACGCAGGTAATGATTCCTCATATTCATCGAAAGCTTGCGTCGATGTTTCAGCTTCTTCAGGTGTAGGAGTAGTAGACAAATTGTCTAGCGCTGTCGCGTAGTAAATTGCGAGGCTATGCAACGTTTTTGGTGACAAAGACGGCGGTACGCCAAAACCTGATCTGTCATCAACGTGCTTCTTCTCAGTGGTTGTGGGGACAGCTGGTTCTGTTGTCCCCAAGTTCTCCAAATTCAATTTCTTCAATAGTCTCTCCCTTCGCTCTTGATATGAATTCTCCGTGGTCGAAGGTCCTTGATATGTTGAGAATGTCTCATATTTATCTGAAGTATCTGTAAGGTACACATCGCCTCGTGTGGTTTGTGGTATTTTAGTCACAGATTCAAAAGTGTTATCCTTAGATTCTATTGTCACACGGTTCAGTTTCTCTAAGCCAATTCTGGCTGTTGCTTCGACTGTTTTCTCGGTTGTTGTAGTCCTATTCTTCGCCTTTTGAAGGAAACCTTTCAACAAAGATACACCGGGTCTCGTATATGGTTCCTGCTTCTCTATTATTGTAGTATAGCTCTTAGTGTAAGGCAATAAGGTCGGACGTTTCGTGGTCGTCGTCTCAGGAACTGGGCTAGAATATTTATCACGAATATCGTACAGCGTTGTCAAGTTGGGGTTGTTTTTAGGCTTCGGTTTAGGCAGGTTTGGCGTGTAAACTGGATACGGCCGGTAGTTTTTATTATTGAAATCCTGCAGGTATTGTCTGTTGTTGTTGTTCGCGAAGGATGCCGTTTCAGCGGCGACTTGCATCTCCCTTAGATTGTAATCTGGCGTGCTTCTGTAGGATGGCGCGGCGGTGTAGGTGGCCACAGTGCTTCTAGACTGGATGCCATGGTTATTATTTATTAGCTGGACCAAGCTTTTCCTTCTGTTTTCAAAGATAGTGGTGGCGGCGGTCCGTTGCGTAGGACTATAGTTGTCTGCGAACAGTGCTTGGTACGTCTTTGCCGTTGCTTTGGGGACCTCAGTTTGCCTCTGTCGGCTTCTGAAGAGTCGTTCAGTCGTGCTGGGCACGTTGACAGGTGCTCGTCTAGACTCCGCCCTGACGCTGGTGTCACCGATCTGCTGCAAGTCTTGGCTCTTGCTCAGGCTGTGAGTGATCTTCTGGCTCTTCTTCTGCTCATTGGAGTAGTACTCGGCGCTGGACTCATATAACGCTGGGGCGGAGGCACAGTCCACCTTAAACCACCAGTCACATATGAGGTGCGACTGGCTGAAGATGGTACCGTTGGGACATAAGAACGAGATCTTGCGGGATGTGTCACAAATGTGGAATACCTGGAACGAACAAAACATATATTTTAGAAGACTTACTTAAGTAAATTTTCATAGGACTTGAAAAGAGACTAATCAGGCTTGTAAGAGTAGCAGACATTTAAAAAGCATTACTCATTACGTTACTATACAGTTGATATTCGCCTGGTGGTATTAATTACCTGGCAGTCGGTCTCCAAGTCGGCGTAGTATCCAGTAGGCACGTTCTTGCAGTTGAACCCTGTGGGTGGAATGTTCGGGAACGCTGGGAAGTCCACGCCCGCCTTGCCGATTACGCCTGTAAGCAGAGCGATATGATTATGAATGTTATCATAGTCAATTACTTATCGGATAGACTGGTCGCTCTTGTAACTGAGAGGTTCCGAGTTCAATTTTCTGGTCTGGCCATTAATCTATTAAAGACAATAATATTATGTGCTTAGGCAGATTTTTATTGATCAATATGAACGATCTCAGATGATAAGGTTTCAAAGTTTCATTCAGCTGATCATAGATACACGTGGTTATCATAGCCGTGAATCAGCTTGCGACAGTGACGTGTGACTGTATCAATAAGAGGATTATAATCAACTGCTTCCTACATTGACATATTGAATGGTAGGTACTCACCTTGATGTTCAACAACGTCAAGATCCGGCTGGCTGTCTGAGGGTATGAGTCGCTTTACTAGCGCCTTACCCTCGGTGTAGTGCTCGAACTCTGCTGCGCCCATCGCCTCCGCGATCTCTTGCAGGCTCTCCACGCTCGGAGCTGGCGAGTACAGGTCCGAGTCCTGGGGAGAAAGAGCCTTTAATGATCTACGGTTTAACAAATCGTCCTATCTTGAATTCTTAATATCCCATCTCTAGCTGTGTCTATTAGTAAGGAGATTGCAGCTCCTTTCCAAAAAGGTTTACTACCTCATTCATAGTTCTTGACGTCGGCCTAGTGTAGTCGTTTGAGGAGTGTAGAAGTTTGAGGGCCCAATTCTCGCATGCTCGACATTATCTCTAATTCGACATATCTCGAAACAGTACGTCAAATGCTTAGGTTTTTTTTGTTTTGTTTTGACAATGTTGACTAGGGATAATGTCGATCTTACGAGAATTGCCCCCAGTGAAAGGTTTGTATATAATTGTAATCATTACCTTCGATCAAAGAACTACCTCTATAGCACTGATGTCTATGGATAGGGCATTGTTGAATAGGATACCTGCGCTTTTAACCTCGTGTAAGTTATAAACTCATAATAGGTACTCGAAATAAAAACTTTTTAACAAAAAATTAAACCGCCGAAAATTTTAAAAAGCAAAAAATAATATAACTTTTTTATTTTACCTTAATAACAAAGTTCTTAAACTAATGTAAGTATACCTAAGTCATTTTGAGTCGGCGCCAAACAAGCAAATTAATTAATTTAGTAAAGTGTGATGTACGGCGGCGGCGGCGCGGCGCGACACGCCCCTTCGCCGTAAAATGCCGAGCGTTCACGAAGTTAATGTCAGCGAGACAGCAATACACAGCGAGATAGCGAGACACAATGTGTGCACTCACGTATGTGCCCATACGTGAGTGCACACATTGTGCGAGTGATCGTACGGAGAGCAAATTTTTTGGAATGTTAATGTTTGTCGCTGAAGATTTCACGTTGCATTGTTAATTTCATTTGGTTATTTCCTTAAATTTATTGTTCATTAATTGTTTGGCGCCGACTCAAAATGACTTAGGTATACTTACATTAGTTTAAGAACTTTGTTATTAAGGTAAAATAAAAAAGTTATATTATTTTTTGCTTTTTAAAATTTTCGGCGGTTTAATTTTTTGTTAAAAAGTTTTTATTTTATAATTTTTTGTGGCTAAAATCTACTACTTAATCTGAATCTACTGCTTATTTTTTGTAATACACAACTCAGCATTAAAATTTGGGAATGAACAATAAATCTCTCCCTATTTTCCCACCTTTCGGGTAGGATTTTTGTTCCTAATTTATATAGGACCAACTTCGAAGTTATACCCTAACCAATACGTGTCGAATAGTGAACCTCTTCTGTTTTCTTCGTTGGTTAAAAATGGGTATAATTCCAAGTAAAGTCCATGCGGGCGTATGTATATCATGGTGTAGGTGCCAATCTACACCAGACTAGGCAAATACACAAATGAATTGGCACCGACTACAAATGTAATGAATTATAAGCTTATTTGTAACTTTTTAGTGTACCTAGGTTTTTGAAGGCGAATTTAGTATCTATTTTGTGAAAAGATGCAAGTATTAGCACCTCATAACAGCCCAAAAAAGGAATTCACCCCTCACCACCCTTTCCATCCCATCGTTTCGATATTTGTTAACTATCCGTATTAAACAAAAAAAGATTTTTCCAAATCGGCTCACTAACGCCAAAGATATGCTATAGTCAAGAATGCAAACTTTATCACCCCATTTCACCCCCTACATATTTTTTTTTTCAAATTTCCTAAAACTCGTGTTTCTTTATTTTGGATGTAAATTACATATACAAAGTTTCAGGTTGATCAAAAAATATTTTTTAAATTGTGTACCCTTCAACCCCCCATTTCACCCCTAAGGGGGTTGATTTCTGATAATGTTTTGAAAATGGGACCACCCTCGAAGAATTCCCTAGCAAACGTCATCAAAAATTTGAAATCGGTTTAGTGACGCCGGAGATATGCGTGATCATACATAAAAAAGAATGCAAACTTTATCACCCCATTTCACCCCCTACATATATTTTTTTTCAAATTTCCTAAAACACGTGTCTCTTTATTTTGGATGTAAATTACATATACAAAGTTTCAGGTTGATCAAAAAATATTTTTTAAATTGTGTACCCTTCAACCCCCCATTTCACCCCTAAGGGGGTTGATTTCTGATAATATTTTGAAAATGGGACCACTCTCGAAGAATTCCTTAGCAAACGTCATAAAAAAAATCGAAATCGGTTTAGTGACGCCGGAGATATGCGTGATCATACATAAAAAAAAATAAAAAAAATAAAATATACGCGTCGAATTGAGAACCTCCTCCTTTTTTTTTTTTCGTCGGTTAAATAATGGTTCTACTGAACGAGTTTTCAGTTTTAGTTCAGTACAAACAAATGTATATTAGTAAAGATTACCTGACGACGTTGTGGTGTTCGTCGTGCTCCATCGCAGGCGCCTGAAATACAGTTAAGGGTATATTAAATTTGCACGGAAATCATAACTGCCACGGTCTGATGTTAGACCATACAATGACAAAACAACTGCGGCTGGCTTGTATAGCGGGTCTTAAGATATTCCATAACTCGGCGATGAGACCGCAGACCGCACGCATATAGGACCACCTGTTCCTTTATTATCGACACTTGGTATATGCGCACACGCAATCAGGGTTGCAAGACTCGGAAACGTTCAACGAATAATCGAGAGGTTAGGATAATGTACGCTTGTGTTCAATCGCTTTGATGCTGCTAGGGTCTTTAACTATTTCAATTACATATACATAATTATACTCACGCCTGTATCCCACGGGGGTAGGCAGATACTACCGTTTGCTACAATTCTAACGAACCAAATTGGCTTCATCCAAATTCATGCATCACAATACAATATGAAGGACCTCTTTATGTTAGGGAACATGAATAAAAATCTAGTAAAAATCCAGACAGCCCTCACGTTTTGTTCGGTGTACTATAGAAATCTTGTAACATTTACAATGGTGTTGATATTGTTGGCGTCGATATAATCCACACTATACTAAGTGAATTATTAGAGGAGGACTATTTCCGTGGAGGACAAGCTGTAGAGGAACAACTACCTGCAGATTTAAATTTTTATTTTTATTAGATATATAGAGATGAATGGAGGAAGAGGAGGGAGGTCTTTGCCCAGCAGTGGGACAGTACCTAGTATCAGATAGATATCAGATATCAGTACCTAGTACCTACATATCAGTACCTAGTATATAGTTAGAAAACACACTTACTGTTACTTAAGTTAATACATACGGCAATGAAGGCTATTGGATTTGATTTGAAGTGAATTGCCGTTCAACTCATTCTTGCACTACGTATAGTATCACGCACGAGATCAATACTTTTCTGCTAGAAAAGTTTTTCGTTGTATTTAGGTACAACGAAGAATTCATATCTAGGGGTGAAAGGCTATTACTGAAGGGACACTTCTCGGCGATATTCACTTCACATTTAGATACAGCGTTTTTTCTGCGTCGAATGAGTACATATGCTCTTCTGTAAAGTTGAAAAAAATCGCTCAGGTCAAACAGCCTTTCACCCCTGGATATACTTACTTACTACAGCCCTTTTAACGTCCCACTGCAGGGCACGGGCCTCCCCTCAATGCGAGGGGGATTCAGGCCATAGTCCACGTGCCACGCTGGCCCAGTGCGGGTCTGTCAAGTCTGCCAGACTTCACACATCTATCGAGAACTAGTCAAGTTCCCTCAGACATGCAGGTTTCCTCACGATGTTTTCCTTCACCGTTTCATAGCAAGTGATAATCTCGGATGAAAATGAGATTCGCACATAAATCCCAGAGGTTCGAGCCGGGGTTTGAACCTGCACACTTTGATTGCAAGGCGTGCGTTCGACCACTCGGCTACCACTGCCAACCCCCTGCCACAGCCACTACCCCTGGATATAACTTTAATGAAATTGATCTCACTGTGACAAAATGCATTTGTTGCTAGAATTTTAGACTGAAAAAACATGAGGGTTAATCTATTTTTCGTGAAGTGTTTTGATAGAGTTGAATATTGAAAGAAAGATGCAAAGAGGTTCCTCCAAAAAAAGTGCACGTAATTATTCAATAAAGGAAACTCAATGTAGACCTTATTTCCTGGTACCGAAATTGTGACGGAAGAGGGTGTAGTAGTAATTGCGTAGTGTTATGTGAAATTTTTTCGAAGTTATATGGCAAGTGGCAGCCATGAGGTATTACGTAAACTTGTACAAGTAATAAAATATTGTTCACGCTGGAGCGTTCTATGGCATATTCGCATTTAATGGTCATTGATTATAATAACAATGCTTGTAACATTGTTTGACGTAATATATTAGACTTACAGCATACATTCTCTCATTCTCATGTCGGGCTCTAAAGAAAATAGGCGCGACAATATACGGAACCCAAGATATAGGCTAGGACTAGTTTGGGTTCCATATTCACTATAAGTTTTGTAATTATTTTTGTTTTTTTTTTATTTAATCAACGCGCGGCCCTTTCTTTCGTCAATATCAAAACGTACCTACTGCATTTACTCTTCTATTTTCACGTTTTTTTTTTTTTTTAACAAAACGAATGAAATGATGTAACTTTAACGGAACATGATGAGGAATGGCTTCACCTGCGATGATCGGGTATTCATGCCAATGTCGAGTAATTAATAGCAAGGACAAATTCAATAAATACACATTATAAATAAAAGTTAAAAATGTATGATGAACGTGATAAAGATGACTCTGTTTGAACTGAAGCACATTTTCCCACGAAATGTCATCAATGATGCGAATTTAGTCGCGTGGCTTATATCTATAGCATACATAACACCTGTAATTCAACCTTTTATTGTATCTTCAACCTACAACATAGCTACAATACAACAATAAAGGCGCGTACCAAGCTGGCCTTAAGGCTCTAATTGTATTATCCGACGTTTATCAGATCAACGCTTCTTCTCACGAGTTGGTCTGCAAAGCGAATGTAAACTTGAGCCTTGTCTGGAGACACTTAAATAGGAAATTGAGGCAGAACTTAGAATCGCAAGTCTAGTTTTATGAAGAGATCACTTATTGCAAGTGATTTCGAAATCCTCTGCCCTTCCCAGAAAGGGAGAGCGTGATATATTTTGTCACATAATTAACGTATTTTTACTATGGTAAATCGGCGAACACTGCAGTGCACCTCTGTCTATCCATTCGGAGAACACAGGCGCGATCATGTATTCTAGTGACGGAGTAAAATCGTGCGTGCTTAGATTGAAAAAACGTGCGTCTCAAATCTAACGATAGTTGATGGATTTATAAATAAACCACAACACCATGTTGGGGGCTGAATAGCCAGATTTTCACTTCACCTTGATTTTGTAGATCAAAAATAAGTAAAGAATTGAGATGTTTCTGGATTTTATACATCGAGTTTTTCGTTTATTGATCCTGTTTTACGCCTACATATATTACGAGAATTCACTATTTGTAATCAGCCAGGGGTGCCTTTTATTCGGCTTTAAGCGTTTAACCGTCTCTACGTTTCCACCCATATCAATGCCTAACTTCCTTAGTGTTACTGACTCATAGAAACAGGCGCTAGTAATCTCCCATGCTATGTACTAGCTTTGTCTAGCGAAAGCCTACGCTTGCGCAAGTCATGGCTACCATTAATCACGGCGCTATCTCTGTATCGAACAACGTCGACACGTAGCTATTAAACGTTAAAACGTATCTAATGACCATTGTTATAAGTTTTAATTGATTTTATTTGTGCTATTCCGGATGGTAATGACCAAGACAAAGCGGTTAAACGATTATTTATATGTATTGCTGTCATTTTGCGATGTTAACAATAAAAAAATGGCGGTATTCCTCACACGAACAAAGTCTTTAAAAATACTGCGCGTTAAGACCCGTGCGTTTTATTTTGTCAATACAAAAACTAACTGTATTGTCTTATACACAAAGTTAATTCTTCCATGGAATTACATTAACAGCGCGACCGAATTTTAACCATGGAGATTTTGACGCATTGGGGTGTAGCTTTTACATGGAGATATTATAACGGAGATGGCATTTCGAGCCCGCGCTGCAGTAATTTTTCCTGGTTTATCTGACTCCAGTAATTTTTCCTGGTTTATCTGACTCCAGTATTTTTTCCTGGTTTATCTGACTCCATCATCTTTGTTTTCCCATATAGTTGCCGTATACTACAGTTACATGAGACAACAAAAATGTCGGAAAAATCGCTGATGAGCTATACGAAGAGTGGAGTCGTTATGGGTACTCTAGATACTCTATGATCTTTAACCATAGAAATTTAATATTTATATTGACGCAGTTTGTTTTGATTTGGCAAAATATTTTGGCGCGAGACTTCTGACGCTCCAGTGTGCTTAGGGCTTTAAAAATATAGAGTCTTACTGCTCGCATAAAACCCTACGTCAAAGTGTAGCCTTTATAGCATTTTGATGGTACCAACCTGTGCCAACAATGACGTCATGTTAATGTGTTGCTGTATACTATTTAGCGCTACTTCTACTGTAACAATATACAAGGTGTTAAGTCAGTTACCTAATGGGATTGTGAGATTTATTTAATCCGGCAGCTTCAGACTGTCCAACTAACGTCTCCAAGCAAAGGTGTCTGCCAATTTCCTTATCCGTTTTGTGTTAAGACATAAAGAGTGTCGCCCACTCATTCCCCATTGTTTCTCAGCCGGTCGCGTAATGACACATAATCTGTCGATAAATGGCAGAGCTCTATTCAGGCATTATTTGACAGTAGGGTGGCCATCAAGAACAGACATATGAAGGATATTTTGGACTCATCGGCCATAGACATTCACCACCGATATTTTTTTATAATGTGTATATATTGAGTTTTCTCTTGCGGAGCCATTCCTCACCTTTCGTAAAACAGAAGGAGTGAGGATATTTTTCAATGGCACACAGACGGTATTATTGTATTGTACATTTATGAAAATTTCAATCATCAAACTAACTACAAAGTAAAAAAGTATTTATCAATATCATTGTAAATAGATCATGCCTTTTTTATATATTTAAGGATTATAATATCTGCTTCAAAAGGAAAAAGTAAACGTGAAATTTTTAAGTGCCCTAAATACATGATTTGACTTTTTTTTTTTTTTGAAGGACTTACACTGTTGGCCGTGAGGTGGCCTTTACAGCTTTACCGGAGGAGTGGCGAGCGCAGAGTGCACTCCAACCAAGGCCTTAAGGGCAGAAAGGGGTGGCAACTAGCTCAAGGGCGCCACAGGGGGCACGACCTCGGCTTGGGCAACATGATTTGACTTCGTTCACGAACCAATTTATATATATTTTTTGAGTACACTTGTTTTCAGTCTAGTTACAAAATATATCGGTAGTTTTAATCAGTATATTGAAATTAACATTTTATTGGCGCGTACTAACAAGTATCTACTTATCTGACTGAAAAGCTCCCGAGTTACATAATATGACCATAATAAGTTTTAATTTTATTATTATAATATTATACGGACGTGTCCTCTTTTCTTGTATAGAAGCTGGTGACTCTACATGTCGCCGAGTCATCTATCACATCGACACTTTCACTCTCTCCCAATTGTGTTTTGTAAGCTATTTGTTAAACGATGCTAGACAAAGTGAGGATGGAACAGCGGACTTTCAATTTGGAGGCGCGGGAGAGCCTTCGCTAATGTATAGTAAACTAATATTTATCTGAAACTTCTCTCCACCGATTTTTCTTTCCGAATTAACTGACATAACACCCGCAACGGGTTAAAAACCACTGCTGAAGTCTCTAACCTTCTTACATATAAAACCTGGGTCCACAAGCGCGTCAAAATTCGCGCGATTTATTGATCATACCAAATCGAACCGTATTAACTCGTGGAAAAAGCTAATTCAATACGTAGGTATATTGATACAGACAGAGTTCGTTTTAGTATTGTCAAAAACAATACGAGCGCGTCTGGACGCTCCTGTGGGCGCAGGACTTTTAAGTGTTACGCGGATGTAAATACAGTGGTTCTTTCTCATAAAACCAACTGGCTGATTTAACATCACAACTATTATATATATCTGCAGGAGAATGGCTCGCTATTCTCACCTTTATGATATGACACAATGTTTATTTACAAAAATATCTTAAGTGTTCTTTATAAGAATGGTTACATAAGTGATTAGATGGTCCTGTACCGATCTATGGTGGTCGTCATTTTCTGTGCACAGGGGCCCGATTTTCGTTTGATGGGCATCAATCTCTTTTCGAGATATGTCGAAACAAAACGTCAAATTGGTCGTATTTTTTTCTTTTGTTTCGACATATCTCGAATAGTGCTGCTTTTGATTTCAATTAGGGCTGTTATGGATATGAAATTTCGGATCTGGATACGGATACCTATAGGAATAACATTAACCGGTCTCGGTTACGGTTACGGAAATCCATAACATCCCTGATTTCAATCTATCCTGACTTCCCCAACTCTCATCCTACGTGCCTACACATGATGGTACGAATCACTGACTATACTCAGATATCACAAAGCGTAACCACACAATGGAACCTGCTCACCGTTCATTCGTAACTAACACTTGTATTGGACCATCAATCTTGTGGCGCGATTAGAATGAAACTTGTCACTTGTTGAAACTAGTTTAATACAATGGGAGGTGCGATGCTAACTAAATAGTGATATTGGAACGTAGTTCCTTATGGCGCGTTGCGAAAGGGGGCTAGACGGAAAAAATTAAGACTAAAAGTGTCGACCGACACTTTTGTAAATGTGTGTGTGATTTAGATTTTTATATATATATATATATAAGTGTGTGTGTGTGTGTGTGTGTATGTATATATACAATTTTTTGATTTTTTTATTTCAAAAGGAACTTCGTTCCATCCGTGTGTCCCTTGACACCTCTCAAGTTTTCGTTGTTACGCTCTCGGTGTAGCTGTGATTTTGTTGTTATTCTATAAATATTGTCGTTTAAAGCCGCGCTTCAAATTTTTGCTAATACCAAAATGTGCTTAACGACTGGTTTGGAGCAAGGATTCCCAAAGTGGTCCTCTTGGGGTCGATATCGGTTACCCAGGGGTCGACCAGTTATTAAAATCGATTAATTAACACTAGTACTTATTTGAAACTTTCAAGTTATATTACGCGTACCAACCTGTTATGAGAATGACTAATATTTTAGTAGGAAGTACCTATACTTTTTGTTATTAAAAAAAAACTCAATATGTCGATAAGCGTGTATAACGTGAACTTGTGAGCATTTAAAAACACTAGTTTTTTTTTTATGAGATAGGGAGGCAAACGAGCAGACGTTTCACCTGATGGTAAGTGATCAACGCCGCCCATGGACACCTGCAACACCAGGGGCATCGCAAGTGCGTTGCCGGCCTTTAAGGAATGAGTGTGCTCGTTACTAGAGATAGGTTTTTGAAGTAATTTGGCTATGGGGGTTTGAGGTATCAGTTCATTTTGGAAAAGGGTTCTCTTGCCCAAATTAGTTTGGAAATCCCTGGTCTAGAGGTTTAAGCGTAGGCCGCTCAGTTCACTGTACTAAACGGTTGCCGGTTCGATTCCCGCCAGTGGCAAATGTGGGAAATGATCTCACAAACAAGCAGACAGATATACATACAATGTTTAATTATTATATTTTTTTTGTTATACTCACATACGCCTTGAGTAAAAACTTATTTCAACGTTATAAAGGTCAGTTCAATTTTATCACTCACCTATGGCCATCAGTGCGAACAGTAAGATCCTCGTCATGGTGTCGGCTCCTAAAGAACTCTGTCTCCACCGCATCACTGATCTGTGAACAAAACAACTTCACTTTACACACGATAATTATTAAGCTTTATTTAATAGGAATTTGCTTACAAAACACATCCATCGCTTACGCCAGTAAGCCACCTTGTACCTGTTTGGTTATGACACTTGTTTTAAGAATATAAATTTCGTATTCCATTTCCTGCTATTACTTACTTGCCATTTAAAACCCTGGGTACACTGGGGCAGCAAGACGCGCTACAACCAATACCAAAACGAACTCTTTGTACAATATACATCATCATCACGCCTGTATTCCCCGAAGGGGAAGGCAGAGGTGCACTGCAGTGCGCCCACACTTCGCCGATGCATTTTTGGTCCCAATGTAATAGGGGGCGAGCCTCTTGCCATTATACCGGACACATTCTCACTCAATACGAGGGAGATTTTTGGGCTATAGTCCACCACGCTGGCCCAGTGCGGGTTGGTGAACTTCACATGCCTTTTTATAGACGTGCAGGTTTCCTCACGATGTTTTCCTTCACATATACATAAACATTAAATTTCTGTGGTCAAAGCGACGAACATAATATGTCGGTTATGCGACCGACGATTATGACTACATCATGGGAAATTGAGATTAATGTAACTTTGATTGAATTCAATCTGCTTTGATTGCGATTCAATATTCTGATGAACCGGATGTGAACATTAACGGGGGCTATAAAACACATAACATCGGTGAGCGAACTGTTAGAAATGATAATTGAAAGTCCTTTTTAAAAAAAAAAGGTTTTTATTATATTTAATTATAGGACTTTAAGGAAATTCAGTAAGTGCTCTTTGTTTCGCGTTTCGACTCGAACTGACGCCCAACTGCTAGTTAATTGTTATCTCTATCGAATAATGATGATTAAGCGCTTGCGCATCCATATTCCATGCATTACAAGGATATAACAACCCCCCCAACAAGATGAAACTTGCATTTTATGCTATGTTTCAGGAAACTATTCTTAACCTTGGAATTGGTATCTCTTCCAATTCTTGGTTAGTTTCAACTGATGTATCAAGATTTGTGGTAATCGTTTTAGGTTTAACATTTGAACAGTTGCCGAATTTCCTATATAATCTAAAGAATACAAAAATTAAAATTAACGTAATTATACAATAAGTAAGTACAGGGTAGTGTGATTCATATTTAATAAGTGGATTAGAACTATTTACTATTTTATCGATATCAGCCATTAGTTGGTTATCAGTAATTTTAGTGATTTTATCTAAGTTCATGTCAATTAAATTTATCGCTTTCAATTTTGGTTTAACAATTTCAAATTTGGTATCATCACAGCAAGGATCATTAATAAGGTTAAAATCTGATGTAATAGGTTTTACTGTTATGTTAAAATTATATTGAGCTGAAAATATTTTGTTCTTACAGAAGGCCGTACAATTTGGCGGTAGGTTAAGTACACCGGTACCCAATATTTTAAATTCAGACGTTCCTATTTGACATTCAACAGTGAGCTTGATAGGCTCAGTCTCGACAAATAACCATCTATTGCCAGTTAATTCCTGCCAGATATCGATTTTTCCATGAATTAATTTGGTTTCACATTGTTTAGGTAGTTTATCTAATACTTTACTTAAGATTTCTGTTTCACAAGAGGGAACATTTTGAATTGAATACACATCGAGCTTATTACAAATATAAATTTGGTTAATAGTTTTAATACAATCTCTTATCTCCTTAAGGTGAACATATGTTGTCTTATCTCTGCTTACAGCTACATACTTACTGTTCGGAAGTATCATTGCATAAGAATTAGGGTGATGCCTGTCGTGTGGAATCAATACAGGTATAGTTCTGTACAAACTGTAATCTATTCTACTTACTAAAGGTATTCTAATAACAAATACAATCTTATTATCTACGTAGTAACATGATAGCTGTGCTAAATCAATTAAAGAATGTATATTATTTAAATTTAAACTTAAAGGTAATTCTGAATACTTAACTAAGTTTCTAAGGCTACGAGACAATTCTTCATAGAGTTGTTTCGGTGTAAGTACAGATGGGTGAATGGAGTGACTTTTTGTAAACATGATAGAATTGATGACGTTTTCGATCCTAAACGATAAAGTTAACAAACTAGAAGATAATTCGTTGTAAATTCCATTCATCCTCGATTCTATATTTAGAATTGATGATGTGTTAGATACATTATTAATATCAGCATTTAATGATTCAATAGCGCTTTTCAATCGGGCTTCATTGATACTAATTATATTAAAGGTTTTATTGTGCTCCTCTATGGCTGCGTCAGTCATCAAAATATTATCTTTCAGAAGGGAGGCAAATTTTTTATTCTTATCATTTAAAGATTGAATTGCACTATTATACTTGATTGCATCATTCTCATCCATTGTACCTATTATTTGTTTAAAGGCAGTACCAACTCCAGCAAACCACGCAGATCTTTTATCTCTATCCGTAATCAAATGTGATATAGCACTATAATCTTTTAGGATGCTATCAAGGCGAGGAGTTAAAGGTTGTAGGTAATTATGACATTTAGAGTTTGTATATTCATTTTGCTGGCATAAGAATCTAGCAGTACTTAAAACTGTTTTAAGATTATCAATATGGGGTTTAATGTATCCAATATCGATGGGAATTAGTACATGAAGGTAATCGCTAATTATTTTAACAGAACCTGTTGGGTCGAAATAGATGCCGGGGCTTTCATTTATCTGTTCTATAATGGTGGATGCGAGAACGAAGGTACTCGCCGTGGCAATTCTGAAATACGATAGTCTAATTATAATAAAACTACTAATTACTAACTACTTCTAATTAATTCTAATAAAAAGAAAGATAAAATAAACTTTTATTAGGTTTGTTCAGAGTTAGTTTCCGCTAATTTGACTTGGTCGTAATGATATTTTACGTGTCGTCGATTTAATAATAAAGTTAGCGTATTGTTTCCGTTTATTCGGATAACTTTATAGGGGCCTTTCCAAATGGGTGACAAGGCCTTGCGAAGACGTAAATGATTTTTAACATACACCATATCGCCTGCCTTATATTTCATAGGCTTGGTGTGTTTGTCATAATATTTGGAAATAGTTTTTGATTTTAATATATTTTCTAGAGCTCTCTCTCTTGAGAGTTGTAGACGTTGTTGTAGGACGCGTACATAGCTATTATATGTAGGTTCTAAGGAAGTGTCATAAACAGAAGACGGGATAAACGGTTTATTGCCAAAAACTAACTCGTAAGGTGTAAAATTTGTAGTCGAGTGGACCGTAGTATTGTATGTAAGCATTGCGGTAAAGACAAATTTTGGCCAATTATTTTGATTTTCGTTAACAAAGGACTTTAGATACTCTTTTAATGTAGAGTGACTACGTTCAAGGGCGCCCTGAGTTTGCGGATGATACGGGGTTGACCAAAGTTGCTTGATTTTTAGGAAAGTGCACGTTTGCTTAAACAATTCGGCCGTGAAGTTTGTGCCTTGGTCCGTTAAGATGGATTTTGGAATTCCGAATTGGCAGATGAAATGGATAAGGCACTCGGCGGATTCCTCAGCTGTTGCATTCGGTAAAGGATAGGCGGTTGAAAACTTCGTGAGGTCATCTTGTAATGTTATTATGAATTTGTATCTAGATGGGCCGGCCTCTGGAAGTGGACCTACGAGATCTAGAGCGACGCGTTCAAACGGTTGCGTTGATGTACTTGTAATTTGCATAGGGGCACGATTTATTTTCCGAAGGGCCTTATTAGTTTGACATAGGTCACATTTTCGGACATAGTTCTCGACATCACTGCGCATATTTCGCCAGTAATATCGCTCCTGAATTCTACTTAACATTCTGTTAGAACCTAAGTGACCCGAAATAGGGATGTCGTGGTTCTCTTTTAAGATTTTATTAATTTCCGTCATAGCTGGGTATATTATAGAATTTTTATAGATGTGTATAGTTATATTCGTGTCATGAAACAAGTACATTATTATATTATGAATTTTTATAAATGTATATACGTCAAAAGGATTGCGAAAATCTGTTATACTAAATTCGGTAACATTATTAGCAATCAGTTCTACCTTCAAGTTATTTAGGCTTTTAAAAATATCCTCATAGGTGTTTTTCTCATAATGATACACTTTAACAAATAGTAAGTAATAATTCACATTATCTTTTTGAAGTGTTATGAATGAGTGTAGAGTTCTTTCTTTAGAAATAAATTCTGTAGACTCTGATAAATTACCTATGATCTCTGCAACGTAATGATTTGATTCGTCGAGATCGATAGAGGTAGGTATAACTATTTGTTTAACTTTTGTTTTTAATAAGGTTTCATTATGTTCCTCAATCTTTGTGTCAAATGTTATTAATTTCTTATTAATTGTTTTCAGGCATTTGGAGTATGTATCATCATTGTCGGTAGTCTCGACAGATGGTGGAGTGGGAATATCGAAGTCATCAGGAAGTTCCAGATCTTCAGGGAGTACAAAATCATCAGGTAGGTCTAATAATTCAGGTAAGTCAGGAACTTCAGGTAATCTTTCAGGATTTGGTAAAGAAGACGGACCAGCTGTTGTAGTTTCTTCCACAGCTATTTGATTAGGATCAATAGGATCATTTTGTGATGTTTCAGGATCCGATTGGATTGCAGGACTTTGTTGTTGTACAGGGTTTACTGGATATCGTGAGAGAGCATCTGCGTTTGAGTTCATTTTACCCTTTTTATATTGGATTTCGTAGTCGTACTCTTCTAACTTAAGACGCCAACGGATTAGTCGTGATCCGGGGTCTTTGCAGTTAAAGAGCCAGTTCAAAGGTTTGTGATCTGTGATTATTTTAAAGCGACGCCCAAAGAGATATGGGCGGAAGGTCTTTGTTCCGTAAACGATTGCTAGGCATTCTTTCTCGGTAACACTATAATTACATTCAGCTTTGTTTAGTGTTCGAGAAGCATAAGCGATTGGTCTATCTTTGCCAATATCGCCTTGGGATAGAATAGCTGAAATGGCATAATTCGATGCATCACAAGTTAAGACGAATGATTTCGTGAAATCAGGGTAGATAAGAACTGGAGCCGTTACTAGTTTTTCTTTAAGTTGTTCAAAAGCTAGTTGTTGACTATTAGTCCAGCTGAAAATGACGTCTTTCTTGAGGAGATTAGTTAATGATTTAGCGTGTTTTGAAAACTCTGGGATAAAGCGACGATAATATGAAGCTAGGCCTAGGAAAGATTTAATATCTTTGGGACATTTAGGAACAGGAAATTGCATAACAGCTTTGATTTTTTCTGGATTTGGTTTGACGCCTTCGTCACTAATTACGTGGCCTAAATATGCGACTTCTTTACGAAGGAATTCGCACTTTTCTGGTTGTAATTTAAGATTGAAATTTCTTAATCTCTCGAATACGAGATATAGTTTTTCGATGTGTGAGGATAGATCGTGAGAGTATATGACGATGTCATCTAGGTAAACAAAACAATGTATGCCCTGTAATCCAGACAGTACAGTGTTCATAGTCCTTTGGAATGTAGCGGGTGCATTTTTCAGGCCAAAAGGCATTCGATTAAATTCAAAGTGACCTTGTGGTACACTGAAGCCTGTTTTGGGTGCATCCGCAGGGCTCATATTGATTTGGTGGAATCCGGACGCTAGGTCTAGTGTCGAAAAGTATTTACTTTGACCTAATTGGTCCAAAATTTCACTAATTTGGGGAATTGGATAACTTTCTCCGATAGTTATATCGTTTAATTTCCTATAGTCTATTACAATCCTCCACTTTCTTTTCCCAGATGAGTCTAACTTCTTTGGTACTATCCAAATAGGTGATGACCATGGGGATTTTGATGGTTTTATAATTTTCTGGTTTAACATTTTTGTTATTTGAGATTTTACTTCCTCTTGGTGTATTTCCGGGAATCTATAAGATTTAACACTAATAGGTTGTGACGTAGATGTTTGGATTTCATGTTGAATTACATCCGTACTAGTCAACTCATCTTCCGGTAAATGGAATATATCGGCATACTCGTTACATATTTCTCTTAGGTCATTTACTTCTTCCGAGTTCAAATGGGACGTTGGTAAGAGTTGGAATAATTGAAGGCTTCTTTTGATACTATTATTTTCAGCGCAACTATGTTTTTTATTTAATTCGGTATAATCGATCTCGCATAAGGTAAGTGATAGGTTAGCTTTTATATCTATAGGATCATCTGATACGTTAAGTACTGTTAAATTTATTCTATTGTTGTTTTTAACCTTTACTATACAATTGGATACAAGTAGTGAATTGGATACATGTTGGTCGAATATCATACCTTCTCTAATTTCAGGATTTTTGACGGAGCATTCAATTACTGTTTCCGTCCGAGGCATAATAGTATAGGATGGTTCATCAAATGATAGTTTAATGTTATTATTATTTATTTCCAGGGATTCGGAATTATAGTTTATACGACAACCATGTTTCATGAAAAGGTCATTGCCAATAATACCGTCGTAGGGTAAATTAATATCATCAAAGACATGGAATGTATGTGTTAATTCTAAGTTTTGATTAAAGTGTAATTGCAATTCAAGAGAACCTAGGCTTTTTATAGGTTTATCATCTTTAGAATCTATACCTTTTACCTTGACATCAGTAACAGATAATTGTGAAGTACTGTTAAGACAATTACTTTTTAGGACGCAAATGGATGCTCCAGAATCTATGAGAAACGTAAGTGGAATTTTATTTTCAGGTGTTTGGAGTTTGACAAAAGGTAGGTACCTTTTTTGGGTATTTACCTCATAGACCTGTTCTATTTTGGTATGTTCCGATTTTATTTTCGGAGGAAGACCGTGAGTTTGGGGCTGGTTACCCTGTCCATTGGTGTTTTGAAGGAAAAGACCTTGAGTTTGGGGCTGATTACCCTGTCCGTTGGTCTGTTGACGAGGAATACCGTGAGTTTGGGGCTGGTTACCCTGTCCATTGGCTTGTTGACGAGGAATACCGTGAGTTTGGGGCTGGTTACCCTGTCCATTGGTTTTTTTTAAGGAAAGACCGTGAGTTTGGGGCTGGTTACCCTGTCCGTTAGTCTTGATTTTGGATTGAGTACCGACTTGGATGGAATTATTCTGACCCGCGCGACACTGATACGGGACAGAAATTAGTTTAAATTTTCGGTAGTGTTATTCTCTTCTTCCTCACACTCAATCTCACCATTTTCGGTGTAGTTTACGCGAGGATTTGGCTTATAATCATTTGGTCGAGAATTTGATTGAAATGGGGTAAATGGTTGAGGTCCATTTGAATACTTTTTATTGTTATATTCGCGGAGTCTACAATTTTCTAGGACATGACCAACTTTTTTACAATATCTGCAGAACGGTGGTTCTCTAGAAGTAGAAGAAGAGGCTTGTTGGTTATTATTATAGTTAGACCTCTGTGGGACCTTAGTGTAGAAATCGTTTCTTCTGGGAATTACTTCATTCGGTTTTTGTTTATTGAAATTGTTACGAAAGGAGAATTGTTGAATTTTCTCTTCTGATATAGCACAATTTATAGCATCGTTTAGGTTCTTGGGATCCCTACATCTCACAAAGTTGGAAATTCTGGGTTGTAGACCTAGTGTGAAAGTATGAAGAGCTAATTCCTCCATAGCTGCTAATCTACCAGCTAACTCCATTTTCCTGCTGTTGGAAACTGTGATTTCAGTAAGTAACTTTTGCAGGCAAGTTTCTACCTTAAGGGAAAATTGACTAACAGTCTCTTGATTTCCTTGCTTACACTCTTGAAGTTCTGTGAGAAGGTGGGCGTAATGTTTACGCTCACCGAACTGGGTTTTTAAAAACTCTTTTAAGGATGCCCATGATTCAAATTCTTTGATAGAGCATGCTGTTTCAGCTTTGCCCTCCAATTGACTGAGAATATATTTTAGAATTAAATCTTCTTGTTGCGGGGACGCTAGTGAAAATGCACTGTCACAATTTCTCAGGAAAGCTGTAAGTTTGTCCCTGTCACCGCTAAAGGATTTTATAAATTTTAGAATCGTATTTAATGGGATCATCTCCTCATCTCCTTTAACCTCTTTCACGTCTGGTTTCGGCATATTTTTTTTTTTTTAAACAAAAATTAAATTAAAAGTAAGTAAAGTCTGGAATTGAAGCAGTATAGTATTCTAAGTGTTATAATGCGATCAACGTTAGGATGCTACGGATGTGATAACGAGAAACGCGTGGGCGCTCCGTCGTCGTCTGAGAATTTGCGAACTAACTATAACAGATAAGAATGGTTATTCTGTTACAATCAAGTATGAATATTATAAAGACTTAAGGATTAAATTTAAGGACTATCTTATTATGTATGTACTACACGTAAATTATAATTAGACGTGTAAATGTTTGATTTTTCACTGAATAAATTGTTCACGATAACTTCTGGATAAAGCAATATAATAAATTGACTCACAGGAATAATTCACCACACCTCATTCTTGATTTTGTTGGGACTGGATAGGATGTCGTCAGCTTTGCCTCCGTCGGTCGGTGCTGGGTACACTTATAGGCTGCGCCGGCGTCGATGCTCGGACAGCTGGGTACTGCTTACTGCACTTGTGGACCAGTTCGGGGACGCTGGCTTGCGGGGTATATCCCGGTTGATTGGTCGAATTCGATGACCTTGAGCTCGAGTCAGGAATTTCTTGGTCAGGAATTTCACTCACTTTAGTTTATGCACGTATGAACTTGGGACCCGAATTCGCAGGACACTAGGAATTTTATTCGGTATCCCACCGCTGCCACCAAATGTTAGAAATGATAATTGAAAGTCCTTTTTAAAAAAAAAAGGTTTTTATTATATTTAATTATAGGACTTTAAGGAAATTCAGTAAGTGCTCTTTGTTTCGCGTTTCGACTCGAACTGACGCCCAACTGCTAGTTAATTGTTATCTCTATCGAATAATGATGATTAAGCGCTTGCGCATCCATATTCCATGCATTACAAGGATATAACAGAACGTACTTGACTTTTTTTGAAAATGTAATAAATAAATGCACGCCATCTAGTGTTCCACAATGAATCAAAGTAAATATAGCTAATTAATTAATATTCTACAGATTTTTCATTTGGCTATTATGTAACTCATGTAGGTAAGTAAATTCAATTTCATAGTAAGTACCTACTTACTGTGCAAGCTACAAGGTAATTGATGCTCTACCACCTTCCTGCTTTTACGCAAAACATTTGATGGCAGAGTCTGTCTACATAGCACGATATAATCGATAGAACTTTTAATCTATATGCCAATAATACTGGTATTGTATCAGTACCAGAAGTGCTCTACAAATCGATTATAAATGAATTAAAACTTTCTATCAATTTAGTGATACAACAATTGAGATACGGAGCTTTTTAAATAATACAGAAAAAACTTATATCTGCTTACATCGTTTTTGTTTCCGTAGTGACTGTCAAATTTTGACAGATTTTGTACCTATTAACTACTAAGTCAACTGTTAAAAACTGAAAGTAATATTTATAGAAGGTAGAATACCCTCCATTGTAATATTAAATTTTATTGCTGGGATTCTTTCATTATCTTTATCACTGTCATCAACCATTTATATTTATAATGTGTATTACATCGGCGAAGTGTGGGCGCACTGCAGTGCACCTCTGCCTACCCCTTCGGGGAATACAGGCGTGATGATGTATTATGTATTATTATATTATTATAATGTGTATTTATTGATTTGGCCCTTGCAATTAAATACTTGACACTGGCTGATACCCGCTAAACGCAGGTGGAGCCATTCCTCATCTTATTACATTAAATATATCATTTCGTAAAAAAAAGAAAAATAAAGAAATACATTGCTAGAAGACAGGTGCAGGTGGCACGGAGCCGATGTCAATATAAAACATTGGTTTATTATCGTCCGTCAGCGCGGCAACTTACTTGGCTCTTGAATGGCTTGGCTCTTGTGGTAGAGATACTATTAATATTATTTATTTTTTACTGACGATTCATAAGGCCTGTATTGGTTTACATGAATAAAAAAAATCTGATTGTGAATGTTTACTTGCCCTTGTCTGCGGATCAACTAACGCAACTTTATAACAGAGTAGGGTATTAATGTAAGGTACGATGTATACTAACACGTTGCAAGTAGGTACTAGTGGTATGGTGAGTATTTAATAGATAGGTATATACTTTCTACTTTCGCCTGTGACATTTGAACTTGGCCCAACATTACCCCGCGCTGGCTTTATAAGGAGAATCGTGGGCTGTACTTGTTGGACGCAGGGCCTACACATTTAATACTCTCCATTCATTCATTGAATGGAGCAACTCTCAATACTCAATACGCAATACTCTCAATTCATCATTCATAGAATCTAGATAGATAGAGTTTGTAATATAATTGAAAAACATTATTCTCAACTTAAAAGTTTTAATGTGAAGAATGAAACTGTTTTACTGTTTTATGAATAATTGTTTTATAGTTCGGTGTTATGTCCGACAATTGTATGCGTATATAATTTTGGCGGAACCCTGATGACTATTATACGGAACCCCTAGGTTCCGCGGTACCCAGTTTGGGACTCCCTGATCTAGGTTATTAATTTGACACAGATTTAACTGTAAAGCAATACTAGTTATAATAACAAACTCAAAGGTGCAGAGCCCTAGATAGACATTTCACCAAACTGGTATCAATGGAAGAAAGCATGTAGCCATACTACCTACTGCAAAAACTCCCAAACTATACCTAGTTCTAAAAATAAATAACACTAAACCAAGAGTCTCTATCGACAGGCACTTAGATTAATCTTAGTAATATAAACATCTGTGATCTCTTGTACATCTCATAGTAGACGCCGCATTATGGTGTACGTAACCACTAACCAGGGTACTGGATGACCTGTGGTTAAAAAAACCATGTTGACTACTGAATAATTGCGTTCGGATCGTTTGACGTTTGGTTCGAGTCATAACCTTCTGAAAATTAGGTTAAATTACTAAAAGTCGAATTCGAAAGTATTTTTGTTCTTTTAATTAAAAGTTCAACTCTTGTCGGTGCGTTTGATGAAGCTTTTGCCTTTATAAAGTGTTAAATAACAATATGTTTGATGGGACTAAATAGTGTAGCCTCAACAAATTGCCATTTTGGCGGTCTATGTGTGTTTTTATTTTCGTAGGTATGTTTCTCCGTAGGCCCGAAACCATTCAATCGACTACATAAGCTACACTTTAACCGACTTCAACAATAAGAGGAGTCGATTTTACCCTGTAAACCCTGATTCCGTAATCGGGTTACAGTTTTTAAACCTTTTTCTTGTTATAATTATCGTACAATTAGTTTAAAGACTTTTAGAATCATAATCGCTTGTCCTCCATCGCTTACCCTTCCACTAATCCCTCCGCTCACCGCTTATCGCTCAATCGCTTGTGAAATCGCGCGTTTTCGTTCGCTTTTCCCATGCATTAGATTGCTTTCGTCCGTCACGAGCGAGAGATCGTGGCTGCAGATAGGAAGGGCCCCATGAGGTGGAATTAGGGGGCTACGGGGCCCCAGTTTGTTATGATGCGGTTAATTGGGGGTCAGCGGTTTGGTGTAGTTGGTTGTTCAAACATGATGTGTAAGTCAAGTAGCTGATATTAATAAGGTCAAGATATTAGCGGCTATCCACTTAACCCGTTCGCTGCGTTGTGAGGTCATAATCGCTCTTGGCGAACTTTCATCCAGTGCGCAGCCCTCACAAACTTAGTAACACATATTACCCCATGACGCAGCAGCTTCAAGTATACAAAAAATCCTTACCTAGCGATCGTTTTAAGGGCTTGCTATGATGAGAAATAATAAGGGCATTCAAATCCCCCGTACGTAACCCTTAAAGTTGGAAATAGGGGAGTCAAGACTCGTCCTGCAAATTTTTCGCCGGTACCAAAATAAACATAAAGATAAAATTTCTGTGGCAAAGGCCACGCGACCACACTGAGAAAATCGCTCTTGCTGTCGATGACATTTCGTTGAGAAATGAGCTTTGTTTTGTTTTGAGTCAATACAGTTCGTTTTAGTATTGGCAATCAATCCAGAAAAAAAAGGTAGTAGATAACCCAGTAATATCAGATTGACCTTACTATGGACTCATTATATTTATTTTTCAAACAAGATCATCTACATCATAGTAGCATTATGGTTACCCATTGTCAGTGAAGTTAAATTAACCATATAAGGTTAATGATATCAGGATGCTGTGTACAGTTAGCCAAGAGTTTAAGTCAAGGGTCAACTGCAGTGGTCAATTAATATTGAATTTTACAATTGTTAGTATCTATAAGTAAGTAGCAGTGGTAGAGTGGACGAACGCACGCCTTGCAAATCAAAGTGTGGAGGTTCAAACCCCGGCTCGCACCTCTGGGATTTATATGCGAATCTCATTTTCATCCGAGATTATCACTTGCTACGAAACGGTGAAGGAAAACATCGTGAGGAAACCTGCACTTCTGAGGGAACTTGACTAGTTTTCGATAGATGTGTGAAGTCTGCCAACCCGCACTGGGCCAGCGTGGTGGAATATGGCCCGAATTCCCCTCGCATTGCGGGGAGGCCCGTGCCCAGCAGTGGGACGTTAAAAGGGCTTAAATAGTATCTATTCGCACGTTAAAGCCGGCTGCTCGATAGCTAAGTGTTTACATGTATATGCAGTAAAAGCGTTCACACCAGCTGTCGGATATCAGGACTTCAGTAAATCGACGGCTGGTGTGAAATCTTCTTCACACAATCTTCTGCCAGTGTCTATTCGTTGCCGTGCAACCGGTGTGGTCAAAGTCAAATAATTTATTTCGCATAGGCCTACGAAGGCAGTTAAAATTGTGAACTTATTTTTTTTCATATATGCTACTACCGGATCTATGCATAGTGAATACATAGATATAAATTTGAAAATAACCTGCATGTGTCGTGAGTTTATTAGCTTATAGAGAACTATAAACTACTTTTTTATTTTGACATGATATTAAACCAATGTCCAAGTTTGTGCAGCGTCACGACAAGACGAACGTACATTCTTTGAATCCCTTCGATCACATACGCGTTAAAATGGATACATTTTGTCAATACCAAAAGAAACTGTATCAATTCACGAAAGAAGCACATTTTTCAATGAAATGTCATCAATGACGCGAGGAAATTTCGACGCTTTTTGCCACAGAAATTGAATCTTAATTTATGAAGTCACAGAGTCCTTTTTCAAAAAAAGTCAAGTTATTCGCTTGGCCCCGTGTTTGCAGGTCGTAATTCACCCACCACGTAGCTTCTCATCTCTCATTACGGTACAGATGACCCAATATGATTGATAAATCGAGATTGATTTGCATCTATGGAATCCATGCGATTGGTACAATTTCGTGATTTGATTGATTGACAAATAATCATTGAATCTACGTTCGAAATTTAAATGTATGATATTTGTTTTAATAAATAAACGAAGTACCTATCCTAGTCAGCCTCATAAAGGCCTGCGCACAAGCGTTCAATCTTTATGTATATCGACATAGAGTACAATTTTGAAAAGATTCAAGTAAATTCGTTCGCTTCGTTCAGGCCATGAATATATTCGTTCAGGCTATATCATCACAATATTTCATATCGACTTAGGATCAAGCAATAGGCTGACCTATCCCAAAGAAGTGTAATAATGTTTAAGGCACCTAAACTAACTGACCTGGGTAAAACGAAAAACCCAACAATTACAAATTCAAAACTTAATCTTCTGAGATTAAGATATTGTGCGCAATCCCACCAAATTACACTGCAATGCGCTACAAATGGGACGTTTCAGTAACGTCTCTCATTTAAATGTCGTGCTATTAAATTTCAACGCAATGTTTACGAAATGAAGACAGAAGCCTGACAGTGTATCTGATAAAGGAGGATCTCCTATAGGCGGCGGACACCTTTGCAAGAGGTCTGAGATCTGACCTTTTTAGATGTGATAGCAATTCTGTAATAGTCAAAAAAGGCAGCAGGCACTTTGTTCGGATGCATATAAATATTCCCAATTATGTCTCCAAGACATGCAATTTAAAGTGCTTTATAAGGTATATTAGACACTTACAAATCATAATAAACATCTTATATTTCCATCTTCTAGCATTACGGGTCGGTAGCCTTATGTCATATTTTTTTTCCTTTCAGACCTTTTACCCAATTCAAAAACCGGCCAAGTGCGAGTCGGACTCGCGCACGAAGGGTTCCGTACCATTATCTATAAAAACGGTAAAAAATTCACGTCTGTTGTATGGGAACCCCTTAAATATTCATTGTATTCTGTTTTTAGTATTTGTTGTTATAGCGGCAACAGAAATACATCATCTGTCAAAATTTCAACTCTCTAGCTATCACGGTTCATGAGATACAGCCTGGTGACAGACGGACGGACGGACGGACAGCGAAGTCTCAGTAATAGGGTTCCCATTTTACCCTTTGGGTACGGAACCCTAAAAAGGAACAGGTTCTTAATTCGACCTGTGATTTTTTACTTTTTTATGAATGATTTAAAATACAGCATCAACCTTGTATACCTTGTAAAGGTACCCCTTTACAAGGTACGTACAAGGTACGTACAAGGTACCCTTGTACCTCTGCCTACCGGCAGAGCACCTACCTACACTTCGCCGATGTATTTTTAGTCCCAATGTAATAGAGGGCAGGCCTATTGCCATAATACCGGGCACATTCCCTCTTAATAGAAGGGAGATTCAGGCCGTAGTCTACAACTCTGCCCAATGCGGGTAGGTGAACTTCACGCCTTTTTATAAACGTGGAGGTTACCTCACAATGTTTGCCATCACCATTCAGCAAATGGTAACCATGATTGAAAATGACTTTCACACATGGCATTTGAAAATCCCTGAGGTGCGCGCCCTGGGTTTGAACCTGCGTCCCATGCGGTCTGAACGGTTCTACCAACTAGGCTACCACCTTTTATGTATGATATGGTATGAATATTTTTAATATTAACACCATTTGCATGTTTTAAGGACCATCTTGCGTTATATTTACATGATTATAGGCATGGATCCCGGTTCATAGGTTATTATCAATTATTAATTGTTACAAAACGCAAGAATGAATGGTTACCGACTAGTTAGAGCTAGTTCATTAGATTGTAACAACATTGTAGCCGCATTGTATTGTTTGTATCGTAAATTGATGTTTCATTTTCTGAATATAAGGTATTAGATAGGTTTGATTGCAGGAGATTGAATTAGAGATTCCATCGGAGTAATCAAGGGTAGGTATATTATGACTATGTTACTCATATTACAATCTTTGCTTTGTTTGGGATCATACGATGAGTATGTGTCATCTGGTCATGGCGATGGGTCTCCGACTGATATCTCGGAAGCTACATTTAACATATATTTGCAGATATAATCAACTAGTATTGGCACAGTTCGCGAAGGCCGTCTGTCCGTCACGGGGCACCGGCCGAGTAATGACGCTTGACATTCAATTATTGTTACTTAAGACAATTAGATGTGTTTATAGTTTATACCAGTGGTTTATTTATCTAAGATTGACTAAGAATTTTGAAAAGTCTTGAGTTAATATATTTTTATCGGTTACACATTTTGTTAATATATAAGTAATAGTTAAACAACAAGGATCTAATCGACATCAAGTCAATTTTGAGATATGATAGTTTGAAGTTATAGTATATAGTTATAGTATATAATGTATTACACGTTGGCTAATGTGGGACATATGGGATAGTAATAACGCTATTTGCTTTTATTTCTCGATGGGACCTTGTTTTTAAAGGCTTCCTTAAGGTATACCTAACTCATTTTTACCAATTTTGTGGATTGGTTACTTTTTATTTAACCACGTCCAAGTAGTCATCAGAGGAGGTTCTCCATTACGCGTATATTTTTTTGTTTTTAATGTTTGTAATATTTTTTAATTAATTAAAATGTATGTACTAATGCCGAGGGCCACAAATTCAGGTGACACCCTCAACAAAAGACGTCTCTATCTTCTATAGATCTGTTCAACGTATTAAAATGTACTCGACAAATTACACTC
Organism: Ptilodon capucinus; assembly: GCA_914767695.1. Classification (NCBI taxonomy): domain Eukaryota; kingdom Metazoa; phylum Arthropoda; class Insecta; order Lepidoptera; family Notodontidae; genus Ptilodon; species Ptilodon capucinus. The sequence continues at coordinate 623,783 of OU611828.1, forward strand.
TACCCCAGTTCATCGACTCTACACATCGATGTCAAAGTCAAAGATATATCGCAAATTTCAGTTTCATAATATTTATCGCCGCGATCCTTCACGCGAACTTGCGATCAAATTTGTCTAAACACGCGATCGGCTCTATACAACGTCGTTGTAAAGCACCGTGAAATTATACGCGTCTACGCAACAGCTGAGCTGGCAGGAACCTAGGCCGGGGAATGCGATACTATATCGTCTAGCATCTACGAACACTGCTTAAAGATGTAAGATTTTTTTTATCCTGTTGAAATATTTTTGATGACTGACACAGCCGCCCTGGTCGAACCAGGAAAGGTGGTGCGGTACTTGGATCGTTATCTGGAGGGATGGACAGATCTGGTAGGACATAGAGATGTGTGGAGATTGGAGAGATCTTAGCCCAGCGGTGGGACAATATAGGTTAAATAAACAAAAAAAAAAAGCTACGTGGCACTACCCTTTCGGTGATGATCACAACTACGCTATTAAGAAGAACTGACCATCAAACTTTGCAGAGGCAGAAGTGGACAGCAGTGAAGTGTAAGTGTCACTTACACTTCGCGGATGTATTTTGGTCCCAATATGATTGTTCTTACAATGTAAGATCACTGTCATCTTACGAACGTTTAATAGAATTAGGTGAGGCAATAAAATATATTAAATTCGACGTAATCGGTCTATCTGAAGTGAGACGCCAAGGAACAAAGATAGAGGAATATGACAATTACATCCTATGCCATATAGGTATTACACCTGGAAAGTACGGCGTCGGATTCTTATTAAATAAAAAACACAAGAGTAATATAGTAAACTTCATAGGTATAACTGACAGGGTAGCAATATTGAATTTAAAAATACAAGGATACGAATTTTCTCTGATACAAGTATACGCACCCACAGAACAAGCGAATGAAGAAGAAATCGATACTTTCTATACAAATGTAAACAAAGCTATTAACCAGGCATATAATTCTTTTATAATAATGGGTGACCTAAACGCAAAACTAGGTCAACCGAGACAAGACGAATACTTAATTATGAAACCAAACGGATATGGAGACAGAAACCAGAGAGGCCAGCGGCTAATTAACTTCGCGCTCGAAAACAAAATCGCAATCCTAAACACCTTTTTTAAGAAAAAGCCAAAGCAACGATGGACATGGCGCTCACCAAATGGACTATATAAAAATGAAATCGATTTCATCATGTCAAATCAACCAAAAATGACTCAAAACATTGAAGTATTAAACGTCAACTTTTCCTCAGATCAAAGGCCAGTAAGAGCGACAATAACACTAAAAAAACATAAGAAAACAAGGTCAAGCTTCAGCAACTGCCAACACTCTACATTATTGAAGGAAGAGGAAATATCGAAATACAAAGAGAGTATCACATCCCACCTACAAGACTTACAAGAGTGCTCCACCACCTCGATACAAACCTACCATGATAAAATTATAACAATTATCAGCCAAAGCCTTCAAAGTGCCCGTTCAGAAAACAAAAACACAAACAAAAGTCAAAACATATTATCAGAGCGCACCTTAACACTTATGAAAAGAAGACAAGACTTACAAAGAACTACAAAGAAAACTCGAACACTAAAAAATGAACTCTCCGCACTGTACAAGTTAATAAGCAAACTCATTAAACAAGACTATACAAGATACAGATATAACACCATCGAAAGACACCTAAATAAGGCAGGGAGCTCAAAAAAAGCATATAAAGAGTTACAAACATGTAAGTCATGGATTGACGGACTAAATCGGGCAAATAAAACACTCAATAGTCGAAATGACATTATAGACGTTGCAACGGAATTTTATAAAACTCTATACAAATCCAAAGAAGAAAACCTCACAGAAGAGACTAGCACAAGCGTATCTGACCCTTACATACAAGAAGCTGGAGCACAGTTTGATGTAGTTGAAATCATTGAAGCTATTAAATGTCTGAAATCAGACAAAAGCCCAGGCTCAGACAACATAACAAACAAAGCTATAAAAACTGCCTCCACTCAACTAGCTCCAGCTCTAACTCTTCTGTTCAACCGCATACTGGAAACTACCGACACACCTACTCAATGGTCAGAGTCAAATATAATATTAATCTATAAAAAAGGAGACCCACGAGATATTGGCAATTATAGACCAATAAGCTTATTACCATGCTTGTACAAACTTTTCTCTTCGCTAATAAATAAAAGAATAAGCACTACACTAGATGCGGAACAACCCATTGAGCAAGCGGGATTTAGAAAGGGCTTCTCTACCATAGACCACATCCACACCTTGGAAATACTGATCGAAAAATATCAAGAAAGGAGAAGAGCCCTCTATATCGCTTTCATAGATTATAAAAAAGCATTCGACACAGTATCCCATTCAAGCATTTGGGAAACGCTGAAAGAGCAGGGTGTAAAAAACGTTTACCTACAAGTAATAAAAAACATATATTTGAACAACAAAGGCAGGGTGAAACTGGAAAAAATCGGCCCAATCTTCCCCATTGCCAGAGGGGTAAGACAAGGTGACCCCCTGTCCCCGCAACTATTTATTGCCATCCTAGAATCTATAATGAGGAAACAGGACTGGACAAAATACGGACTAAATATCGGCGGCAAATACCTTAGCCACCTCCGCTTCGCCGACGATCTGGTTCTGTTGTCAGAAACAGGCACACAACTACAACTCATGATCCATTCACTGAACGAAGGTAGCAAACAAATCGGTCTTGAAATGAACCTATCAAAAACAATGCTAATGACAAACAGCAAAGAAACAAGAATATCAGTCGACAACGAAGTACTTATCTACACAGAAAACTACATCTATCTGGGTAAACTAATATGCTTCGACAGAAAAAACAACGAGCTGGAATTAGAACGAAGAATACAAAGATCTTGGAATAAATACTGGAGCTTAAAGGAAATATTTAAAGGCGATATGACAGTTAAGCTAAAAACAAGAGTGATGAACACATGCATCCTGCCATGCTTAACCTACGCCTGCCAGACCTGGATATACTCTAGCAAAGCAAAGAAAAAAATCGTCAGCTGCCAACGCGGTATGGAACGGAGTATGCTTAATATCAACAAAAGACAAAAAATAAGACACACAAAAATAAGACACATTTCAAAAGCTACCGATGCTCTAATCTATGCTCAAAGGCTCAAATGGAAATGGGCTGGGCATGTCGCGCGACTACAAGATGGTAGATGGACCAAAACAATCACTTCATGGAACGGCCCAAAGGGTAAACGCTGCAGGGGACGACCCCACGCGAGATGGCAAGACGACATCACAAAGATAGCGGGCCCTAACTGGCTACAACTAGCCAATGACAGAGACCAGTGGGTTTCTTTGGAGGAGGCCTTCACCCGAGGAGGGGTTCTTGCAAACCAAAATAACTAGAATTTTAGTAATTTAATATAACATTGTAATAAAAAACGCTAAAAATGTAAACTGTTAAACACTGTAAACATCATCTGTTACATTACAAACAAACAAAAATCTAAAATGTATGTACTATATAAAACATGTAAATAGTAATAACGATAAAAAAAAAATAAAAAAAAATTGGTACATTCATAAATAGATATATACATATACATTAGATATAATAAATTTAGTTGTTAACTTTTCGTTTGTAAGAAATATAAGGCTTTTTTATTTTTTATTTATTTTATGATTGTTCTTGGGTATAATAAATAAAGTTGGTCAGTTAAATGTCATTTTTTTCGCGGACTTTTATATTATATCTTGCAGTGCACGCATGCCGACATCTCGACGGACACGCAGACAAACAGAACAATGAATAATGGCGGTGCAACAATAAGATTTGTTTAAACAAATTGCTACCGACGCGGCGCCGGCGCAGGCCAGTGGCGTGAGTTGCATTTCAATAGCACTTGTTGTTGCTCTTGCTGCTTTAATTTCAAGCTAAAAATATTGATAAGCTTAAAACGAAAGATGCTGGATGTTTCATCCATTTTACCGGATGAGCTAGGATTCTATGTTCTTTGTATCAATAAGCCACTCGAGACTCGAGAAGACTTGAGGGGACATGCCTTGGTTTAAAGAATTAGACAGTCACTGAGGTCATCAAGAATCACTGTGACCACTAAAAACAGCGATAGAGATCCGTTACGACAATAAAATAGGTCGATGTCTGACCCCAATATTTACTATCAAACAAACAATCCAAACCCCGACCTTTACAAATGTACTGCAAATCTTTACAAAGGTCAGTAGTGAAGTGCATCAAACGCTTCGGAAGTGTTATAATAACGGATATTAGATTCTAAACAAAAACCCGCTTAACTTTGATTGTTTGGTTACCTTGGCCTTGAGATTTAGGGCGAATGAATTGTTTGCACCTTAGTAAAAACTAATGAAGGCACACAGAGGTACATATGGCAGAATGATGAAGTAATGATATAAGGTACCTAAAAACAAATTGAGGAGTTTATAAACCTCTTTGGCACGTAGGTCTTCCAGGTAGATAGATGTTCAATTCAAACGCATGGAGATAATACATACCGCATTTAATGAAGATGGAATGATGATAAATACAGTGGTAAATGAGAAATTTCAAATTAACCTCAGGAATATAAAGTTTTAAATAAGTTGCTTAAAAAGTTTAGCGTGCTTGATATTGTGCAATGCAAAAAATATATTAAACTAGCTGTGCTCGCGACTTTGCCCGCGTGGAATTTAGGAAAAAGTAGCTTATATTACTTCTTGTTTAATCGGTCGAGCCGCTTGGGAGTTAACCTCAAACAGACAAACGGACGAAACATTTTAAAATAGATTTTCGTTTTAGGTCTACTTCAATATGTATGTAGTAAAAACCTGTTATTTTGCCAGACACTTCAATTTTACTTATTTGTATAGATGTTCAATGGTCTATAAATTTAAGCACTGGAATGTTAGGACATCAATAACATTAATGAAACTCGCATATTTTGCTAGCTTAATCATTGTTTATCAGGAATTGTATAACAGAAAAGAAATCTAGACATCGTAGCTCACAGCAATCAGACAATCTCGAGACGAGCTCACCGCGAGATAACCCTACAATCTTTTGGTTATGCAACCGGCCGCGATCGGTTCATCTTGCCATCACTAAGCAATTATTGGTAACCAATATATATATTAGATTAGCATATAAAACAGAGGTACGATGCAAACAAATCAAATCTTGCTATTACATATTACGGTCTGAACTGGGGAGAGGGAGTTCACGTAACTTGTTTTAAAAACCACGCGACTAAATACGCTTGAGTATCGGTTACATTTTGGAGATAAATGTGCTTCTTCCATGATATAATACAGTTATTTTGGTATTAGCAATAAGTTCTTCACTGGCCTTAGAAATAAATTAGTATTTGATGTCAACACGGCGAGCGGAGCTCTGATTCCTTGAACCTTCCATATCTTCCAGTTCTTTTTCTTCTAATTTAAGGGCTCGGCCCTTGTCGGTGCATCTGATGAAGTCCCCGCCATCTGGGTCGATCCATTGCTGCCTTCTTCACCTCCACATACGACATGACACCAACCTTATCTTTTGTTTGACTCATGTAACATATTCGCGGTCTACCTCTCCCACGCTTTCCGTCGATCTTGCCTTCTATGATGTTCTTAATAAAAGTGTCATGTCGCATGAGATGGCCTATCATCTTTCCTCTTCTGTTCCTTATTGTCTCTAATAATATAATTAATTAATTACATTAATTTCCAGTTAAAGCTATAATAATATAGCTAAAATCTAACATAATTAATAGAGTAGATGTATTTTAGTGTCCTTTCGGTTTCACTATCGGCGGCGGCGCGTCGCGTCGTGACGTCACCAAATGCCGCGGCGTGCGCTAACCCGCGCGGGGTTGCGTGCGCGAGCGCAGGCTACAGACTTATACCACGATTTATAAGCGAAAGCGATGACGTTACCCGTTATTTGTTGTGTTTATTCTTGTTTCAATTTATTATTGATCAACATAATAATTGTCTAGAATATTGGATATTTTTTGCCTTGAATATAGCCTTTGGACCTTACCCTCACGTCTTAGGGTATTGTTGTTTCAATAGTAACCGCCAATTTTTGACAGATTTTGTACTGAGTTACTGTCAAAAACTGACAGTAATATTAAAAAAAAATGCTGCAAGACACGTGATGGTAAGGGCATCGGACATTTTAAAGTTGATTAAACAAAGTGAAACTCTTCTTCCTAATTTAAGAGCTACGCTGTTATCGGTCTAATTATTTCCTGCCTGCTCTCCTCTTCGGAGGCACTTTTATCATCCGGTAAGTCCCGACATTTATTTTATCCATTCAAAATATTTCTCTCATCTTCTTCTATCTCTGTTACCACCTATTTTCTCTTCTATGATTGTTGTGTGCAGTAAATTGTGTCATATCAAATACTCATTCGTCTTTCCTATTTAATTCTTTAGAGCTTAACTCTTTTTATCTGATTTCTAAAAGATAATAATCATCTTCGACAGTATCAACTAATCTTCGATATTAATTCCAGCCGTTCTTACAACCAGCTTGTAACTTGTCATAGTGGATCACTTTCACTGCGATCTAGCCGGGATGCGCGGGACTCACCCAACCGAGTAATCGATTCAGAGATCATTTTAATTGTCTCTCGTATTATCCCGTTATCGATAATCGTTTGATGTAATAATTTTGATGACACCGCTTCGATGGTATGTAGTATAGGCTTAAGGTATATACTTCCATGCTTTGTGCCATAGATAGTACGAAAATTTGATTCGACAGTTACCGTATTCATTATTAAATCTCTTTTTAAACTACGTATTGTAAACGTATTAAGTACTCACCTATACCATTTGATAATTATTTGGTGATAACGACGTACTACTTAGGTTGTGGCATTCAATACTTACTCTAAATTATAGTAATTACCTTCAGGAGTGTTAGACCATTAGTGCCTACGGTTTCTGCAAAGCAATTTTCTCGAGTGACAACTATTCATTGGTTGGCGTAAATGTGACGTAGAGTTTGCTTAACAGCGGTATTAGTCTAGTTTGACGAGGAGCAAAATTCGCTTAAAAATTCTGGTCTACCAGCTTCTTTAGCCTCAAGCTCGGCATGGACCAGTTAGTACTTGTGATATAGCTTGAATTATGTACCTAAAAAGGCTACATGTTTAAAACACTAAGAATAGTATCTGCATCAATAAATACCTATGGTTGTGTTTACCCAGTAAGTCCAAATAAAAATTTATGGGCCTTCGGTAAACTTCAACAGTCGGTTTTGCCGTGCCGTAGTGTTAGATGTACACCCACGTGGAGGCATCGTAAATCGTTATCCAAACCGTTTTCCGTACAAGCCAGCCTGAGAAAGATGTCTAGCAAGATATTGCTCGAACATGGTGAAATTGTTCCGTGCTGTGTCGTGACATAGGAGTGAAATTTATCCACAAGGGCGAAGGTAGAGATATAACTTGAAATGCGCTCCTAACAATAGAAAGCTAGGGACAGTTTCCATAAGTGTAGTTTCAATCTGTAGAGCCGTTATGTTTAGACTTGTTGGAACAAAATAATTTTATAAAAGCACCGCCTACGACTGGTGCTGAAAAAACACTTTGAGTATCAATAAGTCAAGCGCTGACTACATCTTGAGACCCTGAAATTAATTTCGGAATCGTTTGGTAACACTGAAATGGATAGCTTTATTTTAAGTGGGTTTATCTATCTTGTTTTTATCGACTTTAAAAAACCGGCCAAGTGCGAGTCGGACTCGCGCACGAAGGGTTCCGTACCATTCATCTATAAAAACGGCAAAAAAATCACGTTTGTTGTATGGGAGCCCCCTTAAATATTTAATTTATTCTGTTTTTAGTATTTGTTGTTATAGCGGCAATAGAAATACATAATGTGTGAAAATTTCAGCTCTCTAACTATTACGGTTCATGAGATATAACCTGGTGATAGACGGACGGACGGACGGACGGACGGACAGCGAAGTCTTAGTAATAGGGTTCCCGTTTTACCCTTTGGCTACGGAACCCTAAAAAGAGGTTTTACTTGGACTCATTTAATTTTCAGTTTAGTAGATAATTCTGTATTAAAAGTGAAAATGCAGTTAAATACCACGAAAATCTGAAAAAAATACTATACGATTCCTTGATGTGTTCATTTCTCGTTATATTTTGAGTAGATTTGCGTTACTAGTTAACTTATACGTAGTAACGAAGGAAATCTATATTCTGTGCAATCTGTGAATTTGCTATACTAAGGCTTAAATTGCCTGTCTTCTTTATTTTTGCATCCTAACATTCATGTGAGCAATCTTCTTTTTCTTTTTTTTTACGAAATGATGTAATTCAATGGAATAAGATGAGGAATGGCTCCACCTGCGGTTAGCGGATATTTGAGCCAGTGTCAAGTAATTATTAGCAAGAGCAAATTCAATAAATACACATTAAATAAATACAAATAAAGCAAAGCAGTGGTAGCCTCGTGGGCAAGAACGCCCGTTGAACGTAAGGGGTGCAAGTTCAAATCCCAGGCCCGCACCTCTGAGATAATTTTCATGTGCGAATGTCATTTTCAACAATGATTACCACTTGCTGAACGGTGAAGGAAAACATCGTGAGATCGAGTCTCGTCTATAGAAAGGCGTGTGAAGTTCACCAACCCGCACTGGGCCAGCGAGGTGGACTATGGCCCAAATCTCCCTCGTATTGCCGGGGAATGTGCCCGGTATAATGGCAATAGGCTCGCCCCCTATTACATTGGGACCAAAATACATCGGCGAAGTGTGGGCGCACTACAGTGCACCTCTGCCTACCCCTTCGGGGCATACAGGCGTGATGATGTATTTATTTATTTATAAATACAAATGGGTGATGAACGTCATAAAGACGGCGGATGACCGACAGAGCAATCGTCCCAATATTAATTTGATGACAACTGATATTTTGGTTAGTCATAGAAACTTTTAACTTATAATACCCGTGGTTCGCTATATAGTTATTACTTGTTGTCAAAAAAACTATTGATGTGTATTGTGGAATGTTATTTTTGGTTATGAGAATTTTCGCCATACCGTAATTAGCATGGCACAGCGAAATGAGTCTGGCCGGCTCGTTTATCTCGGTTGACGTGTAAATGCCGGGAACGCGTGTACCAACAGTGCGATACCATCGCTGTTAGTGTTACGTGTGTTCTGTAACTGTGAGAGTTATGAGGAGCAGGGCATTGTGCCGTTGAAGTGAGGCTCGAGGATCGGAGCTACACGAAATGGTGTGTGATGAACAGGAATTAAATCAAAGCTGCATAATGTTTACTCGTATGAAAACTGCACAAAGACGCGTACCAATACGTGCGCAATCATTTTATATCTGTACCAAAACGAACTGTATTGCTGTAGTATTTACCTTGAAGAAGCACATTTTTCAATGAAATATATTAATGACGTGAGTGAAGTTAGTCGCGTGGTCACTTGGCTTTTGCCAGGGACATTTAAACTTTATATATATTGGTACAGAGTACATATTACGTATATATGTTACATATAATGTTTAGGGCACTACGTCATGGTCTTCATATTTGAAATGCGACTGTTATCATCCATGGGTGATAATAGTGGTCGATTAAAACTCATTACAATAATAAAACACCATCACGCATGTATTCTCCCAAGAGGTAGGCAGGGGTACACTGAAGTCAAACTCATATAATTTTGATATTCGTACATTTTTCTTAACAATACACTTCACCCTCGAACCTGTACCCACAAGCTATACGTTAGCAGGATTTGATAGCGTCTCTACTTAAAACTTTGTGGCAAAGGAAAGCTGATTGCTCATTGGATACTTAAATCTACCATACGTATAATTTACGTCGTCGCTAGCGACTAGCGAACGTGAAACATGCGTTCATGGTAGAACTACAGCAACAACCACACTGCAACAACCACCTGTCTTGCAGAAATGTTTTTATTGTTTTTAACCTTACTACCAAGGAGAAGATGGTGCGACGATTTGGTCACTTTTGCGGGAGAGACGTGGCCACAACAAGCCCAGGATAGGGACATGTGGAGACGAGAGGGGGAGGCCTTTGCCCAGCAGTGGGACATACAATAGGCTATGAAAAAAAAAAAAAACCTTACTTCCAGTTTTTGACAGTTAATAGTTTTTATAGATAAAAAAATAGCCTTTATTGCTGATTTCCTTTTAACAATATTCTATATTATATCGGCATCCGGTTAGTCTTTAACAGCTTGTCTTCCGACAAACGCCTCCTCCATAGATTTCCACTCTGTTCTATCCTTTGCGATATAATGCAGTATAAAATCTCTCAAACATTTACAGTTACTATTCGAAGATATTTGATGAATAAAAGATGTATGTACGTTGTGAATAATAAAGTATATTAAAAGGAACTAGTTTTGAGAAAACGTTATAATTTAGATGGGAGAGAAGTACACTGTTGCCACAGACTATATTACATTAAGAAGGTTGCATTCCATTTCAAACACTATTGAAATATCAATACTTGAAGGGGTGGTAATTAAGTAGTAAAATTTTAATGTACTAATGTATGCATAAGAGAATGGAAAACAAAACAAAACAGCTAAATCGTCAATAACTCTTAAGTAGTGATTACGATACTTAACACAGCGACCTTCGATGCACTGATGTGTAAGCATTAGCCTTGTTACCCATCGCAGCGTAATAATGTAAAATGTCATGAGATTCCAGTACCTACATGCGCTAATCATCAGGTATTAGCTAATTATAGTTATGTTTTAATAGGGTAATACACATAATAGGCCCCTTGTTACTTGACAATATTTATGTGCAATGTAATTCAAAATAGGTAATATATATATATATATATATATATATTCTATAGCTTATTTTAAAATATATATATACATCATCACGCCTGTATTCCCCGAAGGGGTAGGCAGAGGTGCACTGTAGTGCGCCCACACTTCGCCGATGTATTTTGGTCCCAATGTAATAGGGGGCGAGCCTATTGCCATTATACCGGGCACATTCCCCCTCAATACGAGGGAGATTTGGGCCATAGTCCACCACGCTGGCCCAGTGCGGGTTGGTGAACTTCACACGCTATAGAAAGCTTTAGACGTGCAGGTTTCCTCACGATGTTTACCTTCACCGTTCAGCAAGTGGTAATCATTGTTGAAAATGACATTCGCGCATGAAAATTATCTCAGAGGTTTTAAACAAATATGTTAAATCAGGAAAAAATAATTAAACCTTCAGTGCAGGCACATATCGGCCCGCCACCGCGCCGGGATGCTAACGGTTGGTGCGCACGGTGAAAACTATATCTAGCAGAAGGGTCGTTGGGGGCGCATTTCGACCCGCCGCAACACCAGATGTAAGTTTACGATTTATTTGCCGCAGCTAAGGTGTTATTGAGACTTTTATCGTGTTAAGTTTTTCCTAAAATTGGTCGCAATCAAATCAGCTGTTACTTTTAAACTACCTTTAAGTAGATGGTACAACAAGCTACCAAATAGACTAGGCCAGGGGTTGGCAACCTGCGGCTCGAGAGCCACATGCGTCTCTTTGGATGAGAAGCTGCGGCTCTTTAGTTCCATATGCAAATATTATTTATTTTATATATATAAAAAAAAACTACATATCATTCTGAATCGAATAACGAGGATTAGGCACCATTTGTATTTTGTTCTTTTTTTAACAAGTTGGCAAGAAAAAATAATTGTGGCTCTTTAAAAACTTAAAAATGTTGTAATTTGTAATTTTTGACTCTTCCGACTGAAAGGTTGCCGTCTCCTGGACTACGCTTATCAAAGCATAGAAACAGATAAATATTTAAATTTTGTTGGAGAAAAAAACCTGAATTAACGATATTCTGTCTGGTATACCTATTCTGAATCATATTCTATGTAAGCATAGGGTAAATTTTTCAGTGAAGTTATTAGATATGTAAGCATGATTTATTTTTACGAGTACCTCTATACTTGATTGTGTACACAATGAAAGGCTGATGTTTTCGTTCCTATCTCGTTTCACGCTCGCTGGTGCCGCGGATCGGTATCAGCATCAGCACCACACATCCTCTCTACAATACAACTCGACTCTACAATTCAACTAAATAGACTGTGAAACGTTTTATTTACACTTTGCGTTTGGTAATTGAGAATACAAAAGACGACCTTCGGTATTGGGATAATTGTTTTTTAATGCGATCGGCTGAGGTGATTGAAATGTAGAGTAAGTGTTTGGTTAAATGTAGAGTTGGTATGCGATTAAATGTAGAGTTGGTATGCGATTAAATGTAGAGTTGACATTTGTTTTTATGTAGAGACATTTTAGTCTGTTAGTCTTCATAATAGTTTGATTAATACACCTATTATATGGAGCTACAGTTTCTAGTAAAACCAATTTCTATATTATAAATACCATAAGTTTGACCAGTATTGTGCTTTAATGATTACGTTAAATATGCAGAAAAATGTAGCTAGATATGTTATTTAGGTAATAATAATAAATAACTATCGCCAGACAACTCATCGTAAGATCCCAAATTAAGCAGAACTTGTACTGTGGATACCATGCAAAGGAATGGGGGCGATCCCAGTTACAACCGGGCTAGAGAAAATTCCGAACAGGTCATTTCTGAAATGTGCCGCTGGCTGTAATCAAACCCGCAATCACCAGGTGCCGACGACCAAACCAAACCATCGTCATAGGCTAATATGATTGCTACCTAACATTTATTAAAGTAAAAAAAATATCATCTAAATAGAATATCTCATTCAAAAGAACCATTAATCTAATCTAAAACAGCTCTAAAACAAAACTGCGACTGTAATTAACAAAATTTCCGCCTGGGAACCGAACCGGCGACCTTCCCATTCCGTTTATCGACAGATCGGCGTGCCGAGATATACATTACTGTTGTTTCGTAACTCTAAGGCCGCGACGATGGTACTGGATCGGCGATCGAAAGCAAGGTCTCAGAACATCCGTACTGTGTTCTTTTTGGACGCTGTAAAGTGCGTTATAATTCCTGGACAAACTGGAACGTCAAGACGCACGCGTCAACTTTACCAATAACAAAACGAACTCTGTGTTAATACATATAAAGATTGAATTTCTTTGGTAAAAGCAACGCGATCATGAGTTAAAATCAGCACGCGCTGTCAATGACATTTCGTTGCAGAATGTTATTGGCAAAAGTTCACGCAACCACTCAAATACATCATCGATGAAATATCGATCAAAAATGAGCTTATTTTATTCGCGAATACAGTCCAATTTGGAATTGACCAGAAATTGGAAACGTCAATTGGACTCGCCTATTAGCACAGGGCTTTTACTCGAGACTCGTGACTTTTAGCCCCGAACGAAATGTCGTGACAGGAGTCATTAATAAAAACGTACTCTTTTAAATGTTAACAAGACTTTCTTGTACAAACGCGACGTTGATTAAACGATAAAGTGTAGGTATATACGAAGACGTTACGTTATATGTAACTGATGTAATTATCGGGCGAAATTCCATGTAATCGGCCGACAGACGAAAGTTTGGCATGAATGTTTTGATGTTTTGTGAACTATACCGTTGACGTGGTGCAAGTTATAAGCTTTAGGTACTCAAAATGGTTTCTTTACCCTTTAAATCTAAAGGATCCGCCTTTTTTTCACTTTCATAATTAATTTCAGAAGGACTGACTTTTAAATTACGAAAAAAAGTACTTAAAAAACAAGTGTTGTAGTTTTTTGATGCAAGCTAAACTACTGATGGATGACCTGATAGAGTTTTTTTTTAACTACTCAAAAGTATGTATAAGTTTGCTATAAACTTCAAGCTATATTTTAAGTCACAAACGCAAAGGATAAGTTACTACTTTTATCATTTCAGATGTCTCATCTCACGTTTCTATCTGCGGACACGACGCGGCAGTGCATTAGCCAAGTCGACTCAATAAAGGCGCCAATGTAAGTACCTACCCTTTTCATGATTATTTACTCCGTGCTAAGATCGGTACGAACAATTTATCGCATCCTCTCTATTTCGAAAGTACTTACACGTGTTTATATAACTAGAGAACGCAAAACCTGTCGGTCCATATACAACAAAAGTAAACAAATGTTTTGAGCGGAGCGAATAATGTATTTTTTGTTGGTTGCTAGATATGCAATAAACATAATGGTGTTATGAAATAAGCAAGTATTTGGATGGACTAATGAATACGATTCGTTACATTAAATTTAGTTCTAAAACGAGGACGACTTGGCGTAGACTCTAGTGGTTCAAACGTGGGCCACTCGGATCACTGCAGCGGGTGGTTGCAAGTTCGATTTCCGTGAGTGGTAAATATTAGAAATAGCCCTTTCGGAATTTGTTCTACTCCGGGTATAGCTGGGGTCGCTCCCTGTCCATTATATGATACCCATTGTACAATCTTTGCTTTGTTAGGGATCATGCGACGACTATGTATTATTCTGTTTTTTAGTATTTGTTGTTATAGCGGCAACATAAATACACAATCTGTGAAAATTTCAACTGTCTAACTATCACGGTTCATAAGATACAGCCTGGTGACAGACGGACGAACGGACGTTCCGTTTTACCCGTCCCGTTTTACCTTTTGGGTACGGAACCCTAAAAAATGCTTGAAAGAAATTTTCATGTTAATTTGGTAAGTTCAGTAATAAGTTAATAAGCTTAGTCCATACTTACCTACAATGTCACTGTCATCAGACATAATTAGTTATTCCTACGAATTGCTTGACACTGGCAAAATCTTATGCTAATTCCTACTAATATTATTTATGGGAAAGTTTGTGAGGATGGATTGATGAATGTTACTCTTTCACTCAAAAACTACTGAACGTATTTTGATGAAAGTTTACAGTATTATTGTATATAACTACATCATAATAACGTAGGCTATAATTTGAACCGTATTTAATAAGCGAGCGGTCGAGTCTGCGGGGAAGAAGCTAGTATCTTTTAATTTCTTATGGAACCATACTTCATACTACGTTACGTAATCATCTCATCATTTAATCTTTACATTTTCTAAAAACAATGTTTTATTTATATTTACATCCTGGAACATTGATTGCAGTCGGTAACCTTGGCGTTTACCGAGTGACCGACCGACAGATAATCCATCACTGTGATACACTGTGGCACACGACGTCGGCATTTAGTTAAACTGCGTTACATCCTTTGCGGACACAAGATCAAAATGTTATCTTATATCTACAATGAAGAATCTTACAGTAGGCGTCTTTCTCATAAAACTAGGTTTATTTATGTAGACGACCACTTAGATACGTTCATTGGTTAGTATATACAGGATGTTTTAGAACTCCGAAATAATAATTGAACGTTAGCATCAGTATCGGGTATACAACAGAATGGTATAAAAAGATTATCGAAATTCGACCACGTTTTTCCAACTGTTTTTTCGTTGTGAATTTCTGTAACTCGTAATATCTTGATTACGATTCTCGTTTTGTGATTATTGGTGGTCGCCCCTCATAAGTGTAGTTTACACTGCTGAATAGAGTTATGGATGTACCCAAAGGCCAGAACACGATACCTGTGACAAATACTCAAAGGTCTATATCTCAGAAACTATGGTAGTTAGGTATAAACTGTCTTTACTAAGCATCCACATATTTGATACCGTATATATACCCAAAGTATTATTTCGGAATACACCCTGTATAATGTAAGGTAAATAGATGAAAACAGATCAATACAATTTCATAATACTTAAACGTTAAATAAAAATAAACTTTAATTAAATTTTATAGAGCAGTAAACACTGCTTGTAATCGTGCCTGTACACAAAGAGACATCGCCTTACATAGATAAAGTTATAATATGAACAGCTGCTTCAATAAAATTTGTATCGCATTTTTTATAAAGATGCTGAATCATGATATAAACAATGACTTGCTTTTTTATTGCTATAAGTCTAGTGGATGTAAGGATAGCTTGTCGGTCTTGTATTCATAGCTTCTATTCCCGGGATGTAGTGTCAATTTGTTATAATACAAACTGCTTAGAAGAATGCATTCTAGGTAAATAGTAGATAAGTCTATGCCTAGTATGCTAAGTAGTAACCTACTTAAGATGTATAATTAATAGTTGTTATACGTCATAACAGATGGCGTTTTCTACATTTTTACTATTCACCATACAAATCTGAATCGCGCTAGAAAAGTTGACACTCGTTCCTCATAAATACCCGACTTGCTGCCACGTTGTAACTTCACACGAGACGTAATGCAACGTTCTTGACCGCATATCACCCAAATTAAAATGTTTTACGTATTATAAAAGCTAATTAGGCATGTTCATTGTTTCTGCCGACCCCCGGGACGGAGGTCGCCGTGAGAACCTTGCAAAAC
Source organism: Ptilodon capucinus (assembly GCA_914767695.1). Lineage (NCBI taxonomy): Eukaryota > Metazoa > Arthropoda > Insecta > Lepidoptera > Notodontidae > Ptilodon > Ptilodon capucinus. The sequence continues at coordinate 640,206 of OU611828.1, forward strand.
TAACTCTATTCATAATGTTTCAATTTTTCCAGCTATGCGCGGTTATGTCAAGGTGTTCAATGAATTTTCTAGTCTATTATGTTAATACATCATCATCATCATCACGCCTGTAGTCCCCGAAGGGATAGGCAGAGGTGCGCTGTAGTGCGCCCACACTTCGCCGATGTATTTTGGTCTCAATGTAATAGGGGGCGAGCCTATTGCCGGGCACATTCCCCTCAATACCAGGGAGATTGGGGCCATAGTCTACCACGCTGGTCCAGTGCGGGTTGGTGAACTTCACACGCCTAGACGTGCAGGTTACCTCACGATGTTTTCCTTCACCGTTCAGCAAGTGGTAATCATTGTTGAAAATTGGTGCAATGTTATTGGTGCACAGTATACATGTCGATTATGATGTACACAATCTACGACTAATCTATATTTAATAAAGCCAAGGTATTGTCATCTTGCTCATATGTTACGGCCGTAAAAAGGACGGCAATACGGTTAGTGAAGTACGATATCCATAGAATGCAAACAATTGTTTGTCTTCTCAGTCTGAAACTTTCAAAAAGGCGTGTCTAAAAGCGCGTGACGAATAGAAAGCTAATACCAAGTCGAAGTGTAAAGCTCAAATGAGCAAGCATTTTTAAAGAAATATTTCTTTTAAGTCGCTCGGCCCAATATGTCCTGGTTCTAGTTAATTATATTTATTTCTCTTAAAGAATATTACAATCATTTGGCAGAGAAATACAAGTAAACTTAGTCTAAGAAAAAAACAGCCAAGTGCGAGTCGGACTCGCGCACAAAGGGTTCCGTAACATTATCTATAAAAACGGTATTTTAGTATTTGTTGTTATAGCGGCAACAGAAATACATCATCTGTGAAAATTTCAACTCTCTAGCTATCACGGTTCATGAGATACAGCCTGGTGACAGACGGACGGACGGACGGACAGTGAAGTCTCAGTAATAGGGTTCCCGTTTTACCCTTTGGGTACGGAACCCTAAATTAACAAGTATGTTAGTAACTAGCCGACCTTCCACCGACTTCGATAATTCAATATTGTGATAAATTATAGCCTTTAAATGATTGAAGTTTCATCAAAATCCGTTTAGTAGTTTTTGCGTGAAAGAGCAACAAACATGCATCCATCCTCACAAACTTTCACATTCATAATATTAGTAGGATAAATATACTCGATTCATCTTTAGAACGCATCAACTTCCCCACTTATAATAATATTAAGTAACATCAAGGTGATATCTAACAACAGATCAATACAACATCATTAAGTAGAACATTCATTCATTCATTCATCCGATACCGTTCAATTGACAACATTACTTCACCAAGATTCCATCTATATAACTATCCTTTTGACATTTGACTACTTAGTTATAATATTGCTGTTGGTTTATGTAATATCAGGTACACATTTCTATGGGTCCATTTGTCTGTCTGTGTCGGGTATCTAAACATTGTTAACGAAATTTGTTGACATCAATAAGACACCGTATTTGGCGTGATAGTGACTGGTAGGTACTAAAGGTGTATTTCTGTTAAAATTCAACCAAGTATCAAATCGAAAAATAAAACAACACATGTGTTAAAAGATAATGACCTACGTATAGGACTCTGTTCCAAATGCCGGTGGGGAACTGTTCTTTTATATTTATTTTTAAAAATGTACTAAATAAGAATAAATAAACCTAAGTATTATTTAACAGCATAATGGTTATGATGATAATTGATGCAAAATAAATAACCATTTAATTAAAAAAATCAATGGACATATCAAAAATCAATGGAATAAGCTAACAAATGGCTTGAGAATGTCAAGTAATTAATACCATGAACAAAGTCAGTAAACACACATCTATACGTCTATACATACAAATAAATAAAATTGGAGTGTCTGTTTGTAATATCAAAATATCATTTTTTTACCAAATGCGTATGAAAGTATATATCTATACAAATAAATAAAATTGGAGTGTCTGTTTGTAATCTATACAAATAAATAAAATTGGAGTGTCTGTTTGTAATATCAAAATAACACTTTTTTACCAAATGCGTATGAAAGTATATACGATACCTATAACGAAAACGCAATTTGATTTTTTTTTGTCTGTCTGTCTGTCTGTTTGTTTGAGGTAAACTTCTAAACGGCTGAACCGATTTCAATGGGACTTTCACTGACAGATAGCTGACGTTCCAAGGCGTAACTTAGGCTACTCTAATTTTAGAAAAAGCATTAGGGTTCCGCGGGAAAAACATAAAACCCATATTTCCGGGTAATCTCCCTAAAGTCCACGCGGGCGAAGTCGCGGGCACAGCTAGTTATAAATAAAAATAGGGATAATAAAAATTGCGGATGACTTTTTTCAGTTATAAGTTTTCAATTCGACCCCTATGTTATTGTTAATTTTTCCTATGTATGTGATATTGATATGAATTGTCATATCTTCGTAATTTTCTTATTCTTATAATAATAAAAATGTTTAAAAAATGGTATGATTTCATTAAACATTTTACCAATTTCTTTTCCTTGTTAGCTTTTGCTTTGAACGTCATGTGTGTATTACCTACGGCATCATACAATTCAAGCAATTTTAATATCTTTCAAAACGACCAATTTGGTAACAAAAAATTGGATTAATATTCACATGACCCAAAACAACCTTTATCTCACATCAAATAAGAACTTCATTCTTGCGAGCGGTGCAATCTGCGCGGGCGCACGCGTCACGCGACGTCTTATATAACCGTTACAATTACCCGCCGTGAGAACAGACCCTATTGTCGTTATTAAATTATTGGCACAGATACAAACTGTTAAGCCTTCTTCAAATAATAATGAGATTGCCGGTACGCCCTTCACAATGGTCGGTATGGGTACAGTTATTGCAATTAGAAGTACGAACAATGGGTTGTCAAAATTGATGAAATATTTTTGTAATTAACATTTTTTTTTTCAAATTGTGTGTTCACTAAATCAGATTTTTTTGTTAATGTAAATGAATACAGGCACTTATGAATCGTCAATAAACAACAAAATAATAATCTAGGACTCTGCCATTCATGGATCGTTATGCTTTACCTATGGAAAAGAATGAGCATAAACTCTATGGATACTCTTTTACGAAAGGTTTCATATATATATTTTTATTGTTTGCTTAATAAGCTAATTATGAACAGTCTGAAAAGCATTGGATTTGGAAACTTTGTCTTGAAGACTAGTCAAGAAGGATAAAAACAAGAAGGTTTCGGAGCTAGGTAAAACGCTTGTATCTAATGGAGATAAGATTGCAAAGTGTTACATTTTTTGCCAATACAATATCAATTGTATTAATTTAAAGAAAAAGCACATTTTTGAATGAAATTTTATGAATGACACGAGCAAATTTAGTCGCGTGGTCGCATTAGTTGTCATAGACTTTCAATCTTTATGTATACAAACACAGAGTACACTTTCAAAACAAGTCTTATAGTGTTATATTTTTTATGAAAAATAAGAAAAATTTGATCATTAAAACTCTTGTGTGCAGAGGCCTAGACTTAGTGTCAATTATTTACAATAATTATTACTACATAAATTGGTTTGCAAGTCCAGTCTTGCGTAATGTTATATCATCATATCTAAAGTAGATACCTGTCCTACGAAAACTGAGCCCAATTCAAAGTTACTCGCTGAATGATGTCAGCTAACGTAAGACGAGTGAACTGAACACCCAGACACTTAATACCGGAACGGTGATCCAATTTATTTGATAATGTCAAGGGCGGTCCGCGCGTAGCCGCCGGCATCGAAAGTATTTTTACAATAAACAAAAAATACAACATCACATTACTGTAGTGTAAACACACAAGGGCGTCACAAGATGCGCACGTAATTTTTTTTACAAAATATAAAAAACCGGCCAAGTGCGAGTCGGACTCGCGCACGAAGGGTTCCGTACCATTATCTATAAAAACGGCAAAAAAACACGTTTGTTGTATGGGGCCCCCCTTAAATGTTTATTTTATTCTGTGTTTTAGTATTTGTTGTTATAGCGGCAACAGAAATACATCATCTGTGAAAATTTCAACTCTCTAACTATCACGGGTCATGAGATACAGCCTGGTGACAGACGGACGGACGGACAGCGAAGTCTCTGTAATAGGGTTCCCGTTTTACCCTTTGGGTACGGAACCCTAAAAACAGGTTTACAAAAACTTTTTTCTTTAGAAAGGACTACGCTGTTGGCCGTGAGGTGGCCTTTACAGCTTTACCGGACGAGAAAAACCTTATTCTTCCACGAAATGACACAGAGTACTTTTTGGTATTGGCAATGTTTTTAACGCGCGCTGGTCGACGCCCCAGATCTCGGGGGCTTAATGTAGCTAAGTAGCTTAAAGCCGGCTTAAAATAGCTAGCCGGCACACGAGCACACTGTATTTCAAGATGCACAAGTAAAATTAATGGTAAAAAAACCTTTTAAAAACAAGCTTTTATTTAATTGCCCTTCATTTTCGTGTTCTCCTCGGCAAGCCCTTGCATTTGATACCCATACTGTGGTAGTGCAGAAAAAATAAGTATTCCGCCATCTTAGATGATCCGCCATATTGGAATTAGAATGACGTCACATAGCTAAGCATGCATTGTCATCCAAAATCAGCATGTATACCAAATTTCGGCTCAATCGGTTAAAGATAACTGATTTAAAATTCAGTTGCAAGATTCCATCCGGGCATACATTGCAAGTTATTATAAAGCTTGTAATAATAATAAAAAAGTTTACAAAATACCTACTACTACAAAATGTATAGAAAAGCTTATTCTTCAACGAAGTGTCATTGACAACGCGCGCGAATTTGAACGCGTAGCTTGTATCACATAAATTCAATCTTTATGTATATTGACACAGAGTTCGTTGTATATTGGCAAAAAGTTAGACGTCTTTCGGTGCATCTTTGCACCTAGGAGCGCAGTCACTACCTCTCCCCTCACGGTAACTGCCCAAGCCGAGGTCGTGCCCTCTGTGGCGCCCTTGAGCTAGTTGCCACCCTTTACAGCCCTTAAGGCCTTGGTTGGAGTGCACTCTGCGCTCGCCACTCCTCCGGTAAAGCTGTAAAGGCCACCTCACGGCCAACAGCGTAGTCCATTCAAAAAAAAAAAACGCGGGCGTCTTGACCCCCCAATGTTCTAGGGGCTTTAATATCAAAGGGTCCATATCAATTTGACAGCCTAATTAACGTCGGTAGCATTCGGACAAATCTTCCGACTCATCAGTGGGTATCGTCAGCAAAAAACGGTCCGTCAATGTATCCCACGGCTCGATGACATGGGAAGATGGCCTTTACGCTGTTTGGAGCGGTTATTGCCATGCGTACTGGACCTGTTAATGTTTTCGGTAGCGTTTGCATAAAAAGTGTAACACATTTTGTAATAAATGTTACTTTTAGAAATTGTGTAGTTATGGATGCAATATAGCATATTAATGTATGGCATATTAATGGCCGCTCTCGCAACCTAGATGTTCCAGGATGATACCCACACTGGTCATTAAAATATTGATGTGAGCCCGCTAAACTTTGAGCTTAGTTCCAGAAGCTAACGAAACTAGTGATGTGACACATTGGAATGTCTTTAAAAAAACTGTTTTGAATTAGTAGCTTAATTGGCATTCCATTTTATCCTCATAATACTAACTGTTGCAAAGTACAATATGCAACAGTGTCAAATTATAAATAAAAAAAAATGTAATTAACGTGTTTTCAAAGTGTTCATTCATCAATTCACTTAAGTATTGAAACACTAACGACTGTTGTTTGCGAAATCAATCGACACACCATTAATATTTTCAATACAAATTCGCGCTCATTTTTGCACAATCACATCCGAAACAAAACAAAATTGACACATATCTGATGCATTTTGTCAATTAAAATGGATTGTTTTGCTGTCAGTACTTCGAAGTGTCCTTGACCTTTATGTTGTGCAACGTAATGTGCACTCATCCTGTATGTTCGGACATCAATTTGTACGCAATACAACACGATGTATATGCCTATTATTATGTAGAGTCGAGATTTTATCTATTGAGATGTAGCGACGAGATGCAGTATTAAGATTATACGGTAATCATACAAGATTCTATATCCATTTTGCCTTTGAGGGTTTTTAATTAAAGGCGCGGGTAGACTTGTATCAAGACGTGCGGTGGAAAATATTTGCCAAAACCAAAATGAAGTTTACTCATAGAAAAAGATCATTCTTTAACATAATGTAATTTACACCGCGATCGAAATTTGACGCGCAGCCGCGTGGCTTTTATCACAGAAATTTAATCACTATGAACATTAATATAGAGTTCGTTTTTGAATTCTATTGCCTCAGAGTGTATTCAATACTAATCATCTATTTATTTTTATCATGTTCCGTTGTCAAATTATCAAGAATTTTATTCTTCCAAGTAAAATATTGAGCGACTACCCATTTTACATATTATATATTAAGTAATTATTTTTTTATAGCAGTGGTAGCCGAGTGGTCGAACGCACGCTTACGAATCAAAGTGTGCAGGTTCAAACCAAGACTCGCACCTCTGAGATTTATGTGCGAATCTCATTTACATCCGAGATTATCACTTGCTATGAAACGGTGAAGGAAAACATCGTGAGAGAAACCTGCACGTCTGGGGGAACTTGACTAGTTTTCGATAGATATGTGAAATCTGCCAACCCGCACTGGGCCAGCGTGGTGGACTATGGCCCAAATCCCCCTCGCATTGAGGGGAGGCCCGTGCCCAGAAGTGGGCCCAGCGTTAAAAGGGCTGTAGTAGTATATTAAGTAAATTTAATAAATAACCCCGCTCTATATAACTTTAAAGCTTTTTTTATGTACAAGATTCGTTCAAGTAACATACGCATCGTGTGATCTTGCACTGTGGTAATGACGTTTTTTATTTTATTATTATTGGTCCGCTTAAAGTACTTGTAATGTCAGCTGTAGACATTCGAATCTCATGTTTGAATTAAGATTGCGTAGATGTAGCCTCGCGCACACTGCGGCGTCAATACTTACGCGTTTTTTTTTCAAATACCAAAACGAACTATGGCAATATATCAGTGGTAGCCTCGTGGGTAAGAACGCCCGCCTTGAACGTAAGGGGTGCAAGATCAAATCCCGGCCCCACACCCCTGAGATAATTTTCATGTGCGAATGTCATTTTCAATAATGATTATCACTTGCTGAACGGTGAAGGAAAACATCGTGAGGAAACTTGCACGTCTATAGAAAGGCGTGTGAAGTTCACCAACCTCCACTGGGCCAGCGTGGGGGACTATGGCCCAAATCTCCCTCGTATTGAGGGGGAATATGCCCGGTATAATGGCAATAGGCTCGTCCCCTATTACATTGGGACCAAAATACATCGGCGAAGTGTGCCTACCCCATCGGGCATACAGGCGTGATGGTATATTTATTAATGTATTTTATATAAAGGTTGAATTTCGGTGATAAAAGCCACGCCTCCGCGCTCCCGCTGTCAATGTAATTTGGTTGAAGTATTGACTGTTTATATTGGGTATTGGCAAACATGTGTTTTGACGCCCCAGTGTGTGCAGGGCCTAATGGAGTGACCAGACATGTTGGTATTTGAGATCCATTAGGTTTTAAGGTATTAAATGTGAAGGATCGTAACTTTTACGCAACAATAGGTAATGTATTTCTTGTTACCGTTTTTAGTTGTATTATTTACTGTGCAGATAATAATGACTAGTTTTGAATATAAACGCTTCGAGGCATGTGTTAGTGTTGAAATGTACTTACTGAATGATATAGCAACAATAAATAACAAAATCGAACTCAACATCTGGAAAAATCAGTAACATTACAGTTTTGAAAAGGATTTTTGTTTCAAATTCTTAATAAAATACTTGTTATTGTAATTTGTATAAATAGTACCTACACGTACAGTGATTCAAGTCAAACAAATAGTATATTTTAACATTTTAACAACTTTCAAATTATACCTTTATTTAAGGTTGATTTATGAACATATTTTTAATTTGGTAACCTTAAAGATTTTTCTGTATTTTTTTTTTTATCAGTTCACAGTTGACGAAAATATCAATAAAAATAAAATACAAACAAACATAACAACTCTTCTTTTTGAAGTCGGTTAAAAAAACTTAATAAGTATGATAATGAAGTGATGATAAGTGTTAAACATCATCATTTTAAACCTATCGGTAACACAACATTATTATAATCTCCGCATCGTAATAAAGTAATTGCCACAATGACTACAATTGCTTGTATTGGCGTACTTTCATTGTTATTCCGAATCTTCGGTGCATTGCACAACGGCGCCTCGTTTTGCGGAGGTATCATTAATCGTCATTATTTACATAAGCACATCCAAACAATGGGAGCATGGGAACGCGGGGAGTAAGTACACAACGAAAAACGTCTGGTTTTAGTACAAAATGTTAATTGGCGCTGCGCTCCCGCGAAGTGACATCGTGCAGATTTCATCAATGTCTTTATATTTATGAATTCCGGTACATAATATATTACAATTATCTTTGGGCAACGCTCCTCATACCACCATAGAAGAGAAATTAGGTTAGAACGGCGCTAATGACAATTTTGTATGAAAACAGTTGCATACAAGTAAGCAATAAGTGATTAACTGATTATATATATAAAGGTGTACCTATATAAAAAGTATAAATAATTTTAATTTTGTTTCGTACCTTTAAGGTACCTATCCTTATTGCCATAGGCATTTTAAGCTAAATAACTAGTTACCTACTAGCTCATAAGTTACAAAAAAATAATTAATTAATTAATTGAGGGGGCCTGAATCCCCTCGCATTGAGGGGAGGACCGTGCCCAGCAGTGGGACGTTAAAAGGGCTGAAATAGTAGTAGTATTATTCGGCCCTGATGCCCGGGGCCCAAAACAACGGCCTACCCTTGGGGTCGTGAGCGTCTGGGGTGTGGGCGCCGGACGCTCTTAAGTAGACGACGAGCCTGAGGAGGACGGCGGCGAGAGGAGGTCTCTCGCCGCTGTATGCACTGCGAGGGTGCAGGGGTAGCAAACATCTGCTCCCCCCGAGACGAGCTCCTGGGCACAAAGCTTGGGAGCGAAGTACAGAGAGACACCGGTGCGTTCCGGTAGGAGATCCCGGAGTCCCTCTAACGTGTCGAAGACGGCCACCGGGGAGGTTTTAGTGGGTAAGAATCCCACATATCCCAGTCTTCTCCCACACAGAAGACTGGGAATCTTTCTGAAGATTTCCTTCCCGTCAACAAAAAAAAAAGTAGTAGTAGTATTAATTATATGAAAAGGACGTAGGACGTTTTTTATTTATTTAAAAGTGATTGCAAGTTCGATAGCTACCTATTTGAATTACCATGCATTAGAAAAACAAACAATGTACCTATTGTGTTATAATGACAATGAATCTATGTAATTTTACGTCAAATTACAGACAAACTTACCTTTAAACCGGATATATGATTTGACTTCGGAAGTTGTACCTGTAAATTGAAATAAATGGTTAAATTAACTTCACTTCCTTCATCTTTAATAGAATATATAACTGGCAACCTAATTTAATAATATATAGACTTAAAAATAAAGAATACATCGACGCTTGAAAGGCAATCCTTCCTAAGCGCCAAAAATCGTAAAATGAGTAACATATACTACTACTACTACAGCCCTTTTAACGTCCCACTGCTGGGCACGGGCCTCCCCTCATGCGAGGGGGATTCAGGCCATAGTCAACCACGCCGGCCCAGTGCGGGTTGGCAGACTTCACACATCTATCGAGAACTAGACAAGTTCCTTCGACGTGCAGGTTTCCTCACGATGTTTTCCTTCACCGTTTCATAGCAAGTGATAATCTCGGATGAAAATGAGATTCGCACATGAAACCCAGAGGTGCGTGCCGGGGTTTGAACCTGCACGCTTTGATTGCAAGGCGTGCGTTCGACCACATATAAACCATTCGAACGTTTTCAGCGTCGTTTCGTTATAACTCATTTTACGATTTTTTGGCGCTTGGTAAGAATTGCCTTTCAAACGTTGATATAAAAATCACCAGACAACACATACTCACTCAGTATGACGCAAAATTAAGCATTGCTTGGGCTTGCTTGGCTATGGGTACCGTACAATGGACTAGGGGCGATTCCAGTTAGACCCAGTGTAGATTCCAATAAGGCAATATCTAAAATTTTGCGCAGACGGGAATGGATTCTGCAACCTTACGGTAAAGTTAGTCGAGCGCTTAAATCACTGAACCAACCCACTAAATTGATAACTTATAGTAGTTTCATAAATTAGTCCAAGTCCGCACTGGGCCAGCGTGGTGGACTATGGCCTGAATCCCCCTCGCAAGTTGTAGTAGTAGTTAAGTATTCATTGAATAATCTAAGTCCTGTAGGTTCAGCATGACTGGTCAAACTGTAAGCTGTAAAGGCCACCTCACGGCGAACAGAGTAGTCCATTAAAAAAAAAAAAACTGTCACACTTGTCAAGCAAATTATGTCACATGGAACTTTTTCTACTAGACATACTCGGTTTAATTTTGTGTACAATTCTTCTTATTTTTTACGAAATGAACGAAGTGATGATATTTAATGTGATAAGGAATGGCTCCACCTGCGTTTAGCGGGTGTCAAGTAATACATAGCAAGTGTCAAGTAATTAATAGCAAGGGCAAATTCAATAAATACAATTGATGATGACAGTGACAAAGATGGCGGATGACTGGGAGGGTTAATATCTTATTATTTTTTAACGAAATGAGCGAAATGATGATATTTAATGGAATAAGATGAGGAATGGCATCACTTGCGACTAGCGCGGGTATTTCGCCAATGTCAAGTAATTAATAGCAAGGACAAATTCAATAAATACACATTATAAAAAATGGATAACGACAGTGATAAAGATGGCGGATGACCCGGGTTAATATCTTAGATTAACGATATATTGTGACTTTTAACGACAACATCAATGTCAGACGGGATGATAGTGAAAACGATGTCACTGAGAGTATGATTGGAGGCGAGAATTGTTACGATATTATCGATCATGGTTGTAGACGCCCCGGGATTCGCGCGCAATATCCTAGATCTGTAAAATTGATAAATAAATTCGTTCCAAATTCAAAATCACGTTCGATCGCATTCGTGATCTATCGATTGTGTCATTTTGAAATATTTTGAGATCGCAAAAGTCGAAATTTGAATACAGCGTCGTCTCTATTAGTAAAAGTCGTGGTGAACCTTACACGAGGCTAGACATAGACAATTGGAAATGGTTGCAAAACCTTTGGGACGACCTTTTACATGTTATAAATCACAGATGACACCTAAGGGTTGTCAATTTTTGAAAAAAAAAACGGTTTAGAAACTAGTTACGAACCTATCAATTTAAATCTAGAGATGGTTTTAATCCACCATTTTTTATATTTTTTTTTTTTGTAATGCAATGTAATGAATTTCGATTAGAAATACCAACAGATTAGGAGTTTATCCGTATCTTTAACGAAATGACTGAAATTTAGTCAAATAAGATGAGAATTGGCTGCGATTAGCGTATAGGTATTCTGCCAGTTTTATGTTAATAATGGCAGGAATAAATTCAGAAAGGTTGATTACGATATTAGTACAGTTAATAATTTTAATAATGGAATGTTGAAGCTGGCATCCCTAGCCGCGTGACATGCGCGGGCGCATCGTTAGAGGAGAAATTGTGATAGTTCGTGGCTCACGCGCCGCGGATTGAGTTATTCAACACAGCACGTACATTTTGCTATTTATTAATATCGATGTTGGCAATCAATCCTACTAAGCGGCAAAAAATCGTTAAATGTGTGATATATACCATTCGAGCAGCCAGATTTTTTATTACCACTTGCTGAACGGTGAAGGTAAACATCGTGAGGAAACCTGCACGTCTATAGCTTTCTATAGCGTGTGAAGTTCACCAACCCGCACTGGGCCAGCGTGGTGGTCTATGGCCCAAATTTCCTTCGTATTGAGGGGGAATGTGCTCGGTATAACGGCAATAGGCTCGCCCCCTATTACATTGGGACCAAAATACATCGGCGAAGTGTGGGCGCACTACAGTGCACCTCTGCCTGCTCCTTCGGGGAATACAGGCGTGATGATGTATTTATTAGATTTTTATAAAACGCATTTTACGATTAATAAGAATTGCCTTTCAAGCATGTGAACCCGCTTAGCAAAAGACAGGAATACATGGAAATCTTTGTCGATAGACAAGCTATTTCACACAAACACCCAGTTGCCGATCATTCAAATGCAAACTTAATCAAATTAGTTTTAGTTTAGTTAAATTTAGTTTTAGAAAGGTGGCATGTAATAATTAATTGTAAGGAAAGAAACAGCAACAAAGGTTATTTTATTTATGCACTAGTTAATTACGTAATTTGAAGACTCGTGAGTACCTTATTGGTCCATCGCGTCACACTGCGTACGCGCAACTCGACAACTTAGGCACTCTAATATTAGATTACACCAGTGTTACCTATCTAGCATTAAATATTAATTGTTCAGGTTTGGACAACCAGTTTGGATATTAAGTGGTGTTGTGTAAGGAATACCTACCTACTTACTTGATGTTTGACAGAGACTACGAGGTAAGGGGCAGTTTATTGCGAAGGATATAGGTTCTTAGTAATACTTAATACCCATATTTTCTTAGATCTTATTTAAATAGGTATGTATACCAAGTAACGCATAGGTACCTATCGCATGGTCTCACTTATATTTGGATTGAAGGTATCATGTTTTATAAGAATTCAAGTTATGTTACTAGTAACTTCTTATAATTTTTTTGAGAAAAATATAATATAGAAGTCGATACTATATCTATGTCAAATATTTATAAAAGCTTTTTTTTTATTAGATAGGGAGGCAAACGAGCAGACGTTTCACCTGATGGTAAGTGATCAACGCCGCCCATGGCCACCTGCAACACCAGGGGCATCGCAAGTGCGTTACCGGCCTTTAAAAGCTAAAAAATCAATAATGTACTATAATGATTATGTGAAATAATCCCGTGTCTTAAGCCTTTTGACAGTTTAATGCCTGCGAGTTATGGTGCATGCCATAACCCCGCTAATTTTTTGCCAATACCGAAATTAACTTTATTAACTCAAATAAAAAGCACATTTTTCAATGACATCTCATCAAATGTGAGCAAATTTCGATGTATAGTTGCGTGGTTTTTACCATAGGAATTAAATCTTTATCTATATTAATACAGAGTGCATTTTCAAAAGAAGTTAAATTAATCAGCTCGCCCCAAGTGCAGGACATTATAAGCTCTCCTAATTAACTTGATATTAAGCAATCTTTCTGATAAACATCGAACCATTCGATTTGTCTAAAAACAATGATGTTGTTCACCCAAAAAGCAGCCATAAGCATTACTTTGCTTAACAAAGGGTTTCCAATAGAGATTTTATTGTGGCCATTCCGTTTATGGCATATTGTTATGAAAATTTCGACATTACCTATTTGATGGTTCGTAAGTATGCCTGCTTGAGGTGTAAATTATAGGTAGAGCTGTTTTGAAAGGAAACGAGGTATGGTGCTAAGTTGTGGACATGGTTGTTATGTTTGACAGGTTTGTTTGCAAAGCTGTAAAGCTTTAGAACAAATTATCCTGCTTTAACAATGTCAGATATATTTGCAACTAATGAGATATTTTATCAAGAGGGAGCTTTTATTATTATTTCTCAGTCTCAGTGTGACATTGACGTCTAACTAAGGGTCAAGATGTATTAGACTAGACGGGCATCAATAGGCTAATTTCATTCCAGTTTATTGTAGACGTCTTTTTGACAAAGATATCTATAATTTGTAGTATTTGCAACCCTGTCTTGTGTTCATTTATTATTGTACAATTTGATTTTATTGTAGACTGCCGTGAGTATAATTCTTCTCTAGTATTGTGGCAAAGGTGCTGTCTGCTCTCAAGGCATTGCTGCTCCTGAGAATGTATTACTCGCAATTATCATTTTGAAAAGAGTAACCATTGAGTTTCTTACCGGCTCTTCTCAGTGGAAGCAGCATTCCGAACTGGTGGTAGAATCTGACTATTTGTAAGTGCTTTCTGGCCTACACGAATTAAAAAAAAATGTTTTTGATTTTAATTCATCTTGATTCATACGTCATCTTTATCTCCTTTATCGTACATTTTTAATCTAATGTGTATTTATTGAATTTTCTATTTGACACTGGCTAAATACCTGCTATTTGTGGGTGCATCCAAACATGAACTTATTCTATTAATGTAGTGAAAAAAGAATTCCTCATTATGAGGAATAATCATTATTAAGAACTATTTAAGTCCTAAGTCAGCGAGTTATCTATTGAAGTTAAGACAAACTAAATGACATAGGAACACAGTTCATAATATTTTTAAAAATATTTAATTGCACAGTATGGTTGTTAACGTTTTAGTGTAGGTACAAAGTACACAATAAGTATTATAAATAAGTACGTATGTGTTAGGGAAAGCATAGCTCGCGTGTCTACTCGCCGAATGAACGCGTCTATGACGAATGAAAGTAATGAATACATGAGTGTAATCCACTGTAGAAATGTGTCGGGTAAAAAGCATCAAGAAGTTTCTTGCAATTTCTTAACTGACTGCATACATTATTATAAGAAGTTAATGTTGTTTAGTCAAACGTTAATCAGACTAAGTTAAAAAGTATTGGTAGCCTTGTCCGTAGAACGGCCGCCTTGAATGAAAGGGGTGCAAGTTCAAATCCCGGGCCCGCACCTCTGAGATTTTCATGTGCGAATGTAATTTTCAATAATGATTACTACTTGCTGAACGGTATATGAAAACATCGTGAGTAAACCTGCACGTCTACATAAAGGCGCGTGAAGTTCACCAATCCGCACTGGGCTAGCGTGGTGGACTATGGCTCAACATCTCCCTCGTATTGATTCAACGCTAGATAGGAAAGTAAATGATAAGTTGTTAAGAGAAAATGCTTGGACAAGTCCTCGCAAGTAGCACCACGAGCATGACTTGACGAGCAACCATCACTCTCCTCCACCAATGGCGTGGGAAGAGGGTGAATTAAACAGTGAGGCAACTAGATGGCTCATAAAAAAGGTATTTACGAAGTCCCTGTTGACCGCAACATTTCTGCCGCGTTACTGGCCGGCGTGTTTCATATAATCGCCACCAGGTGGTGCGTAATTGTCGTTAGGCAAGCGGTAGTTAGGCAGCCCGCGGCTTGCCTCTAACAGCTTATAATTACCCTCAAGCATTTGGTGACACCTTCAATTGATATATGTGGAAATTGATAGTTAAATGGTAAAAATAATTGTTTAAGTACAATGTGTTTAGAAATAGTATGCAATCATGTTCGTAGATTATAAAATTATTACTCAACTGATAAATTAGGTACATGCTTTTAATGCATATAAATAAACAAGACCCATTATCTTCAAATGACACTATAAAATGTATATTCCTTTATAAAATATGAGTGCTTATAAAATAATAAAGCATCGCAAAACAACATATACTCATCATATGTTCCAAGTAAAACTACCAAATCCAGACCAGGGCAAATTCTGAAATGATATTTTCAAAATTGACTGCTGAGCGGCATCGAAAGCAAACTGTGCACTGAGCCGAGCAGCCAACACACAAACTGGACCAAACTGTCGTCAAGTTTATCAACCGACTTCAAAAAGGAGGAGGTTCTCCAATCGATTGGTATTGCTTTTTATGTATGTACACCGATTGCGCTGAGATTTATGATTCGATTTACGTGATCCTTCTTTAGTTTGATGCGGAATAGTTGCCATAAGGGCCCATAAAAATTCAACATAGTTTGGCCCAGTAGTTAAATTTTATGAGCATTTGCAACGATTATTCACACTAATACATATTTAACAAAAACCGACTTCACAAACCTAGGTGCACTAAAAGCTACAAATAACCTTATATAACCTAGGTTTCTGAAGTCGATTTTTGTTTTTTTGTAATTTTTATTTTAATTACCTTCCGTGAGAAGCAGATTCAAGTCTCAGGCAGTACATTAATATCAAAATACATGTCAAGTAATACTTATATCAATGGTGTAAACAGCTTTGAACTTCAGCTATAAGTAATCTATCTTATTCCATCATGTTGCTTCAACAAGCGATTAGCCGTCTACAGTATTTTAGCCTTCACAGTCACTCCTGTCATTCACACAATTATATGAGTACAGACACCTTTCTCATATTGCTGAGGATATGCTGACCGTGACTTTATGTAGCTGGACTTCGCTTTGTTGGACGTGTGCTCACAGGCACGTCAACACCTGCGCGACCAACATTTTTTTGCCAAACGAGTTTAACTCAAAGAACCCTATTTTTCAACGATGTTTTGTCGTTGATACGAGAGAATTTTGTTAAGTTGTTGTCGCTTGAATTCTGCTACAGAAATTTAATAAAAATAAATTAACCTTTATGTATATCACAGAGTATATATTCAAAAAGCCAATTTCAAGTGAATTCGCTCACCCCAGTGTGTGCAGGGCATCATTCGTGCGAGTTATCTTAACTTAACGTGTCGTGTCTCACTTTTACTTCAAACCGCACTCATGCAATCGCTCCACATTGATCAAATGATATGTAATGGAACGATGATTAGCCTTCACAACCACCTTTAACAGTATTGTCTTAATATTGCTTTGTTTTAATGACAGTTATCTTGATTGATTATATACATAGTACCCGAGGAGGTGGAAATATATAAGAGATGCAAATATTCAAGAAAACGGTAAAGGAACACATTTTAGGGGATTCTTCTCAACCACGCTAGATAGGGCACATCAAGTAAATGTTTCATGTAACTCTGTGTGGCTTTTATTAACGAACTTTCTTATCTCCTGTAGCTTTTAGTATGAAACTACCCTCTTACTATTTGACTTTTTTAACATCTCACGTCTTGCGTTGTTTCCTGCATTGTACTATTAATCATTATTAATACTTTCGCTTAAAACCTATAAACATTGTAAAACCTTGATTACTCATGTCAGTGAATGAATTATAATGTTATTCTTTTGAGAAATAAAAAGTATTTGAACCGTACATAATCCGTCAAGAAAATTACAGGTATTGGTGTCGATTCTGTTCTACACAAACTGCAAGTACACAATATTTGACAGTATTGAAAATATCACCACCATTATTAAAACAATATTATAAGAGGTTGTGTTAAGCCCCTGCGCACTGTTACATGACAATACGAAACACATTTTACGAGATGTTTTACAAGCTTTATACTAGCTTGCAACGTATGTATGTCCGGGTGGAATCTTGCAACTGAATTTTAAATCAGTTATCTTTAACTGACGGAGCTGAAATTTGGTATACACGCTTATTTTGGATGACAATGCATGCTTAGCTATGTGATGTCATTCTAATTCCAATATGGCGGATCATCCAAGATGGCGGAATAGTTTTTTTTTTCTGCACTACCACAGTATGGGTATCAAATGAAAGGGCAATTAACTAAAAGCTGGTTTTTAAAAAGTTTTTTTAACATTGATTTATTTGTGATTTATGATCTGGATATGTCTAGCTACTTCGACCTTTAACGACTATTTTATTGTATCAATTAAATGTGAATTTAATTTGTGTTATATCCGTAAAAAAACACTCGTTTATAATTAATTAATGTAATGAGTAGTTACATATTCATTTGTATTCAACGACAAAGCATAGAGCGAGAGCCGCAGTCGAGTGTCCCTTTTATGCGTTAGATAGAGGATGCGTTCATATTATTATCTATATTATATTTAATATAAAAGAAGCGTTCTCACAATTTGCAACACGTAACTACATAGATAACTTCAGAACTGTAATACGTTCGCAATTCAACAATAAAACTAATTTAGATACCATTTTACGGACCTAAAACAAAATAACAACTTAAAATATATAACACACATGTTCTAAATTGCCTCCAAATTGGACATAGATCGTAAAACGCACATTCTAGAGTAACCTTGCGCATGCGCTGGCTACGGAGCATCGAGAGAGCTTTTGCCCTGACCTTACCCAAGACACTCTAAATAGAGCACTGATCCGTAACTGATACAGATTTGTAGAGACGAATTTGTAAGATATGAACATTTATAAAAGAATTTAATGCGATGTAAAATGTATTTTAAGTATACAAAATGCACAACAAAACACTTATTCTATTTAAATAACATTGTATTGGCATTGTATTTTTATAATATTTTGTAGGTATATTTGTAGCTTATGTAAAAATCTTTAAATACATTTAGTACGCATGGGCAAAGGTCAGGGAAAATTACTGCGAACGAACAAGTCAATATTTTGAACGAACAAATTTTGATCTCAAAACATTCACAAAATGACTTACGCACTGTTAGAACTTCACTGACGATATACACCTTAATATCATGATCATAGAGTACGTTTACGTGTGAAGATAATTATGTTGCTTAAGAGTAATTTTACAGTTATTACACGAACATTGATCATACCACCAAAGAAAAAAAACAAAACGCTGAGACTTCGCTGTCCGTCCGTCCGTCTGTCCGTCTGTCCGTCCGTCTGTCACCAGGCTGTATCTCATGAACCGTGATAGTTAGAGAGTTGAAATTTTCACAGATTACGTATTTCTGTTGCCGCTATAACAACTAAAAGACAGAATAAAATATTTAAGGGGGCTCCCATACAACAAACGTATTTTTTTTGCCGTTTTTATAGATAATGGTACGGAACCCTTCGTGCGGTTTTTTAAGCCCTACACCACATTGGGTACCGGAAAAAATAATTTAGCACTTATAAATTCTTGAAACATAGATTCCAACCATTAGGTGAATTTCGTCCGAGTGGCGATTGATTCCAGTAGCGATTCAACCCAACCGAATTGTTTCAATAATCTATTTAATATGGACAACTACAAGACTGTTAGGATATTATTCTTTAAACCTTTCTTTGACATAATAAAAACGAAATGATTCCACCATTCACCTCCATAGTCTGGCCATTACACGCTAATCTGTGTAATTATTTAGAAAATGCATTTTTTCTTACGTAACTGAGCGACGTGTGTACCGTTTTGTGAATAATTAAAAGCAATAAAATAACAATATTAGTCTCGGAAATGATGTAAAATTTAAATACTCGATTATACGTTGCTGCCGGCTTGTAACCAATGTTGAGGCCGAGAGTATGATTTCCTGAAATTAATTAAAAATGTGGCTTGTCGCCGAAATAAATTATTTATATTTGTAGTGCAGTTATAGCCTGGTTGGTGGAACGCCTTGAACGTAACTGGTGCACGTACAAGTTAGGGACAAGTTCGATTAAAAATTTATACCACTCGATACTCATGCAAACGTACTATTTTGACTTTGATACATCCTGTATAAACAGAGTACCGCTGGTATACAATGAATTAAGGGCTGTCGCATACTAGAGCGTCAAACCTGGCGCGTCCATTTTTTTGTCTAATACCAACACGAACATATAAAAGAAGTTAATTCTTTAACGACATGACATTCGACTGCGCGAATGAATTTAGACCTGTGGGGGCGTCCTTTTTGAGTGCGGAATTCCATTCATTGTTCATATTTAATGTATTTTGGTATTGGCTAAAGCAGTGGTAGCCAAGTAAGCAGTGGTAGCCGAGTAAGCAGTGGTAGCCGAGTAAGCAGTGGTAGCCGAGTAAGCAGTGGTAGCCGAGTAAGCAGTGGTAGCCGAGTGGTCGAAAGCTCGCCTTGCAATCAAACTGTGGAGATTCAAACCCCGGCTCGCACCTCTGGTTTTTATGTGCGAATCTTATTTTCATGCGAGATTATCACTTGCTAAAACGGTGAAGGACAACATCGAAAGGAAACCCGCACGTCTGAGGGAACTTGACTAGTTTCCAATAGATGTGTGAAGTCTGCAATCCGCACCGGGCCAGCGTGGAGGACTATGGCCTGAATCCCCCTCGCATTGAAGGGAGGCCCATGCCCAGCAGAGGGACGTTAAAAAGGCTATGGTAGTTGGTATTGGTAAACGTTTCGACGCGTGGCTTTTGACGCCCCAGTGTGCTTTACGTCTACGTTTTAAGCCACAAGTGTCTTGCATTGCAACAACATTGCCAGTATTCCGCAAATAAACTAACATAGAGTACATGTAGTATTTACTAATCGATTTTAAATAACTCACAGTTATTGCGCGATAGTTGCTCAACGGAGCCGCCACTGTGAACTATGACCCGCACGCTGCGCTGCCGTGCGTGTGCATAATTGTACCTATTACAGATTTTACATTGTATGTAATGGTCTTGTAATTACATTTTGGTTAAGTAAAATTTTGAGAATGTTTACAAATAAATTATCAGTGGTGTTAATAATCCATAATTAATAAAAATAATCTAACCATGACTGAATGAACCATGTTAAATTAACAGTTCTTTAGTAAACGCTTGTGAAAGTGTAATTATGTAGTATAATTCTAAAAAGCAGTGGTAGCCGAGTGGTCGAACGCACGCTTTGCAATCAAAGTGCGCAGGTTCTATCCCCGGCTCGCACCTCTGGGTTCCATGTGCGAATCTCATTTTCATCCGAGATTATCACTTGCTAAGAAACGGTGACGGAAAACATCGTGAGGAAACCTGTGTGCCCGGTATAATGGCAATAGGCTCGCCCCCTATTACATTGGGACCAAAATACATCGGCGAAGTGTGGGCGCACTGCAGTGCGCCTCTGCCTACCCCTTCGGGGAATACAGGCGTGATGATGATGATGATGTATTATAATTCTAAATTTTTGTCTCTTGCCAGAAACGGTTAGACCGATTTTGAAGGGACTTTAACTGATCGACAGCTGATGTTACACAGCATAACTTGGGCCACTTTTATTTTATTTTAGCTAATAAATTATGGTTTCCAAATTCCAAGCGAACGGAGTCGCGTACACAGTGACTCTGCACAAATAATACTAGCACGAACGAATTCACCATTCTACTACTACTACTACTACTACTACTACAGCCCTTTTTAACGTCCCACTGCTGGGCATGGGCCTCCCCTCAATGCGAGGGGGATTCAGGCCATAGTCCACCACGCTGGCCCGGTGCGGGTTGGCAGACTTCACACATCTATCGAGAACTAGTCAAGCTCCCTCAGACGCGCTGGTTTCCTCACGATATTTTCCGTCACCGTTTCTTAGCAAGTGATAATCTCGGATGAAAATGAGATTCGCACATGGAACCCAGAGTTGCGAGCCGGGGTTTGAACCTGCGCACTTTGATTGCAAAGCGTGCGTTCGACCACTCGGCTACCACTGCTTTCATTCACACATTCACCATTCACCACTTGAAAATATCGCCACTTCAATCACCTACATTTATAATGTACATAGCTACTTTATTCACATTATGTAATACTGACAGGGTGTTGAATAAAATTCGCATTTTAAGCGAGAGCGGCAGCCATTACTGAGATGAATGGGTGTTCCTTCTTTGAACATATTGTACGTAAGTGATTTTAATGGGCCGTGCTATATCATCAATCCGGATCACGACTCGTGTACCGATATCCATACATTTTTCATCAGTAATATTGCTATAATATAGACAATGATACTTGTGTTACTTATAATATTACTGATAGTGTAGCAACCCCCAATATATTGTAAAATGCAACTGTTTTAAGACTATATATAAATGTATTGCTATAGCAAAATTGGTTGCACTTTATGTCATAAAAAATGCTGCTTATTATGGCAAAGCTTTTAACAAATAATCAATAGCGCTCACAAATAACCTTATTATTTCGTAAAAAGAAATTTTATATTCACATACACCAATACAGGTACATCGGTTAAAGGCGAATTGAATTGAGTGCCATTTTGATGACTTTGCACGAAACTCAGCTCAAAAGTCGGAGAAAAATTCGCTGATTCCAACGATACAGATAACTCAATAGCGCGCAACATGGCGCTTGAGCCACTTCGCCTTTACCAGTCCAAATGAATCGTCAATAAACCAAAAATAATATTAGTATCTCTACCACCCATTCGTAATGCATATCCTATTCAGAAGAATGGGCAAGAAACTCCAAAGGTTACTCTTTTCCAAAAGGATTAATACAGCTTACAATTTTGTTCTATTTACTTAATAGTCTCATCGTAAGTTTTACAGTGTTCTATTCTGTGTCTTAACTAACCTTAATTACTATCTTACATAACATAATCAAACACTCCAGTTCATGACTCAAGTACCTACCAATGATTACACGCTAATGATCCGCCAATTAATACTCAATTACTCAATCATAACTCGTGATTTATATACCAATTGTCAATCAGACAATATAACGCCCTCACCATACTGTGGCAAGCTAACTCACTTAACTATTTAAAAAACCGGACAAGTGCAAGTCAGACTCGCGCACGAAGGTTTCCGTACCATTATCTATAAAAACAAGCAAAAAAATCACTCTTGTATGGGAACCCCCTTTATATTTATTTTCGTTATATATAGTTATATGTATTGGAAATATAGTGCTCGAGGAGAATGCTCCACCTTTCTTGGTTGCAGCGGGGCATCAATGTACCGATCCTAAAATAATTACGAATAAAAGAGAGACTATCATCCACAGTACAGCTCAGGATCCTCCGATACTTTGGCCATGTGTCACGGCGACCAGCAGATGCCATGGAGAGACTTGTTGTCCAGGGCAGGGTAAATGGTAACAGACCTCGCGGACGTAGCCCCATGCGATGGACTGACCAAATTAAAGCGCTGTCTAAGACCCCTCTTAATGAATGCGTCCGCCAGACATCGGTTCGGTGGAGGAGGACCATCAAATCTATAATCGATTGAACATGACCACGACTGCTCTGACGTACACCGACCAAGAAGAGAGAGATATATAGTTTCGCGCGCCTTGACGCACCTGTGTGCGCAGGGCTAGCTATAATAGATTGATTATAATAGTATGTGGATTGATTATAATTTAAATCTGTGTTCGTTGCAATATCTTTTGATAATACCGACCAGTGTTGCTTGCTGTGAGGTATAAGCGGAAGCGGAAGGATTTTTATACCAAATAGATATATCCATAGGTATAATGGTGTTAATGACTCAATAAAGACATGAAAAAAGGCTGAGTATGCTTTTAGGGCTCCGTACCTAAAAAAAATATCCCGTATGGAATCACTTGTTTGTCCGTCTGTTTGTCTGTTAAGGCTTATTTTCTCAAGAACGTGTAAAGGTATGCAGTTGAAATTAATGCCAAATACTCCAATCTGCAATCCCGTACCGCTGTATAAAGCTAAAACGCCTAAGTGGACGCAATCCCATTAGGCCATTTATGCCGCATATTTTAACTCACACGGGAATTAATATCTATGGGGTACTTTTAGTTGACCTACAATAATGACATTTGGCAAGAAGTAAAGGGAAAAATCTGAAAACCGTAAATTTGTAGTCACTCACACAAAAGATGAGTCTTTAATATTATTTTTCATATTAATTTTTGTCAAAAAATACGAGAAAGTTTGTACGGGATTCTCAGTACGCGAATCGGACTCGCTCTTGGCTGTTTCTTACGCCACCACCTGTTTCTATATTTTATTTACTATACGATTTAAATGGTACCCAACAGTTTAAGTTTTCGCTAGTCGCTTATAACTTGTGACAATCATACTCAAATGATGATATTTTGCAATCATTATGTTTATTTAGCGGTGTTGCCCAGTAGCGACCTTTAAGGGAAATTGCGCGGTCATCTTGCGCCTGTATATGCATTTGTATGGCGACCTATAAGTGCTATAATCATTACATATAGTATATATAGATATAGTATATAATCATCTTTTAGATGATGAAGTGCTACTTGCCGTGTTTTGTGTTTTACAAAATATTATTTATGATTTCACGAATATATTATGCTAAGATGCTTGTACAGCTCTAGACAATAGCTGAACGGACAGAGGCCATAGTTCAAGACCTGACTTTATTGAACTTTGTGTCAAACGAAGTAGATAGCAAAATACTAGATGCCTACTTTCGTAATACCAAAACGAAGTCACTAGCTATATATTATTTCGTTCTACATATACTCACGCCTGTATTCCATGGGGATAGGCAGAGGCTACCGTTTGCCACATGCTACAATCCTGACATGCTTCTTTCGCTTCAACCACAGTCATACACTTAATCCGTATACTGTTAAAAGTCTGTCAGCTTACCCGAATTTATTTATATTAAGAAACCTTGTAATGACATACAGTTTGATTTATCTACCGCAAATAATGTGTTGTCGGAAAAAAACAATAAATTTTCAGTAAAAGTTAAAAACCGCGAGTAGAAAATAATCGTGCGTGCAAATGTCATATAAAAGACATCAACGTGCGCGGCTGGTTTCGACTTAAGTAACATTTCACGAAATGACTAATTAAAATATTAATTGTTTGGTTTATGTTATTATAAAACTATTCGCAGCTGAAAAAAAATTATCATTGACAAAAAGAGCAATCATTCTTTAAATAAATCACATTATTTCCTAACATCGCCGTATTTGTGATTTTTATGTTCTGCTATCTTTATTACAGTTATAAAACTACTTTTTATAATTAGTAGTGTAGTGTAGTACGAAAATATTAAGTAATTTTATTAAAAAGTTTAAAAGTTATTTAAAAATGATGTGGGAGTGACTATTTTGTTTGTTACATAGGTACATAGTTAAGGACATGAGAGTGAGCGCAGCGATTGTGCGCGCGCGCCGCGGCCGACGACACCGCGCCGCCAAGGATGGCAAAAATGTCACGAGGAACTGCGCAGATCGGTGATTATATTTCGTATTTTTCTGGTGCCCACATTATCCAAAAATAGAACATGTTATTAAATTTTATTTAAAGTATAAATGCTTAAGTAATTTTTATTTGCATCCGTTAAAATAGTATACTTGTTTATTTGTCTGAAAGAATATTTAAGCTCACAGGATAAAGTTGAGCAACTCGTGTTCAACTTTTAAAAAATCTGAAAAAAATACGCACGTAGTAAAGGTTCACTGACGTTATGGTAAAAAAAACATTCTGTACGTCTACTACTACTACTACAGCCCTTTTAACGTCCCACTGCTAGGCATGGGCCTCCCCTCAATGCGAGGGGGATTCGGGCCATAGTCCACCACGCTGGCCCAGTGCGGGTTGGCAGACTTCACACATCTATTGAGAACTAGTCAAGTTCACTCAGGCGTGCAGGTTTCCTCACGATGTTTTCCTTCACCGTCTCATAGCAAGTGATAATCTCGGATGAAAATGAGATTCGCACATAAATCCCAGAGGTGCGAGCCGGGGTTTGAACCTGCACACTTCGATTGCAAGGCGTGCGTTCGACCACTCGGCTACCACTGCGGCTACGTCTGTGTTATGCAAATTGAACAACATTTCCGACTCATTAAAACAAAGTATTGATCTAATAGCAGTGGTAGCCGAGTGGTCGAACGCACGTCTTGCAAATCAAAGTGTGCAGGTTCAAACCCCGGCTCGCACCTCTGGGATTTATGTGCGAATCTCATTTTCATCCGAGATTATCACTTGCTATGAAACGGTGAAGGAAAACATCGTGAGGAAACCTGCACGTCTGGGGGAACTTGTCTAGTTCTCGATAGATGTGTGAAGTCTGCCAACCCGCACTGGGCCAGCGTGGTGGACTGTGGCCTGAATCCCCCTCGCATTGAGGGGAGGCCCGTGCCCAGCAGTGGGACGTTAAAAGGGCTGTAGTAGTAGTATTGATCATGTAAGTGAGATAATTACACGCTAATAAAAACAACAGAAAAAAACGTATCTTATTCGTATCAAAGCACCCACATAAGCGTATCCGTCGCGTCCCAAATACGTACATAAATAAAGAAATTGTGCAAGTGCTAAGTGTTCGTGAGAACAACGCGCGAAATCAATTGACAACTTCCTTTTCAACGTTTATATGTCGGTTAATTAAATAAATGCTAATTATAATAACACTCACCCGGGTCGGATTCTTCACACGAATGTAGAAATATTCACAAACTGAGTTATGTCACTTTGCCACTTGTAGTTCACTTGCGTGCTTAGAAACTGCTTTTAATATTAAACAAAAACCTAAATACGGGTTCCAGAAATTTTGAATCAAAATCAATTTCGAAAGTGGAATGTGATACGGGATTAAAAACTTCCAATTTTAATTTTTACTTTTTTTTTGTTTATTAATAATGTTAATGATTAACACCTAATAACATTATAGCACATTTCCTAGATTGTATAACGGATTCATAACGTGAGTAGCAAGAACTGAAGTCTACCTAGAACAATGCCTTCACACGGCGGCTAAAAGTCCTACACTTACGCAAACACGGCACATAATTAGGTTTGTTTTTTTTAACATTTAAACATTTGGACAATGTCTAACATATTCGGATAAAACAATGTTTGTGGAAAAAAAAACTATTGTCAAGTTTGTGACGTGAGAGGATAAGCTTATCCGTGGTTTTACAAAAAGTTGGTTACAGTAGGCAAGTTTTTATTTGTGTGTATTTTTTAGATCCGTATATAAGAATTATTATTTTACTGCGTAAACCCCGTAAATCGTTAAAAAATCTAAATCAGGATATTAAAATAGTCATAAAGAACATAATATAGTAAAAAATATATTTTATTTATACTTAACCCCTAATAAGAGTATCGCTACAAATAATTTTATTATAAACTTTCAATAAGTTAATAGGTTTGTTAAATTTAGAATCTACCCCTAGCAAAATATAGCTAAGAGGTCATTGAAGAAAATGAACAAGATACGAAATCGAAATAAAGATTCAAATATTAGAAGCAGTTTTAAAAATAAAATTAAAAAATAATAAAAATACCGATAAATCCCGTTGGTTTTCACGACGCGTGTGAAGATGCGCAGCGACGGCCGGCCGTCGACGATGACTGCGTGGTGTGCGCGCGCGCAGCCCGCCTCTCGCCGAGGTGGTGAGGATCAACTATTGTTCTCTTTATTAGGCAAACTTTATACAATGATCTACGGGCCCCGGTGTGTAGTTAGCGCTTATTATATTGCCCAATTGACGGCTTTTTAAAAATATCATCTGCTATACCCCAGACTCAGATTCGAGATGTCGTGTTATCCTTTCGTATCGTGACTTACTACATTTTATTGAAAGGTGCTCTTGGTGACTGCGTTTTGCACTCATGACGTAGTCTCTACGAGTCACAACAGCAACACTAACCATTCGAATTAATATAATATACTTAAGCCATTTACTACGACTCAATATCACGAGACAACAATATCCCAAACTAAACAAAACTTGTATTATGAGTGGAAAAAACATACAATGGACTGAGGTCGATCCCAGTTAAATCCAGACTAGAGCAAATTATATTTAAGCTGATGACGGGATTCGAACCTGCAACCTCCCGGTGCAGTGAAGGGCATACGTTCCAACCACCTATCCGTCTTAATGTCCGAAAAGATACTACACATCTTAGTAGGATTTTCTATACATTTTAGTGCAACGGTTTCTGTCCAAGTAGGTTACATACGAGTATGATGCCAGCGGGGCAATTGTCGCGAGATCACCATCATCTTTATTCGAGATATCTCGAAACAAAACAACAAATTGGTCGTATTTTTCCTACATATCTTGAATATAGATGATGTCTATCATACGAAAATCGGGCCCCTGCGAGGCGATTTTTGTGCGATCGACATTCGACATCAATAAGAGATATGTCGAAACAATAGAAAAAATACGACCAATTTGACGTTTCGATTCGACATATCTCTAATAGAGATGGATGTCGATCGCCCCGCTGGTCGCATACCTAAGCAATGTAAGTAAGTTTGAAATCTGCTAATTTTCCTAATAGAGTTATGTTTGAAATCACACACGCCCACGTGTGCTTACAATAGTGCTAAATTGCCCTTTTTTATTCACGAAGTTTTAGTAAATATCCACGTGTCAATGAAGTGGCACAATACCTGGTCAGTGACAATTACACCGGAAACTTATATTCTAATCTGTAGATTTGCCTTCCTCCCTTTTCCTCAGCTCATGTGAATTAACATTTTACGCGTCGCGCTCTGTTAGTATCAATAGTGGCGTCGCGATGCTGTTATTATTTTATAGGGGCGTCGCGATGCTGTCATTATTTTATAAGGCCGTCGCGATGCTGTTGATAATAACCTCTCGACACTTTTATAAAAATGAAACTAGCGTCGTGACGCCAGTATTAAAAATTATAAGAGCGTCGTGACGCCACTATAAAATTATCGTATAAAATTATCGTAATTGTCTTGACGCCTTTACAAAAAATTATAGGAGCGTCAAGATGCCACTTTAAAAATTTCTAAGAGCGTCTCGACGCCACTATAAAAATTATAAGAGCGTCGCAACGCCATGATAAAAATGATAATAACCTCTTGACGCTTTTATAAAAATGAAACTAGCGTCGTTACGCCAGAATTAAAAATTATAAGAGCGTCGTGAAGCCATTATAAAAATGATAATTGCGTCGCGACGCCACTTTAAACAATTATTAGGGCATCAAGACGCCATTATAAAATGATATTAACGTCGCGATGCTACTATTTTAAATTATAAGACCGTCGCGACGTCACTATAAAAATTATATGATCGTCGCAACGCCACTATACAAAAAAATAAGAGCTTCGCGCTGCCACTATAAAAAATATAAGAGCGTCGCAACGCCACTATAAAAAAATAAGAGCTTCGCGACGCGACTATAAAATGTATAAGAGCGTCGCAACGCCACTATACAAAAAATAAAACCGTCGCGACGCCACTATAAAAATTATAAGAGCGTCGGAACGCCACTATACAAATAATAAGAGTTCGCGACGCCACTATAAAAATTATAAGAGTGTCGCAACGCCACTATACAAAAAATAAGAGCTTCGCGACGCCACTATAAAAATTATAAGAGTGTCTCAACGCCACTATACAAAAAATAAGAGCTTCGCGGCGCCACTATAAAAATTATAAGAGTGTCGCAACTCCACTATACAAAAAATAAGAGCTTCGCGACG
Organism: Ptilodon capucinus; assembly: GCA_914767695.1. Taxonomy (NCBI): domain Eukaryota; kingdom Metazoa; phylum Arthropoda; class Insecta; order Lepidoptera; family Notodontidae; genus Ptilodon; species Ptilodon capucinus. Next base: position 669,313 of record OU611828.1, read on the forward strand.
CCACTATAAAAAATATCATCGACGACACTATAAAATAATAACAGCGTCGCGACGCAACTGTTAAATAATAAAAGCGTCGCGACGCCCCTTTAAAATAATAACATTGTCGCGACGCCCCTTTTAAATAAAAACAGCGTTGTCATTGTCATTTTACAGTGGCACCGCGACGCTGTTGTCATTTTAAAATGTCGCTTACTACGTATATGTCATGACGCCACTTATAGGACGACGTGACGCCCTCTATACAAAGTCGCAACGCTCTCTGTAATATGTGGCAACGCTAGATATAACGCACATCAAAGGTAACAAAAGTGCGGTGCAAAGCCACAAAATTTTATTTAATGACGGAATCAACACCTAAAATCAATATACCTGATATATTTTACCCCTAAGGCTCCACCCGTGATGTGCAGACATCACGGGTAGAGCCGACTTGCATAGATTTCAGAATCTTTTGTATGAGCTTTGCAATAGCGCACAATACGCGCCGGACAATGCATAATGTAGAGCTGAATGGTTCATGATTGAGGATTATGTTCGTCTGGACATCGGCTGCGGGTGAAAGGACCGGCTTCCGACACGTGACAGTCGTAACATAACATCACTCGAGTCATTGATGATATCCAATGCTGGGTTCCAATAAAAACAAATCGTTATCGGTAAGAACAATTAGTAACGAGCCGTAACAGGCATTGGGAGCGTTACTTATGAACAAATGCTATTCAGAATGAGTGAATAAGTTTTTAGCTTCTAAAGGTTTTAAGTTTTTTTTTTAATTGGCGCAACACCGCTCCGAAAACACATGTTACTTGAGAACTATCTTTGATATGAATTTAAACCCAATAGAAGATCATAAATTAGTTTATATATATCAGTGACAATTATTATTCCTCTTTCATATACACTATAAAGAATGTAACAGAAGTACAAATAACATTTTTGCTTCATATATGATAACTGATATGTAGATACTTAGTGAAGGTAATTTCTGAGTTTCACACCTTTGAATATTTGTCACAGGTATCGTGTTGTGGACTTAGGGCACACTCATAATCCTATTCAATAGTGCAAATTAGATTAACGAAAGGTGCCTACTAATATTCAGAAAACAGAACTGGAATATTTAGCTTTGGACTAGAGATATTTTAAATATTTTTAATTCACAGCGAAAAAAATAATTAAATATCATGATCGAATTTTGATCCATTTTTTATACCATTCGGTTGTATGTTCATGCAAACGGTAAAGTACTTCGGACTTCTAAAACACCCAGTATATAGAATATTATGCATGAAAGATTACAAGATTACTATTAAAATCTAAGTACCGACTAGACTAACGAACTATTATCTAACCACTGATTAACTCACTAATCTTGCTTAATACCCCCAAACTCTGTTGCTAGCTGGTAAGAACATTTTCTATACGTACTAACTGTTACTGTTTCTCTATAGACTCCTCCGGTAAAGCTGTAAAGGCCACCTCACGGCCAACAGTGTAAGTCTTTCAAAAAAAAAAAAAGTTTCTCTATATATAGAAATAACAGTGTTCAGATTAGTGCTTCTGGCCGTGCTGTAAGCATTTATATTTAAGCTCCCAATCCATTTATCGATCTTTCTAAGACCCAAACAATATTAAAAACTTTGAATTATTAATAGCAGAATTGATAAGGAGTTTATTAACACGTTCAACATAATTTGTCAATGACCAAAGCTTTGGCCGAGAGGTTGACATATGGAAGCCAATATTTGCGTATTTTTAACCGACTTCCAAAAACGAGGAGGTTCTCATTCGGCCGGTATGTTGTATGTATTTCTAGCTTTTTAGTGCACCTAGGTTTTTGAAGTCGGTTTTTTTTTTTGTTAAAAAAATATTTTTAAATCCTATATAATCTGATATATATTAGATGTTGTTAGAGTAAATTTGTCGACTACTCGGTGTGGTCTGAGTGTAGGTCGCTTGGGTCACTGTACTAGATGGTAGGGGGTTCGATTTCCAATAATGACATATTCCGGAATAGCCTTTTCGGAATTTTCCCTGGGCTTAATGTAACTGGGATCGCCCCCAGTCCATTGATGGTACCTATAGTACAAGCTTAGTTTGGGACCTTACGATGAGTATGTGTTAATACTCTAGACAGCTTACTCCAGTAACATAATAATCCCATCGTTACGTAGCTACGCCGACACAGACTGATAGTCACTCAGCAGTGTTTTATTGCTGCCAAACAACAATGGCTTAGTTTATGGTGGTCTACGCGATGGTATAAATATAATGGTGCAAGTTACGTGCGGCTCGACCCAGGAACTGAACCTGGTACTGAATGAGACATGGTGTATTAGTAGATAGAGTATGGATATAGATATCATGTTTGCTGATCAGCTTCCTATGCAAGTAATTAATTAATACTCCATTTTTAGGGTTCCGTACCCAAAGGGTAGAACGGGAACCCTATTACTGAGACTTCGCTGTCCGTCCGTCCGTCCGTCCGTCTGTCACCAGGCTGTATCTCATGAACCGTGATAGCTAGAGAGTTGAAATTTTCACAGATGATGTATTTCTGTTACCGCTATAACAACAAATACTAAAATACAGATTAAAATAAATATTTAAGGGGGCTCCCATACAACAAACGTGAATTTTTTGCCGTTTTTATAGAATATGGTACGGAACCCTTTGTGCGCGAGTCCGACTCGCACTTGGCCGGTTTTGAGAATACATATTCTATTATTTATTGAACATACATAAGTATAATAATATCAACACAGATAACACAATCTCCATAAACGGTTTTTACCAAACAATATTGTTATTCTGAGATATGACACTTTTATACTAGTATACTTTACGAGTATAATTGTCAATGAAGAAAAACATGTAATAATGTAAATCCTAATGGGAAAAGAGCAACCATGCAGTTTCTTGCCCATTCTTTACCATAGGAAATGCATTCCGAATGGGTGGTAGAGGTACTATTATTACTCTTTGTATATTGACTATTCATAAGTGCCTGTATTGGTTTATTTGAATAAAAAAAATCTGATTCTGATTTGTTACCAAGTTGTTGTCTGGATTAAACATATATTTTATGTTTTCTGTAACTACTAGTGTACTAGTAACATCCAACCTAATTTTAAGACAAAGCCGGAAACCCCTTTGGTTAAACCTAAGCTTGAAAGTCGGTCTGACCCTGAAAACCAAAATCCGGAGGCCGAGTGCCGAAAGCCGTTGGAGTCCAAAAGCAGAGTTGAAAGTTGGAGGCCTAATACGGTAGGCCGAAAACTGAAGCTCGCTGACTTCACCTGTACACAAGGGTTACATTACTGGCAATTATTTAGTTTCACGCGTCGGCGGCAGCGTGTCGGATCCGACAGATGACGGCGTGACCTTGACCTGTTGGGTAAACACCTCATTATCTAAGTTTAGATATGGTCCGATAATATGACTGAATTCGTTACGGTGGTGTAATCTATCTATTTTATTAACATTCGAAGTGTGTTAATACTGTAGTAGCTACATCCCTGCCTATCCCTCCGGCGAATACAGGCGTGAATGAGGATGTATATTATAATCCACATGCAACACCGAGTAAAACGGTTTGACAAATTGTGCCGATTTCTGTTTTGTTGTCTTCGTAATTGCCAGCACCCTAAGCATATGTAGACATAAGTTTTATCTCTTTCAACTGTCAGATTTGTCGAGAAAATTACGTCACTTCGAGCTTTTTGTTCTGAATATGCCTTGGTGTGACGTCATTTTCTCGTCTTCTACAGGGCCAGGACAAGGTTTATATGAATGAAATCTTTTGGGAAATTTACGGGAAACGTCAGAAATTTGTCTGGCATTTCGTTATAAATTAACAGGATTACTGTTGGAGGAGCTGGTAAAAAAAATTATAAAGATAAAAGCAACCGCTCAGTTTTGTAGATGGATTGAAATTTCAGTAAATTTTAAGGATAAAGTTTCATAAAACGTATCCCATTAAAATTGTGTTTAATTCTCATTTCAAATAATTATTCTTCCATTACGAAATGTAATTTTCAATTTTATTCGCGGTGCGCATTCCAGTCAATGTCAGTAGATTAAACGCAAACGAAACGCACAAATTAATGACTATCATTATGAGGAAAATAATATTAAAGTTGCATTATTTGTCCTTGATGCTGAAGAGCTTTCGTGACTGTTTTAGTCTTAGTTTTTAAACAAAACCACAAAAAAATGTAACTAAGCATCTAAATAAATGTATAAGCCATTATAGCTTTAATCTCGTTCGCAATAAGATTAGTTTTTACACTAACTACAGTGCAGAATACAACAAAAATAGTTCAGCAGTCAGTAAACTATTGTACCATTTTCTACGAGTCTAATCAAAGCCCCATAAAGGTGAAAGTCGTAAAGCAAAAAGATTTGCCCCATTTCATTAGTCGTAGAATAGACGTTGACAAATGTCAGCGACAATTAACTGTGTTGCCATCGCCGAAGAAAGATGAAATGCCGCTTGCAAGCTGCGGTTAATGTTTAGAGCAAAAATGTTGAAGAATCTTAATAGTAGGATGTAATTGGGATAGACCTTGAATTAAAAATGTGTTTCAAATGAAGTGATGGTATACCATACCAACTGCATATATGCAATGGGCACAGCTGACGGTAGTATACATGCCAAACAAAATGCTTTTAGTCATTGACCATTTATCCTTCCAACAAGCGCCTTAATTCTACCAATACCTACTATCTTTGTAGTATAACAACGGCTTCACTTTATAATGCGTACTTTTTTACAAAGATAGCTAGGTTATAACCAGTGTAAACATTAGTAATTTTTGCTACCTTGTCGCCATTAGACTAGTCGTATTCTGGTTAACATTAATACAAGATGTTATTTTCATATATTAAAAATGTAGGCATTAGTCATACTACCACTATTTCATTAGTAGATTTGGATCCCAGGGCTTTTGTGTTATTATGCGAATAATATACTACCTACCATTATTTTAGGAGATGGAGATACGTTCAGGCACAAACTATACATAATCACGCCTGTATTCTCCGAAGGGGTTGGCAGTGGTGCACTGCAGTGCGCCCACACTTTACCGATGTATTTTGGTCCCAATGTAAGGGGCGAGCCACATTCCTCCTCAATACGAGGGATATTTTTTGGCTATAATCCAACACGCTTGGTCAGTGCCGGTTGGTGAACTTCACACGCCTTTCTGTAGGTGCGTAGGTTTCCTCACGATGTTTTCCTTCACCGTTGCATAATAAGTGGTAATCTCGGATGAAAGTTAGATTCGCACATAAACCCAGAGGTGCGAGATGGGGTTTGAACGTGCACACTTTGATAGCAAGACGTGCGTTCGACCACTCGGCTACCACTGCGCAATAAATACAAACTAGTTAATTTGTATTTATTGCTGTACTACCGGCGAATTAGTCGACTGTAAAACTAAAAATACATACTTCAGGTACAGTTGGTGTTGGTAAACTTATCGAACAAAGTAATTTGTTTAATAACTTACGACAAATGATTACATCAAACAACAGTTGACACTATTTACCGACTTTTACTCTTGTACAAATTTCTTTAAATGCCAGTAGACATGTGTCCATGTGTCCATGAAATCACGGTCCCTGTATTGCGTTACGCTAATTATAGACCGTACGTGACTATCGCCCTAATGTGTGGCAACCTGTGACCCTTTTGTTTTAAGCGTGTGCCTGTTGAAAATTGGAATTTGTTACGGGTCGATGTCATACATCATACATCATCACGCTTGTATTCCCCGAAGGGGTAGGCAGAGGTGCACTGCAGTGCGCCCACACTTCGCCGATGTATTTTGGTCCCAATGTAATAGGGGGCGAGCCTATTGCCATTATACCGGGCACACAGGTTTCCTCACGATGTTTTCCGTCACCGTTTCTTAGCAAGTGATAATCTCAGATGAAAATGAGATTCGCACATGGAACCCAGAGGTGCGAGCCGGGGATAGAACCTGCGCACTTTGATTGCAAAGCGTGCGTTCGACCACTCGGCTACCACTGCTACTACTACGGGTCGATGTAGCCTGCGTTAAGGCAGTTATCCGAAAATCTGTGACGTGCTAGTTAGAGACAAACTTTAAGAGGATATAAATAAAACGCAATTTTGTATAAAAATAATTATTTATATTGCAAGGCATGGGTGACACCTTACATGCGCCAATAGTGGGTAATCCAGCTGCTCTCGTAATCGAGAGGTTCCGGGTTCAATATCGGGAGTATTAGTAAAGTGATAAGCTCAGCTTGTTAGTAGTAAAAAAAAACCTGATTTAACAATTATTGGCCGGAGTAGTACCAAAATTTATTTATTTGGTACTTAACTAAAACAAAGAATACGTTCCTTGTTTTTTTGCCGTCAAAAATATAATGTAATAAGATGAGAAACGTATTCTGGCAGTGTCTAGTAATTAATAAATTTAAATCGGTGATGAAGTGAAAAATATGGCAGATGAATCATGCATTGAATAATCTACTTACCTATACAGATTAATTTAATTCGTACAGTCATTGTTATCTAGCTAGACCATCCCACAAAGTCTAAGGTCTGAATCAATCATGTTGTAAATATAAAAACAGGATGGTTGTAAAAAGCAATGTTACCGTGGGAAATCTAGTTTCTCATCTACAAAACGTCGATTGAAAGTTAGGCAAAATATCCATAATTTATCTATGAGCCAAACGCATTTGCCATCGTTCAATGATTTCAGTTAATTTCCTAGTTCTTATTACGAGGGAATAAAGCGTAATTTGTTTTGTCCTATTGACATTTTGAGATTTTTGAAGGCATTGTTATGTTGGGAATTGTAACAATCAGCAATTTTATGATGTAAGCGATCGGACATTGGACTAACGCATCCAAGTATTTATTAATATTTTCGGGACAGTTTTTAAACTTGTATCAAATAATTTATTTTGTTAAGGCCTACAGGGGCACTTGTTAGTAGTAACTATGTTAGTATCGGATCGGATTGTGATCTTGACGGAGAAGATCCGAAAAGAACCTCGGCAGGATTGTTTTTTTTTTTTATCACTAAGATTTATATCTCTTAAGGATTTAATAATGATTATATGATGTAGATTAAATTACTTAAATACATTAACTATATTAACAATTTTGAGATAACTTATTGCCTAAGTATGTTACCAGCCAGCATTGAAACGAGTAAAACAATGAACTGTAGGATAATAATTTAAAACAGCGGTAATACGAGAGTCATCCGCCGTCTTTATCACATTCATCACCTTTTTTAAATATAGAATGTGTATTTTTTTAATTTGCTTTTGCTGTTAATTCCTTGACGCTGGTTGAAATACCCGCTAACCGCAGGTGGAGTAATTCCTCATCCTATTCCCTTATTAATGTTACCATTTCATTCATTTCGTAAAAAATAAGCGGTTATATGAAAAAAAAGGTTAAATATTTGTTATTCCGATTCGGTGCCTTATATTTAGGCATAGGCGAAGAAGAAAACGGGAATAAATGTCTCTCATTAAAATCTTAACAAGCTGGACACCCCACAACTCAATGGCGCCGTTCGCAAAGAAATGTCTGTTACAATATGGTTACAATACTGATTGAATTAATTGGGTTTCGTTTGGAGATGCGTATGAATGAACACCCTGCAGCGCGCGCTCACATTATCAGGTTACTGTACCAATCCGATTATGAAATAGTAATGTCTATTCTCTTGTAGCTACACATAAACTGTCTACCTACCTGTCATCTGCCATCTTTACGACTTGACATGTGCAGTCTTTTCTTCCATTAAATTTCATCTTTATCGACGACATCTTCAATTCGACATCAATCTCTATTAGAGATATCTCGAATCGAAACGTCGAATTGGTCCCAATTTTTGTTTTGTTTCGACATATCTCTCGTACCCATAGTACAACCCCCTCACACCAACTGCCTAAGCCGAGGTCGTGCCCTCTGTGGCGGCCTTGAGCTAGTTGCCACCCTTTTTCCGCCCTTAAGGCCTTGGTTGGAGTGCACTCTGCGCTCGCCAGTCCTCCGGTAAAGCTGTAAAGGCCACATCACGGCTAACAGCGTAAGTCCTTAAAAAAACCCATAGTACAAGCTTAGTTAGTAATGCTTAGTTTGGGTTCATATTATGATGATTACTTTTAGTCTAACGATATTTATTTCGGTATTTCGACGTCCTAAGCTCATTCACTCCTAGCAGAAGAATTTAGCTTGGTTGCAGCGGCTAACGGCACTGCTAGGGTTGTGATAGCCACACATAGCTAGTTTTTTTTTTTTTAAACTACGGAGATAAGTTCCTAAGGTTCCTACTCATAATCATTTGCAATCGAAAGCCCACGCGCGGAATTGCCCAAGCGTCTCAAAGCTCTTAATGAGCGCTTTTCATATCTAAGCGCCATATATCTGACTGCCCATTGTCGTCGTCATACAGACTGAGGTACCGTGGGCGATTGAACTATGCAATTAGATGAGTCGATAATTATTCATAACAATAAAATAAATCTTATTAAAAAAATTACTCGCGGTTTCCAATTATTCTGAGCGTCCACTAGCAATCTGTTTTTAAATAAATGTATGTAGGATTTTAATACATTTGGTCATTAATTTCTGAACGTGTTTTATTTAAATTAAGTTAATAGTTCTGAACAAGTGAAGGGAAAGAGAGCCATATACGATTTGAAAACGAGAAGATGACTGTGTAATGCAAGTTGTAAAATATGTAGAATAAGAAGACCTCCCCACACCACCCTGTTTATATAAATGATAAATACCGCCAGACAACACATACTCATCGTATGATCCCAAACTAAGGAAAGCTATGGGTGCCATACAATGGACTGGGGGTGATCCTAGTGACACCCTTAACAGGAAAAAAAAATGAAAAGGCCATTTCTGAAAATTTGCCACTGGCGGGAATCGAACCCGCAACCATCTGCTGCAGTGAGATATGCGGCCTACGTACACTACACCGACCCGTTGTCCGATTTAAAGCGGTTTAAGCCTGAACTACGCCGTCTTCCTGAAATTAGTGTTTCAATTGATTTGTTTATTTATTGAGTTTGCAATAACTTTTTACAATGTTTAAAAAAGGCGGTTATGCGCGCGCGCACCACTCCACCCGGATCCGTGTCGCACGCTGTGAAGTTCGTGTGTAGTGTTGGGATCCGTTTACATTTATATCGATATCATAGCGAACTATGCTCTAAAATATTTTTTTTCGGCTTGGGGATGATGGCCCATAGTAATGTGATTCAAAATAGGTATACTAGCCAAGCCTTAAAATATAGGTTTTTTTAGTTTATTGAAAACGAATATTATGAAGTCTAAAGTAGTAGTATCCTAGTCGGTCAAACACCCGCTTTGTACATAAGGGGTGCAAGTTCTCATCCCGGGTCTACCTGCCTCTCAAATTTTTAGGTGCGAATGTGTGAAATGTGAGACATTTCAATAAATGTTAACACTTTCTGAACGGTGAAGGAAACCATCGTGAGGAAACCTGCACGTCTATAAAAAGGCGAGTGAAGTCCCGCAATTTGACGTTTCATTTGGACTTATCTTTAATAGAGATGGATGTCGATCGCACAAAAATCGCCCCGCTGGAGCCCGATTTTCGTTTGATACACATAACTCTCTAAAGACATGTCGAAGCAAAAGAAAAAATACTACCATTTTGACGTTTCGTTTCGATTTGGACATATCTCTGGCATTATGGCGCTCAATGGCCCAAATCTCTCTCATAGTGAGGGAGAATAGGTAAGTCAAAGAAGAGAAATAAGAAATAAAATACTCATGGATATTCTGTCTTCGTATACAATAAGTGAAATTATTAAACGTCACTAGTGAAGAACCTTTCCCACATTGCAAATACCGTCAAACGGTTTTTTGCGAGTTAGAAACGAGATCATAACTATCTAACAATATCATTTACATAGATCTCGAGACACGCGAGGATGGTAGCATCTGTTACATTATAACAAATCAGTTTTTGTTCACAGTTTTAATAATTGGGAAGCAAGGACGTATAAAAAAGCGGACTGCATCGCTCACGTTTAAAGCGAAGTATCGATCGATGTGAATTCAGACATACCTACCGATCGACTTATTATGATGTAGGGTAAGTGAGTATGGTACAGGTGTATTCGTAAAAGCGAGCAGATTTATATTATGATACTACGGTGCTTCCGTTCTTGTTTGGCGAGATTTAACAGTTCAGCAACAATAGGTATAACAATTAAAAAAAAAGAAAAGCAACGGAGTTTCTTGTCGGTTCTTCTCAATCCAGTTAGAAAAAAAATTAAAACTTGACAGTTTCTGCGATGATTTAAAATTGCCTCATAGATAAATAACTACGCATAAGACATTGTCACTACCTACTCAATAATTTATGATTAGTTAGAGATCTAGTTAAATATAGCAGGTACTATATGAGCAGTGATAGCCGAGTGGTCGAACGCACGCCTTGCAATCGAAGTGTGCAGGTTCAAACCCCGGCTCGCACCTCTGGAATTTATATGCGAATCTCATTTTCATCCGATATTATCACTTGCTATGAAACGGTGAAGGAAAACATCGTGAGGAAACCTGCACGTCCGAGGGAACTTGACTAGTTTTCGATAGATGTGTGAAGTCTGCCAAGCCGCATCGGGTTAGCGTGGTAGACTATGGCCTGAATCCCCCTCGCATTGAGGGGAGGCCCGTGCCCAGAGGTGGGACGTTAAAAGTGCTGTAGTAATGTTGTAAATATATAGGTATCTATACTGAGCTGATTTTATTGTCTCCATATCTCAATCCCCGCCCATCCTATAGGTAACCAGTGTCATAGTTCATAAATCTTACAAAATGAATGCCACCTAGTGACATTAGTCGGAATTTGTAACCTATGGTACATCGATATTAGTTACATAATCCTTTGTTTTGACACTACATTGCATATCAGACCTAGTTGTAATGAAAGGCGGTCTCATTTATCCGACTGTCAATTGGAATCAATCAGTCAAGAAGTTCATTAATTTAAAACAGTTGGTAACGTGGGGCAGGTCATTCTGTAGTAATAATACTTACTACAATGTTATAAGGATGCAATAGTTCCAGCCAGAACTCATGTAGTCAAGTTAATATGCCATCTGTAAATGATGCCAATGTATTTATTTAATTTTCGTCGCAGATAAAGCCATTGATCATCATTTCGTAAAATAAAAAAAAACAGTGGTAGCCTCGTGGGCAAGAACGCCCGCCTTGAAGGTAAGGGGTGCAAGTTCCCAGGCCCGCACCTCTGATTTGCATGTGCGAATGTCATTTTCAACAATAATTACCACTTGCTGAACGGTGAAGGAAAACATCATGAGGAAGCCTGCACGTCTAGGCGAGTGAAGTGCACCAACCCGCACTGGGCCAGCGTGGCGGACTATGGCCCAAATCTCCCTCGTATTGAGGGGGATTGTGCCCGGTATAATGGCAATAGGCTCACCCCCTATTACATTGGGACCAAAATACATCGGCGAAGGGTGGGCGCACTACAGTGCACCTCTGCCTACCCCTTCGAGGAATACAGGCGTGATGATTTATTTATATTAAAAAAAGGAAACTGACATTATTAGGTAGGTTAGCTATACGGTAAGGGATTGAACTGTCGTCATTATTTCAAATCGACGTTTCCTTTGACGTTTCATCCTAAAAGATTTTTTATCTCGCGAATTATCAACACGAAAAATAAAAATGGATCACATCTACGTCCTTTCATTTCCACGTTTTTCTCATTATAGACAGGTAAGTAGGTATGATATCCGTATTAAACTTTTACGATGAGAAACTAGGAAAAGCGCATACGGAGTTTCTTTTTGAATAAACGTTAAACAATGCAAACCACTTATGATCATGTAGTAAGGTAGGAACCTAACTACTACTACTATTTTCTGGTGGATTTTGATAATTTTGATAACAAACCACCGGGAGACTATGTAATTTTAATTGCAAACATTGTTTCTTTGAAACCACGCAACATGCCGACTTTTCCATAAATTGATTGATTGAATTAGGTTTGCAATAAAATAACGTAATTACCTCGATGGTTTCCCCATGTGTGCCGCCATAATTCATCCATAAAATTAACTGTACCTATTTTAATTCGTGACAAAAATCATCCAACACTTCCCTATGTAGATAAGTATCAACAAAAACTTAACTTACCTAATACTTACATAACAATACATACTAATCGGTTGGTATTCCAAAACGCGACGCAGATGTCACGTACAATTTGCTTCTTGCGCCACTGCCACCTACCATCTGATCGCAGCGTGATGATACAGGTAAATGACACATCTTCACCTCACCAAAAACTTTAACACGGCGTACCAAAACTAATTATATTAACTCATACATAAAACGCATTTTTCAACGAAATGTTATCGACGATGCGAGCGCATTTTCACGCGTGACCGTGACCACAGAAATTCAATCTTTATGTTAAAAATCAAAATCAATTTTTTTTTATTCGTGTAGGCCAAAAAGCACTTACAAATAGTCAGATTCTACCACCGGTTCGGAATGCTGCTTCCGCTGAGAAGAGCCGGTAAGAAACTCAATGGTTACTCTTTTCAAAATGATAATTGCGAGGAATACATTCTCAGGAGCAGCAATGCCATGAGAGCAGACAGCACCTTTGCCATTATACCCACTGAGTAGTTGCCGAAAAAGTAAACTTATTTCGTTCGCCTTGATAGGTACCTATACTTGATCATTATAAAATTACCCCCATGTATAAAATAAATTAATATCGTCAGCCAACAAGTGCTCGTTGGTATGGTCCCAACTGGACCTGTAGTATGATCGCGTACACATAAGTTTTAACTTTTTCAACTGTCAGATTTGTCGACCAAATGACGTCACTTCGAGCTTTTAGTACTGGACATAGATCTTGGGACGGTATTTGAAAAAAAAAAAACTTGAAAGATAATACTTATGTCTATACGGTCATGCTAGGGATGCTGGACTAGGGGCGATCCCAAATTCTGTAATTTTCCCCTGATAGAAATTGAACCTCCACAGCATCCACTTAATGCATTGAAGTGAGATATTATGTAAAATAGTAAAACATTTATTTACGACACCCATTTATTTTGTTATTTACATATTTACACTATTTACAGTCTTATTCAATTATTTTATTACATATACGATTAACATAGTAATTAATGTGATCATTAAACCCTAATACAATCTAAAAGGTACAATACAATGTTATAGTAAATATCCTGATCGGAAAGGCTATTCTCGTTTACATAATGACATACATTTCATTATATTGACATAAGTCAATCACACCATCAATTCTACGCCTCAATAAACAATAGATAGACAAGCGATAAATTTATATTCCTTCAGAGTTTATGGTTGTAATCCAATATGATCTGTGTGGAAACAAAGATTGGAACTTTAGGAGAGCAATTTCATTTCTTTTCATCTACAGAAGATGTCCCTAACTGCCTACCTACATGCTTATTAATTCTACTTATCTAACGATTCCCCCCCATAGATCGCCACAAAGGGGGAGGCCTATGTTCAGCAGTGGACGTCTCTGGCTGATAGATAGATAGATCTAACGATTTACGGATACGATTTTTTTTGTTTAATTTGTATTTTTATTTGATCCCATATCTACTTTTTGCATGTATGTACAATCATATTTAAATAAATTAGGTAAATGTGTACACTATTACCTAAAATATACATAATATCCCACGTTTCATAAATTAGTCAGATAACACAGGTGAAACAAACCCCAGATTCAAATTTTTATTATTTATACCCGACTACGGTGAAGCCAAAAGGACTACGATTTTAGCAATCTATGTATGTATGTTTGTATCCTCCGTAGCGCCTAAACTATTCATCCGATTTTGATGAATAAGGTGTCAATCGACTTGTTATTATGGCCCGGGTAACATAGGCTACATTTCAACCGACTTCAAAAATAGGAGGAGTCGATTTTACCTTGTAAACCCCGATTCTAACCGATTTTATTCCTTTTTTTTATTTCGTAGTTGGGTAATAGTTTTTTTTTTAATTTTCTTGTTTTATTGTTTGGTAGAATTTCAGTGTTCTCTTAATTTAAGAATCTTATGCCCGTTTTAACAAGACCTAGAAGCCACCCTAACGCGATTCCGAAATATTTATACTACTACAACTGCCAGCTGCTTAATATTTAAGCACCGCTTAAAGCCACCTCCTAGTATTAGTGAAAACCGGCATGCTCCAAAGGAAAATATCCTTTTGATCATCTGTAAATATTTTTTCTTTTTTTAATTGAGAAATTGGTTTACTCTGTCGTTTCGTGTTGACTCCAAAACTGTTTAAAGTTATTCCAAATCAAAACTATTTTAACTTTTGAATGAAAAAAGATATCCGTAAGCAAGTATTAATAATAGAACAAAAGGTAGTTGAACTTTTATTGTCTAACCTAATATAAGACCTAGCTTACATAGTCCGACAAGATATTACAATCTGTCATTGGGGCACGACCTTTTAATACTAGTTTTATAATGTTAATTAACTAAGGTTCTTAATTAGTTATTAATCTACTTTCATTTTAATTACCTAACTTAGTATTAAGAGTGACTTACAAGCAGATATTATTATATTACCATCTACCATTAGTACTTACACTAATTTAGCGACTTACAATATTGTTTTTTTTTAATTTAAATTACTATTGTTATATTATTATTAAATATAAGTCCTTAACCTATATATGTATATAAATAAATTTAACCGGTACAAGTAATACAATATTTTATGTTTTTTTTTAGTTTTTTTTTTTTATATGACGAAGACATGACGATCTTTCATTGGTAATAAGGTACACTAATTTAGCGACATATGATAAATACTTAACATGTATATAGCCTGTACAAGTAATATTAACTTTTTTTACTAGGTACTTTTTTTTTGTTTTTTTTTCATGACATAGACATTACGACATCTATTATTAGTGCTTACACTAATTTGGCGACCTATAATATATAATATTTACATATTATTAAAATTAAAATTAGGTACTATTATTATCTTATTAACTTGAATTCCTTATCCTATTTTTATGTGCATATATAACCTGTACAAGTATGTGTTTATTTTTTTACTACCTTTTTTTTAGTTTTTTTTTTGCTTTTTTTAAGACGATCCACTTTTTTCACACATACCTACTTACTAAGATATATCATATAATAATATCTATACAACATAACCTAGACGAAGAATAAATCTATCGTTTAGTTCCTAATTATAACGTGCTGCTCAACCCTTTTGATTTCATGAATTACAATTGTTAATCTAATTTTTATTCTAACTTACGTACTATTAAATTACTGACCTCTGCTTACTAATACAATCATTCCAGAATGACTATGGAATAGTTTCTTAAGGCATGAAATAAAATATCTTTTATTAATGGTAGCTGGTAGCTACACCGGTCATGTCCTAGCTATCGTAGATAAAACTGGACTTAAGTAGTTAAACAAAAAGGATCCAATTCACATCAAGTCAGTTTTGAGATACGGCAGCTTGGAGTTCGATAATGTATTACATGTGGGACACGTGGGATGGTAACCGAGGTGGTAAAAATGCAATTTGCTTTTATTTTTCGATGGGATCTTGTTTGTTGATTGAAAAGGCTTCCTTTAGGAACCGTTTGGTATACTTAACTCAATTTTGGGGATTGGATCCTTTTTGCATAAATACGTCCAATTGTTTTTACGCCTTATAAAATGAAACCATTGATATTCTATAATGATAGTGTTAGTAGACTTGTGGCCCTGTTTAGATGTCAGCGGAATCCGTTTTCAATCGTGAGTATTAAGTATATGATGCTAAAGAGGGTTTACAGGTTTATAAGGGACAATACTCTTGTCTGCAATGTCATGTTAAGCCTGCTGGAATTGTGCTCTCTTGACTTTCAGCTTCTAAAGTTCAAGTTTCAGCCGCAAAAAAATTAATAAATTAGGCCATGATATCTTTGGTATTCGTGATTATTGCAAATTGAATTAAACAACTATCACCGGGCTTCATCGCGTATATTTTAAGATGTTTGTGTCATTTCGCGAAATTCAACATGGTTTAAAATAAAGTAACACCAGTTGGGCCAATCACAGAACCTGCGGCCAGGTTGAGTATAGCTGGCATAGATACTATGTCTTCTCATGTAAATTGGTGTGTAATGAAGCCTACTCACCGGAGGAGATATACCGCTTACATCTGAACATGGCGTCATTTAATTAAATTTAAAGTAATTATTTTATTCTAAAATTTTTCTCCTCAGGTCTACATTTGGCGCACGTGTCCGCCGACTTCCCTTAAACAATAATCTTATAGTAAACTTGACCTTTGCAGGTCGAGGGCAGTGCCGAGGCTAGGCCTAGCTGGCTGGTAATCTCTTAAATACAATTATTTGTTATTACACCTAAATACTTTGACGAGAGCATTTATTTAATTATTATTCATTTAGAACGTAGTGGTACAATTACACTACTTAAGTATCTATCTATAAAACATTCATGCATGATCTGGTGGTTTGGGGTTCGAATCCGAACAGCGGCAAATTTCTGAAGTGGCCTTTTCGCAATTTGCACTGGGATCTGGGCGTAACTAGGATCGCTCCCAATCCATTGTGTGAGATCATACGATGAGTATGTTCTGTTTAACTACCTACCTCTATTTTTTATATTTATTTAATAAACTTAACACTATCTTTACCGGTATAGTCACGACTAAAATCTTGTTAGTCAACTATATAGGTCATCACAGTATAAACTGTCCGCTAACACATTATTATAAATATGAAACCAACTCGCTACATAATTAATTGACTCGATATTTTATGGGTATTTATGTAAATGTCGAGTAATTAATAGCAAGGGCAAATTCAATAAATACACACATTATTAATCAAAATAGGTATTGAATGTGTTAAATATGGCGGATGAAAAAAAATCTTCCAACTGTCAGATTTGTGGAGCAAATGACGTTATATCGAGACATGTCTAGACAACGCTCGATGTGACGTCATTTGCTCGACAAGTCGAACAATTGGAAGAGATACATTGTATGTCTACACGGTCATGTTGAGCCCGATGGTTTTCATAAATATCCCCTATGACTTTGGCATAAGTACCTAAGTATTACTTACCTATTAACCACTAATTCGCAAAAGCTCATGGTATTATTAATCTCATGAGTTTTATGTACATGATACTACATACTACAACCCATCAGTTATACAGGATGTATCAGAAGGGGAAATAATATTTTGGCCACACATGAGGTAGGGGATATTAAATCGTTCTGTCGATACATAATCATCTTAAACAGCTTGAGTTACTGAACTTTTGTCACTTATGTGTAGTGACTTTAGAAAAAGGTGGAAACTAGCATTAGGTAATAAGGGTTATTACTCTCTGAACATAATGAAGAGAGAGAATTCAATTTACTATATTCTTGAAAATGTACTCTGTAGCATTAAACATAAAGATTATATTTCAGTGGCAGAAGCAACGCTATTACTCGTTCGTGGCTAATATACGTGGCTTTTTTTGGTTTGAATGGACTACGCTGTTGGCCGTGAGGTGGCCTTTACAGCTTTACCGGAGGAGTGGCGAGCGCAGAGTGCACTCCAACCAAGGCCTTAAGGGCGGAAAAGGGTGGCAACTAGCTCAAGGCAGCCACAGAGGGCACGACCTCGGCTTGGGCAGTTACCGTGAGGGGAGAGGTAGTGACTGCAAAGATGCAAAGATGCACCTACGAGCGGGGCGCATGATAATTGGGTGTACTGAATTGTATAACAATATATTTATATAGAAGTTATTAAAATGATTTATCAATATATATTTTTTATTTTATGTATTTTATTTGTACCTAAATATTATTAACTGACTCTTGTAAAAGTAGGTAACAATGTTTTATAAGTTTCTGGATGCGCCTAAAGGCCACCAACACAGTGTCTGTAATAAATATTCAAAAGCTTGTAACTCATGTGTCCCTCTTTATCAAATCACCCTAAATATTCTCCTCCGGTGAAGCTGTAAAGGCCAACTCACGGCCAACAGCGTAGTCCATTAAAAAAAAACCTTAAATATTATTCCGGTCATCCGATACACCGTGCAGATATCACCCATTATGACAGTTATCACCCATTGTGTTACTTTCAGATAGTAAGAAGTGCATTACTGAATGGCCCAATGTTTAATGGTATTATGAAAATTATTTTGTGTACCAATTAGTATTAATGATACCTACTAAAAATTAATTCGTCAAAATTAAGACTTAAATTTAGTTAGAAATGTGTAAAACTAAAACTTATTTGGCTAACTGTACATTGATGTCGATTCCGTTGTACACAAACTACAACTAAACTATGTTTGACAGGACTAAAAATATTGTCGTCTTACTCTTTCATTACAGTCGTGAGAAGGACGGCAATACACTTAATTTAGTTCAGTATAGTTCGGTGATAATAGAATCGACATCAAAAGTATCATAAAAAAAGAAAAAACATTATAAATAATGCCTTATACTAAAACATGCACGTGCAACAACTGATTCATCGACTTTAAGCCCAGCGCACACAGCACTTGTAGCATGAACGCCAAGACTAGACTTATGTCACAGAATATGTTGATTATATCTCTTTCTCTCGTGTGAAATCAGACAGAGAGCGACCGAGACAATGCGTGACAAAGGTCTTGTCTCGACATGCATGCTGACACCACTGGAGCGGCAACACCCCGCGTCACTTTTTTTGCCAAAACCAAAACAAACTGTACCTATTGACAGCATGAACGAATTTCGATGCGTAGGCACGTGGCTTTTACCGTTGAAATGCAATCTTTATGTCTATCGACACACAGTGTGTTTTGGTATCGGCAAAAAAAATGTATGCGAACCTGTGTGCAACGGGGCCTTAAACGTTTAAATATATCTGTAATTTTATTTCGTCAGACGATTTATAATATATTATCAGATTTAAAATGATGTCTATGAACCGAGATGTGAGGGTAAGGAATGAGGAGGTAAATGGTAAATTTTGCCCACCAGTGGGACATTTTAAAACTAAAATAAACTAAAATTAATATAATATAAAACACGTAACTAACTGTACAACTACTATCAGGTCCGTTTTCGAAATACATGTGTTCAAAAATGCTTAATTATATAATTAATATTACTATAAATCATTTCTATAAATAATACCTTATCATATAACGCGTAACTAACTGTACAACTACTCTCATGTAAGCTTTCTATAAAGGGTCTTTTTAATGCTTATTTAGGTAGGTCACCTACAAATAAAATTTTATAATTATAAATAATGTCTATAAATAATGCTTAATCATAAAACACGTAACTAACTGTATAGCTACTCTAATGTTGGCTTTCTATATAGGGTTTTTTTTTTCTTTTAATGCTTATTTAGGTAGGTCACCTAAAAATAATATTTTATAATTATAAATCATTTCTATAAATAATGCTTAATCACAAAACACGTAACTAACTGTACAACTACTCTCATGTTAGCTTCCTATATAGGGTTTTTTTCTTTTAATGCTTATTTGGGTAGGTCACCTACAAATATTATTTTATAATTATAATTCATTTCTATAAATAATGCTTAATCATAAAACACGTAACTAACTGTACATCTACTCTAATGTTGGCTTTCTATATAGGGTTTTTTTTTCTTTTAATGCTTATTTAGGTAGGTCACCTACAAATAATATTTTATAATTATAATTCATTTCTATAAATAATGCTTAATCATAAAACACGTAACTAACTGTACATCTACTATCATGTTGGCTTTCCATAGTGTCTCATGTTATTTTCATTTAATGCTTATTTAGGTAAGTCACCTACTTATAATATTTTATAATTATTAACAATTTCTATAAATAAAGCTTAATCATAAAATAAGTAACTAACCGTACAACTACTGTCATGAATAGCTTCTAAACAACTATGTTATCAACATAAAATAGGTATAACAAGAAATAGGACTATATGAGCAAATCGTGGAATAGAAATTTCGCCAGCCACTCCTGCGCAGTCCACGCGGAGGACTATCTAATAACACGCACTGTAATCATTACCTATTTACATGTTATTGTGATTAGAATAATTTGTGATTGTGATTAGAGATGATGGATGTGAGATTATAATATTGAACATATATTTAGGCACTGATGAAAAACCCAAAAATAATATACTTACCTACTTAATGTTTATAAAATCACAATTACTTGTATACTGATACGTTATAATACATTAGCTGTTATACTCGTTTGTTACCGAATAATAGATCTTACGCTAAAGACAATAAAACCTAATTATCTCTGTATATACAACTACGATTTTGAGAGCCACCGTTGCACCATGTTGTCTATTCCATACTTAAACTATATATAACATATTAGAGTTATTATTATAGTATCAGAAGTTCAAAATATTTTGTGGGTAAGTACATAAACGTGAGTGAATATATGCAAGATTAACGTGATGCTAAAATAGTTAACAGTTCCTAGTTGCAACAATACTGTTGCAACTAGGAACTGTTAACTGTATACTAATACTAGTATTTAGGCATCTCCAGTGGTTGTCAAAACGTGCATTAGTCATGGGATACTTTACCCCATCATCATAGTTTCGTAGACTTTTATATTTCTTACAGGTTTGGCGGTAAAGGGAAGATATGCCTGCCTAGCGGGTGGTATGCCTGGCGGGATCCGCTACGGTTAATGTTGGGATTTGTATATATAGTTAAGATCTTCGAGAACACTTTTACCGCGATTCCGGATTTCTATACGATTTTGTATCACGATTCAGTTTTTGTACGCGATAAATCGACATGTGTTGCTTGGCGCGCCATCTATTAGCGCGTGAGAGAATTCTGCTTTTCGTGGCGAAATATAGGGGTCACCACACACACAAGTGTTATGTTGAGGCATTTGGGTACATGAATAGTAATAACCTATTATAATAAATATATAATCTATTATAATAAACAGTGTAATTTGAATATATTTATGGGACGCGCTTACAGATGTCAAACAGGTGTAAAAACAGACCGATTTAACACAGGTCAAAACAGATCGATTCTACTCTCAGTGACAAAGTTTTCACTATCGTTCGTCCAGTCATTCATGATGAAGTCATGATTTGATACGATAAATATATACACGATATAACGATTATCGATTTGGGCCGTAGTGACCCCCTAATTTTGAATTTAGATCGTATTGTTATATCCCAAATAATACCCCTAACTTATTTCGAACTTCTGAAAAACCATGTATACAATGTGGCTCAGAATGGGTTGAACAAGCCTGCACACCATTTGTCATGTCAGTATATGTTTTTTTTTTATGATAGTATATCGACAAGTATTTTGTTTCTGTCACAAATAAAAAGCTTATACGCTTTAAGAAGCTTAGGCATGGTCGCTTGTACCTTCTGCTTTATTAATATTTAAATCAAAGAGAGTTCGAAAGTAACACCTGATTTTAGAGCTGTGAACCGCAATTTTATTAATGAAAAACGCAACACTTCAAAAATCTTATTAAAAATGATCATAAATTATTTCTGACTACACATACTCGCTTAGAATAAGCTACAGAAACTATATTTTAAGGATACCCATTTTGATTCACGTTGTATGAACTTATTCCTATGATTAATGTTGTATCATATAACATGTAACTAACTGTACAACTACTGTCCATGTGGATTTGATCAATGTACCCAATTTAATCTAATTCCTATTAATAATGTCGTATCATATAACACATAACTAACTGTACAACTACTGTTTTCATGTGAGCTTCGTGCCTTATTTCATCTTAACTTAACGTAACTAACTGTACAACTAATGTCCATGTGGATTTGATCAATGTACCCAATTTAATCTAATTCCTATTAATAATGTCGTATCATATAACACATAACTAACTGTACAACTACTGTTTTCATGTGAGCTTCGTGCCTTATTTCATCTTAACTTAACGTAACTAACTGTACAACTAATGTCCATGTGGATTTGATCAATGTACCCAATTTAATCTAATTCCTATTAATAATGTCGTATCATATAACTAAAGACAAAAGTATTTAACCAGTGCGTCCTACCCGTGATGACATACGGAGCCGAGACGTGGACACTCACAGTTAGACTGGTCCACCAATTTAAAGTCGCCCAGCGAGCTATGGAGAGAGCTATGCTCGGTGTTTCTCTGCGGGATCGAATCCGGAACGAAGTAATTCGCCAGAGAACTAAAGTTATCGACATAGCTCAACGGATTAGCAAACTGAAGTGGCAGTGGGCCGGTCATATCTGCCGCAGGACTGACAACCGTTGGGGTAGACTCGTCCTAGAGTGGAGACCGCGAATCGGCAAACGTAGTGTAGGACGTCCTGTGACCAGGTGGAGCGACGATATACGCAAAGCGGTGGGCAGTGACTGGAAAAGAAGAGCCGAAGATCGGGCTCAGTGGCGCATCTTGGGAGAGGCCTACGTCCAGCAGTGGACTGACACCGGCTGATGATGATGATGATGATCATATAACACGTAACTAACTGTACAACTACTGTTCATATGAGCTTCGTGCCTTATTTCATCTTAACTTAACGTAACTAACTGTACAACTACTGTCCATGTGGATTTGATCAATGTACACAATTTAATCTAATTCCTATTAATAATGTCGTATCATATAACACGTAACTAACTGTACAACTACTGTTCATATGAGCTTCGTGCCTTATTTCATCTTAACTTAACGTAACTAACTGTACAACTACTGTCCATGTGGATTTGATCAATGTACACAATTTAATCTAATTCCTATTAATAATGTCGTATCATATAACACGTAACTAACTGTACAACTACTGTTCATATGAGCTTCGTGCCTTATTTCATCTTAACTTAACGTAACTAACTGTACAACTACTGTCCATGTGGATTTCGTCAATGCATCCTATTTAATCTCATTCCTATTAATAATGTCGTATCATATAACACGTAACTAACTGTACAACTACTGTTCATATGAGCTTCGTGCCTTATTTCATCTTAACTTAACGTAACTAACTGTACAACTACTGTCCATGTGGATTTCGTCAATGTACCCAATTTAATCTAATTCCTATTAATAATGTCGTATCATATAACACGTAACTAACTGTACAACTACTGTCCATCTGGATTTCGTCAATGCATCCCATTTAATCTAATTCCTATTAATAATGTCGTATGATATAACACGTAACTAACTGTACAACTACTGTTCACATGATTTTCGTGCCTTATTTCATCTTCACTTCATTTATATTTTTATAAACACCAAAAATGATAAGGAACCAATAAGGTTTATAAGGATGTATCATTTCTTTGTTGCGTCGGTATAGCACGATGATTTTTAACCGCCACAGATGTGCGCCAGGGGCTTAAGTGCACGCAGGTTATCGATTCTTTGAAAAATATTCTATTGCACTAATAAATAAAATTGAGTGTCTAAAATGCATTTATTAAATACCTGTTATTTTGACATGCTTTTCATATCAAAATAACAGTTTTTTTCTAACTGCATATGAAAGTATATAGGTACACTAACGAAAATACTATTTTAAAAAAAATATACTGTCTGCCCTGCTGGCGGGACCGATATTGAAGGGAATTTCACTGGAAGTTAGTTGTTATAAAGAGTAACTTGGGCTACTTTATTTTTGGGAAAATAACTATTTCCACGCAGGCGAAATCGCGAGTTAATCACAGCTAGTTTTCAATATAATAATACAGTCCATTTTTGTATCAGCAACCAAAAAAATAATCGTGCGCGTCTTGACCCCCTGTCTGCGGTGGCTATTAATGTATTTAATCTAGTATCTCGAGAAATTAATTAAATGGTATTGTCTAGTACACACTGACAAATGCAAAAAAAAACAACATAAACTATTTATTGATTATTGTTACACCTATTCTAAGAAGTAAATGACGGCAATAGAACTAAACTCGTGCAATAGAAATTTCAATAGCTACTCCTGCGCAGTCCACGTGGAATATCATCTAACAAAGCACTGTAATGATTACCTATTATGATTTTTAATTTGTAATAGTCATGATTTTATCGTATATATTAGCACATATAAGTGTGTGTTTATTATTGACCACACATTTTTGGTACTGATAAAAAACTCAACTATATACCTAACTATTTAAACTGACTATATACAAAAAAAATCAGCCGTTTTCGCGCGCTGAATAAAATTACACTACGTTATATTAGCTGATATATTATGTTAACTAATAACAGATCTTACGCTAAAGTCAATAAAAACTACTAATCTGTATTTACAACTACGATTATGAGGGCACTTGTATCTCTGTTGTATAATCTATAACTAATTAAACTATTATTCTGCCGTCTGATTTCTGAAAGGCCGTCAAGTGACATCTTGGCTAATTTAAGTTATGTATACTGCATGAAAGACAAACATTTTCTCCATCTGCCAGTCTTGCTTTTATTTTTCTATCATTTATACTTATCAAGATAAGGGGAGGCAAATCTCTGCCTCCACAATATCTAAAGGCATCACTCTCTGCATATTTTATTGTATCTTAAAATTGGGTATACTCACATGAATAGCTTCTAAGTAGTCGAAAAACTAAACGTTTTATCTATAAACCAGTCTTGGTCTCATTGTTCATTTAGTTATTGAGATAAATGGAAACAAAAATCTGTGTGTCTTCATAATATCTAGCGAGATCGATTTTTGCTTATAACTCAAAATTAGGTTTTGTCACTTAACAGCCTTTTAACCATCAGACGGCAGTATTCAACTATACATAAATATTATAGTAGCCGAAGTCCAAAATATTATTATGGTTACATATAGATACATCAGGTGATATGTAGGTATGTGCTAAGTATTAGTAGATACATAATACATAGCACACTTTACCTAACTGATGAAGTATTCTGGCTTTTAATTATTTCTTACGAGTGTTATATTGAGGCATTTGGGGACATTTATAGAATAAAAAAAGGTTTCTATAACTACAGAATGTTTCAGAAGTCAGAAATAATATTTAAGATACATATACGGCAGCTGTAATGTATATGCTTAGTAAAAGCTGATTATAACCAGCTATCATAGTTTTACAAACCTCCCGAGTATTTGTCACAATTATCGTGTAGCCTTAGGGCACAGTTACTATTTAACAGTGAACACGGTATCTAGCATCTATTAATATTAAATAGATCGTAATAATTTCGCATGGGACTCGAGATATTAGCAAGATTTTTAAAAAATGGTGAGAATACTAAAAAAATAGTACGAATTTCGATAAAAAATTTATACCTCTCAGTTGACAACGGTAAAGTATTATTTCAGACTTCTGGTGCACCCTGTATATTTACTAGACGCGATCTCTAATAAAAGTAATTGATAATACATGTATTCATAATAAATTTCCTATTGTATCTACTCAAAATATGACAGATTTTAAAGAGCTCCATTATCAAAATGGATAATCGATATATCGTGACAGTTTGTCGTGTCGGGTCCTACCCTCTGTGACATAAATTTTACTGTCATTCGTCCAGTAATAGATGATGTCTCGACACAAAAAAAAAAACAGTATATATCGAATTTTCAATTTGAATAGTAACCTCCCTAGTTTTGATTTGGTTTTATACCTGATAATACCACATACTTATTTCGGACTTCCGAAACACTTTGTATATAATAATAATATAAATAATTCCTATGAATAATGTATCATATAACACGTAACTAACTGTACAACTACTGTTCAAATGGACTTGACAAATGTATTTCATATAATCTAATTCCTATGAATAATGTATCATATAACACGTAACTAACTGTACAGCTACTGTTGTTTTGGAATTGAGTCCCATTTAACATTAACTTAATTTATGGATTTTATTATCCATACCAAAAAAAGAAGCCAAAAATTAAAAAAAAAAAATTATTGAAGGGTATTTTTATCTATTTCTGTATTACTATTTATAAACATGTCGGAAGACGGCGCCCGAGGAGGACCTTTCACGACCAGATTAACGCTCTCTTCCAGAAAGGTAAAGTCCGTAGCATCCTAAACCGACGGAAGTGCATGAAAAGATGTATGACTGTGAATGAAGCTAGAGGTATGTCGGGATCGTAGCGTGTGGCAAACGGTAGTCACTGCCTACCCCCATGGGATATAGGCGTGAGTATATGTATGTATGTATGTATAAACATATGCGTCGAACTGTTTTTACCTACGCACGGCACGCACGGGATTTCGGTTGGTCATGACACATCAAACTCAATAAATAACTCCAGACAAAACATACTTATCGTATGACCCCAAACTAAGGAAAGCTAGTATGGCTACCGTGCATTGGACTGGGAACGTTCCCAGGTACACCCAGCCAGTGACAGTCTTCCCACTAAGCCGAGCAGTCATCAAATGGACTGGTAAAAGAAGTAAAAAGTATCTAACTTTTATCTCCATTAATTGATGCGACTAAAAGATTTCAAGCCAAATTCAGGAGGGGGAGGGAGGGTTCGGACCATAGTCCACCACGCTGGCCCAGTGCGGGTTGGTGGACGTTTCGCCAGAGCTTCGTTCGTTGATCAGCAGGGTGCACCGCGAGCCGGTGAGGTTGACTTGGATCATTAGATGATGGGAGATCCCTTACACCCCTTAATACTAAAATAAAATTTGTAAACAGAGTCAACTACGCGGATAAGGGTTTTATTTAGATTGAACACGTGCGTGCCGTCCGTACCATGCGTTTCGTGTAACAACTCAACGCGTACTCAACAATATCATAATTATCTATACTAATATTATAAAGAGGAAAAAATTGTATTTTTGTGTGTAACGAATTAAGTTAAAAACGGACGGGCCGCTAGTTTATAATAATCTTATGACTTAGGTTCTGTGCCACCAAATAAACAGAGTCAATGGTGGACCAAAAAACATGGACATTTAACAAAAAAAATACCAACATTAATTGCGACCATAGGTGAGAAGACGGCTGGCTCTTTTCTCATAAACCTACCTATTCTACGAGGAGATGCAGCCAGCGTTCATGCGACCATCCCACGCGGACCAAACCTTATTTGATCAGTCATTATTTTTATATCTAGTTTTTTATGTTAATTTGTACGTAATTGTAAATATTTTCATCTAAATATATTGTCAATCTACCTCTTGATTAGACATTGTATTGTTTACTACTCTCGAAACACTTACAATATGCTTTGATTGCCATCTTCCCATTTTAAAAATATCCTTTACATACAAGGTATATTATATACTTTTAAACAATTTCTCAATACGATAATACTACAAATATATTTTTAAATTTAATTTATAGACTTATGCTGTCTATGCCGTTACCATGAAACTAAACTACGCGTATTGCCGTCCTTCTCACTGCCGTAGTGTATGAGCGAGTCGGCAATACTTAATTATGTGAAGTTTAGTTTAGTTAATTTTTATATAGTATAGTTAGTGTAGTATAGTTTATTAATACTGTACATAGAAATACTATCGTCAATTAGTAATAATAGTAATTTAAGTCTATTAAAATGATGATTATGAATGAAATGGTATGTGTGAAAACTAGATATAGGATAATCGGAGGCGATTTTTTTGTTGACATATTAAGGAATACGTTTCTTAGTATATTTCTATTATAAAAAACAGGGATTTCGGGATTTAACTTAACGGAACTTAACTTTAAGTGTTTTAATATGGCCAATTTGGCACTTATTACAAAGTCCTAAGGTTGTTTTGCTCCGCTCAAAAATTTGTCAATAAAACTATCCTTTAAGCAACCACATTACGATGTAACGGGACAACTGTCATTTGTGTCAAATTGGGTTTATTGTTACTCTCTAATTTGAGGTGAATATCCGATCTGAGTGTGGTGACTTATCTGCGGTTTATATGAAGTAGAAGGAGTGTGGCTGCAGCTCGAGCTGCGCCATCTTGGCGAGCAGGCGGTGCAGCCGGCGCTGCGCGCGCGCCGCGCTGGCGGCCGTGTTGGCCGAGTTGGCCGCGCCGCTCAGCACGCGCTCCGGCCGCACGTCGCGGCACGCGTCCAGCCGCTGGAACACGTGGCGCGGCATCTGCACCACACCACTCTACTTCAAACCTCACTCCCAAAATCTATATACAGGGTGTATCAGAAGTCGAAAATCTTATTTTAGGTACATATACGGCACGTGATATGTAGATGCTTACTGAAATACCTAACTATCAAAGTTTCCGAGCCACAGACCTTTGAATTTGTCACGAGTATCGTTATTTACGCCTTAGGGCACTCCTGCAACTCTATTTAACTGTAAGAACTACAGCGACGAGGGTAGATGAATATTAATATTCACAAAACGGCTAGATATGAAAAGATTTCAAAAATAGCAGTGACAAAAAAACCGAAAAGTCATTGTTGAATTTCGAAAAAAAAAAAAAGTATACCATTCCGTTGTATATCCGATACTAATGCACAGGGTAAAGTATTATTTCGGAATTCTAAAACAACCTGTATACATGGCATTTACCGCGCCGAATAATGACGTCATCGTCAATTTCGGAAGGAACAACAATAGAAACGATGTCATTGAGAATAGGATTCGATACGACAAATGTCATGATATATCGATAATCGGAGTTGACGCTCCGCCCACCTATCAAGTTATATTCAGGGGGTAATACGCTGGTTTTCGAAGAAGATTGTAGATACTTACAGTGAAGAGTGGCGAGTGCAGGATAGGTGTCCACAGAGGCAGCAGCTTGTTGAGCACCGTGGAGTTGCACTCCAGCAGCGACTCCAGCATGCTCAGGAAGTGGAGGTTCACAGTTTCCGCCAACTACAACCAATACCATAGCTGTCATCGAGTATACCCCCCAGGTTTCTTCATCCAACCTTATTTCTTAGGTTTTGTGTGTACCTATTACCTTGTCCCATGATATTCTAGTTGTATAATTGAAAATACCTTGTCGTTCTTAAATAAAAAAAAATGACAAAGAACGGACACATCCATCCTAAAAATATACATTACTTAGACGTTGCCTGGCTAGTAGCTAGTGAACACGGGCTTCAGTGGAATGTACTCACCACCTTGGAGTGCACGGTGACCTGCAGGATGCTGGGCACCAGCTTGCACCAGAAGTCCAGCAGGATGCAGAGGCTGGTGTTGTGCGGCTCGCTGCAGGGCGGCGCCGCGCCGGCCAGCTCCTCCAGGTACAGGGTCCAGAGCTGGCACAGCACGAACGCGTGCAGCAGCGCGTTCATCCGCTGCCCGCCCGCTTTCGTTTGCTCCACGTACGACGACATTATCGTCTGCATACAGAAGTACAGCTGACTTAGCTAAGTGGTAGAGAATTTAGCAAAACTTTCATTCAACTATTAAAAAGTTAATAATCACTTAGCAAGCAGTACTACTACTACTACTACAGCCCTTTTAACGTCCCACTGCTGGGCACGGGCCTCCCGTCAATGCGAGGGGGATTCAGGCCATAGTCCACCACGCTGGCCCAGTGCGGGTTGGCAGACTTCACACATCTATTGAAAACTAGTCAAGTTCCCTCAGACGTGCAGGTTTCCTCACGATGTTTTCCTTAGCAAGTGATAATCTCGGATGAAAATGAGATTCGCACATAAATCCCAGAGGTGCGAGCCGGGGTTTGGACCAGCACACTTCGATTGCAAGACTTGCGTTCGACCACTCGGCTACCACTGCTTCAGCAGCAGCAGTAGCAGTAGTAGGAAGCAGAAGCAGTTCTTAATCCTGAGGTGGCTCCATAAGCATCTGCCTAGTAACTTAAATAGAAGGACTCTTGGGTTTTGTGCAACATTAAACGGCAACTAAATAGACATGAAAATACAGCTTGTATCATTAGTCCTGCAGCATATCACCTATTGAAGAGCACATACTGGGGCATTAAAGTCGCGCTTCAAATGTTTGCCAATACCAAAGCCAACTCTGTGTCTTTACGCATAAAGATTGAATTTCAGTAGTAACAGCCAGGCGTCCAAATTCGCACGCGATGTCAGTGTAATTTCGTTGAACAGTGAACTTTTTCAATGTGTCAATACAGTTCGCACATGCTACAAACACAGGTGCTGCCTAGTATACCTGTATGTAGTCGGTGATGTGGCAGGTGGCGTCCTGCGGGACCGGCTGCAGCATCTGCTGGTGCTGGTGCGGCTGGTGCGCGCGCGAGTTGCACAGCGCGCCCATCACCAGCCACGAGATCAGCCGCACGCGGCCCACGCACTCGCACACCTCGCGGGAACTGATACACGACGAGAACACTGTCACGGATGACTACGACACTACTAGTTTATCACGGATGACTAAGACACTACTAGTTTGTCACGGCTGACTACGACACTACTAGTTTATCACGGATGACTAAGACACTACTAGTTTGTCATGGCTGACTACGACACTACTAGTTTGTCACGGATGACTAAGACACTACTAGTTTGTCACGGCTGACTACGACACTACTAGTTTGTCACGGATGACTACGACACTACTAGTTTGTAACGGATGACTACGAAACTACTAGTTTTCAGGAATGATTACGACACTACCAGTACCACATCTCTATCCACAAAAGTCAATATGATTTTAAACACAAGCGTCTGAAGACAACGTTACGCTAAAATAACGTCAGCTGGCGATTTGAGTAAACTTTGAATTTGCTTACGAATAAAAAATACATAAAACATAAAACGTAATATGCCATCGATAATATTGAATTTACTGTCAGATTTAAAGAATTATATTTTAAAGCCTGCAGCATAAGAAAACCTCACGCGCACCGAAATATCGCATCGAATCGCTTCCTATGTGTAGCTCTCACACCAGAGAAGTTGACGAAAAGAATATATCTCACATCTTGTCTTGTCTATCAGCTGGAGTCTTGGGGGTGACTCAGTAACTTACCCTGGTAGCGACGCGCTCAGCCATGGGGTCATGTGTCTATTGGGCTGGCCCCGATCCTGTCTGCCCCTGCTGTGATCCAAGGCCAGCTCCATGGCCACATACTGCGCTATTCCTCCCTTCACAATCGCGCCCAGAGTGTCCTCGTTAAGACAGATCAGGTTTCGGTTGACTATTGACTTGGAGACGGAACCCTGTTGAAGATTTAGGGTCAGTAGTTTATTAGCCGATGGTTCTTGTGCGACAGAATCTGTTACTTAGCTTATGGGGCTAAATTAATAAAACAACTTAATGTTTCACACTATAAAATTATATTTAACATAATATTTTTCAAACTACAATAGTTTTTGTTTGTTTGTTTCTGAAGGTGTTATTTCAATTGATATTCGTAAGTTCATGAAAACTCAAAAAGGCTTGACTGATTTGTATTCTTTGTTTGTTTTGTTCATTCTACAAAGGGGTGGTTTAAAATAACAATTGCGGGTGTTAACAAGTTCGCCTGGTCATCTAGTTTGAAAATATCCCTAAACGTGGTAGCTTATGAACGAAAAAGTGAGCGAGGTGTGTGGGAGATGGAATAAATGAAGCCAAAATATGTAACTGTAAAAATGTATTGAAGACGACCTTCACATAATTTTATTTCATTAAAAACTTCCCAAGTACAGTTATAAACTATGATATCATTCTGCAGTTATCAATGATTGCATGACACTGGTAATTTGAATAAACAATACCAAATTAATGGTAACAAAACCTTTTTAAAAACATGCTTTTATTTCATTGTCCTTAGTTTTCGTGTTCTCCCCAGCAAGCCCTTTCATTTGATACCCATATCGTGGTAGTGCAGAAAAAAATAACTATTCCGCCATCTTGGATGATCCGCCATATTGGAATTAGAATGAAGTCACGTAGCTAAGAATGCATTATCATCCAAAATAAGCGTGAATATCATCCATAATAAGCGTGATTATCAAATTTCAGCTCAATCGGTTATAAATAACTGATATAAAATTCAGTTGCATGATTCCACTCGGACAGACGAGTACAGTTAATATTATAAAGCTTCTTTAATAAAAAGTTGAATAGATAGCCATCAATGAAACCAATTTCGTGAAAAAATAACTTTAGACACATTAAGATAATATATCTAGCAGTAATGTAGTAGTAATAATGGTACCTTGATCTTGTTGAGCAGGTGGGGGTCCTGCAGCAGGTCGATCATGTCGGGCAGGTGGGGCCGCATGCAGTCCACGGCGCCGCTGCCCAGCTCGCGGGCGTCGGCCCCGCCCGCCCAGCCCGCGCCGCCCGCCCCGCCCGCCCCGCCCGCCCCGCCCGCCCCCGGGCCCGCCAGCTGGGGCGGCAGTACCAGCCGGCACCCGTGCCCTGCCCATCATCAACACAGATAAAGGCTTACATCCAGAGGCACGTCAAATCATGCGCATCTTTTTTTCCCAATGCCAAAAGGAATTGTATTGACTCATAGATCAATCGATAACGCGAGAGAAATTTAACGCTATTTAAGATATATTATTTAAGATCCTTTCGCCACGGAAATTCAATCTTCATGTACATTGACACTAAGCGTAGTAAACAAAAACCCAATCAAATTGTCATACAGATTTTTAAATTAAAATACTATTTTATCTATGTGATTTAAACAAGACCAATGTTAAATGTACAAGAAAGGTATTTGCTTAGCCTTTGGTATCCTAAATAAATAATAAAATATACACAATCTTCCAAAATACTTGGGCAACAACAGTCGTCGACAATACAAAACTTTTCTAGACACAAAATATTTTCATTTATCGATTTTATCATCTCGATCGTTCAACAGAGGCAGACCAGGTATTTTAATTCCCCCTTCCATTAGGGTAGCTGAAACTTTCGAAATACCTGTTGAGTGAAAACCCAAAGGCGAGGGTAAGCATGATGGGCATGTGAGTGAGTGTAATAGGGTTACCTTGCAGCACGAACTGTATGAGTATGAAGAGGTTGTCGTCGGGTATGGTTGTCTTGGTGCGCAGCGCCTGCAGCAGCTCGTAGACCAGCACGCGGCACACCAGCAGCTTGTCCCGGTCGCGGCTGAACACGCGCGTGCACACCACCGACAGCTCCGACACCACCGACAGCCGCACCACGAAGTTCTGCACGCCGTAGCTGATGATCTTCGAGATCGGCTCCAGGATGCTCTGATCATAACCACCATAGCATTCACACACCCACTTTCCTCTAATATGATTAAGGAGAGTACTGGCTACTTCTCGTATTTGCAACTTGCGAAGACTGGTTCTGCCATTTTCCTCCTGACAATATATTCACTATGACTTTCTAGTGTGCTCGTGCTAATGAAGAAGCTCATCGTAGCTTAAAGTAGGGGGGTGTGAAGGAAGAGGAGGGAGGTTTTTGCTCAGCAATGGGACTTAAACATAGAATAATCAGGCGTAGAAAAGAAATTTAGAACGTGTTTTCTATTGTAAATAGGATAGTAACCTTGTGCTGCGCGGCGGCGGGGATGCGCAGCGCGGCGGTGGCGGCGCGCAGCAGCGGCAGCACGTCGTCGATCTGGTGCAGCAGCAGCGCGGCGGCGCGCAGCAGCGTGTCCAGCTGCTGCAGCAGCGCCGCGCAGGCTCCGGCCGGGCCCAGCGCTTCCGGGGCCAGGCACTCCAGGTACATCGCGATGTTGCCCGCTATCACCGTTATTTGCTGCGGAACCCACAACGCTATCACCGCCGGGCTTTACAGATGCGTTTGTAGCCCAGGCAAGGGGTGCATTTTCAAACCCCGGGCTCGCACATCTGCGATTTTCGGATTTCATATGCGAATATAATTTTTAAGAAACATTATTAACGCGAATACTATACATTGAAATAAAACTATTTTACGGATTCTATCTCGATTATTTAACACAACAACTAAATATGAGGGTACCCAGTTATTCACTATGACATCAGGACGTCTAACACCTCTGTCCCCCCGTGACCATGGTTGTTGTAAAGCAGCCGAAACGTCGGGAAAATAAAATTGTGAATAAACGCGATAGAATCCGTAAAATAGTTTTATTTCAAAGATTATTAGGACAACAATCGCGAGGAAACCTGCACATCTATAGATGGGTGGGTGAAGTCCACCGAACCAATATGGGACGGTGAACTTCTAAAAAGATACCATCACACCTAATTTGCATACTGAAATAGAGGTTAAATTATATCTGGTGGGGTACTTACATCAGTAGGAAGTGTCTTCTTCGAGTTGAGATGTTCCACGACCAGCTGGAGCGGCCCGCACGGGTACAGCTCGTTAAAGTCCACGAAGGCCTGCGCGATACTCTTGAAGAACATCAGCCGTTGCTTCTCTGTTACAATACACCACGGAATACGGAATTACTGAAATTGGCACGTCAATAGGTCGTACAGTCATAGATATAGGAAAACAATATTTTTGGACACTGTCCTGTTTAAATTGTTGGAGAATAATGACAATAAAACGTTAATTTGTCAGATTAATTATGTAGGAATTCTTATTAACATTTCAAATTCAAAATGTTGGATTTTTTTTATTTTTATTACTTCGAACGTGTTTCATATTATTTTTGATGATATTTCTGAACTTAGGGATAAACGAATTGGGGAGTGAAGTGTGAGAGTGACAGAATGAATGAAGCAGAGCTATTTAATAATTTATAGATACAATATATTAAGGCGAGTAATAAATTTAAAATAAAAGAGTTATAATGCACATTTTAAAGTTATAATGCACATTTTATTGAAGACGACCTCTCCAAATTTTCTTCCAAGTTTCCATTCTTTTGGAGGCACAGAGTATGAATGTAGTCAGGCAGTTACCGGGTGTTCTTTGCAGGAATATCTGCAGGAAGACGTTGTTGGGCGCGAGCTGGTGCAGCACGCAGCGCAGGAACTGGTGCGCCACGAACACGCAGCTGCCCGGCAGGCGCGTGTTGGTGTCCGCCTGCCACGAGTAGTTGCCCAGCTGCACCACCCTGACACGCAAAACCACTCCCCATTTACTACACACGCTGTATGTATTTCCTAGCAACATACATACATTGTGTATTTAAAGTTCTTTAGTAATTGGCACCGTAAATATTCTATACGAGACACTGTGATGTGTGTATTTGGGTGTGTGAGAGTATGTCTGAGTGTGTATGTGTGTGCGTGTATGAGTGAGTGTGTGTGTATGTGAGTGAGCGCGTGTGCGTGTATGAGTGAGTGTGTGAGTAAGAGTGTATATGTGTATCACCTGCTGACGTTGTGCAGGAAGGCAGGTAGCATGGCGGCGGCGGCGGCGGGCTCGCGGTGCACGAGCGTGGCCAGCACCAGCGTGCAAAGTCCCAGCTCCTCGTCACTGTACTGCTCAACCGCAGTGCCGCACTCCGCGCCTAACAACATCACCATTAAGAGTACAGGTTCAAATCCCGAGCCCGCACCTCTGAGATTTTCATGAACGAATGTCATTTTCTATGATGATCACCGCTTGCTGAACGGTGAAGGAAACATTGTGAGGAGACCTGCACGTCGTTTAAGTTTTAAGTTCACCATCTCACACTGGACCAGCGTGGTGGACTATGGCCCAAATCTCCCTCGCATGAGCCCGGTATAATGGCAATAGGCTCGCCTCCATGGGACCAAAATACATCGGCGAAGTGCACCCATTGCAGTGCACTACAATAACTCATTCCTTAAAGGCCGGCAACGCACTTGCGATACCCCTGGTGTTGCAGGTGTCCATGGGCGGCGTTGATCACTTACCATCAGGTGAAACGTCTGCTCGTTAGCCTCCCAATCTTATAAAAAAAAATCTGCTTACCCTTTCGGGGAGTATATGCGTGGTGATGTATGGATGTTTGTACTCACATCTGTAGCAGAGTGTGGTGTCCGGCCTGGGCGCGCAGTCGGCGTGGGCGGCGCGGCGGGCGGGCCGCGAGTCAGCCGCCCACCAGGCGCCCCCACTACCAACACTACCGCCGCTCTCTACCCGCACCAACATATGGGTACTATATCACTACACTCTCATTATAAGTATCCTTATACCCAGCAAGCAGTGGTAGCCGAGTGGTCGAACGCACGCTTTGCAATCAAATTGCGCAGGTTCAAACCGGCACCTCTGGGTTCCATGTGCGAATCTCATTTTCATCCGAGATAATCACTTGCTAAGAAACGGTGAAGGAAAACATCGTGAGGAAACCTGCACGTCTGAGGGAGCTTGACTAGTACTCGATAGATGTGTGAAGTCTACCAACCCGCACCGGGCCAGCGTGGTGGACTATGGCCTGAATCCCCCTCGTATTGAGGGGAGGCCCGTGCCCAGCAGTGGGACGTTAAAAAGGGCTGTAGTAGTAGTAGTATACCCATACTAGCTTCTACCAGCAAGTTCTTCCGCACAGACATCGATTACACAATATCGATATAAAGTATAGTCTGTACATTATTCTGATGTATAAACAATAATACTGTTGAGTTTTATCAAAATCCGTTCTGTAGTAATTGCGTGAAAGAGTTGACAAATATCCATCCTTCCATCCATCCATAATCCCAAACGTTCACATGAAAATATTGGTAGGATCACTACACTCACATCATATATACTCCTATACCAATATTGTTATTTAAATAAGTATGAACAAGATTGTACGTCATCTTGGGTGAACATGGAGAAATATTTTCATCAAATTATAAAATAACCATTACACCGCTATAAAAAATAATACGCACAGCAAAAAAACACCTCCAACAGACTATTTCATCCTTTTGGGCGACGACTTATTTGTTTTTGCATTGCATTTTCAATTGAACGAAATTAGTTTCAATTCAAGTCAATCATAAATTATTGTTGAAAATTTACGACTTTCAACCCCCAATTCCACCCATAAGGGTAAGAAACATTAAAAAATAACCTGGCAAATATAATAATAACAATTAAAATCGATTCAGAAACGCCGCAGATATGTGACAACACTGATAACAAACATTTAAATAAGTAAACACCTAAATGTCGAATTGAGAACCTCCTTCTCTTAGGAAGTCGATTAAAATAGAGATGTGACTCACCGGTGCTGAGCGGTGTGTTGTGCGAGTCGTGCGCGTCTTGCGCGGCGTGCGGAGCGCGCGCGTCGTGCGGCACGTGCGGGGCGTGCGGCGGCGAGCCCAGCTGCGCCGACTGCCGCGCCAGCCGGCGTGGCGACGCACCGCGAGACCTAACACCATACACCACAATCTACAGGGTGTATCAGAAGTCCGGGAATAATACTTTGGGTACATATACGGTAGCTCATATTTGCATGCTTAGTGAAGACAGTTTATACCTAACTATCATAGTTTCTGAGATATAGACCTTTGAATATTTGTCACAGGTATCGTGTTCTGGCTTTTGGGTACATCCATAACCCTATTCAGCAGCGTAAACTACACTTATGAGGGGCGATTACACCAATACTCACAAAACAGAACATGCAAATTTCACATAGGACTTGAGATATGACTAGTTAAAGAAAATTAAGACGAAAAAAAGTAGGATAAACATGGTCGAATTTCAATTAAATTTTTATACCACCCAGTTGCATACTCGATGCTGATGCAAATGTCAAAGTATTATTTCGGACTTCTGAAACACCCTGTATACAGGGCAGAAAACAGATATGCCGTACCTCAAGACATCCAATTTAACACCAGAGCCGAAAAACTATTTCACCAATTCTTAACTCCTCAATAAAACTATAAGAATTTCAACGCTGTATCATTATCTTTCCTCGTAGGCAGTCGAGACATGGACCGTTCGAAGGGGGTTTTTTGTCCCTGATCAATTCTATATGTTTGTGTCGTTTAGGCCAATTTTCAAGATACAACATTATAAGGGGTGCAAGTTCAAATCCCAGGCCCGCACCTCTGAGATAATTTTCATGTGCGAATGTCATTTTCAACAATGATTACCACTTGCTGAACGGTGAAGGAAAACATCGTGAGGAAACCTGCACGTCTGTAGAAAGGCGTGTAAAGTTCACCAACCCGCACTGGGCCAGCGTGGTGGACTATGGCCCAAATCTCCCTCGTATTGAGGTGGAATGTGCCCAGTATAATGGCAATAGGCTCGCCCCCTATTACATTGGGACCAAAATACATCGGCGAAGTGTGGGTGCACTACAGTGCACCTCTGCCTACCCTTTCGGGGAATACAGGCGTGATGATGTATTTGATGTATTTTAACATTTTCGCTTTCTACCGTCGATTGTATAAAACACAAAAATATTTTCTACCTATATCCGTTATAGTCTTTAAAACCATACAACCGATGTGTCCCAAACCGGTTTAGACCCAAACCCCATTAGAAAGGCAATAATGCGGGGAGGGTTTTAGATCATTAAAACAATGCATTAGGCATTTTCGGTCCATTCATCGTAGCCTAGTCTAAGATCTATACATTTAAATAAAAGTGAAGTGTGTATTTGTAATAACAAAATAACAGCTTTTTAATAAATGCATATGAAATTATATACGCTACTTAAAACGAAACGCAGTTTAAAAAAATGTCTGTCTGTTCCGGATAAACTCCCAAACAGCTAGACCGACTTTGACGGACGGGACTTTCACTGGTAGTAGACTTTAATTTTGGGAAAATGACTAGGGTTCCACTCCGTAAGTCACTGGCTCAGCTAGTCTTAAATGAATATTATTAAGTGAACCATACCTGGTGCCCTCTGAGGACAGTTTCTTGGTGAGGTCTTGGGGCCGGTTGGTTGGTATCGGAGCGGGCGTGGGTTCCGGCTCGGAGCGACTAGAGTCTGTCTTGTCTGTGGAATCGTCTGAAGTAAAATAATAAATTAATGGTAAAAAAAAAATTACAAAACAAGCTTTTATTTAATTTCCCTTAGTTTCCGTGTTGTCCTCAGCAAGCACTTTCATTTAATACCCATACTGTGGTAGTGCAGAAAAAAATAACTATTCCGCCATCTTGGATGATCCGCCATATTGGAATTAGAATGACGTCACATAGCTAAGCATGCATTGTCATACAAAATAAGAGTGTATACCAAATTTCAACTCCATCGGTTAAGGATAACTGATCTAAAATTCAGTTGCAAGATTCCACCCGGATATACATACCTTGCAAGCTAATAATATAAAGCTTGTAATAAAAACGACTTCACTTTGATATAGTCACTAAACTACTACAAAGTATTTTCTTTACTAATAATAATACATTACCACGCCTGTATCCCTAAGGGACAGGTAGCGGTGCACCGCAGTATACCCACAGTTCGCCTATGTATTATTCTTTACTTCTACATAACGTATCAATAGTTCTGAGTCTATAACGTATTCTGAAGGAATTTTACTAATAGATAGTAGATCCTAATATGATAGAATATCAGCACGTTCGCGCTTTTCTTCTCAGATCATGAGCGTATGCCGAAACGACAGAATACGCGCAAAAAATAACGCTCTTAGAACAAGAACAGGTATTCTTACCTGGTAGACTTAACGCCTCCCGCACTCTGTCCACGAGAGCGTTGAACACTGGGTATTGTTCTTTATTGGGCTTCGGTCCGATTGGTAGCAACCTGTAATCAATTCCACGAAGATCTAATCTCACTTCCAGAAGGAACGACGATATTATGAATTCCGACGTGACACAGTTATAATCTTAGAAAAGAACGATAAACTCAGTAACGACACTCTGTAGAAAAAGCAACTTCGTCAATTGCACACCAGTAAACAATAAGTTATATTATGTATCACACATACCTAATAAGTAAACGTAGGTGTCATCCGAACGACAGACACTAAAACATTGACTAGTAAGCGGCGCGTTTGACGTTTTGAAACTAATGTTATTAACTGAAATATCCTGTATGACGGCGCGCCGATACAGCTTAATGCACCAATCTGATCTGTTGTTAAGTTGTATGAGCACGCAGCGGTACCTCTCGGTGGGCGGGATGTGCATGGGCTGGAGCTGGCGCGGGGCGGGCGGGCGCGCGGGCGCCGGCCACGCCAGCTCCATCTTCGACAGCGGCGACTCCGGGGACGCGTACGCGTAGCACACGCCCTTCACTGCGTTACAATAACCACACCCCATCAGTATACATTTTTTATTGTGGAACACGTTTGGCAAGGCAAGTTACATTTCCGTACCTGGGCTCTTGGCGTGGTGTGCGGGCGGGCAGGGCGGGGGCGGCGCGGGGGCAGTGAGGGCGGGCGGCGGCGGCCCGCCCTCCGCCGCGGACGACGGCGCCGTGTCGGGCGACGTGCTACTACCCACTGACAACCAAAGGAACAACAACACTAACCAATGCATCCTACTGATGTCACGAATATCTTCAAAATAACAATTTATACCAAAACGAACTGTGTGTTAAATACATAAAGATTGTATTTCTGTAGTAAACTTCACGCGAATACGAATTTAAATTCCCTTGCGCTGTCGATGGCATTACGTTGGAGAATGTGATTTTTCTATGAGGCAGTTAAGTTCATTTTAATATTGGCAGACATTTTGCAGCACGTGTATTGACGCCTCAGTGTGTACAAGTAGTAAGACATCAGTAGTCATTGACAGAAATCAGTACAAATCAAAGTTCGCTGGACTCAAATTTGGATGATTAGCAATATGTACACGAAGCAATTTGCGAAATGAATGTCTCTAAAGTAAGAATTACAGCAGAGAATTATTACTGTACCGTATACCAGCGGATCGGTGGGCCGAAGGCACAAACCCTGTGGTTACGGC
The DNA here is from genome assembly GCA_914767695.1 of Ptilodon capucinus. Taxonomy (NCBI): domain Eukaryota; kingdom Metazoa; phylum Arthropoda; class Insecta; order Lepidoptera; family Notodontidae; genus Ptilodon; species Ptilodon capucinus. Next base: position 710,099 of record OU611828.1, read on the forward strand.
GTCGTATGCGATTTAGTCACAAAACTCTGGTATTGGTGAAACGGTAGGTAGATAGGGTCACCTGGAGTACGTCTGTCCTGTCTGAATTTGGAGGAGGGGCCCCTAAAGAAGACGCTAAAAAGTGGATTACTAGCACGGGGAAATCTACGGGGAGCACGCAACAACCAATATCCTGGTCTGATGACGTGTCACCATCCACCGCGTGGCAGCCGAAATCACCACCGTATGTTGTCTCCGATCCACCGAGGTCAGATATACAACACTCGCGGTCTACGCGCAGTCGTCACGCGAATTAAGTCCAAACTCTTATCACAAATGTCGCCGGCGCAGTAGCCGAAAACACCAAAAATGCACGGTAACTAATTACTTAAACAAAACATTGCGACGCGGACCGGCGTTCAACCGCGACTCTAGAACCACGGCGCACGGGTCAGCCGTTCAAAAATATCATCAAATCGGGGGGTAGATTTATCCAAAAATATTGTTAATCCACCACCATCGTGATAATATCAAAAATGTAATCTATTCCGAACAATATTAAAATTATAATTGACAATAGTGATTTCATATAACGCCAAAATCATAAACACGTGCTAGAAATTTACTTACAGGCGCAGTTATAAAACACTTTTGTACCAGAAAATAGCATTATAGATGCTTTGTAAATATGTATAAATTTGAGGGATAGTCATACCGATTATTCTCTTCTGCTTGCCGAGTATCTTGGCTCGCGGCGAGGTCTGCTGGCCGTGCAGCTGGTCCGGCCATATCTCCACTGACTGACCGCTCATCGGGGTCGATTTTCTATAATGTTATTTAGAATAAGTACTATGCTATTAAAATGAGAATAGGATCGACTTTGCGCCATATTGTGACGTCATAGCTGTCAATTCTTACCAGTTAGGTAGGGTGTGCAAAACAAGATATTTCTTTTAATAAAATTTATTTGCAAAGATTGAAAAATGTCGCACAACGAAGCACACTAACAACTACAAAATGGCGACTGGCGTCCTTATTTTCTTTTATTTAATAATTGGCAATTTAGGCATGGCTTCTGGGCCTTTGCTCCAAAAATGAAAATAAAATAAAAGGATATGGTTTTAAAAAAACGAATTATGACTTTAAATATTATATTAAGACAATTTACTACTAACTTAACCTTTTTATTTAAATTTGATGTAAGACTATTATTATTGATATGCAAATAAGTTTTTTGAAAACCATACTTTTCAAGTGACATTTGACAGATAGATGTTATTGACATTCCTATTCTTATTTGAATCGCATAGTATAACGACAACCCTTTGTCATGTACAGTATATTATCACGTTAGCTGCTGAGCTAGTTTTGATGTACTTTCAAACTGTGCACAGCTGGGTTGATAAGGCCCAGTGGGAGTTTTTTAGTAATATACACAAAACAGAACATGCAAATTTACATAGGACTCGAGATATTACAAGTTATAGAAATGTACGACGAAAAAAAAGTTGGAAAAACATGGTCGAATTTCGATCAATTTTTTATACCATTCAGTTGTATACCCGATACAGATGCTAACGTCAAAGTATTATTTCGGACTTCTGAAACACCTGTTAGTGTGGATACACTGCAGTGCACTTCTACCTAACCCATCGAGAAATACAAACGCGATGATGTTTTTAATGTGAAACATCTATAGGCGAGAGTTAAACCTGATTTTTGTCGTGGCGAGATTTGTCGACGCTTCGCCACAACAAAATGAAATCAACCTTATTACTTAATACATACGAGTATAGTTTTAAATGCGGCCACGCTTCGTACTCCTCGGCTCCTCGGTTCTTTCCGCCGCTTGGACTCCGCCCACCGGCTGACTCCGTTTACTCGCTCACTCGCCGCCTAGACTACTGTGTTTTATGTGAAACATCTGCCATAGGCTCAGTTTTATATACGTACAAGTTGGAAGAATCGCTGCCAATGGATACAGATGAACTCGTGGACAGCTGGTGCGCGGACCGGGAACTGATAGTCGCCTTTATAAACACACAATTAATACGTAAATTAACATCGGAAATATTCTGTCTAATCTGTGGATTTGCCTTAAAATTTCGTTTCTTCTCAATCTTTGGTCCTAACATTAATGTGAGTTTACCTCTTGCAAGGATAGAGAGCCAATAAGATATTGATGACGATTGAAAACTGACATTTTGGTCATCCAAGTAACTGTCGTTTATAACGAGGGGTGAAAGTCCATTTGACTTAAGCGACCTTTTTAACCGACTTCCAAAAAGGAGGAGGTTTCTCAATTCGACCGTATATATTTTTTTTATGTTTGTTCGCGCTAACTTAGTCGTTTGTGATTTTGATGATTATTTTTTTGTTGAAAAGGAGATATCCCAAAGGTGGTCAAATTTTCAAAATATTATCAGATATCAACCCCCTTGGGGGTGAAATGGGGGGTTGAAGGTCACACAATTTCAATAATATTTTTTGATCAACCTGAAATTTTGTACATGTATTTTACATAGAAAATAAAGAAACATGTATTTAAGGAATTTTGAAAACAAAATATATGAGGGGTGAAATGGGGGTGTAATCCGAACTACAGCATATCTCCGCCGTTAGTGAACCCATTTCGAAAAAACTTTATTCATCTATGTGTGTATTTATATAGTCTGACGTAGATTGGCACCGACTTCAAATATAATTAATTATGAGGTTATTTCTAGCTTTTTTTAGGTTATTTCTTTTTTTAGGTGCACTAACCTCGGTTTTTGTTTTTTTTTTAACTTTACTCGAGAACATACTCATTCGACGCAGAAAAATTCGCTGATTCCAAATATGTATATAAGTCAATATCGTCCAAAAGTGTCGATTAAGTTGAATAGCCTTTCACCCCTCGATATTATCTGTAATAAGATGCTACAACTCAATAAATAACTGCATTAAATTATATTTAATATTCGCTGGGTAAACTTGGGACTCTAATGACCGTTTAAACTACCACGAGATGATGACAAATTGGCTAAAGCCCTATTTACATTGCGACACTAGTGGCGTGAAAGTAGTTTCGTGACATTAGTTTCATCAACAGTTTCACAGTGTAAACGTCAAGTTTCATGCATTTATCGATGCGTGCATTCATTTCACGACACACGACATTTTCGGATGACACTAATGTCATGCAACTAATGTCATCGTGTAAACGCGACGTGAAACTAGTGTCAATCCACCCTCGAATCAACTTTCGAGACAACCTTTTCTTAATTTTATACAAAACTTGAGAGGTGTCACGGACATCGGCCACCCGGATGGAACGAAGTTCCAAAAAAAACTGAAACCGAAATCACACACACCATCGAATTCACACACAAATTTACAAAAGTGTCGTTACAACTTTTACGCTCATACACACATTTACAAAAGTGTCGGTCGACACTTTTAGTCTTAATTTTTTCCGTCTAGCCCCCTTTCGCAACGCGCCATAAGGAACTACGTTCCAATAAAAGCTCTAATTTTGGCGATGATGCCATGAACACAGACATACTGTGGATGACACAACACTATTATTTTCGATGAAACTAGTTTCCCAGGTAGTGAAAGTAATGTCGTGAAACTAATTTCATCATGCATGAAACTTAGTGTCGCAATGTAAATTCAGCTTTAATGTCTGAAATCGAATAAAGCGTACAAGAGTGAAGACACTTACCATTTTGCTGAGCGGTGGATGCGCGGTGTTGGTTGGCATTTCAATTTTCGGCGGGTCTTCGTAATGAGAGGGCTCGTCGAATGATCCCTACGACCAAGATATTAAGGATGAAAGTATAGTTATTGTTTGTACTATGCGATTCAAATAAGAATAGGTATGAATAACCTTTATCCGTCAAATGTCACTTGAAAAGTATGGTTTGCAAAAAAACTTATTTGCATATCAATAATAATAGTATTACATCAAATTTAAATAAAAAGTTAGGCATAATTCGTTTTTTAAAACCATTACATAACTTTTTTTATTTTCATTTTTGGCGCAAACGCCCAGAAGCCATGTCAAAATTATTAAAGAAAAGAAAATAAGGACGCTAGTCTCCATTTTGTCGTTCGTCGTGCGACTGAGTGTATTTTTCACTCAACCTTTGCAAATAAATGTTATTTAAAAAATATCTTGTTTTGCACACCTTACCTAACTGGTTACAATTGACAGCTAAGTCGTCGCAATATGGCGCAAAGTCGATCCTATTCTCATTTGAACCGTATACGTTGATATGTTTGATATTATTAGTTACCGGAGCAGTACTGCCGTGTACGGTGGTGTCGGACTTGTCGCTCGTCTCAGGTATGGCGATCAGCTCGCTCTCCGACGACTCTTGTTCCAGACTCCATTGCTGATATCTATACAAATCACAGATTTATAACAGCGTAAAATCTAAAAGTTTTTTTTTTTTTAAATTAGCAGTTTGTATGTGCGTTCTTGTGTATGCGTGTTTAGGGTGTGTGTGTGTTTGTGCATAACGTGTTAATGTGCGTGTGTGTGTGCCGTGTATGTTTGTGTGATGTGTATGTATTGTATGGTGAGTATGTATTTATGCGTGCGTAATATGAATGAGTGATTGATATGAGGGTGTGGTGAGTGATACGTATGCGTGTGTGATGGGTATGAGAGTGCGATGTGTATGTATGTGGGGTAGGTATGTGTGCGGCAGTACTTGGCGGGCTCCTCCCAGTGCGTGTGCATGTGCGCGGGTGACTTGTGCGTGGGGCGCGGGTCGGCGGCGGGCGGCGGCGGCGGCGGGGGCGGCGCGCCCAGCAGCGTGCCCGCGCCGACCCCGCCCGCCCCGCCCGCCCCACTGCTCCCGCCCGCCACCTCCGACTCGGGCTTCGACGGCCCCTGACTCGCGTCTACAAAAAAATGCGTCTAATTCTATATCCCATTCTACTTACATATTACATCTGTCAATATGACAGCCCTGACGGCTGTCAAACCAATTTGAATAAACATAAATATTGTTGTTCATGTTTTAAAATGATATTATATAGTCAATTGACACGGATTATTTAGGTTTCATTACCTAGAAGTCCGCAAACTTAAACCTCGTATTCATGGTAAACATTACTTTAACAACATGGTTACATAAACATGCTGCCGAGTTGCTGTCAACATATTGCGGGCAACACTCGTGTTGCCGAGTTGATCACGCCATGTTGCAGAGTTGACGCCCGGCGAGCGAAAACATCATTTTTTCAACAAATGTTGACGTGTGCGGACGTGTTTGCAACTGTTTATAAACATGGCGCTAGTGTGGAACAACGATAAAATTAAGCAATTAATTGATCCGTCTATCATTCTGAGGTCACTCATAAAATTTTCTGTTTCTCTTAGAAATCTTATACATCAGATACAGAGAACACTACAACAATACTTCCTCGAGCAACATTTTAACGCAGTTTGGCGTGTGTGGACAACTCATATTGATTTAAACAAACTTTCCAGCAGCATTATCGCCGTTCATCAACAGTTGCTAAACAAATGTTTACCATGAATACGAGGCATTATTAAAAATGGGTGACCTGACCTGTTAAATGTTTGCATCAATGATTTGCCAACACCAAAACGAACTGTATTAACTCACAGAACGAGCACATTTTTGAACAAAACATCATCGATTCATGCCGCGAGCGAATTTTGACGATGAAATTCAAACTTATTAAAGTACATTTTAATTTTTAATAACAGTAAAGTTAATTCACCGACCTCTGGGTCTGTGCTGGTGCTGGTGCGAGGGCGGCATGACCAACATGGGCGGGATGCGCTTACAGTGGTGGTGCTGCGCCTCCATGGTGGCCAGCACGATGCGTACCAGCGCCTGCACCTGCGAGCACAGCGGCTCGCTGCCGTAGTGGTACTGCCGGACATATTTCCCATTAACTGATAAGCCCCCTGAACCCCCACCTCCCCAGTGGAGCTTACGTTAAAATCTTTGCCATTACAAAAACAAACTGTATTATCGCGTTGAAAATTTAAATTAATTAATTTAAAAAGTTTAAATATAACCGACCGCCGAGAATAACTAAGATGCTAATCAAACAAATAAGTAAATATAAGCAAAGTAAACCGTACCGATAAATAATAATGTAGTGTCGTTCAAATTCCGCACGAAGCCTGACCGACCGGATGACAGGCCTAGAACATGTGTCTACCCGATACTTTATCAATTGTGTTCGACCACCTACACGAATCGAGAAAAATATAAAAATCCGAACCGAATATTGAAAATCAATGTTTGAAAGTGATTTGAACATAAATCAAGCCGTTAATCAAGGATGATGAACTAAATTTGAATTTAACAAGGCCGAATCCGGCTCGAAGGACCAAGAAATGTTCGCGCGTGGTCCGCCGAGCGGGTTTTTTTTTGTAGTGGACTGTATTTTTTTTATTTAGGTTGCTGATCCGGCCTTCCCTATCAGTAATCACCCTGTTCAGGAGTATCACTTGAAACTATCAGATCACAAGCACCGCACTTCCTTGGGAAATATAATCTGCTTGCTTCCACCGTTCGTCTGCCGTCGTTGGCCGCCTGTGCACAGGGTCTTGAAGCCGAGCCAGAGAACACCTTTAATAGTCTTGGACACAGGTTCACCAACACAAAACTAGGAGTATAGTCTTTCAAACGAGCACCACATTAAACCGAAGAAAAGTAAAATTTTGCACGGGAGATAACGTGCGCCGCCGCCGACCGGAACTTGGAGTTTTTTTTTTCGCTAAGGTGTTGCCACTTAGCAATAACAGAGGGCAGATTAAAAAATTGACTAATCCGCCGTAAAGTATCGATTACTTATAATCTGATAGACATATATTATAACGCCTGAACAGCGCGCATTGTGTGGAAGTTCCTTCCTCTGGAGCCCTTACCACTGGTAACTAGGACTCTATTCCAGTTGCCGGTGGGAACTAATTTTTATATTTTGAAATTTATTTTATTAAAAAAATAAAATACATTTATTAAAAAAATAAGAAAAACGGAAAATAAACAATACAATAATAACAAAAGAAGAGTAAAGTAGCGAGAGTAAGAGGTGGAGTAAGGATACCTTGTAGAGCAGGACCAGCAGTGCCATGAGCCAGTGGCGGCGCACGTGCGGCTCCAGCGCGGCCAGCGAGTGCGCGGCCGCCGGCCCGCCCGCCGGCCAGCCCGCGCCGCTGCTGTACTGCGGGGTCACATGCAAGCTCTTACTGACACACTAACGACTACTGAGAGGAGACTCAAGATATTATGTACTACCGGCCCGTCTCGGCCTCGCACGGATTTATAATATAGCCTATGTTACTCAGTGATAATGTAGCTTTCTAACAGCATAATATTTTTTGAAATCGATCCAGTAGTTTAGTAAGTCTATTCGTTACATACAAAAATACAAATCTTTTCTCGTTATAATATTAGTATAGATATAGAAGTATAGATATAGTATAGATTGAAATATTAGGAAAATATGTAATTGTAGAATGCGCTTCGTAATTCAACTACTGAGTGTAGATTCCAGATATCTATTGAAAGTGTTAAAATCATAAAGAGTGCATTGTTCATAGATTAAAATAAAGGTACATATATTGTTTGTGCTATTGTCTATGTTGTACTCTCTGTAAACGTGCGTTTGAAATAAATACAGCTTGATAATAAGTTCCGCGATTTAATATTTAAAATAACATCAGAAAGTTCATCAAAATATTTTGTCAGGATTTGTAGTTTAAGAGTGTGCTTTGTATTTTATACAAGACACTTTCTGCGATTATTTGGAGCTGCGATTATTAGTCGAGGGATCGAGATAGCAATCTAAGTACGTCGTCTGTGAAAGAAAAAACTACATTTATTGGGACTTACAACTCTACGCACCCTACATGGTTTTTTTTCTTATTGCTAAGTACAGGTACACACACTAAGTATGCCTAACTTATAGTAGGCTCCGAGTTGTAGATCTATGCAACAAAAAAAACAAAAAAAAACTACCTATTCACTTATAAACTACCATAAAGCTAGTCATTACTGCACGGAAACTGAGATTACTAATACTACTACAGCCCTTTTAACGTCCTACTGCTGGGCACGGGCCTCCCCACAATGCGAGGGGGATTAACTTATTAACTGAGATTAACTTACTTGCAATAGAAGCAACGTGGGTTCGGCGATGCTGGCCCCCATCACGTGGTTCTGATCCAGCACTTGGGGCAGATTCGCCATGAACGCATTGAATATTGACGATTGCCTAAAGAGACATATAATAATCAATTGACAGCCCCAGCGCAGGTTGCCCGGCGTGTTCCTGACAGGGGTATATTTCGGAAATGTCGTCGTGCGCTCTGCTGTGAGCCGGTCGTATTGCTATTAGCTATTAAAACCCTGCGTAAATACGCATTAGTGTGAGTTACTCATCGGTATTATCGCCGGCCGTACACATAGTGCATCTGTGATCGACGCTGCATTCCATACCGGCACAGAGTAATACACCGCGCAGAGATTACGTGGATACACAAGTTAGCATGAACACTTAAGGACTCTACCCACTACGACGTATCATACCATGACCGTGCTATGAACGTATCAGACACGACAAGCAACACGATACGCTCTACTATGCCCACTAGAGCGTATCAATTACGTATCAAAGTCGTATGTATCGGCTTTAATGACCGGAGCGTCATGCACAGAGCGTATCGCTACCGGCAAAATATTCTCGCCGACAATACTTGCCGCTCCGTGCATGGCACGCTACGGTGCTGGTCGGTAACGGAACGGGCTAGTATTTATATTTATATATTTTTTTGCCTGACACGTTCATAGCACGGTCATAGTATGATACTGTGTAGTGGGCAGAGACCTTTAAACAGCACGTTGGACGGTAGTGCAATGGCTCGAGGTAACATAAGTGCGGATGGTCACTTGAACAAGAATCCCCTCCTTCGTACATCACCCATCGTAAATCCGCAAAACAGACTTGTCAATCCGAGCTGCAAAACCCATTTGAATCGTTTCAACATAGCATGCTATCTATGTTGGAGATGTGGCTGGCCAAACAGGACTCAAAATTGAACGATTTGAAAACTGCCATTCAATTTGTCAGTGACATATACGATGGTCTCCACGCGTAAACTAAAATTGTGAACAACCGTATAACGTCACTTGAAGACCAACTAAAATCAGCCAACCAAGCACGTCACTGCAATATTGAAATAAGCAACTTACCGGAAAGAAAAGCTGTGAGAAGCTAATTTCAATTTTGGATGATATTGCAAACTTAATAAACCACCCCGTTAACAAGAGTGAAATAGTAGCGATTCATCGAGTTCCGCAAGTAAACTGTAAAAGTTCTCAACCTAAAAACATCGTCAGATTTTGTATTCAGATGGTGCGAGATAATTTTATTATGTCAGCAAAAAAAACTAAGGACATTACATCCGAGAAACTGCAGATAACTGGTCCATCATGCAAGATATACATCAACGAGCATTTAACTCCCAAGAACAAAATGCTGTTTCGGCTTGCCCGTGTCCCTGCAGAAAAACATGGATTTAAATTCGTCTGGATTAAACACGGATCTATTTTGGCTCGAGCGAACGATACTTCGCCGGTCTTCGCCATCCGATCCAAAGAAGATCTGTCGAGAATCACACGCCCAACTGAAACATGAACATTGTGAACTTTACAGTCTCTATATGTCAATCTACTCTGTGTTCGACACACTGGTTAATTCTTTGAACATAGCAGATGTTTTCATTTCTACCTACAATTTTTTGATTCAAACAAAAAATAGGATAAATAATTATTTTTCGAATGTAATTTGCAATTTTGTTTATGTTATAATACTCGTATTGTCTGTACAATTTAAATACTTTAAGTCGCCCATAAGTAATTACTTTAAACATATGTCTCATGAGCAATCTCACGCGTTATATTTAATCGTACAATCCTTTTTCATTATTATGTGCTAAATGAGTAAAGAATTGCAGGAAGCGTCAAAACCCACTCTGACCTTGGTGGTCACTGTGGATTTTTGAACAACGCACACAACGACACATGAAATAATCACACAAATATCTTGCATACACATACATATCACATAACTAACATACACCACACACACACGCTCTTTAAAACACGCATCATCTCTCACCATACTAGCTTAATTAGCTATATTAATTTAGTTTTGTTTTACGATTAGTAATAAGTTCTTTTTTTATATAACCCACTACTATAAGATTTGCATGCTGAGGTCACCTGTAAGTGTTTGTGCATTTAGTTAAAAAGTTGTTAGTATAGTATAAGTAAAATACATGTAACAATGTAACAAACGTTGGTAATCCATAATAAATTAAAAAAAAAAAAAAATAGAGTAGCTTGAGAGCCTTAATCAACAAGAGCGCGCACAAGACTTGGTGTTATTTTACGCAAAATAATATTTAAAATAATAAAACTCCATTCAGTAACTGGTAGATCGAAAGACTTCAACGCTTTTATATTTTCATGATAAACATTTAAGATGTTACGCAAACTTCGTTCAACATTTTTGTCGTTGACCGGTTCGACATCAAGAATTTTGTCTAAATGTTTTGCCGCTTAAATTCGATTATTCTTGTAACGCTTCAATAGAATTTGCACAGCCTTAGTATAGTTATCTCCCTTTATCAAATTATAAGGTTCGCCCCGTAAGGGCAAAAGCAAATAACGACAACGTTCGACATTCGTTAATGAAAATAGCTCATAAAATGCATTCCACTCCGTTAAATCACCATGAAAGATGGGTAAAGTCAGTTTAGGTAGCTGAATCTTAGAATGACCATGAGAACAGGTACAGAGGCTGCGCGTTCACTGTAGGTACCTTGTCGGCGCTGAACTATTTTTATGGCTGTTATTTGAACCTTGTAGTATAAGTTGTCGAATTGATTACGTATTTCTAATTGTTCTTCCGGCTTAAACTCGCCATTTTTCGCTAAAAGCTTTTCAATTTTATCTTAAACTAGCTGTGCCCGCAACTTCGCCCGCGTGGACTTTAGGGAGATTACCCGGAAATATGGGTATTATGTTTTTCCCGCGGAACCCTAATGCTTTTTCTAAAATTAAAGTAGCCTAAGTTACGCCTTGGAACGTCAGCTATCTGTCAGTGAAAGTCCTATTGAAATCGGCTCAGCCGTTTAGAAGTTTACCTCAAACAAACAGACAGACAGACAGACAGACAAAAAAATTTAAAATTGCGTTTTCGTTATAGGTATCGTATATACTTTCATACGCATTTGGTAAAAAAAGTGTTATTTTGATATTACAAACAGACACTCCAATTTTATTTATTTGTATAGATAAGGAAAAAATGCTTTTTTACGTTATTTAATTCTTTAATACGGGCACGAAATTCCGCTTCATCGTTACAACAATCGGCCATACGTTGGATATTATTCATAATAACTTCGCGTTCAAATTGTAACTGTTGAAGCTCCATAATATTGTATGTGGGTAGTTAAGTATGTAAAGTAAGAAATATGTTAAACGCGTAGTATAGCAACAGCGATAAGATACTGTGCGATATTTAAAAACAATATTTAATGTAAATTATAAAATTTGTGTAAATATAAAATTAAGTATCGTACAAAGTCACAAGTGTGTCTTTGACGTAATAGGTAGAAAATTAAGTATAATGTATAATGTAAATGTTAGTGTATAATCCCCAGCTATTGGCACCTTAAGCGCCTACTCGGAGAAAATCAGTCACTAAAACGCTCTATGACCCATTATTTCGCTAAAAACTTTTTAACAAAAAATTAAACCGCCGAAAATTTTAAAAAGCAAAAAATAATATACCTTTTTTATTTAACCTTAATAACAAAGTTCTTAAACTAATGTAAGTATACCTAAGTCATTTTGAGTCGGCGCCAAACAAGCAAATTAATTAATTTAGTAAAGTGTGATGTACGGCGGCGGCGCGGCGGCGGCGCGGCGCGACACGCACCTTCGCTGGAAAATGCCGAGCGTTCACGAAGTTAACGTCAGCGAGACAGCAATACACAGCGAGATAGCGATACACAATGTGTGCGAGTGGTCGTACGGAGAGCACATTTTTTGGAATGTTAATGTTTGTCGCTGAAGATTTCACGTTGCATTGTTAATTTCATTTGGTTATTTCTTTAAATTTATTGTTCATTAATTGTTTGGCGCCGACTCAAAATGACTTAGGTATACTTACATTAGTTTAAGAACTTTGTTATTAAGGTTAAATAAAAAAGGTATATTATTTTTTGCTTTTTAAAATTTTCGGCGGTTTAATTTTTTGTTAAAAAGTTTTTATTTTATATTTTTTTGTGGCTAAAATCTACTACTTAATCTGAATCTACTGTTTGTTTTTTTGTAATACACAACTCAGCATTAAAATTTGAGAATTAACAATAAATCTCTCCCTATTTTCCCACCTTTCGGGTAGGATTTTTGTTCCTAATTTATATAGGACCAACTTCGAAGTTATACCCTAACCAATACGTGTCGAAACGTGAACCTCTTCTGTTTTCTTCGTTGGTTAAAAATGGGTATAATTCTAAATAAAGTCCACGTGGGCGTAGGTATATCATGGTGTAGGTGCCAATCTATATCAGACTAGGCAAATACACACATGAATTGGCACCGACTACAAATGTAATGAATTATAAGGTTATTTGTAACTTTTTAGTGTACCTAGGTTTTTGAAGGCGAATTTAGTATCTATTTTGTGAAAAGATGCAAGTATTAGCACCTCATAACAGCCCAAAAAAGGAATTCACCCCCCTCCACCCTTTCCATCCCATCGTTTCGATATTTGTTAACTATCCGTATTAAACAAAAAAAGATTTTTCGAAATCGGCTCACTAACGCCGAAGATATGCTATAGTCCAGAATGCAAACTTTATCAGCCCATTTCACCCCATAAATATTTTTTTTTCAAATTTCCTAAAACACGTGTTTCTTTATTTTGTATGTAAAATACATATACAAAGTTTCAGGTTGATCAAAAAATATTTTTGAAATTGCGTGACCTTCAACCCCCCATTTCACCCCTAAGGGGGTTGATTACTGATAATGTTTTGAAAATGGGACCACTCTCGAAAAATTCCTTAGCAAACGTCATAGAAAAAATCGAAATCGGTTCAGTGACGCCGGAGATATGCGTGATCATACATAAAAAAAAATGCAAACTTTATCACCCCATTTCACACCCTATTCCTTTTTTTTTTTCAAAATTCCTATAACACGTATTTCTTTATTTTATATGTAAAATACATATACAAAGTTTCAAGTCGATCAAAAAATAATTTTTAAATTATGTGACCTTCAACCCCTCATTTCACCCCCAAGGGGGTTAATTTCTGATAATATTTTGAAAATGGGACCACCCTCAAAGAATTCCTTAGCAAACGTCATAAAAAAATTCGAAATCGGTTTAGTGACGCCGGAGATATGCGTGATCATACATAAAAAAAAATAAAAAAAAAAATATATACGCGTCGAATTGAGAACCTCCTCCTTTTTTTTTTTTTCGTCGGTTAAAAAGTATATCAGATTATACAATATCCACTCGTTTTTTTTAATTTTTCGAGATTTTTGTAAAAACATAATACTAGAAACATAAGTTTTTTACATTTGTTCCAAAATTTTCCGATTACCCGGTTACTGGCACAAGTACCGGTCCTTAAGAAAATGCGTAAAAAAGGGCTTTTTTAGTGTATGTCCCAAACAAACTTAAAGTTTGTACAAATTAAGTCTGAGTTTGAAGTTAAGGTTTAGGGTTTTAGATTAAAAAATGTACAATCTTTCCATTTTTGTCATAAAATCAGGGGTTAAAGTCATGGGTGCCAATAAGTGGGGGGATGCCAACAGTGGTTATGCCTAGTATGGATTTAGATTAATCAACGTAATGTATATTAAATACCTGTTTGTTACCCCAAATAAAATAAAATAAATGTAATTTGCCCTTGTTTGGGTGCAACTGGGATCGCCCTCAGTCCATTGTATGGTACAGATAGTACAAGAGTTGCTTGGTTTGGGATCGTACGATGAGTTATAAAACAAATATGTAGTAAACAACGACAGTGGGTTATTTTTAACTCGACTACCGCGCATCCAAAAGGAAGGGTTATGATTTTAGCAGTCTATGTATGTACTATGCGTTTCAAATGAGAATAGGAATGTCAATAACTCCTATCTGTCAAATGTCACTTGAAAAGTATGGTCCGCAAAAAAAACTTATTTGCAAACCAAATAAAAAAAATTGTAAATTGTCTTAATTATATTTATTTATTTAAAGTTTTTTTTAAAACCATACCATACCCTTTTTTATTTTCATTTTTGGCGCAAAGGCAAAGCCATGACTAAATTATTAAAGAAAAGAAAATAAGGACGCCAGTCGCCATTTTCTCATTGTTAGTGTGCTTCGTCGTGCTACTGAGTCAATTTTTCACTCAACCTTTGCAAATAAATTTTATTTAAAAAATGTATTGTTTTGCTCACCCTACCTGACTGGTTATACTTGAGCTATGACGTCACAATATGGCGCAAAGTCGATCCTATTCTCATTTAAAACGTAGTACGTATGTTTGTGCCGGTTTAGGCACATAGTTTCATTCATCCGATTATGATGCATAATTAAAAATATTGTTACGATGAGTTCTGAAAATGGTCCAAATATATAATTTGTATAATATGTCATTTTGTTTCCAAGGAGACCATTTAAATGGATTTTTTTCTTCGTTTGTTCTTACGAAATGAATGAAATTTAGTGGAATAAGATGAGGAATGGCTCTACCTGCGGTTAGAGGGTATTTCAGCCAGGGTCAAGTAATTAATAGGAAGAGGAAATTCAATAAATAAACATAAATAAAAATGTACGATAAGAGTGATAAAGATGACGGATATAGATCTTATAGAGATTCTTGATATCTTAGTTAGAATGAAAGCTAACCTTAATGTATACGGCGATAGATGAAAGTATTTCTCAACGCAGTTATATCCGAGCAACAGGAACAGATGTTTCAGAACCAACTCTTGAGTTTTCATGGTCTGTTTGTCTTCAGTGGGATGCGCTTGATCAGATCTGAAATAATCTTTACGCTTAGAATACACAAAACATTGGATACCACAAGAAAGTTGATATTTGAATAACTTTATCGCTTGATGAGTTATAATCGTCGCGACGCCTCGTTTCATGATGAACGTCGCGACGTCTATTGTTCTGATGGGCGACCTATCGCTGCCTGTCATGTTGAGCGTCATGACGCCATCTATCTTGATGAGCGTCATGACGCCATCTATCGTGTTGAACGTCATGACGCCATCTATCTTGATGAGCGTCATGACGCCATCTATCGTGTTGAGCGTCATGACGCCATCTATCGTGTTGAGCGTCATGACGCCATCTATCGTGTTGAGCGTCACAACGCCATATATCTTATTGAGCGTCATGACGCCATCTATTATGTTGAACATTATGATGAGGGTCCCGACGCAACTTATCAATCCGGGCTATACAAACCTAGACAGGAACTGCATGAGCAGGAAGACGAGCAGGTTGGTGGTCTCCCGGTCGGCCTCCTCCAGGTCCACGGCCTTGGGCAGCGCGCCGCCCGCCCCGTCCTCCGCCGCCCGCCCCGACAGCGAGTGCAGGCCCTCTGCGCACACCACACCGCGCTTACCACCACAGACCTCAAGGGTCGTGACGTTGCCCCATGCGTGCGAAACACAAGGGCACCATCTTACTCTCTCCCTACCGTTTGCTTTTAACTAATTATACACCATCACGCCTGTATCTCCCAAAGGGGTAGGCAGAGGTGCACTGCAGTGCGCCCACACTTTGTCAATATATTTTGGTCCCAATGTAATAGAGGGCGAGCCTATTGCCATCATACTGGGCACATTCCCCCTCAATACGAGGGAGATTTGGGCCATAATCCACCACGATGGCCCAGTGCGGGTTGGTGAACTTCACACGCGTTTCTATAGACGTGCAGGTTTCCTCACGATGTTTTCCTTCACCGTTTCATAGCAAGTGGTAATCTCGGATGAAACTGAGATTCGCACATGAGAATTAACTAAAATTAACCCCTGGATTTGAACTTGAACCCCTTACGTTCAAAGCGGGCGTTCTTGCCCACGGGGCTACCCCTGCTTCCAAATAGAGAATATTACCATTGTCATTATGGTATAAAGACATATTTACTAAATATATACTTGTGCCAAGCCGCTGTCACTAAGCAATGATGCCAGAGAGCTGGCAGCATGGCCACGTTGGTTGGCAATGCTGATTCTCTGTGCGAGATATGAACCAGCCCTCTGGTCATCGATTGCATCGAACAACATAAAACCCAGAGGTGCGAGCCTGGGTTTAAACCCTGCACACTTTGATTGCAGGGCGTGCGTTCAACCACTCGGCTACCAGCGTTGAGTGCAATAGAAGAGTATTGGTACTGACCGTGCGCGTTGTTAGTGCGCTGCGGCGCGGAGGGCGGCGCGGCCAGCAGCTGGCCCAGCCCGAAGCGGGACGTCTTACGCTTCAGCAGCGGCGCCGAGTACTGCCGCGAGTACACCTTCTCGCGTTCTGTATATTATAATTCATTGGATAAGGATTCATAATCATAATACGAAAGTCAATGTTTTTTTATCATACTTGTGTTTTAACGGACTAATTTGAACAAAAAAGAGTTACTGTATGTAATGTTTGCAATACATGTACCTACTACAATATTTAAGGTATCATCAATAGTTTTCGCAGCGAATTTTAGACACCTTGGGGTAAATTATTGCTGTTTTCGTAAGAATTTCGATTTGTTTTTAAAGAAAAAATAGCATATGTTCATCCTGAATAATGTAGCTTACTATAGGTGGAAGAATTTTTAAAATCAGTAAAGTAGTATAGATAATACATCATCACGCCTGTGTTCCTGGAGGGGTAGACAGAGGTGTACTGGACACATCGCCCATGTATTTTGGTCCCAATGTAATATTGCCATTATCTATTTACACTCAATATAACAACACAACTATGCCCATTACCATCACCTGCCTTGCAGAAATATTTTCAATATTACTTTAAGTTTCCGACATAACTCAGTACGAAATATAAATTGATTCCCACAGACCCGTCTCATTCTATTCCACCCTAAGATTACAGTCTCATCGCGCCCCCACTGTCTCATCTGAAGTACTATTGTTAACCTAGTTACACAACTTAGTCCCATTTTCCATCCTATTCCGCCTGAAATGTCCCATCTGTCCCACCTGAAATGTTCTATCGCAACCAGCGCGAAATGTCCCGTCTCATCCCACCCCAAATGTTACTTCTCATCCCACTTGAAGCCTATCCCATCCGAAAGTTCCACATCCCACCCCATGAAGATTGTATAGCGTACTGACCGTGCCTGGTGTCGGGATGGGGTGGTAGAGTGGCGGGCGCGGAGATGGTCCGCTTGTAGGGCCACTTGGTGCCGAAGGAGGCGCTGAGCGTGTTGACGTGCGAATCGCGCGCGGACACGCTCAGCGCTTCGTGCGCGCGCCGCACCTTGTACAGGAACCACTCCGAGCTCGTGTCGCTGCTCACCAACTCTACAAATGTATTCACAACTAGCTGTTACCTACGACTTTGTCCAGGTTGGATTTAGAAAAAAAAATCCCGCCAAAGTCGCTGTTAACGAGATTACCCGGAGCAAACAGACAGACAGACAAAAATTAAAAAAGAGTATTTTCGATAGAAGTTATTATTTTTACCATTCTACAGGGTGTATCAGATGTCCGAAATAATACTTTGGGTACATATACGTTAGCTCATAATTATGTGGATGCTTAGTGAAGACAGTTTATACCTAACTATCATAGTTTCTGAGTTATAGACCTTTCAATATTTGCCACAGGTATCGTGTTCTGGCCTTTGGGTACATTCACAACACTATTCAGCAGTGTAAACTACACTTATGACGTCTGGCTACAAATATTTTCAAAACAGAACATGCAAATTTTACATAGGGCTCGAGATATTAGGAGATATGGAAATTTACGACGAGAAAAAAGTTGGAAAAACATGGTTGAATTTCGATCATTTTTTATACAATTCAGTTGTATACCCGATACTGATGCAAATATAAGTATTATTTTAGACTTCTGAAACACCCTGTATTTTTATTTTTATTGTTACTAGTTTTTAACAGAATAAAAAAAGATATAAATGTAGGATTTTAATATTCCTGGTTTATTATTTCTGAACGAGTTTTAGGTTATTAAAGTTAAGATTTCTGAACGAAGCGGTAGATGAATGAGAGAGTGAAGTGTGCGAGTGAGAGAATAAATGACGGGGAGAGCCATAAGAGATTTGAAGAGCAAGTTGTAAAATTTTCAATAAAAGAAAATACCATAATATGCAGATTTTTAATTAAGAAGACCACCCCACATAAATGTCATATATATTTTTTATGCATTTAGTAAAAAGATGTTATTTGGAGGTTACAAACAGATAATTCAGTTTTATTTATTTGTATAGATATACAACTTGTATCAGCGACGGGAATCGATTTTGACACCAACACATCCCGTTTGTCTATGGGGTGAACTGAGCCTTAGAGCCATGAAGATGAAAATATGAGGAGTCTTAGTGGTCGCAAAATGTACACCGACTATTGTCTAAAGCTTTTGGATGGTACCAGATTATATTGCCCTTCCTATTAGGTACTCTGTGGTTATCCTCTTCCAATCAACAATGACGTCTTCAATAGTGTACGTCATCCAGTGATATTTTTATTAGCGATATGTAAACACTTGTATCCGAATTATTTAAGTGTGCTGGGCTATAGAAAAATACTTGTTTAATTTATGGCTGAGCAGTCTATGGTCGATCCCGTCGACAACGCTATTAGTATACATTAAATTATCACGCCTGTATTATCCGAAGGCGTAAAGAGACGCGAACTAGAAAGCTTTGGTAATGTTTTCAGTCCCGATGTGATAGAGGGACCAGAATGTAAAAAAAGGATTCTAAATAAATAAGAATGAATGAAAAGTAATAAAATTAAGAACAAAACTTACCAACTCAAATAAACTGCAAAATGAAACAAAACATCCTGAAAAAATTATATATATTAAAAATAAAAACCGCTTTTTTAACCACCAAAAAAAAAATCATTTTTTATTTTTAGTTTGTATTAAACAGAATTTATATAAGAAGATCTATCGACTGACCTCTCAAGTTGGTGAAGTCAACGGCCTTGTTGGTGTTGATCTGCGCCTCCAGAAACAGAGCCTCGAACCTGTTGAGGAAGAAGTCCCAGGAGAGGATGCGGCGGTCGCTGAGCGTGTTGTGCAGCTGGTAGATGGACTGCACGATCATGGGCCGGTCCACGATCACCAGGTCGAACTGGCTCTCCAGGCAGTACAGCAGCAGCTGCGGGAGTACACTATACAGCCTCGGTTATATCAAAACTAACTCTATACTCTAACTACATAAATGGTGTTCCTAAATTGTGGCTCTTTAATTGCTGTGACAGCCGAGCCATCGGCAGTGGTAGCCGAGTGGTCGAACGCACGCCTTGCAAATCAAAGTGTGCAGGTTCAAACCCCGGCTCGCACCTCTGGGTTTATGTGCGAATCTCATTTTCATCCGAGATTACCACATGCTATGAAACGGTGAAGGAAAACATCGTGAGGAACCCTGCACGTCTATAGAAAGGCGTGTGAAGTTCACCAACCCGCACTGGGCCAGCGTGGTGAACTATAGCCCAAAAATCTCCCTCGTTTTGAGGGAGAATGTGCCCGGTATAATGGCAATAGGCTCGCCCCCTATTACATTGGGACCAAAAATACATCAGCGAAGTGTGGGCGGACTACGGTGCACCTCTGCCTACCCCTTCGGGGAATACAGGCGTGATGATGTGTTATTATTTAATTGCTGTTCAATTTCTGAAAGTAACATCTTGGCTAATTTGAGTTATGCATACTAGATGAAAGCCAAACATTTTCTCCATCTGCCAGTCTTGGTTTTATTTTCCTAACATTTATAGTTATCAAGATAAGTGGAGACAAACTCTGCCTTCACAATTTCTAAAGACATCACATTCTGCATATTAGTTTGTATCTTAAAATTGGGTATACTTACAAGAGTACCTTCTTAGTACTAGGAAAACGGAACGTTTTATCTTTAAACCAGTATTGGTGTCATTGTTCTAACATTTATATTTATTAAGATAAATGGTAAGAAATCTGTGTGCCTTTATAATTTCTAGCAAGATTAATTTTCGCATTTATCGGCTTTTTAGGGACCTGGCGGTAGTACAGTGGTGGTTCTAAAGTGGTCGTACTATAGCTGTGGTTTTATAGCGGTGGTTCAATAGTAGCAGTGGTAGCCGAGTGGGTAGCAGTGGTAGCCGAGTGATCGAACGCACGCCTTCGAATCGAAGTGTGCATGTTCAAACCCCGGCTCGCACCTCTGGGATTTATGTGCGAATCTCATTTACATCCGAGATTATCACTTGCTATGAAACGTTGAAGGAAAACATCGTGAGGAAACCTGCACGTCTGAGGGAACTTGACTAGTTTTCGATAGATGTGTGAAGTCTGCCAACCCGTACTGGGCCAGCGCGGTGGACTATGGCCTGAATCCCCCTCGCATAGAGGGGAGGCCCGTGCCCAGCAGTGGGACGTTAAAAGGGCTGTAGTAGGTCTATAGCGGTGGTCCTATAGCGGTGGTTTTACAGCGGCGGTTACCTCGATAGCGTTGTCGTGCACGGTGCCGATGTAGAGCGTCGCGCGCTGCGCCACGTACACGTTGATGTCGTCCATACTGGAGATGAGGTAGCAGAAGGCCGTCGCCAGCGCCGTCTGCAGCGGCAGGCTCGTCTTCACCGGGGACCCGTCCATGAACCTACCAACCAAACATTATCGATATCGATTCACTGAATTCGGAGATATGCGGTAACAAGCACACAAAAAACACGAAAAATACGAGTGGAATTGAGAAATGAAACAACATAACATAGTCATGTTGTTTCTACTACAGCCCTTTTAACGTCCCACTGCTGGGCACGGGCTTCCCCTCAATGCGAGGGGGATTCAGGCCATAGTCCACCACGCTGGCCCAGTGCGGGTTGGCAGACTTCACACATCTATCAAGAACTAGACAAGTTCCCTCAGACATGCAGGTTTCCTCACGATGTTTTCCTTCACCGTTTCATAGCAAGTGATAATCTCGGATGAAAATGAGATTCGCACATAAATCCCAGAGGTACGAGCCGGGGTTTGAACCCGCACACTTTGATTTGGAAGACGTGCGTTCGACCACTCGGCTACCACTGCTACCATGTTGTTTCCATGTTGTTTCATTTTATGTAATTCAAATGATTTTACAAGTATACACATAAAACATGAAGAGCATAATATTATTGCCCCCAGGTAGCGTTTCTATATACGTGCAGCTCTCCTCACCACGTTTTCCTTCACCGTTTACATTAAAGTTGGCGAGTGTGTAAGTGACCTGATGATGATGGTGACCCGCTCGACGGCGGTGAAGCGCACGTGGTAGTCCGCGTGGTGAAACTGGTCCCGGATGAGAGTGCAGAACACGTCCGCGCCGCCCGCCAGCGTTACGCAGTGCAGCAACACCGGCACCGCCACCGAGCAGATGTGCGAGTGAGACGCGTTACACACCGTCCACAAGCTAGAGGGAGACAAATACAGGGTGTATCAGAAGTCCGAAATAATACTTTGGGTACATATACGGTAGCTCTTATGTGGATGCTTAGTCAAGACAGTTTATACCTATCTATCATAGTTTCTGAGTTAAAGACCTTTGAATATTTCTCACAAGTATCGTGTTCTGGCCCTTGGGTACATTTGTGAACCTATCAAGCAGTGTAAACTACATTTACGCAGGGCAGCTACCAATATTCACAAAACAGATCATGAAAATTTAACATGGGTCTCGAGATATTACGAGTTCTAGAAATTGGCGACGAAAAAAAAGTGGGAAAAACATGGTCGAATTTCAATCAAATTTTTATACCATTCGGTTGTATACCCGATACTGATGCAAACGTCAAAGTATTATTTCGGACTTCTGAAACACCCTGTATATCGACGATTAAAATGGGGAATTGACTCAAGCGTTACTTTGATAACTTTGCTAACCTAGAAAATTCGCAGTTTACAGGGTGTATCAGAAGTTCGAAATAATACTTTGGGTACACATACAGTAGCTCATAATGTGGATGATTAGTGAAGACAGTTTATACCTAACTATCATAGTTTCCGAGTTACCCTCCTCGGAATATTTGTCACAGGTATCGTATGTAATTATTTAAATATCTATGAATGCAATTTAAATTGTTTTTTAAATCCAAATAATGTCTTCTTTCAGTAAAATGTTCCGTCTACAATATTTAAGGTACTTTCCCTCCATGTGGCATATCCGTGGGACACCCTATATACTCATATACTCTATGATCGCTAAACTAAGCAACGCCTGCTATGATGGGTACCATACAATGGCCTGGAGGCGATCCTAGTTACAGCCGAAAAAAGTACCAAAAATAAGTTAAGTGATTTGTTCAGCCCAATAATTTCAGGCAATTAAAACTTACTTATCAATAAGCAGATTCTCTTGGCACCATATCAGGAAGCCTCTATGGTCAGCCAAGGCGTCGGTATTCAACACCAGCACTTGGAGACACTGCAGCAGATGGTACAGCACGTCGGGGCGGGAGGTGCTTTTCAATTCCTTCAGCAAAACAAGAAAATTACCCTTGTCTCCAAAGACTGCCATAGAAAAATAATAAATGAGAACGGCGAGAACAATAGTTTTGAATGAAATGAAAATTATCAGAGTCACCAGTTGCACAAACGTAAACGATAAGTTTTATTATTACACCAGATTATTACTCCTACATAAAAAATATGGTACCAATAGTCGCATTTATTAGTAGCTTAAATGGGATAAACGCCTTTCGTACAAAGTAATTATAGTCCATATTATAAAGCAACACGTATAGCTTTTCTGCGCACGCACATGTATTTAAATACAGGTGACGCGAAGAACATAGACAAAATATATATCTATGTGTTTGCAAGAGATATTTGTCGTTTTGAAACTCACACGTGGTCAAACAAGTCGTGTCTGGCGGCGCACCAGGACCACCTATTACATCACTCTAATGACTTCTTATACTCTTTGGGGCGATAGGCATTCGATAGGCATAAACATCGTAAACAGAGGACGGAAACACAGGAGAAGGCACTACTTACTAAAACCACACGAACCAGATTTGAATACCTCAAGTTAATAAAAAAAAAGTAGCCGTCGCGGGACACCTGGCAGATGTGAAACATTATGTTATTTAGAGTAGAGAGAAAGAGAATCGTCGTAGCGGCGAGTGAGCGGAGTCAGCCGGTGGGCGGAGTCTAAGCTGCGGAAAGAACCGATGAGCCACGGAGCTGCTCGAAATTTTCGCATCACGGCATCAACAGTTGCTCTCACTCGCCAAGCGCGCCATTAGATGTTTCACATCAAAAACTGCTTAGTTGGAGGGGTTAGGGGACTTCTAGCCTAGGGCACTCACCTGCAGCAGCTGATGTATGTACTGCAACTCCTGGGGCAGCTCTTCGATGCAGAAGTGGAACTTGCCGGCGGATGTCGGCCAGAAGTTGGTCATGTCGTCATCCATCGACTCGCCTGTCGCTTCGTGCCCTCCGAGGAGGTTAGGTGTTGATACCTACAGGTAGATGTCTTATTCAAAATCTTTAGTTTTTTATTAGTGTAAACTAATAAACTGAACCCAAGATAGAGGCTAGACCTAGTTTGGGTTCCATAGACACTATGACTTCTTTAGTTATTAGAGTTTTTTCTTATTTTATTATATTTTTTATTATTTTACTTAAAAATAATCAGATTCTACCACTGGTTCGGAATGTTGCTTCCACAGACAATGTGTTCAAAAATTGGCGAAGATGTATCGTGTCGTGCTTGGCTGTGCTGTACTGTGCTTTATTACGCTATGCTTTATTGTGCTGTACTGTGCTTAAGTGTGCTGTATTATACTATTCTCCACTGTGTTGTACTGTTCTGTATTATGCTATGCTTCATTGTGCTGCACTGTGCTTAACTGTACTGTATTATGCTATGCTTCATTGTGCTGCACTGTGCTTAACTGTGCTGTATTATGCTATGCTTCACTGTGTCGTACTGTGCTGTATTATGCTATGCTTTATATTGCAGTGCTGGTGTTTGATGTGGTGTGGTGTAGTGTGGTGGTACTCACGTCAGCGGTGGCGGTGGCAACGTCAGTGTCGGTAAGCGTGATGGTGTGCGCGGTGGCGAGCGGCGGCGCGTCCGCCGGCGGCAGGGTCATCGCCATGTCCAGCTGTTCCGTGATCGTCTCAACTGTTGCTGTCATTATCTGAGTTTCCAAATGGTAATAGTTCAAAAACTTAAAACCTTTTATAAGTTTTAAAACGACGATTTTGCAATTCCCAGACAATGATTTTGGCTGTTTATGAGGCAATTATTCATAATTTTATGGTGAAAAAAAGATTTTTTGTCAGTTTATCTCAAGATTGAAAATCGGCTCTGTGTGGTGTTTATTTAATTATAATAAAATATTTTGAGCTTACGCGAATCCTAATTAAGAGTTTATTTTTTAAGAACTAGGGTTTTTATTTTAAAACTCCACTGTATCTAAATGTATTTTAATTTATATACGTTATAATTTATACAGTGAGGTCTTACAACGAATGACTTTAAACTAGCTTATAAACGAATTCAATTAACTGCACCAAGTTCTAAACTAAGTTAAAATTATTCACAATTAATTAACAGTTAAATCAGTTTAAATCTAACACCAATTAAATAATACATCACGAATGAGTAAGCAGAAAGAAAGGTAGATGTTTTGGTTGTGAGAGGCCAACTATATTTCATCTATATATTTACTGGACGAAGGGTGATTCATTTAATTTATTCATTAGTCAAAATTAATTTATTTAATTATTAGCCTTCCCACAAACAAATCAGTAATAGAGCCGGGTCTCCTGCGACCATATTTAAGTAAGAAATAAGCACTAACATGTTAGCTAACACGCTAACAACTGCTAACGCTGTTGTACGATTAGAATGGTCAATATCCCCGCGTTTCTAAATGTGTATCAAGAAAGTTTTTTTTGTAACAACACATGAGTGTTTTTTTTATGAGATAGGGAGGCAAACGAGCAGACGTTTCACCTGATGATAAGTGATCAACGCCGCCCATGGACACCTGCAACACCAGGGGCATCGCAAGTGCGTTGCCGACCTTTAAGGAATGAGTATGCTCGTTTCTTGAAGATACCTTTGTCGCATCGGTCCGGAAACACCGCTGCAGGAAGTTCATTTTGCCATCCTTCTAATGCTCATATGTATAAGCAAGACAACAATATTTTTAGTGCAGCCAAATATAATGTAATCTTGAACATACAGAAATGACATCACTGTTTGGTCACTTCCTGCTAACATGTTAGCTAGCACGCTTACTAACTTTTGTTCCGTTTTAGGCGCAGGTGACCCGGTTCGATTGAAACATAATGTGAACATACTTGCGTATCGCCCGAGGACTTAGTGATCGTGGCGTCCGAACCGACGTCGCTTATTAGTGACAGTTGCATGAAATGAACAAACTATACAACTACGTTACACGGCAGATAGAGATAGCGATAACTGACAGGTAGCCGGCACCAGCCGCGCGGGACGTGACACCGATTGGAGGCTGTAACTACGACTCTCATCTTGTTACTGTACCTCTTTCATAAAAACTCTATTATTAATTACAATTAAAATAATAAAAAAAAAAACAATTGAAGTGATTGAAATGCTTTCATGCTCTTACGTATACAAAAAAAAAACTAAATAGATATACAACTTTGGACAATTTAATTTATAAAGCATTGACATAAGAATACTTGACACGCAGTTACTTAGTAAAAACCGGAACCGGAAATGGACACTTTAAAGCGCTTTTAATAAATGAAAAATAATAAGGATTTTTGTGAAATATTTTTTTGATTGTTAATTATGCATGGAAACTGGTGTCTTTGTATTATATGGTCAATGATAATGAAGGGGAAATCTAAAAAAAATACGTCAAAGTAATCTGATGTACACATTTGTTAAAATATGTATCTCATATTACACACAGAGGTCTGCACAACACTGATTCTTAAAGAATAATTTGATGTATCAGAAGTCCGAAATAATACTTTAACGTTTCCATGAGTATCAGGTGTACAAATAAATGGGTACCAAAAATATTTCAATTCAAACACGTGTTTTGAAATTTTTATTTCACCACCAACTTTAAAACATGTATCTCAAGTGCTATGCAAAATTTTTCAAAATCTGTGTAGTAAATATTATATTCTGCCTGTTATAAAATGCAGATTACACAAATATTCAAAGGTCTGGAAGTCCTAGTTTGCCTTCACAGAGCATCTATCCATCATCAACCACGTACAGTCAACATCAAAATTATAGGGATGCAAAGATTATTCAAAAGGATTAGAAAATTAAACTCGATCACAATACTCTTGATGCTGAATGTGCCCAAAATAATATTTGGGACTTCTGACATCCCTGCATATCTACAGGGTGGTTCAGAAGTCTGAAATAATACTTTGACGTTTGCATCAGTATCGGTAATACATCAGAATGGAAAAAAAAATTGATCGAAATTCGACCATGCTTTTCCAACATTTTTACGTCGTCAATTTCTATAACTCGTATTATCTCGAGAACTAAGCGAAATGTTTAGATTCTGTTTTGTGAATATTGGTAGTTGCCCCTCATAATTCTAGTTTACACAGTTGAATAGAGTTACGGATGTACCCAATCGTCCGAACATGATACCTGTGACAAATATTCAAAGGTGTAAAACTCAGGAACTATTGTAGCAAACCCTATATCTCGCCAATTCCGTCAGTCACCAATAGATGGCGCGACTACCGACACATCGCAATTCTACGCATATGAGAAATTAACCGCCATACAAAGTACTATGACAATCCTAGCTCGCGGTACGAGAGTTCTCGACGTTCTGACCTATATACAAATTCCCCGACAATATCAACGGGGGCGTAGCGGACCCCGCCAGGCATACCACCCACCTAGCGGGAAGATATTTGATTTACCGCCAAACTATGATAGTTAGGTATAAACTGTCTTCACTAAGCATCCACATGTGAGCTACCGTACGCAAAGTATTATTCCGGACTTGTGATACAGCCCGCATATCCCCCCCCTCCCTATACGTACATGCGGCATGTGCACGAGCACGCCCTGGAGCGCGGCGCGGTCGGCGGGCAGCGCGTGCGGCGCGTCCACGGCCGCGGCCGGCGTGCCGCCAGACTTGCTGCGCTCGTCTTCCGACTGGTTCTTCCGCTCTCGCGACTGGCTGTCCGCCCACACGTCGTCCAGCGACGACTGCGCGGGACGAGTACACCAGGTTACGTAAGAGACACTCCTAGCTATCGCGCTCGAAGTTACTGAACTTACGCTTGTAGGTAGATAGCGCTAATTATTTATATACATAACATAATCGAAATATATAACGGAGATGACCTATCGACTCCGCCCATGGAGATATTATAACGGAGATGGCATTTCGAGCCCGCGCTGCGGTAAATTTTTCTGGTTTATCTGGCTCCGCCATTGTTTTCACATATAATTGCCGTACATGAGATAACAACAGTGGCAAAAAAATCGCCGCAGAACTATTTGAAGAGTGGAGTCGTTATGGGTAGAATAGAATAGAAAACTCTTTATTGTACACCAATAGTTACATGGATATTACACAAAATATATTGACAAAACAAGGAACAAATAGTAGTGTACATTGGGCGGTCTCATCGCAAGCTGCGATCACTTCCAGACAACTTTTGGATGGAGAGGATTTTATCATACTCTACGACTCCGCCCTGCGGCAATTTTTTCTGACGTCCGCCATTGCAGTTGCCCTATTTAGTTGCCAGATCAAATAAGTACCACAGGTGACTACAATGGCGGAAGTCAGATAAACGTCAAACAATTGCCACAGAGCCATAAGCAGGACGGAGTCGATATGGTTTCTGTAGTTACTCAATGCTTAGTAGTGCCATACGGTGACAGCTAAAGAGTGACGATGTGATGATTCACAAGAGATGTAGATGTCGCTATCTTAATCACTCCCTTAACCATTTATATGAATACTTATATTTGTTCATGCTATTCATTAATTGATATTGATGAGATACAAGCCAAACGTGGCCAATCGAAGCCATTTCTCAGTTTATCCCGTAAAATGTTTTTATCAGTGGTGTGTAGTGGTAAACGCAGTGGTAGCCTCGTGGGCAAGAACGCCCGCCTTGAACGTAAGGGGTGCAAGTTCAAATCCCGGGCCCGCACCTCTGAGGTAATTTTCATGTGCGAATGTCATTTTCAACAATGATTACCACTTGCTGAACGGTGAAGGAAAACATCGTGAGGAAACCTGCACGTCTAGGCGTGTGAAGTTCATCAACCGGCACTGGGCCAGCGTGGTGGACTATGGCCCAAATCTCCCTCGTATTGAGGGGGAATGTGCCCGGTATAATGGCAATAGGCTCGCCCCCTATTACATTGGGACCAAAATACATCAGCGAAGAGTGGGCGCACTACAGTGCACATCTGCCTACCCCTTCGGGGAATACAGGCGTGATGATGATGTATGTTTTTATCATTTCAACCAATCAAGAAGATTTACATAAATACGACATATCCGATTTGTGATTATGTCAGAAAATTTAAATATAACTTAACATTGTG
This sequence comes from Ptilodon capucinus, assembly GCA_914767695.1. Classification (NCBI taxonomy): domain Eukaryota; kingdom Metazoa; phylum Arthropoda; class Insecta; order Lepidoptera; family Notodontidae; genus Ptilodon; species Ptilodon capucinus. The sequence continues at coordinate 738,911 of OU611828.1, forward strand.
CACGTCATCCATGTGATATTTCGCTAAGGAACCCTAAGAAAAACTCAATGAAAAAAAATTGTTTTAACTAATAATTATTACAAAAATATATAGCTATATATATAACTACGGTCTAATTGAGAAACCTCCTATTTGGAAGTTGGTTAAAAGGGGGTAGCTACCTCCGATTGCGGCTTGGGTTTGTCGGGCACGAGCGCGCGCACGAGCAGCACGGCCAGCTGGTGCCACAGCGCCGCCGCCTCGCAGTACGAGCACGCGCCCTCCGCCAGGCACGACGCTGCACCACACCAGACACTCAGTATCGCCAGACAACACATACTCGTCGTATGGTCCCAAACTGAACGAAGCTTATAGGGACGCACAGATTATTATATATATATATACATCATCACGCCTGTATTCCCCGAAGGGGTAGGTAGAGGTGCACTGTAGTGCGCCCACACTTCGCAGATGTATTTTGGTCCCAATGTAATAGGGGGCGAGCCTATTGCCATTATACCGGGCACATTCCCCCTCAATACGAGGGAGATTTGGGCCATAGTCCACCACGCTGGCCCAGTGCGGGTTGGTGAACTTCACACGCCTTTCTACAGACGTACAGATTTCCTTACGATGTTTTCCTTCACCGTTCAGCAAGTGGTAATCATTGTTGAAAATGATTAGAATTAAAGAAAACAGATTATTCAAAAGGATTAGAAAATTAAACTCAATCACAATACTCTTGACGCTGAATGTACCCAAAATAATATTTGGGACTTCTGACATCCCTGCATATCTACAGGATGTTTCAGAAGTCCGAAATAATACTTTGACGTTTGCATCAGTATCGGTAATACATCAGAATAGTACAAAAATTTGATCCAAATTCGACCATACATTTCCAACATTTTAGATAGATAGATAACTCTTTATTGTTTCAGCTTTTACAGAAATGCAAACTATACATGTACGATAAAAAAAATATTATTATTAAGTGCAACAACGGGCGGCCTTATCACTAAAGGTGTACTAAAGAAATAACATAAACTAATATACAGGGTGTATCAGAAGTCCGAAATAATACTTAGGATACATATACGGTGGCTCATATGTAGATGCTTAGTAAAGACAGATTATACCTAACTATCATAGTTTGTGATTTATACACCTTTGAATATTTGTCACATGTATCGTGTTCTAGCCTTTGGGTACATCCATAACCCTATTCAGCAGCGTAAACTACACATATGAAGGGCGAATACCAATATTCACAAAACAGAACATGAAAATTTTACATAGGACTCGAGATATTAGGAGTTATAGAAATTGCCGACGAAAAAAAAGTTGGAAAAACATGGTCGAATTTCGATAAAATTTTTATACCATTCAGTTGTGTACCCGATACCGATGCAAACGTCAAAGTATTATTACGGACTTCTGAAGCACCCTGTATACGATAACATTAATTAAATTACTATACGAGAATATACTAATTCATTGCTCACACGAAAGTTAAAGCAATTTCAAAATCTTAGGACAACATGTGAAATCATGTTGTGCTGACCCCACCTAGCATGGGATAAGGGCAGAAGGAACAACACATACATATTCTACCTACGATACGAATTCACATTTTTTTTCATTTAATTCTTTGTAGTTGACTTAAGGATAGGGAACCACAGGGGAAGATTGCTTAGGGCATCAAGTTACTATACTCCGGCACTGGGTACGGAACCCAAAATCATGTTGAGTATAGGTACATACCGTGTTCGATGGTGTTGGTTTGATTGGACTTGAGCATGAGCCGCAGCAGCTTGGTGGCCTCGCTGCTCACGTTCTGGCTGTTGATGCGCCGCTGCTGCAGCTCCATCTGGCGGCGAGAACACCTTTACTATATTCTCCCTCGCACCACCAAATTGTGGAATGAACTTCCTGCAGCGGTGTTCCCGGACCGATGCGACAAAGGTATCTTCAAGAAACGAGCATACTCATTCCTTAAAGGCCGGCAACGCACTTGCGATGCCCCTGGTGTTGCAGGTGTCCATGGGCGGCGTTGATCACTTACCATCAGGTGAAACGTATGCTCGTTTGTCTCCCTATCTCATAAAAAAAAAAAAAAACTATGTGATCCAAATTATTTTTAAATTTATTTATTAAATTTAATTGTGGTTTTAAAAAACGAATTATGACTTTAAATAATTAAATATTATATTAAGACAATTTACTACTACTACAAGACCGCATAGACATGTTTTATCTCTTTCAACTGATTCAGATTTGTCGAGAAAATGACGTTGAACTTATTGTACTGGACATGGCACATTTAAACTTTAAGTTAAGAAAAATGTGTTTCAATTAGAGATGAAACGGATAGTGGTTTGGCCGGATACCGGATATCCGGCTACCGGACATCCGGCACTTTATCGCGTTACATGACGGTTCTTAAAGACATCTCGAATCGATCCCAATCACGACCCATACATAAGGTGGTCGGTTAATTTACATCAGTACCCGTAGTTGTTAAGGTTTGCTAGAGTTTATCTTTCAGCACCTGGCAGTAGCGTTTACAACGAAAGGCTATTTTCAGTAGCTGGTCTGGTATACGAAACCAAGCGGAGTCGCTTCTTACCAACAAATGCTGAAAATTTGGTATTGATTCACATCAATTTGCCAAACGTTAATTTTGAGAACTAAAGTAATTATTTGAAGTAATAATATTTTTGACGTGCTATTATAAAAATAAACGGTATCCATAACCTATGGTGGTATGATTTGCCTTGTTTAAAATAATGAGATTTTTTTAAATTTTAATATCCGGTATCAGGCCGGATACTGAATAACTATCCGGTATCCGGCCGGATGCTGATTTTACTATCCGGTATCCGGCCAGATACTGAATTACTATCCGGTACCCGGCCGGATAGTGAAAACAAGGCCGGATAGGTCGGATACCAGATAGTTACTGGATATCCGTTTCATCTCTAGTTTCAATTATATTACAAATTTCTTTGAAAAAATGTTCTCATATAAATTTCAGTGTTGATTTGTAATAATTTAATATAGGGTTCCATAAAATAAAAAGTATTTGGTTAGTGTTCCGTCATCTTTAAAGTTTAGGGACCCTGCTCTAGCGGTTAGGCGGCTTGGCTCACTGCACCGGGTGTTTGCCAGTTCGATTCCCGTTACAGGCAAATTTCGTAAACGACCCTTTCATAATTTGGCCAGATCTGAGTGTAACTAACATCGCCCCCAGTCCATTGTATGATACTCATAGAACATCGCAACTAAAACTATAAAGCTCCACGTAAATAAACGCGTCACAGGACGTACGAGCAATCTCTTGTCCAAAACGAACTGTATTAACTCATAAATAAAGGTCACATTTTTCAAGGTAGACGCGAGCGAATTTATTTACTTGGTTTTTGCCACAAATATTCAATCTTTACGTAAATTATTACCTGTTTGAGCAGTATATCAAGCATGAGTATGCAGCAGGTAAGGTTCTGCGGCTTCATCTGATCGTCCTTCTCTTTCTTATCCTTGTCGTTGGAGTTTGGGGAGTCTTTTATATCTTTGGGCCTTGTGCCATCTGAAAAATCATACATATAAGAGTACCGTTTTGTTAAAACCGGACGCTTGTACTTTGTTAGGAAGATAATTTATTCCTATTGAAGCAATTTTGGAAATTGATTTATTGATTTTTGATTTCATATTATATTTTTAGATTTACTTATTTTATTTTCACTTAAGCAGTGAATAATAGAATAGCAGTGGTAGCCGAGTGGTCGAACGCACGCCTTGTAATCAAAGTGTGCAAGTTCAAACCCCGGCTCGCACCTCTGGGATTTATGTGCGAATCCTATTTTCATCCGAGATTATCACTTGCTATGAAACTGTGAAGGAAAACATCGTGAGGAAACCTGCACGTCTGAGGGGACTTGACTAGGTCTCGATAGATGTGTGAAGTCTGCCAACCCGCACTGGGCCAATGCAAGGGGGATTCAGGCCATAGTCCACACTATGGCCTGAATCCCCCTTGCATTGAGGGGAGGCCCGTGCCCAGCAGTGGGACGTTAAAAGGGCTGTGGTTTATATTTTAAATCACCCCTGAGATTGGCACACATGTCAATACTAAACCTCTATCACAGATTCGCTCACTCTCAGTCTTATTCCATACGAGAGAAAGAGACACAATTAACATACTCCGTGACGTAAGTCTAGTCTTGGGGTGCCCCAAGACTTCGTTCGCTCTGATGTTGTAGAATGTGCATGCTACGAGCAACAACATCAGAGCAAACGAATAAAGTAAAAAAATAACTTGAGAGGTGTCAAGGGACACCCGGGTGGAACAAAGTTCCTTTTGAAATAAATATAAAAAGCAAAAAAAAATTACATATACTAACACACACACATCGAAATCGAAATCGGAACTGGAAAATCGGAATCGGAATCGCAATCGATATGGAATTTTGTATCATCACACACACATATGTAAAAGTGTCGTTACAAAATTTCGTGCCAGTCTTAATTTTTTCCGTCTAGCCCCCTTTCGCAACGCGCGATAAGGAACTACGTTCCAAAAAGTATTTAAATTGGTCAAGCAGTTTTTGAGTTTTAATGAGACTAACGAACAATCGATTTTTATGTGTATAGATGATTAACATAACGCACCTGTCGGTGGCGGTTTGAATATCTTCTCTGGCAGGTTGACGACGCAATGACTGAACAGATCGAACAGTTGCGAGAGCGGAATCTTCACGTCCAACATCGATATGGTCTGTAACAATCGATCATCGTGTTAAAACCTAACTATCTTTTTCTTAGGAGATCAATATTAGCCCACTACGAAGGAGAGGAGGAAGTAGAGATCGCGGAAGCGAAGCAGTTGGGAAGCGTGACAGTGGTAGTGTGGAAGTGTCAAAATATTTCCTGTCATATCAAAGTGTAGCGTGTGTTGCCTTACCAACGTATTTTAATCTTATCATTATTATTAAAAGCAGCTCTAAAGGCAACACACTGGAGCTCTATGTACAGATCTGTGTATTTGTAGTAAGTTTTGGCGATTAAAAAAAATATCATCCCACTGCGTTTCCTGCCGGATCTTCTCAGTTGAGGTAGCGTTTCGATCCGATATAAGAAAAAAAAATTCTTGACACTTCGTAAGTGCCTCCATAGCCCTATACATAATAAATGATTTGAAATTGACTTAGAGCGCGTGTGGGGAAAAAGTGTCGTTGAGATTCAAAACGTGGGCTCATAGAGAGAAGGTGAAAAAGGGGAGTGTGTGTAGAGCAGCGTGGAGTAGAGTGGTGGTGGTGGTAGACCTGGAACCACTCGAGTACGGGCAGCACGGAGGCGGGCGTGGGCTGTGCGGAGACGCGCAGCGCGGCGAAGCGGTACAGCTGGCGCTCGTCCAGCCCCGCCGGGCCCGCGCCCGCCAGCCCGCCCAGCCCGCCCAGCCCCGCCAGCCCGCCGTCCGGCTCCAGCACCTTGCCCAGCGGCACGCGCAGCTCCGACAGCTCCTACACACACACACATCTAGTATACACTCTTCAGACTTCACGTACATACACACTTACTACCCACAACGTAAAAGAAGCAGGAACGTAGAGGAGCAGTGGTAGCCGAGTGGTCGAACGCACGCTTTCTAATCAAAGTGCGCACGCTCAAACCCCGGCTCGCACCTCTGGGATTTATGTGCGAATCTCATTTCCATCCGAGATTATCACTTGCTATGAAACGGTGAAGGAAAACATCGTGAGGAAACCTGCACGTCTATAAAAAGGCGTGTGAAGTTCACCAACCCGCACTGGGCCAGCGTAGTGGACTATGGCCCAAAAATCTCCCTCGTATTGTGGGAGGATGTGCCCGGTATAATGGCAATAGGCTCGCCCCCTATTACATTGGGACCGAAATACATCGGCGAAGTGTGGGCGTACTGCAGTACACCTCTATCTACCCCTTCGGGAAATACAGGCGTGATAATGTATTATTATTATTTGATTTAAAAGAAACCTACCGTCGCAAATTTACGTTTTCACCTCTTTTTACATATAGATAGTTAGTTCTAAAATATATTTAAGTCGAATAACGATACATCTGTGTAAGAGAGTAAGAGATATAAATTTAAGTGAGAACATGGCGGCTACGAAGTATATGGAACTTTATCACGTTGACACAAATCATTTTAACGATCTAAATCCACTGCAGAATCCATCAATATGATGAAATCCTTAACAAACCACACCAGGAAGGCAATGTTACTTCCATTACTCAAGTTAATATGGCCTTACTGAAGAGCTTATTGACCTTATGAAACAGTTTTTATAATTTGGCGAACGATAACTGACATATAAAGTGATTTTTAGACTGGCATAAAGGAAGGACAGAACTAAAAAAAAACTTATGGAACGGAGAGATCTGAATCTGGAAACATACCTTTTCCGGCACGTCAGTACATATAGCCTCCATCCAAGCAGGCATGATGTAGTCCCATATGGACTGAGTGATGATGCCATACGGAATCAGGCAGTACAATCTGCAAAACAAACATGAACCTTAATCCTTCCTTCTTAAAAGCTACATTCATCAATCAAATGTGAACTTTAGATTAGGGATTCCTAAAGTATTTTAGGCAAGAGACCCTTCTTCTGAAATGAACTGATAACTGAAAACCCCATATCCAAGTTACTTTAAAAATCTTATCTCTAGTTTTTTTTTCCAATTGATACAAAATACTTATCAATATATATACTTTGCGATTGGTTAAAGTGACCAACCACAAAATGGTCGAAATCGACCTCTTTGGGAATTCCTGCTTTAGAAGGTAAGTAAAACTGTCCTCATATAATTCTACTAATACAAATGTGAAAGTTTGTGAGGATGGATGGATGGTTGAATGTTTGTACTCTTTCACGCAACAACTACTGAACGGATTGAGATGAAACTTTACATTATTATTGTTTAAACATCAGAATAACATAAAGGCTATAATTTATAACGATATTGACTAATCGAGGTTTCCGCGAACGAAGTCACGGGTGAAAGCTAGTGTTTTATAAGTTTTTATGAGTTGTTACAGTCAGGCCACGAGAACAGTGGTGCAGGATACCAGGCCAGTAATATGCGATCCAAACAAGAATAGGAATGTCAATAACCTCTATCTGTCAAATGTCACTTGAAAAGTATGGTGTGCAAAAAATCTTATTTCCATATCAATAATAATCGTCTTACATCGAATTTAAATAAAAAGGTTAAATTAGTAGTAAATTGTCTTAACAATATTTAATTATTTAAAGTCATAATTCGTTTTTTTAAAACCATATCAGAAACTTTTTTATTTTAATTTTTGGTGCAAAGGCCCAGAAGCCATGCCAAAATTATGAAAGAAGAGAAAATAAGGACGCCAGTCGCCATTTTGTCGTTGTTAGTGTGCTTCGTCGTGCGACTGAGTGCATTTTTCACTCAACCTTTGCAAAAAATATCTTGTTTTGCTCACTCTACCTCACTGGTTAGAATTGACAGCTATGACGTCACAATATGGCGTAAAGTCGATCCTATTCTCATTTGGATCGCATAGTACCTGTTGAGTCCGTCCTTGAGATGGTGCGTCTTGGAGGCCAGGTTGTCCCAGTGGCCGGCCTGGCGCGTGTAGTGCGGCGGGTGCGGCAGGAGGCAGGCCACTAGAACAGTGGTACAGGATACCGGTACCTGTTGAGTCCGTCCTTGAGATGGTGCGTCTTGGAGGCCAGGTTGTCCCAGTGGCCGGCCTGGCGCGTGTAGTGCGGCGGGTGCGGCAGGAGGCAGGCCACCAGCACGGCGCGGTGTGTCTCGGCGATGCCGCGCAGCCAGCCGCACACGTGCTCACACTTCAGTTTCTCCACCGTGCTAGCCGTCTCACCTGTATAATCCGTAGACGGAAAGGGGACTGTTCAATTTACAAACAATGGCATTTCACAGGGTATTTACCACCACCTCGTAAACTATTGTTGTTTCAATGCTAATTGTCAATTTTTCGTAGGCTTTGTACTGAGTTAACTGTCAAAAACTGAGAGTAATATTAAAAACATGGGTGCAAGACAGCTGGTAAGGAGGCAGGTCTCTAAAATGATAAATCTTTCGATTATAATTAAAAATTTCTTTCATGAAATAACACAATCATGTATTGAACACATAAAACATACGTGAATCTCTGCTAGGAGGCTCTGCTTATGAATTTTCGTAAGAAACAAAACAAAATGGACGATTTTCAATACATTTGACAACTGTTTTAACAAGACACTCTTGCCCATTCCGAATGGATGGTAGAGTACGTACTACCTGCTTTTTTTAAATGTTTGTTTGATGCTTCATAAGTACCTGTATTAGTTTACATTAATAAAAAAGAATGTTTCTGATTCTAAAGAGATTGTTTTCTTTTTGGAATATAAATAAGTAATCACTAAGCCAATTTAATAGTTTTTATAGAATATTAATATTCGTGGACGTAACAGATTGAAAAAATTACTTATATAACCGCATTTCAAATGTAACTCAAATATCTGAAGGGAAATGTAATATTATTTGAAGTACGAAGGTGCAAGGGAATATAGACGCTATGTTGTACCAAAACTTGTATGGCGAATGAATATAATAAACCCCAGTCCGTGTTACCAGTGTATGAGAAGGAGGTGACATGGAACCAGTGGAACAGCACGGACAGCAGCCGGCCCAGGATCTCGTCCGGCGTGTCCGCGCCCGGCGAGCACAGCCCCACCATCAGCCACACGCCGTATCTACCACCACACGACCCACAGCCCACACGATTAAGCCAAAATTGGGGAGAGAGGAGGGAGGCCGACATTTCGCATGTTCCACATTATCTCTAATTTCAAATATGTCCAAACAAAACGACAAATTTAGTTATCTTGTTTCAACTAATGTCGATTTAGAGATTAAGGGCACAGGCAAATATCTGGGAATGTCCTAATTAATTAATTTTGAGAAAAAACTATTCTATTCTAACAATTCTATTGTTTGGCCATAAACAAAACTGCAATTTGGGCGCCATCGGTTAACTTTTTTTTTTAATTCTAATGATTAGAATTACAGATCACAGATTACAGATCTAATACCTGAGGAGGTGGAAATATATAAGAGATGAAAATATTCAAGAAAACGGTAAAGGAACACATTTTAGGAGATTCTTCCCAACCACGCTCGATAGGGCACATCAAGTAATTGTTTCATCTAACTCTGTGTGGCTTTTATTAACGAACTATCTTATCTCGTGTAGCTTTTAGTATGAAACTACCCTCTTACTATTTGACTTTTTTAACATCTCACGTCTTGAGTTGTTTCCTGCATTGTACTATTAATCATTATTAATAGTTACGCTTAAAACCTATAAACATTGTAAAACCTTGATTTCTCATGTCAGTGAATGAATTATAATGTTATTCTTTTGAGAAATAAAAAGTATTTGAACCGTAAATACCATAGACAAAATATTATTCTATAAAACAATAAAAAAATTGGGATATTCCCTGTTAGTTGCCTGTGCCCTTCGGATAATGTCGCACATGCGAAAATTGACCCCCTGGGACCTAATTCTCGCATGATCGACATAATTTCTAATCGAATCATCTCATCATGCCTTATAATATGAAGTCAACTGCACAACGATAATATTAGTAGACTTGGGGCATTTAGAGCAATCTACCCATCACAGTCATAAACTCTTGACTTGATTAGACTTTCAAATACTTTGAAACAAAAGTTGAAAAAGTGTCCAGCTGTATGCCAGTTCAGAAACCTTCCACAATGGTGCTAGTGTAGACAAAGGGTTAAAAAAATTAATATCATTGTCAAAATAATGCCACCTGATGCGAATGTGGCGCCACCCTGATTTAATGCATTTCGACGGACACTTTTTCAATATGCAGATTGTTCTCCTTAAATCTACACTCCATAGTCTAGAAGCATCTGTAATTGTCTATGGTTATCGCTCTAGCATCACTCCACCATCCAAAGTCTACAGCCCAGATCTATTAATAGAAACTGACCTGCCAAGTAGTTGCCTGTCTTCGACTGATATAGGGTCAGGCAACTCCACGCTCAGAGGCGGCTTTAGCTGTTCCGATGAGCTATCGGGGTCCTCCATGTTGATCGGCTTTGCTTCCTTCAATAAGCTGCAATATTTGTTCAAAATTATATCTGCCCCTTACTTTACATAAAAAAAAATATATTTCAAGACTACTCATCGTATGATCCAAAACTAAGCAAAGCTTGAACTATTGGTCCGATGTAATGGGCTGAGAGCGATCCCATTTACGCCCAGACCAGGGAAACTCCGAAAAGGCCATTCCTGAAATCTGCCACTAGCGGGAATCGAACTCGCAACCACCTAGTTCAGTGAGCCGAGGCTTAGCTTAGACCAAGCCGTCGCATCTTCAAGTTGGTCCACTACAGTGCACCTCTACCTACTCCTTCGAGGGTGATAGACGTGATGATGTATTATAATGACGACCGCTTGGTCTAGTTGTTTAAAGCCCCAGGCACACTTAGGCGTCAATGCTCGCGTGTCTATATATTTTCCAATAGCAAAACGAACTCTGTGTCAATACGCATAAAGACTGAATTTCAACGCACAAAGACGCGTCAAAATTCGCTCGCGCCGTCATTGTCATTTAGTTAAAGAATGAACTTTTTCTATGAGTGAATAGTTTGTTTTGGTATGGTTAAAAAAAATTACACACTAGTGTTGATGCCCCAGCTTGTGAGAGGCCTAAGCGTAGGCCGCTCGGCTCACTGCAGCGGGTAGTCATTCTGGGTGTAACTGGGAACAAGCTGGGAATTTCCTCTGGTCTGGATGTAACCGGGATCGCCCCAGTCCATTGTCTCTTCTTCTTCTTATCCGGTACGCTCTTGACAGAGCGGTCGTGATCGTTAAGTATCAGTATTGGAAGGGGCAGATGTAATGCGCTTCACGACATTTCGCCACCGCTGTCTGCAAGAGGTCATCCTGCTGCATTCGTTGACTGAGCCTCCAATGGCGGACTTAATCTGGTCAGTCCAACGCGTGGGTGACCTTCCGCGCGGTCTAGTGCCTTCTATTTTCCCTTGGACGACAAGGCGTTCTATGGACTGGTTGTCGCGCCGGGAAACATGTCCATTGTACGGTACCCATACTACAAGCTCAGTTAAGGATCATACGATGAGTATGTGTTGTGTGGCGATGTTTATAGCTCTGTTATGCAGTACCTGATGATGGCCTCGACGAGGTTGGTCTGCATGTCGCTGTCCATCTGCCAGGCGAGCGGCAGGCGCGTGTGCACCACGTGGTCCCCCCCCCGCCGGCTGTTGTGCCGGTTGCCGTGGCACTGCTGGCAGTACCTACACCACACACACCATCACTACATGATCACGCCCTGCCAGACCACAAGGCTGGTCTGCATGGCGCTGTCCACTACACCGCGTCGCAATGATCGCTACACGGCGTCGCGACGCTCACTGTACGGCGTCGCGACGATCGCTACACGGCGTCGTTACGCTAATTACACGGCGACGTTACGCTCACTAAACGGCGTCGCGACGATCGCTACACGGCGTGATTACGCTCACTACACGGTGTCGCGACGCTTTATAGTAAGATTAGTAGGTATATAAAATATGAACAATTATGGAATTAATTAATAAAACATTTAAATTTCATGAATCGAAACGTTATGAACTCCTATCAAATTCGAACTAGGGAGTATAGGTACATTTTTCGCAAGCACGACTAAGTGACGTGTTAGCGTCTGATCGATAAGAGATGGCGCTATTGAGTATAATTACAAGTGAGTGGTGGCATCTAGTGTACAATAACTGAACTACATAGTAAACTCACTTTCACTCTTCACCGCTAGATGGAGCACTTCTCAATGAGCGTACTGTTTTATAGAAAAATCTGAATTGTGCCTCCGTTTTCTTATTCCTTCCTCATTTCCTAAGAGTTCAATACAAGCCCTGATAACGCCACAAAAGGATCCAAGACTCGTATCTTTCGTTATCCCAAATATGACACAGCGGAAACGTGGCGATTTGTTATAGTGGCGACTTCACTATTTCGCCACAAACATAACTTCAATAACAGCCAATATGCCATGCAATATGCTAATTGATGGCGCTTCAAAAATACACTGTATACAAAGTCACTATTGCAATATGCAATAGTGACTTTGACGAATCGCAATAGAAAAGTGCATATCTTTGGTAACCCACTTGAATATATTAAAAACGTAGCCTAGGACGCCTGTCAGATATGAAACATTATGTTATTTAGAATAGAGAGAGAGAAGCGTCGTAGCGGCGAGTGAGCGGAGTCAGCCGGTGCGCGGAAAGAACCGAGGAGCCACGAAGCTGCTCGAAGTTTTCGCATCACGGCATCGCGGCATCAACAGTTGCTCTCACTCGCCAAGCGCGTCATTAGATGTTTCACATCAAAAATAATATTAAAGGTGTAGTGATGGTAAAATTAAAAGCATAATTACCTTATAGGGTGGTTTCCATTGTAGCTGGCGCATTCGGTTGAGAAGCATATTGAGTACGCGGCCTTATCCGCTGAACGGCAATTCTGTGACAAATATATAGTTAAAAAAAACCGGCCAAGTGCGAGTCGGACTCGCTTACAAAAGGTTCCGTACCATTATCTTAAAAAAACACGTTTGTTGTATGGGAGCCCCCTTAAATACTTATTTTATTCTGTTTTTTACTATTTGTTGTTATAGCGGAAACAGCAATACGTCACCTGTGAAGATTTCAACTCTCTAACTATCACGGTTCATGAGATACAGCCTGGTGACAGACGGACGGACGGACGGACAGCGAAGTCTTAGTAATAGGGTTCCCCTTTTACCCTTTGGATACAGAACCCTAAGAATTAAAAGATCCATAAATAGGTATAATTTGAAAACAGGTAATAAAAATAATGCAGTTACCTTATTTTCGCACACCATGGAGACCTGCTGTTGCGGGTGCAGTATGTCGAAGAAGCGTTGATTTGGATGTTCTCTGAGAAAAGAAAGGGACAACACAGATATAAAACCATCAGCGTTATGAAGTATTTCTAATAGGTTAGAGGTAGACAGACAAACTATTAATTCTTCTTTTTCTTATATGACTCGCAATGTAAGTGAAGTAAAATTAAACAGACTTAAAAAGTAGGTACTTATTTTTAATTGCCAAAAATCTTTGTTCCTGGGGTTTTAATCGGAAAATGAGCAAGAATCTCTATAGTTAAGTGCTGTATTGAACAAATGAGTGAGTTGATTACCTGTGTATTTCATTGGCGCACTCAATGCAGAGGTAGAGCGGCGGCGGGCTGTCGGAGGCGAAGGTGACGCTGATGCAGTGGTCGTAGCACACCTTGGCCGCCTCCGCCGACCCCGCGTTCGGGCACATGTCGCGCTGGCACAGGAATGGTACCAGCTCGTCTGCACACCACACCATCACATCAAATGTCATTACTACTACTACTACTCCAGCTCTTTTTAACGTCCCACTGCTGGGCACGGGCCTCCCATTAATGCAAGGGGGATTCAGGCCATAGTCCACCACCCTGGCCCAGTGGGGGTTGGCAGACTTCACACATCTATCGAAAACTAGTCCAGTTCCCTCGGACGTGCAGGTTTCCTCACGATGTTTTCCTTCACCGTTTCATAGCAAGTGATAATCTCGGATGAAAATGAGATTCGCACATAAATCCCAGAGGTGCGAGCCGGGGTTTGAACCTGCACACTACGATTGCAAGGCGTGCGTTCGACCACTCGGCTACCACTGCTCATTAACCTCAATGAAACCAAGTTTAAAACTTGCATTAGACAAACACTATGCAGGCGAGCATATTACACACTAGAGAATTATCTAGAGGTTCAACACGCTTGGTCTGGCGCTGGTCCGGCTCCACAGGAACTCATTTTTTTCCTCCTTCCTACCTTTAAATCTTACACTGACACAGCTTTGTAATTTGTATTGCTGATTAATTTTGTGTTTTGAGAATGTATAGCCTCATTAACTTTATATTATTTAATTGTTATTTAAGAAAACCACATTGTAATGCAAATAACATGTAAATCCTTATTGGAAAAAAGCAACCAAAGAGTTTCTTGTCCATTCTTCTCAACGGGAAATTCATTCCGAATAGGTGGTAGAGATACTATTAATATTATTTATTTTTTACTGACGATTCATAAGTGCCTGTATTGGTTTACATGAATAAAAATATTCTGAATTTGATTCTGAAAAACATCTTCATACGCTCACAATCTGTAGTAGTAGCATGTGCGCCAAGACTAGACTTATATCACGGAATATGTACATTTTCTTGGATGTAATAAGACAGAGAGCGAGCTAGCAAATCCGTGACAAAGTTCTTATATTGACATGCGTACTAACCCAGTAGATACATAACACAGTAGGTACTTTAATACTAGGTGACATTATTTGTGGCTCTAGGAGACATGAGCAGCCATTTCCTGTCTCAACAAGTGGCTCTAGTCATTCAGCGAGGGAATGCAGCCAACGTCTTGGGTACGCTTCCTGGCATGGGCCAAATTGTTTACATATTATTTGTTTCTTTTTAAGTTTACTTATTTTGTAAATAGTTTTGATTAAGATAAACGGATGGATACAGTACAACTAGTAACACTAGGTGACAAGTAAAGCTAACGAGGTGACACACAAAAACTTACGACATTTCACAAAATATTTCAATCCAAGAGGTAGCGAGTCTTCCGCCATCTTTAGCAGCTCCATTATCTTATTTATAATGTTTATTAATTGAATTTGTCTTTACTATTAATTACTTGAGATTGGCAGAATACCCGCCGGTAATCACAGGTGCCATTCCTCATCCTATTTCATTATATTTCATTCATTCCGTAAAAAAAAAGAAGAAGAACTAGCTACTAGGTGACACGTTCCAAAAAGTGACACCAGGTGGTACTTTTGAAAGACTGTTGCTAGGTCACAATATACTAGGCGCACTCGTAGTATATAATAAATAAAATAAAATAAAAATCCCTTTATTTCATGCTATTGGTAGTTAGTTTCAAATTAAAAAGTAGTTATAGATTAGATTAATTAAATTACAGTGCCCTGATTCTCGTAATAAAAATCGTAGCGATATCGTAGCGAATTAGTCGTTAAAGCCATTTTGGTATTCTCATCCGTCTATCGAGCTTGAACGACACCGATTTTTTAGTACTTTCGTCGAAGTGTCGTTGAATTTGTTCGCAATAACGTTGATCGTCTTCTAATCGTTCCACCACGTTGACATGTTGGTATTCTCATAGCTCAACAAAATTACTTTCTAGCGGGAATCTGTCAAATTTCGCAATCAAAATGCCGTTGAACACTCGTAGGTTATTTGCGACGATTACATGTATTGTTCTCGTGAAAAATATAAATAATGTGCTCCAACTTAAGCTGTTTTTACGATTTCAAAGACTCGGAGCCTAAAAAGAACTCCGAGTCCTAAAATACGTTAGGAAAAATTTAAAACTTCAATTAAATTATGTTACGAACTATACCGCCATCTATTATTATTTTATGCAAATAGACTCTTAAAGGCCATCTATTGTTGTAGAGGTGACAAAAAAAGAAAAAATAAAAAGAATGTTTTTTTAAGGAAAATTATAAAAAAATACAAAATAAAGAAATAAAAATAAAATAAGTGTGGGCCCGGGGTTTGAACTTGCAACTATACGTTCAAGGCGGGCGTTTTACCAACTAGGCTACCACCGCTTACGCTTAAGTCAAATATAAACATTATACGAGAATCAATTTAGCATCCATTTAGCATCTTTCTGCTTAATCATGACAAATAGTGCTTTTTGAATTTCAATTTATATTTATTTTAATGATTTTAAGTGTAATTTATTATTTTTTTTCGACCAAAATCACGATATTTATTGCAAAAGACATTGTTTTGATATTACGAGAATACCAATTTTGGATAGATCTACGATAGAGCGGGGTCGGAACTGCGGCGACGCTTGGACCATTTGTAAATACGAGAATTAGCCTACTGTAGATTAATTATACATATTCTTTAGCACAGTTTGAAAAAATAATTATAATATTGATTCATTCATTGGCAGGAACCTCTTTTACAGGTGAAGCCCTCCTCCAAAGATAGCTAGGATCGTGAGCTTCGATTCTTGCCACACATTGATTCTATAGTTAAAAAGGCTGCTCAGATGTTTGGGTTTATTAAACGGAACACCAAAGGTTTTAAACATGTTCGTACCAGAATTATACTTTACAATGCGTTAGTTCGAAGCCATTTAGAATACGTATGCGTTGTTTGGAATCCGTTTTACAGTGTACATTCACAACGCATTGAAAGTATACAACGTGCTTTTACACGACATTTGGCTTTCGTATCTCCTGGTATATCTCACCGATGTAGTTACGAGCAGCGCTTAGATTTTTTTAAGCTAAAATCATTATCCAGTCGTCGAAAAATGCATGATTTGATATTTCTTTATAAAATAGTCAACAATGTTATCAGCTGCAGTGACATTCTTAACCATATATCGTTCACTGTACCTCACAATGTTCCTCGGAATCCCATTACAAGATCGTTTTATACGCCATTAGTAATAACCAATCTGGGTCTCAACTCTCCTGCAGTAAGAATATGTAATGAGTATAACATTTTTAACAGTAAAATTATCAACTTAGACATATTCAACAGTTCATTATACGAGTTTAGAAAAATGATACTTAAATCATTGCCATAAATATTTTCATTTTATTTTTACTTTTTCAGTATTCAAATTTTAAATTTTAGCTGTAACTTAATTTTTAGTTTAGTTTCAACTTTATTTGTTTCTTTTTTAAATGTTTAAGTCTCACGTCGGTGAAAGTTGTACACACCTGTCATTGGTGTACCTATCAGACCAGTTTTTATTTAATATTTTATTTACCCAATTGTTAATAGGTATACTGTTAGTGTGTCGTTCTTAAATAAATAAATAGCCATTTTTCCCGACCCTTTGCTAGTTGTAGCCAGTGTGGGCTCATCACCTTGCGTATCTCGTCCTCCCAACGGACGTAGGGTCTACCTACATTGCACTTGCCTCTTGGACCCTTCCATGTCGTCAGTCTCGATGTCCATCTCAGGTCTTGAAGCCGCTCAACATGTCCGGCCCACCTCCATTTTAATATTTGAGCGTAGCATTGATTTTGTCTTTGCTCTTATTTTTGTGTGGCGTATCTTATGTATATTTTTTTAATTTTGAATGTTTGTAGTGTATATATCATAATACTTACTTGAGAATTT
Source organism: Ptilodon capucinus (assembly GCA_914767695.1). NCBI lineage: Eukaryota > Metazoa > Arthropoda > Insecta > Lepidoptera > Notodontidae > Ptilodon > Ptilodon capucinus. The sequence goes on from OU611828.1 coordinate 756,198, forward strand.
GCATAGCAGTCCCTTCCTATCGAAAAGCTTGGCGTCGAACGGTGGCCAGTAGTAGAAAAGCAGCTTCGCCGCCGAGAGCCGCGCGCCCCACGTGCCGTACGCTATCACGCATAGTATATCTTTAACTACCGTCTGCTTCATCGACATCAAGCATTCTAGGAGTTGGCAGTGGTGGGCTGTAACAAGGAACATAGTATCAGAAAAGGCAGCAAATTATGTATCCATCACTGCCATATCTTGGCACTACAAACAATGTAATAAATAGCTAGCTGAAATTCTCGCCAACCGCAAGTGCGATAATCACTTATTCCATTAAATTTCACCATTTCATTCATTACGTAAAAAAAGAAGAAGAAAATTAGTAACAATACTGCTAAAGAGCATTTGCATGTGATAAAGGGGTTTTTATTAATAAGGAATTTAATAACGAATTAGACGTCTTTAAAAGAAGTAAAAACCAAATACTTTTACATGATTTTATCATGGGCGTGGGAAAATTACCTGGGTTACTGGAATGTTGGAACACCATCATGATGATGGCGGCGACTGACTGCGACGCCTGACTCTCCTCCTCTTGGCCGGCATATTTACGAGCTATGGGGGAGGGCACACCATATTGTAATTGCCACTATTAAGAAACATGTAACTATGATCAGAGACAGAATCACAAGTTTCAATTAAAATTATCATATTGTTTTCTTATATTTACGCGAATACTATACATTGAAATTAAACTATTTTACGAAAATAAAATAGTAAATAAACGCGATAAAATCCGTAAAATAGTTTAATTTCAATAAAATTATCATCATGTTTGTAGGGGGGGTTTGGACCATAGTCCTTTGCCTTTGCCTTTGCCCAGCAGTGGGACATATACTAGGCTATTCAAAAAAAAAATATCATATTTTTTTATGATTAGTTTCACTATTAAAAAGTTAAAAGGAACACCGTGTTATAATACTTCTTACGTTCTATAAATCTATATCAGGACGCAAGTTAAGACAAGGCTCCAGTCACGAACTATGTAGAGGAAGAAATAACAAAATCGATATGCAGCGCGATGCGGTAGCAATTTGGAAGATGGTGCACAAGATCAATGTATTTCTTTCGTAAACAAAATGATACTTACTGATGGTGAAGGGCAGTATGTAATAGCAGAGCAGATGCAGTATCTCCTGGTGCAGTGATACAGGGAATACGGCGACGCAGTACGCAACCAGGTACGGCAGGTTGTCTATCATGTCGTACTCCAGAAAGGGGAGGAGACAGCCCAGGCATTGGAGAACTGCTTGGCCAAAAGCTGTTAAGAAATACACAATAGAGACAACCGGTTGGGATTTCAGTAGTCGAATTCAGCCATCAAGAAACCTGAGACAAAGTTTCATACTATAAAAGAGAGATGAATGGAAGAAAGCTGCGGGAAAAAGTAACGCAGGGTTAAAGTTTCACCCCAAGACATCTCCTGAAAACACTCAAGACTAAAGATTTTGTACCTTGTATGCCGTACTGCAAGTGCGGCGCTGAGTCTACCAGCTGCGAGATAGCGTTGAAGAGGCCTTTGTAGTCCAGGTTGGGGTAGAGACCCATCCTGTCGGAATCATTGTCGGCGTCGCGTAGCATTTCCAGCGGTGATCGGGGAACATCTTTGAGGACACCTATGACATGTAGAGTAATGTCAGAAGGACATTTTTGATGTTCTAGCAGGAACAGCAATAAATTCGGTACCAAAGGATATCACCATAAAATATTCAGCCAGCTTATGTAGCGCCTGAGATGGGTCAAGTAAGGTTACAGCTGATATCATCAATCATCTTATTCTTTATTATGATTCGAAAATCTTCATTATACTTGTCCGTATCTATCGAATCTTCATAGCTTCCTATTCCTATATCTTGGCATTGTATATCAGTAACTTCAGTTCAACTGCAGTTCAATTTAAGATATAAGGTAAGGTGTCGTACTTACTGAGCAGGGTTTGTGAGAAGTATTTGACGGTGTTAGCGATGTCGACGCCGGATGGCAGCGGTTGGATGTTGTGCATCAGCCGCAGCTGGCAGTCGTACAGGCTGCGGATCTTTGCTGTAACTGATGCCAGCCCACACGTAATTACGTGGCAACTTTTCATGTTTAATCAAGAATATCACGAAAATTAAATTATAGTTTGACCGTAACAACTGTAACGCGCCCTAGGAAGGCGCGGCGAGGCGAGGGACGGGAATTAAAGAGACTGAGTAAAAGGGTAGGTAAGGGCCTGATTCCCCCCCCCCCCTGCCTCGCCTGTACCTAAGACCGCAGTCCAGCGGTTTCGGTCAAACTATAACATGATTTTTCAATTTTACAAATGAGAAAGAGGGCAGTATACTTGGTTCAGAACAGGATCAGCACCAATATTTGTCATAATAAAATGTTCAGTACGTTTTGATCATGGCAATTTTTGTAGGGGACTTAAGAAATATAATCGTTTTGTGAATTTAAAAGTTAAATGTAAGATGCAATAATGCTGTTGGGTGGTGACAAATAGCTAATGGTATCCTAAATACACATGCGAATTAAAATTAAAAGAAGAAGCAATGGTAAGAGGAAGTAAGAAATTAAAATTGGTAGTATTAATTTCTTGTAAGAAAGTTTGAGACTCAAGTTTAAGTGCTGACTCAATAAAAACATTTCAAATTCTTAAAAAAAAAAATAGCAGTGACATTATTTCAATTTCAATTTATTCAATAAATAACATAAGTAATACAATACAATATACGCCGGGTAACTAATATAAGAATAAATAAATAAATATCGCCAGACAACCAAATACTTATTGTAAAATGTGATGATGAAATGTTATGATAAATGTTTAGTGATTTCTTCACAACAGCATTGATAAATAACTATATAATAATGTTCCATGAATATTATTTAAATATAAGTACATATGACGAAAAAGAAGTATGCAAATAGATATTAAGAGTAGAAAAGTAAAGCATGGTAAATATTAATTAAATTAAATATGACGAGACAGGAAGACAGCCTATATCTGATAGAAAGGTGAGCCACACAAACAAGGTACTTACTGATTCTGTAGATATTTTGGTCAAATTGTTGTTAATGTAATGAGTAATTTCAAAACCAAGAAATAAAAATCATTTCAAGTTATAAAAACTAAATTGCAGCAAAGCGCCAGCGGATGTTCGAATATAAATTGTATATTAAAAAAAAAACAATAAGGTGACAGACAGTTATCATCATCACCAAAGACTGAGTTCACAAACTAGTCTACACCAAAATAGATTGAGTAAAATACAATTTGACCAAATCAATAAACAGAATCAGGTAACATTTAACACTTAGACAACAGTTATTAATTTGTTTCGACACTAAACACACAGTTGTAGAGGCAACTTTACTAGGAGACAGTAAAAGTTAGGTGGGATTAGGTGACATCAACATCAAACATTGACACCTAGGGGCACGTACGATGCAGTCGGTGTCTAGCCTAACAACTCTGGGTCACCATCATAGAATTTAGAATTTTGTTGATTTTATTCAATCAGTGTCTATCCAAGTAGTCACTAAGGACAAAGAAAAAAAAACCATCTTGAGTTTGTGCATGAGACAAAGAATTTTTTTTTCTTATTTGATATAGTTTTGTTGATTTAGTTCAAATAGTGGCCTGGAAAGTTGACACCAATAACCAAGTCAAATAAGTTCAGATAATTAGTATTGATCAAGGATGTGGTGAATGTAGAAAAATCACTATATAATTAAGCGTCTCAGGATACTTGATTGGTAATCTCTTGATTTCATGCTTCCATTAATAAAGATAATTTGGTACCTATATTTGAATTTAAATAATAGCCCTTGTAAATAAAATAACATTAGTTTAAGATTTCAACAGCAATTTGAAATCGCAATCTCCAGAATAAAAATCTTTGTTAATTCAGTAGGTACATAATTTAATAAAGTCCTAAGCTGCAGAATCCAGCTGTAGTAGGTATTTACATAAAGATAAAACGAAGGAAAGCGACGCTCCAGCTAAAGAATGATTGAAAGAGGAATAAATTCAACTCGCCGAATAAAACACCCAATTGAACAAGATGGCAACCCAATACGGGGTGTAACAAGATGGCAGCCAACAGATATAGGGGTGGGGGAGGCAAGCAAATCGTGCCGGAGTCTCAACAGTGCCACCAAGTGCAACACCCATCACAGCTCGCTTGTACGAGCTCACCTTTCAAACCCATCGGCTCCAATGCCACCTGCATGGTCGCCTAGGCGCGCCCGCAAGGGCCACACATAAAGTAAATACGACGCCCCATACATATTCTGAAAAATAAACGCGTTAATGACCATGCAAGCGTTCACAATCATTTATAATCGCAACTAAGCTTGATCTTATAATGTTTGTACTTACATGCCGCCGCCCGCGTCCCCATGTTTATTAGTTGGATCTTGAAGCTGCCCTGCATCTGTGCGCCGTGTTCTGCCCGGTATCATGGACAGTAGTAATCGATAAAGGTGGGCCGGATGCCTGGGAACGGTGCCTGCGTACTAGACCGCAAGAGGGACGAGAGCTAAGTCTAGACTTCCTGTTCTCTTCGGGCTATTGATCGATTGCTCCTGCTTGTTTTGTTTGACCGGTGCCGCGCATGCGAAATTGATAACGTATATAAATAAATAACTAACTGATAACAACGGAAAACAGCTGTGTGTGTTGTTGTTATGTCTGAACTGTCAGTGTGTGACCTTAGGTAGGGGTGCCTTAGGGTTGTTACAACTCTATGATATTTGATACTTAGTAACGGATATCCTGACAATTTAGATACTTCAGTGGGTACCGAATCGTTAAAAGTTAATAATTTAAAGCTCGTGTAACCCCTATGGTACGTATATGACATAATACTATTACAGCATATCCTTATAGTCATACAAACTCAAATATATTTGTCACAAAATGGCTGTTAAGGCCGTGAAAGTAAAAAAAGGTATTTTTTAAACTTCCATGATTTCGGCTATAATATTATGTTGTTCGTGATCGAAGAACTTAAAAATATTGGGTGCAAAGTAATATTTTATTTTATACTTGATATGAATCAATTACCTACAGAATTCTTATTTCGTAACATGGCAAGTTTGGCGAGATAAATTCTTCGATTTCAATCTAACTCCTTAAATACCGAGTATATACTAGACTTTCAAAAAACGTTACGCTACCAGTTACTTGGTCGACTTCAAATGTTTCAAAACAAGTGATTTTTGTAAAAAGTTATTTTTATTTAGCTACTGTGATTGTTTGCATAAATAACTCCACCAACTATACAGTTATACACGAAACGATAATAAATTAAATCACTTAGTGTTTTTAGATAAACAGTTAAATCAATCAATTAACATCCCTTCATACTTTAATCAGGCTTACGACTGAATGCATTAAATGTATTTATGATTGATTAGTGTTTACTATGAAACTATGATTTTAATAAAATTATTAATGCAGGCGTATTTAAAAGTCTTACGTATGAAAATTACATGCCGCGTAGAAAGTTATTGTAACCAGTGACATGAAATAACGCCCACGTCTAGTACATTTTTTTTTTTTTTTATGAGATAGGGAGACAAACGAGCAGACGTTTCACCTGATGGTAAGTGATCAACGCCGCCCATGGAAACCTGCAACACCAGGGGCATACAGGTATCTCGAACTTTATTACTTTTACAACCCTAGTGTCATTTAGCAAACCGCACCTGTCCGGTTGTGTTTAGTTACTTCAATTGTTAGTAGCAATATTATGAGAATACTCCTAATTTGTAATAGAATTTATATATAAGATAATTTATAATAATTATATTTCTCTACTATATCAATTACTTTAGTCAAATTAAAAAGTAAAGTATGCTAAACATAACATCACTTCCGTTAAATCTTAATCGCGGGAATCTTTAAAATACAGAACAAATAAATATTTTTTTGCGAACGAAATAAAAAAGTTAAATCATAAGTTTTGGGTTTCTGCTTCAATAGTTAGGTATCTCTTTTCAGTAACACGATGTCGTATATAACTATATATTGAAGGGCACAAGAAAACAACATTACTAAGCTGAAAAATATTTTATTGTCATGATTAATATCACATTAATATTAAACTATACTATAAATAATAGCTACAATCACAGTATCCAGTGCTTTCTACGTCAAACAATATAGCAAAGTTACTGTCAGGCTCCGTTCATCGCAGTTTAAAGATAATATGTATGTACCTATCTGCACCTTAGAGCGGTCGTTTAAAATGTAGGTCGAAATAATAGAACGTAGGTACCTAGCTGGGAGGCAGGGGCAAATTACGAGAGCTCAGAATGCAGACGCCACTGACGGGGTACTGCGAATTGATATATGCAATATATCATCCGTCTTATAGATTACAATAACGTATCTACACTGGGACATAAGGGAACTTCAAAACTTACTCTGTGTCCATATGCATAAAGATTGAATTCAGTCTTATCTTGGCAGGCGTACTGACACCGTTGTGAAAGCCTCGCCCGTGTCATTTCGTTGTAGAATGAACTCTTTTATGTGTTAATACAGTTTGTTTTGGTATTGGCAGTAAATTTGACGAGCGAGTATCGATGTCCCAATGTGAAGAGGTCTTAAGGATGATTTTAGTAACAGGCAGACTGAACAAAACGCACATTTAAAAGTATAGAGACCCATTTTGAAATTTTAGGATTTCGGCTATAAATCTTAAAGGGATTATTTTTGAGTTAGGTCTCTATACTTTTAAAGGTGGCGAAATATATGCTGAAATTGTCAACCGACGGGAATCGAACCTGGGATCTTTCGGCACAGGCACATCAATTGTAAATTATTTGTCAGTAATTTTCGTACAGAGATCAATTATTGAGTTTTGTATTTTTTATACATAGGTGCTCATAAATTAATTGCTTACATGGGACCAGCCCTATATATTTTTATTACAAGTTATTGAGGCGATTTAATGAACAGAGCCGACTCTACCATCAACCAGAACCAGCCCTTACACAGTCCAACAAAATAAAAAATAAAAACAACATTTTGTTCCGCTACCAACTGTCCCCTTACCGCCACTTCTCTTGCAGTATTGCATTTTTTTGTTAAAGAGGACATTCTTTACATAGTATACTTATATCGAGGGGTGAAAGGCTCACTTAAGCAACATTTTGTTAACTTTACAGGAGAGCATACTCATTCCACGCAGAAAAAATCGCTGATTCCAAATATATTTCAGAAGTCCAAAATAATACTTTGACGTTTGCATCAGTATCGGGTATACAACTGATATAAAAATTTGGTCGAAATTCGACCATGTTTTTTTCGTCGTCAATTTCTATAACTCGTAATATCTTGAGTCCGATGTAAAATTTGCATGTTCTTTTTTGTGAATATTGGTAGTCGCCCCTCATAAGTGTAGTTTACACTGTTGAACATGGTTATGGATGTACCTAAAGGCCAGAACACGATATCTGTGACATATATTCAAAGGTCTATAACTCAGAAACTAAAATTGTTAGGTATAAACTGTCTTCGCTAAGCGTCTACATATGAGCTACTGTATATGTACCCAAAGTATTATTTCGGCCTTCAGATACACTCTGTATACGTCAATATCGCCTTAAATGTCGCTTAAGACAAATAGCCTTTCACCCATCGATATTACTTTTAGTTTTTGACAGTTAACTTATTACAAGGATCTGGAAAGAAAGTCATTCAGAATGGGCTTGCAACCCTTTGTCCGATAAAGTAAATAAAAAAAAAATACCGATCGAATTGAGAACCTCCTCCTTTTTGGGAGTCGGTTAACAATTTTATACAAACAGAATATCGTTAACATTTCTTTTGTCTCCCACTTATAATGAAAACATTAATTTATTTCCATACTTTGATAGGTGTGTTGCGCTTAATTTTAAGGAAAACTAAACACAGCAAAAATGTTACTATAAACAGATATAAGACAATTATCATTTCACATATTCTTCTAGGATAAGCTAGGGATATTTTTAAGGATTTGCAGAACCCTATTATGAATAACAATGTATACAAGATAACGGTAAGGCCCCAGGCCCCGTAGCATGACCGCGTAGACATAAGTTTTATCTATTTCAACTATCGAGAAAATTACGTCACTTCGAGCAGTTTGTACTGAACATGGCTCGGTGATGTCATTTTCTCGATAGTTGAAATAGATATAACTTATGTCTACGCGGTCATGCTACGGGGCCTGGACTAAATACAATAAAGCTAAAATATATCACCACGGATTAAGTCCGCGTAGAGCACAAGAGTATAACACTGCCGTAGTTTATTGACTCATGTATCGTGGCATTGAAAGTAAACTGGTGTCATTATATCATCAACGCTCCATCGCGCCGGACAACGTTTGCTGTAGCACAAGCTGCTGGGCATTTATTAGCTTCTTTAATTCTCTCACTTCCTGGGTCAACTGTCTCACGCTCTCCGACGTCTCGTCCAACCTGGCCTGCAGACTCCCCAACCCTGAGGAGTACCCGTACTCTCGGTACCCATACTCGTTGTTGTTCTCATACTTCTTGAAGCAAGAATACGCACCAGTGGTAGACCCACTCGAGGATATAGTATGCCCGTACTGTTTTCTCATTTTCGCAATGTCATATGCAGCCATCATTATGTCTTTGGGAAGTCTTTTCTCGCTCGGATTTAAGGGTTTCACGCTTAATACCACTCTATAAGCTTGCGGGGATACTAAAGCTGATGAATGGAGGATCTTCAGGAGACATTTTGGAAGATATCCATTGAATAAAGCCAGTTCCATGTATGAAATCAATTTGGTTTGCCTAACGAGTTTGGATAACCCCGCCGTTTTTCGGAGTCCTTGGATATCGTGGACTGCGATGCCTACTAACAGATTCATGAGGACCACGGTGACAAATAGAAGGAACAGTACGTAAGTGATTTGCGCTGAAAACTCCAAGAGCACGGGCGGATCGTTCCCATCCGGTTCGTTAAGGAGCAGGTCTAAATTTAACTCGCCTATCATCATGGTTAAGACAGTAATAAAACCCATAAATGGATTCGCAAATGATGATGAGTCAGGAAATATGACGCAGAAGCTTATTGTGAAACCGATTAGAATGCAGGAATAGGCCATGAGGAGTTTTGCGAATTCCTTTTGCACTTTTTGAAACATGGCTACGTAGGTTCCGAATACTGGCAATTGTCCGATCATCATCATCAAGTTAGTCCAGCCCGCTAGCACCGCGAAGGCTCCCACGTGGTTCTGCCACGTATAAGTAATGTTTGTGTAAATGTAGGATATCAGAAATACGCTGACTATCACGAACCATTCGATAATATTCTCAGATTGCATCAAATACTGCTTCACGGTGGAATATCCGGCGATGCCATACACCTTTCTGAAGATCTCGAAAATCGTTATACCGGCCAGCACCCACCATTGCATTTCTATAACGAAAGGATTTTTCCTTAACAAATCCCCGAGAATGGATTGCTTTTGGCACAATTCTTGTTCTTGTATCGTCTCCTCCATGTCTTTACTTCCGTTATAGCAATTGTGCGCCAGAGCTGTTAACACATAAAGTGTCAGACCTAACACGAATATGAAACTTAAAAATAATCTTGCAACGTAGTATTTACGGATCTTTTCCCATTTTATGTATAGAAACGCTGAACAGAGCGGGTGAAGTAGCACCTCTTTTTGTCCTTCGTCGACGAACGTGTTCAAATAGCTTATCTCGCGCGGGTAGCAGTGGTGCAGTATGCTGCGGAAGTCAAACTCCAATTCTACTTCCCTGCTGCTCGTTTGCGTGTGTCTCAACGTGATCGCGCAGTCCAATTTTCTCGAGACCATCGCTAGAGACGCCGGCGTTTTTCTAGCTATTACATTAAGCGCCGAGTTTCCTTTTTTAGACCTCGTCGTTACGTCAGCGCCGTGATGGATTAGCGTCTCTACGCACGCAGACAGGCCGTCGAGGGCCGCCAAATGTAACGGTGTGAAACCGTAATCGTCTTTCTGATTCACATTCGCGCCCCAACTTATGAGTGTTTCTATAATATCGCAGGCGCTGTCGGATTTTCCTATAGCGGCGTGCAGTGGGGTCCTCATATCAAAATCCATAGCGTTCGGCTGAGCGTTTCCTTTTCTAAGCAACGATTCCACACATTCTAGGCTAGCGGAACGAGCGGCTAGGTGCAAAGCAGTAAAGCCTCTATGATTCTTCAAGCTTGCGTCGGCATTTTTAGACAGCAGCAAATCGACGCATTCCACGAATCCTCCGTCGGCAGCCAGGTGCAAAGCTGTAGATTCTCTATCCCCTACTCTCGTTCTCACATTAGGATCAGCTCCGGGCGTGTCGAGCAATATAGTGAGGCATTGTATTATGCCGAGATCGGCCGCTAGATGTATAGCGTTGGTGCCGCCCGGCTCTATTAGGTTCACATCGACGCCGTGGGATATAAACAACTTGAGGCACTCTTCAGAGTTGGCGCGCACCGCACAATGGAGCAGGCCACCTTCGCAGTTGACGTATTTAACGGCGGCCTGCACGGATGCACCGCGGCTGATTAGCAAATTAGCCACTTGCACTGAGTTCCCGAACGCGGCACAATGCAGTGGCGCGAAACATCTCGGCATATAATTAGGATCCACGCCGCGAGATAGAAGATATCCGGCGCACTCCGTGGACCCGCTGAAGGCGGCTACGTGTAATGCCGACAATCCTAGAGCGTCAAAGTACTGCGGATCGGCACCCACTTCGAACAAAGGCGGCAACAGATCGGCAAGCTTCAAAAATGCCGCCCAAACGAGGCAGACATTCTTCTCCGCCTCGGTCGCGGTGGCGAAAGCGTTCCCCGCGGCTTCGGCGGTAATCACGCCAGTCTCCAGCTCGTCCAGTAATCGCAGACGTCCGCCGACGGCGCGCATCTGCTCGTGCGCGCCCTGACGTAACGAGTCTATGCAGATGTGCGCAGTTAGGTCTAGCGGGGGTTCCTCGAAGCTGTCGTACATGTTAGGGGCGCTCTCGGCGGGGGGCGACGAGCCCGCGTTGACGTACTCGAGATGGCCCATGGAGGGGTAGGCGCGCTCCAGGGACTCCTCGTCGAGCGGCGGCGGCTGCTGGGCGCGCGCGGGCGAGCTGAGCACGCGGGAGACGCGCGGCCGCCGCGCCATGTCGGGGCGAGGCAGCGAGGCGGTGCGAGGCCGGTCATCCTGCTCGGCGGCGCGGCGCGCGAACCAGCGCGCGGGCAGCAGGCGGCGCGTGTTGGGCATGCGGGCGGCGGCGCGGCACTGAGCCGCCTTTGTACGCCAATTCCGACGGCGGATGAATCGCGCGCACCTTTCTGATGTAAGGCCGCTTACGCACTGGGCAACTGATGTAGGTAAATTTAAAGTCTCTAAAAGGATTTAAGTTTCACCTTTTTTAAAGACATAACCAGGGGGAACAATAATGGAACGCCAACTCACTGCAGAGAGTCAATCAAATCTCTTTGCAAGAATTTCAACCGACAAAATTTAGCTCAATGGGTTATATTGGCAAGATAGTTCTCAGCAGGTATCTTGATCATAGAGCTCTCGCAAGTCACTGGCGTCTCCGTAGAGCAACAGGCAAACGTTTTTTGTCTTCGATATCTCTACCCTCGCTTTGATGCGACAGTGGCGAGCTGTCGTCCATCGCGCGGTATCCTAAAGATCAACAATGCTCAGGCAGATGCTTCTATTTACTAACATTTTCTGCGATGATATCACGGACGAACAGCAATAAGGTGAGATTGGCATCTACACTCCGCGGTCGCCGGGTCATTACCGCGGGGCACCGACAAAAACGTATAAGCAGGTAAAGTGGATAATTCAACAAACATGTTGGAAGGTCAATTGAAGGTATTTCTTTAAGATTAAAGCCACCGCACACATTAATAGGTATATTTTATAGTACTAAAACGAACTGTATTGACTCATTGAAAACATACGGGTCGAATTGAGAACCTCCTCCTTTTTGAAGTCGGTTAAAAAAGATCATTCTTCAATCAAATGTCATTGACAGCGCGCGAATATAACGCGTTTAATTTTAATCTTTAAGTGTATTGACTCAGAGTTAATTTGGGCTTAAGCAAAAATAATTACGCGCGCGTCTTAACGCTTTAATTGACCCGAGGTTTTATACGTAACTTGAATGACCATTCATGAAATTTGGCATAACACTTTGTGAAATCTGTAGCAGGTAGGTAGATAAAAGTATTCAAGGTAGATACCTACTTACCTACTCATGAATTCCGTATGTGGGTAACTATCCCATTGTCAAAAATGCCATTGGATCAACCTTCTATGTCCATGGATTGGTCACACGGACAAATGAGTCTCGGAAATTAAATTAAAGCGGACATCCGGTTCATCGGTAGGTACTTACTGAATTAAATCGTTGAGCTACCGATGGTGAATGGAGAATAACAGATTCAGGTAGGTAACAGGTAACCTACCTATGTCTGTCTCCCATGAAATTGTATTTACAGTGAGAACTTCAAGCTTGATCAATCAACGAGGTAGCTATACACGCTCCGATCTTTCTGGGTAGATATCCAGGGCCGTATATAGGGCGGTGCCACTGGTGCCCAGGCACAGGACGTAGACTCTGGGGGGCGCAAGAATGGCCAGTTGGGCCGGTTGGGCTGTCGCAGCCCAACCGTCCTGAGGATGCCTCGTTGAGAGGCGAAACACGTGTCGAATTATTTTTTTAGATTCGATTGTTCTGCGGAGGATTGCTCATAGGTAGGGCCCATGACTTATGACATACTGACTCTCGACTGACAGGGAGTTCGGTCTTGTTGGTTTCCTCTATTATCGATCAAATTTATTTGATTTATAATTTGGGACTCTAAACAATTCCGAGGGTGAGTGGTGGGTCCCTTTCTCTAATATTGTATCAAAAAAAAAGTTCAATCTTCAACTAAATGAAAGCGCGAGCGAATTTTGACGCGTAAGGGCGTGGCTTCTACCACAGAAATTCAATCTTTATGTACCTACCACAGATCACTACTATACTGTACCTACTAAGCGATCCAAAGAAGAATAGGAATGTCATTATTGACATTCCTATTCTTCTTGACAGATAGACAGACAATTTAACAGATAGAGATTATCCTCTATCTGTCAAATGTCACTTGAAAAATATAGTTCGCAAAAAACTTATTTGCATATCAATAATAATAGTCTTTCATCAAATTTAAATAAAAAGGTTGAATTAGTAGTTAATTGTCTTAATATAATATTTAATTATTTAAAGTCATAATTAGTTTGTTCACGTCACAATATGGCGCAAAGTCCTATTCTCATTTGAATCGCATAGAATATTGACACAGAGTCCGTTTTAGTATTGGAAAATATTTCGAGACGCGACTCGCGAGCGTGGACGCCCCAGGGTGCCGGAGGCTTTATTTGTAGGTACAAGTGTTGTAGAATCATGAATGTGTTAAGAGTTCTTGGTTAAGTAATACGATTATCTACCACTTAACATTGTCTCGCTCAAAGCCTAGGTTTGCGGTTTGAGGACTCCTTAATAATTTATTATATCTAAAACAATGTTTCAAAATCAAATGATTCAGGCGATTGTATTGTACGTACTTACCTACCTACCACCTGCACTACGTAAAAAGAGCGTAACGATCTACCTAAAGCGGCTTTCAGACTACGCTATAATATAATAGCTCATAGCACAAAAATATCACCATACATTGTTATGGACGCGTTCACACTGTACGGTACTATATATTATTGACTTTCTATGATGCGCGATATTGTTGTGCTATGAGCTTTATACTATATGCTATTATATTATAGCGTTGTCTGAAACCCGCTTAACATATTTAACTCGAAATAAACTAAGTACCTACCTACCAACATAATAACAATAAAAAAAAACATAATAACAATAAATAATAGACAAGAATGTAAGTAATTGCCGTGTGATTATGGTAGGTTCCCAGCCTAGTTGCTACTGGTTTAGTCATGTCCTGTCCAATCAAGTTTAACTGATTTTATTCAAGGTACCTATCTAATCAAATCTGTTCTATTTGCTACACGAGACCTTGTTATAACCTAATTATTTAATTACATACCTACTTAGGCATATTTTCCTACTTTATACATACAGGGTGTATCAGAAGTCCAAAATAATACTTTGGCCATATACAGAATGGAATTTTGTAATGCCACCTGAAGGGAAAGTACTCCTAATACTGTAGATAGAAATTAGTACTCAAAGACAACATTCCTTTATTTTTGAAAATAAAGAAAACTGCATTCAAAGATTTTCGAAAACTCGCTGGCCACAACCGGGAATCGAACCAACTAAAATGTATAAAAATTACACCCTGTACTTTTATTGCATCCACCGTTAGGGTTAATTAAAAGGTTGAAATCTCTCTAACAAACTTGGTAAATTAAATGAAAGGAAAACTGTGAAAATAACCATATAATTCATTACAATCTACGCCAGACTAGGCAAATACACACATGAATTCGGTTTTATTTTTTGTTAAATATTGTTTTCGACATTTATCTCGAATACAGGAGTGCTACTCTTGAAATCGACAACGATACATTCGAAACGACACGACATTACTTCGAATATATCGACCTTACCCTACTCTAACAAATGTTCGAATTCCTTGTCGTTTATCGTATCCATAGACTATGTTCGGAGTGAATGATACGAATAATAAATGCAAAGTTTGTTGAAAACCTGAATATTCTCTATGGCCTCATTTTTTAATCATTGGGCCTCTCTGTAACAAAAAAAGATTGAGAATCTAAGATACATAAGACTCGCTAGCTCTTTCACGCTCGCTGTTTTTTGTATAGCGCCCTTTCGCTTTAACTACAGTCTTCTCTATCTACGATCATAAGGCTTCCAAAGATAGTAAAAGTCTTGACATTGTAAACTTCTGAAAACGTTAACAGAAATTAGCAGGAGAGCTCATGGCTACACTTGATATAAAAATCATAAATAATCACATCGTGCAACAGTTTTTATTTAATATTTTACTTACCCAATTGTTAATAGGTACTTAAACTGTTGGTGTGTCGTTTTTAAATAAATAAACTGTTTTATTCCGTATATCACTTACTTTTATAATATTTTGACGAATTTGAATAATATTTTATATTGATAGGATACGAAATTCACTACACGATAATGCCGACGACGTCCTAAGAGGTGTCGTTGAGATTATCGCAAAAATCACATGTTGGTCGTGGTCAAATTCGAATATTCGTGTCCGACATTTAAACCTAAGAGTAGGGTTAAGCTCGATATATCGGATTATGTATCGTTCGTTCAGTCATCGATACGACATTAAAAACGATGGAACTTAGAGTAGGATTCGACACGACAAATGTCACGATATATCGATTATCGTTTTCAAGAGTAGCACCCCAGATGATTTATGCGAGATTCGGGGTGCAAGCCGTCGTCTGGGTCGACTTTACGAATTTGAATAATAATATAAGTACTTACCAGTAGCAGTGGTAGCCGAGTGGTCGAACGCACGCTTTGCAAAATCAAAGTGTGCAGGTTCAAACCCCGGCTCGCACCTCTGAGATTTATGTGCGAATTTCATTTTCATCCGAGATTATCACTTGCTATGAAACGGTGAAGGAAAACATCGCGAGGAAACCAGCACGTCTGAGGGAACTTGTCTAGTTCTCGATAGATATGTGAAGTCTGCCAACCCGCACTGGGCCAGCGACTATGGCTGACTATGGCCTGAAATCCTCCTCACATTGAGGGGAGGCCCGTGCCCAGCAGTGGGACGTTAAAAGGGCTGTAGTAGTAGTAGTAAGTACTTACCTATTCTATTGTCTTCCTGCAGAATTCGACGAACACGTTAATTTAATGCACATTTTCAATGCTATGCTCTTAAGTAATTTTAAATTTTAGGATTAACTAATTCGGTACTTAATTGGCTTGTATCGTTAATTCTGAATGCTCATTCACGTGACGTGAATGTGAATGAGAACGAGACGTGGGTATCTATAGAAAAATATAAAATTATTAAATTTCGAAGGGTAGCTAGTGATATTTAATAGTAACTTAAAGTACCTTCTTCCATAGGAAAGAGAACGGAGTCGATAATTTATGCGTAGTAAAAATTAATCAGTCAGAATTTATTTTTCTTTAATTTTATAAGTAAGTGCCTACCTACTTATTGATATGCGGATATACTTAAATGCAATAAAAATAGTTTATAAGTAATCCTTAGATTGCCATTAATAATTAATTATTATTATTAATTATTGTCTATGGATTCAAAATATAAAAGTGTTGAAAGCCTAGGCATACTCATTGTGTACCTACTATCATGGACACTAAATGATGTCGATTTTGTTTTACACAAACTACAACTAGTCTATATTTTGGCACCAATAACAATATTGCCGTCTTGCTCATACATTACAACCGTAAGAAGGACGCCAAATCGACAACATTGTCTATGGTAAAGATTTCTTTTTCAAAAGCTCTAGCGTTTTTTTTTTATTTATTTATTTGCACAATTATACATAAGTAAAAAATGTACAAGGTAAGCTTAATGCCTTAGGCATTTTCTACCAGCCAACCTTAGAGTGATGTAGAGAGAGAAAAAAAAAATCAAACAAAGTGGGTGCAAGAAATAAAAAAACAGGTCGCGAATGCAAACAGAGAAAAGGAGTCGAGAAAAAAAGAATAAGAAAAATACTATGGTAAAATACTTACATAAACGAACAAAATTATGTTTAAAGCCAATAATATTATAAAATTTTGTAAACTTAAATACTATATAATTAATATAGATAATCATAATAATATACCTATGTCATACATACATACATATATACCTACATATAATATTATAATAATAAATTCAGTTTGTTGAGAGATTGGAGAAATATTGTTAAGAATCTGCCAGTTGTTTCCGGTACAGTTGTCTTACTTTAAATTTAAAAGTATCTCGGTTAGTGGACATCCTGATTTCGAGGGGGAGCGCATTCCATAAAAGAATAGACTGTACAGGAAAAGAAGAGTGAACAAGCGCAGAGCTGTGAGAAGGGCAGAGAAGAAGAAGATTATTAGATGATCGTAAATTTCGATCATGGTTAGAAGAGAGATATTGAAAGTGGGGTGTAAGATAGTTCGGGGCATGGGGAGAGGTCAAATACGAGTATAAGGAGGTCAAAGCTCGCCAACTGCGTCGCTGCCGAATAGGCAACCAGTTTAATTCGGTGCGATAAGACGATACGTGATCGTACTTGCGAAGATTAAAGATGAATCGAATGCAATTATTGAGAAGTCGGTCATATTTGTCGAGTAGATCTGCATTCAGGTCGAGATAGCACACATCACCATAGTCGATTACTGGTAGGATCAAAGTCTGCACAAGCATTGTCTTCGTCCTAGGGGGTAGGAAATGCCTGAGCCTATAGAAAGCCCGCAGGGTACCGGTGACTTTCTGACTGACATTTGCCGCTTGACATTGCCAATCGAGACTTGCATCAATGTGTAGACCCAGATCTTTCACGTTGCGGCTGATTGGAATGATTTGACCGTCGAATAGTATTGGTGGCAGACATGATGTATCTACCCTACTCATCATGCGCGAGCTTCCAACCACGATCGCTTGGCATTTGTTGGGGTTTACTGACAGGCCAAATCTCTCCGACCAGCGTTTAATTGCCTCCAGATCTTGATTTAAGGCATCAATGGCCACCGATAAGGTGTCTATTTTAGCCTGACTATAGATCTGTAGGTCATCAGCGTACAGATGATACGTACACTGAAGGTTTTGAGTAATAAGGTTAATAAAAATAGAAAAGAGAAGTGGAGAAAGAATGCCGCCTTGAGAAACGCCACTGTCCAGGCCACACCAGTCGGACGAAGTCTCGTCGATGCGAACCGATTGCTGACGTCCTCGAAGATAAGAGGAAAACCATTCCAGAGCATCAGGGGAAATATTGAGGTAGGACAGGATGGATAGAAGGATGTCATGATCGACATTGTTAAAAGCGTTGGAGAAGTCTACCAAGGTCAGGACGGTAATCTTAGAGTCCTCTATACCCGTCTTTATATCTCCAGTCACCTTTAACAATGCAGAGGTGGTGCTGTGCCCAGGTCTGAATCCTGATTGAAAAGGGCTAAGAATATTATTTGAAAGAACAAACCTGGACAGCTGCGTGTGGACGCATGCCTCAAGTACTTTAGAAAGGAAAGGAAGAATAGAAATAGGTCTGAAGTGGTTGGGAAGAGAGGGGTTCGGTATTTTGGGTAGGGGTCGGACATAGGCTTTGTGCCACAACGAGGGAAAATTACCAGAATGCAGAGAAAAGTTAATAATGTGAGAAATAGTTGGAAGGAGTAGATCTAGAATAGGAATAATCATCAGTCGACTGACATTGTCGCAGCCCACCGCCTTAGAAGTAATGGAGACAATAGATTTTTTTATTTCCTCTGATGCGACTGGAGAAAAGTAGAACAGATTATAGGTCGGTCTCGGTAGAGCGGCCAGATAGAGGGTTGTCTGGGTCTTGGTTATAGCATCCAACGAATCGGTGGTAGCAAAGTGGCGATTAATATCGTTTAATTCGATGGTCTTGGGCAACTCTGACTGCTGTGATTTGCCAATGCCAAGGGTCCCGAGATACTTCCATATGTTAGGAGCAGTAAGAGAAGAGATAGTTTCATGAATATGTCGGCGTTTAGCGTTACGTATCATCTGGTTACACCTATTTCGTGCAGTTTTAAATA
This sequence comes from Ptilodon capucinus, assembly GCA_914767695.1. Taxonomy (NCBI): domain Eukaryota; kingdom Metazoa; phylum Arthropoda; class Insecta; order Lepidoptera; family Notodontidae; genus Ptilodon; species Ptilodon capucinus. The sequence goes on from OU611828.1 coordinate 774,987, forward strand.
AGCCCCAATTTGATTCCGAGCGCTCCTTTTTGAACCGACGGAAGGCTCGATCGCGTCGTCTCATAGCCATCTTGATAAATGGTGTAAGCCAGGGCGCTGGAGGACGTTTGATTTTAACCCTCTTCACGGGAGCGTGGATATCATAGAGCTTTATGAGCTCTTCATTAAAAATGGACACCTTCTCGTCCACAGTGCTAGCCCCTTCAAGTGATTCCCAGCTGATAGCCCCAGTGTCAGAACGCAATTTATCCACATTCAATCTTGAAAAACAACGCATGTGCAGTACTTTACGACGGAGTTTAGGAGGTTTAAGGATATAAGATAGGAAAACCAGGTCGTGATGGGAAAAACCAGGTGCAGGATATTGACCATGAGAGGAGACTAGGATGGGATTAGAGATAAGAATTAAGTCCAACCAGGTGTCTTCCCCGTTAGAGTTGTGGTGAGTGGGTTGGAGGGGTAACGCATGGAGGCTGGCTGATTGGATAATGTGGAGGAGCTTACGGGTGCGAGAGGAACAGTGGGCGAGGAGGTTAGTGTTAAAATCTCCCATGATGATATGATGTGCATAGTCAGAACCCAAGGATTCAAATACCGATTGAATATCAGTGAAGTAGTCGACTAATGGGGGACAATAGACAACACCAAGGATAGTTTTAGCTCCCCTGACCCAAACCTCAAGAAAAAGGTATTCCGCAGAATTCGAATACTGGGAGGGAGAAGAAGCGACCGTATTGTACTGAAAGTCACTACGAAGATAAATAGCGACTCCACCCCCTCCCTTACCAATCCTATCGTTGCGAATAAGAACATAACCCTTAAGAGGATAGTAAGTAGAGAAAAGATGAGGTTTGAGCCAACTCTCGGAAATCAGGATGGCATGAACGTTAGAATTCAAAAAGGCTTCGTGAAGGTCACTGAAGTGGCTAGGTACGCTTTGTGCATTTAAGTGACATACATTGAAAAAGTCACCGGATTGCTGGCTGAAGTTTTCGCGTACGAAGTCGCCGAGTGTAAGCGGTAATGAACGAAAGCTATCATTCATGGAAGAGTTGGCAGATTCATGTGCAGAATGAAATGAGTCATCATAACTTGAATTTATCATAATATGAATATAATAACAAAAATATATATAATAAAAGATAAATATATTACAATACGTATATATTATATCTACTTAATATAACAAAAGCAGAACTAGTTCACTATATCTACACCACCCGCCAGCCGACCCAAAGCACAATAAAAAAAAACTAATGGTAAACACCAGTAAACACACAAAATAATAGAAATAATTGAAAATAAAACGAAAATAAAACGACATTAACTGACAATTCATAAGTCTTAAATCTATGTTCCGTTTCAGAACGCAACCCTCTTGTCACTTGCAATTAAGACATTTCAACCGTTGACAGTTGACAGCCTAGTTTTGCGAGGTTAAAAAACATTAATGAAAGAAGGTAAAAAAAGTAACTAATTATTATGAAAGAAAATTTGTGGGTGAACGTATAATCTACAAGAAAATGGTAAGAAGTAGACATTGAGGGCTGCAGGCAAAACTATCACTACATACATAAGGGAACAAATAAACATATGGAAACAGTACAAAGACGAACACAACAACAAACTGAACTATTACATTTTACGCGGCGCAACTTTGGCGTGTGTGCTCACAGGTACCTTCGGGTATTTGTCCAGCAAGGGCACCAGCTCGTCCAGGGAAGTGACCTTATGACGGCTTCCATCTACAGGCTTGATCACAACGATGCCATCCTGCGTCCAACAGCCACGAATGCCGAAATGAAGCCGGGCCTTAGCGAACACCGACTGCCGGGACTTGGTTAAGAATTCCTTAACCGACACTGAGGTCCCTTTTAACGCCGTCTTCGCCCTCCAGACAGCAGTCTTGATCTCGCAGCTAGAGAAGCGGACAAGTATAGGGCGGAGATGATCTTTGCCCTTACTCAAGTTTCCTAACCTGTGGCTAGTCTTAATGGAGCCTGCTGTCACATCCTTCACCTTCATCTTATGAAGAATCTCCAACACTGTCTTAGAGCAGTCTTCACCATCGACTTGAGGAACTCCGGAGAAGACGAGTGCCTTACGTCTCTGTCTGGTCTCAATAATGTCCACCGTTCTGGTACACTCCTGGATTTGCTTCCGGAGTATACCCAGCATATTGAAAATGAGCTCTCGGAATGTGCGGAACTCTTCAGCAACTTTGGCCACTGTGTCCTTGGCAGATCCACCGCACTGTAATTGAGCTTGGAGTTCATCCATCTTCTTTGTGAAGATCTCCTCAAGGCTCCTCTGTGCTGATTGAATCTCCTCCAGTTGTGACATTTTAATTTTCGTGACAGTTACAGTTTAAATGTGCAGTGTGGTAGCTGGCAGGGTGGCGTTTTGGTTTAAGTTATTTTATTTGTCACATATGTAAGTATTTAGCTATAAGCAAACTATTTACTGTAAATTATTGCGAAAAAATAAAATTTTATCTGTTATTTATATTAAATTAAATTTTCGAAATCACAGATGTGTCTACACTTTATTCACACCCACCCTCTTTTTCTTGGTATCTCGATGGTTTCTATGATTCATCCGCCATCTTTATCACTGTCATCATCCATTTTTATTAATGTGTATTTATTAAATTTCTCCTTGCTATTAATTACTTGTGATCGCAGGTGCAGGGGTCCGATTTTCGTATGTTAGATATCAATCTCTATTAGAGATAAGTCGAAATTTGACGTTTTGATTCGACATAATATACATCATCACGCCTGTATTCCCCAAAGGGGAGAGGGCACTGTAGTGCGCCCACACTTTGCCGATGTATTTTGGTCCCAATAATGTAATAGGAGGCGAGCCTATTGCCATTATACCGGGCACATTCCCCCTCAATACGAGGGAGATTTGGGTCATAGTCCACCACGCTGGACCAGTGCGGGTTGGTGAACTTCACACGCCTTTATATAGACGTGCAGGTCAGCAAGTGGTAACCATTGTTGAAAATGACATTCGCACATAAAAATTATTCAAATTATATTAATTATCTCAGAGGTGCGGGCTCGTCTTATTCCATTAAAATTTCATCAATTCATTCATCTTGTAAAAAAAGGAGAAGAAGCGTTGGTATAATAGGGAAGGTATTTAAGAGTAGATCCGTGATAAATTGAAAACAACTTTGATTAATATTTCAAATATTTTATTGTTACACAAATTTGGGGCTTATAAACATAGATAATGTACAGATAATGCTATAACCGCGGCGCGACCGCTAGGGCCCGAGTTAGAAACGAAATACAAGAGAATATATCTCTCTCACACACACGAAACTACGGGATGGTTGAGTGATACAGAATTAACTATTTAGGTTTATACAATTCAACTGGTGGTAATGACTTGAGTACTTGTAGATACGATAAATGTCAGAATTGCATTTTTCTATTTATAAAAATATTCAGGCGATTATTCCCCCAGTCGATACCCATAAACTAATTTTTATTTTATTATATTCTGGATTTGAAATATAAATATGATATTCTGAAATGAGATCAATTTACACAAAATTAAATTTATCAATTTCAAGCTTCACCGTACTCAAGTCATTCCGAACCCTCTAGTATTATTAATTAATCATACACATTTTTGGATTAATATGTTTGTTTTTGTAGTAAACTAAAAAAGTAATAACTATTAAAGCTAACCATTAAACATACTAAAACATAAATTAAAAACTATATACAAAATATTACAAAATTTAACTGTAAACTCTCCACCGATATCTCCATTTATTTATTAGTACAAAAATATTCTCATGAAAATGGTATTCCACTTAAATAATAAACTCTTACCCATCAATTTATAGAGACTTTAAAAGCCAGTTACACGGCCCTTGTGGTCTTAAAAATTTCTATAAATTTATGGGTTTATGTACTTATGGGGGTATAAGACAAAATTACGACATGGCACGATATAGTCCGAAATGAAAATGTGACAGATAGTGTGACGATGTCGGAGTACTCCTGCCTGCCCCCGCTGGGACACTGCCGGCGTGAAGATATCAAAAGCGTGCAGTAGCCGACTCAGAATCGTGCTGAGTCGCTTAGACGTTTTGTACATAGCGTTTACAACATATTGACAGTACAGTCAATAGGAGCTCGCGTAAAAGTAATGAAGACGCTAGGAAACGGCTAAAGGTAATGCCTAAATATTAATAGAATGGAACCAGCAATTGCCTAATAAGTAGGCTTTATTAAGGCGTTTCCTAGTGCTGGTTAAAGCGGGTATTCATAATTTTTCGTATCAGCCAAGAGATAACTGAATGTCACAACAGCGAATATAATAAAATATTATTTAGTTTAACTATATATTATGTAACGACAACTATTTGGCGATTATTTGATACAATACATTTCTAAATTACATAAAGTTATACATTAACCATCAAATTTATTGAAAGCTGTAATTCATTCAGTGTCATTGTATAGCATTCTTGTAAAAATCACTTTAAAAAAACTGTGTTATCATGAGATTGTAATGATCCAAATTTGACATGTTTATGTAAAATAGTTTTTGAGTTATGAGGGGGTCAAAAGTGGCTCCAAATGGTTCGTGTAATACACACGGTGCTGCAAGCCATCTTGAACTTTGGCTTCACACACTACCGTGTGTCTAGATTATATTACACACCTTTTATATTCAACCAATCATTTAGAGAAACGATTTTTTTATTTAGAATATGTTTGTTCAGAAAAATGTTTTATAAAAAAAAAAAACATGACGTACAAAAGTGTTTTTAGCCTTTGTAAATGTATTATAACTTTCAATACATTCGAGAGTATGAATTAAATCAGTCCCTTTTTAGATATTCGATTTGAAATGAATAATATTTGACCAGTATAGTCCACTTGTTCACAAATAACAGCAGTAGATCTAGACGCAGGAGTACTTGCTGCCGTCGTCGGAGGAGTAGCAGTGGTGGCAGTGCAGGCGGCCGCCGCGCACGCGCACGTCCGCGCCCGCGCGCCCGTCGCCCAGGCGCGCGCCGCACACCGCGCACGAGAAGCACCACACGTGGTAGCACAGCGACAGAGACTCTATTATCATGGCGGCGCCGCGACCTGACAACGCAAACATTAACATCAGCCTTCTTTCTACGAATCCTGGACCTTAAAACCTACTGTTTCAATAGATTTAACAGATTTTTTTGTAAAAAAAAAAATGTAAAAAGATCTGTCAAACATGTAGTATATATAAATAAATTACCTGTGCCCGCGACCCAAATTATTTTTCTAGAATAAAATAAAAGGTTCTCTTATAATATCAGCTATCAGCCCGTGAAAGTCTTGTCGAAATAGTGCTAACCGTTTCGGACTTTATCCGGAACATACAGATAAAAAAAAACTTTTTTTATTTGTGATATGTAGGTACCGTAAATACTTTCATATGCATTTAGTAAAATAAAAATCCGTTATTGTGACATTACAAATAGACAAATAAATAAATATCGCCAGACTCATACTAATCCCATAATCTCAAGCAAAGCTTGTACTATGGGCTATGGGCACCATAAAATGGACTGGGGGCGTTTGCAATCACACGCAGACCAGAGTTAATTTAGCAAAAGCGATTTCTGAAATTTTCTGATAGAAAAAGTTCCGTGTACAGTGAGCCAAGCTACCTACACTCGAACCCCTAGATCAAGTCTTCATTGCTATGAATGATTGTATAACTAACCTAGTTCCTCCCCGCAGTGTGAGCACTTTCTTCTCCCACTGACACTAAGGAGTTTGTCATCCCGCGGCGGCTCAATCCGTACCGGCGACTTCACTTCTACCGGTAAATGTTGTTGGCTGGAATATAAGCAGTTTCTTAATCATACTTCATCTTCTTCAACAAAAATGTAAAATTATATCATCCTTTTGTAAAAAAAATATCCATGGAGTTTCATGCCTGTCTTCATAAGAAATGCATTCTGAATTGAGATGAATATGAGAATTATATATGAATTGAGATGAATGACAATACATGTGGAGATTTGGGCCATAGTGCAGTGCGGGTTGGTGGACTTCACACGCCTTGATAAAGACGTGCCGGTGATATTTGCCTTCACCGTTCAGCAATGGGGTATGATTTTTGAAAATTACAGTCGCACATAAAATCATAAAATGACAAAATCCCAGAGGTGCGAGGTCGAGGTTTGAAAATGCACCGCTTGCGTTTAAGGCGAGCGTTCTACCAAACAGGTGGCATAATCGAAAAAAGCCGTTTCCCGAATACACCAATTCAGTCCTTATAGGTGGAAGATTGAATTTGTGTGTACTTACGAACCTGGAGCTGAGCGCGCGTGCGGCGTGCAGCGCGTGCGGTACGTGCTGTGCGTGCATTGCGTGTTGTGCGTGCGGCGCGTGCGAGCCAGACATGTCCTGGTGGTAGGAATGACGCTGACTCGCTCGCATCTTGGTTCGTTGCTCTTCTATCCGACGCTGTTCCGCCTCCTGCGAGTAGATTCTTGTAGTTAATACTCTATCCCCCAAGCAGTGGTCAAGCAGGTCCCTAACGTAAGGATAACTGAATAGTGGAACATTTGCTTATAAATTACGACAGTTGAGTTTGTCGCTGAATGTCATGTGAGTATTTATGGTAGAATAACGTCATTGCTTTTCGGGTGAATGCCTTTTTTCACAAGCTAGGAGACGCCTTATTGCGATGTCTACATATTAAGCAGTTGCTTAGATAGCTCTCATGTGTTATTTTTTTATATGCAACGAGTAATCATTGGGTTATATGTGAAAGCAACATTCCGGGCCGGTGGTACAATCTGGCTGTTAAGAAGTGCCTTCTGGAATACACGTTTTTTTAAGCCCAAATTGATTCAGTACCATTTAAGGCGACTCCTAGTGTAAGTCGTACAAGTTTTATATCAAATTTAGGTACCTGTATAAGCCAGTGCTGATTGTAGTTGTAGTTAGCTGGCTTCCTGTTGCGTGCCTGCATCCAATCACTACTGGAGATCAGCTTGGGAGTAGGCGCCGCGCTCAGAGCCTGGAGTACCACATTTGAACCATTTTAGGAATACGATATAAATTGATTTATTTCGCAAGTGGAATAGAAAGACTTCTATAACCAGGGTCTTAAGTCTTACTAATATGTCGTACAATGATAACGGCTTCAAGTTGTTTGTTAAGAAACGTTTATTAATATAGAAGAATATAATTATAACCGTGGTAGCCATCACACTAGTCCTATTCTAAATAACATTGATTAAATGTTGTTTTCATATCTTGAAAAATATTTTAAAGATAGTAGTAGTTTTGCGGCTCTGTTAGGCAAATTGAGACATCTGAAAATTCAACCACTAGCGCCAAAATTTGCTCGCACTGTCAATTAATTCGTTAAAGAATTAGCTTTATCTATGAGTGAATACAGTTCATTTTCGTATTGGCGAAATATTTGATAAGCGAGTTTTGAGGTCCTAGTGTGCCCGACGGTTAATTAAACATGAAATAAAGTTTGAGGTGGGGTTTGAACCAGCACACTCTGTTATGAAAGGCGTCTGTTTACCCGCTTGGCTAACCCGACAGCGGTTCAAACAGCGAAATTGGGAACTGCTAGATAGAAGCGATGCATTACCTGTAGCGTGTGCCTAGTCATCTGATGGTAGTTCGCTCCGTTGACGTTCCTGGTTTCTGGACCTGGTCCGACCGGTTTCTGGCGGAGCTGGACCGCCGCACGCTCGACATTCGCGTACTCCACGGCAGACGGCACCCGACTGCTTCTAGGTTAAAAATCATTTACGATCACATACTTGTTCTATAGAAATATCTTCTAACGTCTTTGAGAAATCATGCTGTCTATAAAATCTGTGGTGAAATCACTATGTAACTTGGAATGTAATAGGTAAGACAATTTTTCGTGAAGATTTAGTGAAAATTGATTCATTGGCAAACTACAGAAATGGCCTTTTCGAAATATTCCCTGGTTTGATGCCGTAACTGGGATCTCCCCCAGTATCCATAGTACAAGCTATGTTCAGTTTGGGATCATACGATGAGTATGTGTCAGACGATATTTATCTACAACAGTCCACGTACCTCATGGTGATCTCCCTTTCTAGAGACTCCCGAGTCCGGGGCTTGGGCGGCAGGATCGGCTGCGGAACCCTCCTCCTGCCTCGATCCTCGTACAGAATCCGTCTGCTCTCCTCGACCCCGAAGTTCCTCTGCATATGCTCTTCAGAAACAATTGGCTTCCTTTTCTCATCAATCGCCTGCCTTTCAGGTATCACAGGCGGTATTGACGCGACGCTTTCATTCAGAAGTAGATTCGGCATTGAATGCCTGTAATTTTGTGGAGTGTTCGTCGGCCTGTCCCGTAAGGGAGGCTTCTCGGGCGCTGGTATTAAAGATATATCTTGCACGGATTTCTGTATGATCCTGTTTTGGTCTCTTATTAAGTTCTCCCGCTGACGTTTGAGGTCTTCCTGCTCAAGTTGTAAGAGTTCTCTTTCGAAGCGGAGGACTTCCTGGTTTGGGATAGTGATTATAAGTTGATATTTTGAGTTTTGTTTGTTAGTAAGTTGGTTGGTATAGTCCTAGATTTGAATTACACATTCTAAAAATATGGTATTTTTGGTTGAACAATAAATATGTAAAATATCAAATATAGGACTCGACAAGTGATATTTCTGTTACTTATAAGTGATATTGTTAGTAACATTAGCATGTATTGCAAGGCAGTAAGCTAGCGTGAGTTATAAACATTTGAACAATCTTAGTTTGAAAGAAAATTCGGTTTACGTTTAATTGTTCCAACTCTTAGTATCTAAATTCTAAGATTATTTTTTCTAGTCATAGAAATATATACTTCAGTAGTAACAAATTAATATATCCACGGTGGTTTCTATTTATTATACGTTAAAGAATCTAATTATGATATGTGCAGCTTAAAACATGGTGATTTAATAAGAATTAGGTAGTTAACCGAATTTCCTTGTATTAAATGGTGGCGGACGTAAGCCAAATCCACGGAACAACCCCCTTGCGACTACCTGTCTTGCAGAATCACAACATTTTTTATTCATATACACCAATACAGGCTCTTATGAATAGTTGCTCTACCACCCATTCGGAATGCATTTTCTATCGAGAAGAATGTGCAAGAAACTCCATGGTTGCTTTTTTCCAGCGATGTTTATAATATTACTTTCTGTCGAAAATTTACAGTACTATTGAAATAACAATACTTTAAGACAGAGCTGGTAAGGCCCCAGGTCATAGAGTTTATGTCAGATATAGCTAACTTGCAGTTATGCTCGTGGATTTTGCTCAAGTCGGTCAACGCTCTTATAGGTATGATTGGTAAGTATAAACATAGCTTAAAACATGTCAGTCACCTTGGTGTGAGAATCGTCATAAGCCCCGTCGGGCCAGTCCTCGTTAGTGCCACACGCCTGCAAAGTTACGCCACGACGGCCATTTGGTTATTCACACATAATACAAGATGGCGGATGAGTTGAAAAATGTTAGACACCGGTTTAAATAAAAATGTTGCTTTGAAGTCTGGTTAAGTTAGAATTTTATAAGTACATTTCTTTCAAATTCATCTTACATAAATGAGAAATGAAATTCAGGCATGGTTAGCAAATTTGTGAGTTTAGACACATCTTAAAATGTAGTCCCCAAATATTTAACCTACGCAGGTAAGTACCTACTTTATGTTAAGTACTTAAGGAACCAGAAATTAATAGCTTTTTTTTTCACAAAAATGAAAAATTATGTCACTGAAAAACACATGAAAAGTCTTCATAAAACATGCGATTATTTCATATTTTAAAAATAGGTATAAACCAAACGAAACATGAACTTAAATAGCTATAAGTGCATCATGCAAGTGCATTCTACTGAATATGCGGTGCAGGAAATAAAAGGCTAAGTTTTTTACATAATATAAATAATATTTATTTAAAGAAAAAACAAACTTAAACACGATATCTCGAACGTGCCTTTAATTAGGTACCTTATTAGGTTTATCAATCATATAGGACTATTTTTGGTGTATTTTTTTACATAGTTAGGTATACAATAAAGCGTTAAGAAGCAAATATTTTAACGTTATTATAGCTGCATACTGATTTAAATACCACGAAATGTAAAGACCCCTTACCGTCACCTCATCAGCAGTGATGTTTTTAATATTACGTAAAGTTTTTGACAGTTATCCAAGTATACAATAAGTCAAAAATGCTAATGCATATAGTAATGAGAGGTGGGATTATCTATGATAATACTTTTGAAACCATTTGACAGAAAAATAACTTTGCAACATTATAGAATACATTTTTTTTTTCATAGACAACCTGCCTATATATTTTTTTATTGTCATCTCCCATTTACAATTTCTTTGACGTTTGAATGACTCGACATAAAATTAAGTGGTATTTAAAACGGTAGAAAATTAAATCAAGAAAACTATAGTATATAAATTAAACTTAAAGATAAATATAGTGCTATCAAAGCATTTACAGTGCATAATTAGCCACCTGGCATAGGCCTACTTAGAGACTTAAAATTAAGAGTTACTTAGTCGCTTTCGCCTTTCATCAACAAAAAAATAAGCATATTTTGCTTGTTAAGTGAAATTATTTAAACAAATAGAAGTCAGACGAACTAATATTACCAACATACATGAACATATAAAAAAGTTCAGATGCAATATTGTTAAAATAAAAGTGAAGCTCTCGTAGTACATTAATTCGCCACCCCGTTACGCGGCACGCATCACTCGGTATGTTTTAATTCACACAGATCAATAAATTACTTCACTTTGCGAAGTCCTCCTTTTTTAAATGTCCATGCGGTACAGTAGATAAATAATGGTAAGAAAAGTGTTAATAATTTTATAGAACGGTTTAAAATCGAAAGTTTGCAATTGCAAAACAAAATGATTACTTAATACACCTTGAACGAAAGGTAGCGAAAGTGACTAAAATAATTTTACGCCTTATCGACTATTAATCACCAAAGCGAAGAATTCGAGGAATAAATAATACATCAACACGCCTGTATTCCCCGAAGGGGTAGGCAGAGATGCACCGTAGTGCGCCCACACTTCGCCGATGTATTTTTGATCCCAATGTAATAGGGGCGAGCCTATTGCCATTATACCGGGCACATTCTCCCTCAATACGAGGGAGATTTTTGGGCTATAGTCCACCACGCTGGCCCAGTGCGGGTTGGTGAACTTCACACGCCTTTCTATAGACGTGCAGGTTTCCTCACGATGTTTTCCTTCACCGTTTCATAGCAAGTGGTAATCTCGGATGAAAATGAGATTCGCACATAAACCCAGAGGTGCGAGCCGGGGTTTGAACTTGCACACTTTGATTTGCAAGGCGTGCGTTCGACCACTCGGCTACCACTGCTGTAGAAATAAGGGTTCCCATACACAATAAAGCTTATATAATAGAGATCTAAACTCGAACAGTTCCAAAATATATACATACAATAAGAATTATGAACCTTATCATTGTTAACATTAGGTCGTTTCTCTACTACACAAAATAGAAAAATATTTTTAAACTAATAATATCGTCTACAATATAAACTGGAAAAGAGAAAGCTTACTTTTAAAATATGGTTGATCTACCATTTCAAACTTAAAGACAGCATAAGTAAAATATAATATGTAATAAGTAGGCTAGTAGCTACCCAACTACACCGGCTAGTCACATACCCGATATCAATAATACTAGGAAACGCCTTAACGCGACACCTGAACATAAAGCTGTGCAGTAGTATTAATATTTAGGCGTCATCTACTGTTAGTGAAAATGGGCGTTACTGTTCCATTGATTTTCAAACTTTTGTCTTACTAAGTCATCCAAAACGGGCCTTTTCGATTATGTTAAATCATGTTTAGTTTTCAATTTAAACCTAACTTTGATTCGGATAAGATGGCAATGAATTAGGTAGGTATAGTTACAATTTTCAAATGAACCTCCACCAAAATGGTCAGTTTATATCTCATTTGCATAGTTTAATATGTAATGCCACCTTAGTTATTTTGCGCAAGTATTTCAGTAAACTCTCAGTCGTGCGTTAAATCATAGTAGAAATATATCGTTGTATGAATGTCAACAGAAGAATATAACACCAAATAAATATCAATAGAATATTTCTTTAGACCTATTTCTTTTCTGATCAAAAATCATTACGCACTGAACGTCGTCAGTACTAGGGCGAGCGAATTCACTTGATTTTTTGTAAATATGTACTCTATTTTATAATCTGAAAGATTTTCTGTGGCAAAAAAGGTCATTTGACCCCACGGTTAGATTTGCCAGCGCTATCGATATAATATCGCTACAAGACGTGACTTTTCTGTTTGCGAATACAGTTCGGCTCGCGCCTTGAATACGCAGTCTGTCCGAGCTTAATAACTGCAATGGCGCAATCATGGAACAACGCTTATTAATGAAAAAAAATACCAAGGGCATATAATTGCTTCCGAAAATGTCTCAGTACTTTTTAGAAAAAGTCAAATGATATGCGTTCGCTGATTATGTAGTACATACATCACAACCACAGCAAAATACTTGAACAATCCTAGCTACTACTAAATCTTTAAACAAAAAGACAGCAGTGCAAGGACTACATAGAAAAAAAAAAAAAAATAGATGGGACAACGAAGCGTGCTTTCCAATTCAACTTGGTATGACCAACGTGTTCTACGTTACATAATATTATGTATATCATGATATTTATTTGGAAATAGTTTCCTCTTAATTGACAGTTTAAAGTACCTGTTGCTGCTGTAGTTTTTTGTCGAGACAATCGATTTGATCGTCGGCCAGCGGCGATTCACTCAGCTCCGTAAGCTTGTTACTCAGACTGGCTGTGAAGGTCTCCTGGACCTTCTTGGAGGGTTCTTCTTCGTCAGATGTCACTGTCACGTGGGTATACGGCTGGAAGATTGAATTGTAATCTTAGATAAGTTTAATTGAATCAAAAATGAACCGTATTCATATTACATTAAGATCATGGACCAATAATTATAACAACGCCATCTGTTATGTCCGTTAATAAGTCTGTTTCTACCAAGTATTCATGTCTCGTGGGAGCATAGTAACGCCCTCTGGAGGTAACGTAAATTTTTGGCTACGCTAAAATGTATTGAGGAATATAGGAAATCTAAATATTTTCTTAATGTTCAGACCAAATCAGCTATCCTAGAAATAACTTAAGCAACTGTATTCTTGGAGGCTTAGTTTGCTTAGCATTAAAGGAAATCTTCTGTAACTTAACTAAGAGGCAACTTTATTTCATTCATCTTATCATATATATTAATTTTATTTCAAATATTATCTTAATGAAAACAAATATGTGATTCATTACCGTTATAAGGATTAAATAGGGGCCGACACTGAAATAATATAGAAATAAAACTTTGAAAAAAAAATTAGGCTGTCTTCAAAAAACCTTGCAATGATTATATCTGTATCTTTAAAAGAAATCAAGTCATCACAGCCTTGGTAACCTGAATTGTAATTATTATCTTAAACCATTTAAGTGTCAGTAAACATAAGATTATATCCACCAATCGTGATCTCATACCTATAAAAACCTCTGCACATAACAAAACTACACATAACTAAGTAAGTAACTACTTAAGCAGTGGTAGCCTCGCGGGCAAGAACGCCCGCCTTGAACGTAAGGGGTCCAAGTTCAAATCCCAGGCCCGCACCTCTGAGATAATTTTCATGTGCGAATGTCATTTTCAACAATGATTACCACTTGCTGAACGGTGAAGGAAAACATCGTGAGGAAACCTGCACGTCTATAGAAAGGCGTGTGAAGTTCACCAACCCGCACTGGGCCAGCGTGGTGGACTTTGGCCCAAATCTCCCTCGTATTGAGGGGGAATGTGCCCGGTATAATGGCAATAGGCTCGCCCCCTATTACATTGGGACCAAAATACATCAGCGAAGTGTGGGCGCACTACAGTGCACCTCTGCCTACCCCTTCCGGGAATACAGGCGTGATGATGTATGTACATAACTAAGTAAATATATGGCCGTCTCCATATAGGCGTAATGTATGGGCAGGACAGACATATGTTTGGTGCTCTGACATTTAGTTTAGTATAAGTATAATAACATTTAGTTGTGTACAATATTAATATTAGGGCCAAAGTCAACCGACGGAAGTGCATGAAAAGATGTATGACTGGGGATGAAGCGAAAGAGGTATGTCAGGATCGTAGCAAGTGGCAAACGGTAGTCTCTGCCTACCCCCATGGGATACAGGCGTGAGTATATGTATGTAGTCTGAGAAGATCCGGCAAGAAACTCAGTGTGCTGATCTTTTTTTTTAATCGCCAAAACTTCAATATGTGCCGAAGAAAAATATTTAATTTCTTGACTACCGCTTGGTGGTTCGAGCGTATTCCGCTGGGCTAACTGTACCGAATGGTTGCAAGTTTGATTCCCGGCGGTGGCAAATTTCGGAAATGACCTTTGAATGTGGCGACATTTATGATAATTTCATAGTGTCATTCAGGTCACTAAATCACCAGCATTATTTAACATGGTTAACTTACCTCGCTATTCTGTCTGCTATGAGGTGTAGAGGTCTCCGGGGACGAATGCCCTTTATACCAGGCTTCAGCTGACGGCCCCCTGTCCACATCAACACCCGAATCCCTGCTCTCTCGTAACTTGGAATCCATGTCGTGAGACAACGTCTTCTTATACAAAAGCTTTTCGATCTTAGTCTCTTGTTGAAGGAAACTGGTGATGTCTGGTCTAGGGGCCAGGTTCAGGTCCACGTCGAGATAACTGTCGTCGACTTGACCCTCGATGCCGAGGAAGCTGGATCGTTTGTTGCGAATCTCTTTTTTGATACGGCGTGCTGAACTTGCATGCTTAAAGTTACCCTAATGGAAAATAAATATTAGTGTCCATCTGTTTATACCAAGCTCAACGTATTGCTGGCCTCCTTACGGAATTAATCCATGAGCAGGATGGCAATAGCGTTCAATGTCACGATCTGGTATATACAGGGTGTTTAAGCAGTCCGAAATAATACTTTGACGTATGGATCAGTATCGGGTATACAACTGAATGGTATAAAAAAATGCTCAAAATTCGACCATGTTTTTTCAAACTTTTTTTTCGTCTTCAATATCTATAGCTCGTAATATCTCAAGTCCTATGTAAAATTTGCATGTTCTGTTTTGTAAATATTGGTAGTAGCTCCTCATAAATGTAGTTTGCACTACTGAATAGGGTTATAAATGTACCCAAAGGCCAGAACACGATAGCTGTGACAAATATTCAAAGGTCTATAACTCAGAAACTATGATAGTTAGGTATAAACTGTTTTCACTAAGCATCCACATATGAGCTACCGTATATGTACCCAAAGTAATATTTCGGACTTCTGATACACCCTGTATAGTTTGGTCAAGAACTCTTCTATCGCGATTTAGAATGTATTATTGACGCGCCATCTATTAGAGTAATATAGAAGTTTTATTTGTGGCGAGATATACAGGTCGCCAAAGATGTGACAGTATTTTTACTCACATTTCCAAGTAATTCATCTTCGCCGCTTTCTTCGGTAGGCGGCGGTGGAGGCTTCTCCTTGGGCGGCTCCAGGGCAGACGGCAGGTCCAACGTGAACGCAGCTGCCTCATCGTTATTCTGATAGAATATGTCTATATTCTCGTACAGGGGAGCCACTGCTATCTTCTTGTCAATAAAGTCTTCTGTACTGTCATTCTTGATTTCATCCATATTGATTTCGTCTTCTGTGTCCAGTTCCTTGAAGGCGAGCTCTAACGCGTCTAGCACCTGAATATTTAGAAATAGTTTATTTATAATGTAGAGATATAGGTCCGAAAACTAGTACGTAACTGCTTAGGTGGGGTAAGTTATCGGTTGTTCGACATTTATGTTTTCTAAGTAAATTTTCGTGTAGGAGCACTGTTGGTCATTGTTAGCTTTAAAAATACTATGTTTCAAACTTTAAATGAATTGTAATCAATGTATGAAAAACGTAATGTAACCCAATAATACTTCTACACAGATATTTTATAGAAAATTAAACACAAATAACTATATTTATCGAATTGTAGAAAGCCAAAATAATATTTCAATCAAACGAAAAGAAGACATTTAAAATTAGTAAATAAATAATTCCCAAAACGATTTGAATTTTGTGTAAATTTTGCAAAACTAAATTACTTAGTAGATCATATTATTAAAATATTTTATTACTACTAAAGTTTTAAAAAAATACGACACGGGTAACACTTAAAAAATAAAGAAAGAAAGGCGATAGATACAAGCGCATGCGCAGGCGATGTTAGCACAGAATGCAGCGAAATGAACTAATGAAAGCATAACCCAAGTCCACCAGTCTTACCTTATGCTAGCCCATCACCACACTCCATCTTGTACCATCCACTGGGGAGGCCTACGGGTAACTAACTATTATACTTTATCAGTTGTATCACTTGTCACTGGCAAGATAAACACCTTGTTTGTTCAAGATACGCTCCCGTGTGATAACGCCCCGTTCTGATTTTAGAATTACTTTTCAGATTAACGATTATCTTAATATAAATTATTATAGTAAACAACATTCTTTGATTACCAGTTGATAATAGAATCTGTATCAGGTGTAGTACAGATATCTTATAATTAGGGAAAACGTCAAATTAGACCAAAATGACCTCATATGACGTACGTGAAATACACTTCTCGCACACATCCATCTTATAATTAGATGTCTATCTTTTTTTTTTGAAGGGCTTACACTGTTGGCCGTGAGGTGGCCTTTACAGCTTTACCGGATGAGTGGCGAGCGCAGAGTGCACTCCAACCAAGGCCGTAAGGGCGGAAAGGGGTGGCAACTAGCTCAAGGGCGCCACAGAGGGCACGACCTCGGCTTGGGCAGTTACCGTGAGGGGAGAGGTAGTGACTGCGCTCCTAGGTGCAAAAATGCACCTACGAGCGGAAGAGGGGGTTCCTCGACCTATAACCAGCGAATGTCTGACCCTTAGGTATTATGAACAAATCCACGTTGCATGATATTATGTAATAGCCTACTATAATTTGACGATTTTTAAATATAATGAAGTAGATACTTATTTAATATTATGTAAATTCTTTTTGGACATATTTTTCCTTACATAAATTAAGTAAACTTGTAAGTATCGGTAATAGAGTTGATCGAAAATAAAAGTAGGTAAAACCTATTTATTAGTTTTGTCCTTACAAGTTATATAAGGTAATAAACAAATAAAGGTCGCGACTACAGAAAATAATCTAATAATGTACATAAATTTATCTACATAAACATAAATAAAACTCAAAAGGATAACAGTTTAACATGTATTTTGATATAATGAATTTTACATATCACTTAGTAAATGGATAAATAAATTAAATACGAGGGGGCTACGCTATGATGTTTACGAATTCTATACATAATTGTATGAAACTATTTTGTGACCCTGTATTATCTATAATATAAGGTGTCACGCACGCGAGCGACTTTTAAGTGCGATTATTTTGTCGTCGATATTAATGGACACTATTATTGGGTTATTTGTAATATTTTAAAATACCTAATTTGATTTATAGTACTGCATTGTACGAAATACTGATTACAATTATAAAAATACTGGGCTAAGTTATATGGAATTGAATTCATAATACTTACCTAGATTATGTTATTTGGATACGCATCTAGGGAAGGGGATTACCCCCTCTCCCCTCTATTTCTAACTATTTCCTATAATAGGTTATTCCAAAAATTGTGATTCTTCAACTATTTGGTTTTATAAATAGGTAGTAATTAAAAAAAGTCCATGGAATAAATGGATAGACCTTTGCAACACTATCCTGCTGGCATTAAAGCAAGGATCAAACGTACCAAATGCATTCGTAACTTTTATGGTAAAAATGCATTTTAATTTTTGTTTATTATTTATATACTGTGTTGTGTTATGAAGTCATATTTGTCGACTTTTATCTTAGAAAAATAATCGCAGCTCCGGTCGTCCGTGTGCGCAAGCCCGACGCGCTAAGTGCTAGGAGTTTTAGCTATTTTTAGCACAATGGAGATGTATTTTAGTATTCGGATGTACACTAAACATAGAGTATTAGTGGACAGATAGTGTTGCGGTGAGATCAATAGATCATAAAAATACTAGAAATTATATAAGGCGTTTCAGAAGTCCGAAATAATACATATACTATTCAAATTTAAACATTTATTTCCAACTTTTCCTTGGATAGATTTGAAAAAAAAAAATAGTATCTTCTAACCTATGCATTTTTTTAATGAAGATAACACAAAATCAATTTTTTTGCAGGGTCGTGAAACAAAAATGTGGCTGTGGTAAATACTCAAAGACCTGTAACTGCGTCACTAAGCGTTCAGTAAGCATATTCTCTACTGCTTACCTAAAATATTATTTCAGATTTCTGATGCACTCATTCATTGGTAGCCTCACCTGGCTTGCGTTAGCAATTATGAGGGTACAATGGGATATATTCTCGTTTTAAAGACACCTACAAACACCTACAAACGTGATGTCTAGTTCATGATGAGAAGTAAATACCGCAAATAGTGATTAAGTAGACTTTATTATTGTGAACGTAGACATTTATGTATTTATATATGATGGTCTAGTTCATATACCATAGCATGTATACTAAATAATAACGCCTTCGACACATTAACAACTTAACACTAACCGAACTCAAAGTGAAGCATAGAATTATGAACTTTATATTGTATCACATATAATACAAGTTTCCAAAAATTATTTACGCACGAACGCGATCCGTGTCGCGCTTAAATTGGAAATTTGACTGTATATAACTCAATGTTATACTTTGATCAGAGTCAATGTTGATTTGTTAGTGTGCGAACTCCTTTCTAGAGGTAGTTTTGCATTAGATTGACGTTACAAATCGAGTGTTACCAAGTTAACGTCACGAATACGACAAGTATTAGGACCCGGGCCAACAGGCGCAACAAAAGTCATGCATCCAGGACTTTGCTCACACCAAAACGAACTGTATTAAAATGTAAATAAAGCTCATTCTTCAACGAAATGTCATTGATAACGCGAGCGAAAGTCCACACAAAATGAATCTTTATGTTTATTAACACAGAGTCCGTTTTGGTACTGGTCAAATATTTGAAATGCGCGTCTTGGTGCCCCTGTGAGTTAGGCTTTATCGTTATGATTCTACACGTAGTCCTCAGGCCCTATCAATGACGGAAGTAGGTAAAGTCTTCGTAGTCACTTTATTATTAATAAACAATATGGTTTTTCTTCTGTTAGGTTCTATGCTACGCTTAGTTCTTTTCTCCCAGAACGGGTTGCTCTCTTGGTTGCTACTTACCGCTACTTGTTCGCTGTTAGCTGCAATATCACCATTAGTTATATCATTATTACTTACATTAGAATGATTGGATGGATCTACTTTTACGAGTGAACATTTAGATGAACAAGATATGTCGGGTATGTTGGTATTTTTTAGCGATTTAACGGAACTCTTGGGTGATATGTTAGTGATAGTTGTGATATTAGAGACAGTTACCATTGGCATGCTGTTAGTAGTGTTATCTGTGTTAGTGGTCCCAGCACCGGCGCTCATACTGTTGCAAATGTCATTCAGATTTAGATGGATAGTCATTTTCCCCTCGAACACTACAGTGTCGCCTTCCGAAGCTGTTGATACTGGCTCATTCAAACTTACACTAGTGTCTTGGTTTTCCAAACTTTTAAGCGTATCTTCGTCGTCCTTGTCTATTAGTATTTCTGTCTCTTCCGTGCAACTGAATTCTTCTTGTTGGGAGACTGCTTGGAGGTAATTGCTCGCGCTATCATCGTCGGCTCTGGTCTCGGGTTCTTCAGTTTCCTCAACGATGATGTCTTGAATCATATGAACGGGCTCAACGACTTTCTCGATAGCGTCTTCTATCTTGGTTTCCATAGTCATGCCGTCTTCGTTTGATGATTCGTATTCGGAGACTTCAGCCATTGGTTCTCCAATAGGAGAAGCGACTTGAGTCAGGTCTGCGATGTCATCGGCGGGTGCGCACGAGTCTCTAGCTGTGTGTATTCCACTATCTTCTGTCTCGATATCACTAGGGACAGTGTTGTTCTGCATTTCAGATTCGAAATCCTCTAGACTTTGGACTCTATCGAAGGAATTCGGTGACGATTGTCCATTGATGTCCAAACTGTCTAATGAGCGACAGAAACTCTGCATTTGGCTTTCGATTCCGGACAAACTAGATTTCAAAGTGTTGTCTGTCATTTTATCTTGAGCTTCGTCTATCTTGATCTCAATTTCCTTATTGATTTCTTCGTCAACTGATATTTTAGGTATCTCCTTATTTTTGGCAGCGTCAAGACAAGACAAGCGTTCTTTAAGGCTCATTGACACTTCTTTGACTTCAGTTTTTGTTATTTTCACTTCTTCCTCAGATGATTGAGATTTCAAACTGGACAGTCGATCTCTCAGCGATCGACTGTTACCCAAATCGCCGTTTGAAAGCCTCTTCACCATTTTCTCAGGTTCAGTGGATTTAACTTTTTCGAGCGAATACAGCCGATCCTTCAGAGGTTTCACTTCAACAGGTAACTTTGTGAGATCACTCGTAGATTTTTGAATCTGAGTTTCCTCTGTGAACTTTTCTAAACTCGACAGTCTATCTTTGATAGATCTTTTATTGGCTATTTCGGGAAGTTTGGGCTTCGTCAACTCTTGAGAATTCTCCCTTTCGAATTGTTCCCTTCTTTTGTGTATGTCGACTTTGGGCAGGTCTCTCTTTTGGTTGTTGTTCCTCGTGTCGTCTGCTCTCTCCTTTTGGAAGGACGAGACCTTCTCCTCGATTTTATTGCTGACGGATGTCCTGATTCTGTTCAAGTCTCCGTTCTTTTCCGGAGACTTTTCCTTGAAGTTATTGTTCACAGCCGTTTTGACGATGTTGCTGTTAGTTTGCGATATGATTCTGGACTTGTACCCCTCGATGGCGCCCTCATAAGTGTACTCCTCGGGCTCCGGGGAGCTGATCGTAGTGGTCGTGCAAGTGTCGTATTCGTTGGCGCTCGAGCCCATTTTGCGGTTAGTATCACAGTTGGACAGATTCTCGACATCCGAATGATTCTTATCCAGATCGATACCGTCACTCTGAAAATAAATGATAAAATAAATCTACATTGACAACAATATCTACATGAATTATTACGTGTAACAAAGAGTATTGGGTATTGTGTTGCGTTTACGTCAACAGTATAGAAAAAGACATCTGCGCATGACGCACGTAATGATCGAATACTTTTTTAAAGATCGTTATAAATAGAAATAGAATCGTGTCTACCGCCATGAATAGGACACATTCATAATGGTCACGAACCAAAATTGCGACTTGTCTGCGAGAAGAAATACTATAGAACTATAGTGTAATGGTAGACTGGCCAATTCAATACATAGTAGATAACAGACAGCATTAGTAGCAATTGTGTATCTTTTCCTTGTATATAAAATACAGGCCTTTAAACATCCCACTACTGGGCACGGGCCTCCCTTCAGTGCGAGGGCGATTGAAGCCATACTGCACCACGCCAGCCCAGTGTGGGTTGGGAGACTTCACACATCTAACTAGAACTGGTCACGTTCCCTCCGACGAGCAGGTTTCCTTTCGTTCACCGTTTCTTAGCAAATGATAATACAAATACATCATCACGCCTGTGTTCACGGAGGGGTAGGCAGGCGTGCACTACAGTTCACCCACTCTTCAGCAATATATTCAGGGGTAAGCCTATTGCCAAAGAATAATCTTGGATAAAAATTAGTTCCCTCGTATAAATTAGGAAAGTGTAAGAGCGACTCGGTGCGATATAATCCGTGACAGAAGTCTTGTCTTGATGCGCGGGCTAGCTGTGTGGAAGCCTGGAAGGAGACAGTGGTGATGATACTAACAGCCAGACTATGGGTGTCGCAGTCCTCGCTGAGGCTGCTCTTGGTGCTGGAGGTGCCAATCCCGAGGTCGCTCAGGTCGTGCCCGTCGTCGTCCGCGTACAGCGCGAGGGGGTTCCGCCGTCTGCGGCCAGCTCTGAAACCAAACCAAAAACATGGTAAATATCGTAATTGTTAAAAATGTATCAAACTTAACTAACTACACTGAGCTAAGTGGCCGCAATGTATGAGCAAGACAGAAGTATTAAGACAGGTAAATCGACACAATTGTCACTATTTTCTTTGGGTGAAGTAAGCCCAAAATACTACAGATAAAGAACCACAAATAAAGACTAAAATTATAGAAAGAAGTCCTTTAAAGTTGGCACCACCTGTATCTGTGGTTTTACGGTCTGTGTCTCTGTCATTCCCCTCAATACGAGGGACATTTGGGCCATAGTCGGTGGACTGGCTTGTGGTGGTGACCCTGGCTCAGTGCGGGTTGGTGAACTTGACACACATTTTTAAAGACGTGCAGTTTTCCTTCACCGATCAGCAAGTGGAAATTACATTTGCACATGAAAATCTTATATATGCACCCCTTACATTCTGCAGACTGCTACCACTGCCTTTTTTAGGATTAAATATAACGGTAAATAATATCAAATGATTAACTATACTGCGTTTATTCTATTTATGTATCAAGAAACCTTTATAGGACATTGTCAGGCGATCTGAATGCCAGTAATATTATTAATAGAAGTGGAATCATGCGCGCGCGCCTATGTTTGTATGCGTTACTCAGCGTCTCTGGGTTACTCACTGGCGTGTGTACGGAAGCGCCTATATTTGACATGACGGCTCTTCTGTTAGGCACACGTTTTCGGGGAAATAGGTAAACTGAAACTGGGTTGTCTGTGTTGAATTTGTATTAGATTATAATGGTGTGTCAGAAACTTAGGTATTGTATTTAAGTGCGGTTATCAACCATAAGTACAGACATTTGAAGCTTTTAGAAGTGTTTTATGAACACAAGTGTATTTAAAAATACAAAAATGTGTTATAAATTATTATATAAAGCGAAATTTAGGAACCCTTATCATTTATCTAAAACCAAAGCAGCCTATGTTACTCTTTATAATATTAGCTATCTGCCAGTGGGAGTCCCCAGTCATCAAAATCAGTAAAGCAGTTATCGAGACTACACGAAACAAACAGACAGACCAGCAAATCATTTAAAAACTACGTTATTATTATTAGTAGCATATAAGTTGTCATTTTGGCCATACATACAGACACTTAAATTTAATTTATTTGTATAGATAATATAATTAATTGCAAATACCGTAACCCTTCAACCTATTCTGTAACTAATTCATTACATATAGCTGCTACAAGTCAATACATAATCATTTGCATAAAATCAATAAACCATAAGTCCAACCAATTAACAACGCGACTAACCGGCATAAAAAAACCAGTTAAGTGCGAGTCGGACTCGCGCACGAAAGCTTCCGTACCATTATCTTATAAAACGAGCAAAAAAATCACGTTTGTTGTACGAAGCCCCTTCAAATATTAATTTTATTCTGTTTTTTAGTATTTGTTGTTATAGCGGCGACAGAAATACATAATCTGTGAAAATTTCAACTGCCTAACTATCACGGTACATGAGATACAGCCTGGTGACAGACGGGCCGGACGGACGGACGGACAGCGAAGTCTTAGTAATAGGGTTCTCGTTTTACCCTTTGGGTACGGAACCCTAAAAAAAGAAGTTCCAACCACCTTTCAAGGTGAGTGTCGCATTACGAAACGCCAAATAGCCAGAGACAGATATCACAGACATCATTATCGTCTATGATATAATGAAAAGTGAAAACCCGCATATCCACCACTTTCGCCGTGACACGTGCATTTGAATAGAAAGCTGTTGTTAAAAAATGCGCCCGCGCAGCCCACTGATAACAGAAAGATTTATGATTGATTCGCGTGTGATACCTTGAACTTGGTGGAAAGATCCAAGACCATTCGCATTAAATGCATAAACACTCAAGGTTACAATTCGAGGGGTGAAAGGCTATTGGACGATATTAACTATTCACATATTTGGAAACAGACAATTTTTCTGCGTTGAATTTGTATGCTCTCATGCAAGTTAAAAAAATGTAGCTAAAGCCAAGGTAGCCATAGACAAAACTGGAATTAAAATGATGCCGGAGATTCGCATATCTTTATCATTCAAATATATAAAAAAAAAAAAATATACGCGTCGAATTGAGAACGTCCTCCTTTTTTTTTTCGTCGGTTAATAAAAGGTATGTAGATATAATGATCGCGCATTCTATATACTCACATTAGTGTGATGGGACAAATAAATATATGACATTATCTATAAACCGAATGCTAATAGTAGGTTTCAACATTGTAATATTTTTAGTCAAAATTATTACCTCCCCAAATTGTCAGTATCGTAATTATTTTTTTGCTCGCGCTAGCAAAAGTCAAGTGACACTCACGTCGTAAAAAACAAAGGTCACACGTCATATATTGACCTCTATGTGTGAACTTATGACAGTTTACGTTCTATTGCTTATTATTTTAACTTTCAAAACACTAGTGGATAGATCATCTAATTTATAGGTACGTAACGCTATAAAGATCAAGTCAAAAGGAACTTTATTAACTCGCACAAGAAGCACATATTTCAATGAAATGTCACCAATGACGCGATTGAATTTAGTTGCGTGGTCAAGTAAATGTTGCCACAAACATCCAATTTTTAGTTAATTGCACATTATCGTTGACAAATTGTTGAAAAATGAGCTTTTGCTATGAGTTAATAAAGTCCGTTTTAGTATTATTATGTCCTCGGTTTTATGCAACAAAGAACGTATCCGTACAAGAAAAACGCAACGATATTCCATTGCAGACAATCACACAACCCATTATCTAAGTTACAAGTTAACACAAAGAAATTCCAGAATTACTAAGATTGGGTGAAATACGAAAGGATCGACGAAAGGCTGGGGAGGGGAGGGGAAAGCAATTTCTTCAAGGATTACAATCCTGCGCGTGAGAGCCGCGCGTGCGTGCTATCACGAATCAATTTAGCTCATAGATCTGTAAAAAGATTGAGGCTATTACTTGCTAGGGTTTGACTTATGAGACCATAAAAACATTTGATTGCTCTGTCAAAGATATTTCTTGCATTCATTGAACAATTGTAATTCTAAACGAGTAAATTGTGAGGCAGTTAATAATGCTAATTACTTGCTATATAAACATCAAATTATCAGAATAACCTAACGAATCATCCTATCCTACTAACATTATAAATGTGAAAGTTTGTGAGTATGGATGGATGGATGTTTGTTACTCTTTCACACAAAAACTACTGAACGGATTTTGATGAAACTTTACAGTATTATTGTTTGTACATCAGAGTAACATATAGGCTATACTTTGTGGAGATATTGAATCATCGAAGTCTGCACAGACGAAGTCGCGGGTAGAAGCTATAATTTATAAGTAGTCGATCAAAAATATTGGCAGCACGTAGTGTGCACGCACGCCGGAGAGTGAACGCGGTGGTTCGTGGATTTTTGCACGATACCGCCACTCGTGCGCATTCCTGTAATTCGTAAATGTATGGCGCAGGTGCGGTGGGAATGTGGGCGTCGCGTAACAACTTGTAATTAAAAAGTTTTGTGAGAAAAAGTTATAGAATTTGGATTAAATGGGTCCAAACGCAAGTGAAACGTTTGCGCGGCTATTGGTGCCAGCAAACACGCATTACTTGCTTAAGTTGATCTCAGTGACAGCCTCGCAGCAAAATTAATTTTAAGTTACGATAAAAATTTATATTGCTAGATAATGACGGCTTAGCTTGTGGAGTGGTCTGAGCATAGGCCAGTCAGCTCACTGTTCCGAGTGGTTGTGGGTTCGATTCCCGTCAGCGACAACTTTCGTAAATGGTCTTTTCGGTATTTGCCCTGGTCTGGATGTAACTGACATCACCCCCAGTCCATTATATGGTACCCATAATAATAGCCCTGCTTATTTTGGGTTTATACGATGAGTATGTGTTGTTTGGCGAAATAATGAACTAGCGGTCCGCCCCGGCTTCGCTCGGGCTTATAATATAGCCTATGTTACTCAGTGATAATGTAGCTTTCTAATGGTAGATATAATATTTTTTGAAATCGGTCCAGTAGTTTTCAAGTTAATTTGTTACATACAAAAATACAAATCTTTCCTTTTTATAATAGTATATAGATAGATAAGGATATCCCAAAATATTATTATCTTTGACGATAAAATAAGAACAAAGGGCCACGCTGCCGCCTATGAAATGCGCCACAATCGCACATAGTGAGAATATCACGAAATACGATCATTGTTGTCATACAGAACATACCTTCGTGGTTGTGGCGCAATTTGTCCACTTTGTGGGAATATTTCCTTACGGCGGAGACGGGGAAATACAGGGTGTGTCAGAAGTCCGAAATAATACTTCGTACTACGTTCGCACGAGTATCGATTGTGCAATCGAATGGTAAATTTGATTTAATTTCGAACACGTTCACGACAAAAAAGCCCACACACATATGTCAATGGAAATCATAAGGAAATTGTTAGACATTTCTTCATAAAAATCTAGATAAGAACCTAGATACTAAGGAGATGCTTCTGTTATAAAAGTTGTTATCTCGGTCTATAACATTATAATACATCATCACTCCTGCATTTCAGGTTCTTATGGGTAGGCCGAAATTCTCGAAGGTTCGATCCCAGTTTGGATTTACACCCCTTACTTTCAAGGCTACCAACTTATCTTTAAAAAATCCCATTTTAAGAATATCCATGCAATAATTTAAATATACTATTCTTCTATCTATCTGCTTACCCACCGTACACATAGCGCGATAGTCCATCAGTGCTGTACCGGTAGCTTTCCAGCCGCACCCGCCTGCCTGTAATTGGCCAGAGCCCCGGTGGAGCTATGGGAAGACGATGCCATTTTTTATAGGGAACCCTACCATAGATATTATGCTCTATGGCAGAAAGGACATAGGGCTGACGCGGCGAGAAAAATAAATAAATTCAATACTCTGTTCTAGAATAAGGTTTAAAAAAACTGTAGTTTTAGCATATTCGCTAAAACCAGACTGACGTTATGGAATGTGTTGATTTTGGCTCTTTCTCTCGTATGGCATAGGACATAGAGCGAGCGAACGAATTCGTGATAGACGCCTAGATTTGACATACGTGCTAACTACACAGACTGGTCAGATAGCCATTGAAGCAGAAACGTTCGAGAATGATCTCCGCTAAATCCTTAAGGCATCTTTAACTGAAATCGAGAACTTGGCCACAGGAGGACTCTACTGAATATCAGACTTAAAATGATATGACTTTAAATTCTTATTTCACACTCATTTTATACGAAATAATATGAAATATGGCGCTTCTCATGCTCAGTAGGTACATGTTCTATCAGTCATGTACTTAAATAGCAATATTTAATCACACTATTTCTTTGTGATCTTTAACGAGGACCTAAAGACACTCGTACAAAAAGATGAGGATCCTCCGCATTGAATGAACTAAAAAAAATCTTTCAAATCTCATTAAAGGCATCCCTAACACATTCTAAGCTGAACGATACCACGCGACCGGTCCGTGTGTGCCTGCCTTAACGCAAATGTCCCTCAACCCGTTCTGTCTATGTTATGCGCGTGCGCACATCACTATTTATTGTCGTTTTTAGTCTACCTGTAGTAGGAAGGAGAAAACGCATTTTTATTTCACCACGCAGTACCTACGCACTATTAGTTTTTATGTTTGAAATTTATTGGTATAGTTAATGTCTTCTTTTCATTATTATTATCATTGTATAACTGCAGTTGGTAGCAATAAATCTACCAACATAAACTTCAATATCTCAGATACTGAGAATAATAGTATAAAACATTTTAAATATCGGATACATACAAGTTTTTGTTTGGTAACCGGGCGAGCAATCATGTGATTCCAACGGAAACTTATTTCAATTGCTTTCGTCAAATAACTATCAAGTATATTAAATGACGGCTACATTTATAGACATTTTATATACGCAAGTTACATTATCGTCCAGACAAATTCAATTCCAAAATATTAAAGTTTCAGTTGATGAGCGGCTACATAATTATGCAACTACTAGGCGAAGCCTAAAACAGACAGACACACAGACGGACAACAAAGCGATCCTATATCGTACCTCATACCTTAGCGATCCTAAAGGAACCCTGTTCCTTTTTAGGAATGGAATCCAAGAAATGGTAGTTTTTCGTCACATACATTTTTTGATAGCTGATTTGACGGCAGATGATTGAAACAGATACGAAGCAAATCGCGTAACTTATTGCCGGGCCGGACTTATTACTACCAAGTGTACCACTACCTACCTCCTAACTAAGATGTACCTACTATGCGATTCAAATGAGAATAGGATCAACTTTGCGCCATATTGTGGTTTTATAAAACGAATTATGACTTTAAATAATTAAATATTATATTAAGATAATTTACTACTAATTTAACCTTTTTATTTAAATTTGATGTAGGACTATTGTTTATTGAAATGCAAATAAGTTTTTCGCAAACCATACTTTTCAAGTGATGTTTGACAGATAGAGGTTATTGACATTCCTATTCTTATTTGTATCGCATTGTACAGAAACGTATAAATTTAAAGTTGAACTAATTGCTGATACAACCTGTGCCAGTCCGACAGGGAAAGTATTTCACCTAGTTCTTACTTATTTACAATGTAAATAATATAATGTGTATCTCAGCTAATTGCACGCGAAGCAATTTATAACAAATCCCCTTCGACAGTTTGCAATTCTAATACTAACATCGCGCTATCTCTTTCACTAAACACGAGTGTTTTAGCGCTCATTGTTATCACCGACCTATCTCCCTGATAACACAGCTAAGTGGGGACTACTGGTGACAGGGTTAATCTGACTACCGCCTTATTGAGACTTGCGGTATTACAAATTTATAGAAAGTATCACCCGGGCAGTAGCAGTGGTAGCCGAGTGGTAGAACGCACGCCTTGCAAATCAATATGTGCAGGTTCAAACCCCGGCTCGTATTGAGGGGAAGCCCGTGCCCGGCAGTGGGACGTTAAAAGGGCTGTAGTAGTAGTATCACCCGGGCACATTAAGGCGTCAAAAGTAATGCGTCAACATTTTTGCCAATACGAACTCTGTGTCAAAATTCATAAAGATCCAATTTCCGTGGTACAAGTTACGCGACCACGCTTCAAAATTCGCTCGCGCTATCAATATTATTTCGTTAAAGAATGAACTTTATCTGTGAGTCAATATAGTTCGTGTTGATATTGGCAAAAAGATGGCCGCGCGTGTTTAAACGCCCGAGTGTGCGTGGTTTTATTAAGTTCTCGACTTCTTGATATCACTGGAAACAGCTCTAATTAGAATAGATAATGAATTGGCGGCGATAGTGCGGAGTGGGCCTGTGATTAGAGAAAATAGTACAAAATGTTAATGTTTAAGACCCACTGAATTTCACACAGTTATACAGCCTATTTCACAAGTCCAAGATAATTCTTTGACGTTTGCATTAGTCGTGATTGATATAAAAATATGATCGAAATACGACCATGTCTTTCCAACTTTTTTTCGTCGTTAATTTGTATAACTCGTAGTCCTATGTAAAATTTGCATGATCAATATGTGAATACTGGTAGCTGCCCCTCATAAGTGTAGTTTACACTGCTGAATAGGGTTATGGATGTACCAAAAGGCCAGAACACGACACCTGTGACAAATATTCAAAGATCTATAACTCAGAAACTATGATAGTTAGGTATAAACTGTCTTCACTAAGCATCCACATATAAGCTACCGTACCTATATGTACCCAAAGTGTTATTTCGAACTTCGGATACACACTGTATAGACTAATATATAACACTAACCAACAACATTGCAGATACTTACGATCCGTTTACAGTAGCTTAGTAAAACACTTTTGTTTCGAAACATGTCTCTGTAAGTCGTTGGTTAAGAGATTGAAAACCTCAATCTTGGAAATCGGAAATCTTAAATTCATAAATGGAAGCGACAAAGGTATTTCAGAATCGTAGCATATGGCAACAGTAGGAAAAATTTACATCTGTTTCGAAAAGTAGGTGATGGCCATCGTTTTAACGGAAATAAGATAAATTACAACCACACTTTCGACTGGCGAAAATTCATACATCTTTTATGGGGTACTATGTCAAATTATATAATAAAATTCCCCACAAATTCATTAACCTTAATGAATATAAATTTAAAACTTGCATTAGACATACACTATGCAGGCGCGCATACTAAACAATAGGTGATTATTTAGAGGATAAACACGCTTGGTCAGGCGCTGGTCCGGCTCCACAGGAACTCATTTAAGGGATTCTATTTGTCCCGTTTTCCTCCTCCTTCCTACCTTTAAATCTTGTACAACATGTAGTTTGTGTAGCGATTTAATTGTGTTTTGAGAATGTATAGCCTCATTAACTTTATATTGTATAATTATTAATTAAGAAAAACACAAAAATGTAAATCCTTATTTTGAAAAAAGCAACCATGGAGTTTCTTGCCCATTCTTCTCCATAGAAAATGCATTCCGAATGGGTGGTAGAGCTACTATTTTTACTATTTAATGACGATTCATAAGTGCCTGTATTGGTTTTATGAATAAAAAATATGCTGATTCTGCCTACCCCCACGACATACAGGCATGAACATATTATGTAAAACTGTATGTAATCGTGATGTAATAATAACATGAGTAGGTATCATCTATCTATAGGTACAAAGATAAGACGCTAGTTGAGTAGGTGTAAGATGACAACAGGTCTCGTGACTTGCAAACAGAAAGACAGGTTGCAATGTGATACTGTGGTTTATAGCGTTGCAGACCACTCTAACTGTTAAGTAATGCTATGTATCAGATGTAGATCTAGATATAACCTAGTATAACATATTTCAATATGGCAGGTAGCCATTTAAAATAAGAAGAAATATATTTTTAAAACCTTTAGAAATCTAGCTCTATAGTGCGCCTTTTGAAGTCAGTTTTTGTTGTTTTTTTAAATAATTTCATTCCGCGGTTGTTAGTGCAAATAACGTATTGAAATCGTTAGAAATCTGCAAGTATTAGCAACTAATTACAGCCTTAAAAAGAAAACGCTTACAGAAAAAAAACAACACGCCCATACATGCCATTATTACAGAACTTATAAAATTAAATGTGATGTATTAAATGGTAAAGTAAACCATAGAGATCAGTTTCAATTAATCGCATTAAGTATTCAAATACTCAAGAGGACCATAAAACTTACTGCTTACTTTATCAAGACGTTAATGTCACAATTCAAGCAAAACATAGGTTCCTAACAGATATCTCAACAAAGCAACGCTGCAGTTAACTCGCCCACATGGCACGTGCTGAACAACGAGGGGTCATCCGTCACGGCCCACGCGTTGGGTATACTGACATGGTCTGAATGGAGCTGATGATGAAGCCACTGCCTCTCAAGGTTAAAGAATAATAGTGAGTTGAACCTCGGTGACTTCCACCCGCACTTTGAAATAATTTCAATGAAGATGACATAGATAGTTCAAAAAATAGCTCTACTTGCTGAAGGTAATGTCAGTATTTAAGCAACGTTTAAATCGTGGCTCTGTTTAGGATGACTTCAAATATTTCTATTATTTACTAATCCCGTAGACAGTTCAGGAAATAATAACTCAAAAACTTATGATGCAAGTGTGTAATTAGAGAAGATTGCAAAACATGCAAGAGAAGATCTTCTTTCAACTATTAATAAAACTAATACAAACATTGAAATCAAAGCTGGAAACATCAAATAGAGTCAAAAGTAAACACACATGACGCAACCCAACAATCTGACATGGCGGTGCAAACACCCACCCACGTGCAAATATTTTGTTTGCCAGCGCCCGTTTAGCCAAGTTGAAGGCTAGGCAAGTTAGCACTTATTTGCAATGAGTAATGGACAGAAAAAGTTAAAGGAGTATCAGATATTTTCACTGCATTAGATGTCGAGTTAAAACAATCATGAGTTTTGGATACTAGGTAAAATTTTTGTATTTACAATAAATTGCCCGACATATGTATTCTTACCATTTGGTTGTACGGCTGCCATAGCAGACTATATTGAGGGCAAACATATAGCTAGCAATCGATATCAGGGCTAAAAGCCACGAATTCATTCTACCCTACAAGCAAAATGACGTATATTTCTTGTAGCACTTTAAAATGACATAAATGTATCGCTTACCAAATACCTAATTATATATAACAAGTGCTAATTAGGAAGCGAATTATACTTGGCAAATTATAGCGCTGGTAAAGGTAATAATCGGCATTGCGTAGCGAAACACGAACATAATGGCCCGTTGGCTGCATACCTAGCAAATTCATTTGCGTGTTGGTTATAATGAACACTGGCTACTGGTTAATGGAGAAAAAGTAAGTACATGTGTTAAAGTTTCCGGTCGTTAAGGTAACGTACTGTATTATTTTAAAGTAAATAAATTTGATGACGCAACACGAATTGTTGAAAAGGGACTGGCTAAATAGCCAGTCCCTTTTCAACAATTCGACTACCCTTTGGTAAATACCAAAACCAAACGGGCACTTGCGATGTGGTTAACAATCTGTTAACCAAAAACAAATAAGCGCCTCAAAATGAAATTATCTTAAAAAGGCATTAGAAAATAGTCGTGCCTTAAGTCTTAGGCACAAGCCCTGCATGTTACGTTAACCTCCCAAAACCAAATAGGCATAGTTATCTCTATATAAGTCTTGAAAATACTATAAAAATACCTCCAAGATCGATGATAGACTACACGTAATAGATACAGTATTATGAGATCCCATAAGAACAATATTGCTTCCACAAAAGGCAGTGGAGTGCGGTGTTGTGTAAGGCAAAAATGTCATGATAGCTATAACAAAAATGACATAAATCTGTTCCCTATGCCATATGGTACACGGTCTGAGTGCGGTCTGAGCTGTGCCCAACTAATATGGGATTAGTTATGAGGTGGATATAATATGGAAGACCAGCGTTTTGGATTATTCATCTGACGGTCAACATTCATTGGTTATTTTTAAGGCACTAAACAGTCTCAATAATATAGCAGGTAGCAAGTCTCACCAACATGTGAGTAATAACTTAAAGATGATCACATATTTCAAACGAGAAAAATGTTTATTTTTAATAAGAAATATCTCTATAAATTGACACATTGAGCACCATACAATGCTCAAAAACGATCCCAGTTACACCTAGACTAATAGAAAATATTTATCAGATCAATAAGGAGAACATTAATTGATTCCTCGCTGACGTCTCTAATCCTATCTCTTGCACCATTGCAATCCTGACAAATAGGATATAACCGCACCCATATACGGACAGCCATCATAATGCCGCGATGGCTGGTACACCATAGCTTCGCCATGCTTTATGGCGGATTCGTATGTAAGAACTGGCAATATTATGGAGTTATACGCGGTTTGGTACGTGGAATGACAGACAATTGGTAGTGGTGCGGAGAAAGATCTAAGTTACCACTGTTCCATAAATGTATAGGAGTTTGAGGGTCTTGTAAGGTCCTTTTAAAATAGCCATGGAATTTAAGATCTAAAGGTGTTGTTATTTAACTTTTGTACCAAGGAATCATAAATCAAAGTACGTTTCGATTTTAGCAAAATTTGTGTGTGCTCGAACTCGTTTGAACTCGGATTACCTGAATGCTTTATTCAAATATTTGAAGAGCGTTAACCTTCAGTCAAATACGTGTTAAGGTGGTCTTGTATCGCTCTGCAATGATCCATAAGTGGGAAGGCGTTGATATAATTCAATGCAAGAAACTTCAGTCGGAAACCAATCACTTTCCATCTGAGCATTGTAATTATAGCGCACAGCGAGGGTGGTAGGCACTATAATTGCGATGGTCGATGGAGACACGACACTTTCACAAACACGACACGTTGTGTGGGCGATACGATAAGTCCCTAAGGTATGGTTATTGACACCATGAGCTGTGCTAACTGCTTTGTTGATTGATTGTGAGTTTATAACTAAGACAAACTCTATAGCATTTTAGATTTAAGACGATAATCTCACAAACAAAGGCCTGGCACAAGACGTGTTCTGTATTCGATCCTAACTCTGTTTATTAAACAATTGATGTAAGCCTAACCGTAGTACGAGAATTAAGCTTAGTTGGAGCGGTTAATGGAACTATTCAATAGCCTCGCATTGCTAATAATCTACAAAAAAAAACAAAAGTTCTTCGATTTGATACAGCAGAAACTGTTCAAGGCAAGAAGACTATCATTGTCTAAACATAGAAGTTCACAATATGCTGCAGCTTTGCTTACAATATAATTTTATGATCTGTTGTCACCACGTTTACAATGTGTTGTTTGATTCCAGAGCAGTCTTCAGAATACTTTGTGGGTCCACCCTTATACGGTAGGTAATCAATACTTTCCGAACTCAAGGCAGCTTAGAACAGTTGGGATATAAATCGGTATATGGGTACGTTCTCACGACTATCTTGTTCTCATTAACACCTCCTATCTAACCACAGGCCCAGCCTTTGGAACCAAAATGAAAATAATTTATTTTGAACGTATGTTCTATTGTTCATCAAAGCTTTCGCTCATTCCCCTCCATATTTCCCTAATAAAGATAGCTATCCTATTTCAATTCCATCATTTTTAGTATATAGGTGTACTGTCTCCACTGCGCTACATAGTTTACCAGTTGCTTAGGACAGGTAAAGGACAGGGAAAAGGTTTTCTTTTTCGTCGACTGTCAATTCCTTCGTTTTTATTTCCCCTTTTACTAAGATTAAGTATTTAAGTGCAGTTTAACTCGGACTGGCGGTATCAAGTCGAGACAACCAGACTTTAAAACGTCGATCGTGATTCTCTAGCGATTTCTAAAATACGATTAGTTGTGTATCTATCTATTTGTAGAGAAAGCTTTTCCGTGGGTTTGGTAAAACGATGGTAATTTGGTGTTTAGGGATAAAGCTAATTTATTACAGAATCAGAATCAGAATCAGAATTTTTTTACTCATGTAAACCAATACAGGCACTTATGAATCGTCAGTAAAAAATAAATCGTATTAATAGTATCTCTACCATTACGTTTAGATTATAATCCAAAATACAACTTAGTTTCAAATTAAAGTAGAATTTCACTGTTTACAAAATGATAAAAGCTTGCGGCTTTGAATTTCGTTATAGACGACAATTATTCTAGTAATTTTAATTTTAATCCTTTGAAGAGCCCTAGGTTTAGTTGATGGGTTTAATAGAATCAATTCGGTTTAAGGCAACATTGGATAAAGTAATCTATATCTCCCGAATAAATATAAAAAAAAAAAAAACAGTTAAGAAGTTATTGTGCTTTTATTTTATTTTCTTTTTTTATTATCTTTTTAACTATCTTAGGTCTATTGCGCATGCTTACGCTATAATGTATTTTCCTCTTTTATAACGCATGCGGTGTTTACCTTTATGTAATTATTGCATTTTGTTCCTATTGTTTGATTGTATAACGTATTAGTGTAAATAATTGTTGGTAAACCTAAAAAAATAAATAAAAACAATTTAAGGATAATAATCCAATGATGCTTTTCTCTCGAATATAAATTATATTAACGCTATTAGTTACTGACAGCCACAATCTACGATACACGATCGCGAAACAGTTACAAAACCTATCCCGTGCGGAACCAATTATTTTGACGTGCATTACAAAACAAATCTTATTACAAAATAAATAAAGATAGCTATCAGTTGTCGCGGCCGTCAATCTCAGCCGTTTTGTAATGATCTCCTCGATTGTAGAAATGGTATTGATGCACGGCTCAGATTATGGTGGTTGGCACACGGCGATGGATAACATAATTGGTGTCATCGAGATTAGGTATTCTAATACATTCCTCAATTTCCTACTAGATACATTGGGAGGAGTATAGCTACACATTCATACGTACAAACATTACCATTAGTGCATAGTAACTCTTACATAGGAGTTTGAAATAATTTAAGCGATGTACATCGTGATAAAGGGTAGCTTATGGCATTCATGCATCAGCCATCTGGCCATGACACTTTAGTTCAAAGGACCCTAGTCAGTTATCGATTCATAGTCGGTTACAGTTGGGGGTGTGGATAATAGTCTCTACCTATATTACATTAGGGTCCAGATAGCATTGAAATTTTATAGTATTTCTTTACCAGCGTTATATGGACGACATAGTACGTGTAGTTGTTATAACAGCTCTTAGCTGATCCCTAGACGTATCATTTAAAGGTTACAAAATTTCAGAGATTATATTTGGGTATAGATAACGTCAGTAGTTGGCCAATTATCATGGTAATTATTAAACTAAACTTAAAAAACTAATCACAGTTTTGCATACATTACCATACAAAAGAGGCAATTAAATCGTCCAACAATGCGAACTGCACAAGTCATGAACTCATTACTTTGTCAAACTTTTAATTAACTTGTCATTATTGAATGGACGTATTGAATGTGCGGCGGATATCCGGAAAGGTATTTTTAGGGCTGTCAGTAGGCATCTGCGTTTGTTTTAACAATAATTTTTGTTTTGAAAAATGGGAAAAAATTACAACTGCAGGCTTAGCGCAGGTTGCATTAAGATTTCTCAATGTACAAATTTAAATCGTCTAAAAGCTTATTTCAAGCTAAGAAGACGATTTAAATATCGCATCTTTAAAAGTAAAGAGACCTAACTCAAAAATAATGTTGTTGAAAAATGGTCGTTAGAACGACACTTTAAGATTTATATTCGAAAACCTAACATTTCAAAATGGGTCTCTATACTTTTAAAGATGCGATTACTCCGTGTAAAATTTTGTATCAGTTACATGTTTTTTCAGTATGAAATTAATCCTACTATTGGCGTAGGGTGTGAGGTGTATTTGAAAAAGTGTATAAAAAAGCATGGACAAGCCTACACTTATCGTCTTAACGGCTTTAGAATAAAAATAAATGTAATTAAAAAAAAATGGTAACCCTAATTTACTACAATTTAGTTTATTGTTGCGAAAGTTTATCAGTAGGTACCTAATTGATTTGTTACATAACCGCCAATAGAACAATTGTTCGGTTGATGGTGCTATCATAATTACAGAACTGTTCGATTGTAATCTCAATGTAGCTGATTGGTAAAAAAAATCGCTTAACTATAATAATTGTCAAAAATATATACCTACTTATTATTGTTCTACTCATGTATGAAGTAGAAAATGTTAGACAACACATACTACAAGAAAAGCTTGTACTATAGGTACCAAAAAATGGACTGGAGGCGATGCCAGTTAGTGCTCTTACACACGAGCGGCATGTTACCTACGGCATAGGCAACTGCAGCCGTCGACATCTCACTCAACTATGGAGATCAGCGGCAGCCGTCGGCGGCTCTCATAGAATAAGGGTCAGTTGCAAAATGGATTCCGAAGAAAAAACACTGTTATTATTTTTACTTCATCGGCGCCGACAGAAACAAAAAATAAAAACACGTTCTTTGTGGATTCAAGAAATATATTTATTATTAAAATCATTTACAACTTCTTCACATACCGACATCCAAGCTCTGTTTTTATTATTTTATTACTGTACTCTTTCAATTTATAATTCCAAATACACGTATTTTTCGTTACTGGATCTCATTTTACAAATTTGCAACGCATGTGCACTCT
Source organism: Ptilodon capucinus (assembly GCA_914767695.1). Classification (NCBI taxonomy): domain Eukaryota; kingdom Metazoa; phylum Arthropoda; class Insecta; order Lepidoptera; family Notodontidae; genus Ptilodon; species Ptilodon capucinus. Next base: position 812,827 of record OU611828.1, read on the forward strand.
TAAACTATTTGCAGTCGAGTGACAAAATGGCGGGCGCGGCACGCTACAACTGCAGCCGTCGACGCGTCGACGGCTGCAGATGCCTATGCCGTTGGTAACATGTCGGTCGTATGTAAGAGCACTTACATCCAGATTAGGTCGAATTATGAAAGGCCATTTCTAAAAAAATGCCGCTTACTGGAATCTAACCCTCAACCATCTGGTGCAATGAACCGATCGGCCTAAGCTCGAAACACTAGACCAAATCGTCATGATAAAAGTGTACTTTATATTCTTATGGTATTATTCTTGTATGGTGTCGAGTCAAAATACCACAACTCATTAGTCTTCATTAGTTGTCGAAAATCAGTAACCGCTATAAAAATAAAATTCAATTTATTTTTTCTCCCCCATGTCACTTAACTGTATCCATTAACTAGTCCTCATAGTTAAAATCATTTGCAGCCAATTAAAGTCTATTCTAAATTCAAAATTGAACGTATATTTTGACATGCGTGGATGCGCATGCGCACGCGTAATTTGATCAGTCACGCGCCGCCCGTCGACCGAGACGGACGTGTAACCGGAGTTGGGGTAGTCTCAACAGACGAAAGTTGATTTCCTTTATGGGAAATTTGAGTAAGAATGGATTTGTAATAAGGTGTCGACTTTCGTATTATGTTAATGCGTTGCTAAGGGATCTTTTGTTTTATTTATGGCAAGCATCCGTGACTTTTATGGGATGATTTGAGTCGGCTTACATCTACCGTCTTCATTTTAGTAATGTTTTTTAGGGATTCTAAAGCTTTATTTAAATAATAAATGTACGCGCAAATTAGGTTTTCATAAAACAATAATTATTTGTGACTGGTTTTTAATCCGTGTACCTATGATGCAGACTATCCACTTAAAAGCCTTTACGCGTTCTACTTAAGTTAAAACCTGCTTTATTTTAAAAATACAATCTTTTATTATTTCCTACACAACTTTTACAGCATCTTGCGTCACATCCTGACATAAGCGAAGACATTAATAACTTTGTTGCAAGCAGATAAAATGGGGTATTACTTCTATATTAAGCTGACACTAAGTTCTGAGATTGTGGGGACCGCGTTAATCTAGTTTTATGAGACAGTTTATTAACATTGTAAAGATTAGTGCAGCGAAATCGTGAGAGTATCGTCCTTATTAAATGATGCTCTGAACTTGTGTGTTCAATAGAATTTATTTACACATATAACATATTATATTATTATAGACAAATGTGAAGCAGGCTTTTATATGTTATGATTAATTTACAGTGGCATTGAAGAACACTTTTGAAATGCTAAATAGTGTTGTAGGTGATTTGTAAATGGTTAGAATTTTTTTAAAATAATTTTTCAGATATTTTTCAACATTTTGAGAATTTTACGAACATGTTCGACTTCTTGCTACTTGTGATAAAATGATCTGTTAGTTGTAGGAGGGACTTTAAAGCTAGCTGGAGACAAAAAATAATTGTGCCAAACTGATGCTAAAATATCAAAATGGGTTCTCAATTGATGAGTAAATTGACCAACATTTTCTGAACGAGATTTAGTATGCAACATTTTGCACCTTAGATGAAATTACCACAACAAAATATCGTTCAACGAAATGATCCGACGAACTTGGTATGACTTACAATTATTTTATAACACTTCTTTATAAGAACGAAAACATAAATCAAATTGGTCAAGTCGTGTCTGAGTTTTAGCGCAACTAACGAACAGCAATGGATTTTTATATATAAAAAGATATTACAAACAACCAGACCCCGTGAATGCCACTTCAAATAACACTCGTAGCAACAGATCACTGAACTACAGCGCCATGGTAGTTAAAATTAACCAATAACAGGTGCCTCCATAACTTGATTTCTCATGGTCAAAGGCCTATGGACGCCATTTAACAAGATTAAACAAACTACCGAATACAATCTGTACTGGCCTCAATCTGGTAACTGCTGTTAATTGAGATGAGATGCCTACTTCAGGAGCGTGTGTATTGATCCCTTTAGAATAGATGTATGATTAATTTGAGAATAATATCTAGGGATTCATCCGCCATCTTTATCACATTCATTACTAGTGATGTGCGGGATATCCGTATCCGTATCCTCGGATATCCGATGAATAGTAAGATCAGACTTAAGTAAGGAAGGAAGGAATAGTAAGAAGATAATACTTTTTGGGCGGATCTTTTACGGTCATTTTACCTTACTTATGGGATGGTAGCAATGAAAAACTATAAAACTCCATTCAGATATTTTTTTATTGCTTTAAATCAAATATTTGGCACCTTTATATTTCAAACATTTATCGTTGTGAGTTACCATACCAATATTACATAATTCAAAGCTACTAATCCAACTATCTTTATAATGAGATCAATGACAAATCTTTGTGATAAGCTTATTAAACATTTACTGTAGGAAGGTTTTATAAAATTGTTAAGATCCGTATCCGCGGCTCTTGACACCAAATACCCATATCTGGATCCGTATCCGCGGATATAATTTTAACGATCCTGCACAGCACTTTTATTTAGGAATAAATGTGTATTTATTGAATTTGTCCTTGCTATTAATTACCTGACACTGGCATAATCACAGGTGCACCCATTCCTAATTTTATTTCATTAAAATCGATCATTTTATAAATTAAGAAGTAGTTCTACGGGGGCAAATTGTCAGATGCACAATGCGAGAGATTAAAGCCACAGTCCATCAATACGCTAATTACGAACAGATGTTCAGTATGTTCATATTAACTTTCTTCTTGTGTCGGTTCTCATTGTTATAACACTGCTCACTTGGTCAGCTGACCGCTCAACCCGTGTTCTTGTGAGCGAGGGGATTAGCTCGGTAAACCAACACTGCGTGTCGAGTCAATGACACCAATATTACGTTACAACCGTCGCGAATCGATAGGCTTACTGCTATACCGCAGACAGGGGCGTTTTTTGAGGTCGAGACGAACGGGGGTTTGAAGGAAACTGACAGATTTGGAAACTGTCGCAAACTCGTTCGGAAACTGTCGCAAACTCATTCGGAAACTGTCGTAATTCTCGAATCGGTTTCCGAAGAATTTTGACAGATATTTTTCCAACTGCTTGTAAAGCTTATGGAAACATGTCCCGTTTGACGTGAACTGCCAGACATCAGGTAATTTGGAGGAATGCAAATAACAACAATACCACCCACGGATATAGTGAGAACACGTAGCATTAGTAAATGATTTTAAAATATCATTACCAATCCTGATCATCACTTGTTAAACGGTGAAGGGTAACATTGTAAGGAAACCTGCACATTTATCAAATACGTACGAAGTTCGCCAAGCCGCCCTGAGCTAGGTAGTGTGTGTGTGATGCCGTTAGCATTGAAGAAGGGTGCGTTCAAGATAATGGCAACAGACTTAATCCATGTTAGATTAGGACCGTGCATTAAGGAGGTGTGGGTGCATTGCGGTGCATCTATGCCTACCCTTTCTAGGGATACAGGCGTGGTGATGATGTAATTCTAATCAAAGAGAGCGTGTTTACAGCCCTAATCTAACAGCAGTCTGCAATTGACCTCTACATATGAACAATTCTACCGTAAGAAACGAGATCTATGTATTACATTCTGAATCTAACCTAAATACTATAATAACAAAGTTGATTATAAGTTTAATGTTTGGAAAAGCTGTAGGTGTTCAGACATTTTGCCACGAATTGATTTCAAGGATATTACGCAAGAAAATAATCCGAAACGTATCCCGATACGACGGGATATGTGGCCACTTTTAAATAAAAATAATAATAAATATATATTTACAATTGCGTCACTATTACGTCGTGCACTCACTGCGGCGAGAGAATTTATTACATTTATAAAAGTACCCTGTGATAATATTCATAAAGATTGAATTTCTGTGATAAAAACCACGCGACCGCGTTAAAAATTGTACTATTTCTGTAAAGGGGGTGATCCATTTGCGAGTAAGACCGCCGGTTCGCCAACGAACACGCGAGCCAAAGGTCTAAACCGCCAATGGAGCACTTAAAAGTCTGCGGGCTTAAAAACCGGCGGACTTGCTCGCTGGCTCTTTGTGCATGCTTGAAATTCTAAGTCCGCGGTGCAAAAAACCGCCATGTTTTCGCCAATGATGGGAGATGACTGTTTGGTACGCTAATGGATCACCAACGTGAGTCGACGAGCCAACGAGCCTACGATTTAGACCGTTAGCTCGCCGCCTCGCAGATGGAACACCCCCTGAACATAATACCAACGATTTATGAAATCGAAAGAGGTAGCTTTTCCTAACAGTTTCATATGTCTAATTTTGCGTGTGACTTTGACATCTGCGTACGTCAGTTAATCTATTTCAAGACGTATGATGGCGCGTATACATAAGTTTCATCTCTTTCAACTACCAGATTTGTCGAGAAAATGACGTCACACCGAGCCATCTCCAGTACAAAGAGATTGAAGTGACGTCATTTTCTTGGCGAATCTGACGGTTGAAACAGATAAAACTTATGTCTACGCGGTCATGTTACAGGATCTGCGTGAATTCACCTATTGAAGGTAATTTTTATTGACGTCTTTTTACCAGATTTAGGTGTCTGTACTAATTAATATCATTGGTTAATACAGTTCGTTTCGTATTTGCCATGAATTGGTCGAGCGCATTATGTATAACATACTATCGTCTATTGAGTAATGTCCGACCAAGGGCATACATACGAGATTGGAAGAGTAATCGTGTGTGATTTATATTGAGAAACGATAAATGAATGCTTATTTTATTAATAGCTGTAATTGACTATTGAATTTGCAATCTATAGCATGACTCATTCATGGAAAATAACAAATTTAATATCTATTCGTGACTAAATATAGTATTATCAGTGATTGGACGCTGTTGTAACTCTGCTATTATGGCTATCCGTCAATATCAATTCTATAGACACCAAACTAATTTATACGAAACTAATCGTATTGCTGTTACTCTCACGATCGCAATGTTTAAGCAAGACGACAATATTTTTGATGAGCTGTCAAAAACAGTTCAAATGGTAATTTGTTTACAACAGAATTGTTTGACCGAACACTGAATGAATTCACACAGGTCGCATATCTTGTGTTCGGGCATAAAACATAACATCTAGGATAAGTTAAGGTTGCAACTTCACTATTGGTTTAGGTAATATAACTTTGATGATAGCTGTATGTGTTAAATAAATAAATAAAAACTTGAGAGGTGTCAAGGGACACCCGGATGGAACGAAGTTCCTTTTGAAATAAAATAAGCGAAAAAATTGGACATACACATACACACACATCGAAATCGAAATGACTTTGATATATTGACACACACATATGTAAAAGTGTCGGTCGACACTTTTAGTCTTAATTTTTTCCGTCTAGCCCCCTTTCGCAACGCGCCATAAGGAACTATGTTCCAAAAATAGCTGTGGACCTAATATTAAGCGTGTTACAGCACTTTCTGGTAACGTCTCCAAAGGGTACCAAGGGTTGTCCGGGTACCAACTGGTGGCATGTTTGGGAAGGTAACTGACCTTTCTTCCAGCATCTCGTTGAAGGTCTTGGACTTGAAGCGCGGCTGGCTCGGCTCGTGCTCCATGCGGCGCACCTCTACGCAGCGCTCGATGATATGCTCCACGCGCTTCCGGCGCGACGACTTCCAGTTGTCCAAGTTCTATAACAAAATCGAATCAGTTAATGATACCCGTTTTTATCGGCACTGAGAGATCCTTAATATTTATACTAGCTTCTTCTCTTTCGAGACTTGGATTATTCAATATCGTTATAAATTATAGCCTAAATGTCATTCTGACGTATAAACAATAATACTGCAAAGTTTCATCAAAATCCGTTCAGTAGTTTTTGCGTGAAAGAGCAACAAACATGCATCAGTCCATACTCAGAAACTTTCACATTTATAATATTAGTAGTAGTAGAATACTTCTGTGTCTTTAGTGAGATGAACTTGAGACTTGAGAATCGTGGCTAAGGACCTACATCCATCTTGTAACATATCAGACAAGAAAATTAGCAATAGTAACACCAGCTTAGAATGGCCCGCAGCGAATCATTACTTAAGCACGAAACAACATCGACAAACATTTTAATAGCTTTTTGCGAGGTTGTATAAAGTCCATCACGTTCACACTCTTGTTTTCCTGACGTAGACGTTTACGTTGATCGTCGTGAGATGGCGCGCGTGTCGAACATTGCGTGCGGGCAGTTACAAGGAGAGTTGGTTTTTTTCAGCAATCACGCTCGCAATGGGTAAGAGTTAAACGCTGTTATTTCGTATGGTATATAATATGGCCGTAAGCGGGGAACAAACATAGAACGAAATAATTTTGAATAATTATAAAAATACTGCTAAATTGAATAATATCTAGACCCGGGATTCCCAAAGTGTTCGATATCAAGGGACTACTTTGCGGTAGGTCACTTAACAAACCGCAAAGTTTTTAAATTGGTAAGCATTGTGTAGAGATGGGATTTTTAAAGTAATTTGGCTATTAGTGGCGTTCATTCTGGAAGAGGGGTCTCTTGCCCGTATCTAATAGTTTGGGAATCCCTGATCTAGCCGGAAAGTTCGTCTACAGGTCAGTATAAATATTAGAACATAAAATAAAGTCATTGATATAAAACCAGCGCTTCTTATCGACGTCTATCGTTCCCAGCTTTGTAGAAATGCGAACCTCCACATTTATAGAAATTTCAATCTTTCTACAAAACGATCTACAAGATCATTTTTCAGCACCAAAACTGCTGTACAAAGCAAATGAAGCAGGGGTCTTCCCACCATCTCTTTAAGTATTCTTATTTCCATAGTAACTGTCAATTTTTGACAGATTTTGTACTGTCGAGAAACTAAAAGTAATATTAGTGGATTCATCCGCCATCTTTATCACTGTCATCATCCATTTTTAATGTGTATTTATTGAATTTGCCCTTGCTATTAATTACTTGAAACTGGCTGAAATACCCGCTAAAGGCAGGTGGAGCCATTCCTCATCTTATTCCATTAAAGGTGGGGGCTGGATCATAATATCTCTAAATAGAGTAAAACAGTGATTCTACGTAGTAAGGACAGAAAGTGTAGTTTAACATTCTCGCTGCCAGCGTATGCCTTAAACACAAAATACTTCAACAGAACTTAATAGATCTATCGACTAGTAGTTACCCAGTAGGAAATAAATACAGATATTTTTAAAACGAACATTGGCATTGCGTAATGCGTCAGTTGGCGTCTCGGCGGCTTAACGACGGCCAATCCCGGACAATCTATGTAATCACTGGGATAATGGGCAATGAGGAAAATGGCTGATGTTTGAAAGCCCCGGGCACATAAAATATTAGCCATATTAAAACAAACCGTATCGACTCAAAGAAAAAGCTCATACTCCAACTGAATGTCATTAACAGCGAGCGGGGGTTTCAAACGCGAAATCGCGTAGATTTACCACAGAAATTCAATCTTTATGGATATTGACACTGAGTACATTTTGGTATGGTCAAAATTTAGACGCGCGCATCTTGACGCCCCAGTGTATCTTGGGCTTATAGAAGTCGTGTTTTTCCACGGCATGTGTATTTCAAAAGAAATTGTTGATTAATTGCGCCAATCATGCGATTGAAAAAATCTATCATCGATCTATGGAATTAGACATCGTATCGATAAACTGTTTGCTTTGTGGATACGGAAGCGATTTTTTTTAAAATTTTTAGTTTTTCAAGATTATGTACAAGAACAATGAAATTGCTTCAAAATCATTTGTTATACACCTATCATTCACACATTTTTAAACGAAATTCATGTCAAGACGGGGCGTGATAAGTGGAAGTCTAAACAACTGATTTAAAATTCAGTTGAAAGATTCCACCCGGACATACATACATTGCAAGTTAATATAAAGCTTGTGAAAAGAGGTCTCGAGCCCGATTTCCCTACATACAACAATGTACACCATAACCCGTTTATACAGGAGCAAGCGGGACTGAGACCAAAACAAGCTAGCCCAATTTTTTTACTACTTGATGGCAACACTGCCTTGCTCAGTCTTCTAAAAACCTCACCACTCGTGAGTGTATCAAATGCTTAACTAATATAAAATAATTGAATCAAGCCTGATAACTATTATAAAGTGACTTGTTATTTAAACAGACGACATTGAAATACTTTGATCCGGTACGCGAGGAATCGTCGCAAATACCAAAAGCATCTGAATATCATGCCTGCATCTAATTGGAACTGTACACAAACAATAAGGGGCCGGTTCCGTTCAGACTGCGTCCGCGGCGGAAGCAAGGAGCATTCCCCGGGCTTCTTACCGAGCGGCTTCCGCTCACGGGAACCCGGGGAATAACAAGCCGGCGGCTTTTAGCAGAAAGGTATTGTTTATAAATCTTGATGTTATTTTTAAACACGACGGGGATGGACAGACACAGATAGCTACATGATATGATGTACTCTTCCAAGCTGCAGATGCTCTGATGAGAATGCTGGTATGGATGTGTGGAGTGACGTGAATAGATATGGTGCGGAATGTGTATATCAGGGGTAGTATAAAGTAGCGCCTGTAGCAAAAAAAGTAAGAAGTCGGTAATAAGAATGGTTTGGACATGTGATTAGAAGAGAAGCAAAATAACTAAAGGTATGATTAGTATGAATGTGGATGGATACAGAGCGAGAGGAAGATCAAAGAAAAGATTGATGGACTATATAAATAATGATATGAATGAGATTGGAGTTGTCAGTATGACGGAAAAGCGGGATTAATTGAAGAAAAAGTTTTTTTTTAACCCCAAGTAATGGGAAAAGTTGTTAATGATGATGTTGGGATAAGGATGTTTGAAACTTTAGTAAACCTGAACCTAACGCTGAGCCTTACGCCTGAAATTCACAATCCACGACACAAGGGACAGATTTCTTACTTATCAGTGAATTTCCGAAACCTCCTAAAAACCACAATTGAGTCATATTAAGGACACATCAGACACTTGCCCAAATGTTATACTAGTTAGATAACGCACGGAATGATATTTTTAAAAGTCTTACACTCAAATTTTTAATCCATTGAACAGGGGCATTGCATTTAATCCATTGAACACTTAAACTGAAAAATACTTTTTAGCTGATTTATAGAAATATTGAAATTTCGCTAAATCCCACTTCCCATTATGTTCAATAGAAAATTTGAGCGTTAACCTCACGAGACATGGACAAAGCCGCGGTTCACACTTAAGTGATTTACAACCACATGACGATCATAAATCTATACCCACACGAGATGCACATTAGTCGTGTTATGAAATACCTATTTTTATAAACGTGGGTGTATTTGTTTTTGTTGGGACAACTTCCACACGCTTTTAAAACTTATTACGATGGGTGGCATATGTTTTAGGCCGATGTAGCCTTTGCAGATGTCTTTTGGGAAGTACGAAGGTTAAAGGGACCATTCCACAATTTCTTCAAGTTTGGACCGACCTAGCAAACAAATATAATTAGGCGTACGAATACACTGACCAGACACCTGATAGAGCGATTGAGTTATGCATCTTTTTCCTTGCCATAACTCTGTATCTATCTGTGTAGGCTGTGTGGAGCAGATATGAAGACCGCAACCACAACCAAGAAGGTACCCCTCACAAGGTACACTCATCTTCACGAAACCCACATGAGAGCAAAATAATCTACTTTATGGGAAATTTTATAAAATGTAACTGCCAATTAAACCGGATGCGAGCTTAGCTTCCATCCCGTTTCCACAGAAACCGCATAATTTAGGGCGAACATAAAAAAAAGTAAATGAAATCGACTATTTAGCAATAAACTATCACAAATCAGCGATACAACACTGGAAATTGAACTCTATTACTTAGATGAAACAGTTCGAACAGAAAAGTATCTTAGGTTGCGGTAAGCATGTCACGCACAGTCTGGAAATGCTGGAAAGTGTAGTGTTTCCTTATTGAATGACTAAAGTTGGAAGATGAACTAAAAGTTTGTGGTATTTTTATGTGATTTGCATTACGGAGCGAGGGAGAGATCGGAAGCTAGAGTAGGACAACACGAATAAAAGAATGGGACCTAGTTGGAATTTCCCATCATCGCATCGCGACTACAATCGGCAGCGATGACACCTTTAAAACTCTACAATTTGACAGCTGTCACTCACTCATCTTAAATCATAAGCCCACTGGGGCGTCAAGTCGTACGTCAAAAGTTGTTGACAATACCAAAACGAACCCTGAGCTAATATAGATTGAATTTCTGTGGTAAATGCCACGCCCGCATGTCAATGTCATTTCGATGAAAATGTACTTTTGATGTGAAACATCTATAGGCGAGGGGTAAACCTGATTATTGGCGTAGCGAGATTTGCCGATGCTTCGCCACAACAAAATGAAATCAACCTTATTACTTAATGTATAAAGTATAGTTTTAAATGTGGCGACGCTTAGACACGCTATGCGATGGTATCAAACAAAATGAAATAAACCTTATTACATAATGCATGAAGTATAGTTTTAAATGCGGCCATGCTTCGTCCGCCGCTTAGACTCAGCCTACCGGGCTGACTCCGCTCACTCGCCGCTGCGTTTATGTTTTTATGTTTCACATCTGCCAGGCGTCCCGCGACGGCTCAGTTTTTTTTCTATGAGTCAATACAGATTTTGTGGTATTGGTAAAAATATAGACGCGCGCGCTTTTGACGCCCCAGTGTTCCCTAGCTTTAAGAGTATAGTGTCGTTCAATTGAATTCAATGCCAATGAATGTCACTAGCTCATTATGTATAGTAGATGACACCACCCCCTATTATGAGAATGTAGTCAAATATTTTATCAATTGGACCATTGAGTTTATTGATGAACTTGTTTTTTTTTTATTAATAAGCAAAAAAATGTTAATCCTTTTATTTCGACATATGTCTAATAAGAGAAGGGTTTTCCAGCTTATTCCACAGTTTAAGTTGTCGATACAGATATTGCCGGTACTGTCATGCTAAGGGGGTCCTACAGGTCATATGACTCACCGACTGCCACTCCTCCTGCCGTTCGATCTTCGCCGGGTCCGCTCGCTTGGCGAGCTCGGCACGTCGCAGCTGCTCGCGCGCCCTGCTGCCCAGGTCCGCGGGCCCGACCTTTATGAACTGCAGCGGATTGCCGGCAGGCTTGCCCGGGATCACTGCCGCCGTGTGCGGACGTGTCGCGAGGAAGTCCGCGCTGTCTGTTGTCTGCAACAATTAAATATTTCATTAATTATCAATCAATTATTAAAGTGTCGTCGCATTGTCAAAATTATTATTTTATTTTTGTGTTCTAAAAAGCTGTTGCAAACAGTCACGATTCTTACTATCAGTTTTTGATAGATAATTGAGAACAATTATTGACTGATTTTGCACTGGCAAAATCTTGCGAATTCTAAACAAGCCAAACAAGTGTTGCTAGTAGCTAAATTGATAATCTATACATCGGGACATTTGTTGTGTCAACATCATTGTCAGAAGGCATGACAGTTCCAACGATCTCACTGAGAGTATGATTCATATAGTATCTAGAGTACCCATAGCGACTGCTCTCTTCTTATAGCTCTGCGGCGATTTTACCGCCATTTGTAAGTATATGGGAAAACAACAATGGCGGATTCAGATAAACCAGAAAAATTTACCGCAGCGCGGGTTTGAAAAGCCATCTCCATTATAATATCTCCATGATTTGGCTCAGGAAATGTCTGTTGATTTAAATAGTAGACAGCCTGATAGTATCGCGAAACACAACTAAATCAATTATCTCAAAATAGTTAGGTATTAACGATAATTACTTGTGACGAATAAGCTAAACGACGAAGCGATGTGGCATTTCCTGATAATACAGGCCATGCGTGATTTAGATGTGAGTGTCACACTGCTTAAATAGCAAAATAAATATGTTAGGTAGGACCCTTCTGAAGAGGCGAATGTCGGCAAGATGCTTGCAAATACCAAAAGGAACTCTGTTATTAGAACATAAAGATCGAATTTCCGAAGTAAAAGTCGACTGTCAATAACATTTTGTTAAAGAATGAGCATTTTGTCTCACTCAATACAGTTCGTTTTAATATTGGTAAAAAAATTGACGCGCCTCGACGCCCGTGCAGACAGGCGCGTCGACACAATACAATACGAACTGTATTATCTCATTAAAGCTCAATTTTCAACAATATATCATCAATGACATGAGCAAATGATGCGTGCCTTTATCACAGACATTATAGCGATTTCAGTAACACCCGGGCCAGAGAAATCAATGAAATTTCCGTGCCATGTTCCTGCTTTCTGGTCAAAATTTTGTTGTTTTATTATATAAACGTATTTGTCACGCAAAAACATTGAGTGACATAAATCAATGCGCGAATATTTACTTCACGGATGCGCACACGCAACTTATTGCACTTTAACGTGTCTTTTATAAAAGAAAAGGACGAAATTTTTTCGACAAATCTGACAGTTAAAACTTATGTCTACGCGGTATGCCTACTGAGCGTACTCAAACAACTACTATTTCGGACTTATGATACACCTATTTTACGTTCTACTCATCTCTGATTTAAAACCAGTCTAGATACAATCACGTCAGAATACTGTTACGTAAAGCAATCTAACAGTTGTTAGACCGACAAAAAAATGCAAAGTAGGTTAACTCCATTCGTTTTTTGTTTGGTATCGGAAGCATCCATATTAATATTGCGATTTCTGTTCGAGCGAAGATTGATGAGTTCCCGTGTTGTCTCTCAAATAATGTTACCAATTCATTTTAATAAACAACTTAAAAAAAGTTCACTTTTTTATTATTAACTTATTGTTACGTTTATGGATCGTGTGTTATAACATCCTGTCCATCAAAGTCAAATCATTTATTTTGTGTAGTCCTACAAATTGACAATTTTATATTTTTTTTCTTGTATGTACTACCTATGTACTACCTGTAATTTTTTATTATTAACTTATTGTTACGTTTATGGATCGTGTGTTATAACATCCTGTCCATCAAAGTCAAATCATTTATTTTGTGTAGTCCTACAAATTGACAATTTTATATTTTTTTTCTTGTATGTACTACCTATGTACTACCTGTAATTTTTTATTATTAACTTATTGTTACGTTTATGGATCGTGTGTTATAACATCCTGTCCATCAAAGTCAAATCATTTATTTTGTGTAGTCCTACAAATTGACAATTTTATATTTTTTTTCTTGTATGTACTACCTATGTACTACCTGTAATTTTTTATTATTAACTTATTGTTACGTTTATGGATCGTGTGTTATAACATCCTGTCCATCAAAGTCAAATCATTTATTTTGTGTAGTCCTACAAATTGACAATTTTATATTTTTTTTCTTGTATGTACTACCTATGTACTACCTGTAATTTTTTATTATTAACTTATTGTTACGTTTATGGATCGTGTGTTATAACATCCTGTCCATCAAAGTCAAATCATTTATTTTGTGTAGTCCTACAAATTGACAATTTTATATTTTTTTTCTTGTATGTACTACCTATGTACTACCTGTAATTTTTTTTCTTGAATGTTACTACCGGATCGAAACGCGACCTCTACTGAGAAGATCCGGCAAGAAACTCAGTGGGCTAGTCATTGTTTAAATTTACATTTTTCAAATCACCAACACTTACTTCAAATACACAGGTAGATCGAACTCCATGGTGTGCCTTTAGAGAATCATATAGTTGAACGTACTATTTATTTCTATTATAACTAGCCCAATATAGTGATGGCGCTTTGGGCAAAATCAACCACGCAATGGCTCCTAAACAACGGAAAACGGCAACGCGGCAGACCCAAAACGAGATGGCAGGATGAGCTAAACTCTCACTTACCGGAGTATCCACGGTTGGCTGTGGACCGCAACGAGTGGAAAGGGGGGGGGGGGGGGAGGAAGCCTTTGCCCTGCAGTAGGACAGCCAAAGCTAGATATGAATAAAGTAGTAGTAGCTCTGCTTACTTTGGGAACATACGATGTGTTGTCTAGCGATATTTATTTATCTATGACAACTGTGTCTATAAGTATATCAAGAAAAACAGCAATATGTCAGTTTTATCACACAATGCGCTCATTTTAGTATTTTATGATGACAACTCGAAACATCGCTCATCGTGCAATTTGTGGTTTAGTCGTTGACGCCTGCGCCGGTACAAACGCACAGATAACAAATACTCACTTCGCACGCCACACTTGCGTAAGAGTACCGTAACGTAACGTAAAGTTACACTTTATTTTTATTTACTTTACGTTTATTTTTAAATAATTTGTGACGTTTATGCAATGATAATATTACCGCTTCTTTTAACTCAACGTTTGGATTCATCCGGATCTTTTAGTATGACTATGGTTAGGTAAAAAATTGTTTAACAATGGTAGCTAATATATGACTAGTGTAATGGCTTCAAGGTTACAATGTCTTATGTCTACACTGCTCATATTCTACCTACCATTAATAAGCAATGTTGTTTTTACGCATTATAAATTGAAGGGATTATCTATATTCTACAAAATAGTAGACCTTAGGCTCGGAGCTTTTAGGCATCTGGCTTTTTGTGTAGGACATATATCCGACAAGCTAATATGTCATTGGACTGTTAGCTTATGTCCACGTAACGTTCTTATCATACCAGGCGGCCATAAATCGGTGAAAGTGCATAAATGTTAGAAAATATTTACCAACACGGGCGACCGCTGTCAAACGCGACACTTTCACTGTCAATGGCAATTATGAAACAATCGATCGAACCACGCCCTCTGTCACGATCGGAACGGTCATATTTCGATCGAAAGTTTATGCACGCCTTTCCGGGAGGTGGAACGATACTAAGTAACGTACACGGTACGAATACGACGCATAATAGATTATTTCTTAAACAATTTTGTTCCACATTTTTAAGAGCATCTTGTCTTGTCTGCGTCATGACAATGTAAGCCAGTTAGGAGAGCCTAATAAATGCCAAGTTGGACTGAAGATCTTTTTAAAGGCTGCTGGCACAATAGATTGAGTGTTTCTCAAAGGGAAGGGAACTTACTTGAAAAAAGAAAGCGGAATCCCTGTGACAAAGTTCACTATGGCAGCTGCACTCGAGTTTAAATTTAGAACATGCAATCCGTTGGGCGTTCTAAATTTCCGTTCGGTAGGTATGCGGCGTTTAAATTTAGAACCCAGACTTAGTTCACTGTTCGACACTGTCGTTTGTCACTCGCTCGTTCTATTTATAACTTTTGAATTTTTAAATATCGTTAATATTTAAAATTAAGAAACCAATCGTTCGAATTTCGCTTTTAAACATCGAACTTAACTTTTTAATTTGCGCAAATACAATATTACTCGTTAAGTTGGATTTTAGGATATTGAGACGTAATTAAAAATTACGTTTCTTTTTACGTATGTTCAGAGTACGGTGTCTGTGAGTTAACTGCACGTTGAGAACTAACTTTCGCAGTTTTCCACGCCGAGAGAGGGGAAAGTAACGTGTTGTGATAATTAATGCATTATTTTAACTGTGGAACTACAGCGGTTAATTAGTACGTCGAGTTGCGTGCAGTGAGTTCATAAATCACTGTTATTCGTTTGACTTAGCGTCTCATTTTGTTTTGTGTGTAATTCAATCTCGTTTTTATTATATGAGGATGTTCTATAACTCATTTATTTTGATTATAAATAATACACTTACCACTCTTTTTTTTGTTTTTTTTTCGATTTAATGGTAATTTAAGTAAAATTCGTAGAATGCTTATCGTAACCTAAAAGATACTTGCTATTTCAGTTCGCAACTAACCAAGCGTGACTAAGTTCCTAGCTTAATTACCCTGATTAATTAAGATATAAGTAGGCTAATTACGTGAGCCCGCGATTATCGTGAACAGTTCACTGCCAAGTCCAGTAAAAAGGAATAGGTATGGTTAGGTGAGGTCAAGTTGAGTTGAAAAGGTACTTGGGTAATAAAAAAAAGGTTTCAAAGTCTATGGTATATGAAAACTTAGAAAAAAAGTTAGGATTGTAAACTCCTTTGTTCGATTTGGAATTATTACTTAGATTTCTTGCATGCTTACATTTAAAGGCAGGCCGTTTACAGTAACTGGCATATTTCCAGTGCGAATATGGAATTATCTCGTTAAAACGCGAAAGACTATATACATAAACTTAGGTATATGTGTTTTCAATAGTAAAATAGGCGAGTATTTTGTATTGGAAAATACCAAAGTATAAACAAAACTTCATTAATACAATAACAATGCATTCCTGTGTGACATTAAAATGCTATTGTTCCATTTTGTTTATCTTTTCGCGGTACCTACACTGTTTGTTTGAATGGGTCGTGTGCGCCGAGATTAATTGCTGCGTCTGTTTACACAATAACAATATACTTTACAAATTATATTGTAACATTTGTTACTAATGGGCATTGTGACAGAGCATTAGTTTTTTAGTTGAACAAAAAATATAATTCGCTCCATATTCACTTTTTGAAACATAGACATCTATGCAACTTTTAAATTTGGAAAAAAATCTCACCTTTTAAAAAAATCGAAACAAAGCCCCTACTTTTTTTAATACAAAAATGTACACACGATATTAATTGCGCGATTAAAAAATGGAACGTAAAAATTTTCAAACTCAGAATTTTTCACTTTGTAAAGTTTACTTTTTATAAAAAATAACAAGCAACAATAGGACTATGCCTATCCGAAGCTCGCGTAAGTACTGCGATCGCCACATTTACGACTACTGCGGTACCGCTAGCCACTTTCTCCAAAAACGTGAGGGATTTTCTTAACACCAGCCAAGTAATTGACATGTATGTAAGGTATTAGAACATACTACCGAAGCGCAGTGAGTTCTGTTATGTTTTATCGGCATGATATATTAGATATTTATATGGTCACATGGTAAAATTGTACATTCCTAATTCATGCGCACATTGATTTAGAAATGTTCTATAATGCTAAGAGAATTTTAAACAGTTTTCTCTGGTAGTCACGGGAGTTAGTTTTTCACGCAATAAAAAAGGTGACTTTTTCAACTCGACTTGGTGGAGGAACTGCCCAACCTACAGATAATTAAAAAATATACTCTATGATCTTTTGGTTACTCTATGGACATATTAAATAATAAACGAATGGTAATGTTCACACCGGTTGCAGTAAATAATAAAAAAAAAATGTAGAACACACGGCGCCATCTTCCATTTTTGGCGTAAGATTAGCATGACGAGAATAAATCTGTATTAAAACAAGATCTAAATTCCAAACTCGGTTTTATATGCGCCGGCGCACGCCGCCATCCGCGCGCTAATATAATGTAACACACGCGTAACTCTCTCCGTATCGCGTAATGTTTAAACGTGTAGGTTATAAAAAAAAACGTTGTGTTTATTTTTTTAACTGCTTCCGTATTTAAAATGTTGCGACGGCCGAAATAGAATGAAACGTTTGTCGTAATGAAAATACAGCTAAGTACAAGGCTTTGACTCCTTTTTAACCGACCTCAAAAAAGAGGAAGTTCTCAATTCAACCCGTATATTTTTATTATCCCAGAACTTTTAAAATCTCATCAGTTGCAACTAAGTTTTGACCTCATTAGGCAAGATTTTTTTGTGCAGTTGTGACCTAGTTCAATGAACGCAGGGGGTGTAGTAGCAGTTCAAACCTCGCGCGCCCCCTTCTGGGATTTTCAGATTTCATGTGTCATTTTCATAAATGATTACCACGAGCTAAACGGTGAAATCAAACAGAACGGAAACCTACACGTGTATGAAAAGATATTTGAAGTTCACCAGTCGGCACTAGGCCAGGGTGGTAGACGATGGTTTGAATCTCGAAACTATTGAGGGTGGAGAGTATCATCTGGTATAATTTAAAATAGGCTCGCCCCTTATAATATTACGACCAAAAACACATCGATGAAGTATCGGTGCACTGCAGTTTACCTCTGCTTACACCTTGATGATGTATATATTATTTTTTATAGGGATTCGGGAGTTCTCATGCATGAAGAAGAACTGAACACAATTTGAAGGGACTTTTTGAGTGCTTTATTCAATTTCTTACTGCGTTGGAGACCTCTTTGATATAATATTAGCTCCATTTCTGGGCACGGACCTCCCTCCATGCAAGGGGGATCCAGGCCGTATTCCACCACGCTCAAAGCAGGTTGGCAGAGACCTCTATGATGGCTAAAACCATGTTTAAAACATTCATGGTCAAAATAACCAGTTTTGTGATCTATTGTTATCCGTTACGCAACATTTGATCGGTGTCCCCGGTGACCGGTCGCGGTATATTTTAGTAGCGCGTAGGATGCGTTTGCGCATGCCTCCTAGTATTAATGATTAAATGATAACCTTTGGATAGTGGTAACGGGGTTCTAATGGAAATTTTGCTAAGATAATGATCTGATGATATTATGTTACTTTGAACGTCGTCCGTTGGGGGCGTCTTAAATGGTAAGCCTTACAAATAAACAATTCTTATTCATTTATAAACTATTTACAACAATGTTAGAATATTTTTTTAGATCCCGTGTTCAATATGTTAGGTATTAGACCATCCTTCTTAGATTGCAGCTAAGCAGGAGATATACTAACAATAAGTTAACCAAAGAGTACCAAAGGTCATATGAAAAATTTCAATTTCCAACTAGAGAAAGTTCATATAATTTATAGAGACTTGAGATCGCTGTTTTTATTCAACTTTATTGGACAATCCTTTTCGTCATCCAGCCAATCTAAAATAAACTTAAAGGTTTAGGAAATAACTGAATCAGTAACCCCAATGTCTATGGCATTAAGTAATAATTTTGAGTTTAGAATCTTCCAATATTTCTGACTCATAAGTGTTATTTTAACTTTCACAGCTCGATAACCTGTTACGACATACTCAAAGTTCTGATGTAACAGTACTAGAGTGTAGGAGGTAGTAAAAAAATATTGTAAAAACGAACCCACGACCTTTCTTCCGCAAGCAATCAAGCGGTTATATTTTGCTATGCGTTATTACTACAAACTGCTTTATGCCCACAGAAGACGTCTACAGTAATACAAGACTATGTTTTAATTTAGCTTTGGAGTTTCTTGCCTATTCTTCTCCATAGGAAATGCATTCCGAATGGGTGGTAGAGATACTATTATTAGTGTTTATTTATTATTGAAGATTCATAAGTGCTTGTATTGGTTTACATGATTAAAAAAAATATGATTCTGATTACGTAAAATGTGGTACACAACCTACAACTAAATTATATTTGACAGCACAAAAATGTTGCCGTCCTGCTCATACATAACGCCCGTAAGAAGAACGGCAATACGCTTAGTTTGGTTTGACGCTGATTACTTGCTTACTAATACTAAAGACAGACAAATTGAAAAACTGTTTATTTTTATGCGAGCCTAGTAACTATTTAACCAAATGAAGACTTGGATTATTATTGAATCACATCACAATTGCATTTAAAAACCAATATTACTACTATATTAGATTATTTTTATCCAAATAATTGATTTAACGATTTCAAGGTGAAAGTAGCATGTAGCCCATTCGGCATGTTATATATCTTATATCCAAATATCTTCTATTTACTTCCTTGTGCCTTATGTAAGCCTGGTATTTGGTTTGTCTATAAGGCAGTTGCCATAGTAGACTGGCGACATTACCAACGTGACCCATGTAAACCAGGTAATTTACAATACAAGACCCAATAATGGTATATAAAAATCTGGTAGCCGAATAAAAAAATGGAATACTTTAAGTATTGGGAAATTTTACAAATTTCAAAGTCAAATGGGACTTGCATCACTTCTCACACATGCATGTTTCACACCGTGTGTGTTTGTAAGTGTGAGCTGGGTCTTTGACCCCGACTATCGGTCAGAGTGTATTTGCTCGACGTGTTTGATTGCTTGATAACACACCAGAAGGAGGATTCTAGAGAAATTCCTTTGTTGATTCTGTTGTTTATGAGTTACAGCGCTTTCTCAAGTATCCGTTGTAACGCGACGGTGGCAATATTAAATCAGTAAGTACTCCCGAAAGTCTTAAAACACATTTATCTATACAGATAAAGAAAATTGAAAAGTGTCTGTTTGTAATGTAAAATTAATAGCTTTTTACTAAATGAATATGAAAGTATATACGGTAAGGAGTTTAAAAAAAATGTCTGTCTGTTTGTTTTTAGTAAACTCCGGAATGGCTGTACCCATTTCGAAGGGACTTTCACTGGTAAATAGCTGATCTTACAAGGAGTATAACTTAGTAAATATATTTTTTAAATTCACGCAGACGAAATCGATTATACCAGCTAATAGAAAATAGAAGCCATATTACAAAGTACTTTACAGAAGAAGACTATTTGCCAGATAGTTCGGGATAGGTTTTTTTTTAATTTCTAAAGTTTTTTTGTGATTGATCGGCCAGTATACATATTACCGTGCATGACTCTACGCGTTTTGTACAATTAGTAAAATAATTCAATCTACAGACGTTCTGTAAAAGTTGTCAAGAGACTCTCATAAAAATAGGCTTATACTTACTCTTACATTTTTTTCTCGAAAGAAATACAGCTCTACATTTTAAAACATAACTTATCGAACACACACTACGGCTTCATACTCTACATAAAGCCACCATTCATTACCAAGAGCTTTGAACCGCTCTTCAAAGGTGTACAACAGAGGTGCGTTTGATAATCAGTGATTGATAGCGCCAGATGTAGAGTTCGGGAGATAGAGCCATTGACTGGCGTTCACTGCCGGGTTTGTCTGCGTGGTTACACATATTAAGGGGTTCGTTGAGTATGTTTGTATCTCTAATCTCTACCAAGGTTATTTGATTATAGAAAGTAGGAAGAATGAGAAGACTACTCTCTAGAAAAGTATTTTTATTAAAGAAATTGTTCGATTTGTTGATTCGAAAAACTATTTCCACTACTGTGTAAAGTCTTCTTCTTCTTTTTTTACGAAATGAGTGAAATGATGATATTTTGATGGAATAAGATGAAGTATGCCTGCACCTGCGATATGCGGTATTTATGACCATGTCGAGTAATTATAGCAAGGATAAATTCAAAAAATACACATTATAAATGAAAATGGATGATGACAGTGATAAAGATGGCGGATTATTTATCCACTGTGTAAAGTCAAAGTCAAGTCATTTATTTTGTGACACTTACAAATTGTCAAGTTTCTCCATCGTGTCTCCTCTACTACGTCGACATTGGCAGAATCACATTGGGCCTGACTCAATGGAAAGAGGCCAATAACACAAAAAAAAAAAATGTCAAGTTGTTTTTTTCTTTACTAAATGCTACTGCCGGATCGACTAAGATAGTACCAGCTGCCTGATAATTAATAGTTTAACAGTACATCACAGGACTCAGGTCGGCTATCAGCGGGCTTAGCATGAACCCGTCTATAAAAGTTTTATCCCTTCCAACTTTATCGAGCAAGGGACGTCACATCGAGCTTTATCTAGCGCCCTTAGCATGACTGCATTAGTCATCCCATGCGAAAGGTATCGATAAAATCGGTAGATATGAAAGGGTTTAATTTGTCGGTAGCGCGTCATGCTAAGCGTGTAGCTCATGTGAAATCTGCTGTGCACCATATTCTGCCGTATTGCCGTAATTATCAGCACCCTTAGCATGGCCGTGTCGACATAAGTTTCGAGAAAATGACGACACTTCGAGCTTTGTGTACTGGACATGGCATGACGTCATTTTCTCGACGAATTTGACAGTTGAAAGAGATAAAACTTATGTCAACGCGGTCATGCTAAGTCTACAGGTAGCTGACTTTGTCGTGTGAAGAAGGCCCCCGCGACAACTTGTCATTCACGTTCTATTGAGGATTATGGGATTGAGAACGAACCGAATCCCATAGCGATGATGCGCGCGTGACAAATTAATGACAATTATTTATTAAGTTCATAGGATTTACACTTTCTAAAGCCTGCACACACCGAGGCGAGCGAATCACCTTGACTTTTTTTAAATGTACTTTATGAGAGTATATATAAAGACTGAATTTCATTTTCAACAATGATTACCACTTGCTGAACGGTGAAGGAAAACATCGTAAGGAAACCTGCACGTCTATAGAAAGGCGTGTGAAGTTCACCAACCCGCACTGGGCCAGCATGGTGGACTATGGCCCAAATCTTCCTCGTATTGAGGGGGAATGTGCCCGGTATAACGGCAATAGGCTCGCCCCCTATATTACATTGGGACCAAAATACATCGGCGAAGTGTGGGCGCACTACA
Organism: Ptilodon capucinus; assembly: GCA_914767695.1. NCBI lineage: Eukaryota > Metazoa > Arthropoda > Insecta > Lepidoptera > Notodontidae > Ptilodon > Ptilodon capucinus. The sequence goes on from OU611828.1 coordinate 835,171, forward strand.
GTGCACCTCTGCCTACCCCTTCGGGGAATACAGGCGTGATGACGTATTTTTTTGATGATGTATTTTTGAATTTCTTCGCCAAAAAACACAAGTGACGCGTCGAAGTTCGCTAGTACCATCGATTTAATTTAGTCGAAAAAAAACCTTCATTAAGAGATGATACGGTTCGTTTTGGTATTGGCAAAAAATTGGTTGCGTGAATTTTTACGCGCATGTGGGGCAATTCTGGCAAGATCGACATCATGTCTGATTCGACATATGTCGAAAAAATCGTTTTGTTTCGTCATATATCGAATTAGAGATGATCTTGCGAGAATTTATTTATTTATTTATTTCATCATATCTTACTACTATCTTTAGAGGCAACCTAATACGATAGAGGAGTGACTTAATTGCCCCGTTAATATAGTTATTATATAGCAAATATGTATATTCTAATCTAGTTACAAGAGAGTACTTGTTTTAATTACCTTACTTATTAACTGTGGAAGATAATCTCATCAAACTTCTTAAAGCATTTGTTCTGAGCAGGGACAGGTCCGGTAAGCCGTTCAAAGGGGTTTTTAACCGGTTGTTGTGAGAAAGTAAGCCAAGTAAGACTATCCCTCACAACTTTGCTTGCCATCGAAAGTGTCATCAATATTCGTAGGGGTAAATAAATTTCCCGCCCAACGACTTGTGATAGTGCTAAAAAAGCCTCAAATTAAGCGCTTTAATACCCCTTCCCATACATTTTAAGCATTCAATGATGGATCACTAAAGCTATGACATTAAGTGTCATTTTTCAATACTTATGTCGTCAAGGTCGGCCTTCGAGTTCTGCGACCATGTGACAGAGCGTGCACTTCTATGCAGTGGACATAAGATATATTTTTGAAAATATTGTAGGACGTGCGAGGATCTACCTTTTGACCTTGAAATCTTTGTCGCTCGCCGCGCTCGGGGGCCGCTGCCGATAACGCGTGTATACGTTTTTGAATTCCGTAAATTTGTGTTATAGATAGGTATGCACCTACTTGTTTCAAATCTTTTGAATTTTGATGGACGATGGTACGATGAAGCGACGCATATTTTTATGTGGATGTAAGGAGATAAAATGAATGCCGGTAGAAAGATAGATTTTTAAGTATTTATTATTATATTTTAGTTTGTAAATGGTACTTAGGTAGTTACATCTAAGACTCGGTTTCTATAATATTACCGCTGTTTGCGTTGCAGCGAGCCGACTAGTTATCGTTATGCCAATTTCTGCCATAGGTAATGTATACAAGATTGACTTTGTAATAATTTAAATATGACTGAAAGAAAAGTAAGCTGTGTTTAGGTAGGTACATAGGTAACGAAGAATTTTATTTTATTGAGACTATTTTAGTTCTTGTTTGTAGATATTACATAACCGTAGACACTTAGCGGTGAATTAATAATTTGATAATATAATTGATAATAATAATATAATAAATTACTTATGTATCCGGGATAGGTACCTACAAGAGCATAGTTGCAAAACCCTTGTTTGCTATAGGTACATACATTATTACATACATAGCTTACCTAGGTATAACAGGTAGGTATTATGAATGTCGGTAGAAAACAGGAGGGAGGGGGGGGGAGTTGGTAGGAAACCAAGATGGCGGAAACGAAAATCGCAATATGGGTATCGTTATTATGGTTTATGCGGATGCTGATTTAAAAAATGGCGTCCATTTTGGAATCCAAGATGGCGGGAACGAAAATCACAATATGGGTATCGTAACTATGGTTTATGGGGATGCTGATTTCAAAAATGGCGTCCATTTTGGAATCCAAGATGGCAGAACGAAAATCACGATATGGGTATCGTTATTATGGTTAAAGGTGATGCTGATTTCAAAAATGGCGTCCATATTGGAATCCAAGATGGCGGAAACGAAAATCACGATATGGGTATCGTTATAATGGTTTAAGGGAATGCTGATTTCAAAACTGGCGTCCATTTTGGAATCCAAGATGGCGGAAACGAAAATCACAATATGGGTATCGTAACTATGGTTTATGCGGATGCTGATTTCAATAATGGCGTCCATTTTGGAATCCAAGATGGCCGAAACGAAAATCACGATGTGGGTATCGTTATTATGGTTAAAGGGGATGCTGATTTCAAAAATGGCGTCCATTTTGGAATCCAAGATGGCGGAAACGAAAATCACAATATGGGTATCGTAACTATGGTTTAAGGGGATGCTGATTTCAAAAATGGCGTCCATTTTGGAATCCAAGATGGCGGAAACGAAAATCGCAATATGGGTATCGTTATTATGGTTTATGCGGATGCTGATTTCAATAATGGCGTCCATTTTGGAATCCAAGATGGCAGAACGAAAATCACTATATGGGTATCGTTATTATGGTTAAAGGGGATGCTGATTTCAAAAATGGCGTCCATATTGGAATCCAAGATGGCGGGAACGAAAATCACGATATGGGTATCGTTATAATGGTCTAAGGGAATGCTGATTTCAAAAATGGCGTCCATTTTGGAATCCAAGATGGCGGAAACGAAAATCACAATATGGGTATCGTAACTGTGGTTTATGGGGATGCCGATTTCAATAATGGCGTCCATTTTGGAATCCAAGATGGCCGAAACGAAAATCACGATGTGGGTATCGTTATTATGGTTAAAGGGGATGCTGATTTCAAAAATGGCGTCCATTTTGGAATCCAAGATGGCGGAAACGAAAATCACAATATGGGTATCGTAACTATGGTTTAAGGGGATGCTGATTTCAAAAATGGCGTCCATTTTGGAATCCAAGATGGCGGAAACGAAAATCGCAATATGGGTATCGTTATTATGGTTTATGCGGATGCTGATTTCAATAATGGCGTCCATTTTGGAATCCAAGATGGCAGAACGAAAATCACTATATGGGTATCGTTATTATGGTTAAAGGGGATGCTGATTTCAAAAATGGCGTCCATATTGGAATCCAAGATGGCGGGAACGAAAATCACGATATGGGTATCGTTATAATGGTCTAAGGGAATGCTGATTTCAAAAATGGCGTCCATTTTGGAATCCAAGATGGCGGAAACGAAAATCACAATATGGGTATCGTAACTGTGGTTTATGGGGATGCCGATTTCAAAAATGGCGTCCATTTTGGAATCCAAGATGGCGGGAACGAAAATCACGATATGGGTATCGTTATAATGGTTTAAGGGGATGCCGATTTCAAAAATGGCGTCCATTTTGGAATCCAAGATGGCGGAAACGAAAATCACAATATGGGTATCGTAACTGTGGTTTATGGGGATACCGATTCCAAAAATGGCGTCCATTTTGGAATCCAAGATGGCGGGAACGAAAATCACGATATGGGTATCGTTATTATGGTTTAAGGGAATGCTGATTTCAAAAATGGCGTCCATTTTGGAATCCAAGATGGCAGAACGAAAATCACGATATGGGTATCGTTATTATGGTTAAAGGGGATGCTGATTTCAATAATGGCGTCCATATTGGAATCCAAGATGGCGGAAACGAAAATCACAATATGGGTATCGTTATAATGGTTTAAGGGAATGCTGATTTCAAAAATGGCGTCCATTTTGGAATCCAAGATGGCGGAAACGAAAATCACAATATGGGTATCGTAACTGTGGTTTATGGGGATGCCGATTTCAAAAATGGCGTCCATTTTGGAATCCAAGATGGCGGGAACGAAAATCACGATATGGGTATCGTTATAATGGTTTAAGGGGATGCCGATTTCAAAAATGGCGTCCATTTTGGAATCCAAGATGGCGGAAACGAAAATCACAATATGGGTATCGTAACTGTGGTTTATGGGGATACCGATTTCAAAAATGGCGTCCATTTTGGAATCCAAGATGGCCGAAACGAAAATCACGATGTGGGTATCGTTATTATGGTTTAAGGGAATGCTGATTTCAAAAATGGCGTCCATTTTGGAATCCAAGATGGCGGAAACGAAAATCACAATATGGGTATCGTAACTGTGGTTTATGGGGATACCGATTCCAAAAATGGCGTCCATTTTGGAATCCAAGATGGCGGGAACGAAAATCACGATATAGGTATCGTTATTATGGTTTAAGGGAATGCTGATTTCAAAAATGGCGTCCATTTTGGAATCCAAGATGGCGGAAACGAAAATCACAATATGGGTATCGTAACTGTGGTTTATGGGGATGCCGATTTCAAAAATGGCGTCCATTTTGGAATCCAAGATGGCGGGAACGAAAATCACGATATGGGTATCGTTATAATGGTTTAAGGGGATGCCGATTTCAAAAATGGCGTCCATTTTGGAATCCAAGATGGCGGAAACGAAAATCACAATATGGGTATCGTAACTATGGTTTATGCGGATGCTGATTTCAATAATGGCGTCCATTTTGGAATCCAAGATGGCCGAAACGAAAATCACGATGTGGGTATCGTTATTATGGTTAAAGGGGATGCTGATTTCAAAAATGGCGTCCATTTTGGAATCCAAGATGGCGGAAACGAAAATCACAATATGGGTATCGTAACTATGGTTTAAGGGGATGCTGATTTCAAAAATGGCGTCCATTTTGGAATCCAAGATGGCGGAAACGAAAATCGCAATATGGGTATCGTTATTATGGTTTATGCGGATGCTGATTTCAATAATGGCGTCCATTTTGGAATCCAAGATGGCAGAACGAAAATCACGATATGGGTATCGTTATTATGGTCTAAGGGAATGCTGATTTCAAAAATGGCGTCCATTTTGGAATGCAAGATGGCGGAAACGAAAATCACAATATGGGTATCGTAACTGTGGTTTATGGGGATGCCGATTTCAAAAATGGCGTCCATTTTGGAATCCAAGATGGCGGGAACGAAAATCACGATATGGGTATCGTTATAATGGTTTAAGGGGATGCCGATTTCAAAAATGGCGTCCATTTTGGAATCCAAGATGGCGGAAACGAAAATCACAATATGGGTATCGTAACTGTGGTTTATGGGGATACCGATTCCAAAAATGGCGTCCATTTTGGAATCCAAGATGGCGGGAACGAAAATCACGATATGGGTATCGTTATTATGGTTTAAGGGAATGCTGATTTCAAAAATGGCGTCCATTTTGGAATCCAAGATGGCAGAACGAAAATCACGATATGGGTATCGTTATTATGGTTAAAGGGGATGCTGATTTCAATAATGGCGTCCATATTGGAATCCAAGATGGCGGAAACGAAAATCACGATATGGGTATCGTTATAATGGTTTAAGGGAATGCTGATTTCAAAAATGGCGTCCATTTTGGAATCCAAGATGGCGGAAACGAAAATCACAATATGGGTATCGTAACTGTGGTTTATGGGGATGCCGATTTCAAAAATGGCGTCCATTTTGGAATCCAAGATGGCGGGAACGAAAATCACGATATGGGTATCGTTATAATGGTTTAAGGGGATGCCGATTTCAAAAATGGCGTCCATTTTGGAATCCAAGATGGCGGAAACGAAAATCACAATATGGGTATCGTAACTATGGTTTATGCGGATGCTGATTTCAATAATGGCGTCCATTTTGGAATCCAAGATGGCCGAAACGAAAATCACGATGTGGGTATCGTTATTATGGTTAAAGGGGATGCTGATTTCAAAAATGGCGTCCATTTTGGAATCCAAGATGGCGGAAACGAAAATCACAATATGGGTATCGTAACTATGGTTTAAGGGGATGCTGATTTCAAAAATGGCGTCCATTTTGGAATCCAAGATGGCGGAAACGAAAATCGCAATATGGGTATCGTTATTATGGTTTATGCGGATGCTGATTTCAATAATGGCGTCCATTTTGGAATCCAAGATGGCAGAACGAAAATCACTATATGGGTATCGTTATTATGGTTAAAGGGGATGCTGATTTCAAAAATGGCGTCCATATTGGAATCCAAGATGGCGGGAACGAAAATCACGATATGGGTATCGTTATAATGGTCTAAGGGAATGCTGATTTCAAAAATGGCGTCCATTTTGGAATCCAAGATGGCGAAAACGAAAATCACAATATGGGTATCGTAACTGTGGTTTATGGGGATGCCGATTTCAAAAATGGCGTCCATTTTGGAATCCAAGATGGCGGGAACGAAAATCACGATATGGGTATCGTTATAATGGTTTAAGGGGATGCCGATTTCAAAAATGGCGTCCATTTTGGAATCCAAGATGGCGGGAACGAAAATCACGATATGGGTATCGTTATTATGGTTTAAGGGAATGCTTATTTCAAAAATGGCGTCCATTTTGGAATCCAAGATGGTGGAAACGAAAATAACAATATGGGTATCGTAACTGAGGTTTATGGGGATGCCGATTTCAAAAATGGCGTCCATTTTGGAATCCAAGATGGCGGAAACGAAAATCACAATATGGGTATCGTAACTATGGCTTATGGGGATACTAATTTAAAAAATGGCGTCCATTTTGGAATCCAAGATGGCGGGAACGAACCATATTTACGATACCCATATCGTGATTTTAGTTCCCGCCATCTTGGATTCCAAAATAATTCTTAATTACGATACCTACCCATATTGCGAATTGCGTTTCATCAAATCGGTCCAACCGTATATAAATAACCTAGATACAGACTGCAGTGCCACCTACCGGGTCCAATTGTTAATGTAAACCAGCCAGGGCGCCACACAAACGCATTAAAAAAATCATTCAAATCGCTCTAACCGTATATAGATAACTTTGATACCGACTGCAGCGCCACCTACCGGGTCCAATTGTTAATGTAAATCAGCCAGGGCGCCACACAAACACATACAAAAAAAGTCATTCAAATCGGTCCAGCCGTATATAAATAACCTAGATACCGACTGCAGCGCCACCTACCGGGTCCAATTGTTAATGAAAATCAGCCAGGGCGCCACACAAACACATACAAAAAAAATCATTCAAATCGGTCCAGCCGTATATAAATAACCTAGATACCGACTGCAGCGCCACCTACCGGGTCCAATTGTTAATGTAAATCAGCCAGGGCGCCACACAAACACATACAAAAAAAATCATTCAAATCGGTCCAGCCGTATATAAATAACCTAGATACCGACTGCAGCGCCACCTACCGGGTCCAATTGTTAATGTAAATCAGCCAGGACGCCACACAAACGCATATAAAAAAAATTCATTCAAATCGGTCCAGCCGTATATAAATAACCTAGATACCGACTGCAGCGCCACCTTTCGGGTCCAATTGTTAATGTAAATCAGACAGGACACCACACAAACGCATACAAAAAAAATCATTCAAATCGGTCCAGCCGTATATAAATAACCTAGATACCGACTGCAGTGCCATCTTTCGGGTCCAATTGTTAATGTAAATCAGCCAGGACGCCACACAAACGCATACAAAAAAAAAACATTCAAATCGGTCCAGCCGTATATAAATAACCTAGATACCGACTGCAGCGCCACCTTTCGGGTCCAATTGTTAATGTAAATCAGACAGGACGCCACACAAACGCATACAAAAAAAACATTCAAATCGGTCCACGTCCAGCCGTATATAAATAACCTAGATACCGACTGCAGCGCCACCTTCCGGGTCCAATTGTTAATGTAAACCATCCAGGAACCCATTGAAATATACACACAAAATTTCATCCAAATCGGTCCAGCCGTTTGCGCGGAGTTCAGTGACATACACACAGAAAGAAGATTATCCATCCTTATTAACGCCAAGTACCTACAAGTAATATCTGCAAACAAAAACTAAAATATTGACAATAAAAAACAATTCTTAATTACCTATGTACCTACCTTAGGAACTAAGAACCTACCTAACACACACAATAGAAAGTCAATCTTCTGTAAATTACATTCGGCTGAAATTGGCATAAGGAAAACAAGTCGGCTCGACGCAATGCAAAGACCGTTACAATTTATAGCAACCGAATCTTTTGCAATGCGTATTAGATGTACCTACGTAAGTATCATTTATAAACCAAAATTAAAATATAATAAATAATTAAATTAAATATCTCAGATAGAATTACCAGCATCCATCTCCTTACATCCACATAAAAATATTCGTTGCTTCGACGTACTTAGCTCGGTTTATAATAATATTATCAGGTAGGCATTGAAAATAATGGCTTAATAAGTTAACCTTGTCTAAGTTGACATACTTGATGTAAATAAGGGACGATGTGAACCTTTATAGATTCAACTATCTATATCTTATGGGCATGGGTATTATGGTACCATGTACCATATCGGGGGCTCCCGCACGTTAGCCTTCCGACGGTTGTTCGCACCCGTAATAATCGCAAATTTATGTCTAAACTAGGTCTGGCGGTCTAAGAGACATTGGATTTTGTTTTATAGTAGACAAAAAAAACTATAACAGGCTTCAGAAGACCCCTGATCCCTGATAGGTTATCCCTTGCAACGAAAAAAATACGACTCTAAATCCTACTACAGAAATACCTACAATGATAATTTATTTCATTTCATGAAGTTTGCCAATCCACCTTGAACAAACATTTTAATACAAATTACAACATCAAAAAAGTCTAGTACCTACTTTTTTGAAGTCGGTTAACGACAAATACAGACGGCGCGGCACTCAGCGATAAGCACCTACAATTCTTCGCCGAACAACACGTAAACGTCCACGAGAACGAAAACCCAAGGGTAACCCTGGGTAATCCCTTCCAAACCAGCGCAACCCACAATGATAATCTCTATATATTTTGATAATCTCTTCAACGACTTTGATAGCGCTATCCCCTAAAATTTAGGGGATACCGCTTTCGGTAAGGGAACTCTAAATGATATGTGATAGGCGTTCAACGAATACTCGTTCGAGGGGGTTACCAAAGTATATAACTCTACCGTTGAACGGCTACGGGCGGTTGAACGGGTTGTCCGGTCCCTGGTTCTGAGAGTAACTACGTACGTAATACTTAATCGTTGAAGATTTGGTAACATCTATTAAATGCGTTTAATAAATAAGAATCTACTTATGTAAATCAGTAACTAAATTATAAAAGGTTTTTATTTAAGAGATTTAGCATTTATATAGTACATAATAATAATACATCATCACGCCTGTATTCCCCGGAGGGGTAGGCAGAGGTGCACTGTAGTGCGCCCACACTTCGCCGATGTATTTTGGTCCCAATGTAATAGGGGGCGAGCCTATTGCCATTATACCGGGCACATTCCCCCTCAATACGAGGGAGATTTGGGCCATAGTCCACCACGCTGGCCCAGTGCGGGTTGGTGAACTTCACACGCCTTTCTATAGACGTGCAGGTTTCCTCACGATGTTTTTCCTTCACCGTTCAGCAAGTGGTCATCATTATTGAAAATGACATTCGCACATGAAAATTAACTCAGAGGTGCGAGCCTGGGATTTGAACTTGCACCCCTTACGTTCAAGGCTGGCGTTCTTGCCCGCGAGGCTACCACTGCTACTTTATTTATATAGCTAACTCAAAAGTTATGTCTCCGTTTATGTAGGGTACCTACTGTATTTAAATTTTAAAGTAGAGTATCTTACTTCACAACATTAGCAAATAATAATATTATATTTAATTATACTAATAATACATCATCACGCCTGTATTCCCCGAAGGGGTAGGCAGAGGTGCACTGCAGTGCGCCCACACTTCGCCGATGTATTTTGGTCCGAATGTAATAGGGGGCGAGCCTATTGCTATTATACCGGGCACATTCTCCCTCAATACGAGGGAGATTTTTGGACCACCCTGGCCCAGTGCGGGTTGGTGAACTTCACACGCATTTCTGTAGACAAGCAGGTTTCCTCACGATGTTTTACTTTACCCTTTCATAGCAAGTGGTAATCTCGGATGAAAATGATATTCGCACATGAAACCCAGAGGTGCGAGCCGGGGTTTGAACCTGCACACTTTGATTGCAAGGCGGACATTCGACAATATTTCTCTAATGCACAAATTTACCTAGATAAAAACGGTCTATATGGATATAGACCGTTTTTATGCAAGTAAATTTGTAATGTAAATGTATGTTTATGCATATTTTTCTACCAAATTTATAGTAATTTTCCTCTTACGAGTATTTACAAAACAATTTCAACAGCATTTTTGAATACAGAAGTGTTATACGAAGCCACTGTAAAGTTCTCGGTATTCTTTAACCTTTCAATTAATGAACATCTACTCCACCTGAACCTAGACCAGACTTAAGTCACTTAATCTATCACTTACTTAATTCATATGAGAGAAAGAGACAGCATTGAATACACAACATCTGTGCAAGAAATCTATTTACATTTCGTATTTAGCTATCTAGTAATCAATCTTAAACATACTTTACCTAAGCTCATTTTAGCAAAGCATTTCTCATTATCATTTCTCATTATCACCTCAACTTTGATTGCTCATTCAGCATAATATCGATAAAATCTTAAACGTTCACAATCAAGACCAGGTAGGTAACTAAATTCCCATGGATCATGGTAACAATGCACAAAGGTGGCACACTCCGTACGACCTTGGATAGAGAAAGTCTATCTCGGTCTGAGTACTGAGTTTCATCTGGATAACATGATAAATGTATTGCGATGACGGCTTGGTGCAGTGGTCAGAACGTAGGCCACTCGGTTCACTGCATCGATTCATTTCGGGTTCCGTCAGCGGGATTTCGGAATTTGCCCTGGGCCTCAATTCTACTAAAACTATCGTCGTGGAGTTGCAAAGGCATGAAAACAACAACTTTTATCAATGGTACCTAAAATATGAGCCTTGATGACATTTGACTAGTCATATTCAAGGTACAGTTGATACAATATGTTATTTTCATGCCTTAAGAAATTAATGTTAAAAAAACTGTTTAAAAACAAGCTTTCATATAATTGCCCTTTCATTTGATACCCATACTGTGGTAGTGCTGAAAAAATAACTAATCCGCCATCTTGGATGATTCGCCATATTGGAATTAGAATGACGTGACATAGCTAAGCATGCATTGTCATCCAAAGTAAGCGTGTATACCAAATTTCAGCTCAATCGTTGCAAGCTAATATAAAGCTTGTAAAATGGATTCATAGCAACTCCACGACGACAGTGTTAGTAGACTTGGTGCCCTGGTCTGAGTGTAACTGGGATGGCCCCCAGTCCATTGTACGTTATCCATAGTACGGGCGTTGCTTGGTTTGGGATCAAAAGTCAAGTAATTTCATTCACATCAGGGCGTAATACCTACATTTCTTATAAGCAGCTTAAGCAATGTAGACTGTGTTGATGTAACTAAGATATAAAGCTCTCAGTGGTCACCGCCCACGGTACATTATGTACAGTATTATGAAACGTAAATACCGGCTGTTTCAGATGTCCGAAATAATACTTTGACGTTCGCTTGAGTATCGAGTATACAACTGAATGTATTAAAAAAATAATCAAAATTAGAACATGATTTTTTCTCATTTTGTCATCGCCGATTTCTGTAACTTGTAATATATAGAGTTCTATGTTAAATTTTCATTAACTGTTTTGTGAATATTGGTAGCCGCCCTTCGTAAATATATAATCGCTTGATATAATCATGGATGCACCCAAAGGCCAGAACACGATACTCGTGACAAAAATCTAAATGTCTATAACTCGAAAACTATGATAGTTAGGTATAATGTCTTTACTACGCAACAACATACGAGCTACCGTATATGTACCCAATATATTATTTCGGACTTCTGATACACCCTGTATAATTCAGTTGAACAAACGTTCTACAGGTGTCTGGTGAATGAGTGCACGGGGTCAAGGAGGATTTGTATTTGATCAACTTGTTAGTTTTATTTGATAATACTACTTCATTAATAGTCGATTAATTGAGCGGTTTCGATGGCATAATCTGTTGTATTAAAATATTTTTAAGCTAGATAAATAGCTAAATAAGCTAATAGAAATAATTCTACTAACAATCCACAGTGGCACTTTTAAAACCAAAAGTCTAATGTAATGCTTTTGTCACTAAAAGTCATTTGGATGGAGAGGAATTATAGTACACACTGCTAAAGGATGGGGTGTACTAAATAAATTAAGAATTATGTAAATAATAATTTGTTCACTCCAGAAACTTATGTGTGAATACTATTACTATAGCCTTTTTAACGTCCCACTGCTGGGCACGGGCCTCCCTTCAATGCGCGGGGGATTCGGGCCATCGTCCACCACACTGGCCCGGTGCGGGCTGGCAGACTTCACGCCCTAACGAGAACTAGTCAAGGTCCCTCAGACGCGCAGGTTTTCTCACGATGATTTCCTTCACCGTTTTATAGCTAGTGATAATCTCGGATGAAAATAAGATTCACACGAAAAGGTGCAAGCCGGGGCTTGAACCTGCACACTTTGATTGGAAGGCGTTGAAGAATTATATTTGATAATTGTGTAGATACTTATTTGAGAAAAAAATACATTATTAAACGACATTGATAGCGCTTTTAAAGTTGATAAACAGATTTCTTGACATAATTATCAATGTGTCCGTAATACTACATTACAAAAACGACCTAAATCCGTGACGCAGAAGACCTTACGACTATAATAAACTTGTTCCTAATGGTCGAACAATGTGATCTATTATTCAAATCGTTTATCACGCTTTTCAATATAATCGAGACCTTACCGCTTTGACCTCATCGGAATCCAGATGATTGCAGCCAGTTAACGATTCTAGAATATCATGCAGCATTGAGTTCGATGTGTCTGTATATTTTAATCTGATTTTAAGTGTGGCCAATTATTGTAATATATTTTTATAGCTTTTCAATTTCGAGCTCCTAGGCTAGGTTTTACTCCTAGGTGTCCTCCTCCTAGGTGTCTTAGGCAGTAACCTCCCCGTTACTTCTCCACTAATCACGGTCCTTAGGCGTAGCATGACCGGGTAGACATAAGTTTTACCTGTTTTAACTGTCAGATTTGTCTAGAAAATTACGTGACTTCGAGCTTTTTGTACTGGACATGGCTCAGTGTGAAGTAATTTTCTCGACAAATCTGATAGTTGAAAAAGATAAAGTTATGTCTACGCGGTCATGCTACAGGATCTGTAGTCTTAGCATGACTGCGTAGACATAAATTTTATCTCTTTCAACTATCAGATTTGTCGAAAAATACGTTAAACTTACTTGTTAAGTATTTAATTGTCCGACCGTTAGTATCTCTATGGAGCCATATTATTTATTAGCCTTACTTTGTGTTGTTTTTTAGGTTAAGTTCACTATTATACGCTATTGGTAAAATAAATTTTAATACACATGAAAAAATGCGTGGGAGTTGCCAATACTATTGTAATTTATACAGTTATAAACCGCGAGATTTTGCTTGTCTTTCTTATAGGTGGGTAAAGTATTTAAATGCCAAATTGGACTTCCGCGTGCAAAATAAACATGGGAGCGGTATTAATGTATCGAATTGAAGACTTTATGAATATTAATGATGGTCCTTGACTTTTTAAGCATCAGCTTAAAAAGTATAAAAGTACATAATCCATATATCAATATGGATTACTTTTAATAATCTATAAGCAGTGGTAGCCTCGCGGGCAAGAACGCCCGCCTTGAACGTAAGGGGTGCAAGTTCAAATTCCAGGCCCGCACGCACCTTTGACATAATTTTCATGTGCGAATGTCATTTTCAACAATGATTACCATTTGCTGAACGGTGAAGGTAAACATCGTGAGAAAACCTGCACGTCTATAGAAAGGCTTGAGAAGTTTACCAACCCGCACTGGGCCAGTGTGGTGGACTGTGGCCCAAATCTCCCTCGTATTGAGGGGGAATGTGCCCGGTATAATGGCAATAGGCTCGCCCTCTATTACATTGGGACCAAAATACAACGGCGAAGTATGGCCGCACTACAGTGCACCTCTGCCTATCCCTTCGGGGAATACAGGCGTGATGATGTATATATATCTTGCTATTAACGTGAAAGTGATTGGTCGTCAGCCGTCGTGGCAGCGGCCGTTTGAAGAACCGCCAATGTCAATTGGCTGAATTGAGCGCTTCCGTCACCGGCCGTGCGTTTGCGCAACTCATTTTGACATATACGCATAGATAACTGCACAGAATGGGCATTCAACTTGAAAACCATTACCGTATAATAAAACGTCGGACGGCATCTCGCTAAATAATAAGCGAAACATCCAGATCTGGGCTCCAAGTCCCAACAACACTAAGGTTGTGGAGTTGCTATGACTTAATTCATTAGGGCATGGAAACAATATCTCTTATCAATGTAACCTATTTGTAACTGTGTATTTGAAATAAGTTTTGGCGATTTTGAAAAAACTACCAGCCCACTGAGTTTCTTGTCGGATCTTCTCAGTTGAGTTCGCGTTACTCTCCGGTAGTAAAATAGTAGAATAAAAAAAATTACAATTTGTAAGTATAGGTCTATACAAAACAAATGATTGGACGATTTATCCGCCATCTTTATCACTGTCACCATCCATTTTTATTTATAACTAGCTGTGCCCGCGACTTCGCCCGCGTGGACTTTAGGGAGATTACCCGGAAATATGGGTATTATGTTTTTCCCGCGGAACCCTAATGCTTTTTCCAAAATTAAAGTAGCCTAAGTTACGCCTTTGAACGTCAGCTATCTGTCAGTGAAAGTCCCATTGAAATCGGTTCATCCGTTTAGAAGTTTACCTCAAACAAACAGACAGACAGACAAAAAATTTTAAAATTGCGTTTTCGTTATATGTGTCGTATATACTTTCATACGCATTTGGTAAAAAAGTGTTATTTTGATATTACAAACAGACACTCCAATTTTATTTATTTGTATGTATGTATATGTATGTATGTATATGTATGTATAGATGTGTATTTATTAAAGCAGTGGTAGCCGAGTGGTAGAACGCACGCCTTGCAAATCAAAGTGTGTAGGTTCAAACCCCGGCTCGCACCTCTGGGATTTGTGTGCGAATCTCATTTCTATCCGAGATTATCACTTGCTATGAAACGGTGAAGGAAAACATCGTGAGGAAACCTGCACTTCTGAGGGAACTTGACTAGTTTTCGATAGATGTGTGAAGTCTGCCAACCCGCACCCGGCCAGCGTGATGGACTATGGCCCGAATCCCCCTCGCATTGAGGGGATTCCCGTGCCCAGCAGTGGGACGTTAAAAGGGCTGTAGTAGTATTTATTAAATTTGCCCTTTCTATTAATTACTTGACACTGGCTGAAATACCCGCTAAACGCAGCTGAAGCCATTCCTCATCTTATTCCATTAAAATATCACTTCACTCATTTCGTAAAAAAAAAGAAGAAATGTTTTGACTTTAAATGTTAGCTAGAATCTAATTAGTCTAATAGCTCCAAGGTGTTAATGCCGAATGTATAAACTGGTCATATTTTAGCTTAGCCTTAAAAAAATAATCATTTTGTTTATTCATACAAACTTCTAACTTATAGGTACTACTGGTTCGCCATTGCTGATGCTCTAACAAAAAAATAATGAAAATGAAAATCTTTTTTTTTGTGTAGAAACTGACCACTTACAAATACTTACAAATAGTCAGATTCTACTACCATTATGTTAATGATAAGAGGTGTTCCTGCTGTTGATGGTAAATGCCCATGGTATGATAGTAAAACTAAGATAGCATTAACCGCTAATGAGATAACAGGACGTCGTTAAGAACTTCATGTTTTGCATCTGACATATTTGACATGCAGTCAGACTAGTTGGCCGTATTAAGCCTTTATCTACTAATTAAGGAAACTAAAACATGCGTAAATGCTTATCGTGACATGTAAACGGGCGGTCCGTATTCTCATTAAGCCGCGGACACACTAGGGTGTCAAGACGCGCGTGTCAAAATTTGCTAACACTAAAACGAACTGAATTGACTCCAACAAAAAGCTCTTTCTCCAAAACATGTCATAGACAGTGGGAGCGTATTTTATTATTGTTTTACAAGCTTTCTTTTTTTATTTACAAGCTTTATAAAGCTTGTAAATAACTTGCAATGTATGTCCGGGTGGAATCTTGCAACTGAATTTTAAATCAGTTAACTTTAACCGATTGAGCTGAAATTTGGTATACACGCTTACTTTGTATTGTCATATACTTAGCTATGTGACGCCATTCTAATTCCAATATGGCGGATCATCCAAGATGGCTCAATAGTTATTGTTTCTGCACTACCACAGTATGGGTATCCAATGAAAGGGCTTGCTGAGGAGAACACGAAAACTAAGGGCAATTAAATAAAAGTTTGTTATTAAAAAGTCTATTTACTATTAATTTACGAGTGCCTTTACCACAGAAATACCACATGGTAACCTTATTTAATAGTGCAAATTACATCAATGCGAGTCGACCACTAATATTCACACTAAACTTGAAATTTTAGCATAGGACTCAAAAAATTTTAAATTTAAAAAAAATTGCGACGTAAAAAAGACTGTGAAATCATGATCGAATTTCGACCAAATTTCTATACCATTCGGTTGTATACCCGATACTGCAAACAAGTATTATTTCGGACTTCTGAAACAACCTGTATAGGTGACGAGAAGAACTCGCCATTCGTACACGTGAAACGATTTAAGTACACTAATTTCGCATAATACTTGGTTCGTGAGTGGTGCACACGAGGACAGCCTAATTGCCATGTCCTACCTGCCACGAGCAGCATTGTTTGTAAATAATGTGCGCGGGCGCAATTGTTTGCGTATCTGCACTAAAGCCGTCTACACACATTGGACACAATTTTAAAACCTCTTAATATTTTTTGAGACCGAATTCATCATTATTTGCCTTACCTTTTCCCATTATTGGAGGTCAGGGCAGTATGTCTTCATCTTCAATTCATCTCGTTTTTGCGTCATCCACTCCGATTTCATTCATATCACTTTTTACACACTCCATCCATATTTTCTTTGGTCTTCCTCTCGCTCTGTATTCATCCACATACTCATCTCTCTTTTAGTCACATGCTTCTCATCTCTTCTCATCAAATGCCCAAACCATTCAAATCTCTTACTTTCTCTGGCGCTACTTTTATAATACCTCTGTTATACACATTCCAACTTATCAATTCCTGTCACTCCACACATCCATCTCAACAACAGCATCTCAGCAGCAGGACACCGTAAAAAGTCTAAACATAGCGATGCTTGCCTTGTTTTTTGGCAAGTTTGTGGTCGCGCTTATAAATTACGGCATAGAAAAGGACGGCAATAGCCTAAGTTTAGTGCCAGAAGAATCAGCGCTGATGTATGTAGCTACCCTAATGACTTTTTGTTGGCCGCCCTTGTGGGATTACCTATGTTTCCTCCCGTGGCGACTATTCAATGCAAATTACTCTGTGAGTATCGTTTAATTGAGAGTTTAGCGTCTCTGTATTGTTTGGCGTTTTGATTCGTTTCTGTTGAGTTGAGGCCGTTTGCGAGTAATTTATCATATCTGTAGTAGTATTTGTCATGTTTGTCTACAAGTTTCAAGTGATTGTTACTCTAAAATGTATGGGAATGATAAAAGTCATGTAAAACAGTATCATATCTTTTTAAAGGCTTTTGAAAATTCTTATACCTACATACGTATTGATTATTAACTTTTAATAAATCTAAGTATTTTTTGGCAATACGAAAACAAACTGTATTAACGCTTTGAAGAAGCACATTTTTCAACATAATGTTATAGCGAATTTAGTCACGTGGCTTTTGTCATAGATAATCTTTAAACAAAGCGTACATTTTTAAAATGTCTAGTTAAATCGCTCGCTCTTATTTCAGAGCTTAGAAGCAGAAAAACAATTGTACTCAGTTATGCGTAGGTAAAATTACATCACGTCTTTATTTGGGATCTCTAATTAACTTCAAAAACGCTTTTACGTGTGTTTTTTAGCATCACAAAAACTGTCTCATTACAATCTCCGGAGATAATAAAACAATAGAGCCTTCTACGTGGGCGGCCTATTTTAGGGTTTCCACACCTACAAAATAAACCTTTGAAAAATAAATCATTTTTATTTGTTTTGACCGTTTAGTATCAAAATAGTTGTGCAACAAATTGAAAATATTTACCAAGTTTTATAAGGTGTTCGTAAGTTTTCTTCAATCTTCAAAACGACTAACACGGTTCTGAAATACCTAAAAAAAAATTAAGGGACAAAAATCTTTTTTTTTATGAACCTGATAGTGTCTTAAATTTTCAATGTATTCAATATATTATTTGAAATAGTGACTGCTCAAAATGTTAAGCTTTTTTTTTATTTAAGGTGGTGACCCTGTTCAAGAGCCGCTATTTATATCATCTCATAACTAACCCCGGTTCAGCAACAATGGTTAAGACGAACGACCTCCTCTCAATGTCGTACTCGCGATACAGATCTGGTTAACTTGTGGATACTTTAGTTTTTGTATCTGATCATTTAGTTTCTTGTCATAATTCTAATCTAAAGTCATGTCACGGAATGAGTACAGCTAAAAAAACCGGCAAAAAAACCGGGCAAGAACGCCCGCCTTGAACGTAAGGGGTGCAAGTTCAAATCCCAGGCCCGCACCTCTGAGATAATTTTCATGTGCGAATGTCATTTTCAACAATGATTACCACTTGCTGAACGGTGAAGGAAAACATCGTGAGGAAACCTGCACGTTTATAGAAAGGCGTGTGCAGTTCACCAACCCGCACTGGGCCATCGTGGTGGACTATGGCCCAAATCTCCCTCGTATTGAGGGGGAATGTGCCCAGTATGATGGCAATAGGCTCGCCCCCTATTACATTGGGACCAAAATACATCGGCAAAGTGTACCTCTGCCTACCCCTGCGGGGAATACAGGCGTGATGATGTATTTATTTATGAAGCTTTGTACAGACTGGGGCGTCAATGAGCACTTCAGATTTTTTGCTAATACCTAAACAAACTGTAGTAACTAATGGACAAAGCTTATTAAACAACGAAATGTCTTTGACAGCGAAACAAACCTTTGCAGCGTGGAGGCAGGTTGTTTTTACCACTGAAATTCAATCTTTATGTATATTATACACAGAGTTCGATTTGATAAAAAATTGCTGGGAGCGTCCCGGCGTCCTAGTATCAATAGCTCAATAGTCGAACGTAAGCTTGAATATCAAAATCTGCAGATTCAAACCCCGGCTCGCTACTCTAAAAGTTTTATATCTGAATTTCTCCAGCTGAACAGTGAACAATAATATCAGCAAGTAAGTTGTATGTCCAACCAAGTCTTGTAAGTTGAGTGGGGTCCACCAACCCACACTGAGTAAGTGTGGTGGACTATGGTATAAATGAAGAGTGTGTCCGGTACAACGGCAATAAGATGGCCCCTTATGATTAACCATGGGGACAAAATTATCTGGGCAAAATGTAGGAACACTGCAGTAGTTTTACCCACCTCTTCCAGAAAAAATAGCGTGATTTTTTTATGTAGGTTCCATACAATTAGGCAGTAATGTAACCAAATGAATTTAGATATTGAGCACGCGTCAGTTAAAAGGTTTTTACAAACAATTGTTCAAACAGCAGGCCCATCTTCAAGGTAAAATGGCGACTGGTGTGGCAATATGTGATAAGATAATAGTTCTATAAATATTCCAGTTACTTATGAGTACAATATTTTAAACTACAATCTTTTTAAACATAGACCACTTTCATATATCAGGCTCAATTTATACTTTGAGCCAATTGCCCAGAAACCAAACCACAAAAAATGTATTTGCCCTGTTTAATGAAAGGGCAATTGAAGCCTGTCTGTTTGATTCGGGTAATTCCCGAAACGGCTATACCGATTAAGACAAGACTTTTACTAGCAGATAGCTAATGTTATAAGGAGTAGGAAATATAGAAAAAAAAAAAACTAGCCTTACGCTAACCCGGACGAAATCCAAAGTTACAGCAAGTCTAATAATGTCTACAAATTATGACCTAAATGTATGTATGTAATGTATATTTCCAAATGTATTTCATATTTTTCCTCGTTCAGCGTGTATTGCGCATGTGTGTCTCTATAGGAAGATGCAATTACCCATACCCGCCTTCCATAATGCCAAGCATCTATTTCAAAATAACTAAATACCAAGGCTACAGGGTTATCTACCATCGAACACCTGACCCATCATACATGTAGGCAATTAAAACTTCGACTTTGCTGTCTGTCACACAAGACTCAGGATTCATAAATCAATCAAAAATCGTAATCATGTTTTTGCTTTGTAATAGGTAAAACATTATGAAGACGGCTTGGTCAAGTGATTGGAGCCTAGGCGAGGAGCTTACTCCACAATTCAAATCAACGGCACATTTTGTAAATGTTTTTTGCGCAATTTCACCTACAAGTGTAATTAGGGTCGCCTCCAGTCAATTGTATGGTACCTATAGTACAATCTTTGTTTAATTTGGTTTCTATGATGAGTATGTGTTGTCTAAAGATAATAAAATAAATATATAAGAGGCGCATAAGCTACAAGTGTTCTACGGAATGTTGCGCGAAAATTTACAAAGTCCATTTATTTGATAAAAGTTAATATTAAGTAACATTTTGAGCAAATTTATTGTTTTATCATCTAATAAACATTCAGCTTTATGCCTCAAGGCAACAATGTGTTGCTTGTCTTAAAATTAATTATCCAAGTACCGCAGCGACGGACTTTCATAGCTCATTATTGAAGACATATTTATCTTTGAAGACTTTATTAAGTACGAGTATGTTATAATCATTAAATTCAAGTGACTAGTTATTCTTGCTTCACAGTAAAAACCTGGGGCACACATTGGGGCGACAGAGATAAGGTTAATTTTGTAACGAAGGTACCTATTGACAGCGCGGCCGAATTTCGAAGCGTGGCTTTTATCACAGAAATTCAATATTTATATATTATATTTTATTCAATGACCCATTCTGTAGTTGCAGCATGAGTGCCAAGACTAGATTTATGTCACAGGATATATTGATTATATCTCTTTCTCTCAAATGAAATAAGACGGAGACCTAACGAGCCAATCCGTGACATAGGTCTTATCTCGACATGCGTGATAACACCACTGATGATACAGTACCACTGTACTACAGTTCTTAGGTGATTAATATGACCCACTGGTTGGATCTCGGAGGTGAGAGCATCACTATGCTAGTAGTAGTAGTTATCAGAATGGTCGAATGACGACAGCTTTATCCACTGGCAAAGACATTTTTCTACAAGCGTTACTCCAAAATCTATTGGACTGATATAAGACACTTGTCTAACTTATCGTCAGTTATTTAATATCAATTAGAAATACTTGTGAATACTAGAAGGCAGGACAGCCGAATATGCACTTTGAGAAAACCAGATGTTACCCAGTTACCTGAAAACAAATGCCATGAAGATATCCACGAAACCTTTGCGCGTACTTCTACGTCATCAAAACAAAGTCATCCTATTGGTCGTCTCGCTCTGGTTGGTAAATGGCCAGGTCAGCATCACCGGTCACTCAGCTGGGTTTTAACTCATGGCTATACCATTGAATGCTTACAATTATAAACCGCGATGACCTTAATGTTTCAAACGTGATAATATGTCGAGATGTTTAGAAAGATTTCATTGTTTGTTGATTAATCACGTATTTTTATAACTAGTGAGGTATGAGTTTTGATGCCAATAATTAAATACGTATTTAACGAATATATGAGCGTTTAAATTAACTTGTTAATTTGTAAATCATGTTGATTTTCATTTTAAACATACCTCCACAGTAGTTGTAGCATGTGTATCAAGACTAAACTTATGTCACGGAATGTGTTAATTTTGCCTCTTTCTCTCTTATGAAATAATACAGAGAGCAAGAGTATCTGTGACAGAGAGGGCTATTCTTGCCATGCGTGTTATCCCCACTGATCTCGTTTGGTAATTCGTTTAGTTAGTTGACCCAGAATATTTGATGATGCTTTGCCTAGAATGATAAGAGTTAAAAACCTTTGCAAACATCGAATATAAGATGCGAGGGAAGTTTTTTAACTATGACGGCTGTTGCTTTATTAAATATTCCCGTTTTAAATGGCGCTAATTTGTGCGTCACGACATTGCTTTGTCTCGTAATTAACTTCATTTGTCGCGCTTGCGCAAGCGGGCGTGTATGAAATGCGCATTTCTTATTGTTTCACTTTCTTTGTCAGCGAGTTAGATATTAAACACTACATTTAATTAAAGTAATTAATCACACATTTTGACAAAAAAATACGCGCGAGGGTCAGCACCACCGTGTGCGGGAGGCCTAAAGCGTAAGGCGGACTGGTAGAAGCATTTAAAAAACGTATAGAACTTAGCTACAATAACAACTATAACCCTTTTAACGTCCCACTGCTGGGCACGGGCCTCCCTTTAATGCGAGGGGGATTCAGACCATTGTCGACCACGGTGGCCCAGTGCGGGTTGGCAGACTTCACACATCTATCGAGAACTAGTTAAATTCTCTGTGCAGGTTTCCTCACGATGTGCTTCCTTCACCGTTTCATAGCAAGTGATAATCTCGGATGAAAATGAGATTCGCACATGAGACCCAGAGGTGCGAGCCGGGGTTTGAACCAGCACACTTTGATTGCAAAGCGTGCATTCGACCACTCGGCTATCACTGCTATTAAACTTAACCACTGCTATAGAACTTAGCAACAAATATTAAAAGACATCATCACCCATTGTATGGTGAGAGAAATTTAGAAGATGTAGGTATATTGAAGAATACGAATAGGACAGTCTAGTCGAAGAAAACTAAATAATGCGACAAGTCGTTAAGTTGCTTTCATTCACGACAAATTTATTCATGACTTTAGAATTTTCGAAAATACCAGTTCCTTATATTTTATGTAAGTAATTGAAATGCATATTGAAGAGAGCGAAATGCTTTGTTTGAAATTGTTGTACGTCTGTCAGAGATTGACGGTTTTAGTGGTAAATAAAACAAAACAGAAATCACTGTACGGAAGGAAGGTAAGATTATTATAAAACTAGAATGTCACTTGATTGTGCAATATTTTATCCGACTTAATGACGCACGTTATGACAATTAAAAATGCTTTGGATAAATACTCATGGAATAAATAAATGCACAAATATGACAAAAGACCAATTACAAAATATAAAACAATAAACATACGGTTCGAATTGAGATCCTTTTCTTAAGACGGTTAAAAGTATTCTAGTATATAATGTTGTTTTAATATTACTTGTGACTTTTAAACAGTAAGTAAACTAAGTTTCTTTACAAATTCTTATTTTTTATTTTTTTACAATAAAAAATATCTATCATAAAATATATTTATGTCGTTTACAGAAGAGGAATAACATTGATGAAAATGTGTGAAGTGTTCAGTCCAAAAAAAAAATCAAACATCTACTTGGCACAGTTTTCATAAACGATTTCCAACTATGAACCTTGTACTGGTGACATAGATCATAAACTTATAGAAACAATCAGCCTTTATCTATCAAACTAATTAGCTGCCCACAATAATTAACGTTTATCAAGAGATAATTAAATTTAATGTCGCTGTTGACTGAGCTCTTGTTAATCTTGTTATTGCTTTGTTAACGAAGTACGTAGGTACAAGCAGACATGGGAATTGTACTAATTAACTTGTATCATGTACTTAGTGAAGCAGTGGTAGCCGAGTGGTCGAACGCACGCCTTGCAATCGTAGTGTGCAGGTTCAAACCCCGGCTCGCACCTCTGGGTTTACGTGCGAATCTCATTTTCATCCGAGATTATCACTTGCTATGAAACGGTGAAGAAAAACATCGTGAGGAAACCTGCACGTCAGAGGGAACTTGACTAGTTCTCGATAGATGTGTGAAGTCTGCCAACCCGCACTGAGCCGCGGCTGGGCAGCGTGGTAGACTATGGCCTGAATCCTCCTCGCATTGAGGGGAGGCCAGTGCCCAGCAGTGGGACGTTAAATAAGGCTGTAGTTAGTTATGTAATTAGTAACATATTTACTACGACGATCAGTGTTTCAAGCGTATGCCGCTCGGCTCTCTCCACCGGGTTCTATTCCCGCCAGCGGCAAATGTCGGCAAAAGCCTTTTCGGAATTTGTCCAGACCAGGAGGTCTGGTTATACATTCATACCCCCAGTCCATTGTTCCATACCTACCTATAGTACAAGCTGTGCATATTTTGGGATCATACGATTAGCACGCGTTGTTCAGCAATATTTTGTTTAACCTTTTCTTGTACCTTTATATCTAGTTTTGACGTAGTGTCAAGTATCAAGATTTGCACCTACACCAAATTACATTTTTGATAAGTTTTATATTTTAGAAATAAGTATTTTGTTTTATGTTAGATACAATTTGTTTATTGTATTAAATTTGACAGTTTTTAAAATTGACCTATATATTATGTAAATAATATTTGAAACTAATTATAAAGTTTAAAAAAATAATATTGCTTTACATAACCAAACAGTTTGTTTTAAAGCTACTGCTTTTTATGAATTTATTTTTAAACAAACTAATGCAAAAGTGAAACCAGCCCTATCAGTTTATCAACCGCAATCCACCAGATTTTATTGCCAGAACAAAAAAAAGTGATATTGCATTATGGTCGACCGAAGTTGGTAACCACTGGAGTCTGCAACTATCATTATGTTTCAACAGCCATAACTCGCATTAACGAACGAAGTCAACATTAAAAAAAAACCTCTTTTTTCATATCCAATAATAATCAAAATTAATTTGAATCACTCATCTATTAAAAGTTTAGAATTTAAGTTATGGCTAATATGTCAATAGAGATCCAAACTCGTCCCCTATTACATTGGGACCAAAAGACATCAGCAAAAGGTGGGTGCACTACAGTGCAACTCTGTCTACCTTTTCGAGGAATGCAGGCGAGACGATGATGTATAGATCCAAACTTTGTAAGACCAGAGGTGTAAGGTTTTTATTTAATAGCGAGACACATAAGCATATCTTCTCTATCATACTCAAATCACAGATTTAACAAACAAGAACGACAGGGATAGCATGATTTCTGGAAGATGTCACAATAAATGTTGCTCTCGCACAGAAGAAGGTCGTATCAATTTGGGACACAATTAAGTTTATTTACCACTCGAAATCGATTCAGCCGCTATCATCGATGGACCGTAATATCCCTCCGACTGAGCCCTTCACACACAGTCACGTCTAAATGCGGGCGAACAATTTTCAGCCAATAATAAAACGAACTGTATTAGGATCAGAAATGTTTTATTCATGAAAACTAATAGGTCCAGATCGTCAATATAGGACGACCACTCAATTGGAATGTATTGGCTATGGAGAAGAATGGGCAAGTAACTCTTCTTAATTTGTCTACAATGAAATAATGAAATTTTAAAGGAATAAGATGAGGAATGACTCCATCTGCGGTTAGCGGGTATTTCAGCCAGGGTTAATTAATAAATAGCAAGAGCATATTCAAATAGGTATTGAATATTTTATTTTACTTGGATAGCTTACAGCTTTAACACTAAGTAATAACAATATGAGACATTACAAGCCAGTAACAAGCTACCGCATATAGAAAGCTACTGTAAACAATTAGTATACGAGTACATGGTTATTCGTTGTGATTAAGTAAGTACCTACTTAATATTATATTGGCTGTTAGGTTGTTT
Source organism: Ptilodon capucinus (assembly GCA_914767695.1). Classification (NCBI taxonomy): domain Eukaryota; kingdom Metazoa; phylum Arthropoda; class Insecta; order Lepidoptera; family Notodontidae; genus Ptilodon; species Ptilodon capucinus. The sequence continues at coordinate 860,823 of OU611828.1, forward strand.
CTAAACATGCATTCAATGAGCCCTTACTTAGTAACATTTTTTTAAGACTAATTATACTTTCATGAAATATATCCAGGTTAGCATTATTGGCACTATTAAAGACTGTAGTTGCTCTAATGAGAAAACTATTCTGTCTGAAGTTGGTGTGGACACTGGGTACGCTAAAGATGGCGGAAAGAAACTCGTAGAAGCATTTTTTTCGAACAAGTCATCAATGACGCGCGGTCGCATGGGTCCACAGAAGTTCTATCTCTATAGATATTGACATAGAGTACATTTTCAAAAAATGCCAAGAAAATTCGCTCGCGCTGGTGGTTGCAAGGCGTTAAGTGGACCACGATATTCACAGCTTCATAATCTTGGACAAGGTCACGTACTCATATAAAAAAAAGTTTGCAATCCGTGCGTGACTCTAGTTTGTTCGGATTTCAATTTCGTTTTGCGGTCATCCTTTATATGTTTTTTTTAGTTTGATTTCTGACTTGTTTGCAGGATTGATTGAGTTGTATATTAGATGGATATGTATTATTGAAGTTATTTATTCGTGCTGGTTCCTATGGAATTTAGCTTTTCTTTAGAACTCGTCGGCGGGCAAACTTCAGCGCTGTAGATTCTGACTTACAGGAGTAACAACCTGCTCAAGTCAAGCTCACTGAGTCTTGTGGCTGGTTCTCTTAGTCTTAGTCACATTTTGTTATTCGTAAGTAGGGCTGTGCATACAAAATAAATGATTATATGTTTTACTTTTGGTATTATTTATGTTATACTAAACGTGCCAACCTCCATAACATGCATGAATGAGAAGAATTTTTTGCCCAGCAGTGGGACAAAAAATAGTTGGAAAAAAGTACGTTATACTTACTATGTGCTGTGTTAGTTAGTAGAAGACTGACTCAATGCAAACATACTCTAAAAACCCCAGTCCATTGACCGCTGGGAACACATTGTATACGCCGGCAGTCGAACAAAACCGTAAGTGGAGCGCGCCCCAGCCCAGATCGTATTGTTCAAGTGCGCCTGCGCACATGACGTGGCCGTGTTTGGATAACCGGTATGTTTAGCATGTCCCACTAAATGGAGCATGTACTCATTGAATATGTACCTTATATAACACGTCAAAAGGATTGTGAACTTTATTTCCTGAATGTTAAAGTCTATTATGATGTAGAGAGATATTACGGCGTTTTTTCCAGTGAATGAAAGTACATTGAAGATTGGAATCTGAGATATTATTTTCGGAAACAGTTTACAGACTATATAAGCGTTTGTTAGAGCATTTTTCGAGGTGAAAGAATAAATAGAAAAATAAAAACATAACATGAAAACGTGTTATAGGATTTTACACTTTAAAACCTTGCAGTGAAGGTTTCATGTTTTGATGATAATAGAGTAGCGGTCTTTCAATATTGAAAGTAGAGTGTCAAGTAATAGGTGCCGGAACATACAAGTTTATTGAACTAATAGTAAATAGTTACAAATGTAAAAGGACCGTATTTGTAAGTAGCCTTCAAGTTAGCATGATCAGTTATTTCCGGAGACCTTTCCTTTTTAAGCGTAAAATTATTTGTCGTGATAACAAAAATATTGATATCGGTATTGTAAAGAGCGAGTTATTTAAGTCATAGAGTAACTAGAGGAGCCATATCGACTCCGCCCTGCGTATGGATCTGAGGCAATTTTTTTGACGTTTATCTGACATCCGCCATTGTAGTTACCTTCGGTACTTACTTGATCCGGCAACTACATAAGGCAACTACAATGGAAAACGTCAAAAAAATTGCCGCAGGGCGTAGTCGATAGGGCGGGCATCTCCGTTCTCTCGATGCATTAAGTTTATATTATACAAGATGACTTGTTTATAGATTTAAAAAAACGACACTTCGAAATTCAAATTCAAATTTGGAACGATTACTGTTCGCTAGTGTTGCACAAAGGGTCAGTGGTTACCAACAGAAAGCGGTTCGCTTACCGGTCCCAATTGAGGTCAAGTGCGACAATGCATTGTTTTATTTCCTGATCGATTCCGTATCAGAACCGGTCACCCGGTTTCTGGTATCTCGACTGGAAATTGCTTTTGTCTATGCTTTCACGACCGTATTCTCCCAATATATAGGCAGCAGTACTTTGTTAACTGTAGCCATACAATATTAATAGCTTTTTCAGTATACAAACAACACACATACTCGTCGTATGATCACATACTAAACCAACCTTGTACTATGGGTACCATGCAATGAACTAGGGGCGATCCCAATTGCTTCTAGACCAGGGCAAAATCTGAAAAGGTAATTTCCGTAACTGGCCGGTGCCGGGAATTGAACTCGAGATGAGCTGATGCAGTGAGCGGAGCGCTTCCGCTCAGATTACTAGACCAAGCCGTGTTCAGCTAGTTAGGTAATTACATTTGTTCCAATGTAACGAACATAACGATCCCTCGACTGGATACCACGATAAAAGGCACATTAAAACAACGCCATCTAGTTTATGTAAACAACAATTAACGCAGCTCATAAAATTTATTATCGCATAATTATCAACGCTTGCACAAGTCGATGTTTCGTACCCAATGTGCAATGGTCATGTTTCTTGGAGATTTCAAAATGTAGGTATCTATATTAAATAGTGTATAGTTACTTCAGACTCGGTATATTGTTACATAAAATAAGTAGGTACCTATAGTAAATGTACGTAAATACATACGGCAAACCAAAGTAGCTACTCAGGTTATAATTACTACTACTTTTCCACTGTTGGGCACGGGCCTTCCCTCAATGCGAGGGGATTCAGACCATAGTCCACCACGCTGGCCCGGTGCGGTTTGGCAGACTTCACACATCTATCGGGAACTAGTCAAGTTCCCTCAGACGTGCAGGTTTCTTCACGATATTTTCCTTCACCGTTTTATAGACGTAATAATCTCAGATGAAAAAGAGATTCGCACATAAAACGCAGAAGTGCGAGCTGGGGTTTGAACCTGCACACTATGATCCGGCTACTACTGCTTTAGGTTTTAATATAAAAAAATAACATAAATGGTTTCGGAGTGAGAATTAAATATTTGGTTCACTATTGGTAAACTTTTCATAGCAATTACCGCGAATCTACCTATATTAAAAAAATATTTCATAAAAAAAAACTTTTTAACAAAAAATTAAACCGCCGAAAATTTTAAAAAGCAAAAAATAATATACCTTATTTATTTAACCTTAATAACAAAGTTCTTAAACTAATGTAAGTATACGTAAGTCATTTTGAGTCTTTTTTTCGTCGGTTAAAAAGGGTAGAATGTAATCGTTAATAACAACACTATCAATATTTAAATCTAGAATTGAATATTTGAATATAGAATTTAGATTCCATTAACGATTTATTCGAACCGGCAATATCGATCGTACCAGCACGTGAGAAAAAAATCATGATTTGTTCCGGCAGCGCGCTGACAAAGTAGGTATAGCTTATAAGACTCGAACCAAGGTCGTGTAATACTAATGTTATACAAACAAAACATTATTAATTTAAAATATACCTTAAATAGTTCCCGTAAAGGAATATCCACGCAAATCTTAGGTCATCCTTTCACGTAGTTTTAATACGTGCCTATTCCGCTAATCTCTGATTTGCGTGTTTTATTCAGTATTCCACGAATGTACTACGGATTTAGGATCCTAATACCTGTCTATGTATGTCAATAATTAAATACATAAATATAAATAAATACATCATCACGCCTGTATTCCCCGAAGGGGTAGGCAGAGGTGCACTGCAGTGCGCCCACACTTCGCCGATGTATTTTGGTCCCAATGTAATAGGGGGCGAGCCTATTGCCATTATACCGGGCACACAGGTTTCCTCACGATGTTTTCCGTCACCGTTTCTTAGCAAGTGATAATCTCAGATGAAAATGAGATTCGCACATGGAACCCAGAGGTGCGAGCCGGGGATAGAACCTGCGCACTTAAATACATGTATACTCAAATGCAATATAAAAAAAAATCGCCAAACAACACATACTCATCGTATGATCCCATACTAAGCACAGCTTGTACTATGGGTACCATACAATGGTCTGGGGGCGATCCCAGTTACACTTAGATCAGGGCAAATTTGAAAGGGCCAGTTCCGAAATTTGCCACTGGCGGGAATCGAACCGGCAACCACCTGGTTCAGTGATTCAAGCGACATACGCTTAAACCAATAGACCAAGCTATCGCTGTCGTCATTCTCAACTTAGCACTTGGCAATTTTTCCTAAACGTCAAAACGTAAATTACACAACCGCAAAGTCTATAAGTTCACGAAAATCAGAGCTAATGACGCAACTTCCGACAACTTTCCTTCCGACACGTTCTGTAGGAAAAAAAAAGAAACCAAATTACGCATGTTCAGCACATCACTTATTGCATTTTAATGGCGGTTATTTGCGTGCGCCAGCGCCGCTGTTCGAGTGATGCGTTCGTGCCACGTTCATGACGTATTTAGACATGTTTAGGTATGATTTAATTGGTGCAATTTGATCGGTAATACGGACCCGGACGTTTTTGTATCGAATACAGATTAAGGTTGACCGGTATTATAATGTGAGAGTTTATTCTGGCCTCGAAGTCTTATTTAAGGATTAAGCATTAGCGCAGCGCTGTTTTAAGTATCCATATCGTGGGGGTGAAAGGCTATTCGTTACAAGCGACACTTTAGGGCGATATTGGTTATTAGCACAGTTTACATAAAAAAAACCGGCCAAGTGCGAGTCGGACTCGCGCACGAAGGGTTCCGTACCATAATCTATAAAAACGGCAAAAACATCACGTTTGTTGTATGGGAGCCCCCTTAAATATTTATTTTATTCTGTATTTTAGTATTTGTTGTTAAAGCGGCAACAGAAATACATAATCTGTGAAAATTTCAACTCTCTAGCTATCACGGTTCATGAGATACAGCCTGGTGACAGACGGACGGATGGACGGACGGACAGCGAAGTCTCAGTAATAGGGTTCCCGTTTTACCCTTTGGGTACGGAACCCTAAAAAAAAAATGCGTGTTCTATCTTAGATAGCCTAAAATAGATTAGGATAGGTTATTAATTTAGATAGCCTAAAATAGATTAGGATAGGTTATTAATTTCGGGCGTTATATATACATAGTTGACATCAGCCATTTTTTCTGCGTCGAATGAAAGCTTCTGCAAAATGTCGCTTTAGTGAAATAGCCTTTACTCCTCGATATGGTTATAGTTTAAAGTTTTTTTTTTATAATATCGTCTTACATCAGAGTTTGTCACTCGTTAAATAGAAAAATGGCTACCCGAAAAAGGGTAATTACACAACGCCTCAAATGAAATAATCTCCAAGGTATTCCGCTGGAATATGCAAACATGGAGGCTGTTTGAATACCTGGGCCCCGATTTTCGTGCGATCGAGAATCATCTCTATTCAAGAAATCTCGATACAAATGAAAAAAAATATATATACATACGATTTGACGTTTCGTTTCGAGATATCTCGAATAGAGATGAATCTCGATCGCACGAAAATCGGGGCCCTGGTGGTTTATTTGGCTTGGACTTTTTCTCAGGTGTTATTTTGAAGTAGGTACTTCAGTGTAATTGTAATAAACCTAGACTTAAAATCCGTCGATAAAGAGTACTTCGTCGGTCGTACCTGTGCTGTGGTTAAAAGATACTTAAACAATGATAACTATTAAACCATTTGTAAACTCAGATTCACTTGTCTGTAGATCGTTGTGATAAATATAACAAATATTTGCCTTGAGGGCTCCAAGGCCCCGACTATTAAGATGGTTCCCGAGTCATGACCCTTCACATTTCATAATACATTGAATTGAACAGAATCCGCTTGAAGGTCGGGCAGCTGCGCCTGCACACCAAATGTCAGTGAGTTCTAGGGTTACCGAGGGTCCAATGACTGTATCAACACAAAAATATATCCAATAATGCTGAAATGGCGATAATAAACGGAATGATACTTACAAAGATTTAAATATAGACTGACAGCTATAATAAGTATGTACATACCTAATCATAGCAGTAGGTGTCTTTGAAGGCCGTCCAGTTCTGCAGGAGCCAGTTAATAGCATATAGGGTTACCAAATGGTGAACACATATTTTAAAGAACAAACACATTTTAGACCGAAGTTCAGACAATAATATTCATTATTGTTTGTTGACTCGTTTTGAATGAAAAAAGTTCCTACTAAAACAATTTCAGCGTGGTAACACTAACAAGTGACAACCCTATACATTTGAAGGATTACCAAAATGCCATTGTATTTTATTGGAATCTAGATTACTTACTTAAACATAAAAGAGTAATTAAACTTTGAGCTGATGCATCGCGCAGCCCTATTCGTGTCCGGACAACAGGTGCACAGTTAACAGATGCGCCCGCACAACGAAGGGAGCGGCCGAGATTGGTCGAGAGACGGGATTGATGCATTGAGAAAAATAAGCGATTTTTACCTGCTAAATAATTGGGGAATAAAAGTATCCGAAGATTTAGGGAAAGGAAGACTATTGCTCTTAAAATATTCCCTTAATCCAGGTAGTCATTGGTTTTTGATAAGTGCTGCTACTACATAATATTATCAAAGCAATAAATTGTTATAACGCAGTAACTGATCATGACCTTGTCAACAGTTTTGTGGAGAAAGGACACTTCGCTAGATGACCTTATTGTTACGATTGATATTTATAAATAAAATTGAAGTGTTTTTTGTAATGTCAAGAGAAAAGTATTTTACTTAAGTATTTACGGTAATATAAACAAAAAAACATGTTTTTTCTGTCTGAATGGAATGGACTGGAGGCGATCCTAGTCACACCCAGCCCAAGTTTGTAGGCTTAGCATGACCGTGTAGACATAAGTTTTATCTCTTTCAACTGTCAGATATGTCGAGAAAATTACGACACTTCGAGCTTCATTTTGTCTACAAATCTGACAGTTGAAAGAGATAAAACTTATGTCTACGCGTTCATGTTTAGCCTGCGGGGAAAATTTCGAAATATCCCGCTGGCGCGAATCGAAACCGCTGCAGTGCGTAAAGCGGACTACACTCAGGCAACTAGACCAAGGCGTCGTTCAGTAAATTGAAAACAAAAAACCTAAATCACGATTCCTTCAGACTCTCATGTACAAATTGCATAAAAATGGTAAATCCAATATATTATGATAATTTATTACTATTATGTATACTGAGTAACTACACTGCAACACACTGCAATTTCAACCTTATGTCAACTGGATATAAATCTCACAATACAATATAAAACGAAAGTATAACTTTGCATACGCGCACCGTGAGAAACCAGGGCCAGACTAATTGTAAACGATTAGTTACATCCTCAATTCAACTCGATATAATTCGATGATGCAGTACTCGATTATCGATGTCAATGAGGACCAGGAACTGGAATCGATAGGTGTTTAGTGCTGGGCTTTATTGCTCGTTACTTTTTATTAGTGATGTTAAGGAGAACGATTAAATTGGGTATATCATTATTTAATAAAAAGGTACTTATTTTTCAAAATAATAAATTAACGAACTACTCTCTCAATTCTTGCATTTTGTGCAGTTTTTTTTTTTGTAATTACCGGTATTTACAATATCATCTACATGGTGTATCAGAAGTCCGAAATAATACTTTGACGTTTGCATCAGTATCGGGTATACAACTGAATGGTATAAAAAATTTATTGAAATTAGAAAATGTTATTTCAACTTTTTTTCGACGTAAATTACTATCTCGAGTCCTATGTAAAATTTGCATGTTCTGTTTTGTGAATATTGCTAGTGCCCCTTCATAAGTTTGTATAGTTCACACTGCTGAATAGGGTAATGGATGTTTTGGGTACACACGAGTGTGACAAATATTCAAAAGTCCATAACTCAGAAACTATGATAGTTAGGTATAATCTGTCTTCACTAAGCATCCACGTATGAGCTACCATATAAGTACCAAAGTGTTATTTCGGACTTTTGATACACCCTGTATATCTATCAATAAATTCCAGAATTCGGAAGGGTTCTTTTTTTTTTACAAGATTTATATTAACTTGCAATGTATGTCCGGGTGGAATCTTGCAACTGAATTTTAAATCAGTTATCTTTAACCGATTGAGCTGAAATTTAGTATACACGCTTATTTTGGATGACAATGCATGCTTAGCTATGTGAGGTCATTCTAATTCCAATAGTGCGGATCATCCAAGATGGCGGAATGTTGTTTTTTTGTGCACTACCACAGTATGGATATCAAATGAAAGGGCTTGCAGAGGAGAACACGAAAACTAGGGGCAATTAAATCTAAGCTTGTTTTTAAAAAGTTTTTTACCATTAATTTTATTCCTTTTGATTCGTCATAAATTATAGCTAACCTTTAGGTTACGTCACCTTATACTTATTAATAATAATTATAGTGTGTTGCATTTTACGTGATTCAGAAACGTAATGCGGTTTGCATTGTCAAGGAATGTGGCGGCGATGTAGGGTAGCTGTCAGTCTTGAGAAAAAAATCGAGACGAACTCCGATTCGGTACACACAGATATCGAGTTTTCTTTTAACGTTTTTTTTTTGAAAAATATATCACATCATTACTCATATGAGGTTATTTATATAAGTACCTGGTCTATATATGTGACCACGCTAATCGGTTGTTTCTACCCATTGATATATTTCATAACAAAATCGTTTTGTATGAAATATCAGTAAGTAATTCCAAGAATGTATCTGATTTCTCAACTTATGTTTCACTAATCGGAAATTTTCCAAGGTAACATTATAATATATGAATGTCGTCATATGCTCAGTAGGTACAATGAACAAATACAATTTTATTATGTCATAAGTTAGTAATGCGTAGGTACCAAAAAATACTGGAAATATTACAAAAAATGAAATGGACTGAGGAATTCTGCAAAGGCCATTTTCATTTCCAGGGAATCGAACCCGCAACTACCCCGGGCATTGGGCCTGCTCTCAGACCACTAGATCAAGCCGGCCTCATAATAACCTATTGTTTAAAAATTGAATTAAAAAAAAAATCTTGCAATTAGTGCCGTATCCAGAAAGCAGATAACGGATTATTGTAAATATAAAAATAAATAACTAGTTATTTACTACAAATAACGAAAGTGAAAGTGTTCACGCATCACTGGCCGCTATTTATCTTTTTTTAGATTTAACGTTATTTTCAAATTAAATATTTGTATAGTTGGCTAGCACCGTCGATAATCAATTGGCTCATACAAAGAGCTATTTAGAGTTTACACAAGCTGCACAGTCTCATAAGGCCGTGGCTAACTATGTTCCGTAATTTAGGTTTGAAAAATAAAAACAATGTCATGGTTATGTAGATGTACTTTTGTTTTTCTATATCTTGGAGTTTTGATATTCTATAGATAAGTAAATTTAAGTAAGCTTATAATTTATGACATAATCAGTGTTTTAGTAAGAGTTATCTTTACCTATGGGCTGTTACTTCCGCTTTAATTAAGAAACGTTTGGAAACTTGTTGGGAAGTTATAATTTACATTAACAGTTTACATTGTAGTCTATTCAGAAAGTAAACTGAGGTTATTGAAACAAATGTATTTAAAAGACTTCTTAATAGAATACGAGAAAAACTAATTACTAACCAGTTTTTTTTTTAATATTTGGTACTCAATTCAATTCAACAGTACTAATTATGAGGAGGCCTACTTAAGGCAGAACAATCCACATGAGTGTATTAAGAACATAAATCACGAAATTTCTTTCAATCTCTCATTAGGCAAATGATACGGCCCTAAGTGAGTACATATTAAGATATCACTGTTAATGTTAATGCCTCCCAAAAAATCCAACACAGTAAAAGTATTAAGTAACTGACCAGTCCAACACTGTCTTCAGTCCGTTGGGTAACTGCATCACATGACAATGGAACTAACGTTTTTAACAACAAAAACAAACTTACAGCCTTTGAATAACCGCTGCCGGCGCTTCCATCGGATGAGTTGCTCAACCTCCTCTCACTATTGGAAGCGGGTGGCGACCACGCGGAACCGCTGTCTGAAGGCATTTTGACGACACAAAAACTGTCTCACATCATAGCTGATCAACCACTATTAACTCGTTGTTTTAACCGTTATTCACAACACTAGCACATCACTATCGGTGTTCCGCGGTCCATTTTATTTCACGTGTTCCGTTTACCTGCGAAAGAGAGAAAAAAGCGGAGTTATTTTTTTGCGACGTATCAACAACTAGAGTAGGGAATGTACTAGACAGAATAACACATCGATAACGGAGACATGTGTTTGATAAAAGATAAACGAATGAGTAATTTCAAAAATAAGTCTACGGTAGGTACAAACAAAAAAAGCAAATAACTTAGACGTATAAAATATGACTTACATAAAATTGGCACGAATGAGAAAAATAACAAGGTTTAAACTGTACAAGACTTACAATCGTTCGATTATTTTGTTGAATAATCGTGATTGCAACACACGTGCGCTCAGTACCGCGGCGCGGTGGACACTGCGCGCGCGACCAGACGTGAAACGAAACAATTTCTTAATCTATAACCAGTATTTTGCACAACGATAGTTATTTTTTTATAAATTTAGATGTTTTTTTACAACATTATAAACCTGCACTAATGCAATTTAATGCTACATCGTGTTCGTCGTGAATTAAGTCAAGGACAAACTGGACCGTCAATACTGTTATTGACTCATGGAAAAAGCTAATTCTATAATGAGATTACATTGATAACGCAAGCGAATTTAGACGCATGGTCGTTCGTCGTCGTCGTCGCATCTTTTAGCATGGAAATTAAATCTTTATGTATTGTAGCACAGAGTTCGTTTTGGTATTGGTCTTAATGCCGGGGCTTTACATTTGTGTACTATAAGTAACATCTACGTACTAAGTGGTCATGACGACATTTTGCAAATTGTCATTGACCAACATTTTTGTTTTTGTTTGTGGATTATTACACGGTAGCTGGGTCAAGACTCTTAAGCCCCGCGCACACTGGAGCGCAAAACCCACGTTGTCCAATACCAAAACGAGCTGTATTAACTCAGAAAAAAGTTCATACATCATCATCACGCCTGTATTCCCAGAGGTGTACTGCAGAGCGCCTACACTTCGCTGATATATTTTGATCCCAATGGCACATTAGGCACATTTTTCCTCAATGCGAGGGACATTTTTGGGCTATATATAGTCCACACACTGGCCCAATGCGGGTTGGTGAACTTCACATGCCTTTCTATAGACGTCTCTCGCGATGGTTTCCTTTACCGTTTCAGAGCAAGTGATAATCTCGAATGAAAACGTGATTCGCACATAAACCTAGAGGTGCGAGCCGGGGTTGGAACCAGGGGCCCGATTTTCGTGCGATCGACATTCATCTCGATTCGAGATAATGTTGAAACAAATGAAAAAAATACGTACGATTTGACGTTTCGTTTCGAGATATCTCTCCCTGTACACTTTGTTTGCAAGGCGTGCGTTCGACTTCTCGGCTACCACTGCTTATAATTCAATGAAATTATATTTACAGCGCGAGCGGATATCGTGGCTTTGGTAACCCAATCTTTACGTGTAATACACCGTTCGTTTTGGTATTGAAAAAAAAACCCTGCGAATTTTGACGCCACAGTGTATTCGGGGCTATTGACCTCAAAAAAGCACTCTTGGTCTCACTGTCCAATACCAAAAGTCGTCCTTAAGTGTTTCATTTATAGAAATCGAGAACTTTAAAGCGTTGTCTGCATGAGATTTGGTGCAATGATACGTGGTGTTAGCGGCCAACATTTGACGAAACATATCACTCTATCAATCACGAGCGAAGCACGCTCAGCACGTCAAAAACGGCCCAAATACCACCGAGATTTGATCTCGGACCTACTTAGCTTCTCATTTGTTAGCACGCGATCAATTATCCATTCAACCGGGGCACATTGGGGCTGGCAATGTGACGCGTACGATCTGTCGCCGACGCGCATGCGCGGAGAAATGGAAACCCATTGTACTAGTAGGGTCACCATGCGGGGCGGATATCCGGGACAGTCCGGAATATTTTAGGAATAAATATAAATACATCATCACGCCTGTATTCCCCGAAGGGGTAGGCAGAGGTGCACTTAGTGCACCCACACTTCGCCGATGTATTTTGGTCCCAATGTAATAGGGGGCGAGCTTATTGCCATTATACCGGGCACATTCCCCCTCAATACGAGGGAGATTTGGGCCATAGTCCACCACGCTGGCCCAGTGCGGGTTGGTAAACTTCACACGCCTTTCTATAGACGTGCAGGTTTCCTCACGATGTTTTCCTTCACCGTTCAGCAAGTGGTAATCATTGTTGAAAATGACATTCGCACATGAAAATTATCTCAGAGATGCGGGCCTGGGACTTGAACTTGCACCCCTTACGTTCAAGGCGGGCGTTCTTGCCCGCGAGGCTACCACTGCTACTATTTAGCTATACAATTAAATGAAGGCAGAATTACAGCCAGGTGGCTGTTGCTATCTATCATATTAAAATAATTTCTTGTGAAGTCGAAACCTTTAATACTTTTAAGTTACAGTTTTTATGCAATAATATTTATATCAAATGTTAAGGATAAATTGTTTTTGTTAAATGCCAAGGATTTAGTGCAAAAACTTTTCAATAGACTTTTTTAAGTATATACATACTTCTCTCAAATATGTCTCAAATCTATATCAAAAATAAACCACTTCACCTTCAATAATGCGTGATTGAGGATAATGGCAAAAACGCAGACGTTATCCTTTTAGCCAGGCAACCTATGCAATTAATAATTTTCAACTGTGATTTAAGAGTACATCCAATGATATTAAAATGTATAGATACCCAAATGTGTCAAATATACACCTAAAACGACCCGACCGACGAACGACGAAATTGGACCGAAATTGGTCTCATTGATGGCCATCTAGTCTTATACATCTTAACATAAACAATCTGATGTACGTAGACGTAAAAGTGATACACAAAATGAAACTGTCAAGTGTTAAGAATAGGTCTCTTTTTGATATAATCATTCGTTGAATTCATCCTATTCCCCGTACTCAATATAAATTTAATTGCCCTTAATTTTCGTGTTCTCCTCAGGAAGCTTTTTCATTTGATACCCATACTGTGGTAGTGCAAAAAAATAACTATTCCGCCATCTTGGATGATCCGCTCTATTGGAACTAGAATGACGTGACATATCTAAGCATGCATTGTCATCTAAAATAAGCGTGTATACCAAATTTCAGCTCAATTGGTTAAAGCTAACTGATTTAAAATTCAGTTGCAAGATTCCACCCGGACATACATACGTTGCATGCTAATATAAAGCTTGTAAAATAATGACATACTTTTGTTACATTGTCCATATGACAAGGACAACGTATTGGTGTCAAATTAAACTTGTAAACCAATCTAATTTGCTTGTAAATTCTAAATTGTTAAGAGTGTTGTTTGCAAGTCATAAAGATGAATTAACTTGACAGGTTTATATAATGATTAATGTAATTCAGATGTAATTTATGTATTATTTTTATTACCTAATCGTGACTGCAGGTTGTATGTACCTAATAACTGTTGGTAATAAATTCAAGTCCATTTAGATGTTATTGATTCTATGTAATCAAGAAACGCCCTATTTCGCTATCGGACCATTCAAGTTTACATTGTCAATACTGATGCTATGAAAACAAAGTTTCGTAAGTCCCTCAAAGCCTGTTGTGGTGCGATTTCGGCCAAGTGCGAGTCGGACTCGCGCACAAAGGGTTCCGTACCATTATACATAAAAACGGCAAAAAAATCACGTTTGTTGTATGGGTGCCCCCTTAAATATTTATTTTATTCTGTATTTAAGTATTTGTTGTTATAGCGGCAACAGAAATACATCATCTGTGAAAATTTCAACTCTGTAGCTATCACGGTTCAAGAGATACAGCCTGGTGACGGACGGACGGACGGACGGACGAACAGCGAAGTCTCAGTAATAGGGTTCCCGTTTTACCCTTTGGGTACGGAACCCTAAAAATAACAATTGTTGCTCTTAGATTAAAATGGGTACTAGGGGTCATAAAGATGGCCGATGATCTTACTACAGATGATGTCGATCTTGCGAAAATTGCCCAGCAGAAAAGGGTTTTTTTACTAGCCTATAGCACTGTCTCACTCCTGCGCAAAGGCCTCCCCTTCCGCACGTCTCTGTCCTTAGTAACCTCCGGCGACGTATACGGTCCTTTAAGAAAAAATACTTAAAGGACATAATATTTTAAGCAAAAAACACTTCCGCATTCAGAACCACAGCCAAGTTTTTAAGCTTAATTACGTGAAATGTTAACAGACATCATCGACGTTAACGGCAACATAAACTGTGGTTAACTGCATCCGTAATACGCAGTTTTGCGTCAACTTCGACGAGAACTGTCACCCCTGACTGGAATAACCATTCGTCCTTCGTAATGGTTGGCGAGAACCGGTTGTTTTTACAAAGGACGTTGTCCGCGATTACGACATTCCTGTGGTATGTTTGCTAATTTAACAGATGATATAAAATGCAGGATCAACAAATTATATTACTCAATGCACATTTAACTTGTGTATGACTATTTTTTTTATGAAAATGACTAATATTGTAAAAACAAACTTTCACTTAGATATATTTAAGTAATAATAATAGGCTATACTTATCTCATTAAAACGGAAATTTATATTCCGTCTAAGCTGTGGATTTGCCTTATTTAATAAAATTGCTTATTTTGTGTCCCTACATTCTTGTGAGTATATCTATACCTACTAAGTGTCTGACAGAGCATACGTACTAATATTATTTTGGAAACTGAAATTTTGATTATTTATTGAACCTTCAAACCTACTCTGCCGGATCTCTATTGCTGATCACTGTCAAAAAAAAATCCAAAAATAAAACGAAATTATTAGTATAATTCGAGATCTTTAACACATATAAATAATAATAAAGAGTTTTTTTCCTAATAATACAGTCATCGCAGACAGCAATGTTGACTCATATACCTATTTATTATGGTTAGAAACGGATTGTACCGATATCTTAATGATTGTGACCTTGAACTTTACATCGCAATAAAAACACACAAGTATTCAAAGTAAAAAGCAGTGGAACAGGATTTCTGTAATTATATAACGTGGCGAGATTTTATCTGCAATCTAAGTACAGACTGCAACATTTATAAGTACCTATTTAAGGCAAAAACTAAATGATTTCGCTAACTTAATTTGTAAGACGAATTCAATATGTTACAGCTGACAATTCCGTAAAAAATCGGTAAAACACCAAGAAATAAATTAAATGTTTTGATTATTATTTCAGTTGATTAATTTCTTCAAGTGCGCTCATTATTCAGTTACTTATTTAAAGGGTTTTTTATTTAACTAAAATCAAAAATGGTATTATTCGTGTAGGCCAAAAAGTACTTACAAATAGTCAGAATTACTCTTTTCAAAATGATAAATAGTAAGGATTGCGAGTAATACATTATCAGGTGCTCCCTTGCTGCTGCAACGCCATGAGAACAGACAGCACCTTTGCCACAATACTAGGGAAGAATTATACTCACACAGTCTAATATTAAATACAAATATTGGCATAACGCTTAGAAAACTAGTATAGTAAGGTGCGTCTACATTTACAGTGTAGGGCTAGGGATTATTCTAAACTACAGATGGTTATAGAAATAATTGCTTTGGTGTGATGCCTTTAACGCAAGATGGGAGAATAGGTGATATGTTATTAAGAGGAAAATTGTATATTTAATCAAATCCTTCCCACGTAGCATATTTTGTACTTCTAAAACTGTTATAAAATCATGTAATATTATAATAATTAGATGTGATGGTTGGTAAGAAGTAGGTACAAAAAGAACTGGTAGAAGCCGATATCAGTAAGTAAGCTTGTTAATAAAACTGTAACAGGATTATCCCACTGCTCCAAATCCATGGTCACCCTACCATTGGGACACTTTCTACACTTACACGCCGCGTGCGCAGATAACGGCGAAATTGTCTGGGTAAAGGGAACTTAAGGTCATTGAGACAAAGGGTTAACAAGAGAAATCGTTCGACGTGCCCTTATTCGTGTATTTATGTAATGGGAGCTTTATATGGGAGTTATGGTTGAGGGGAACGGGTTTGAGTTTGTAAGTTCATAGTTTGTAAGTCGTAACTGTTCCTAGATTCTTTCTTGAAGCAGTTTTCTAGAGCGATTAGAACACGAGTGATAGCAAGGTATCTATATTTTGAAATTAGAAATTATCGCTACTAATAGAGTCTCCTATTGTATGGAATTGGCAATAATTGTTGCTTAGTTCAGGCCAAATGATGTGTGTGTCTATGTATGTGTGTGTGATGACGGCTTGCTCTATTGGTTGGTGCGTAGACCGCTCGGCTAGTTGTGGTTGTCAGTTTGATTCCCGTCGTAAGCAACAAATTTCAGAAATGGCTTTATCGCAATTTGCCCTAGTCTGAGTGTAAATAGGATCGCTCCCAGTATGGTTTAGGGTCATACGATCATCGTAGGGTCATCTGTTATCTTGCAAATAAAAAGGAAGATTTTTTTCTCCTGTTAAGATAAATGCGTTTATTACATAAGTGGAAGGTTTAGTAAATTGAGCAAATATACGACAAGCTAAACTACCTATCATCTAAAATCTATTATTGGCATAATCAGTAAGAATAGATAAGTAGGTCTAGACATAAATATATTTAAGCTGTATATATATGCTTAAGTATTATCTATGGTTCCTGTAACTGCACCTAAATCAGCTTTATTACAGAAAATATGAAATGGCAAACGATTTTGTCCAACTGTCGCCGGTCGCCCACGGCTAGGCGGCTATCGGTACGCGGTGCGCGTGCGCATCCCGTTACGCCGTTTTTGCGATCGCCGCTTTAGATACAGCTACTTTGATTCATATCTTCGTCTCTTTCCAGCATATGATTAACGCTAATGCGACGACACTATCATCTGAAGATGAGAGTCAGAGATTTGAGGTAGTTTACGCTCTGGGTGAAGTTACTACTTGTTTTCTAGTTCGACAATGCCATTTGAATTAACACTTTATGGTCCACTGTTAGGAACCAAAGGCATAGATATTCTTAAAGGGGGTTTATTAACTTCTAACCGGTCCTTCGGAGTTATAATGCCTTGGCAGACTAGGCCCTGGCTTCAAGTGCTTCGACGAAATGCAAAGTTGCTATTTCGACGTTGCGTAGGGGATGATATTCGCAAATAAAACTGAAGTACATTTCAATACATCTACAAACCACCTACGATAAGCTTTTTCAGTTCATAAGCCCTCTTCAATGCCACTCTAAATAGATCAAACTAACTTTTTCCAGTATCATAAATTTGGAGATAGAAAGAAAAATTGCAGGCACAGAGGTGCGGCTGACAGTTTGAAACACTTTCAAACTCGAAAATCGTCTCATATATAGAGGCAGGTACGTATTATATTCGGAATCCTTGAGCAAGGAGACAGCATAATGTCAGTGGTCGACCTCGATCCTTCCTGCATTTACTGCTGAGATTCTTTTAAATGTCAACCATCGCTTAATTAATCTTTATGTCATGAATAGGTACTGGTCATACCGTTTTAAATATACGATGAATATTATAGAAAATATAATGTATTACATCTACAATTTTGAAACAAATGTATTCCCAAAAAAAAAAAGATCTTCGAAAAGCCTAGCCATGATCAGTTACGTCGCTTGTCCGAAGTGTGAGTGAGAAGAGTGAGAGAAGTGTGTTGTGCCAATTAAAATTTGACTGCACATAATCATTAACAATAACCTAGAATTTAGATGAACTGGACTCCTATCAAAAATGTCCCATTTAAGCTCAAAATAGAGAGCAGTGCAAGAAGGGGAGGGACGTGTTTGCCCAACAGTGGGTCATAACTGATTTACAATAATAATATTTGACTCGAGAGGAATCAGAACCAGAGGACTTTAGCCAGAGCCAGAAGATTTTAGGGTTAGTACACGCATACTGTAGTGAGATCGGGAGGTATCTGTGTCACTTGTCCAACATGCACTTTATGTTTCGTAACCAAAACATTGTTTGGCGTACACATTTTGTTTGCAAATTGTTTACGCGCGCGTAACCCAGTCCACGGTTGGTAATTTTATTAATTAATTGTTAAATAATACAGTGAGAGCGGCACGCGTGAATTTATTACCTTATTATGTAAGGACTATGTGTAAAACGCATATATCATTGTACTACTTCACAGCTTTTACATTATGTTCAAGATTATATTCTCTTCTTGAGAACTGTGCGGGACATTTACGAGTACTTCCTATGCCGTCTTAAGATGTCCCACTCTCAGGCAAAGCCTTACCACTTACTCCTCCACACATCTCAGTCATCTGCTATTTTCTAATCACGTTCCATATACCAATAGAATAACAGTCGTTTAAGTATTATACTATGAATTTTGTTATGATTAAGTTGTCTTGTTTTAATTACATTCTTGATACGCAAAGCTTTCATTATAAATAGTGCTAGACAACAGACAGTCGTTGTATGGACCAAAACTAAGCAACGCTTGTACCCATTGTATTGAACAATGAAGTGGAGGCGATCTATATCACACCCAGACCAGGAATAATTCTGAAAAGGGCATTTTTGAATCAAACCCATCCCCGACCCCGTGCCTCTCAATCAAGCCATCTTAAGAAAGTTAACCAACCGGCAGTAAAAATTAGAACCTTCTTATAGATGACCAGAATGTAAGTTGTCATCAAAATAATATTGAGACGATTGCTCTTTCAACCCTATCAAAAATAAGGAAGACAGGCAAGTTTTAGTTAAGGCAAATCCACAGTTAAGACAGCATAGGTATCTGCTATTAAGGAACATTAAACAATGGAATTAGTAGAACGAACTAAAATAATGTAGCAAATGGTAATACTGGTTTCATAAATAAAAAAATGGACAAACAACAGTATATCTCAACATCAATATTAAAACAACTGATCGAGTGAAGAGCAAATTTAAATTTCCAATTCAGTAATTAAATACAAACGACAGGCAATAAAAGCAGTCCCACACAGTCATTTGATATTTAAAATACATATTAAAAACACACAAAGAATGCGTTAATTAAAATAACTACAACTATGTAAATAACTTTCGATTTTGTGAACTTTCATTAAGTAGGTTTTATTGGATCTTAAAGATGCTGAAAAAGCTATTTTAATTAGAATGTATGTGCTTTAGCACGCTATTAAGATGGGCTTCTTCAAATAATTACACACTATTTCTCACGTTTCAGTAGCTAGCATTAAATTAATTATGTGAACAGTTCATTATTTTAATTCATTAGCGAATTTCAAAATAGAGGCACAGTATGTTACGCGTATAAACAAAATTATTATGAATTGTCTACAAAGTTATTCAATACTTCTCGTTCAACATTAGTATCTCGATCCAATCTCAATTAAAAATAATACGAGTAAATAAATAAATAAATATGAGAGTTAAAAGTTATTCGGAATAGATGACATTTTATGTAGACACATCCTGCCCCCTTACCATCATGTCTTGAAGTAGTTGTAGCATGTGCGCCAAGACTAGACGTGTCACGGAATATCTTGATGTTGTCTCTTTCTTTCGTATGGAGTTAGACAGAGAGCGAGCGAGTGAATCCGTGACAAAGGTTTTATCTTAACATGCGTGCTAACGCCACAGCAATGTTTTTAACATTACTTGAACACTACTCAATTTTTAACAGTTAACTTATTACAAAATCTGTTAATATTTGACAGTATGAAAACAATTGCCAACATTTACTTTATGAGCTGGTGGTAAGGCCCCTTTTACAAACTCGCAAACAGTGCTGTTCGTTATTTAGACCATTTCACAGTTTTCTGTAGAACAAAATGCAACAAATCAATGGTGCTATAAGTGGTAGTGGTAAGATCTCGAATACCAGCTGCTTAGAACATCCATCACTTGCAAATTAACTACCAGTGAACAGTAACAAAACTTCTGGAACGCAATCTAACAGCTTGCCATAAAAACCGCGATTCAAATGAACGGTGTAGTCGTCAAAGGAAATTCGTTTCGGCATTTTGATGGCCGCAGTTTTTGCGACTGCGTCGAAAGGCACAATGAGAGCTTGCTAAAAGATTTCCGTAGACCTATTGCCTAAAAGATTTCCGTATGCCCATACATTTTATGAGGACTTAATGGTTATCATAAACGTATGAATCTGCTTGATAATGCATACCTATTCTAGAAGTTATATCAAGTATGTAGGGGATAAAGGCAATTAATTGTTTTTTTTTTTATTGATTAGTTGTCCATGGTCATTCTAGACCTCATTACCACAGTGTGCTCATGTCAGTAGTTTAATTGGTACGAGATGGGTACAAGATGGCCCGTGTAATTACTAGGCTATTGATTGACTCTTGCACAATGTTTACAAACAAAGTTGATGAGCTTCAGATGTAGTCGTTACGCCTAATAAGCGACATAGGTTTAGTATGAAAGCTCCATCTTTAGATATGTCTATATTCAAAGCATGTTAGGCACCTAAATTGGTATATCCCTAATCAATCAAATAACTAATGATATCTCAAGTAATCCTTTACTAATAATGAGACTAAACCCAAGAACTCATTAACGGCATCATAGCAACAAGTGCGGTACTTAGAAACATACCAAATAAAGAACCCTGCCCACATTCCGTTGCTGCCTTGCAAAACCAACAAACTAGTTGCATTTTCTGCACCTTAAACGGCATTGGCACATGTCCTCTTATCCGGTATCTGGCATTTTGTGGCAGACATATGCCGGTGACGAAATTAGAGACCAAGACAGATGGCCAGCCGAGCAAAATGTTGTATAACAAGACGGCGAGATTGTAAGTAACTTAATACATGAATCCAATCCACCCGTGAAGTATGAGGAAAGATGATTACAACTTTTTGCCTGTATAGAATATCTCTTGTTTCAGATTAGAAAATGAAAAAAAACAAACGTTTCAACGATTCGTCTCGATGACGAAAAGAATGGACAAAAAATAAAACCACTGATTGCGTAGTCAAATCTTCGTTTGAAGATATATCTCGTAATAATGAGAGACGTTTCCTGATCGAAGTAAAAGTTAACAACTCAGACTATAACAGTACAATATTTAAAATCAATACCGACATGGCAATCAGAATGATAGCGATCAAATATACCAGTGTTGCTAGGTACAGAAACGTTCCGTCCGTTCGAAGGAAAAAAAAACTTTTGCAAAAACGAACACAACACATGGCCCGGACGACCTTTGAGATTCCATTCGAATGCAGTCATGCAATTAAATATGAACTTTAAAAGGTTCCAAATAAAGTTGGAGATTCAAATGCAGGTGGGTTGACGTGTGATGTTCTGGCGGTGTTGAGGAAGAAAGGTGATACAAAAAGAGGAATGAGACTTTGAAGCGGTACAGAAACGACCTTGGGTTTTACTGTAGGCCACATGCCGGCTGTTGCTCCTACATCGGTATGCCCAGAGCCGGTTGTGTTTTTGTGGAACCACTTTTAGGTCGAGTTGTTTTGATGGATTGATTTTTTGGGGGTTCTCGATTTGAAGTAGCCGTATTGTAGGGAAGGTTTCATATCGAAACCGGTTTGGTATATCCAAATTGATTTTGCACGTGAGATCATAAAGCGAAGGTGCAGCGTATTATTTAACATAAGCAAGAATGGACAATCAATGTAACTACAGACACATGCATGCAAGGACGGATTTTAATAACTTTCCTTGCCTTGAGGAAAATAACTTAATGATATAATTACAACAGTTTTTTTTGCTAGTGGCAATTCACCTTAGGTCTCAATAACTACATTGTATTTTTCTGTTAACAAGTTTTTTCTGTTAGAATAGTTATTTGAATAATCATTGTCATCTATTTCTTTATCGATACAACTTTCATTTTTAGCACAAGCCAGCATTTGACCAATAGCGTCACCAGCCCTGTACCACACCTCGTTTGTCCAGTTTGGCGCATCTATGCAATTATTAACTTTTACTTTTAGTCGGTTCGGTAAATTTATATTTTTGAACATATCAATGCAAATAAGACGTGAAAGTGTTGGGAGCGGAGGCAAGTTCGGTGAAATTTTCTGTTTTTGATACGCATCTACATCTTAATCGTGTGGACCTTTAGCTCCAGCATATTATTATCATTACGACCGATTTCATAGACCTGACACTCGGAATATATGTTTGATATTCAGTCATCGCGTGCTAATGAAGAGTTTAGATTTGTAGACCAGTCACATTTGTAGATTTGTAGACACCCGACTTATCGGTAGTCGGGTGTCGATGTGACAGTCAGTAATATAACTGCTGCTGCTTACGCATTACATGCTCTCTAGACCACTAAAACATTCTTCTAGATAAACAGGCAGATTATTTTAACAGCTTAGAATTTTAAGAATCTCACTTGATTCGCATAGTAATTAATATTCGATTAAAATACAGTTGTTTAAGCCGGGTCAGTGGAACTAAAAGACCACTTGCCGAATCTTAATTGTTGCTATTAAACAATTAGAGCATGAAATAATTGATATGTAACAAATTTATAATTTTGATAATAGCCCCGCTCTTTTGGACGTAACGTGAGGTAGCATGAAGTCATGTATTATGTATGTATACACATAAACAGCTCCGTTAGATGCTGTGTTAATTACATTTGGTTATGTAGAAGAGAACGGTGGACCTGCTATAAGTCAATTTATACATGTAAATATGACTGTTATTTAAATAGTAAGTAATAACTTAACTAATGAGTAAACTACATGTTTTGTACAAGCCTTTTTATAACAATTTGCATTGTTACAATAAGCTTGCAAATGGTTTAAACTCTGAAGATATACTTGCGGTCAAGTATGATAAGGAACAGTCGGAACCATTGGCGGTAGAACACTTGGATATCAAAATACTTTGAACGTCTCTAGACCTTGTCCTGAATGTTTCTTTAACTAATTTGATCATTTATGCTGCCATTGCACTAAAACTAACTGTATTAACTTATACAAGAAGCCCAATTTTTAACAAAATGTCACCGATGACGCGAGTTAATCTTGATGGGCTATTACTTTTACCAAATAAATTCAACCTACATTTTAAAAAAGTCAAGAAAATTCGGTCGCCCCAGTGAGTGCCGGGTGTATAGTGTTAATAAAAAATACATATAACTTATTTAAAATCATAAAAGCGAGCCGATTTGTAATTTATTTTCTATCAGTAAATCGAAATCATTAATAGCAATCAATAGTGACCTTGGCAGTTCAGTTTTTTTAGATTGAGCAGCAACATGAAAAGGGCGTCTTCGCTATCGACGATAGATTAGAGTGAGAGTGTTACCACATGTAGGACTCCTGCAATAGTTACTGGTATATATCCGTCACCATACATTCAATTTACCAACTCAAACGAAAAACCCTCAAGAGAAACTACCATCTTGAATATGAGTTCTATTGTTGGATCTAACAATAGTTGACAACTCGTCGAAGTGGTGACTGGTTAGTTACCCTACGAGCTCGCTCTACCACGTAAAGAAGTGTAGCTAGACAATTGTCTAAGCTATGTGTCCGACTTGTTGCCGCCTTTCTTACAACCTGAATGAGTAAGCAAGATGGTAATATTTTTGATACTGTTAAATATCGTGAATTGTCAATTGTGTAGAACCAACATCGTAATTATTTAATGCAGATGATTTTAATTGCATTTATCTGTCTGTAGAGAGCACTGCCAATGTCTGCAAGCAAGTGACCAATAATCTTGCAGAATTCTATTAAAGTTATATCATTTGGATATTTTCTCATTATAATTAATGTCACAGATAAGCTGTAAAGTGTGTGTAACTAGAATCAATTCACAATTACAACCTCAACGCAAAACCACTGAAGATATTAAACGATAAATCTTACGTAAACGCGGTAGTAACTACCCGTGATAAGAACGGACCTTTCCCACTGACAGTTCCCAATTTAGATCCAGCACGACCCGGCGCAATTGCAGCAAGCCCACAATATCGCCATAGCAATAAATAGCAATAAACAATGAGCTTTAATGAAGGGAAACGGAGTCCGATGTCTTAAACATGCCACATTAGGCGCAACGTGATGCAGGTATTGATATATTTGACGGTGAAATTTTATGGATTATAAATTGTGCATACAAGGTAAGAGAAAGTGCATTATTGAACATTATTATGATGGAGTCGATTGAGACCTTGTAGAGCGGTGTAATAAAAATGTCTAAATTTGTGATGAACAATCTTAAAGATAGTAAGCGCCCTGCGCTCGATTACTCGAGTAAAAAACGTGGGTGGGAAGACGGCTAGGCTGACATGAAATTGGCACGAATAGACCCACAAAGGTGGACACATCGTGTTAACAACTGGTTGCCCGAAGGCGGTTGCAGGTGTCGTGGTAGACCAAGGCGCAGCCAGTGCATCAATTTGGTCACTTTTGCGGGTAAAACGTGGCTACAAGAATCCCAGGACAAGGGCATGAGGAGACGGGAGAGAAAGGTCTAGGACTCAATTCAATAGATTAAAAAATCTTTAAGTAATGTGGAGTCTATATTGAAACGTAACTGAATATTAAACGTTATGTAAGTTACACGATAAATGTAGTAAAAAAGTCTAGTCTCTATTTCATGACCAAGATACAATCTTATGAAGGGTTTAAAACAATTTTGTAACGTTAACGCGTTCTCTGCAGACAAGCTCCGGGCACTTTGCCATTCCAAGTGATTGCATCACATCGTGGTGTGATACCAAACGTACCCTGAATACTAATGATGTTTGAAATTCCGCCATTGTTGAATATTTCATGGAGTTTTGTAAGCAATGTGAACCGTGATGCAATCCACGAAATATTAAGATTGGCCGATGAAGCAAAGCATTATAGTAGTATTTATTAATTAGCGGCAAAAACACAGTAGTAGCTGAAGTTTAGGGATCATTTAGATGCTACTTAAAATAAGGCATAATGTGCTTTCAGGTATTCTAATTACGTCACATTGAAATGCTTATTCACAACGGTATTATGAAAACAATAATTTCATTTGATTAAGTTTGCATACTAATTGATGTTATCGCAACTGAGTTGATTGAATTCCCATTAAAAACTATTGCTCCCATCACGAGACCAAGGTCTAGAGAAAGGGAATGATGGTGCAAATATAACGCTTCTTTTAATACAACCATGGAATTAAAACTGACACAGTTCTATCATCACAGTAGCCGAATTTTGTAACGGACCGACGGATTTTTTCATCAGATTAGAATTGTACAGGCACACAATGCAGTGCGATTATGGGCTGTCGGCCAAACTAAATTATACCAATGACGGACTAGAACTGGTTTCACGATGTATTAGAGCTTTTAAACAAGCGTTTTGTTTTTGGCTTATACAGTCCTTTCGGTATGCGCGCTTTATTTCGCTCATCAAAAAGTTGAACGCGTGTGTCGAACTCCATCTTATAGGAAATGAATAAAATATATAAATTTACTGGAACGTGAGGAATGGCTGCACCTGCGCATAGCGGGTAACTTGACACTGGCAGGAGCCAGTGTCAAGTAAAAAATAGCAACATTTCAACTTAAAAAAATAATAAAAATAAAAGATGAAAAAAGGTGAAAAGCTTTTTAAAAACAAGCTTTTATTTAATTACCATTACCATTAATTAATTTTTTACTTTTAGTTATTTGGATTTAATGTGATGTTGTATTAGTTTTCGTGTTCTCCTCAGCAAGTCCTTGCATTTGATACCCATATCGTGGTAGTGCAGAAAAAAACCGGCCAAGTGCGAGTCGGACTCGCGCACGAAGGGTTCCGTACCATTATCTATAAAAACGGCAAAAAAAACACGTTTTTTGTACCCTTAAATATTTATTATATTATGTTTTTTAGTATTTGTTGTTATAGCGGCAACAGAAATACATCATCTGTGAAAATTTCAACTCTCTAACTATCATGGTTCATGAGATACAGCCTGGTGACAGACGGACGGACGGACGGACGGACAGACGGACGAACGGACAGCGAAGTCTCAATAATAGGGTTCCCATTTTACCCTTTGGGTACGGAACCCTAAAAATAACTAGTCCGCCATCTTGGATGATCCGCCATATTGGAATTAGAATGACGTCACATAGCTAAGCATGCATTGTCATCCAAAATAAGCGTGTATACAAATTTCAGCTCAATCGGTTAAAGATAACTTATCTAAAATTCAGTCGCAAGATTCCACCCGGACATACATACGTTGCAAGCTAATATAAAGCTTGTAATAATAAAAATGGGCGATGAAGGTGATAAAGATAGCGCATAACTCAAATTACATTGTTACTCTCATAGATATAATGCAAAATTTATAAATGTACCTAATCAAATGAATGTAACAATAGAATAATAAAAAATAAATGTGTAAAGATAATGTTCGGTAATTTTAAATTCATTTCAAATAGATCTTCGCTAATGACGGTAAAATAACTATAGTGAATGTTAATTTTCGTCGTGTACGGTTTCACAGAGTTCGTTGCCCTTCATCCGCCATATTTGACCATAGACTATGGAGTAGTGTTGTCGGTTAACAGAGCATGACCATAAATTACAAAAGCCTCCCATTTTGCTTGTAGTCAGTTTTGTGACGCATCAACTCGTTTTTATTCGCATCGACAACGGACTCGATTTGCTTTTAGTAGGTATTCATCATGTTTTGTTAGTTTCGCGTTTAGTTGAAAAATGTAAAGGAACGAACAAAAATACATGATGCCAATATAATAACTGATTTTATACGTGGGTGGATGTAGGGTGATGAAAAGCCCAAAGACATACTTAAACTTTTGCACGAGTATCGGGTACAGGTACAACTGAAGTTGTAGCATGAGCGCGCCAAGACTAGACTTATGTCACAAAATATGTGGATTATATTTCTTTTTCTCGTATCAAATAAGACAGAGAGCGACCGAGCCAAACCGTGACAGAAGTCTTGTATTGACATGAGTGCTGACACCACTGAATAGTATATAAATCGATCGTTTTGTGAATATTGGTTTGTAAATGTAGTTGTCTGGTCCTTCAGCCCACAACTTACTAGTCAGCAGTTCCTTCGGGTTTAAACCTCGTGATGCACAGTCTGCTGGATTTTGTACAGATCTCACATGTGCCCATTGACTCCCTTCTGTGACAGTTAAAATATCAGACACCCTATTGACAACAAAGGTTTGCCAGTTTGAGGGATGTTTGCTAATCCAAGCTAAGACCACCGTGGAATCCGTCCATGCAAATGTAGTGTACAGCGTTTAATATGGTAACAAACATACGCTCCACACAATACTTGTGACAAATATGCAAAGACACTGTTACATTATGATACTTAGATTTGTCTTCATTAAGCATCTACACTAGATATGAGCGTAAAATTGCCTTACGGATTTCTGACTGTGTATCATGAGTCTGGCTTCTACAAATGAATAAAGGACCTTGAAGCACAAAGCACGTTAGCAGATAATAACATTTTCACAAATACCAATGATAGATAGCCATAAGAATTGCTCTAAATTAAGTAATTAGCCACTTCTGGGTTGAACAAGGTCGATATACCCATTTATGTGTTATTAAAAATATAAGTTATAATATGCACCATATTGCTATTGTGAAATCAGTTGAAGGCAGTTAGAAGGGACTGCCGCAACGTGTTTTTCTTAGAAGTTCAGATAAAAACCACTTTTGTAATGTGATCGTATCAAAGTAGGTATTCGCAGTGCAATAATTTGATTTAAAATTTTCAACAATCGGTGGTGTTACAGTAGTAAGCAGTGGTAGCCGAGTGGTCGTACGCACGCCTTGCAATCAAAGTGTGCAGGTTCAAACCCCGGCTCGCACCTCTGGGATTTATGTGCGAATCTCATTTTCATCCGAGATTATCACTTGCTATGAAACGGTGAAGGAAAACATTGTGAGGAAACCTGCACGTCTGAGGGAACTTGACTAGTTCTCGATAGATGTGTGAAGTCTGCCAACCCGCACTGGGTCAGCGTGGTGGACTGTGGCCAGAATACCCCTCGCATTGAGTGGAGGCCCGAGTCCAGCAGTGGGACGTTAAAAAAAGGGCTGTCATTTGTTTAATTTGTCTGTGGTGTTAGCACGCATATCAAGACAAGACCTCGTGTCATGGATTGGCTCAGTCGCTCTCTGTCTTATTTCATACGAGATAAAGAGATGTAATCAACATATTCTGTGACATAGTCTTGTCTTGGCGCTCATACTGCAACTACTGATGGCGAAATAACTTTACCACGACGGAATCTTGTAACAAAATATGTCAAAATAGTCTAATTAACTTGAATTTATTTGTAATTAGATAAGACATATTGCTCACTTTTCCGTTAATATCATTGCAATTGTGCCTTCGAAGAATAATATATATTTATTAAAATAAATCTTATCTGCTTCTACGTCAACTTCTTCATACTTTAAAACAGAGTTCTATCTATTATTGTGTGTTTATCAGAATCTGAGCCTAAAACCCCCTCTTAATGAATGCGTCCGCCAGACATCGGTTCGGGATCGGTGGAGGAGGACCATCAAATCTGTCGTCGATTGCACATGACCACGACTGCTCTGCCAAGAGTACATCGACCAAGAAGAAGATCAGAATCTGTTTATTTTAATTTATGTAAACCATTGTACGTATGAATCGTCAAATACTTAAAGGCCTGTACTATAAATTTCAAATTTATAGAAATTATTGACAGATTTAGCAGCAGTGGTAGCCGAGTGGTCGAACGCACGCCTTGCAAATCAAATTATGCAGGAACAAACCCCGGCCCGCACCTCTGGGTTTCATGTGCGAATCTCATTTACATCATTACCACTTGCTATGAAACGGTGAAGGAAAACATCGTGAGGAAACGTGCACGTCTGAGAGAACTTGACTAGTTCTCGACAGATGTGTGAAGTCTGCCAACCCGCAGTGGGCCAGCGTGGTGGACTATGGCCCGATTCCCCTCGCATTGAGTGGAGGCCCGTGCCCAGCAGTGGGACGTTAAAAAGGGCTGTAGTTAGTTATTGACAGATTTACAAAGGCGTTGCAACATACTGTTATGTTATATATTGTTATATAACATAACAGTATTTATATATATATTGGCTTTGCAGTTTGTAAAGAGATAAGATATTTAATAAGCTTGTGAGTTAGAATCTATGTTGTATTATTACCACACAAGACAGTAAGCCGCGCTTGTATTTCACGAAAGGGGTAGGCAGAGGTGCACTGCTGCCTCTAGGACACCTCGAAAATTGTTGACGCGCGACTTCTGACGTCCCAGTGTGTCCAGTGCTTAAGTACATAATACATAGTGTAGGTAGACAATCCAATATTTAAATCAGCACAAGACAATATTATTAACTACAACTATAGCCCTTTTAACGCCCCACTGCTGGGCACGGGCCTCTCCTCAATAAGAGGGGGATTCGTGCCAGTCCACCACCTTGGTCCGGTGCGGGTTGGCAGACTAAAACTAGTCAAGTTCCCTCAGACGTGCAGGTTTCCTCACAATATTGTCACCGTTTCTTAGCAAGTGAAATCTCGGATGAAAATGAGATTCGCACATAAAACCCAGAGGTGCGAGCCGGGGTTTGAACCTGCACACTTTGATTGCAAGGCGTGCGTTCGACCACTCGGCTACCACTGCAACTATTATTATTAAAATAATAACCTATTACACTCCTAATGAATTCAACATCAATAACAGTAGAAATATCAGTAGCTTTTTTTAGATAGAATTATTCAAATTATAATGAGCAAGGTGACCGGCGAACAGGAATTCTGACATTCAACCTCTAGATAACCCGGGACGATAATGTCAAAGCCATTTCTCTGAAAGTGTAACGCTGGTGTGATAAGAACCGGTCCCAACACGTAACCTTGGGGAACTTATAGGGCAATACAAACGGAACGAATCGTAAATTTGATTTTCACTAATCTATTGTTGTAACTATAAAAAAACCGGCCAAGTGCGACTCGGACTCGCGCACGAAGGGTTCCGTACCACTATCTATAAAATCGCCAAAAAATTCACGTTTGTTGTATGGAAGCCCCCTTAAATATTTATTTTATTCTGTTTTTTAGTATTTGTTGTTATAGCGGCAACAGAAATACATCATCTGTGAAAATTTCAACTCTCTAACTATCGCGGTTCATGAGATACAGCCTGGCGACAGACGGACGGACGGACGGACAGCGAAGTCTCAGTAATAGGGTATTACTGAGACTTCGCTGTCCGTCCGTTTTACCCTTTGGGTACGGAACCCTAAAAAATCTAGCTTTACCCGCGACTTCGTCCGCGCAGACTTGGATTGTTTAATATCGTTATAAATTATAGCCTATATGTTATTCTGATGTATAAACAATAATACTGTAAAGTTTCTTCAAAATCTGTTCAGAAGTTTTTGCGTGAAAGAGTAAGAAACATCCATCTATCCATCCATCCTCACAAACTTTCACATTTATTTTAGTAGGATTTAGGACTGATTAACGTTACTAGTATTTTTATGGCCATATACACTGTTTCTTTTGCGTAGATTTTTCCATGAACGGTTGTATTGTTGGAATTTAGGAGCCATAATCATTTATTTAAAACTAAAGTGGCCTAAGATATTCCTCATAACACCAGTGAAAGTTCCGTCCAAATCAAATTAAATTGCGTTCTCTTAATAAGCGGCGTATATGCTTTCATATGCATTTAGAAATAAATGTTATTTTGTCATTACAAACTGACACTTCAATTTTATTTATTTGTATAGAAAAACAGAATGATGGTTCCTAAATTCTAAGCGTTCTAAGCTAACGGAATCGCGGGCACAGCTTGTATGTCAATATAATAACAAAAGGTGCATTCAAGGTTATGAAGACCCTACTTCACCCATCGACCGTACGAATCAAAAACTTATCTCGTTTCTCATACGTCCACGGGCAATAATAAATCAATGTTATAACGTTATTACGATACAGTCTAATTCTCATGTATGCAATTACTCTAAATTGCCTTCGTAAATGCTAAATTGCGATCAAATATATTTCAATTCTGATTCTGATAAAATTAACGCCTCAAATGTTGTTCGACCTTGATGTTTTTAGCATCTATAAGCCCGTAATATTTTGCCAATACTAAAACGAACTGTATTGACTCATTGTTAAAGCTCATTCTTCAATGAAACGTCATTTGTCAGCGCGAGCGAATTCCAACGCCTGGTCGCGTGGCTTTTACCACAGAAATTCAATCTTTATGTATTAGTATACACAGAGTTCGTTTTAGTATTGGCTAGAGTGCTGACGCGTGCCTCTTGATTGATACCCCACTGTGTCTGGGGCGTCAAAACTCATGTTAGAGAATAACAAAATGAACTGTATTTACTTAGAGAAATAGCCCATTCTTCAATGTATCAAAAGGGCTATACAAAATCTCGAATTATTTAGATGATAAATCAGCTTGGGATTGTACAGCTCCGGTTCAAAACAAAAATCTAAAAATTGCCTGTCATGAAGTGTAGCGTGTGTTGCCTTACTAAAGTGTTGTTATCTTATCATTATTATTAAAAGCAGTTCAAAACAAAATACTGGAGATATATGTACTTGTGTATTTGTAATAAGTTTTGGCGATTAAAAAAAAAGATCAGCCCTCTGAGTTTCTTGCCGGATCTTCTCAGTTGAGGTCGCGTTTTGATTCGGTAGTAGTATGTAAAAGAAAAAGAAAACTTAACAATTTGTAAGTGCCCCCATGGCCCTATACAGAATAAATGATTTGACTTTCTACTACTACAGCCCTTTTAACGTCCCACTGCTGGGCACGAGCCTCCCCTCAATGCGAGGGGGATTCAGGCCATAGTCCACTACGCTGGCCCAGTGCGGGTTGGCAGACTTCACACATCTATCGAAAACTAGTCAAGTTCCCTCAGAAGTGCAGGTTTCCTCACGATGTTTTCCTTCACCGTTTCATAACAAGTGATAATGTCGGATGAAAGTGAGATTCGCACATGAAACCCAGAGGTGCGAGCCGGGGTTTGAACCTGCACACTGTGATTGCAAGACGTGCGTTCGACCACTCGGCTGCCACTGATTTGACTTTGAATGGAATGATATTGAATGCATAAAAACTCAAAATCGCCCCCGTGCTCAGGGGGCTAATTGGTTGCAGCTTCAAATGCTGTCACCACATTCTAATACGATATCGATTCAATAAAAATATTCGTAAGCCAATATGCATGTATTATTAACAGTATACCGGAGCTTATTAACACTTATTAACGCTTATTAACGCTTATTAATGCTTATTACCACTTGCTGAACGGTGAACGAAAACATCGTGAGGAAACCTGCACGTCTATAAAAAGGCGTGTGAAGTTCACCAACCCGCACTGGGCCAGCGTGGTGGACTATAGCCCAAATCTCCCTCGTATTGAGGTGGAATGTGCCCGGTATAATGGCAATAGGCTCGGCCCCTGTTACATTGGGAACACAATACATCGGCGAAGTGTGGGCGCACCACAGTGCACCTCTGCCTACTCCTTCGGGGAATACAGGCGTGATGGTGTATATTTATTTATATTTTACATTACTATACTGTAGAGTTGGAAGACTGAGCATGTAGCCGCTATAGAAAAAAAAACATACGGGTCGAATTGAGAACCTCCTCCTTTTTGAAGTCGGTTAAAAAGGTTTTTAAATCAAGCCCATTTTAACGCTATGGAATCTTTTGAATCACTATTTACTTGTAAATTTTAATAAACAGATCATATCATATCATCACGCCTTTATTACAGACGTGATGCAGTAGTTATACGAGCTGGTTCTCCAGAAAGAAATATTGGTATTATTGAGTGTAAAATTTCACGAAAATCTCTTCAGAATCTGTCAACATTGTAACGAGAGTTCTCTTTTGTACCAACTTGACAAGTAGGCACGTACTTAATTTAAGTAGAAGAATAGAACTAACTTCTACTTTTTGGAGATAAATGTTTACAATAAACTCTATAGCAGAGTATAAATGTGGACGGATATAGAGCGAGAGGAAGACCCAAGAAAAGATGGATGGACTGTATAAAGGGCGATATGAATGAGATCGGAGTGGATGTCAGTATGACGGAAAAGCGAGATGAATGGAAGAAAAAGACATACTGCGCCGACCCCAAATAATGGGACAAGGTAAGGCAAATGATGATGATGATGAAACTCTATAGCAGATTTCATAGCTTCGTACGTTGTACATTGAAGGCTTATTAGTGAGGGCGCTGCGACGTGGGCGAACCCTTATCTTGGTATACATGCAGCTAATAGAAACACCTACGTGCGATGATATATGGCTTCGGGGTCGGCTGTACACCGTGACTTTTATGGGGTCAACATGCAACTGAGTTATGGCTACACGGTTTTGAGTTTAGCGACTGAGATTTTTTATAATGTTTTATAAAGCCCTGCTCAAAGAGTAGGCGACTGATTTGTGCCAATAACAAAATGAATTGTATTGTGGTGAAAAAGCATATTTTCAATGAAATGTCATCGCCGATGCAAGCGAATTTAGTCGCGCCAATTTTGCCACGGACATTAAACTTTATATAATTTGAAATAGAGTACATTTTCTAATTAAGTCAATTGAATTCCCTCGTCCCGATGCGTTGGTAGTAATAATCTCTCAAAATTTGTCTCTATAATAAGCTACTAAAGGTTACAGTTCCAATGTTTAGAAATATTGTACTACTGTTACATTTAAGACGTCGTTTTCTCTGGTCTTTTATACGTAGGTATAAACTACGAAGTATCATGCAACGAAAACCAGAAATTTCTTGAGAAACATGTGGTTATTCTTGAATAAACACTTAAACTAGGCGCCATGCAACTTCTAGGATTGTGACATATTATTCTCATGCGAATTTAGTAACTCGAGTTGCAAACATAATGTTTTTATCTGTTCATCCGACGGATTGGCATCTGACCTACAAGATAAACTCTGACCCGAGACGTATAAATAAAATGTTATCACATAAATATTTATCAGGGTAATTTGTATGCTGATCTGGGGAGTATTACATGCTAGTTCATCACCGCGGCTTCGTTCACGACTCTATATTGTTTTTCTGGACTTTCAATTCGATAAGTTTCTAGATTGATAGTAGAGGCAGACGAAAGCGTGCTATCTAAAATATTTAACTGGAAATTTTATGTTGCTATTTCTTATCTCGCCGGTCGAAATTGATGAAGATAATAAATAAGTCACTTTTGTGTTAGCACGCATGTCAAGACAAGACCTATGTCATGGAATGGATCGCTCGTTCTTTGTCTTATGTCATACGAGAGAACGAGACAACATCAATATATTCTGTGACATAAGTCTTGTCTTGGCGCTTGCTACAACTACTGTTTAATGTTGCAATAATAATTACTTCAGCTTATTGTGCCGAAACACATGCTTTGAACAAGAAAATCCCGAACAAGAACTAACTATAGCTACCAGATTATAGGGACCAATACCAGCATAAATCTATACAAATAAATAAAATTGGAGTGTCTGTTTGTAATATCAAAATAACACTTTTTTACAAATGCATATGAAAGTATATGAGATACCTATAACGAAAACGCAATTTTAATTTTTTTTGTCTGTCTGTCTGTTTGTTTGAGGTAAACTTCTAAACGGCTGAACCGATTTCAATGGGACTTTCACTGACAGATAGCTGACGTTCTAAGGCGTAACTTAGGCTACTTTAATTTTATAAAAAGCATTAGGGTTCCGCGGGTAAAACATAATACCCATATTTCCGGGTAATCTCCCTAAAGTCCACGCGGGCGAAGTCGCGGGCACAGCTAGTTTAGCCAATATAATCGAAACTCGAAAGTGAATGATGGCCGGGTTCAGATGTGATTTACGAAGTGTTATGTGACCAACGACACTATTATACTATATATCTACTGTTTATTGATAGACTTTATTAATGCGATGATTTTATATGATTGACAGTTACATGGAAATGATGCCTTTACGCAAATATGTTACGAAAATGTTGTGTTTTGATCCCGTGCGATTCCTATCGATGTTTTGCTATGTAACATCTACTAATGTTGTGGATTTTAACAAATATTGTCGTAACAACGGGAACTAGTTTCATATTATTATTCAGTAATAATTAAGCCAGAGAAATTTGCAACTATGAAACGACGATGAAAAATGTTTAAATGTACGCCATTTAAACATTTAAACAATAGATTTTATCAGATAGAGCTTCGGGCCTCTGGCGCCAAAACTCGCAGTCCATTTATTGCCCGTACTAATTCAAAATGTCATCGATGTTACGACGGAGTATTGACACGTGGCTTCTTTTACCACAGAAATTCAATCTTTATGTTTATTTTTAATTAATATACATAAAGATTTAAGACAAATTCTGTGTTAATACACAGAATTCGTTTTGATATTGGCATTAAATTCCATGCACGGGTCTGATCGCTCGTGTTAACCCAGAACTTAACTTAACCATTCACAGTGCATCATTGAAAATTTGCAACGATCACGCCATTAAAACGACATTTGCTTGATACACCGCAAATTGATAAGTGAGCGAAATGTCGGATAGTTACATTCCTGGCGGATGGTGTTCTCTGGCATACATAGATGACCCGTTAGCATAGACGGTGGTTCAGTCGTCGAATGACTAAAAGTCCAAAAGAGAAAACCAAATTTTGAGCTACAAGCGAAAATGCGGAAATCGATGTCTTTAGACGTTACGAAGACACGTAGATTTGTTTTTATTTATCTTAATAACTATACACCTTAGAAAAATAAGACCTAGACTACCTATAGATAAAACGCTTCGTTTTTTATTTCAACACACCCAATTTAAAGATACAAGCAAATATGCAGAAAGTGATGTCTGAAAATTGGGAAGGCATAGAGATTTGTCTGCATACGTGCAGATAACTTGATAACTATACATGTTAGAAAAATAAAACTAAGACTGGCAGATGGAGAAAATGTTTGGCTTTCATGTAGTAATTATAACTCACATTAGCCAAAATGTCACTTAACGGCCTTTAGCCTTTGGACAGCCGAGTTAGCCCCAAGCATTATAAAATATGACCTTAATCTAGAAAGTCTTACTATCATACATGCACAATTCTAATCTAATAAATAATAGATCCAGCGGCGTCTGATCACAATTGCAAGCGTGGTTTCGACACCATGATGTAAGTATCGTGCCTTTTATAAGAACAGTCATTACTTCACGTGACATAATGTGGGATTGGTGTGTGGCGAGTGATTATAAGTGAGAGCGGTGTGAGAAAGATTCTTAATTGAATTGAGAGCCTTATTTGTTTAACCCATTAAGCACCAACATTTTTCTATATTGCTGGACATATTTCTACAGTTTTTATTTTATTTATTAAATCTACTTAAAACCTAAATCTACTACTACTATAGCCCTTTTAATGTCCCTCTGCTGGGCACGGATTCAGGTAATAGACCACCACGCTGGCCTGGTGCAGGTTGGCAGACTTCACACATGTATCAATAGTTTAGAAAATATAATGATTTAACCGCTGTTCCTAGTAACTTGGTCCGCAAGCTTGCAAGAGCGTTGTGTGAGCGGGTCTGGTTAGCCGTCTATGGTAGATTCGTGTCAGTCGTATTGTCTAATATTGTATGTTTCAATTACTGTAATGGTTTATGATGTAACGTAACGTTAAGATCTAGAGATTAATTGTCCTCGAATCTAGCTCTAGAGTTCACGGCTCGGTCTAGCAGTTCAAACGTAGGCTGCTTGATTTACTGCTCTAAGTAGTTTCGGGTTTGTTTCCCGTTATCGGCAATTTTCGGAAAAGGCTTTTTGTAACTGAGATCACTCCCAGTCAAGGTGTCCATATGGTATCCATAGAACAAGAATTGTTTAGTTTGGGTTCATACGATGTGTCTGGCGGTGTATCAGAAGTCCGAAATAATAATTGAACCTGTATATCGCTATAAGGAGTGGAGCTATATGGCCCAGACTTTAAGTTAAAATTCTTAACTTTATTCTTTCATACAAATCTAGGAAATTCATTTTTTAAACAATTTTCGGTCGGCCCTTCGCAAAACGTGGACCAGCTGTTTATTTAAAGGTCAATGCTTCACACCCATTGTGACAAACCCCGCCCACAGCGGGTACTAGTACTCTAACACACGAGCCGCGCGGGGGTGGGTACAGGGGTGAAGCGGCGGCGGCACGCGGCCGGCCGGCGCGCGGCACAGCGGTGTCTTTGAGCGGCTTTGATTGTGTCGGTCGGCCGTTGCCAACTCGCCCACAGCGGTCTCTTTCGCACTCGCGCCTCTCTTTCGCACTCGTCGGTCATTGTAATTGACAGTAATTTTGATATTCTTAGGTAGGTATAAGAATGACCAAAACATTGGTAATGAAATTACTGTAAAATTAAACCGCCGAGAACCAAGCTTCCTTTAATGAAGGTAATTATGTAATTAGGTAGGTATCGAGACACCTTTTGTAAAACGCATTCATACATTTTATTTTTTGTTGCTAAATAGTAAACATTATTAAATCTTTTGTGGTTTGGTAGGTAGCTTTCTATCAAAATGAACCTGGTAGCTGTTTTATTTTTGATAATGACTACGCTGTTGGCCGTGAGCGGCAGCTTTACCGTAGGGGGTTTGTGCTATTGAAACTTGGGTTAGTGTGTAGGTATCTATCTAGGACCCCAGACGGCCTACCTACCTTACAAACACTATTTAGGTACTAATGAATAAGATGTATGACTTCTTTTTACAACAGGTGTCTAGGTATCTACCTAATTACGTAACTACGTTCTTAAGAAGTAGGTTGGTTGGTAAGGTTATTAAAATTGTAAATTAGAAGGTACCTACGTAAGTTTTCATTTAACAGATTTTCTTCACTAATTGTAATAGTAAGTAGGTATCTGGGTAGCGACTAGCGACCTTATCGAAGTTTTTAGTTGGTAGGTAGGTACGTAAGTTTTCGTTTAACAGATTTTCTTCACTAATTGTAATAGTAAGTAGGTATCTGGGTAACCACTTACTTAATTAAAGGACCCAATCGTCCGAGTAAAAACTGCTATAAAGATAATAATAGTAGGTAAGTATTTACCCGTGGCCATGTGTGCAGTGTATCAATCCATGGGTTTAATTGGAATTTATTCACTTCTCACATATCACAAAGAGCTAGGTAGGTACCTACCCACCTGCACACTTGAGTAAATATTACTTTCACGTTTTTTAGAAGACATAAAAGAAATCACAAAACTTTTACCGGTATTCCCTTTAGTCGCACCAATGCACAAAACCATCTCATAGTTTTCCGAGTTTGAAAACACTTCACTATTACGCGGAGAACGAGACATTTTTCGGAACACATGTTAACGCCTTGACGGATTGCAAGGAACTAAATATTTTGATTTACGTTATTATTATTAAATAAAAATATCAAAGGACCGCTCCGACATTGCACGAAGGCACAGTGTTTTACCGCGCTGCAGCGCTGGGCCAATCACCGCTGATGCAATATGGCCGATGATTTGTCATTGGACGTAAATTGACCTTGTGTGTGATATCTCCGCCCGCTAATGTTCACTACATTGACATATTCGCGGCCATGATTATTAGAGTAATCAAAGATTAAAGTCTTTCAGATATGCCAGACCAATTCTAATAATTGTCTACATCATTAGGTACCTACTTGTATTCTGAGAATTGTAGTGATTATGATAAAGACAAATAATAATAATAAAATAATATTTTTTTTCTTTTAATCAACTCTCACTATGTTTCAGTTTAAAAAGAAATCCGTTCACGAAAACTAAAACGAAAATGGATTATTTGCTTGTGTAGAAGTTTTACTTTACATCGATTTAAATGAAGTATGATTTTTTGTCATAGTTAGGTAACTACAGTGGCCGATTTTTATTTCTGTATTGAACTATGCTCGTAGGTAAAAACCTTGTGTCATATCTATCACTCCCTCATCATTTTAAAGCGAGTTCATTCGCCTCATCAGCTGATTTTTAGGGTCGCGGTGCGTAAGTTTTGACACCAACTTTGGACACAAATTGCTCAGAAACTAAATTAGTTACGTATATTTTGCTTGAACGTGTTGATTGCTTATCATCTGTCCTATATGGCCCCCAAGTATTATTTCGGACTTCTGATACGATCTGTATATTTAAGGTCAAAAGTGGCTCCACATGGTTCGTGTTATATTACACACGGCGCTGCAAGCCAGCTTGAACTCGCTCTCTCTCTCTCTCTCTGGCTTGAAACACTTCCGTGTGTCTAGATTATACACTTAAAGAGAAGCTATCAGTTCACTGATATTTTGAGATGATCTGTAAATACTGACTTGCACAGGGGATTCTTACTTTTGTCTCAGAACTGGTAGACTATGCTTGTATAAAGAGTTAGCGTAAGTGATCATGCTTAGGAGTGTCCTAACAAAACACAATACAACAAAATACTACCTATAGTATTTTAAATATTATTGACACTTACAAAGTAAAATACTACACCGATCTGTATTGTAGTTAAAACAGCATCTTTTAGTTTTAACAATCAGTATTACTAAGATAGCATTATCAAATACCTTGTTGAAGAATGTAGGCCACTTAATAAGTGGATGGGTGACCGCCTAACTTTTTCTATCAATGTTTTCGCAACAGACAATAGTTACTATGTTATACCAATTGAGTATGTTAAAGTGGTATCGTTGAAATTTCTACTTTATTACAATGACCATTAAATATAATATCAAACTGAGTATGCTGCAAGCGATCTTGAGAATATTTTTGAAACAGATAAAGCAAATAAATTTATTAACCGTAATTGAGACATGAGGTCAATTAATAAACAATCATCTTTATGGGTCACGAATTAGAATACAATATTAATCATCGCATCTAACAATACTATGAATTGCGTTAATTTTGCAATACCGTAATATCGACCCGAAAAAATAACTTTATGTAACAGTCAATAAAGTTTAGATTCAACTGTACTATCATATCAATCTAACACATTATCGCATGACGTGCATCTGTTATTGCAATGCGCTTGCGCAAGTGTGGCGTAACTGCGCGGATCACCTGTCACAGTGAATCGAATTAGATAGTGGTGACATCGGACGATGTATGGGTGTGAGCTGCGTCGGGGGGTGGGGAGTTGGGGGGAGCTGCATAAAATGATAGATTACATAGAAAAAAAATAATGTGATGTGTTGTTAATAGATAGGTAGTGGTAGCCTTGTTGGTACGTCTGCCTTGAACTTAAGGGGTGCAGGTTCAAACCTCAGGCTCGCATCTCTGGGACTTTCAAATTTCATGTGCAAATGTATATTTAAATAATGATTGCCACTTGTACGGTGAAGGGAAATGTCGTGAAGAAACTTGCCCGTCTATAAAAAGGCGTGTTAAGTTGACCAACTCGCGCTAGGCCAGCGTGGTGGACTATGACCCAAAGTTCCTTCGTATTTAGTGGTTATGTGCCCGGTAGAACGGTTATAAACTGGTTAAAGTTACATTGGGACCAAAATACATCGTCAAAGTGAGTGTGCCCTAAAGTAGACCTCTGTCTATCCCTTCGGGAAATAATAGCGTGATGATGTATGATTCGTTAAAAGATGCTAAGGTATATGTCAGTCCTTTGAATACAAAATCTATACTAATATTAGAAAGCTGAAGAGTTTGTTTGGTTGAACGCGCTATTCTCAGGAACTACTGGATCGAATTGAAATAAATCTTTTTGTGTTGATTAATCCGTTTATCGAGGAAGGTTATATAGTTTTACAGGTTATACATCATGAGCGCGGGTAAATCCGTTAAAACTATAAAGATGGCCGTGTCTGTACTAGGTACCTATATTGTTTCTTGCTAAAATCCTATTACTAGTCGACCCACTTACAAGAAGTCTTTGGAATTTACTGCACTTATCAGTAATATCTTATCGCGTACACGAGATAATGCATGACAAACAGACTCAATACACTTTAGTCTCGTTTAATTAAATATAGTTAATCTAGATTTTACGATGTCCTAAATATTAAATTTGAATTTCAAAAAATCTATTGTAATCAGATTTTTGAAGTAAATTACCGGAATAGGTACTCTAAATAATGATAGATATGATGTTGAAATAAAACTATTTTACGGATTCTATCGCGTTTATTTACTTTTTTATTTTCCAGACGTTTCGGCTGCTTTACAGCAAACCATGGTCACGGGGGGACTGAGGTGTTAGACGTCCTGATGTCATGGTAAATAACTGGGTACCCTCATATTTAGTTGTTGTTGATGTTCAAAGACTACAAAATAATTGGGATTCGTAGTAAACGTATATGTCGTCAACAGTGTCGACGGTAGTACAGCAATGAGTCAAAGTCGCAAAGAACTATCCTACTAATATTACAGCACTTTACAGTATTGGTAGCCGAGTGGTCGAACGCACGCCTTGCAATCGAAGTGTGCAGGTTACAACCCCGGCTCGCACCTCTCGGCATTATGTTCGAATCTTATTTTCATCCGAGATTATCACTTGCTATGAAACGGTGAAGGAAAACATCGTGAGGAAACCTACACGTCTGAGGGAACTCGACTAGTTTTCGATAGATGTGTGAAATCTGCCAAACCCGCACCGGGCCAGGGTGGTGGACTATGGCCCGAATCCCCCTCGCATTGAGGGGAGGCCCGGGCCCAACAGTGGGACGTTAAAAGGGCTTACAACAGCATTATTTTTTATACATCAGAATAACATATGGGGTATAATTCATAACGATATTGAATAATGGAAGTCACGGGTAGAAGCTAGTTCATTTAAATACATTGCTGGTTAATGCTTTTAATCTCATAGTGTGACACACAAGCACGCGGCGGATATATTAAAATTACTCAACCGACGATTAATCTCCTAAGAATCTTAATAGCTCAACCATCTTTAGATTTTATGTCAGGAAATAATACTATTTAAAGTATAGGACTCTTTAAGCACAGTTAGGAGGGTCTATAGCGCAATAATTGCGAATATTATATCAATTAACTGTACTGGGTATGATGGAGCGCTGGATTTTATGTTAATTGCTGCCTAGACCTTTATTTTGCCGCATAACTTCTCGGTAAGTTAATAAGGTAAACATTATGGTCAGTAATTTGAGTTTAACGGAGATACTAGTAAGTATATTAAGTTCTGCGGTAACTTTAAATAATGTTTTTAACAAAGAATTCGCTTGCGCATCCATCTTTAGTCTTTTTTTTTTTCATGAGATAGGGAGGCAAACCAGCAGACGTTTCACCTGATGGTTAGTGATCAACGCCGCCCATGGACACCTGCAACACCAGGGGCATCGCAAGTGCGTTGCCGGCCTTTAAGGAATGAGTAGGCTCGTTTCTTGAAGATACCTTTGTCGCATCGGTCCGGGAACACCGCTGCAGGAAGTTCATTCCACAGTTTGGTGGTGGGAGGGAGAAAATTCCTGGTAAATCGCACTGTACTGGAACGCCATTCAAACGCTTCATCACTACATATTATAAAACAAAGTCGCTTCCCGCTGTCTATCTGTCCCTATGTATGCTTAGATCTTTAAGACTACGCAACGGATTTTGATGCGGTTTTAATAGACAGAGTAATTCAAGAGAAAGGTTTTAGTATATAATTTGTCAAGTTTTTAATAATGATATGTGTTGGAGGTGGTGTTGAAAAAAAAGCCGTCTGGGAGCTTTCAACGAAAACCCTTTTGAGATATAATTTACTTTTGGTCGTGATGACCGACATCCACGCGGGTGAAGCCGCGAGCATCAGCTAATCAATAATAAATCACGTTACACCTGCGGCCTCAGTACGCCTGCCAAGATAAGACATTTTCTCACGGATCGTAACGTCATTTTTGTGGCAAAATCGTTACGTCTTATTTGCTAGCATGGCGTAAATATAAAATGGGTTTGACAGTTAAATACAACGTGTTTGACGTATGGATAAGATGTTATATCTTAAGTGCTAGCATGGGTTACCAAAATGTACCATAGAGACACGAATTTGACAGGTCAACGTAAAGAAATTTCTCACGGTCAAAGGCCGGTGATGAGAAAATAATTAGGCTGTAAGAAGTACATAAATATAGCATGTTATACACTATTATAACAAATAATACTTATTTTACTCTATCCTTCGCCAATATCAAGCGGACTACATGCAAAATTCTTCCGAAAACAAACACGTAAATTTATTTTCGTGTTCGACAAACAACAACAAAAAAGTGTAGAGACATTTCTATCTGTTTTATTTTCTTCCGAAAATCCCCATAATCCTACTCCACGTGATTTAAAATCCATATTTTACAAAAAATCTGTAGGTTTGAGGTTAGATTTTGTTTGGCATCATACTTTGCGTGCTTTTTGCCGTTTTACAATGTAAAGTTCTTTAAATTGGCAAATAAAAATAGTATAGTGCCCAAGAAATAAATTTTAAGCATAATACCACCGACCAAATGATAATACGTAAAGCTTCCGGCATAATAAAAAAGAATCTATGCCCAAAGATATTTTTAATCTGTGCATAAATAATCTAATATATTCTATGATGTGTATGCAGCATCTTTTTTCTTTGTAAAGCTCCGTCTCGCTCTATTTGTCATTTCAATGAACGAATGAACGAAATATCGTAAACTGTGAGAAAATTTTAGCAGGCTGTCTAATTTTAAACATCTTGGAAGCCATATTAGCAAATAAGATACGGGAACGCAAGTTGACAAGATGTTTTAGGGACTTGTGAGAAAACATCTTGGCAGGCGTACTGAGGCCGCTGGCATCTCAGATTCTTCTAAAGTTTAATTGCCTAATATGATTTTTAGTTCGAATATCAAAACCAATTTTGTTAAAAATCTGAGCGTATTATAAATTGAACTCTATTTTATGCCATTAGTTAAAGATTTAAGGAGATAAAAGATATGCATAAAAGATAAGGTTAATGTGATGTTGTATGTGTAGGTGAAGGAGGCTGCACTGGATTGAAACAACTGAGGAAACCTCCATCAAATGCACCGACGAGAGTCTAACCCTTAAATAAGATTTTAATCAATTTGTTTTGTGACTTGTGTATTAGTATAAATATTAGGTAATTTATGCATAATTTTGAAAGGATAAAATGAAATTTAGGGGATATATAACATATAGACATATATATAACAGTGGTAATACGATGGCAGGTGCGATTACTTAAAAGTACCTATATAAACACAACAATAATTGATTGCATTAACAATATACGCTGCAAATTAGTATTTAGTGAGTACCACGAATGACTGCGATTAACATTTCCACGCCCTCGGCATTTGTTAGAATTACCATAACTATTAGTAACCTAATTCACCCTTGGTAACCTATGTAACTATTGCAGGTATCCTTACGAACCGTTTTTGGATAAAGGAATTAAGATTTGTTGATGAAATGAATTTTGTTAAGTTTT
Source organism: Ptilodon capucinus (assembly GCA_914767695.1). NCBI lineage: Eukaryota > Metazoa > Arthropoda > Insecta > Lepidoptera > Notodontidae > Ptilodon > Ptilodon capucinus. Next base: position 905,409 of record OU611828.1, read on the forward strand.
TATCAAATTGTATTTTCGGTCTGACAATTTGAATATACATGAAATCAACACCCTTGATACAACTTCCATATTTTTGTCACCACAAAAACCAGGTACGAACGAGACAAAAACCCATTTGGCCTCGAGTTTAACCAACAATGGCATATCAAATTCTCGTCACAGTGGCTGGTTCGGTCAGGAACTGTGACAATTCAATGGTTGAGCACCTCTGGCCGTTTGTGATTTTGATGCGGCGCGTGGCTGACAACCAATCACAGCGGGCGGTGAAGACAACGTTTCAGTTCTTGTCAACATTTTTAAGTTTAACACCATTATTAGTGAATCGTTAATAGTTTCATTATTACGTGAATGTAATCTCTGAATTTTAATAAATACAAACATCCAATAAAAATATCGACGTAATAGTAAACGGGGCAAGCACTCCATCCATGTCACATTTAATATCGTGCAGATTAGCACTCTTAATTTATAGTAAAAGAAAACGTTGACATATCCCATGTTCCGTCGTGGCGCGCGTACCTACAGCAAACGTAAATTATCGCGGAATGTTAACCTGAAAATAAGTATTATGATTTAACGGCGTAATATCGAGTTACCGGAAGCCATATCATAAAGCCTTGACACGAGGATTAGTATAGTATAACGTTAAACATAAGCATTTATACATTTACTGGCAGTATATTTAGGTACCATTAACACGATAAAGCCGGTTGCCGAATATTTACGGACTTAATGGGTTGAATGTGCTCAAAACAGGAAGGTTTCGGGAATCCTGTAATCTGCACATTCATGTACACCTTAAGAAAGGATGTTTGAAATTTGAATCATAAACTAGCTATGTTTACGTCTGAAAGTAGTTTAACAGAATTCCAGGCTGTTTATTTATGTACATAGCGAGAAGGTATTCGGTTAGGTTTATCTAAATCGGATACGATTAATTAATGGGTGTGGAATGCTTCGCTTGATCTAAATACCAAATGGGTTTTTTTACGGAATCTTGCTCGTACACGGTTTTAGACCAATTTATTTCTGGCTCCTATAATAATATCATCGGTATATCGCCCGCCAGACAACACATCGAGGGGTGAAAGTCTATTTCACTCAAGCGACACTTTTGGGCGATATTGACTTATATAAACTTTAAACGTCCCAATGCTGGGCACGGACCTCCCCTCAATACGAGGTGGATTCAGGTCATTGTCCACCACGCTGGCCCAGTGCGGGTTGGTAGACTTCACATCTATCGAGAACTAGATAAGTTCCCTCAGACGTGCAGGTTTCCTCACGATGTTTTCCTTCACCGTTTCATAGCAAGTGACAATCTCGGATGGAAATGAGATTCGCACATCCCAGAGGTGCGAGCCGGGGTTTGAACCTGCACACTTTGATTGCAAGGCGTGCGTTCGACCACCCTGCTACCACTGCTAACTACATATTTAGAATCAGCCATTTTTTCTGCATCGAATGAGTATGGTTTTCTGTACTTTACAAAAATGTCGTTTAAGTCAAAAAGCCTTTCATCCCTCGACATAATCATCGTATGATCCCAAACTATGCAAACCTCGCACTATGGGTACCATAAAATGCGCTGGGGGCGATCCCAGTTACACCAACACCAGGGGCCCAATTTTATCTTGATAGACATTATCTCTATTCGAGATGTGTCGGAAAAAACTAAAAAATACTACCAATTTGACGTTATTTTTTCGACATATCTCGAATAGAGATGGATGTCTATCAAGCAAAAATCGGGCCCCAGAGCAATGACGTTCCAAAGAGCCATTTCCGAAATTTGCTTCAGACGGAAATCAAATCCACAACCATCCGGTCAACTAGACCATGCGATCGTCAACCGCTTTAATCCAACTTCACACAAATCACAGATTATTGAAAATCCGTAGAACTGAATGCGTTTTAGATTGATTTTATGTTCTACGAGAGTTATAATTAAAGAAATCGTGACTAGAATGGATGGCGCGCGGTTAGCTGATTTGCATTAAATCATGGATCTAGATAGGACAAGCCTATTGGCTGTGTGATTGGTACAGTTTATTTAACACAGAAACAATTATTGAGTTGATTGAATTTATTTATTGATTTATTTGCTGCTTTTATTATATACCTATAATATTTTGTAACATCTTGATCAGAAATAAATATGTTTATCATATAAAAATGTGTAATCTCCTTGACTATAATTATTATATCAGTTTCTTTCTTTTTTGATTGCAGTGGTAGCCTCGAGGGCAAGAACCCCTGCCTTGAACGTAAGGGGTGCAAGTTCAAATCCCAGGCCCGCACCTCTGAGATAATTTTCATGTTCGAACGTCATTTTCAACAATGATTACCACTTGCTGAACGGTGAAGGAAAACATCGTGAGGAAACCTGCACGTCTGTAGAAAGGCGTGTGAAGTTCACCAACCCGCTCTGGGCCAGCGTGGTGGACTATGGCCCAAATCTCCCTCGTATTGAGGGGGAATGTGCCCGGTATAATGGCAAATAGCTCGCCCCCTATTACATTGGGACCAAAATACATCGGCGAAGTGTGCGTGCACTACAGTGCACCTCTGCCTACCCCTTCGGGGAATACAGGCGTGATGATGTATGATGTATTAGTTTCTTTTTTCTGTCAACTTAAGGCTAGTACTACGTAGTGCCAACTTACATGGAAGAAAAAGTGGGCGCAACTCTTACAAGCAAAATACCATTATCGAAATCTGCAATATAGGCGTGATGATGATGTATATATTTGTTTTCTGTAAAAACCTACAATGTGTTATTTATCACAATTTTCGTCACAGCCTGCATCTCGGATAATCTTATCGTTAACGTCACTCCACGCAAAACCCATTTTAAAAACTATTTTATCATCACAAGACCAGCTCAACGTTATACCTTTGTGTGTCGTGTAATGCGCGTTATCTTGTCCCAATTAAGAGGTCAACGTACCTGAAACAGAGAGACAACAATGTAGATAAGAATATGGTAAGTAAAAGCAGAACACAAACACTCCGTACCATTATCTATAAAAACGGCAAAAAAATCACGTTTTTTGTATGGGAGCCCCCTTAAATAGGGTTCCCGTTTTACCCTTTCGGTACGGAACCCTAATAAAATGTTCTGCTGAGTTGAACTCAACGGGACTGTTCCCATAAGTCCTTGTAAAGCTCTCCAGTGGTGTCAGCACGCATATCAAGACAATGCCTCAGTCATGGATTGCCTCGGTCGCTCTCTGTCTTATTTCATACGATAGAAAGAGATATAACATAAGTCTAGTCTTGTGTACTACGTAATCAAATCTATGGACTTTGCTTAAAATGCGTGGGACATCTCATGGGAACTGCATAGTTTACACACGATGTACTTGACAATTATAGATTTTCAGAACGAGCGAATTTAGAAAATGGACTCTTTGTAAACATACATAATGATTTAATTTCTATGGTAAAAACTACAAGACCACGTCTCAAAATTCTTTAGCGCCATTGATGACATTTCATTTCAAATGAAAATTTGACAATGACCTTTTTCTATGGGTAAATAAAGTTCGTTTTAGTATTGGCAAAAATTTAGTTGCACGCGTTTGGACGCGCCTGTGACCGCAACCAAAGCGTTAATTATTTATTTTATTGTTTCAAGGAAGAGTTTTGTTCTTATAATAATTTACAACTCATTAATTAATATCTTTCTTTATCATCACCTACCACCGACTCATAAATTGAATACAATAATCATAATTTATGTGACACGATTCCGAAGAATACGTTCCCACGAAATATTTACATAACAAACAATAATATTTCCAAACACAGATAAAGCAAATTGTTCCGATTGTTTTATCAAATTGTAAACACAATTATTGTTTATGTACAGTGATGTTTATATTCGGTGGCACTCGTTTAGATAACGGGTCGGCTTCTTTAGAAGTTAGCCCCCTTACCACCTGCCTTGCTGCAAGATTTTTAATAGTACTTTCAGTTTTTAATAGTTAACTCAGTAAACTATTGAAACAAGGTGGTGTAAGGCGTCTGAGCTACAACAGTTTTTTTTAAAGGACTACGCTGTTGGCCGTGAGGTGGCCTTTACAGCTTTACCGGAGTGGCGAGCGCAAAGTGCACTCCAACCAAGGCCTTAAGGGCGGAAAAAGGGTGGGAACTAGCTCAAAGGCGCCACGGAGGGCACGACCTCGGCTTGGGCAGTTACCGTGAGGGGAGAGGTAGTGACTGCGCTTCTAGGTGCAATGATGCACTTAAGCGCGGAAGAGGGGGTTCCTCGACCTCGCCGGCGAGATCGGTGTCTGTTTGAGGCTGGTGTGGGTGTGTGGGTGGCCCTCTCGACGCCCGGGTCGAGGAGGGCGGTGATCGTGATTACAATAGTACTACAATCATCGACCTATACGATAGCCTTACAATGAGTTCTCTAAGAGTCGCAGTCGCAAGTCGCTAGCGACTGCGTAAAGTCTGTAAGTATTTTTTTCGTCAACCCATCCAAAGCTAACAATTCCCGAAGGTTTTTTTCCAGTCTCCAACGACAACTTTTTTTTCAAAGTCGGTAAAGCTCCGTGTGAACAAAGAAACCAGAGTTTACCGCAATCCGGTGTACAGTTACCCGACACTAAAAAGTAAGTAATGGTATTACCACACTTAATAACCCGCCATAATTGTAATGGCTACCTTATAATGTCAGTGATACCATATTACACAACGATTATTACACGATTTCATAGAATTGAGAGCGTTTTGGAGTTTTGTACCGAAAGTGTTCAGTTTTGGATTTCGCGGTAGCGGCCATTGAAGTTGCCGCTACTGATGACCTTTAACCTCTGTGTTTCGCTTAGAAATACTTACGTTTTGAATAAAGTGACCTTTGGCTCAGTGGGTACGGCCTTGTGTTCCAAAGCTCGTGGGTTCAAATCCCGTTGATGAAAGCGCACTAATGTAGATTTTCACATTAAACCATCTGCCGAGTACGGAAGCGCTCGTGACGATCAAAACCTGGATGGGTAACCGCTACTGGCATATACTACTGAAGCTTCTGATCTTCGGAGTGTGTATTGTATAAGTAAGTAGTCCTCCTGTTACATATTGAACTAATCAAATGAAGAACTCGTAAAGCCTCCGACACACTGGGGCGTCAGAACAGGCGCGTCGAAATTTTGCTAATAAAAACTAACTACAGCCCTTTTAACGTCCCACTGCTGGGCACGGGCCTCCCCTTAATGCAAGGGGGATTCAGGCCATAGTCCACCAACCGAAGTCTGCCAACCCAGTGCGGGTTGGTAGACTTCACACATCTATCGAGAACAAGTGAAGTTCCCTCAGACGTGCAGGTTCCTCACGATGTTTTCATTCACCGTTTTTTCGACGCGTGAGGACGGCTCTTTTTAACCGACTTCAAAAAGGAAGAGGAGGTTCTCAATTCGACCCGTATGTTTTTTTTTAACACAAATTATCAATCTTTATACAGAATCTTTCAAAAGTCCGAAATAATACTTGGCCGTCTGCATGAGTATCGAGTTTACAACTGAATGGTATAAATATTTTATCGAAATTCGACCATGTAATTTTTTACGTCGACAATTTCTATAACTCGAGACCTATGTACAATTTGGATGTTCTGTTTTGTGAATATTGGTAGTCGCCTTTCATAAGTATAGTTTACACTGCTGAATAGGGTTACGGACCTACCCATAGGCCAGAACATCCTACCTGTTACAAATATTAAAAGGTCACCTCAGAAACTATGATAGTTAGGTATAAACTGTCTTCACTAAGCATCTACATATATTTTCTTAGAATAGTATTTCAGACTTCACTTTTATTATTTGTTAGTACCCTCATTTTTGTATATATCAGTATTTTTGGCGCAACGCGCACTGTTCGTTTATACGGTCAGTCTGGAATAGAACTCAAATCCCGCAACACGTTAAGGCTCTTAGAAATTACCACGGAGCTGTCAGTGTAAGCCCTCGCCGCTATTATTCTGTTGCTTATAGCTCGTCCCATCAAGTATCGAAGGTGCTGGACAAAGTGAAGTGATCTCCATAAAGAAGCAGTGCTCTCGCTAAGTTGAAGATCCAGGAGGACGTGAACTTAGACTATCTCCAGATAACAGTGCAGCATTATCAGGTCAGTCCCTTGCCTAGTAGATAAATTACTCTGTACCCACTGTACATCCTATGGAATAATTCCCCGCTAATTAAGTTTTCTATATCCCACTAGTTTTCGTTTTGTATTGTTCAATCGACTAGTGGCCCTCACACTGTATATATTGACACACAGTACGCAAACGTTTTGTCGCATGAGTTTTAACGCCACTGTGTGCGCGGGACTTAACTACTCCGCGAAACCATTTCGCAAACTGAAGCGTACAATTACAACATATCGATAAAAATAACACGGCAGTATAAACGATATCGGCGGCGGCGGCGACGCGTATCGCGATATCATATCTGATATCGAGTGTCAACTTTCTACTAGAACTTTCCATTTGAGACAGATGTTGGGTGTACCACGTGGTGGGGCATTATGAGACAGACGCGAGCGAATTCACTTACTGTTCTTGAAAACTCACTGACAATATACATAAAGATTAAAATTAAATGGCTGTTGCGAAACTGCGCCTCGCGAAAAAATGCGATCGCAAAATTGAACGTTGAAAAATGTGCTTCTTATGTGAGTTAATACAGTTCATTTTGGTATTGGCACAAAGTTGCTCCAACGTGTCTTTTAGCGCGATGACCGCAACTTTTAAAAAAGTTTTAATCTTGCGAGCGATCTTCGAGCACTACATAAAACTAATTTCTAGACAAATATACCTAACACCGGCCGGATTTTCTTAATTAGGTGATGAAAAGTTTAAATAGGAATAATATTTCTATTAAGGGACAAATTCAATATCTTCATAATTATTTTAAATGCCTACTATCTGAGAATATAGGTGTCATCATTTCGCTCTGATTTATTACCAATTTTCAATCAATCTTACTTGTTTATACATTCCCAGTTCAGGGTATAACGGCCTCGTAGGCAACGCGCGAATGAAGCCAAACAGAGCAAGGCCGCAGTGAAAACCTTTACGTAAACGCCAAATCCGCTTTAGTGACGATGAATCTAGAGCGGATGGCGTCCCTAAGTGACGGAAACAAAGACAGTTTAATAACAGCGGGATTGAGGTAAGCATCAGAAAAGTCATTTGACAAAATCTTACTAATTACATAATTGATGAAATCAGAAAACAGAACAATTTGGGATATTCGATATTTTTGTTAGTAGGCTGCAATAACAGAGATTCACTTGACACACCTCCGAATATTAAAAAAAAACCTGGGTGTAGGTCGTATCCCGTGGTTCTGGACCATCATGATTTGTTTTCCAGAAGACGGAGTAAAATAGTGAACAATTGCATCCCTATCCAAGTAAAAGATACCCATAAAACGGATAGAGAAATGGATCTTGATATCAAAACAACACGAGCCACTACTCAACCATAGCATGTCCTAATGAACCTAGAAACGTGGACAAAGTCCGCCAGATGTCGCGACCTCGAGACGGAGAAACACTAGATCTGATAATACTATGGAACTTCAACGCATTTCAAAGATAGCAATCGGACAGTCATTAGGAGATGACACACTTTAAACAGATATGAACAAGCCGATCCCAACTATGTAGAAAATAGCTAACGCCCACAAAGTATTTCGACTGCGTGTCCAAGGGCTATAAAATGCAGAGAAGTCTAACTTTCCAACGAACTATTGACCCAATACATGATTGCACATTTTTGCACCTTCCCAGATTGAATCAATTGGTAAGACGAAGATTCTAGATGTAATTAAAAGCAAATGGACTTTTCAAATTTGAAGAAACATTTGCAAAGATACATTTGATTGAGTTTTTCCTCGTAATCTAACGTCCAATCTTTTCTGCAATCGTTTCTATTAGACCTATTGACATTTTATGAGGTTTAAATGTAACAGAAGATATCTTAAATTCGAAGGATGATCACCCCTTTTACCATGTGAGTCATGACCGATTTTACAGTATTGTTACAAAAATACTTTAATTTAACACTAAATTTAGTACGAAAAGTAATATCAAAACAATACTATTGAAAGATGTAGTGGTAAGGTCCCAGGTTTGACAATTGCACCTGAATACAACCTATATTGACAGTTAACAGTGTCAACACCCCCTCTTTGACTTTATACATGTCAGATAGGTTCAAATGACCCACTTTACAGATAAATAACTTCGCGTGGGCCTCAAATAGCTTACGTGGGTACTGATCTAAGTTTGGAAGTAATAGCGACAGTAATCCTTAATGTTGAGTGGGCGATAATCTTGAAGATCAACTAATTTGCATAACTATCTTTTGCTCAAGTTAGACTGTGAATTCTAAGCAATTGGACTGTCAAAGTAACAGTACGGTGCTCGTTGACTAGATGTAGGTAATCCTAATATGGTAAGTAGAGTATCTACCTAACGCATGAGTAAACTAATGCAGGAATGAACGAAGGATATCTTAATATGATTGTGTACGCACATGTCAAAGTTTACATTCTTTTAGCAGAATTGTTTTTATAAAAAATATGCAAGTATACAATTGCAAAACTAAATGCGTCAATGCGATTAATTCCGTGAATCGTTTTAATCAGTGAAAGGATTATGCAAGTTATGTAACGTGGAAGGCAGGACTTCAAAGAGCAATACATTCTGGCGGCAAGGATAAACAGCTATTAAGCGGCTTCCTAACGAATAAAACCTTTAATTTGTGAAAGTTCGATAAAATTAATTCAGATCGAAAGTAGACGTAAGAAAGAAATCGCAGTGATAATTTGAAGTCATAAGATTTTATTACGAACTGGAACGCTTTGACTGAGATTGGTAGCAGAATGAGTATCTTAACTTTAGGTATACAATAACTATACGAAATGCTAAATTGAAGAAATGTTCAAAACTAACGTTAACAAACTATTCGTCAGTTGAACCCATAATTTTAAAACTATTTCAGCAAACAAAAATGAGACAGAGGCACCTGATGAAATTGAAACCCATCATGAAAATAACACACGTACAGAATTCTGCCAAAAGCATATTGGTAATATAACCACGCAATGAACCGACGAAACAACGAAAATAAACCACAAACAGCTCACAACATACAAAAGCAAGTACACGCATAATCCAAATCTGAAACCAGAACTATAACAGGAGGCTGGAGGTACCATTAAAGTATCAAGTTTATCGTCCATCGAACCAGCAGTGGCAGACAAAATAAACTTTCAAGGGCAACGCACTGAGGCTATATTTAATTAAACCGAATAGCGGGTAATAACCGCAACTGTTATTTAGATTTAGACAACAACCGCGCTGGAAATAGGCTGAAGTTTTGCGGCAGATGATGTTGCTCGCTTTTGTTACGTCATGAAGATGATTTTAATTGTAGTTTGTGATATGCTTCCATTAGCGTTGGAGCGTTGAGAGTTTCAACCTCCACCAATGTTACAAGACTAAATTGATAAATAATGATATAAGTTTTATTACTCAGTTTATGACTCAACTGGGCCAGTTAACAAGCATGATCTTTGTAATAAAATCTGGAAATTGTTAAATTTATCTCTCGTAACTCAACAAGATTCCGGAACACGTTACCCCGTAAAACTAGGTGATTTACGCTTAATTTATATGAAAAAGCAAATGAAAACTAACGAAGTTCAGTAAACTCTTAAACAGTAACATTAACACCGCCCACTATGTGCTAATTTGACTACAGAGCGTTCTCTGTTTCTTTTAGTAACACACTAAACGGCGTAACACTTAAGTGTGCGTATCAGAAACTTAAGGAGCGGCGAGTCGCTTCCGATTTGAGTAACTTGGACCTTATCAGACCAGTTACACCACATCCTGCGTTTTTTTCACTCATATTTGGTAAATGAAAGTAACCAGATGAAAAGTTGGGTAATTAGGTTAGTATACAATATGATGAATGCATGAGCTGATTACTAATATAAAATTGATAATCACAATTATTGATTAAGAAACTTATCATTGTTGTAGTAACGTGTTCGACATTTTTTTTTTCAAAGGAGAACTTATGCTAATTTTTATTTTGTTACTGCCAATATTATTATTAGCAGTAACAACAAAAATTTCTTAAAATATATGAGCTAGCAATGCGCCTTGAAGCACACCACTTAATTACACAAAAAAAAAACAAATACTCATAAAAAAAATGTGTATCAGTAAACCATACCACTTCTCACTAACTCATGAATTATTACATATTAGAAGATTCATGTTAGGCTTTCTAAGAAACCTTTGACTCAGTCCCAATGCTTCAACGTCAATCGAATGCTAAACAGTGTTCCATCCATCTTGCGAAACCAAGAAATGCGGCTATGATCAATCACTAGAGCTACCAGAGATTAAGTTGGCAAATACTTGGGCATTAACCTCAGTCATTTGAAGAGTTATTGATGTTACACGCCTATATGCTGTAGCACTGAATCAATCATTACTAGAAGTCGCAGGAACGGAAATGATGGGTGGGTCTTCGAACGCGGCATGTTAACCTCGACGCGTTGTCAAATTCAAAAGAACAAGAATTCGGAATATTATTTAGATTTATTTGGCAATACCTTGTTATTGAGAATTGAGATGTGTGAAGTTTACCAACTCGAATTACTCAAAAAACATGCTGTTTTAAAAAATGGTTTTATAGTTAATTAAAACTTCACTCAGATTTAAATTATCTGACCGTTATAGGTTTTTTTTGCGAAATAAATGAAGTGATGGAATTCAATCCTATCCTAATGGACAATTGATATATTTTGACATTTGTCGTGTCCAATCATGACGTAATCGTCAAAGTAAGAACGACAGTGATAACAAACAGCACGATATATCGAATTTGCTCATGGACGCCAAGACATCAATTTCAATTAGAACGTTAGCAACTATTTATAGCGGTTAAAGTTATAAGCATTTTCAGGATATATTTCACGCGTTTCGCATTCAAGAAGTATTAGCCGGTCGCATAATGAACTTGAACAGCACAATCTGAGCCTAGGTCTAATGATAAAACTCAACAATAAATCTTCATTAATCAGGACCAGTTTAACCCAGAAAGTGGAAACTGTAATCTTGGCGGGCTGTATAGAGCTCGTTTATCATTGGGACCTCGAGGTTGAGCTTCTGAATAAGCGGTAATTGACGCCATGGAATAGCCTTTACGCCTTGCACCTTCTGGGAGCAAACGAATTTGTTTTTATTTACTCTGTACATAAATATTGTATTTCTAGTACAAAAGCCACGCTGCCACGCGGCTAAATTCACCGGCTACATTGATGACATTTCATTGCAAAATGTACTTGTTCCATGTGTTAATACAGTTCATTTTGGTATTGGCAATGTGTGATTCGTGGGCATTGGACGCGACTGTGGGGCGCAAGCCACTTGAAACAGATGATACAAGATTTATTTACATAGAACCGAAAGATTACGAGTTCGTCATGGAATTGTACTCTGATTTAATCAGGCGTGCTACCAATGCTATTTTTGTACTTGAAAGATTATGATTTTCCCAACCCACTTATTTCAAAGCCCCATGTGGCCACGTAAACGCGGTAGCATGACACAAATCATTGCATCTATGTAGATTAATGGCTAACAAAACAGCTTTTTGAGACAGTTAAGTCTTTAATACGGCACGGTAGCCACGAGCTTGACTACAGTAGGTATATTACCCATGGACGAAACGCTTTATTTGTGATCTGTGAAAGTGTTTGTAATAAATAATACTATTGTAAGGTTATCACATTAATAGTGGTCATGTGAACCCCTCCAACTAAGCTAAATGCACTTCTGGATTGGGATTGTAACATACTATTGGCTGAATAGAGATTCAAATATATAGGTAGGTCCATAAGATTCCACGAAACTCTATTTTCTGTAAAGCCTTAATAAGATATTTCTTTGTCAGTTTGTAAATACTTATTGTTGGATTTTAACCCCGATTAAGTATCCGATATTTTTAAGTAGTTACTTTATTGAAATAGTCATTATTTGCCATCTAAAAATATGCTAAGTTGTATACAGACTTATTTCGCCATATGATATGCAAAGATAAGGTGAACCTTCGCAAAACCTACTGCTAAGAAGATATTCAGGATAGTCTATAGATAGACAGATATAAAATTGATGAGATATGATATTGATGCAATACTTGATAAATAATTTTGATAATAGAAGCAGAGAGATAAAATGCAAAAAGATAAACACAAAACACGACGTAAAGTAGCAACTAACTACGTGTGGTTTTTAGTGGGAATCGAAGCTGAACCAATACCCTCGGCCTACCATTTTCACTCAAAGCATAGGTTAAAATGAGGATGGTACAAAAACGTTGAAACGGCAAGATAGTGAGCACAGACAGATTTCTGTACAACCAAAGATAACAGTAACTCATACGCTGCAGAACCGTAACTCACGGCACAATTAGGGCCACTCGAGGCAGTTATTAAGGAAGTGGGAGCCTATAAATCTGGACAGACTTCATATATTGTTCGATGAATGGACTGGGCGATAGAATGAGCGGATATGTAAGGTCTTGTCGAACGCCTGTGTGTCGATGGCATACTGCAGGGTGAAGACATAGTTGCGAATTAATTTATTGGTACTAATGCAGTTATGAATGCCGTTGCATATGTTATTTTGCTGATAGTTGTTGGAGCTGATTTATTGATATTGGTACTGTGCCTTCTTACGAGTTGTCAATACTTTCAAGTGATACAATATTAGGTATAATGTGTGATGAGGGTACTAGGTAAGAAAGTTTAGATAAAGTATTATCATTTGTTGAACGGTAAAGGAAAACATCGTGAAAGTTTCTTCAGGATGTTTTCACGATGTCTTCAGATTCTCTTTGGACATGCAAGAGCTTGGACGTCATAAGCCTTCATCTGCCTTTGTTCTCGAACATTCTCCAATCCACACTGAGGAAGTTTAGGGGATTGTAACCCGAATCCCCATCGCATTGACGAGTGTGCCTGCAGTTTAGCTTGCCCTTTTATTATATTGGAAACATGTATTTTACATAGGCGATGTGTGGGCGCATCGCAATGCTCTCTAACCTTTAGAAAATGTGGGCGTACTGATAATTGACACAGAAACACTGCAACCATAAAAGTAACAGCGTCTAACACTATTCTAATAGTTTTAACTTCTCCAACCTATTTTACTAACTACAGTTTTCATCTTTGTTAGGTTTACGATTACAGCTCCGGCTACATTAGGACAACAAAACGCGTGCGACAAAAAATATGCCATTACTCAATGAACTGCACTAACTCATAGAAAGATGATCCTTTAACGAAATGTTATCTACAGCGCGAGCGACCTCTGACGCTTGGTCGCGTGACTTTACATAATTTTTAACTTTACGTATATCGAGACAGAGTTAGTTCTAGAATTGACCAAACATTGACGTGCGCTTCTTGACGCCCCAATGTGCCCGGGGTTTAAAAGTTTTATAGTTTTAAGCCGGATTACAGTTTCACAATAATATTGAGGTTGGTAATAAACAAATTCTACTTTGCAGTGTCTGCTATTTCTAACACATTTCCCATTTGTATGGTACATGCTACAATGTTAAATCTCTAGACTCACTGAGGCGTCAAGACGCACGCGTCAAAGTGTATGCCAACACCAAAACATACTGCATCAATATACATTAAGGTTGAATTTCTTTGGCAAAAGCCATCCGACCGATGATATTTCACTGAAAAACTATCTTTTTCTATGAGTCAACACTGTTCGTTTTGGTCATCTGCCATCTTTATCTCTGTCATCACATTTTTTTTATTTGTGTATTTATTGAATTTGTCCTTACTATTAATTACTCGACATTAATAATTGCTAATCGCAGGTGCAGCCATTCCTTATCTTAATCCATTAAAATTCTATCATTTCGTAACAATAAGAAGAGTTAATAGTTTGATTTGGTATGAGCAATAATGTTGACGCGCGCATTATTACTCTATGTGCCTCGGCGTTAACGCTATGCCCGTAGTTAGCATAACGGTTCATAATGCCTGCGTTGGACACACGCGTTATATTTCACAGGCGGGTCTCCGGTCTCCACAAGGTCGCCTACTGTGCCTGTCACACGTTCCTTGGTTTAGGAAGTGGTCCATGGTAGAAGGTGGAATCTAGTACTTTAAAGCTATCAAACTCTTCTGAATTATTATCGCCCTGCTCAATAAAAGTGTATTCTGTATGGTGTCCGAAATATATAATAAACTGCCGAACAATATTAAAAAAGTCAACAGCTTATACTACTACTACTACAGCCCTTTTAACGTCCCACTCCTGGGCACGGGCCAACAGCTTATACTCCTTGAAAATCTTACCAAACTTCTACACGATATGTGTAATAATTGCATACCGTAAGGTAGAATACGGCATTCGCTACCTATACTGTAAATAAATTTCTTTGACGTTGACTATTATTTATGGTATTCCAACGCAGTGACGGAAATAAAATTATGACGGTTTTTTTTTTAAATCTTGGAGTTTGTAATTTATCTGACCTAATTTTAGTTGTACACAAACTTTGATAGAAACTCATTAATTTGGCGGCACTAAACTATTCTTGTCTTGTCTGTTGAGAAGGACAACATAATTAATTGTTTAGAAATTAAATAATGTTTACCCGCTCTCGCTTATCACTGAGACCCAAAACATTCCAGCGAGTTATAACCGTACCAGAAAAACTAAATAATGCAAATACGTTTTGTTGAGGAAATTAAACTCTTCCAGTGTTCGAGGAATGTTTCTTTTACTTTTTACAGACGTTACAATTATTAAATTAAGAAAAATGAATATAATAAAAAAATAGTTGAAAAATTATGCTGCTTCTTTTTACGTGTCTGACGCCATCTTGCTTTTTCGAAGATAGTGATGTGCCATACTCGATGCGATTAGTTATTTTTGTATCTATGGACTACGTAGTGTTGGCCTAAACATCCTCCCGGGCCTTGAAATGCGAGACGGATTTCAAAATGATTGCTTGCTGTCCTCGTGGTTCAAGAGAGGACAGAGACGGGTAACGGCGCGGCGGATGTCTCCCTTGTTGGTCTGGACCTCGGCTACTCTGACTGCTCCGTCTGGCCCTGGATACAGCTGCTTGATGCGTCCAAGCGGCCACTTTAATGGCGGGGTATGGTCTTCCTTGATGAGCACCATTTGACCCACTTCCAAATTGGGTTGACTGGTTTTCCACTTTGTGCGCTGCTGTAGTTCACATATGTACTCTTGGCGCCATCTGGCCCAGAAATGTTGACGTGCCTGTTCTATCTTGGCGTAGTGATGCAGGCGGTTTGTAGAAGCATCCTGGAGATCAGGAGCTGGCAGCGAAGTCAGTGGTCTTCCTACCAGGAAGTGCCCTGGGGAAAGAGGGGAAAGGTCGTGAGGATCGGATGTCAATGGACACAGGGGACGAGAATTTAAAATTGCCTCGACCTGTGCAAATACTGTGGCTAATTCCTCAAATGTGAAATGCATATTGCCTAATATTCGTTTTAAATGAAACTTAGCCGACTTTACTGCGGCTTCATGTAGGCCGCCAAAATTGGGAGAATAAGCTGGGGAGAATCTGAACTGGATACCTTCGTCCGTAAAATGTTCTGACACAGAATGATTATTTTTGTTTAGAAACTTGCCCAATTCCTTACTAGCGCCTACAAAATTCTTTCCATTATCGGAAAAGATTTCTAGGGGTTTGCCCCTTCTAGAAATAAAACGCCTGAAGGCTAAAATGAAACATTGCGTGGATAGATCACTAGCGATTTCTAGATGAACCGCTTTAGTTTTAAAACATACAAAAATGCATAGATATGCTTTATGGATTTTAGCTCCACGACCTCTTTTAGAAAGAATATAAAAAGGACCGGCGTAGTCAGTACCTACGATCTGAAAAGGATAACCTGGCGTTATTCGCTGGGCGGGCAGATCCCCCATAATCTGACCAGCAACTGCTCCTTTCACTCGTTGACATGTCATGCATTTTTTATATACTTGTCTGGCTAATTGTCTGCCACCAATGGGCCAGTATTGCTCGCGTATACTTGAAAGTAGCAGTTGAGGTGCAGCATGAATTAACTGTGAATGATAATGATTAAATAAAAGTTTTGTGAAATAGTGTTTAGAATCAACAATAATAGGATGTTTTTTATAATAATCATATGACGAATTATCGAGCCTGCCTCCCACGCGCATAACACCATCCTTGTCAATGAATGGATTTAAACTTAAAAGTTTTGATTTATTATGTAGGCTAATATTCTTATTTAATGAAAGTCCTGATTTAGTTTTAGCCGATGCATCGAAAACAAGGCGACACTTAGTTGTCTCGCTCTTTTCACGTAGGACTGGATGATGAGGTAGGTAGTTAGCCAATGTAGGTTTATCAATTTCTGTCAAATGACCTAACTCTTTGTACTCATTGATGAATTCACAATATTGACTCTTGATGTGAGGTTGTCGTCGAAAGCGCCCTTCTAAATGTTTTAATCTCTTCACTGACATATAAAATGAATCACCCAATGCTTCAGGGTCACCTTTCAGCGGCAAGCTCACACAGAATCGACCGTTGTCTAACCTACGTGTATGAAGTTGAAAATGTTTCTCACACTCATCCTCCTCTTGGGTGAAAGTTACCTTCGGAGGCAACTCTTCAAGTTCCCAAAACTTTTCTAATTGTATGTTTATGTCTTGGCTAAAATTACAATTCACTGTGTTGTTTTGATAATTTATGCATGGCATTGGACCTACCACTAACCACCCTAATTGTGAATTTTGTAATATTGGTTTGTTTGGTCCAAGCCTTATTCGTCCCACTGATATGAGTTCCCAAAAAACGTCTGCCCCCAGTAGCAAATCTACCCGAGATGGACTATCAAATGTTGGATCTGCCAACGTTATATTGTGGGGAATATCAAGATTAGAGATATCTATCTCTTTGGATGGTAACAGGCCAGAGATTTGATCAATGGATAAACAGTTGACCTTGAATTTATTAGACTTGTTTGTAATGATAGATATTTTGCATATTTCAATAGCATTGAATGACATGTTGTTTATACCTGTTACCCTAATAGGTGACTTTGTGCTTGGAAGTTCTAACTTTGTTTTTAATGAATTTGTTATGAAAGATGATTGACTTCCAGAGTCCAATAATGCACGCACTGGATATACTTGTTGTGTATTTTCATCATAAAGTTGTACCAAAGCTGTTGATAGCAAGACTTGGCTTGCTATACAGGATGACAATGAAATTGAATGTGCATTATTAGTCTCACTTGTTTTTAGTGTATTATTTGCATTGTTTGTATTGTTTTGTTGTGCATTTGTATTGCTTGTCTTTGTATTGCTTGTATTCATATTTGTATCATTAGTTTTCTTGTGTAGCAAAGTGTTGTGTTTATAATTGCATACCCTGCATGGACCTGACCTACACTGATTAGAAAAATGACCACTGCGGAGACAGTTAAGACATGCCTTCAACTTAACAATTTCTGTGTTGCGCATCTCCGGGGTCAAGTTGAGAAACTTCTCACATGCAAAAATACGATGGTCACCTTTACAAAATATGCAAGATGTATATGTGTTACCAGATCCAGATGCAGTTGCCACAAAGGCCCGTTGTTGTTTAGATAAACGATTATGTTGTTCATTGTGTTGTTGGGTATCACTTGTGGATGTACCTTTACCCCCTACTGCTGATTCTAGAACATCAGCTCGGGCTTTCAAGAATTCAAGAAATTCTTTTATTGTGGGAGAAGCAACTTGGTTCTTACTCTCTTCCCACTTATGTGATGTAATGGAATTTAATTTAGATGAAAACAAGAAAACTACCAATGTGTCCCACTTGTCCGTGGGTTCACCTAAGCTATTGAGAGCTCTTAAATGTTTAGCAATGTGATCACTTAAATTTCTTAAAAATGTATCAGACTCCTTCACCGATGGATCAAAATTCAATAATGATTTTAAATGGTTTGTGACAAGCTGCTTGTTGTTGTCAAACCTTTCACAGATAAGATTCCAAGCTATATCATAATTATCATTAGAGATTTCAAGACATTTTATAACAATGGATGCGCTTCCTTCTAATGCTGATCGCAGATAATGAAATTTGTTAATATTACTTAAAGATGAATTTTCATGTATTAATGATTTGAATGTATCTCGAAACTCTATCCACTTATCATAGCTGCCATCAAAGACTGGTATCTGAATTAAAGGTAACTTGACATTAACTTTTTCATAACTGCTCGAACTCTCTTTTGTAATAGCTACCATATCATGCTCCTGAATGATATCTTGTGTAGTGGTTATAAGTGAATAAAATAGGTTCTCTATTTCAGATCGTTCAATAAGTTGAGCTTGACTATCGTCGGATGTGAATTCTATTTTATTTTGAATTGTGTCAAAGTCATTGAACAAGTTTTCAAACTTAGATAATCTTAATGTTAATTCTTTAATGTGCTTAGATGTAACTTCTTTTAAAACTTGGAAATCCTGAACATAATTCTTAAATAATGTAATCCGTCCCTTAATGGAACTTCTCTTGCGGATTAATTCTTTTAATTCAGTGTCAGACATTATAACCAGAACGGGCACACCTGATCAGACTCTCCCAGCTGAGGGTCGCGCGTGGTCACCGGCAGGTGATCGCGGTGCTTGTCTAGCAGGCAGGCGGTGCTCGCAGGATGTATGAGTGAGTTGAGCGCTGCCAGATAACTCGATGGACGAGTTTGTGAACTGAAAAAGTCGGCAGGCTACTAAGTACCTATTTGACACTGTGCGATAGGTAGGTAGCTGTGTACCTACTCGCGAAATATTCTCTAGTGGAAGTGTGCGTTGAAGTATGACTGACTTTTGGTTAGTAAAGCCACAAAATGTGATAAAATATACTGAAAAGTTATGTATAGCGTGGTCGCTAAAGCTTATTTGTGCTGGTTAACGCCTGCTGGGTAGGCAATGTGTGTGAGGTAAATAACGGCAAATAGCGTTGCCAAAAAATGATGCGAATGAAAATATGCATGAATACCCGCGCGTACGCATGAAATATTTGCATTAAATAGCGATAACAAAACTCAAGATGCAATGTGAAGATGCGCAAACACGTGCTCAACAAGTAGGTACTTGTCACAGGTTTTGAACAAAAGGAAGGTTTTGGGTAGGAATAGTACAATGTAAGGAACGGCACTCCCCTGGAAAACGTTGTCCTGATGGGCGGAGTTGACTTGCTGCCTCGCCTGGTTCCTCGTTGTTAATATTCTTCGTTTTTTCGCTGCATGGCCGCCACGCCCCGCGTGGCTCGTCCTGTCGCCGTGTCGCCAAACAACCGATGTTGAGGAAATTAAACTCTTCCAGTGTTCGAGGAATGTTTCTTTTACTTTTTACAGACGTTACAATTATTAAATTAAGAAAAATGAATATAATAAAAAAATAGTTGAAAAATTATGCTGCTTCTTTTTACGTGTCTGACGCCATCTTGCTTTTTCGAAGATAGTGATGTGCCATACTCGATGCGATTAGTTATTTTTGTATCTATGGACTACGTAGTGTTGGCCTAAACACGTTTTGTCAATTTGTCATAAGCCTTGACGACTCATTGATCCAGATTTATCAACATCCGGTTAACAATTGTTTCAGTTTTATTTTTGGTCACATATCTCAGATTGGCAGTACAGATAATGTGGCTGCTGCTAGATATAAAAAAAGACGTATGAATTAAAAGCATGGAACATACATACAATAAACAATTCTTTAGGCGCCGAATTAAATTACACTAAACTAAATGTATTTGCGTCCTTCTCACGGCCGTAACGTATGAATGAGACAGTGACATTATTTAATACTATTAAATTAAGTCTAGTCGTTGTAAGGTGGCAACAGAATCATCACCATTATCTATAGCCATTAATCTTTATTATAATGTTTTTTTTCTCATTTCCTCTAGTGTTATCTGGAATTCTTCTGCAGCCCACTTTACCTAATGCTATATAGGCTAGACTCTACAATTTTGATCTCTATTTTATCTGTACCTAGACAGGATTAGGATCAGAATTTTTATGTTCATGTAATGTTATAGAGTAACTTATTTATGAATCGCAAATACACAAAAATTATAAGACAAGATTGACAAGAATGGGCAGGAAACTCCGGCATGGTTACTCTTTTCCAAAGGGTTTATACAATGTTACAATTTTGTAAAAGTTACTTATACAGGGTGTATCAGAAGTCCGAAATAATACTTTAGGTACATATACGTTAGCTCATATTTGGATGCTCAGTAAAGACAGATTATAACTAACTATCATAGTTTCTGAGTTATAGACCTTTGAATATTGATCACAGGTATCGTGTTCTGGCCTTTGGGTACATCCATAACCCTATTCAGCAGTGTAAACTACTCTTAAGAGGGGCGACTACCAATATTCACAAAACAGAACATGCAAATTGTACATAGGACTCGAGATATTACGAGTTACAGAAATTGACGGCGAAAAAAATGTTGAAAAAACATGGTCGAATTTCGATAAAAAAAATTATACCATACAGTTGTATACCCGTTACTGATGCAAACTTCAAAGTATTATTTCGGACTTCTGAAACACCCTGTAGATACAACCATTCAAGTGAATAAAATGTTTTTGGGAATAATCCTGCCACATATTCCCACCTTTATTACTCCTGTAAGCCAAGACGCAAGTTTGACCTTCGGCTAATCCCAGGAAAAAGCTAAATTGTCGTGGAACCCGCACAAATTTCAAGTCAGTACAGTCTGAAACTACTTAGTCTTCGAACAGTTTAGTTAGGAGCCATTTAGTTCGCATTTTGCTAACTAACGGCCCGCTTGATGGCAGGCCCAAAACTTGCGATCATTTGCATTTTAACACTACGCTTCTGTAATTGGTTAGGCATATTTGGTAGGAGTTGGAATGAGTGGGTCACATTTATTTTCAAGACGATTTAGAATTGCCTTAAGGATGTTAGGTAAGTCACTAGTCAAATTAGCTTGGAAGTGCAAGGCGAACAGTTATTCATACTTACAGCGGTCTCAGTACGCCTGCCAAGATAAGACATTTTCTCACGGATCGTGACGTCATTTTTGTGGCAAAATCGTTACGTCTTATTTGCTAGCATGGCGTAAATATAAAATGGGTTTGACAGTTAAATACAACGTGTTTGACGTATGGATAAGATGTTATATCTTAAGTGCTAGCATGGGTTACCAAAATGTACCATAGAGACACGAATTTGACAGGTCAACGTAAAGAAATTTCTCACGGTCAAAGGCCGGTGATGAGAAAATAATTAGGCTGTAAGAAGTACATAAATATAGCATTTTATACACTATTATAACAAATAATACTTATTTTACTCCATCCTTCGCCAATATCAAGCGGACTACATGCAAAATTCTTCCGAAAACGAACACGTAAATTTATTTTCGTGTTCGACAAACAACAACAAAAAAGTGTAGAGACATTTCTATCTGTTTTATTTTCTTCCGAAAATCCCCATAATCCCATTCCACGTGATTTAAAATCCATATTTTACAAAAAATCTGTAGGTTTGAGGTTAGATTTTGTTTGGCATCATACTTTGCGTGCTTTTTGCCGTTTTACAATGTAAAGTTATAAAAATAGTATAGTGCCCAAGAAATAAATTTTAAGCATAATACCACCGACCAAATGATACTACGTAAAGCTTCCGGCATAATAAAAAAGAAGCTATGCCCAAAGTTATTTTTCATCTGTGCATAAATCTAATATATTCTATGATGTGTATGCAGCATCTTTTTTCTTTGTAAAGCTCCGTCCTGCTCTATTTGTCATTTCAATGAACGAATGAACGAAAGATCGTAAACTGTGAGAAAATTTTAGCAGGCTGTCTAATTTTAAACATCTTGGAAGCCATATTAGCAAATAAGATACGGGAACGCAAGTTGACAAGATGTTTTAGGGACTTGTGAGAAAACATCTTGGCAGGCGTACTGAGGCCGCAGAACGTTGCTAAAATATTCTAGCAGGGCAGTCTAATTTAGTAGTGAAAAAATGTACAATATCCCTTCACAACTTGGTAGCTTACGAAAGACAGAATAGATTTTAAAATTTCAACCTCGGGAATTCATTACGAAAAGTTAACTGTACCAGCAGATTTCCTAGACGACTTATTTATCTGTATACAAATGAAATATCCGTTTGAAATCTATACAAAGGTCAGAAAAACCGTAGGCGTTAACTAACAGTGGTTTATTCAGGTCATAACCCATAGCAAGCTTAATTCCATAATAATCTCGCTAATTAAGGTCCGCACTTGGCCTGGCTACCGTTACGCACAGTTCACTGTCATACTTGCCGGCTATACATTATGCACGGTCGAGTGATATGGTCAATTGTAAGTGATTTTTACTGGGTTAGTAACGTTACCTGATTGGTATGCAATAGAAGAATGAATCTAGTTTATTAGCGGGGCCGCGCGGTCATACCACTAAGTACTTTTTGTTGAAGTATTATCTAAAAAGTGCCTGTTACGTTCGACTACTTGGAAGGTAGAAAAACAAAGTTACTCCTCATAACATCAGCTATCTCCCAGTAAACATAAAAAGATATTACTCGAAACAAAACAATACTTTTTTAACAAAAAAACAAAAACCGAATTCAAAAACCTAGGTGCACTAAAAAGCTAGAAATAACCTACGTCAGACTAGGATACACATCAATTGGCACCGACTTCAAATGTGATGAATTATAAGGTTATTTCTAGCTTTTTAGTGCACCTAGGTTTTTGAAGTCGGTTTTTGTTTTTTGTAAAAAAAAAAATTTTTCACTCTTTTTAGTGTCAATAATTGTTGAAAATATGCACCTCATAACAACCCAAAAAAAGTAAATATTTACAGCCATTGAAAAAAGATTTGGTTTTCATGCCATAGAATCATTAAATCATAACACCTCTACAGCGATAGTGTTAGTAGGCTTGACCCTGTGATACTGCCAGAAAAATATATATTTACATGGATATGTAAATATTCTTTACAGGATTGTTTACCAAACCAGTAGTTAGTTGAAGAACTCCTGTATAAAATCACAATGAAACAAAGTCAATGTGAGAAGCAAAATGTATTGCCGGATCGTTTTCGCGCGCGCTACATAATGAGATTTAAGATAAGATTTTTGTAAATGCAAAAATTCTCCGTCAAAGAATAACATGAGTAATTGGTTCGTTATGAAGCGTTACGGAATATTCTTGGAATTATCTACACTGGAGTCACGACCTTCACGCTTTGAGAGACGCATCTAATGATTTTCGGAATTCTTCTTCGTTGATACCTTCCCTTCTGTGGATTAGGTCTGTACTCTGATTTTTCAATACTTTTACTTTCACACACATATTCTTATTAGCGCACCGGTAGTTGTAGCATGAGCGCCAAGACTAGACTTATGTCATAGAATATGTGGATTATATCTCTTTCTCTCGTATTAAATAAGACAGAGAGCGAGCAAGCCAATCCGTGACAGAGGTCTTGTCTTGACGCACTGACGTGCGCTAAATGGCATGTCTCTATTTTGCTGATTAAAATTGACCACTATCACCCCACAGACACTTAACAAAGCACTGCAATATCTTCTATTTGTCAAAATACATCAACACTCTTACCAAGACTAGAACTATATCACGGATTCTGTTACACTGTGTCGGTCCCTCTGTCTTATTTAAAAGGAGATTGGCAAATAGATATTTACGTCTTGAAAGACATATGTAGACACAAGACACAATAGTTACATATCATGAATGACATATGTATCCATTTGTCTGTATCTCTTACAAGGCATGTATCTATTTCTCTCCATCTCTCCTTTGAAATAAGACAGAAGGAGCGACTTGGTGCGATATAAACCGTGAAAAAATTTTAGTGTTGGCACCCAGCAAGTCTTTTTCAGCAAATGCTAACCGTGCAGGGTTTTAACAGCTCGTAAAGAAAGATAAATAAAGGATAAGTTATGGTCTGCCCTTCAGGCTATTCATGATTCAAGATATTGTTGGGTGGGCCGGCTACAACATAGACCCGCGTTATAAAGGTCGTCGCACACTGGGCACGCACCGTTAGAAGCGGGTATTTGGGTCGGCGCACGCGCCCGCTACAGTATGCCACAGTAGTATGCGTCGCGGACCATGCGCGGAAGCGATATTACGGATCGAACTCTTTTGTCAAAATACCTCATTAAAAACTATCGTAATAAATTCAAAAATCGAACGCGCGCGATGTAATAGACAACAAAAATAAATTCCAAACTCATTGATTTTTTATTTATTTAATGGCCTATTTCCATAGAGTCAGGCTCAATTCCGTCAACATAGTGATCTTGTTTTAATCAAAAGGCAACTGTTTTGGTTTGGCCTCATTTGCTGACGTTATGCAAATAGTTAGAACGGCAATAATATGTTACATATCTGTCACAATAAGTTATTCAAATCTCATTTAAAATGTTATAGATAATCTTTAAAAAAAATGTCAAGGCTCGCAGGTCAATCTAAGTTTCAAAACTAGAGCAGATGATAACATACTTTTTGTATGACATTTATTTAATAATAAAGAGGGCAGTCGACGGATAGATAATCAATCACTCAACTAATGCAATCTGTTGATTATATTGTTAATTATAATATTCGATTGCTAATATAGAGCAGATTACATTGGACCGACGACTGCAACGTCGTCTCCATCCAAGACGATGGTATTCGTAAAGATATAAAGTCTATTGTACTGTAGCTCATTAGTAGCTAATATAACATTATTTTAACGAGCAACCTGTAGGGAGCTGTGTGTTTCGGATCATTGGTTGCGCTCGAATTTCAACATTCAAATTTCGAAGACGCGCTTAATATTTGCCAATAAACAATCTGTATTGACCCATAGAAAAAGCTTTTTCTCCATCGAAATGTTATTGACAGCGCGGGTAGGCTTTGCCACGGTATAAATATCTAGAGCATTCTATCTTCATACAAACGGTCGGAACAGTCATTCCTACGCGCCTCGATGTTGGTACCCACTTGTTACCCAATCAGTCGCGACTGTGCCGCAGTGACGAATGCACGGTGTGAGCAGTAAGCGTGCGATTTATGAATATTTGTTTTATAAGTAAGTGCAATTGTACTTATTTATAATGGATAATAGCAATACTAGTTTGGCGGTAAAGGGAAGATCTTCCTGCCAGGCGGGTGGTATGCCTGGCGGGGTCCGCTACGCCCCCAGTGACGTTGTCGGGGAATTTGTATACATAGTTCAGATCGTCGAACACACCAGTACCGCGAGCTAGGATTTTCATAGTACTTTGTATTGCGGATAATTTCTTGAACGCGTAGAATTGCCATGTGTCTACAGTCGCGCCATCTAGTAGGGACTGGTAGAAGTGGCGAGTTATTGGGTTCGCCACACTAGACTATGTTGTTCTGTTTTTAGTTGCTTGAATTGATTATTTAACAGCTTTTCGTACGTCTCAGTCGAGGCGAAATATTTTTCAGTCTCAAATTTATAAGGGTGGTATTTTTTTAGTAAATCTACACAAAAAACACTATGTATTTTTATTGAACACTTCCTATTTCAGTCAAAACGAATTAGGTTTTTTTAAATAATACACATTAAATTATATTATCTTATAATAACACAACATATATTTACAATCCAAAACTAGAAAGAAACTCAAGTAGGTAGATGAAATTAAAATAGTGTAAGTGGGTAGCCCTAGCCTATCGCGTGTTCACGTACCGCGCGGCTGTTGGTAGTTACCTACAGCCTAGATAGTTATCTCAAGGACACGGCCGAGTCCCATTACTGTAGATATTTATACGGTGGCTTTGCAGTGGGGTCGCGTGGCTTTTATCACAGATGTTCAATCTTTATGTATTGACGCGTTTGTTATGTTATAGGCTAGCATTCTGACGTAAAACTTATGACGCCTCAGAGTGGCGTCATAACCCGCGCGTCAAACCTTAGGAAGTCTCCTACACACTCTATTCATGGATCCGCTGTGCGCTTGAAACTTGTACAGTGCACACAGAAACAGTAATCTAGGATGTTATGTGTAATGTACGTGACATCTCGCAGTTTGTGACGGAATGTTACCGATTTTGTGCCGCCACGCACGTTACGCACAGCCTTTGTGTGGCGACCGTAGGCTATGGAAAACATGACGTAATAATTATAAAATTAGTTTGACAAACAAATCGACCTCAAATTGATAGAAATTAAATTCTATCTACAAACCATTTACAGTGCGGATATTTATAATGAAATGGATTTTATAATTTCGATCTGACCATAGATTGTAGCAGTGGTAGCCGAGTGGTCGAACGCACGCCTTGCAATCAAAGTGTGTAGGTTCAAACCCCGGCTCGCACTTCTGGGATTTTTGTGCGAATCTCATTTTCATCCGAGATTATCACTTGCTATAAAACGGTGAAGGAAAACATCGTGAGGAAACCTGCATGTCTGAGGGAACTTGACTAGTTCTCGATAGATGTGTGAAGTCTGCCAACCCGTAATGGGCCAGCGTGGTGGACTATGGCCTGAATCCCCCTCGCATTGAGTGGAGGCCCGTGCCCAGCAGTGGGACGTTAAAAGGGCTGTAGTAGTAGTATGTGACATTAAGTGTATTAAGGGTTGAATTTAAAAAGAATTGGAAACACATTTGCCAAAGTTCACATAACTAAATTCGCTGCAATTTAAATAAGTCTTGTTTAACAGGACCTCTTTAGCGAGTATTCAAACTATCAATAGCAGAATTACCATTTGCGTTTCCTCGATCGTGGAGAACACCTGGCCATCAGTCACGCTGGTCTCAGGCCAACCTGCTGAATTATGCTACACGCTCTGCGAAGAGGTCGGCGTTCTCATAAATTACCATAACGCAGTGACTCATGGATGCATAGAAGAATCTGCGCTCAAATCATGTCTGAAATGTCTACTGGTTGTCTTATATATTTTTGTTTTTTTTTTGACGACTTGTCCACCTACACCTACACCTCTGAGATGTATGTGCGAATCCCATTTTCATCTGAAATTATCACTGGCTATGAAACGGTGAAGGTAACATCATGAGGAAACCTGCACGTCTGAGGGAACTTGCCTAGTTCTTGATAGTTGTGTGAAGTCTGCCAACCCGCACTGGGCAAGCGTGGTGGACTACGGCCTGAATCCCACTCGCATTGAGGGGAGGCCCGTGCCCAGCAGTGGGACGTTAAAAGGGCTGTAGTAGTAGTAGTATATACAACTCATTTTACGATTCTTGTCGCTTAGTAAGGATTGCCTTTCAAGCGTCGATATGTATAAAGATTGAATTTCTGTGGTAAAAGCCACACCCCCGAAACGCCGTCAAAATTCGTTCGCGCTGTCAGTGTCATTTCTTAGAAGAATAAACTTTTTCTCGATTCATCCACCATCTTTATCACTGTCATCATCCATTTTTAGGGTTCCGTACCCAAAGGGTAAAACGGGATCCCTATTACTGAGACTACGCTGTCCGTCCGTCCGTCCGTCTGTCACCAGGCTGTATCTCATGAACCGTGATAGCTAGAGAGTTGAAATTTTCACAGATGATGTATTTCTGTTGCTGCTATAACAACAAATACTAACAATATAAACAGAATACAGTGAATATTTAAGGGGGCTCCCATACAACAGACGTGATTTTTTTGCCGTTTTTATAGATAATGGAACCCTTCGTGCGCGAATCAGACTCGCACTTGGCCGGTTTTATTTATAATGTGTAATTTATTGAATTTGTCCTTGCTATAATCACTCGACATTGCTAATCGCAGGTGCAGGCATACCTCATCTTATTCCATCAAAATATCATCATTTCACTCATTTCGTAAAAAATTAAGAAGAAAAACTTTTTCTATAAGTTAATACAATATTTTTTTTTGCATTTGGACATACACTGAAATCGTAACATGGATAAATGATATTGTTTTCTTATATTTACGCGAATACTATACATTGAAATAAAACTATTTTACGAATTTTATCGCGTGTATTTACTATTTTATTTTCCCGACGTTTCGGCTGCTTTACAGCAACCATGGTCACGGGGGCACTGAGGTGTTAGACGTCCTGATGTCATAGTTAATAACTGGGTACCCTCATATTTAGTTGTTGTTAACGTTGTTAACGTCGGGAAAATAAAATAGTAAATACACGCGATAAAATTCGTAAAATAGTTTTATTTAAATGGATAAATGATGATAACAATGTCTACAATTGAGTGATGTTCACGGTATATCTTCCATTTGCTAATTCAATTAAAACACACTGCTTGACTGCATCGGTCCCTCTTTAGTCGTTTATTCATCGTTAAGGTACGTGCTTATATAACTAGCCTGTTTTATATGACCGTGACAACATGTTACACTGGCTACCATATTAGTTGTTTATGTATTAAGCCTCCGACACACTTGCGCGTCGAAATATTTGCCAATACCAAACCGAACTCTGTGTCAATATGCATAAAGATTTAAATTAAATATCTGTGATGAAAGCCACGTCCCCACGCGTCAAATTTCACTCCCGCTTCGTTGAAGAATTCACTTTTTTATGAGTCATACAAATAAATCTTTTTGTGTGCGGGAAGCTCTATCAGCACTTGTAGCATGAGTCCCAAGATTAGACGTATGTCACGAAATATGTTGATGTTGTCTCTTTCACTCGTATGCAATTAGATAGAGAGCGACCGAGCCAATCCGTGACAGAGGTCTTGTCTTGACATGCATGCTGACACCACAGATTCGGTATAAGTAGGAAAACACTCACCGTTCAGAAATAAACTAATGCAGTGGACGTCACATCTGCAAATAAAAGAAAACTAATTAAATTATTACAACTTACACAACTACACAGCTACAATTCTTGCAAGCCTTTCCTTTAGTACTTGTTGTTATAGCGGCAATAGAAATACATCATCTGTGAAAATTTCAGCTCTCTAACTATCACGGCTCATGAGATACAGTACAGCCTAGTGACAGACGGGCGGACAGCGAAGTCTTAGTAATAGGGTTCCCGTTTTACCATTTGGGTACGGAACCCTAAAAACATTTAAGAAATCTTATATCAATAGCAAATCAATGTAATATAGAGTCAAGATAATAAATTTGTCAATAGGGAAGCGACATTGAAGATCGGAACAGCGCAAGGTCATGATCCTAACGCTGCAGCAGGGAAGGTCGATGTAAACTTAAGAAGCCAATCTCATTTTATAAGCCAATAAGCAGTTACTAACCCTTAAAGTAGTGAAATTGATACTTAACGAGCGACAACAAAATGAGTCAGAGGTCCGGGAATTAACCTTGGTGCATTACATGCGTAACAAGGAATATGCTGGTTTAAGTATATCTTGTCCAATGATAGTTGGATGTTATAGAGGCGTTGAAGTTGTGAATTGGGGCCCTGGGGAAAATCAGATTTTACTTTTATTACGTGAAATTACAGCAAGACACAAAAAAAAGGTCTTCCTAAGAACATGATTAAACATTATTGTTTTGGGAGAATAGAAATAATAAACTCAGGAATAGTTATGAGCTTATACACAAGAAAGTCAGTGTTAATGAAGTGATTAAGTATAAAAAGTATTATATATATAATGGTTATAACAATATCTTGGAACTTGCAGCACCCGGAGTATTGAGAGAGCTGCCAGCTAATATGATGCAAAGCGAAGCAAATATTGCAATGGACAATCAACCGGAATTCGCTTACGAATTGTGACACCCATAGAAATTAGCATGACCTAAAAGAATAATGACAAAATGATGATGATCATCATCTAACAATTCATGAAAAGTATTGAAAGTGAGCTTAATTAGTCAATGGTAGATTTTGCAACAAAAAAAATGGACCACACGTCACATGCCTTACTTACGTACATGATAACTGTGAGATTTAAAAATGTACCAAGATCACAGATATAAACTAATTGTTGTACACTATAATACATGATCAAACGAACTTCTAGTGAAGTTCGATCAGTATTATATGAGTCACTTTATTCGAAGATATAGATGTGAAATATATGTATCTTATACATATATAAGTCTAACAGGTAGTCCTTTCATTGCTCGCAATAACTCGCACACTTTTAAATATTAAGTCTCGATATGTAAATCCTAATCGATTCAAATCGTTAATACCTCAGCTCTAATCCGATCCCGCCATCTTGCCTCATTATTTTTAGAGATTATAATGAATATACTCATAGTTCTCTACCAGGCAAAACTTTGTTGGGTTGGGATGGGTGGGAGCAATCTCTATATCTTCGAATAAAGTGACTCATATAATACTGATCGAACTTCACTAGAAGTTCGTTTGATCATGTATTATTATTTCGTCACTTTATTCGAAGATATAGATGTGAAATATATGTATCTTATACATATATAAGTCTAACAGGTAGATGTTTAGAGATAAGTTTTGCCACCGCCCATTCTAAGTAAGAAAGACCAAATTAGTTTAACATAGTAAGTTTAATTATAGATAAGTAGGTAGGTACAACTTGATCAAAGAAAAAACATAAATTAATTTAATGAACATAATATCCTAGGGCCAATTGTTTAGCAAATCAATAGGTACATAAGAATGGGTCAGTTAAGAAGAGTCTTGTAAACATACTGCACTCGCAAATAGATCATTATCTACTACTTGCCGATTGTAAAATCTGGCGAATGTATTAGATGCTGGCGTCCAGCCCGCAGTTTTTCTGATCACATCGAATGAGACTCCAGCGCTGTGGGCCGCGGATGTGGCTGCGTGGCGTGTGCTATGTGCGCTAAACACCGTCACATCCACACCACTCTCCGCTAACACTTGCTTCACCCACCGCGCGATTGTCTGGCTTGAAGCCGCTCTGTGAGGAGGTCTTAATGTCAACAATAAGTTATCCATTGTATCTGTTCTCCAATGTTCCGTACGGGATATGTAATCTTTGATCGCACTTGCTGGACAAATATCCTTATTTTCATGAAAATAGGGAAGAGTCAGCATAGGCTGATCACGCCCCACAGCTGACGTTTTTATACAATCAGTTATTAATATTTTAATATTAGTGGAACCTATATTGATATTTTTACTTTTTATCAGAGACAATGTTTGAGCCCTTTGGGCGGTACATAACGCTAATAGAATAGTAACTTTTTTAGTTAGCTTTTCAATAGAAATTTCATCGTGAGGTTTCCAATGTGATATACGATCTAGAACCATTTGCGGATCCCAAGTGCCAATATATTTAGGAAGTGACGGCCTTAATTTGTATACGCCCTTAAAAAACCTCGTAAAAAGATTGTTATTACCCAAATCACGATTTAATAACAAAGTCAAGGCAGATCTGTGGCTGTTAAGTGAACCATATGCCGCACCCTGGTTAAAAAGATCTGTAAGAAACGATAGAACTACTGAATCTGTACAGGTATTGTAAGGATTTAAGTTCAGGCCGTCACAAAATTTCCACCATAATTTATAAGTGCAACCATACTGTTGCAAGGTATTTTGTGCTTTTTTTTTTTTATTATGAACTTTATTATTTAAAAAATGCAAAATTATAAGATAAAAGGTTGCTTAAAATAAAACATTTTGTACCCTTACTAAATAAAAAAAAAAATTAACGTGTACATATGAAAATAAAGAAGAACAGTAAAATAATAGTAAACATGCCGAAATCTTACTATGCAGCCGTGCTTATGCTTAATAACTTTCTTCTTCAGTACAAGGCACAGTGCTTTTTTGTTATGGTGAACCCTGCTAATGGATACAGGGAAAGTGTATTGGGGATCAATAGACTAGGTGCCATTTATTTGTTTTAGTTTTCGGATTATGTGTGTTATATGTTTTGTAAATGATGCGATTGTGTGCGTGCTTTTAGTTAGACTGCTTAAGTTATAAGGTTGTACATTTTGATGTTGACATAATGCCTCATGTTCGTATCTGGATCGTAAAAATATGGGACATTCTTTGAGCAAATGTTCCGTATCCTGTACAGTGGTATCGTCACAGGGGCAAGTGTTTGTAAGAGATCGTTTGATGCGGTGGAGAAAAGAACGATGGTAAGCGTGGCCAGTTAATATTTGTGTTAGCTCAAATGTTGTTGGGAAATGTTTTCTATATTCGCTTATGGAGTTAATGTCTTTAAACCATTTCTTTGTCTCTGCTCCCTGTGGGCTGTCTTCAAATTCTTTTTGCCATTCTTGCAAAGTGCTGTTTCTTAAGACCCGTTTAGCGTGCGATAGGGGGAAGAAATTTTGCTCCGTAGCAGACCTCATGGTTGCAGCGGCTTTGGCCGCAGCGTCAGCAGCTTCGTTCCCTATAATACCGACATGAGCGCGTACCCATGCAAAGTTAACAGTTGTTGAGTTATTTATATTGTGTAATAGGTGATGGATTGAGTTTATGGTTGGATCTGGGTTATTGATATCTTGAATAGCTTTAAGCGATGATAGACTGTCTGTCAGAATGATAATAGGGACGGCGATTTTTTTAATAATAGCCCACTCTAAAGCTGCTTGTATAGCGCGAAGTTCTGCCATAAATACGGAGCACGTCCCGCATAATTTCATTTTTTTCGAAGTTAAATTACCATTGAGAGTGTGCACTACAAAAGCAGCCCCCACGCTACCATTCTCCAGCTTACTACCGTCGGTATATATTCGGATAGGTGTACAAGCAGTGAGTGTACTAACTTCGTTTTCATTTTTGGCTTCTTGGTAATCTAGTTTTAGTCGTTTTGATGGATGTAGTCGTTCGAGATTTGTGACAGGTTTCTTTAGTCGAATATCCGTGGGTAAGTCAGGTGAAACTTCAGAATCCTTAACTTGATGTAGGAGTTGTGCTTCTTTAACTGCAAGATGTAGCGGTATAAACTGAGCAAGAGCAATAGATGCAACTGCCGAGACAGTCCTGAAGGCCCGAATAGCCCGGATAGCAAACTACGGTATTTTGTGCTAAGGAAGACAACATTATGTCTAACGCTGCTTCGGGCGTTCCTTTACTTAGGAAAGCCTCCCGGAGAGCTTCGCGACACCCAGGGTAAGGTTGAATTGTTGCCTCCTCCTGCAATGGAAATTTAAGAGGTGTTCGTTGGCATCAAAATACATAATTTCGGACAAACACATAACCTTTAAAACTGGGAACCATGGCTGAGAGGGCCAGTAAGGAAACACTAATATGCCTTCTGCCCTATCTGCCTTTATCTTTCGAAGACATTTCAAAATCAGCGTGAATGGGGGAAAAGCGTAAAAGAAGTATGGTTTCCAACTTATAGTAAAAGCATCGACTGTAAAAGAATCCGGGTCTTGCTTCCAAGATATATACTTGCCACACTTGGCATTTGCGCGAGAAGCGAAGAGATCTATATCTGGATTACCTAAAATATTTGTTAGATACTGAAAAAAAAAATTTGATATTTCCAATTCTGTATCGGTATTCTTGTTACGCGATTCCTGATCTGCCTCTACGTTATCTTTAGTATTAATATATGAAGCATACAACCATATTCCTCTCCTCTCACACCACTGCCAAATATC
This sequence comes from Ptilodon capucinus, assembly GCA_914767695.1. Lineage (NCBI taxonomy): Eukaryota > Metazoa > Arthropoda > Insecta > Lepidoptera > Notodontidae > Ptilodon > Ptilodon capucinus. Next base: position 939,045 of record OU611828.1, read on the forward strand.
TCTTGTGATTTCATTCAAGTGTGGGAATTGGATTCCTCCCATTCGATTGATGTAACTAATCGCGGTGGTGTTATCGCATCTCAATAAAATTGCACAGTTAGAACTGTTTCGGGCAAACGTCTTTAGTCCGAGGAACGCCGCTTTGAGTTCTAAATAATTTATATGAAACCTAAGCTCTTCAAATCTCCATCTACCACCAATGCGTACATTGTTACAAAAAGCACCCCAGCCCTGTCTTGAAGCATCAGAAAAAAATTCTAATACAAACGTTGGTTTCTCTATTTTGTTTTGCAATATAAAAATATTACTACCCCACCAACGTAAATCAAGCAATATCTTGTTTGAAGGCGTGAATTTGGCATTGTAATTATTCTGACATTTAAGTAAAGCTAGTTGCTTTTCTCTTTCTAATAATTTTGTGTACATCCAGCTGTAACCAATAGCTGGACATGCTGCTGTAAGCACTCCAATCAAATGCGCAAATTCCTTGATGGTACATCGAGGCAGGGTTAAAAATTTTTGAACTAGTCTAAAAATGTAGTTCCGTTTTTCAATTGGTAAACTGATGGACATTTCTAAAGAGTTAAAAACAAAACCTAAATATTTACATTTAGTTTCCGGTTGTAGGTGACTTTTGTCGTAATTAATAACGAAACCTAAACATTCTAATAATTTACGAGTTTCGTTCACATTGTTTTGACATTCTTCAAAACTGGACCCTAAACATAAAATATCGTCGAGAAATATCACAGATTGAAAACCCTGACTTCTCAGGTAACCTACAACTACTTTCATTATCTTTGTAAAAGTCCTAGGAGCGGCCGAAAGGCCATAAGGCATCGCATTAAACTCATATGTGAGTAACTGCGCACTCTCATTCTCAAACTGGAATCTTAAGAATTTTCTATGGCTCGCTTTAATTGGAACTAATAAATAAGATTCTTTCAAATCTATTGTGGCCATGAAACAGCCTTGCGATATTAGCAGGGCGGCTGTCCTATAATCTTCCATTTTAAAATGCGCTTTTTCTACGAACTTATTAAAAGGTTTTAAATTCAAAATAAATCGATAATCACCATTAGATTTAGGTGCTAAGAATATATGAGATGTAAATTGATCTCGGGATGGTTCACAAACTGATATAGCCCCTAGTTTAAGTAATTTATTGATGGCTAAAGACATCTGCTTTTTCTCCTTCGGTAAACATTTACGGTAAGAATCTCGGATCTTTCTTACTCTTTTACTAAAAGGTATGGGGTAACCATCTCGAATCCAATTTAAAACTACCCTATTATTAGTTATGTTACACCAACAACTGTAAAAGTATTTTAATCTACCGGCGTGTACCTCTAAGTCCGAGGGCCTGCACGAGGGGGTTTGTTCCAAACTCTGGTTGGCGTGAAGCCGCTCTGCGACGAGGATGGGGGTTTCTGATTCGTGTACGGCTTCCTGGCCCCCCCACGCCCCCCCCTGTTTAATGAGCGAGAAGGGCCCCTCCAGTTTCCCTGCGGCCTTGTCGAGCGAGAGGTGGATGGACCAGGAATTACTCTGGTCTCCGGTTTTTTAATCTGGGAGCCTTGTTTCTCGATAGCTTTAGATGCTTTAATTTTGTCAGGTAAACCAGTACCGAAAAGCATTTCGTCTCTTTCGCTATCTTGTATTAGATTTAGAAAAGACTTCTCTAGCCCCTGTGTCAAAGATTTTATTCGAGTTTGGGTCTCTGACGCATGAAGGTCAGACAGGATCCTACATGCATCTGATAAGAATTTTATAGCTTGTACCTTATTATCACTCTTAAGTAATACGGACATGCCTCTGTTTAAGGCTGTAAGACCTACTCCTAATTGTTGTTGGGAATTCTCAATCTTTTTGTCCCGTGTTCGAGCAAATTCGGAAACAGCTGCGGCAATTTCTGGATTTAAAAGAGGGGCTCTGAGCAGCTTACAATTTTGTGGAGCCGCATATTCCTTCATTATATTTCCCCTTTGGTCCCTGTCTGTGAGACCCTTCCGCAGGATTGGAGCCCATCTTTGGGCCAAATCCGGGTGTATATCCTCGCCGTATATGACCTGTTCGGGAGCAAGTTCTCCCAGTGCTATAAGCACCTCGGGGTCTAAAGTGGGTAACGTCTGTTCTGGTACCGAAGTCACCTCCGTATTCTCATTAGAAACTGGACATTGAACTTGTTCACCAACTGGTTCATTGATTGACTGAACAGCATTCTGGACGTTCTCGGAATTATTGGTTTCTAAATCTAGAATAAAACATTTTTATCGTGAGTACGTAGGTACATAGAGATTTTTTCTATGTGTGGGTAGGTATTTTTGTCCTAACTGGATGACTCACGGTCCACTCTGTTGTTAGGTTTTTTTTTTTCCTTTTTTGGTTAACTCCCGGTTAACTCTAAGGCCATACACGCTCTTTGGGTGACTCACGGACACCTCTAAAGCTTTATTCGATAAATAAACCTTCATAATTCGATAGAATTATTTTTTCTAAATATGTGGGTATTAATGTAAAATCATGTTGCTTACCAGACTTTTCTTCGACATCCGATGAATCCGAGTAAATAATTATCCGTCTTCGACGTTTACTATCGTTAGCCTGTATCTTTTTAATCTTTTTTCTATAAAACGCAATTTGGTCCTCTGCATTGCGCTTCGGCATTTTGTAAATAAGAGAAGCGTGCGTAGCGCCACGCGCACAATAAAAGAATGAGGCAAGATGGCGGGATCGGATTAGAGCTGAGGTATTAACGATTTGAATCGATTAGGATTTACATATCGAGACTTAATATTTAAAAGTGTGCGAGTTATTGCGAGCAATGAAAGGACTACCTGTTAGACTTATATATGTATAAGATACATATATTTCACATCTATATCTTCGAATAAAGTGACGAAATAATAATTGAATAGATAGACGCATAGATTGAAATAAATTTGAACTTGCCTAACAGGGGCGTCGTCGTTAATCTATTAATTGAGCTAATTTTGAAATAGGTTCTCGTTCTCTGTTCAAAGTCCATTCAATCTTAATTTGAAATCAGGACAGTGTAATACGTTCTGATTCATGCTGAATTTTTAGTAGCATGTTATTTTTAAAAGCTGATATCAATGATATTAAAATTAGTATGGATCAATTAGTTTCAATTTCATTGACGTATGATACATATCCCAAACATAAAGCAACTGTCGTACACGAATACAAAGCAAATAACAAAAACTAAAAACATATACATTGTAGGAACTTTTACATTTCAAATGAGCTAAATGACCCAAACGTTGATGACCAAGCAGTAGAGGCAGAAATGCGTAATAACCGAGGTCCGGGAGTCGATCCACAAACACAAAGATGCGTTCCGAATCCGCGGCGACTATTAAAGCCAATTACGCGACTAGTCGGTGCGACGGGCGACAAAAACGAGACAGTCGCACGCACGGCAACATGTAAGCCAGTGGGTTGGATGAAAGTGAGAGTGATGGAAAAAATGTGGATGGGGACGAAAGAGGTCGGCCAAGGGAATGTGATCATTACAATGTTGCTAACTTATTAGCAATTAAGGAGTAATTTGTGTAACGCTGAATTGATAAAAACGTACCCACTTTTTTAATCATAAGGTCATGGGAAGGCAATGTCTCTTGTTCTATAGTACTGTGGCTCTGTTGTATAAGGTAATGTTCATAAATAAAATATATTAAACTTTCTCACTTAACCTGAGACTGTTAATAAGGTATTGACCGTTTCATATCACTTACAGTAGTAACTTGGAAGTGCTTGATATAAACTTGAAAGTGGTTATGCAGGGGACAATAATAAAGTTAAGAACGAAAGAAACTGTTATAAACTCGCCTTCTTTTACAGAACACTTGATATCTATGGCGAAATGTAGGTGTACAACAAAACGACCAGTCTGGGATAAGTATCGGCGTTTTTATCGCATTCCGCTAATCGATTTGTAGCATCATTTATAATACCAATACCAGAATCGTTATTAAATGTGTAAGGCCGTTTAACTGGTAGAAAAAAAACTAAGTGTCTGTGCGCACGCGCCGCCAGTGGGTCAATCCGCGGAACGAATCATACGACACGAGTGCTCCACAGGCCTCGTTACGATCTTGTACGGGTTCGCTGGAAGCTGGAATGTGGTAAGCGGCAAAGGAATGTTGGGACAGAAATTTAATTACATTCACATTGCAGGATAAGTACTTTAGATTATTTTGCGCAATAATTGTTCCATTAGTAAAGAATTCATCAAGGGATAGATGCCTCAAATTAGTTCGTTTGAAAAAAATCGATGTGATCACAACCACAGAATACTATTTATCATGTATTTCATTTTTGCCAATTTTCAAACTAGCTCCGATTGATTTCAGGATAATTTATAAAGAGAACGAGGTAATCAAAGACATTAAAACACTGAAATTGATCGAAACCGCTTGCTCAATCCGAATACTTTCCACGCCAACAGTTGAACAAACCGCAATACTTACAACCGAAAGAATTATTCATTAACTTTAACTGCCTATAACTGATGCAAATAACTGTTATGTGAATATTACCTACTATATTATGACTTTTCAACACGACATACGCCTCTGAAACTTAGAAAACATTCGATAGTATTTAAATCAAGGCCTTTAGAAACATGAATGACTGCTTGTAATATAGCAATAAAGTTAAGAAGCTGAAATTAAAACAAATCAAGATAAATTTAACTGATATATTTAAGAATTTGTAAGTCAGCAAAGATAATTTGTCCTGTTAAGATTTTTACGATTGTGAAGATGGCATCAACAAAGGTAATAAATCAGTTGTGAAACTCTTACCTACAATCTTTCTTGTGATACTAGAAGCAAATAAAAATAAAATCATTATCAAACCAAAAAACTCTGAGCTTTTTAATTACTTAGCTTAAATTAATGACCCTGATGAACATACTGAATCAGATTTTGAAATAATTCATATTATACGCATCAAAACTGCACAATTAATCTAAAACTTCGAATAGAAAAAAATACGTAAGAATTAACACGTGGCAAGAGTATTTACATAATTATGACAGCGATCACCGTTTTAGCAATGTTGTGTCAATATATAAATTAAAAGACAGATTTTTACAGACTGTCAAAAGAAAGTCAAAGTAATAAAGAACAGGGTGTCCTCATTTGGGCATTAAAGTCATGACTACTGTCGACTAGCACTTTAATTAGGAAACAGTTTTTTCACCTCCATGAAATGACAGTTCATGCCAATCGTGACTCATTAAATTCATCGGGACTCTAAGTTGCGGAAAGTAAGGTAATGTATCTGACATTCTCAGTAACTTCAGTAGTTTTTTATTTGGAAGCGTCGTGTCTTGTAGCATTAACAAGTTCAACCGCTTTCTTGATAGGATGTTTTTATCTGGTATTGTTAGCGGATGAAAAAATATTTTAGAAACAACAATTTATTTTTGGACTACACAAAAAACAAATTTATAAACAACAGTGGACACCACTATTGTCTATTTCTGAAGTTATTTTCCTGTTGTTTTGCTGAATTCTTACATACAATAAGGTGTTAAAATCTTATTTAAACTATTGAATTTCCATGCATAATAGAAACTTTACAGAGAGTTAAGATTAGTAATGGGATGGGAAATCAAATAGACCGAAATTATACATGCTATTAAAAAATTATGCAAATGATCGCCATAATGTCACGAGAGTGGATCGTGGGACGAAAGTTATTGACAGTGTCAACAAAACCTGTCCAGAACCGAGACCATGAGATTAATGTTTACTCGTTAAAAAATGTTAATCAATTCACTGCTAGCAAACTAATTTCTCAAAATCAGAACTAATCCAAAGAGATTAAATCTAGACGTGATGAAACTGACCCCATACTAATTAATAGAGAAACAAGTTCAGTTTGAAATGACTTTTATGTAGTAATAGAATCTATAGATAGAATTTTAGTTCGTTTGCACGGGTACCTCCAAGTGGTAGCCTAGTTCTTAAGAAGCCAAATCTCAGGCACGCACCTCTGTGATATTCGCATGTGCGAATGTCATCATTTCACTTGCTGAACTGTGAAGGCAACCATCGACAGGCAACCTTTACATCTGTGAAAAGGCGTGTAAACTTCACCAACCGGACGATGGTCCAAATGACCCTCATATTTAGGGGTAATTATTCGGCGGTATTCTCGCCTCCCATTACATTAGGACCAAAACATATTGGCGAAGTGTGGGTGCACTGTAGTGCATCTCTGCCTACTCTACAGAGAATCCAGGTGTGATGATGTTTCTTATTTCGTTGACCATGTTGACACCATTTATGACGTTACAATCTACTGTTTGCTTGAAAGGTATGATGAAGACAGGATGTATTTCTGGCAGTCAATATGATCGGATGTTTACACACTGACTACCGGCATATAAGAAAGTTGCTTCAACAATTTGGTAATATACCAAGGACCCATAATCAGGCGAGAGATCTTATTGACTTAACACAGGAAGCAACTGAATACACTGATGATATCGATGAAGACGCTTTGGTCTAGTAGTTTAAGCGTAGGCTGCTTGAATCATTGAACTGGGTGGTTGCGGTTTCGATTCCCGTCAGGGGTTAATTTCAGAAATGGCCTTTGTGAAATTAGCTCTAGGACCATCACCTCTTAAAGTATTGTTGCTTCAATACAAACTGTACATTATTGGCAGATTTGATACTTAGTTAACTATCAAAAACTGGAAGTAATAATATAAACATTGCTGCAAGACCGGTGGCAGTAAGAAGGCTGGTCTGGGTGTAACTGGGATCGCACCCATTCTATCTTCTTCTTCTTGCGAGCTTTTTCCACAAATCGACGTCCATTGCCCCTGTTTTGTGTGACGGAGTTCAGCCATCCTAGTTCAGCCAGAAAGTTCCCCAACTGCCCCCAGCCCATTCTACGGTACCCATAGTCCAAGCTTTGCTTAGTTTCGGATCAGACGATGAGTAGGTATGTGTTGTCTGGCGATATTTATTTATTACTGCAGTGTCAACATCTAACTGTTTATCATTCCACATTAGTGGAGCGTCACCAATCAATATTATTACAGAAGCATTAATGATTACCGACATTGATACAGTAGAAACAAATTGAACAGTGAAAGTGACGTTGACAAGATTATATTAATTAACACGACATGAGAATGATTCTTACAAAAAGTCTAGATAAAAACAATAGGGTAGGCAGGTACTGCTGTGCACTCGGCGATGTATTTTAGTCCCTATGTAACAGGGGGCGAGCCTATTGCCAGTATACCGGCACATTCTTCATCAATGCGACGGATATAAGCGCCCTTACGTTGGCCCAGTGCTGATTGATGAACTTCACACGCCTTTTTAAAGACATGCAGGTTTCCTCACGGTAATCTTAATTGTAAATGACATTAAAAAATTAGAGAGGTCAGCGTTTGAACCTGCACCTCAAGAATTAAAGGCTACGCTTCTATCAACTAGGCTACCACTACTAAACTGGACTTAGATATTGAAGTGAAATTTGACAGTTGCTAGATGAAAGTGTATAGTTCTGTCAAGTCATGAATGAGCGCGTTTATTATTATGTGGAAAGCTCGTTTTATTGTTATACCAAATGTTCTTAACATTACATTTCAACTGTGCTTAACTTTTTCTATTAGTTGTTCCTTTAACTCCATTTAATTTTAAAAAGAAATTTATGTTCACAGGATAACAACCTCTTTGGAACCATATTGAACTGTGTTTGTGTTCCTAATTTGTTTGCCTTTTCAATTGTACATAAGTCATTTCTACCAAAAGTGATACCATCAATATAAATATCTCATTAGATATGGACCCAGGGATCGAAACAGTTTGTATGATTTTTAGAGCCTAAAATACTGACTTAACTGACTATTTTCACAAAAAACTGACTATTTTTCAAAGAACTAACTGTATTAGCCAGTTTCGATCCCTGGATGGTTCATAGTGGGTGATGCTTCGAATAGCGTTCACAGATCACTACAGTGAGTCCAACGGTTCAGAATACGTCCAGGCATAGAAATTATATGTTCTCATGCTCTTCACTTAAAAAATAACTAAGTGTGAAGAAAATGTGTCCGTCTATCGTGTAAAAATACGCAAAGAAATTAAAATTCCTCAGTGCCAACGCTCCGCGAGTTACTCGGCAGGTATGCTGCTTCCTGGTGACCGACCTTGGACCCACAATTAGATGTGAGGCTCGTCAAACGAAGGTATGCAATGTCAAGCAGGTGATGGATAGTATTCGGTAATGCCCCGGGTACGGAAGTGCGTTTAAATGTGTGCTAATACTGAAAAACTAACTGTACGGACTCATAGAAACAGCTCATTCTACAACAAAATGTCATTGACAGCGCGAATTTTCAAGTGTAAAGCCCCCGGCACACTGCGGCGTCAACCCTCGCGCGTCCAAACCTTTGCCAATACCAAAACGAACTCTGTGTTAATGTGCATAAAGATTAAATATCTATCGTAAAAGCCACGCCCCCACGCGTCAAAATTCGCTCGCGCTGTTAGTATAATTTGGTTGTAGAATGAACTTTTTCCATGTCTTAAAACAGTTCGTTTTGCAATGGCAAAATATTTGACGCGCGGTCGTTGACGCCCCAGTGTGTGGGAAACCTAATCGCGTGGCTTTTGCAATAACTAACCTAGTCTTGTGGTATTGTATGTGGTGGTTGTTAAGCAGTGGTAGCCGAGTGGTCGAACGCACGCCTTGCAAATCAAAGTGTGCAGGTTCAAACCCCGGCTCGCACCTCTGGGTTTATGTGCGAATCTCGTTTTCATCCGAGATTAGCACTTGCTACGAAATGGTGAAGGAAAACATCGAGAGGAAACCTGCACGTCTATAGAAAGGCGTGTGAAGTTCACCAACCCGCACTGGGCCAGCGTGGTGGACTATAGCCCAAAAATCTCCCTCGTATTGAGGGAGAATGTGCCCGGTATAATGGCAATAGGCTCGTCCCCTATTACATTGGGACCAAACAAAAAAATACATCGGCGAAGTGTGGGCGCACTACAGTGCACCTCTGCCTACCCCTTCGGGGAATACAGGCGTGATGATATATTATTACTATCACAGCTATATAATATACTTCCGTCGCCTTCGAATTATTAAATTATTTAATGAGCACAGGATGTTTCTTAAGAGGCACATTCCAAGCGATATTAAGATCACGTTAACGGTACGCGACAGGAAATATTTTTATGGCGTTCGAACTTACCGGACTGATTTTGCAACTTTTGTTTTACGATCGGAAAAAAACCGGTAAAGCAGAAATTATTATATTTAAAGCGAAATTTGTGAGAGGATAATCTTAATATGATATTTAAAATATCATAAATATCCAAGTAGATGTCATTAAAAATCAGCGCTACCAAGGAACATACGTAAATACAAACCATGCATAGGTAAACTACTAAAATCGTAATCCTTCGCCGTAGTCAGGTTAAAAAAGTTGTCATTAGTCTCTATGAAAATTTCAAGCAACACATCGATAATTGGTCTCTGAAAAAAAAATCGAACATTCCAACCTTGAAAATGAGTTCAACAATACTCACTCCAAGTGACTCGCGAAGTATTTCCCGACACTCCGGTAATTCCGAAATGTGGGTATGTAGGTGTTCCGAATTGTTGAACAAAAATAAAATCCTATCAACATGTCAATGTTCCACATTACCGTCATCAACTGCTGCCAATTCTGACGGCCTTGCCGTGGCATTGAACCTGATTACCTGCTTACACTTTACGAGAGCTCGTAATAATATGTCACTAGTTATAAACATACCGTTTTTTGGGTTCCGTACCCAAAGGGTAAAACGGGAAATTACTAAGACTAAGACTTAAGAAGACTTCGCTGTCCGTCCGTCTGTCTGTCACCAGGCTGTATCTCATGAACCGTGATAGTTATACAGTTGAAATTTTCACAGATGATGTATTTCTGTTGCCGCTATAACAACAAATACAGTATAAATATTTAAGGGGGCTCGCATACAGCAAACGTGATTTGTTTGCCGTTTTCATAGATAGTGGGACGGAACTCTACGTGCGCGAGTCCGACTCGCACTTGGCCGGTCTTTTTATGTTTCAGTAAAACAATGTTCATTGTTATATTTCATTGTATGATTCTTTAAAAAAACATACGAACATATAAAAAGGAGTTTGTCTGCTTGGAATGTGGATAGAACGCTGGCTGCATTTCCTCTCTGAATGAAGAAGTTAATAATAATAATTATACATCATTACGCCTGTATTGCCAGAAGGGATAGGCGGAGGTGCACTGCATGGCACCTATATTTAGTCGATATATTTTGGTCACAATGTAATAGGGAGCTAGCCTATTGCTATTCCGCCACGCTACTTCACACATATACGTATTTTTATAGACGTGTAGGTTTCCACACAACGCTTGCCTTCACCGTTCAGCAAGTAGTAAGTATTATAGTAAATGGAATACGCACATGAAATCCCAAAATCCTTGGGGTGCTTGCCCGGGGTTTGAACCTACATCCCTCACGTTTAGGGCGGGTATTCTGCCAACTAGGCTACCATTTATTTGAAAATGAGAAGTGTTGGTGCACTGCAATGAACTCCTTTGGGGTATACAGACATGTGAATTTATTTATTTTTAAAGGAAAATCCTAAATGCTCGGTGTCAAAATACAGGTGGCTTAAAAAAAGTTGATAGTGCTGTTGCTATAACACAAGAAGTCGACAAAGTTGAAGACAAACTGCTTCATAATAGAAAGTCCCTTGATACTTAACCATGTCGACATATGTGAATAGATAAGCTATCAACTCGACCCACATTTTACTTTCATTGCCATAAACTGATTAAACAGCGCTCGTAAAATGGAAAATTTGCATTTTAATCTTGCACACTTTCCTGCAGTTTTTCTTTAAGCGTTACGAAATCCTTCAGAAATTAAGCTAGTTATTGATTGATTTACTGAATGAGTTAAGGTGTTGCTAAAGTCGAAATACACCAAGCATAAGATCTACTACAGCCCTTTTAACGTCCCACTGCTGGGCACGGTCCTCGCCTCTATGCGAGGGGGATTCAGGCCATAGTCCACCACGCTGGCCTAGTGCGGGTTGGCAGACTTCATAAATCTATCGAGAACTAGACAAGTTTCCTTTAGACGTGCAGGTTTCCTCAAGATGTTTTCCTTCACCGTTTCATAGCAAGTGATAATGTCGGATGAAAATGAGATTCGCACATAAATCCCAGAGGTGCGAGCCAGGGTTAGAACCTGCGCACTTTGATTCGCAAGGCGTGCGTTCGACCACTCGACTACCACTTATAGGATCTACAACAAATAAACACTTCGACTATATGTCGAAAATCAAATGAAAGCAAAGGTATGTAAGAACTACCAAGAGTTTCCTTTCGGAAATGTAGAATTAATTCAAAATCTAATTACTCATTACGCCATGCACCTACAGGCGCTAGCGAATTAACTTGATTTATTTAAAACTATCGGCAAGGACAGAGATGAGTGGAAAGGGCTGGAGGAGGCCTTCACCCGAGGAGGGGTCCATACCCAACAGCAAAAACTAACTCTTACTAACATTTAGACAATAAGCAAAACATTCAAAACTAACCAATTGGCAAAAAATATGTCACACTCGTTTATAGCTCTTTAACCTTCTAAGGTCCGGTCCAGGTCTAAAAATGGTCCGGATATTACTAATTCCAAACGGATATCAAATTAACCGTAAGAGGCACCGACTGTCTGGTCAATGGGACACAATTGACATGTGACAAATCAGCAATGGCCATTGTCACTGAACGGTGTCGCACAGTTACGAAACGTATGTCCAACACGGAACGGCCTGCAACGAACTATGGACAATTGAGGACAAATGCACGTAATAAGGTAGTTATTAACGCCAATAGAGGTATAAATGGTATGTAAGAAGAAACAAAAGCAGATCTTAAAGCCGGAGAGGCGTTTAATATTTTTTTAGAACCATAGCGAAAAACAATTTCTTTACATGGAATTTCAACCCACTAGTCAAGATTTTTTCCAACGTTTTAGTGATACTGAAAAATGCACATGTAACTGGTTTTTAGGTGGATTAAAATATGCATACATTTGGGGTTATACTTTGGTATTATGCGCAGGCAACAAACAATGTAAAGCTGACTGACTCAAGCCATTGAAATCACCAAATACCGCCATGCATGGAATGCTAAAATGGAGCCTAAAAATCGCGTGCCCTCACACATTGAACATGTAATTCATTGGAAATGTCTCGCAATCGCACATTCACAATGTGAAACGGGTTTTATTTGAAAATCTGCCAATTGCACAGTTCGTGTGACCGAACAACGACAGGTGAAGGTTGCGAGAGCAGTTGAGTAATCGTTTAAATGAAAATGCTGTATTTTTCTGAAACAGGTGACCTTGTTAGTGATTTGCAAAACATTAACTTGTTGAATGAAAGTCAACGTTTTCACATGAATATGTAAAGCATAACGGCGTCGTGTTTCACAAATTACAACATACTATGATATTTAAAGATACTGTAATAGGTGGAAAAATAGAAAGTAATAATAGAAAAACTCAACTTCTGCATTAACAACAAGAGAACAACAATCAGATAATGTTTGTTGATGCTATAAGTGACTTTGACTTAAAAATATTATAATAATTAATACAGTACTTATAATAGCTCCTGTAAATATTCTAATACTCGTAGATATCTCTCGTCCCGTTGTTTCTGGACCCAATTCACAATTGGATGCAAAACAGGATACAAACATACGTTTTGAAACACGATATTTGCGTAAATATATAGTTTCACAAGAACACTTGATTGATACGCTAAACTATCCAAATCTAGACATGTTGAAGGCTTCGCGTGATCGAAATAAAGATTCCTAGTGTTCGACAAAAGTTGCAGTTGCTCTCGTAACACCGGATTGCGCAATTGAAAGTCTCGTGTGCAACCTTAGTCCTATCTGAAAACAAGGCGAGGTAATAAGATCTTGTATGATCTTGACAAATGTAATGGGTTGTTTTTAAATTGCGTTATATGCACAACTATAAGCACTGAGAATGCTTTTATGTGCACATGAAGTTCTGGTATACTTTCTGGTCCAGTATGACTGCAATAACGAGCTGTAAAAATATTACTTAGACCTTCTTTACTTAGCTGAATTCATTGTACTTATTCGGAATTTGGTAGAGTTCCTTTTTAAGGGTATTACTAGGAGTGTAAGGATATAAGGCATATATATAAGTCTTTCCTATGAGACATAAAATTTCGAAATTCAAAATAAAACCTACAAACACCTCTTCAATATTCATAACGTCACTGAGCTCAAACACAAAAGGTATATAATAAGACGAGGTACGACCAAGCATTAGCGATGCAGCATGCGAATCCATCATTATGCATTCTTCATGTTGCATGCTTTGAAAATGTCCTTGCGTACTCGACAAACTTAAGAATACACCACCGAGACACCTAACGCCTATAACCATAAAGTTTAAAAGTCAATTCAGGATCGGCAAGTGCAACATTGCCGACAGAGTCGAGTGTCTTGTGCATGACAAGTTTGAATAATAACGGGTAATTTTATCACAGTTTAGCAGCGCTGTATGAAAGTAGACAATTCTGAATGGTGCGCTCAAATCGAGTGGTGAATTGTAGATTGTGTTATAGGTGATGTATTCAAATATCTTAAGTCTAAATCATTGGTTATAGTACCTACCACATTACACCATCATAGTCGAAAACTTTACTTATTATGACCGATGTTTTTATAGTTTAGTAAAGCATTTCCATAATATTATAAGAAGAGACGTCCATTATGTAGGTAAACATATAAAACAGCAAGCTACTATGAAACATTACTTTCATATATGCACATTCATCTGTCATTTTAATCCCAGACACCCCATCTCCCTCCCTATGACGCATCAGTATACGTCAATCAAAATGTAACCTTAGTAGTTAGAAATTAAAGCTCAATGTGGTCTGCCGCTGCGTACCTAACCTTGTGTTATTTAAAAATGAGTCCTCTTTTGTGAACAGAAAGGATAAATTCAGCTTACCTCAGTACAGAATTGGTTCTACGTGCCTAACAGCTGTTTTGTCTGGATAGTCCCTTTGTTTTACAATTTTCGACGACGCCAAGGACGAATAAAGGACCCTTTGTGGGTGTTGGTGAACAATGAGACTTTTTTGGAGTAGGTACTCTAAACATTAAAAAAAACGCTTTGAGGAGTGGTTTTTGCTTGGCGTAATTTGACCGGCGACAAATAGGGGTATGTATTGTGCACTTCTTGTGAATTGTGGTGTTTGCGCTGGAGTCTGTTATAAATACTAAACTGGTTAGTCTTCATTTGCATAATATGAGCAGTTCTTACTTCAAATTCTAAGATTTATCAAAGGTTACGTCTAAATAACTAGATATATACGAGTAAAATTTGCCTTCAGCCTGCATTTTACAATCTGTTAAACTGTCTGTAACATTTCACAGAATAGTGTATTTATTGGATAACAGTTATCCAATACCAACTTTGTAGCTTTCATTTAATTAATCATTATTAACAAGAAGTATTGCTTTCTGGTTCTGATACCTAATATCATTTCCTTTTAAGACTACCTGGTCCACCAGGAATTACATAAAAAGGAAACATTATGCAACAACTTCCAAGTAAACGGTTGTAGTCTCAAGACTAATGTGAGAAATCCGAAACAATACGAGTAAAATCAGGAAGGCACGGCTCATCGGTCTAATGACCACACTGTTTTTCCAACACCAGTGTACTCGACCTCCAGTTCTCCACAAAACTTCCTCAGAATAAACTGATGTTGTTGGAGCTCCAGGAGGCAGGGTAGGTCAAGGGTCTCTGGTTTTAGTTCCACGCGAGTCGGCCATTTCTCGTGCGTGATTACATTTTAACCTATGGGAACGCTTATAAATAGGATATGGTGTAATTTGAAATGTAAAAAGTGTATTGGTGTATTAGGTGAGATTTTACAGTTTCTACCGTACAAAATATTGAATAGTCTTAATATTTTGAGAGTTTTTGGTAACAGTGGAACAAATTAACGATTTTTTTTTCTTACTGTTTGAAAGTTTTGTCAATTCAGCCTATTGAATCTTATAGAGTAGCAACGCAATTTTCGTGACCATAGTTGTAATCACAACGTGTGAAATTTCGAAATCAGAGTTACTGCGACTTAACAAAATTGGTTCAACATTCAAACTAAAATAGTATTACAGCAAAATTAGGCACAGTAACGCGTCAATATAGTTGACAGCGTAATTTCAGGGAAACTAAACAGTATTTCGTTTAAGGTGTGTACAATTACAAATAATTGCATGGTAATATTGTGGACGATATTACTTCAATGGCATGGTATGGGCGAGCCGAGTTGGATTACTCGGGAGTGACGTAACTGGGCACTTATCTAATAACTTACCGACTTGTTCCACTGGTTTTGAAGTAAGTCAAGTTATAATTAAGTACGGAGTACCTACTTATGGAATTTTGTGCAGTTTTAGGGATTTTTTAAGAAGATCCGTAATCATTCATCATATCGTTTTGAGCCTCGATTGTTCCAAAGACAAAGACCTCTCTCTTCTAATCGCCCCGGTCTTTAGCTAGCTTTAGGTCATGTACCGAAATGTAACTTATTTGTGAACTTAACATTCTAAAATATATATCCATAGCTTTAATATCTCACTATAATATATTTAATAATATTTAAGTCCACCAAATCTTAAATGACATTTAACTCGAAAGCAATGAAGTCTCAAATAAATTTTAATCTCAAGCCAAGGCTTCCAACGGCAAGTTATTATATGTTCGTACAGTTATTGATAGCAATCTTTCGATTATCAACCGCGACAAACAACAAACCGGAACCTACAAGTTCAGAGCAAGTGTATCAATAGCTTAAGACCCAATAGGGTTGAGTATCAGAATAAGAAATTTGAGAGTTAAGGTCTGGTTGATATTTTGGCTCAGAAGACCCGCATTACGTCATAATGCTCTAGGAGCACAGAGGGGTGGGATTTGAAGCTATGAAAGGATCGACCAGAATTCGCATTGCGTCTTTTATTCCACTAGACTTTACTAGTGCATTAAAAATTGTCATCCAGTCATAAATTGTCTTTGTAATTCACACATGAAGTTGATCAGTCGGTTATGTGTGATAAGACAAAATGAGAGATATGTCAAAGTTGTATCTTTCTCTCGTATGAACTACGAAGGTGAGACAGTGATTTAGTGAGTCAAAGTCCGTGACATGTTTAGTCATGCCACACGTTCTAGCCGCGCAGCTCGTTCATCTCGTCATCACCCTTGCTGCGCTAACTACAGAAACAGTCTATGTGATTTATTAATTTATTTAATTTCCGAATAATGTGTCCCGTTTACCCATAAAATGATACGTACTCAATAAATTTAAAAACGGCTTTTCCTCCTTTCATTCAACTATTTTAAGAACCAGAAACAATTCGCCGCGAGGAGCTTGTATGACTTATTGTCAGCCCTAGTCTACTAAACGACCTTGCCATTACCGTGCCTCTCACTCGACGCTGGTATGTGATAAATACATAATGTACTTGATTATAAGGTATAATATCCTGATCTGTAAAGCAATATATATCAGATATTGCTTAAGAGATTCCATCGTTGTAATACTTCGAGTCAATTAGGGATTTGAATGGTACGTGAAGACTCAAGGCAATGTTAGTATTCGCTCTAAAGTTTCCTATGAGTATCAAGGTAGATTTTTAAATCTAAGGTAAGAATCAGAGCGGCAGCTTTGATTTAAACAACGCAGTAGCATTGTAGTTTGCATATGGCAATTGTCAGTACGAGAAGACATCCATTTATAAAACTTTCAAGCATGTTAATTATGTGTTTTGTGTTTTGAAGAAAACAGGCGTATTGATGGTAGTGTATATTTTTTCAAGGTAACAGATGATATTTTAAAGCTCAACAGAACCAACATATCGTCAAAATAATAAAATCTAAAAGCGCATCGACTCGTGCGCAGGATGTTCGACGTATCGCGTGTATACCGGCTGCGTCTGCGCCGCCGCACAGTGGGCCCAAACTGAAAATTGGTGGACATAGGCAACAAAGTTCCAATATCGATGCGATTTTTTTTTATATGACGTGTTAAGATATTCCTGACAACTTTTATTCAGATAAAATTTCTTCTAAAGTTGATAGTTTGTCTTGAAAAAAATAAATTAGATTTTTTTGTATGGAGCGAATCACGTTTCATTTATTTTCTTCAATTGTACAAATATGTTGGGTTTGTGGCGTGAGTATATGATAGCTAGGGTCATTCTGTATCCACGAAAAAATAAATCAGCGCCGGCCATTTGCGGCTGCGCGAGTAATCATTCGTTTTTTTCGTCATTTTTTTTTTCATTTAAAATAAATTCAAAGTATCTTTTTTGTCTCATTTGGCTGTTTTGACCTTCTTTTTAGTTAAATATATAGTTTTAATAGCGCATAGGAACTTATAACTAGTAATTCTGGTAGAGATTTAGTTATTATTGCATGTTATCGGTAGCACCTGCATTGTGATTGATGACTCATTTGTTTGTGCGCTCGGCTAAGCGCATAACTAATGAGTCATTGTTAAATGCTCGTCTCTGATTAGCTGACTAAAAACTCACTGTTATGTCCATAACTTGAGTAATTAACACTTACTATAAATTTAAAGACATTAATTAAGTCCATCTAGTTTCGCTCTTACCGCTTATTTGTAAACACAGTGAAATACTTTTATTTTTATATTTGAACTATGGCTGGATTTTGTACCAACCTAGATATTTTTGTGAAATTAAGAAATGGCGGTGATCTGAAAAATCATACGTTTCTATATGAAAGTATCATTTCTGTCTTGACTACCGAAGTTTTTGAAGAAGACAAGAACCGAATCAAGGAGTTCTGTCGACTTATTTGTGTAAATCTAAATAAAAAGTGGATAGAGTCAAGTAGAAATCTAAAAACTTTTATGAATCGTGAAAGTAATCGCAAGTGGTTGGAAAAAAACATCAACTGGCCTGTTTGTGGCAGTGTTGACCTGAGAAGTGAGATGGGCTTCTCGGAGGCAGCCTTATCTGAGCCTAAGGATATTGATTCCCATGTTCCCACTCTTGCAGTATGTACTGCGGAAGCGGGAACATCTACAGAAAAAGAGCACAGAAAACCGTTCGAAGAGTTAAGTAATAAGCAAAAAAAAAGACGTACTACTTCCATAGTAGAAGAAAATTCCGAGGAAGAGTTGCGGTACTGGTACATAACAAAATTGAAAGACAACAGCAAAACTAATCTGGCGAAAGTTGTCGAATACCTTTCCAGTAATCCAGATGCGCTATCCAAAGTAGACGAGCAACTATTCAAAAAGCAGAGCTTGAGTACTGTTTCTTCAGATAAATGTTTAGCTCTTTATACATCAGTTGCGCTCTCGAAATGGAAGTACTTAGCTCTTCGACAATTTCTGAAAGAAGAAAACTGTGCTGCCTTTCCATCTTATCCAAAGCTTGTAAATGCTAAGAAAAGATGTTACCCTCCACAAGAGAGTATGGAGATTACCGAAAAAGGAGCTCACATTAAATTGCAAGCGCTATTGGACCACACTGTGGAGAGGATTTTACTAGATATTAATTCTGTTGATAGGTCTCAAAATGAAGAACTCAAGTTGACCTGGAAATGGGGACTTGATGGTTCTTCGTCGCAGAGCAATTATAAACAGAAGACGTCAAACACAGCTGTAGAGTTCAATGATTCATCAGTAGTCATGATAAGCATCGTACCTCTTCGGCTAGTGTCTACTAGCCCATCATCTGGGAATGAAAATATAGTTTGGGAGAACCCCACACCTTGCTCAACTCTGTACTGTCGACCAGTAAAGTTCACTTTCACTTCGGAGACAGCTGATTTTATAAAGTCTGAAGAGTCTGAGATGAAAAAACAAATTGATGAACGAATATCTACACAGTGTGGTAATATTATTGTGTCACATGAATTGCATATGACCATGATTGATGGAAAAGTGGCCAATATTATTGCTGAAGTACCATCATATGCAACGTGTCCCATTTGCTTGGCAAAACCGAGCGAAATGAATAATTTAGAAGCTTTGACTGCCAAACCACTTCGTGAAGAAATTTACAAACAAGGAATTTCTTCACTGCATATGAAAATTCGGTGTATGGAATGTCTTCTCCATATATCTTATAATCTGGATTTTCAACGATGGTCAGCTCGAGGCGAACATAAGGCTATGAAACAAGCTAAAAAAAATACCACGCAACAAGAGTTTCGTGAGCAAACTGGAATGCTGATTGATATAGTCAAACAGGTATTATTTAATTTTCGCTCTTTTTATGTATTTTGTGTAGTAAATCTCTATGTATTGTATATTACAGTATTGTTTTCCCATTTTAGGGTTTTGGAACTACAAATGACGGGAATACTGCTAGGCGCTTTTTCCAAGATTACAAAACATCATCCAGAATAACGGGAATTGACGAAAATCTGATTTTCAGATTTTCCGTTATTCTACAAGCCATATCATCAGGCAAAAACATTGACTGTGAAAAATTTAGAAGATACTGTAGAGAAACAGCTGATGTATACGTGCAACACTATTCGTGGTACTACATGCCAGTTAGTGTACATAAACTTCTAATGCACGGTGCAGACATCTGTAACCACTTTGGTATTTTGCCAATCGGTGAGTAAAAAAAATATATAGTTTGATTTATTATTTGGCTCGATTGCATTTTGAAATTAAAAGTTATGTACTTATTCGTTTTAGGTACCTTATCTGAAGAAGCTTCGGAAGCCCGTAATAAGGACTTCAGAAACGTCAGGGAGAGGCACACTCGGAAGTCGGGGAGAATAGCAACAAACGAAGACATCCTACATGGACTTCTAATAAGCTCTGATCCCCACATATCCTACATAAGGCCTAGATTAACGAAACAGGCTCATAATGAGTTGTTGCCTGAAGCAATTCAGTTGTTACAGACTACTGAGCCTCCCTGTGACAGTGAGATTATGGAGGAAGAAGAATACCTCATAGCAGAGTCCGAAAATTTGCCGGACCCACTAGCACTTCTGGAATAAGAAATGATGCGATCCGGCTTTAGATTATTCCCACAAAAGCCCATCAGGGCTAGGAATATGACAAACAGCCCTTTTCAGGGCTACAATTACTTCACAGTTTCATATTGATCATACGTACGATAAATAATAATAAATTAATCTATAATATACATACGCTTGATTATGTAGATAATTATCAACGACTTGCCCGTACAAATTTAAATTATTTCACCTATCATTAACAAAATTAGTATAACCTGAAATTTATTACGATATTTATTCAACAATAGATAACGTGCAGTTAAAATAATAACACAGCCAATCAGAGACAAGCATTTTTCGGTGACTCATTAGTTATGCGCTTAGCCGAGTGCACAAACAAATGAGTCATCAATCACAATGCAGGTGCTACCGATAACATGCAATAATAACTAAATCTCTACCAGAATTACTAGTTATAAGTTCCTATGCGCTATTAAAACTATATATTTAACTAAAAAGAAGGTCAAAACAGCCAAATGAGACAAAAAAGATACTTTGAGTTTATTTTAAATGGAAAAAAAAATCTTACAAAACTTTTTTTTTTACCGAATGATTACTCGCGCAGCCGCAGATGGCCGGCGCTGATTTATTTTTTCGTGGATAGAGAATGACCCTAGCTATCATATACTCACGCCACAAACCCAACATATTTGTACAATTGAAGAAAATAAATGAAACGTAATTCGCTCCATACAAAAAAATCTAATTTATTTTTTTCAAGACAAACTATCAACTTTAGAAGAAATTTTATCTGAATAAAAGTTGTCAGGAATATCTTAACACGTCATATAAAAAAAAATCGCATCGATATTGGAACTTTGTTGCCTATGTCCACCAATTTTCAGTTTGGGCCCACTGTGCGCCGCCGGTCTAATTTTAACACCACCTGGCGCCAATCGGCGTAAACACTGGTCGGTGAATGGATCCTCGCCTTTATTTGGATGATGAAACTTTCTATCCGGCCAGTACGAAAATCGTATCCGTCAGATAGCGTACAATACTTTCTTTTTTTGTTTAAAATAAAAATATTGTTTTACGATGAGAATGAGGACTTCTTCAGTGAAAAGGAATTTCGAAAAAGGAATATGCTTTTTTATGTATCACATAATATAATAACGATTGCACGCTTAGGAGTTGAAGAGATATTACAGAGTAAGTAAAGTAAATATATTGTGTTACGTGTAGATAAAATAGTATTTATTATATACAGGGTGTTTCAGAAGTCCGAAATAATACTTTGGGTACATATACGGCAGCTCATATGTGGATGCTTAGTGAAGACAGTTTATACCTAACTATCATAGTATCTGAGTTACAGACCTTTGAACATTTGTCACAGGTATCGTGTTCTGGCCTTTGGGTACATCCATAACTCTATTCAGCAGTGTAAACTACACTTATGAGGGGAGGCTACCAAAATTCACAAAACAGAACATGCAAATTTTACATAGGACTCGAGATATTACGAGTTAAAGAAATTGACGACGAAAAAAAAGTTGGAAAAACATGGTCGAATTTCAATCAAATTTTTATACCATTCAGTTGTATACACGATACTGATGCTAGCGTCTAAGTATTATTTCGGACTTCTGATACAGCCTGTATAATGTAGAAGGCTTAATTTTTTTTTTCATAAATCGACTAGTCCGTAGTCTATGCATGAACGAGTTATCCACCGACAATCAGCCCATAGAGCGCCCGCGACATGCGCGCGCCCACAAAGCGCCGGAAGGGGTGGGCGCTTTGTTTGTCCGTCTGTTTGTTTGTTCCTCGTCAACCGGTGTGGGATCGGATCTAATTTGGGTATCAACGTGTCAATAGTTGTTATGGTGAAATGGGATATCTCAAATTTTCTCTAGGATGAATTGTCATCCTAGCATTTAAGCATTAACTTCTTCCAGCAATGTCTGTTCTTCAGCAAATTGCTGGAAGAAATTGCTTTTAGCGATAAGACCGCCCAATTGTACATAGTTACTGTATTTAGAACTGAGAATGTTGTATTATTTTCTTTGACAGGTGTGTGCAATAAAGAGTACCCTTATTATCCTTTAAAGAGTATCCCTATTTATCTATCTACGCAATAAGGTTTTTCCATTTTTTTAGTATAAATCACTGGACAAATAGTATATTGTATGACAATAGGTATGTGTTATTAATAAACGAGACGCATTAGAAATAGTACAAATAATCGTAACATGAATAGTGCAATAACTCGACCATACCGACTTATAATTCCGACCGAACCGATACGATTGAAATACAGGAATTATAATGTTAATCTTAGCACAAGAATAGGCTACGTACAGAAATAGCCCTTATTTTGATTCTCGTAGACTTCAAAATATCGCATTTTGTACTGAAGCTACCGACGACTCTGCCCTTTAGACTCCACTATATCCATCATCACAGTCTACAAATTCTTGCTGTTGATAAGTATATCATGAGTTGACAGACAACTTCCAGAAGTGGAAAGCACCACAAGAAGAACCAGATCGTAAGACATCTTCTCCATAATCCGAAAGATTTATAGAAACGGTCGAAGGCTTGTTGGCGGTCAGGGACGCAGGTATGACGGTAGTCAGAAGGGAGAACAAAGGTGTAGGACATTCTGTACACAACGCACAAACTCTACACATCGCGTAAACTAACTAAACATTACCTTAACACTTCATAATTACGTGTCGAAACAAAAGGCAAGACAAGAGTTCCCACCGTGCAACCCAACTGAACAATGGCGGCTTCTATTACGTCACTCGTTTCGTTTCTGTGCTAATGTTGCACTGGTAATACGATGTAATTGTTTGATACGATTAAGAAAAGTTTGCAGTAATTGTTTTAGTGGCGACCAGTGGAGTGTTGGATGCTTGAGCAAGGTGTGCGTTCGTCAAATTTGACACGATGAATAATTGTGCAAAAGGTAGAAATTGACAAATAAAACTTGAACAGTGAGATAATTATAGCAGCAGTAGTTGTGGCACGTGGGCCAAGACTAGACTTATGTCACGGAATATGTTAATTTTGTATCTATTGTATGAAAAAAGACAGAGAGCGAGCGAGGGAATCCGTGACAGAGTTCTAGCCTTGACATGTGTGCTCTAACTCCTCGAGCATTAGGCTAGACATGCATTTGTGGAGTAAGAAAGTTACGAAGCAAAGAGAACATTTTGAAAGCAGAAGTAAAGATACAAACATCTGTTATGATTTAAACAAAATATGTTATTTTACACTCAATTGTGTAGGTACAGTTTATTAAACTCGAGCCATAAGCACAGTACCGTTACTGACAAATTATATGCAAATAAAACAACAAGATCTCGTAAAATAAAATTGATTCCATAACACCGTGAATCGTTAACACAGAATCTGCAGTTATGACTAACAGGACCTTATAAAACAATATTCGGAGAAATTGGACTCACTCGAGATTTAATTGGACGTAGGCGTTACCTTGACACGGAGGGATGCGGTGATGACAGCATACCTTTTGAAAATACTTGTGCATTTATACTTTTTTTCCCACACTTAAGGTTCCTATCCTGTTATAATACTGTCTTCAGAGTAACTACTCGCGCTGCTTCAACACTTATCTCTTCCTAGCTTAGCAGAGGTTGTGTAGCAGCATGCTCAATTTTAATATTTAAATACCTCTAGAATCAACCACGGAATAAGAGAAGAAGTGAATAGGATCCATCGCCTTTTACATTTCATTTTTCCAATGCCGCTTAATATTCTTTCTTCGTCCTTATACGGATGTCAATAAAAATACAGTCCTTAACGTTAGAATAGCAATCATTTCTTTGAAACTTTTAGAAACACCGTTCACGGGAACGTATCGTGCGGACGATGGAAATCGTGATTGGATATTCATCGAACTGGCGATTGCAAATTAAATTTCTTTAAGAGCGGAGAATCAATCTCATCAACCGACAATATCACTAATGAAGAAGACGATATGGAACAATATCGTTTGTAATGTCCAGCATATTATCGACACAGATTCAAAGCTGATTTATCGCATCGCTACTGGATATAAACTATGAATTATGTCCCCATCAGATAACGCGTATCTAGAACCAGTATGCGTTTATAAAGAAAGTGTTAAAAATATCATGGTAAATGATTAATGGTGAAGAGAAAGCACAAAGATATTGTATGCAAAAATAGTCGACATTATGTAGGACTGGAGATCGGAGATTAATTTCGTGTATATTAAATAGCTGACGCTCATGCATGGAACATGAATGTGAACACCACCCACGCCATTAGAGGCATTACCACAATACAATAAAGATCACAATTGCCTGGAGGAGCTTGCTCCACACTTATCACAGCCACCCCTTTCTCTTGGAAATGCATCAAAGGAAAAGTAAGTCCATTTGAAAAGATTGACCTAAAAACTCGGACAGGTTTGGTAACAGTATCTTATGCGTTTATAATCCGTGGATAATTGGTCTTCAGCGATGTAATTGTATACGAATTAAGGACATACGATAGGTACTCGCTGTGTCGCCAAATTGGTTTGGTAGCTCGGCCGTCGACAGCCAGGCCGCGAACTATTTGGGTCTTCCGAAAGTGGTTTAGATCTGTCATCGGCTCATCATAAACAGATTAAAGTGAATGTAGTGACAATAATTTCTTTTTCTTTTTGATAATGCCAGACATTTACTAGTCGGTATAAAATTTAAATTGATATGACCAGTTTAAGTCAGTACTGGCCTACTAACGCGAGAGAATTGAGAGTTTGATCAATTAAACAATCATACTCGCAGTGAAAACAAAGATGTATGATGATTTTATCGACATTTTGATGAGAAAAATTGCCTGATCCCCGCCCAGCGGCCCTGGCGATATTTCACCATTAATTATGGACTGTAACCAGGCCACTAGTCGTTAAGGAAACTCTTGTCATAATTTGCATTTAATTGTTGGTATGTTAAATGTGACATTCGTTAAGAGAAAGCATTATAATTTTATAGGAAAACATGAATTATGTCCCTATGTTATTCATAGTTGAGGTCAACGGGCAGGTCTTGGAATATGTCGATGAGTATGTGTACTTAGGCCAGCTAGTCTCCTTCGAAAACAGGCAAGACAAAGAAATCGATCGCCGCATCGATAACGCCTGGAAGAGCTATTGGTCTATGAAGGGGCTAATGAAGGGCGACCTTCCTTTGTCACTTAAACGCAGACTCATCGACATGTGCATCCTGCCCGTACTTACTTACGGCGCTCAGACATGGTCACTAACCGAGTCTCAAAAGTCCAAGCTCAAGATCTGTCAGCGAGGCATGGAGCGCAGTATTTTGGGTTTCAAACGGATTGACCGTGTGAGAAACACTTTACTTCGCTCGATGACTCGCGTAGCGGATGTAGGGGAAAAGTCTGCTCTGCTGAAGTGGGGATGGGCGGGACATCTAAGCCGAATGGATGACACCCGGTGGGCAAAACTATGCACCAACTGGATCCCAGATGATGGACACCGCCGCCGTGGTCGACCCAGGAAAAGGTGGTGCGATGACTTGGACCGTTATCTGGAGAGATGGACTGATCTGGCAGGAGATAGAGAAGCGTGGCGAAAAATGGGGGAGACCTTTGCCCAGCAGTGGGACAATATAGGTTAAAAAAAAAAAAAAAAAAAAAAAAAAAAAGGAAAACACAGTGATGGGTCGTGAAAACTTTCAAATCCGTAAATGATTGCGTCGATGTTGATAGTATGCTTGTAGATATAGCCCAAAACACTATAATGTTGCAAGCTGGCTGAAGATAGCGAGCTCTTTAGATACTTTATTACCTGTCAGATTGGTTTCCGAGTCCACTCAAGTGTCTTTCAACGTTGAAACATTAAATATTTTATAGGGCCATAATTTAATTTGTAGAATAAACAACTGGGTAATATTATATACAATGTCAAACGGCAGAAAAGTTGAATATGGGTGAGAAATTTGTTAAGGAAACAAAACTAGTTATAACGGAATGCCTAAACGGAGATTTTGGTATATACCTTTATGAAAGTGATGCTTTTTATCTTATACAGTGGGTGGAATGAATCCTTTGAGCGGGTGATAATATTGATGCTGACGGAGTGCTGTTTTTAAGGAGATTATCGTTTAAACACACAAACAAGACCGTGATAAGAACTGATAGGTTCTTTCGAATGTCAAGAACGAAGCAAGGTCGAACAACGTACGGGACCAAAAAACTAAAGCAAAAAAAACAAAAGGTTTGAGATTGAATTGAGATAGACCAGCGAAACATGGTAAAATAACAATGGTTGCGTTTTTGTGAATTCATAATGTATGTATGGTGAATGGAAATTGCGATCGTGAATATTTTTTAAATTGAATTCGCTCGGGAATAAAATAGGTGGCGCTGTAGAGTATGCAATTTCTTTTGTAGCCTAGAGTTCGTATTGAAAATATTCTACTGTTAAATATATTGACAGAATGTTAGATTAATGACTTCTAACCGCAATCTAGACTTTAAGAGATGCGTTTAGACATTTTTACCACCGGTTGAGTTTTCTGTATGTAATTTCTATACTTTTAAAACGATTAAGTTCCTACTTCAAACCGGCTTCCGTTCTCACAGCGGATTCTAGGGACAATTGTCGAGTTAAGTACTTCAAATCAAATGACTATGATCACCTTGAATAAATCTCAACAATCGTTTACTTATTCATTGTGTATAAATTTACTATTAAAGCCTTCGACGTTTTACTAACTCTTAAGCATTTCAAACAGACCGATTGTTCTATCAATAGCCATAATTCCTCAACAGTTAATTTATAACCTATTTCTATAGTACAAAGAACTAAAATTGTGTATGCTTGCTATAATTACTCAATTCGGTATCTCCTAATATGGCGGAGATCAATGTTGTCATTTTTTGATTGAATAACATTGAAAACATTACGAGCGAAAGGATAAAACCTTGAGGCACCCCAATTATTTTGTCATTATTCAATAAATTTTTGGCGCCGTTACATATTTCCATCGTAATAAATAACAGTGTACGCAAAAGGCAACAAACATGAAACATTGAAATAAAACTATTTTATCGCGTTTATTTACTATTTTATGTTCCCGACGTTTCGGTTGCTTTACAGCAACCATGGTCACGGGGGGACTGAGGTGTTAGACGTCCTGATGTCATAGTTAATAACTGGGTACCCTCATATTTAGTTGTTGTTTGCGGTCCGATCCACCCAGAAAGTGCTCACAGTGTCTTGAGGTCTTGCAAGGGTACGCTTGGTTTTGGATTTAATCATATTAATGTATAGTATTCGTGTAAATATAAGAAAACAATATGTAAAAATGAAACAAACACCGACTACAGTAATATAATCCATGGTTACACATATCAAAGGCCTCACTGGAATACGAACATGTGAATCGCTTTATTTTTGTGTTTTACGTTTTGTTGGTTCTAAGCCGCGTTTATTTTCAGAGATCATAGCATGAAACATGTGTTTTAACACCTTTCATCGAGGGATACTAGGGGAAGACAGTTTGTTAGGTTTGATGCCCATTTATCTTCTTGCCTTACTTTTAAAACAGGGATTACCTGTTGAAGGATGTGAAAAGAAGGCCCATTTTTACAAAAGCATAGATCTATATCTATACTTCAGAGAACCCTGACAGTCAATACTCATTTATTTGTGTCAGATTCATCACACTATTGTTAAGAAGACACCTTAGGCACTAAGAGCTTCCTATATTTAGGAAGCGTCCATTTGCATGATGTAAGAAAATCAGGTTAGTTGGTTCAGGAGTTGTCTTACGCTAAGTGGCAATTAGTAATGAGATGAGTCTTTGTCAAAAGTCGGCGTAGATCTGTTTAGTGAGGTACCTACTTATATGCTATTAATTGTAGGTTTTTTTAAGTTATTATAAAATAGGTACCTAAGCATCGATCATAATGCAATAGCCTAGCTGCCGTAAACTAGGTAGGTAGATATCTAGTTAGGGTTTTACAGACACATAAGTTTATTTAATATCACCATGCCTTTCAATCTCAATACATATGTTCCGATAATGGGATCCAAAATTTAAACTTATTAGGTGGGTCAAAAGCCAAATAAACTTCTAATTTAAAATCAAATCCAATGTATAATCACCGGAAATAATCAGCAGATGATACCTATCTATTTTACATCACAGATTGCCAAACTAAAGACGGTGAAACGAATATTGTGGAATCCTAAAATGGTAGCACAAATTAACATTGCAAATTGTTGCAAAATGGCTACCCGTTTTTGGCGGGATATTTAGCGGTTTTATCGAGGCGATTTTAGTAGGTAACTATGTAGACGTTAGTTTTTGCACTGGGTTGATAGGTAGGTAGTATAATTTGTGGGTAAAAGAGAAAAAAATATATTACGGTGGCGATGTTTTGTTGAAGTTTGCGCTTGGATAACGGCGATTTAACTCAAAAAATGTATTCTAGAAGCGAATGGAACATTCTGTAGGTACCTACCTACTTACTTTCTTATCTACTTAGGTAGGTTGATGTGTTGGGATGACATAACAAACATGGGTAGGTATAATTAGATTTTTAAGTACCTATATCTTTTGTAGGGGTCTATTATTATGTTGGCTTTCGTATAGATCAGTAGTACTTACCTCCCTAGACTTAGGTATCCAATGCCTGCAAGATTGATTGATAGTTAGTTAGTTATCTACAAATTACTACATCCTTAATTCTATTGATAGTTTCTGCGGGACTCAGGTTAGCTGTATTTCGTAGTAGATAGGAGCTACATATAAGGCAGGCATGCTTGCAATCGATTACTCCTAAACATATGTTAGATATTAAACATTTACAACAATTACTTTTTCAAGTACCTACCTACTAACCACTGTGAGCATTGTGAAATCACCTCAAAACCTAACTTAATTCGGTCCAGTGTTTTTTCATAGCTAATCTATAGAACCGCTGTCTAAATTCGGCCTGGATAGATCGAAATACGACCTAGTTCGAGCACCGGTCTGGCAGAGACATTCAACTGTCTAGACTCGATTATACAACCGAAATTATGTATAGGCAATTGCGGGTAACATTCTTTTCTGCGATTTAATGTAGCGAGCGGTCCGAAGCATGGAAAGTACAGTTAAATAACAAAATACTCACGCGACTTGGGATAGCACCGATGCTAGAAGATTACGCTTTTTTCTCAACGTTTCACGCACTGTTTATGACACACTTGTTACTGAGTTCACTGTTTTTGTATGCACGTAACGTTTTTATTTGTGTTGTTGTGGTTTCACTGTTGTGTTCAGTATTTACTCGGTTCACGGTTTGGGACGGTGGCGAGCGGCAGGCCCTCGACACACGTACAGAAACGGCGACGCGGCGCGGCGGACTGAGCGCGCGCGCAGCGGCGGAACTTCATCGCGCGCAATCTCCCACTCCCCTTCACGTTCCAATATTTGGTACCACAAGTTATGGTAACTATTTATTTATTGTGTAAAAAGAGTATCACAATCATTAGACTTATTCCTAAGAGTATGTAATAGGACTTAAATTATGAATATAAATACTTGTCTACCCATCTACTCTCTTTACTGTTTTTCGTAATGTTTCTTTAGTAATAGGTATGTGCAATCAATGTTGAGCCCAAGAATACAAAATAAAGGTAGATACTTACTTAAGCTACATGCCCCGAAATAAAACGTGTGTACCTAAACTACAAACCTTTGTACAAATCATTACGCCACAATCTATGGTAGGAAAAGATCACATATCTACCTACTTAATAATAGACATTTCCATAATTTTTGCGTAACGTATTTTAAATAGGCTTAGTCGTCTTGACCAGGCCCTAGATATTCAGTTATATTTTTTTATAATTGCTCACAAAAATTAATATAAATAAGTTTTTTTTTATTAGTAGAAAACTATCTTCACTACCTACCTATAGGTAACTACTTTTTTTATTGCATGTTTTATTTATTTATAAAGTGAAAATTAAGTCTAAGTAATTTATTTGTGAGTCAAAATAATTAAATGGAATTCCTTGAATATTATGAATAAATGTGAAATATATAATTATTAAATAGGTGTAAGTACTTACCTAGTGTATGTATCACAAATAAACAACTAACAATATTAAACAGGTTATAGGTAGTTATTTGAAGTACTTATTTAGTTCTAATTAATATTATTTTCTGTATCGTGGCACCAAATTTCGGAGCGGCACTGCACCCGCGATCGGGTCGCGCGCATGCTCCGTGCCGCGCGGAACTCGCGCGCACCGCACTGAACTTTACTACCTACCGCCATAATGTAAAACCGGCCAAGTGCTTGTGTCAGATCACACGAAATGTACGGTTCTGAAGACAGAATCAGAATCAGATTTCTTATTCCTAAAAACCAATACAGGAATCAGAATCACGAATCTCGCGGTGCATGCCAAAGCGATCCCGTGGCGCCCCGATATAAGCGGAGGGTCGGTTTTTAGTGGGTATACGGCCTTCTGCCGGGACTCCCACATAACCCTGCTACTCTCCCGAGGTGGCAGGGTACCAATAGAGGAATTTCTGACGTTAAAAAAAAGGTACTTACGAATCGTCGATAAACAAAATATTATAATAGTATCTCTACCACCGCAGCATAAATAAGTTTGCACTTAATAGAATATCATAATAGGATTTAATATAGACAACCATCTCAAAAATTACCAATAAGGCTTATATTGACGTATAAACAATTTGCAACCAAGTGTTTTTGTAAGTTCTAGGTAGGTTGATAGGTAGCTAAGTGGAGTGATTCCTTACAATCCGATCTACCTTTTACCACGCTTTTACTCTCATAAATAATATATTACATACCTATATATAATTGTATATGGTCGAAAACTATTCTATCGTGATTCAGGATTGCTATTGCAGATTGGATTGCGTATGATATTTCGGTTTTTGTTTGCGATGTATTGCCTGACGCGACATCTATTAGCGTGTAGTAGAAGTTCTATTTCGTGACGAGATCTAGGGGTCGCCACAGCATAATATCAGTTTTTTTCTTACATCTCCTACACCTTTTTCGATTAAATTCGTGCTGGTTCCAAGACAGTTTACCTTTTTTCCCCGGTACTCGTCGAGGGTCAAACCTCTGTGTCTTCAATGGACACCGCTGTCGATCCTGGCTTACAGGAGTAACAGTGGTGGGAATGTGTGGCGGTATTAGTCCCAAAAAAATAAGTATATTAACAGGTCATTTGATTTTGACTGTTTTCAAGTGTTTTTAAACATGTTGAACATATTGATGGTAAACTGAGATCGCCCCCAGTCCATTATATGGTGCACATAGTACAAGCTTAGCTTACCCTGAGGTCTAACTATGAGTATGCCTTGCCTGGCGATACTGGTTATATGTAGATGGTCATTCTACTGTAGAAGGTAGCAAATAAAATTTTATAAATTCTCAAAATTAATCTTAGTACTTAAAAAAACTCCTATATTTAGATATTAATGATTCAAAATCAAAATCATTTTTTTTTATTCGTGTAGGCCAAAAAAGCACTTACAAATAGTCAGATTTTACCACCGGTTCGGAATGCTGCTTCTACTGAGAAGAGCCGGTAAGAAACTCAATGGTTACTCTTTCTAAAATGATAAATAGTAAGGATTATGAGTAATACATTCTCAGGAGCAGCAACGCCATGACAGCAGGAAGCACCTTTGTCTCAATACCAGAGAAGAATTATACTCACGCAGTCTAATATTAGATACAAATTTTGGCATTACGCTTAGGAAGCTAGTATAAGGTGCGCCTACTCCCAATTACAGTATAAGTATTATTCTCAATCACAAGTGGCTATAGAAATAATTGCTTTGGTGTGATGCCTTCAACGCTAGATGGGAGAGTAGATGATAAGTTTCTCAGAGGAAAATGGAAAATGGTTGGACCGTTGGTTGGATTAGTAGGCTAACTACATTTAACGGGTCACTATATATGATTAAGGATCGCGTTATATTTTTTATTTTTATGTTTATATTTACACAGGCACACGCCACCATTTTCCCGAGGAAGTAGAACGTCAAGACGATTATATTATGCGATATTAAAAACACATTAATATGATTTATGTTGTTGTTTACGGCTCCCGTACGCCCGCATCGCATAGAAGAACTGTTGTGGTATTATTATACCCTGGTCATTCATAGCATAGGTTCAATGACATCCCAAGACTGACCTATGGACGTGGCAATAGGAAAAACCGGCCAAGTCCGAGTCGGACTCGCGCACGAAGGGTTCCGTACCATTATCTATAAAAACGGCAAAAAGATCACGTTTGTTGTATGGAAGTCCCCTTAAATAATTATTTTATTCTTGTTTTTAGTATTTGTTGTTATAGCGGCAACAGAAATACATCATCTGTGAAAATTTCAACTCTCTATCAATCACGGTTCATGAGATACAGCCTGGTGACAGGCGGACGGACGGACGGACAGCGAAGTCTCAGTAATAGGGTTCCCGTTTTACCCATTGGGTACGGAACCCTAAAAATGTCTATACTGTACGCTGCAAAAAGTATTTTTTTGTAAGTAGTGGTAGCCAAGTAGTTAGAATGCTCGCCTTGAATGCAAGTGGTGCATGTTCATATCCAGGGCCCGCACTTCATGTGCAAAAGTCATTTTCAACAATGATAAGATCAATAGGAGATTCGGTCTTTAGTCCTCCATACTGGTAAAGTGCGGGTTGGTGAACTTCACACGAATTTCTATAGACATGCAGGTTTCCTCACGATGTTCTCATTGTCCATTGTTTAAGCAAGTGATAATTTCAACACCCGGAGGTGCAAGCCAAGGTTTGAATCCGCACACCTTGGTTGCACAGCGTGCGTTCTTACGGAGAGGTCTTCCTCTCGGCTATCACTGTTACGTATATTTTATTTTCAAAATTCTGCCTCGTTGGCAAGAACGTCCGCCTTGAACGTAAGGGGTGCAAGTTCAAATCCCAGGCCCGCACCTCTGAGATAACTTTCAAGTGCGAATGTCATTTTCAACAATGATTACCACTTGCTGAACGGTGAAGGAAAACATCGTGAGGAAACCTGCACGTCTATAGAAAGGCGTGTGAAGTTCACCAACCCGCACTGGGCCAGCGTGGTGGACTATGGCCCAAATCTCCCTCGTATTGAGGGGGAATGTGCCCGGTATAATGGCAATAGGCTCGCCCCTTATTACATTGGGACCAAAGTACATCGGCGAAGTGTGGACGCACTACAGTGCACCTCTGCCTACCCCATCGAGGAATACAGGCGTGATGATGTGATTTCTAACAATATTTTAAATAATATCGAGGGTTGAAAGGCTATTTGAATTCAATTACATTATTTTAACTTTACAGAGGACATAATAATTCGACGCAGAAAAATTCGCTGGTTATGTATTTAAGTCAATATCACCCAAAAGCGTCGCTTGCGTCAAATAGCTTTCCAATATAAGTATAAGTACATATTAAAAATGTAGTACTTTACGTTCGTCTGTATCGATGTAACGTGGAACGGAAATCGAATTACGATTCTATCTTCATTGAACGAATGGACACGCAGTTTCCTCAACCACTACTGCTTGCATTAACTCAGATTAGCTCATCTTGAAATGCGGTGCTCCATAGCTTCCGACACAATTCCGATAATATAAACAAAAAAAATCACGAACAAAAATGAGTTGGTGAAATTTGATGGAATAAGATAAGGAATAGCTTCCTCAAAAATGAGTAGGTCAGTATATTCTTAATGTCAAGTAATTAATAGATAGTTATGAATTACTCAAAGCAAACAAAATGATGTGATGGTGGAAAAAGATGGAGATGATTGATTGCAAAAATATATAAATCGAGTGGTGAAAGGCTCAAGCGACAATTTGGGCGATATTGACTTGTATAAATATTTGAAATCAGCTATTTTCTCTGCGTCGAACGAGTATACTCCCCTGTAAAGTTAGAAAATTAATTAAGTCAATAGCCTATCACCCCTCAATATATTGGGAAATCTATCAAAGTTTTGTTTGTTACCGCCGAGTAGATAAAATGCCAATTTGTGCTCCAAAAAGGTTGGAACTTGACATGCATTTAACCTTTTCTGAGAGTTGAGAAGGCACGTAGCTTTGGAAGACTCCCACAATTTTTTTTAACGAAGCACAGTACGTACTATTAGATTCTAGAGTTTCCGACTGTATTCAGGAAATGGAAAACACAGAAATCTTGTCGTCCACCACCCTCGAGGAAGCGGTTGATATTAATATCATTACTTAATAACACTCGGAGGGATGTAATCAGAAAGGCGAGTAGTAACGGGATATACCGCTAAGCTTCGTAAAATATCATAATCTGAATACAAAGTAAGCTCGTAAGGCTTCAATAAAAAGGCTATAGTTTCCGGCTTACGCACAAGTACATTGTATGTTCAATGTAAGCAGTTTTCTAAACTGTGTCCCAACAGCTGAAACCAACATGCGGTCCAACTAAGTACTTAAATTGTCTATCTTCTTCATTTTTGTGCCCCAACATTCATGTGCGTAATACCTTTTATCAACGATAGCGCGATTAGCGAAAGCAGTGGTAGCCGAGTGGTCGAACGCACGCCTTGCAAATCAAAGTGTGCAGGTTCAAACCCCGGCACGCACCTCTGGGTTTCATGTGCGAATCTCATTTACATCCGAGATTACCACTTGCTATGAAACGGTGAAGGAAAACATCGTGAGGAAACCTGCACGTCTGAGGGAACTTGACTAGTTCTCGATAGATGTGCGACGTCTGCCAACCCGCAACGGGCCAGTGTGGTGGACTATGGCCTGAATACCCCTCGCATTGAGGGGAGGCCCGTGCCCAGCAGTGGGACGTTAAACAGGGCTGTAGTTAGTTAGTAGTTTTTAGTGCGATTAACTATTTTCCTAGTATTATTTTAATGACTACTGATATTTTGGTTATCCAAGGAGACTTCTAAAATATACTACCGGATTCTTAACTATCGCTAAGCTATATCAAATGAAGACTATCAATAAATATAAATAAAGATCGCCAGAAAACACATATTCACCGTGTGATGTCAATCTAAGCAAAGTTTTTATTATTTGTACACTCAGACACTCAGAACGGGACTAATTCCGAGAGGGCCGTTTCCGAAATTTGCTGTTGTCGGGAATCGAAGCCACAGCCACCTGGTACAGTAAACCGAGCGACCTACGTCCAAACTACTAGACCAAGCCGTCATTATGCTTAAATTAGCTATTGTACAGTCCGCTAATATGATGGATACCACTTAAACTTAATATAGATAAGTACTACGTGCATTTATTAAGTTTTTCTATAAGTACATGTGCGTAATATCTTTCTTCATAAGCCTAGTCAACATATTTTGGGCGCTACTATCATTTATTACGTAAATAGGTAGGTATATTAGTTCAGCATCTTTATACTAGATGTCGCTAGAGGTAGTCAGATTACGGCTTTTCCTGAAAATATCTGACTTACGTAGATACTGTATGCTAAAAATGCATGTAGGTAGATACTTAGTAAATACGTATTGAATACATACTAGGTGGTTAGGCACGAACGAATACTTGGGTTAAAAAATAAAGCTTTGTTGAATTTTTTATCTATAAAAAGTAGATATGTTGCATGTAATTACCTGCTGAGATATATCTACCGTATTACATAGTACATAAGTGTCTATATGCAGAAATCCGTGTCGCCCACTCGTCCACTCCACGCAAATGACGTGTTCAAGGTTATTGGCATGAACGTTCACTTTTCCTTAAAGTAGGTACCTAATTGATGTTATTTTTTTATGAATAGGTAGTTTAGTGCGTACCTACCAGTAGGTAGCTAAGAAGATGTCTTCCTTTTTATAAGGGACTACTACTACTACTACTACTACTACAGCCCTTTTAACGTCCCACTGCTGGGCACGGGCCTCCCCTCAATGCGAGGGGGATACGGGCCATAGTCCACCACGCTGGCCCAGTGCGGGTTGGCAGACTTCACACATCTATCGAGACCTAGTCAAGTTCTCTCAGACGTGCAGGTTTCCTCACGATGGTTTCCTTCACCGTTTCTTAGCAAGTGATAATCTCGGATGAAAATGAGATTCGCACATAAACCCAGAGGTGCGAGCCGGTTTTCGAACCTGCGCTCTTTGATTGCGAAGCGTGCGTTCGATCACTCGGCTACCGCGGCTATAAGGGACGACTATGATTAACTTACCATGATTTATAAATAGATGTTATTATATTTTTTGATGTTGTTGGTATAATGAACACTGGGTAAAAAATACCACAGTGTGGATCCCCAGTAATACAAGAAGGCATCGTGAGAGGTCCAGAAGGAGTTGGCGGGATGAACTAGACTCTCTTCGAAGAGTGGCCCTTCTTAGCTTAAAATACAGATGAATGGAGGAAGGGGACTTTGCCGTGTAGGCCTAAAATGACCGCGTAGACATAAGTTTTATCTTGTCTTATCTTTCAACTGTCAGATTTGTAGAGAAAATGACGTCACACCGAGCAATGCCCAAAAAGCTCTAAGTGAGCTCATTTTCATCCGAGATTACCACTTGCTATGAAACGGTGAAGGAAAACATCGTGACGAAACCTGCACGTCTATAGAAAGGCGTGTGAAGTTCACCAACCCGCACTGGGCCAGCGTTGTGGACTATAGCCCAAAAATCTTGGGGAGGTATGTGCCCGGTATAATGGATATAAGCTCGCCCCCTATTACATTGGGACCAAACTACATCGGCGAAGTGTGGGCGCACTGCAGTGCACCTCTGCATACCCCGACGGGGAATACAGGCGTGATGATGACCAAAATGAACTCTGTTTCAATGAACATAAATACTATTTTTCTGTGGTACGAGCCCCGAAACCACGCTGCAAAAATTGTACTGTCATTTCGTTGAAACATTAGCTTTTTTAACCAACTTCATAAAAGGAGGAAGTTCTGATTCGACCCGTTTGATTTCTGTGACTCAATACAGTTCATTAGGGTTCCGTACCCAAAGGGTAAAACGGGAACCCTATTACTGAGACTTCGCTGTCCGTCCGTCCGTCTGACACCAGGCTGTATCTCGTGAACCGTGATAGTTAGAGAGTTGAAATTTTCACAGATGATGTATTTCTGTTGCCGCTATAACAACAAATACTATAAAACAGAATACAATTAATATTTAAGGGGGCTCCCAACCAACAGACATGATTTTTTGCCGTTTTTATAGATAATGGTACGGAACCCTCCATGCGCGAGTCTGACTCGCACTTGGCCGGTTTTTTTGGTATTAGCATACATCGCATCTTGACGCCCCCAATCTGCCCCTATCTAGGTCGACACCTAGAGATCGCCTGTGTAGGCGACCCTACACAGGTGATCTTTTGGATTTTTCAGTTACTAGCACTGTTACTGAAAAAAATCGAGACAGGAAGAACATCAATGGTAATGTAGAATTGTACACAATGTACATATTGTACAAATATGTACAGGTGGGCTAATTACAGAGTGTCCATTAATATTGGTGGAGCAGTAATGGGCGCATACCACGCGCGTGTCCACTTTGAGCTGACTGCTGGTATTAGCCGAGTTTATGTTCCATCCGTCTGATTAATCACGATTGGTGTAAGCTAGACCATGTTGCGTTTAAAACGCGTTTACAAGGTTTATAAAATCACTTCTTTTTCGAGATTGAGAATAGTTTGTTGCGCTTTTTAGGGTTCCGTACCTAAAAAGGAAAAAACGGAACCCGTATTGGATCACTTTGTGGTCCGTCTGTCTGTCAAGACCCTTTTTCTCAGAAACGCGTGGAGGTGTCAAGTTGAAATTTATTACGAAAACTCTAGTCTCCGGTCCCCTTGTAGCCTAAACAAATCAAACTTCTAAGTTAATGCAATCAGAAGATACGGCGGTTTATGTTGCATTTTCAGTACATTTGCACGGGAATCAAAAACCTATAGGGTACTTCCCGTTGACCTAGAACCATGAAATTTGGCAAGAAGCAAGGTGCACAAGTGCACAAGTAGCACAAGTAAAGGAATAAATCCGAAAACTGTTAATTTATAAGAAAATGTTTTTTTTTGCGATTACAAACTTATTTTATAGTTAGTTTGTATGGGGACACCAGTATACCAATGGCAACGTTAAGTTTGTTAGAGCAATGTTCGGTGCTTTCATAGTGTAGGTACGCAAGCCTCGGTGCGCGAGTCCAGGTCGCACTTGGCCGGTTTTTCTGTATAGGAAATACATTCCGAATGGGTAGAGCCCTAAATATTTTTTGTTACAAAAAATCATAAGAAGGCAGCTACCTACCTGATACATGAGTAAAACATCTGATTTCTGAAATGTATCAGTAGTCAGTAATATATAAGTAGCAGTGGAAAGTTCGGTAGTAGAATGCCCACCTTGAACGTAATGGGTGCAAGTTCAAATCCCGGGCCCGCACCTCGGAGATTTTCATGTGCGAATGTAATTTTTCAATATCGATTATCACTTGCTGAACGGTAAAGGATATATCGTGAGGAAACCTGCACGTCTATAGAACGGTGTGTGAAGTTCAACAAACCGCACGGCGTGCTAGCGTGGTGGACTATAGTCTAAATATCAGCCCCTTTTACATTAGGATCAAAATACATCGGCGAAGTATGGGTACACTGCAGTGCACCTATGAGCACCTTGGGAATACAGACGTCATTATGTATTTTTTTTAATTTATTTATTACCAAAAAGGTGAAGGAAAACATCGTGAGGAAACCTGCACGTCTGAGGGAACTTGACTAGTTCTCGATAGATGTGTGAAGTCTGCCAACCCGCACTGGGCCAGCCTGGTGGATTATGGCCTGAATCCCCCTCGCATTGAGAGGAGGCCCGTGCCCAGCAGTGGGACATTAAAGGGCTGTAGTTAGTTAGTATTACAAAAAAATATTGGGTAATCGTTTTCTCTTATGCATTGGCCTGGTATGAAAGGATAAGCCAGGCGCCACATCTGTCGGCCCAGGTATCTGGCTGTCATCATCCCAAGCCGGCTGCGTCACAGCCGCTCACATGTTCGGATGCACATAACACGACTGGAACGCGGATAGCTCTTAAGATAGTTACATGAGATAGAGTCCTTCCTGCTACGGATGTTTTAAATTAATAAAATTTGTAATTAAAACGAAATTTGCATAGCTATAACAGGACAACGCCCTGCACCCACTGGGGTAAGCGAATTAACTTGACTCCTTTTTAATATGTACTCTGAGTTAATAATTACACAAAATATTGTACAAAATCTAAAAAAATTGTACAAAATCCACGCGACTACATGTCAAAATTACTTGCTTCATTTTTAACCGAATTTTTTTGACTGTGAATATTTACTTTTTTAGGGTTTTTATGAGGTGATAATAATTGCATATTTTCAACGATTATCCACACAAAAAAGCGTGATTTTTTTATTTTTTACAAAAAACAAAAACCGACTTCACTAACCTTGGAGCACTAGTCTGACGTAGATTGGCACCTACTCCAAATATAATGAATTATAAGGTTATTTCTAGCTTTTTAGTGCACCTAGGTTTTTGAAGTCGGTTTTTGTTTTTTTTACTATTGGCAAAAATAGGTCGCGCGGGTTTCGACGCGCCTATAAGTACAGGGTTTGACGATTGAGTTTAGCGGGGCATCGACTAACGTTTTTACCTTCCGGATTAATACATACATACATACATCATCACGCCTGTATTCCCCGAAGGGGTAGGCAGTGGTGCACTGTAGTGCGCCCACACTTCGCCGATGTATTTTGGTCCCAATGTAATAGGGAGCGAGCCTATTGCCATTATACCGGGCACATTCCCCCTCAATACGAGGGAGATTTGGGCCATAGTCCACCACGCTGGCCCAGTGCGGGTTGGTGAACTTCGCACGCTATAGAAAGCTATAGACGTGTAGGTTTCTTCACGATGTTTACCTTCACCGTTCAGGAAGTGGTAATCATTGTTGAAAATGACATTCCGGATTAACTGTCGCAAAATCCATAAAGAAACGCAACGGGATACATACAATATAACTGAGCTTCTAATCTATACTATACTAATATTATAAAGAGGAAATATTTGTATTTTTGTATGTAACGAATTAACTTAATAACTACTAGACCGATTTCAAATATTATTTTGCCGTTAGAAAGCTATATTATCACTGAGTAACATAGGCTATATTAGAAACCCGTGCGAAGCCGGGACGCTAGTGTAATTTTAAGGCTTGTAATACCGCCATTCTTTCTCGCCAATGTTCACAGTGGCGTTCAATCCTTATCGATTGTACATCACCATTTCAGTTTGTATTAGTGAATCCAAGGGGGGTAAGCATAGACAATAAAATAACTTCAATCGATGGTGATAAGTCAGATACTTTTCTACAAGCCTACTACGGGCGGCACTAGCAAATTGTCAAGTTAATTTTTTTTCTTATAAATGCTAATACCGATCGAAGTGCGACCTCAACTAAGAAGATCCTGCAAGAAACTCAGTAGGCTTATCAATCTATACTTATAATAATAATATAATATTATAAAGAGGAAAGATTTGTATTTTTGTAACGAATAAATTTAAAAACTACTGGACCGATTTGAAAAATCATTTTGCGGTTAGAAAGCCATATTATCACGGAGTAACATAGGCTATATTTATGTATGGCAAAATTTTTAAAAATAATTGCCACCCGTGCGAAGCCGGGACGGGCCACTAGTTATGTACATTTTCTTTTTTTAAATTGCCAAAACTAACTTCAAATACACAGGTAGATATAGCTACAGTGTTTTGCCTTTAGAGCTTCTATTAATAATAAAAAAAAATACGTTAGTAAGTTAACATTAGTGTCATAACGTCACCTTTGCTGCCAGTACCTATTATAAAATTAATTATTCTACCAAGCAACTAATTCTATAAATCGTAAGCGAATTCTGCTAAGTGGCAATACACTACAAGCGTTGAATCTGACAAATAACAATTGTCGTGTTGTCACCAATCCACAATCTACTTGATAAGCTGTTGATTTACAATAATTTTCCATTTATATGGCAAGCCCTTCGCGCGTTCTGCGGCTCCGCAAGCGCACGAGCCCACATTGGGAACAATAAAATAGGGTTGCCCTACCTTGGATTTGTTATCTCATGTTTTATTTTTTCAATGTTATCCAACTCCCATGTTTGTAATTGGTATTTAATTAATTTGATATGGCTATAAATTACTTCATACTGGCTTTTCCCAACTATGTGCGGGTGCAGCAATTTCTCATCTTATTACTCATCAAATTTCAAGAAGAAAATCTTTAATTTCATTTCTCATATGAGTCCCTAGTAAATATATCTGTAATTATAATAATACCAGCCCTACTATTCAGCCCTTGGCCATTGCTAACTATTCGCCAGCCCGTCAAAATCTAACTGCAAATGATTTAGCGTGCGCGAGCGCCGCCGCCGGCGCGGGCGCATATTTTAACCTGGCTGAAGCTAAATTAATTGCTAGCATTTATCATTGTTATACCCTGTTCACGGTTTTCCTTGCGTTTTATTAATATCACAAGATACAGAACTTTTGAGAAAAAATATTTGTAAAATTATTAGGAGATTCAATAGCCGAGTGGGTGGCAGCCTCCTCATAATCGACAGGTACCGGGTTTGATCCTCACCCTGGCTATAAATATAATAACGTAAGTCCCTTTCTAGCGCAAGCTCACAGCTGAAGAATTGTTTGCCAATTTCCTCCATAGGAAATTCCGAATGGGTAGTAGAGACCTCTATTTTTTTAGTTTACATTAAGAAAAAAATCTGGTTACAGATATTTACTAAGAAACTGGTTACTGGGTACTGGTTAAATATACAGATATTTAGAATATCTTTAACGAGGCTACTCTTTAGGTAGCAAGGTGAGTGCTATATAAGGAAGCTGTAAGAATTTTCAATTACATGGTGATTGATTTAAATTACCATAAAAAGCGATTAGGTATAAATTAATCAACACATTTCTACTGCTTGGAGTGTCTACTTAAAAACCATGTGTTTATTTCATTTATTTATGCTACAAGGTAAGATAAAAATATTCCTCACTAATTTATAGAGACGGGATATTCTATATATAGTATCATGAAATTGTGTGAGTTACAGAACCCGTAACCAGTCATTATTTTTACGCTTCCAGCATTGACTGCTTGCTTAGCTTTCGACATAGAATTAGAAGGGGTTTTGCGAATGGGGAAAGACTTCATGAGGGTTTTGAAAGAGAATGAAATTAAGAAACCACTTTTGAATAACACTCCAAAGCCTACAAAAATACCGACCAATTTTTTTTACCAGAGAGCAGAAAATGTCATGCCGACTAGATCACAAGAATTGATTGATTACGTGTACCATATTAAGAAGAAAGGTGAAAAAACGTTAAATTTCTTAGGGAGATTCATAAAAACTGATATGGAATTAGATACAGACCTCACACATTTGATACAAAATGTAATTGAAGATTTCGACACTAAACTCGAAGATTACCTGAAGTTAGTTTACTCCGACAAGGTAGAATATGTAATAGACGAAGAATTCGTATTCCTAGACATTGTCGAAACAGCTAATAGGCTGCTTTACGGCGCAGGAAGAAAACTACTTAACGATGTAGTTCTAGAACTAAATGACACATCAAAAGCGGCTGATTTTCAATTAATCAACAAGAAACTGTATAAAGAAAGTGTCATGAGTAAAAAAGAAGAAATGATATATGTTTGCAGTAATTTTAGAGTATGCAGAAATTATCCAAGCTTCACCGATTACAGCGCAGATTTTATAAGCGAAATACTTAAGATGCCTGACAGCAAATTTGACATAATCATTGATATTTTCGAAAGTATTATTAAAAACAACACATTTTTCTTTGAAACGATTATCAGGAATGAGGACAGAGAAGCGATCTATCAAGAAATAGATAGCTTTTTGCAGGATACATCAAGTATAAGAGAATTATTATCAGTATTAAGAGCGGTAATGACTCAACGATTTAAAATTGTTCATAATAGTAACGCCGTTTTAAAAGCTAAGACTAAGGCTGTGAGAATACTTTTGGATATCATAGACACAGGCCTCATAAACGAAGAAGAGGAGACATTGTCCATGGACTTTAGTAACACGGTCCACGGTATGAGATCCTGGGTCGGTGGGCAAAGGGATGACCTAGACAGTTTTTTGGGTAAATTTTTAGACAATATAATTAAAACGTTAAACTTCGCTTTAACTAAGAATAGTCGGACGGAAGTTAAGACGCTGGTAGAAGTAATATTAAGAGGTAATAGTGACAATAATGTGTATGAATACATGAAGAAAATTGGCTCTAAATTTGTCAGAGAAGAGGATACAAATAATTTATCTAATGACGTAGGCGTGTTTTAAGATATGTCAACATAAAGTACCGCTTTAGAAAGTTGTGTTTACTTTATTGGCTACCTTTATAAGCTCAGCTATAATCATACTCACCTTAGAATCATTGATAAGCTTCTCAAATCATTTTACAAGGTATAGCTGATTGAATAAAGCGTAATTATTTTGAAATAAGTTTTGATATTAAAAAAACATGTCAATTTGTAAGTGCCTTCGAAGACCTGTACGAATTATGATTTGACGTTGACTTATATAAAGGTACTTTCCCCCATCTTTATCACTTTCATCATTTGCGGGTGCAGCCTTTCCGCGCCATAATCTATTTAAGAAAATGACGCGCGTTTAAATAACAATTAATTACCTATTTAGATAACGAAGAATGAAATTATTCAACAGAGCGCAAGTAGGTATCAAAATGTACTATTGTTGTGGTTTTTGTAATGACTTTTCCCAGACGGATCAGTTTCACTAGACTTGCGTAACGTTGTCACTTTTGTGACAATTACTGGGTTTTAAATGCGACAGATA
This sequence comes from Ptilodon capucinus, assembly GCA_914767695.1. Taxonomy (NCBI): domain Eukaryota; kingdom Metazoa; phylum Arthropoda; class Insecta; order Lepidoptera; family Notodontidae; genus Ptilodon; species Ptilodon capucinus. The sequence goes on from OU611828.1 coordinate 983,127, forward strand.
CTCATCGTATGAACCTCGCAAAACTCGTAAATGGGTATCATTCCGAGGCGATCCCAGAAGGAAGGAAAATTTCGAAAAGGCCATTCTCAAAATTTGCTACTAATGGGATTCGAACTCACAACTACCCGGTGTAGTGACCAAGCAGTCGTCAACGGTTAGTATAACCAAAAATACATAATCACACCCGAATACACCGAAGGGCTAAGCAGAAGTGCACAGCAGTGCGCCTATACTTTGTCGATGTATTTTGGTCCCAATGAAATAGGGACCTATAGGGGCCGAGCCTATTGCTATTAAACTGGGCACATTCAATACGAGGGAGATTTTGGGCCATAGTCCACCACGCTGGCCTAGCTCAGTTTGGTGAACTTCACACGCTTTCTTTAGATGTTCAGGATTCCTCACGTGAGGTGACATTCGCACATGATAATCTCAGAGGTGCGGGCCCGGGATTTGAACTTGCACCGCATACGTACAAGCGGGCGTTCTACCGACGAGGTTAGATACCATTGCTTTTAACTACTTTTAAGTATGACCAATTTAGCGGAAATAAATATCTTTAAATAAATGAAAGTGTTTGGTGTTCGTTCTGTCTCGCTTGTTTCTACTTTCACAATTATCCGTTTCAGTCTATCAGTGGGTATAATGTTTGGGTAAAAATCAATAAGAATCATGAACCTTACAGGCGGTAAGCGCACTTGTCCGGTTTCGTAACGCGATCAATGTAATATTTTATTGAAACTCGTATGAGTAGCAGAAAAATAATTTATACGAATGAATTAAATTCAAGTTCCTGTTTGTAATGTCAAAAAAGAAGCCTTTTACTAAATGCATATGAAAGTATTTACGGTATCTACTTGTAATATAAAACTATGAAAAGAAACATTGTTTGTCTGTCTATTTGTTCCTAGTAAACTCTCAAACGGCTGAACCAATTTTGACGGAACTTTCACTGGCAGATAGCTGATGTTAAAAAAAGGAGTAATTGTGGCTACTTTTAGAAAAAATGATTAGTGTTCCTAAATTTTGTTACTAAATTTTCGATGAAGAGTTAGTCTGTCTAGTGGTCCGATCGAAGGCAGCCAGGCTCACTACACTGGATGGTTCCGGGTTCCAGTTCGCTTCCCAGCCTTGCTATTAAACTACGTAAACTCACTCTTAGCACAAGCATTTAGATAAGTCGAATCACTCATTGGTAAAAATTAACTCAAAAATAGCGTGCCATTAATTAAAATTAATGGTAAAAAACTTTTTAAAAACAAGCTTTATTTAATTGCCCTTAGTTTTCGGGTTCTCATCAGCAAGCTCTTTTATATGATACCCATATTGTGGTAGTGCAGAAAAAATAACTATTCCGCCATCTTGGATGATCCACCATATTGGAATTAGAATGACGTCACATAGCTAAGCATGCATTGTCATCCAAAATAAGCGTGTATACCAAATTTCACCTCAATCGGTTAAAGATAACTGATTTAAAATTCAGTTGCAAGATTCCACCCGGACATACATATATTGCAAGCTACTAAAAAGCTTGTAAAATAGAAATCTTAACGTTTGTATCGACAGTTTCTATAAATATCTTATTTGCAAACCTTACCTGAAATTTACAAAGTGTATACGATTTCGGAATCTGGAAGCCATATCTTTGATCTCTAATAATAATACATCATCACGCCTTTATTCCCCGAAGGGCTAGGCAGAGGTGCACTGCAGTGCGCCCACATTTCCCCGATGTATTTTTGGACCCAATGTAATAGGGGGTGAGCCTATTATTCACCTCTAACATTCACTAAATTAATACACGTAAAATCTACATTGATTTTCGTAAACTGATTTAACTGAAAATCGCCAAACAATACGTACCTACTCATCGTGTAATTAATAATCTAATATTCACCAAAATTATTACACAAAGATAATTTATCTTTAGTACACGGGTGGTACGTGGGTTCCACAGTAACCTGTGGAACCCAAACTAGTCGTTGCCTGTATTATGGGTTCCTAAACTATGCAAAACTTGTACTATGGGTACCATACAATGGACTGTAGGTATTCCTTTTTTTTATACACTATGCTGTTGGCCGGGAGTTGGCCTTTACAGCTTCACCGGAGAAGAAATTCCCAGGTAGACTCAGCTCAGGGCAAATTCCGTAGAGGACATTACTGAAATTTGCCGTTGCCGGGAATTGAACCTGCAACATCACGGTATAGTTGGCTAAGCTGCTGACGTTCAAACCACTAGACCAAGCCGTCATTAACAACACAACAACTTGATATATGTTTTCTCTTACTCTCCTATGAACCGAGAATGAGAGAGCGAGAGATAATCCGCAACTTTTGTTTTGGAACTTGTGCCATCAATGCTGACAGCTTGTTTCGGTAGAGAAGATTTGAACCTGTCACCTTGTGGTTACCAGGACGACCTGCCTAACCACTTGACAATTGGCGCATTTTTATTAAGCAGGTATAAAGTCCCCACCGGGGCGTCATGATTCGCGCGTCAGCATTTTTTCCAATATAAAAACTGTCCAATATAAACTGTATTTACTTACCGAAAAAGTTCATTCTGTAACGAAATGACAGCGCGAGTGAATTTTGACGCGTGGAGGCTTATAATAGGTTTTATCCATAGAGTAACTAGAGAACCCATATCGACTCCGTCCTGCGTATGACAATGCGGCAAATTTTTGACGTTTATCTGACATCCGCCATTGTAGTCACCTGTAGTATACGGCAACTGCAGGCAACTACGATGGCGGATGGCAGCGGATGGCAGCGGATGGCATGCTATTGGCAAAAGATTTAACGCGTGGTTTTCGCCGCTCCAGTGTGCTTAATGCCGATATAAAGTGTCATAAAGCAAGGCCTCTAGTGACTCATGCGCACGAGTTTAATACTTTTTGCATTCCGCCTTCGGTCCACTGCGAAACAACTTTTTGTTCTAAAAATAAAAAGCGCGCAATGAAAGGGAAATCGGAAAGATTGCATCTGTCAGTTGATAAGTAGGTAGGTACTTGGACAGTAAGATTATAATAATAACACTTATATACCTATATGAACAATACAATGAACGAGATCACATAACAAAACGCGAGTAATTTTTTGTCAATACCAAAACGAACTCTGAGTCGATATACGTAAAGATTAAATTTCTGTGATGCCTTCGTGACTACGCGACCAAATTCACCAGCTCTACCTACCGATGATATATAGTTGAATAATTAGCTTTTCCTATCAATGAATACAGTTCATTTTGGTATTTGCAAAACTTATTCGCGAGATTTCGCTTTAAATGACGTTTGTGTGTTTGTGTATTAACGCCTTTAGGAGAAGGTAGATAGATAGATATGGCAGTGGTAGCCGAGTGGTCCAACGCACGCCTTGCAATCAAAGTGTGCAGGTTCAAACCCCGGCTCCCACCTTTGGGATTTACGTGCGAATCTCATTTCCATCCGAGATTATCACTTGCTATGAAACGGTAAAGGAAAATATCGTGAGGAAACCGGCACGTCTGAGGGAACATGACTAGTTCTCGATAGATGTGTGAAGTATGCCAACCCGCATTGGGCCAGCGTGCGGTGGACTATGGCCTGAATCCTCCTCGCATTGAGGGGAGGCCCGTGCCCAGCAGTGGGACGTTAAAAGGGCTGTAGTGGTAGGGCTGTAGTGGTAGATAGATAGATATATAGCTCTTTATTGTTCCACCTCTTAATGAAAAAAGTACATATATATGGAACCTTATTTACACGAATAAGCATCACACGTTGTTTCATATCTACTGAAAGGTTTGCATTCGCGCTTAAAAACTAACCCCTGAAAAAGTTTAGGTATACAGGTCCTAGTTTTGAATAGACAACCGGTTCAGGACCTTCTGGAATACCAGAGGCTGTACCGAATAAATAGGTAGGTGTGTACGTAATCGAACCCATAAATAGTAACGAAATGTAAGTATGTAGCCCGGTGGAGCAAATCGATGTCTAAAAACAAACAATCGATTGTAAATCGAGTTGCAATCAAACACCAACATTCCGGGACCATTGTTATTCCAAATAACTTATGGCCATAGCGCAATGAACGCGGTAATTCAAGTCGAGTTAGTGTTTATCGTATATAAAAGAAATACAAGAAACAAGTTTAAGAAACTGTAACCCGCCTTCGGAAAAAAACGAAGTACCCTATAGGTGTTTGATTCCCGTGCATTCATACTGAAAGTGCAACATAAACCGCCGTATCTTTTGATTGCGTTACATAGAAGTTTGATTTCGGTCCTTTATCGCGATATATGACGCTTCTTGAAGACATCTCAAATCGATCGCAATCACGACCCATACATATGGTGGTCAGTTAATTTACATCAGTGCCCGCAGTTGTCAAGGTTAGCTTGAATTTATCTTTCAGCAACTGGCTGTAGCGTTTACAGCGAAAGGCTATTTTCAGAAGCTGGTCTGTCTGGTATACGAAGCCAAGTGGAGTCGCCTCTTACCAACAAATGCAAAAAAAATATTTTTCATTCATCACAATTAGCCAATTGTTAATTTTGAGTACTAATCTAATTAATAAAACAAATATTCTTGACGTGCGATTGTAAAAATAAATGTATAACGTAAATCTATTGTGGTCTGATTTGCCCTGTGTAATATGTTGAGATTTTTTTAATGTTACTATACGGTATCCGGCCGGGTACTGAATTACTATCCGGTATCCGGCCGGATACTGAATTACTATCCGGTATCCGGCCGGATACTGAATTATCATCCGGTATCCGGCCGGATAGTGAAAACATGGCCGGATAGACCGGATATCGGATAGTTAACGGATATCCGTTTCATGTCTAATCGATTGACACCTTATTTACCAAAATATATTAGGCGCTACGGAGGAAAAGTCGTAAATACAAACAAACATTCATAGATTTTTATGGATATGGTGTCAATCGATTCGTTATTATGGCCCGGGTAACATAGGCTACATTTTAACCGACTTCAACAACAGGAAGAGTCTAGTAGGAGGAGGATGTGTTGTCTGGCGACATTTCCTGAAATGATGATGTCGAAATTTGATTCTCTGTTTGTATTTTAACTGTAACAAAGGCAGTCATACAAAGATTGCTCTCACATAAACTGGTATTGTTACACGCACGTGCCACGCCGACACGCTTCGTATAAATCCCCTCGCACACGGGGGCGTTTGACACACGCGTCAAACGCCAATGCCAAAATGAACTGTATTGAGACACAGAAAAGTTCATTCTCCAACGGAAGGACATTGACAACGCGAGTGCATTCAATTTAATCCTTACGTTTATTCAAACAGAGTTTGTTTAAGTGTTGGCAAAAATTCTGACGCGCGGTCTTTTACGCCCTTGTGTGGGGCGTGGGGGGGCCTTTATACGAATCCTGAACTGCGAGCTTATATCAACTTCGCGGCAGAGCTGGCTTATCGTCACTACATGACCAAGGCATCTTCCTCTCGCTTAGAAAGCTTTCCTGAGGATGTATGTTAAAGGTTGTCTAGTAGGGATCACTTGTACATCCCTGAGTGCACAGGGTTACTCTGATTAACTGGTAACTCTTTTCAAAGTAATAAAAATGCGAGTTTGCGAGTGACATACATTCTCATGCGGAGCAGCAACGCCATGTTAGCAGGCAGCCTGCCTCAATACTAGAAAATAATTATACTCGAGCAATTCAATATTAATTTTAAAATTTTGGCATTACTATTAGGAAGTTAGTATAGTAAAGTGCGTCTACTCCCATTTACATTATAAGGATTGTTCCAAAACACAGGTGGCTATAGAAATAATTGCTTTGGTGAGATGCTTTTACGCTAGATAGGAGGGTAAATGATATTTTGTTGAGAGGAAAATGGTTCGGCCAGTCCTCGTTAGCAATACCCGTACACGAGCATGACTTGAGGAGTAGTCATCGCTCTACACAACTATATTAGGTTGACCCATTCTACTGTCCGATCCCTAAAAAACCGTTAAGTGACAAAACCTAATTTTGAATTACAAGCAAAAATGCGAATATAGATCTCGCTAGAAATTATGAAGGCACACATATTTGTTTCCATTTATCTCAATAACTATGAATGTTAGAACAATAAAACTAAAACTGGCTTATAGATAAAACGTTTCTTTTTCCGGCTACTTTGAAGCTATTTATGTGATTATACCCAATTATAAGATACAAGCATATATGCAGAAATTGATATCTTGAATTTTTTTAAGGCATAGAGTTTTGTCTGTACTTATCTGGATAACTATCAATGTTAGAATAATAAAACCAGGACTGGCCGATGAAGAAAATATTTGGCTTTTACGTAGTATAGCATAACTCAAATTAGCCAAGATGTCACTTAAAGGACTTTTAGAAATCTGACGGCAGAATCATACATTTTTACCCATATAATCTCAAAGTTGCGAACACCCTGTATACCTTAGTCACTAAGCATGCGTTTCACCAATAAGCTGTCACTGCTGATACTATATTAATAATATAAATAAAATCCACATCCTTGCCGGGCCAAAACAAATCTGGTTTAGGTATAAGTGACCGCTAAGTCCCGCCCACGGGCCGCCGGTGACCTCAGCAAGTGAATCATACGAGCAGGATTCCTTGTATGTTAGTTACATTATAACCATTATTTACCAACATCACGCCTATTTCCCTTGCAGAGGTAGGCAGAAGCATGTGTATATAAACTGTAAAGACTCATGAACTACGATAGGTATGGAGAATTATTATTTTTAATGTCGCCAGACAATTCATTCTACGGTCCCAAGCACGTTCCCAAGCAAAACTTGCACGATGGGTACCATACAATGGACTGGAGGCGATCCCAGTTACATCCAGGCAGGGCCGTCTTAAGCACATTTGGTCGCCGGGGTGCGAAAGTCAACATGCCCCCCTCTCCCCGCTCATGTCTTTAGGAAAACAATGCCTATTATTTATACTAAACTAGCAGTACCTAAAGAATTTTATGGCGGTCGTCTTGCGGGTGCACCGTACCCTTTGAAACCCCGGGTAAAGACGGCCCTGCACCCAGACCAAGGCAAATTCCAAAAAGATATGGGCCAGTCTCCGCGCGTCCAGGGGACTTACTTAAAGTATGGTTGTTTCGATATTAACTGTTAATTTTTGATAGATTGTACAGAGTCAAAGACGAAAGTAATATCTATACTTTATTATTATAATTATAATTATAATATATATTATCGGTTGCGACGAGGAGGTCAGGTAATATCTCACCTGCTTTACATGGATGACCTTAAACTGTTTGCCCCCACTGCGCTCCAACTGACGGGATTACTGAAGGTTACAGAGACCTTTAGTAATTCTATCAGGATGGAGTTTGGTGTGGATAAATGTGCGGTCATGCATGCAAAGCAGGGGAGATTGGTGGAGTCTGAAGGCATCCAACTTTCAGATTCCATCCAACTGAGATCACTCGCCGCAACCGAGACCTACAAATACTTGGGTATGTCACAAGGGTTAGGCATTAGTGAGACTGACATGAAACAGTTATTGCGGGATCGCTTCTTGGGGCGCCTGAAAAAAGTACTGAAAAGTCTTTTATCAGGCGGAAACAAGGTGCGAGCCTACAACGGCTGGGTCATGCCAGTCTTGATATACTCTTTTGGCATACTCAAGTGGACTCAGACCGAATTGGACACCCTGGATAGAACAGTCCGTACTACGCTCACTGCATACCGCATGCATCACCCACGCTCATCGGTAATGAGACTATATATCCCTCGGAAATGTGGAGGTCGTGGCTTTTTAAACGTCAAGACTTTGCATAACCGGGAGATATGTTGCCTCAGGGAATATTTTCTCCGTGCCGATGGGGAAATGCATGTGGATGTAGTGGCAGTAGATAATGGACTCACCCCTCTATCTTTGGCAAAAGAGAACTGGCGCAAACCTGTAGTGCTGACAACGGATGATCGTAGGTTGGTATGGCAGGGCAAGGAGCTACACGGAAGGTACTATCGGGCCCTTCAAGGGCCCGATGTAGATCTTGCGGCCTCCGTGGCCTGGCTACGATTCGGCGACCTCTTTGGGGAAACCGAAGGTTTTGTCTGTGCAATTATGGACGAAGTTGTGATGACGAACAACTACCGGAAATATATTCTTTGGGATGGCACCATCGACATTTGTCGGGCATGTCATCGCCCTGGAGAATCCCTGAGGCATATCATCTCCGGTTGTTCGCGTCTCGCAAATGGTCAATATTTACACAGACACAAGCAAGTAGCCAGGATTATCCACCAGCAACTTGCCCTGAAATATCGCCTTGTGACATCCGAGGTACCGTACTACAGGTATGAACCGCAACCAGTTCTCGAAGAAGGTCATATCTCATTGTATTGGGACCGATCTATCATCACAGACAGGACTATTGTAGCCAATAAGCCTGATATTGTGCTGATAGATCGCCAAGAGCGCCGTGCAATGATTGTCGATATCACTGTCCCCCATGACGAGAATCTCGTGAAGGCCGAGAAAGATAAAGAAAGCAAGTATCTTGATCTGGCTCACGAGGTTGTCGACATGTGGGACATTGATGCGGCAATAATTGTACCGATAGTCGTTTCCGCCCATGGCTTATTAGCCAAGAGCCTCGACAAACACCTAAAGAGGCTCGCGTTAGGCGGCTGGATCAAGGGACAGATTCAGAAGGCGGTACTTCTGGAGACGGCGCGCATTGTGAGGAAGTTCCTCTCTCTGGAGCCCTAACCACTGGTAACTAGGACCCTGTTCCAGATGCCGGTGGGGAACTGTTTTTTATATTTTTAAATGTATTTTTTATATATATATTTAAAAATGTAATTTATAAGAAAGATAAGAAATAAAGGAATTATAATTATAATATTAATATATTAATATAATATTATAAAGCTAAAGAGTTTGTTTGTTTGTTTTTTTGGTTGAACGCGCTAATCTCAGGAACTACTGGTCCGAATTGAATAATTATTTTTGTGTTTAATAGTTCATTTATCGAGGAAGGTTATAAGCTATATATCATCACGCTACGACCAATAGGAGCGGAGCAGCAACGAATAATGTGGCAAAAACCGGAAAATTCCCGAACATGAATCGGGTATTATAGACTTAATAATCATAGACTTTATAACATCACTCTACGCCAAAGTAACTATTAGCGCGGGTGAAACCGCGGGCACAGCTAGTTATAAATATTGCTGCAAGACGCGCCTTTCAATAAACATCCAGGTTTGCTTACGATAATGGCCTTAACCGTTTTGCAAATGATAATTATGTTGCGGGTTCGATTGCCGTCAGCGATAATTTTGAAAATGAGCCTCTCCTAATTTTCCCTGGTCTGGGTCTAACTGGGATCTCACCCAGTCCATTGTATGGCACCTATAGTAGAAGCTTTGCTTTGTTTGGGATTATATGATTCATATGTGTTGTCTGGCAATATATATTTAACTAGCTGACCAGGCGAACTTCGTACCGCCTTAGAATTAGTGACATACGAAAGCAGCGCCACCTACCGAGTCCAATTGTGAATCTAAACCATCCAGGAACCCATTGAAATATACACGCAAAATTTCATCCAAATCGGTCCAGCCGTTTGGGAGGAGTTCAGTGACATACACACGTACAGTAGAAATTTATATATTAAGATTATCTAAGTACAATATATCTGAAGTATTAAAGCTAGTTCTTTATCTATGCATTTTAATTAAAATCTGCGAGCAGATGGCAGGACGGCAGGCCGGTAGTAATGCATCATTTAGATAGCACGAGATTGACTGCGGAATATATTGCTTAATATGCGGTTTTATACAGAGTGTATCAGAAGTCCGAAAGAATAATTACGCTGCTGTAAATAGTAATCAATGAAAGCTGACTATAACTAACTATCATAGTTTCTGAGTTACAGACCTTTGAATAATAAATGGCACAAAAATCGTGTAATGACTTTTGGACCCATTTATAACCGTATTAAACAGTGTAAACTACCTTTACGTGGGACGCTTACTGATATTCACAAAACGGAACTTGAACTCAAGATATCAACAAGACTTTAAAAATGGCGACAATAACAATACTAAAAATGACATTATCGATTTTCGATCAGCTGTATGGGTATACAGCTGATCGAAAATCGATAATGTCTTTTTTATATAACGAATACTTTCGCAAACGTTAAAGTATTATTTCTGTCTCCTGATACGGTATAAATTCTAATTGAAGGCTATTCCAATATTAACTAGTATAGTTAATTAATAGTTTAATAGTATCTCGATAATCTTATCAATGTCTCTGCTAATCTTTAAACTAGACGCCGCCGCTTCTTCACTTTGCGTAACAAAACGTATTTTGCTTTTTTATTTATTGATTTTACAACCAACTGTTAGGGGATAATCACACGGTAAAGCCAGCTGTTTGTTAATGAAAGGTTTTAAAGCTTGCCGCACTTTAAATAAAACGTTTAATTTTCCCACTACTGAATTGCTATTTATGTGAGTACATCCAATTTTAAGATACAAGCAAATATGCAGAAAGTGATGTCTTTAGATATTGCGAAGGCATAAAGAATTGTCTCCATGTATCATGATTACTAGAAATGCTAGAAAAATAAAACCAAGATTAGCCAATACAGAAAATGTTTCACTTTCATGAAGTAAATAGAATATAATAAAAAAAGCAGTGGTATCCGAGTGGTCGAACGCACGCCTTGCAATCAACGTGTGCCGGTTCAAAGCCCGGCTCGCACCTCTGAGATTTATGTGCGAATCTCATTTTCATCCGAGATTACCACTTGCTAAGAAACGGTGAAGGAAAACATCGTGAGGAAACCTGCACGTCTGAGGGAACCTGCACGTCTGAGGGAACTTGACTAGTTCTCGATAGATGTGTGACGTCAGCCAACCCGCACTGGGCCAGCGTGGCCTAAATCCCTCTCCATTTAGGGGGTGGGGGGGGGGGGGGCGTGCCCAGCAGTGGGACGTTGAAAGGGCTGTAATAGTAGTAGTAAAGTAAATATAACTAAAAAAGCCAAGATGTTGCCAATGAGGCCCTGAATAGTTGAATTAAATGAAACATTCACTTATATAATAAGCCTCCGAATCAATAACACCTGCTTATGTTAATGTCATAACAGCATTTTATAGACAAGGCCAAACAGCATTATAGCGTTGAATTCCGATAAATCTGGATCTAGACTCATTTGAATTGACCTAATAACCAGTTGCGAATGTCATAGCTGTTTAATTATTTACAAATTGTTATCTAAACTCAGTTTATTATATCTAAGCAAAGGAGTATTGCATTCATGGGATTTTGAAATTGAAGAGACATTTAGTTATGATGAAAATACTACTGAAATGAGGAATTGACGGGAGTTACAATTCCGTTAAGCTGGGCGTCAAAAGACGTACTCTATGACTATATAGACAAAGTTTGAATTTCAGTGCTAAACGCTACGCGTCACGGGTCAAAATTTCGTTGAAGAATGACCTTTTTCTATAAGTCAATACAGTTCGTTTTGGTATTAGCAAAAATGTGGCAGCGAGCGTCTTAACATCTCAAGCTGTCGGGCCCACAGACGTGTCAAAACACATGCGACCCATTTTTTGTCAATACCAAAATGAACTCTATTAACTAAGTAGAAAAGGACATTTTTCGACGCGTCCAAATTATGCCGCTTGCTCCAGTGGTTTTTACCACAGAAATGGAATCTTTATGTATATTGACACAGAGTACATTTCCATGGCATCGGTGGGAGCAGGGGCCCGATTTTCGTTTGATAGACATCAATCTCTATTAGAGATATGTCGAAACAAAAGAAAAATGTACGACCAATTTCACGTTTTGTTTCGACATTAGACATTGTTGTCTATTAAACGAAAATTGGGTCCCTGGCCGTGATTACATTAATCCACATTGCGAATTCGGGGAAAAATAAACATAACTTACAAAGAAAGACAGACGGACAGCTGTATAATAAGGAACATCAGAAACAATATGCCGAAAATGCACCTAATAATGAGTTTTTCATGATAATATTTATGTTAGCACGAACGTGTTATAAACAATAAGGTTTAATTCTGTTTTTGAGTGAAAAACCGCTCAGTAATACTCTACTCAACAAGTCAAGCTCCAAACACACTGGGGCGTCAAAAGTAGCGCGTTATTTTTGCCAAATACCAAAACGAACTTTGTGTAAATGTACATAACATTTAAATTTCTGTAGTAAAATCCACATGGCACCACGCGTCCATCCGCCCTTAAGGCCTTGGTTGGAGTGCACTCTGCGCTCGCCACTCCTCCGGTAAAGCTGTAAAGGCCACCTCACGGCCAACAGCATAGTCCATTCAAAAAAAAAAAATACAGTTTGTTTGGAAAATGGCAGAAAATTTGACGCCGAAGCCTTGACGCCCCCATGTGCCAAAGAAGGCTCTTTTCCTAATGATAGTTTCACGCGTCCAATTTGGTGTGCGACTTTGACGTCTACGTACTTACCTGTGCAGAGAGATTACGTAGTTAAATTCCAAGTTTCAATTGCGTTCTGTCAAAACTGCTGTCAAAGTATATTAAAAATCTTAGTTATATAATAGCCTAGCAAAAGTAAGGAATTCTGGGACCTTACCACCACCTCTTAATTAAAGTATTGTTGTTTCTATAGTAACTGTCAATTTTTGACAGATTTTGTATAAGTTAACTGTCAAAAAACCGTAGCCGTCGCGGGACGCCTGGCAGATGTGAAACATTATGTTATTGAGAGTAGAGACAGAGAAGCGTAGTAGCGGCGAGTGAGCGGAGTCAGCCGGTGGGCGGAGTCTAAGCGGCGGAAAGAACCGAGGCGCCACGGAGCTGCTCGAAGTTTTCGCTTCACGGTATCGCGGCATCAACAGTTGCTCTCACTCGCCAAGCGCGCCATTAGATGTTTCACATCAAAACTGAAAGTAGGTAATATTAAAAACATTGCTGAAAGGTGGTGGTAAGGGGGCAGCTGTATCATGAGTTAGTTCCTCATAAGGGCTGTTCCTCATAAGGGTTCGTTTGGAAAAAACGGGAGAAGAATTCCCTATAGAAAGAGGCGTGCGACAGGGCGACCCAATCTCACCCAAGTTGTTCTCAGCGGCCTTAGAGGCGATATTAAGGGTATCAACATAAACGGTGAAAACCTGAATCACTTACGTTTCGCAGACGATCTAATTCTTTTCTCAGAATGTCCAAAAAAACTAGAGCTAATGCTACAACAACTATCAGATCAAAACATAAAAGCAGGACTTACAATGAACACAACAAAAACCAAAATTATGACGAATGCTTCGCAGACGTACGACATCATTGTAAATATGGAGAAAATAGAATACGTGGACGAATACGTATACCTAGGACAGCTAATAGCCACACGGGATACTATGCATAAAGAGATTGACAGAAGAATCGCAAACACGTGGAAAAGATTTTGGTCTCTCAGCGAAATTATGAAAAACAATGACATGCCAATCGTAATAAAAGAAAAGTTTACAACACGTGCATTTTGCCATGCTTAACATACGGCTGTCAAACATGGGCATTAACAGAGAAACTAGCTAACAAAATAAATGTTTGTCAAAATGGAATAGAGAGAAGTGTAATCGGGGTAAGAAGAAAAGATAAAGTAAGATTGAACAAAATTAAAAATGTAACTAAATTTAAAGATGTCAGTAAATTATGCAAAACACTTAAATGGAAATGGGCAGGCCATGCGTTAAGAGACAAAAATGAGAAATGGACAAAAATAATATCTGAGTGGTACCCCAGAGATGGGAAAAGAAGCAAAGGTCGACAAACGAGACGTTGGGAAGATGACCTCAAAAGAGCTGCTGGTCCAGAATGGATCAGAATTGCACGCGACAGAGATAGGTGGAAATCTTTGGAGGAGGCCTTTGTCGAAGGACAAGCTGTTGTTGAAAAACCGATCGTCAGGAACAAAAATGTATTAAATATGTAAACTATTGTAAACAGTAATAAAGGCTTATATTATATTAATAAAAGGGCTGAACACTTTTCAGGAATCGTTACGAATCAGAGATCAAACATCTTTCTACTGTTTGCTTTACAGTCGTACTGATTCTCCAAATTTACTTAAATCAATCAACGAATGTTTGTCGAAAGGATATTTAAACACCAGTTTCCCTCAGCTGTACCCGAAAACAACATACGGAGGCTGTCACGAACGAATTTAAGATGTAAACAAATAAATACATGCATTTTCTTTGTTATAAAAATATATTTTGCACGTTTCCGTTGAGTAAATACGTCCGCTGCACGCTCAAGAGCTTAAAGCAACTTCTTTTCTAGGTCAATGTCAAATAATTTATTTCGTATGTTACTACGGGAGAACTTATAAATGATATATATAAATACACATCATCACGCTTGTATTCCCCGAAAGGGTAGGCAGAGGTGCACTGCAGTGCGCCCACACTTCGCCGATGTATTTTGGTCCCACTGTAATAGGGGGCGAGCCTATTGCCATTATACCGGGCACATTTCCCCTCAATACGAGGGCGATTTGGGTCATAGTCTACCACGCTGGCTCAGTGTGGGTTGGTGAACTTCACACGCCTTTCTATAGACGTGCAGATACATTGTTTTTGTTTTATGATACTATCGGTTCGAAGCGCGATCGCGTCGACTAAGAAGATGCGACTACGATGACATGTCATTTTAAATTTACTTAATATATTGCCAATCAGGAGCTTCTGCTATGTTATGTCAAAGGATTTTAATGAGAAGTAACTCAACTTGTCAGTAGAGATAAATAGAGCTCTGCTAGTAGGATCAAAATAGTCCATCAAATACTTGTTCTTATTACCGGTCCACGTGAGACTTACGATTGCTAAACAGTAACGAAACAAAAAATAGTCGAAATAAAATTGGTACAGGTAACATCAATTGAAACTGAGGTAGAGCAACTACTACTACTACAGCCCTTTTAACGTCCCACTGCTGGGCATGGGCCTCCCCTCCATGCAGGGGGATTATGGCCATAGTCCACCACGCTGGCCCAGTGCGGGTTGGCAGACTTCACACATCTATCGAGAACTAGGCGAGTTCCCTCAGACGTGCAGGTTTCCTCACGATGTTTTCCTTCACCGTTTCATAGCCAGTGATAATCTCAGATGAAAATGAGATTCGCACATAAATCCCAGAGGTGCGAGCCGGGGTTTGAACCTGCTCGCTTTGATTGCAAAGCGTGCGTTAGACCACTTGGCTACCACAACTGATCTAGACTATACAAATATTATCTACGTACGCATTAATTACTAGAAAGCTTAATGTAAAGTAAAACTAATCTCCTCACAGCCTATTAATTCGCTAATACACTCTATCTAACTCTTCCGTATCATGTTTCAGCATTAACGGTATGCCGCGACAGGCGCGTCACCCCACGGTCGCCGGTTCAATTCCCGGGTACGCACGTCTGATTAATTGTCGCCGATCGGCTGCTAGATAGCGCGTGGATATGCAGTGAACTTGACATTGATATGTGGCGGAATGTCAGGGCCATAGAGTAGGCAGAGTTGAAGATTGGATGAAATTCGCTACGCTTAACGATCAAATAAGCGCGCAAAAAAATTAGTTGAGTCGGCGACTTCGTACGCGCAGAAAGGAGCCCAAGATACTCCTTATAACATCAGCATCAATGACAGTCCCGTCAAAATCGGTCCAGTCGTTTAGGAGTTTACCTCAATCAAACAGACAGAAAGACAAACGTTTTTAAATTGTGTTTTCATAAAATGCATTTAGTAAAAAGCTGTTATTTTGACATTAAAAACAGAAGTTTATGTTTATGAAATTTGTTTGTTTGTATACAGGGTGCTTCAGAAGCCCGAAATAATACTTTGAAGTTTGCATCAGTATTGGGTATACCACTGAATGGTAAAAAATTTGATCGAAATTCGACTATGTTTTTCCAACCTTTTTTCCGCTGTCAATTTCTATAACTCGTAATATCTCGAGTTCTAACTCAATCTAAAGTTTGCATGTTCTGTTTTGTGCATATTGGTAGTCGCCCGTCATAGGTGTAGTTTACACTGGTGAATAGGGTTATGAATGTACCCAATGGCCTGAACACGAAGCCTGTGACAAATATTCAAAGGTCTATAACTCAGAAACTATGGTAATTAGGTATAAACTGCCTTCACTAAGCATCCACATATGAGCTACCGTATATGTACCCAAAGTATTATTTCGGTCTTCTGATACACCCTGTAGAGTATAGATCGATACTATACAAAGTCGTGTAATGAAATGTAAAATAAATGTGTCCTGTTAGAATAGTGCTTGTCGCGTAGTGAATTGTGACAGGAGTAAAAGACTTAAATAATCACACATTTCTCTGGTAAATACAATTTGTTTATGAAAAAAAAAGTAGCCGTTGCGAGACGCCTGGCAGATGTGAAACATTATGTTATTTAGAGTAGAGAGAGAGAGAAGAGTCGTAGCGGCGAGTGAGCGGAGTCAGCCGGTGGGCGGAGTCTAAGCGGCGGAAAGAATCGAGCCACGGAGCTGCTCGAAGTTATCTCATCACGGCATTGCGGCATTAGATGTTTCACATCAAAAATACTTTGTGAAATGTCCATTGTCACGTGTCTGAATATCTTTAAAAACCTGTTACTTGATTTTCGTCGTGAATCCTGCAAATATTTCACAATTTATTTCTATAAGCAGTGCGACTTCTACGGTAATATCTGAATGGTAGAGATTTGTCATTTCTGTCATTAATTTAAATTTATTTATTCTGTAGGCACCTCGCTATCATTGTACGTAGAAAGTTATGATTCCATTTATACACGCCGAAACTGTATTAAATAATAACTGTCAAGGTAGGTGCACTGTAGTGCAGTCCACACATCGCCAATGTATTTTGGTACCATTTAATAGGGGGCGAGCCTACTGCCATTATACCGAGCACATCCCCCTCAATACGAAGGAGATTTGCGCTATAGTCCACCACGCTAGTCCAGTGCGGATTGCTGAACTTGCGTCTTTCTATCGAAGGTTTTGCACACGATGTTTTCCTTCATCGTTCAGCATGTGGTAATAATTAATGAAAATTAATAATTAACGCTGGAAACTTTCGCACATTTCGCACAGAACATCAGCATTGCCATTCAACGTGGCAATGCTGCCAGGGTTCACCCTACCGCCCGACAATAATGGGGGACTGGGGGGCATAGGTGGGGCATTTTTACTTTTATTTTTTATTATTATTAGTAAATAGTTAAATATGTAGTTAAAAAAAATTACATTCGCACATTAAAATCTCAGAGGTCGGGGTCGGGATTGTTCTGCCAACAAGGCTACTACTGCTGGTTACACTTAAAAGATATAATTAATAATTAAGAAAAACACAAATTTAACATTTTAATATACCTAACACACGATCCCGATACGATTTAGGTATATAAGTCGTCGAATGTAAACAATCTAAAACTCGTTCAAGTTTACTCGTCCGTGTTTTATCGAGCTACGATTATTGACGTTCCAACGTCGGCTAAATTTAGAAATAGTTTATTACACTTTGTTAAGCATGTCTTCAATCACACGGTAAAGCCGCCTTCATACCTACAGATTGCATTGATACGAATGTGCAATGTTAAAAATAATATCGTCAAACAAGCATACTAATCCGAATTAAGGCAAGCTTGTACTGGGTAGTAGATTAAGCCAAGCTTATTTTAGAACATTTTGTATTGAAGTATTGACACAAGGCGTTGGATTACGGGAGTCAAATATGTTTTTTTTTTTTTCCTTTCGATCTCCCACTCCTGGGTAAAAGCCTCCCCCTTAGTTCTCCACACATCTTGGTCCTGGACTATTTTCTGCCACGACGACCCCGCATAATTTAATAAGAATAAAAAAAAATCTACACGAAAAACCATATGTTTTTATTTTAATTTTAACAGATAGTTGTAGTAACGTGTCCATAACATAATTACTAGTGTAAAGTGAACATAACGCGTTGTTGGCCGTGCCCGCCGACAAATATTTGTGCGCGTGCGCACACAATAGTTACGAGGTTGATGTACTGTCAACTGTCACAGGTTTCTCAGTATTGTGGAAATGTAGAGCACTTGCTCAAGTGAGAGAGTTTCGATTGTCTTTTGGATAGATGTAAGATGACATGTCGAAGATGGTAGTAGAGTTTAAAGTAGAGAAAACCCACTGACTTAAAATTCGCCCGCTACATCCTAAATGTATGTATTAGTTCTCCGCCTGAAAGAATGAAAACATTCTAACAAAGATTAAGTACTTACATAATTAAATACTTAAAAAACGTTATCACTTTCGTTATCACATTTCACGTGAAATAAACTTTCCGTTAAACATACATAAAGGTATTTTGTCGTTATTACATCACATAATAACATAATGAGGAAGAATTGAAGAGAGTGCAAGAACGAAAAACATTCATAGAGATAGTAAGTAACAGAAGAGGAAAGATGATAGGCCATCTCTTGCGACATGACACCTTCATAAAAAACTAAGAAGGAAAGATAAAGCGTGGAATAGGTGTACCTAAAATATGCTATATGAGACAGATAAAACAGAAGGTTGGTGTCTTAACTTGTGTGGAGGTGAAAGAGTCTGCACTGAACTGAATCAGAGGACTAAAGCTTCATCAGATGTACCGACAAGAGTCACCTTTAAATGAACAAAAGGAGAAAAAGTATGACATAACTGCGGTCCTCCTAAGTGTATATAAACATTATATAGAAATTATAAAACAACATGACGTACTGTTGCAGAAATCCATATAAGCAGAGCAAATAGTTCGCAGCAGATGTCTAAGCCTGAAAAAATACGGTACACGCTATGTATAGAATGTTTGCTATTAGATAATATGAGTGATAAAAATTACCGACAAATTCCAGTACTTAGAAATGGTTTTGCGTGCCTTCAGTAGTTACTTAACACGCGGCAAATATGAAACCAAAATATAAAATTAATATATTTAATATCAAAGTGCTGATCTCAAAATTTCACTAAAATGAAAAGTGTAACGAATATCATGGTTTATATCCAATGGATTAAGACTTAATTTAATAAATAATTGAACATAACATTAATTAAATAAATTAAAATCAACCTCTATGCAATTGCGCGTAGTAAAAATAGCTACATAAATCACAACGTCAAACACATCAGTTTGTTTGAGCGTTCACAAAATAAACGAGATAAGATAGTGCGCCAGTGTCAGTAGTCAGTCACAATCCAGACATGGACAACTTCGGGTACCGCGAAATGGGGTGGCCTTCGCCCCTGCAGACGCCAGTTGCGACGCCAACACGATCCCGCCTGACCAGCAGCATCAGATCCCGAAGAGAACCAGAAGAATTTCCTCTTAATCCCCCAAAATATGCTGGCAACATTGACTTATTGGAGTCCGCTCGCGACCCCGGCAAAGCCAAGGAATACCTCTTCGTGGGCCCGTCACCGCCCGCCGAAGATGCTCCTAACATGTACCAGAGCTTCGACGTCCTCGCACCAGACCCTGACGCAAGATTAACCGATGAAGTGGTCAGAAAAAGTCTCTGTGAGAAAGCCCTGTCGCTAGGCGCTGTAAGATTCTTCGACGACATCGAGTGTGGTTTAATAACATCGGAAAACATAGAGGAGCATATAAGTTCAGCTCCTGAAATTGTTGTCAATTTAACGCTGTTGTGGGCCACGTATTTATCTAGAGATGAATTGCTGCCAGCTATTTTAGACGCCGGTGCCGATGTCCACTATTGCGAGGCGGCTGGACTGACCGCTCTACACCTGGCCGCGTTCAGTGGTGCCGGTAGAGCTGCTGTATATCTACTGTCTAAAGGAGCCGATGTAGATTTCGCTCCAAAATATTTTGCACCTCTACATTGTGCTGCATTTGGAAATTCTCTAGAAGTAGCCGAAGTTTTGATAGCCCGCGAGGCGTCCCTGCATGCCGTAGTCCAAAGAGCTGGCTGCGAAGATAATCTCGTTCACTGTGCAGTTAGAGCTGACGCTGTGGAATGCATGGAGCTCTTCATAGAAAGAGGCGTAGACCCCGCTTATGTAACATCTGGGGGACTAAATGCGTTGCATTTAGCCGCTGAACTTGGCGCACAAAGATGCCTCTCTTATTTGCTGAAAGAAACAAAGATAAGCGTGAACGGTGTGACGAAACAAAGAGATAAGGAATGTACTGCATTACACTTAGCGGCGGCCAGAGGTTACGCCGAATGCGTAGAACTTTTGTTATCTGAAGGTGCTAAACCGAATACGAAGAATTACAGAGGCTTCACAGCTTTACATCTCGCGGCGCGATGTTCGAGCTTGGAATGCGTTGAGGTGCTCCTCAGGGATGGTAACGCTGATCCGAATGCTGAGGATTGCGACAAAAGATCGCCGTTGCACGCTGCTGTTTGTCGATCTGAGCGCGCATGCGACATAATCGATATGCTCGTCAGTTGGGGCGCACAGGTAAACAAAAAAGATGAGTATGGGTACTCTCCCTTGCACCTCTCTGCAATGGATGGTTTGGCACCATGCGTGGAAACACTTATATTTATCGGTGCGGACGTGACATCGAAGTCGAAGAAAGGACACACGGCGCTAAGCGTGATCGCTAGAAAGACACCGAAATCTCTCGCGATATTAAGACACAATTTAGACTGCGGCATTTCGCTCAATCGCTCGGCGGAGGGCAATGAGGAAGTGCAAATCGAGTTCGACTTTGGCAGACTACTGAAATTCTCTTATCCCCGTGAGATCACATATTTGAACAGTTTGATCGATGAGGGCCAAAAAGACATACTGCAGCATCCGCTGTGCTCCGCGTTTTTGTTTATGAAATGGAGGAAGATAAGAAAATTTTATTTGGCGAGACTTATCTTCTGTTTTCTGTTCGTGTCGTTCCTTTCGATCTACGTGCTAACAGCGGTCGTGAAAACTTGTTCCGGGAAACTGGCTAAAAAATACGGCGTTCTCAATGAGCTCTGCCAGAAACAATCACTGCTGGGAGATATTTTAAATCTCAATCCCATTGAATACGAAAGATGGATTTTGATAAGTATAACTACATTCGAGATACTTAGAAAACTGACCGGCATAACTGGCTATTCGAGTATATACCAATACTTCACAACGTTTGAGAATCTTTTGGAATGGTTTGTTTTGCTGTCTGTGTTTTCTTTGCACAATATTCAGAAGGAGTACAGTTGGCAGAACCATGTGGGGGGCTATGCGGTATTGGGCGCTTGGACTAACTTAATGCTGATGATGGGGCAACTTCCAATGTTCGGTGATTACGTCGCGATGTATCAAAAGGTGTTGACGGAGTTTTTGAAGTTGCTGCTAGCGTATATCTGTTTGCTACTGGGTTTCACGATCTGCTTCTGCGTCGTGTTTCCAAACGAGGAGATGTTCTCGAACCCATTGATGGGTTTCATAAGTACATTGTCTATGATGGTAGGGGAGTTAAATTTGAACATTTTAATCAACGCTCCTGATGATGTTGATCCACCATTAACACTGGAGCTCTCGTCCCAAATAATTTTCATCCTATTCCTCATGTTCGTTACTATTATTCTAATGAACTTGCTTGTGGGTATCGCAGTCCATGATATCCAAGGATTACGCAAGACGGCGGGTCTATCCAAGCTGGTGCGTCAAACCAAGCTTATTTTATTCGTAGAGATGGGTATGTTCAGCGCGTGGCTACCGAAATGCCTGCACAAATACGTTTACAGAACCGCTCTAGTATCGCCGGAAGCAGGTAAGGTAATACTCAGCGTGAAACCACTGAATCCCAGAGAAAAACGGTTGCCAACGGATATAATGATGGCGGCTTATGAGATGGCGCAGCTGAACAAAGTTAAAGCGGGTAGATCAATTAAAGAGATATTGTACAAGAACAAATATTCCACTAAGTTGAAGAATGAAACGCAATCCAGCGACCACAATTTCAGTTTGGAGATCAGAGGGGTGCAGGAAAAGATAGATCAAGCGACGTTTAATCTTAAGAAGATTGATCAAGAGATGAAACATCTTAACACGCTGCTGATGGACCAGCAAAACTTGTTGCTGAACTTCTTCAAGTACATAGACGTGATGCCGCAGAGGTCGTCTCACATACCCACGCCTTCGTACTCAGAGTCTCCTATTTTCTTCAACAGCATCACCGACGGCTCACATAAATAAACAAAATAATTAAACTTTGCCAGGCAATACGGACTGATTGTATAATGAAGAGGGGGCGAAAAGGCAATTTTGAAAATTTGCCGCAGATGTGAATCGAACTTGCAACCACAGGTGCAGTGAGTCTAAACTGCAACTACTAGACCAACTTGTCAAATTGTGTGGCGTTTTGAGATTTTGTTTTTTTTTTTATAAAATTAATAGAAATGAATATTTGAAATCTCTATATTAATTTTATCTGTTTTGAACATACGAGAAGGGTTTATTTTATTTTTATTTTCATTTTTTTTTTTTTAGCCTATTTTGTGTCCCACTCCTGGGCAAAGGCCTCCCCTCTCTCCCTCCTTTATTTTCAATATAAATTAATAAAATAATTCAATTTTTAATCTCTAGAATAAAGTGATGTACAAATATACGAGGCTTAATTGATACTTATCGAACGAATTTAGTTAATATTAGTTAGCAATTTAGTTTTAGATACAAATGTTAAATCTTAGGTAATTTGATTTTGTTTAAAAGTGTAAGCTGCTAATATTTAAAAAAAGTATATTTTTTACATACTTGTTTTATTTATTCCTGTTCAACATTCACATTGAAAATACCAATAATTTTATTCGCACTTATGAATATTAATCTCAAGCTGAATTGCAAGTCTATTTAAACCCAGTTAATTATTCAATTGATTGATTTATCAATTAAAAACTTTCATATCACCTTGATATATATGACAAGACAATAATATGTAAGAGTTATTTATTTTAACTTGCCCTTTTGATAATTTCCATATGGTAGGTATTATGTACCTCATTATTATAAACAAGCTGTACACGTTACTTCGTTTGCGTGGAACTTAGGAATCCTAATCATTTTCCTAAATTCCTTTTCGATAAAATCCGTAAAATAGTTTTGACAACATTTAAAAAAATGTGTTTAGTACTTACCGTAAATACTTTCATACGCATTCAGTAAAAAGCTGTTATTTTGACTTAAGACAAATCATCAATCTTATTTATTTGTAAAGAATATAAAATTAGAGACAAATCATTTGATTTGGAAACAAGGGCGATATTTAAAATGAGCAAATAATTTCAATATGAAGGAGATTTTATTGTTCTACAAATACAGACACTAAATATGTATACATTCTGTTCATAACTGTACATTTCTGACAACTTTCAATCCAAGAGACTAGAAATCCAATATAAAGTGGCTTAAACCACGCTCCTGTGAGACTACCGAACGAAACTCATACTAATCGTAGTTATATCAAGTCTCAATCCGTGTTTCAAAGTAAAACGGGGCGTACACTCGATAACAATTAAACAACTATGTTAACTGGGCACCGCGCGACCTTGCTATTTGCGCAGTACAGGTGATTAGAAAAGTACTTATTGTCTTATTATTCAGATTGGGTATGGTGACCTTAAATTATTTTCCTTTTTTTTTACGTACGTATTTAGTTTTTCCTAAAATTGTATAGCTCTAAAGTTGGCTGCTACTTTTGAACTCCCTTTGATCTAAAGATAGACAGGAAAAGGTACAAGCGACCTTATTTACCTTGCCTAGCCTTGTCAAAGCATAGAAATTAGTGTTGCATTGTATGGGATAAAATAAAATTAATTTATCGATGTTCTGCCTTCAGAGCATGTATGTATATAAAACAATACCTACTCCTTACAGAGATGATGGTACTTAGCATTGTAATTGCTTTGCAATAAGTACACAATTCATTCAGATTCAGTACACATTTGTGATTCAGAATGAGCATAAGAACCTTTCGACATTCTCAGTGTACAAAATCAATATTTTTTTCTGTCAAATTTAACACTTCAAAAATCTTATTTTAAATTAACAATAAAATATTCCTGATTTTACATATTCGTTTAAATAAACATATATATTTTAAGGATTGCTATACCGATTTTGAATCATATTAAATAAACAGAGTAAATTTAAAAAAATGTAACCTCGCTTGCCCCAGTCTGTCCAGGGCTTAACATCGCAAGCACTTCAATCGCCGACTGTACGATTAACTATTAGCAATTTCACAAACCCGGCCGCGTCGGCCGGTGGTTCTAAATGTTTTTATTAAGCCCACATCAGAGACGCCGACCGCAGCCTGCTCATACCAGCCACCGCATACCGCGCATTGGACCCAATACTGATGCCATTTGAGGCGTTAATAGCTGCTAGGAACGGCACACGAGAAGAATTCTCCGCATTTCATCCCCCGATTGCGAAGTTCTTAGATAATTCGGAATATATACAACTAGCTTCTACCCGCGACTTCGTCCGCCCAGACTTCGATTATTCAAATGATAGCCTATGTTATTCTGATGTTTCATCAAAATCCGCTCAGTAGTTTTTGCGTGAAAGAGTTACAAACATCCATCTTCACCAACTTTCACATTTATAATATTAGTAGGATTTTTCTATTAAATAATATTTGGCTATGTTCTTGGAAACGATTTTTAGGGCTCCGTACCCAAGGGGTAAAACGGGAACCCTATTACTGAGACTCTGCTGTCCGTCCGTCCGTCCGTCTGTCACCAGGCTGTATCTCATGAACCGTGATAGTTAGAGAGTTGAAATTTTCACAGATGATGTATTTCTGTTGCCGCTATAACAACAAATACTAAAAAACAGAATAAAATAAATATTTAAGGGGGCTCCCATACAACAAACGTGATTTTTTTGCTCGATTTTATAGATATTGGTACGGAACCCTTAGTGCGTGAGTCCGACTCGCACTTGGCCGGTTTTATGCTTATGGTACACGATCCGTAGCGTGACGGTATACATTTTATCTCTTAGACAAAACTCCATATACAGGGTGT
Source organism: Ptilodon capucinus (assembly GCA_914767695.1). Lineage (NCBI taxonomy): Eukaryota > Metazoa > Arthropoda > Insecta > Lepidoptera > Notodontidae > Ptilodon > Ptilodon capucinus. The sequence continues at coordinate 1,008,163 of OU611828.1, forward strand.
ATCAGAAGTGCGAAATAATACGTATGTATATATGCGTCTCCACTGGAAAGAAATGGTCGAAATGATTTTTAATTATTTTTTTCACTGCCAATATTAATAACTAAAAATATCTCACATCCTATGCGAAATTTTCAAGAAGTGTTTTGTGAATGTTAGTTGTCGCCTTACTGGGATGTAATCTGCATTCTTAAATAGGGCTAGGTTGCACTTTTTTTTTTTTTTAACGGCGGAAAATCCTTTATGGATACCCTGCCACCTCGGGGGAAGTAACAGGGTTATGTGGGAGTCCCGGCAGAAGGCCGTATACCCACTAAAAACGGACGGTGTACCATCTTCCGCTTATATCGGGGCGCCACGAGATCGCTTTCGCATGCACCGCGACGCACCAGCGGATAACTCAACAATGGCTGGGTCTCCGGCGCTGAGAAGAGACGGCTTGGTACAACCCCGACCGTCTCCCAGACCGATGAAGCCGTGCAATGGATGATGAGCCCCCCGACCCATCATCCTGGCTTCAATTATGGGGGAAGATTACGGTCGCAACAAGATACTTGTTGTGACATATATTCAAAGGTCCACAAACTACGAAACTATTATAGGTAAGCATGATCGACTATCACTATGCAATCTTCATATCAGCTACCATATATGTGCCTAAAGTATTATTTCGGACTAAACTATTAATTAGGTAGAACGCCCATCTTGAACGTAAGGTGTGCAGGTTCAAATCTTTGAGAATTTTATATGCGAACGTCATTTTCAACAAAAATAATATGCAATTAGTTTCAATATACTTCGTTTCTGCAAACCTCTTGGTATTCCACCCGCATGGCGCCATTACTATTCCAAGCGCCGTTTTGGCATCAACATTAATCAAACTGATGCTCAATTTAATCACTCCTGACTGCTCAATTCAGTCGGCGATGACCTAAAACTGTATTGAGGAATTTAGACTAGGTGTGATTGGTACTACTGCAATTAATATCCCGTGTTAAAAACAGACTAAATTCCTAGTCGATTTCAATTTGTTTTATTTTCTTAGAAGGACAAGTAGCCTTGAATGTATGGGGTGCAAGATCAAATCCCGAACCCGCAGTTCTGAGATTTTCATGTGCGAATATATTTTTCAATACTGATTACTACTTGCTGAACGGTGAAGGAAAACATCGTGAGGAAACCTGCACGTTTACAGAAAAGCGTGAGAAGTTCACCAACACGCCGGCCCAGCGTGGTGGACTATAGCCCAAATCTTTCACATATTAGTCGTTACAAAAGTTGCTGGCCAGCAATTACAGGTCTAAGGTCTCTCGTACCCTCATCAACGCGTATGTTTTTGCCATAGCAAAACGAAATGTTTTGACACATAGGAAAAGTTCTTCAAAGAAGTGATCCTGGCAGTGCGATTGAAGCGAGGGAGCGTGGGGGCGTGCGTGAAATTTAATCTTTACATATATTGACACAGAGTACATTTTCGTCCTGGCAAAACTGCTCATCCGATTTTGAGGAATAAGGTGTCAATCGATTATTTACTATAGTCCGGGTAGCACTCTTTATATTTTAACCTACTTCAACAATAGGTCGATTTTATCTTGTTTCCGTAGTAGGTATACAGTTATTTTAAACTTTTTTTCAAGTCTTTTCAAGTTTTTCAAGTCTCGCAATACAGAAAATATGGACGTTGATATGCCCGGGGCTTAAGACTAATTGACTACATATTTCTGTCTGAACTTCAATAACGCATTGCAGGCGAGGCACGCAGTGTATTTACGAAGCAGCTAATAAGACAGAACTAATAATGAACACGTCTCTAAATCTGATATGCCATGCATCATACCGGAATGCGTTTGATAACGTTACTGGGGTTGCATTCTTCGGATGCTTGTTATCTATAAGGTCAGAAAGCACGTTGACTAAATCTCGAATTATACCTATAAATTATAACGCCTATAATCCCCAAAGGTTTAGGCAGGAACCCACAGTTTCTAAATGTATTTTGATTTTCGGTCGACCAATTGCCATTATATGGAGCACAATGCGAGATAGATTTGGAGCATAGTCGGTGGACTATACTATACTAAAAATTAATAAACCTGCACCTCTACACAAAGGCGTGTGAAGTTCACCAACCTGCACTGGGTGTCACCACACCCAGTGCGGGTTGGTGAACTTCACACGCCTTTGTGTAGAGGTGCAGGTTTATTAATTTTTTGCCTTCACCATTCAGCAAGTGATATGAAGATGACTTCTATGTCTGACACATGCTGAATTTGATAAAACTTATGTCTATTATTGTGATTATCTGACAAAACAATCGGAGTAATATTTTAACAATGCTACTGAATAGGACATAAGAGCAGTACCTGAATTGACAAGGTAAAGTTACCTCTTCGAATTGTATCACGGCATTCTACCACCGTCTCTATATAGGTGAGAGTTTGTTGTGATTATAAATAGCTTGATAAATAGCGTGGCTCTATATATAGAGACGGTCACTGAATCAGTGCGTTTAAATAGAGACGCGTACGCTTCGCACTTGCGCGCCAATTTTAGTGATCTTGTATCGAGAGGATTGATCGACCAGAATCAGAATTTTGGTACAGCCACAACACATGTAAACCAATACAGGCACTTATGAATCGTCAATCAATAATAATAATAGTATCTCTACCACCCATTCGGAATGCATTTCTTATGGAGAAGAATGGGCAAGAAACTCCATGGTTGCTTTAACAAATGATTATATTTAATATAATAATAAGATGAGGAATATCTCCACCTGCGTTTAGCGGGAATTACAGCCAGTGTCAAGTAATTAATTACACGAACACATTCAGTAATAAATAGGTACTCATTGTAAATAAAAAGTGGTGATCAATGTGATAAAGATGGCGGATGAACACAGGGTTGGAGTCAAAATCACATAGATTTTGCTGGAATATACTCCTTTAGATATTTTATTAGCAATACTGCTATCTAAACTAGTGATATGAAATTCTCATCAGGCGTTTAAGATACAAAAGCGTTTTTTAAGCCATTATCTAAGTATGTATTTACTCGATAAAGCCGATAACTAAGAGTTTTACTAGAACGAATGTACTGTGGTAAAGCAGTATCTTTGGTTTATTGGACTCCTGTGATCCGACAGCTCGTGTGAACCCTTCAATACAAAATGTCCTCCTATTGCACTTCCGTAACTATGGGGCAGGCGGCTATGCCATGTGAATAGACCCTCAGGCTGATTGTTACCTTCTGCCAATCAATGTGTGTTCATCGTTCGGTCAGTTAGTTTTTAGGGTTCCGTAGCCAACGGGTAAAACGGGACTCTATTACTAAGACTTCGCTATCCCTCCGCCTGTCACCAGGCCGTATCGTAAATTTTCACAGATAGATGATGTATATCTTATGCCGCTATAACATCAAATACTATAAAACAGAATTAAAAAAATATTTAAGGGGCCTCCTATACAACAAACGCGATTTTTTACCCGTTTTTGCTTGATATTGATAACGGCAGCAGGTAGACACTTGAAATATTCACAGAATATTTAGTTAAATATGCACTTTAAAAATAAAAATTAAAATAAAATTTATATTTAAGGGGGACTCCCATACGACAGAAATGTTTTTTTGCCATTTTTATAGATAATGGTGTGGAACCCTTCGTGCGCGAGTCCGACTCGCACTTGGCCGGTTTTTTTTATATTAGTATACAGAAAATGATTATAAAGATTATGATAATCGCTACTGTACTGCTGGGGTGATATAACCGTTGATAATATTATAATATACGAGGTGGGTATACCATCAACAAAGTAATAAAACATTATCAGTGATGTGTTTTCCAGAATTCAGAACGACAACCATTAAAGGCACACTGGGGCGTGAGAAGATGCGCTTCAAAAGGAACTCTGTGGCAAAACACATAAAGATTTATTTTCTGTGGTAAAATTCCCGTGTGGGGACACGTCAAAATTCGTTCACGCTGTCCATGTAATTTTGTTGAAGAATGAACCTTCTTCTATGAATCAATACAGTTCATTTTGGTATTGGCGACGCGAATTAAAAAGTCGACGCGCGCGTTTTCTCGCTCCAGTGTGCAGAGGCTATTGACACTGACCAATGATCAAGCACTGCACATCGGCCCCCTTACCACTACCTGCCTTGCACCAAGGTTATTTACAAGCTTTATTAGCTTGCAACGTATGTATATCCGGGTGGAATCTTCCAACTGAATTATAAATCTTTTATCTTTTACGGATTGAGCTGAAATTTGGTATACCTACACGCTTACTTTGGATGACAATGCATGCTTAGCTATGAGACGTCATTCTAATTCAAATGTAGCGGATCATCCAAGATGGTGGAATAGTTATTTTTTCTGCACTACTACAGTATGAGTATCAAATGAAAGGGCTTGCTGAGGAGAACACGAAAACTAAGGGCAAAGGGCACGTAATAAAAGCATGTTTTTTTTTTTAATTAACATTAATTTAATAATGTAAAAAATAATTACTTTCAGGTTGTGACAATCAAGTCAGTATAAAATCTGTCAATAATTCACAGTTACAATTAAAACAACAATACTTTAAGAGGTGAAGGCAAACATCGTGAGGAAACCCGCACGTCTGTAGAAAGGTGTGTGAAGTTCACCATCCCGCACTGGGTCAGCGTGGTGGTCTATGCCCTAAATCTCCCTAGCATTTAAGTGGAATGTGCCCGGTATAACGGCCTCGACTCCAAAATTGGGACCAAGATACATCGGCGAATGATGCTTTGCAGTGCATCTCTGCGTACCCTCGCGGAGAATACATGCGTGTTGATGTAGTATCACTATCATTACTTAGTATAAAACTATAATAATATGTATACTAAATAATATGTCAAGTTTTTGTATACATTGGCTAAAATATAGTGGTGTCGAAAAAAAATTATAAAGCGGTAATTGGAAAGCTTTTATAAAGCTATCCCTGGAATAGGTCCCCATGGGAACGGGATCAAAATTTCATGATTACTTTTGGTCACGATAACCGACATCCACGCGGGTGAGGCCGCGGGCATCTGATAGTAAATAATATGTTAATATTATTTTGAACATTAATTTCCTCTAACCGGTTGTTTTCACCTACTTATCTACTGTACCTACTTGGCGGCGCAATCTTAACAATTTTTACAACGGATTACCGACCTCTATATAAAATGCTCGGCTATTATAATTGTCTTTGCAGTTCCCGACTAAGATGGCAGCGTTTACCCTCCTAGTTATTGCCTTATTCGCAGGTAAATCTTTATCCGTACATCTATAAAAATACATTAAATTTACTTGTTTGTTTGTTATATCAAAGCAGCTTCTTTCTAAAAGGTATTATTGAAAATTTATACCGACGATTGAAAGCTAATCCTTACTAACAAACTAACAAAAAATCGTAAAATGATTAAATATATCAACCGAACGGCGTCGTTTGGTATATGGACGTAACTCATTTTACGATTTTCTGTCGCTTATTAAAGATTGAATTTCAAGCGTCGATATGATACTATATATATAAGCTTGTTTTAATTTTAAAGTAGATATACTGTATATTTACTTTCTAAATGGTTGCCTCGTGGGCACGAACGCCCGCCTTGAACGTCAGGGATGCAAGTTCAAATCCCAGGCCCGCACCTCTGAGATAATTTTCATGTGCGAATGTAATTTTCAAAAATGATTACCACTTGCTGAACGGTAAAGGAAAACATCGTGAGGAAACCTGCACATCTATAGAAAAGCGTGTGAGGTTCACCAACCCGCACTGGGCCAGCGTGGTGGACTATGGCCCAAGTCTCCCTCGTATTGAGGGGGAATGTGCCTGGTTTCATGGCAATAGGCTCAACCCCTATTACATTGGGACCAAAATACATCGGCTAAATGTGGGCGCACTACAGTGCACCTCTGCCTACCCCTTCGGGGAATACAGGCGCGATGATGTATTATTATTAAATATGACAATAAAAACACATGATAAAACATATTACAACGGGGCTCATAACAAAATAATATTTTTTCAGTGTGTATTTGTAACTGTTCTCTTCCTAAACTCCTAATGACAGATTTGGATGTATTTTATTGTACTTTTGGATGCGTCTACCCCTTGGATGGATTTTAGCTATAGTTGGATCCGATAGATGGCGTTGTTTTCGTCTTATTGTCACCTAATAAGCAAATTTCACTTATCTGTCTACTTCTTCGTTTCCAGGCTCCGCGTACTCCGTGCCTCAGGCGGGTCGCATAGTCGGCGGCACGGAGACTTCCATCGACAAGTTCCCCTCCATCGTACAGGTGGACTTCCTCGGCGTATTCACCGGCACTTGGGGACAATCCTGCGCAGCCAACATCCTCACATCGAAATATGTTCTATCCGCCGCTCACTGCTTTGCTGGAATGTGAGTATTCTTGCTTCTTGAAACCACCATAACGACTGTTTGCTATGAAATAGGGTACACGTATGTTCGCACACTTTAAGGCTTGATTTTATTATTGAAGAGTCTATTGATATGACACACTGCTGCATAGCACACTGCAGAATAGCTGTTGGGTAGCCTAGCATGGTGCTAGTTCAGGGCGAATGGCTGAATGAACTGCTCACATCCTTCGAGAGAACTTAAGTTTTCTCGCATAGTAAAGTACTAAGAGTATCTGCTACATCAGCATGCTTACTAAATCATTACTGAAAATATATCTGTAAAATAAGCTTTTTGAAACATGATAGTTTAAATGATGTTTTAGCCACTGTAAAAATGTGTCGATATGCAATTTTGCCTGGTCGCGTGGGGTTCACCACAGAAGTTTAATCTTTAAGTAAATTGAGACAAAGTTCGTTTTGGTTCACACTGCTGTTGCGCCTTGCATCCAATGGGGAAAGCGAACTATGTTAACTTTATTTGAAAATGTGCTCTATATAAAGATATTCATAAAGATGAATTGCCGTGATAAAAGCCATACGACCGCCCATCTATATTAGCTCATCATCTTATCACATTTCATTAAAAAATGTGCTCCTTCCATGAGGTAATACAGTTCAAATTGGTATTAGGCAGGGCTTTAACATCAACGCGTCATTACTTCCAGCTTCTACAATCCCGAAAGCCGCCGTATCAGGGCTGGCTCCACCTTTCGTAACACTGGAGGCATTATAGCCTACGTCGAGCGCGAATACAACCACCCCACGTATGGTCAGGAAGTTCTTGACGGAGACATCTCCGTGGTGCTGCTATTGGACGCTCTTGTCTACAGCCCTGTCGTTCAACAAGGAACCATTATCAATCAGGGTGGTGTCGTCCCTGACAATATGCCTGTTGTGCACGCCGGATGGGGGCATACTACGGTAATTGATTATGATATCTAATTAATTATACCCCTTTTAATGTCTCACTATTAGGCACGGGCATCCTCTCAATGGGAGATGATTCAGCCCATGGCCCATCACGCTGGGTCAGTGTGGATTGGCAGACTTCACACGTCTATTGAGAACTGGCCAAGTTTCCTCGGACGTGCAGGTTTCCTTACAATGTTGTCCTTCACCGTTCAAGCTTATCTATTTCCTTATTTTTTTAGATTATAAGCAATGGGAGTTCATAGCAATGTTGTATCAGAAGTCCAATATGTGGTTGTATACATGATATCTAATATATTATGTAGATGCATAGTTTAGGTAGACTAAGGTATATATACTATAGACTATAGTCAATAGTTAAGTATACTTAACTATTGTAGTTTCTGAGTTACAGAACTTATAGTATTTGTCTCAAGTATGTTGTGGGCTTAGGTCAAAACTACAACCCTATAATTTAACACTGTAAAATAATGTACTAGAGGTTGATATTAATATTCATTCTTACAACAAACCATGAAACTTCACATAGGGCTCCAAATATTGCAAGTCTTAAAATTGGCGGTGAAAAAGAATTTAAAAGCCATGTTTGAAATTCGTTCAAATTTCTATAACATTCAGGAATACTGCACATTTATGCCAACTTTGATGTATTATTTCTGGTTTCTCAAACATCGAGGGGAGCAATTCTTGCTTATTCGACATTATTTGATCGGGTGTGGCATAAAGCGCTTCTTTCGAAGCTTCCCTCCTACGGGCTGCCTGAGAAATTCTGCAAATGGGTCGCCAGCTTTCTTACGGATCGGAGCATCGTGGTCGTAGTCGACGGATCATGCTCGGATTGCAAGTCCGTAAATGCTGGCGTCCCGCAAGGCTGTGTCCTATCCCCTACCCTGTACCTGCTGCATATCAACGATATGTTGCTTAATATCAGCAACTTCCGTTGTTATGCGGATGACAGTACAGGAGATGCTCTTTACACCGGTCGTGCTAATATTTCTCGGGCAAACGTCGATGAGTGTCGGAACAAACTTGTGTCTGAAGTCGAGAATTCTCTACATCTAGTCTCGAACTGGGGCAAACTGAACTTAGTGCAATTCAACCCCAATAAGACACAAATTTGTGCGTTCACCGCCAAAAAGAACCCCTTTGTCGCATCTCCTCGCTTCGAAGACACTCCCCTTAATGCCAAGCCAAGTATCGGGATCCTTGGAGTCGACATATCGAACGACGTGCAATTCCGCGGTCATCTGGAAAGTAAGGCCAAGTTGGCCTCCAAAAAGCTGGGTGTGCTCGGTAGGGCGAGGCGGTATTTCACTGCGGCTCATCGCCTGCAACTTTACAAGGCGCAAGTCCGTCCGCACATGGAATACTGCTCTCACCTTTGGGCCGGTGCACCACAGTACCAACTTCTTCCTTTTGACCGCCTGGAACGAAGGGCAGTTCGAATTGTCGATGACAAAAAGCTTACTGATCGGCTAGACCCTCTGGCGTTGCGTAGAGATGTAGGCTCTCTCTGCATTTTCTACCGCCTCTATCATGGAGAGTGTTCCGACGAATTGTTCGGTATTATACCTGCCGCTGAATTCCACCATCGCACGGCTCGCCACAGACTGCATTACCATCCTCACCATCTGGATGAATGGCGTTCCAGTACAGTGCGATTTACCAGGAATTTCCTTCCTCGCACCACCAAATTGTGGAATGAACTTCCTGCAGCGGTGTTCCCGGACCGATACGACAAAGGTACCTTCAAGAAACGAGCATACTCATTCCTTAAAGGCTGGCAACGCACTTGTGATGCCCCTGGTGTTGCACGTGTCCATGGGCGGCGTTGATCACTTACCATCAGGTGAAACGTCTGCTCGTTTGCCTCCCTATCACATAAAAAAAAAAAAAAAAAAAAATGTGTCAAAATACGACCAATTTTGTCGTTTTGTCTCGACATAAGTCGAATTACAGATACAGTCAATTATGCGAGAAATGCCCCCCTGATCAATATCCCATAGAGTAAGTAACCTCTTTTACTATTGCCCCACTTCTTACTATCCACAGCAAGGAGGCAGTCCCTCCAATGTTCTCCTGGAGACCACCATCTACACGATCAACCACGATATCTGCGCCGCCAGATACCTGAGCCTGCCTAGACCTCGGATCGTCACAGAGAACATGATCTGCGCTGGTCTCCTCGACGTCGGCGGCCGCGACGCCTGCCAGGGTGACTCCGGAGGTCCCCTGTACTACACCAATATCATCATTGGTATCGTGTCCTGGGGCGAGGGCTGTGCCAACGCCACCTACCCTGGAGTCAGCGCGGCAGTCGCTCCTTACACCGACTGGATCGTTTCTATTGCCGTTTAAGTTAGGTTTAATAAATTATGATTTTAGCTGTTCACTTTGTTTTATTTATTTTGTCAGTGATATTGATATTTAGATTTGACACGAATTCGTTATTTTGAAGATTTTATCGTTAAAACAATGACAACGAATTGCTTTAAAATCCTAAAATAAACAAGTTGTCATTTACCTTAAGTGACCATGATAACCAGACCTTCGTTATTTTATAAAAGTGTAATATTTGCATGTGCATGTACCCAATGAAGTGAGTTTTATTATTATCTCGTGGAAAATTATCAGCTTTTGTACTATGACGAAAGTGACTAGTAATTTTATACACGATTGCTACCTGCCACTTTACCACACCTGTGGTGTCAACACGAATGTCAAGACAAGACCTCTGTCACGGATTGGCTCGGTCGCTCTCTGTCTTATTTCATACGAGAGAAAAAGATATAAACAACATATTCTGTGACATAAGTGTAGTCTTTGGCGCACATGCTGGCTTGCGGCAATGTTTTTAATATTAGTTACTTTCAGTTTTTGACAGTTGACTATACATAACCTGTACAGTACATAACCTGTCAAAAATGAACATTTAATATTGAAATAACAATACTTTATGAGGCGATGCTAAGGCCCCTGATATCGGCTAAACTGGCACACCATCACCAAACCGTTGTTATGATTGCAAAACGACGGTTTGGCGATTATGGGCTCTATTATCATTTACCTATTTACGTTACACGTACTATTACACTCACAGTATGAGTCTCAAGTTAAATTAAGAACTTAAATAGTGTACATTGAAGATGTTTTTTCTATCACACCACCGGCTTTCTGCGACGCGCCTAGGACCTAATTCTCACAAGATCGACAATCTCTAATTCAATATCGCACTAAAGGGTGTATAGACGCTTAATAAAAGTAATAGATAAATAACTAGGCACTGCTATCATCAAAATCGTATCATGATACAGGTATATCCTGTCTAGATAATGTTGGATCAACGTTTTTAATGTGTTCATGCATCCGGCATTAATTCATAGATCCTATAGGTTTAACAGTAAATAAACTATGGTGGTATGTCGGTAGTGTTAATAGCGGTAATCAAAGCTTCGTTAATGCGGTTTTGTACCTTAAAACAATAGGCATAAAGTTATTTACTTAGTCGACATCATCATCGACATTCGGTGCGCATCCTGACGAAGTGCTTGCACCCATAGAAATATATTGTTAGCTGATTGCGTGATATGAAACCGTTTACAGCGCTTGCTACATTGTGATCCACCTCCAACAACATGTGGGTGCACTCCTGTGAACCCCTTACCTAAGTTTCCAATTAATAGAAGAGGTTGATAATAGTGTGCACCTCAAAATAATTTTTTCTTTGAATTTTATTTAACACTAAAGTAAAACATTCTGAGGTAAACCGCACATATTCAGAAAGGTCTGAAGTTCACCAACTGGGCCAGCGTGGATGGTCCAAATAACACTCGTCTTGAGGTGGAATGTGCCCGGTATAATAGCAATAGCCTCGTCCCCTATTTCATTATGACCAAAACACATTGGCTAAATGTGCACTGCAATTCATCTCTGCCTACCCCTTAGAGGAATACCGGCGTGATGATGTATTTATCTTGTATATGTTGGAGGGAGGTAAACAGTACTAAACATATTAGGTAGTTATTGCCAGTAATCTTTACAATCGTAGGTGTTATCGTAAATTTTATTGAATTACGGAACAGTAGTTATTAGTAGTTGTAAAACACAATTAGGGTTTTTATCATTTTCAATTTATAAATACATATTCACGCCTGTATTCCCCGAAGGGGTAGGCAGAGGTGCACTGCAGTGCGCCCACACTTCGCCGATTTATTTTGGTCCCAATGTAATAGGGGGCGAGCCTATTGCCATTCCGGCACATTCCCCCTCAATACGAGGGAGATTTGGTCCATAGTCACGCAGGCACAGTGCGGGCTGGTGAACTTCACACGCCTTTCTATAGACGTGCAGGTCTTCTCACGATGTTTTCCTTCAAAGTTCAGCAAGTGGTAATCATTGCTGAAAATTACATTCGCACATGAAAATTATCTCAGAGTTGAGTGCCCGGGATTTGAACTTGCACCCTTTACGTTCAAGGCGGGCACCTTGCTCACGAGGCTACCACTGCTGTGCTCTATTTATATGTTATTAGTTAATCTAGCACAAAAGTATATTGTGTAGATTCTTATTCTATTTAGGGTTCCGTACCTAAAAAGGAAAAAAAAAACTGAACCCTTATAGGATCACTTTGTTGTCCGTCTGTCTGTCTGTCAGTCTGTCAAAACCCTTTTCCTCAGAAACGCGTCGAGGTATCAAGTTGAAATTAATAACAGAGACAAATGTCTGCGGTCCCTTGGTGAACTAAAAAAATCAAACTTCTAGGTTAACGCAATCAAAAGATACGGCGCGGCGGCGGTTTATGTTGCATTTTCAGTATATTTGCAGGGGAATGAAAAACCTATAGGGTACTTCTAACTTTAGCAAGAACCAAGGTTTTATAGCATAAGTAAAGGAAAAAATCCGAAAACTATAAATTAATTGTTAGAAAATGTTTTTTTGCGATTACAAACTTATTTTGTAGGTAGTTTGTATGTGGACACCAGTATACCAACGGCAAAGTTAAGTTTGTCTTTCTATCCAGTTTATCTTTTCGTTAGAGCAATGTTCGGTGCTTTCATCGTTAAGGTACGGAAGTCTCGGTGCGCGAGTCCGGCTCGCACTTGGCCGGTTTTTAATTCATAGAGTATTTCCGTGGTCAGTAGCAGTGGGAGCCTAGTTGGGCTTGAACGTAAGGGGTGCAATTTCAAATTCCGGGCCCGCATCTCTGAGATTTTCATTTGCGAATGTCATTTTCAATAATGATTACCGCTGGCTGAAGGAAAAGAAATCAAGACCAGCACGTTTAGAGAAAAGCGTGTGTACTTCACCAACCCTCACTGGGCCAGCGTGGTGGACTATGGCTCCAACTTTCTCGTATTGATGGGGCATGAGCCCGGAATAATGGTAATAGGCTCGCCCCCTATTACTATGATACCAAAGAATACATCGACGAAAAGTGGGTCATATCTCATATACACATATCATACATACATATCTCTTCAGGAAATACAGGCATGATAATGTATTTTTAATTTGAATTAACAAACTCCTCCCCCGCCCAGTAATAAGATTACACATATTTACTAACTGAGGCGTCAAACGGCGCGCGTCAAAATGTTTGCCTCAAAACGAATTCTCTGTCATTAATCATTAAGATTGATTAATGTGGGGAAAAGCATAGAGTATCTACAGTACCCATAACGACTCCTCTCTTCGTATATCTCTGCGGCGATTTTTCCGGCATTGTTGTTATCTCATGTACCTGTAGTATACGGCAACTATATGGGAAAACAACAATGGCGGAGTCGGATAAACCACAAATATTTACCGCAGCGCGGGCTCGAAATGCCATCTCCGTTCTAATATCTTCATGGCAAAAAGCCACGCCCCCCGCTTCAAAATTAGCTCGCGCTGTCAGTGACATTTTGTTGAAGAATGAACTTTTTCTATGAGATTAGATTTGGTATTCACAGTTCTTTTTTTTTTCGATTTTGCATGGGCAAGATCTTGATCGTGCGCGTTTCAACGCCTCTGTAAGCGCAGGACTTAACGACTACATTTATGCTTGGGAAATAGGGGACAATAAGTAACAAGACAATTTAAAAAAATTATATTAGATTGTGGACACTTCGCGTGCCAACAATCTTAAAGTGGTCATCGGCAGCACTACTGTATTAGAGTTTCGCTCTGTAAAAGTTGTGCTTGTGAAAAAAAAAAAGTAGATATATCGGGTACCATATTTATCACGTCCATTTAATATTATCTACCGATTCTTATTTTAATAATTATTTGTTGAATTTATTCGGCTATGCCAGCTGTCTGCAGTTCTCATCTTTAGTTTTATCATTTGATTAATAAATAAAAAATCTTAAATACATTTTTTACATACTTAAGTACATTTTGCTAAAGTAAACCAAATTGGCTGATACCTACGACTATCATTCGTATGAATTTAGATAGATTATATCGAGGAGTGAAAGGCGTTTTGACTTAAGCGACATCATACCATATATCAGGGGTCACCAAATGGCGCACCGCGGTCCTTGCACTACAGAGTACGTAATTTAATAAAAAATGTATCATTGTCTCATTGGCATGTAAAAAATAGCTTTGTTATTTCCGTAATTACATTTGTTTAATAAATATTTTTCTTTTAAAATGTTGAGCGGACCGCGATGGTCATTTCATTTCTTAAAACGGACCCCGAGCGAAACTAATTGGTGACCTCTGCTATATATTATAGGATACTCATTGGACCAAGAAATATTTGCTGATTCCAAGTATGTATTTAAGTCAATGTCGCCCAAAAGTGTCGTTTAAGTCAAGTAGCCGTTCACCCCTTGATATTATTATTATTTAATTTTATTCTTAACTAGCTGTGCCCGCGACTTCGCCCGCGTGGACTTCAGGGAGATTACACGGAAATATGGATATTATGTATTTCCCGCGGAACACTAATGCTTTTTTCTAAAATTAAAGTAGCCTAAGTTACGCCTTGGAATATTAGCTATCTTCCAGTGAAAGTCCCGTCGAAATCTGTTCAGCCGTTTGAAAGTTTACCTCAAACAAACAGACAGACAGACAAACATTTTTAAAATTGCATTTTCGTTATAGGTATCGTGTATACTTTCATATGCAATTCGTAAAAAGGTGCTATTTTGATATTATAAACAGACACTTCAATTTTATTTATTTGTATTAAACTACTTACTAAAGGCGAATAATCTATACAAATCTTGTATAGATTATTCGCCTTTAGTAAGCCAAATGGAATTTACATTGATGGATTGAACAGTCGGTTGTCTGTGTTTCCCCTGTCTGTAAATAATAAATCCCTAATCTTTATTGATTTCATTATCTATTTGATAATAATTATTTGGTACATATAACACATGCTGCTCGCTCCAACTCTCATGGGTCACGCATGATCATCACACTGGATTAAATATAATTTAAATTACTTTGAGGTTCCGTAACAAAAAAAGCGTTATGGTGTAGGATATCATACGTACATACATACATAAAGTCACGCCTACATTCGACAGGGGTAGGCAGGGGCTATCGTTTGCCACGATCCTGACATAGTTCTTTCGCTTCATCAACATTTCTCGTCCTTGCATGCACTGCAGCCGGTTGAAGATGACTCTTGCCCTCTTCCTACACTTCCACTCACGTTCGCCTGTAGTTCGCCACGTTCTCTTTCAACTGTCAGATTTATCGAGAAAATGCCGTCATACGACACCGAGCCATGTCCAGTACAAAAAGCTCGAAGTGACGTCTTTTTCTCGACAAATCTGACAGTTGAAAGAGATAAAACTTATGTTTACTCATCTTCTCTACATCGCCAAACCTGAACATATTTTTCTCAATCATAGTCACCACATCATCCTTCAGCTTAGGATATCATAGATATACAAAAGAAGGACTCCGCCGCTCACACTGAAAGTGAAGCAACGTATCCATCGTGTGTGCGAATTGAGATATATCAATCAATACGCGCCACAAAACGGCGGCTATCGTGATGTGAGTGAGTGCAAGATTGACTTATTCATTCAAACAACTGTTATAGGTGCTTCACTTATTGTTTACTGAGCTTCCGTCCGCCCTTTTTTATATGTCCATGGTCTGCATGTAATGTAAAAAAAACCTTATATACGCGTCACAATATAATAGAAGATTATCTCATATCAGTGACTATAGAAGTTATTGGTGCAGTAAATGTAATAAGATAAAACTAATACATACGAGTATATGACATTAGGCTATATAAGTTGTATCATTGTTGGATTGCTTCACATACGTGGTTCAAAGATGGCGTCTCTCGTCTGGGCTCTGGTTCTCTTCGCAGGTAATTTATAACACAAGGCGTATTGAAAATCCAAAATTATATTTAAAGTTTTCACGAGTAACGGGTAAAAAACTGTCTTCTTCCTTGTGTTGCAGCAATGCTTTTAATATTACTTTCAGTTTTTTTTACAATAACTTAGAAAATAACAATTATGGAGAAAGGGACCCACCTCTCACCCTCGGATTTGTCAGTTTTCCAAATTATAAACTGTTATATGTCACGATTTTTTTTGTTTTATTAGAATCATATTTTGTGTATAGTCTTTTGAATTCTAATCATTAGAACTTAAAAAAAGTTAACAGATGGCGCTAAAAATGCAGTTTTGTTTATGGCCAAACTACAGGATGTTTCAGAAGTCCGAAATAAAACTTTGACGTTTGCATCAATATCAGGTGTACAACTGAATGGTATAAGAATTTGATTGAAATTCGACCATGTTTTTCCAACTTTTTTTCATCGCCGATTTTTACCTCTTGTAATATCTCGGTTTCTATGTAAAATTTGCATGTTTTGTTTTGTGAATATTGGTAGTCGCCCCTCATAAGTGTAGTTTACACTGCTGAATAGGGTTATGGATGTACCCAAAGGCCAGAAAACGATACCTACAACAAATATTCAAGGGGCCAAACTCAGAAACTATGATAGTTAGGTATAAACTGTCTTCGCTAAGCATCCACATATCAGCTACCGTTTATGTACCCAAAGTATTATTTCGGACTTCTGATACACCCTGTATAGAATTGTTCGAACAGTGTTGAACTTTCAAATTGATTTTTCTCAAAATTGATTAATTATGACATTCCCTTCTTTTTTTTTTTTTTAACGTCGGAAAATCCTTTATGGATTCCCTGCCACCTCGGGGGAAGTAACAGGGTTATGTGGGAGTCCAGGCAGAAGGCCGTATACCCACTAAAAACCGACGGTGTACCATCTTCCGCTTATATTGGGGCGCCACGGAATTATGACATTCCCTGTTATTTGCCTGTACCCTTCATTTGTACATGGATTTAAAATTTCTCCTTCACTCTTTATTCCAGGTATTGCCTGCTCATCCACTAGCGCTAACCTCGGCCAGGAGACGTCTCTGGAGGAATTCCCCAGCGTGGTGCAGGTGGAGTTCAGGGCGGGCCTGGCGTGGCTGCAGCAGTGCGCCGGCAGTGTCCTCACCTCTTACCACATCCTCTCCGCAGCCAGCTGCTTCTCCGGCGAGTAAGCATCTTTTCAATATAAAGCCTCCTTACGGTGTCAAAACACGCGGGTCGTCTTTTTGGCCAATACTAAAACGAACTGTATTGACACATAGAATAAGTTCATTCTACAACGAAATGACAATGATACCGAGTACGAATTTTGACGTGACGTTTACGATATAAATGCAATATTTATTCATAACTAGTTTTTGCTGGACTTCTTCCGCGTAGAAGTCGAAAATCAAGTTGTCCCATACAAACTCTGCCCTCTTTTTTTACCCCCTTAATGTTAGAATTTCGGAATATCCTTTATTATCGGATGCCTTCTTCATACAAAGAACACAGCCTCCAAGTTTCAGGTCTCTCCGATCAGCGGTTTAGACTGTGTGTTGATCCGTTAGTCAGTTATTCAGGACAAAGCATTTTATGTGTGTAGAAGATAGATTGATGAATCCAATTTAACGCACGGCTTTGTCCCCGTAAGGCTTTAAGAATCATGTAAATAGAAATCTTTGGGTCCATTGCGGACCTTCTGAAGGACTTCGAGAGTTACTTTATCTACTGTTTTTGGGTAATTATAAAAAGGTTTACCAACTACAAAACAATGGATCATAGCATAGAAAACCTTGGATAGGGTACTGCTGTCGAATACATTGTTCTGGCGTTAGGTCCCCACCAAATTTACAATTACCAAGGCCATTTGTTCACCAAAAATAATATTATTTTTTCCAGAATGTTCTCCATGCAAACGCGCCGTGTCCGTGCTGGTGCAGCGTACCGTGGAGAAAATGGTATCGTCAAGGCAATCACTGAAGTCTACGTGTACCCCACCTATGGAGATCTTGGCCACGATGCGGACTTGGCCATCGTGCGATTGGAAAGCTACCTGACTCTGGGCCCCACCATCCAGCAAGTGCCTATCCTTGGCGAGGGTATCGAGCTGCCACCCGGTCTGCAGCTTAACTTGGCTAGCTGGGGAACTACCACTGTAAGTTATTTCACGAATAAGTCTAACTTTTTCAAGAAGGTTGATCACCACTTTAGGATAAGAATAGGATCTATATTCAAAAACTTCTATTCTACACATCACAATACATTATCTTTGTGATCATCTACTCTCTTGCTCGTCAAAACTCCATCCCGCTGTCATTGACGTTTCGTTGAAGAATGAGCTTTGTTTATGAGTCAATTCAGTTCATTTTAGTATTGGCATAAATATCGACGCGCGTAATTCCTTAAAGGTCATTTCCGAAATTTGCTGCTGAAGGGAATTTAACTGGTAACCACCTGTTGCAGTGAACCAGCTGGCCTACGCTTTAACCACCAAGCCATCGCGAAGCATTGTCAACGTTCTTTACGAATCAATTGTGATTGAACGATGCTAATGGAAAGATAGACAGCTATGTAAATAGACCTCTTCCCTCATCTTTAAAGGCACAATAATCTATAAAATAATTTCCACAGCAAGGCGGCACTAACGCCGACAACGCTATGTACAGCCTCAACCTTTACAACGTGAACTATGACAGATGTCTCGGCA
Organism: Ptilodon capucinus; assembly: GCA_914767695.1. Lineage (NCBI taxonomy): Eukaryota > Metazoa > Arthropoda > Insecta > Lepidoptera > Notodontidae > Ptilodon > Ptilodon capucinus. Next base: position 1,026,589 of record OU611828.1, read on the forward strand.
TTTACTTTGGGTCTGAGACCATAACCGAGAACATGGTCTGCGCTGGTCTTAGGGAGACCAACGGCCGTGATATCGACCTCAGGGATGTCGGAGCTCCTATCTTCTACTCTAGAGTGGCTGTAGGAATTGTCTCCTTTGGAGTCGTGTACGGCAACGACTCGTACCCAGTCGTAGCTACTGCTGTTGGCTCGTATACTAATTGGATCGTCGGTATTGCTGTTTAAATAAATTAGTTAAGAAATATGTAGTTTCTTTTTATGAGAGGCTTGGGAGGATAATATTGGGCTGCGCACTGCAGGACGAACTAATTCACTTGACCTTTTTTAAATATGATGTATGGTTATATTCGTAATGGTTTAATTTCTGTAAAGGCCAGAAGCTGTCTCGTACGAAAGACACACTCGTAAACAGACATCTCGTGTGAACACATCCGTTGCCATAGAAACCCAGTTTGCCGTGAGACTAGAGCCTAACAAATATACTATGAATTAGGTGTGACAAAATTTAAATTAACCGATTTAATTAAAATTCCAGCCATTGGGTGGGTCAATAAAGTCAATTTTTCTAATAAAAAATCTCATGAATTATAATATGTACCTACATCATCACTCATGTATTCCCCGAAAGGATAGACAGAGGTGCACTGCGCCAACGCTTGCCAACGCCGATGTATTTCGGTCCTAATGCAATAGGGGGCGAGACGATTATACCGGGCACATTATCCCTCAATACGAGGGAGATTTTGGGCTTATGGGTTAGTGAACTTTACACGCCTTTCTACAAACGTGTAGGTTTCCTCTCGATGTTTTCCTTCACCATTCAGCAAGTGGTAATCATTATTGAAAATGACATTCGCACATGAAAATTATCTCGCAGGAGCTCGGTATTTGAACTTGGACCCCTTACGTTCAAGGCGGGCGTTATACCGACGAGGATACCACATGCTTCATCTACATGAGCTTGGCTTAAAACGATTCGGGTTACAGCAAAATACTCCATCTATGGAAATAAGTGGAAACTTTCTCACTACTGAATACGTATTGCGATTCTTACCCAATGTACTAGATGTCGCCTGAGATAACTTAGTGAAAACCTTTTTGTTTCCTGAATAAACTTAAACAAATATAACACACATAAATTCTACCTCAATAGAGGCTGATAGTCTAAAACTGTAAAACATTCATTCATAAAATACCAATAAGCATATTGTTTTCTTATATTTACGCGAATACTATACATTGAAATTAAACTATTTTACGGATTTTAGAAAGCGATAGTTAGAATTCGCTATATAAGTTCTTCTTCTTGTGGCGACCTATACCGCCACCTATTATTGTATTTGTGTATTAAGTTTAAATCTACATGCTGGCAACATTAGTTACGGTTTATTTGGTAACACAGGACGAAAGGAAACACCGTTACGACATGTAGTTTTAAGGCACGTAATGTCTTCAGTGTTAATAACCCGCGGTAAATATATCGTGTGTGATAAGGAATAAACTGTCTTAACAAGAAGCCCGACTATTATTACCACCAGTGGGGTAACAAACTCCAAATTATTTTTTACGAAATGAGTGAAATGATGATATTTCTATCCACCATAACAAAATGTCAGTTATCATACATCATCACGCCTGTATTCCTCGAAGGGGTAGGCAGAGGTGCACTGTAGTGCGCCCACACTTCGCCGATGTATTTTGGTCCCAGTGTAATAGGGGGCGAGCGTATTGCCATTATACCGGGCACATTCCCCCTCAATACGAGGGAGATTTGGGCCATAGTCCACCACGCTAGCTTAGTGTGGGTTGGTGAACTTCACACGCCTTTCTATAGACGTGCAGGTTTCCTCACGATGTTTTCCTTCACCGTTCAGCAAGTGGTAATCATTGTTGAAAATGACATGAAAATTATCTCAGTGGTGCGGGCCTGGGATTTGATCTTCCACCCCTTATGTTCAAGGCGGGCGTTCTTGCCCGCGAGGCTACCACTGCTTAACAAAATAACATAGGGACGTTAGCTCTGTCAGCCTTATTCTTGGTAAAAGATAAACTCGCATGAATGTTCAGACACAAAATAAAGAATAAGAGCAATTTTATCCTTTTTCTATGGGACTAAGTCCGCCACACATTCCCACCACTGTTACTTCTGTATGCCAGGATCGACAGCGGTGTCCATTGAAAACACCGAGGTTTGACCCGCGCCGAGTCCCGGGGAAAAGCTAATTTGTCTTGGAACCCCCACGAATTTAATCAAAAAAGGTGTATGAGGAGTTGGAAGAAAAATGTATCCACTTTTATCATATCCAATTTTATCCTTAGTAAGGCAAATCCACAGATTACCTACACATTGTGCTGTTAATAACAAATAATATCTGGAGAAATTATTGCTTTACGGTTTTGGACCCAAGGTGGACATTAAAAAGTAAACATTAAAAAAACCGGCCAAGTGCGAGTCGGACTCGCGCACGAAGGGTTCCGTACCATTCTTTTTAATATCGGCAAAAAAATCATGTTTGTTGTATGGGAGCCCCTTATATAATTATTTTATTCTGTTTTTTTTGTATTTGTTGTTATAGCGGAAACAGAAATACATCATCTGTGAAATCCTCATCTGTGATCCTCATCTTAGTCCATTAAATTTCACCATTTCATTCATCACGTGAAGAAAGAAAGAAAAATGTTTTTTTTTAATATGCTGTGTCATTTATTTGGTTATTGTCATTACTGCCACCGTTTCATTTATCAGCAGTTCTGTTTTTATGTGATGATTAAATTAAGTAGATAGGTAATGATTAAGGATGTTTTTACATTTGTGTGTTTACATAATAATATCCCAACGAATGGTGCTTATCTATCGAAGTAATTTATCAACTACTTGTAATAAATCCATCTTTTCGTTGATCTTTCATTTCCTTTGCGGCGTAATAAAAATTTGTCAGAACGAATTCATCTATAATTAAAAATGAATAGCTGAATGTGTTGCTAAGTGCAAATCTCGAGAGCAGCTGAACAGATTCTGCTAATTCTTTTTTTAGAATATTCCTTGCAGTACGAGGATGGTTCTTACGAGAGAATTTTTTTTTAAATGCCTAAAAAAGTCCAAAAGCAACCCACTTTTTATACTCCCACACAAAAGATTCGTAATAATACTTAAAAGTCAATTTGAGCTTTAATACCATACGATAAAGTTTAAATATTAGTGGAGAGGGAGTTCCGGGCAGGAAAAACAATTGAGTGACGTTAGTATCGTATGTCAATATATAAAGAATCGACAGGAATCGCCGGGTCAGCTAGTTGTTAATATATACGAGTACCTATACAGATTGAATTTATGTGGTTAAAGACACGCCCCCACGCATCAAAATTCATTCGCACTGTCCATGTAATTTGGTCTCAATATAATAGGGGTGAGCCTATTGACATAATACCGGGTACACCTCACCTCAACACGAGAGTCTTGAGCCATAGTCCACCACACTGGTCTATTGCAGATTAGTGACGTTCACACGCCATTCAATAGACATGCAGGTTTCCTAATGATGTTTTGCTTCACCGTTCAGTAAGTGGTACCTAATCTTTATTGAAAATTACATTCGTTTAAGAAATGGGCGGATGACAGGAAAAACTCACTAGGTACAAAAAATTTAAAATATGTTTTTAGGGTTCCGTACCCAAAGGGTAAAACGGGAACCCTATTACTAAGACTTCGCTGTCCATCCGTCCGTGTGTCCGTCCGTCTGTCACCAGGCTGTATCTCATAAACCGTGATAGTTCGAGAGTTGAAATTTTCACAGGTGAAGTATTTCTGTTGCCGCTTTAACAACGAATACTAAAAAACAGAACAAAATATTTAAGGGGGCTCCCATACAACAAACGTGATTTTTTTTGCCGTTTTTATAGATAATGGTACGGACCCCTTAATGCGCGTGTCCGACTTCGTGTTCGCACTTGGCCGGTTTTATTTACACCAAGTACCTTAAAATATCAACAACTTACACCTTAAAATTCCAAGAAGAAAAAATCACTAAATCACATCAAAAAAACAATTAAAACTAAAATTACTGCATTGTTCCTTTTTGTCACTTAATGAGGTTTTCTTGTCACCCGACGAAATTTGAAAATCTCAGAGGTGCATTGTTTAAAATATATTACGCCTTACGCAATATTTTAATTTTATATACAGGGTGTATCAGAAGTCCGAAATAATACTTTGGGTATATACACGGTAACTCATATGTGGATGTTCAGTGAAGACATTTTATACCTAACTATCATAATTTCCAAGTTATAGACTTTTGAATATTTTTCACAGGTATCTGTTCTGGCTTTTGGGTACATCCGTAACCCTATTCAGCAGTGTAAACTACACATATGAGGGGCAACTACCAATATTCAGAAAACAGAATATGCAAATTCTACATAAAACTCGAGATATGAGGAGTTATAGAAATTAAAGACGAAAGAAAAGTTGGAAAAACATGGTCGAATTTCGATAAAAAATGTATACCATTCAATTGTATACCCGATACTGATGCAAACGTCAAAGTATTATTTCGGACTTCTGAAACACCCTGTATACAGGCCTCACTACTTTATATTGATACAGTCCACACTTTCTAATCTCATCACTAGGAGTTTTGTCTTTGGTTAATTGTATGCATAAAAATCAGTAGTCAATAAATCACGAAGGAGAATGCACGCATTTTTATTCGAAGAGAACCACCCAATGTGCCAATCACCCCATCGAACCAATACAGACCTTATCGGCATGCAAAGTTACCAAAATGGCGTATGAGTCAATTCGCCTTTTACCTGTCAATATGACGTCATAATATCACTCATGACATCACAATAGTAGTGGTAGCCGAGTGGTCGAACGCATGCTTTGCAATCAAAGTGCGTAGTTCCATGTGCGAATCTCATTTTCATCCGAGATTATCACTTGCTAAGAAAAGGTGAAGGAAAACATCGAACGTCTGAGGGAGCTTGATTAGTTCTCGATAGATGTGTGAAGTCTGCCAACCCGCACTGGGCCAGCGTGGTGGACTATGGCCTGAATCCCCCTCGCATTGAGGGGAGGCCCGTGCCCAGCAGTGGGACGTTAAAAAGGGATGTAGTAGTATGACATCATAAGTGTATTGTTTCTAATTTTAGTATAGCGACAACCTTGGAACCGTTATCAATATAAATAGGTATTAAGGTAGTTTCCAGTTTGGCTAAATATGCAGGTGGATTATCAGTATGGTGCGATGATAACACAAATCTGCAGTTTCATTGAGCAGGTGGTCAGTTCTTACCTACGTAATCTCGCCTCATAATATTAACCAATTAAAAATATATGATGTATGATCTCAATTTATTGCAAAGCTTGTACTAATGGCGCTGGGGCGATCCCAGATTCACCCAGACCAGATATCTAATGTCCACACTAGTCTTATTCTAGCCATCATGGATACAAGATGTTGTTTTCATGCCTTAAAAAATGAAGACATAGCAACTTTACAACGATTGAGTTACGGGACTTGGTGCCCAGGGCGAAAAGCGAAAAGGCCATTTCTGAAATTCGCCGATGACGAGAATCGAACCTGCAATCGTGTAGTTGGCCGAGCGGCTTAGGATCACATCAATACACCAAATCTTCGCCGCATCGTCAATATCTGTAGATGTATCATAAAGAATATTGAAGGCAAACGGCCACATGGTCGATCGCATGCGTGGATCTTATAAAAACCCACACAAGGTGCTATAGCACAATGTTCTCGCAGTGCCGTGGACAGGGCAACCTGGAAATGTATTACAAAAACAGCAGCCCCATGTCTTCCAGCAATGTTTTTAATGTTACTTTTAGTCGAAATAAAACTATTTTACGGATTTTATCGCGTTTATTTACTATTTTATTATCCCGACGTTTCGGCTGCTTTACAGCAACCATGGTCACGGGGGGACTGAGGTGTTAGACGTCCTGATGTCATAGTTAATAACTGGGTACCCTCATATTTAGTTGTTGTTTGCGGTCCGATCCACGCAGAAAGTGCTCAGTGTCTTGAGGTCTTGCCATGGTACGCTTGGTTTTGGATTTAATCATATTAATTACTGGATCCCAAGTTGGTGGTAGCACCCAGCCATCTTCCCTATTGAAATTAGGATGTTTTTTAATTTCAATGGCCTCACGTATCATCCTTAGTCGGAGTCGGTGTTCTTTTGCGAGGATATGCGGTTTATCAAATCTGATATAATGGCGGGTGCGGTCCTGTACATGTTCACAGATTGCAGACTTCGTGGAGCGTCGGTGTTTCACGTCAGCGTCCGTAAAATAGAATACATCAAATACATCATCACGCCTGTATTCCCCGAAGGGGTAGGCAGAGGTGCACTGTAGTGCGCCCACACTTCGCCGATGTATTTTTGGTCCCAATGTAATAGGGGGCGAGCCTATTGCCATTATACCGGGCACATTCTCCCTCAATACGAGGGAGATTTTTTGGGCTATAGTTCACCACGCTGGCCCAGTGCGGGTTGGTGAACTTCACACGCCTTTCTATAGACGTGCAGGTTTCCTCACGATGTTTTCCTTCACCGTTTCATAGCTAGTGGTAATCTCGGATGAAAATGAGATTCGCACATAAACCCAGAGGTGCGAGCCGGGGTTTGAACCTGCACACTTTGATTTGCAAGGCGTGCGTTCGACCACTCGGCTACCATTACCACAAAATAAAGTCCGTAAAATAGTTTTATTTCAATTTATACTTTTAGTCTTCCAAAGTTAACTTAGTACAATTTGGTCAAAAATTGCCAGTTACTATTAAAACAACAATACATTATGGTGGTAAGGCGCCTGTTTGCTATTCACGAATGCTGGATGTTACGGCCAACACTACGTCCATTGAAAAACTAACTAAACGCAAATTGGACATCACTAGCGTAGCATCGAAGAAAAATTAAAACGGCACATCACTATAACGACAAGAAGATGGCGTCCAACTTGAAATGAATAACGTTGCTCAATTTATCCACATCTTTTTCTTATATTCTTTTTTCGCATTCAATTATTGTAATCAAGTTTCATCAAAGCAAAGGAACTCATCTCTAACGAACGGAAGATTTTATTTCCTCAACACTGAAGAATAACTGATTGAAGAACTAAGCTGGAAAATCGCTATCCTTCTTATTTCTTACGAGATGAATGAAATGATGATATCATGGAATAAGATGAGGAATGGCTATTAATAGCAAGAGCAAATTCAATGAATACATGTACATAAAAATGATCCCTATTTCCCATGGTCACACCATAACTTAAGAACGGCTTTGCCGATTTAATTCCTTTTTTTAAGTAAAAAAAAAAATAGTGTTGTTAAATTCCGCGCGTACGAAGACGCGAATTCGGCTAGTTATAAAGAAAAATGGGTGATGAATGTGATCAAGATGGCGGATGACCAAGAAATCGCTATTTGTATGACCGTTTACCTATGGTAATCTGGTGGTATAAGTATCTAGAGTACCCATAACGACACCACCCTTCGTATAGCTCTGCGGCGATTTTTCCGCCATTTTTGTTATCTCATTTACCTTTATTATACGGCAACTATAATGGAAATCAAAGATGGTGGAGACAGATAAACCAGAAAAAATTACCGCAGTGCGAGTTCGAAATGCCATCTCAGTTATAATATCTACATGCCGTTTAGACGTATGTAATTGATTAACATAGACACCAAAATAAAACCTTACCACCCGAACGTTAATCAGGCAACTTCCGCTGCTCTGATAAACTCAATATACATAAACAACGAACCGGCAACGAGAATTACGTGTAGTAAATACCTAAGATAAACCTGATAAAAGCTGCACACCGGTGGTCAGTTACGGTATAAATAGTCTTCGAATCTTAATCTCTCAATAGTTGGTACTGGAAGTCGGGAACAACATGAAGCTTGCTTTGTTTGGCTTGGCGATCGTTCTTCTTGCAGGTAAAGTCATAATAACATTTATTGTCTAGTGGTTTAAACGTTGGCCGCTTGTATCTCTGAACCGGGTAATTGCGACTTCGATCCCGCCAAATTTTGTTGATGGCTTTTTCAAAAATTTCCCTGGTCTGGGTGTAACTGGGATCGCCCCAGTCCGTTGTATGGTACCCATAGTACAAGCTTTGTCTAGTTTGGGATCATACGATGAGTATGAGTTATCTGGCGATATTTATCTTAATATATTCGTATATAATTCTACTGTACGTGTGTATGTCACTGAACTCCTCCTAAACGGCTGGACCGATTTGAATAATTTTTTTTTGTATGCGTTTGGGTACCGTTTGGGTATTTATCTTGTTTTAAGTCTCGATTGAAACGGTGGTTTGTTGACCAAACTTTCTATAGTTTTGACGAATTTTTGACCTTTAAAGAGTAACTGACATGGTGTTATACCTAATTTTTTTTTTTTTAACGAAATGAGCGAAATGATGATATTTAATGGAATAAGATGAGGAATGGCATCACCTGCGACTAGCGCGGGTATTTCGCCAATGTCAAGTAATTAATAGCAAGGACAAATTCAATAAATACACGTATTAAATAAAAATGAATGATGACAGTCTACCTAATATTGACTTTAGTGTATTGTGTTTTGACATTACTAATTTAAGTTAACATTATATAATTTTAATTTGACATAATTTAATTGGATGTCATGGGCGTTTTTGACACTATTTGACTTGAACTTAATTATATTGAACTTGATAACTTTAACTGTATTCTGATTTGATATAATTGATATGTAAATTAATATTTACCAAAATAAATGAATATGAATACGAATATCGCCCTGAATGGTTTAGATTTACAATTAACCCGGTAGGTGGCGCTGCTTTCGTATGTAATTCTAAGGCGCTACGAAGTTCGCCGGGACATCTAGTTTATTATAGATTATTGCTCTATTTCCAGGCTATGCCGTAGCCGAAGACGAGGAGCCGGAGTACGATGGCAAGTACATTGAGGACTATCCAAGCCTGGTGCAGGTAGAGGTTGGTTACGGTCCCCTATGGGTACAAGGCTGCATCGGCAATGTGCTGACTTCCAGACACATCTTAACCGGCGCTCGCTGCTTCTCTGGACGGTGAATAGATACAGAAACTTTCTACGATTTCATTGTAAAGGTCCCTTCAAATAGTATAGTCTATTGTGAACAGGCATGCGTTCGATATTTAATATATCCAATGTCTACCTACCATGGGCGATCAATATATTTTTTATTAAATGACTTCCAAAAGGAGGAGGTTCTCAATTCGATTGGCATTTTTTTAATACTAAAATAAGCAAAATTATCATGGCCAGTAGTTTTCAGTGCTGCAATTTTGGCAACTCAGTAGATTAAAAGAAAATAAAATGCATTCCAAATATACGAGTACACGGAAAATCATATTCTTGGATTTAAATATGGCAGGGTATCGAGTACCAGAATATGACTTATACTTAGTTCATTCCGTTAACGCCTCCAACTCAGCTAAATGGCTGTCCTAGTGGTTGGCTTACGTCAATAGATTAATGGCTAGATTGGGGATCGAATTCGGAACTTCTCAGTTAAGTGGCCTCCTTCTCTAAGCTACAGAAATTTCTCACTCGATATCGACTTACGATTCTCTAAGTTTTGGTACAATCAGTACCAATTTCAGTAGGACCTGCTAAACGGTGAGTGAATTCCTCTATTGTAGCCTGTACACGACAAGAATGCGTCGCATCAGAGCAGGCGCCACCTTCCGTGGTCGCGATGGTCTCATCTACCCCGTCAGCAGCGCTTCCAACCACCCCAGCTTCGGTGTTAATGGCTTCGACGGTGATATCACTGTGGTCCACCTCGGTGCCACCCTCGCCTTCGGCTCTACCATCGCTCAAGGCTCCATCATTGGTCAGAGTGTCACCATTCCTGATAACCTGGCGATCGAACACGCTGGTTGGGGCAGTACCGCTGTACGTAAATTATTGCATAATATCTACTATATTCCTTGTAACGTCCCACTGCTGGGCACGGGCCTCCCTTCAATGCCTGGGGGATTCAGGCCATGGTCCACAGCGCTGGCCCGGTGCGGATTGGCCGACTTTACACATCTATCGAGACCTAGTCAACTTCCTTCAGACGTGCAGGTTTCCTCACGATGTTTTCCTTCACCGTTTCATAGCAAGTGATAATCTCGGACGAAAATGAGATTCGCACATGAAACCCAGAGGTGCGCTGTGAAAGTAGTACATCTTTCAGGAAAATGTCATGACTGTTGTGAGCGAAATTATTCGCGTGATCGCTACAGATATAACTACAGAGTGCATTTTAAAAATATCAAGTGAATTTGTTCGCGGTCCTGCGTCAGTGGATTTAGGCCACCGGTCGATACAAATGACTGAAGTATAAAAATTTTCTATAAATTTAATTTTATATAATTTCAATACATTATGTATGAAGTACATCTACTATTCGTATACTTTATAGTAGAAACTAAAGCCCCTGATCAACTGGGGCATCAAAACCTGTGCCCTGATTCTCGTAATAAAAATCGTAGCGATATCGTAGCGAATTAGTCGTTCAAGCCCTTTTGGTATTCTCATCCGTCTATCGAGCTTGAACGGCACCGATTTTTTAGTACTTTCGTCGTAGTGTCGTTGAATTTGTTCGCAAAAACGTTGATCGTCTTCTAATCGTTCCACCACGTTGACATGATGGTATTCTCATAGCTCAACAAAATTACTTTCTAGCGGGAATCTGTCAAATTTCGCAATCAAAATGCCGTTGAACACTCGTAGATTATTTGCGGCGATTACATGTATTGTTCTCGTGAAAAATATAATTAATGTGCTCCAACTTAAGCTGTTTTTACGATTTCGAAGACTCGGAGCCTAAAAAGAGCTCCGAGTCCTAAAATACGTTAGAAAAATTTTAAAACTTCAATTAAAATATGTTACGAACTATACCGCCATCTATTATTATTTTATGCAAACAAACTCTTAAAGAATATTTATTAGTAGAGGTGACTAATAAATAAAAATAAAAAGAATGTTTTTGTAAGGAAAATTAAAAAAAAAACCAAATAAAGATATAAAAATAAAATAAGTGCGGGCCCGGGGTTTGAACTTGCAACTATACGTTCGAGGCGAGCGTTTTACCAACTAGGCTTAAACTTTTAACATTAAACGAGAATCAATTTAGCATTCATTTAGCATCTTTCTGCTTAATCATGACAAATAGTGCTTTTTGAATTTCTATTTATATTTTATATTTATTTTAATGATTTTAAGTGTAATTTATTTAATTTTGTCGACGAAAATCACGATATTTAGTGCAAAAGACATTGTTTTGATATTACGAGAATACCAATTTTGGATAGATCTACGATAGAGCGGGGTCGGAACTGCGGCGATGCTTGGACTATTTGTAAATACGAGAATTAGGCTACTGCACGGTAAAATATTTGACAATACCATAATAAACTTTGGGTCAATATACATAAAGATACAATTTCTGTGGTAAAATCCATCGCGCTATCAATGCCATTTTGTTCAATAATGAACTTTTTCTTTGAATCTATACAGTTCGTTTTGATAAAGGCAAATATGAGTTTTGATTCCCCGAATGTGCGCGGACTTAAAGATAAGACGAATAAGTCGATATGCTCTATGCTAACATTATTAATAATGAGTAATGATAGTGATAAAGATGGAGGACGGAAGCGCCTTAGTATTTAAAACAAGCATCAAGCCTTCAACTAGTCAATCGATTTGTATTTAGCTTGATAATGACAGCGACATCTAGCGAAATAATTGAATACTATCCATACTGTAAGCGTAGCGCCCGAATTCAAGGTGTCGTATCAATGAAAAAGTCATCAGTTACATTTTTATCATAAAAGTGAGAGATAGCTTAATATTACTTGCGTACGTATCTAGAGTTTCAAACTTGATAAAATAATATTCCTTTCTGTAATCTTGACCTACACTTTTTACAATATTAGGACTAACATAAAATCAAATGAAAACCCTCCACACCCACACTGGGCGAGTGAATTTAGTTGACTTTTTAATGAAATTCTACTTTTTATAGGTATAATTAAAGATGAAATTTCTGTGACAAAAGCCATACAATCGCGCTACTAAATACGTTCGCGTCAGTGATGAAATTTTGCTTATAAAATTAAGTATGACCCTGTCCCTCTTGAAATTGAAAACTAAGCCTTTTTATGCCACCGAATAGATATATCTTTTATGTTCTTCCGAACTTATGATACATCCTGTACCAATACGTGTAGGCTACATTTATAGTCACATTAATATCCAAAATTAACTTGAAATTCATCTTATTGCAGCAACAAAGCCTGATCGCAAACAGAGGTCTGAACAGCGTGGACCTGGTCACCATTAGCAACGCAAGATGCGTTGAAATGTTCGACGATCTTCTCATCCTGGATGTCACTATCACCGAAAACATGATCTGCGCGGGTCTATCGAGCACAGTCGGTCGCGACGGAGACCTAAGAGACGCCGGTGGCCCGATCTACTTCGATGGAATTATCGTTGGAGTCCTCTCCTTCGCCCACTACCTCGGAAATAACAGCTTCCCATTGGTCGCTACTAATGTCGCCTCGTACACTGATTGGATTGTCAGCTCTGCTGTTTAAGTGCCTTTTCAAATTAGCGTTTTATAAGAGCGTTTATGCACTTTTCGCCGGCGCGCCTTTTGTCATGCGTGCATCAGGTACAGGCGTTGACTCGCTCATATGCTGGTACAAGTGCAAGCCGCAATATTTCAATTGTTTCTTCTTCGGAATCCATATTGCTACTGACACTCGCCACCACCGGAGCGAGCGTTCACGTCTGAATAAGCCCGTGTACGCGCGTTCGGCTTTTTTTAAAGTGTATAGGTCGATACGACCGTATACGCGCAAAAAAGACGCCAGTCTGAAAACGCTCTTATGTTATTTAAATTTTGTTATTAAATTATTTTACTGTTATTATCAGTATTATTTCATTGGATGTAGCGGGGTCTACTCCCGTCTAGGCCAGGGGTCGGCAATCTTTTGAGTGGGTAGAGTCAAATACAAAATTTCAAAGATTTTAAAGAGCTAGATCAAGTTCTACTTGCGTCGTCGGAAACGGAGTTACAGGACATGTTAAACGTGGTAAATGACGTGTTTAAGGTGAAAGGAATGAAAGTGAATGTTAGTATGACGAAAGTAATGGTTATAGAAAGAGAGGAGGATGTTACAGACTGTAACATCGTTTTAGATGGTGTGAAAGTGGAACAATTGCAAGAGTTTGTATATTTGGGAAGCATGATTACAAGGGATGGTAAATGTGATAGTGATATTGAGAGGAGAGTGACTGCTGGGAATAGAGTAAATGGTGCTTTGCATGCCGTTGTGAGTAGCCAGGCTGTCTAAAAAAAGGCTCATCTGGCGATTCATAATGGTGTTAAGAACATACAACTGACATTATCATAAGTAGGTACGTAGGGCTATTAGTAATAGATGTACCCACTTGAGAAGTACGCATCATTTCCCTTTTATAATTTAAGTAATAAGTAGGTACCGGGTTGTATGCAACAAATAGGTACTTATGATAATGTCAGTTGTATGTCCTAACGGCAATGTTTTTTTTTATTTTGCTGCACAAAATTTTACATCAAATGTTAAAATTCATGGTCTTCCTTTCATTTCTGATACTATGTTAATTAGCAAAAAATAATCCTTATGATGAAGCCTTTCGATCGGTATGATAAAACTACAGGATGATTATTTTTCTCGTGTAACGGGTTCGATTCCCGGTTCAACCATGTAATTATTTAAATATCTATGAATGCAGTTTAAATTGTTTTTTTAAATTCAAATAATGTCTTCTTTCAGTAAAATGTTCCATCTACAATATTCAAGGTACTTTCCCTCCATGTGGCATAGCCGTGGGACATCCTGTATAATGTTTGCGTATGGAACTAAAGAGCCGCATGTGGCTCGCGAGCCGCAGGTTGGTCAGGTCTAGGCAATTCCTGAAAGTGTTCCCAATAATCAAACTAGATAAAACGCAGATAGAGAGCTTAGTAAAATCTAACGTGCGTGTGATAAAAGATAAATGTTAAACTTGAGTAATAAATTTATTAATCCCGGTTATTAAACATTTGATACCGTTTTGTGACGTTTTGTTGTGAATAAGTATTAGGTAAAACCCATCACATGTGTAGGCAAACGTCATTTGTACCTACTGAATTCTACGTGACGTCAAATATAAAGGTAAAATCAAAATTAAGTTAGAAAACAAATAAGGATCTTTTAATTTAAAACAACATTACAGAACCGCATTTCCTCGCTGAATGGCTGGAGCCACTAGTTATGCGAGGAAATGGCCTGTTCTTGTGTCGCCGGTTGTGGCGTATTACTGTCCCTTAAAGTTAGAAATAATTAATCTATACCTACATACATACCAATAAATAAATTTGGAGTGTCTGTTTGTAATATTAAAAAAACATCTTTTTACCAAGTGCGTATGAAAGTTTAAACGCCATTTTAGGAAATGCCATTTTTTTAAATTATGTCTGTCTGTCTGTTTGTTCCGCGTAATCTCCCAAACGGCTAAACCGATTTTGACATAATTTTCACTGGCAGATAGCTAACATTACAAGTGGTAACTTAGGCTGATTTAATTTCGAAAAAATAAATAGAGTTGTTTAATTCCGCAAGTACGAAGTCGCGGATACAACTAGTATTAGTAATATAGCAATGGTAGCCTGGTTGGTAGAACGCTCGCATTAAGTTCAAGAGGTGTCGCTTCAAACCCCGGGCCGGCACCTCTGATAATTTTCAATAATGATTACCACGTGCTAAACAGTAAATGCAGACATCATGACGAAACCTGCACGTCTATGAAAAGGCGTGAGAAGTTTATTAGCCTGCATCGATCCAGCGTGGTGGACTATGGACTATGGCCCAAATCTGCCTCATTATAAGGGGAACATGCCCATTGTAATGGCAATAGGCTCGCCCCTATTTCATTGGGACCAAAATACCTCGATACCTATAACGAAAAAACAATTTGTAAAATTCTTGTCTATCTACGTGTCTCTTTGTTACAGGTAATCTCAAAAACGTCTGAATCGATTTTGACGGCACTTTCAGGGCAGATTGCAATGACCACTTTTATTTTATTTTAGTTCCATGCGATTGAAGTTGCGGGTGAAGCAGTTAGCACGTAGATGATTACAAAATTTTATGGATTCAGCTAACGATACCATTAAATAAATTTTAAAACAAAAAACTAAGTAGGTAGGTACTACGACATTAGGACCAACTTGTCGGCAGTCAGTTACGCCGTCTAACTAATAAGGCGTACGATTGAAAAAGATTATCAATATCCGTTAATACGCATAATTACATGCAATAAATTATGGGATATGTAGATAAAGCGACTTGCTTATAAATAATAGCACTGCGTACTCAAAGCCAGTAGTAGCGGACAACATGACTTCCATCACTTGGATTTTGTTCTTAATAGCAGGTAAGGGTTGATTTTTCATTATTTCGTTGACTATCTTATACATAATCATCACGCCTGTATTCTCTATGAATAGGCAGAGGTGCTCGGCGGTGCAACTACTCTTTTTGTCTCATTTTGTCCTAATGTAATAGGGGGTGAATATTATTGCCGTTATACCGGGCACGTTCTCCCTGAATGCGAAGGATATTCAGGACATTGTCCCTCATGCTGGTCCAATGCGTATAGGTGGGCGGTTCGCCAATTCTACAACTTTAAGTATACTTTATGTTGTCCAATTGTATCCTTAGGTAACTTTTACATCATACATCATCACGCCTGTATTCCCCGAAGGGGTAGGCAGAGGTGCACTGTAGTGCGCCCACACTTCGCCGATGTATTTTGGTCCCAATGTAATAGGGGGCGAGCCTATTGCATTATACCGGGCACATTCCCCCTCAATACGAGGGAGATTTGGGCCATAGTCCACCACGCTGGCCCAGTGCGGGTTGGTGAACTTCACACGCCTTTCTATAGACGTGCAGGTTTCCTCACGATGTTTTCCTTCACCGTTCAGCAAGTGGTAATCATTGTTGAAAATGACATTCGCACATGAAAATTATCTAAGAGGTGCGGGCCTGGGATTTGAACTTGCACCCCTTACGTTCAAGGCGGGCGTTCTTGCCCGCGAGGCTACCACTTTTACAAAAATGTAAAATTAATATAAATTACAAAAGAACAGATACCGTGGACCGAGACAGAAGACGAGAGGGGGAGGCCTTTGCCCAGCAGTGGGCTATTAAAAAAAAGTATACTTAATTGCTCTTTTCTGTCACAACCAGCGGTGGCTTGCAGTGCCCAGGGCAACCGCATCGTCGGTGGCAGCCCCACCACCATCGACCAGTACCCCGGCATCGTGCAAATTGAGTTCCGCAGCGGGATCCTGTGGACCCAGTCGTGTGCTGCCAACATCCTTAACTCCAGATATGTCGTTTCTGCTGCTCACTGCTTCGCTGGACTGTTAGTACATATCCATAACCAACATGCTTCTCCTAACATTAATAGAGGAGTGTTTGTGTGTCTGTATTTCCACCATAACCAAAATTTGGATGAATGAAAATAACTAGACACCAATTACCTATATGAATTTAGAATGGAGTCCTTCCATGTACGCTGCCAGGGCGACAAGTATTCTAACACTTCTGTAGAAGAATTACAAGACAAAATACATCATCTCGCCTGTATTCCCCGAAGGGATAGGCAGAGGTGCACTGTAGTGCGCCCACACTTCGCCGATGTATTTTTGGTGGTCCCAATGTAATAGGGGGCGAGCCTATTGCCATTATACCGGGCACATTCTCCCTCAATACGAGGGAGATTTTTGGGCTATAGTCCACCACGCTGGCCCAGTGCGGGTTGGTGAACTTCACACGCCTTTCTATAGACGTGCAGGTTTCCTCACGATGTTTTCCTTCACCGTTTCATAGCTAGTGATAATCTCGGATGAAAATGAGATTCGCACATAAACCCAGAGGTGCGAGCCGGGGTTTGAACCTGCAATTACAATAGAATACAGAATTACAATAGCTTTACTTTATAATGCGTAAAAAAACATGTTTTTTTATCAAAGACTCGATAACCTGGTAAAAATGTTAACACCTTCAATTTAAAATCTTGTAACACATACATGACATCAGTCAGAGCATGTCTCTACAAATGCCGTTTTAACATCAGAGTTGCAAATTAACAAATCTTATAGTCGTATGGCATGATCTAACCCACCTCTCCTATGAACGGTTCAAGATAATAGACGTAGTTCTATTAACATAAGCTTACAACCC
The DNA here is from genome assembly GCA_914767695.1 of Ptilodon capucinus. Classification (NCBI taxonomy): domain Eukaryota; kingdom Metazoa; phylum Arthropoda; class Insecta; order Lepidoptera; family Notodontidae; genus Ptilodon; species Ptilodon capucinus. The sequence continues at coordinate 1,043,923 of OU611828.1, forward strand.
TTTTTCCAGTTTCTTCTCGATCAGCAACCGCCGTATCCGCGCTGGTACCACTAACCGTGGCTCCGGAGGTACCACTATCGGCTGCTCGCGCCGTGTCAACCACCCCTCATACGGTCTAAATGGATTAGATGGTGACCTCAGCTTGATCTACACCTCCTCCGCTATCAACTACAACGCCTTAATCCAGCCAGTTAGCATCGTTCCTCAAGACTTCGTGATTCCTGACAATATGCCCGTGGTGCACGCTGGATGGGGCGCGGTTGCGGTTGGTATTTTAATAAATCTATTTAAAACCTTAAGTACTAGACTATTAAAGGTAGTATCATCTGCTGTGCTGATGCTGTAGTGTAGAAACTTACGAAGCGTTATGTCACACAACGTATATGTTAATAACATTGACAAAGACAGCATGGTGCCTTAAGAAGATTAAGCTATGATTTTTCTTTTGTAAATCTCTATGAGTATGTCGCTATGTCTACATAGCAAAGCACATTTTCGTATGGGTTCCATTTCCACATTTCTGTATGACACCATAGATGGTTCTAAAAAGACAAAACGATAGATATATAAATTTAATTTTAAATTCAGACACGAAAGAACGTGACACGATGCGACATCATTCTATGACTGTCGTAGCGCGTTTGCGAGCCATGCGAAACGAGATCTCTTTATGACCATGTTTGCCTAGTAGGAGCCGCGTCTAGAGGTGTATTATATTAACTTTACCAAAGAACATTTTGCTAAGTCTAATTATTTTTATTTTTACAGCAATCAGGTTTGGCATCAGCCGTCCTCCGTAACGTGACCATTTACAAGATAAACCGTGAGCTCTGCGCTGCTAGATACCTGAGCCTGCCTAGACCCCAGATCGTTACCGACAACATGATCTGTGCTGGTGTCCTCGACGTCGGTGGCCGCGACGCTTGCCAGGGAGACTCCGGTGGTCCCCTGTACTTTGGGGACATCCTCATTGGCATCGTCTCCTGGGGCGAGGGCTGTGCCAACGCCACCTTCCCTGGCGTCAGCACCCGCATCTCTTCCTACACTAACTGGATTGTATCTAACGCTGTTTAAATTGTTTTGAGTTCATAAATTATTTATTTATAAGAATTTTATTTTATTTAATAATTGGATGAATGTTATCGATCAACTTGCTCTTATTATATTTTTGGAAACCGACAATTCCAGGGGTGGGTGGTGGATTTCTCTCTCTACAATTGTTGTTTTTACAATGGAATTACACAATATTACGCCTGATTCCATCAATTACTGCATAGTAGCAATAAAAATGCTGAAACAATGGTGTTTATTAACAATCTTAATACACAGCTTCAAACAAACGAAGCTGTTTATCTGTTTTTTATAACTCTTCAGGGAATGAGATATTGTGTTTCTGAGAACTCTCGATAGGAGCCAGACGTTAACAGAAACATTTGGGATGTATGAATTGATCCCAGGCGACTTGTAAATCTGTTCAACTAGGTCCAAAGAAAATGTTATAACGTTGAACGCCAATAGCCCAGAGGTTTGGAGACCACTTCTAGCACAGTTCGAAGAGCTAAGGGGACCATTAGTTAATGCCAGGAATTCTAATAACAATACATTGAAATCATTTTAATAATCCTTTTGGTAACGTAACTATGAAGTTTCTTGCCCATTCTTCTGGGTGGTAGAGCACAATATTTTGTATTATACCTTTATTGTGGTATTCATGAAAATAAAAATGATTCTGATTCTTGGAGGAATATTATTTTGTAATTATTTCAATGGACACCACATAAAAATATATTTTTAAAAAAGCCATCAATTTTACAAGCTTACGACGCAGAAAAATCTGGCCGTTTGCATCTATACTCTATACTATATATATAATATATAATATAATTATAACATAATAATAATATTATAAAGAGGAAAGGTTTGTATTTTTGTATGTAACGAATAAACTCAAAAACTACTGGTCCGATTTCCAAAATTCTTTTACCATTAGAAAACTACGTTATCACTGAGTAACATAGGCTATATTAGAAACCCGTGCGAAGCCGGGACGGGCCGCTAGTAGTATATATACGTCATTTTACGATTTCTTGCCGCTTAGTAAGGATTACTTTTCAAGCGTCGATATGTAAAGTAGGTATAATATAATTAATATTACATTATATTCTTAAAATAATAAGAATAAATTATTAACACTGAAATGTAGGTACTAAGGGTCTAGACTAGACTCGATTTTCCAGGCAGGCTCGCCCAGGTCAGCGGATCAATAGTTCCCTCCTATCCCGTAGGTATTCCCGGGCATGCGCGGTCGCCATCTTGGAAATCCGGAGAAACCCGCACGAGCGTACGAAGCATTAAAAACAAACAGTTTATTTAATCTGTGAACGCGAGTTATTTAAAAAAAATGAGTCCAGAAAGGGAAACTGAAGGTATGTGGAATATTATTTCAATTTATTAACTTTATTGAGATTAAACCTGCCTATTGGTATACTATTTTCTTTGTTTTGTGAAGGGTTGGAAGTTTTGAGGTTAGTTTTATCTACCTATTGGTGTCAATTCTGTTGGAACCAAACTAAACTAACCGTATTGCCGTCCTTCTTACGGCCTTAGTGAGTGAGTAAGATGGCAATACTTCTAGTACTGTTAAATATACTTTATTTGTAGTTTATGTACCAAAGAATTAACATAATTATTATGTATGTAACGAATTATATTTATTGTGAAAAATAACTCTTACTGTAGTAGGTACTAAGGATTTGTGATACCCATGGTTAAAATATATTCGCACTATAAAGCCGTCTGTCCCTTAAGCGCTTATTACAATTCACTGAATTTAGACGTAAATTCAGAAGCTTCTAAATGATTCAGTCAGTCAGAAACCATTCTTGCTTCTGAAGGATGCTAACTTGCTGAATGCGATTATACTCGACTGAATTAAGACGACTAAATTCAGTGATGTGTAATAAGCGCAATAGTTACGTATTAAATGGGAACGGATGTGCAGAACATTTTGTATGAGCTGAGGGTTTACGGGGGTTCTGTAATCTGATAGTTATTGTGAATGTTTCTATACAGAATGTTTCATTTAACACGTCATTACCGAGCAGCCGGTTTTACCGTGTGATTAGAGTCTCACGGCTCATTTGAATAATATTCCTCACATTGAAATTTAAATATACCTATATAAAAAGTATATATTTGCGATAGTACTTATGAGAATAACACTGGTATGTAATACCGCTGCCAATAGATTGCATCTATACAATACATACAATACAAATAAATAAAATTGGAGTGTCTGTTTGTAATATCAAAATAACACTTTTTTACCAAATGCGTATGAAAGTATATACGATACCTATAACGAAAACGCAATTTTAAAATTTTTTGTCTGTCTGTCTGTTTGTTTGAGGTAAACTTCTAAACGGCTGAACCGATTTCAATGGGACTTTCACTGACAGATAGCTGACGTTCCAAGGCGTAACTTAGGCTACTTTAATTTTAGAAAAAGCATTAGGGTTCCGCGGGAAAACCATAATACCCATATTTCCGGGTAATCTCCCTAAAGTCCACGCGGGCGAAGTCGCGGGCACAGCTAGTTATTTAATAATAATCAATAACTCTAATGTGATTTTTTCGCGTCCATATGAAGGACTAGCTTCTACCCGCAATTTTATCCGCGCAGATTTAGATTGTTCAATAGAGCCTATATTATGTTATTCAGATGTACAATCAATAATACTGCAAAGTTTCATCAAAATCCGTACAGTAGTTTTTGGGTAAAAGAGTACGTGCCCCCAGAACAAACATCCATCCATCCATCCTCACAAACTTTCACATTTATAATATTATACCTATTAATAGGATGATAAGATTCTTGAAACATTATCTTTGTACAACAATTCAAAGTCCAAGACTCTGTGATTAGTAGTTAGGTGCACTACAAACGAGAAACGTAGTTTACAGCGCACTAACTTGTAACCCCAACTTAAGTTTAGTCGAGACTTGGTTAGTTCAGACCGAGTTTTCGAACTTGATTAGACGGCTAACTTAAACAGCCGCAAAACTAGACGTCGGGACTTGAGTGAACAATGACATGACCTAAATGTCATCATGTCAGCTTGTTACCACAGAGTTATGGGGGGTAGAATTAAAGGAGTGTCATCTGTGTATTGAAAAAACCAGCCAAGTGCGAGTCGGACTCGCGCACGGAGGGTTCCGTACCATTATCTATAAAAACGGCAAAAAAATCACGTCTGTTGTATGGGAGCCTCCTTAAATATTCATTGTATTCTGTTTTTTAGTATTTGTTGTTATAGCGGCAACAGAAATACATCATCTGTGAAAATTTAAACTCTCTAGCTATCACGGTTCATGAGATACAGCCTGGTAACAGACGGACGGACGGACGGACGGACGGACGGACGGACGGACAGCGAAGTCTCAGTAATAGGGTTCCCGTTTTACCCTTTGGGTATCCGTACCCAAAGGGTAAAACGGGACGGGGGAAAGCTATTCTTTCATGCATTTTGACGGACACTTTTTAGGGTTCTGACCCTAAAAAGTGTCCGTCGAAATGCATGAAAGAATAGCTCAAAACCCTTCCACAATGGCGCTGGTGTCGGCAAAGGTATATATCGACACCCCCGAGAATAAACCAGTACGGAAAAATCGCTGATTCCGAATCTGGCATAACAGCAAAAAGTCCATAATAGCGCATACCAACTTTTTCAAATATTTTCCCATAGGAGATTGTTCTCCTTTACTTCTACACTAGACGTAGAGACTTGAGTCAACAATGACATGACCTAAATGTCATCTTGTCACAGCTTGGTAGTACAGGGTGCTGTGACAAGACAAAATATGGGATATTTGTCATATGCATTGTATGATGTATAGAAGCAATGGTAGCCTGGTTGGTAGATCGCCCTCCTTGAACGCAAGGGATGCAAGTTCAAATCCCGGGCCCGCACCCACCTTTAATGATTACCACTTGCTGAACAGTGAAGATAAACATCGTGAGGAAACTTGTAGGCTTAGCATGATCGTGTAGATAAGTTTTATCTCTTTCAACTGTCAGATTTGCCGAGAATATGACGTTACATCGAGCTTTTTGTACTCGACAAGGCTCGGCGTGACGACATTTTCCCGACAAATCTGACAGTTGAAAGAGATAAAACCTATGTTTACGCGGTCATGCTAAGCCTGGACCAGCGTGGTGGAATGTGGCTCAAATCTCCTTCGTATTGAGGGGTGCCCGGTATAACGGCATGTGAGATATATCGATTTTGTTTCATTTTCTCCCATGTATACGGAAAGAGAGGAAGCATCTTGGTGGGGCTAAAGCTATAACATAAATCATATATTATGCCATGTGCTAGCCCCGCAGCGTTAGTAGCATAGCAGGGGGGCAATTCTCGCATGATCGACAATATCTCTAATTCGACGTATGTTAAAACAAAACGACAAAATTGATCGTATTTTGTCGTCGAGAGATAATATTGATCATGCAAAAATTGCCTCCCAGGTTGTGACAAGACAAAATGTGAGATGTATAAAATTTGTCACGAAAGAATTGAGCAGCTAGGTGTGACATAATCCATGACATAGGCCCCGATTTTCGTGCGATCGAGATTCATCCCTATTCGAGATATCTTGAAACGAAACGTCAAATCGTACGTATTTTTTTCATTTGTTTCGAGATGCGAACTCGATGGCACAAAAATCGGGGCCATAGACCTTACCGTATTAACGTGGGCTTTTACCACAGAAATTCTATCTCTATGTTTATAAGCGCAAAGTACTTTTTCGTAAAAGTCAATTTGACTCGCCCCCAGTAGGTGGAGGGCGTAATAGGTATCCGAACTAGGTAGCTATAGATCAGATATCAGAGATAAGTATGTAATAAGTTTAAACGTATGAGGTAAGTTTAATGAACCCGTAGATTTTCGATCACGCCAGACCATATTTATTTAAATTCAGTAGCTGTAGTATTGACTCTACGTTCTCTAGAAGTCGATAGAGTCGAATGTGTTTTAGTAGTCGGGTAGCTGTTGGGGCGATGTACAAGTTTTCATGAAATTCTGAGTATTGTAGGTATAAGAACACTGTTTGGATTGTAAGTGGAAAATTAAGTAGAGTAGGTACTTGCTGGACGAAGTTTTAAATAAGTAAAATATTTTAGAATACAATATTTTTACATAAAGAAACTCGCATGCATCGCTCAAAATATTTGCCAATACTAAAATGATCTGTATTGACTTGTAGAAAAAGCTCATTCTTCGCTGCAATGTCATTGGTAGCGCGAGATAATTTTGTCTTGTGGTTGCGAGGCTATTACCACAGAAGTTTAAGTTTATGTATATTGACACAAAGCTCGTTTTGGTATTGGCAAAAATATTGAACCACGCCCTTGATACCTCAGTGTGTCCAGGGTATTTAATATCTCAAATCCACTTCAGAGCTTTTATTTTTATAAAATGTTTATCAAATATGGTTGTTCACTAAATACCACCATCTTTTATCGTTAACGCCTTCAGGTTTATGAAATCCTGGTACTTGGACCCCACCTCTCCTTTCTTACAGCGTCTGAAGACATGTTGGAAATGATTGATTACATTATAGAGCACTTTCATTTTACAAAATGTTGATTAAATTTTGTTGTTTACTAAATACCACCATTTGATATCGTTAACGTCTTCATATTTATGCAATCCTGGTACTTTGACCACCTGTCCTTTCTTACAGCGTCTGAAGACATGTTGGAGTCGATTGATGAGCTGAAGGAACGGTTATCATCCATGAAGCGTATGATGGAGGAGAGGAAGGCTGCTGGCTCCGGCACCAAGGACCTGTTCCAGGGCCAGGCTAACAGTCTTCAGGGCACGACTATGATAGATGGCAACTTCCTAAGCTTCGTCTTCGGTGGTTCACTCTTCGTAATCCTAAGTGTATCAGTCTACGCATTCTACAATTTGTATCACGCTGTATTAAAGAAATTCCCTTCGACGCACACGGAGTTGTAAATTGAACTATGAAGTGTGCGTACTAAGGTTTCTTTGTGATTGGCTCGGAAAGGTTGCATGATATTGGAATGATTAAAATTCTATTGGTTTTTGTTATTGTGTTTTATTTATGTAACCGCGGAATCCTATATTCTGTATAAACTGTACTGAGGATAAAAGTGTGTGTCTATTTCTATTTTTGCGTCCCAATATTCACTTGAGTTGACCTTTTATAAGGGTTGGGGCTGTAAATTTATCTGGATTATGAATAATTTGTTTAGTAAGCACTTACCTAAATTAGTTATTTTTTCTTTTTACGAAATAAATGACATGATGAAATTTAATAGACACTTGCGACAAGCGGATATTCTGCCATAATTATACACCATCACGCTTGTGATCCCCAAAGGGTAGACAGAGGTGCAGTGCAGTGCACCCACCCTTCTCCGATGTATTTTTGGTCCCAATGTAATTGGGAGCGCTTATTGCTATTATACCGGGCACATTGCATCTCAATACCATTGGCCATAACACGCAGGGAACAACACACGTCTTTTTAAAGACATGCAGGTTTCCTCACGACGTTGCTCTTCACCGTTCACCAAGTGATAATCATTATTGAAAATTACTTTCGCACACGAAACCCGAATATCTCCGTGGTGCGAGCCCAGGGTGGTAAATACACATTATAAATTGAAATATGTGATGAAGGTGTGATGGCGGATGAAGACAAGACGTTACGGTAAAATGTAAGGAAATGATATTAGCTGGTGATAAATACAGGGTGTATCAGAAGTCCGAAATAATGTGTGAACATATGCGGTAGCTCATGTGGATGCTTAGTGAAGATAGTTTGTACCTAACTATCATAGTTTCTGGGTTATAGACCTTTGAATATTTGTCACAGGTATAATGTTCTGGCCTTTGGGTACATCCATAACGAAAGAAAAGTTAGTGGTCGAATTTCAATCAAATTTTTATACCGTTCGATTGTATACCCGATACTGATGCAAACTTCAAAATATTATTTCGGACTTCTGAATATCTGTATATAACGTGACTCGTGTCATTTAAGTCAATGTCACGTGACACTCATTTAAGGGGGGGGGTTCGCGGTGCAATGAAAAGCCAGGAAGAACTAACTATAGACAAACCGATGATTATTATTAGGTATATCTAGTTTTCTTTTTTGGGTTCCGTACCCATAGGGTAAAACGGGAACCCTATTACTGAGACTTCGCTGTCCGTCCGTCCGTCCGTCCGTCTGTCACCAGGCTGTATGTCATGAACCGTGATAGTTAGAGAGTTGAAATTTTCACAGATGATGTATTTCTGTTGCCGCTTTAACAACAAAAACAAAAAAACAGAATAAAATAAATATTTAAGTGGGCTCCCATACAACAAACGTTCTTTTTTTGCCGTTTTTGTAGACAGTTCCGTGCGCGAGTCCAACTCGCACTTGGCCGGTTTTTTTTTGCTATCTCAATGAACGCAGGTTCTTGAAATGTTTTTTTTATCTGATGTATCCCTTAATAATCAAAGCATCATCTGGCCTCAGTCAATTTTATGAAGGTATATCTACCGGTCAATTATTGATAAGTTAAAGTATTTTAAGACTTAGAACACTCTGTATAAAGACTTCAGATAGAACTTGCTTAAGTTGGGTTAAACATTTGTTTTCAAAGCACCTTGTAAGAGAATACGCTCCATCCACTTTAAATTCCACTTTCAGGAATCCTATCAAAACGTTCAAACATCATTCTAAATTCAATCTTATAACTGACGAGTAAAGTTTGAAATAGGTTGTACTGCACAGTGGCACGAAGTAGGTACATTAAATGCATAATGCATTTTGCAAATTTGTCTAATGTTCGTAGTTGGTTCGCTCTTGCCTTGCCGCCTGCACCCACAGGTGCGTCAAAACACACGCAATATTTTACAAGCTGTATATTAGCTTGCAACGTATGTATGTCCGGGTGGAATCTTGCAACTGAATTTTAAATCAGTTATCTTTAACCGATTGAGCTGAAATTTGGTATATACTTTGGATGACAATGCATGCTGAGCTATGTGACGTCATTCTAATTCCAATATGGCGGATCATCCAAGATGGCGGAATAGTTATTTTTTCTGCATTACCACAGTATGGGTATCAAATGAAAGGGCTTGCTGAGGTGAACACGAAAACTAAGGCCAATCAAATAAAAACTTATTTTAAAAAAGTGTTTTTTTTGTTAATACCGAAACGAACCCTATTTACGCTTAGATGAAGTACATTATTCGATGACGCGATCGAAATAAATCACGTGGTCGCCAGGTTTTTATCACAGAAATTTAACCTTTATGTATATACCTACAGAGTACATTTTCAAATACTCAAGTTATTTAGTCCGCCACAGCGGATGCAGGGCGTTAATGTTGTTCTGAATTCAAATTTAGTTTCAACATTAGTTGGAGAGCTTGAAATATAAATAGGTTAGTAAAGTAAAGATGAAAAATCTGAATCGACGTTTTCTTGCAAAGACAAGACTTATGCCACGGATTTTGTCGCACCGAGTCTCTCTCACTGTGTTAACTCATAAACGACAATCTGGGAGTGACAAATCAACATGAATTGATGACGGCTGGCTCCAGTGGTTTAAACGTAAGACGTTCGGCTCACTGTATCGGGTAGCCAGGGAGGGGTTCTATTCCCGTTAACGGCATACTAAGGAAATATTTTTTAACAGTCACTGTTAAGCACGTATATTATAATTTTTTCGAATTGGTAGATTCTAAATTTAGTGTCTAAAGGAGACGGGTATCTCTGGGCCCAATTGTAAGTTGAGATATGGTTTAAAAAAAGCGGTATTTATTCCTGTTTCAAAATAAAAAAAAAATCTGCTCAATTCACTATCCGGGCGACGAGAAATCATAAAAATAAGTTTATTTCACTGAAGAAATAGAGTATCGATTACAATAATCGATTACTGTGAATGATTTAAACAATTAAACATAAAATACTTGATTGATTCAATCAAAATGAATAAATACATTGTAATAATTAACAATAAAAAACTACAATTAATATAGTAAATAACTGTGTGGCGTCCGCGTTTCCGAACGCTCCACAAAATGTCGACGGACGAGTTTCCGAACGCCCGCACGCCCCAGACAGAGTGAGCACGTTCGGTAGCTCAAAAACAAATTGTGTTATTAATGATTAAGCACATAATTGTATTCATTTTAATATATATTTAAATACACTAAAGTGGCTGATTAACACCAAAACTGTATATTAAAACAAAATAACAATCACAGTTCAAAAATCAGCTGTTTAGTATCTAGGTTGTTGTCACTTTGTTGAATAACCACACTTTTACTAAATCTCTTATAATTCTGCTCTCAGATTGCCAAGATCAGCAAAATTTTTGGAGATCGTTTGATAATATATAAGCTCTTAATTGACACCACTCTCATATTTTTACAACTGGGCCCAAAAATGTATGAAAGCGTATCCGTCTCCTTTAACAAAAAAAGGTAAAAAGATTTTTTTTTTGTAAAAAAAATATCTATAGTTAAAATATGAAGAGATTTGTCTATGCTTTATTTTACCTATAAATTGTGTGATAAAGTTAATGTATTAGATAGCATAGTCTAATCGTTATCTCTTTATTTGCGGAATAAATGATATATAATTTAAGAACATGACGAACACAAGTTTTATACCAGGCAGTAGCCTGGTGACAGACTGACAGCGAAGTCTTAGTAGTAATAGGGTTCCTGTTTTACCCTTTGGGTACGGAATCCTAATATGAATATTTAAATTAGTTTTCTTTTCAGACATTCCTACTTCTTTAGGAACACTGTTAATTTGGCTAATGCCTACGAGTTACAAGTTGTCATTTATTGCATTTTTCTTTTACGTTTCCACCGGATTGGAATGTGACCTCCACTGAGAAGATCCAGGAAGAAATACACCGACCTCATCTTTTTTAAATTCGATTTTTTTAAATTGCAAAGTTCTTATTTCAAATAATATAATATGAATAAAGTGTTCCAAGAATGAATACATACCTATATAAAACGTATTTTATTTATAAACTTATCCTGGCACGAGCGTGGGCGTAAAAAAAAGAGGCACACAGAGAAAGGTGAATCCCAAAGGAGTGGCAGGTAAAACCGAATTATAATTCAATAGAAAACTTTAATAAAATTCCCGAAAACTTGTGCGGACTGAAAATTTGACGGCACAGCCCTAGACCATTCTCGTTTTGCACGCGACCGCAACTCCAAAAATATATCCGTCTCATTCCTTTTTATTCATGCTTAATATCTTTAGTGGTTATTGAAAAGGGATGAAGATATGGTTTGTGTTATAGGGTGGGAAATGTGACGTGTATAGAATGTTAATACGAGGAAGCAGACGGCGGAATGATAAGATCGAGAGTTTAATGAAAATGTTACAACAGTGCTGATTCTGCTTTTATTGTGCTAAACTAACTCTATTGCCATCCTGCTCGTGGTCGTAATGTATGAGCTACACGGGAATATTTTTAGTGCTATTAAATGTAGCCTTAAATGTTATTATATATCAGTGGTAGCCGAGTGGTCGAACGCACGCCTTGCAATCAAAGTGTGCAGGTTCAAACCCCGGCTCGCACCTCTGGGATTTATGTGCGAATCTCATTTTCATCCGAGATTATCACTCGCTATGAAACAGTGAAGGAAAACATCGTGAGGAAACCTGCACGTCTAAGGGAACTTGACTAGTTCTTGATAGATGTGTGAAGTCTGCCAACCCGCACCGGGCCAGCGTGGTGGGCTATGGCCTGAATCCCCCTCGCATTGAGGGGAGGCCCGTGCCCAGCAGCGGGACGTTAAAAGGGTTGTAGTAGTAGTAGCTATTTCGTGTGGACTCGTGGAAGCTATTTCGACCGGATATAGGACAAAATAGAATCTCTAAACGTTCCGGAAGGCAAAAGAGCTGGCAGAAAGAAGAGAATACTAATAAAGCTGTATTGACAAGAGCTTAACTCTTAAGATTAAGACAAAGATGTTTATATGATATGTCATCGTCGTTTAGTGGTTATATATATTTTTTTTTATGAGATAGGGAGGCAAACGAGCAGACGTTTCACCTGATGGAAAGTGATCAACGCCGCCCATGGACACCTGCAACACCAGGGGCATCGCAAGTGCGTTGCCGGCCTTTAAGGAATGAGTAGGCTCGTTTCTTGAAGATACCTTTGTCGCATCGGTCCGGGAACACCGCTGCAGGAAGTTCATTCCACAGTTTTCCATATAGCCGAGAGATTGAAATTAAACATATGGATAAGTTGAGCACTGAGCGGTACGTATACAATGTGTTTCAAATGAGAATAGGATCGAATTTGCGCCATATTGTGACGTCATAGCTGTCAATTCTAACCAGTCAGGTAGGGTGAGCAAAACAATATATTTTTTAACTAAAATTTATTTTCAAAGGTTGAGTGAAAAATGCACTCAGACGCACGACGAAGCACACTAACAACGACAAAATGGCGACTGGCGTCCTTATTTTCTTTTCTTTAATAATTTTGGCACGGCTTCTGGGCCTTTTCGCCAAAAATGAAAATAAAAAAGGCTATGGTATGGTTTTAAAAAACGAATTATGACTATATATAATTAAATATTATATTAAGACAATTTACTACTAAGCAAGTTAATTAATTAATTTTAATTTTCATACTTTTTATTTGGTTTGCAAATATTTTTTTTGGCAAACCATAATTTTCAAGTGACATTTGACAGAAAAAGGTTATTGTCATTCCTATTCTCATTTCTAATGCATAGTACGTATAACAATAGAAAATCAAATATTTTAATTATGTGGAGTTCGACTTGTTTTAAGTAAGGTAAACGTGATCGTTAGGTAATTTAGCATGCCGAATGACAATTTAACTTTTTTTAAATACATCATCACGCCTGTATTCCCCGAAGGGGTAGGCAGAGGTGCACTGCAGTGCGCCCACACTTCGCCGATGTATTTTGGTCCCAATGTAATAGGGGGCGAGCCTATTGCCATTATACCGGGCACACAGGTTTCCTCACGATGTTTTCCGTCACCGTTTCTTAGCAAGTGATAATCTCAGATGAAAATGAGATTCGCACATGGAACTCAGAGGTGCGAGCCGGGGATAGAACCTGCGCACTTTGATTGCAAAGCGTGCGTTCGACCACTCGGCTAACTACTTTTTTTGTTTGGTTTTTTAAAAGAGATTATTGGTATCTCTTGACGGTTGAAGTTTTTTCAATTAAATGAGGAGATAGCATCGACCTAAGCTAAGCTGCGAACAATCGTACATTTAAAAACCGGCCAAGTGCGAGTCGGACTCGCGCACGAAGGGTTCCGTACCATTATCTATAAAAACGACAAAAAAAAATCACGTTTGTTGTAAGGGAGCCCCCTTAAATATTTATTTTATTCTGTTTTTAGTATTTGTTGTTAAAGCGGCAACAGAAATACATCATCTGTGAAAATTTCAACTCTCTAACTATCACGGTTCATGAGATACAGCCTGGTGACAGACGGACGGACGGACAGCGAAGTCTCAGTAATAGGGTTCCCGTTTTACCCTTTGGGTACGGAACCCTAAAAAGGACATTGTCAGAGTAAGCTATGAGTTTTACTCTCTACTATTAACAATTTATTTGAATTTTAAATTCAGTCGCAGTCAAATAATAGTTAAGGATTACGAGAGCATTGAAGTATTAATAACAATAAAACTAATCGGTTTGAGAGGATACGAGAAGAACTGTACGAACAAGAAACCTTTAATAATACTTATACACACAGCTTCCAAACGTCACAGTATATAAGTCACCTTTATTGCAAAACGAAATCCCGAAGTGATAAACAAGTTAATGGGCTACCAATACTGAAAATTAGTAGTTAATAATTTAGAGATCGTAACATAGATCGTATAAACGTGGCCGGAAATGGCTCAGGATCGATGGAGGGAGAGAGGGGAGGCCTTTGCCCACGAGTGGGACATAAAATAGACTATAAAAAAAAACATAGTAGTTCGGTAATTTACGGGTTTGCCAACCCTATCACCCCACCCCTGGCACGTAACAGGTACGGGTACCTCTCTGCACAGTGTGCCTGCCAAGCAGTACAGGCCGGGCGGCCCAGTGGTTCGGTCGCGACGCTACAGACTAAACAAAACAAAATACTCATTTGTCTTTGAATGTTTTCCAAAATAACACAGTGAAAATTTCCGGTCCGGGCGTCCCACTGGCAAAGGAAGAGGTAAGTCAAATTAAGATTTTTTTAAATTATTACTTTTAATTTGCGTATAAAAATGTTAATATTTGTATTTATTGAAATATTATCTAATATCTTTAATTATATTTAAACCACCGTTTTTAAATCGCCGTTTATTGATTTATATTTAAATCGTATAAAATTATTTTATATAATAAATAAATATCGTATCTAAGCAGTTTAATAACGTAAGGCCGAAGTAGTCTTAATATGAAAAATGGTAATGTTTTAATATCTGCGCGGTAATATAGAAGAAAAGTGTAAAAAACATATTCCCGATAACAAAGGAATGTATGAAACTGTTGCGCGTCTAATCAACAAGTTGAAGAAGCTTGTGATATTTTGTCCAAATAAACGTGTATTATACACCACTGTGCAGAAAAAATAATTCAATGCAATATCTTAGCATTGCAAAGTCTTCAATTATTGATAATATACCTTAGGGAATAGATTGTTTGAAAAATGATTGAAAATAAAAACCGCCCGTCGCTGATGTTTCCGCCCGCCCTACGCAGTTATTGTAGTCTTCTTACATACAAGTTCAAGCCATAATGATTGTATTTTAATAGTCGGGTATTAATTAGTGTTCGTACCTACATACATCAGAGTTAGTAAAACTAGTAATTTCATTCATGTTTGCTTTTCTTTCATACATGTTAAACATAATCTTGTTGCAACTATTTCGTTGTCTTAGGGGCATTTTTTAGGGTTCCGTACCCAAAGGGTAAAACGGGAACCCTATTACAGAGACTTTTCTGTCCGTCCGTCCGTCCGTCTGTCACCAGGCTGTATTTTAAGAACCGTGATAGTTAGAGAAATGAAATTTTCGCAGATGATGTATTTCTGTTGCCGCTATAACAACAAATACTAAAACACGGAATAAAATAATTATTAAGGAGGCTCCCATACAACAAACGTGATTTTTTGCCGTTTTATAGATAATGGTACGGAACCCTTTGTGCGCGAGTCCGACTCGCACTTGGCCGGTTTTTATATTGTTAGATAGGCCTTTAAGCCCCAAGCACACCGGAGCGTCAAGATGCGTGTATTATTACATTGTCAATACCAAAATGAACTGTATTCACTAATGAAAAAAGGTCATAATTCACCGAAATGTCATTGACAGCACAAGTGGATTTTGACGCGTAGTTATCTAGGATTGTCTGAGGTTTTACAAGCAACATTGCGATACCTAATCCTCTGAGGGTCGGACATTTTCAATTCCGGTGGTATTTTTAGGGTTTTATGTTCGTGAGCCGACCGCCCTTACATTCCGGAGGTCAACACCTAAATTGGGTGACACCAGCTGAATTTAATTTCCATTACAGTACAGCGACGACAAAATGAGCGGTAATTCGTTTCCATTTTTATGTATTTAATTATATTATTAATGGGGGTTCACTTAACAATTTATAAGTACCCCCGTAGGCCTATACAAAATAAATGTTTTGACTTAGAATTGCCGCACGCCAAAATAATGAAATGACATAAAAAATATACCAAACTACTGCTTTGATTTTGCTGGGCTAGTAGTTCAAACGTAGATCACTTGGCTCTCTGCATCGGGAGGTTACGGGTTCGAGTCACGTCAGCAGAAAATTTTGGAAATCGCCCTATCGGTAATATTAATTCTTCTCTAGTATTGAGGCAAAGGTGCTGTCTGCTCTCATGACGTTGCTGCTCCTGAGAATGTATTACTCACAATTTATTTATCATTTTAAAAAGAGTAACCATTGAGTTTCTTATCGGCTCTTCTCAATGGAAGCAGCATTCCGAACCGATGGTAGAATCTGTACATTTGTAAGTGTCTTTTGGCCTACACGAATAAAAAAATATTTGATTTTGATTTTGGTATTTGGCCCTTATTTGGATATAACTGGAATCGCCTCCAGTTCATTGTATAGTACCCGTAATGCTTTACTTAGTTTTACATTTAGATTCCCATAACAATGTATACATAAATGCATTATCTTTAATTTACGACTTGATCCTGAAAAAGATATTGTTTTCTTATATTTACGCGAATACTATACATTGAAATAAAACTATTTTACCGATTTAAACATCCTAATTTCAATAGGGAAGGTGGGTGCTCCCACCAACTTGGGATCCAGTAATTAATATGATTAAATCCAAAACCAAGCGTACCATTGCAAGACCTCAAGACACTGTGAGCACTTTTTGCGTGGATCGGACCGCAAACAACAACTAAATATGAGGGTCCCAGTTATTAACTATGACATCAGGACGTCTAACACCTCAGTCGCCCCGTGACCATGGTTGCTGTAAAGCAGCCGAAACGTCGGGAAAATAAAACCTGAAAAAGATACTTGTTATTTATTATAACTGCGGCACTCTGCAAAAGTAACAAAATCAAGAATACAAAAAGTTGGAATCCCGAATAACATAATGGGATTCCGGACAGACGTGGGCTCTCTTGAGACGCTTACTTAAGAGGCAGAACCAAAGCTGACAGCTTAACGCACTCCCCATGGAACAGGGAGGGAGAGTTCTTTAAGTCCCTACCATAACTTGACCAAACGTAACTACACAAATAATACTTAATATATAACGCTATATATCAGAATCTGAATATTTCTTATTCATGTAAACCAATACAGGCACTTATGAATCGTCATTAATAATAGCTCTACCACCCATTCGGAATGCATTTCCTATGAAGAAGAATGAAATGAAAGCAGTGGTAGCCGAGTGGTCGAACGCACGCTTTGCAATCAAAGTGCGCAGGTTCTATCCCCGGCTCGCACCTCTGGGTTCCATGTGCGAATCTCATTTTCATCTGAGATTATCACTTGCTAAGAAACGGTGACGGAAAACATCGTGAGGAAACCTGTGTGCCCGGTATAATGGCAATAGGCTCGCCCCCTATTACATTGGGACCAAAATACATCGGCGAAGTGTGGGCGCACTGCAGTGCACCTCTGCCTACCCCTTCGGGGAATACAGGCGTGATGATGTATATGAAGAAGAATGGGCAAGAAACTCCATAGTTGCCATGTCGACGGTTAAAAGGCGAATTAACTCAACCGCCATTTTGGTAACTTTGGAAATCCAGGGGGGCAATTCGCGCAGCATCGACATCATCTCTAATTCGACAAATGTCGAAACAAAACGAAAAAATACTACCAATTTGAAGGGGTAGGCAGAGGTGCACTGCTTGCGCCCACATTTCGCTGATGTATTTTGGTCCCAATAGGGGGCGGGCCTATTGCCATTATAACGGGCACATTTTCCCTCAATACGAGCGCTATTTGGGCCATAGTCCACCACACTGGCCCAGTGCATGCCAAAATTACGACATAAGTCACTTCGCCTTTTATCCGCCGATATACTAATAATATGGCCTCAAACTAAGCATCGCTGGCACTATGGGTACCATGAAAAGGACTGGGGGCAGTCTCAGTTACACCAGACCAGGGTACAATCAAAAAAAAATAATTGGTACCATCTGGATGGTACCAAAATTCTTATTTTACGTTATTCAATTAAATGGCAATAGGCTCGCTCTCTACTTCATTGGGACCAAAATTCGTCGGTGAAGTCTGGGTGCAGTGCCGTGCACCTCTGCCTACACCCTTATAGGGAATACAGGCGTTATGATATATTATAATTATGTACATATACATATGTCTTAATTAATTTAGAAGTAAACACTTGTCAGCTATTGAAAAACGTCCCTGAAAATAGAGTGTCTTGTTATAACTACAGACTAATCTATACTAATACTAGCTGACCGGGCGAACTTCGTACCGCCTTAGAATGAGTGACATACGAAAGCAGCGCCACCTACCGGGTCCTATTGTGAATCTCAACCATCCAGGGCGCCACTCAAACGCATACAAAAAAAATCATACAATACAAATCGTTCCAACCGTTTAGGAAGAGTTCAGTAGAATGATACACACGTGCCTACATTAGAATTACATATATAAAGAAGATTATAAAGAGGAAAGATTTGTATGTAACGAATACACTTAAAAACTACTGAACCGATGACAAAAATTCTTTTGCCGTTAGAAAGCTACATTATCACTGAGTAACATATATAATTTATATTTATTTACCCCAAAATGTTTAAAAAAAAATCCACCCGTGCGAAGCCGGGACGAGCCGCTAGTTGGTTATACAATTGAAGACTTGTTGACACGATCGCGAGTTTCAGAAAGAGACAACTATATACAGTACATAACATAATGAACCTATCTATATATATTTCCATTTGAACTAGCCCACAATGGAATTTGATAGGTGGGACTGGTGGGCGCCGTATTTAGACCGATCGATTCAGGCTATTTCAGCTTCGTTGTCTAGACCGGCGTTTAGTTCAGCAAATATACCTAATCTACGTACATCGTTTTGGTAAAGTTTGAATTAGAATTTAATAGGTGGTTGTTCGACTGAAATTTTTTTCTCAATAATGTTAAGGGGAGGCCCGTGCCCAGCAGTGGGACGTTAACAGGGCTGTAGTTGGTTTTTTTTTTAAATGTTGATTCGGTTATATGTTAACAACAACTAAACTAGATAACATAACAGAATATAATTATGTTTCAATAATGAATTCAAAACTTTAAATAGGTACTCTACTATTTGAGTTAAATTGAACTAAAGATTGAAATTAAACTATTTTACGGATTTTATCGCGTTTAATTACTATTTTATTTTCCCGACGTTGTACTAAAGATTTATTATGAAAGAAACCACGCCTTGAACGCAAGAGGTGTAAGTTTTAATCCCGGGGCCCACACCTCTCGAATTTTCAGTAATGATTACCACTTGCTGAACGGTGAACGCAAACAACGTGAGTAAACCTGCAGGCTATAGATAGACGTATGAATTTCACCAACCATTATCGGGTACTACTATGACCGAAATCTCCTTTATATCCCACCCAAAATAGGCGAAGTGTGGGCGCACTGCAGTTCACCTCTGCCTACCCCTTCGGGGAACACAGACGTCATGGTGAATATATATTTGTTTGTATCATCAGTTTACAGTAATAGTATCGAGTAGGTACAGTTCGTATCGATTTTAGACACACCGCCATCAAATATGCATGAGTGTATCGTGATACGTGTACAGTCGACGGTGGATATTGTCGCAGAAACACCTCGTTTTAACATCATACCTCGTAAATAAAATGGGACAGATACGACTAGAAATCACGCCATATTTTATTACTAGCTGAACTCGTGAATTCGTACGTACAAAAAAGGGACCCCCTAATTATTTTTTTCTAAAATAAAAGTAGCCTTATTTACCCTTTGTAACGTCAGTATTGAAGCTTTTGAAATGTGGGGATACAGACGTATGTTTAGAATAAGTTGGACACAAAAGGTAACAAACGAAGCCGTACTGCGACAAGCCAAGCAGAAACGGAAACTTTTGTCCATCATAAAAAAAAAGGAAAATTTCATATCTCGGTCATGTGCTCAGTCACCAAAGATATCAACTCCTGCAATTAATTATGATGGGCAAGGTCATCGGCAAGAGGCGAGTTGGTCGCAGGAAGAAATCGTGGCTCCGCAACATACGGGAGTTGACTGGAATCTCCAACGCAGCCCATTTATTTCGCCTTGCACAGGACAGGACCGAATTTCAGAAGTTGATAGCCAACCTTCACTAGTTGGAGAGGCACTCGAAGAAGAAGAAGAACATCAGCTATATGCCAGTGAAAGTTCCGTTTAAATCGATCTAGGCGTTTGCTAGTTTACCCGGAACAAACAGATAATTTAAAAAAAGAATAGGGTATGTGTACTTTGCGAAAATAAATTACATCGAATCAAAATCCAACCCTTATTGATTGCAATTTCGACAATGGGTCGCAATGACCCGTTTTACCGACCTTGGCCCACTGCCCGCCGGGCCGAACCAACTACCCAGTATTTATACATTTTGCACTAATCGTTTGCTGTAAATGAGTCGACAGTGTTATGACGGGGTGGTTTATATCCCGTACCTATAGCAGTGAAAGGCATATAAATTAGTGTTGGACCAAACTTCGTTCCACATTCGGTAATACCGGTAATTGGTAATACCGGTATTCGGTAGCGTTACCAAACTACAGTATACGACCGAATTTCAATTAACACGTTCGCTGCGTAAGGATTTTTAGTGTTCTTGTAGCTGGTGCGTCATGAGGTTATATTGAATCATAGATGACCCAACTTTGGGAGCGTTTCGCGCTGGGTGAGCGTTCGCCATGAGCCATTATGACCTCACAACGCAGAGAACGTGTTAAAGAATCAAATGTTCGGCAAAGTTAAGTATTTTGTATTACTTTAAAAGATGAAACAATAAAAAGTTAACTGTATATTTATTTAGTCAACGCGTACTTCGAAGTTTAAACAAAAAAATAACGGCTAGTTTTTAAAAGCCATCATTTTTCTAATTAACTCATATTTTACTCTTAGCTGACTATCAGATTAAGCATTATTCCTCCGGTAAAGCTGTAAAGGCCACCTCACGGCCAACAGTGTAAGTCCTTCAAAAAAAAAAAAAAAAAAAGCATTACTTATATGCTGTTAGTAATTTCAAAACTGGTTGAAACCTTTTATAATATTTTATGTATTTACTGCGTTATGGTATACTAAAACTTGGGCGTTCAAAAGTGCTTTGTAAATGATTTGCTAATCGAATTACATTAAGGCTGTCAAATTTTAACAAACTTGTTGTTATTATAAAAACTCGCAAAAATTGCAGAATTTGTGCCTCGGCACATGTTTTAATCGATTTTCTGCCGAATTCGACATTCAGCAGAATCTTCATCATAATCATCAGCCGGTGTCAGTCCACTGCTGGTCGTAGGCCTCTCCCAAGATGCGCCACTGAGCCCGATCTCCGGCTCTTCTTTTCCAGTCACTGCCCACCGCTTTGCGTATATCGTCGCTCCACCTGGTCACAGGACGTCCTACACTACGTTTGCCGATTCGCGGTCTCCACTCTAGGACGAGTCTACCCCAACGGTTATCAGTCCTGCGGCAGATATGACCGGCCCACTGCCACTTCAGTTTGCTTATCCGTTGAGCTATGTCGATAACTTTAGTTTTAAATTTAACTTTAGATAACTTTCTTCATCGTCCATCACTAATAAAAATTTACCTATTATCCGATCCCTATGTAGTACAGGTACAATGTATATATATAGGGTTGAAAGGTTATTTGACTTAAGCGACACTTTTGGGCGATATTGACTTGTATACATATTCGGAATGCGATTCTGTCTGCGTCGAACGAGTATGCTCTCCTTTAAAGTTAAAAAAAATCGCATAGTCTTTCGTCTCTCGATGTGTATATAGGTCCATTAATTCGTCGATGAATTATGGGTGTACTGTCTTGCACATCTACCTCTTTGACGATGACGTGACGATATAGAGCATGGAATAGTAATAATTTAATTTTCTGTAACAAAAATATATCATAGAAAACATTCATTCTCGTCTTCCTACGCCTATGTTCAATAAGAAACCCACTTTATTAAGTTTGTAAACTCGAGTTCTGAAGTAAAACAATAGAGGAACTGATAAAGTTTAATCGTAAAAAGAGAATATTTATGGCTCGGCTACGCTCCTTGTTGTTTCAGATCGTAAAATGTGCCTGATGGTAGTAGGGCTGACTGATGGAAATAATTAGATTATTTCTGTAACATTTTGTTCACCCAGTTCCATAGTATTGTATTACCTATCAAACTATTACACAATGAGAGGACAATTTTCCAAGCCCTGTAGCATGACCGCGTAGACATTTCAGTTTCATCTCTTTTAACTGTCAAATTCGTTGAGAAAATGACGTCACATTAAGCCATGTCCAGTACAAAATGCTCGAAGTGACGTCATTTTCTCGACTAATCTGACAGTTGAAAGAGATAATAGGTACTTATGTTAAGGGTGCTGGTTGTGTTTGTAGATGGTTTACAGTTCCTCGCACATTGCAACGTCAAGAAGAGCCCGTCGAAATGTTTTCCAATACTAAAAGTAGTACCTCATAGACTAAGCTTATTCTCCAACGAAACGTCATCGACAGCGCAAGCAAATGTTAACTTGAGGCTGTACCATAGAAAGTTAATATCTGTGCGTATTGGAATAGAGTTCGTTTTGGTACTGGCAAAAAAATTACGCGCGCGTCTTGACGCGATAGTGTGCCTGAGGTTTAATGTACCAATAAACAGTACCAACAAGAAGTGTCCATTAAATTCCTTAGGAAGGTACAGTATGTAGGTATTATTATCAGTGAATTTCTGCTGTTAAAATCCTGTAATGTTTTTAGACTCCTCGAAAGTGCTATAGAAGCTGCTAACAAAAAGAACAAGCTGAAAGAAAGTGCTTATGACGGCTCTTTTGTAGCTTCTACAAAGCTTTATATACCGCTAACGGTAAACTGCAAGCGTGCAGTTCTTTGAAAGGATTTCACGATAAAAATGTTCAAGTGAAATATGTGTTTTTATGTTTTTTGCTGGATATGCAACTTACTTATCAAAATTAAAAGATCTTACCATAACTCCCATATTTATAGAAATTACCATACAGTGGTAACCATGTAACTTTAAAAATATTTAGTAATTTTGTTAATGGACTTGCTTAAAACAAGGTTTTTTCTTAAAAAAACATACAATTCTGACAGCCCTATTAGAGACTCGCATAACTCAAGATTGTGGGCTATTATTATAGAAGTAGAGCTCATTTTCTGAGGTAGGTACGACTCGGTCGGGTTGCCATGAAAATATTATGTTGCTACGTATAACCTCGGGAAGCTGGTTCGCGCAAACTTATTAAAAATAGACTGTTTGAAAAAATATTTTATTTTTCTTAGTTCATAGTATACACATAAAAATGTCTCAAATTGACAGCCTTTTTTGTTCCAATGTATTTAAAGCAGTTGTAGCTGTTGGTCTAACACCCACCTGGAATAAAGGGTTGCAGCAATCTGCAACCCTTTATTCCAGGATCAGAAATCCCTATGGATTTTCCGAGATAATCCGAGATTCTCACATGCTAAGACGGTTAAGGAAACAATGACAAAATCTGCTAGTCCGAGGGAACCTCACCAGTCGATAGACGTGTGAAGTCTGCCAACCCGCACTGGGTCTGGTCCCTAGCTTGGTAGGCTATGGCCTGATTCCCCCTCGCATTGAGGAGAGATATATAATATTGCATTACCAAATACTATTAGATAGGTGCTGTTTTTATTGATACGCAAAATTTATTCAACTTTTTTAATATCTTGTATTTATGTCAAGCGTGAAATTGGGCTTGTTTTGACTTCCAAAAAGGTCTAGAATAAATCACATTCTACTCAGTAATAGTTTTTCCAAGACATACTAAAATCAGTTGCCAAAAAAACAGCCTCGACTGCCAACAATTTGTTTTCTTTTTGCCAGTCTCAGCGGGACGGGAACAATAAATTCGTTCGTCTATTTATCTTCATTTTGAGATGAATCCGAAGCAAGAAATTGTATGTACACAAGTTTGTTATGGTTGAGTTTACTTACGTGTATTAGTTTCTTCTGTTATTTATATGTTACTGTTCTTTTCGGAGTCACGACTGCCAAGTGATTTTGTTTATATTCTCAAATTTCAAAAACCAATTCTGTGCTGTTATAACATATTCCCTTTATAGAAGATTAAAATAGAATAAAAACCGTTAAAATTTAAAAGAAACAAAAAAATATAATTAAATTTACCACTTCTGTCAGGGATCAATATTTTAAATGGATGAATTGTCTAGGCAAAAACCGTAATGGAAAATTTAGACGCTATTTGTAATTCACGAATAAAACGTCTCTACATAATGTTGTGAAATATGTTTAATGTTATAAATTACCGATAGGTGGCGCTGTTCATCGAAGGCTAATTATTGTATCGCGGTGTTAAGTTTGGTTTTTTGTTTTCGTATATGTTAAGTAAATTTGAGTTTTGTCGCCACATCCATACATTTGTTGCAATTGCAATAAACACCTTTTTTAGACCTTGTCAAGATTTATTTATTACAAAGAAAATCCTTGATCATTTAACTATTTAAGTGATTTTTGAGTGAACGTTGACCAAATCAAAAAAGATGAACCCATTTCCATCCATCCCATAAAAACCCTACGTATTTCATTTTTTGATCAAAGTGTCTGATTAGTTTATTTATTGTGTTACCCAAAAGTTTACAAAAAGTTATGATACTTTTCCGGCGGCACGGTAGCACAAGTTTGACTTAAAAATGCATTGTAGTTAATGTAGATGGATTACTGTTAGTCCTTAAAATAATTTTCAATTTATTTTAGTCAGTTACTGAATTTCTGTTCAAATAGACGGAATGAGATCATAAATTTTACAGTTCAATGATATAGAATCCAGTCACGTAATTTAATGAATTATCAGAAGTTTCAATAACATACAGGTTTACAGCGGTCCCAAACTAGGCGTGAGCCTGTATCATGGGAACCAAAACACAGTTAAACATGACTTAGAAATCTTAGTAATTGTAAAATCAAAACTTAAATTTAGGCTATAATTAAGTACCTCTGCGTAGAGAGAGTACATACATGTGAGATACTGTGTGTGCTTAAGTAGGCACATAAAAGAGAAAATTAAAAATAAAGAGAATTAAAATGGTAGTTAAAAGAAAATAATTATAAAAATGTGTGTGTAGTGTTTGTGTGTGTGAGTGTGTGTGTGTGTGTGTGCGTGTGTATGAGTGTGTGTGTGTGTGTGTGTGTTTGTTGCAGCGGTAACATTTTATGAATGGTAAGAGTAGAGTAACATTTCTGTTTCTGTGTATGATAGTTTCAGAAGATAATCTGTTACGACTTTTTTACATGAGAATTTGGTTAGATCTTTAATGTTACAGGTGGTGTTAATTTTATTGTATATGTATGGATGGATAAAAGTGGGTGAGCGCCTGGCTAAAAGAGATAGAGTTCGTGGGATAGGGATCCTGAATATACGTTTAGCGGAAATAATATCATAGTCAGGTCTATTTTTTAAGTTAGTGTGAGTTTGCAGAACAGCTCTAAGTATAAATAATTGTCGTACTCGAAGTACCGCAAACTCGCAGTAAAGTGTGTCTGTTGGGTAGAAGAATGGTTTTTTTAGGATTACTTTAATTACGGCTCTTTGTGCCCGCTCTACTTCAATAAATGCTGTTTTGCTAGCAATTCCATAGTGAATTACGGCTTGGCATAACGCTAAATATACTGTGCGAAGAACTTTCATGGGGGTGTAGTCTCTGATTTTCTTAATAACATATATTATTATACTGATAAGATACTTTATACACCCGAATTAATTCAATTTACCTGAAACGTTGACCCCTTTCATTCAACAATTATCGCTAAAAACTAAATAGAATTGGAATTTGGGAGTCGCACATTCTATTTATTCCTTTTAAGGTGGGCATGAATTAAACAATTGATTTTCTAGTGTCAAACGTAGGTATCTTTTGTCAGAGCTATCTTATTTATGTTTTTTTTTTAATTTAAGGTATTTTTTAATAACAGCTCTAAGATAATCAATTGTACAGACATCCTTGATGAGCTTAAATTCTTTATTTCACCTAACGAAGACTGGAGGAGTATAACGGTAAGAGAAATAAACTCATTAACATTTTTTCATTACAAAACAGTTTTGTTCTGACAATTAAAAAGCCGTTATAAATATAATAACATTTCTATTTTGTAGATTTACTTTTAAAAGTCAATGGCCAGTAACTTTTTTTCTTAAAAAAATTGTACCCTAAAATGACATTGAATAACCCCAATAACCAACCACATAATGTACTAAGTCTTGAATGTAGCTCTGATTGGGCCTGCAAAGCCAACGCCGGTCACTTCCGGTCACCAATCAAAGCGGACTCCGACCGGAAGTAACGTAACAAGCTGATCGAATGGTGATGTTTCAGGGCACGGCTGTTTACTGATAAACGAACGGAAGTTGGAGAAAATTCCGTTATTTAGTTTTTACCTGAGTGCGATTTATGTCGAAAATCAAATTTGGAAACTATCTTATATTTTTGGACAGACATTTCACAAGTTCTTCCAGTTGAAAAAGTGTGTGTCTAAAATAATGGCATTACAACTTTACTTTGAGGCCAAATATCGAGCATATGCTTGGATATCGTCGCGAATAGGTCGTATACGGAGATTAAGTGCTACCTGAAACTATTTACTTACTCACAAGTGTTATTTTTAAAATTGTGTGATCAATTTTAAAAATAATTAAAACACGGACGTTAAAATCACCTTCCTCATTGCGTACATAGACAATGTTATCAAAGCATCTCTTGAAACTGTAATCAATAAATTAAGTGAAACTTATGTTCACCCCTTTAAGGAGTACAAGCGTGATAGTACACTAAAATAAGAGGTCTTTTTTTTTGACGGGGAGGAAATCTTCAGAAAGATTCCCAGTCTTATGTGTGGGAGAAGACTGGGATATGTGAGATTCTTACCCACTAAAACCTCCCCAGTGGCCGCCGTCTTCGACACGTTAGAGGGATTCCGGGATCTCCTATCGGAGCTTTAGCTATCCCGGGCTTTAGTGCCCAGGAGCTCGTCTCGGGTGGGGGAGCAGATGTTTGCTCCCCCCTGCACCCTCGCAGTGCATACGGCGGTGAGAGACCACCTCTCGCCGCCGTCCTCCTCAGGGTCGTCGTCTACTTAAGAGCGTCCGGGGCCCACACCCCAGACGCTCACGACCCCAAGGGTAGCCCGTTGGTTTGGGCCCCGGGCATCAGGGCCGGAGAATTAGAGGTCATATACTAACATAAGGAATCCCACTTCAACTTCCTAACAAAGCGTACATGCCTCATAACATATTCAAGATGGCTGTCCAAATAAAAGCGTCGAGGCAGCAGCGTTAACATGTTAGCACGTAGTCGTGTGGGCGAAAACGTAGTTTGGCGTTAGAAATAGTGGCTGAGAAATAGTAGATGCTTGTATGAATTTTAAACAGCTAAGCCCTGCTCAAATAGACGACTCAAAACGCGCGCCACCAATCCTTTTGCCAATACCAAAACGAACTGTATTAAATAATAGCAGAAGCACATTTTACAACGAAATATAATGGAATTTAGTCGCGTGGCTTTTGACATAATCTTTATGTATATTGAAACAAAGTACATTTTCATAGTCAAGTGGATACAGTTGTATTGCGGCGTTGCTCGGTAAGAAATGATTACGATGACAGTAAAGTGTAAATATGTAACAATTTTACAATAAGACGAGAAGGTCTTGCGATACTTCATACATAAATGTACTATTAAGGATGGCTTCATTAAATTAAATCGTAGATTTTATGTGAATGAAGAGTGAAGAGATATAAATATGACAGTATGTTTTATATACCGTGGTGTGTTGTTGTATGTAGAGCATGTAAGCTTCGTTAATGAAAGAATAACGTCTTTTAAAGAGTGATTGTAGCTGTAATGCAAGACACATTTGCTTCTATTAAAATGGGGTCAAATACACACAAGCAAAAAGTGTGTTCACTGCAGTGTACCTTTGTTCACCTCTTAAAAATGCATGTTGTTTTTATTAGCAGTGTTTTTATGTGACATTGTGTATTTCCCCATTATATATTTCCCCATTAGGCCCGCTGGACAGAAGTTGTACAAATAAGAGTCAAAAAGGAGTCCCTCTTGTTATTCGTAGCAAGTCCTCGGAGCAAGTTTTAACAAGATCCCGAAGAAGCCCGACCCTGCAATGTAATTCCACACACAACACCGGCCCGGCTATTCCTAGACCATATATCCATTTTGAATATAGAAAGTGTATTACCCGAACGTTTCATGAAGCAATCAGAACTCAGGATTTTGAAAAGAAACTAGAAAACATACGTTAATATGCCACATAATTTATTTTACTTACTTGCTTAGTTTGTACAGTTTCATTGGATAAGAATCACTCTTGAGGGTCCTTAGAAGACCCTACCAAATTTTCATAACAATCTGATTATAACTGTAGTAACACATAGAGAACAAACATTCATATTTATATGGCTTTCACTAAAAATAGGTGATAAAGCCTAAAGATTAAGCAGCTGTTGCTCAGCATTACGATGTATTTAATGCCGAACTTCATACCAAACTTCGTAAAAACACAACAACAAGAGACCTATTGTTATCTTATATTTTCGAATACTATACATTGAAATAAAACTATGAATTAAATATGAGGGTACCCAGTTATTAACTATAACATCAGGACGTCTAACACCTCAGTCCCCCTGTGACCATGGTTGCTGTAAAGCAGCCGAAACGTCGGGAAAATAAAATGGTAAATAAACGCGATAGAATCCGCTATGAACCTATGCTTTAGGATAGCTATGTCGTAGTATTGGTAAAAATAAGCATGAGTGTAATATTTTGTGCTCCTATACTGGGTTTGTATAAAAGGAATTGTTATCATTATGAGCAACGGTTCGTTTACAGAAAATCAAATAACGAGTGGTAACAGTTTTTATTATAGGAACAATTATAGACACGGGGCGTTACTAGCTAAATTTATATACCTAACCCCACGTATTTTATCGTAATTGTGTGCTACCAAAGCAGCGTCTATTTAAATAGATAAAATTAAAAGTAAAGACAACACAAATTTAGTTCATTCTTTGTATTTTTTACTCAGAAAATATTATATCGCAACTAGTAAAAATTTTTATAGCGTGACTAATTTAAAAACCGGAAAAGTGCGAGTTGGACTCGTGCACGAAGGGTTCCGTACCATTATCTATAAAAACGGCAATAAAAAAACGTTTATTGTATGGGACCCCCTTATATATTTATGTTATTCTGTTTTTTAGTATTTGTTGTTATAGCGGCAACAGAAATACATCATCTGTGAAAATTTCAACTCTCTAACTATCACGGTTCATGAGATACAGACTGGTGACAGACGGACGGACAGCGAAGTCTTAGTAATAGGGTTCCCGTTTTACCCTTTGGGTACGGAACCCTAAAAACGATACTTATCTATTTTAAAAGTCTAAAGGTCAGTCCACTTCTAGTTATTACTCAGAATATTAAAAAAAATCATTTTCACAGCATCGTTGAAAAGTTTTATATTTATAAAAGTCAGACAGGGCGTGTACTTAAATTATTTTATTAAATATTTCGTGAGGAGTATAATATTTTTATGCAAATATTTAGTTTTAAACATATTTAAATGCTTATAATTTTTATAATAACATGCTTTAGATGCTTGTTCAAAGTCAAAATTGAATTAAAAAAGTTATTTAAATTTTTTAAATCAAATTTTTTTAAAGAAAGTTAATTAATTTTTTTAAATCAAGTCGATACGCACGCCCCAGCGCATTCAGGTCGTGAGTATTAAGATATCCTGAGTCTTTACTACAAAAGTTACCTAAATATTCTAGATAACATTCAATATATTTTACCTAACATACACACAACATGATCTATGTATATATATGTATATATATATATATACATACATACATACAAATAAATAAAATTGGAGTGTCTGTTTGTAATATCAAAATAACACTTTTTTACCAAATGCGTATGAAAGTATATACGATACCTATAACGAAAACGCAATTTTGAATTTTTTTGTCTGTCTGTCTGTGTCTGTCTGTTTGTTTGAGGTAAACTTCTAAACGGCTGAACCGATTTCAATGGGACTTTCACTGACAGATAGCTGACGTTCCAGGGCGTAACTTAGGCTACTTTAATTTTAGAAAAAGCATTAGGGTTCCGCGGGAAAAACATAATACCCATATTTCCGGGTAATCTCCCTAAAGTCCACGCGGGCGAAGTCGCGGGCACAGCTAGTAAAAAATAATATACATACGTGAATAAACTTAATACTAATCCTTTCAAAACACTACAATATTCAAATCCAAAATAACAGCAGTATTAATCTTAACTGGGATAATATTACAAAATATAGTCATATTTTCTCCCCGTGAGCCAGGAGGCAGCTAGTTAGACCACCGGAGCGGAATTAATACGATTTTACTTATTTATGTATCGTTATGAGTTCAGCACATTGTTATAAATAGGATTTAGAATTTATAAAAGGAAAGGGTGAGTTGTAAAATTTGATTATATTGTTATAGTGGTTTTTACAGTTAACATTATATTGGCTACCCGGCCGGTAATAAGGTAAACGAAGCTTATGTTAAAAGCTGGACTATGTTTGGTTTTTAGTCGCTATACGTAAGGTAAGGCACAAAAGTAGTATGTCAATTTTATATACTTACCTATAGATCAGTCACTGCTACGCCTGCATTTTGGTTCATTGGAACGTGATCGATTCACGACAGGGTAAAGCAAAATAAAAAATATGTTTCATTGAAATGTTACTGCAAAACACACTCTACCTTGACCCAGTCCTACGATATGACTACGATATAAAATATTCTGCATACTACGCACATTATAATGAAATTCTCCGTAGCTCCGGCGTAGCATGTGCTACGCATTCAACGTAGTAACTACGCAGTTGATTAGTCAGAAGGTCTTGTAAATGTTTTTACAACCTCAATTTAGTCTTTTAAGTGAAGTGCTGGATACTTTTTTAGAGATAGTAAATTTATTATATGAATATTGCCAGACAACACATCGTAAGATCCCAAACTTAGCAAAGCTTGTACTATAGGTACCAACGTACTGGGGAGTGATCCCAGTAACAACCAGAATAGGGCAAATTCCGAAAAGGCCATTTTCGAAATTTTCCAATGGTGGGAATCGAATGCACAATCACTCTGTTCAGTGATCCGACCGGCCTACGCTCATACCACTAGCTAAACGAAGTCGTCGTCATCTCAAATGATAAATTTATGCTAAAAGCAACTAATGCTTAAAACAATCTTTTATCTTATTGCCCTTAGTTTTCGTGTTCTCCTCAGCAAACCCTTTTATTTGATACCCATACTGTGGTAGTGCAGAAAAAATAACTATTCCGCCATCTTGGATGATCCGCCATATTGGAATTAGAATGACGTCACATAGCTAAGCATGCATTGTCATCCAAAGTAAGCGTGTATACCAATATTCAGCTCAATCGGTTAAAGATAACTGATTTAAAATTCAGTTGCAAGATTCCACCTGGACATACATACGTTGCAAGCTAATATAAAGCTTGTAATAAACCTGATTCATTTTTAATCAGCTTGGGATTGTACAGCTCAGGTTCAAAACAAAAATCGAAATATTGCCCGTCATGTCAATGTGTAGCGTGTGTTGCCTTTCAAACGTATTATTATCTTATCATTATTATTAAAAACAGCTCTAAAGGCAACCCACTGGAGCTATATCTACCTGTGAAATAATAAGTTTTGGCGATAAAAAAAAATCAGCCCACTGAGTTTCTTGCCAGATCCTTCTCAGTTAAGGTCACGTTTCGATTCGGTGGTCGTATATAAGAAAAAAAATTAAACTTGACAATTTGTAAGTGCCCCCATAGGCCTATACAGAATAAATGATTTGACGTTGATTCACCAGTATCAGCAACCAGTGATCTAAAAACACGTTTTAAACTCATTGTAGTTACAGAATATTTAGAGATTCACGAGTTGTGTGTTAAATACATAGATGAAGTGTGGGCCCAATGCAATAGACATCCGACTTTAATTTAGAGTAATACAAACGCAATGATCATCATTTGCCTTACCTTATCCCATTATTTGGGGTCGGCGCAGTATGTCCTTTTCTTTCAAACGCTATATGATGAATAAATAAGGTTAATAATCTTGATATAAAAATCATCCATCAAGTCCGTACAGCTCTTAGGGACACGCCTTAAGCATGTCGTTAAATAAATTACATTAACCACTCACAGTAATAACATATTTCATTAAACAAAGTGTTTATACGGTAGTCGCCACGTCCCGGCGGGAACGAGATGGTAAGATATGAACGAAGCTAGTGCGAGTGCTATTTTATTCATATTATGTGCGAGGGGTTTTTTGTCTCTTTTATTATGTGATGTGGATACTTTCCTTGTACATTACTTGTGGAGGAAAATTATTTATACATTTTAGTGCCACCCAGTGTGTTACCATCAGACGTAAGTGAGTTTATTACCGTCTTGGTCACGAATGTATGAGCCAAATAAAAGTATATTTTGTATTATGATAAATAATAATACATCATCACGCTTGTATTCACCGAAGGAGTAGGCAGAAGTGCACTGAAGTGCGCCAACACTTCTCCGATGTATGTTGGTCCCAATGTAATAGGGGGCGAGCCTATTGCCATTATACCGGGTGCATTCCCCTCAATACGACGGAGATATGGGCCATAGTCCACCACGCTGGGTGCCAGTGCGGGTTGGTGAACTTCACTCGCCTTTCTACTTTCTGCAGCTTTCCTCACGATGTTTTCCTTCACCGTTCAGCAAGTGGTAATCATTGTTGAAAATGACAATTGCACATGAAAATTATCTCAGAAGTGCGGTCCCGGGATTTGAACTTGCATCTCTTACGTTCAAGGTGGGCGTTCTTGCCCACAAGGCAACCACTGCTTAGTCAGATTTATAGGATAAAATGAAGATTTCTAGGATAAAATTTAGTAGGTTTTATTCTTACAAGCTTTATATTAACTTGCAATGAATGTCCGGGTGGAATCTTGCAACTGAATTTTAGATCAGTTATCTTTAACCGATTGAGCTGAAATTTGGTATACACGCTTATTTTGGATGACAATGCATGCATAGCTATGTCACGTCATTCTAATTCCAATATGGCGGATCATCCAAGATGGCGGAATAGTTATTTTTTCTGCACTACCACAGTATGGGTATCAAATGAAAGGAAACATAAAAACTAAGGGCAATTAAATAAAAACTTGTTTTTAAAAAGTTTTTTAACATTAATTTTATTACTTCTACATTTATTTGGACCTAGATTGCATTAAACCGTTACAAAATAAGTGTCAATATATAATAAGTAAATGAAAAAGATGTTTCTTGTCGGATCTTTGCAGTCCAGGTCGCACAACATTAAAAAAAAAGTCTATTTATTAGTGCTCCCGTAAACCTATACGAATTATAAACGACTTTGAGTAAAGACAGAAGTCTAAACAAAAAAATCTAGTATCTACTAGGTAGTGTACCTTATATAACAAAAGATAAAATCGTTTCAGTCGTTCCATTTCCAAACAAAAGCGTAGGTAATAATTAAATTCAGGTTACTTTAAACAATCATATCAACCTGTCTAGACATTTTCGGCCGGCACTTTGCTTTCATTCTGTTTCACGACTCAGCCTTTTGTGTTTTAGTATTCATCAAAATTTAAATGTGAAAAGAATTCCATACTAAGTTAGTAGAGCATAGTGTTTTATAAAAATATAACTATTTTTTTAAAGACATGAATAATACATATTGTTTTCTTATATTTACGCGAATACTATACATTGAAATAAAACTATTTTACGGATTTTATAGCGTTTATTTACTATTTTGTGTGCTACCACCAACTTGGGATCCAGTAATTAATATGATTAAATCCAAAACCAAGCGTACCATTGCAAGACCTTAAGACACTGTGAGCACTTTCTGCGTGGATCGGACCGCAAACAATAAATAAATATGAGGGTACCCAGTTATTAACAATGACATCAGGACGTCTAACACCTCAGTCACCCCGTGACCATGGTTGCTGTACAGGCAGCCGAAACGTCGGGAAAACAAAATAGTAAATAAACGCGATAAAATCCGTAAAATAGTTTTATTTCAACATGAATAATACAGTTTCACTCTTAAAGCCCCCAGTACATTGGGGCGTCAGAACGCGTGCGTCGAATTTTTTGCCAATATCAAAACAAACTGTATTGACTTCTATAATAAGTCCATTCTTCAATGAACTGACACTGTCAACGCGAGCAAATTTCGACACTTGTACTGTACTTGTACTTATGAATGTTGACACAGAGTTCTTTTTGGAATTGGATTTTAACGCCCTAGACTGCAGGGGGGGCTTAAATGAATCTACCTTTGTTATCTGTTAACCAACCTTGTGTTGACGTTATTAAAAAATTACAAAATAAATTTTGTAATTTTGTAAAAAATTGTGTAATTCAGCGTTAATTTGAGGAAATAAATTATTAAAGCAAGAAGAATAGGATTCAGTACTCAGGCTGCGCGATATATATCATAATTCTTGCCTGTATTCCCAAAGGCGTAGTCAGAGCTGCACTGTAGTCCACTCGCACTTTGCGGATATATTTTGTTCCCAATGTATTAGGGTAGAGCCTATTGCCACTATACCGGACACATATCCCATACCCCTCAACACGCGGGAAAATTAGGCCATAGTCCACCACACTAGCTTAGTGCGGATTAATAAACTTCACATGTTTTTGGCGAGCAGGTTTCCTCACATTACCATTCAGCAAGTGGTAATCATGATTGCATGCATCACGTACGGCTGCGAAACATGGTCCCTTACAAAATACCATAGAGACAAACTAGGAAAGTGCCAGAGAAGTATGGAACGAAGCATGACAGGAACAAGAAGGCAAGATAGAATTAGCAATGTGCAATTAAGAGCAAAACCAAACTAACTGATATCCTGGAAAAAATAGACCTCCAAAAATGGAGATGGACCGGCCATATGTTGAGAGCTACACCAGAAAAATGGAGCCAAATAATAACGAACTGGTATCCAAGAAATGGAAAGAGATGCCGAGGACGACAAAAAATGCGCTGGGAAGATGAGCAGAAACTTACTGCGGGACCCAAGTGGAGGAGAGTTGCTCAAGACAGGAAGCAATGGAAACTACTGGAGGAGGCCTTTGCCAAAAGGCACACTGAGTTAAGAGATATTCTATAGCCAAACGAATCAAACAATACAGCCATAAAGATCAATCTCACCCAGTTTAAGGGCTAAATAAATAAATAAATAATCATGATTGAAATTAATACATGAATCCGAAAGTCCTAGAGGGGATTTGATCCCAAAGCTTTCAATAAAGCAGTTCAAATAAATTGTAAAACTAAACTCGAGTCGTTTAGATGTAACAGGCAGTTAAAACTTTACAGAGTCCATAAAATTTACGAGCCAATCAAAAGTTATGTTTACAACTCACGTGCGGAACCTAGGGCTTATAATTTTGAGAATGGTTGTAAACGCGTTTCTGAACGGTTATTATAAGATATTATTTTTTACGAGAACGAAATCTTTTACGTGTATACATACCTAAATAGGCATTAAAGAGCGGTTTCTTGCTCTAAAATTCTAAGTTATTGTTTTTGGGTTTCATCGTTATGTTCCGTATAATATGTACAAATAGGTAAGTAGAGTAAGGTAAGGTAGGGATTCGGGTTATCTCAACGGCTTTACCGATTTCGACGGAACTTCCACTGACAGATACCTGATGATATAAGGAGTAACTTAGGCAATTTTTTTTTTAGAAAAAAAACAGTATTTACAACAGTCTAAAAAAAAACATTAGTAAAAAATTGGTTTCACTTTGAAGGCGGCTAGGTATAGGTAGTTTAAGCGTAGGCCACTCGGCTTATTGCACCGGGTGCTTGGGGGTTCAATTCCCGCCAGTGGAACACTTTGGAAATGGCCTTTACTTCCTTTTTTCCTGGCCTGGGTGTAACTGGGATCGCCCCCAGTCCATTGTACGGTACCCATAGTACAATATTTGCTTAGATTGGCTTCATACAATGAGTATGTGTGGTCGTGTGATATTCATTTAGAAACAATACGCCGAATCAATATTGCGACATGGTATCTACGGAATATATAAGGTTGAAAGGTCAGGCCGGGCACACAGAGACTGTGAAAACAAAGGGGATTGATTGGGTCGAGTCGAGAGCGGAAACAAACAGAACTAATTAACCTGCCGATGGACCTCTAAACAATCTGCGGACGAACTGGTTTTGAATGCCCGTGGGCCCTGGAACAATAGGAGCACCAACGAGTTAAAGCATTGAAATTCAATGCAGAATCAGAATCAGAATATTTTTTATTCATATAAACAAATACAGGCACTTATGAATCGTCAATAAATAATAAAAAATAGTAGCTTTACCACCCATTCGGAATGCATTTCCTATGGAGAAGAATGGGCAAGAAACTCCATGGTTGCTTTTTTCCAATAAATATATGCAAATGGTAGTTAAATACTAGTAGTAGTAGGGAATACATCAAGGGGAGAAATGCTATTTGACTTAAACGACACTTTTGGGCGATATTGACTTATATAACTACCATATTTGGTATCGGCAATTTTTTTTGCGTCGAACGAGTATGCTCTCATTTAAAGTAAAAAAAAAATCGCTTGAGACAAATAGCCTTTCACTCCTCGATATGATGCGTTATGTTTAATGTTTGGATTATTTCGTAAATGATATTCTATCTATCAGCCAGGGACGTCCACTGTTGGACATAGGCCTCCCCGATAGATCGCCACAAATTACGATCTTGGGCTTTATGCGCCCGCCGACTCCCGAAAAATGAAATTAATATATACAAATAAATAAAATTGAAGTGTCTATCTGCCTATAGGAAAAACGATTTTTTTATTGTTTTTGTGTCTATCAGTCAGTGAAAGCCAGCCAGCCAGCCAGCCCTTTGGAAGATTACCCGGAACAACTACTACTGCCCTTTTAACGTCCCACTGTTGGGCACGGGCCTCCCCTCAATGCGAGGGGAATCGGGCCATAGTCGCTGGCCCAGTGCAGGTTGGCAGATTTCACACATCTATCGAAAACTAGTCAAGTTCCCTCAGACGTGCAGATTTCCCCACGATGTTTTCCTTCACCGTTTTATAGCATGTGATAATCTTGGATGATATGAGAAACAAACTGAAAAAAATATCTAATTGCGTTTTCGTTATACAATAATTATGAATAGAGTATCTTCATCCTACATACCCAACTCAACATGTCTACTCTCAAATTAAGTTTTGCCTGAATTTATCTACAGTGAAGCCACTCAATCCTCGCTTTGATCCCAGAGGTCAGGGATTAAGTTTCCAACCCGTAGCGTTCCTTCTGATGTGGGATTAACTCAGGGATTAGGCGAGGGATTCGATAATTAGGTAGCTAATGTTAATAGGAGCAAGTCAGTGATTCGTCTGAGAGGTTTTAAGTGTTGGCAATTTGTTAAGAGAAATGGTGCGGGGTTTAGTAATTGGGCTAACGTAATTTTATTTTATCACATAAGCACAAAGTAAAACATCGGATTAAAAACTAAATATTTAAGTCGCATCGCCGCCTAACTCCTGCCACAGACATTCAATATTTATGTAATATAGACACAGAGTACATATTATAAAAAAAACGTTTAAATAATTAAAAAAAAACGTGAATTCCCTTGCCCCTATGTGCTGCGCACGGAGGTTTCCGTACCATTGTCTACAAAAACGGCAAAAAAATCACGTTTGTTGTATGGGAGCCCCCTTAAATATTTATTTTATTCTGTTTTTTAGTATTTGTTGTTATAGCGGCAACAGAAATACATCATCTGTGAAAATTTCAACTCTCTAACTATCACGGTTCATGAGATACAGCCTGGTGACAGACGGACGGACGGACGGACGGACGGACAGCGAAGTCTCAGTAATAGGGTTCCCGTGTTACCCTTTGGGTACGGAACCCTAAAAAATGCATATGCTACTACACAAAATGTTCTGCTAATGTATATCCGTTCCCATTAAATCTATAACTATCGAGCAGCCGGGGTTAAGCCTCTCGCACACTGGGGCGTCGACCCTTGCACGTAATTTCTTTTGCCATACTAGAACAAACTGTATTGACTTATGGAAATAGTTCATTCTTCAACTAAATGACATTGACAGGGCGAACGAATGGTGACGCACTGCGTTATGGCGTGTGCCACAGAAATTCAATCTTTATTCATATTAACCCAGAGTTAGTTTTGCTATTGGCAAAAATTGAGACGCCCCAATGTACAAAGTCAAAGTCAAATCATTTATTCTGTATAGGACTATGGGGGCACTTACAAATTTTCAAGGTTATCTTGTTTTTTCTTATATACTACTATACTAGTAGCAGATCGAAACGCAACCTCAACTGAGAAGATCCGGCAAGAAACTCAGTGGGCTGATATTTTTTTTTAATCGCCAAAACTTATTACAAATACATACGGTACGGTACGGAAGGCTCGACTGTGTCAATAAAGCTCACAAACATGTGGATACCAATTACATTTTTATATATAACATTACCCTTGATAGTATCTCCATTCACCTCAAACTCACAAAATATCCTAATTTTACTTCCACAAGAAAGGGCTGCAGTCAACGCCTACGGATCCTGAGCTTATTTAAAGGGTAAGGGGCTTTTGTAAAGGGCGGACCTTGGGTATAATCTCTAACGCAAACCGTAGAAACCAGGCTGGAAAAATTATTTTACACACAATAAACTTAAGGCTAATTTAAGTACTCTGACCCCCACATCAGAGGTGAGCACGCGGGCCGGGTCGATAGAGGCCCGAACAAAAAAAAAAAAAAACGCAAAACGTAGTCTACTGTGACAGCACACTATATGATATATTTACTATATTCATTGTTATATCCGGGATTTTGCATCCCTCTACATAGACTTTTTGACATGGTCATCTTTTGTCAGAAACAAATTCCGACGTTTAATTTGCTACGCTCTATAGGCTTAGAATTATCTTGATGTATACATTTCGTTTTTAAAGCATCAATCAGTGTACCTTCTAGAATGTCTTAATTTTAATGACCTACTGCAAAGTGACCAAAATTGTTGTATAGCAATTTCCTAATCTTTATTCGGTCGTTCGGTATTTTTATCACATTCATCACAAATACTTTTATTAATATGATTTCATGAATATATCTAGTTGAATGGCTTCATGGTGACAATGTCTAATGTCTACATTAACTTGTTTTTAGGGTTCCGTACCCAAAGGGTAAAACGGGTAGCCTATTACTGAGACTTCGCTGTCCGTCCGTCCGCCCGTCTGTCACCAGGCTGTATCTCATGAACCGTGATAGTTAGAGAGTTGAAATTTTCACAGATGATGTATTAGAATAATTAAATATTTAAGGGGGGTCGCATACAATAAACGAGATTTTTTTACCGTATTTTATAGATAATGGTACGGAACCCTTCGTGCGCGAGTCCGACTCACACTTGGCCGGTTTTTTTAAATTAACAACAACTATTTACAATGCAAAATAAAATAAGTTAAAACTAATAAGAAAATATATATGCATTATATAATATGTATTCATTGAATTTGCTCCTGCTATTCATAACTCGACACTAGCTGAAATACTCGCTAACCGCAGATGGAGCCATACATTTCATAAACAAAGAAGAAGAATAAGTAATCCCTATTGTTTTTATGTATTCATTAACTATTTTTTATTCCTATACCTACTATATCTTTCTAACATAACCCTTATAAGCCCCACGTATAGAAAATCACATAAAAGATTTTGCTAATTAAATCTCAAACACAATCCTAAACAAACTTTAGCTCACGTACAAAAGTTTAGTTATATACCTACCATACCTACCTACCAACTATGTCTGGGTGGAGCCGTGGGTGTTTGTCCGAAGTCTGAGAATCACTTAGCAATTGTCCAAGTTTGGTAATTACACATTCTACTGCGTTGCTATTAGTTGATAATGGATAGTGTACCTGCAATGCGGACTTATAATCATCTCGCTTGTATTCCCAGATAGATAAGGTAGAGGTGCAGAGCGGTGCACCCTCATTTAAACTGCTTACCTGGTTATTATACCTTACGCACTATCCGTAAAAGTAAGAAGAATTTGAGCGATAGTTAACGCCGCTTGCTCAGTTTAAGTTGGTGAATTTCGCACATTCGAATTGGGAGCATCTCTGAAATTTTCATGTGCTAATGTTATTTTCATTAATGAGGAATGGTGAAAGAAAACATCGTGAGGAAACCTGCACTCATATAGAAAGGAGTTTGAAGTGGCCCAAATCTCCCTCATATTGAGGAGACTGTGCTCGGCTATTACATTGGGACCGTGTTGATGTATTTATTATTTGCAAATTTGAAAATCCCATTGTTGGAAGGTGGGGTTTAATTTTTTATACGTAATCCGTTACACTTTGATACAAAAATATAAATATGTTTTAAGTATTGTATCTTTCAAAGGGCTCGAAGTACATATACGAGCATAATTTAAATGAAACTTTTCATGTACAAAATGTAGGTACGTCAATCATTTTCTAATGAGTCCCCTTCCTGATTTGACGGAAAATGACAATAATAAACGAGCTCTCATTATGCGTACATCAAAGGGCCCGCAGAACCTACCAGCTGCGACCTCGAATATAAATATTGAATTACACAAAATATTTCTTTCCGTCTCCTGAAATTTCCTATTATTACATCGGCCCTTTATAAATGAGTTTTTCCGTTTCAAATCGAACCAATTATTCTGCGAATCGTGGATAGAGTTGCTTTTATACCGTTATTTTAATAAGGTTCACATTTCAGAGCTCTGTAGAGTCGGCAAAGATTGTAACTACCGTCCATGAATATTTCAAAATGCTCTATACAGGGTGTTAAAGAAGTCCGAAATAAAATTGGAAATGTCTCTGAACAGTATAAAAAATTTAATGTAATTCATATTTAGAACTTTCTATTATTATTACCCCCTCTCTTTTAACAATGTTTTATTTCACAATGTTTTCTAGTACTATGTAGTAGTAGTATTTCCATGGTTCTCGATGGGTGGTATGGTTTTGTTCTTACAAAATCGATCTTATTTAAAATAATATATTTTAATTGTTTGTGTTCCATATCTTTCATATTGACTTGACCGTATCAATAAACAACAACAACTTTACGCAAAACAAAGCAGTGTTGCCTTAGGGGTTTTCTCTCCAAATTTAGTGGGATGGGATTTTTTTAGACGCGTTCTATGTCTATTAGGGGATATTTAGGTTTTTTTTTAATAAAAAATATAAAAATATTAGAGACATTTAGTACTGCTCCTCGATACTAAGAATGCAGAGCGAATTAGTGTATGAAAAAAAAAGGTCGTGTAATAAACACAAGACTATTGTCAACTACTCTGTGGTGTCTGGTGTTTTGTGTTCTTTCTGGAAATGCGTTGGTTGTTATTTATTTGTTAAATTAAAATTTTCTTTTGTACTACTGTGTCGACCAGCGATTTGTTAATATTGCCTGATTAAAAAACTAAATACATTCAAAAGTGTACAAAGATTTGAGAAATAGATCCAGATTTACAAGGTTAAGTAATTTCATTGCATATTTTGTAATTTGGAAATTTATAATAAAATCATTTTTAGGGGGATTTTCATGTAATTGTGGCCATTTTAGGGGTTTTTAACTTAAGCTCTAGGGATACATGTTTTTGGGAGTTGGTAACAGTGTAATAAAGTCTCAGAAAACTAAATCAAATCACTATAAATTTTAAACATTATATCTAATAATTGATACTTTAGCAGTGGTAGTCTCGCGGGGAAGAACGCCCGCCTTGAACGTAAGGGGTGCAGGTTCAAATCCCAGGCCCGCACCTCTGAGATAATTTTCATGTGCGAATGTAATTTTCAACAATGATTATCGTGAGGAAACCTGCACGTCTATAGAAAGGCGTGTGAAGTTCATCAAACCGCACTGGGCCAGCGTGGTGGACTATGGCCCAAATCTCCCTCGTACTGAGGGGGAATGTGCCCGGTATAATGGCAATAGGCTCGCCCCCTATAACATTGGGACCAAAATACATCGGCGAAGTGTGGGCGCACTACAGTGCACCTCTGCCTACTATACAGGGAATTCGAGGAATACAGGCGTGATGATGTATTTTTTATTTAGCATACATGAAACTATCATTTTAGACTTTTGAAACATCCTGTATACTAATGGTTGAGCTAATGGCGCCATTAAAACTCGATACAAGCATGACGTAACTTTGTGTTAACACACGCTAACGAACCCCATGTCAATAATACCGGGTCCACGTCAATAAGAACACGTAGTTGGCAAACGCTTCCGGGAAAAGATTAGACCAGATTATAGTTGCTTGGATTTGTTGGTACGACGCTTCGACAGTTTCAGAAGAGGATTAGGTACCTTGTAACTTTGTTCGCAATGTTTTTGCAGTTATTGATTGTCTTTGTTTATCCAAAAGGTTTAAGAGGCAGACGGGGAAGGCAACAAGTGAGCCGGAAAATCTATGCCAATACCAAATCAGACTGTATTCACTCATCGAAAAAGCTCAACCACTACAGCCCTTTTAACGTCCCACTGTTGGGCACGGGCCTCTCCTCAATGCCAGGGGGATTCAGGCCATAGTCCACCACGCTGGCCCAGTGCGGGTGGCAGACAAAAAAAAAAAGCTCAAACTGCAACGAAATTACATTAAAGCGCGAGGGAATTTTGCAGCATGGTCGCATGGCTTTTACCGCAGGACTTAAGTTCTTATGTATATTGATACAGAGTTCGTTTTTGTATTTACAAAAAAATTAAGCCTTTAGGACTCGGAGTGAGTGTGAACACGGTCCTAAATTACACAACAACAAAAAACACAATAAAATCTTTGCTGGCATTGTAAAATGTAGGAAATATTTTATTAATGGGCTTCAGTTCTAAAATAGGTTCTTAAAAAAGAACTTTCAAACACACAGTCATGCATCGAGCGGAGTTTGTTATGGCTTTAAGGTAGCGTTCTGAGCACATTCCATTGAACAACTTTGCACGATTGATGAGTCAATCTACATCGCCTCTTTGTTCAGAGTGCGACGTGGTGGAAGACGTGACTCACATTCTAGCGGAGTGTGTCCGGAACGATACAGAACGAAATGCCTTTTTAGTCGGTAATGAGGTACCAATATTTAATGAAGGCATATTTAATAGCATCTTGGCTCACCTGTTGTCGAAATACAAATTTGTTAAATTAGGTATAAGACGTAGATTTTAAGTTAGAATCGTGTCCTATAAGGGTGACATCCTGGTATAATAAAACCCTCTAAATAAAGATTTAAAAAAAAACACAGTCATTAACCATGTACCTTTATAACCTTCCAAAATTAAATGTTTTCATAAATCCAACATCATAATTTATGTCCAAAGTAATAAAGTACTGAAAACGGAAGATTGACCTTTGCTACGCGTTCACAAGCGTTTACAACTTTACAAGTTACATTTTCCGGTAAGCCGGTACTCTTGTTGAACACGAAATAATAAACGAGTACACGTTACGTAATTAATTAATTATTGACATGTGCTTATATATATGCAAGAACGCCTTGAACGTAACGGGTGCTAGTTCCAATCCCGAGCACGCACCTCTGAGATAATTTTCATGTGCGAATGTCATTTTCAATAATGATTACCACTTGCTGAACGGTGAAGGACAAAATCCTGAGAAAACCTGCACGTCTATGGGAAGGCGTGTGAAGTTCACCAACCTGCTCGGCCAGCGTGGTGGACTATGGCCCAAAAACCTCCCTTGTATTGAGGGAGAATGTGCCTGATATAATGGCAATAGGCCCCTATTACATTGGGACCAAAATACATCGGCGAAGTGTGGGCGCACTGCAGTGCACCTCAGCCTACGCCTTCGAGGAATATGGAAGTGATGATGTATTAATATTATTATTGTTCACGGTGTTTTTTTATAATTACGTTCTCCCCTGCTTCCCCTGTAGGGGTCTAGTCGTCAAGATGTACCTCTTTTGTT
The DNA here is from genome assembly GCA_914767695.1 of Ptilodon capucinus. Classification (NCBI taxonomy): domain Eukaryota; kingdom Metazoa; phylum Arthropoda; class Insecta; order Lepidoptera; family Notodontidae; genus Ptilodon; species Ptilodon capucinus. Next base: position 1,087,869 of record OU611828.1, read on the forward strand.
ATTACACAAACACCTCGCTATTACTGTTTTAAACAATATGTTACTTCATGAAAGCTTGCACTTTATTCTTATCTTGATTAACCGCACCTTTCTCTTTAGTATTGCCGAGAGCACGCCTCGCGCCTCGAGGCATTACTCACTTAGAACACCACGCCTCGGAAACTATATAAAACGCTTGGATGGAACTACTTAAGCTCTGTGACGCACTCTCGGGGATTATTGTTAGCATTAATCTAGGCAAGTTCACCACACACAAATTCGAAATCCCAAATCAAAATATATTTTTTTACTGTGCTTTGCAAATGGATTTTAACTTTCTACGAAAATGGGAGTGGCTTAATCAGTTTCTTTATAACTCATATACCTTATAAAATATTATATTCTTAAAGTATCCATAACTCAAGAAAACTCGGGCTTTTCAAGTAATTGAATCTCCGACGTGCTACGTATCTCGTAGCACCGTAGCAGTAGTAGCGCATCGTAGCGGATCATATTTCGTAGTAACTCGTAGCACTTTATGTTCTCTCGTAGCGCGATATTCCAGCTTCAGAATAGATGATATTGGATTATAGATGGTTCGTTGGAATAAAGGGATTGGATGGAGAGATGGAAATTCACGGTTTGTTGCTAACACTTCTTTGTGTAATGTTATAAAATTATTTTTACCGTACGTATGTCAATTGATATTTTATTATGTAGAGGGTTTTGTTATCTATACAATATAAAGCAGCGTCGAAAGCGTAGGACATTTCTAGTCACAGCGCATTTCACATTCAAAGCATATATTTTGTAGGATTACGTACAAATGTACATTATACATGCGAATTGAAGGGTTTATATTGAAAAATAAATCTAGCAGTTTTTTTTTTTAAATGTGGGGCTGTTTGCGTCAGCATTGTAAGGAAAATGTTCCGCTAAAGAAAGGAACAACACAGGCAGAGGCACATTATAATACCTCGGAGTACTTTGCATCCAACTTGTTTTATGTTAACGCAGCTCGCTGCTGACCCAATTTCAATGCAAATTGTAGCAATTTCTAACAGAAAATTGCAACGAGAAAAACTCTACACTTTTCAACTTGTACCTACTGTTATTTATTCAGTTACAATAACGAACCAAACGTTCATATATTCAGGGGTGAAAGGCTATTTGATTTAAGCGACAATTTATTTATTTATTTTACGGTAGAGCATACCCTTTTTTTATGAGATAGGGAGGCAAACGAGCAGGCGTTTCACCTGATGGTAAGTGACTAACGCCGCCCATGGACACCTGCAACACCAGGGGCATCGCAGGTGCGTTGCCGGCCTTTAAGGAATGAGTATGCTCGTTTCTTGAAGCTATCTTTGTCGTATCGGTCCGAGAACACTGCTGCAGGAAGTTCATTCCACAATTTGGTGGTGCGAGGAAGAAAATTCCTGGAAAATCGCACTGTACTGGAAGGCTATTCATCCAGATGGTGAGGATGGTAATGCAGTCTATGGCAAGCCTTGCGATGGTGGAATTCAGCTCGACTCTCACTCATTCGACGCAGGAAAATTAGCTGATTCCAAATGTATACAAGTCAATATCGCCCAAAAGTGTCGCTCAAGTCATAGCCTTTTACCCCTCGATATCATTTCTGTGGTAAAAGCCATTAGACCTCGCGTCGAAATTCGTTCGCGTCGTTGAAAAATGTGCTTAATATATGAGATAATACAATTCATTTTGGTTTTGGCAACATATCAGTCGCGCGCATTTGTTAATGGGTTCATTATTTTTTCGTTAGTCCGCTTCAATCCATAACAATTGTACATTATTATCCCATATTTTGTGAAGTAATTATTCAAAACTATTCCTAATGTCCATGGTAGCAAATATCGCTATTCTGAACAGCGCCTAATAATAGGCAGAAAACGTACATGACACGTTCGAGACTTTCACAAAATAATTTGTATGCAAATGTACTTTGGCGTGGGAAATTCCAATAAATTGGGGCTTTGTTATATAAATTGAAATTGATTTGTGTAGATTGAAAACTGCGAGTTCGTTTAGTGAACATGAAAATATTATATAGGTATCTATATATATATATATAATATTACATAGAAACTTAGTTAATTAACTATGAGTTTAGGGATAGGACTAAATACTAATACGTCAATATCTGATTTTACCACTACTAAAGCCCTTTTAAAGTCCCACTGCTGGGCACGGGCCTCCCAACAATGCGAGGGGGATTCAGGCCATAGTCCACCACGCTGGCCCAGTGCGGGTTGGCAGACTTCACACATCTATCAAAAACTAGCCAAGTTCCCTCAGACGTGCAGGTTTCCTCCCGATGATTTCCTTCACCGTTTCATAGCAAGTGATAATCTCGGATGAAAATGAGATTCGCACATGAAACCTAGAGGTGCGAGCCGGGATCGCGCTGTCATTTTGTTGTAGAATGAACTTTTCCGATGTGTCAATACAGTCCGCTTTGCTACGGCAACATTTGACGAGCAAGCTTTGACGCCCGTGTGCGGGGGGCTGTAGGAGTTAGGGATGATTTCGTTTTTTAAATAACTCCCCGTTGGTGACCCTTGCGTAGGTTGTTTGTTTAATGGTGATGTGTCGTCACGTTTACTCTATAGGGAGTTGGTCATCCTACACTAAAAAGGTTTCACTCTGCTCGTCTGTTAGTATGTTTAGGTGTCCAACATAATTATACATGATGTGTCAAAAGTAGGAAATAATATGTTAAATACGAAAGCTGTAATGTAAATGCCTAACTGTATCTAACTGTCACTATTTCCGAATAGGATATTTTAAACAAGTATTTTGTATGGCTTCGGGCACATTTATAGACTTAATAGACAAAGTAAACTACTACGAGATAGCACAAGTTTTTTAAGGTTAACATTTTTTTTTAATATGAATTAATTTTGATACTCTTTTCGTATTAAACATTAATTGTGCGCAAAGTTAGTAACCACTACGCCACGACACTTATGCATGTGGTAGTCTTTCTACTGATTTCTGAAACATATTAACACTGCATAATATTATAATGCCTGTATAATATTAACACGTGAAATTCCCCTTTGCATGCCACGAAACCCATGTTTATTATAGTTCATCCCTTCTATGGGCTCCACAGATTAATAAATAGTGATCCCTATGTAACCAAATATTTATTATTATATAAATTGATAAAACGTATTTTTTTTAAATCGAATTTAAAGTTAACTTGAAACTTTTTGCATTAAATCATATTTCTCCGTATATTTTACATACATTACACAAATTTAAAATATTAATTTGTGTCCTAAAAACAATTAGATACCGTAGAAATAAGGCCTCCCACATATTAAGGCGTTACCGCTCGCGCTTAATTTTTTTTTGGTATAGGAAACCAGATAGACCAGACCAGATATTGACCTCAGAGTAGATAGAGTAGACATAAGAACTAAACTCTTCGTAATGCTCTGCGGCGACTTTACTGAAGGTTGGCAATAATGGTTTATATGAGATCCGCCATCTTAGAATTAAGATCAAGTTAGTACGTAAGTGTCAAACAATATAAACAATCAAATTCTAATATGGCGGAAATTTACCACAGTTCGGGCTCCTTAGGGCCGCTCCTTAGTATATACTAGCTCAATGGTATGGACTCATAGAAAAAAAAAAACGGTTGAATTGAGTAACCTCCTCCTTTTTGGAAGTCGGTTAAAAAGTTCAATTTTAAACTGAATGACATCTACGGCGCGAGCAAATTTTGAAGCGTGGGGCGTGGCTTTTAGCACATAAAGTCAATCTTTATGCATATTGACACAGAGGTATGTTTTGGTACTGGAAAATATTTTGGCGCGCGAGCTTTGACGCCCCAGTGTGGCGAGGGCTTAATTGTAAAAACTCAGGTTGAATTTGTTACGAGAGCTTTAGCATTTCTTTTTAATTACGGCGAATACAGTATAATGCTTTCAACAAAAAATAAATATGTAATGCAATGTACAATATCTACGCAGTTACCTAAAGCTTAGACGAGCCGTTATTCTAATAACTGGCTTTTAGCTGATGGATAAAAGTATTTTTTTAGGATACGTATTAAAATGGATTTATAAATTACCGCACAGACCGAACACCGAATCTAAAGCAAATAAAACTGAATACTATCTATGCTGGACTCCTATAAACACGAATCTTTAACGGTAGGAGGAAACAATTCGTTTGAGGGACGAGTAACGCGCCGTAACAAGCATCGTGAGCGTTACTAACGATTTTTATAGGAACAATGTTGATAAATTCCTCGTCAAAAAGTTTACGCTCCGTTAGAGAAATGGGACGTATCTTGAATATAGAAATTAACTATTCCTATTGAAACAAATAACTTAATATTTATCTTAGAAAATCTTTGTACACCATATGATATGGTAAAACATGATGGATCTGACACTAATTTTAACAACAACAATGTGCAAGCTATTGTATATTTGAAACCTACCCGTGTTTTGTGCAAATAAAAATATTGTATTGTATTGTATTGTATTGTATTGTATTGTATTGTATTGTATTGTATTGTATTGTATTGTATTGTATTGTATTGTATTGTATTGTATTGTATTGTATTGTATTGTATTGTATTGTATTGTATTGTATTGTATTGTATTGTATTGTATTGTATTGTATTGTATTGTATTGTATTGTATTGTATTGTATTGTATTGTATTGTATTGTATTGTATTGTATTGTATTGTATTGTATTGTATTGTATTGTATTGTATTGTATTGTATTGTATTGTATTGTATTGTATTGTATTGTATTGTATTGTATTGTATTGTATTGTATTGTATTGTATTGTATTGTATTGTATTGTATTGTATTGTATTGTATTGTGTTGTATTGTATTGTATTGTATTGTATAGCATATGAAACCATGTTCTACTTTCTAATTCATATCTAATTAAAACTTCACTTAAAAAGATAACTTTAATATTCACTTAAAACCTGACTCAGAAAGATATAAATCGCGATTAAAAATTAATATTAATTATGCCCTGTTTTACTAACGGAGCGTAATATTTTTAACAGTTTTAACTACGTCTTAGTTAAAACTGTTCCTATAAAGAACGTCTGGTGAGTAACTCTCTCTCTCAATACAAATAATTGGTCTTACAGATTAAGATTCACTCATATAAGAAACCAGCATAAAACATATATACGAGTAAAGGATACCCTTTGGATTTGGAACCCTCAAAATAAAACTAAAAAATGCCGACCCCTTTATAAAACAAGACATATTTACCGTAATATATCCCCTTCACGGGCGGGACGTGGGAAAATTCTATGAAAATATAGCGAGTCAACTCGACCCTAGCAATAGAAAAAGGCGCTTTAACAAAAAAGGATTCATGGATGACAGACGCGGCTGTTGGGGAGCTACACGGTTTTTCTTTTAACATATACATTTGAATAACGTGGGTTTGCGATAAATAGATCAAATGGAAAGCAAAAAGAAAGGAAATACTGTTATTAGGGTTCACAATAAAATATCTACTACACCAGAGAACTTTACGTGGTTAACGTATTGTATTTTCTCATAGCAAAAGGTTCGTTCTTCAACGGAATGACATTGAAAACGGAAGCAAATTTGTCCCACGGGAAGGGGGGGGGGAGTTATTTTATAGCACATAAATTAAATCTTTATGTCAATAAAGCGCGTTTTGGTATTCACAAACATTTTGAAGCGCGACTTTTGACGCCCCTGTGTGTCCAGGGCTTAAAGCTACTGTAGTGATGGTTATCTACTTTTCAAAAGGGTAATGCTATCATAAATACTCGATATATGATACCCATAAAGTTAGTAACATATTAAACGTATTAGTTATTCCAAGTTAGACCCATCTTTTTCTACAAGAATCTACAAGACGTTAGTTTTATTCACTCACCTTTAAAACGATACATGAATTAGTATAGCCTGTTTATCGTTTCCCATCCGAAGAAACACTCAATACCAGCTTACATCGGCAGTACTCCTAACAAAATAATCTAAAATCCTGTACTTACTGGAACGTGCGAATTAACAGGACTTTTGCCAAAAATATACAGAAATTTTAGTTCCATAGATACGGTACTTTAATGTAAATATTTTTTTATTTAACAACCTCGTGGACTGTACTGTGTTAGCATAACGTACTGTAATACTGAATACTTTTCTGTACTATTGTTTTTTTGTTCCCAATAAATCGAATAATTTTAATTTATTTTTATTTGTAAAACAAATGTATATAACATGGACCGAATGTGCCTAATGCATTGTTTTAGTGGTCTAAAACCATCTTCGCATTATTGCCTTTCTAATGAAACCAGTTTGGGGCACATCGGTTGGATCAGTATCCATTTTACATAAGCATTTAAATTATGTAGTAAAAGCCACGCATTTATTTTCGCTCCAATCATCGATGATATTGCCTTGAAAAAATGAGCTTTGTTAATACAGATCATTTTGGTATTGACAAAGAATTAGTCGCGCGTCTTTTGACGCGTCTGTATGTGCAGGGCTTAAACCGATCCGTCCGAGCATTACCACGCTTTGAAATAGCCTTCCAGTGTTGCATTTAAATGGTCTAATTCAAGGCCTGAGTACGCCGACCCTAATTACATGCTTATAAGGTACGTGTTCAGGTATAGGTTCGGTGTGTTAAAGTAGATTAGTTTGGCTGAATTTGGTCATTCCGGGCTGAAAGGTTTCGAAATCTTTTTGGTATTTGGATTGAAATAAATTAGACAATTTCTGTTACTCCGAAGTTACTACTGTTTTATGAATCCAGAAAAAACTATTGATCTTGAATATTTTTAACATCTACTATGAAAAAGATAGATACATTTAAAATTGTCTTGGCTATTTGGAGTTAAAATTATAAACAGAAGATTGTAACTTCAAAATAATATATTGTAAATTTAAATTGAATAATAGCCCCGAACCTCTACGCCAAGCTATCGTAAAATTGCTATGCTATAACTATTCGATGATAAATTAACATCTATTTAAAGTAAAATAAATAGTTATTTTTGGTAGCAGACTGGCTGAATATTAGGCATAAATTCGTTATATTTAACTAAATCAATCTGGTATAATGTGAAATCTTCTGAAACTTATTCAACTATAAACTAACTAACTACAGCCCTTTTTGACGTCCCACTGCTGGGCACGGGCCTCCCCTCAATGCGAGGGGGATTCAGGCCATAGTCCACCGCGCTGGCCCGGTGCGGGTTGGCAGACTTCACACATCTATCGAGAACTAGACAAGTTCCCTCAGACGTGCAGGTTTCCTCACGATGTTTTCCTTCACAGTTTCATAGCAAGTGGTAATCTCGGATGTAAATGAGATTCGCACATGAAACCCAGAGGTGCGAGCCGGGGTTTGAACCTGGACACTTTGATTTGCAAGGCGTGCGTTCGACCACTCGGCTACCACTGCCAACTATAAACCTCTTACAAATTTCGCAAAGTTTGTCTTAAGCGTGCGTATAATTTTAGTAACGGGCACTTGTATAAGTTTACACTGGTCGGGTAAATTAATTTGATTAACTAAGGCTATGTTTACATAGTAAAGCCGGCTGAATGACATTTACGGGTTCAAAGGCAACGAATGTCTAATGACAGACGATGGTCTAGAGGATTGAGCGGCTCAATGTACCGTGTGGTTGCGGTTTCGATTCCCGACATTGACAAATTACGGAAAAAATCTTTTCAGAATTTGCCCTGGTCTGGGTGTTACTGGGATGGCCCCCGGTCCTTTGTATGGTACCAATAGTACACAGCTTAGCATATTTTAGGATCATACGATGAGTATGTGTTGTCCGGCGATAAAGATATATGAAGGGCACAGGCAAATAATAGGGAATGTCACAGATTTTAATATGTTTAGAATCATATTTTGAATTCTAATCATTAGAATTTAAAAAAAAAAAACATATGGCGCCAAAACTGTAGTTTTGTTTATGGCGAAAACGAAAAGAACTGGGAATGTCCATGGCGTTAGTTCTAAGCAAAAGTCGTTGCATGCATTGATCTCAATAAAAAAAATATACTTTTAAACTTGCAAATTGTTTTTCTCAAAATTCATTAATTAGGACATTCATTGTTATTTGCCTGTGCAATTTACCATATAATATATTTATAAATGTTTATTCGGAGTTCTGATACAGCCTGGATATAGAAGAGTCTAATCCACTTATTATCCCAACGGTCCAGCTTACCCACAGAAAATGGAACAGAAATTTCTTATTCCGTAAGCTTAGCTTTGTTCTTTGTCATGTCACGTCGCCGGAGACCGCGGCGTAATAGGGTACTATGGAGTAATTAAAATAAACAGTGTCACGTAATTGTTGTAACATAGGTCCTTACCTAACTAGGTATATAACATAATATGTTATGGCGGTAAAGAAAATATATTCAATTCATCCGGGATTGTAATGGTCAAGTTAAAAATAAATCTAAAAATTGCCTGGCATGTCAAAGTGTAGCGTGTGTTGCCTTACTAACGTTTTATTATTTTTTAAATCGCTCTAAAGGCAACACACCTGCAGTGTGCCTGATGCACTGCCTGTGCACTGCAGGTCTAAGATAACACCGTTTTTGAAGAACGTTTTGGCGAATTAAAGAAATGATCAGCCCACTTCTTGTTTCTTGTCGGAGTTTTTCAGTTGAAGTCCCGCTTTGACACGGGAGTTGCATGTAAGAAAAAGAAACTTTGACCCGGGAGTTGCATGTAAGAAAAAGAAAATTACAATTTGTTAGCGCCCCCGTAGGCCTACTACTACTACTACTATTACTACAGCCCCTTTAACGTCCCACTGCTGGGCACGGGCCTTCCCTCAATGCGAGGGGGATTCAGGCCATAGTCCACCACGCTGGCCCAGTGCGGGTTGGCAGACTTCACATATCTATCGAGAACTAGACAAGTTCCCTCAGACGTGCAGGTTTCCTCACGATGTTTTCCTTCACCGTTTCATAGCTAGTGATAATCTCGGATGAAAATGAGATTCGCACATAAATCCCAGAGGTGCGAGCCGGGGTTTGAACCTGTACACTTTGATTTGCAAGGCGTGCGTTCGACCACTCGGCTACCACTGCTTTTGCCCCCGTAGGCCTATAAGAAATAAATGATTTGACTTTGACTTTCCTGCTAAGCGGGTGGTTTGCCTGGCGGGGTCCACTACGCTGAACTGTACTGCGCAAAATGATAAGGAAAAATGTACGCATCAAAAATCTTACTATAATACTTCGGATTTCACGCATTCGTTTATAAGCCAAAGAACCTAAATTTTAAGTATACCAATCTAATTTTACAGTTAAATAGATAGATAGAGTTCTCATTTTGTACGTCAAACATTGAAAATAAATATAACATTCTTAGGTGTTAGTTTTTCTCCAATTTCGCAAAAAATATAGAAGATATTTTTTCACGAACTGTTATTGGTTACTGTTATTTCAGTGTATAAAGTTACGTGTGGTTAAATCTTTTGTATGTAACGACCTTGGCTAGGTAACGTAAAATAAACAGTAATAACTAAGTATTGATAATGTTATTTTAGGGTTCGTTGGGTACAACGAGAGACACATTAAGCAATACCTAACTATGAATAGTCTACCTAATAATGAACACTATTCACAACATAAAACATAAATGTTACTTTTATAATTTTAATTGTGGCAACAGATTATTTCGTTGTCTCTGCTCTTTCTCTCTCTCTATCTTGCCCTTGTTGTTGTTTCTAATATATGTTTAAACTTTAATTGTGTAATTCGACCTATATATAATTTTGTACTGTGCTACAATCTATTTCCTAGCTTTAATTAAATACAGTCCACTTCTTCAATAAGGAATGTTATATATCATCCCAAATCCACGGTGACGCCCTTCTTGGCGCGCAGAAACAAGTATAAAATGAAAATGCGAAAACAAATTACCCTAACCAAACTAAAATAATGTATTTATTTATTTAACTAAATATAATCAACATACATAAAATAGGGTACGCTTTTTAAATATTATAGTTGTCATTTATGAATTTATGAATGCGAAGGTTATCTAAATAAATAAAATTTATGTATATCTGTTATCTCTTAATTTGAAAATACTTTGCATGTGCATAGATAATTTCTACCCGCGACTTCGTCCACGCAGATTGCGATTATTCGATATCTTTGTAAATGATAGCCTGATGATGATGTTTTTAATTTTACAATTACAAAGATTCTACATTTAGTCATGTTTAATTGTGTTTTGGTTCCCATGATACAGGCTCACGCCTAGTTTGGGACCGCTGTAAACCTCTATGAAATGGAAACTTCTGATAATAAACAATTTTGAATTTTTGAATTTTGAATTCTGATGTATAAACAATAATACTATAAAGTTATATCAAAATCCGTAGAGTAGTTTTTGTGTGAAATAGTAACAAACATCCATCCATCCATCTATTCATCCTCTCAAACTTTCACATTTCTAATATTGGTAGGATGTTTCAAAAGTTTGAAATTATATTTCAATGTAGTATTATTAGTATCGGGTATACAAACGTATTCTACAAAAACTTGAGTTTATTCGAAATTGGGTTTTTCTACAATTCGACGATCTCGAGTCCTATAAGTTTTTTTTTAAATTTAGAATAAGTAATTTACATGTTCTAATTTGTGAATTTTAGTAGGGTAAATAAAGTGAAGAATGTGTTTAACCTTTCATATGCCGGAACGCAGGTCTGCTCTTCAATTTTTGAAAGCTTCATATGCGCGCGCTTAATTGACGCGGGGGTTGGGACATTTTTGAGACGGTAGTAGGGATATTTTTAAGGCGGCAGTTGGGACATTTTTGATACGCGGCGTGGGACACGAAAGATTAAAGGCCACAACACACTATTTGTAACATAAATGTAACGGTCTCTAACTTAGAAACTATTAACGTTATTATGTACAGTCTGCCCTCATTAAGCATATACTTTTGATAAACCGTGTACAATTATAACAGCTCTACGATCTGAACTAATATATATTAATGAGCTTTATATAACGATGTAGAGTTGCTACGTATCCATCAACACGCGCCAATGATAGCCACCTTACACTCAATATTCGAGAAATAATTCGGTTCAGTAAATTCACAGCTCTACGAAATTCGATGCGCTACGGTGCGCTACGAATTCGCTACATTTGCTACGCGAATCGTAGCACGCTAGGGAACAATTCGGTATTGCTATCTGTTCGACGAAGCCCGTACGAAGTTTATGAATTATTTGTAAATTAACGCTTTAATTAAAGTAACTATCTAAAGGACCTCTTTACAAAGCATTATTAGCATATTTTTAAGCACAACTGTGTTTCAATATTGGATTGGATAGGATTGGGAAAATTTATTTATCCGTGCTGGTTGTTTAAATTCAACAATGGTGTCTATTCTCAAACCCAAACTAAACTAAGCGTAGTATCATCCTCCTTGCGGGAGCAAATGGTGAACAAGTCAGCAATATGTTTAGTCATGTCAAATATAGTTTTTGTACAAAATAAACGACATTAATATCTAACATTATATGACGATTATAAAAGTTATTAGTTATAACGATATTATAACAAGCCACTCGTTATGTTTTCTTCTCTTTCCGGCAATTTATTTAACCCCACCTTCAGTCATTAAGACGTACCTACACATATTTCACGGAGTTAAATAATATTCGTGAAATACGTTCTGCTGTAACTACCGCATTGATTAATGGCTGCCTATTTATTTCTTTCCCCCGTGATTTATACAATGAACAATATTTTGTGGGAATGTTAAAAAAAAAACATAACATTCAACGTTTCATAGCAAGTGATAATCTCGTATGAAAATGAGATTCGCACATAAATGCGAGTCGAGGTTTGAACCTGCACACTTTGATTGCAAGGCGTGCGTTTGACCCTGCTACTTCTAGGATAATATGATATTATGTTTTGAAAAAAAAAATGCTTTTAAAAGTAAACATAATTGATAACGTCGCTTAAATTATGTTCTAATTACTTTCCTTTACTTTTTTCCGAATTCGTGTTTTTTGTTAGCCAGTTAATTAGCGAGCAAATTTATTCACATTTCGTTATGACAACGAGTCGGGTAACACCAAAATTAACATTATATTTACCGTACCTTTGTATCTGAACACAAAATTTCATTCATTTTCAAACGAAGATTCCAGCGTTATTTTCTGTATAAATGGCTATGATCTTACATAAGTAATGACGTAAAAATAAGTAGTTAATCGTAATATGTTATCTCCTCTTGAACATATAACAGTTTTAGGATTCCGTACCCAAAGGGTAAAACGGGAACACTATTACTAAGACTTCGCTGTCCGTCCGTCTGTCACCAGGCTGTATCTCATGACCCGTTATAGTTAGACAGTTGAAATTTTCACAGATTATGTATTTCTGTTGCCACTATAACAACAAATACTAAAAAACAGAATATAATAAATATTTAAGGGGGCTCCCATACAACAAACGTGACTTCTTAATCGTTTTTATAGATAATGGTTTTGCTGCCACCTACAAATACCACTGCCAACATAGTGTAAAGTGAAGCTTTAAGGTAAAAATATTACAAAATAAAAATATCCACCCGTGCGAAGCCGTGACGGGCCACTAGTTATAAATATTTTATGTAGTATACCTTTTTTTTAACGTCGGTAAATCCTTTATGAATATTCTGCCACCTCTGAGGAAATAGCACGATTATGTGGGAGTCCCGAAGGTAAGTAGGTACTTTATATTGATTTTCTATAAACTAATTAAACCAAACTTTTTCTGTGTCAATACAGTTCGTATTGCTATGCTAAAAGAATTGATGCTCGAGGGTAGACGCCGCAGTAGAAACATAGTATGTTTTTAATTGAGAGTAATATATATTATAATCAGCGATTTTAAGAGGACTTAACAAAAATTTAGGTACGCTCAAATTCAACTTATATTATTTATATTGCAGAATACTTATGTACTTAAAAGAGGTTGTAATAGGTTTTTATATGGATTGAAATCTTAATAAATTTACGGTTTAGCCTTCTCTTTCTCATAAAAGCAATCTATAACATTCTAGCATATTTTATGTAGAGTAATGTGCGCAAAACACCGCTGGCGAGGCGTAACGAGCGCGCAGATAAATCGCGGGACCCTTTGTCCGCTGCAGCGTGAATTACAAGCGTAATAATTTGTGTGAAAACCGAATCGGTATCCACTGGAAAGGTTTTAACACGGACTTTTGTTATTTAAGTGGAATTAATGCTCCAACAAAACGCGCGCGATTGAATTTTTACCAATACCAAAACCACCGAGTTATTATATCAACAAGCAAGTTTTTCCAACTATGCGACTTTGACACTTACGTTTATGTCAAGACGTTTAAGATTAGATGGCGGTGGAATCAGTGAGACCAATTTCGGTTCGTGCCCCATGTGGTCGTGCCCCATGTGGCGCCCTTGAGGTAGTTGCCCTCCTCTTCCGCCCTTATGGCTTTGGTTGGAGTTGCACTCTGCACTCGCCACTCCTCCGGTGAAGCTGTAAAGGCCAACGCAGGGCCAACAGCGTAGTCCATTAAAAAAAAAACACTTCCAGTCCAAATTTTGGGGCGTCTTCTGATCCATTTAGGTATGTGTGCTTAAAAATTTCATTGATAAAAAATCTGTGATATATTTTCCAACGAAATGTTATCAAAGATTACAGCTTATTTATTCGCGTACTAATTCGTACGCCATAGTATGTGGCCGCGGGGATTAAAAAAAAAAAACATTATGTAGGTACTCAGCAATAACAACTTTTCACAATTATATACACACATAAATAAACACCGGGGTAACACCACAGTGTTCATAACTCATAACCACATTTGAGGTATCCGCATACGGACGCGTCAAAACGCGCTACTAAACTCGTCAAATTTGCCAGTACCAAAACGATCTGTATTAACTCATAGTAGTAGCACATTTTACAATGTACAGCCACCGATTCAGTAGCAGTGGTAGCCGAGTGGTCGAACGCACGCCTTGCAATCAGTGTGCAGGTTCAAACCCCGGCTCGCACCTCTGGGATTTATGTTTTATCTCATTTTCATCCGAGATTATCACTTGCTATGAAACGGTGAAGGAAAACATCGTGAGGAAACCTGCACGTATGAGGGAACTTGTCTGGTTCTCGATAGATGTGTGAAATCTGCCAACCTGCAACGGGCCAGCGTGGTGGATTATGGCCTTAATAACCCTTGCATTGAGGGGAGGCCCGTGCCCAGCAGTGGGACGTTAAAAGGGCTGTAGTAGTAGTAAGTGAATTCGGTCGAGTAAGTATGTTTAGTTAGACTATTAAGCGCATCAAAATATTTTCCAATACCAAAATGAACTGTCTGACAATATGCATAAAGATTGAATATCTGTAGTTAAAGCCACGCCCCATGCGCCTATATTCGCGCGAGTATTCAAGCGCCAGTGTGCAGAGGGCTTTATAAACAATTCGAGTTTTCTGAACAAAAGATGAGCAACGAGGCGGCTAACAGCTTCCCCTAAACGTTGGAAGCGCACGAAGTTTTAATTAGTTGCCACATTCTACGGTGGCATTATAAAGTATGGCATACCTAATGAAAATCTTAAGGACCTTGTAGATTTACTAAAATGTGGCTGGTCACACGATAAAGCCGTTTATCCGATAATTACGGGTTTAAGGAACGCACATGTAATGGCACAACATTTTATATGGGCAGGGCTGTAGGCTGTACTATTGGTGTACAATAAAGAGTTTTCTATCTATCTATCTATCTAGGGGGGCATTGTGGGGTAATGCCCTACCTTGAAATCACAATGCTCTACCTTAAAAATAGCAAAAACTAAGATAAATTATTATAATTAAATGGTTTGTTCATTGTTTGAAATAAAAAAGTAGTTTTTACTTCCGCCCTACCTGTAACCAATGCCCTACATCAAATTCGACTCTAGCTACAGCCCTGTATATGAGGTTTACATGGGTCTAAAATTACTACTTTAGCAATTCATCTAACACAATTTGTGCATTTGTCTTAATTACTACAATTATGGCAATAATTATGATTTCGCTTGACAAAACTTTACAAACTATTAATGCAGAATTCCTACGTTCTAGTAAAAATTAAAGACATGAATGCGTATAAGAGGAATTCCTTGGTGGCCATTTTAGATTCCGAACACGATAGCTCCTGTGAACGTTTCCATAGATAGAAAAATCTATGTACATCTCGTACAAAGTTGTTTAAGCATCTGTTAGTATCTTTGTAAGTATGTAATAAATGTTTCAATGAACCCGCCCCCGCGGGGTACAGAAGCATGAAACCGCCCTCTGTAAATGCTTACTGCACTCGTAAAGTTTTAATTAGTTGGGATCTCTCGGGAACTATAACTAATGGCATTGAGAGCAGCCTGAACTTCCAGTCTAAATATATGGTTATTTAGAGTGGAAAAGAAGGATAATTTCCTTTAATATCGTCGTAGGATATAAGTTATAGATGTTAGTTCAACGGTTTCGATTTCATTTCCGCCAAACTCGATCTTGTTTTCAATCTTACAGATTACTTAAAGACCTTTTCGATATTTGACCTGGTCTGCGTGTAACTGGGATTGCCACTAGTTTATTGTGTAGTACAAGCTATATTTATTTATATGTTACTAAGTTTCCGTCACAGGGTCAGCCAGGCTGTGGGTCAGTGAGCTCTTAGCTAAAGGAGATAACCGTCCAAATTCTTCGGACACAGATTTTAGAAACGCTAATGGCTTTTGACACTTTTCGAATCCGTCAGCGTTCGTCAAACGTGAATACCTCACGTATTAGCACAGGATTGGCGTGATAAAGAATATGAGAAAGAACCTGCATACTTTTCCACCGACTTTGCCGTTCTACCATCTTAGCTAGCCCTGCTCAAAGACATAAATAATGGTGTTCAAACTCAATTAAATATAAACCCATAATACCGTTATGTTTTATACGTTATTCGTAATTATTAGCAACCTGAATGAACGCATTTGAATACAGCAAGCTTTGAATTTGAATGAGGCAGCGGTGCGAAGGATTACATGCAAATAGGGCTTTAGAGATTGACTAGCGCCTACAATAACCTATGTGGTTATTGTATACAATAGGTATTCAATGTGAATCAGAATGGTACACCAAGCCTACAACTTATTGTCATTTATATGAAATCATGTTATGAAGATAGTTATTTTTCATCTATACATCTATACAAATAAATAAAATTGGAGTGTCTGTTTGTAATATCAAAATAACACTTTTTTACCAAATGCGTATGAAAGTATATATGATACCTATAACGAAAACGCAATTTTAAATTTTTTTTGTCTGTCTGTCTGTCTGTTTGTTTGAGGTAAACTTCTGAACGGCTGAACCGATTTCAATGGGACTTTCACTGACAGATAGCTGACGCCCAAGGCGTAACTTAGGCTACTTTGATATTAGAAAAAGCATTAGGGTTCCGCGGGAAAAACATAATACCCATATTTCCGGGTAATCTCCCTAAACTACACAGCACAGCTAGTAGATACATAAAGTAAGATCAAAAATGTACTAGGCGATTTAAAAATGATCAGACCGCTATGTTTCTTGCCGGATCTTCTCAGTTGAGGTCGCGATTCGATCTGGTTTTTAGTATATAAGAAAAAAAACTTGACAATTTGTAAGTGCCCCGTAGGCCTATACAAAATAAATGATTCGACTTTGACTTTGGCAACATGAGTTCAAAAGCTGTGTTGCGACGACTTAAAAGGAAAATAAGATTATTTTGAAAATAAGAATTGCTTTTCATAGTTTAAAAAAAAAAATATACTTGCTGAAATGTTTTTAACTTCTCATATTCATTTAGATGGCATTTCGAGCCCGCGCTGCGGCTTCTGATTATCTGCTTATCTCACTCCGCCATTGTTGTTTTCCCGTATAGTTGCCGTATACTACAAGTACATGGGATAACAACAATGGCGGAAAAATCACCGCAGAAGAGTGAAGTCGTTATGGGTACTCTAGCTAGATTCTTCTTTGTCGGTATCACTCTTGTCAGAGTGGTCGTGGTCATCACTTCAGGTGTTGGTGGCAAGCTTCACAACACGCCGCCACTCCTCTCTGATGGCCGCCTTCCTCGTGCATTGGTGTAGTGATGATGAATCATTTACTGCCGCTTTTATTTGGTCAGTCCACCTCATACGCGATCTTCCTCGTGGCCTGGTACCCCCAACCTTTCCCTGGACCACAAGTCGCTCAATAGCCACCTCCCCTCGGCGGCATATGTGACCAAAAAAGGTGAGGATACAGGACTGTACCAAAGATGATAAACGCTGTTTGATGCCGAGTTCTCGAAGTATAGACTCGTTGGTACGGAATTCAGTCCACGATACTCCGAGCATTCTCCTCTAGCACCACATTTCTAGGGCGTCTATCTTCTTCTTCTCTATTTCCCGCAGGGTCCACGTTTCTGCTGCGTACAAGAATACAGGGAATACAAGTGCCCGAACTAGCCGGATTTTTGTGGCTCTATATATGTTGCGATTCCTCCATATTTTCCTCAGCTTGTCCATTGCAGACCTAGAAATTGCCATACGCCTCTTCACTTCATCGATACATCCACCGTTGTTTGCACCACATCACAATTAGCAATTTGTGTAGTTGCTGGAGAATTGTTATTCATGCGGTCGACAATCATCATTTTTGTTTTATTCCGGTTTATCTTAAGTCCGAACTCAAGGCTAACGCGTTCCATCTTGCCGAGTAGTTCTTCCATGTGCTGAGTACTGGTGGCGAACAAAGTGGTATCGTCTGCATATCGTAGGTTGGAGATCTTCAAGCCACCGATCGAGATGCCATCTGCCCAGTCTTCAAGTGTAATCCTCAAAATCTGTGTACACATTGAACAGTAGTGGAGAAATAATACATCCCTGGCGGACTCCGGCGCTGGGGTGGAAGTGATTGGAATGGACGTCATCTGCGTGTACTGGCAGGCTAGCTAGATACTCTAAGGTTAATATACCCATGTTGAATCACATTTTATAGTTACCTACGCTTCATATAGTAACAGCTGCCCGGCGGGTTTAATAAGATCGTATATGAGTGTAGATGCAATGCAGTACCCTACTGCTTATCCTTTATGAAAATACAAGCGTGATGGTACGTATGATGGTAGCTATGAAACTAGTAACAAAAGTACCTATCCCATCTTCAATTGGCTTTCAAATTGCTTTCAATAAATATATTAATTAATTTACATTACGAAATGTGCGTGAACTGAAACAATTCTGAAGCGGAGACTTGTATAGGTTGTTACTATCAGTTTTTGAGAAGTTGAGACAGTTCTCAGGGGGTTTTCATTAATTTGATACTCCGATACCTACTCCATTAGTTTTCGTGTTTGGAACTCAGTTTGTAAAGTGAGTCGGGTTTATTTGAATGTTAGGTGAAAAGAGACATTTCGCCAGATAAGACTACCTATAGTTATTAGTGGCCTATCCACAGGTAGCACATACACATCACACACGCATACACATACATGTACCCACCATTTAGTTTGTAATACACGCACATCATTCCAACACAAAACACATTACATAACACACCCCACATGACATAATATGAAAACTATTATTGTTTTCTTATATTTACGCGAATACTATACATTGAAATTAAACTATTTTACGGATTTTATCGCGTTTATTTACTATTTTATTTTCCCGACGTTTCGGCTGCTTTACAGCAACCATGGTCACGGGGGGACTGAGGTGTTAGACGTCCTGATGTCATAGTTAATAACTGGGTACCCTCATATTTAGTTGTTGTTTGCGGTCCGATCCACGCAGAAAGTGCTTACGGTGTCCTGAGGTCTGAAAACTATTAAAATTATTGCAATGAATTTGCACATTGCACAGGGACCCAATTCTTGCAAAATCGATAAC
Source organism: Ptilodon capucinus (assembly GCA_914767695.1). Lineage (NCBI taxonomy): Eukaryota > Metazoa > Arthropoda > Insecta > Lepidoptera > Notodontidae > Ptilodon > Ptilodon capucinus. The sequence continues at coordinate 1,106,824 of OU611828.1, forward strand.
ATCTCTAATTCCAAACATTATGTCGAAAAAAAAACAAATTCAATTTGACAGTGACAGCCTAATGTTTAATTTGTTTTGAGACTAGTTACCTGCGAGACAACCTTGTGTAAGCATTTTGTATAATTTATGTTTTAAAAATAATAGAAGGTGTATCAGAGCAACACTCGTGGTCTCTTCATAAACTTCTTGGCAACAATTCGTTCTGGTTTAAAAAAATATATGAATATTGTCGATGGTATTATTTTGGATTAAGATGTGTATGTACGTGAATAAGTTTTAGATAATTATTATATGCTTTTATTTAAGAATAGTACTTGTTTAAATTGCCAACTGATACTCAACAGTACCCCTACTAGCAGAGTTTATTATAGTTCAGAAATAGGATAATCAAAATCATAACTCACGCCAACAAAAAGTACCAGCCGGCTTTACCCGCCTTTTTCATACCTATGTATGTGTAAGATTGAGCAAGTGGCAGTATTTGACGGATAAGGTAAAATTGTTTATTTTACGAAGGTGAGTGTTTTATTTTTGTATTAAATAATAGATTGCTGATCATTAATAGATGGATTGTTTGACAATGCGTAATCAACATGCTGATGATTACGATGTGTATAGTATTGGTGGTTTCATTTTTGAAACGCAGACATCTAGATACTGCATACGTTTATTTAGGTATGTATTACAACGATTGTTAGAAAGGTAAGAAGGGGTTAACTAGCGTACTCTGTCGCTGTCATTATACTTAAGAGTTTGCAAATATGTTAGAGACATGATGTGTTGATGTTAGCATGCTTATGTGTGAATACGAAGCGGCGGCGGTGGCGGCATGTTTTAAATACAGCGTCATGTTTGAAATGCTTGTGTGGTGACGTGCATGTGGTATAATATTGTGGTATTGGGGCTTTAAGCTTATACCTATTAAATTACATAATGAACAAAATTATCAAACTGACAAAACACCCTAATAAATAGTGTTGTTATGATCATGATTACAGTGTAAATCCTGGGTTTCAGTATAATTGAAAACTATGTCCAAAGCTGGAGCATTCCAGGCTGATGAGAGTGGAGCAAAGATGCGGCGATGCATGTTGCGAGTTAAACATGGTGGCAAACAAGGGGCAACCTCGTGCAACACCATACTGAGACGCTCGCGAACGCCGACCCGGCGTTGCTCGCGACCGGCGAGCAGGCGACGCTCCCGGACGGCGAGCAGGCGACACTCCCGGACGGCGAGCAGGCGACGCTCCCGGACGGCGAGCAGGCGACGCTCCCGGACGGCGAGCAGGCGACGCTCCCGGACGGCGAGCAGGCGACGCTCCCGGACGGCGAGCAGGCGACGCTCCCGGACGGCGAGCAGGCGACGCTCCCGGACGGCGAGCAGGCGACGCTCCCGGACGGCGAGCAGGCGACGCTCCCGGACGGCGAGCAGGCGACGCTCTCGGACGGCGAGCAGGCGACGCTCCCGGACGGCGAGCAGGCGACGCTCCCGGACGGCGAGCAGACGACGCTCCCGGACGGCGAGCAGGCGACGCTCCCGGACGGCGAGCAGGCGACGCTCCCGGACGGCGAGCAGGCGACGCTCCCGGACGGCGAGCAGGCGACGCTCCCGGACGGCGAGCAGGCGACGCTCCCGGACGGCGAGCAGGCGACGCTCCCGGACGGCGAGCAGGCGACGCTCCCGGACGGCGAGCAGGCGACGCTCCCGGACGGCGGGCAGGCGACGCTCCCGGACGGCGGGCAAGCGACGTTCGCGAAGGGCGAGCAGGCGACGCTCCCGGACGGCGGGCAAGCGACGCTCGCGAACGGCGGGCAGGCGACGCTCCCGGACGGCGAGCAGGCGACGCTCCCGGACGGCGAGCAGGCGACGCTCGCGTTCGTTGCGCCGGCGACGTTCGGTGAGCCGTGAAAGACGCTCTTGCACTTCTCGAAACAATCATCATTTGAACGTAGAGGTACCGTCGGCACGCGCACAGCCCGCGCCCGAATCAAAACTTGGTAAGCTACAAAATTTATTAGTCAATCCAGATATTTCTTCCATTGTTGAATGTAGAAATATAGACAAATCTTCATGTAGTAGTATTGATAAAGATATTGGAAGTAATTCCATGCTTGAAAAGGATAATATTACTCTCTCTGCTTGTAATTTGTTGGAATTATTAAGAGCGTTGCCCACTTCAACATCGCAAACACAGAATCATTTTTCCATGAACACAAATGCCGTGCCTGAGTTCAATCCATCCAATAAGGAACAAACTATAGATGTTTGGATTAGTAAGGTAGAAGAGTGTGCTATTATGTATAAATGGTCTGAAACTCAAGTGCTGCATTACGCGTTACCTAAGTTAGTAGGTATGGCTAAAATATGGTATCAGGGTTTAACATCTGTTAGTTTTACATGGACGGAGTGGAAAGAAAAATTTATTAAAATATTTCCTACTGTTCAAAATTTTGCACAGTTGTTACAAGAAATGTTAGATAGAAAAGTAAGACTAAATGAGTCTTTGGAGACTTATTTTTATAATAAAATAAATTTGCTCAATCGTTGTGAGATAAGTGGCTCAAAAGCCATTGATTGCATCATTAATGGGTTGGATGATCGTAGTATGCGTCTTAGTGCTCAGGCTGTGAAGTATTCGCAACCTGAGGAATTGTTGGCATACTTTAAGTCTGTTATGAATGATGTTGAATTGGGCAATGTTACCGATTATAAGGTAATAGAACAAGACTATGATTGAGTTGATTAGCGTTACGTAGATACACATGAAACTGATAAGTAGAATTTGATTATGAGTATGTCGGTTTTATATGATGGACTAAGACACATGAGGCTGTTAAGCCAACCTATGAGTGTACTAGTCTGGACTTTTTAGCACACATGAGGCTGGTAAGCCAAACTATGAGTGTACTATTTTGATGTCTTAGCACACATGAGGCTGGTAAGCCAAACTATGAGTGTACTATCTTGATGTCTTAGCACACATGAGGCTGGTAAGCCAAACTATGAGTGTACTATCTTGATGTCTTAGCACACATGAGGCTGGTAAGCCAAACTATGAGTGTACTATCTTGATGTCTTAGCACACATGAGGCTGGTAAGCCAAACTATGAGTGTATTATCTTGATGTCTTAGCACACATGAGGCTGGTAAGCCAAACTATGAGTGTACTATCTTGATGTCTTAGCACACATGAGGCTGGTAAGCCAAACTATGAGTGTACTATCTTGATGTCTTAGCACACATGAGGCTGGTAAGCCAAACTATGAGTGTACTATCTTGATGTCTTAGCACACATGAGGCTGATAAGCTAAACTATGAGTGTACTATCTTAATGTCTTAGCACACATGAGGCTGGTAAGATGAGTGTACTAAGGATATTATTCAATACACAATAAATACAACATGGCCCATATGGGTGTAGATGTTAATATTAGATCGTTGATTGATAATTAAACTTAGAATTAGGCAACTAGGTTCTGCGTTATGAATTGCGATTTCGTTTGAATTATCACAAATATTAAATTGGTGGAACAATTATTTGTAAGAATGGCCGAACCGCTTTAATTACACATTTAGTAATATGACGATTGATTTCCAATATAACTTAACTATTACTATTATTTATAGAAAATGTCTTAGGTGTTATAAAGTTTTAAAGAATGTCTAAGTGTTGTGTATAAAATAGGTATTTTTGTAAACAAAGTATGGTATTGGTCGACTTTGCTTTCTTTTTTTTTAATCATTTTATTATTATCTTTCTTTTAACATTATTTTCTTATAGTTTAAAAAAAAAAGAATTGAGAATTTCTAGACATTTTGTGACAAGAGTAGGTAGAATTATTGATAAATCTTTGATTGAGTAGGATAAACTATCATCTGTTGTATTGTATTTGCTGTTATGTTAGAATGTCATCGAGTTGCTGTGTACAGACTGCGCTTATGCTGAATTTTGTATGTTGTAGTCCTGTTCATGTTTTGGTATTAGGAAGCATGAATGAAACTGCAATTTGCGGGGTTCGGTGTGGTTTAGTTTGGTACCAACAAAAAGATAATAGTTTGTGTAAATCACGAGAGGACTCGTGTTGTTCAGGATGGTCGACTGTAAGCATTTTGTATAATTTATGTTTTAAAAATAATAGAAGGTGTATCAGAGCAACACTCGTGGTCTCTTCATAAACTTCTTGGCAACAATTCGTTCTGGTTTAAAAAAATATATGAATATTGTCGATGGTATTATTTTGGATTAAGATGTGTATGTACGTGAATAAGTTTTAGATAATTATTATATGCTTTTATTTAAGAATAGTACTTGTTTAAATTGCCAACTGATACTCAACAGTACCCCTACTAGCAGAGTTTATTATACTTGCTTAGTGTAATAAATTGTTAAAAACTACGCTCTTAGATCCTAGCCATGTTTAATTTGAATTACCACAACATATATGAGCTAGATTGTAATTTAAGATGAATAAATATATTTCATTTGATTTGATTATGGTAAGGCAAGGTTAGAACAACCGTTTCTGAGAAAATTTTGCCGTATAAATTACGAATGCGAAGAAGCGACTCGGCGCAACATCATCTGTGACTTAAGTCTTGTCTTTGCGCATGGGCTTACTTACGGTCTTTAGATAAAATCGAATGCACACTGGGGCAGCCAAACATGGTCGCCGATTTTTTTTTTGCCCGCACCTAAACGAATTTTATCGACTCATAAAAAAAGTTAATTCTTTAACGAAATGACGTTGACAGCGCGAGCAAATTTCGACGCGTGGAGGCGTTGTTTTTACCACAGAAATTTAATTTTTATGTATATTGACACAGAGTTCGTTTTCGTTTAATTATATTCTTGTTTTCAGTAATGGCGTCGTGTCGTGTGGCAGCCTGCGTGGTTGCGCTGGCCGCAGTCAGCTGCGCTCTACCGCAGACGGTCTTGGCCCTAGACCTGAACCGTCTCTATGGACATCATACTAAGAGATCTGGTAAGTGAATGTCTTCTACGGCCTTATATCGTTGACCGAAGGTTGGCGAACTCCATTATACTAACTCTTAGGTTCTTTCCTATGGCGTTACACTTCTCTTTATTCTAGTCTCAGAATACAATGAAGTTCCAAGACGACAGTCTCCAAAGCCAATAGCAATGGTAGCCGAGTGGTCGAACGCACACCTTGCAATCAAAGTGTGCAGGTTCAAACCCCGGCTCGCACCTCTGGGATTTATGTGCGAATCTCATTTTCATCCGAGATTATAACTTGCTATGAAACGGTGAAGGAAAACATCGTGAGGAAACCTGCACGTCTGAGGGAACTTGACTAGTTCTCGATAGATGTGTGAAGTCTGCCAACCCGCACTGGGCCAGCGTGGTGGACTATGGCCGGAATCCCCCTCGCATTGAGGGGAGGCCCGTGCCCGGCAGTGGGACGTTAAAAGGGCTGGAGTAGTAGTCCCCAAATAATGAAAAGCTCTTTGCTCTATCCGTAAAGCGAATGTTAATACTTTAGTGAAAAATTACTGAACATCTCTTTGTATTTCGAGAGACGAAACAGAGTTCCGAAATCCCAGTTAGCATTTCGAATAAAATAACAAAACAAAGCTCTTTTCAAAAGGTTAACTTCCACGCTATTGGTCAATGCGGTGAGTTGTACAATAAAATATGGACGGTGATTGGTTATCGAATCGGTGGTAGCGGCTGAAATGGAAACCGATTCCTAATTTAAAAGCGACGCTGAAACCGAAATCAAAACGGTTTATTGCGACACGCTATTGCGGTTTTGACAATATACCATAGGTAGAGATAGCTATTCGCTTAAATAACTCCAGGGGCCCAATTCTCGTATGATTGACATTATCTCTAATTCGAATTATGTCGAAAAAATACGAAAAAGACAGCCAAGTGCGAGTCGGACTCGCGCACGAAGGGTTCCGTACCATTGTCTACAATAACGGCAAAAAAATCACGTTTGTTGTATGGGAGCCCCCTGAAATATTTATTTTATTCTGTTTTTAGGGTTCCGTACCCAAAGGGTAAAACTGGAACCCTATTACTGAGACTTCGCTGTCCGTCCGTCCGTCTGTCACCAGGCTGTATCTCATGAACCGTGATAGTTAGAGAGTTGAAATTTTCACAGATGATGTATTTCTGTTGCCGCTATAACAACAAATACTAAAAAACAGAATAAAATAAATATTTAAGGGGGCTCCTATACAACAAACGTGTTTTTTTTGCCGTTTTTATAGATAATGGTACGGAACCCTTCGTGCGCGAGTCCGACTCGCACTTGGCCGGTTTTTTTAGTATTTGTTGTTATAGCGGCAACAGATATACAACATCTGTGAAAATTTCAACTCTCTAACTACTTATCACGGTTCATGAGATACAGCCTGGTAGATACGGACGGACGGACAGCGAAGTCTGAGTAATAGGGGTCCTGTTTTACCCTTTGGGTACGGAACCCTAAAAAGAACCAATTTGGAGGTTGGTTTCGACATATGTCGAAATAGAGATAATGTCAAGCATGCGAGAATTGCCCTGCAGGTATTTTTTATTTTAGCATAAGTACATTATGAAACGGGTTTTATTTTTGGAATGTGTTGAACCAGATAATAACGAACTGTATAAATATTTTATGACAAAACTAAATCATTTAACATTCGTATATTTTTGGATAAATTATTATTTTTGCCTTCGCAAAAATTATCAAGTTCTCACAAATACACTCATTTGGGACGTATGTCGCTTTTTATATAGTGTAGCTGTGAGCGAGTGTAGTGTAACTCACGCCTGTATCCCATGGGGGTAGCCAGAGACTACCGAAACAAAAAACAAATCATAATATTCTTTTGTATGAAATGATCGGAGCAAAATGATAATTTAAGAACATTGATGGTATAGGGTGGTTTTATAAATAAATACTCTCAAAGCAATCGTAGCTTAAACGAGTTTCAAACAAAATTCACATCGCCGCGATCCCAATTTGCGAATGGGTGAATTGCAAAAGCATAAAAAATACACGGCAATGCTGAGAACGGTAGTGCAATGTGCTGGTTTTATGATTTTGAATTTTTTTCTTAGTAAAGTAGGTACTTCTCTACCTTGGCAAAAAAATTTACTGAGTTAAGACTTTATTTACATTTTTTTTTTAAATTGCAAAGTGGCATTTTATCATCACGGTGACCTGTCCTGGACCTACTTCCGCTCGTAAAATATCTTCCCCTGTAGTTACATTTATTATTTGGATTAAAATCGACTTTTGTTCCATTAAATTATAATATAGCCTATCAACAAAAACTATTATTGTTTGTTTATCTTCTTTTTTATACATTTGACAAGCATTCAAATTTTGTCCTGGAAAAAGTTATCATTTTAGTAGACAGTAAGTTTTAGTAAAATAGCTTCGTCAACATTGCGTTGTTGTGCCCCCCTTGCCATTCCTCACTTTGAAAGAGTCCGCCTCAGGTCGTCGGAGCACACGCACCGGTAATAACGTCATAGGGGATTCCCGCCAAATAGGAAGTATATCATTTCAGTGATATGGGGACAAAAATATTTTAATTCCGGTGGCCGTTATAACTCGTGCTAGATTAATTTAAATTATTTCAAAATTGTGTTTTAGATTCGCCGTAAGTACTGCTTTATTTGAGCAGTGTTGACATTTTGATAATGATTTTTATTCAGGAGTAAAATGTAAAACTTACCTCTTTTTATCATCTCGGCGTTATCATTTCAGTGGATTCGGTGGATTGTAATACCGATAACAGTCCATGGGAATGAAATGTAACTTCGAAATGATAAATCCATAAGTTTTTAGAGATCCTTGAGTCAAATATTTAATCATTTTAGTTTTAACCGACTTCCAAAAGGAGGACGTTCTCAATTCGAATGGTATTTTTTTATTTTTTGTGTATGTACACCGATTACGCTGCGATTTATGATCTAATTTACGTGATTCTTCCTTTGTTTGATGCGGAATAGTTGCCACTTGGTCCCATTTTCAAAATATTATCAGAAATCAACCCCCTTGAGGCTGAAATGGGGGTCAAATCAGGACAACAGCATATCACCGGTGTTAGTGAACCGATTAAAAAAAAATTGTTTTGTTTACTATGGATTGTTACCAAAGACCGAAAACGGGGGTGCCCAAAGAGGTGTAAAGAGGGGGTGGGGGGGTGATTTTATTTTGGCTGTACATTTTAAGGGCGGTTATGAGGTGATAATACTTGCATATTTTCAACGATTATTGATACTAAAAAGCGTGATTTTTTTTTTATCAAAACTGACTTCATAACCATAGGTGCACTAAAAAGCTAAAAATAACCTTATAATTCATTATACTTGGGAGCCGGTGGCAATTTGTGTGTGTATTTGCCTAGTCTGACGTAGATTGGCACCTACTCCAAATGAATTATAAGGTTATGTTTAGCATTTTAGTGCACCTAGGTTTTTGATTTTTGTAATTTTTTTTTGTGATGTACTTTTACCTAGATGCTATATATTTCTGTTTAAAATATCTAGTTAGAAAATATATAATAAGTGTACTTCTAGATGCACATTTGTTCCGCTCAACGATAATATGATGGATGAGCCAGACAGTCAGCTCTTCGTACTGTTTATTCTCTTTACATTGAGCCCGTAGATTATTATACCTACTAAATATCAACTGTATAATTGTTTCAAGAGTTTTCCTTCATTATAAGACAGTTCCTTTATATTTATACGCATAATTACTGTATGTTTCTTTTGTATAGAAAATATAAAAAATATAGTATAGAAAATTTCGATGATTTTACGTTATTTTATAGAGTGAATTTGTAGATATAAAATATTGTAGGGGTAATTGAAATTAAAAAATATTATTTTAAAACACGTACTTTACATACAGTCGTTATATATTTCAAACTGAACAACGAAACTTGCAAAACTCAGTCTTTTTGTACTGTTAGTACCTCTTTAAGACATGATGCTGCTGCAGTATGGGCACATCTCATTCCAGTTTTGCGAGAAATTGAGATAACTGCGCCTCTGGTTTGTAATCTTTACATTATTTCTGACTCGCTATCTGCGCAGTACAGGAATAAAAAGATATTATTTATAATAACACAGTTGTGTACCTATTGTCCAATGCTAACCCACATAGTTTGGAATTATTGTGAGTGTGGTCATGGAAAAAGTGCCACAGATGGAGTGGGTGGAGTATTAAAGAGAATTCTGGATAAACAGGTCTCATATGGACATGATATCACCAATATTGAATCACCGGTCCAAAACCTGAAGTCTTTTGTTAAAGGTGTGAAAATTGAAATAGTTGAAGATTATCAGGTGACTTAAAGACTTTTGCTGGAACTATGAAGGTTTACCAAGTTGTTTGGTCTAAAGAGTCAAGAAACCGTTTAGCACTTTTTCATCTGTCCTGTATTGAAAGATAATGCCTAAATGAAACTATAAGGTGCCCTCACGGTAAACATTTAGGTTTTTATGACTTCACTGGGACTCAATTATTGACTATTGTTAATAATAAAAAGACCGCACAACTGCGTCCAATCCAATTATCAGAAAAGTTGGAACTACCTCCCAAAGCTTCCAAAGAAAAGAAACTTACAAAAGATTTACTACGAAATAATGTCACAAATGAACCAAATAGACTCTCAATCCGAATCAATGAGATATCAGTTATTAAGCCATCAACATCGCAATCTCCTGTTGGAATGAGTAATCAACAAGCAAGTAAGTAACGTAAGTACGAACTCAGAAATTGTATCGTTTGTAAAATTATATGAGTAGGTATAACCCAATTACTTATAGGAAGGGCATGGAAATTTGCAGCCGACATACCTGTTCACCTCTCCCTCAATCACTAGTATTTGAGCGCGAGGCAAATAAAACAACAATAGAATGACCGCAATTTTCATTCCCTTTACTTAAGCACCTAATCAGGTTATAAAGCAAAATTGTTTGTTACTCTTTTTTTCGATAATTAACGATAACGTGATCTCAATTTTAGTTTTTTTTTGTTATTTTGCATACGTATATCTAAAAATATTAAAATTGCTTAGCTCTTTTGATATACATACGTAGATATTTTTATAATGATTCTTTTTAAACCATAAACAAGTTGTGTTGTAAAAATATAAGATTTGATTTGGAAAATTTAGAAGTTTTTTTTACATTTACCTGTAAGACCACTGTTATATTCTCTTCTCGCTAACAATTTAACTAATAATTTTCTCTAAGATAATAGATCTTATGTCTACTAAATATCACAAAAATACAGTCCTCATATCACCATGGAAATTTATCTATTCGTTTGAGACAACGTACGGAATCCTTAGAAAAATACTAGATGTTCTTGGCTGTATCATTTCAGTGGGCTAATTTCATTCCGGTGCACAATATAGTCATTTCAGTGATCATTTTATCATTTCGCTGGACACTTTTCATTTCAGTGAACTCCCAAAACTTAAACCTTAAATATTTCAGTAAGTTTTCATGTTATTTGATGTCCACTCACGCATACGTTATAAATAAGGTTAAAGTCTTATTTGTTACTAAATATATGTAGAAAGCATGGCTATAAAAAAATTCCACCGAAATGACAAAAAAAAATCACTTGTTGAAATTCACCCGAATGTACCTAACAATAACCCAAATGAACCGGCTGCTCAGTATTCAGAATAAATTATGCGCTTAATACTGTTACACGTTCACAAAGGGGCGTTGATGGATTCTATATGGTGTATACATAAACTACAGTTGATTCGTAATTAAGTATATACTTAAAAATTAACACAAATATGCTAGGTGTATGAGTACTCTTCATGGAGATATTATCACGGAGATGGAATTTCAAGCCCGAGGTACGGTAAAATTTTCTGGTTTATCTGACTCCGCCATTGTTGTTATCCCATATAGTTGCTATATAATACAGGTACATGAGATAACAACGATGGTGGAAAAGTGGCCGCAGAGCTATACGAAGAGTGGAGTCGTTATGGATACTCCATATACTCTATGATTCTCTTAGAGCCTTTTCAAACTAGCTTTCTATACGAGCACATAAGCTTGTTTGTGAAGTGCGTGTAGGCGCACACACGCACAACTCGTACAAGCGTTGACGCGCTTATAGGCTCGTATGAGCGCGAGATGTATCGAGATATATAACGGAGATGCCCTTTCGACTCCGCCCTGCGGCAATTTTTTTACGTTTATCTAACATCCACCATTGCCGTTGCTCGATATATTTGCCGTATACTACAGGTAACTACAATGGTGGATGTCAGATAAACGTTAAAAAAAATGCCGCAGAGCCATACAAAGGGCGAAGTCGATATGGGTTCTCTGGTTACTCTGTAGCGAGCCGCGAAGTTTCAATTGTTTCATTCCGGAATCCATATTACTAGTGACAATCGCCACTACCGGTTCGAGCGTTCACGCCTGAATGAGCTTGTGTACGCGCGTTTTGATGCGCTAAATGATGTGCGCGTGTAAGCGCATATACCGAAATGACCGTATACTGCGCAAAAAAAAGTGTGTAAGCGCGGACCAAAGCAATGTTTTCTCTAAGTATATCTGTAGTTGTGCATGTGCACCAAGATTAGAGTTATGTCACAGAATATGTTGATTAGATCTCTTTCTCTCGTATAAAATAAGACAGAGAGCGACAGAGCCAATCCGTGACAGAGGTCTTGTCTTGACAAGCGAAATTTATTTAGACTACATTTTAGGAGGTTACTGATACAAAATTGTTACTACAGTATCAAATGACTTCTTACAAGATAAATTGTAGCTAGGTTAATATTATTACTTAAACTTAACTAATTATAGTAATAATACTCCATTTCTGTTAGAAAATCTTTGTACACCTATATATATGATATGGTAAAACATGATGGATCTGACACTAATTATAACAACACCAATGTGCAAGCTATTGTATATTTGTAACCTACCCGTGTTTTGTGCAAATAAAAATATTGTATTGTATCGTAAGCGTGCTAATACCACAGATTAAGGCAGCAATCACACCCAAACCCAGAATAAAATTAAGTTTTCCAAAAGTACAGAGATTTCATCCGTAGGTAACAGTAAACTTAACCCGCTTAATTAGAAAAAAATGTAAATGTACGTAATCAAGTCGCTTCCCCCTCAAGTATCCTCCAAGCCACTAATTGCTACTGAGTAGATACTTCTCTCGAGGTAAACTCACCCATTACGCCGACCTGTAACAAAAACTACATTATTGCATCATCTAAGTATGTAGGAGGACCAGGAATACTACCTAATCTGAACAGATAGGTACTAATAGGATTAGATTAGGTTATTATAGTATTCATTTTATATTCGTGTATAGTACTTAATATAACTGAGGTGTGTGTATTTTACTTCCAAAATTGACTATGAGACTGATGGAGCGATTCTTCATCTTATTCTATTTCATAATTTCTTAAAAAAAGAAATATTTTGTTTTTGTTTGTTTGTTGAAAAAAGCAGTGGTAGCCTCGCGGGCAAGAACGCCCTCCTTGAACGTAAGGGATGCAAGTTCAAATCCCAGGCCCGCACCTCTGACATAATTTTCATGTGCGAATGTCATTTTCAACAATGATTACCACTTGCTGAACGGTGAAGGAAAACATCGTGAGGAAACCTGCACGTCTGTAGAAAGGCGTGTGAAGTTCAACAACCCGCACTGGACCAGGGTGGTGGACTATGGCCCAAATCTCCCTCGTATTGAGGGGTAATGTGCCCCGTATAATGGCAATAGGCTCGCCCCCTATTACATTGGGACCGAAATACATCGGCGAAATGTGGGCGCACTACAGTACACCTCTGCCTACCCCTTCGGGGAATACAGGCGTGATGATGTATTTTTGTTTGAATCCGGATATCTATCTATGAGTACCAACTTGATCTATATAACTGAGCCCATTGAAGGCATCGGTCTTAATCTTACCCGATGTTAAATAGGTATGTATTCGATTATTTCTTTATTATTTTACCACAAAGAACATTCACTTTACACTGCACAACACTACACCATAGTATACTCAAAAGTATATATAATACATTTGCTAAATGACTAATAACTTAACTAAGCTAGCTAAAGCTGCTAATGCATTCACGCTCTTTACACGTTGATGGTCAGTAATAAACTGTGGTGAAAAAATAAAACATAATTTTTTCGCCTATCACAGAGTATAAAATACCCACACATATACCTTGATTAATTAATAATTAATTTACCTACTAATTACTAAATAAAATATCTTATAAATTGCAGTAATTATTAATACAATAACACACAAGTATTAAACAGTATAATGATCTCCGAATATATAAAAGTACTTTATTTGATTATCAAGAATCAAGATATTTCAATTGTATATTCTTTTTTTGAAATATTAACCAACCACCTGGCACTGATAATCATCATCAAAAATACAATAAAAAATATATTTTGATTTTCTTAATTCATTTTTGTGAAACATTGCTTAGTACTTTTAAATATCGACAGACAATACATACTCATTGTATGATCCCAAACTAAGCAACGCTTCTACTATGAGCCTACTATGCGATCCAAATAAGAATAGGAATGTCAATAACCTCTATCTGTCAAATGTCACATGAAAAGTATGGTTTGCAAAAAACTTATTTGCATATCAATGATAATAGTGCCTACATCAAATATAAATAAAAAGGTTAAATTAGTAGTAAATTATCTTATTAGAATATTTAATTACTTAAAGTCATAATTAGTTTTTTCACGTCACAATATGGCGCAAAGTCGATCCTATTCTCATTTGAATCGCATTGTACAAGGACAAATTCCGAAAAACCATTTCTGAAATTTGTCGCTTACGGGAATCAAACTCGCAACCAACCGGTGTAGTGAGCCTAGCGGTCTACGCTAGAATCACTAGTCTAGGCCTTCTTGGTAATCGAATAACGTGCGTACCCAAAGAATTTGTAATAAACATTAACATTATCGGCGTAGTGTGGGTGTACTACAGTGCACCTCTGCCTACCCCTTCGGGGAATACAGGCGTTATGATGTATTAAAGTATCTACTTACAAGCAGCATGTCAACATGTTTTTTTTTTATAAAAAAGCAAAGGTTTTTCTTTTTAATTTATTAAGAACTTTAGTGAGTGAGTACTTTGTAAGAATTTAATCAACCCTTATCGCTTCCATCGATGGAAGCTAAATTGAAATTCAGATAGGTAAGGTATACCTCCCTATCTTTCGTAAACATGAAAATTGAGAGGAACCTTTACCTTTGAACGTTTGAACGATTTTCCAGTACATTTTAAGTAAATTTTGCACGTGTCACTCTTAGAAACCCCGTTCCACATTCGAATATTGCAAATCTTGAACTTCCAACTTGCAGCGTGCGAATAGTTGAAGAGTAAAATTTAAAATTCGAACCTAGAATTTAAACCGTGAGAATTGAATTTCTTGTTTGAATTTGGAATTATCGGCAAGGAAATGGAATATCATTCTGCAATAAACTTTTTGGGAGTTGACAGGAATACTTAGGTACTGTAGGCTTAGCATGACAGCCCGTAGACATAAAATTAATTTCTTCCAACTGTCAGATTTGTCGAGAAAATGACGTCACTTCGGGCTTTTTGTACTGGACATGGCTCGGTGTGACGTCATTTTATTGACAAATCTGACAGTTGTAACAGATAAAACTTATGTCTACGCGGTCATGCTCAGCCTACTGGTAATGTTAACTAAACATAAACGTAATCGTTTCTCAAAACGATAAGGATGAGTAAGTAGTAAGCAACTTTGACGTCTACGTACCTACGTCAGATTGTCTCTGTCGAATCGTATAAGAGTTGACGGCCGTGGTATTAATAACATCAATATTCGTGTGGGTCAATAATATTCTAGTAAACAGATATGTTATACACGCACAAAACAACCGAAAAGTGTTCCGCGTAACAGCGGCAGCACACATACACACTTTTCATTCATTTTACATTTCACAACACTTAGAAATGTGCAAAACAGATGGCTTGATAAAACCAACGAGAAAAAAAGAGATAACTAGTGTTGTCACTTGCGCTTCTATGTGATGTAACCTTCATCTGTCAACCAATTCGCATGTTGGTATCAAATATACGTCCTAATTAGGATGTATTCGAGTCTTCACTAGTGCGCGCTCTTATCATATCTGTTTAAATATCATTGGTGTGAGTCACCAAGAATAAGACTGATAGAGTATGTGATTTTGATGACAACTGACACTTTGGATATCCATAGAAACTTCTAATACTACCAGCCCATAGAGTATCTAGAATAACAACACCACTATTCGTATAGCTTTTCGGCGATTTATCCGCCATTGTTGTTATCTCATGTACCTGTACCTACGGCAACTATATGGGAAAACAACAATGGCGGAGTCAGGTAAACAAGAAAAAATTACCGCAGCGCGGGCTCGAAATGCCATCTCCGTTATATTAACTCCATATACCAGCCCCAGTTCGCTAAGTTTTATCAAAAAAATATTGGTTTCAGCTATTAGTAGGTTCTTGGCGGGTAGGAAGTACATATTTCAAGGTAGCTTACACGTGGCTTTGCGTTATTGAGGAAAATAGCAGACTTATGGAAAATATGGTTTGTTTATCTTTATTAAATAAGAAATTGAGACAAGCCTGGAAACAGCGGTAGAAGACACCTACATACATAAGGCCTCCCGCACACAGGGGGATTTTTTTTTGCATTAGCAAAACGAACTATATTGACACCGTATGCCGGGGGCTTAATACAGCCTCACTGAGTGAATAACATTACAAAGTAAATATTGTTATTACAGTAACATGGACAGTCCATTCAGTACATGAGTTGCCATTACGAAAAAATTTTTTTTCCTACAAAAAAATTTAATGTTTTCGTCAACAAAACTGGCATTACGTAAAAGGACCCGCGTTCTGTTATTACGGTCATGTTTTGCGACTGAAAATGATATTCGCGCATTAATCTTCGCCGTTGGGTGGAAATACAAAAGTTACGACTGTCATTCATTTTAATTGGATTTGTTCCGCTGTGTTCCCGACTTAGACTCTACTTATTTACACGATAAAGCTGGCTGCACGACAATTACGGGCTTAACAAGAAAGGGTGTGCATACATCATCATCATCATCATCACGCCTGTATTCCCCGAAGGGGTAGGCAGAGGTGCACTGCAGTGCGCCCACACTTCGCCGATGTATTTTGGTCCCAATGTAATAGGGGGCGAGCCTATTGCCATTATACCGGGCACACAGGTTTCCTCACGATGTTTTCCGTCACCGTTTCTTAGCAAATGATAATCTCAGATGAAAATGAGATTCGCACATGGAACCCAGAGGTGCGAGCCGGGGATAGAACCTGCGCACTTTGATTGCAAAGCGTGCGTTCGACCATTCGGCTACCACTGCTGCTACACCACAGGGTGTGCAGTTGCAGATAATTTATATGGGAGCGTAGCAGATACCAATTAACAGGGGCGGTTATCATTATCATACATGTTGATTAGCCACTGCACATTCGTTCTGTTTAAGTCCGTAATTGTCAGGTAGTCGGCTTTATCGTGTGAATACAGCCTTATGTAAAATATTTTCTTTGAATAAACAAACAAAAGGACTACTAAAGTATTTTTTAGAAGTCTGCTTCTGATAGCTATCTTAAAAAATAATTAGTACACCTTACGGTTGTTTTTTTTAGTTAATTTATAAGTTTAGTTTTTCTATTTAATTTCAGTGAATAGGTATAAGTATCTAGTTAGTAGTTACGTATATTCTAGATTTAATTATAACCAAAAGTTTGCTTCCCAATAAGGCACACAAACTCTAGTAAATGAAGAGATTAGGTAGGTAAGTCTCACAATTAGACGAGTAATGATGTCCTGAAAGAAATCCGAAGTCCGAACTGAACGATGGAGGGTACATTATTAACAAGACTAATCCTGTCTGTATGTTAAGGCGATTGTATAAGTTACTAAATTGTAATAATAGGGGTAGGCAGAGGCGCACTACAGTGCACCCACACTTCGCCGATGTATTTTGGTCCCAATGTAATAGGGGGCGAGCCTATTACCAATATACCGGGCACATTCTCCCTCAATACGAGGAAGATTTGGGTCATAGACCACCACGCTGGTCCAGTACGGGTTGGTGAACTTCTTACGCCTTTCTATAGAAGTGCAGGTTTCTCACGATATTTTCATTCATCGTTCAGCAAGTGGTAATAATTATTAAAAATTACATTTGCACATCAAAATCATCTCAGAGGTGCGGGCCTGAGATTTGAACATGCACTCCTTATGCTGGAGACGGGTGTTCTACCGACGTGGCTACTTTATTTTATTGCATACTAAATTTTGTAAGTATAAAAATAAAAACAATATACATAAAATAAACGAATTAACAATGTTCACCTACTTACACAAGCTTAGATATATACCTAATAAAAAATAATATAATGTTCAGTTATTCAACTGCAATGTAATCAAGACAACAAAGAGTAAGTACAAATACCAACACAACCTTACTGTAACATCCCTTCATTTACCGCCATCTTGAATTATCTTCCACATAGATCTTCGCCTTAAGAGTAGTAATAACATTACCCGGGTAATCGTCGGTGCCGCCATTACAAATGATACCGGAACGGAAAGGGATGCCTTTATTTCTTCCATTTCCATTCAACGCTGGAGCTAGGGATGGGCAAACGTAGATGGATACGTATCCTGACGAATAGTGGACAAACAGATCTTGATCACTCTCATAGAGGTTATACAAATAGTTTTATTAATTTGTGTGTAGTCCTTGCGGTGTTTTTCTTCACCATTTTGTGAAGTGAAAATATTAGAATCGGTTTCCTCACGATGTTTTGCATTCCCAATTGCAATATAATTTTAACTTAGAAATACTCGTATATTTAAAAAAATAAATTTAATATAGTAGGTACGATATCAAAAAAATAATGTTTACAGACTTCCACCCCTGTAGTCACGTAACTACACAGGGCAACTGCAATGACGGAAGTCAATAAACGTTAAAAAAAATTGCCGCACGTCGGAGTCGATATATATCCGGTATATACAGGGTGTATCAGAAGTCCGAAATAATACATAGGGTACTTATACGGTAGCTCATATGTGGATGCTTAGCGAAGACAGTTTAAACGTAACTATCATAGTTTCTGAGTTATAATCCAAATCAAAAAAAAAATATTCGTGTAGGCCAAAAAGCACTTACAAATAGTCAGATTCTACCACCGGTTCGGAATGCTGCTTCCACTGAGAAGAGCCGGTAAGAAACTCAATTGTTACTCTTTTCAAAATGATAATTGCGAGTAATACATTCTCAGGAGCAGCAACGCCTTGACAGCGGACAGCACCTTTGCCACAATACTAGAGAAGAATTATACTCACGGCAGTCTAATATTAAATACAAATATAGTATTTACGCTTAGGAAGCTAGTACAGTAAGGTGCTTATAGACCTTTGATTATTTATCACATGTATCGTGTTCCGGCCCTTGGGTACATCCATAACCCTATTCCGCATTGTAAACTACACTTATGAAAGGGCGACTACCAATATTCACAAAACAGAACATTTTAACATTTTAACAGAGGACTCGAGATATTACGAGTTATAGAAATTGGCGACGAAGAAAAAGTTGAAAAAGCATGGTCGAATTTGGATGAATTTTTTATAACATTAAGTAGTATACCCGATTCTGATGCAAACGTCATAGTATTATTTCAGACTTCTGAAACACCCTGTATATCTCGATGGTTTATTTATGAATAAAAAATCTAATGCTGATTTTGATTCTATTTCCATTCTTCACAGAATACTGTCACCCGTACGAGCCGTTCAAGTGCCCCGTGGACGGTCACTGCATCTCGATCCAATACCTGTGTGACGGGGCCCCGGACTGCATCGACGGCTACGACGAAGACTCCAAGCTATGCACTGCTGGTGAGTACACATCCAAAGCTAGCAAGAATATAATTATCTCGAAGACTGAAGAGTTATGGTTACAGTCGTAAACGAGAAATTCCGGGTTCAATCATCGCCCTGGACATGACACTATTGATGTGAACCATTAAGATATACAACATAGATACCCTATCGCCTCTGGGCTGCGGCAATTTTTTTGACGTTTATCTGATGTCAGACGGACATTGCAGTTGCCCTATGTAGTTGTCATGTACAACAGCGCCCTTAGCATGACCGCGTAGACATAAGTTTTATCTCTTTCAACTGACAGATTTGTCGAGAAAATGACGTCACATGGAAATTTTTGCACTGGACATGGCTCGGTGTGACGTCATTTTCTCGCCGAAGCTGACAGTTGAAAGAGATAAAACTTATGTCTACACGGTTATGCTAGAGGGCCTGGTAACTAGAGTGGCGGATGTTAGATAAACGACAAAAAAATTGTCACAGAGCAATACGCAGGGCAGAGTTGTTAAGAGTTATCTAGTTACTCTAAGACGTGAATCCACCCCGCACTTGGTGAGATTCAAACGCCGTGCCTTAATGCTATACCCAAGCGCACAATCCACTAGGCTACGCTGACCGATGAACCCACCCCGCACTCTGGGGCGATAAAAGTAACGCGTCGAAATGTTTACCATTAACAAAACGAACTCTGTATCAATATGCATAAAGATTACATTTCTTTGGTAAAATCCACTCTCGCACGCGTCATAACTCGCTAGCCCCGTCAATGTCTTTGCGTCGAAGAATTGACTTTTTCTATGTGTCTATACAGTTCGTCTTGGTTTTGGCAATAAATGAATAGATATATTTTTCTAGTATTATAGGTTACCGTATGGTACCGATTCCAAATGGAAACCTATTGCTGGGTTACTTCAGACATTCTAAATTCCATCTGAGTGAGATGCTAAACTCGTCAAAAATAACCGTTGTCGCTAGCTACCGTACCGAAATATTTAAGTAATCGCTACAATTCAAACTGTCATAACAAGATAACGTAAAGCCCCCACACTGGAGTGTCAAAGGTAGCGCGCCAATACTGTTTTCCAATACTAAAACAAACTGTGGAAAAGCTCTTTCTTCAGTGGAATGTCATTGAAAGCGCGAGCGAATTTGGACGCCTGGTCTCGTGGTTATAGCACAGAAATTCATCAGTGTCAGTGTCATTCGTACGTCAGTGTCTACGTCGAGACCATCGAAATATATAATGGAGGGGCATCTATGTAGACTCCGACCTGTGGAATTTTTTTCTCACGTTTATCCGATATTGAAGTTTCGTCTATCACTTCACTTCACTTTAAAAAAAAAAAAAATATGGCCTCCATCGTATTTAGTCGATGATTTTGCCAACAACAGAGTATGTAAAAACACTTGGTCGGTGGATGGGTGAGACTTGACAAAACAATAAGATATAAAATTTTGAGGCGACTATTTACAGTTGAGAAAAGTTTCGTCTATGTAGTTGCCGTTTACTAAAATGGCAGATGTCAGATAAACGTCAAAAAGTTTGACGTTTGACGCGCCTATGGGCTCAGGGATTTAATAGGCTTTTGTTACAGAATACCTATTTTGTATGAAAACGTTCACACCAGCTGTCGGTTCACGGGACTCCTGTACCTACTAAAACCCACTTAAATATATTAAGACGGGAAAAGCCTTTTTTCTTTACGATGGAAGTACGCACTTTTATTACATCGTTTCGCGGATATTTGCCGACAGCCGCCATTAAATATGAATTAAACGATCAGTTTGAACGACCCGGATCACCAACTCCCGTATTAGTGGTTGGGGAACAGCTTCATGATCGAAATTTAGACAATCAACCAAATTGTCTTAGTCTCAGAATTATATTAAAAGAGGATCTTTTCCAAAAAACTTTTTTTTGAGCGTCGCTCAGCACTTTTCCATTGGCTTTTCCCTTATACAGCGTGTTTCAGAAGTCCGATATAATACTTAAGGTACATATAAGGTCCTTACCTCATATTATGTGGATGCTTAGTGAAGACAGTTAATATAGCTAAATATCATAGTTTCTAATTTATAGACCTTTGAGTATTTGTCACAGGTATCGTGTTCTGGCCTTTGGGTACATCCATAACCATAATCAATATTGTAAACTACACCTATGAGGGGCAACTACCAATATTCAAAAAACAGAACATGCAAATTTTTCAAGTTATAGAAATTGACATAGAGAAAAAAGTTGAAAAACATGGTCGATTTTCGATTAAATTTTTTAAACCATTCAGTTGTATGTCCGATACTGATGCAAACGTCAAAGTATTATTTCGGACTTCTGAAACATCCTGTAGTAATATACTCAGGATTTTCCTAAAATTTGAAAGGTTCACACGTCCAATTTTGTGTACGACTTTGCCGTCTAAACGACTAGTAAAGTAGATATTTTTACGGTCCGTTAACTCGTCGTTTTATAAAAGTACTTACTTTTATTAAGCCAGACCAGGTACAGGATCTTAAAAACTCCCTAGGTTTCTAGGCGCATAGGTTAATCAGTACCTAATCTGCCAAATCAGGCTTAAATCAACCTAAATTAGGTAGCTACATACTTATAAAAAACCGGCCAAGTGCGAGTCGGACTCGCAACCGAAGGGTTCCGTACCATTATCTATAAAAGCGGAAAAAACACTGTTGTATGGGAGCCCCCTTAAATATTTATTTTATTCTGTTTTTTTAGTATTTGTTGTTATAGCGGCAACAGAAATACATAATCTGTGAAAATTTCAACTCTCTAACTATCACGGTTCATGAGATACAGCCTGGTGACAGACGGACGGACGGACGGACGGACGGACAGCGAAGTCTTAGTAATAGGGTTCCCGTTTTACCCTTTGGGTACGGAACCCTAAAAAAGAAAATCCTAGCCGTTGTCATACGTAAATACTTTACAGCCCTTAGTTACTTACCTAACCGGGTTAAAATACTCGTAGGTCCACATACGCAATTCCCATTCACTTATACGCAGAAAGTAAACGATGTTATTAAATTTTAATAACGTTAAAAGCACAACTTTACCTAACACGTCCCAGATCCAATTCCCTTTGATACCGCTTCCATACATACATCAGTTATTTTCAAAGGGTTTTATAACAACTTGGAAAACTGCCAAATGATACTAGACAGCCGAGCTTTTTCTTTGACATTTAAAATAATAGCGTCTGGAGACTCATAGGCAGGTATATAGGGTCTCCAATTTCATATCTAAGAGTATAACATTTTAACAGGTACGAATATAAGGTACTTAGTGAAGTAATCAAGTTAAATATTAACGCACAAAGTAGATACTTAATTGACCATTAAGTCCATTACGCTAGCTAGTATGCATTATGATGATGGAAAATAGGCCCAATGGGAGTGAACTTTTAGTTTAGTGAAACATGTGCAGAAATTGCAATGAAGTCCTTAATATAATGTAGGTAGGTTCATACACGTCATAAGAGGTCGAAGCGTTTAGGGTGTATCCTTGGGGGCTCTGTAGAGTTAGTTAGTTTTATACTTAGATCATTGGTCTTCAAATAAGAACAATAAAATTCAGTATCATTTAAAAAATATCTATACCTATCTGCTTCCATTTTAATTATTAAAAGCGACTTAAACTGGTGGCACTCACAAAGAAAATTCATAATTAAGTAGGTACAAAGTTCTATTGGTAGAAGCAAATTTGAAACAAAGACGAGCGATTTGAAATTAAATCTATTGTTCTCGTAATGGATGGAAGTTGAAGGGTGAAATTAGGAGGGGGAGAAGTCGGTTTTGGGGATATTTTCAATATTTACCTAGGTACTTATGTCAGCAGATACTTATCTATTTACTTACATAAACACGGAAACACTAACAGTGTTTCATTTGTTGCGGAGCAGACACGGTCTACAGTGTACCTCAAACAGACACCGATCTCGCCGGCGAGGTCGAGGAACCCCCTCTTCCGCTCGTAGGTGCATCTTTGCACCTAGGAGCGCAGTCACTACCTCTCCCCTCACGGTAACTGCCCAAGCCGAGGTCGTGCCCTCTGTGGCGCCCATGAGCTAGTTGCCACCCCTTTCCGCCCTTAAGGCCCTGGTTGGAGTGCACTCTGCGCCCGCCACTCCTCCGGTAAAGCTGTAAAGGCCACCTCACGGCCAACAGCGTAGTCCATTCAAAAAAAAAAGAATACAGTGTACGTACGTACGTACCTATTTAGGTACATACTCGACCCGCTCGTTACAGCCAAATGATTCTGAGTTTTCCTGTTGAGGTAGCTGAAGTTATTTTGCACTTGGACTGTAGACCTACGTACTTATCCAGATAGCTCATATTTTTGATTTACCAAGAGTTACTAAGATAGCACGTGGTCAGAAAACCTTGTTAGCAAACAGAAGTTCCTAGCTTTAATACACGTGAAAAGGGATCTCAAGTATTTACCAAAGTAAATACTTAGATATGGGTAGTTACATAGGAAAAAAAAATCAGTACCTAGGTACCGATGTTTTTTCCTTAGATAAGTATTAACAGCATTCATTCACCGAAATATCTAACTATTTATGTCGTTAAATCTTTGGTGTACCTATTATAAAAGCGTGTACTAAGTACCTACCTAGCTAGTAGCTACCTATCTTGTATACGTAGGAATTAAAATACGATCCAAATTTCCATCTGAATCTTACATATAATAAAAAATATTTCCATCTTATCCCACGCAATCACCAGCAACCGCAAATAGCTACTTAGGGAAATACATTAGCATATATCACGTCAATTAGGTACCTACAATGCAAAAAGGAGCTACCAGGGAATACGGATTCTAAGTGCTTAGACAGATAAGACTGAAGTAGGTGCTTAGGATTACTTTATCATTTGTGACGACGAAATGGTCTTCTATCCAGGAATACAGTCTAAAATTCGTGTCTTTAAGTCTTATCTAGCCATGAGCTGTATTACCGAGAAATACCTTCCCTGACATCAAATAATGTGGATACACAATCTGTTATCTGTTACCGCTTTATAAATTACATTTTCCTTTACAGCCAAGAGACCGCCTGTTGAGGAGACGGCATCCTTCCTTCAATCGTTGCTGGCATCCCATGGACCCAATTACTTGGAAAAACTATTCGGTAGCAAAGCGCGAGATGCTTTGGAGCCGCTAGGTGGCGTTGAAAAAGTTGCAATTGCTCTTTCAGGTAATATTTCTAGGTTTTTATTGCCCACGTGGGATCTAAAAACGTTTTACGGCGACGGCGGATATTGCTAGTCGCTTTGAGAGAGCTTTTAGCAGATGATGTAGGTACGTCTCTAGGAAGTTTTGAAGTCGTAAATGTTATTGGCGCCCGACGTGTGACGTTCGTAAAATTTTGTAGGTAATCATAATTTTGAGATGCTAATGTAATTTGAATAGATACCTTTATTTCGAGACTAGTTCATTGAAGTTCTCTGAATCATATTTTAAAATTACCTACTAGTAGGGACTAAGATGTTTTTCAGATGTATACTATATTGGCGCCTGATTTGGGACTTATATATAATTGACTTGAATATTGATTGAGATGATACGATAATTTCAATAAGTATTCATCAAGGTAGCCAGTAAAGACTATATCTGGATCTATTTCTAAAATAACTAAAAATTTATGGGTACGAAGAAAATTGAAAATTCAACTCCCTTTTTCCAGAATCTCAAACAATCGAAGACTTCGGTGCTGCACTGCACTTGATGCGATCGGACCTGGAGCACCTGCGCTCGGTGTTCATGGCCGTTGAGAACGGCGACCTCGGGATGCTCAAGTCACTCGGAATCAAGGATTCGGAACTCGGCGACGTCAAGTTCTTCCTCGAGAAGCTGGTCAACACGGGTTTCCTCGACTGAATAGGACCGGAGTCTGCCTCTAATTACTACCACGTCGTCCAATTTGCCCCTATAAGTTCATCTTTCTACAGCTACCTTCCCTACGACTCCATTAAATATAGGAGAAAGTAACCTACCCCTCCTTTTCACTTCTATCCTGTGAGATTGTTGGAATGCTTGTGAATTCACTTCGAGAATTGAGAAATGATTTTGGATACAGACACAGCATCTACAACCGGCCACGTAGACTCGTCTGTCGCCAAAATTCATTTCTTTCCGGCTTTGTATAAATCGTTAGATAGACGAAAATGGAGTTAATTTATCACTAGGATAGGTATATTTTTGTAAACATCTAATGATTCGTTAGGTTATGAACAAAACATTGTTTTATAGTAATCTTCGCGAAGTTATTGAGGTCTAATACTCGCGTCTAACATCAAGTGTTGATTGTAAAGAGCTTGAGGTTGAGCTGTATTATGTCACACTTCATGTCGACCTCGATAACTGTCCTTTATAGAATGAGTGTGGTTGAATGTCGCCCCAAAAATGTATCCTTCCTTACTTGGACTATCAGAGGCGACTCCATTGAAACGTTAAGCGTCCATTCTAAGCGAGATATAAAGCTGAAAGGTTTATTCGAAAATAATATATCTTTAGATTAATACAAAAAATGAATCGTTGAAGAATGCATACGCTTTATATCTGGCTTTTGGAAAAATCCAGAATAGGACCACAGAGACATATCATTTTAAAATTAGATGTAGGTGAGAATACATATCATAGATTATAATCAGTAGCGGATAAAGTACAATTATTTTAATATGATCGATATTGTAGTGTATGGAACATTTTGTAGCTCCCCTTTTAGTAGATACCTACATAGGTACTTGCGTCATTGAAAAATAAATATTATCAAAATGAAATGCATAGCAAACGGTGCTGCACTCAAACTCAGAAACATATCAAAATTAATGTGATTATTAAATAAATGTTAGATTATTGTACGTTACTTATATAATACAGTAAGATTTAGAAAATTTTAGAATTTAGGTACATTCGGACCCATTATTCAAATTCTGTCATCTCATTGTTACCTCTTAACTTGTTATAAAACTTTTGTCAAATGCGGGCTATTAGACAACGAATTAATGTGTAATGTCTCATTATGAATGAGAAAACAAGGTAAGTACACGATGTAATATTGAGAATTACGCGACAGAGAGCATAGGTACCGACTTTTATTATATTGGCTGTTTATTTTTAATTGAATTAATAACTACTCGAACGGTGCGCTTTAATAGTAGACGTCATTGCTTGAAGGCTGGGAAGTGAATGACATCACAATGACTTTTTTTTAAATTTTGTGTTGCCATTTTTTTTAAAATAAATATTGATGTATTAAACACGCGGCCTGTATTTGTCAGAAGTTATACATTATCACAATAGATCTTCTTGTATCTTCAATCGCCAAACTTATACTCGATCCCAATGTTTCAGTGTGTACCTATCAGTAGGTTATATTCTATCTCCGTTAGATTTAAATATTTTAACTACATGTAGGTAGTTTTTAAGAATTTTTATGAATATCAGTCGTTCTAATGATAAACATAGATTATATTTTAACTTGCGTCGGATTTCTACTTATAATCTACAATCGGCGATCTTTAAGCTCTGTTAGATTATTCGTATTAAGTATAAATGGCTTATTGTTCTTAAATAACAAACCAATTAAATGAATTATCTTGAAATTGAGTTTTATTTTACGATAGACATCCCAAAAGTAACCGGCACAGCCTGGGACTCAATTCTCACATGATCTCGTCATCATCTATATTCGATATGGAGTGAAGAAGTAAAGGAGAGTTTCTGAGCATTGAAAAAGTGTCCGTCGCAATGTATTTATTTATTTATTTAATTAACCAACTTATATTTACACAATTATTCATATACATATAAGATAGAATGGTTAGTAATTTATTAATTAAATGTAAGTTTTAAGTATGACTATAAGTAAGAATAAGTGTAGTTAATAATATTAGCGTATAATACTGGGAGTGTCAATGGATTCTAGGTATTTGATAGATGAAGGAATTCCGGTCCAGTATGCGCAAATAGATCGTATAGATCAAACAAGAGTATGTTGTTGAGGAGTGTCAAGGCACGGTAGAGCGGGGTGGAGACGATGGCTGCGGTGTGTTGTTGTGTATTAAATAAGGGTGGCGCCACATTCGCATCAGGTGGCATTATTTTGAAAATGATAATATAGGGTAAAACCTCCAACTATTGGCACCTTATGTGCCTACTCGGGGAATATCACAACGTTTATGACCCGTTATTTCGCTAAAAAGTATATCAAATTATACTTACAAAATCCACTCGTTTAACTTAGTCATGAGAGCCAATAAATGGGGGGATGCCAACAGTAGATAGTGTTACGCTATTCATACCATACCCTTAGTCGACACCAGCGCCATTGTGGAAGGTTTTTGAACTGTTATGTATAGTATACAGCTGGACACTTTAAAAAAAAAAAATCCCCTAGGAGATGATTTTCCTATACTTCTACACTCCATAATAGTTGAGATACCTATGTCGGAAAAAAAACAAAAAACTACGACCAATTTGACGTTGGCCGTGAGGTGGCCTTTACAGCTTTACCGGAGGTTTTGTTTCGACAACTCGAACAGAGAAGATGCCGATCTCGAGAATTGCCCAGCTGCAGCATTGTTACACAAAAGTAAGTATTTAGGTATAGAAATCCAATCTAGGTACAAACCATTTGATAGCATGACCTTTTGACCGCCTGCAACGAAGGGCAGTTCGAATTGTCGATGACAAAAAGCTTACCGATCGGCTAGACCCTCTGGCGTTGCGTAGAGATGTAGGCTCTCTCTGCATTTTCTACCGCTTCTATCATGGTGAGTGTTCCGAGGAATTGTTCGGCATTATACCTGCCGCTGAATTCCACCATCGCACGGCTCGCCACAGACTGCATTACCATCCCCACCATCTGGATGAATGGCGTTCCAGTACAGTGCGATTTACCAGGAATTTTCTCCCTCTCACCACCAAATTGTGGAACGAACTTCCTGCAGCGGTGTTCCCGGGCAGATGCGACAAAGGTATCTTCAAGAAACGAGCATACTCATTCCTTAAAGGCCGGCAACGCACTTGCGATGCCCCTGGTTTTGCAGGTGTCCATGGCCGGCGTTGATCACTTACCATCAGGTGAAACGTCTGCTCGTTTGCCTCCCTATCTCATAAAAAAAGCATTTAAAAAAAAAAACTTCATTCAAAAAATGTCTGTAATTTTATCCTATAACGCAGGAATAATATATGTGACTGTGAGGCTTAGAATGACCGCGTAGACATACGTTATATCACTTTCAACTGTTAGTCGAGAAAATGACTAACAGAATTTCATTTTCTCGACTAACAGTTGAAAGAGATAAAACTTAAGTCTACGCTGTCATGCTAAGCCTATTTATTGGATAGAACAGAAAATAAGTAAATACTATGCGATTCAAATGAGAATAGTATCGACTTTGCGCCATAATGTGACGTGAAAAAACGAATTACGACTTTAAATAATTAAATATACTATTAAGACAATTCCCTACTAATTTAACTTTTTTATTTATATTTGATGTAGGTACTATTATTATTGATACGCAAATAAGTTTTTTGCAAACCATACTTTTGATATGACAGAGCTTATTGACATTCCTATTCTTATTTGGATCGCATAGTAGGTATCTACTAAATTAGAAGGTAGGTACTTCATCTGCAATTTGATTGCCAACCCATTTTAATCGGCTTCTGTCGACATTTATGGAAAGCCGCAATGTTTCATGGTTGCAAAAGAAAAAAGTTTGCATTTAAACATACCTAGATAATCGCCTGTCTGTAAGCACCTACATTTACTCAGTCTCAAATAATACACAGGTAGGTATTAGTGTAATGGTAAATTATAATATTTTATTCCTAATCGTACTAAGACACATTTAACTTAAATTCAAGAAAATACACTATTTAAGAATTTAACAAAAAGAACGTACATTTAAAGCTTTAAAACAGAAAAACATTATTCCACTGGTGCGCAAACTAAACTGAATTTGACAGGACTAAAGACCTGCTTTAATGCATACGGCTTTAGCTACTTAATTGATGAATATGTACTTGTAGCATGAGCGCCAAGACTAGTCTTATGTCAAAGTATATCTTTATTTTGTCTTATTCTCTCATATGTAATTAGACAGAGAGCATGCGAGCGAATTCGTGACAAAGGTCTTGTATTGATAGCACCACTGTTGGTATCAAACTGCACTAAATTAAGCGTATTGCCGTCCTTCGTGCAGCCTTAATGTGTGAGCAAGACAGCAATATTTTAAATACTGTCGAATACAGTTTAACTGTAGTTTGTAGACAACAGAATCAATATCCAGCTATGTAGGTAGTAAGGTATAATTAGTTAAAAATGGCAAATTATTGAATACCTAATTTATGCCTTCATTTACAGGTGTAGTCCGTAGTCTGAAATAATACTTGATCATTTGCATGAGCCGAGCGTCGGGTATATATCCTAATGGTATTAAAAAAAATTAAATTTGACAATTATATTTTTGCCAACAATTTTAAAAACTTGAAATATCTCGATTCGTATGCGAAATTTTCAAGTTCTTTACTGTCGATAATAGTGGTCGCCTCTGGTGGATGTAGTTTGCACTGTTTAGGGATGCACCCAAAGGTCACAACACGATACCTGTGACAAATATTCAAAGGTCTGTAACTCGGAAACTATGATAGTTACGTATAATATGTCTTCACTATGCATCTAGATATGCAGCTACCGTATATGTACCGAAAACATTATTTCTGACATCTGATACACCCTGTATAGATTTGAATCTGAACATACCTACATAGGTTTTACGCTTAAGTTCAATTTACTGAGTTGGTAGCCAAACGCAACAGTACAATATGTATAACTGTGATCTGCCGAAGCAAACAAATTCAAGGTCCTCGGTTCTGCTTAGTCTGGACTTAGTCTGGCGATATTTATATAAGTCACAGACAGTTCAGCTTATGAACCAGCGGAATTAATCTCATTAAACTATAGTGAAAATATGATTTATCTCACACAATCAAACATTAACAAGGAATGCCATTTATTAGGCGATAAGGCTATATTGCAAAACGAATAAATTCTATATAAATATCGCCAGATAACACATACTTATCGTATGGCTCCAAAGGAAACAAAGCTTGTATTATGAGTACCATACAATGGACTGGGGGCGATCCCAGCCACACAATAAACAGGGAAAAGTTCGGAAAGGCCATATCCGAAATGTGCCAGGGTTCAATGCCGCAACCGTCTGGCTCAGTGAGTCACGCGGCCTACGTACAAACCACGAGACCAGGCCCTGTAGCATGACCGCCTAGACATAAGATTTATCTCTTTCAACCGTCAGAAATATCGAGAAAATGCCGTCACACCGAGCCATGTCCAGTACAAAAAGTTGAATGTGACGTCATTTTCTCGACAAATCTGACACTTGAAAGAGATAAAACTTATGTCTACGCGGTCATGCTAAAGGGGCAAGAAGTTGTCAAATATCGGGAATTATCTTGTGAATATAGTTATTAAATCACCTCTTGTTACTTAACCGGTTGGTATTTACAGGATTACAAAATACAGGAACACTTAATCTAAAATCTTCAGTTATTTTGTACATACCGAGGGGTTAAAAGGCTTTTTGACTTGAGCGACATTACTATAGTTGTAGCATGTACGCCAAGACTAGACTATGTCACCAAATATATTGATTATATCTCTTTCCCTCGTATGGAAGACTAGCTGTGCCCGCGACTTCGCCCGCGTGGACTTTAGGGAGTTGCTTTTTCTAAAATTAAAGTAGCCTAAGTTACGCATTGGAACGTCAGCTATCTATCAGTGAAAGTCCCATTGAAATCGGTTCAGCCGTTTAGAAGTTTACCTCAAACAAACAAACAGACAGACAGACAAAAAAATTTAAAATTGCGTTTTAGTTATAGGTATCGTATATACTTTCATACGCATTTGGTAAAAAAGTGTTATTTTGATATTACAAACAGACACTCCAATTTTATTTATTTGTATAGATATAGATGTATAGAAGACAGAGAGCGACCGAGCCAATCCGTGACTGAGGTCTTGTCTTGACATGCGCGCTAACACCACAGGAGAGCATACTCATTCGACGCGGAAAAATTAGCTGATTTCAAATATGTATAAATACAGGGTGTTTCAGAAGTCCGAAATAATAATTTGACGTTTGCATCAGTATCGGGTATACAACCGAATGGTATAACATTTTTATTGAAATACGACCATTATTTTCCCACGTTTTTTTCGTCGCCAATTTCTAGAACTCGTAATATCTCGAGACCTATGTTAAATTTTCATGATCTGTTTTGTGAATATTGGTGGCCGCCCTTCGTAAATGTAGTTTACACTGCTTGATAGGTTCACAAATGTACCCAAGGGCCAGAAAACGATACTTGTGAGAAATATTCAAATGTCTTTAACTCAGAAACTATGATAGATAGGTATAAACTGTCTTGACCACATATGAGCTACCGTATATGTACCCAAAGTATTATTTCGGACTTCTGATACACACTGTATATATCGCCTTAAAGTGTCGCTTAAGTCAAAAAGCCTTTCACCCCACGTTATTATCTTTTACATGAAATATTGTAGCAATATATATCGCATAATAACCACATGACCAAAAAGGCATAAACCAAATCAAACAATCATATAGAACTTTTAATATAGTAATCTTATTTTTAACTATAATTATATCAATATTTAAAAGCAATTTACCCAATTTAAAGGTACTACAATGGGAAACAGAATAACCTTTATTTGGTGTGTCATAATAACTAAAATCATTTGCACGACGATTTCTCTCTAGTTGGGTTCGTATGTAAAATTATTACTTAATTAATATTAACACCTATATCCTCATTGTTATAGAGTCCATGTGGAATACTTATCTTTGTAAAAAGTTCTTTATTACAAACAAATATGATACAAATTTAATCGTGTCACGCGATATCAATGATATCGATTCTGTTGATACCCAACTAAACCAAGCATATTGCCGTCCTTCTTACTGCCGTGATGTATGATCAAGACAGCAATATTTTTATTGCAGTCAAATATGGTTAAGTTGTATTTTGTTTGCAACAGAATTATGTAACATCAATCTCTATGTATTACTGGCAGGCACATGGAGATATTATAACGAAGATGGCATTTCGAGCCCGCGCTGCGGTAATTTTTTATCTGACTCCGCCATTGTTGTTTTCCCATATAGTTGCCGTATACTACAGGTACATGAGATAACAACAATGTCAGTAAAATCACCGCAGAGCTATACGAAGAGTGGAGTCGGGTACTTTAGATACTCTATGAGCAGGCAGAATAAATTGAGATATTATTCCTATCTGTGAGAGGTCTATATTCTACTCAACACGGCTGTTACGAATGCCAGCACAAGATTTACGTCACGTATTATCTCGCACCGAATCGCTTTCAAACTTTTAAAATTCATAGGAGAATGATGAAGATTGACATAAAGCACATTTGGTCTAAAATGTTGTTTATAGTTCACTCAGTTTGTCCACTTTTAAGTGGTAGGCGGGATCATGTGAACTAGATTCAATAGTACCATCAAATTTACGATTAAATAAATTTAAATCATTATTTCTTTCCTTTCTTCTTGGTTCCTTTCTCCGCCCTCATCTGGTCTTCTTCATCCATTTTGTTGTAATGCGACTGTATGTGCGCCAATAGTTTCTTTTCCCTCGAGAAGGCTTCTCCGCACATATTACAAGAATACTTATCTTTGTCTTTATTTTCAAGGGCCTTTTTTACTGTTGATGTAGAAGTTGAAATTTGTGATTCCTGAATGATATTATGTGTTGGTAACACATATGATGGCTGTAATAGTGGATCAACATTGATGAATGTGAAAAATCCAGGGTCTTTTGGTGGTGCAACGTCTTCTAGAGTTACCGTGAATGGCTCTTTCGTTGCTGAATCGCTACTTGTCTGAGGTTTGGATTTTTTAGATTTTTTTTTGGGTACTTCAACAGCAGGCTGCTCTTTTGTTGATATCAGTAGTTTACTTGGATTACCGGTTTGTACTATTGTGTAAGACTGTTTCTTCACAGCAGGAGTCGTAAATGCCTTGGGTTCAACTGTGTGAGTTTGGAAAAGTCCTACAGGATAAGGCTTACGTTGTAAGTCGACATCGTCCGTCGGTTTATTATTGGAAACCTCATATGGCTTTACTTCGGGTGATTTGACAGGTTCATCTGAGATTTTTCTTTTTCGTGTATTTTTTTTTTCTTCACTTGCAGGCTGTACTGTACTGCTGCCGTGCTGTACTGTACTGCTGCTGTGCTGTACTGTACTGCTGCTGTGCTGTACTGTACTGCTGCTGTGTTGTACTGTGGTGGAATCTTTCTCTTCGACCAATGAGAATGTGTTATTAGGGCCAGGGACCAGCTTGTAGCGACCATTCAAACTCGGCAATGTAGGAAAGACTACAGATGGCTCCGAGTTTGATGAACTTGATGTACTGGATTCCTGGGAATTAGAATTAGAGTCTTTTTGTGATGTCTCTGGATTTGAATGATTAAATTTTTTCATCTTACTTGCTGGACCAATTCTTGGTTTCGGTTTAACTTCTGGAATTGGCTTAATTGGTTCATTACATTTAATATCATCAACATTACTTTGGATTTTATTGCTCTCAGGTTTGGAATTCGTTGCAACAACTGTTTTCTTCAGGTTTGTAGCCATTTTGATATACTTAACGGTGGGCACTCTAGGAGGTTCTGGTGTTGGTATGATTCTTGGAAAATCTATTTTGGGTAAGCCATTTTTGGCACAGTTATGTGATTCAACAACCTCCTTCTTGACGAAGTTTCTGTTACATAGCCTGCATTGAAACAGGATACCTACACCAGTCACTTTAATCATGCTGACATGATCCATAATATTGAATGGCTTCTCTGCTTGCTCTTGAGAGTCCTCTTTCTTACGTTCTTTATTACTGTCAATGTCATTTGTGTCATCAACATCAAAACTTAATTTATTAATTAAGTTAATACTCTTTTGTTTTACTGTTGTTTGCTTCTCATCAATGCTTAAATTAGAGTTAGCCACGCACCTACTCAAATTAGCAGTGTAACTAGAATTCGAGCCACCAGAGTTCCTAGTATTTAATTTAGCAGAGTTGCTAGCATTTGAGTTAACTGCATCTACCTTATTGGAACGTGTTTGTCTAGGTAATTGGGGTGTTTCATTTTCCAACATTTCACATGTTTCTGGATCATTGTGGATTTTTGCCGGGATCAGATTTTTGACTTCTTTTTTCAGTGGCTCAACATTCATTTTACTATTACGTTTGAAAGGAGCAATGTGAACGGGTTTCTTATCTTCCTCGGGCAGTATTTTAAATGGAATATCTTTTATTCCTTCCATTGCTTTTTTAATCAGGGCATCGCATATATCATCGTTAGATATGTTCGATTTAGTAAGTTTCTCCTCCCACAGAGCTCGTGTTTTTGTTTTAGTTGCTGGTGGGTTGGCATTTCCTAACGCTATTCTCAAGTTTTCTTGAGTTTTAATACATTTCTGTATAAACTCATAGAGTTCTTCCACTTTAGCTGAGCAGCGGAAGCAGATTTTGTGCGGTAAGTCATCATTTTCTGCAATCTGAAAAGTGGAAATAAGACAAAATTTAACTTTTGAGGTGGTGCAAGTAACATGCATTTGTGATACAAGCAGATATTAAAGCTGCAATATTAATTAGAAATAAAGATAAAACATACAGTATGTAATTATAATAAAGATTGGGCACTAATTAATTACAATAATAATTAATTACACTAATTATCTTGTTGGTTATTTTATTCGCATCAATCCACACTAAACTAAAACACTTTATTAATAACTTTTTGAGCCATAAATTCCATATCCATAAAGAAAGACTGCATATGACACCATTGTAAATGGTTTGTAGAGAGATTACATTGCAACCAAATAGAGAAACTAAATTTGACAGTACACAAAATATCACAGAGATGCTCATACATTTCGTTCGACCATGAAAAGAAGTACAATACGTCGTCATGTTAAGCCTAGTTTAGCGTCGTGCCAACCAAATATGCAACATTGACACTTTTAATTAGACTATGACTCCGATAAAGTAATGATGCCCCATACATACCCCGAACGGCATCAATTCCTCAATCTTCTTGGCCGTAATTTTATCAGCATCGAAAATGTTAAGAAACGGGCCGTCTTTGCTCTCGCACAGCCTGCAGAGTTTGACGAACAACGACTGATTCGCAGAATTGTACGCAGCGGCAATCACTTCGTTATTTATCACATCTGCTATTACATCGCTAACACTGGCCGTCGATGGCTTAGCTGCAGATTTCCCTTTGGTTTTGACTTTCTTCTTAGCCATTTTGTTAAGACGAAATGTCTTGTCGCGATCCTCTTCGCTTTTCTGGATTAGTATGTGACAATGAAATTTATTTTGTAAATAGAAACACGACTATCCAAACGCGTATCAACTTTTATAGATACGAAATATGTACATTCATTTCAAGAAATGGATATCCACAAGTTGTAAAGAAAGAACAACACGGCCAAAGAGAATACAACACACAACACGAACATGGCTTGGCTGATCAAAATAAATGTCAATGTCAAAAAAATCATGCTCTTCTTTTACGATAATATTAATTCCTCATATCAAATATCCTAATAAATATCTTCTTCTTCTTTTTTTACGAAATGAGTGAAATGATGATATTTTGATGGAATAAGATGAGGAATGCCTGCACCTGCGATATGCGGTATTTATGGCAATGTCGAGTAATTATAGCAAGGACAAATTCAATAAATACACATTATAAATAAAAATGGATGGTGACAGTGATAAAGATGGCGGATGAATCCCTAATAAATATCATAATTTCATTTCATTCATTTCGTAAATAAAGAAGAAGAAGATGAGAAATGTGGTTGGTAATCTGGTTGGTAGTCTGCCACATTTTTATTTTTCTCAAAGAAATAAAATTAGTTTTTAATATTATGTATGTACCACTAAAAATATCAGAGTATCTTTTTATTTCTCAGGACTTTCCCATAGCAAATTCACATCTCGGGGCGTCGAGAGTCGTCACTCAATGTAGATTTTCAAGCAAAATACCAATGATATTCTCATTGCAAAATACTGATAAAATAATTGGAATTAAAACTTATTGGTACTCAGCAAGTCTGCCCATCTTTGCTGGTGTATGGTAAGTTTTATTGATTGATTTGGAAATTTCCGTATTTTTGTTTATAGCAATCTCCAATCAAAATTCAAATGG
Organism: Ptilodon capucinus; assembly: GCA_914767695.1. Taxonomy (NCBI): domain Eukaryota; kingdom Metazoa; phylum Arthropoda; class Insecta; order Lepidoptera; family Notodontidae; genus Ptilodon; species Ptilodon capucinus. Next base: position 1,143,112 of record OU611828.1, read on the forward strand.
TCTGCGTCCGCCATCTTGAATTTAGTATTCTGCCAGTCGGGGGGGCGGTGACATATTTTTACCCGTCATCGTTATAATTTTGTGAATTTGTTGAAAAAAGCGAGAATAAGTGTCGTTACATCGTGTATATAGTATAAGTTAGGACTGAACGTGATAATGGCGGGTCAGACTATAAACGATAGGCTGTTAGCCGCCCGTCACAGCATCGCCGGGCAGGGACTAGCCAAATCCGTTTGCAAGGCGACCACTGAAGAAATGATTGCACCCAAAAAGAAACATTTAGATTGTAAGTACTGTTATGGTAGATAATATTGTATTATGATAGTCCGATAAGCAAGAGAATCGAGGGTTTTTTTCGTTCGATACCTCTTCGTGACGATGTCGCCACATCGATTTGAGGAATGGTCGATATCATTTTCTGTGATGCCTGCCTATTGAATGTGAGCCGTGACGACCGCATCCAAGTTCATTCAACGTGTAGTCTTCGCATTAAAACAATAACTAGATAAAGGCCATTGAATCCACGATAAAAATGTCGCAACTTTTTACATAATATATTTTTTCACACGTTCGTAAGGCTCAACACACATTGCTTCAGTTATGTCATGGTGTATGTAATTATTGAAACGTGAAGAAACTACCTGCACATTGATATTAAATGTAAGAACATATACTTAAGTGATTCCAATATGATTTTTACAATGTCTGATGACTTACCATCCCACTGCTTTGTTGGTTCAGTGGTCGAAAACGCGACCTGTTAGTTAGGTAGTCCTGGGTTTGATCCTTGGTTATATATATTGATCTTTAGACAGTTATTATGTTTATTTAAAAAAATCTATGCAGATAGAAGACTAGTCCCCAAATGTGTACATTCTTTTTAGCCAAGTAGGTACTTTGTAAATTTGATTAAATTATATCTCCATCAATATCTAGGTAAAATGATCTGATAATATGTTTGATCTCTTTAACCTATAGGCTATCTCAATTATATTGCGTCCCAAAATGTAGTGTAGTGTAGTGCAATGTAGCCTTCATATTTTGTTCAATAGTGCATTTATTTTTATAATACCCTACCCATAGGTATGCACCTAAATGAGAAACTATAAATGTCATTGTTCAATATTAAATTAGGCAAAAATGTATAGAAACTTTTATTAATTTAAGGGTTAGTTCCTTGTTGGTGTATCTGATGAAGTTTTTGCCCATCTGCTTTGATCCAGTGCAGCTGTATCCAGTCCTGTATCTCCACAAACAACATGACATCAACCTGATCTTTTATCTTCTACCTTATTTTACGAAATTAAATTAATTAAGTAGGTACCTATGATGGAATAAGATAAGGAATGACTGTCAGTGTAATCAGCAAGTGTTCTGTCAGTGTCAATTAATTACTATTTCCAATAATTTTATAGAAATTTACTTATAGTTACAGTTCCTATACAAACCACTGCTCCAATGCATTGTAATTATTTCTACTACTACTGTCCTTTTAATGTCCCACTGCTGGGCACGGGCCTCCCCTCAATGCGAGGGGGATTCGGGCCATAGTCCACCACGCTGGCCCAGTGTGGGTTGGCAGACTTCACACATCTATCGAAAACTAGACAAGTTCCCTCAGACGTGCAGGTTTCCTCATGATGTTTTCCTTCACCATTTCAAGCCACCATAGCAAGTGATAATCTCGGATGAAAATGAGATTCGCACATAAATCCCAGAGGTGCGAGCCGGGGGTTTGTACCTGCACACTTTGACTTGCAAGGCCCACTCGGCTATCACTGCTTTACTCGGCTACCATGGCTACGGCTATTATTTAGTTAGAGTAAATTTATGCAAAAGAAATGGGTTGAATTGAGAACCTCTTAATTTGAAGTCAGTCAAAGAGAACACATATCATGATATTGAGGGCTGGAAGGCTATTTGACTTAAGCAAAATATATACATATTATGTATTTGGAATCAGTCAACTTTTCTGCGTCGAACGAGTATGCTCTCCTGCTCTCCTGTAAAGTTTAAAAAAAGTCCCTTAAGTCAAAAAACCTTTCACCCCTCGATATTATAATATAAATTCTTTTCCTATTTTCTAATTCAATAATTTCATCAACATTTAGCATACTAAGATTTAGAATGACTTAGTTTCCCATCATATATGGTGCATTGAATGCTAAAATCAAGAATATTAAAGTTAGATTTAAAACTTAGAATTTATAATTGGAACGACGACAACGCTTATACTATTGGTATAGGGGACAGTCCCAGTTACACCCAGAATAAAATGACGCTGAAAATACTTTTCAGAAATTCACCGCTGTTGTCATACCTAATACTTATGAATTAACGCCATGTTAACTCGCTCGCCCCAGAACTCACTGGAAGGATCATGGCTAATCACGAAAATTAATGGAGGGTACTTAGATACATAAAGATTGATTTTTTGAAGCAAAAGACACGTTTCATCGATGACATTTCGTTGAAAAACGAGCTTTTCCTGTGTGTTAATACGGTTCATTTTGGCATTTGCAAAAATTGGTTGCACGAATTTTGAGTCATGAGCGCAGGGCTTAAATATACGCCCTAAGTACGTGTTTGTACTGCCCAGGATTCCCTCTTCAAATGAGTCAGACTTTATTGATGGCAAGAACTGCATTCGCGCATAAATGGGGTGGAAGTATTAATCAGTAACTTGCAACTTATTCCCCTCCGTTGATACTGGAAACTTGATTCATATAATAAAATTGCGAGGGAATATTAATACCATAATTCACTTGCTACTTCAAATGCGTTCGATTCTTAAAAACCTTATATTTTTTGCCAATACCAAAACATACTGTATTAACTTATAAAAAACGCTCATTCTTCAACGACATATCATTGGCAGCGTGTTCGCGTGACCTTTATCACAGGAATTCTATCTTTATGTACATTGTGTCAGAGTTCGTTTTGGTAAACATTTTGCCGGGCACGTGTGTGCCTGGGGCTTAAAGATTAAATATTCCAGCAAGAATTGAAGGTAGTCGATAAGTTAAATCTGTTCTAAGTCGATATACTCTTGACAGAGTGGTTTTATCTTTGAAAATACGTGTGGGTAGGCGGCGACGTTAATCCTTCCTCACTACCGCCGTTCTGGATATACAAAGTAAGGCAGACAGTGTAAGGCACCACTTATCACGGCCTTAGTATCTTCCGCGTCATCCCGTGCCGTCGACGATCCTGTTTTATTCAAAGCGCTCCATAGAAAGCTTTTATTCAAAGCGCGTGGCCAAAAAAGTCACCTACCCATCTTAAAAAGTTTGTTGATACTTTTTTAGGATTCCGTATCTCATAAGGAAAAAAAGGAGCCTCTGTGAGAATCACTTCGTTGTCCGTCTGTCTCTCTGTCAACACCCTTTTCTCAAAACGTCGTTTTTGCAGCATATTTGGACTCGCAAGGAAATGAAAACCTATAGGATACTTGTACTTCCCGTTGACCTGGAATCATTAAATTTCTCAAGAAGCAATGTCTTACAGCACAGTGAAGGGAAAAACTGTATATTTATAGTTACATCACCATTTTTTTTTATTCTTCGTTACTCGTTTCACGCGATGGATAAAGTATTGACATAACTTACAAGTTTATATGGAACCCTCGATTTTTTTTCCATCAAAGGGTGATATGGCCTGATATAGTACACATCTGGTTGGAAACAAAAAGTCTGTTAATTGTTGTGATTGGCGTGAAATACGATAAACGCAACAGGGCCATTTCCTGTACTGTTGTGAGTGACTATCATATCGTATTGTCGCGATGTCTGCTCTCCGCGCTCGATGAGAAATTTGAGATGCCTTTTAGGGTAGATGGTTAGCTATTATTTTGATACGAATTGTACTGAAAATCTTTCGATTTATTTATTCAGCGACCTCTTTGAAATTATAAAGTTATACAGGCCAAACAAGTGTCAAGGCTAAACCTCTGTTACGCGTTCACACGCTCGCTCTCTGTCTTATTTCATACGAGAGAAAGAGACAAAATCAACATATTCTGTTACGTAAGTCAAGTCTTGGTGCACATGCTACAACTAATGGTAACTTGCTGTACTTAAAGGAAATTTTAGCTTTAGTTAAACCTACCTTTTTTCATGCTTTTCTAATAATTTATTATTTAAAAGTTGATTGTGAACATTTTGAATGAAATTGTGTTTATCAAGTTTAAGCTGCACCTGTGCCTTTCAGCATGAATTTCATGTACAACTCTCCATATATCTGAATTTAGCAACGATACGAAGTAAATCTTCGAAGATTAAGCCACGGGCCGGACAGGAGCACGAGCGTCTAGACACGCGCGTATATATTCCTATCTAACTAACTATAGCCCTTTTAACGTCCCACTGCTGGGCACGGGCCTCCCCTCACTGCGAGGGGGATTCAGGCCATAGTCCACCACGCTGGCCCAGTGCGGGTTGGCAAACTTCACACATATATCGAGAACTAGTCGAGTTCCCTCAGACGTGCAGGTTTCCTCACGATATTTTTTCCTTCACTGTTACCTCACGATATGTTTTCCTTCACCGTTTCATAGCAAGTGTTAATGACACTTCGTTGAAGAACGAGCGTTGCATATGAGTTAATACAGTTCGTTTTAATATTATCGGAACGCGCATCTTGACGCCCCTGTGTGTCCGGGGCTTTATGCAGTTGTATAACACAATTATTACTACAGTTACTATCTCCATCCGTTGCGTTATTTATCTCTACGGATGCATTCTATCGTATGGTTCGGTTAGAATAATGAAGGATGCTTCATTGAAATGCATTGATTAGTTTTGTAAAATGTTTATACATCAAGGTATATACGGTCTTTAAGTAAACTTCGTGACATTTATAGGAAGCGAGATATTTATGATTGGTTACCATACAATGGTATGTTTTATAGTATGATCCAGAATCATTCTTCAACATACTATAAATTTTACTCTTTGCCAATACATATAAATAAAGTCTGAATATCTGGGGAAAAGCCAAGCGACTAAATTACCCGAGTCAGCAGTGACACTTCGCTGTAAAGTGTTCTTCTTCGACGAGTTCAAACAGTTTTGGTATTGGTTAAAAATAGGTCGCGCGTGTTTTGACGCGCCCATAAGCGTAGGGCCCAATTTGTCGCGTGTTATTGATTCGTTATGGCCAGTCAAGCTAAGCTATATCAATACGTTGAGCACCGCTCGGGATGTACCAATACGTCCCATAAAAATAGAAAATCAATTCGAGGTCAAATAATTTATTCTGTATAGGCCCATGGGGGCACTTACAAATTGTCAAGTTATTTTTAGGGTTCCGTACCCCAAAGGGTAAAACGGGAACCCTATTACTGAGACTTCGCTGTCCGTCCGTCCGTCCGTCTGTCACCAGGCTGTATCTCATGAACCGTGACAGCTAGAGACTTGAAATTTTCACAGATGATGTATTTCTGTTGCCGCTATAACAACAAATACTAAAAAACAGAATAAAATAAATATTTAAGGGGCTCCCATACAATAAACGTGATTTTTTTGCCGTTTTTATAGATAATGGTACGGAACCCTTCGCGCGCGAGTCCGACTCGCACTTGGCTGGTTTTTATTTTATTTTATGCTACTACCGAATCGAAACGCGACCTCAACTGAGAAGATCCGGCAATTATTATCTACTATGCAGGGCTCGTCAGGTTAATAGTACCAAATTAACTTTAAACGAATTTTGTTTAAAATTTTATTATTTTTGTACGTTAATCAAGAACGGTATCCTGGTTATTTTTCCTTGAATTTTTCGATTATGTAGCCGGTAAAGTAACGTGTAAGTTAATATTACCTACAAAAACAATTCGCGGAAAATGAACCTCATAGGAATCGTAAGGAATCTCGCTTATAAAATCTCTCGATAAAGCGGCGACCATGCGAACCACTGTTCATAAAAAAAAACGTAGCCGTCGCGGGACGACTGGCAGATGTGAAACATTATGTTATTTAGAGTAGAGAGAGAGAAGCGTCGTAGCGGCGAGTGAGCGGAGTCAGCCGGTGGGCGGAGTCTAAGCGGGGGAAAGAACCGAGGAGCCACAGACCTGCTCGAAGTTTTCGCATCATGGCATCGCGGCATCAACAGTTCCTCTCACTCGCCAAGCGCGCCATCAGATGTCTCACATCTAAATATTTCTGAGTTGTTTAACTGCCCACTGCTCTGAAGTTACCACGCACATATGACGACAGCTTGGACAGTGGTTGAAGCGTGGGCCGCTCGGCTCACTGAATCAGGTGGTTGCGGTTTCGATTCCCGCTAGTGACTAATTTCGGAAATTAACTTTTCAGAATTTGCCCTAGTCTAAATGTAACTGGCATCGCCCCCAGTCCTTGTACAAACTGTGCTTAGTTTGGAATGCGTTCAGAATTAATATGCGTTATTCGCTGCAGTCGAAATTATCATGTCAAACCGCGATAATACAGCTGGCCTGTAGTCTAACACGGTATGATTCAATTAAACGCGTTTCAGATCCCAAACTTTTTCGTTACACAATGGTTTCCATTAACGGGTCAAGTTCGAACATAATGATTTTGTTACGCTGTACAGTGCGACCTTCTGCTGCTTCGTAACTGCCTCGTTTTCTACACCCGTTACACGTTAAAGCACTGAAATTAGAATTCATAGGTTCGTGCTTTCGTCTTCCGAAAAAAAATTCAATTCTTCAGGTTAAAATACAATTATGACTACCACTTCCTGAATAAACGGTGAAAGCAAACGTTCTGAGGACTCCTGTGCGTCTTTAAAAATGCGTGTAAAGTTCACCAACTCAAACTGGGCCAGCGTGTTCGATAGCCCGAATCTCTCCCATTGAGGGGAATGTGCCCGGTATAATGGCATTAGGCTTGCCTCTATTACAATTTGGACCAGGAATCTTCGGTAAAGTATGACTGCATCACCTCCCTATTTCTTCGGGGAATGTAGGATGGTGTCTTCAGATTCATCGTGTTCATTTCATATTTTAATATCCATGTCGGTATCACATTTTGCATTACAATTTGCTTTTTTTTCTTGCGACCTTTATAATATTAATTGTAACTTCAAGGTTTACGGATAATAAAGCGTTATTGTACAGAAAAAAAATAAACCTGTGACTTCAGCTGCTGCGTACACTGTAGGTGGGACAGGCAACAGTTGACAGAAATTCTCGCGAGCTACAAAATGAGGGAACAGCCTGTCTTGCAGCAATGTTTTAATATTACTTTCAGTTTGTGACAGTTGAGTCGGTACAAAATCTATCAAAAATTTACATTACGGAAACAATAATACTTGAAGAGGTGGTGGTCAGTGCCGGATTAAGGCAACTTGATGCCCTAAGCAATCTTCCCCTGTCGCCCCCCCTATCCTTAAGCGAACCACAAAGAATTAATTGAAAAAAAATGTGAATACGTATCGTAGGTAGAATATGTATGTTTTGTTCCGTCTGTCCTTATCCCATGCTAGGTGAGGTCGGCACAACATAATTTTACATTTTGTCCTAGGATTATGAAATTGCTTTAACTTTCGTGTGCTCGTTTTTTTTTTCTCGGTCGTCTCTGGTGCCCCCCTAGACGGGATGCCCTAAACAATTGCTTAAATAGCTTATAGGCTAATCAATGACTGGTGGTGGTAAAGCCCCTGCCATTCATAAGAAATATTGAGGTTTTCAAATTACTAGACGTTGGTATATCTATTAAAAGAGATTTATCTTCTCTCATAAGTTAAGAGTGTCTGAAAATAGGTCACAACGCTCACAGGAAAAGCAAGACTTGTGCTTGCATTCAAACAACTCGACATAATTTTCAGAGCTTTGTGTTCTCCTTAGAGGTTTTATTTAAATAAATATCGCCGTACAACAACATACTCATCTTATGATCACGAACTAAGCAAAGATTGTACTATGGGTACCATGCATTAGACTGGGGGCGATCCCAGTTACACCCAGACCACGGCAGATTGCGAAAAGGCCATTTTAAAGGGCACACGCAAATAACAGGGAATATCACAAATTATTGCATGCGTTGATCTCAATAAATTTAATATACTTTTAAACTTTCAAAGTTAAACTATTCCGCCATCTTGGATGATCCGCTATATTGGAATTAGAATGACAGCACATAGCTAAGCATGCATTGTCAACCAAAATATGCGTGTATGCCAAATTTTAGCTCAATCGGTTAAAGATAACTGATTTAAAATTCAGTTGCAAGATTCCACCCGGACATACATTGCAAGTTAATATTACTACTACAACAGCCATTTTAACGTCCCACTGCTGTGCACGGGCCTCCCCTCAATGCGAGGGAGATTCAGGCCATAGTCCACCACGCTGGCCCGGTGCAGAACTAATCAAGTCCCCTCAGACGTGCAGATTTCCTCACGATGTTTTCCTTCACCGTTTCATAGCAAGTGGTGCTAGCCGGGGTTTGCACCTGCACACTTTGATTGCAAGGCGTGCGTTCGACCACTCGGCTACCACTGCTACAATTAATATAGAGCTTGTAAAATGCCTGTGTGTATGTAAAAATGTGTAAATGTTACCTTATTTAATAGAAAATCACGTTGAGGGCAGGTCAGGGTCAGCGAAAGAATCGATAATTATCATATCACTAGAATTACGTCATCGGATCCGTAACATTCCGTAGTAAGCAGCAATACTTGACTCCAGATTATGACTCACGCGTCGTTAAAGTCCCCGGCATATGTTATGATTTAAGCCCTGGAACACTGGGGCGGTTAGACGCACGCGTTAATTTTGTTGTTACCAAAACAAACTCTGTGTATACTTAACATAAAGAATTGAATATCTGTGGTAGAAGGCACGTGAAAACGCGTCCGAATTCGCTCGTGCATTTAAAGACTTTTCGTTGTAGAATGAACTTTATCTATAATTCAATATAGTTCGATTTATTAATGATAATCATTTTGACGCGCCAACTTAACGCCTCAATGTGCCCAGGGCTTTTGTTGGATAAATGTACAATCACCCGGATGTCATTTTGAGTTACATAATTTGTAAAATCCCCAATAGGATGATCATTGTTGGCCTAGTCGCCCGCTACCAAAGGTCAGACTCAAGCAGGTCGCTAATTGACGAGGTTTGAAATAACTACTTTTTTGGCAAACCAACCTGTTATACCAACTAATATTGTGCGAATGATGCAATAAGTCTTTTTATTGTTTACAAATATATTTTTTTAGGGTTCCGTACCCAAAAGGTAAAACAGGAACCCTATTACTAAGACTTCGCTGTCCGTCCGTCCGTCTGTCACCAGGCTGTATCTCATAAACCGTGATAACTAGAAAGTTGACATTTTCACAGATGATGTATATCTGTTGCCGCTATAACAACAAAATGCGCAAAACGCTATAACGCGAAACAACAGAATAAAATGAATATTTAAGAGGACTCCCATACAACAAACGTGATATTTTAGCCATTTTTATAGATAATGGTACGGAACCCTTCGTGAGCGAGTCCGACTCGCACTTGGCCGGTTTTTTTCTATACAATGTTTAATTCAAAGTAATGTTCTGTTGTATTTCCTCTTTTGTGTCCGAAGTATAATAAACATTTTAGTCAAAGTATAGTACGCGGTGGATCTTAATGATTATTGGATTGTATTTACCCTTGGATACGTGATAATTATAGAATTCTAAATGAGTATTTTGAATATATAATTGTTATTCCATTCTGTTTTGGTCACAGTGTTAATACACTTACATTATTTGTAGGTAATAAGTATTGCTTATTTACCTTTCGATGGCCTCGAACCTCGATACAAAATTTTCGCAATCGTCATATCGCAAACACAACGCAGTGACGATTTTAATCAAAACGTATTATCGGTTATCTTCATAGCCCCAAATTGTTTTTTTTTCATATTTCTTCTAGCTCCTAGTCTATATGTATGCCGATGGTCTAAGTATTTTATGAATTCTAGTAATACCTATCTGAACTGTTCCAGACGACGTATTTGTCCAGTGGTAGGTCGCTCGGCTCACTGCGAGGGTGGTTCCTAGTTCGCTGCAAATTACGAAATTGGCCGTTTTGCAATTTGCCAGGTGTAACTGGGATCGCCCCTAGTCCATTGTACGGCGCCCATAGTACAAGCGTTGTTTAGTTGGAATCATACTATGTACTATCTGGTAATACTTACTTACTTGTGTCAACTGCTCTTTTATTAATAATGGAGTCAATTTCCATCGTATCCGTGGAATATTAAGGTTCATTTTCTTTTATTTCCAGATCTAGTCCACTGCACAAACGAGCCCAACGTGTCGATACCACAGCTGGCGAACCTGCTCGTCGAGAGAACTCAGAACACCAATTGGGTGGTCGTGTATAAGGCCCTCATCACCGTACATCATCTATTAGCATATGGGAATGAGGTGACTACTTATATTTTTCCTTACTATATCTATCACCTCTTTATACAGATCGTCTCCGTCGTATCGTTTCGAAAGAAAAAAAAACTACGAATACGAAAGTTTGGTAAGCGCGTCGAATAGGTTATTTAATTGGTATTTCTTTTTTATTCTACTCTATTTCGTCAACATTGAAATCAAATAGAACGTTACATGTTGCTTGAGGTATTAATCAAAGAAGGTATTTATTTGACACGCATGGAGCAGCCGTGTCTTCCTCGGTAATTATACCTCCGTGCATCAAGGATATGGGAGAATTGACAATTGTTTCTATCTGGTGTTCTCCAATCGCAAAGCCTCGCACGCCGTATTGTTATTCGCACTAATGCATGTACGTGCGTTTATTTATTCCCACGTGTATGGTAATGACTGAGGTAGCACACAATACATTTTATGTTGCCAGCTTAAATTTATGTAAATATTTTTGTCGGGTAACATCGAATTACTTAAGCTTTTCTCCGGTGTTTGCCAATTGTCAAACCTCATTTTAGTTCATGAGTGAGCAGTTGTCAGTGTGGATATTGAATTATATTAATTATAGATACCTAGTATGTTATGGACCAAGTTTTAAGACGAGCATACGTTCTGGAAAATTCGCCCATCAATATTTAACACTCAATCAAATCCAGACCATTCGTCGGTCAAAATCGATGAATCAATTAACAAAATAGGTCAGGTCATGAAGCCAGAACGTTTATCGTCAATTTGTAAAAGTAATGGAGAAATATAATTGAGAGTAGGTCGTCGCCTTCCTGCTCCCCTCGAAAGTTGTTTATGTGCTGCCAATCCTAACTTGACCTATATTTACTCATCACGGTCCTTTTAAAAGGTACACCCCTTTTCCAATTTATTGGAGGCTTTCCCATCTGCCAATTAACGACTGACCTTTAGACTCTTTTTATTATCTAACGCAAATTGATGACGGCTCGTGGTATCAGCATTTAAACTCAATTTTAACTCGTTTGCTGTCTAAACCACCGTCTTTTACTAACTGAACTTACCCTTTAAATCACCCTTGAAAAAAATCGGTACTGCCTTTTCGTGTTAGTGTCATTTAGGATAAGATAATAGGTTAGTGTAGTAGTATTAATGGCGATGGTTTGCAGATCAGCTCACTACATCGGGTGGTTGCGGGTTCGATTCCCGCGAGCGGCAAATTACGGAAATTGACTTTTTGAAATTTTCCCTGGTCTAGGTGTACCTAACTAGGATCGCCTCAGTACATTGTACGGTACCCATAGTACAAGCTATGCATGGTTTGGGATGCCACCATTAGTAATGGCGATAGCAAAAACATTACTCCTACATTGTCAATTCAGAGTCAGTTGTTTGACCCCCACACCGCAACACCTTATTAGGTCCTCAAGCTATTTCGTAATTATGTGACGGAGCAGAGGCGCGGCTCACTACGTAAGACGTTCTATCCGCATCAATATAGCAAGTATGAAAATAACCTGCAGTGACGACACCGAGTCAGTTTGTTTTTTATTATGTTTCCGTTGAAAAAAAGTTGTTTACACAAATCGATGTTTTCTTTTTTATTGAAATATTTTTTCCTCGTATTTTGTTGAGTATAGATAGATAACTCTTTATTATTCCACCTCTTAGCAGCAATGGGCGGCCTTATCGCTTAGTGATTTCTACCAGGCAACCTTTGGATGGAGGGATATTGAAGTACTAGTAAGGACGAGGTGTACTTAACAAAATACCAATAGTACCTATATTATCAATGTTATGTTTTTACCCACCGCGCAACGTCGAAATACTTGTAATATAAATTGCTTAATGCTTGTCTATTAAACTTTTAGGAATGTTCATAGAAACCGAACCTTTTGAAAGTCAAAATAATGTGATAGTAATATTGATGAGTTAGGACATGTTATGTAGCTAACAACGTTTGTAATGTAAGCAATGGATTACCGCAAGCTTAGTCTGATTCAGTGTATCGAATTATATCGTTAACGTAATTTCCTATTCAATAATAATTTGCTTTATCTATACAAAGATTAACAGAATGTGTCTACTGCCTACTATCATTACTCTCATCGTCATCCTTCCTTATTGCATATATTAGGTACACTACCTTCTTATGTGATTCAATCGATTTAAAGTTTTCGAATTCTGGGCGCTTTGAAGCACCCATAGTTAAAGTTGCAGCAATACACAGGTTTGCAGCAATATCAGAAGTCCGAAACAATACTTTGGGTACATATACGGTAGCTCTTATGTGGATTCTTAGTGAAGACAGTTAATACCTAACCATCAAAGTTTCTGAGTTATAAACCTTTGAATATTTGTCACAGGTATTGTGTTCTCGCATTTGGGTACATCCATTAACCTATTTAGCAGTGTAAACTACACTTATGAGGGGCGACTACCAATATTCACAAAACCAAATATGCAAATTTTACATAGGACTCGAGATAGTAAGAGTTATAAAAATTTACAACGAAAAAAAATTGGAAAAACATGGTTTGAACGAAACGAATTTGTATAAACTTTTCACACCATTGAGTTTTATACCTGATACTCATGAAAATCTTAAAGTATTATTTTGGACTTCTGAAACTTCCTGTATTAAGACTAACGAAGCCGTTGCTAGAATTTATTCGCGTCTAGCTAGTTTTGGGAAACGACATTGTTTTTATCAGAACACTTGCCTTATCGAATATTAATTCATCGCGTCACGCCACGGCTATTAATTTCATGGCGCAAATACCGGCCGGCGCGGGCGAAGCCAATACCTATCAAATTTCACGTCGTTTTGGATAATACAAAAAAAATACACTATGTAACACTGGCTTATTAAGTTTTATGACGACCTGCAATCCTCTGGGGCAAGGAGATTTACATAACTTTTTTAGGGTTCCGTACCCAAAGGGTAAAACGGGAATCCTATTACTAAGACTTCGCTGTCCGTCCGTCTGTCACCAGGCTATATCTCATGAACCGTAATAGTTAGAGAGTTGAAATTCACAGATGATGTATGTCCGTTGCCGCTATAACAACAAATACTAAAAAACAGAATAAAATAAATATTTAAGGGGGCTCCCATACAATAAACGTGATTTTTTTGCCTTTTTTTATAGATAATGGTACGGAACCCTTCTTGCGCGAGTCCGACTCGCACTTGGCCGGTTTTTATTTGTAAATGTACTCTGTGTTGACACAGAGTACATTTACAAATTTAATGCTTAAAGATTTAATTTATGTGGTAAAAGCTAGGAGACCACACGTGAAAATTCGCTTTCGTTATTAACGTTAATCCGCAAATAGGAAATTTAATCAATCTAAAAACCCCATAAAACATTTTTTTCAAGGAAGTGTCATTTATAACGTAAGAGAATTTTGAAGTGTGGTCTCGTAGCTTTTACCAATATATAACGTTTTTTAAAAAGTTTAAGAGAACTAATGTGTTCTTAACACACGTCATAATTTTGTTTTTCCCCACCGTAGAGATTGTAGCCATGTACAGGGTGGAATTTTGTAATGCCACCTGAAGGGAAAGTACTCTTAATACTGTAGATAGAAAATACTACTCAAAGAAAACATTCTTTAATTTTGAAAAGAAATAAACCTGCATTCAAAGATTTTCGAAAAATTGTTTGCCACACCCGGGAATCGAACCGACTAAAATCCATAAAAATTGCACCCTGTACTTTTATTGCATAGATCGTTAGGGTCAATCACAAGGATGAAATCTCTATAACAAACTTGGTAACCTGTATACGTACGAGCATATACAAGTACCAGCGCAGCGTACACTTGACACTGAACGACGAACATAAATAAAGTACCTCCTATCCACAATGTCCACTTGTATCAATAAAAGTGTCGCTCATCGTATACAATACATTATTATTGAACGGCATTAGTAGTACACCCCGTTGAGATACGACGAAATGTGAGATATCCCAGTCATGTCTCTTTCTAACGTAGGAATTATGAAGTTGAGAGAGCGATTCGGAGCGACGTAATCCGTGAGATAGGTCTTGATAGCCGCGCGTATGGTGTGACCTTAAAATATCTAGATGTTATTATGCCAATTTATCAATTGTAAACGGTGAAGGCCGAAGAAAGAGACAGAATGCGCGTGTGGATATATCAATGATCGTGGCTTGATGTTTATGTTGATAATGTATTTCAATGTTATAAATCTTTCTAGGACGACTCTATCTAGTGGTCTCAGCGTATGCCGTTAAGCTCACTCCACCGGGTGGTGGAGGATTCGATTCACGACCGTGTCAAATTTCGGAAATGGAGTTTTCGGAATTTGACCTGTTCTGGATGTAAATGGAATCGCCTCCAGTCTTTTATATGGTGCCCATTGGAAAAGTTTTGCTTAGTTTGGAATCAGGCGATTTTTATTTATTTTGTATTTTACGAAGGGATTATAATGAAATGTAATTTCTGTTTTCTTTTTTTTTTCAGAGGTTCACACAATACCTAGCATCGAGTAATTCAACATTTCAACTTAGTAATTTTCTAGACAAAAGCGGTGTACAAGGTATGTATTTATTTGCACGTAAAACCAACATGTTTTTAATCAACACTCGTCGAAATATTGCAAATGAAATTATGCCCGTATGCACGATTATATGTTGAAATATCGTAATATTTGTTTGTAATAAACATGAGTATGTTACATATAAGATAAATGGTACTCGATAACTTCGGGTCCAGTCCGTAATGGCGATATCGAAAACGGATATGGAACCCCCACTCATGTTGTCCCTTATTAACACCCGACCCTCAATATGCCTATAAAAAATTTAGTATTAGACATGTGTCCCTCACTCATGACTCCTCATGTCAACATATTGAACTAGTTACTCGCATTTCAACATTGAAGTGCCTCACTCGTTCACTTCCTCTTCGCGTCTCGTTTGAAAGTTGCTGAGAAAAGTTTTAATCGTGTCGCGAGTGAGTGAGTAAGCGAACGTGAGCGATTTGCGCGAAGTGTTTTTGCGCTCGATCGATTTCTCACCTCAAATGCAAATAACAGGGAATGTCACATTTTTTTTATAGTATCTTTTTTTGTTTTGTGAACAACACACATCTATTTTGAATTCTAATAATTAGAATTTAAAAAAAGTTAATAGAAGGCACCAAAAATGCAGTTTTCTATCTCATGAACCGTGATAGTTAGAGAGTTGAAATTTTCACAGATGATGTATTTCTATTGCCGCTATAACAACAAATACTAATAAAACAGAATAAAATAAATATTTAATGGTACGGAATCCTTCGTGCGCGAGTCCGACTCGCACTTAGTTGTTTTTTCTTTTTTACTAGTTTCCTATGTCCAGACAGAAACGAATCTGTTACAATATTACAATAGTATACCGTGGTATACGTAATTAGTAGTAGGTATAGGTTCTCGAAAATGTTTTTTTTTTTTTTGCGAAATAAATTCCAGTTCACTTTCGACTTTAGTTAGGAAACGTGGATGGTTTTATGCAGCGGATACTCTGGGTTGATCACACTTATCGAGTTATATTTACGTCATCACGTAGTTTGCCAAGCTTCGTCGCCGTCTGCCAAGTAATCTTGGCGCCTTACCGGCTTATATGGAACAAATCTAGATTTGTACATTTATAGATACTTCTTTTTACGCCTAATATGTCTGGCTTCGTTTTTTCCACATTATATGCAGTGTTTGATATTGCCTTTTCTCTCCTGGGATTTTCTTTTTATAAGCTTAAGGGTGACACTATCCCTGTTATACATTAAAGTATCAAAAGCATTTAATAACTCAATCGTTTCTATTTTCCCGACTCATATAATTTATAAGGCCACACACATTAGACTACTTTGTTGCCTCTCGTGACATTATGACCTAAGATAATACTAACCCAATTCTAGAGATAGTCTAAATTATTTGCTAGTGTGCTTCGTGCGACCCAATTTTTTGCACCCAAAAGATTAATGTCACACATTGCTCGAAATACGGAAGGTTTTAAAGGGTAACAAATTATGTTACACGTTTGAGAAGCTTGTTGAGCTTATTCTAAATTCTCTCGCACTTTCATCGTCCCAGTTCCTTGAATTAAGAAAGACTGTTGGGTAGCATGAATTCTGCATTACGCAAGTCTTCTTGAGAATATTACATACAGCACGTGGATGTGGAACACGGGGACACGTAGAGCTTAATGCCTGTTTCTAAGCAGCCAACATTAAGGTCATGCGAAGCTCAATTCCCATCGTGCGACATCGCATCGTTTTGAGTAAATATTACGCCAACACTTGCATTGCAACCAAGTCGCCTTATCGATTTGGATTTAATGAAGTTTATATAAAGCATTGCGAGTACTATAAACGATGATGTTATAACCTACTTAACCCTCTAAACCTGTTTCAATGCAAGCTTCATACAGTTTCCATTCTATGGAAGTGTGAAGGTCGCTTTATTACGTAAGAGATGTTTGTAATACTTGTTGCTAAGTGAAATCAGTGCATGTCATCGTTTCGGTCCCCCAAACACATTACATGTGGGTACTGGCTCATAGCGACGCTTTTGACCAATGACCTTACAGGTCGTTGACACCGCCCGACCTCGTCCCAGCAGCTAGTGTGGGACTGTTTTTTTTTTTGAACTTGCAAATCGTGGTGCACGTCAAAAATGAATGTCTGGAACAACGCACATTGTTTGTTTTGTAGAAATGTATGGCTAAAGTTAAAAAATGACTGGTATTTTTGGTTCCTCAGAGAGTTTACTTTGAGTTCAGTTTGCATTCTCCCGAGGGTTAATTTTCTCACGAACACCGGTCACAGGATAAGCACGTCACTGTCCAGAAATCACGCTGAAATATAAAGCCACATTCATACTATAACCATTGTGTAGTAGGCTTGGAACCCAGGTCTTGGTGCACTATTTAGGAACATTGCAATATTACATTTGCTTAATGTATTACGAGTACATGTTGTATCTCTTTAAATAGAAAACTGGTCATCCCAGACCCACGCAATATACCTAATCAGAAGTGATGAAGGTCCTTCGTCATTTTAAACGCTTGCAATTAACGCTGCGACTGTAATAGCTGGCTTTTTGTCATTTGGGACGGGACTTAAAGGGACTTTTGATAAACGGATGCTGCAACATTTTCAGTTCCCCGACATCATTGGTTTCTTTATATATTCTAGAAGAGAAAGATCAAGCTTATATATACACCATCACGCCTGAATTCCCCCAAGCGGTAGGCAATGAGACTTGGGCTATAGTCCACCACCCTGGCCCAGTGCGAGTTGGCAAACTTCACACGCCTTTCTAGAGCCGTGCATGTTTCCTCGCAATGTTTTCCTTCGCCGTCCAGCAAATGGTAACCATTATTGGAAATGACATACCTACGCACATGAAAATCTCAGGGGGCTCGGTATTTGAACTTTCGTTCAAAGCGGGTGTTCTACCAACTAAGCTACGTACCACTGCTTGTCAGTCACAAACCATTGAAAACAATGTGAACTATGCCAAAGTAAACTTGACAATTTGTAAGTGCCCCCCATCGCCCTATACAGATTAAATTATTTGACTTTGACATTCCAAGCCAGTCAGTACATTTATTTTTTAATTCTTTCAAGCTCTGTTTCCCATATACCATATTTGAGCAATGTTTTCTCTAGGAATCTAGTATCGTCGAACTATATCACTCGCTTCAAAATGAGGCCATTCTCCTCCTGAATTCTTCGCTGCTTGTAAGTGCAGTTAGACATCGCGACCCGCTAACTTTACTGCCCCGGGGTCATATCACTGTCGTCACTTAAACTCCCAAAAAAGATTTTACGGATGTTATTAAACCGTTTAGAGGCCATTCCCCGTCTGGTGTCTGAAATACGACAGTGTGTGATCGCCCATTTGGGTTCCTTTATTAATTTTGCCGCCGTGTTCATGTATCATTTACGGCCCGTCGACTTACGTCCTTGGTAACTTCTTACAGTTCGTAATGAATACTAAAAAAAAATATATATTATTGAAAGGTCTGTTTGTCAAGTCAAAATAAGGGCTTTTAACTATTTTTTATACGCCACCTATTACGAAAGCGCAATTTTAAACATTTTTGTCTGTCTGTTTGTTTGAGGTAAACTCGCAAGTAGCTGGACCAATGCTGATGTTACAAGGAGTAACTTAGACTACTGTAATTTCTAAAAAGAATTAGGCATCAGCGGGAAAAATAATAATTCTAGATGTTTTTTTCGGATAATCTCGGAAACGTCTTGACTGATTGTGACGGGACCTTCACTGGCAGATAGCTGATATTACAAGGAGTAAATTACTCTACTTTAATTTTGGGAAAATAATTTGAGTTACTAAGATTCCGCGCGTAAAAAGTAGCGAGGTCAGCTAGTAACAAATATAATAGATCGATATTTGCATTATATATATACACCCTCGTCCATTACTCAAACATTTAAAATATTGTTTCACATTAAAAAGTTCCGACATAGACAAAATGTTTCGCAATGTTGTGTAAACGTTGCGTTCAATCTTCGCTGATGCCTTATTTATTACGGTTTAAATGCACCAATCCATTCTGTAAGATCGTTTTAAATGGGCGGTGATGACGAAACGAAATCTTCAGATTATTTAGTAATATTCCTTTTCTTATTTGTAACGCCAGAATTATAATTTGTAACGTATTTTATTATTGGTTAGGCGCCAATGATCATATACTTATGTGAAAGTTTATTGCGTATAGGTATTGTCTATAACTGTATGACGATGATTTGAGCGTCAGGCACAGCGGGGCATCGAGACTCAAGACGCGCTGTTTGCCAATACTAAATGAACTCTGTATCAATATCTAAAATCTTTTTAAAAACAAGCTTTTATTTAATTGTCCTTAGTTTTCGTGTTCTCCTCAGTAAGCCCTTTCATTTCATACCCATACTGCGGTAGTGCAGAAAAAAATAACTATTCCGCCATCTTGGATGATCCGCCATATTGGAATTAGAATGACGTTACTTAGCGAAGGATGCATTGCCATCCAAAATAAGCGTGTATACCAAATTTCAGCTCAATCGGTTAAAGATAATTGATTTAAAATTCAGTTGCAAGATTCCACCCGGACATGCATACATTGCAAGTTAATATAAAGCTTGTAAAAAGATTTAAGTTCAGTGGTAAAAACCACGCGCCAAGTCCACGCTGACACTGACGTTTCGTTAAAGAATGAGCTGTTTCCATGAATCAATACAGTTCTTTTTGGTATTAAAAAACATAAATAAGTAAACAAATAAATAAATAAATAAAACATTTGCAACGCTCGTCTTACCGCTCCTGTCTTTCCGTGGTTTTATGACTATGCATTTAATTAAACAAACGCGCGTCTGGTAAACGTAGTAGGTTTCAACCAATCCTTTATGGATACCCTACCACCTCGGGGGAAGTAACAGGGTTATGTGGGGGTCCCGGCAGAAGGCCGTATACCCACTAAAAACGGACGGTGTACCATCTTCCGCTTATATCGGGGCGCCACGGGATCGCTTTCGCATGCACCGCGACGTGCAGGGTTTCAACCTGGTTTATTACTGTAAACATAATTTCATTTGCAATAATATTATTTACTTTAAACAATATTTTGATCTCAAAATGTCTCCACAAAGTTGTATTGTTACTTCTTTTGCAGTATTAATTTTTTTTTTTTTTTTTTTTTCAAAATAAACTGTCATTAAATCATAGTTATATTAAAACTATACTGCTACAGAGAGAAGTGGAAGTGTTTGAGATAAAAATATGTGTGAATAAATGTAAAACATATCTCCACAATAATATTTAATGTTTATTAATTAGCGATAAGAATCTATTGGTCGAATATAGGTTAATAAACTTTAATTGATTGACTAATAAATAATATGAATACATTGTAATTGACACTATAACGATATTGAGGTCTAAGGCTAAACGCACATAGACGTTTTCTTTTTTGAATAAAATCCTACATGCACGCCTGACCTAATATTGATCCTCCAGGCGATAATGAACTTTGTGTAAATACACAATATTGCACTAATATATCGACTTTATGAAAGTTTTAAAGGTCAAATCACCTTGTGACATTAGGCAACATGTTCCACAGTGTTTATGCCCACTCAATACCAAGTATAACTAATGGAACACTACATGTAATAACACACATAAACGAAAACATGTTTATATCAAACATTCTAGGTCATTTTATAATGCACTTTGTAAAATGTATACAAAATATAGAAAAAGAGAATTATTACTTGAATGCAATTGCGATTGATTGTAATATAACATTTGTATCGTATTACCAGCCTTGTTTATCCTTCAATAAGTATAATTATCGAGAAAATTGTCTGCCTGTGGTGTTAGCACGCATCTCAAGACTAGACCTTTGTCACGAATGCGCTCATGTACTCTCTGTCTAATTTCACACGAGAGAAAGAAAAAAAAATCAAGATATACTGTGACATAAGACTAGTCTTGGCGCTCATGCTAGTTTAAAAAAAAATACAATCATATATTTTTAATGTGAGGCTTAGACTAAAAGGCGACAGATCCGGGCCGAATACTGATATTTGTGCTAGCGAATGTGACTAAATGGTGAGTGATGATGTACCACGTCTGCACGCCCCAATGGGGTCGACAGAGCAACCATTCTTCGCCGATGTATTTTAATGACTTTCACACGCCTCTTGCAGGTCTATAGATAGTCCACACAATGTTATCCTTCACCGTTCAGCAAGTGTTGGATGATATGGCTAGTTGTGATCTATGAAAAAAAATGATATTCGTAGTTGCATTTACGTAATAAGGCAGCGGGTATCCCAACCTATAATATTGAAGTAGATTCATTCATCGCCAAGTTCTTTACAAAATCTGTGTCTAACTGAAACTTTAATTTTCCCTATCGCTTACTGAAAGGCGCGGCCGGTGCAAGGATCGGTGAGTTGACAATACAAAATGGCGGCTTCTATGTCTGTCTGTCTGTTCACGTGTCGGAGACACGCACGCTTGGATGCAATTTTTTTTTTTCTTTTTTTCCGCACCTGTCTATGTATCGTACGGCTTGCGTCGCAGCTTTTTCTGTGTATTCTTTTTTTATTAATTGTGCTCCAAATGCTTTCCAAATTTGAAATTATTTTTCTTCTTTCTTATTGATCGTAGTTCATTCATTGCGATATAAGCAACACAACCATCGATAATAAAAAATAAATATTTAGTATCGTAACTAAACTGGCCCAGAGATAACTTAGTATTTAAACGCCTTCATACAATGTCTAAATATTGAGCAGTTGCCTGTGCAGTGTATTAATATTTAGGCATCTCCGGTTTTAGTGAAAACGGGCATTAAGTACTTAATTATTAGGATGGTTTGTATTTCATATAAGAAGTTCATCTTATTGCAATGCGACCTTCTAATGACACTTATCTATATTTCTGGTCAACGATACCAGTTATTTAGTACACAAACTAAACTAAAACCAGTTTTAGTACGCTAGTCAAACTAAAACTACACTGACATTTAGTCGGATTAGTTTCAGTCTTAAGTTATGCAAATCTATTGCCAAACGCCTTCTTAAATCTGTTTTTATAGGCATGTATGAGCTTGCAGTATCATTTTTCGGAATCAGTATCACAAGAAAGCATGATACTGACGAATTGGGTTAGACAAGCCAGTACATTATGTTACACCTTTATATACAGCTAAGCTTTGTGTTAGATGTAGATTTACACGCTTATTGTTTTTGTTATAGCACTTATCTTAATATTAATAAGTGAGATTTTAAATTTCAAGTCTTAAGACTTAGTCTAAGCTTAAAACCCCGCGTACACTGGAGCATCAAAACTCATGTTTGTCAATACCAAAACGAACTGTATTCACTCAAAGAAAAAGTTCATTCTTCAATGAAAAGCACGAGCAAGTTTTGAAGCGTGAGGCCGTAGTTTTTAATACGGAATTTTAATCTTTGTGGTTATTGACACACAGTTTGTTTTGGTATTGGATAAAAATTTACGCTTGCGTCTTGACGCTACAGTTTGTCGGAGGCCTAGCTAAATTTATGACTGTCTTTCTCATAGTTTTAATGTAGGAGAGATAGAGAAGTTTTTCTAATTATGTCCAGTTTAGATAGATACATAGATTGATAACTCTTTATAATTCCATCTCTTAAATAAATATAAAGTTTAGTGTTAGTTGTAATAAATTTTAATTTTATTGTACACAAAATATGACTTAACTAAATCCGACGGCACTAGACATATTGCTGTTCTACTCATAACACAATTACTCTGAGAAACATGGCATTTAACTATGTTTAATGATAGTTTGATAACAATAATATCTAAACATATAAAATCAATTGCTGTTCGTCAGTCTCGCCATAACTCAAATACAGCTTGACTGTTTGAATTTTTATTTTTTTGTTTTCTACGCTCAAATACAGGGGCGGTTTAAAAGTGACACGAAGTTTGTCGGGTCTTCTAATGTATTAATATAATGTTGCAGTAAAATATTCACATTCATGTTTATTATTATTTTTTATGAGGATAATATTTAATAATAATATTGGCATATAGGAAGTAGGTAAATAATAACATTTTCCCGTAATGCGTATAATTCCAATTCCATTACAAGCATGTTTAATGGCTCCATATGTTATTACTACTCAACTCTAAATTGGCCTAGCGAGTATTATCTATGGAAATATGAATTTTAATTGCACAGCAATAGGCACCAAATTGTAATGAGTGGAACAAGTACATAATTAAATACCGTTTGTTTTATCAATAAATTCAAACACATTGAGCCATAAAACGAATTAAAATTTATAATCAAAGCAGTCATAGTTAATACGACAGCTGGATAGTTAATAATGCCGCGATTAGCGGTTGATTCAACTTCATTCATTCGTTCAATGTAGATAATGGAGTAATTAATACATAATGTATTGTTCGCAGAGGTGACATTTATGATAACATTGCCTTACAATGTATCACTCATTGGATATATTATATACCAAACAACGCAGAAAAAATAGTTACAGACACTAATTTTCTAATGAATGAAGTATTTTCGTTAATGTGGCGAGCTTGATAATATGAGAATGTTCTTCCAAAGAGTTTAGTGTGTATTGTTTTTAATTAAAACACTCACTCATTCACTCACTATTGCTAGGCTGATCTGTGGTTCAAAATATGTAGATTACTTTGTTCATATTTTGCCTGTCATTGATAAGATATGTGGTTGTCATAATAAAAAAAAACAATGATGCCGATTATTTTGCCAACCAAACTAAACTACACTGAACTAAGCGTATTGTTGTCCTTCTCGTGATCGTAATGTGAAAGCAAGATAGCAATATTTTTAGTGCCATCAAATTTCATTAAGTCATAGAGCGTGATGCCGATTATGTTGCCAACTAAACTACACTAAACTAAGGGTATTGTTGTCCTTCAAAAAATGGTCAATGTCATTTTGCACCGATTGTTTTAGACTTGGTGCGCCACACAGCTTAAGTAATTGTAGCCAACAGCATAAGTAATTGTAGCCAACAGCATAAGTAATTGTAGCCGACAGCATATGTACTTGTAGCCAATTTAACGCATAGACTATCATATTCTGACACCCGCCAAACTGTGCATGTAGCTCGAGCTTTTTACACATCGCTTACAATAGAGGAAGACAAGATACCGTTGAAAAGAAACAACTGGTACCGGCGCAACTAAAATGTGTCTACCCAAAATTTTAGTTTCATTGATAGCTTTGTAAAGCAAATAATAAATCAATAAATTTACCCTAAAATATCTAGTTAAATTTTATTCCGTTTGCAGTGGTATTACAATAGGATTAAAAAAATACCACTTAGATGTTTTGAAGATTAATTCATTTCCTATTTGTATGTCTAGAGATTATAGCAAAATGGCTGTCACATTTTTCTATACCCCCTCGCAAATAGAGGGATGTTTTAAGTATCTCCTTCCGTCGATTTATATATCCATGGAATTTTGGTTAAAGTACGTTAATTGTGATTAAAGATATTGGTTTAATACCAAATAACATTTGAGAAAATCTTAACAGCTACCTCTAAAGTCATAGATAAGTTTTTGTTGCGCCAGCCTCGGAACGTTTCGTCTTCCTCCGTTGCTGTCAATTCTCTTTTATCTCTACTTTTTGAATGTGAATGTCCAGGCTATGACATGTCCCCGTTCATCAGGCGATATGCCAAGTACCTCAACGAGAAGGCGCTCTCCTACAGGACTGTCGCCTTCGACTTCTGCAAGGTCAAAAGGGGGTGAGTGGAGTGACTACATTTTACCATTTACTGACTTAAAATAATCTATATTTGTTTATCTGTTTCTTGGTCTCGCTAAAACTGAAAAACAACTTGACCAATTTGGATTTTGTTTTGCTTTGTTCACTCTAGTATAGGGGTGGTTAAAAATAAAATAAAATCAGGTAAATTTAAATAAATTTTGGATGAGTCTTCTCTACAGGAAATTGAATGCATTGCAATGCATTGAATGAATAGTTCTATAAGTGGTTAACGATTCATAATTGCGTTGTAATGTTTTACATGAATAAAAAGTGTCTGAGTCGGTTACAGGAAAGAAGAGGGTTCCCTGCGCATGATGAACGCGGAGAAACTCCTCAAAACGCTGCCGGTGCTGCAGGCGCAGCTGGACGGACTGCTCGAGTTCGACTGCACCGCCAACGATCTCACCAACGGAGTCATCAACATGTGCTTCATGCTGCTTTTCAGGGATCTCATCAGGTAATGATAGTTGGGGCGGTATTCGCATTTTAAGGAAACGTTTTGTTTAAGCGAGCGGGTATTCAAGAATTACGCCGGGGGCTCGCGTCGGCAGCCTATCGATTTGATCGTTTTTCCAATATTTATCGTACAAAAATTTGATACAAATTCGAACATGTTTCTTCAATTTTTTTTCGTCGCCGGTTTCTCTAACTTTTAATATCTCGAGCTCTATGTTTAATTTTCATGTTCTGTTTTGTGGATATTGGTAGGCACCCATCGTAATTGTAGTTTACACTGAGTAATTGGGGTCTTGAATGTATCTAAAGGCCAGAACACGATACATGTGACAAATATTCAAAATAATACAAATATTCAAACTCTGATACTATAATAGTGGGGTGTTATCTGTCTTCACTAAGCGTCCACATAATGAGCTACCGTATTAGTACCCAAAATATTATTTCAGACTTTTTATATGTTCTGTATAGATATGGATCAGCAGAAGCACTGGTAGCCGAGTGGTCGAACGCACGCCTTGCAAATCAAAGTGTGCAAGTTCGAACCCCGGCTCGCACCTCTGGGTTTATGTGCGAATCTCGTTTTCATCCGAGATTACCACTTGCTATGAAACGGTGAAGGAAAACATCGTGAGGAAACCTGCACGTCTGTAGAAAGGCGTGTGAAGTTCACCAACCCGCACTGGGCCAGCGTGGTGGACTATGGCCCAAATCTCCGTCGTATTGAGGGGGAATGTGCCCGGTATAATGGCAATAGGCTCGCCCCCTATTACATTGGGACCAAAATACATCGGCGAAGTGTGGGTGCACTACAGTGCACCTCTGCCTACCCCTTCGGGGAATACAGGCGTGATGATGTATTAGATATGGATACCTATTATTTAAATAATGAACATGTGTAGCACTTGCCTGCTGAAAAGTTGCCGCCTGCATAAAAAAAATGATCATGATATTGGTGAGACTAATAACTTTTAATATTTGAAACAAAAACATTGATATCTGATTCCTATATTCAGAAAACAACCCGTAAGATTTTCATCGAAACGTCTATCCTATCAAAAATGTTGCTTATCTATCTACTTTAGCGAGTACTTATTCTTCGTTTTCCGTGTAATTTGCAGACTGTTTGCGTGTTACAACGACGGCATCATAAACCTGTTGGAGAAGTACTTCGACATGAACAAGAAGAACTGTCGCGAGGCTCTCGACCTCTATAAGAAATTCCTCATCAGGATGGATAGGGTCGGAGAGTTCTTGAAGGTACGCTTAACATTTAATGGGATTCTGACTAAGTTCGGGTTTCCTCGCGATGTTTAGCTTCGCAGTTAGTTATAATCATGATTGAAAATGACATCCAATACCCAAACGTATTGAAGGAGCACATTTATCCAAGCATTGTTTTCAATGGCTCAAGCTAAAATCGTCGCGTGTCTGCCAATGACATTAAATCTTTATGTATATTAGCACTGAGTTCATTTTCAAAAAAGTAAAAGTCAATTCCTTCGTCCTTGTATGTTCTGGGCATACTGGTATAAAGATAGATCCTCAAGACCAAATAATTATTCGATCGTTTTAGTATGGAAATATTTGCTTTTTATAAGCTATCAGCAGTAACAAAGGCAAGAAGGTACAATTATTTGATGATGATGAATGATACAATTATTTTTTTAATATTTCACTGACATTTCATATTGTTCCGTAAAATTATAGAATTTTATTGATACCGAACACCATCCGCTTGTTTAGTCAATGGTCTGGCTAGTGATTTCTATCCTAGAATTTTATCCACAGTTTTATTTTCAACTTCCAGGTGGCAGAGAATGTGGGCATAGATAAAGGTGACATCCCTGACCTGACTAAAGCTCCGAGCAGTCTTCTGGATGCGTTGGAGGGCCACCTCGCCACACTTGAAGGCAAGAAGGGATCCGCTGCCAACACCCCTACACAAACTGCCAGGTAATAAAAAAACTGGTTGTATAGTTTCGAGAGTAAATGGTTATTATAATTAATTTAGCTCCTAGAAGCTGTGGTAGCCTAGTTCGTAACACGCCTGCCATGGAACGGCATACACTCAATCAGTGCGGATTCAAACCCCAGACTCGACGTCATTTTCAATACTGATTACCACTTGCTGAACAGTGAAAGCAAATATAATGAAAAGACCTGCATGTCTATGAAAAAACGTCAGAAATTCACCAAAGTCGCACGCACTGAGCCAGCGTGGTGTACTATGACCAGAATTACCCTCGAATCGAGGAGAATATACCCGGTATAATAGCCTCGCTCCTATTAGACCAAAAATACTTTGGCGAAGTGTGCTCCTCTGCCTAACCCTTCGCGGTTATGTGTTATAATGAATTCCAAGTGTCATGTTTGGTGTTTATCAGCGCCCAGAAGAACGTGGCGAGCGTGATGGGCGCGCTGTCGTCGACGTCGTCGTCGTTCGGCAACGCGGCCGCCTCCACACGGCTCGACAACCCGCCCAACGGCGCCGCCTCGCTCTTCATCGACGACTCGCTGCGACAGCAGGCGCTGGCCGAGGAGGAGGCCGCCATGAATCAGTACAAGGTACACAACACTCACTACTGTAACTATAATAACTACAGCCCTTTTAATGTCCCACTGCTGGGCACGGGCCTCCCCTCAATGCGATGGGGATTCAGGCCATAGTCCACCACGCTGGCCCGGTGCGGGTTGGCAGACTTCACACATCTATCGAGAACTAGTCAAGTTCCCTCAGACGTGCAGGTTTCCTCACGATGTTTTCCTTCACCGTTTCATAGCAAGTGGTAATCTCGGATGTAAATGAGATTCGCACATGAAACCCAGAGGTGCGAGCCGGGGTTTGAACCTGCACACTTTGATTTGCAAGGCGTGCGTTCGACCACTCGGCTACCACTGCTACTACTCGGCTACCACTCGGCTACTACTGCTATATATATTTCAATATATATTAAAATCGATGTTTACGAGATAAAATCGGCTCCTGCTATTGTTGAAATAGGTTAAAATTTTGCCTAGATGTTACCCGGACTATAATAACGAATAGGTCTACACCTTATTCATAAAAATCGGGCGCTACGGAGAAAAATTCGCAAAAACAAACATACATTGACCTATTCGCCTTTTGGCATGACCGTAGACGGGTAAGAACCGCTTACGGTCGCATATTCAGTACCGGTGACACTGAATACGTCGTATTTAATTAATCGACCATACTGTTAGTGTAAAAAGATTTCTGGTAGAAGCCGAAATCGAAGCCTATTAATAGGCCACAACTTTCGCCCGCCGAAGCCGAAGCCGGAGGATTTATAACCCTAAGAGGTCCAGTTCAAGATTGGCTAAATAAAAGTAAATAAAATAAATTTGACTTTTATTTTGACTTTTGAACTTATCAGAATCATGTTGAACTTATCATAAATAATGACGTAATTTATTACTGGGGATAGTGCTTGTGTTGCGCACCGCTGTATATTTGATGAAACACTCTTTATTCGTCATGAAAAGGTGTGAACTTCCAGGTGCGCTTGTATCAGGGTGAAGAATGGAGCGGTGAGGAGGATGTTCACGAGATCGTCGTAAGACCATGGGTTTATTCGCTTAGGGTCGCAGCGGGTTATGGGGCTTTGGGAAAAATGAACATTTCAAGCAAATTCGTGCACCATGTTGTGCAATAAGCTTTTTGTTTGTAATTTTGTGCAAAGAATCCTTATAAAGGGTTTATCAGAAGTGCGAAATAATACTTGGGTACATATACGGTAGCCTATATGTGGATGCTTAGTGAATACAGATTGTACCTAACTATCATAGTTTCTGAGTTATGGACCTTCGAATATTTGTCACAGGTATCGTGTTTCTGGCCTTTCGGTACGTTCACAACCCTATTCAGCAGTGTAAACTACACATATGAGGGACGGCTACCAATATTTAAAAACCAGAACACCCATATTTTACATAGGACTCGAGATATTACGAGTTCAAGAAATTGAAAACGAAAAAAAGTTGGAAAAACATTTCGATATAATTTTCATACCATTCAGTTGTATACCCGATACTGATGCAAACGTCAAAGTATTATGTCGGACTTCTGAAACACCCTGTACAAATGTTTGAACAATCTACAACTGTATTAAATTGTGTTGTAATGCAATTGTAAATTACTCAAAATGTAGGGTTCTTCGTCTGTGATGTGTTTTATGCAACATACATAACTTCATCAATCGAAATTTCATTATGTTAAATTTTGATGTAGTGTCCATACGTGTGTCGATTTTGGGGTATCCTACCTTGTTTGTGTACATAGATAATCTGGATGAGGTGTATTTCGTTCGGCTCTGACATAGTACCAGTACCCGAAGTGTACTAACACAATTGTTGAGACATGATAACAACATAGATAATCAATGTCAGAATCAGAATCAGAATATTTTTTATTCATATAAACCAATACAGGCACTTATGAATCGTCAATAAATAGTAAAAATAGTAGCTCTACCACCCATTCGGAATGCATTTCCTATGGAGAAGAATGGGCAAGAAACTCCATGGTTGCTTTTTTCAAATAAGGATTTACATTTTTGTGTTTTTCTTAATTAACAATTATACAATATAAAGTTAATGAGGCTATACATTCTCAAAACACAATTAAATCACTACACAAACTACGTGTTGAACAAGATTTAAGGTAGGAAGGAGGAGGAAAACGGGACAAATAGCTAAAATCCCTTTTTTTTTTTGTAAAATGTAAAATGGCAATATAGCTAGAATATGACTAATGACTACATTTACACAAAAAATGTTTTCCTTACGCATTTATAAAGTGAATTATGACAACAATTCTGTTAGTAGACTTAATACCCTGATTAAGTGTAATATATTGACTACTACTACTACTACTACTACAGCCCTTTTTAACGTCCCACTGCTGGGCACGGGCCTCCCCTCAATGCGAGGGGGATTCGGGCCATAGTCCACCACCCTGGCCCAGTGCGGGTTGGCAGACTTCACACATCAGAAGTTCCCTCAGACGTGCAGGTTTCCTCACGATGTTTTCCTTAAATGAGGTTCGCACATAAATCCCAGAGGTGCGAGCCGGGGTTTGAACCTGCACACTACGATTGCAAGGCGTGCGTTCGACCACTCGGCTACCACTGCTACCTGCTGCCTCTAATATATAGACATTACTTATAAATTTACATTACCCGTTTTCACATTAGATTGCCTAAAACTGCCATAGTCTAGTATTTTAGTATGAGTATCATTTTAGTAAGTAAGACTGTATTGACTCATAGAAGAAGTAAATTTTTTTAGGGTTCCGTACCCAAAGGGTAAAACGGGAACCCTATTACTGAGACTTACGCTGTCCGTCCGTCCGTCTGTCACCAGGCCGTATCCCATGAACCGTGATAGAGAGTTGAAATTTTCACAGATGATGTTATTTCTGTTGCCGCTATAACAACAAATACTAAAACAAGAATAAAATAAAATATTGAAGGGGGCTTCCATACAACAAACGTGATTTTTTTTGCCGTTATTCGAGGGCGAGTCCGACTCGCACTTGGCCGGTTTTTTTTAAATGAAATGTCATCGTTAGGCCGCGTGACTTTTGCCATAGATAGGTATTTAATCATTATGTAAAATTAGCACAGTATATTTTTAAAAAGGTTTATTCATTTCTTTTGTTTATTCAGGCCATACGACATATTCATCACATTTTGTTCGCACTGTACACGTCTATCAAGGTGAAGGTCATCCGTTAAGTTTTATAACCATACAAAACTGACTCCTATCCTCCACAGAACAAGGTCCAGTCTCCAACGAACGCCGCAAACAACCCGTTCCTGTCGCAAGCGGCACCAACTAATCAGAATCAATCGATCGTTGACTTGTTTGGACCCACTCCTGCGGACACGGCCAGCACAACAAGCAAGGCTTCCGACGACCTCCTGTCACTCAGCAATCCCTTCGCTGATATGTTTGCAGGTGAGTTCTAATGTCAAGGTTATAAGGTTGGATTTACAAAGTTCGGAACGCGGTTTATAAGGTCGTGCTTACAATGTTAAAAAATATTAGACGCATGTGACCTCTCTGAATTGTTGCGGGTAATTTAGGTTATAATATTAGCGCTGATTCTGTTGGTAAACAAACTGCAAGTGTTAAGTTTAGTTCGTGCTGTAACAGAATAAGCGCTGTTGGTTGTATGAATTCAAATTTAATTTGACTAATGCATACTAAAATTTGGTAACAAGTAACATGACTGTCCGTCAACGTAATGGCTTCGGCATTTGGTAGCACGGCCGGTAGTGGCAAGACTGAAGCCCGTAGAGATGCGCGCGTCAAAGTTATTGCTAATACCAAAACGAACTTTATGTGAAATCCATGCTACCACCGATGATATTTCGTTGAAAAATGGGCTTTTTCTATAAGTAAATACAGTTCGTTTTGGTACGGGCTAAAAGTTTGTCGCTCGAAAGTCGAAATTTTGACGTAAGACGTCCTTAAAGCCCATGTGGGAGTAGTCAATTTTGTTTCTCTTTTTTTTTTAAATAGCCTAGTGTATGTCCCACTGCTGGGCAAAGGCCTCCCCCTTTCGTCTCCACATGTCCCTGTCCTGGGCCTGTTGTGCCCGCGTTTCTCCCGCAAAAGTGACCAAATCGTCGCACCATCACCACCATTATCTCTTATTAGCTACAAATCTATGAGGGTGACTTGGTACGACATTAGTTGCCACCCTTTTTCTGCCCTTAAGGCCTTGGTTGGAGTGCACTCTGCGCTCGCCACTCCTCTGGTAAAGCTGTAAAGGCCACCTCACGGCCAACAGCGTAGTCCTCTACAAAAAATCGGATTTCTAATACACCCATTATAGATTGGACGGAAAGAAAATTAGACCTAATGTTGTGTAACGATTCGTCGTGCTACGATATAACGTTCGTTGTGTAAATAAATATAAAATGTATATTAGATTACGGGTTATTTGTGAACATAGATCCTGTCACGTTGTATGATAACTTGCACATCCCGATGCTTATGGGGATGGTTGGAGCACTATACACTCTGTTTACACACGCATATAATATAAATTTCAATAACATAGCACGCAAATCAATCCCGATGCAGTACAAAACGTTTACATGTTCAAATTCACACTAAATTGGGTATTTATTAGGCAATCAACTCATATTTTTTAACTATAGTTTATTTAATGGTATAATTATGTCATTGTGAGCCTTCCAAGAGTATACCTAAGTATATAAAAATACTAGATATGGCAAAGATTTTTGTAGTTATAAAGCATTGCATTTCAATTCGAACTAGTCTGTGGCGCTATATTGCCTTTATTGCAATTTAATTTTCATCATTAACCCAAAGAAAAAAGAGACTACCAAAAACTACTAATTTGGTAATTACAAAAACTACCAGTACTGCATTGTTATTGAAGTGCGGCAACCCCCGTTTTAGCCGCGCCCCAGCCGCCCGCCACAGCGCCGATCTGGCCGCAGCAGCCCACCAACGGTTTCGCGGCCTCGTTCCCGCCGCAACCGCAGTCGAACACGTTTGTTTCGGAGGCTAACTTCTCTAACGTTTTCGATAACACTGACACCGCAGGTGAGCTTCATCACTGGTAGTTAATTTGTGCTGGGGTTGCCGTGTGATAAAAATAAACACCACTTTGGTAGGTTTTTAAAAACGATGACACATTTTTTTAAATTTATCAGACGGCAAGCCCTACTCTGCTTTAAATCTATTTCTGGTGTGGGTTATAATAATTATATATTTATAAGTGTATCTATCTATCCTTGTAAAATAAAAATGTATGTTTCTCGTGCAAGCCGCCACGGTCAACCCGTTCATGGGTATGGGAGAGCCCGCGCAGCTCATGTCGGCGTCGCCCGCCCGCCCGCCTCCCCCCTCCCTCCCCTCCCTCCCCTCCCTCCCCCCGCAGCCCAAGTCCGCGTTCGACGACCTCGAGGACGTGATGAGGATGTCTCTGGGCGGCTCCCCGGCCAAGGCCCAGCAGCCGATCACGCAGCAGCCGCAGCCGATGGCGGCGCAGCCTTTCAGTGACGTCATGTCGATGCCGATGTCCCAGCCGATGATGTTCGGCTCGCCCGCCCGCCAGCCGATGGTCCCGATGACGGCGACCGGTTCGATATTCAAAAATTTAAATGGATTGTTTTTTTTTTTCGATGTATTTTTTTCTTATTTCTCTAATAGCTTGCCGAGTTGCCAGATATCGACGTCGTGTGTTCGCTTTTTAAATTCACAGGATATGTTATGTTCCCTATGCACAGTTTTGACGTCGCGTTCCTTAATTTTGTAAATAGCTATGTTTTTTTTTTGTGTTTTTTTTATGTAGTGTTTAATAATAAGATAGAAAAAGGTCTCACATTATTAATAAATCCATAGCACGTTAGGCAAACATGTGTCGTTAATTTTATGTTTAACTAAAAGAATAACTGGCTTATTTTCATGTCAGCTAATAAATTACCACCGCTCATATGATATGACGTGACAAAGCCTGAATTTTAGTGCTTGTTGTGTATAGATGTTCAAAAATCATCTCATATGTTCCTAATCCCCGTGTTTCATACATCCATAATATATTATAGTATTGTATTGAAATATATTTTGTTATGCAAAAACTTACTTTGCTGCGTACGATATAGGTTTTAAAATACAATGTTTGTGTATTCATACAGTGAAATTAATTAGAGCCCCTTTATAAATTTCTACCAACACCATACGAACTCTGTGTCAATATACATAAAGATGGAATTTCTGTGGTTAAAGCCACGTGACCGCGCTGCAAGTGTCGCTCGCGTCATCCATGATATTTCGTTGAATAATTAGCTTTTTTCAGGAGTTAATAAAGTCGGTTTTCCAGCGCACGTCTAGTTGCTCCTGTGCGCTAGGACCTTGATTGTTTTAATTCCAATTTCCACTCATACCATTATTCAAAGGCTATATTATTTAAATTGATTATTGTTCAAGTAGGACACGCTTTAAAAACCAAGTACAGTAATGGATTGAATTGATAAATATATCCACTCAAAAAGCGACCTTACGATCCACTTATTAAAGTCCATTAACAGGTCAGCACCCGCAGCAGCAGGCGGGCAAGGTGCTCACTGGTGACCTGGACTCATCTCTCGCCTCGTTAGCCAACAACTTGAGCATCAACAAAACTGCATCCGCACAGAAGTGAGTAGAGTAGACATTGTTACTATATTTATTGATTTTTTTATTATTATTAATTCACACTCATTACGTTCCGTGTTTTTATTAAGTAGTTTGACAAGTTTCAGTTGAAATTAAATCATAGTTATCGTCGAAAATATGGCAAAAAAAAGTTTATCTAGATGCACGGTTGTGCGTCCAGCCAAGTAAAGCTGGCATATAGTTTACCTAAAAGGTGGATTCGTTGTACTATATTTTATTTCAACCGATACTTAATGCGAGATTTTTCTTGTCGAGTGAATTGTAAAGTGCTAGTTTTAAACAAGGCGTCTGTTTTTACAATCATAATATAATTTATTATTACACAAATCATATACAATCAAGTTGCCTTCTCTTGTAAAGTCGGCATCAAGAATATCGGAACGTGTAGAATTGTTTAAGATGATTAGAACAGATGAGCAAAATTAAACCATATCTCAATGGTACATGTGATTTTTTAGAACGCGCACAATATACGAGAACTTGTCATTCTGAAAATATTTTTTTGCCCATTGTGTTAAAGTTGAATTTTCCGTTGTTGTACCGATATTTTTTATGCTGGGTTTATTCTAGCTACGTTTGGCTAGTATTTAATTTAATGAAGGTAACTTTCAGGTTGAAAGTGTTAAATGTATTTGTTTCACATTGTTAAACAAATGAGAATCAATATTTTTTATTAGTTTTTTTTTCATCACATCAAACAAAAACAAAATCAAAATTTAAATGTGATTCAGAATGCGTATACCAAGCCTTAGTAATGTACAGTATATTAAATCATTTTATGAATACTGAATATCGATAACTCTTATTTTTCTCCGCTTTAATTCAAATATTAATTTATTTATATTCTTTGAGAAGCCTAGGCATAGTTACTAGGGTTGCTTTTATACCTTCTGCTGTGTTATTCTTTAGATCAGAGAGAGTTTAAAAGTAACAGCTGATTTCAGAGCTGTGTTGCTCTGAATTATAAGGATATTTATTTACATATTGTTTTCGTATATTTACGCGAATACTATACATACATTGAAATTAAACTATTTTACGGATTTTATCGCGTTTATTTACTATTTTATTTTCCCGACGTTTCGGCTGCTTTACAGCAACCATGGTCACGGGGGGACTGAGGTGTTAGACGTCCTGATGTCATAGTTAATAACTGGGTACCCTCATATTTAGTTGTTGTTTGCGGTCCGATCCACGCAGAAAGTGCTTACGGTGTCCTGAGGTCTTGCAATGGTACACTTGGTTTTGGATTTAATCATATTGATTACTGGATCCCAAGTTGGTGGTAGCACCCAGCTATCTTCCCTATTGAAATTAGGATGTTTTTTAATTTCAATGGCCTCACGTATCATCCTTGGTCGGAGTCGGTGTTCTTTTGCGAGGATATGCGGTTTATCAAATCTGATATAATGGCGGGTGCGGTCCTGTACATGTTCACAGATTGCAGACTTCGTGGAGCGTCGGTGTTTCACGTCAGCTATATGTTCTTTTACGCGGGTTTTAATTGATCTTTTAGTTTGTCCTATGTAAGAGAGCCCTCATTCACAATCGAGTTTGTATACCCCTGCATCTTGTAGAGGAATGTGACACTTGACAGGTGGTAAAAACTGACTAATCTTCTTCGGTGGCTTGAAGTAAGTTTTGATTGAAGCCCGTTTCAAGATGTAGCCAATCTTGTCTGTGACACCTCTTATGTATGGTAGTACAGCAGGTAGACGCTCAACTGTGGCTGGTTTCACTCGGTCACTGTGATGGCGGCGTGGGACCCGAAGCTTGTTGTCATGCAATACTTGCTTGACGTGGTGGATCTCGGCAGCCAGGTGTTGCTCATCACAGATCCCTTGTGCTCTCTGAAACAAAGATTTACCCACGGTAGCTAACTGTGTTGGATGGTGGTGAGATTCACCGTTTAAGTACCTATCGGTATGGGTCTTTTTCCTATACACAGTGTGGCCTAAGGTGTTATCAGGATAACGGATCACTAAAACATCTAAGAAGGCTAGAGTATTGTTGGCTTCTAACTCCATTGTAAATTTGATTTTAGAGTGTATGGAGTTAAGATGGTTTAGAAATGCTGTTATTTTGTCAGATGGTAATATTGTGAAAGTATCGTCTACGTACGTAAATAAACGCGATAAAATCCGTAAAATAGTTTAATTTCAAGATATTTATTTATTTATACTTTGGCATAAAGTTGTACAAAGGCGGACTTAATACCAAAGGCATTCTCTCCCAGTCAACCTTAGGGTGATGCAGAGAAATCAAGGTATACGAGGATAACTTTAGACGTCAATATTCTGATTATAAACGACTGGTTTTATATTATACGTGTTAGTATACTAATTTTGAATCACATTTTATATCGGAGAGTCAAAAAGGCCTACCCGATACATACATTTCCAAATACTTTATCATGTTCCAAACACCCACTATCGCTTCAGTCTTTTGTCTGGCATAAATAGCACACGGCAGTGAGTTAGCCAAATAAATAACCGGCTCCCTGTTCTAAATACACATTTTCGCTTAATGCCTGAT
The DNA here is from genome assembly GCA_914767695.1 of Ptilodon capucinus. Classification (NCBI taxonomy): domain Eukaryota; kingdom Metazoa; phylum Arthropoda; class Insecta; order Lepidoptera; family Notodontidae; genus Ptilodon; species Ptilodon capucinus. The sequence goes on from OU611828.1 coordinate 1,180,032, forward strand.
ATGACACATGGCATTTTGAAAGCCAAGTTTTAAGAATCGGCTCCTATACTTAGACACTCTCGCTTCTCGTCCTTAAAATTGAAATATCACAATCGACTAGTTATTATACCAAAGGGGGAGGTTTTCCTAACATTTGATAAATTCACACGTCCAATTATGTGTGTAACTTTGACGTCTACGTACGTCATATTGTCTGTGTCAATACCATAGAGTATCTAGAGTACCCATAACGACTCCAATCTTCTGGTAAAACAAAGATGGCGAAGTCAGATAAACAAGAAAAAATTCACCGCAGTGCAGGCTCGAAATGCCATCTCCGTTATAATATCTCCATGGCAAAGACGTCTATGAGTTGACGGCCGTGACGTCAAGGAGACGCAACGTTGGTCCCATTTTTTCTGACTTTTTTTGGCACAATTAGGTTTCTATACCTTCTAACATCATTGGTCACAATACATTGAACGCTTTCAACCCCACCATTCGTACTTCGCGTCCACGTCTGCATGTAATCACCGTTGTGTCGACTAGACCGATGCAGTGGAACTCGCCGAAGAACGTGTCCAAGCCGGGTGCCGCGTGGAGTCCGCAGCCGATGCAGGCCACCACCGGGGCCGGGTATAGACCTATGGTAAGGGATCGTGACAGTGTTGAAATCGTACAGTACCTACCTTATATCGCTAACATACAATATAAAAACAAAAATTATATATTTTACTCGAGGATAATTTGTGGAAGTAGGATTTTATTTCGAATATTCAAAATGTTTGGTCATCAAATGTCAACTTTAAGGGGGTGTAGTTTCATGCCCATGACCCACTGAGTGTGAGCAGTGAATTAATCGACTTTTCTGAAATGTACCAACCCTATAGGCTTAGCATGACGGCGTAGACATAAGGTTTATCTCTTTCAACTGTCAGATTTGTCGAGAAGATGACGTCACACCGAGCATGTCCAGTGCAAAAAGCTCGAAATGATCTCATTTTCATTGTAGACAAATGTGACAGTTGAACGAGACAAAACTTATGTCTACGCCGTCATGCTAAGCCTACTGGTTCAAAATAGATAAATATTGAATGTCTGTAATAAACGCCACGCCACCACGAGTCAAAATTATTTCGCTTCATCGATGACATTTCATTGAAAAAATTACAGTTACTGCGGATCAAGTGATTGGTCTTATAGTCAGTAATTATATGGCACAATTTTATACATAAATATTAGCACAAACCCTCAAAATGTGTACAGAAGATGACTAAACTTATTATAGTTAGTAGATACTAATATGGAGATAAATGTGAAAAGTAGCTTTGCCAACAAAATAATAAGAGATTCCACTAATTAAAAAACTAATTACTAATAGTCGAGTTTTGTTATTAATTTTGACACTTGTCTATACATTAACGTGTCGCCATATGCAATAACAACAATACTCTCAAACATATTGTAGACAAAAAATAAAACTTAACATTTCTGGTTCACGATTGTACGATTTTGACACTATCACGCGAAACACGTGAAAAGGACACTCACTCCGTAGCTCTGAACGCTGTTATCATTATTATTTCTTAATTTATCTGTTGCTTTCATTGTTGCATAGATATTTTTGAACGCTACGTTATCTTTATTTTTGTTCGCATCCTATTTTCCACCCGTAGCATGGCAGCATCCCTATGTTTTTGCGTTGCAGGGCCCAGGCATGACACTCCCGCAAATGCCCCACACTATGCCCCATACGTATCATCCCCCGCATTTTATGATGGTAAGTTGTGCTAGAATTTTTAGGGGCGTCCAAAATTACCACTAAGCCGATTCTCCTCACAAACGAATTAATTTCCTGCATTTGATTTAAAAAAAAAAAGGTAATTAGCTCATTGACTTTCTTGTCGTATCTTCTCAATTGAAGTCGCGCTTCGATCCGGAAGTATATAATATATAAGGGAATATAACGGAAGTATATAGTATATAATATATACTTCCGGATATATACAAGGTGTATCAGAAGTCCGAAATAATACTTTGGGTACATATACAGTAGCTCATATGTCGATGCTTAGTGAAGGCAGTTTATACCAAACTTTCGTAGTTTCTGAGTTATAGACTTTGAATATTTGTCACGGGTATCGTGTTCTGGCCTTTGGGTACATCCATAACCCTATTCAGCAGTGTAAACTAGACTTATGAGAAATACCTACCAATATTTACAAAACAGAACATGCACATTTTACATAGATCTCGAGATATTACGAGTTTAAGAAATTGACGACGAAAAAAAAGTTTGAAAAACATGGTCGAATTTCGATCAAATTTTTATACCATTAGGTTGTATAACCGATACTTATGCAAACGTCAAAGTATTATTTCGGACTTCTGAAACATGTAATGTGTGAAAATGTAAACTTAACAATTTGTAAATTATACTAAATTACTTAACCACCAAAAAAAAATATTTTACTACCTATGACTTTGAATTATTAGCACAATCGTAGCAATACTGCTAACTTGGACCCCATGTTCAATTCACGATTGGATTCATATTCGGTATGTTTATATTAAAATTCAGGAAATTGATTCGCTCCAGAGAAATTGCTCAAAGTGGCCATTTTAGAAGACTAGTTCTGTTTTTTTTTAATTGCTTTTTTTAGATCACAGCACGATCTGGGTAGAGATAGTAGAATTCGCCTCACAGTACCACTTTTATATTTAAATATAGACTAGTGCGAGTATTAGGAAATACAGATAAGCGATAACATTTTAAATGTTTAAAACGCACGGTACGCATAGCGGCGCGATGGAATTGACTTTTTTGAAAATGTACTCTGTGTTAATATGCATAAAGTTATATTTAAATTAATCGTCGATGTTCCCGAAAAAAACATGTTTACTTCTTCTTCTTTCTTTACGAAATGAGTGAAATGAGTGAATATTTTAATGGAATAAGATGAGGAATGGCTCCACCTGCGTTTAGCGGGTATTTCAGCCAGTGTCAAGTAACTAATAGCAAGGGCAAATTCAATAATAACTCGTTATAAATAAAAATGGATGACGACAGTGATAAAGATGGCGGATGAATCCACATGTTTACTTCTCAAATTGCCTTCATTACCTTCTATGTTATGCAAAAAGTTGTATGCTATAATTTACAACAAACTTTTTAAATTTTATTTTATTTTTCTTGGCAACCCTATTGTGTAAAAACTACTTTGCATGAGTGTGGGAATATTGATTGTATAAGTCGTTTGCATGACACTATGATCTCATGCCATCCCATTACAGTTAGATTTACATTTAGTTCAAAATGTTTGAATGGGTGTTTTTCTGTCAAATGTTCTACTGGCGGTGTTTAATTTGCTACCATTAAGTCGACTTTAACGACTGCCTCCTAATATATTTTGCTGAATTTGGCTTACAAATTCGTGTGTGACTTTCCTAACACAAGTGCATAAAATATAATTAAGTGTGTAATCAAATAAACTGGGTAGACTTAAAACGAAAATATCTAAATATGGGAGGTTATTGTAGAAGCTCCAAAAGCTATTTTTGCTAAACAGATAACATAAATACATCATCACGCCTATATTCCCCAAAGCAGCAGACAGGGGTACGATGTATTTTGGTCCCAATGTAATAGAAGGCGAGCCTATTCCCATTATACTGGGCACGTTCCTCCGACCGGAAGAATTGGGCCATACTTCACATGTATAGACGGAGTTAATACAGTTGACAGTGCATCCTTTTTCCTTATATAGGTCTGTCTCATGTCAGACCGTCACTTGTCAGCCCGTGTGAAGCGCGTATTAATGTCATCATGAATCTGCAGATCTTCAGACTGTCTCCAATTTATGGCCGTTTACCTATAATCAAGAAACGGGCCGTAAACTCAACAAATCGTTAATCAAAACTGTTATTTCAAAAACGCCGTCGATGTAACTGACATGGACGGCGTTTTTTAAATACGTTGCTCCGTTGGTCTTTCACAAATGTTAGAGAAATTTATGCTAAAATAATTGCCAGAGATGCATAGATATTGCAGAGATTTATAAGCTATAAAGAATAATTCCATGTGATTGAACTTCCACAGCAACAGCCAGGCATGGTAATGGGCATGCAGGGTGCCCCCATGACACCGATGAGCATGGCGCAGCCCATGAGACCCGTCGGTCCGCCACAAACCACCACCAACCAGTTCAGTTAAGCACCACACACCTTTGTATTACGGTCTAATTTAGTTTATACGCCCGACTGCTCGAGATGTAGGTATGTATTCGTGTCCAGCATTATATCAATTTCTATATTCAAGCGACGCCAAGTTTTCGACGAACGTTCAAAATAAAAAATATTCGTATAGAGCAAAAAGCACTTACAAATAGTCAGATTCTACCACCGGTTAGGAATGCTGCTTCCACTGAGAAGAGCCGGTAAGCAGTATACGCCGGAAGAGCCGACGTTGTTGCTAACAATTGTTTTTTTTATAGGAACCCAGCGCTATTCTATATTTTATTTTGTTATGTAATTGAACGGAAATGTTGACGTCTGCCTTGAGGTCATTTGCGCTTAGTAGATCCCCTAGACCATTTGCCATATTTGTTTTTATATGGAAAGGTTAGCCGAACTCCTTCAGTGGATAGCATAATGCTGGCATGAGTTTTCAAGGACAAGACTCGGCCATTTTTACATAAGTTCTCATTGGTACTCCGAGTGTAGGTAAATGCAGTTGGGTCGTGTCGCCAATGCCAGCCGACCTATAGATTAGGTCGGTTAAGGTTTAACTATATTTCTTATTTCCGTTATAAATTGGGGCTGCCAGACTTGAAAATAAAATGAAAATAATAGGGAAAATTACTTTTGTAAGTTACCTGAGTATAATGTTAATTTTAATTTGGATGGTGGAAATAATTTACGTGATACCATAATTTAAAATTTATGAATGCATTCATGTTTGTATGTTCCACTATACTTTATGATACCGTTGAAATTTATATTTGTTCAAAAGTTACTTCTTTAGCTTTTTGCAAAGTATTTTAGTGTTTCTTATGTCTTTTCTGTTTTTAATGTTAAAAATAGTAAGATATAAATATTATTACTACGAAACGCGTAGATGTAGCTGTATGTAAATGAAATGAATCATGTTTTTTTTTTTTTTTATATTTAATTTTAAACATTATGATTTTCATTATACAAAAATTTTGTTTCATAATTTGAAAATTGATTAATCAATCAATCGAGTTAGTTTTATGATTTATTTTCCAATTGTCTGTTTTGTTTCTTAATTAAATACATCACATTCCATTATAAATTGTATAAAAGTATTTATTCACATAATTACTGTCTCGAACGTTTCGTTTTGCTTAGCTTATTATACTCCACCTTCGATTTAGTCAGCATTTATGAATTATAGTGGATTTTAGTTTCATGTTGCGTCTAACGGAAAGACGAGATTTCTTGTACTATTTCCATATAGGTGTCGCCTAGATGTCACATAGGTGTCTCTTAATAATACTAATCTATATACTTGAAAATACTACTATCTGTACGTAAAGATATATTAATATGCGTATATGTAGTCATACTTAGCCTACCTGTTACAAAACAAAAAAAAAACATAAATGTAATTTTAGATCTCTTGGGCAAATAAAATCAATATTTTAAAGAAAAATATCACTTATTCTCATACCCACAAGTTATATTATCTAAATCGTATAGTTACAATGTATAGATGGTTAAAGCATTAGATTGTTACAAAAATTAGATGTTACGGGTGTCACTATATTATAATAAATGTATGGCTGTTGTGAATATATAAACTACTTATGTACTCGTCACTATTTAATGTCCCAACAATGTTATATTCTTGATTTAAACGTATGTATTAATTATAAATAAGTTTATTATTTTATTCAGTGTATGGGGCCCAATATAACCACAGCGTGGATTTCTTAGTAGGTCTAAAACAATTTCGTGGTGCGTATTGGTTTTCACGGTAAATACAAAAATATTTTTTTAAAAATACAGTTGGATATTACCAAATATTCTGGATAATAAGTATATATGCCCATATTTTCTATAAAATATAGTCTTAGCTAACTGCTGAAAGAATCAATCGAACAATTTAAAACATCAGGATGAAGTTGCGCTACCAGCACGACTAGCACGTACGCCAAGACTTGTGTTACGAAGTGTGTCTTACCAAGACACTCACATGAAACAGTAACAGTCAACATTTACACATCTCACATTTTGTCTTGTCTCTCAACTGGCTGTGCTACTGCAGCTTTGTCCGTTCTAGTAATGCTGTGTACAACTGTTCTGGTTGAAAAACTGTTTAGTAATTGCAATTTGCATTTTAAATGTTACCATCCTGTAACCATCCGTCGTTCGGACAAAGTTGTGTGTATATTTTGCCCCACCTTTGTAGGAAAAAAAATACCTACAATACATAAATTTAAAATCAGTGTTATTTTTTTTCCGGTTGGCAATACCTTGCTGCACTGTCACTAATATTATTATTATATTCACAACTTGTGTAGCTATATAAACCACTATTAATGGATAGATGAAACAGTTATGTTTGACAGCTCCCCAATAAAAGAATTGTAAATATTGTTTACGTAGTACATAGTGCTAATAATACCTATACCTACATAATGTTATTTCAGCTAGTTTATTTCATTCTAAGTATGATAATCGACTTATTATTGGCTATACATCTCTTTCTTTGTACAATTTGTAAGTCGAAAATAAGCCGTTTAGAAATATTGACACTTTACTATGCAAAATGAAAACGTTCTCGCTTAAAAAGCTTATGATTACAGCTTACAGCTCAAACGAAGCTCGTCATCATTTGAATAATGTACAAATTCCTCCAAAAAATGTTGATACCTAATGCTGATCTTAGTCGCGTCATTAAAAGCAGATCTACTTATTATGCTTTGGTTTTAATAATTATTATATCAATGGGCTGTTCTATCTTGTTATTCGCCGAGTTTCAATGATATATTATTGCTTCAATGTGTGCGTTTTGAATATCCAAATTAATGATATATGATATCATGTGCAATGTTCGTATGAGATCTGTTGATTGTTTCATTTGGTTGAAATAATTGCTAGTATATATTGGTGCAATATTTTTAATCTTTTTTTTTTGTTGTAAATTTTTGTTCATGGCAACATTCGTGTTGTAATTGGCACCAACATGTTTCTATTGAAAGTATTATAATTTAAATTTAAAATTGGAAAATAAAATCCATATTATTCATGGTAATTGTTTTTTTTCTTTGGCAGTATACTGTACTTTTGTTGTCAGATAGATAGATTCGACAAATTCTTTTGAAACGGCAGGATTCACTGTTATTTTTTCTTTGTAATATGTTTTGTAAAGAAAAAATATTCAACGGTTAGCTCAACGGTCTTAAAAAAAAGTTGTACATTTTATTCTTTTTTTTTTGGTATGTACCTAATGAGTAAGTAATTTATTTAAACGCAACTATTTACAATTCAAAGTTAAAGTAACAGAAGGTAAAACGAATAAAAAAAAAACATAAAATTTGGCCCATGCGGAAGTGTACCCAAGACCCTGACTGCATTCCCTCGCTGAATGGCTAGAGCCACTCGTTCAGCGAGGAAATGACCTGTTCTGAGGTCGCCGGTTGCGTCGACCCATTTTTTAGCTAAAAATGTTATTAAATTTACGTTTTTTATGTAAATATTACCCTTGTATGTTATATATGTAGTAGCTTTGTCTTTAGATATTCAATTTATTTATGAAAAGTAATAAATAAATCAATTATTAATATTTTGTTTGGTTTTCATATTATTTGTTTTTTTTACCTATTAAGGGTCCAGAAATGGAATATTTCGATCCATATATTCACAATTAGATTACATAAAAAAATTAAATAGTGATGTACCTACCTATAATAATGGTCTGTTTACCTCTTATTCCTATGACAATACTTACAATAAATATATAACGATCTATCAGTATTTATTTTAAATATAAAGCTGTCTTATCGTAGATAAGGACATACCTACTGATCTATTGTATGTGCTTCATACGTTAGTAGTATTTTGATAAAACAAACCTACCTATATGATTGCAAAATATACCTATGTTGAATTTAAGGAATACGTGAGATAGCTACGCAGAGCATTTGTTTAGTAGTGGTCAGGGGCCCGGTTTTCGTTTAATAGACATCATCTCTATTAGAGATATTTCGAATAGAGAGAGAGATTGATGTCTATCAAGCTAAAATCGGGGCCCATCGCAGAGTGACTACTTTAACTTGATGGTGACCTACCTGTATGAAATATACTTTATTTATACGCACACATACGCATATAATTGAATAGTAAGTATTTCAGCGGTAAATAATTGCTTTGCAAAGTACGTAAGTAGTTAGGTATTGGATATTATATTTTTTTATTATTAATGGAGTGGTTTAGCTATATATATTTATCTAAAAAATTAAACAACTGAGTAGGCATTTACAGTTTAATTGAACTGCGTAAAAGCTTTCATTGGTGTACGTATTTTATCATATTGTTGAATCTCAAATAGTGGAGCGATTGATCTATTATGTATACAATAAATTAATTAAATTTGAAATCTGTATTTAATTATTGTATTTCTTAAATCAAAATCCTTGCATTCCCATCCCATGAAGGAAACCAGTACCTGGTCAACGGACCGCGCCGAAACGCCTAGCCTAAGAAAATGTTACTAATCGCCATTTAATATATAGTTATCTGAATTTAAGTAGCTCTAGATAATGGTTTTTTTTTTTTAACGAAATGATGGAAATGATGATATTTAATGGAATAAGATGAGGAATGGCATCACCTGCGACTAGCGCGAGTATTTCGCCAATGTCAAGTAATTAATAGCAAGGACAAATTCAATAAATACACATTATAAATAAAAATGGATAATGACAGTGATAAAGATGGCGGATGACTCCAGATAATGGTTTGGTCAACAGGAACCCGGGAATTAAAATAGGTATATAGATAGATAGAACGATGTCTGAAGGATGAACTCTATGCAAACGGAAGAAAAATAAATCTACTTGACTCCATTATATTTCATTTTTTACGAAATGAGCGAAATGATCATATTTAATGGAATAAGATGAGGAATGGCTTCACCTGCGACCAGCGCGAGTATTTCGCCAATGTCAAGTAATTAATAGCAAGGACAAATTCAATAAATACACGTAATAAATAAAAATGAATGATGACAGTGATAAAGATGGCAGATGAATCCACTTTTCTCCATATTAGGGCTCACGCAGTGAATATTTGCCAATTGTTTTTAATAAGGGCAAGTATAAAGTAGATACTTACAATGTTAAACATTTCGACTTTTTTGTCGTACACTAATATGTTAGAGTTTTTAAATATAAGGAAAAAAACAGGATATCAAAATAACAGTATAAAACTTTCTAAAATTATCGGTTAAAATAATGTTTATGGAAATAAGCGATACATTATTTATATTTTGAACGCAGCGTTTATAAAAAAATTGTATTGTTTGCTCTGGCAACACGAAATCAATCGATGACAGCGACGGATTTTCGCATCTCGTCGCTGACGACATTTTGTCAATAAATTTGTAAAATTGAAGAGAATTTCGTGATCTTTACCATAGTGTCTAGTGTTAATTAAGCCACAACGATGGCAGACAATGAACAAAAAGCAATGCAATTGATGGCGGAGGCGGAGAAGAAACTGAGTTCATCGAAAAGTTTCTTTGGATCACTTTTTGGGTGAGGACAATGAGTTTATCATTATTTTGTTGTTATTGCCCTAATTACGACACAATGGGGCTCATAAACCAACTTTTCAATCTGTATTATTCAGCTTCTTTCAGGTGGTTCATCTATGTAGTTCTTAGATCTCGCATTATTTCGTAAAACGATAATTTCATTAGGTAGCAATTTGCACGTAGCTAGCATAGCAATAATTGTTGATTAATGTACTTGAAACGCAAGCTAGTACTAAATTAATTAATTAAACGTCTACTTTTAATAAATTCTAATGTTTCAATGACAATGTTACTTAAGAAGAAAAATACCTCCTCTATTTAAAAACTGTGACCATAGCATGAATCATCACAGTCAGCACAGCTCATTGGTCATAACTTTCACTTGATAAAACATAATAAATACTTAATATCAAACCAATTGTTAAGGTATCTATGGACTGTACTTACATAATTATTTATTCGCCCACTACAAAAAAACTCGTAGAACCAATATCAAGATAAACTAATGTTTACATACTAAAATAAATACATCTTCACGCCTGTATTCCCCGAAGGGGTAGGCAGAGGTGTACTGTAATGCGACCACACTTCGCCGATGTATTTTGGTCCCAATGTAATAGGGGGCGAGCCTATTGCCATTATACCGGGCACATTCCCACTCAATATTAGGGAGATTTGGTCCATAGTTCACCTCGCTGGCCCGGTGCAGCTGAAGTTTCTATAGAAGTTTTCATGTTTCATTCTCATGTTTTCCTTCACCGTTCAGCAAGTGGTAATCATTGTTGAAAATGACATTTGCACATGAAAATTATCTCAGTGAGGCGCACCTGGGATTCACATACTCTATAAGGATAATAGTCCTATATTTAGATAATAGTCATTTTACTCACAATAGTAAACTGACATACTAAATACTGTGGCGTCAAATTTATTGGATGGGTCCCCAGTAAAAATTGTCACTTTGTAATTTAATTTTTATAAATCACTAATGTAGATACCCAACAGTATTACTAATATTGTGTGCATTTTAGTTAATTAAATATCTGATTAATTTAATTTTCAAAAGCATACGTATTTCAATTTTCAAAATTTTATTCTTTACTAAATTTTGATAAAAATGTTAGGTTAATTTGAGCTCACAGCCTCTGCTGGCATTTTGCCAGCCCTGCCACGCGATAGCCACTGACTAAGTACCTACTTGATGTCATGCAAGTTACTGTCACATCTGTTGATTAGCTGACTTGCATGTAATACTTATCTATGGCCTGTCATGATTATGTTACTAACTGAGAAACTAAATTACAGTGGCAGTGATGTTTATATCTTATAAAAAATACCATCATGTAGGTATATATCTCATGTGGGGTTAGCAGAGGAGCACTACAATACATGCACATTCCTCTGAAGGTTTTTTTTTTTATTTGAGTTTATTGTTATTGCTTAGTGTATAAGTGACTTCGACCATGGTCTATAATTACATACAGAAAGGTAATTCAAATGAATGATTTAGTTTGTCATTGAATATAGACCAACCCAAACTACTGAACATATTTTGATGAAACTTTACGGTATTATTGTTGGAACATCAGAATAATATTTAGGCTATACTGATATAATAAATCATCGAAGTCTGCATGGACTAAGTCACAGGTCTTTTATCAGTTCAGTAGAATCCAGTCATTCATAAGTCCAATATGATAAACATTATATTGCTAATAGTTAAACAAACTTTATATTTGACATGATAAAATCTAGAGTCCTTATTAAAATTCTTCTCAGTGGCTCGTCGAAGGTTGAAGAAGCGGTGGATTGCTACCTCCGCGCTGCGAACCTATTCAAGATGGCGAAGAAGTGGGCGCTGGCCGGGCAGGCCTTCTGCCAGGCTGCCCAGCTGCATCTCAAGGCGGGGGTGCGCCACGACGCCGCCACCAACTTTGTCGACGCGTCCAATTGTTATAAGAAATGTGATCCTAACGGTAAGATCCTGCTATGGCGGGCCATAGACGGACCGCAAGTTGCAGTCGAGACCGACTGCTCTAGAGCGGTCGCGTTGAAGTCGTACACGACTGCAACACGACCGCATAATGCAGTCGACTACGACTGCTTGGAGACTGCAAAATAATACTGATGCGAGTTCATTTACGAGAAGGATTTCGATAAAGAAACACTGCTTCTTGTACTACTATTACGCAAAGGAAGCGAGTCGAGTGAGTGAGGCGGGAGCGGGGAGGGAGTGGCGCGCGGTCGGCAGCAACCGCTTGTAGCGGTCCGTGTTCCGGCAGCTCTCGCACGGCGAAACTCGACCGCAGAGCGACTGCTCCGACCGCTCAGGAACTGCTCGAGCGGTCCGTGTATTGCGGATATGAATTTATTATGGAAACTGCAGATCGCCGTGCGGCGACCGCATCTTGCAGTCGGTCTCGACAGCAACTTGCGGTCCGTCTATGGCCCGCCTATCTCTCATTGGATAAATAAATAAATATTAACATCGCCCCACAACACATACTCATTGTTTGGTCGTAAACTAAGCAATGCTTGTGCTATGGGTACCATACAATGGACAGGAGGCGATCCCAGTTACCTACATCCCGACCAGGGCAAATTCTGTAAAGTCATTTCCGAAATTACCGCAGACGGGAATAGAACCCGAAACTACCTGGTGCAATGAATCAAGTGGCCTACGCATGAACCTCTAGACCATCCTTTCCCAAAGTGGGCGATAACGCCCCGTAGGGGAAAAAATAGGCTGTGTAGGTGAAAAACCGGCCAAGTGCGAGTCGGACTCGCACACGAATGGTTCCGTACCATTATCTATAAAAACGACAAAAAAATCACGTTTGTTGTATGGGAGCCCCCTTAAATATTTATTTTATTCTGTTTTTTAGTATTTGTTGTTATAGCGGCCATAGAAATACATAATCCCAAACTTATTTAGTGTACTGCCCACTTTTAGAATAAATTATTTATTAGCGCCCCCATTTTTTCACCTACACAGCCTATTTTTAGGGTTCCATACCCAAAGGGTAAAACGGAAACCCTATTACTGAGACTTCGCCGTCCGTCCGTCCGTCTGTCACCAGGCTGTATCTCATGAACCGTGGTAGCTAGAGTGTTGAAATTTTCACAGATGATGTATTTCTGTTGCCACTATAACAACAAATACGAAAATACGGAATAAAATATAAATTTAAGGGGGCCCCATACAACAAACGTGATTTTTTTGCCGTTTTTATAGATAATGGTACGGAACCCTTTGTGCGTGAGTCCGACTCGCACTTGGCTGGTTTTTAATAAAGAGAGCTAATGGCCGAAGCGGGGAGGGTCGTTGCGCTTTTTATTCTCTGTAAGGTCAAAATGTCAATCGATCTGGTTATCCCGACATTGGCAGGGTTATCTGTAACGGGTTATGTGAAATGAAACGGTAAATATTTTCCTGTTTTATGTACGTACATAAATCTACACCCTGCACGCACTGGAGCGACCGAAAAGTTTAGGAAATGTACTCTGTATCGATATCATGGAGAATTTTTTAATTTTTTTTTTGATGGCATTTCGAGCCCGCGCTGCGGTTAATTATTCTGGTTTATCTGACTCCGCCATCTTTGTTTTCCCGTATAGTTGCCGTATACTACAGGTACATGAGATAACAAAAATGGCGGAATAATCGCCTCAGAGCTATACGAAGAGTGGAGTCGTTATAAGTACTCTAGATACTCTATGATAGATATACATATAAAGATTGTACGTCTATGGCAAAAGCCACGCAACGCAACTATGGAAATTAATTCGGCTATGTTATCGGTAACAATTCATTGCAAAAAGTGCTTCTGCTACGAGTTAATACAGTTCGTTTTGGTATTCAACAAATATGCGCAAGAATAAACTAAATTAGACACTTTGTTTTATGCGTCATTTATTCAGAGGCTGTCTTCAAAGCGAATATGATATAGAAAAACCGGCCAAGTGCGAGTCGGACTCGCGCACGAAGGGTTCCGTACCATTATCTATAAAATCGCCAAAAAAATCACGTTTGTTGTATGGAAGCCCCCTTAAATATTTATTTTATTCTGTTTTTTAGTATTTGTTGTTATAGCGGCAACAGAAATACATCATCTGTGAAAATTTCAACTCTCTAGCTATCACGGTTCATGAGATACAGCCTGGTGACAGACGGACGGACGGACGGACAGCGAAGTCTCAGTAATAGGGTTCCCGTTTCACCCTTTGGGTACGGAACCCTAATAATACAATAGATGTCTAGACGTGACTTGCGTGACTATATTTCTTTTATAAGCAGCGTGGGCGTGAAATATTGGAAGCTGGATGAAACCCCTTCAAGCGCATCGAAACTCGTACCAAATTTTTGCTTATAACAAAATGAACTGAATTAACACACAGAACAAGCATATTTTTCAACGAAATGTTTTCGATGAGGCGAGCGAACATATTCGCGTGCTCGCCACAAACTTTCGCTTTATATTATATATTGTCTTATATCGTCAGACAACGCATAGTCATCGTATGATCCCAAACTCATCAGAGCTTGTACTAGGGTACCATACAATGGACTGGGGGCGATCAGAGTTACACCCAGAGCAGGCCAAATTCCAAAAAGGCCATTTAGGAGAGGTTTCGCATGCGGGAATCGAAACCAAAACCATCCTGTTTAGTGACCCAAGCTTATGCTTTAACCTCTAGACCAAGCCGTCGCCGTCGCGTGCATGTTAAAAGAGTTTCCTCATTAGAAGAACTACTGCATAATGTCAGCTTATTTGGATTAGTACATATTAAGATTAGTATAGATAGATAAGTCATGACTCTTATTGCGCGGGTTGTTGTGAGTTGGGTTTTATTTATTGAGATATTTTGAAACAGTTTTGATCATAGAAAAATACCTACTTAAAAAGTATAAATTCAATAGAGTACTGCTTAACTGGCATTGACTGTGTTGTTATGTTGGACGACAGCCAAATTGTCGTTCAGTATGGGATTTAAAGTCTAGCTTTTCTATGTCGTTTTTGACTAGACTGGAGTTACTGTCGGGCCTATAGACGAAGGCGTGTTTAATGTTATTTTAATAGTGTTAATATCCTTTATTTAAGCTAGATACAGCAGTTATTTTCTATTGACAGGCAATTCGATCGAAGTCAAGTAAAAGCCTAGTCTACGATTCGAAAAGGTTATCCTATTATTTGGGAAGAATAAGTTTAAAATATACCTGACTTTTGGGTCTTTATATATAACTAGCTGTGCCCGCGACTTCGCCCGCGTGGACTTTAGGGAGATTACCCGGAAATATGGGTATTATGTTTTTCCTGCGGAACCCTAATGCTTTTTCTAAAATTAAAGTAGCCTAAGTTACGCCTTGGAACGTCAGCTATCTGTCAGCGAAGTCCCATTGAAATCGGTTCAGCCGTTTAGAAGTTTACCTCAAACAAACAGACAGACAGACAAAAAAATTTAAAATTGCGTTTTCGTTATAGGTATCGTATATACTTTCATACGCATTTGGTAAAAAAGTGTTATTTTGATATTACAAACAGACACTCCAATTTTATTTATTTGTATAGATATACGTTAAATATATATCTGGAAGTTAATAAGGTTATCGACTAAAATAATAAATGCGATGCGATGGGATAAAATTAAAAAATAATTATACGTGTTGAATTTAAGAACCATTTTTTTATTGACCTAAATAAACAGCCTCATAACTTGAAACCTTAGTTAGTTTGACATTTTATGTGGGGTTTTAGTAAAATTATGATTATTGTAGGTACATTTCTTTCTTTCTTTTCTTTCTGTCACCTTTGGACACTTTGATTATTCTACGTGTTAAGCCCCGGACCATCAAGGGCGTCAAGACGCGCTGCAAAATGTTTGCCATACCAAAACGAACTGTATTTACTCGTGGAAACATCTCATTCTTCATCGACGCCATCGATGACGCGAGAAAATTTGCAGCGCGGTCGAGTGACCTTGTCGAAATTCAATCTTTATGTATATTCACACAGAGCTTGTTTTGGTATTAGCAATATATTTGCAGTGTGCCCGCGGCTTTATTCGGATTATTACATTGTATTACATCATTATCGCTGATGTTATCATTATCACCGACGTTGCTTGATAAATCTCTATCCCGTCGCCCAAGGACGAGGTCATCCGTCCGATGCGCGCTATCTTATCATTCTATCAACATTTCAATAAAACTAAGGTAATTGTTCATAATAGTGGGTCATCCACTTATGTTCCCACAGGAATGTAAAATCTTTAACGCCAGTGGGTTGCAATAAATAATTACGCTATTAAAGTTTTCCGTGACTCTTATATGTATGCAGATTAGAGGCTATGACAGTTTTAATTGTACCCCGTTCGTTTTCTGGACTAGCAACAATTCTACAACTAATTTACTAGCTTATCCAGAAACACCGTCCACGTCGAACTTAAGAACCCTAAGTACCCGGAACAAATGGATTAATTATTTTCCCACGGAATCCATTTTTTTTTTCTAAAATAAGTAGCCCAATTTAGCCCTTGTTACATCAACTATGGGAGTTTACTTTAAATAAACAAACAGACAGATAGATAGACTATAGGAAGAACAAGCTATAGGAAACGAATATATTTGTAAATGCACTAAGTAAAAAGCTTTTATTTTGACACTACTAACTGACAATTTTGTGCACACTACAAGTTCACTGCAGTGCACCTCTGCCTACCCCTTTGGGGATACAGGCGTGATGATGATGTATTATCAACAAGTCTGTTGAACAACAAGAAGAATTGAAAGTCTTCAATCAAGATTGTTAAATTATTAATTGTTCACAAACGTTCAGTTGCTGAACGATTTTTAAAAGCAATAAAAACATTGCCGTCTCGTTCAT
This sequence comes from Ptilodon capucinus, assembly GCA_914767695.1. NCBI lineage: Eukaryota > Metazoa > Arthropoda > Insecta > Lepidoptera > Notodontidae > Ptilodon > Ptilodon capucinus. The sequence goes on from OU611828.1 coordinate 1,196,676, forward strand.
ACAAGGATGGCAATACGTTTAATTCAGTGTTGGTAGGCTAGTTTTGCGTCAACAGAATCTATTAAAATACTAATCGATATTTAAAGTTTAATGTAATCAAGATTACTAGCTATGTGAGGCTATCACATCACTAGTGGTCCTGTTAGCTTCTTCAACTAAGCTATATGCTTGTGCTAGGTCTCATGTTCACTCGGAACTAAGGAATGAAAATTCAATGACCCGCTGATACCGAATCAAAGTCCAAGGTACCTACTTAAATAAATTACTTAACATGTTAGGTTAGCGTAACAGTTATAGGTAGTTAACTAATTACAATTATGCCATGCACTTATTGCAGCGAGCGAATAAACAAGTATTAAAAAAAAAATGTACTCTCTGGTTATAAACATAAAGATTCAATATCTGTTGTGAAAGCGACGCGACAAAACTCGCTCGCGTCATCGATGACATTCCATTCAAAAATGTGCTTAATTCATCTATACTATACTACAATACTACATACTATACTATACTACATACTACAAATAAATAAAATTGGAGTGTCTGTTTGTAATATCAAAATAACACTTTTTTACCAAATGCGTATGAAAGTATATACGATACCTAGAACGAAAACGCAATTTTAAAATTTTTTGTCTGTCTGTCTGTCTGTCTGTTTGTTTGAGGTAAACTTCTAAACGGCTGAACCGATTTCAATGGGACTTTTACTGACAGATAGCTGACGTTCCAAGGCGTAACTTAGGCTACTTTAATTTTAGAAAAAGCATTAGGGTTCCGCGGGAAAAACATAATACCCATATTTCCGGGTAATCTCCCTAAAGTCCACGCGGGCGAAGTCGCGGGCACAGCTAGTTAGATAATATAGTTCATTTTGGTATTGATAAATAAAAATCGCGCGCGTTTTGACGTGCATGTTAGTGCAGGGCTTTTATGCAATAACAACTGTGGTGATGATGCGTCAGTATTCAAATTATGACCTGATGAACACATGGTGTACCTACACCGAAAATGTATTCCTTTTAAGGAGGTGGGGAGGGGCGGTCAGGTGTCTACTCTTCTTAGAATCTCACTTTCATAATCGCGCAAATGAGTGACTATAAAACGTAATTTGGAGAAATTCGCTAAGGTTCTGCTATAAATCGGCAAATTATTTTATTTTAAGAGGAACAGCTGCAGAAAAAAATGCAACTTAATAAAATGACGAGCCCTTTGATTTCCTTACCAGACCTTCTCAGTGGAATTCGCGCTTCGATGCGGTAGTAGCACAATGGCATATAGAAATAAAATGTAACATGATTATTTGTAAGTACACCCGTAGGACTATACGAAATAAATGATTTAATTTTCACTTTACTAACTGTGGTAACGTACATCATCAGAAGTAAGCAAGAGAATACATTTATTATGACTAGGAACTACACACAATACACAAGGAGTAACATTAAATCATATACATCATCACGCCAGTATTCCCCGAGGGGGTAGACAGAGGCGCACTGCAGTGCACCCACACTTGGGTCCCCAATTTAGTAATTATGTGTTTGGGCTAAGTGTGTCAGTATAGTGTGTACAGGTTGTAAAAATATAAACTTCGTATAATTTATAAGTCCACTTTTAATGTTCCAATTCCACAATAATAAAACTTATTAAAATAAAGTCTCTTAGTTATTATTTACTGTACGCGCGCGTCTATAGTGTGGGGTTCACGGGACAACTGTCCGACCGAACGCAGTGGGCCGCTACAATAACAAAACTAATGTGTCAGCAATACCGCTACAGTCCCAATGTAATAGGGGGCGAGCCTATTGCCATTATACCTGTCACATTCCCTCTCAATACGAGAGATATTTGGGCCATAGTCCCCCACGCTGGCCCAATGCGAGTTGGTGAACTTCAGACGCCCTTCTGTAGATGTGCAGGTTTCCTCACGATGTTTTCCTTCAACAGTCTGCAAATCATCTCAGAGTTGCGGGCCCGGGAACTTGAACTTGCATGCCTTGCGTTCAAGGCGGGCGTTCTACCGACGAGGCTACCACTGCTTTTGATCATCATAAAATATATATTTCGATTATTGTTACAGAGGCGGTGTCATGTCTATTGAAGGCTATCGAGATTTACACGGACATGGGACGTTTCACCGTCGCCGCTAAACAGCATCAGGTAAATGTTCACACAAACTTGAGTACCCTGCAAGTTCAGCTCATGCTGACGGAACAGACATCTGGGGCCAAGTCGAGCAAAAAAGCGTTTTCCATAGGGCCATTTTCCACCCCTTCCTTGTATCTGTTGTAATTGTCAGATTTGTCGAATAAATGACGTCACATTGAGCTATATCTAGTAGACAAAGCTCAATATGATAATTACATTAGTTCGACAAGTCAGACAGTTGGAAAGGATAAAACTTATGTTTACGCGGTCATGCTAAGCCTACCATTATGGTACAGTAATGATCCCGAAAAACTTAAAAAAAAAGATTTTTACCAGAAATAGACTAATTGTAGCCGCGGACATCAACTATCTGATGTATCCGTCGGACGTCAAATTGTCTGGAACTATACAATTTGTATAAAAAGCGCCGTCTGTGTGATATTATTGTATGATCATCGGTCGTAGAATGCAACGCTTATTGCACTAACCGATAACACATAATTCCTCTTCGGCTATAGAACATAGCGGAGTTATACGAGACGGAGTGCGTGGACTTGTCGCGCGCGATGCAGCACTACGAGCAGGCGGCTGACTACTTCCGCGGCGAGGAGTCCACCTCCTCCGCCAACAAGTGCATGCTCAAGCTGGCGCAATACGCCGCGCAACTCGAACACTATGACAAGGCCATACAGATCTATGAACAGGTGAGACTAACATATACAAAACGGTTTGGTCACCTTGATAATAGTAATAATAATAGGCAGCTGGATCAAGGGACAGATTCAGAAGTCGGCACTTCTGGAGACGGCGCGCATTGTGAGGAAGTTCCTCTCTCTGGAGCCCTAACCACTGGTAACTAGGACCCTGTTCCAGATGCCGGTGGTGAACCGTTTTTTTTTTTTTTTTTTATTTATGTTTAAAAATGTAATGAATAAGATGAATGGAAAATAAATAATAATACATCATAGCACGAGAGAGATTTGGGCCGTAGTCCACTACCCTAGCCTAGGCGGGTCGTTGACATTCACACGCCTTCCTATAGACGTGTAGGTTTTCTCGCGATGTTGGTCTTCACCGTTCAGCATTATGGAAAATGACACTCGCACATGAAATGAGCCCGGGGGTTGAACCTGCACCTCTTGCGTTCAAGAGGGGGGTTCATGTAAACCAATTCAGATACCTTATGAATCGTCAATGCAACGTGGAACAACACACGAGTTCGCTCGCGTCAATCAATGACGTTTCATTGAAAAATGTGCTCTTTGTGTAAGTTAATACAGTTCTTTTTGGTATGGTTGTAAAATTGGTAGCGCGCGTTTTGGGCGCACTACTTTAAAATGAACCCTTGCCGCTAAGAGCAACGATTTATTTTCAACAAACTCAAAATAAAGGAGCGTCTCAATACGACCAGTGTGAGTATTTTTTTTTTCACGCTTTACGCAAATGACTTTTGTCTCTAACACGAGTGTATAAAGTTGAATTTCGTATAATCCAGATCGCCAAGTCGTCGTTGGACAACAGCCTGCTCAAGTACAGCGCGAAGGAGTACATGTTCCGCGCGGCGCTGTGTCACCTGTGCGTGGACTTGCTGAACGCGCAGCACGCGCTCGAGAAGTACTGCGGACTGTACCCGGCCTTCACCGACACCAGGGAGTGCAAACTGATCAAGGTTTGTACCCCTACACACTTATCCATCGTTTTCCAAATGCGCCCAAATTTTGGCCGAATCCGAAGGTTTCAAGAAAGTACCGATATTGAACGAACTGTTACGAACGCACGCGATGGAATGGTGTCGCCCTGGGGGCGTACGGCCTTCGGACACCTAACTCTTTTTCTAAAATTTAAGTAGCCTAAGTTACACCTTATAATATCAGTCGGTGAAAGTACCGTCAAAATCGGTCCAGCCGTTTGGGAGTTTAACTCTAAACAATCGGACAGAAAAATCTAATTTACGTTTTATGTAGTGTATCTACTATCTTATATAAGTTATTTTGACAGTACAAACAAACAGGTAATTTTTATTTATTTGTGTATATGACCTGGAGAACTTGGTATCATCAATTTGTTTTAAACTACTGCTCCTGTAATTTGCGCGAACAAAACAAGAAAAAAACTGCAATTTAAATCGGTCGAGCCGTTTTATTGTTTTGGTGGGACTAACTAGAGACTATTTTATAATATACTAGCTGACCAGGCGAACTTCGTACCGCCTTAGAATGAGTGACATACGAAAGCAGCGCCACCTACCGGGTCCAATTGTGAATCTAAACCAGGAGGAGTTAGCTTACAACGAAAAGTGGCATTGATTTATATGATTATTTTTTCCAATAGGAGCTGATCGAGCATCTTGAAGAGCAGAATGTCGACGCGTTCACCGAATCTGTTAAAACATACGACAGCATATCCCGGCTGGACCAGTGGTACACGACTATGCTCGTGCGCATCAAGAAACAGATCAACGACAACCCCGATCTCCGTTGAGCCCGCCGCGCCTACGTTCCCACCGTCGCCACGTGTCTAGTGTGAGTGGCCAGCCCTACCTTCTGTTCTTGTCTTGTCTTGCTACCCTCGATATTAACATCATTCATTTATGATCTGTCACTTCAAATTGACAGTAAAAAAACAAATGTATTTTTATTATATTGGGTTTACGGTTTTGGGTACTAGCCCTTTGAAGCCTAAAACAATTGTAATATAGTCTGTGTTGCTACATGTAAAAAAATATTTGAAATTGGAACACGTTAATTTGTTTTTTAAATAATATTGCGTTCTTTTTTTATGGTAATACAACGAACTATTAATCCTTTTTATAAGTTAAATTTTGTTTCACTTATTTAGCGTTATTCGTTTATGTTCGTTTATTAAATTTAAAATAATAATACGAACAACTATATTCTTTTGAACTCTTTTTGGTTTCGGAAATGTACGTATTAAAAGATTGGAACATGTAATAATAATGATTATGCTGGCAACTGTGATGTTATGGCGAATTAAAATTTCTGAATGAAAATAAAGCAATTATTCGCTTGTTTGATGCTTGCAATGCGGATGCGGGCGGCGACGGGAGGCGGAACGATACTTTCCTTTTGATCATAAACTCTGTAGGATACTTCATTATGCCTATTTCATTGTAATATTTAGGCGATGTTATTATCTGTGGTGTCTCATAGACAAAAAATATATTTCAATCGATAGACAATTTAGTGGCTTTTATTTAATATCTGGCAACACTCAAAACGATCAGATCGAAATACGGGACTTCATTGAACGTATTTTCTGAGAAAAGCCCTATGAAATTTATATGTCAGTAGAATGACCGTCTAAAAAAGTTTGGGCCGAATCTTGCTAAACTATAAGAAGTGGAGCATCTATAGAAAGTCGACTCAGATAGATTTGTTGCTTCACTTTTGTCGTGAGTGACGCGAAGTCCTCCTTTTTATATGTCCATGGTATATAGGTATAATAATAATAATTATTTCAAGACTTATGTTTGCTGTAAACTGCTTACAATACCAACCGGAACAGTGTGTGTGAATACACAAAACAGGAAATTTCATAACAATACGTTTGTCGAACCTTTGACTTTGTGTTTTTTTTTAAATTTTACATAGTAAGTTTTATTTTGAGCTCACAAATAATTTAAATTCTGTTTGCTTAACAATAGCATAAATTACGGTGATTACTGATATGTGTAAATACCTACAATTTAAAAGATTATGTTGTTTCTAAATCAACAGAACGGTATTACATATTACAGGGTGTATCAGAATTCCGAAATAGTACTTGATCGTTTGTATGGGTATCGGAAAGTGAATGGTAAAATTTGATCGAAATTCGACCATGTTTTCCCAACTTTTATTTCGTCGTCAATTTCTATAACTCGTAATGTCTCGAGTCCTATGTAAAATTTGAATGTTCTGTTTTATCAATATTGGTAGTCGCCCCTGATAAGTGTAGTTTACACTGCTGAATAGGGTTATGGATGTACCCAAAGGCCAGAACACGATGCCTATGACTAATATTCAAAAGTCCATAACTCAGAAACTATGAGAGTTAGGTGTAAACTGTCTTCACAAAGCATCCACATATGAGCTACCGTATATGTTCCAAAAGTATTTTTTTACACTTCTGAAACACTCTGTATATTCGTTTTTTTTTTTTTTTTTTTTTTGGGTTGGCAACACTAGCCAGCGGACGTGAAAAAACGGCCTCTTGTGTTAAATTAATTATAAAAATAGTTTTAAGCAAAGAATAGTGCGTAATTATAAACAGTGTTGATTATATTACAATAATAAGCATTGGTGACGTGTTTCTGTGGTGAAAAAACAAGAACATTGAGGAAACGACGACCAGCTGTCAACTCGATTTGTACAACGGACGGGATTTGAAACTTTTCACATAATCCGGGGGAGTATTGCTTTTAATTACCACAATATCCGAGTAATTACATACTTCACAACATTCTTAAACACGACTCATATCTGTGAGCCACGTCCAATATACACATTAGCACAATTTGTCTCCTTTTGTTTGACTGACACTAAGTGGAAACAAAATCGACGACATAACATTCGCTACAGACATAAACCACTACAATACACTATACCAATAAAAAGCTAACGTTACTATTCCTTACTCTGTATTTAAATATTTCTTAATTTTTATACGTAGGATTCTGCGTAATTACCTACCTACTAGATACTTAATATCTTCCTTGCAGATAATTCTCTTATTGTTAAATTTCGTATTTATTATTTGTAGCTATTTTTATATAATCTGTTATTTAATAAATACCCCAATCTACTACTTAAATCATTAAATCATTACTCAGCTCATTGCATGCTTAATTATCTACCCACTTTATTTTTTTATTTTATTTTATTCTAATCTGATATCTTTTATCAACATCTATTTATCTTAGCTATTTTGCTTTGTCACTTATCCTTCCATCTTTATTTTTTAGATTCCCCATACCGTCCAAATGATGACCCGCAGAGCAACAACCCGTGACATGGAGTATAAGCTGAGGATAACACTTGAAGAATTGGAGTCCTCGAAGAAGCTATGTCATCAACTGCTGCAGGAGAGAGATGACAGTGAGGTGGAAGTAAAGAAAATAATTGACAAGAACACCTCGCTCAAGAATGAGTTGGCCGAGTTACACGTAGATTATATGGACAAACTTGAACAATTTCATCAACTTCGGGATATAGTGACAACATTTGAAGAATGCAGTAATACACACGAGCTGGCTCTGAAACGCATCACAGAACTCGAAGCTGAGTTGTGTGAAGCCCATAAGGCTATTAGTAATTTGCAATCTGTGCAAATCGATAAAGATTCTACTCATACCCAGAGCTTGTACAATGAGTTGGTGACTTGTGGGGGACCCAGCTCGGTGTGTAGGTTGCCATCCCTTACCATAGACTTGACTGGGGACGACACCACCTCCAATATACGTCCTTATTTTAATAGTACTAAGAAGTTTAAAAAGTATATCAAAATTAATAATTTTATTAAAAAAACTAAAAATATCTTAAAAAGGCAAAAATATTTAAAAACTAATAACAGCCTTAGAAAGGAACGCAGACAATTGATAGATAGTCTGCAGACCTGTACTAAGGACCTAGAGCATAGTCGGACTATCTATGATATTGACACACAGAATCTGCGGGATGAGCTGTTACTTAGGGAGCTTTCTATAAAAGATATTTTTAATAAATATGAAGCTGCTCAATCCGAACCTCCTCATATTCAGAATTTTAATATATTCGAATCGGTAATGGAAGATGTTTTAAATAAAATATTTGTTAGTAACAAGTCTATTGTTGTTTGTGGTGACTTCAATATTAATATTTTAGAATCAACAAATTACACTGAAAGACTGTTAAGTCTTTTTAAGTCATTTAATTTGAAAAATATTTTTTCTGAACCAACTAGAGTAACACCTACGTCAGCTACCTGCATAGACAATATCTTCTGCAATTGTGAATATTTAAATCAAAACGTTGTCAATTATTTACAATCCGACCACACTGGTCAAACTGTCACCTTTAAAGCTATTGTTTCAGTTCAACCTATAAAAGTAAAATGGCGGAGTTTGACTACTAGGAATTTACATAAATATAATAATGCGCTAAATAATAAACTAGTAATTCCCAGGTACAAAATAAATGATTGTAATAAATTTTACGCTGATTTCTTTTCGATTGTTCATAAAGAATATGAAAATAACTTTCCATTAAAAGCTAAAAATATTAAGCCTAAATTTACCTTCAGTGATTGGGCGACTGTGGGTATTCGTAGAAGTAGGGAAAAGCTGTTTGAGCTTTATGAACTTAAAAGTTTCGTTAATACGGCAGCGTTCACAAAATATGTAGCAAATTTTTCGTTAATATTTAGGAAAGTATGTAAGGCAGCCAAATCAATACATATTCGTAATAAAATAAAGCATGCTGATGATAAAATAAAAGCCACTTGGAAAGTAGTCAATAGTGAGACCGGTAGAAACAAACAAAGCAGCACGGATTACACTTTAGAGACTCCGCGTGGTCTTTTAAGTTCCGATATAGACGTAGCTCAAGAATTTGAACATTTTTTTTCTAATATCCCTATAAAAACAACAGAATCATTAAACTGCTCCCCGACTCTTTCAATTTCAATTCTGAAAAACAATATTGCCCCCTGTCCTATAGAATTCAAATTCATTCATACCAATACCCGATCTATTATTAAAGCCTTCCAGTCAATTAAAATTAAATTAACTGAAGACATATGGGGAATGTCAGTAAAAATATGTAAAGCTATTATCAACACTTTAGCGCCATACCTAGCTCTGATATTTAATACATGTGTTGATCAAGGCGTTTTCCCGGACTTAATGAAACTAAGTAAAGTAATCCCGTTGTTCAAATCCGGTAGTACTAAAGACCCAAACAATTATAGGCCAGTTTCTGTTTTGCCGGTACTTAGTAAAGTATTTGAAAAGATAATGCTTAGTCAATTAATAGATCATTTTAATGCAAATAACATCCTGCACGACCAACAATATGGTTTCACTAAAGGCCGTTGCACTACCGACGCCAGTGTAAACTTAATAAAGCATATCTTCGACGCATGGGAGAACTCACAGGATGCCATTGGTATCTTCTGTGACCTCTCAAAGGCTTTCGACTGCGTCAATTATGACATACTTTTATTAAAATTGCAACACTACGGTGTGAGAAATAGAGCCCTTAACTTTCTAAAATCATATTTAGGGGATAGGCAACAAACTGTTCAAATTAATGGTGTTAAATCGATAGGCTCCGTAGTTAAAATGGGCGTCCCCCAGGGATCTATTCTAGGTCCGTTCCTATTTTTAGTCTATATAAACGACTTACCCCTGATAATTCAAAACAGGGCGAAGATAGTGCTATTTGCCGATGATACCTCTTTGATTTTTAAAGTAGGTAGACATGTAAATAATTTTGACGAGGTGAATGACGCTATCCTTCAGGTCCATAATTGGTTCACTACTAATAATTTAGTATTAAATAGTAAGAAAACAAAATGTATACGGTTTTCTTTGCCAAATGTTAGAAGTAGTGATTGTGACGTAGTATTAAATAGGGAGAAACTTGAATTCTTTCATGAGACTGTTTTCTTAGGAATTACGCTTGACTCAAAGTTACAATGGGGTCCACACATTAGAACTCTAGGAAAGCGCCTCAGCGCTGCTGCCTACGCTGTCAGAAAGATCAGACAGCTAACTGATGTAGACACCGCGAGAATAGTTTATTTTAGCTACTTTCACAGTATCATGTCGTACGGTATTCTATTGTGGGGTAGGGCCACTGATATTGAGTCCGTTTTTATTTTACAGAAGAGGGCCATTAGGGCCATCTATACTTTAGGTAGTCGCGACTCCCTAAGAGAACTCTTCAAAGGTATCAACATAATGACGGTCCCATGCCAATATATCTACGAGAATATCATGTACGTAAGGAAAAATTTAGATCTTTTTCGAAAAGTAGGTGATGGCCATCGTTTTAACACTAGAAATAAAGATAAATTAGACCAACCACACTTTCGACTGGCGAAAATTCACACATCTTTCATGGGGTACTGTGTCAAATTTTATAATAAAATTCCCCCTAACGTCATTAACCTGAATGAAACTAAATTTAAAACTTGCATTAGACATACACTATGCAGGCGCGCATACTACACAATAGGTGATTATTTAGAGGATAAACACGCTTGGTCAGGCGCTGGTCCGGCTCCACAGGAACTCATTTAAGGGATTTTAGCTATTTGTCCCGTTTTCCTCCTCCTTCCTACCTTTAAATCTTGTCCAACACGTAGTTTGTTTAGTGATTTAATTGTGTTTTGAGAATGTATAGCCTCATTAACTTTATATTGTATAATTGTTAATTAAGAAAAACACAAAAATGTAAATCCTTATTTGAAAAAAGCAACCATGGAGTTTCTTGCCCATTCTTCTCCATAGGAAATGCATTCCGAATGGGTGGTAGAGCTACTATTACTACTATTTATTGACGATTCATAAGTGCCTGTATTGGTTTATATGAATAAAAAATATTCTGATTCTGATTCTGATTCTGATTCGGGTGACAGGAAAAACTCACTAAGTACAAAAAATTGGAAATATGTTTTTAACACTAAGTACCTTAGAATATCAACAACTTTCCCAGGAAAAAGTCTTCATATCCATAATTGCATTACTTTACAGAATTCCAAGAAGCAAAAATCACTAAATCACGTCATAAAATCTATTAAAAATCAAATTACTGCATTGTTTTTTTATTGTTATTAATGAGTTTTCCTGCCACCCAACGTTATTATGTAATCTACCTAGAAATATAAATACAAATTTCATAAGTTACTGTTCCCTGAGACTTCGTTCACGTGAAATTTAGAAAAAAAGCAAACCAAGTTACTCCATATAACATTGGCTGTCCCGTCAAAATCGGTCCAACCGTTCCGGAGATTCTAACAGGCAGTCAGACGGGCAAACAACTAAAAAAATGTATTTTTTTGTTATAAGCTCTGTATATACTTTCATATTCAGTAAAAACCTGTTGATGTTAATATTACAAACGGACACATTTTATTTATTTCTATATAGATATCGATAATTTCTCTTATTCCAAATATCGTTTTGTCACTGGCCCTAATTTCACTGTCTATGGTTTACAACAGATAAATAACTTAGTATTCAGGATTTAGTCTATACCATAGTATGTAAGATCATAAAAAAAACATGTTTTCTAATAATAATGGTTTAAATACCACAAATTAAACGTTCCATTTAACGCCGAGTACATTTACTTTTAGTATATACTCGCTATTTAAAATATTATTTAATATTTATGACATAGGTACGTTGTATTGTATATATTATTATTATTTTTAAATGTAGTTGTAGCTGAAAAACGTCACTGTAAAGATATTCGTGGTTCAACGCTTCTCGTATACTATCTTTGTTGTATGATGTTGATCCTATTGTCCAGAAATTACAATTTAAATATTTTTACGGCAGTCGACGGCTTACTCTAGTGGTCTGAGTGTAGGCCACTGTACCCGGTCGTTGAGGGTTCGATTCCCGCCAGTAGCAAATTTCGGAAATGGCCCTGGGGACCAATTCTCGCAAGATCGACATCATCTCTAATTCGACACATTCGCATCTTTAAAACTATAGAGACCTAACTCAAAAATAATGTTGTTGAAAAATGGTCGTTAGTACGACCCTTTAAGATTTATAGTCGGAATCCTAAAATTTAAAAATGGGTCTCTATACTTTTAAAGATGCGGTCATGTCGAAACAAGCGCCAAATTGGTCGTATTTTTTCGATATATGATGAATTTGAGGCAATATCGATCATGCGACAATTGCCTCCCAGACATTGTCACCTCGAAGCCATTGGTAAAAGATGTTGTTTTCATGCTTTGATTAAATGGGACCGTAGTCATACCCATACCCATGTGGTATGATGCCAAATTATTATCATTTGTACATCGATAATACCCGTACCGTATGACCGTATATTGAAACAAACAATAGTTTGACATTAATGATACTATTTGTACAAGCTTTATATTAACTTGCAATGTATGTCCGGGTGGAATCTTGCAACTGAATTTTAAATCAGTTATCTTTAACCGATTGAGCTGAAATTTGGTATACACGCTTATTTTTGATGACAATGCATTCTCAGCTGTGTGACGTCATTCTAATTCCAATATGGCAGATCATCCAAGATGGCGGAATAGTTATTTTTTCTGCACTACCACAGTATGGGTATCAAATGCAGGGGCTTGCTGAGGAGAACACGAAAACTAAGGGCAATTAAATAAAAGCTTGTTTTTTAAAAGTTTTTTTTTACCGTTAATTTTTATAACCTAGGGCACGCTCGAGCGTTAATATTTGCCAATAACAAAACAAGCTCTGTATACATAAATTTAGATTTAAATTCTCTGGTAGAAGCTGCACACGTCAAAATTCGCTCGCGCTGTCATTTCGTTGATGATAAACTTCTTCCCTGAGTCAGTACTGTAGTTGCAGCATGGGCGCCAAGACTATACTTGTGTCGCGGAATATGTTGATTTTGTCACTTTTTTAATATGAAATAAAACAGAGAGCGAGTACGTGACAGAGGCTTAGTCTTGACATGCGTGCTGACCCTGCAGCTCGTTTTGGTATTGGTAAACATGAGTTTTGAGCCCGGTGTGCGTGGGGTCTAATTCTGTGGTCCTAGAAGAACTAATCTTGATCATTAATAGTCCAGCAGGATCTGAATACTAACCTCCATGTGACGTCATCTTCTCGACAAGTCTGATAGTCGCAAGAGATCAAACCTATGTCTATTGGAAATAGCTCGATGTAAGGCCACTGTGAATGGTTTAAAAATACATATTTACAATCTGATTCATGATTCCTATAAAAAGCATGAAAACTTTTTTCAGTATCTGGAAAGTATTTGTCAAGTCAGAAGATTTTTGTTACAAAAAAAATGGTGATGGATTGGTTTAATGGTCTGAGTGTAGGACTCGCTGTACCAGGTGGTTGCGGGTTTGATTCCCGACAGAGGCATGTTACAGTAATTGGCTCCTTGGCGCCCGTACTAGCCCGTGCAGGCAGCGAGAACGGATAAATACTACTTATATGTGGACAGACCATGATTACCGAGCGGGGCCTATTCTCATTTAGATTATAAAACGTATTAATGTTTTTATAACATTTTTATTTTGTTGTTGTAAATAATAATCCTGTTTCGTTAATAAATTTTATATTTTTAATTTGTATCGTTTTTTTTTTGTTTTTTTTTCTTCTCGATACCTCTTTTTGTAGCATATAATATGTAAGGTATGTAATAAGTAGGTATATTATAAAAAAAATAGTTACCTAATTGCTTATAATAAATAAAGCATGCAAAATAAGTGAGTGTCGACAATTTTGAATAGAAATATTCAATTTGTTCAAAAATCTTTCAAGTCAAATCTAGGTATTAGTATCTCTTACTTAGTACAATCATCATAGGTAATAATTTTATTCCAGTTATGCATCACTACGAGGTGTAATATATCCACTCTCATTTGATCGCAGGAGGGATAAAATGGCAAGATTCTGCAGTCAGCATTATAGGACCCCAATTCTACTAACAAAATACATTGTGGATTTGCTGACTTAATTTTTAAGGCATGAAAAAAAAAATATCAGTGGTATCTAGATTATGACTTTTATAACCAATAGACTATATCTAGTCTACAGGATCAGTCATATTCTAGCTTTCTAAGCGATACCTTTGTCACTCTAAAACGAGAGTGCCACTGGATTTGCATGTTGCAGAACATTTGAATCAGATTGTATAGGAATTGCAAGGGGTTTCAATAATATTATTTCGCCTTATTGCAATGATACGCTCTTGTATGGAATTATATTGTATTGCATGACATGTGGCATAAAGTAATAGAGATTAACACGTTGGCTCCGTTGTGAGGTCATATTGACTCATAAAGTTAGTACCTCTATGAGTCAATATAACCTCATGCCGTACCTCTATGGGTCAATATAACCTCATGTCGTACCAGCTGAAAGTACACTAAAATTAATTAAGCAGCGAACGTGTTAATGTTAGAGTTTTTACCAGTTACCAGTAACCACAATAACGGCAATTATATATCTCAATACTATATGGCACACTGATATTCATTTAATGTAATTACTTACCTCAAATAAAAATGTTAATACAAAAATATATGGTGTATTATTTGCATAAGTAGTACTTAAATATACATTTATTTTTATGAAAACGAATTTCCAACGTGCCGATTTTAATTACTATGCGATTCAAATGAGAATGGGATCGACTTTGCGCCATATTTTGACGAACGAAAACCAATTATGACTTTAAATAATTAAATATTATATTTAGACAATTTATTACTGATTTAACCTTTTTATTTAAATTTGATGTAAGACAATATTATTATTGATATGCAAATAAGTTTTTTGCAAACCATACTTTTCAAGTGACATTTGACAGATAGAGGTTATTGACATTCCTATTCTAATTTGGATCGCGACATTCGGGATTCATCCGCCATCTTTATCACTGTCATCATTCATTTTTATTTATTACGTGTATTTATTGAATTTGTCCTTGCTATTAATTACTTGACATTGGCGAAATACCCGCGCTAGTCGCAGGTGATGCCATTCCTCATCTTATTCCATTAAATATCATCATTTCGCTCATTTCGTAAAAAAATAATAATAATTTGGATCGCATTGTAGACTTTAACATTACTTGCCAATGTCATCGGAAAAGTTTATTGGACCCTTGTTAGATTGTACCTAATGGAAATACATTTACAAACGGTTTTTAGAATAAAACTCCTTCGTGAAACGTGTATTGGAATTTAACAAAACAATATACCGATCTCCGGTTCACCGTAGATTTATTTTTCGGCGCGGAACTCCTAATTCTTTTTCTAATCGAAAATAAACTGCATTAATTAGTTTTTTATAAGCAGTGGTAGCCGAGTGGTCGAACGCACGCTTTGCAAATCAAAGTGTGCAGGTTCAAACCCCGGCTCGCACCTCTGGGATTTATGTGCGAAACTCATTTTCATCCGAGATTATCACTTGCTATGAAATGGTAAAAGAAAACATCGTGAGGAATCCTGCACGTCTGAGGGAACTTGTCTAGTTCTCGATAGATGTGTGTGTGAAGTCTGCCAACCCGCACTGGGCCAGCGTGGTGGACTATGGCCTGAAATCCTCCTCACATTGAGGGAAGGCCCGTGCCCAGCAGTAGGACGTTAAAAGGGCTGTAGTAGTAGTAGTAATTACTTCTTATAAAATCTATTTATCTGCCAGTGAAAGTCTTGTCAAATGCGATCCAGCCGCTTTGTAGATTACCCAGAAGAAACAGACAGACAGAGACACATTTTTTAAATTGCGTTTTCTTATATGTACCGCGTATGCTTTCATTTCGACGGGTAAGGGCAAAGTGACTCAAGCGCCATGTGGGCAATATTGAGTTATACAGGGTGTATCAGAAGTCCGAAATAATACTTTGGGCACTTATAGCTTATATCTGGATGCTTAGTGAAGACAGTTTATACCTAACTATCATATTTTCTGAGTTATAGACCTATGAATATTTATCACAGGTATCGTGTTCTGGCCTTTTAGCACATCCCTATTCAGAAGTGGAAACTAAACTTATGAGGGGCGACTATTCACATAACATAACATGCAAGTTTGATATAGGACTTGAGATATTGCAAGATATAGGAATTGACGACGAAAAAATTGTTGAACAACACTGTCGAACTTCGATAAAATGTTTGTACCATTCAGTTGTATACCCGATACTGATGCAAATGACAAAGTATTATTTCGGACTTCTGAAACACTGTATAGTTGTAATCACCAATTTCTTTCTCCGTCTTTTGAGCTGGGTTTCGCGCAAAGTTATGTTAGTTATTCCGATATGCATTTGGTGAAAAGTTATTTTAACATTACAAACATACACAAATTACATATTATTATTATTACACATGACAAACAGACCCATTTTATTTATTTGTATACAGATGAGCTTACAAGAAATCATGAGGTACATGCTACTATTTATGTGTTGACATTATTAAATGGACGTTTGTTGATATCAGTCTCCTTATGTGTCCCGTAAACGTGTGCAGCATTCCCGTCTCCGCCCACCACCTTCTCAAGCAGCGGTTGCTCTGAATTCCCCTGTCTATACACATTATCCAAGCCTTTCCTCTGGTGGGTATTTCCTACTGGTGTTACAGGAATTTGCATTTGAGCGAATAATTGCTGAAAAATTTCAGCCATCTCTGATCCCATCTCTATTTTACCTTCTACTTTGATCGTGTAAGCTTGAGTCGATGATATCACTGAAAAATAGGAGGTACGTATCAGATGTATACAAATAAATAACAATGAAGTGTCTATTTGTCATATCAAACTACTTAACAGCTTTTTATTAAATGCATATGAAAGTTTGTACCGTACCTATAATGAAAACGCATTTTTTTGTCGCAATTTAAATATTTTTTCTATGTCTGTTTGTTTGAGGTAAACTTCCAAACGGCTGGACCGATTTTGACGGGACTTTCACCAGTTGAAGTTACACGTAGGCTACTTTTATTTTAGAAATAGACTTAGGATTCCGCGTGAACAGTGAATATTGTAGTCTTTATTGGATACCGCTGTCGGTCCTGGCTTACAGGAGTAACAGTAATTAGAATGTGTGGCGGGCCTAGTCCCAAAAGAGGTAGGTACTTACAGTTATAAAACAGACAGAAAATACAAAGGTTCTTCATAATTTCAACAGTTGAAGTGTAATATTACGCGCATCTATAATTAACTACTTGTAAATTAGGTAGGTATGACATCATTTAATTTCACAAGCCGTTAACATTAAATTGAATTGTAATAAAACTTACTTACCTACACTGGCCCCCGTTTCTGTACACGGCGTATTTAAAAGGACAAAATAACACTAATTATTTCATGCATAACACTACTACTACAGCCCTTTTTAACGTCCCACTGCTGGGCACGGGCCTCCCCTCAATGCGAGAGGGATTCAGGCCACAGTCCACTACGCTGGCCCAGTGCGGATTGCCAGACTTCATACATCTAACGAGAACTAGTCAAGTTCCCTCGGACGTTCAGGTTTCCTCACGATGTTTTCCTTCACCGTTTCATAGTAAGTGATAATCTCGGATGAAAATGAGATTCGCTCATAAATCTTAGAGGTGCGAGCCGGGGTTTGAACCTGCACACTTTGATTGCAAGGCGTGGGTTCGACCACTCGGCTACCACTGCTATACATAACACTAAAAACCATAACTTTTGCCATACCAGAACAAACTGTATTATCTCATAGATAAAGCTCATTCTTCAGGTAAATGACACTAATAGTGCGAACGATTTGGGAGGCGTGGGGTCCTGGCTTTCATCACAGAAATTCAGTCTATTCATATTGACACGGAGTTCGTTGGTTTTGGCAAAAAACTGACGCTCGATGGTCGACGCCCCAGTGTGCAGGAGGCTTTACGACGGGAAGTTTTTAATATTCATAGAAATATCGCATTGGCTCGACATAATATATGCATGTAACTACTAAACAAGTTTTTAAAATTTGTGGCGAAGAAATAAAATGTATTTATAACAAAAAAAACCTACCTCATTAACTACGTCAAACTAGGCAAAAACACACATGAATTGGCAACGACTCCAAATGTAATTAGTTATAAGGTTATTTGTTTTTTAGTGCACCTGGGTTTTTGATAATTGTTAAAAATAATAATTGTTTCACGATTTTTATTATCAACTAGCTGAGCCCGCGACTTCGCCCGCGTGGACTTTAGGGAGACTACCCGGAAATATGGGTATTATGTTTTCCCGCGGAACCCTAATGCTTTTTATAAAATTAAAGTAGCCTAAGTTACGCCTTGGAACGTCAGCTATCTGTCAGTGAAAGTCCCATTGAAATCGATTCAGCCGTTTAGAAGTTTACCTCAAACAAACAGACAGACAGACAGACAAAAAATTTTAAAATTGCTTTTTCGTTATAGGAATCGTATATACTTTCATACGCATTTGGTAAAAAAGTGTTATTTTGATATTACAAACAGACACTCCAATTTTATTTATTTGTATAGATATAGATAATCGTTAAAATATTATCACCTCATAACAGCCCTAAAAAAGTAAATATAAAAAAAAACACTTTCCACAATGTCAAGCGTCTACCTGTTCCCGTGAATCAATATCGAGCAAAGACGAGCAAAAACTATTACGGTTCATGAGATGCCTGAGTGTCTGGTGACAGACAGACAGAAGGACGAACAGCGGAGTCTTAGTAATAGGGGGGGACCCTAAAACGGGAGTTTTACCCTTTGGGTACGGAGCCCTAAAAAAATATACCTATATATGTATATACGGTCGAATTAAGAAACCTCCTTTTTGAAGTCGGTAATTTCAATAATGATTAACACTCGATGAACGGTTGTGGCAAACATCGTGAGGAAACCTGCATGTCTATAGAAAGGCGTGTGAAGTTCGCCAACCCGCACTGGGCCAGTGTGATGGGCTAGCCAGGGCCTCATTCCCCCACCCCCAACTTGAAGGTGAATGTGCCCGATATACCTAATGGCAACAGTCTCTCGCAATTATATTGAGACCAAAATACATCGGCGAAGTGTAAGTGCTCTGCAGGGTACTTCTGCATACCCCTTCTTAGGATATAGGCGTGGTGATACATTATTTATTATAAACATACTTGGAAAAAAAATCGCAATATTGTTGTTTAGTTAGATAACCGGGTTTCCGTGTGACAATAATTATAATACACATTACTTTAAACTCTCTTATGAACATAATTCATTTTTAACCGATTTAAAAAAGGAGGAGGTTCTCAATTCGACCCGTATGTTTTTTTTTATATTTATAATGTGTATATATTAAATTTGTCCTTGCTATTAGGTAATTACTCGACATTGCCATACATAACGCCAATCGCAGGTGCATTACCTACTCATCTAATTCCATTAAAATATTACTTAATTTATCGTTAGATACATGACTGATTTAGGTACATTACCATTTTCTGTTAATATTTATAGGTACATCATCAGTCATCACGCCGCGCCTGTATTCCCACGTCGCGAAAGTATTTTGGCCGCAATGTAGGTAAGGGAAGGCGAGCCTATTGCCCTATTACCATAACGCACGGGAGATTTCATCCATAGTCCACCACGCTGGCCTGGTGCACATTAGTACAGATGGGCAGATTTCCTCACAATGTTTTACTTCACCGTACAACAAGTGTTAATCATTATTGAAAAGTATTAAAAATCGAGCTTCAATCTTCATCAAAGGTGATTAAAACTCGTTTGCAAAAATCTGTTGTCTATTTTCTATAAATCACCTTGAGTTTTTAACGTGGAACTTTTTTTATAGAAGGTAAGTACGAACTTATTTGTAGGATACAGTAAGAGAATAATTAACCTCTAGTTACTATTCCATTCTTTCCAACGCATAGTAATGATGTTCCCAAACGCTAAGTAAGTCTGTAGGTAGGTGCCTACCCATTTTATTTACTTAGTCGACGCTTCAAACTCTTTTCAGTTGAAACTATTCAATAATTCAGTGAGGTTAATAGGTGCCTCGTTGATATGCATGCGGGAATTTTAAATTATTTGTAATGTAATTGAGAATTCAGTCCTAGTTCTGTCGTCTCCCCATACTTTTGAGGGGCAGCCGTGAGTGACGCGTCCGCTGTGAAAAATAATATTTTTTTGTAAATAAAATGAACCAAAACCGCGATGTAGGCTCTAAATTAGAGAAAAATAAATTCGAATCTTCTATCAGTGAGTTGAAAAAGAAAACTTTCGTGTCGGCTTCTGACATACAGAGCTATGGTGAGTTTTGGCATTTTATTAATATTATTAAAATAGTCGGTAAGTATTACCTAAACTCAATCTCGTGCCATGACTGTACGTGTCACACATAATAATTCATTAAATTTCTACTGCATTCGTAAAGAACGCTCTGGAAAAGTTGGTTAGTATCTAATGGTTGCCAATGCATAGGTAGGTAAGTCGGGCTAACCTTTGGGAACATTAATCGACAGATCTAGAAGAGGTGTGTTCAAGGATAAAAAACGTTGACGTAATTATGTAAATATAAATATCGTTAGACAACACATATCCTCATCGGATGTTCCCAAATTAAGCAAAACTTGTACTGTGGGTATCATACAAGAACATTTTTACATTCATGATATCAAACAATGGACTGGGGGCAATCCCAGTTATATCAAGATTAGGGCAAATATCGAAAAGGCCTTCTCCGAAATTGACCACTGACCGGAATCGAACCCACAGACGGTTGAAGTGAACCAAACGGTCTTCGCTCAGACCACTAAACCGAGCCATCGTCAATTGTGATGCCATTTTACATGTCTACAAATATGAGGGTCACATTTGGGGGAATGTGGATTGGATCTGCTAGAAGTCGCTTAGCGCGGTGCAACTGACGCTTTCATACTGTTCAGGCGAGAGTAGTGTCACGTCAGAGTACCAGGAGGCCTGGACGCGATCCCTGAACGACCCTGAAGGTTTCTGGGGGGAGGTGGCGCAAGAACTGAACTGGACGAAGCCCTGGGACCGTGTGTTGGACAACACCAACCCTCCATTCACGAAATGGTAAGACTTCAATCACAACGGCAGTTGTTGTAGCATGTGCGCCAGGACTAAAGCCTGAACTAGACTAAAGACTAAAGCACACTGGGGCGTAGACGCTCGTGCATCAATTACTTTACCATATCAAAACAAACTGTATTGACTCATACATAAAGTTCATTCTTCAACTAAATTACCCTGACAGCGCCAGCGAATTATCACTACTAAGGCCGTGGTTTTTACCACAGAAATTCAAATCTTTATGTTTATTAGAACAGGGTTCATTTTGGTATTGGCAATAAATAATACGCTCGAGGGTCCACGCTCCAGTGACTTTGTGTCACAGGATGTGTTGTTTTTGTCTCTTTCTTTCAAATGATATAAGACAGAGCGAGCGAGCAAATCCGTGCGTGACAGAGGATCCCAGTTACACTCAGACCTGGGCAAATACCGAATAGGTCATTACCGAAAGCCGCTGGTGGTATCGAACCCGGTCCAGTGAGCTGATCGGCCTACGCTCAGCTATACACGATGTAGCAGAAGTCCGAAATAATACTTTGGGTAGATACATCTACGGTACCGTACCTCATATGTGGCTTCAGTTTATATGTAAATATCATAGTTTCTGAGTTATAGACTTTTGAATATTTGTCACAGGTATCGTTTTCTGGCCTACCCTGTACTGATGCTAACGTCAAAGTATTATTGCGGACTTTTACAACCAATTTAAATAAAATGCCAATTTAAATAAGAAGCAGTGATACCCGAGTGGTCGAACGCACGCCTTGCAATCAAAGTGTGCAAGTTCAAACCCCGGCTCGCACCTCTGGGTTTATGTGCGAATCTCATTTTCATTCGAGATTATCACTTGCTATGACACGGTGAAGGAAAACATCGTGAGGAAACCTGCACGTCTGAGGTAACTTGACCAGTTCTCGTTAGATGTGTGAAGTCTGCTAACCCGCACCGGGCCAGCGTGGTGGACTATGGCCTGAAACCCCCTCGCATTGAGGGCAGGCCCGTGCTCAGCAGTGGGACGTTAAAAAAGCGCTGTAGTAGACTATGAAATCTACTCACTACTACAGTAGGTAGATTTCATAGTCGTAACAAGTTTTGATCGGCAGGTGGGTAGGCGGCGAAATGTCAGTATGCTACAACGCCGTGGACCGCCACGTGGACAATGGCCGCGGGGATCAACACGCCCTGATTTACGACTCACCCTTGACCGATACCGTCAGGAAGATCACATACTCCGAGTTGAAACAACAGGTAAACAATCGCAACTAACCCGGCGTTAGTAGGTTTAGTTTCTTAGATGTTGCTATCACTTCTCATGCAGTAATGTTTATAAATAATAATAATTGTGATTGTAGTTGTGTAGGTTGTCTGGAAGAGATCGCAGCTTGCGATAAGACTGCCCAATGTACCCTTGTATTTGTTCTTGTTTTTGTCGATATATGTTGTGTAATTTCCTTGTAAGTATTGGTGTACAATAAAGATTTTTCTATCTATCTAATTATTTATAATAATAATTTCTTATTTCATTTTGACATGTAGGTAACGTAGCACAAAATTTGTGAAAAATTAACAGTCAATATTAAATACAAAACCACAAAATATTATATTATTTATCGAACAAATTAATTTATTATTATTTATTTATTTCGAGTTTTTATTGAATATTTTATTTACCCAATTGTTTAATAGGTATACTGTTGGTGTGTCGTTCTTAAATAAATAAATAAATAAACAAAAATAATGATTCAACCCAGTTCACATTCATAGTAGTCTAACTATCCTTCGCCTCACAACAAACCCGTCCACCACACTTTATATCCAAATACCCTACATATTACAATTATCCTCGTCCGTTTTGCTTACGATTAATATTTTTAACAGTAAATAAAATTCCTAGTCTTAATAGGCCTAGTTTAGGCGCTATTATTCATTGTCAACCACGCAAAATTTATATGGTACCTACCCTAGTTTACTATAATAATGTAATACATGATTTGTATTCAATAAACTTTTATTTTCTTAAATTTGCTTACACCAAAACGAACTCTTATAAATATAAACTTGATACAAATTGAATTTCTGTGGTCATAGCTACGCGACTATTCGTCAATGTCTCCTCCGGTAAAGCTGTAAAGGCCACCTCACGGCCAACAGCGTAAGTCCTTCAAAATAAAGCGTCAATATTCGCTCGCGCTGAGGCGTCGACACTCAAAAAAAAAAAGCATCGACACTCGGGCGTCAAATTTTGATGTGAAACATCTAATGGCGCGCTTGGCGAGTTAGAGCAACTGTTGATGCCGCGATGCCGTGATGCGAAAACTTTGAGCAGTTCCGTGGCTCCTCGGTTCTTTCCGCCGCTTAAAGTCAAAGTCAAAGTCAAATCATTTACTCTAGGCCCATGGGGCACTTACAAATTGTCAAGTTTACATTCTTTTCTTATTTAATATTATACTACCAACGAATCGAAACGAGACCTCAACTGAGAAGATCCGGCAAGAAACTCAGTGGGCTGATTATGATTATTTTGGAAATAGCAGTCGGTAAAGATCTCTGAGGTTCTTGTTAAATTTTAGTCATATTTTATCATTAGGGTTATAAATAAAAAAACACAGTTGAATCGTAAAATTCTATTTATAATTGATTTGTTGATATCACAAGGTGCTCGACAGTCTACGAGCCGTGTAAAACTAGGTGTGTTCGATCACATTAATATCGAAAGAGCGTCGAAAATGCATTAAATTTTACTTTTTAACTTTAAGTTTGTCTGCGAGGGAGCACCTTAGACTCCGCCCACCGGCTGACTACGCTCACTCGCCGCTACGACACTTCTCTCTGGCAGATGTGAAACATTATGTTATTTCATTATGTTAGAGTCTACTCTAAATAACATAATGTTTCACATCTGCCAGGCGTCCCGCGACGGCAACTTTTTTGCCAATATCAAAACGAATTCTGTGTCAATATGCATAAGGATTGAATTTCCGTGGTACAAAGCACGCCCCCACTCGTCAAAATTCGCTCGCTAACATTGTCATTACGCTGAAGAATGAACTGTAGCCTTACCACCATTTCCTAAAGTATTATTGTTTCAAGATGGTTTATTACGCTCTCTGTCAATCGTTGGTGGAATACTGTATTACCTCGTGGGGGGGCCCGCTAAAACTCATTTAATTGAAGCAGAAAGAGCCCAACGTGCCATACTCAAGGTTGCTGCTGGTCTGTGGATTTGTATAAGAGGTGGGATCTATTGTCCATCAGACAAACGTTCATTGTACACACTATTATCAAGAAATCAGCTAAATTACGACCCGGAACTTATAAAATATAAACGGCGGAAAAGCACTGTTTGCCAAACAGTGTCTTTCCGTACACGCCTATCCCAAAAATTCTTCTGCTTCCTTGGTAATTACCTATATAATAAATTTAATAATTCCCTCAACATCTATCCACTTCCCAAGCCCATTTGTAAACAGAAATTAATTTCATATTTAAAAACGCTGAATGATACAGAAAAACTGCTCTGCCCATTAATTTAGACAACACATAATTATATTATATTCATATCATCATCTCATCTCATCATAGTCTTATAATTTTATTCTATTTCCTGAGCTGGTCCGCTTAACCCTCACCTCCACCCCTGAATCTCATGATCTAATGCTAAGATACATACTCACTTACACACACACACGCATACACTTTAAACACAAACATCATACAAACAATAACATACCTCAAACACCTGCTACCATTTTTGTTTTTACTTATAATTTTGGTCACAGTTAGTTTTTATATTTTTATTTTTTCTATTTTCATATTTCATTACTTACCGGTTTGTTTTTTTTTAATTATTGTTGTTATTAATTTCTCGTCACGTTGCATGTTCAGTTACCTAAGAATATTTTGTACACACATGGCTAAGATTAATTACAATCTGCAAAGTGGTCCCTGGTGACCTGTAATAGGTACAGGTTTCTTGTAAACTTATAACAGGCACCAGCTCTCACAATGTGGAATTGACTTGTCTTGCACCAATTTTTTGTACACTATCATATCGCATGAAATCAATTGTGAGAGAAATAAATAAAAAAAAAAATAGTTACTGTAATTTTTTACAGATTTTGCACTGAGTTAACTCTCAAAAACTGAAAGTAATATTACAAATATTGCTGCAAGAGGTACCTAATATAAGGGGGCTATTGCTATGAGTGGTAGCAGTGGTAGCCGAGTGGTCGAACGCACGCCTTGCAAATCAAAGTGTACATACAGGTTCAAACCCCGGCTCGCACCTCTGGGATTTATGTGCGAATCTCATTTTCATCCGAGATTATCACTAGCTATGAAACGGTGAAGGAAAACATCGTGAGGAAACCTGCACGTCTGAGGGAACTTGTTTAGTTCTCGATAGATGTGTAAAGTCTGCCAACCCGCACTGGGCCAGCGTGGTGGACTATGGCCTGAATCCCCCTCGCATTGAGGGGAGGCCCGTGCCCAGCAGTGGGACGTTAAAAGGGCTGTAGTAGTAGTAGTAGTAATATTGCTATGAGTCAATGCAATTCCTTTAGGTATTGTCAAAGAACCCGACGACGACGGGCGCGTTTTGCCGCCCCTGTGTGGTTTAAAGACTTTGTGGCACGAGTTTTAAAATTTTGTTCGGTTATCGTTATTATTTTTGCTGTCGTAGGTGTCGCGCGTGGCCGGGAAGCTGGCCTCTCTGGGAGTGACGAGAGGCTCCCGGGTGCTTATCTACATGCCGCTGATTCCCGAGGCCATCATCTCCATGCTAGCCACAAACAGGCTCGGAGCCATACACTCAGTGGTTTTTGGGGGTAACGAAAAAAATATTTTATTCCTTTTGAAAATTAGATTTGGGTTCCGTACTTGAAAAGGAAAAAAGAGACCTTTATAGGATAGGATATCATTGTCCGTCTGCCTGTCTGTCAATACTCTTTTTCTCAGGACCTCGTGGAGGTATCAAGTTGAAATTAATAACAAAGACTCGAGTCCGCAGTCCCTGGAAGTTGTAAAAAAATCAAACTTCTAAGTTAACGCAACTACAAGATATGTACAGCGGTTTACGTTGCGTATTTATTACATTTGCAAGGTAATCAAAAACGTATAGGGTACTTCCCGTTGACCTAGAATCATGAAATTGGATAAGAAGCAATGTCGTTAAATCTGAAAACGGTATATTTACCAACCGGTGCGGTGAGCTGAAAGACATACGCTCAAAGCACCAGACCAATCCGTTGTCTCCATCATATTTTTAGGATTCGCTTCACGAGAACTGAGGACCAGGATTGAGCATGCTGAACCAACTGTCATCATAGCAGCAAGCTGCGGGATCGAACCTAACAAAATTGTCAGGTTGGTACATACTACATCCTACTTACATAATTTATATATGTATGGACTGGCACAAGCAGTGGTAGCCGAGTGGTCAAACGCACGCCTTGCAATCAAAGTGTGCAAGTTCAAACCCCGGCTCGCACCTCTGGGTTTATGTGCGAATCTCATTTTCATCCGAGATTATCACTTGCTATGAAACGTTGAAGGAAAACATCGTTTATTAAATAAATTGAAAAATTCAAATCGTGAGGAAACCTGCTCGTCTAAGGGAACTTGACTAGATCTTGATAGATGTGTGAAGTCTGCCAACCCGCACTGAGCCAGCGTGGTAGACTATGGCCTGAATCCCCCTCACATTGAGGGGAGGCCCGTGCCCAGCAGTGGGACGTTAAAAAAGCTGTAGTTAGTATGGACTGGGTATAGGTTGGTACCAATGATTTTAGATACTATAGATAGGTACCTACCTAAATGTATCGAAAAGAATGTGGCAACCAGTTAATATCTTCATAATTAATTTACAAAATAAAGGTACAGTTTCAGTTCTCATGCATGATAATAAACAATATGTAATTACATTGTGTTCTGTGAATTAAGCAATGGTATCACTAAAAGAGATTACCTACTGTCTTTATTTATTTTTCCGCGGTTGGTACGTAGAATTAGCTAATCGAAACTAACCATCTCACCAACTTTTTTCACAGACAATGATAAACTGTAACACATAATCGCGTCCAATAATATGCACCCGTACTACGACCCCTTTGGGAGTAATATATTTAACTTTAATTGTAATAAAAATGAGTGATGACAGTGATAAAGATGGCGGATGACGTCAATAGTAGTACATTTAAATATTTATTGAATTGGCCCTTACTATTAATTACTTGAAACTGGCTGAAATACCCGCTAAACGCAGGTGGAGCCATTCCTCATCTTATTCCATTATATATCATCATTTCATTCATTTCGTAAATAATTCATGGTAAATAAAACTTTTTAAAAAGAAGCTTTTATTAAATTGCCCTTAGTTTTCGTGTTCCCATCAGCAAGCCCTTTCATTTGTTACCCATACTGTGGTAGTGCAGAATAAATAACTATTCCGCCATCTTGGATGATCCGCCATATTGGAATTAGAATGACGCCACATAGCTAAGCATGCATTGTCATCCAAAGTAAGCTTGTAGGTATACCAAATTTAAGCTCAATCGGTTAAAGATAACTGATTTGTATTTCAGTTGCAAGTTAATATAAAGCTTGTAAAAATGAAGAAGAATTGTACTTTTTGACAGGTAACTTAAAGTAACATTAAATATATATATATTAAAACATTGTTAGCAGCTAAAAGCTCGCGGAAACACATTCCGTGTGACAGAAACTGCTATTTTATTGTATTAAATCTCAGGATCCCACACAGAGATCCCAGTCTCCGTAACCACGTGGTTGGCAGTGCTGTGATGTAACTATTAGTTCTTATTACTTTGAAGATAAATTTCAATATCAACATCTCTTTAACAGATATAAAGACATACTAGACGAGGCTCTCTGCCAGAGCATGCATCAGCCCAGCAAGTGCATTATATTCCAACGGCGACGTGTTCTGGAGTGTCATTTGGAAGCTGGCCGCGACATCTCTTGGGATGAGGCCCTGGAAGCCGACCCTGTACCTTGCGTATCTGTCGAGGCTAATGAGCCGTTATACATCTTATATACCTCTGGTAAGTACCTCATGAGTTTATCGTCTTTAAAATCTTTTTTTTTTCAATGTATGTGGTGCGGTCCGTCTCGGCTTCGCACGGGTGGACATTTTTTTTTAACATTTTGGGGTAAATAAATATAGCCTATGTTACTCAGTGGTAATGTAGCTTTCTAACAGCAAAAAATTTTTGGAATCGGTTCACTAGTTTTTGAGTTTGTTCGTTACATACAAATATACAAATCTTTCCTGTTTTTAATATTAGTATAGATATACAGGGTGTTTCAGAAGTCTGAAATAATACTTTGGGTACATATATGGCAGCTCATATGTGGATGCTTAGTGAAGACAGTTTATACCTAACTATCATAGTTTCTGAGTTGTAGACCCTTGAATATTTGTCACAGGTATCGTGCTCTACCCTTTGGGTACATCCATAACCCTATCCAGCAGTGTAAACTATACTTATGAGCGGCGACTACCAATATGCACAAAATAGAACATACAACTTTTGTATAGGACTCGCGATATTGCGAGTTATAGAAATTGACGACGAAAAAAAAGTTGGAAAAACATGGTCGAATTTTGATGTAATCTTTATGCCATTCAGTTGTATACCCGATACTGATGCAAACGTCAAAATATTATTTCGGACTTCTGAAACATCCTGTAGATATAAGTAATAAGTATGATTACTAGGTGTTCCTTTAGCCTCTCCTAAGCTAAATGCTTGTGTTCTTGGTGGGCTCACTTAAATAATTTAATCGAGATCGAACCAGCAACCTCTGGGTCGTGAAGGTGACTCGTTTAGCCTCTAGGCTATTGACGCTTGAACTCTATTAAGGATAAGAATCCGTGTCGGAAGCGGGTGGAAAAAGTCTGATCATTTATAATGATTAAACATCTGAATACGTAATCGTCATCGTATACACATGATGTGTATACGATGATGTGTAACACATCATCACCCCTGTATTTCCTGAAGGGGTAGGCAAAAGTGCACTGCAGTGCACCAACACTTCGCCGATGCATTTGTGATCCAAATATAATAGGGGGCGAGCCTATTGCGATCATACTGGACACATTCCCCCACAATACGAGGGAGATTTGGGCCATAGTTTGGGTCCAGTGAGTGCGGGTTGGTGAACTTCACACGCCTTCCTAGAGACTATAGGTGTCCTCACGATTAAGGCCTTGGTTGGAGTGCACTGTGCGCTCGCCACTCCTCCGGTAAACCTGTAAAGGCCACCTCACGGCCAACAGCGTAAATCCATCTAAAAAAAAACGATGTTTTCCTTTACCGTTCAGCAAGTGGTAATCATTATCGAAAATGACATTCGCACATGAAAATCTCAGAGGCCTGGGATTTGAACTTGGACCCATTACGTTCAATGCGGACGTTCTACCACCGCTTCTGACGCCTAAAAAATATGTTATTCTTGATTTTAATTTGTTTATTTTAACTGTACTCACCTATTGTACTCGTATTTTAAATATTATTCAACACTTGATATTGAATTGGGTCTTTAACCTACGTTTGTTTTTGTATTATAATTGTTAATATGTATGAAGGTTTTACAGCTATTGAACATGCTTTTAGTACTATTGTTATATGTGATGTCTATATCCGCGTTGGTAACTGGTTTTACCTACTGCTATTTAATTAATTTATCATTGTCACCTCGGAATTTTCCCAGGGCCCCAAGTCTGCTAACAGTATCGTCGTGGGGTTGCTATGACTCAATTTTTAAGGCATAAAAATTACATCTGATAACAATGGTAAATAGAATACGACTAGTAATTGCATCAAGGTGACAATATCTTATGTCTACACTGGTCATTTTCGATTAGTTTTTAACTGACTTCCAAAAAGGAGGAGGTTCTCAATTCGGCCGGTATGATTTATTTTTTATTTTTTTTATTTATGTATGTACACCGAATACGCTGTGAGTTATGATCCGATTTACGTGATTCTTTTTTGTGTTTGATGCGCAATAGATGCCATTTGGTCCCATATAAATTTAAAAATGTACGGCCAAGCAGTTTTCATTTTATGAACATTTTTTTTATTCTTTTTCACGCTTTTTAGTGTCAATAATTGTTGAAAATATGCAATTATTATCACCTCATAGCAACCCTAAAAAAGTAAATATTTACAGCCCAAAAAAAAACCCACCCCACACCCCCCCTTTCCACTCCTTTGGGGGTAACTTTCGATGTTTGTTAACAATCCGAAACAAAAACTAACCTCCTATCAACCTAAACGAAAACTCCTAAAAAAGCCGTATACAATTACATCATCCACGTAAATAAATATGATCATAATAAACATAAAAATTTTCATAAAATGAAAACTACTGGGCTGAACTATGTTAAATTTTTATGGAACCAAATGGCATCTATTCCGCGTCAAACTAATGAAGAATCACGTAAATCGGATCATAAATCGCAGCGTAATAAGTGGACATACATTTAAAAAAAATACCCATCGAATTGAGAACCTTGAATTGAGAAATTGGGGCCCTGGTCTGTGTGTAACTGGGATCGCTCCTACCTAGTCCATAGAACATAGTACATAGCTTTGCTTAATATGTATGTATTGTCTGGCGATATTTATTTACATTTTGGTACATAAAAATTCTAAACGCTTAGTCTTATCAACTCAAAAACGCCAACAAAAATTGAGCACTGAGGGGTTTCGTACAAAGAAATAAAATTGCTTTGTCGCAAACACGATCGCTGTGTAAGGATTTTTAGTGTATTTTCAGCTGGTGTGTCATGAGGTTATATTGACTCATAGAGGTACTAAATTTGTGAGCGCAGCACACTGGATGAGAGTTCACCATGAATCAATATGACCTCCTAACACAACAGTGACCGTGTTAATAGGTAACGATTGGAGGGCGAATTCCGACCCCTGTATTAGACCAGACCGTCGTTGTTAATAGCATAATTGATTTCCAAGGCACAACGAATGCACCTAAGGGTGTCCAACGCCCCTGTGGTCATGCAGCCACCCTCGCCTGGACCATGAAACATGTCTACGGGCTCAAGAAGGGCGTGTGGTGGGCGGCTTCTGACCTGGGCTGGGTCGTGGGCCACTCCTACATATGCTATGGGCCCCTCCTTACTGGCATCACCTCAGTTTTATATGAAGGGAAGCCAGATAGAACGCCTGATCCTGGACAGTATTTCAGGTAATATACAGTGTTTCAGTAGTCTGAAAGAATAATACATCATCACGCCTATATTCCTCGAAGGGGTAGGCAGAAGTGCAATGCAGTTCACCGATGTATTTTTGGGCCCATTACCATTACACCGCGTACATTCTCCCTCAATACCAGGGAGATTTTTTAGGCTATAGTCCACCACGCTGGCCCAGTGCGGGTTGGTGAACTTCACACGCCGTTCTATAAACATGCAAGTTTCCTCACGATGTTTTCCTTCACCGTTCAGAAAGTGGTAATCATTGTTGTAAATGACATTCGCACATGAAAATTATCTCAGAGGAGCGGGCCCGGGATTTGAACTTGCACCCCTTACGTTCAAGGCGAGCGTTCTTGCCCACGAACTTGCTAATAAAATACGTATCTAATTAAATTATTTACAGGATCATAGAACAGCATCGTGTGAATGCCCTCTTCACTATACCCACCGCGTTCCGCGTGTTGAAGCGAGCTGACCCCAACTCGAAGTACTCCCGCCGATACTGCAGCAAATCGCTGAAGACCATATTCATTGCCGGCGAGCATTGCGATTATGATACCAGGGTGAGTTCTGCACCCTGATCATGACCGTGTAGACATAAGTTTCATCTCTTTCAACTGTCAGATTTGTTGAGAAAATTACGACACTTCGAGCTTTTTGTACTGAACATGGCTCGGTGTGACGTCAGTTTGTCGACGAATCTGACAATTGAGAGTGATAAAGCTTAGCTCTACAAGGTCATGCTACAGGGCCTGACAAGATAATATACGCTTTATTTATAACAGGATAAAGACTATTAAGGACTGCGCGCTCGATCATTTGTTTCCCAATACCAAAACGAACAGTAACAAGAGATCAATTTCTAGCCGTGTCGTGATCATGAATATAATAGTTATAATGGTCGAGAACCCTTGAATCGCGATTCAGGATTGCATATGAAATCGTGTTTTGTACGCAGTTTTTATTCATGCGCCATCTATTAGCGTATTCTGGAAGTTACGTTACTAGTAAAGTATAGCGGTCGCAACAATTTCATAGAACAAAATCACATTTTTAAATGAAATGTCATTGATTATGCAAACGAATTTAATTTCATTAACAAAAACTATCGTTTTGTTTGTTATACAGGGTGTATCAGAAGTCCGAAATAATATTTTAGTTACATATACGGTAGCTGATATGTAGATGCTTAGTGAAGGCTGACTATACTTAACTATCATAGTTTCTGAGTTACGGACCTTTGAATATTTACCACTGGTTTCGTGTTGTGGCCTTAGAGCACAACTATAGCCCTATTCAACAGTGCTATTGGTGACAAAAAAAAGGAAAAATCCGGCCAAGTGCGAGTCGGCCTCACGCACGAAGGGTTCCGTACCATTATCTATAGAAACGGCAAAAAATCACGTTTGTTAAATGAGAGCCTTTAGTATTTGTTGGTATAGCGGCAATAGAAATACATCAGCTATTAAAATTTCAACACTAACTATCACGGCTCCTGAGATACAGCCTGGTGACAGACGGACGGACGGACAGCGAAGTCTTAGTAATAGGGTTCCCGTTTTACCCTTTGGATACGGAACCATAAAATTATGATCAAATTTTTATACCATTCGGTGGTATACGCGATACTTGTGCAAACGGCCAAGTATTATTTCGGTCTTCTGAAACATCCTGTATATGGGTACATTTAAAACCAAATGAAATCGCTTGCACCTGTATGTGCGGGTTGTATTATGGATGAATACGAACCATTCTATCGAACTGAATTAATTCCATTAACGTAGCTTTGCACGTGAACTTTGTGGCCTATAATTTATAATGTCGATACTTACCTACTTATATCAATTCTATTCTACAGTCACTAAGCAGATTCGTATCGATAATTTCGAACATTTTTTTTAAAGAAATCTATAGAAATAAATAAAATTGGAGTGTTTGTTTGTAATATAAAAATAACACTTTTTTACCAAATGCGTATGAAAGTATATACGATACCTATAACGAAAACGCAATTTTAATTTTTTTTGTCTGTCTGTCTGTTTGTTTGGGGTAAACTTCTAAACGGCTGCACCGATTTCAATGGGACTTTCACTGACAGATAGCTGACGTTCCAAGGCGTAACTTAGGCTACTTTAATTTTAGAAAAAGCATTAGGGTTCTGTGGGAAAAACATAATACCCATATTTCCGGGTAATCTCCCTAAAGTCCACGCGGGCGAAGTCGCGGGCACAGCTCTAGTTTGTAATATAATTGAAACACATGATTCATACTAAAAGTTTTTATGAGAATAATAAATTTGTTTCTGTTATAGGCAGTGGTAGCCTCGCGGGCGAGAACGCCCGCCTTGAACATAAGGGGTGCAAGTTCAAATCCCAGGCCCGCTCCTCTGATATAATTTTCATGTGCGAATGTCATTTACAACAATGATTACCACTTTCTGAACGGTGAAGGAAAACATCGTGAGGAAACTTGCATGTTTATAGAACGGCGTGTGAAGTTCACCTACCCGCACTGGGCCAGCGTGGTGGACTATGGCCCAAATCTCCCTCGTATTGAGGGGGAATGTGCCCGGTATAATGGCAATAGGCTCGCCCCCTATTACATTGGGACCAAAATACATCGGCGAAGTGTGGGCGCACTACAGTGCACCTCTGCCTACCCCTTCGGGGAATACGGGCGTGATGATGACGATGTATGATGTTTCTGTTTTATGAATAATTGTTTTATAGTTCGGTATTATAGCTGATAATTGTTTGCGTATTTTGGCGGAACCCTGATGACTAATCTACGGAATCTCCCCTAGGTTTCGTGGAACCCAGTATGGAAATCCCTGCACTAGATACTCTATGCTATTACCGTCCAAATTTTTTTGACGTCTATCGGACACATTCAGGTAATTTCTAATATTGTCTCTCGTATTCTAGCAATGGTCAGAGCGGGTGTTTGAAGTGCCAGTTTTGAATCACTGGTGGCAAACGGAGTCAGGGTCACCGATTACGGCTCCATGCGTCGGGTACGGGGTCACTGCGATACCCCCACACTCTGCCGGCTACCCCGTTCCAGGATACGACAGTGAGTAACTAGGACAACTGTCTTACCACCTAAGGGCAAGGGGAATTGTATGGGTAGTGTAAGAACATGCTGCACTGGCTCGGTCACGCACTCATGTTACACGCTCACGTCTGCTCTCGCTTGCTCGCTCTCGCTTGCTTACTCTCGCTTGCTTACTGACGTACACATACTTTAAATACATAGTATAGTAAGTATACATACAATAGTAAAGTAAAGATAATGAATAAAACCACATACACTACAGTAGACAGTCCATAGAGATATAAGAAAGTACAGTCATTTTAACAGTGTTGACACGTTCATGTTTTTTTTTAAATCTTTATTACCTTCACACATCTATGGCAAGTCAAGAAATAGCCCAGGACCGAGATGAGTGGAGAAGTAAAGGGCTTTTGCCCAGGAGTGGTACATAGAAAGGCTATAAAAAAAAAAACTTTATTTTATATGAGTTTCGACAGCATTGACGATGTCGCTCCATAACAAGCTTACTTACTAGATAACACATACATTTAATGAATAATTTAAAAAAAATCTATAAAACGGTATAACTTATACATAATAATAAATAATACATCATCACGCCTGTATTCCCCGAAGGGGTAGGCAGAGGTGCACTGCAGTGCGCCCACACTTCGCCGATGTATTTTAGTCCCAATGTAATAGGGGGCGAGCCTATTGCCATTATACCGGGCACATTCTCCCTCAATACGAGGAAGATTTTTGGGCCATAGTCCACCACGCTGGCCCAGTGCGGGTTGGTGAACTTCACACGCCTTTCTATAGACGTGCGGGTTTCCTCACGATGTTTTCCTTCACCGTTCAGCAAGTGGTAATCATTGTATACTTATATACTATAACTTATACAGTGTGTACTTATACAGAAGTCCGAAGGTACATATACGGTAGCTCATATATGTGGATGCTGGATGAAGAAACATGGTCGATAACCGATCAAATGTTTATACCATTCACTTGTTTACCTAGTACATTTGATGCAAGCGTCAAAGTATTATTTCGGACTACTGAAACACGCTGTTTATTACTTTGACTGTATCAGACATTGGTTCAGCCAGAGCACTAATAAAAACACAAACACTATTTATGGAGATGTTGTTGTCTCTGAAACAACCGAAAAATAAAAGGTAGCTTAGGACTTGGGCCCAATAAAATCTATAGTTACCTTGTTATAGTGTAAATACTTTTTGATTTCGTTTGGTCCTACGCGTATTTAACGAAATTATCGTGATTTGTTTGTGTTAGTTCGTGCTCTTAAGGAGGACGGTACAGAATGTCAGCGAGGTGAGGTGGGAAGGTTGGTTGCTAAACTACCGCTGCCGCCGGGCTTCGCGTCCACACTCTGGCAAGCCGACGACAGGTTCAAGGAGACATACTTTGAATCGCATCCGGTAAGATAATGTAGGCTTAGCATGACATGAGTTTTATCTCTTTCAACTGTCACATTTGTCGAGAAAATAACGAATCACTTCGAGCTTTTTGTACTGGACATGCCTCGTTGTGACGTCATTTTCTCGACTCTGACAATTGAAAGGAAAAAACTTATGTCTACGCGGTCATGATCCTTGGGTTCAAATGACTATAATTTCCCACATAATACCTACACAGCGAGTTATTATGTCACAGAGGGAGCTTTTTCAAATATTTGACAGTTTACTTATTTTTTTGCGAAATGATTGAAATTATGTTTAATGGCAATAGGCTCGCCCCGTATTAAATTGGGACCAAAATACATCGGAAAAGTGTAGGTGCACTTCTTCCTACCCCTTCGGAGGATACAGGCTTGATGATATGTTTATTTAAACCAGGGCTACTACGACACTCAAGATGCGGGGTGGATCAGCGCAGAGGGTGCTGTGTGGGTCGTAGCGCGTGCCGATGACGTCATTAACGTGGCTGGACACCGGCTGTCCACAGCCGCCCTAGAGGACGTGGTGCTGCGGCACGCGCGCGTGGCCGACGCCGTGGTGGTGGGCGCGCCTGACGCTACCAAAGGCGATGTGCCACTCTGCCTTTACGTCATGAGACCCCCGCAAGATGGTACGTTCGCCTTAACGTCTGACACAATCTGACAGTGACTTAAACCGCAAGGTCATGTGACCCTAAAGTGAAGGTCAAGGTTACATGACCTTAAAGAACAGATGTTGTTGACCTTAGAGCTCATGCTTAAGTGTTGTTTTTTATGTTTTATTTATTTGGGAAAGCAACAGCCATAAACTAAAAATATGCATACAATGTTAGGCTATTATTAGCTATCCACATACTATAAAAAATACTAATAATTACAAAAAACAATATTGACCAATAAAACAACGCATAATGCAAGATTGGTTATAATATAAGTGGCTACAAAATCTGGTCATTTGCCAGTAAGATATATATATAGACAGTGACAGAAATATTTTATTTTTTGTTTCACAGACGAAGAAATCGTGGCGGAAAGTACCGTGACCCGAGAGCTGATTGCCCTGGTCCGCCATCTTATTGGACCAATAGCGGCTTTTAGAAAAGCGATCGCCGTTCCAGCGTTACCAAGAACGAGGTCCGGGAAAGCGTTGCGAGGATCCATCGCCAAACTAGCGAGGTCACAACTGGTGAAACTACCATCGACAATAGAGGACGCTAGTGTGTATAGAGAAATAAAGATAGCGCTGCAAAAATGTGGTTACGCTATTGACGCCCCGGATCCGGAATTATGAGGCGTATTTTTTTATCGAAAGATTGGTAACCAAAGACAGTGAAAGTTGCCAGAAGTTATAATTGAATAACGATCAAGATATTTATATAAAGTACTAAGTAGGTCCGTCGTTATAGTTTTTGTTCTTGCATAGATAATCTAATAGTTTGTAGGGCATTCTTTATGTTTTATTACTTCACTACTTGTTTGTAGGATCCGTTATTTATTAATTTACATGTAGTAAACAAAGCTAAATCTAGGATCTACGTAATAGCAGTAAAGAGAGCTTTTTAAATATTTGATTGAATAGCTATTCTGTGTTTTCATAGGTATATTTCTATTTGATAAGTGTAAAAATGATAATTTATGACATGTCAATAATTCTAGTTGATTGGTTTCATGTGGTTTTCTGTATTTGTAAAAATAAACGTTATTTAATTAATGGATTTTGTATTATGCAATTTAATAATATATTTTAAAATTATTTTTGGAGTGGCAATCAACACAAAAATGTCAAGTTGATTGAATGATCTAGGCACTGACGTTACAAACTGTAAATGTCAAATTGTCAGAATACTGAACTTGACATTGTGACGCATCGTGGGGTATCGCCCTATTTATTCTATTTAGAAAATAAAACGTATTTCAATATTGTTTTGTGCTGATAATATTATTCATAAACAATTATATATACATACCCTGACTATTATTTAGTACCTTCTGTAATGCGCCCGTATTGCTGCATACTGTGAAAGTGCGATATCACTCGCTTGATAAACCGGCTTAGAAAAGGTAAGATTTCACTCGTTGTTTTTCTCATTAAAGCATAAATACTCGCTATATTACACGATCAATATAATAATTTACAAAGTAACTATGAATTGCTACAAGTGAAACTTTGGTAGAATATTATGAATACCCATACTTACAAAAAGGGTACCTGTTTGTGCTTTTCAAGATAAATAACAGATAATGTAATCGTTAATCAGAGAAGCATATGGTCTAATCTTGGTATTGGTGTAGATTTAGTATTTATAGTAATAAAAATGTTACTGATTCATTAAGTCAATAGTTACCTGCTTATAAATTAACAACAATATACCAGGAAAATGAAAGTATTATACCTACATATTAAATATCATACACTATGCGAGCTAATTTAAGGTTTGTTTACAATACAGAATCTAAAAATGTTAGTATAGGCATAATTAATTTCGAAAAAAATATGATAAAATGTTAAGAGGCTTGCCTTAATTACAGGTGCATTTTGGAGATGTTCTTGATGACAGTTGTAAGGCCATATTCACTTTCTCCTGTAAGAACCATAGATCTAAAAGCCATACAACTGTTTTGAATATATTTAAAAAGAATATTAGTTACTCGTATATCTATGACTTATTTAATTGAAAACATTGATTTTCAATTGTTACTAGCCCTGTAGCATGACCACATAGACATAAATTTTATCTCTTTCAACTCTCAGATTTGTCGAGAAAATTACATAGAGCCGTGTCCAGTACAAAATACTCAAATTGACATGATTTTCTCGACAAATCTGAGAGTTGAAAGAGATAAAACTTATGTCTATGTGGTCATGCTAAGGGTGCTGGACGCAGATCACCCAATGGTATTCATTATTTTCAATAGATGTGGAAGGCATCAACTGACGTTACTGCCCCAGCGCTGGCTGAAGCGGATGACTGGGAGACAGACCCTGACTTTGTTAATGATGTAACCGAGCATGAGCAGAGATGGGGACCTGGAGGACGGAATGTGGAGGCTATCGAGTATGTATATCATTAAACAACAAAAGATACATTCTGTATATAGGTACTGGGCAAGCATAATTGCCTTGTTCTAAAAATGTACTCTGTGACCATACACAAAGATGGTATTGCTGTGGTAAATAGCCATACAATCGCAGGACATAATATCCTCATGTCATCAATGAATTTCTATTAAAAATAAGCCTTTTCTGTGAGTTAATACAGTCTATTTTGGTGTTGGCGACAAATTGGTCGCGCGAGTTTTGTTGCTCCTGTAGGGGCAGAGCATCATTGTTACCTGTGAGAAAGTTGAATGATACCTATCATTCAATTTTCTCACAGGTAAAGTAAAATATATAAATTGTGATAAGCAGAAAATGTTTAGAATGAAGAGGCATAGATATTTTTTTTACCCTACTTTATATTTTACTATGCACTTAGACAGATGTAGGTGTAAACAATATTTTTAATTCAATACTGCAATGTAAAAGTATACTTGAATTGGATTTCATTAAAGCCCCGGGTCGCCTACTGGGGCGTAAAGACGCGCGCTGCAAAATGTTTGCTAATACCAAAATGAACTGTGTGCCAATATTAATAAAGATAGAATTTCTGTGGCAAAAACCACGCGAGCACACTGCAAAACTTACTTGCACTGTCTAAGACGTTTCGTTCATGAATAAGCTTGTACTATGAGTCGATTGATATTGATATTCTAGTAAACAGATATGTTATACACGCACAAAACAACCGAAAAAAGTGTTCCGCGTAACAGCGGCAGCACACATACACACTTTTTATTCATTTTACAACACGTAGAAATGTGCAAAAGAGATGGCTTGATAAAACCAACGAGAAAAAAAGAGATAGCTTGTCACTTGCGCTTCTATGTGATGTAACATTAATCTGTCAACCAATCCGCATGTTGGTATCAAATATACTTCCTAATTAGGATGTATTCGAGTCTTCACTAGTGCTCGCTCGTAACATATCTGTTTACTAGAATATCATTGGTCCATTTTGGTTTTGGCGAACAATTTGCGCGTGTCTGGACGCCTCAGTGTGGTCAGGGCTTAACTGGAATGTTATCGGCCGTGTCGATGACATTGTGATTTATAATTAAATGTCTATAGGAAGTGTGTGGGTGTGTTGCATTTCTCTTTGTTGTCTGAAAAAACATACATCATAATAATTATCGCCAGACAACACATACGCATTGTTTTACCCCAAACTAAGCAAAGATTGTACTAAGGTACCGCACAGACTGTCGGAGACATGCAGAACAGAGAAAACTCCCAAAAGACCATTTGACCATGGAAGGTACAATTTTTAACGGTCTTCAATGAAAGGAGGAGGTTCGCAATTCGACCATATGGTTTTTTGGCTACAACTTTTTAATTTACAGCATGGCGAAGCTCAGAGAAGAGGTATTTGAAGCGGATTCTATGTCGAAGAAGAAGCAATATGAACAGGGCCCTAAACCATCCTTTGGGTATGTTATTTTCGCCATAGGTAACTCATCTATTTTATTTGCGGTACCTAATTTTACTTCGCGATGAGCTCACAAGATTCACCTCATTTGAGGTGAGCCATCGCGCATTCACACACTCACTCCAAAGACAGACTCACTTGCGGGAATATATTTATCTCTCAGCAACTTTTACATGAGACGTAGAACGAAACTTACGGAACAGACTTTCTGTCCTGTCACGTTCACAAATATAAATATAGTCATAAATTATTTAGGTATTTAATACAATTAAAATGATTTTATTTATTTATTAATATAAGTTATTGTTTTCTTATATTTACGCGAATACTATACATTGAAATTAAACTATTTTACGGATTTTATTGCGTTTATTTACTATTTTATTTTCCCGACGTTTCGGCTGCTTTACAGCAACCATGGTCACGGGGGGACTGAGGTGTTAGACGTCCTGATGTCATAGTTAATAACTGGGTACCCTCATATTTAGTTGTTGTTTGCGGTTCGATCCATGCAGAGAGTGCTTACGGTGTCTTGAGGTCTTGCAATGGTACACTTGGTTTTGGATTTAATCATATCAATTACTGGATGGAAACGTCGGGAAAATAAAATAGTAAATAAACGCGATAAAATCCGTAAACTAGTTTAATTTCAATAATATAAGTTAGTTCATTTATAATATTTCATCCAATATGCATACTAGTTGGCACTCTTTTGAACCAAAAGTATGAAGTAAAACATATGATAATTGGCTTGAAGCAGGTCGTAACTTGTCCGTGCAAGTACCTATTATCGCTATCGGTGGCCGGCTTGCATTCCAAGATTTTACTGTAAATTTTGAAGGAAGTCTGAGAAAACGTAGTAGGGAAGAGCAAAGTCTTAGCGTACGCTTTCGGGTTGGGGTGTATCCTTGGGGGCTCTATGGAGTTAGGTTAGGTTAGGGTTTTTTTTTTTTGTTTGCGCTGGGAATGCATTTTCCAGCGCAAACAAAAAAAAAATGGTTAGGTTAGGTTAGGTTAGCGCCCCCAAGGGTACACATTGACCACATCTTTACTAACTAGAAACGTTAAGTTAAGCGAATTGGTTTAATTCCAAGAATTAAAAATAGTTTGTATATTTTCGTTCAGATTTCTACTTAATAATTTCTAAATCTGAATGATAATTTATCTATAATAATAATAATGTAACTAAAAATATATTTCAGTAATGTTTAGATCTTTATTATGAGTTTTTACATTTAAAAATCATATTATTTGGTCAAAATAAGAAACTTCGAATTCGGGGTAATGCGGACACGGTAACATCACTAGATATTGGAGAAGTTGAGAATAGCGGGTAGAAATCTGGAGAAACGCAGGAATTCATACGATCCGTAGGATATAAAAGGCGTGGTACAGTAGGATTCGAGACAC
This sequence comes from Ptilodon capucinus, assembly GCA_914767695.1. Lineage (NCBI taxonomy): Eukaryota > Metazoa > Arthropoda > Insecta > Lepidoptera > Notodontidae > Ptilodon > Ptilodon capucinus. The sequence goes on from OU611828.1 coordinate 1,238,251, forward strand.
TTGTTATTTAGTTTCGATCAGTATTTTTAGTTGGAGTTAACGACTAGACAGTTCAAGAAGATATTGACGCCTCTTGGAGAAGTCACAAAGATAATAGGGGGTCACCATGCCCAAATTAGTACTAGAGTGAGTCAGTTCCAGCCGGGGGAACTGAAGATCGATGTAGGTAGGTTAGGTAGGTCGTTTAGAATTAATATCGATCGGTGCCGGATTTACATAATAAGAAAAGGATCCTTAGGCAGGACGTTAATTAAATCATAGGTACGTAGGTGCCTATTTGCCTATTATGTGGACTAGGAAGGTAGGTGCGTAATTTGCAGTCTTAGGTAAGTAGTAGGTATTCGCCGGTTTGAGCTCACGCCAAAAAAAAAAAAAAAAAAAGCTCATTCGTCGCGTCGGCCATCGTCGCCTAAAAAAAAAAAAAAAAAAGTTTGGTATCGTTTTGGGGGTTTTCAGACATGCCCGATCGATCTGTGCAATCCCCGTTTTGATATCTCTTACGGTTCCCGAGATAGGTTTCAGGATTAGCGCTCATTAGATAACGTAATTACATCACGCTCGGCGCTAATGAGGGTTTGTCATTGTTGTTAATGAGGGTCTCTTGTTCCTAACAATGCATCCGTTTGAAATGATAAATCTTGGTTATTTTATAAATCTTTATTAATCAAAAAAAGCATTTAAACATATCATGAAGTAATATATCATTGTACAGTGTATTAGTATCGAATATTCGTATAAAATCAGACATTTTATTACCATTGAATTTATAGTACAGATACAACAAACAATATTCACCGCATACGGATGTTAAATCATTTTGTAACCTATCGCTATTAAATTGCCACTGTCGGGAATTCCTCTTTAAAAATGATCTGTGGTAACCTGTTGGCGGTCGACCATAAGAATCAAAATATTGCCCAACCCCGCTGTCATCAATGTGTATTGCTATCCAATGAGATCCAGGCTTTGTATCAGGGTCTAAATTGCTTATTATGTATGTTGGAGTATGACTGTATATTGGCAATCGGTTGGCAGCATACACATTAAATTGTAAGCTTGGATGAATTTTGCACAAATGTTTCTGGATATCTATTGTGTTCATAATGGTCACTGAATCGTCCGCCGCATCGCTAACTGTTAACTATCCAACTTATCAGATGCAAGTGTATAATTTAAGGTATTGACTTGGTATTTCAAGTCTGCTGAGGTCATGGAATAAATACAAGGATATGCTGAAAATTATGGGTTTATTCAATTAAAAAGCTTAAAACTATTACAATGAATACTTAAAACAACTACAATAAAATACTAACGTAACCATAACAATGAAAACTTAAAACTATTATAATAAAATACTAACCTAACCTAACCTAACATACACTTAACGCGATAGTCAACGAAATTGATGTTTTAGCTACTATAGTCTACTGTAACATTACGGTTTTTATCAATTTCAATAACATTATCGAACTCAGCATAAACAATACAGTTGATGGTTTGCGAAAGTGCTGATTCAAAACGAACTTCCAATCTCACGCTTCCATGTTTTATAAGATTCCAATGGCCTGATGAGCTAGCTGATAGATCGGGTGTTAAGTCAAAAGCTAATAGACAATAACCTTGTGCATATTGTTCCCTAGATATGCCATTACCTTCGTTAAGGAAATGTATACCCGTTCCAGAGAATAATGTGTGATAAGCTGAAGTGTAAATATTATTCTCGAATGATGGTTGTAAAGCTTTGGAAGGTATTTGTTGTCCATCAATATATAAAGAAAATGTATTAAAATTGTGATTTTCAAAATTAAATGGATTTTTTGTGAGTTTGCCATTAAAGGCTGCGTTATTAACAAATCCTATTATGCATCTTTTAGGTACTTGTCCTAGAAAAATGTTATCTAGTGTTTTTCCCTGAACTCCCGATGGAATTGTCAAAACTTTAACTTCAGCACGCGTAATAGGATATTTAGCTGTAGTAGAGGCTAAGACTTTTTGATGTGCAAGTAAAACTGTTGGATTGATTCGTGCTCTACGGACAATAAGCGTTGCATCAGTAATACACACTTTCAATTTTAAATCATCTGAAGAAGCCATTAAGTTGAATGTTTCTCTGGAACGAACTAATTTAACAGACATCTCAACACCATTAATTAAAAACTTTTCTTGGTTGAATATATCACCATGCAGATGCCCAATCATTTCAATTTCTTTACTTTCGGCTGTTAATTCATGTCTTTTAGTGAACCCTTCATTTTTCTCATCGGTTGAGTCCATTTTCCCAGCTGTATCTTCATACCAAAGACTGCATGTTAGATGAGATTCTTTTGATGCAGGAGCATAATTCAACAATGTTTCCATGTAAGCACGATAGGCGTATGTATTATTTGGTGGAGACACAAGTTTTTGATTCAAATAAACATCGAGCTGACTAAATAATGAATGTAACCAATTGTTTATTGGTGCTGCTGTCGTTGTAGCTATCAGTTTTGTTGAGTCTTGGTTTAGTATCTTTGCTTTAATATGAATCAAAGTATGAGACAAATCTATGTAGTCATCACCGGTTCCTGGTACTTGAAATTCGATGGGGCCATCATCGGCGAGAGATGAAATAGGTTTGTAATGTATCCACATTCCATTTTCTATACTTGTTTGTGTAGATGGTAAAGCAAATAAATCTAGCTCAGACTTAATGCACTCACAAGAATGATTGTGTAAAAAAGACATTTTATTATTATTTAAGAAAATATATCTTTGATATTATTATGTGTCAACTTTGTTTTTTTGTTAGCACCTTTCACTTTAGCACGTAGCGGTGGAATGAATGAAGCCAGACGTTTTTTCTTAGTTATATATCCTGATCCAGATATATTAATTCGATCAATTTTCTCATCGGCTTTTCTTTTTAAGTTTGATCCAGCCTCTTTCAATCGAGTTTTAATAGAATCTTCCATAGGACGTGCACTAACCATATCCGATAAAAGTCCCACACCTGCATTTAAAACCTCTTTACCGATCGCTCGAGCTCCACTAGAGAGCAATGGTAAAACTGATCTGAATAAGCCTCCTAGAAAGCTACCGATTCCATGACCGCGTTGATATGGTGCTCCTCTATAAATTACTCCAATACCTGATCCAGCTTGATGTGAATAGTAATGTTCGTAGGGACAACTTGTATTATTACGTTGTAGGTGCATTATAATTTTTTAAAATGTAGTTTAATAGCCACAGTTCCGAACTGGAATGGTATTTTATGTCCTGTGCTTGATCTTATATCTATTTCAATGGTATCAAACTCTCTACGCATGACAGACAAGTAGTGAGGTGGTGAGAAAACATGCATTTTATTAGCACCGTAAATATATTTTGAAGGGTCTAAAGGTATTATTCTGAGAAGAGGCGTCATTACATCTCCAACGATCTGAGGCTCGATTATATCACAATAAACAAATAACTGAGATGGCAACCCTAAATGTAAATTCGCTGGACACTTTCCAAGCCTCTTAGAAACAATGTTTTTATTAGGTTCAAATCCTAGTTGAAGAGACAAATTCGGCGATAACATTATTGATTTTATTGACTCATCATTTACAGTAACAAATACAAACTTTGATATCTCATCATAGCGAAACTTCACTTTCTCCTTCAAACTGTTTAGTACCACCATAATTTGTTCAATATTATCATAGTTTGTGGCTGGTATATGAGATTTGTAGTATGCTAGGGAGTTGCCAGGAGTGCCGGTATTATCGGGTATTTTCATCCATTTCCTAATGTAAACAACGTTTTCATGTTCTTGAACAGTAAACATCGTACATGGATACTGGAATTCAACCACACCAACCGACCACGATCCTTCCAATATGATTGGTTTAGGTAATTTTGTTGAAAAAAGAGTTGTTGAGTTTTCTGGAAAGTATTCCATAGAACTATTACTAAGTAAGGTTAAATAAAAACTTTCTTTCATTGTAACGTTTCTAAACTAGAAGCCAAAATCCAAGAGTTAAATTTATCTGGATAACCTTTCCACTTCACTAACAGTTGCTTTCTGTTGCCAGAGTAGCGAGTGCTAATTATTTTATCTATTTTATACTTGGAAGTGGGGCTATAATCTATTTTTTGCAATTCTCTTTCATAAAAAGTACCTACTATCGCTTCATTTAGTAAATCTTTCAGTGTATATACTATCCAGGGTGACCTATCTATTATTGAAGATACCATAAAAATTTCGTCACTCCAATTGGATTCATAACCTTTTTGAAATATATGTTTAAATTTTGTAATTCTTACATGATCACCAACATGAAATTTTGGTGGTGGTGTAATATCGGAAGCTTGTTTTGTACTACTCTTTTCATATAAATTATTCCAAACAGTCATTATATTGTTTGAATTTACATCACAAGGACTCATTTTAATACTGGAATGGTAACCATGATTATATGCATATAACAAGTCTTGTAAAATATCTATATACCTATATGTATTTTTATGAGTAAAATAACGCCACATTTTCATCTTGAGTGTTCTTTGAAATCTTTCCACAATGCTTGCTTTAATATCAGGATTATTTGTTGTATAATAGTTTATATTTTTACTCCTAAAATACTTTTGTACATCTTTTGAAACAAATTCAGTTCCTTTATCCGATTGTATATGTGTTGGAGTGGTACCGGCTTCATTAAATATGTGTTCAAAACATTTTTTAATAGTTTCAGAATTTTTATTTTTCATGGACATAGCATAAGCATATTTAGTAAATACATCAATAACACAAAGAATGTAATTATAACCATCATTATATTTAGAATAAGTTCTCATATCACTTAAATCAGCCTGCCAAAGTTCATTTAGATTAGATAAAATGTATTTATTCCGAGGGAATCGTCTGTGCACTGGCTTATGAAGTGTGTAAGTTTCTTGAGCTTGCAACCATTTCTTGATGTCACCTCTAGTCATTTTACCTTTCATAGCTGTTACTAGTTTGGTGATACTACCATATCCGGCAGGATGTGATGCATCATAATATATTTTATTGATTTCTAGTAAGGAGTCCATTTTTCCCAATCAATCTTTTTCTTTAGTTTTCTTTGATACTTTTGATCAGCACTTGTTGGTGTAGCATAGATTTCCTCATCCACAGAGTGTTGTGGATGATCATTCGATTGGAGTTTATTTATGTATTCACTTCTGTTAGGATTTCCAATGTAAGCTAATGGTATTTTAATGTCTTTCAATGCTTTAGCAAAATCTTCCCAACCTTTCGGATTACTTTTTTTCAATGGTCTAAGGAAGTCGTTTACCAAATCTATGATATTACTTCCAGGAATTTGTTTGTTATCTATAGTGACTGTACCGCTGTCGTTCCAGTGAATTTTGTTTTCACTCAATGATATTGTATTAAGTAATAACTCACCCTTTTTTATGTATGTTTTTGGTATTAAACTTAGAATTTGTCTAGGTGTGTATATATGACTTTCTTGTTGTTTTTGTTTCGCTTCGTCTTTTGATGTCTGACTCGCAACTAAATCTTTATCGTCGATTTCAGCTTTTATATTAGAATCTTGGTTGTTTGCAGTGTCTCCAACAACATCGATATTGGAAGTAATTAGTGGTAATTCTAAAGGTCGGCGATCTACTTCGGTGAAGTGTAGATATCTTTGTAAAATTTGTTGATATAAAATCCATTTTTTTCTGTCGTCCATATTACTATTCAAAATCTTTTGCATTTCAACGTCTAACCTTGAGGTAGAATTTTCAATTTTGTGTTCATTGTTGTTTTGATTTAATTTCTCTAATAAACTTGGATCAACAAGTAACATTTTTTTGGCATGTTCCATTTTAAATAAGTGAATTAACTAATACACTCAAAATGGAACCCAATATAATTGGTAGGAATGCACCACCTTTTTGAACTATTATTCTCTTTCTTATTTTATTTGTTCCTTTACGTACCAACTTGCGAAGTATACTTTTAAATTTACCAAGATTTTTCTTTTCTTTATCTTTAAGCGGCACCTTACCCTGGAGAACGTTATAAATACATTCACAAATGCAGTTTATTTCTTTCTCATCACACGTTTTTAATAGAGCTCGTTGATATTTCGGTTTAAGAGTGTGTAGTGCACTTAGTAAATTCTTGTGCGTCTGGATACTCTGAGACATTATTTGCAAATGATGGGAATTTGTTGGTTCTTGGCATATTTAAACCCTTTTGTGGGGACATACACTGTGCAATATCCATCTGAGGGGAATATCTTCGTTTTAATGCGACATGTATCATTGGTGCTTTGTTTAAGATCAACCATTAAATATCCATGTGCTTCTTTGGTAGCGTCATTGTATGCATCTTCAATGTATTTTGAATTTTCTGGTGATACTTGACGCGCTAAGTATCGAATTTGTGTTTTATCACGAGGGTTTTTGAAATAAATAATGTAGTTTGAATTCAAAGAAATGTCTCTTTGACCTTTACCTTGGTGGAATAAATTTTGTGTAATGTAGAATACACTTAAGTTTCTATGATGGCTACCTTTAGTAAAGATATCAACAATTCTACCATCAGATTCTCTCATAAGATCATCGATAATTACAAGGTTTGCCTCCTTTCCATCAAACATACTTAGATCCGGTATACCTTGATAATAGTTTACGTTTGGTAAATTGTATAAAGGCTGCATTTCATCGAAGCACCAAGTAATTTGACTAAACTCTTTGTTGCATATCTCTTTAATATGTTGAATAAACTTTGTAACGAATATAGATTTGCCACAACCACTTGGACCTGCAACTATCGCTGTAAACGGATGAATAAATTGGAACATTTTTAATACACGTGTAGATTCTTAGAGGGTATTGAAATGAATAAGACATATTGTTCGAAACACATACATTTATATTTGGATTAATAAAATAATCTTACATAATATGGTGAAAACATTTTTTTTTTTACAGAAATTTTATTTATATTACATGGTAATAATTATCACAAAATATTGAAAATCTTAAAATAATATAATAACAATTTTATTTAAATTTACATGGTATTACTATCACAAAATATTTAAAATCTTAAAATTATAAAACAACTTTTTTATTTATTTTCTAGGTATTACTATCACAAAATATTTAAAATCTTAAAATTATAAAACAACAATTTTATTTATTTTCTAGGTATTACTATTACAAAAATTTATTACAATTGAAAGTGTAGGTATTCCTTAACTTAACTTATAATGACCCCACGCTAATGTGTCAACTTGATTTGGCAAAATATGTCGCTTTGTATCATTATAGGACAAACAGGTTTTGTTTATTTGTTGAGTAAAGATTGTGTGTTTAATCGATTTAAATCTGTACATACTACAAAATAGATTTTTCTTTTCAAAGAGACATGACTTGTAATTTTCAATGTTCATTGTTTTGGTAACACTTTTATTTACACCTTTTGCTTTGGCTATCAATTTATTTTCCACCTCAAACGCATACATTTTCGATCGAAGTCCTACAAATTCTTTCATAATTCTGCCATTATTTTCATCTTTAAAGAAACCTATCTTTTTTTTATTTAGTCTTGGAAAACAAAATATATTATCAGAAGCATAATCAGATGTATCAAATCGTGTAGCAAGGTCTGGTTTAATATCTTCATAAAAATTGGCTGTAAAAATTTGATATATTAAACTGTCAGTGTCGGTGTATAATAATTTTGTTTTATTGTTGAATTTGTTTAACATGTAGTTGTAATGAAAATCATACATCAGAGTTTTTGAAATATCTAATATACAAAATCCTAAGTAAATAGGTTTGTTATAAATCAATTTTGTTTTTTGTAACTGTACTGCAACTAAGTTTTCGGAAAAAATTGATAAACTGTGAAATTCTGGCTTTGCAATTAAGTCTTGCACGCCTAAAGTTTTACCTCGATTTTCCCAGTGCGTTAATAATTTAACATTAACTCGTTTTTCAATGTTCTCCATTGTTTTACCGAATACGGCGTTGTTCATTAATTTATAAAAATCTTTCTCAAAATCTGATGTTGCCTTTGTTCTTAATTTCGTATTCAGATCTATATATCTTTCTAACCAAGGACTTTGACGGAACTTTAAAATCCTATGAATTTTAACCAATTTCATACCCATTTCAAGACATTGTTTGAGATTTCTGTAATGAATTTTATATTTGATTTTTTCATTCAGATTTGGAATTAGTTTTTTTTCTTTAGAATTACCTATTAATATATTTTCTGGACACAGTGGCAAGTCCGAATGTAAATCGTGAAGTTCCATGGGGTACTCTAAATCGACTTCTAAAATGAAACCACATTCAGATGTATCTGACACATCAAAATTTGTATCCGTGCTAACCCACTCAAAACTACCTTCTGGAAGAAATTGAGACATAGCCCAACCATAAAGATTGTTAGCATCAAAATATGCAAGATATGACCTAGGTTTTTTCTCATCAAAATCTTCCAAGAATTCATTATTTGCCTTGGCATATCGATTGCTACATTGAGATACACCTCCCCTTATACCTGCCTTAATAAAAGCTACTTTATCAAAGTCTGTTAATAGTTCTAGTTCAATTTTTGTGTATTTCAACATAGCGTCCCAACTCAATCCCGGTGCTGTATAATAGTGAGCAGGATCTAAATCATAAGTTGTAATACAAATATCTCTAAAGTTTTCAAACACATCAGTCAGGAGCAAAACATCAGTTTTTAGGTATAAGTCAGAGTAATTCGACATTTCGCGACAGTTAAAATGTTGCCAAACATCCTGAGCACGATGATAATCATCAACAGAAACACTTGAATCGGTTAGTGAACTGTAAAACTGATCTTTGCTGGGGAGAGTTGTTAATTTTAAACAGTCATATGATGTCATAAATTCGTAAGGGTATATGCCCTTCTTTCTAAGACGAATAAAGTCTTCATCCCTAGGGAAATTTCTTTTAAGTGTGTGGAATTGTTCATCATTGAGATTCTTAGCTAATTGATCAAGACTGCATGGTAGGAATTTAAAAGAATCTACAAATCTTAAATTGACTCTCCGGTTGTTTATGGTTAATATCTTTGAAAAGGATATGTATCTTTCTTTGTTTTGGGGAATTACTTCCACATTACCATCCACAAAATTTAATGCATGAACAATGAAATGTGCATCATAGTGACTGAGATTATGAAGGAATACTGGAATGTATTGTGGTGTTTGAAATTTAGTCACACATACTTCATGTGCAACTCCTTTGAAATCACCCGTGTGCCAATCAAAATAGTGAACGTTTTCCTCTTTCAAATCGGTCTCACAAATGTAACATTTTTTTGAATTGTTAATTTTATTCTCATCTTTAGTTGATAGTGGTTTGGGTAGTTTTTGAAAGCTATTTTTACAATATATATTTTTTAAATCTTCATATAAACGTTTCATAAAAACTTGTGCGCAGTCCGGCCCACTGTACGTTTCATATTTTGATAAGCTATCATCAAAGGAACATTTTATGTAATAACCAAAGCTATAAACTTCATGTTTATTAACGTTGTTAGTATACGACTTAGACGGGTCATTAGGACATGATTTTATCGGGTTTAAGAATGCTTCAAAATCAGCATACACAACAAAAGGTATTTTTAACTTTCTTTGAAATTTATCAAATTTTAATTTATCGTTAGATACCGACTGTCCAAACCAATCTTTCGATGTTTTTAGATCACTTGGAAGTTCAGTAGATATGTGAGAGCAATCATGTTGTTGGTGGTTAGTCAACCTCTCTTCTGTGGGAAAGTGAAGTAAACATCCATCACAGATATTAATTTTATGATCGTGATTTGAAATTTGTTTTCCGACTAAGCGTGCCAAGTTTTTAATAAAACAATAATGGTTATTTGCGCCATTGTGTATGCACAATAGATTTATGTGTTTGCTTTTACGAGATTTCGTCATAAACAGTGGGCCCACCACATTATGTGCTTTTGTTTCTTTGTTTAATTCCAAACCAAAGACATTTATACTGATATTGTTTAACTTTTCAACTTTCGGTATGTCACTCAATTTAACTGGGAAAGATACGCCGTTGAATTTAAGGTTATTGAAATGTATGCTGTAAGATGATACACGATCTGCGTTTTTAGTTACGGGATATAACGCTGAGAGTAATGCCCATTTAAAACATAAATTATCTTTATTTTTTACATTAATTACGGCTTTTTTAACTTTAATGTCAGGGGGTAAATCAATATATGAAGATCCCCGTAGGGGGTTAAATTTGTTTACATTCATATCGATACATTTGATTTGTTTGAGACTCCAGCCACTATCTTTTTTCTCGAAAGCACTAATTTTATTTGTTAGAGTGTCACATAAAGATGAAAAGAATATATTTAAGTCGTCTCCTTGAAAAATTATATAATTACTGGTTTGAAAATCAAATGAATTTGTAATATTTTTAGTTTGTTGTACAAAATCGGCATTCAAAATAAAATTTGTTTTAAAAATTTTGTGTTTATTAATGGATTCTTCAATCAAAAGTAATATATCATTTTTTATGGAATTCAAAAATAATTCTGGTGTTTCAAATACCAATTCTGATGAGGGATCCCTTTTACTATTAATTTTATATGTTATGATTCTTTGTCCAAAAGCAGTTTCAACAACGGAAACATTTGGCAAAGAGTTGTGTAATTTGAAAAGATTATTTTTATGTATGTTACTTTTTAAATGATTTGAGAAATATCTCCTACTAACTAACATCTGACATGTGCTACAATTTACCTTATCACTAGCGGAGGGTCTAGATGATGAAGTTGAAGGTCCTTCTTCAATTCTTGGTCTCTTCGTAGGTGTTGTTTCTGATACTTCTTGAATACTCCGAGCTCTTTTGAGACCACCACCAATCTGATGTGTTGATTGACTGTAATAAAAAAATAAAATATGTTTAAAATAAATCCTACAGATATATGTTTATTTTATATATGGTAAATTAAATGTTCATGCAACTTACTTTAAGGTAATTTCAACCTCAGCACAGATTTTATAGAGCTCCGCATCGTAATATGAATTACTCAATTCACATCTTTTTTCTATCTCTTCACAAAGCTCGTACATAATAATATCAACATCTTCATTGAGTGCCGAATTGAAGAAAGTGCTGATGTAAACTTCGCCACTTTGTTCCATGTTGTTTGAGGAAACAGACGGTAGATCTAACATCGATGGTTCCACGTTTCGAAATGATGCTCCTTTGAAATTTACACTACATATTTATATGGAGCCTAACTAGTTAAAAAATGGTTTAGTATCTTAGTAACTACAGCGAACAATGGAATACAATTAACAAATTCTTTTTAGTTATTAGTAAATTAGTAAGTACAGCGAACAATGGATTACAATTAACAAATTATTTTTAGTTATTAGTAAATGAATATTTCCTACAACTGTCCGTTTCTGAAATTTCTTTCGTTATTTGATAGATAACATTTTTACTATCAACAAAGTTATTATTTTTTATGTCTGTGTAGTATTTTACTTTGACATCAGCATATTTCCAGTGTTGTTGTTGAGGAATTTTCGACAACTTTTTTAGATCATAAATTTCAATTTTTATTAGATGGCTTGAATTAATATTATCATCAGCATTTGTTGATATATATGTTATTCCCCCCTCTGCATTAGACCTAGCAACTGTGGACGATTGCTTTTTCTTCTTTATCGGTGATGGATTTTCAAAGAGCTCATCCAAATTATCCGATGATGTGGTCATTGTCTTTCTTTTCATTTCTTTTTTAGGTGTTTCTTTGATGGTTAGGTCATCATCCGGTGGGGTGAGTGGGTAATAATAATGTTTGTATGTATTTTCTTCGACATCGAATGAGTTCTGTAACAATTTACATTAAAGTTGTATAGGAGCCAACTAATGAATTGATGAAATAAAAAAACTGTGACCATCTAATGAATTGATTAAATAAAACCGTAAACTTACCTCCATTGTGCAGTTCTGAAGATTGAAGATTTTAGATCACTTTCACAACACTCTAGATGAAACTGAGTTCACAAACTAATGAATACTGTAGCTTCCAAGTTCTTATTGTTCACTTTTATACCCAAATAGTAGCCCCCACCGTCACCGTCTGTTATAGTTAAGTGTTTTTTTCTTTACAGAAAGGACGGAAGTTGATAATTCAAATTCTTTGACAATGGAATTCGTCCGATAAAAGCTTGTCTCAACTTTATGTTATCTGTGAATAAAAGGTTTCATTTACTATCACGTTAAGTGGTTTTTTGTGCAGAAAGGGGCGGATGTCGATTACTCAAATTCTTTGTTAATGGAATTCGTCACTTTCGTTTCATAAAGATAAAGTCATGTCTGAACTTGTACGCTGTGATGTTATCTGTGAGCAAAGGCGAACATAGATAACTATGGTAGTTGCGTTGACATTGACCAGTTGAGTGGACGTTCGTTAAGAAAATAATCATGAATCCAGACTACATGATTGTAGATTTACAAGGATTTAAAGTTTCGCAAAATGTGTTCGTGATAAAGGAGTTTGCACTAGCTACAGAAGATTATACCCAAGTGTTCTTGATAAAACCGCCATACCCATATGGCAATTTGACAGACGCAGAAAAGAAAAACGTTTCTTTCCTAGAAAGACGACATGGATATTATTGGAGTTCCGGTTTCATTGACTATCGTGAGTTTAAACGAGTGATTATACCAATTTTAACAAATAAAAAAATTTTAGTTAAAGGTAGGGAAAAAATAAAGTGGCTACAAAGTGTTTGTAATAACTGCAGTGTGATAGATGTTGGTGAAAAAGGTTGCCCCAATTTAATACGATTATATAAACTGTATTATAATGACAGAAGTGCATCAAATTGTTTGTACCATGAAAACCATTGTGCATTAAGAAATGTCATTTTACTGAAGAAATGGTTCATTGATAATAATATGTGTGTATTTAAATTGTTTGATTAAGGATACATTACAAACCTATTTCATCTCTCGCCGATGATGGCCCCATCGAATTTCAAGTACCAGGAACCGGTGATGACTACATAGATTTGTCTCATACTTTGATTCATATTAAAGCAAAGATACTAAACCAAGACTCAACAAAACTGATAGCTACAACGACAGCAGCACCAATAAACAATTGGTTACATTCATTATTTAGTCAGCTCGATGTTTATTTGAATCAAAAACTTGTGTCTCCACCAAATAATACATACGCCTATCGTGCTTACATGGAAACATTGTTGAATTATGCTCCTGCATCAAAAGAATCTCATCTAACATGCAGTCTTTGGTATGAAGATACAGCTGGGAAAATGGACTCAACCGATGAGAAAAATGAAGGGTTCACTAAAAGACATGAATTAACAGCCGAAAGTAAAGAAATTGAAATGATTGGGCATCTGCATGGTGATATATTCAACCAAGAAAAGTTTTTAATTAATGGTGTTGAGATGTCTGTTAAATTAGTTCGTTCCAGAGAAACATTCAACTTAATGGCTTCTTCAGATGATTTAAAATTGAAAGTGTGTATTACTGATGCAACGCTTATTGTCCGTAGAGCACGAATCAATCCAACAGTTTTACTTGCACATCAAAAAGTCTTAGCCTCTACTACAGCTAAATATCCTATTACGCGTGCTGAAGTTAAAGTTTTGACAATTCCATCGGGAGTTCAGGGAAAAACACTAGATAACATTTTTCTAGGACAAGTACCTAAAAGATGCATAATAGGATTTGTTAATAACGCAGCCTTTAATGGCAAACTCACAAAAAATCCATTTAATTTTGAAAATCACAATTTTAATACATTTTCTTTATATATTGATGGACAACAAATACCTTCCAAAGCTTTACAACCATCATTCGAGAATAATATTTACACTTCAGCTTATCACACATTATTCTCTGGAACGGGTATACATTTCCTTAACGAAGGTAATGGCATATCTAGGGAACAATATGCACAAGGTTATTGTCTATTAGCTTTTGACTTAACACCCGATCTATCAGCTAGCTCATCAGGCCATTGGAATCTTATAAAACATGGAAGCGTGAGATTGGAAGTTCGTTTTGAATCAGCACTTTCGCAAACCATCAACTGTATTGTTTATGCTGAGTTCGATAATGTTATTGAAATTGATAAAAACCGTAATGTTACAGTAGACTATAGTAGCTAAAACATCAATTTCGTTGACTATCGCGTTAAGTGTATGTTAGGTTAGGTTAGGTTAGTATTTTATTATAATAGTTTTAAGTTTTCATTGTTATGGTTACGTTAGTATTTTATTGTAGTTGTTTTAAGTATTCATTGTAATAGTTTTAAGCTTTTTAATTGAATAAACCCATAATTTTCAGCATATCCTTGTATTTATTCCATGACCTCAGCAGACTTGAAATACCAAGTCAATACCTTAAATTATACACTTGCATCTGATAAGTTGGATAGTTAACAGTTAGCGATGCGGCGGACGATTCAGTGACCATTATGAACACAATAGATATCCAGAAACATTTGTGCAAAATTCATCCAAGCTTACAATTTAATGTGTATGCTGCCAACCGATTGCCAATATACAGTCATACTCCAACATACATAATAAGCAATTTAGACCCTGATACAAAGCCTGGATCTCATTGGATAGCAATACACATTGATGACAGCGGGGTTGGGCAATATTTGACAGTGGCAATTTAATAGCGATAGGTTACAAAATGATTTAACATCCGTATGCGGTGAATATTGTTTGTTGTATCTGTACTATAAATTCAATGGTAATAAAATGTCTGATTTTATACGAATATTCGATACTAATACACTGTACAATGATATATTACTTCATGATATGTTTAAATGCTTTTTTTGATTAATAAAGATTTATAAAATAACCAAGATTTATCATTTCAAACGGATGCATTGTTAGGAACAAGAGACCCTCATTAACAACAATGCCAAACCCTCATTAGCGCCGAGCGTGATGTAATTACGTTATCTAATGAGCGCTAATCCTGAAACCTATCTCGGGAACCGTAAGAGATATCAAAACGGGGATTGCACAGATCGATCGGGCATGTCTGAAAACCCCCAAAACGATACCAAACTTTTTTTTTTTTTTTTTTTTTTTTTTTTTTTAGGCGACGATGGCCGACGCGACGAATGAGCTTTTTTTTTTTTTTTTTTTGGCGTGAGCTCAAACCGGCGAATACCTACTACTTAGGTAGCAACGTGAATGAATTCATACATATGTAGATGCGTAACTGACGGCTTCGAAAGTACCCTAAGTTAAATATGCGTTAAGGTTTTTAGGTAGGTCGACTATAGATTTACGGATGTTAAATAATGTAGGTAGTTGGTGTATAAAATATTTGGGTCATATGTAGGATTTGAATAAGCAGGTAGGCAGGTGGTATTTGGAATTACTTGGAGTTTCTAGCCCATTCTTAACAATAGTATTTGTTTTACGAATGGGAAGTAAAATCATTAAATTTGACAATTTTGATATTGAAAAATATTTGATTTGAAATATTTATTATATTCGATGTAAGTATCAAAGAAAAGGGCTTGCTGAGGAGAACACGAAAACTAAGGACAGTTAAATAAAAGCTTGTTTTTAAAAAGTTTTTTTACCATTAGTAATTTTTCCTGTTACTCGACCATATATTCGGTCCCAATGTTATTAAATATGTATTTTGTTCATTTCTATAGGTACGGTGGTAAATTCGGTGTGCAAGCCGACCGCATGGACAAGTCGGCGGTGGGTCACGACTACGTCGGCAAAACTGAGAAACACGTCTCACAGAAGGATTATGCGCAAGGTAATGTACCTATTTCATAAAAAAAAAAACACTTAATAATTGATGTGGCGTAACATGAAATGCTTTCCTTTTCGGTTTAACTAACTTAAAATTAGGATTGAGGAATGCCTGCATCAGCGATTAACGGTATTTATTGCAATGTCGGGTAATTAATAGCAAGGACAAATTCAATAAATACGTACACATTATAAAGCAGTGGTAGCCGAGTGGTCGAACACACGCCTTGCAATCAAAATGCGCAGGTTCAAACCCCGGCTCGTACCTCTGGGATTTATTATGCGAATCTCATTGGAATCTCAATGGAAACCTGCACGTCTGAACTTGACTAGTTTTCGATAGATGTGTGAAGTCGGCCAACCCGCACTGGGCCAGCGTGGTGGACTATGGCCCGAATCCCCCTCGCATTGAGGGGAGGCTCGTGCCCAGCAGTGGGACGTTAAAAGGGCTGTAGTAGTAGTACACATTATAAATAAAAATGGATGACGACAGTGGCCATCATTTTAATTATTTCGTAACAAAGGATACAACAAATCTGTCATCTTCGGCTTCGCATAGTGTCGTCTCTGTCGCTCGCATTGAGACTGCACGATATGGTGTTTGGTCAGGTTTCGGAGGCAAGTTTGGTGTGCAAACTGACCGCATGGACAAGTCGGCGGTGGGCCACGACTACGTGGCCTCAGTCGAGAAGCACGTCTCGCAGAAGGACTACGCGCAGGGCTTCGGCGGCAAGTACGGTGTGCAGACCGACAGAGTAGACAAGGTGAGTGGATACAAATAAATAAAATTGAAATTTAAAAATAAAATTGCCTCGTCAAAATTCTTTGTTTCGGAGATAGCACGGAACAAACAGTCAGACAGACAAAAGTTTGAAAAATACTTTTTCCTTTTAAGAATCGTATATATCCCATCCTAATAATATTATAAATGTGAAAGTTTGTGAGGATTGGTGTTGTTTGTTACTCTTTCACGCCAACACTACTGAACGAATTTTGATCAAAATTTACAGTAGGTATTATTGTTCATACATCAGAATAACTTATGCTATAATTTATAATCTATTGAATCATCCAAGTATGCGCATACGAAGTCGCAGGTAGAAGCTAGTACTTTCATATACATCTATACAAATAAATAAAATTGGTGTCTGTTTGTAATATTAAAATAACATTATTACGGCAGTGGTAGCCTCGCGGGCAAGAACGGCCGCCTTGAACGTAAGGGTTCAAATCCCGGGCCCGCACCTCGGAGATAATTTTTTTCAACAATGATTACCACTTGCTGAATGGTGAAGGGAAACATCGTGAGGAAACCTGCACGTCTGTAGAAAGACGTGTGAAGTTCACCAACCCGCACTGGGCCAGCGTGGTGGACTATGGCCCAGATCTCCCTCGTATTGAGGGGGAATGTGCCCGGTATAATGGCAATAGGCTCGCCCCCTATTACATTGGGACCAAAATACATCGGCAAAGTGTTGGTGCACCACAGTGCACATCTGCCTACCTCTTCGGGGAATACAGGCGTGATGATGATGATGATGATGCATATGAAAGTATACACGATATACCGATAACGAAAATGAAATTTTTAAACATTTTGCCTGGCCTCACAGCTAGTTATGAATAAATGTGTGGGTAAATTCGTGGTTAGAGTGCGGCGGGATGGGAGCACCGCGAGCAGGTGGAGAAGCATTCATCCCAGACGGACTACTCGGTGGGGTTCGGCGGCAAGTTCGGCGTGCAGGCCGGACTGCCCGACGCCGCCGCGCTCGGCTGGGACCATCGCGAGGACGCGCACCGCCACCAGTCGCAAACAGGTATATACCTACTAGAGATGAAACGGATATTGGTTTGGGCCGGATACCGGATATTCGGCAAGCTACCAGGCCGGAGCGCCGGATATTCGGCCCTTTATCGCGTTACATGACTTCTTAAAGGCACTTCCAATCGATCGCAATCACGACCCATACATTATGATGGTCAGTCAATTTGCATCAGTACCCGCAGTTGTCAAAGTTTGCTAGAATTTATCTTTCAGCACCTGGCAGTAGCGTTTACAGCGAAAGGCTATTTTCAGTAGCTGGTCTGGTATACGAAGCCAAGCGGAGTCGTCTCTTAACAACAAATGCGAAAAATTTGGTAGCCATTCACCACAATTTAATTAATAAAACTAATATTTTTGACGTTTATTATAAAAATAAACCTATTGTACCAAAATAAAATAAAATAAAATAAAATAGTAATTCAGTATCCGGCCGGATACCGGATAGTAAATCAGTATCCGGCCGGATACCGGATAGTAAATCAGTATCCGGCCGGATACCGGATAGTAAATCAGTATCCGGCCGGATACCGGATAGTAAATCAGTATCCGGCCGGATACCGGATAGTAATTCAGTATCCGACCGGATACCGGATAGTAATTCAGTATCCGACCGGATACCGGATAGTAATTCAGTATCCGACCGGATACCGGATAGTAATTCAGTATCCGGCCCGATACCGGATAGTAATTTAGTAACATAGGCTATATTATAAATCCGTGCGAAGCCGGGGCGGACCGCTAGTACTTAATGTGTTTTTATTTAAGTTTCTTCAGTTCAGTTAGTTTTGGTATTAATAATAGGTCATGCATGCGCGTTTGTTTATCGTAGTCTGTTTAAGTTATAAAATGCATATTATATTCAGATTACGCAATCGGTTTCGGCGGCAAGTTCGGCGTGCAGACAGACAGACAGGACGCTTCGGCGCTCGGCTGGGACCACCAGGAGAAGACTCAGGCGCACGCCAGCCAGGTCGACCATAAAAAGGTACTTTATTGGTTCTAATATTTTTTAGGGTGCCGTACCTAAAAAGGAAAAAAACAGAACCCTTATAGGGTACTTCTCATTGACCTAGAATAATGAAATTTGGCAAGAAGCAAGGTCTTATAGGACAAGTAAAGGAAAAATCCGAAAACTGTAAATTTATTGTTAGAAAATGATTTTTTGCGATTACAAACTTATTTTGTAGTTAGTTTGTATGGGGACACCAGTATACCAACTGCAAAGTTAAGTTTGTCTCTCTGTCCAGTTTATCTTTTCGTTAGAACCATGTTCGGGGCTTTCATAGTTTATGTACGGAAGCCTTGGTGCGCGAGTCCAGCTCGCACTTGACCGCTTTTTTTTAAGTTTTATTTGCTCCAAATACCACATAAGATCTCATCATCTCAAACTGTCCCTGGACACTGGAGCTATATCTACTTGTGTATTTGAAGATTTGGCGATTTTAGCGGTGGTAGCCTCGTGGGCAAGAACTTCCGCCTTGAACGTAAGGGATGCAAGTTCAGATTCCGGGCCCGCACCTCAGAGATCATTTTTATGTGCGAATGTAATTTTCAACAATGATTACCACTTGCTGAACGGCGAAGGAAAACATCCTGGGGGGAATGTGTCCGGTATAATGGCAATAGGCTCGCCCCCTATTACATTGGGACCAAAAATACATCGGCGAAGTGTGGGCGCACTACAGAGCACCTCTGCCTACCCTTTCGGGGAATACAGGCGTGATGATGTATTATATTTATCCATAGGTACTCATCATATAATCTCAAACTGTTCCTGGACACTGGAGCTATATGTACCTGTGTATTTGAAGTTTTGGCGATTTAAAAATATCAGCCTGCTGAGTTTCTTGCTGAATTTTCTCAGTTGAGGTCTCGTTTCGATCCGGTAGTAGCATAGAGGAAAAAAAAAATAAACTTGACAATTTGTAAGCCCCCATAGGCCTATACAAAGGAAATGATTTGACTAAGCAAAGCTTGTATTATGGGTACCATACAATGGACTGGAGGCGTTCCCAGTTACACTCCCACCAGTGCATATTTAGAAAAGGGCACCATAATTTTTTGGTAGCAGGATTCGAACCCGCTACCACTCGGTGCAGTGAGCCGAGCGGCTAACATTCGAGCCAAGAGTCTGTAGTTAAAGGAATTGTTTTTTTTTTATTTTTTTTATTTAAATCCGGGGCTCTATCGACCTGGCCTGCGTGCTCACTTCTGATGTGGGGGTCAGAGTACATAAAATTAGCCTTAAGTTTAGTGTGTGTAAAATAATTTTTCCAGTCTGGTTTGTTTTATTAAAATTAAAAGTCAAATAAATTTTATTAAATATGTGTAAATGTCAAAGAAAATACATGATAAAAAAAAAGCAAACCCGTCTAAAAATAACAATGTAAAAAAAGACAATAAAATAGCAAAAGGCTATGGACAAGGATAATATACAGCATATAAAACATGATAAAGATTAAAATGACAGTTTCCCTACTATCCATTGCGCGGATCCGGCAACCATAGCCATTGAAGCGCAGTGTGGTGTAGGCGGCTGTTGGTCGCTTATTACCAAATAAGTTGGTAAATGAATTGTTGTATGATTCAGGGTTTCGGCGGCAAGTTCGGCGTGGAAACGGACCGCGTGGATAAATCGGCACATCGGTTCGATGAAGTGGGGAAAATTGGAACCAACTACACCAAGCAGAAGCCGGACATCGGCGCCGCCAAGCCCTCCTCCATCAGAGCCAAGTTCGAAAACATGGCCAAAGAGAAGGAACAGGTAGACACATATTTTTATTTAACCATTTTTAGGGTTTCGTACCCAAAGGGTAAAACGGGAACTCTATTACTAAGACTTCGCTGTCCGTCCGTCCGTCCGTCACCAGGCTGTATCTCATGAACCGTGATAGTTAGAGAGTTGAAATTTTCACAGATGATGTATTTCTGTTGCCGCTATAACAAAAAGTACTAAAAAACAGAATGAAATATATATTTAAGGGGGCTACCATACAACAAACGTGATTTTTTTGCCGTTTTGTACGTAACCCTTCGTGCGCGAGTCCGACTCGCACTTGCCCGGTTTTTTTTGTTCATCTAAGCTGATGAGCAATGAGCAAAAATATGTACTGCAATGAGCAAAAATATGTACCAACTGGATCACAAGAGATGATAGTGCGATGACCTGGACCGTTATTTAGAGGGATGGACAGATAGTGTTAGGGGATTTGGGGACCTGAAACTTACGACCATATAAGCACAGACGGACCTTTTCATACACAATTGATCATTTTAGGCGTTAAATTTTAGCTCTTACTTGTCTTACTTATCTTATCTTTGCCTGCGTGGAATTTAATTTAATTATTAAAAAGGTAGTTTTACCCCTTATAACATTAGCTACCTGCCACCAAAAGTCCCGTCAAAATCAATACTCATACATTGTGAAAGTGTTATTTTTCGGACTGTTGAAAACCCCTTTATAATTTGTTTTAGGAAGCGATGCAGTCTGTACAAAGGATACGGCAGCAGAGGGAGCAGACAGACAAGGATTTGTCACAAAAGGTAATTTATTCCTTTGGTTATGATTTTGAACTGATAACTTCTTATGAGAGGGTACTATGCGTTTCAAATGAGAATAGGAATGTCGATAACCTCTATCTGTCAAATGTCACTTGAAATACAAATCCCCAACATAAACAGTTGGGGGCGTAGCCTCGTTAGGCCCACCCTGACAGGAAGGTCTATCCTCTTCCGCCAAAGTTAATATCTTATCGGGGGTAAGGGAAGTAAAAATTAGCTTAGCCTGTGCCTCGTTAGCAGTGGTAGCCGAGTGGTCAAACGCACGCCTTGCAATCGAAGTGTGCAGTTGCAAACCCCGGCTCGCACCTCTGGGATTTATGTGCGAATCTCATTTTCATCCGAGATTATCACTTGCTATGAAACGGTGAAGGAAAACATCGTGAGGAAACCTGCACGTCTGAGGGAACTTGATTAGTTTTCGATAGATGTGTGAAGTCTGCCAACCCGCACTGGGCCAGCGTGGTGGACTGTGGCCTGAATCCCCCTCGCATTGAGGGGAGGCTCGTGCCCGCAGTGGGACGTTAAAAGGGATGTCGTAGTAGGTAGAAGTAATAATAATAATATAAAATCTGTTTATTTCATGAAAAACATACAATACATAGTATAAAACACTATTTCTTAACTCTTAAATCTTTATTTTACAATAGATTTTATAGTTAAGCTAGCTGTTAACCAACGTATAGTGCAACTTCTTAATTATACTTATTACATATCTTGTTGTCTACTATCGAAGAAGTATCGTTTGAGTGTAGATATTTTTTGTCTTCGATTTTTGTTTATGAGTTTAGAAACTATGGATATTCATCCAACATGGTTTCAGGGCTTCAAATAAAATCAGCAGCATTCTTATTATGGTCTAGCAGTAATGTGATAACACATGCTATAGTATATTTATTTTAAAATTATGCCTATCCATATTTATTGCCTTATCCCTACTGGCTTTGCATGACTCGTTACACCGAGCTTTTTGTATTGGACACGGCTCGGTGTGACTCCATTTTCTCGCCAAATCTGACAGTCGAAAGAGAGGTGCAGTAAGGAGTGATTAACGGACGGCCCCTACTTTGGTGCTAAAATAATCGACAACATATATTATATAAACGCAGGAGAAAGATCGCGTATCAAAAACTGAAGATGAGGTACCGGAACCGGCTGAACTAGAGCGCGAACCGATACCGGAACCAATACCAGAGCCGGTACCCGCACCGCTTGTGAAACGAGCGGAACCGGAAGTGGATCACGTCGCGCCACCCCCCGCCAAGGCGCCGAGTCCGCCGGAAGTTGCACCGGAAGTGGCGCCACCTGTGGAGCCCGCACAGGCCAATCTACCGGATGTCACGTTGGTTACTGAACCTAAGGAGGAAAAGGCTGAGGTTAGTGCGATGATATTTCGTATGTAAAAAAGGCCACTGAGATCTTCTCGGAAAAAAAATATTGTCAATTTGAAAGTGCCCACATAGGTCCCTACAAAATAAATTATTTGAATTAAAATTTGACTTTAGTAAACAGTTCTAGATCATTTTTTTTATTGTCTGATTCTTTGGTCGTTTTAAGTAGGCTCTGAACAAACGGCTGCGTCAATATCGCGCGCGACTAATTATTTTGCCAATACAAAAAACAAACTAATAATTCTTTATGGAAGAGGCACATTCATTTCAATGAATGGTCATTAATGACCAGATTGATTTTAGTCGCGCGGTCGCGTGGATCCGGCCACAGACTTTTAGACCTTATGTATATTGTCGCAGAGTATCAATCTTTATGTACCGGGTGTTTCAGAAGTCCGAATACTTTGACGTCCGTAATACTTTGACGTTTGCATCGGTATCGGGTATACAATTGAATGGTATAAAAAAATTATCGAAATTAGACTATGATTTTCCAACTTTTTTTCCTCTTCAATTTCTATAACTCATAATATCTCGAGTCCTATGTAAAATTTGCATGTTCTGTTTTGTGAATATTGGTAACCGCCCCTCATAAGTGTCGTTTACACTGCTTAATAAGGTTATGGATGTACCTACCCGGAATACGATACCTGTGACAAATATTCAAAGGTCTATAACTCAGAAACTATAACAGTTAGGTATAAACTGTCTTCACTTAGCATCTACATATGAGCTACCGTATATGTACCCAAAGTATTATTTCGGATTTCTGATACAATCTGTAAAGTCACGAAGTACATTTAAAAAAAAAACTAATTGAAACTAATGTAATATTGGTATCTTGTCCGTAGCCGGCGGCGCTGGCCCGCCAGCCCACGATCGTGGTGTCGCCGGTGGGCTGGGGCGCGGGGGAGGGCGCGGACGACGAGGGGGAGGGGGAGTGGGGGGAGGGGGGGGGAGGCGGAGGGGGGCTACACGGCGCGCGCGCTCTACGACTACCAGGCCGCCGCTCCCGACGAGATCTCCTTCGACCCCGACGACGTCATCACCAACATCGTCATGGTAACTATGTCCACCAGTTATAGGCTGGCGCTGACACAATTATGATTGGCATATAGTAGGCGTCGCGACGCTTGTAGGAGGCGTCGCGACGCTCGCAGTGGGCGTCGTAACGCTCGCAGTGGACGAAGCGACGGCCGTCTCGTCGCTCGTAGTGGCCGTCTCGTCGCTCGTAGTGGCCGTCTCGTCCCTCGTAGTGGCCGTCGCGTCGCTGGTAGTGGCCGTCGCGTCGCTAGTAGTGGCCGTCGCGTCGCTAGTAGTGGCCGTCGCGTCGCTGGTAGTGGCCGTCGCGTCGCTAGTAGTGGCCGTCGCGTCGCTGGTAGTGGCCGTCGCGTCGCTTGCAGTGGGCGTCGCGTCGCTTGCAGTGGGCGTCGCGTTGCTCGCAGTGGTCGTCGCGTCGCTCGTAGTGGCCGTCGCGTCGCTCGTAGTGGCCGTCCCGTCGCTGGTAGTGGCCGTCGCGTCGCTGGTAGTGGCCGTCGCGTCGCTTGCAGTGGGCGTCGCGTCGCTTGCAGTGGGCGTCGCGTTGCTCGCAGTGGTCGTCGCGTCGCTCGTAGTGGCCGTCGCGTCGCTCGTAGTGGCCGTCCCGTCGCTGGTAGTGGCCGTCGCGTCGCTGGTAGTGGTCGTCGCGTCGCTGGTAGTGGTCGTCGCGTCGCTGGTAGTGGTTGTCGCGTCGCTGGTAGTGGTCGTCGCGTCGCTGGTAGTGGTTGTCGCGTCGCTGGTAGTGGTCGTCGCGTCGCTGGTAGTGGTTGTCGCGTCGCTGGTAGTGGTCGTCGCGTCGCTGGTAGTGGTTGTCGCGTCGCTGGTAGTGGTCGTCGCGTCTCTGGTAGTGGTCGTCGCGTCGCTGGTAGTGGTCGTCGCGTCGCTGGTAGTGGTCGTCGCGTCGCTGGTAGTGGTTGTCGCGTCGCTGGTAGTGGTCGTCGCGTCGCTGGTAGTGGTTGTCGCGTCGCTGGTAGTGGTCGTCGCGTCTCTGGTAGTGGTCGTCGCGTCTCTGGTAGTGGTTGTCGCGTCGCTGGTAGTGGTCGTCGTGACGCTCGCATTGGTCGTCGCGTCGCTTGCCGTGGGCGTCGTGACGCTCGCAGTGGGCGTCGCGTCGCTTGCAGTGGGCGTCGCGTTGCTCGCAGTGGTCGTCGCGTCGCTCGTTGTGGCCGTCGCGTCACTCGTAGTGGCCGTCGCGTCGCTCGTAGTGGGCGTCGTGACGCTCGCAGTGGTCGTCGTGACGCTCGCAGTGGTCGTCGCTTCGCTTGCAGTGGACGTTGCGACGCTTATAGTAAGCGCCTACTATAAGCGACACGATGCTTACTATAAGCGACGCGAACCCTGCTATATATCATTTATAAATCGCATTGTATAAATTAACACTAATACCCCTTTCAGATCGACGAGGGTTGGTGGCAGGGGCTGTGCAAAGGCTCTTACGGCCTGTTCCCCGCCAACTACGTTCAGCTGCAGGATAAATAAGCGCACTCTACATCTCTACCCCAGCAGCACGCGCTACCGGCATCCAGCTGGTAATGTAATATTTAATGTAGAGTTAGGGTTGAACTCGCAAGAATGGACCAGGATTTGTGAATGTCAGACAAACTTTCCGAATTCGTCAACTATTAACAAAAAAATGTTGGATTATTTTGTACAGACGCCAGCGAGTAAATTCATAGCGAACGTATACAGTTACTTTATAAGTATTGAAAACGAATATGTGCGGGCTTAACCACAATAGTTTATTTAAAAAAATACCGAAATCCATAGAAATTTATATTTTCATTGCTCTGTATAAACTGTTTTGTAATGTGAATTGATCAAAAATGTCTGCAAAGTTGGGCGCAAGTAAGATGTAATCGAACAGAATAGATACGTGGGTATCATGTTGAATTTGTTAAATAAACAAATTACTTTAGGACTTTACACATATTTCAGTTGAGACTTTAACTTAGGTAATAAATATAATTGTTTATACTACTACTACAGCCCTTTTAACGTCCCACTGCTGGGCACGGGCCTCCCCTCAATGCGAGGGGGATTCGGGTCACAGTCCACCACGCTGGCCGAGTGCGGGTTGGCAGACTTCACACATCTATCGAAAACTAGTCAAGTTCCCTCAGACGTGCAGGTTTCCTCACGATGATTTCCTTCACCGTTTCATAGCAAGTGGTAATCTCGGATGTAAATGAGATTCGCACATAAACCCAGAGGTGCGAGCCGGGGTTTGGACCTGCACACTTTGATTTGCAAGGCGTGCGTTCGACCACTCGGCTACCACTGCATTGTTTATAAAAGACTTTAATTTTGATAAAATATGTAATGCCTGAAGATCATGACTACAACTAATTTATATGAATAGTTGAGATTTAAGGAATACAACATACTTATATGACACGAAATATTAATAAAGATAACATTGTGAAAATAAAATAGTTGTCTAAATATTTATTTATGGATAGTGAGTGTGCGAGTTACTATACTAAAAACTGTAACAAAAACTTATGTAAGTAATGAAAATTATGATTCTTAAGATAATGTGAAATAAAAGTGCAAATTGAATTAGTGAAATTATTAATTTCATGTGGCGACCTCAAATAACGCATAAGATTCACTCACTAGATGGCGTTGAAATCTCGGCAATATATAAACCGTGATTTCATATACAACTCTGGAACGCGATTGTAGAGTTGTCAACCAACTTTTATACAGGGTGTATCAGAAGTCCGAAATAATACTTTGGGAATAATAATTAGTGGAGACAGTTTATACCGAACTACCCTTTGAATTTTTGACATAGGTATCATGTTCTGGCCTTTGGGTACATCCATGGCCCTATTCAGCAGTGTAAACTAAACTTATGAGGGGCAAGTACTAATATTCACAAAACAGCAAATGCAAATTTTACATAGGACTCTGAGATATTATGAGTTGTAGAAATTGACAACGAAAAAAGTTAGAAAAACATGGTCGAGTTTTGATCAAATTTTTATACCATTCAGTAGCATAGCCGATACTGATGCAAACGTCAAAGTATTATTTCGGACGTCTGAAACATTCTGTATATACAAAGATACCGACATTAACCATCGGGATCCAGCGGTTTACACCACCCGCATGGCTGGAGTCCGTAGTTTCGGGGAGCGTCGGGGAGCGTTTATAGATGCCGCCACATTTGATTTTTGCAACAATTTTTAATATAAGGAGAGAAAAATATCGCTAAAGCTGCAATTTCTTCACAGTGTTAGTCAGCTGTGTTTATTATGATGGACGTAATCTTTCAACACCTGAGCGAGTGAAAAACATTTTCAGCTGTCATTTGTAAAGTTTATATTTTCAGTTAATCATGAATATACTTTTCTTAATCTAGTTGTACTTACAAAAAAACCGGCCAAGTGGGACCTGGACTCGCGCACCGAGGCTTCCGTACCTAAAATGTGAAAGCACCGAGCATTACAATAACGAAAAGATAAACTGGATAGAGGGACAAACTTAACTTTGCCGTTGGTACACTGGTGTCCCCATACAAAGTAACTACAAAATAAGTTTGTAAGCAAAAAAAATACCATTTTCGATAAATAAATTTACAATTTTAGATTTTTTCCTTTACTTGTGCTAAAAGACCTTGCTTCTTGCCGAATTTCATGATTTTAGATCAATGGGAAGTACCCTATAATAAAACCCTATAAATGTACTGAAAATGCAACATAAACCGCCGTATCTTTTGAATGCGTTAAACTTATTTTTTTAGGAGACCAAGGGACCGCAGACATAAGTCCCCGTTATAAATTTCAACTTGATACCTTCACGCGTCTCTGAGAAAAAGGGTCTTGACAGACAGACAACAAAGTGATCCTATAAGGGTTTTTCCTTTTACGGAACCCTAATCCAGAAAGTGTTCTCAATAGTCATCTCCACACGAACCCTTATATAGACGCTATAATCAGTATAATATTGTATTGTTATTTTATAAATAAATTTATTGTAGTACTAAATTAATTAACGAGTATTTTATAAGTGAAATTAACATGAGCGAAATTGATTTATAAATATGTAATTTGTTTATAAATTTTATTGTAATTTAGTATATTTTATTAGTATACCATTTAAAGAAGTACAGTCAATGTATTTAAATAATACAAGTAATCGGAAATATTTTTTGCAACTAGGTAACCGCCAAAATGCGTGAGACAACCTAAAGCAGGCGTAGTGTGGATTTTTTACTAGTTTTAAACGTATCGAAACTGTACGAAGTATCATAGTTCATGTAATCGCCGCCAGAGGCGCTGTACGCGTTACGCGTAGTTCCAGCTCAAATTAATATTTAATTCAAGTAAGGTTTGTTTTATTTTTGTAACTTATCATTCCCTTAAAACGTACCTACCTTAGCGAATATCTACAATCTATTTTATAACTGTTGCAAACTTGTCACTACACTCTTCATTGTGCAACGGCCTTATCTAACGTATACTCGTTTTCATGAACACAAGGAGACGCCTACATGTGATGCGTAAATATAAAACAGTCGCCTAACGCAAAACATATTTTCGTTAGTCGATAACTTGGATCCTAGAGTCGCCTAAAGTTGCGTAGTGATTCGACAACTCTAAAAGCCAAGGCATCTCCTAATTTTGATACAATTAACAGTCATCGGCGTTGGCAAGAGACGCGTAAATATTCATCGAAAATCCGCCATCTTTATAACGGACGCGTAAATATTCATCGAAAATCCGCCATCTTTATAACGGACGCGTAAATATTCATCGAAAATCCGCCATCTTTATAACGGACGCGTAAATATTCATCGAAAATCCGCCATCTTTATAACGGACGCGTAAATATTCATCGAAAATCCGCCATCTTTATAACGGACGCGTAAATATTCATCGAAAATCCGCCATCTTTATAACGGACGCGTAAATATTCATCGAAAATCCGCCATCTTTATAACGGACGCGTAAATATTCATCGAAAATCCGCCATCTTTATAACGCATTTTTATTTATAGTGTGTATTGAATTTGTCCTAGCTATTAATCACTTGACATTGGCGAAATACCCGCTCTAGTAGCAGCCATGCCTTATCTTATCATTTCACTTATTTCGTTAAAAAACACTAATAAAAGCCACAAACGCAAGTTGACAACTGGATAAAGGAAAACTAGTGAAAACGAAAGTTGTTGATAAGGAGATGCCGTCTTAAATAAGTAACTACGTAATTTGGCTTTGCCTTGTCGTTGGTGAAAACGGGCATGACTTAACATTAATAAGCTCGTTGGCATGAAGTGGTCTACCCTAAATTTATAGAAATTTCAATCTTAAATACAAACTACATACCGTAGAGTTTTGCAGTATCTAAGTGTTCTACAAAACCACTGTAAAACGATCATAACTTTCTATAAATTTGGGTGACAATGTTTAATTAAAAAATAAGTAGTAATATGGCATTTAATGCCGATCTATGTTTTATATTAATGTTGTTTAAAGATGGATTAAATAAATATTTTATAGAACTTGGTCTTTTTTTTATTAAGCTAGTTTTTAGGGTTCCGTAACCAAAGGGTAAAACGGGAACCCTATTACTGAGACTCCGCTGTCCGTCCGTCCGTTCGTCCGTCATCAGGCTGTATCTCATGAACCGCAATAGTTAGAGTTGAAATTTTCACACATTATGTATTTCTGTTGCCGCTATAACAACAAATACAAAAAAATAGAATAAAATAAAAAGGGGGCTCCCATACAACAACCGTGATTTTTTTGGCGTTTTTATAGATAATGGTACGGAACCCTTCGTGCGCGAGTCAGACTCGCACTTGGCCAGTTTTTTTTCTGTTGGTCAAAGAAGTTGGTAAGACAAAGGAACTTTGGGTTGTTATTTTCTGTTACACTTTCGTATTGTATCCCCCCCCCCCTCTTCTTATAACTAAACTAAATAACTTAAATAGTCTAAATTAATTAAATCTAAATAAACCTACACTAGTATTAATCTAAACTAATCTGAACTAATGAAATTACCCTACATATTGTTTGGTTGTATTCTGGAATATTTAATTTGTTCTGAATTATTTAATTGGTGAGCGTGTATCGTCTAGTGGTTTCTAAAGGACCTTAGTTGTAGGTACGTTCCTCCCTACCTTAAATAAAGTACCTCCCTATTTGTATACCTCAATATATAGAATAAAAAAGTGGTGAAGTTAAATAACAATAAGCTCTAGTTTATATTTAAATGTTATATTATAGCTATATTAAATATTATTTAAAGCGGTATAGAAGCAGGCTCTCTGCGCCCCGCCTACTCCAGAGAGGACAGACACTTATTTCGATTCCTCCCCTCCGCTGACAGTACTGTATTTATTTTATTAATATTATTGTAAGTTTACATTATTACTTACAGTAAATTAATTATTTTTGTATATTAAACAGCTTCTCGGCTGACAAAACATTACCTACCAGTTATTTTAATTAATCATTTGGTCAGTGAAGCTTTCGGGAAGCATCCGATTTCAAAGTCGGTAATAAATATATTGAATACAAATATCATAATTTTAGTCAGGTACTTTACATAAATAATAGCATAAACTCTTTCCATGTTTTAATGAATAGAGAATATAATGAGACTTCTGCCCGATGGTAGTTTAACCAAAGTTATCAATTCTCCTCGAACAAGATGCAAGATAAGATAAGACAAGCGATTGCAAGTCTGGGCCTTTTTACCCTAGTATAGCCAAGTTTATCAAAATATATACGAGGAGTAATTATTTTAATATAAAAATAGGTACGACTTATCTGTCAGAATACAACCATCCAGAACCAAATCTGCACCGAATGATTGGATTACATTCTTACATCGAATATAATAAATATTTCAAATCAAATATTTTTCAATATCAAAAGTATTAACGACATATAGTCAAATGTTTTTACCTCCCATTCGTAAAACAAATACCTACTATGGAGAAGAATGGCAAGAAACTCGCAAGTATTTCCAAATACCACCTGCCTACCTAGTAATTCAAATGCTAAATAAATGATGCGCCAACTACCTACATCCGTAAATCTATAGTCGACCTACCTATAAACCTTAACACATATATTATTTTAACGTAACCTAACCTAACCTAACCTAACCTAACCTACCTAATTTCGAAGCCGTCAGTTACGCACCTACCCAATTATGAATTCTTTCACGCTCTTACCTAAAACCGCAATTTACGCATCTACCTACCTACGATCTCATGTACAACCTACCTAAGTTCGCAAATAACGCCTGGCCTAAGGATCCTTTTCTTAATACGTAAATTACATCCGTGATCCGCCATCGACCTACCTAATAATATAAACGAGCTACCTAAATCGTACTTCAGTTCCCCTGGAAAATACACAAGGATACAGTGAAACAAAGAATGAAATAAGAAATCAAATCAAATAGTCAAATAATAAGAGAACATACCTGCCTGGCGTGAAGATCTCCATGAACTGTCTAATCGTAAACTCAAACTAAAAATACCGACTGATCGATTCTATATAAAGTGTCTAAAACTATAATTGAAGTGTCCGAAAACTATAAAACAAGTGACCCGAATCCTACTGTAGGTACCACGCCTTTTATATCCAACGGCTCGTATGAATTCATGGGTTTCTTCCGATTTCTACCCGCTATTTTCAACTTCTTCATTATTTAGTGATGTTACCGTGTCGGCATTACGCCGAATTCGAAGTTCCTTATTTCGACCACATAATATGAATTAAAATGTGAAATCTCTAATTATTGAGAGAGAGAGGAGATCTAAACATTAATTAAATATATTTATGGTTACTTTATTATTATTTTAGATAAATTACCATTCAGATTTAGTAAAGTATTATGTAGAAATCTGAAAGAAAACATACAAACTATTGTTGATTCTTCGAATTAAATCAATTCGCTTAACTTAACGTTTCTAGTTAGTATATACATTTAATAAACAACATAATAATGATTTCGATCAAGTAAAATATATTAGCAAAACTTTTGAGATTAATCATACCGAAAGTGTACGGTAAGACTTTGCTCTTCGCTACTTCCCTACTACGTTTCCTCCGACTACCTTCAAAATTTACAGTAAAATCTAGGAATGCAAGCCGGCCACCGATAGCGATAATACTTGCACGTACTATGCGTTTTAAATGAGAATAGGATCGACTTTGTGCCATATTGTGACGGCATAGCTGCCAATTTTAACCAGTTAGGTAGGGTGAGCAAAACAAGACATTTTACAAATAAAATTTATTAGCAAAGGTTGAGTGATAAATGCACTCAGTCGCACGACGAAGCACACTAAAAGCGACAAAATGGCGACTGGCGTCCTTATTTTCTTTTCTTTAATAATTTTGGCATGGCTTCTGGGCCTTTGCGCCAAAAATGAAAATAGAAAAGGTTATGGTATGATTTTAAAAAACGAATTATGACTTTAAATATTATATTAAGACAATTTATTACTAAGCAATTTTTTTTTTATTTGGTTTGCAAATAAGTTTTTTTGCAAACCATACTTTTCAAGTAGTAGAGATAGATAGAAGATAGAGAGATAGGTAGATAGAGGTTATTGACATTCCAATTACAAGTTAAGCATAGTACTATGCGATCCAAATAAGAATAGGAATGTCAATAAGCTCTATCTGTCCAATGTAACATGAAAAGTATGGTTTGCAAAAAACTTATTTGCAAACCAAATAAAAAAAACATAATGTCAGCAATTTAACATTTTTATTTTAAATGTGTATTTATTGAATTTGTCCTCGCTATAATTACTCGACATTCCCATAAATACCGC
Organism: Ptilodon capucinus; assembly: GCA_914767695.1. Taxonomy (NCBI): domain Eukaryota; kingdom Metazoa; phylum Arthropoda; class Insecta; order Lepidoptera; family Notodontidae; genus Ptilodon; species Ptilodon capucinus. The sequence continues at coordinate 1,270,693 of OU611828.1, forward strand.
ATATCGCAGGTGCAGGTATTTCTCATCTTATTCCATTAAATATCATCATTTCGTAAAAAAAGAAGAAGAAGAAGTAGGTAATGGCATAAATACAATTTTTTTTCTTCATCTTACTGTATTGTTCATTGTATATCTGCACCATTAGACGTCTCTTAACAGTAGTTTGACTGCTCAATAAGAGATGGCGCTACTTTGTACTCCAAAAAATACGTAGAGACATCTAGCTAAACCACATTAAATCGACAACTAGTTACCTTCTCGTTCTCATAAAATACTGTAGCATAAAATATAGAGATATTTCGACACAAACGGGTTTGTGAATAAGCTACTAGAAGGCGCGCAAAAATATAGTGCATTCAAAACCAATATTTAATAGGTAAGCAATCATGAATCACGAAGATTCACATTGTTCACGTTACTGCTTTTAAAATCGGCGTAGCGATAGACGATCAAGATATAGACTACGTAACTAAGAGTTCTCGACTGTCATAACTATATGTACGAAATCCAAAAGCGTTGCGGACCGCACTAGGCACACCACAATACCTCACCAAACGTTACATCTTTTATAATAATCCAAGTACCCATAAGTTATCTACTCTATCACGTCCCCTTATAAAATATATACGATAAAGAAAAAGTATAAACAACAAAAAATTACAAAAAAATTTAATAACAAAACATACCCCGACAACTGTACCCGCCTTCAAACAACTCCCCACATTTCTAACCAACCAATCGTCGAAGGCAGAAACTCTAGTGAACAATGTAGTCTTATCAAAATTTTTGCCACTGACAATACCAACCAATAAGTCTCTATCGCCTTGTACCATAGGGCCTAAATTCCCAAAGCAGGCTAGAGGACCACCCGAATCCCCGCCACCTACATCAGTAGCAACTGAATTAGTACAAATAAATGTATCCATGTCCATTTCCCATAGAACATTGCATTGGGTTCTAGAGAAAACATCAATCTCCGCCCATAATAACACTTCAGATACATTTGACATATAAGTTCTGCCCGTTTGGCCGAATCCAGCCGAGATGCAAGACTTCGAGTAGTCTTTAGTCTTCGTGGCCGGCGGTATGAAGTTCACACGATTGGTGAAGTTCCATGGTGTCTCCGTGAAAACTATGGCGATGTCGTTCGATGGGAAATTAAAGTTGTCGTGAAGTGTGACGTGAATAATCTTACGCCATTGGCCGTTGGTCGTTGTTTCGGTTCGACCTGTGAACATTATTATTTGTTAATAAAAACCCTTATTTTGTTCAACCAAATTGAGACAAAACTAATTGGAAAGCAATAAAAATATTGCCGTGTTGCTTAATGATATTAAGACTCCATGATATTTGAAAGTGCAGACAAAAATTAGACCGAAATTGGTCTCACTGATGCCACGTCTAGTCATAAACGTCAAAGTCGCACTCAAAATTGGACAAAAAATTACAAAGCCTTTTTCATAATAAATAAAAAAAAAAACTTTTTGTAGAAGTTTTAGTGTGAGCGTAGGTTTACTGGACTGGACGTTTGCTGGTTCCATTCCCGCCAGTGACAAATTTCGGGAATGACCGTTTCAGAATATGCCCTTGTCTGGGTGTAGGTAACTGGGATCGCCCCCAGTCTATTGTATGGTACCCCTAGTGCAAGCTTTTCTTAGTTTGAGACCATACGATTTCTGGTGATATTTATTTACTTACCGGAATGTGTCAATTCGCAGTTTAAGTTGCCGGCGACGACGCGTAACTCTTCCGGATGTTTCGCGTAGTAGAAGTTCTTGCTTTCAAAGCAATGGGCCGCAGTTAAAACCTTCGCATTGCCTATGATGCTGCCTCCACACAAATTACCCCACACGGTCCTATTCTCTGCTATCTTATAAATAGGCTCCTTGAAAGACACGAGGTACGGCAGCTGGCCACTCCTGGCTACAGCGCCATTCACTATGGTCGGTTTCACGCGGAACCTCGAGTATTTCAATGTGGTGATGACGCGTTCTTGTTTAATATATTTAGATAATATTGGGATAATGAATGCGAGGAAGAATATGAGTTTGGATAACATTAAATACTGTGTACATTCTGTTTGGAGAATTGAAATTTTGCCACGATGTCCGGTGCTATTGAAGTTTGATGTCAGACACAGATCATGTCAGAGAGCACAGAATTCCATATATACAGGTGGAATATATAGATAGTATTCCTTTCATTTAATTTACCAAGTTTGCTAGAGAGATTTCATCCTTATAATTGACTGTAACGATCGATGCACTAAAAGTACAGGGTTTAATTTTTATACATTTTAGTCGGTTCGATTCCCGGGTGTGGCAAGCGAATTTTCGATTTTTTTTGAATGCACTCTTCTTTATTTTCAAAAATAGAGGAATATTTTCTTTGAGTACCATTTTCTATCTACAGTATTAAGAGTACTTTCCCTTCAGGTGGCATTACAAAATTCCATCCTGTATAGTCCCATCGAGTATTTCTCTATGAGCGCAGATAAAGCATAGCAATGAGGTCAATGAAGGTTGGTTATGTTTTACGTAATGAATCAAAATAAGAATAGAAATGAAATCATCCGCCACCTTATTACCCAAATTTTTATTTAAGTAGATATAATGAGTATTTATTGAATTTGTCCTTGATATTAATTACTAGACATTGGCATAAATACCCACTAATCGCAGGTGCAGTCATTTTTATTATCTTATTCCATAAAATTCCACCAATTCACTCATTATTTCGTAAAAAAGAAGAATAATTTGAAATGTAATTTGTACCTATTTATTTGAGAGTACCTAATACGATGCGAACGGTATCGCAGGTACCAATCATATATTTTTGTTACGTCATATCCCCGTAGAGATACCAAATTATGAACAGCACAAAGAGTCAAATTATTATAATTACTTTCGACACCAAGGCACACTTTGAAAAACAGCCTACAAATTAACTTTGAAGCCCTGTAGGTACACACGCTTCTAAACGCGGTCTACTATTATTTGACAATATCATAACAAAGTGTATTAACCATAGAGTATAGTAACCTACCCTTAATGACTCCACTATTCGTAGTGCGGCGATTTTTCCGCCATTGTTGTTATCTCATGTACCTCTAGCTGTAGTATACGGCAACTATCTGGGGAAACAACAATGGCGGAGTCAGATAATATCTCCATGGTATTAACTCATACCAAAAAACTATTTTTTCAAAGAAATATCATTTCACACGTGAGAGTATTTTGATGCCTGGTTACGCGACCAGGCGTCAAAATTCTCTCGCTTTCACCAATATTAAAAAAAAAAACAAACAACGTTATGGAATAAGATGAGGAACAGCTCCACCTGCGGGTAGCGGGTATTTCAGCCAGTGTCAAGTAATTAATAGTAAGAGCAATTTTAATAAATACACATTATAAATAAAAATGGATGATAAATGTGATAAAGACGCGTAAACACCGAGTAATTTCAGTATTACGTCCAGTAAATTCGCTCGCTCGAGTGTGTGCAGGGTGTAATTCCATTCAAATTGTCGTCTCCGGCTGATAATACGGGTTGACAAGTGCTATCCCTGTCATTAACAACTTCTTTATCTAACGTTTGTCTTCATTAAGTTCAATGGTGGTTTGTTTAGGGCCGAACTCTTCACTGGGGTTGGTTTGAATGTGGAGTGGGGTGAGGATTGCGGAAGGATAATCAATCCAAGTACGAGGTACCTCACCTTACTATTAAGCTCACAACTGGAACGAAGACTTTCAGGATATATAATCGTCGCGACGCCACATAGTAAGCGTCGCGACGCCACATAGTAAGCGTCGCGACGCTACTTCGAAAGCGTCGCGACGTTTTATATCAAGCGTCGCGACGCCTCATAGTAATAGCATCTTAATCTCAATCACATTTTTTAGACACATAGGTACATCGCTTTTGGTAGGTAGGTGATTATAAATCATAAAAAATGCTACTTCCTAACTCTACTATTATAAGTGATTTACAGAACTATGATATGGTGTCTTTACACAGTTTTGTTTCTTTAAACGTCTATTTCTTATCATTGATCATAGAGTAACGTCAAAACTACGAAGACTGCTTCGTAGTCGTACATACTGATGTATAGACATTGTGTATAGAGGTATTCTTCTATAACCAGAATTAAAAACGTCATAAACGACAACAATCTTACTAAAAATCCCAAATTATTATTACCTATGTAAAGCATTAAAATTAAACATTCTAATGTACGCACTCCTCGCTCTGTTGTACCTGGCTCAACCGGCAACATGTGAGTATGATAGACGCACTATAACCACATTAAAATACTCTAAATACATGGTGAAGCCGTTGATTGTGAATGGGCAACCGGTGCTTAGAGGACAGGTCCCCTACATCGTGTCTTTAAAAGAAGTAATCGGCAAAGTCGATGGGAAATCAGTATGGAGGAACATATGCGGCGGAAGCATCATAAGCCCATTCAAAGTGGTAACCGCAGCTCATTGCTTCGAATCAAACGACTTCTACTACGCTAAACATCCGGAAGCACTACGTCTGATCGCTGGAGACCTTCGCAACGATATAACACACACAGGACACACAGAAACAACGAAACTCGGACAATGGAGAAGCATCAAAAAGGTCGTGCTGCATAAAGAATTCAACTTTCCAAATAACGATATAGCTCTCATTGATGTTAATGAACCGTGGAATTTTACTAGCACGGTAGATTACATTACGGTGGCTGGTAAAGCGAGTGATTATCCAAACTATTGCGCGGCAGCTGGCTACGGCCGGATTGGGCAGAGTTTAAGAGCTACATTATCACCTGTGTTGTTGGTAGCGCGGATTGACGTGATGTCCAGGTGGCGATGTTCCATATGGTGGGAGATGAATATGAATTCGTTTATATGCACGGATTCGGCTGTCTCCGATGTGGCGAGGGGGGATTCGGGGGGACCTCTAGCGTGCCATGGCACCGACGATACTAACGAAGAGCGTGGCAAAGACCTTCTAGTCGGGATCGTAAGCGGAAAGAATTTTGATAAAACAACTTTGTATACGCGTGTATCTGCGTTTCACGATTGGATTATGAATAATTCGTGTAGTAAATTGACTGTTGGTTTGTGTATGATGATTATAGTCTTGGTTTTAATATATCTTTTGTTTGATTCACTAGATGTACCGGCAACGTCGCCGCGCGGAATTTGGAAACCCTAATGCTTTATCTAAAATAATATTAACCTCAGTTACTCTTTATAACATCAGCTATCTGCCAGTGAAAGAACCGTCAAAACGAGTTCAGCCGTTTCGGAGATTACTCGGGACAAATCGACAGACAAATAATTACAAATTACACATTATAGGTACCGTACGTATGTTGATTGGGTAAGTTAATCAAAAGAAAATTATACCATTTGAATTGAGATACTCCTCCATTTTTTGATGTCGGTTATATATATATATACGTCATCACGCCTGTATTCCCCGAAGGGGTAGGCAGAGGTGCACTGCAGTGCGCCCACACTTCGCCGATGTATTTTGGTCCCAATGTAATAGGGGGCGAGCCTATTGCCATTATACCGGGCACATTCCCCCTCAATACGAGGGAGATTTGGGCCATAGTCCACCACGCTGGCCCAGTGCGGGTTGGTGAACTTCACACGCTATAGAAAGCTATAGACGTGCAGGTTTCCTCACGATGTTTACCTTCACCGTTCAGCAAGTGGTAATCATTGTTGAAAATGACATTCGCACATGAAAATTATCTCAGAGATGCGGGCCTGGGATTTGAACTTGCACCCCTTACGTTCAAGGCGGGTGTTCTTGCCCGCGAGGCTACCACTGCTGTTAAAAAGATGTAGATTAAATAGCGAAATATGGAAACCTCGTAGCTGCATGACCAGCATGACATATTTATTACATAGGTACATTGTCGGATGAATGTTCCATATAAATTGCATTGAATTTAAGTTGTTTTAATTTAACCATCTGTCTGTAAATGCTTTATGGAAAGGTTTTGCGGTGAACTAAAGAATTAATAGCTCGCTTTGCATAAAAATGAACGAGTTATTATTCTATGGCGAGCGGGAGTTCCGGCCTGCGGTCACAGAGGTCATTTTTCATTTTGAAGAATCTAAATGGTAATGTCCAATTAAGATAAAATATTTGTATACAAAACTCGTCGACTGAGAAGAGGGTGGGAATTTAAGGGAACCAATTTAAACAAGAAGAGATGTGACCTACCTACCTACTTAAGTCTTTCAACTTCGACGACGGCAAGGGAGGCAATTCTTGCAAGATGGATCTCTAATTCGGAATATGTCGAAATAAAACGAGAAAATTAATGGTAAAAAAAACTTTTTGAAAACAAGCTTTTATTTCATTGCCCCTAGTTTTCGTGTTCTCTTCAGCAAGCCCTTTCATTGGATACCCATACTGTGGTAGTGCAGAAAAAATAACTATTCCGCCATCTTGGATAATCCGCCATATTGGAATTAGAAAGACGTCACATAGCTAAGCATGCATTGACATCCAAAATAAACGTGTATACCAAATTTCAGCTCAATCGGTTAAAGATAACAGATTTAAAATTCAGTTGCAAGATTCCACCCGGACATACATTGCAAGTTAATATAAAAAAAAAAAACTTGGAATAATACTAATAAAATACGACCAATTTGACGTTTTGTTTCAAATGAGAGATGATGTCAATCTTGCGAGAATTGGGTCCCAGCAGTGGAACATTCAATAGGCTATAAAAAAGTACGTACGTAAAGTACTAAGTAATCTACATCTGTTTCCGTTCAACCCGTAATTATTGGATCGCCGGCTCTACCGTGTAAACATAGCCTATGGTAGCGCCAATACGTCATACATATCAGACAGAAGCAGTTACGAATGTAGGACACAATATGATGAGCGATGATAAAGTGAGATTTATTTTTTATTAAAACCACTCTTTCTCAAGTCTGAAAGCGAATGGAAGTGCAGAAGTAACAAAATTAACAAACTACTTCATGTAAAGTCCCCGCACACTGGCGCGTCAAGACTCATGCGTAATTTTTTTGCCAATATAAAAATGTACTGTATTAACACATGGATGAAGCACATTTTTCAACGACGTGACATCAGTATCATGTCGTTGAAAAATGAACTTCATTCAGCGCGAGCCAATTTGACGCGTGGGGGCCTGACTTTTAACACAGAAATTCAATCTTTATGCGTATCGACACAGAGCTCCTTTTGGTATTGTCAAATATTTGACCTGCAAGCGTTGATGCCCCAGTCTTGGGGGCTTATAAAGGAATTAAAATAAGAACACAATGCTTATTCAGGGCCGAAAAAAATTTCTTTTTCAGGGTTCCGTACCCAAATGGTAAAACGGGATATTACTAAGACTTCGCTGTCCGTCCGTCCGTTTGTCACCAGGCCGTATCTCATGAACCGTGATACTTAGACAGTTGAAATTTTTACAGATGATGTATTTCTGTTGCCGCTATAACAACAAATATTATGATAATTGATGGAATCAGGCGTAATATTGCAGAAATCCATTGTTAATACAAATACTAAAAACAGAATGGGTAAAATAAATATTTAAGGCTCCCATACAACAAACGTGATTTGTTTGCTGGTTTTATAGATATTGGTACGGAACCCTTCGTGCGCGAGTCGGACTCGCGCTTGGCCGGTTTTACAGAGATAAACGATACCGGTAGAACAGTTCGACTTGTTATTGGCCAAAATTCGGAAGTGCGCGTCAACTAATTTTGATTTGCACGAATGCATTAGCAATTAGATAATACGTAGTGTGATAGCGCGCGAGCAAGTTAACTAGCATTTAAGCTAATCAACCGAATGTGGGCTTGAGTGGGTACGGAACCTAGATACCTGGTAGACTGTATGTCTAGCCCACAAATTAATTATGTGTAGTTCCATCATCCATGATTTTCACTAACCAAGACTTACTACAAGCTTATGTACAAATAGTTCTCATTCTTTTACACGAAATGATGAAATTTAATGTTATATGATGGAAAATGTATGTACCTGCGATTAGCGGGTATTTATGCCAATGGCAAGTAATTGATAGCAAGGACAAATTGAATAACTACACATTACAAATAAAACCGGCCAACTGCGAGTCGGACTCGCGCACGAAGGGTTCCGTACCATTATCTATAAAAAACGGCAAAAAAACACGTTTGTTGTATGGGAGCCCCTTAAATATTTATTTTATTCCGTTTTTTAGTATTTGTTATTATAGCGGCAATAGAAATACATCATCTGTGAAAATTTCAACTCTCTAACTATCACGGTTCATGAGATACAGCCTGGTGACAGACGGACGGACGGACGGACGGACAGCGAAGTCTCAGTAATAGGGTTCCCGTTTTACCCTTTGGGTACGGAACCCTAAAAACGGGTGATGAACGCGATGAAGATGGCGGATGACTCCGTCTTTTCTTATTATCGAGGGGTGAAAGGTAACTTATGTGACATTTTTTTAACTTTACAGGAGAGCATGCTCATACGACGCACAAAAATATGCTGATTCCAAATATGTATGTAAGTCAATATCGCCCAAAAGTGTCGCTTCAGTCAAATGGCCTTTCACCCCTCGTTATGGAGATTTCTCATTTGTCAAAGGTAGACTGTCCAGCTGTATGAAGCGGCCCAGCTTCCTCTATCTAATAGTTTGAAATTTACGATGGCTTAGTGTTGTGGTTTGAACGTAGCCCACTCGGATTATTACACGGGTGGTTACAGGTTCAATTTCCGCGACAAATTTCGGAATTAGCCCTGTCCTGGAAGTTGCTAGGATCGCCCCCAATCCATTGTAAAGTAACCATAGCACAAGCTTTGCTTACTTTGCTTTGGGATGGTAAGATGTGTATGTGTTTTCTGGCGATTTAAACGTCTAAAATTAGACCGGCATTGAATGAAGCGCGATTATTAAATCTCTTGTTATTTCCATTTATTATGCAGAAACGTTTGTAGACACTATAACGATATCAGCACTTGTAGTATGAGCGCCAAGATTCGACGTATGTCACGAAATATCTTGATGTTGTCTCTTTCACTCGTATGAAATTAGACAGAGAGCGACCGAGCCAATCCGTGACAGAGGTCTTGTCTTGACATGCGTGCTTACACCACTGTAGTTGTAGCATGTACGCCAAGATAAGACTTATGTCACGGCATATGTTGATATTGTCTCATTCTCTCGTATGAAATAAGACAGAGAACAACAGATCAAATCCGTGACTGTGGCCTAGTCTTGACATGCGTCCTAAGTCCTCTGTGAGTGTTGAAATGAAAATATTTTACGGATTCCATCGCGTTTATTCACTATTTTATTTCCCCGACGTTTCGGCTGCTTTACAGCAACCATGGTCACGGGGGGACTGAGGTGTTAGACGTCCTGATGTCATAGTTAATAACTGGGTACCCTCATATTTAGTTGTTGTTTGCGGTCCGATCCACGCAGAATGTGCTCAGTGTCTTGAAACGTTAGGAAAATAAAATAGTAAATAAACGCGATAGAATCCGTAAAATAGTTTTATTCCTCTGTGAGTCTTAAAAAACGACATTTCTAACAAGTTTGAGAGCCGCTGATTCAAATAAATCGCGAGTTTCATAATCAAGTTGTGTGAGATTATATTCTCGGCTAACCGACTCATGAATGCGTTACCACGGAGTATAGTGATGTGTGTTTTAACATTTATATTGACCCATGAATAATTCTTTGTGTATCGAGGGGAAATGGAAGAGCTACCCCTTTACTAATATCTCTATAGCCGTTTTGTTTTAATACTACTTCGGTTTAAACGACATTTCTTTCGCAAAAGAACATGGTTCACTTGATGATAATTATAATAGTGTTGGCAACATCGCCACCAATGGTAATTTAATTTTAATGTTACAACACTTGTAATAGCTATCTCTGGCTCTCTCTCACCACGCTCACCGATAGGTAGTCGTGCGATTGTTGTACTCTGCTATTTTATTATAAAATACTAGCTGTGCCCGCGACTTCGCCCGCGTGGACTTTAGGGAGATTACCCGGAAATATGGGTATTATGTTTTTCCCGCGGAACCCTAATGCTTTTTCTAAAATTAAAGTAGCCTAAGTTACGCCTTGGAACGTCAGCTATCTGTCAGTGAAAGTCCCATTGAAATCGGTTCTGCCGTTTAGAAGTTTACCTCAAACAAACAGACAGACAGACAAAAAATTTTAAAATTGCGTTTTCGTTATAGGTATCGTATATACTTTCATACGCATTTGGTAAAAAAGTGTTATTTTGATATTACAAACAGACACTCCAATTTTATTTATTTGTATAGATTGTATAGATGTATAGATAAGTGAAAAGTGATTTAAAGGCTGTTTAATTTGCACCCGAGTGCAACTAGTGTCTCACGAACTATAGGGACACACAAATAGTTCTCTACATAGAATGTTTTCAGTATTGTTCGTTGCTTGAGTATGGTAATAAATCTATAGGAGGGGAATTTCAGAAGTAGTTAAGGTTCAAAATGGTAACATAAATGTTCACTTACCGTAACGTATTTTTTTTAGTTTGCTTTTGAAATGTCATTCATTACTTAAATATAGATGATATCGTAACAATAAAAATATTCTTATTGTTTTTCTTACATGTCGATAATTGTCTCAGAAATTTATTTTATTTATTTTACCAGGCAAGAATACGAGAGAACCAAAAAACCATCCAATTCAACAAAAAAAATATTGGAATATAGATTGGTTATAACTTAAAACGATATTGAATAACCCAAGACTACGCGGAGGAAGTCGCCGGTAGAAGCTAGTCTATCATACATTTTATAAGCGTATATAGAAAATAGCATAACATAGGTGTTCAAAGAATTCTTTAATAAAGTTTACTTCTATACGTTGGAGGTATTCGACAAATCAGAATTTTACACTGTCGAACACGGATATTAGCAATATCGGCAGGCTTTGATGTCGTGCCGCTCCCTTATCGATAAAGGCCTCCAGCACACTCGCGCGTCCCATTTTTCTCATAGCAAAACGAACTGTATTAACACATAGAAAAGCTCATTCTACAATGAGGTAGCACTGACAGCGCGAGTGAATTCTGACGTGGCGTGGGGGCGTGGCTTTTACAACAAAAATTCAATCTTTATGTATATTGAGATATATGTTAGTTAGTTTTGGTATATAATAGCAGTGGTAGCCGAGTGGTCAAACGCACGCCTTGCAATCAAAGTGTGCAGATTCAAACCCCGCCTCACACCTCTGGGTTTCATGTGCGAATCTCATTTTCATTCGAGATTACCACTTGCTATGAAACGGTGAAGGAAAAAATCGTGAGGAAACCTTGCACGTCTATAGAAAGGCGTGTGAAGTTTCCCAAGCCGCACTGGGCCAAAAATCTCTCTCGTATTGAGGGAGAATGTGCTCGGTATAATGGCAATAGGCTCGCCCCCTATTACATTAGGACCAAAATACATCAGCGAAGTGTGGGCGCACTGCAGTGCACCTCTGCCTAACTCTTCGGAGAATACAGGTGTGATGATGTATTTAGTTTTCGTATTGGCAAGAATTCTGTCGCGCGAGCGTTAGCGCCCCAGTATGCAGGAGGGTGAATATCTTAAAAATATTCGGTGTACCTAATATCAAATATCATATTACTTATAAGCTACTTGTAGACGGCTAGGTGTAGTGGTTTGAGCGCTTGGCTCACTGTACCAGGTGGTTGCGGGTTCGATCAGAGAAAAAAAAAACTTGAGAGGTGTCAAGGGACACCCGGACGGAACGAAGTTAGAACACACACACACACACGCACACACACACACACATCGAAATCGCAATCGCAATCGAAATCGCAATCGCAATAGTAATCGCATTCGCAATCGAAATCGAATTTTATTGTATACATAATGTATACAATAAAAATCACACACACATATGTAAAAGTGTCGTACAATAAAAAACACACACACATACGTAAAAGTGTCGTTACAATTTTTGTCTTAATTTTTTCCGTCTAGCCCCCTTTCGAAACGCGCGATAAGGAACTACGTTCCAAAAAATATAAAAAAATCGGAAATGACCTTATCGCATTTTACCGTGGTCTGTAGTTGTACGATGTGCGTCAAGACTAGACTTATATCACAGAAAATCTTGATGTTGTCTCTTTCTCTCGTATGAAATAAGACAGAGAACAAGCGAGCAAATCCGTGACAGAGGTCTTGTTTTGACATGCGTGCTAACACCACTGGTGTAACTAGGATCGCCCCCAGTCCAATTATTTGAACGCAAGAGGATGCAGATTCAAACAGAATCCGATTTATTTTGTTCATGTACCCAATACAGATATTTTACATCGTCAATAACCAAAAAGTCATATTTTTTAGGGTTCCGTACCCAAAGGGTAAAACGGGAACCCTATTACTGAGACTTCGCTGTCCGTCCGTTCGTCCGTCCGTCCGTCCGTCTGTCACCAGGCTGTATCTCTTGAACCTTGATAGGTAGAGAGTTGAAATTTTCACAGATGATGTATTTCTATTGCCGCTATAACAACAAATACTAAAAAACTGAATAAAATAAGTATTTAAGGGGGCTCCACTACAACAAACGTGATTTTTTTGCCGTTTTTATAGATAATGGTACGGAACCCTTCGTGCACGAGTCCGACTCCCACTTGGCCAGTTTTTATTTATTTATAATGTGTATTCATTGAATTTGTTCTTGCTATTAATTACTTGACATTGGCTTAAATATCCGTTAATCACAGGAGCAGTCATTTCTCATCATTTTCCATTAGAATTTATCATTTCGTAAAATAAAAAAGAATATCTAAAAAACTAATAATATGGTAGTCTACCACCCTTCGGAATTGATTTCCTCACCATCTAGATGAATGGCGTTCCAGTACAGTACGATTTACCAGGATTTTTCTCCCTCGCACCACCAAATTGCGGAATGAACAGCGATGTTCCCGGACCGATGCGACAAAGGTATCTTCAAGAAACGAGCCTACTCATTCCTTAAAGGCCGGCAACGCACTTGCGATGCCCCTGGTGTTGCAGGTGTCCATGGGCGGCGTTGATCACTTACCATCAGGTGAAACGTCTGCTCGTTTGCCTCCCTATCTCATAAAAAAATAAAATAAGAAGAATGGGCAAGAAACTCCATCGTTACTCTTTTCCAAAAGAATTACTTCAATTTCCCTGGGTTTGTGCGAGATTTTCGGATATCGTCAAAGAAAATCCGACGCTTGAACTCTGTTTAGCTATTTGACATTACAGTTTCATAAAAAAAATTCAGTAACTGTTCTTGTGAAACTAAGGAAAATAATTTCCCCCTTGAAACTTTTTTCGTACATAAATACAATGGAAAATAAACCTAGAAAGTTGTTTACGAAACTTGGACTTCGTCGACAGGCAAGGGAGAGTTTCATGGCTAACCAATTGTTGGCTTCCACGGCTTCGCTACAGTTGCTGCTGAACACGTTCACTGCTAGGCCAGTTTTCATGTACTTTCAAACTGTGCGCAGGAAATAGCACGTTTTCGGCGCGGGCATAGGCAAAAATATACTCATAAGGTCTTTTGTCACGGAATATGTTGATTGCGTCTCTCTCTCTCGTATGATATAAGATAGACCGACCATGCGAATCTGTGTCAAAGGTCTAGTCTTGACATGCGTGCTAGCCCCACTGGTATAGCAGCGTGTTAAGCTTTTTTAAAGATTTCGGTAGGTACCCCTGCCCGCTCGTGATGCCGGTATAAATATTCACTGTAAAACAAGTTTAACAAACGAGCTTGTCTTATGCATATTAAGGACGCGATTTAAACTCTAGTCTAAGTTCTAACTATACCTTACTTTTAACTAGTTGCTTGTACTCATACAAATTTGTATACAAACGTTTGTCTTGGTCTATTAGTGATTGAAGCGTATGCTGCTTACTGCACCTGGTTCGATTTCCGTCAGAGACAAATTTTGCAAATCGCTTTCACGTAATCTACACTGGTCTGGAGGTAAATGGGTATGCCCCCAGTCCATTGTATGGTGTCTATGTTGCTAACTTTGCGAACATACTATAGTACAGGTATTTAGTATTTTGTTATTTATGATATTATGAAATATTATAATGTAATGAGATGAGATATGGCTGCCCCTAATACAAAATACTTAATTAATTAATTTTTACATAAAATAATTAGATAAATAGAAAACTCTTTATTGTTCCACCTCTTAGATAAATACAAACTATACATGTACGATAGAAAAATAATAATAATTAAGTGCAAAAATGGGCGGACTTATCACTAAAAGTGATCTCTACCAGGCAACCTTTGGATGGAGAGGAATTAAAGTACTAGTAAGGACGAGGTGTACGAAACAAATAACATAGACTAATATATACGATAAAATAAATGAAATTAATATTCGAGATACTAATTTAGCTACGAATGACTAATTGTGTAACACAAATAACCGTCCATAACTAAGTGAGTATGTGAATAAACTATATCGGCAAAAATAATAAATAACATGAGACTGCAGACCTAAGTAGTTTATTCATTTCATCTGACACCTCCACATGTATCTGAGAAAAAAGAACTTAATAGGCAGATTTCATTCTGAGGTACGGAACCCTAAAAATGATTAAAAATGATGGTGGATGAATCGTCATAAGTTCGGAAATGAGATAATCTCTGCATGACACTTTCAAAAGGTTTTATCACCCGTCACCTGTCCGCTTTCCATTATGGTGATTAAATGATGTTGTAATCGCATGTGCATTTAATTAACTACCACTTTAGTAAGGTACGCGTTTGTAAAATTTTATCTAATCTCAGGGCACGAAGTCTACTAACATAAACTATTATCTATATTGGGTACATGAATAAAATAAATCGGATTCTGTTTGAATCTGCATCCTCGTGCGTCCAAAGCGGGTGTTATACCAACAGTCAATGTTTATAAAAAAGTAAAAAAAAACGCGCTGAATTGAGAACCTGCTCCTTATTTTTTTCGTCGGTTAAAAAGCTATTTATTGTTTCTAAAAGCCTATTAATTAACTTACTAATACTTCCCAACATATAAGTGCTGTTTGATGGCGTCCAGCTGAGTAGAGTGGTACTTACTTCGTTACTCAATCTGTAAGATCGTTTATAAGGCTATAAACACCTGAGGAGGTCCTAGCTACGTTGAAAGAGAAGAAAGAAAGAAAAACATTTATTTACGACAACACATTTGAACAAAGTTACAATATTACATAATTAAAGTAGGTACTAAGGCAGATGTTCAAATGATTTTTTTTATTATGAGATAGGGAGGCAAACGAGCAGACGTTTCACCTGATGGTAAGTGATCAACGCCGCCCATGGACACCTGCAACACCAGGGGCATCGCAAGTGCGTTGCCGGCCTTTAAGGAATGAGTAGGCTCGTTTCATGAAAGATTGTCACAAATCGGCTTCCACTCAGCATATGCTGGTTGTGCGAAGAACCAGCGCTGGTCTTCCGTGGAAGCCGTTGGTGAGGGTTAAGCTACGTTCGATAAGAATGGATTGTGGATGGGTTGGTTGCGAAACATAAATATCCTTACAACGAATGATTCAGGCCAACCAAACTCAAACTAAACTTAACCTTTGAAATTAATTGAAATTAAACTATTTTACGGATTTTATCGCGTTTATTTACTATTTTATTTTTTATAAATTAACCTTTTATAAATTAAGATAGTTTATAAGAAATTTATGGATTTATTACTAAGTATAATAACAATGAAAATACACAATTATGTTGATTATATTGCATATTACATAACGAGGGGGGGCTTTATGACTTAAGCGACACTTTTGGGCGATATTTAATTTATATAGATACATATATGGAATCAGTATTTTTTTCTGCTCAAATGAGTATGCTCTCCTGTTAAGTCCTTGAAAAAAGCAACCATGGAGTTTCTTGTCCATTCTTCTCCATAGGAAATGCATTCCGAATGGGAGGTAGAGCTAGTATTTTTATTATTTACTAGCTGTGCCCGCGACTTCGCCCGCGTGGACTTTAGGGAGATTACCCGGAAATATGGGTATTATGTTTTTCCCGCGGAACCCTAATGCTTTTTCTAAAATTAAAGTAGCCTAAGTTACGCCCTGGAACGTCAGCTATCTATCAGTGAAAGTCCCATTGAAATCGGTTCAGCCGTTTAGAAGTTTACCTCAAACAAACAGACAGACATACAGACAGACAGACAGACAAAAAAAATGAAAATTGCGTTTTCGTTATAGGTATCGTATATACTTTCATACGCATTTGGTAAAAAAGTGTTATTTTGATATTACAAACAGACACTCCAATTTTATTTATTTGTATATTGTATATGTATAGATTGGCGATTCATAAGTGCCTGTATTGGTTTATATGAATAAAAAATATTCTGATTCTGAAGTTAAGAAAATGTCGCTTAGGTCAAATATACTTTCACCACTCGATATGCACATTGTAAATTGCAACTAAACAATATTTCACAGCTCTATGCACTGACTATGGCAGTAAGAGAGACAGTAATTTATTTTTAAATTTATTAAATTAAAAAAACTTTGTTACTTCATAATTTTTACAAATGTCAATTCATCCATTGGTAGCCAGCCATTGGTACCACCAGTGGTAGCCTCGTGGGCAAGAACGCCCGCCTTGAACGTAAGGGGTGCAAGTTCAAATCCCAGGCCCGCACCTCTGAGATAATTTAATGTGCGAATGTCATTTTCAACAATGATTACCACTTGATGAACGGTGAAGGAAAACACCGTGACAAAACCTGTACGTCTATCTATAGAAAGGCGTGTGAAGTTCACCAACCCGCAATGGGCCAGCGTAGTGGACTATGGCCCGAATCTCCTTCGCATTTAAGGAGAATGTGCTCGGTATAATGACAATAGGCTCGCCCCCTATTACATTGGGACAAAAATACATCGGCGAATGTGGGCGCACTGCAGTGCACCTCTACGCCTTTGGGGAATACAGGCGTGATGTATATATAATTCATCCATAGATGTTGGATAGTATTTCCACCTACATAGATTTAAACATACATAGAGACTACATAGATAGAGTTTAAAAGTAACGTTACTTAGGTAGTTTCTAGGTTCAAATTATGTTTAGATATTAGAATGGTGTGCGCAAAAGGTGGTTCGTAAGACAAACCCAAGATAAGGAAGGCTAACCGTAAAGTTTTCGAGTTACGTACCGATAGATAGTTGAAGAGTTTAAGAATGGGAAATTATTAAGGTTTAACTGAAAATACATATGACAAAAAAAACCGGCCAAGTGCGAGCTGGACTCGCACACCGAGGCGCGTTCCGTACCTAAGCTATGAAAGCACCGAACATTGTTCTAACGAGAAGATAAAGTGGACAGAGAGACAAACTTAACTTTGCAGTTGGTATACTAGTGTCCCCATACAAACTAACTACAAAATAAGTTTGTAATCGCAAAAAAACATTTTCTTACTATAAATTTACAGTTTTCGGATGCATTCCTTTACTTGTGCTATAAGATCTTGCTTGTTGCCAAATTTAATGATTCTAGGTCAACGGGAAGTACCCTATAGGTTTTTGATTTCCGTGCAAATGTACTGAAAATGCAACATAAACCGCCGTATCTTTTGATTACGTTAACTTAGAAGTTTGATATTTTTAGGGCACAAAGGGACCGCAGACTAGAGTATCTGTTATAAATTTAAACTTGATACCTTCACGCGGTTCTGAGAAAAAGGGTCTTGACAGACAGATAGACAGACGGACAACAAAGTGATCCTATAAGGGTTCAGTTTTTTTTTCCTTTTTAGGTACGGAACCCTAAAAATGACTTGCCATTAACTTTCTGTTTTTGAATGTATGCCCCGCGCATACAGAGGCGTCAAAAATCGCGCGACAAAATTTGTGCCAATACAATAACGAACTGTGTGTCATTATACATAAAGATTGAATTTCTGTGGTAAGCCCACGCGTCCACATTCGCCACAACTGTCAATTTAATTTTCGTTGAAGAATTAACTTTTTCTATATGTCAATACAGCCTGTTTTGGTACTGGAAAAATATTCAACGTGCGTATTTTGACCCTTTTGTGCGGGCTTAGAGATATATTTTATGATTAAAGTCCGCGGGTCTGACTAAATCAACATCAAGTTCTACGTCACACTAAATAAATCTCTCTTTTTATTTAGAAACATCCAAAAATAGAGCCCAGACTACCTGCAGAAATCAATTTCCTTTACATTTAAATCTTACTTAATACAACCCAATCCTTCTTCAACACCACAATAGCACACAAAAATAACAATTAATATTAATCTAAAGGCAATATGTTTGCAAATGTGTGCATGCAACGGCCCCTCCCACGATGGGGACGATGAGACCGATGGGTGGTTGGGCGTAGGACGCCCTATATAAAGGTTCACGCGCTGCTACGAAGCACAGAAGCGTAGCAGCGTAGTACAGCGGTCGTAGCGTGCGTAGTAGCAAGTACTCAAATCGTAGAAAAATGGCTCTTGGGTAAGTTTTTTTTTTGTATTTGTATTTGAAAAATATGATAGGATTTGAAATTGATTTACGCTTAACTCTAAACTTTACTGAAACTTTTTCAATTTCTCAATGTAAATAAACGAATAGGTACATATTTTATATGTTGTTATTACATATATAAATCGGAATAACTAAGTACAAGATAACTTAAAAAAAAGAAGAATAAAAGTAGGTAAAGGACCAATACTTACCTGCTTTATGGGTTTGATTTAATCCGTTGAGCCTCAGGTGGGCAGTACACGACCCTAAAAAATAGAAAATCAATTGTTTCAGTTATGGAGAAATAGACAGGTTATTATTAAAATAAATATAAACTGCGGAGTATCATATGGATCGCAGACAAGTTATAATTTTTAAAAAAAAGTAATTTTAAATCTCTACATACAAGAAATATACCAAATATATAATAGAGCCTATTTTGAAAATAAGTCTTATGTTTTAAAACTTATATTCCTATTTACAAGTATATACATAAATGTCTATCATGATAACAGCCATATAAAATTATCTACAAAGTAGTTAAAACTTGCGCTCAAGTTTTCGGCTGTTAGCATAAATAAACCTCACTTGCGTTTATCGTAAAAATCTTTGGGAAAATGACATACTTATTAGGTTTTTGGTTTAAACTGATAACGTTACGTTTCTACCTTCTCTTGTAACTTACAATTTAAAGTGATTTATACAGAGTGTATTTAGTAACTTATAAAGGGGTTCTAAAACTGTCCCTGAAATGTTATTATTTTCTTGACCTTTAATCAATTTTCATTGTCATAAAGATTCTGAGACTGAATAGCGTAATCTATTGGCCATTTTAAAATTTTTTTTAGGAATTGTTACGATTCAGGATGTTTGTTGATCATTTTCCTTTTTGAACGCTCGTGGTAAAATACGTTACATTACATGCTACATTTGGTATGCTTGTTGTCTTGAGCTATATACATATGTTTGATAATCCAATATTTCTCATAACTCAATTGAGCTATGTTTGTTCTTTTTTGAGAAATAATTTCTTTTAACTGCATATTCATCAAATTCCAATGAAGTACTCGTAATTCTAGGACATTATTTAATAGAATGAAATGTATTCTCAGTTTCTGTGTATGAATTAGTTATAACTCGTATCTCCCAAAATAATATTAGTTTAAATCTATTTGCAAACCACTTACAATTGCATTTTTCCAAAGTCTTGTAGAATGCTTACAAAAAGGGTAATAATTTATGATAGAGTTCGGGGTATCGGAGTAGCGAGCCGGGTGCCGACTTCCCGCCCGAGGTGGTACAAACACCTGTTGGATGTAGAGCGCCCGTTTCACTCTACCAGGCCCCCGAGTGCCCTAATACTATCGCGGAGTTGCTATGACTTAATTTTTTTAGTCATGAAAACAACATCTTTTATCAATTGTATCGAGAATATGACCAGTGTAGACATTAAACATTGTCACCTTGAAGCTATAAGACTAGTCATATTCTAGCTGCCATTGACAAAGATGTTTTTTTTTAATTTCTTTCAAAATAAAGTCATAGTAACTCCTCAACGATACTGTTAGTACGCTTGGGGCCCAGGGCCTAAAGCAACTATCGCAAACTCTTTTAACTATGGTAGATATAATAAAACTAGTTTAATGTTGTTCGCGATGTCAATGTCATTTCAGCGAAAAGTGAGCCTTTTCTTTGAGTGCATACAGTTCATTTTAGTATTGGCTAACATTTGATACACGCGTCTTGACGCCCCAGTGTGTTAATTACCCACTAACGATCGTAAAATCATATTGTAAGCAAATTAAGACTATATACTAATACTGTAATTACTAGATTCTTACGGAGTTATGTTTCTATGTCCTATATTTAGCTCGTCACAAACCCGAAACGTATATCTCAACTGAAATGGAATTCTTTCGGGTGCCATTAAAGGGAATTACGTTACTGTGTTTCAGACGAAACTGCCATTTGTTACTTTGCTCCCTTTGGCTTTTTCTAACCTAATTGTTTGTTGAGAGCAAAAGTGCAAACCATCTTTGATAGAACTCTAAATAAATATCGCCAGACAACTCATATTCCTCATACGATCCTATACTAAGCAAAGCTTGTAGTATGCGAACCATACTATCTATGGGCTGGACGCGATTCCAGTTACAGCCAGACCGGAGCCAATTCCGAAAAGCTATCAGGAATCGAATAGGAACCACAGTGAGTCGAGCGGCCTACGCTCGTAGCAGACCAGACCAAGCCTTCTTTAATTTGAATATATATTTTTATTCGCATTAATACTTTTTAGGGTTCCGTACCCAAAGGGTAAAACGGGAACCCTATTACTGAGACTTCGCTGTCCGTCCGTCCGTCCGTCCGTTTGTCACCAGGCTGTATCTCATGAACCGTGATAGTTAGAGAGTTGAAATTTTCACAGATGATGCATTTCGGTTGCCGCTATAACAACAAAAAAACAGAATAAAATAAATATTTAAGGGGGCTCCCATACAACAAACGTGATTTTTTTGCCGTTTTAATAGATAATGGTACGGAACCCTTCGTGTGCGAGTCCGACTCGCACTTGGCCGGTTTTTTTTTATATACATCATCATCATCACGCCTTTATTCCCCGAAGGGGTAGGCAGAGGTGCACTGTAGTGCGCCCACACTTCGCCGATGTATTTTGGTCCCAATGTAATAGGGGGCGAGCCTATTGCCATTATACCGGGCACATTCCCCCTCAATACGAGGGAGATTTGGGCCATAGTCCACCACGCTGGCCCAGTGCGGGTTGGTGAACTTCACACGCTTTTCTATAGACGTGCAGGTTTCCTCACGATGTTTTCCTTCACCGTTCAGCAAGTGGTAATCATTGTTGAAAATGACATTCGCACATGAAAATTATCTCAGAGGTGCGGGCCTGGGATTTGAACTTGCACCCCTTACGTTCAAGGCGGGCGTTCTTGCCCGCGAGGCTACCATTTTTTTATAGCCTATTGTATTGTCCCACTGTTGGGCAAAGGCCTCCCCCTCGTGTCTCCACATGTCCCTGTCCTGGGTTTGTTATGGCCAGGTTTCTCTCGCAAAAAGTGACTAAATCGTCGCACCATCTTCTCCTTGGTACTATGATACTACTACATCATATATGTATTTTTTTAATTTAATGTAAAACTATATACCTAACGAATACTAACTTACCTGATATTTTTAAAAGTCCGGAGATCCTCCGCTCTGTTTCCATAAAAATAATTTAACTAAATAAATCGAAAAAAAAAAAATTCGAAACAGTTTGGTTTTATCGTTCGTCGAAATTACTAAGTATAAAGGCTGTAATATAATAAATGTGTTATTATACCGTAGCAGTGGTAGCCGAGTGGTCGAACGCACGTCTTGCAAATCAAAGCGTGCGGGTTCAAACCCCGGCTCGCACCTCTGGGATTTATATGCGAATCTCATTTTCATCCGAGATTATCACTTGCTATGAAACGGTGAAGGAAAACATCGTGAGGAAACCTGCATGTCTGAGGGAACTTGTCTAGTTCTTGATAGATGTGTGAAGTCTGCCAACCCGCACTGGGCCAGCGTGGTGGACTATGGCCTGAATCCCCCTCGCATTGAGGGGAAGCCCGTGCCCAGCAGTGGGACGTTAAAAGGGCTGTAGTAGTTATTACACAGAGCGCCTTAATACTATAGTAGTACGAAATAATACTATATATATTTAAATGAGTATCAAATATAAAATTAAAGGGTATAATAAATTATCGAACATAGATTATGTTTTTACAACTTATTTTTCTTCGTCAACACTTATGTGTATTTTGGGACTTTTTTATAGACACTATATAGTAAGTACAATCAGTATTTACATGTTTTACGTAAACCACCTTATCCAGGGATATCTTTAATCTTAAAATAGGTATGAATACTACATATAAAAGGGTTATGATATTTGGTACATAGAGATTATACGGATGATTGATTTTAACATCAAAGGTAACATTAATTACAGAACATTCAATACCTATACCCTTTAGATACTAGCTTGAAGTCCTTTCTAGGTACCTTGATGGTTATTTTTACCTAAATTCAATATATAATTACGTCTTTTAAAAAAGATACTACTTAACTAGTGTAATTGTATCGTTCTAGTTAAAATAAATAAATAAATGCTCAAGCCTGGTTCGGAATTCGATGCCCGTCCGCTTTATATTGAACACTATTTTATATTGACTTATAATATTATAATATTGTACCTACTTTAATAACTTTATTCTTCAAACAGTAACAAACAAGCTAAGCTGGTCGTAGACAGAGTAATTTTTTTTGTAAAATTCTTTGTCAGTGTAATAAGTGACTTTATCTTGCCGAGATTATCCTTTCGTCTATATTTGTATATATACTCACCAGTGTTATTAAATTGTCTATTTTGAGACGACCATTATGTTAAGATCTTTTTAATAGCTACGCACGTACTCAAGGCACTGTGTGATCTTTTAAACTATTTAAAGTTTACGAATGTTCTTTCCGTTAGAACCAATTTTCCGAGATGATTTTTTGAAAGAACTGTGGCCTTAATACCTCCTTTTAAAGTATATTGGTCTCAATAGTTACCTATTGTCAATTTGTTATAGGTTTTGATATGGAGTGTAGACTGGAAGGAGTGCAATCTCCTATGGGAAAAATTTGAAAGTGTCCGTCGAAATGCAAAAATAATTAGTTCAAAAAAAATCTACAATGGCGCTAGTTTTTGCATTTCGACGGACACTTTTTTAATACCTAGATGTCACTCCTTCCCTCTACACTCCTTGTTTTGTACTGATTTAACTGTCAAAAACTAAATGTAATATTATAAAAATATTTCTGTAAATAGGTGGTAAAGGGGCAGGTTGACTTTACACAATCTAATTTAACCTAACAACCAACAACGTAAATATTATAACTCCTAATAAATGGAGGAAATTTTAAATTTATTAAACCACA
This sequence comes from Ptilodon capucinus, assembly GCA_914767695.1. Lineage (NCBI taxonomy): Eukaryota > Metazoa > Arthropoda > Insecta > Lepidoptera > Notodontidae > Ptilodon > Ptilodon capucinus. Next base: position 1,294,214 of record OU611828.1, read on the forward strand.
TTGTTTCTTTTACTGTCAATAATTGTTCCAAAAATGTGATTAGAAACTTTGATGGTGAAGATTTTGTCGTCAAACAAGGGGGAAATTAGACGATTAGCGACCGACAATGGTTAGATAAGGGGCAGCCGAGCTTAGGGCTGACATCTACTTTGCCTTGGTATATATTTTCAAAAAAACCTTTTCCTTTCAAGTTAGGGTTTTTTTTTCAATATTTATTTAGGAATGCTTGCTTTTAACACACATTTTCCGTTTGAGTTTTATTGACCCAACTAGCAAGTTGTAAATATATAATTAAATAAAACTTCTGGATGATTTAAGTTTTAAAACTATTACTGTGAGATTTACAAAGCGCGTCAACCTTATTGTGGCCAGAATTTGAGCCGCAAAATCGCTTTGCGTCGCAATTTACTGTGATAAAACTTTGGGACGGTCATATTGCCCCTTAAGATTGTGAAACTTAATATTTACTAACAAGGTTTGTGGTGTTTGTCGGTGATGTATATAAAGGTTAGATTATATTTTCTCATACAAAGATTAACAATAGCTGAATGACCAACCATATCCTTTTGGAAAAGAGTAACCATGGAGTTTCTTGGCAATTCTTCCGCATGAGTATTTCACTCGTGTAACGAAAAGTATATTTCGTGGGCGATGGTGGCTGGTAGTTAAACACTACGTTTACCTATAGCAATTTATTAATTTTCAAAATGATTATATGACTGACGTCTCGTTGGTTGCGGAGAGAGAGAGAGGCCTTTTCCAGCACAATTCGCATCTTTAAAAGTATAGAGACCCATTTTGAAATTTTAGGTTTTCGAATATAAATCTTAAAGGGACCATTTTTCAACTACATTATTTTTGACCTAGGTCTTTATACTTTTGAAGATGCGAAATATTAGCAGACAATTTAATGTTGTGTTGGCAAAAATTTCGCCGTCATGTTTCACGTGTCAAAATTTTCGCCAGTACGAAAATGGACTTTATTAATCCTTAGAGGAAGCACATTTTTCAACGAAATGTTATCGATGAAGCGGGGAATATTGCCTTCTTCCCAGTGGGTACAGGGTGTTACTATAAATAGTTAATCGTTTTGTAATCATACCAATGACTTATCAAAATTAATTTATGCCAATAAAAAATCTGTCAGTAATTAATTGTGTCTCCTTCAGTGTGTAAAATTTGTATTAATTATCGCGGGGACATGTCGCGTTGGTGTGACATGTAGCCGGCTTGTCATTTGCAAAAAACAATAGCCGTAATGAGGGTGACATACATACCACACACGCGATATTGGTGGAATAATTTGACAACGCTTTATTCGCATAATGCCGGCTGCTCGAAAATTAAGTACTAAGTCGGTTTTTAAGAGGCCCTGTTAAGCACACTGGGATGTCGAAAGCCGCGCAATATTTTTTTTGCCAATACTAAAATGAACTGTATTGACTCACAGAAAAAGTTCATTCATAAACGAACTGACATTGACAGCGCGATCGAATTTTAAAGCGTGTGATCAGAATCAGAATCAGAATATTTTTTATTTATATAAACCAATACAGGCACTTATGAATCGTCAATAAATAGAAAAAATAGTAGCTCTACCACCCATTCGGAATGCATTTCCTATGGAGAAGAATGGGCAAGAAACTCCATGGTTGCTTTTTTCAAATAAGGATTTACATTTTTGTGTTTTTCTTAATTAACAAATATACAATATAAAGTTAATGAGGCTATACATTCTCAAAACACAATTAAATCACTACACAAACTACGTCTTGAACAAGATTTAAGGTAGGAAGGAGGAGGAAAACGGGACGAATAACTAAAATCCCTTAAATGAGTTCCTGTGGAGCCGGACCAGCGCCTGACCAAGCGTGTTTATCCTCTAAATAATCACCTATTGTGTAGTATGCGCGCCTGCATAGTGTATGTCTATGTGGCTTTTACCACAAAAATTCAATCTTTACGTATACTGACACACGAGTTCGTTTTGTTATTGGAAAACACAAAACCGCGCTAATACATAATATGATTTACCGAGGTACCCATAGTTTCGTATCTTGATATAACTAGGTGCCTATTTTACAAGACATATCTAAGTATGGATGACGGAAGCCATCGCCATGGTCAAACCAGGAAAACGTGGCTACTTGGATCATTATCTGGGGGATGGACGATAATGGCCCAGGATAGAGACGTGTGGAGGAAATCAATATAGAAAAAATAAGAAGATAAATAAGAAAATAAGAATTAAAAAACAATGCAGCACGATGTTTTACTACTAGCTGCTCTTCCGTGAATAGTTCTAAAGTAATAAATAACTTGATAGGTACCCTTCATTAAGAAAATAATAAAGTTTACTAAAGGTAAACACAGAATTTCAGATTCACAACGCAAATCCCACATTCATCAAAGGGGTTATTTTCGAACTTTTTAAAGATTGAGAAAAAATATAAAAATTAATCGTTCGTAGAATTTCAGGCGCCCTTCGGACCCTCTTTCTTTTTCAGGGGTAATTATCTCCGACGCAAAGGTGCCTACCGCCGAAGGTCTCCAATAAAAATTCTAACAATTCTTTTTTTTGAAATTCAGAAATTCACAGATTATATTAACAACGTTAGATTTTTTAAAAGTATTCACTATGTAGGTAGTATGTTAATAGGTAGAATATTTTATTTTAAAGTTTGCTTACGTAAGAATATGCAAATGTCAAAGGCATGGACGTGAGTGGTTCAAGGCACTTCTTGGTAGGGTAGCTTGGGTATGTAGGTAGCTACAATGCCAGTTATTTTCTAGCACGTCTCTTTTTAATCTATTGTAAAGCCATTAAAAAACACTTCACATAAGCTAGAGAGTAAAAAAAAAACTATGTGAAATACTTTTATTTTTGATTTTTAGCTCATGAGACAATTGGATAAAACCACGTGTAACGGCAATGACTAGATGTGACATGACGTGACTAGCTATCCTAGAACGGAAAAGCAGAGTTTATCTACTTTTGCGCCACCAAATTTATTTTATGCGTTTGGCATTTTTCAAGAATAATATGTTATTTTTTATTATTATACTGTACCTACTGACTCGCGAGTCTAGGTTACATATAAGAGGTAAATACTGATGTGATATTAGCCCGGTTTATTTGCCTTATTCTACAATCAAAGGGTCCGCCATCCCTTAGGAAATTCGCGTACGATTGATTCTGTTCCAATATTGTGTTTTACTTCTCATACCTATGCCACGTGAAAAACGGGCTATGTACATTCAGGGACGGTCAACGAGTACCTATAAATATTATATTATAAAATATTACCAGGTAAGAAATAGGGAAATTCTTTATTTGACAAAAAAGTTTGTCTCGTTTATGGTTTTATCGATTTTATTTCTTATAAACAAAATGTCTGACTGGACTCAATTAATATTCTAAATTCAAACGAGACCCGTAAAAAACTATCCCCTAAGTGTAAAAGACTTATTAATCAAAGTACTTATTACATTATTGGCAAGTAAGTATTGCAATACGCTTAATTATGAACTGAGAAACTGGCTTTGTAAATGGATTTAAATTTAAGTAATTAGTTTCGGGGTATGCGTTTGATGACGCTATTCAAACCTTTTTGAAATCGTTATAAATGACTATGAATTCCGGTGTATAAATTCAAAACATGGCGGATGTCTAACAAATTTCAACCGCGTCTTTTCCAACGAAAGTCTGAAACTACAAAATCCAGTTGGCGTACCCATCATTTGTTTTGCAAAAGTAATTAGCCGGGGATGTAATTAACAAGGCTGGTCGCGGTCGTGCCGTTGCATAATGGCGGACAAAATGGCCGCACGTCAACTGTCACTTTTCGGGAAAAGCGCGCGCTGACTCCTAATCAGATTTTCAGACGCTAATTAACTATTGAACATATCTACTAAAACGAGCGAATTCACTTGAATTTTTTGAAAATGGACTTTGTGAAAATCAACGCGACCACGCGACTAAATTCGCTTGCGTCAATGATGGAATTTCGTTGAAATATATGCTCATTGTATGTCATAATACAGTTCGTTTTGATATTGCAAAAAAATACTCGCGACTATTTGACGCGTCTATCTGTGCCGGCCTTAAATGTACGAAGGGTAGTTTCAGCCTGAATTGTGCAATCAGCTGCGTTTTCCGAGTGGGCAGTTCATTTGGGATATATATCCATCAAAAGGTTTATAAAGTTTGGTCACATTTGACATTTTGTCGAAATGCGGGTTTTTACGAACTGCTAGGTGCTTACGTTCCCGTCCTTGTCCTTTGAGTAATGCAAGTAATAGGATAGTATATGTGTAGGTATTACTACTACGCACGTCGACTTCCTTCGGAGACGAACGTAAAAGTAATCTCAAGTAACAACCATTTTGGGTCCACGATGTGTAGATATTTGATTAAAATAATGCATAGATTTTAAATCTACGATGAAAGAGACCCAAATCGTACGAGTATTGACTTCAAAATATCCCCTAAATATAATTACAATGAGCTAAATATTTATTTAGATTTAGCTTAGTTAGTTAAGCTATACACTAGATACTCAATTTTTTTGAAACTAAAAATATAATAGGTAATACTGTACGTAACTACATAGATAGGAAAGAAAGATATTGTCTATGGGTTATATACCTAATTCAGAAAAAAGATCATGTAGGTTATAGGTACATATTTTTTTGAAGAAAAGAGTAATGTCAATCCCATGAGGTCTTATGCTTTTTTTTAAATAACCTCTTTAAATGCAAATGACGTATCTGTTTTGTGGTCACGCGTCACGCAAATACCTGCGGTCATTTTCAGTTTTAATTGAGGTGCCTAATTCATACAACCGACGATTTGCATTTCAAAGCTTACTCGTAGTGAGCATAAAGATTGTTTTAGAATAATCGCGTACCTACCTAGTTTTTTTTGGGGACCGCAACGTACCGCATAATGTCACCTTTTGACTTTTAAAGTGTTACATGTAATTTCCGGTTTATGTAATATATTTTATTTTATAATATTATTTTTATGGAATAAGTTGAGGAATGGCTCCACCTGCGTTTAGCGCGTATTTCGGCCAGTGTCAAGTAATTAATAGCGAGGTCAATTCAAAAAATACCTACACATTATAAAGAAAAATGGATGATGACAGTGATAACGATGGCGGATGATTCCCGATGTAATAATTATATATCTGAATATAGTTTCTGGTTAAGTAGTCGATTCATACATAAATAATAGACGAGACAATTGTATAGTTTATGGTTGATAGTCTACTTTGGTATAATATTTGTTTATGGTACTTAATAAAAAAGGTCTTTCCGTTCGTGCGTTTTGGCGCGTACATTTTTCTCAAAGTTAAATTGTAGTCAATGAGACCAATGAATTCTAAAAGGAATAAAACCAAGTTACAGGTAATTCGGACTACGTGTACGATCATCATGTTGGTAGTTCTTGGAATCGGATATTAGAGCTGCGTAGACAAATAGTGTCCCACCCTCATCTGCCCGCCGTATATTGAGTCAATTCATTTGAAACCCAGAGTGAGACAACAGACTATTTGTTACAATTATGTGGACAGGTGACTTCTGTGCTCAATTTGTTCGGATGTTCTTTGAGTGCAATGAACGTGTTTATACAAGGTTGTAATTTTCCAGTACAATACAATAATGTTGAATCCTTAACTTCAGACTTAACTTATTAATAATTTCACGAGATAAAATAAAACTTATTTCGTCGTATTCATGGACCTTTATTTTACAAAATGAATGAATTGAGGAATTTTGATGGAATAAGATGAATGTCTGCGCTTCGGTGCGTTCAGAGCGTAATGATATTTTCTTTCCTTTGGTTAAGATATCTTTTATAAATAAAGATTATATGTATGTTTATACTCAGATTTCCATTAACGTAATGGGTTACCATATACAATAACATGTATGTATCTACATACTTAGATGAACGAATTCGCGTATATCTATGTAAACGTTAATGTCCTAATACCGCTTTTTTTATTACCCGTGTACGGTGGAGGGGTTTTACACATGGTGTTAAGAGCTGGTGTTTTGTGTTTTTTATACATTATATACTTACGTCATAAACAACACCTGTTAGGCGGTTGTTAAACGAGAAACAACAGGGAACAGCGGCCCATCCACCAACGTTCATTCCTGCCGGAATCTACAATCCTTACGGAATGAACGCCAGTGGATTTGCAAGAGCGAGAAAGAAAGAAAGTTAGTGCCTGTTTATTTGTCCGGCGTGATTGAGCGCTCGTTTGTTATCATTTCGTAAATCCATAAAGATAATTCAAAATGACGCGCATTCCTTTTAAATGACAACAATCTTCATAAAATAATAGGATTATAACCATCCACAGACACGCAATCCCTCGGTATGACTGACAAGATGCAAACTGACAGGAATGTACCTAAACGTGTGTATGGTCACTGGAGGATTGTTTTTCCTGTCGGACTGGCGTGTCGTGATAAAGTCAGGGGAAAGAACGTAGGATTATGGTTTAATTAGTGGCTTCAACGGTTTTATTTTATCCCGTCGCTTTTCCGTACAGTTTGCACAACGGGACAAGTCAGAAGGAATGAACGTTAGTGGATGGGCCGCTAACGGTTCCGCCATTTGTTTTCAATTAACAAACTGTACTACGTTCTTCACGGGAGGGGGATACTTTTGCCCAGCAATGGGACATCCAATAGGCTTTTAAAAAAACGTACTTAATACATAAAATCTATGAGCGTTGACTACAAAGGTACCTATTTTAATAACGGTTTGGTATTGTGTCGGCAGCGTCGAATTTTTGCCAATAAAAAACGCACTGTATTGACTTAGGGAGAAAGTTCATTATTCAACGAAATTATTGACGCTGGAGGGTTTACTTTTTACCACAGCAATTCAATATTTACATAAGCTACAAAGTTCCTTTTCATATTAGGTTTTAGATGAGTATGAGTTATCTGGCGACATTTATTCATTACTCTACATATCATTGGAAATATGCACTTTCAATGTAGATATAACAAACTACAATTCGATCTAAATAAGAATAGGAATGTCAATAACCTCGATTTGTCAAATGTCACTTGAAAAGTATGGTTTGCAAAAAACTTATTTGCATGTCAATAATAATAGTCTTACGTAAAATTTTAATTAAAAGGTTAAATTAGTAATAAATAATATTTAATTATTTAAAGTCATAATTCGTTTTCGTTCGTCACAATATGGCGCAAAGTCGATCCTATTCTCATTTGAATCGCATAGTATATGGTTAATTCAACTGAACTATTTCATACGCAGGTAGATAGGTACAATATGGAACTCAAAATGTTTGACGAGTCGAGTTGTTTGCAAAGTGAAAGTTCTGCAAAAGTTCACCAAAACTATGAACCTGGTATGGTGTGGTTTTCAAAGTGTTTATGAAACTGTGTTAATTTAATCAGCTTTTTGACTTAGATTACAATGCCAGTGTCGTGCTGGTTTTAGGGTTCCGTACCCAAAGGGTACAAATTACTAAGATTCCGCTGTCTGTGATAGTTAGACAGTTGAAATTTTCACAGATGATGTATTTCTGTTGCCGCTATTGTTGCAGCAATGTTTTATCAAGCAGTGGTAGCCTCGCGGGCAAGAACGCCCGCTTAGAACGTTAGGGGTGCAAGTTCAAATCCCGGGCCCGCACCTCCGAGATAATTTTCATGTGCGAATGTCATTTTCAACAATGATTACCACTTACTTAACGGTGCAGGAAAACATCATGAGGAAACCTGCACGTCTATAGAAAGGCGTGTGAAGTTCACCAACCCGCACTGGGCCAGCGTGGACTATGGCCTAAATCTCCCTCGTATTGAGGGGGAATGTGCCCGGTATAATGGCAATAGGCTCGCCCCCTCTTACATTGGGACCAAAATACATCGGCGAAGTGTGGACTCCCATATAACCCTGTTACTTCCCCCGAGGTGGCAGGGTATCCATAAAGGATTTTCCGGCGTCTGTCAACCGATTTTGATTTTTTTTGAGGTTTGCTAGGTTTTTATTTAAATTTGTAAAATGCGTAAATTTTTTTTATTTATTTATGTTGTAGGTATGTAGTAGTTATATATTGGTTTCCTAAAGTTGCTGTGCTACGTGCTCAAGCGAGACTACAATGAAATACCTAAGGTATTAGTCGTATGGGATTTTGCACAGTGTTCAAACACTTGGTCATCGTATGAGGAATGATGAGTGTACCGGGATTCCCGAGATCTTGTCCAACGGTGTTTCTTCGCTCCGACCTTGAACGGAACAATGCCCTGGTGTTCAACAACTAATTTCAGACACCTACCATTTTAGTTCATCTTTTGTTAAACATGTAGATACAAAGAAACGGTTATTTATAAAGGGTTATTGGTAATTCGACGTATTCCTGTTAAGTTGTATCCTGAAATATTGACAAAGGTGATATTGTGTATGGATTGTTAGCACTTTTGAATAAGTTTGACGGAGGTAGAGTTTGCACATACGCAGATAAAGATATTCCAGCTATTAAAATACTGGTCAACATTAATTTAGCTCATTCAGAGTCATAAAATAATTGATGGCTCATTTATTCGGATCGCTTTGAAACATCGCGGCCCATTTTCAATGTTTACATTGAATGCAAATAGCGTCGAAGAGTGTGTGATCGCCGCGTGATATGCGGACTGCAAATATGGATACAGAATAATTGCATCTTGACTCCAGAGTCCATATTTCTGGAGCTGAAGTACAATGTGTTTCAAAATTGGCATACTAACCATTAACATTATATATTTTCTAGCTATATATAATATATTATGTAAAACTAGAAATATTAAAATAACGTTTTTGGTATGATTTGTGACGTATTAAGTTTTAAAAGCCGTCTAATTTAAATATGAACACAGTAGAAGATAAGTACCTACAAGCGGCCTAATGTGTAGGCTTGCCGCCGTAGCATAGAAATAAACTAAGGTTTTAATTTTGTGGAATAATAAAAATAAGCTTTTGTGTAATTACCATTAACATTAATTTATTTTTTAGTTATTTGGATTTAATGTGATGTTGTATTCGTTTTCGTGTTCTCCTCAGCAAGCCCTTTCATTTGATACCCATATCGTGGTAGTGCAGAAAAAATAACTAGTCCGCCATATTGGAATTAGAATGACGTCACATAGCTAAGCATGCATTGTCATCCAAAATAAGCGTGTATACCAAATTTCAGCTCAATCGGTTAAAGATAACTGATCTAAAATTCAGTTGCAACATTGCAACCGGACATACATACGTTGCAAGCTAATATAAAGTTTGTAAAAATAAAGTTGACTTATCGATATTCAGTCTTGATAAAATTATTTCATATACTCATAGGAAAATAATTGAAATTATTGCAAGATTTGTGGGCGTAATTGAATAGATTAGGAAAGTTTTAAATTCTTACGCCATGTCGGTACTTGTCGCTTTTGAAAATGTACTCTATGATTATATTCTTATAGATTGAATTGCTGTGGTAAAGGTCTTCGGGATATTTTACTGAAAAATGTGATTCTACTACAAGTTAATTAGGTCAGTTTGATATTGAAAAAAGGTTTAACGGTGATCAATGCGGAATTTAGGATTTTCATAACTGAGTATTTTTTTTGGAACGTAGTTCCTTATGGCGCTTTGCGAAAGGGGGCTAGACGGAAAAAAATAAGACTAAAAGTGTCGACCGACACTTTTGTAAATGTGTGTGTGAGAGTAAAAGTTGTAACGACACTTTTGTAAATGTGTGTGTGATTACGATTGTGTGTGTGATTTCGGTTTCGATTTCGATTCCGATTTCGATGTGTGTGTGTGTGTGTATGTATATGTATTCTATAATAAGTTGTGTATCTATATACTGTTGTTAATTCCGAGTGTCGTTTATCAATTAGGACCGGTCTATCGGACCGCACGCGGCGTTTAAAGGATTATGTTACTGCACATTACAAGACCGGCTAACGAACCCGAGCGGTTACGTAAATTAACGCGAATCTGTTTCAATAGACTTCCGTTCAAAAAGGCTGTCAAAATTACTCTACTACTACTACTACAGCCCTTTTTAACGTCCCACTGCTGGGAACACATCTATTGAGAACTAGTCAAGCTCCCTCAGACGTGCTGGTTTCTTCACGATGTTTTCCTTCACCGTATCTTAGCAAGTGATAATCTCGGATGAAATTGAGATTCGCACATGGAACCCAGAGGTGCGAGCCGTGGTTTGAAACTGCGCACTATGATTGCAAAGCGTGCGTTCGACCACTCGGTTACCACTGCTACTCAAAATTAGTCGAAAATCGCAAAATGACAGATTACGTAATCGCTCTACACTCTACTTTACGCTTGTCGCAAACGTCTACGTAAGATAATCGTTTTTTTAGGAAATAATCAACTTTTAATAGAATAAGATGAGGAGTGGCTGCACCTGCAATTAGCGGGTATTTTGCCAATCTCAAGTAATTAGGACAATGTAAAGTAATACACATTATAAATAAAAATGGGTAATTAATGTACTTAATATAGATGGCGGATGAATTCCTAAGAAGTACAAAAATATCGCAATGTCAAAATGACATATTAATTTTATTAACATTTAAATATATGCTAGGGATTCATCCGCCATCTTTATCACTGTCATTATCCATTTTTATTTATTATGTGTATTTATTGAATTTGTCCTTGCTATTAATTACTTGACATTGGCGAAATACCCGCGCTAGTCGCAGGTGAAGCCATTCCTCATCTTATTCCATTAAATTTCATCATTTCACTAATTTCGTAAAAAAGTTAATATATGCTAGAGTGTACTTATTAATAAATAATGTAGAAAATGATATTAAATTATTACCTTTGATGGTTAAAATATGATTTGCTTTGTAGTTTTGTACAAGTGCTACAATGTGGAATTAAAATTTTATTTCAAATTAAAATCTACTTAACTTTAAATTCATGTTAATCCATTTTAATGTTTAAAGAAGCTATCTGCGATACAATTTGCATTTGCATAAACGGGGATGAAAGTTTTAACTATAATTAATAAATAACTATATAAAAACAAAAAACCGGCCAAGTACGAGTCGGACTCGCGCACGAAGGGTTCCGTACCATTATCTATAAAAACAGCAAAAAAAAACACGTTTGTTGTATGGGAGCCCCATTAAATATTTATTTTATTCTGTATTTTTAGTATTTGTTGTTATAGCGGCTATAGAAATACATCATCTGAGAAAATTTCAACTCTCTGACTATCACGGTTCATGAGATACAGCCTGGTGCCAGACGGACGGACGGACAGCGAAGTCTCAGTAATAGGGTTCCCGTTTTACCCTTTGGGTACGGAACCCTAGAAAATGTCGCTTAAATCAAATAGCCTGCTACCCCTGGATATGATACAAACATTTTTAATTTCAGTCGTAGTTTGGTTCTCAGCGTCTTTATGTACCTAATGCAAGCGAATCTACACTCTAAATAGGTATAGTTCTGTGAAACGATGGGTTTCTGTTTACTATCAAAATATTATCATTAATATCCACGAGTCGTCTAGTGATGCGTAACTCGTCTTTATCTTACCTCATTTATTCATTCATTACGCGAGCACCTCGCAATCTACAACTCATTTGAGGTGAGGCATCGCTCTAGCGCGTATTCACTTCGTTCGCTTACTTAACTCACTCACTCCAAAAACTCACTCACTCGCCACACTATCAAAACTATTCTCAGTAACAGTTAAATAGAATCATCCGCCAACTTTATCCATGTCGTCGCCCATTTGTATTTATAACTAGCTTATACCCGCGACTTCGTTCGCGCAGACTTCGATTATTAAATATCGTTCAGAATCAGAATCAAAATCAGAATCAGAATATTTTTTATTCATATAAACCAATACAGGCACTTATGAACCGTCAATAAATAGTAAAAATAGTAGCTCTACCACCCATTCGGAATGCATTTCCTATGGAGAAGAATGGGCAAGAAACTCCATGGTTGCTTTTTTATAAAGTATAGCCTAAATATTATTCTGAAGTATAAACAACAGTACTGTACAGTTTCATAGATATCCGTTTAGTAGTTTTTACGTCAAAGAGTAACAAACATTCATCCATCCTCACAAACTTTCACATTTATAATATTAGTAGGAAGGATAGGATGTGTATTTCTTTAATTTGTCCTTGCTATTAATTATCCGGCTTTGGCATAAATACATGTAATCGCAGGTATTGTACTGCCATTTCTCATCTTATTCCATTAAATTTCACCATTTCACTTATTTCCTACAAAAAGAAGAAAAACTTTAACATGTGACGCATAGAGTATTTATTTATTTATTTATTTTATTTAGGTAGGGCGGGTTCTCTAGTAACTAGAGAACCCGCCCTACCTATGGCTCTGCGGCAATTTTTTTGACGTTTATCTGACATCCTCCATTCTAGTTACCTGTAGTATGTTGTTTAACACCTTAGGTACTTACTTGATCCGGCTACTACATAGGGCAACTACAATGGCGGATGTCAGATAAACGACAGAAAAATTTGCCGCAGTGCGGAGTCCATGGGGCATCTACGTTTTACTCTATGATGTGATGTGAGGAGGAAGTGAACGAGTGAGGCGGTTTAATGTTGAAATTCGAGTAACTCGTTAAATTTGCTAACATGATGACCACAAATGAGTCGCCTCACGCATGATATACACCTCACTAGTATGCTCGAATAACAAGTATTTTAGTTAAAACAAACCTACCAGTTAATGATTCACGGAAACTTGTGTTAACTTAGACTTTAATGCATTCAAAAATGTACTCTATAGATCTACATTTAGGTTCTAATTTAATCACCTATTGATGGGTCTATTCAAATGAAAAATGGAAGTGCAATGTAATAATGATCTTAAATTAAGAACAATAGAGTTGTGATTTATCTGATGCTATTATAAATAGATTTGATTCTTGAATGCAAATTCTCAAGCAAACTCGATTGGTGCACGAATTATGTGAAATAGAGTTCTTATCGCAAACGCATAGAGTTTATATTTGCTTATAATTGTATTTCTAGATTGTTTGTCTGTGATAGATAGTATTGAATAGTGATGTGCGTTAATAGAACGTCACGCGTGCGATTTTGCACGTACGCATTGATTAGGGATGTGATTTTGTTGCATTTTTTATCGATAAACTATTTACCCCAAGATATTGTTTTGCAGAAATGTAAAACACTCACCTACGTGTAGGGTAGATAGGTATCTAAATAGGTATTTAAAGATATTGACCTAAGTATACCTCAATGATATCAGAAATTATAGATACCTACCTATATATGTGAAAAAATACGTTAATACAAAAAATTTACCGAAATTGTTGCTACGACTGTCGATTCTTATATGACTTAAGATATACAATCGTCGACGTCGACGACGACAAACGATGATGTCAAATTCACACACAATATTTAACGCGTGAACTGTCAAATGTTAGGAAATGCTCTCTCTTTGATATAATTACTCGTGGTGTTTCTTTTACTTTTATAATTTATCAAATACTTAGGTACAATAATTTATTGGAAATATGTTATAATATAGCATTAATTATAGTTGTTCCCGTAATAATGCAAACATTATTCCGATAATTATTCCTTTCTCGTAATTATCAATTCATTGAGATAACCTGTTATGAAAATAAGTCATAATAACCGCATTATATATAAATAAACAAGCAGTTTTATTAATAGAGTCGTGACACGAAGGATGAAAGTCGGACGAAAGATAAAGACAGTTATTATTTTTATAAATAGTTACATATGTATCTCTACTACTACTACTACTACAGACCTTTTAACGTCCCACTGTTGAGCACGGGCCTCCCCTCAATGCGAGGGGGATTCAGGCCATAGTATGGCCAAGTAAATCACTATACTTAAAATTAAAACACAGAAATACAAATTAAATATTTGAAAGCTAAAGCTTTATCTAGGGTCCTATAAGGGGGATTGGTGTTAACCAAAAGCCTCTTTATTTTTTATGTTTTTATTAAAATTATGATGGCTCTTGTGTCGATAAAAGAAAACTACAACTAAGAAGTGTACATTCAAAGTACATTAGAGTACATTTAAAGTACCCGCTTTCAACCTTCAAATCACTCGAAGTGCTGTTTGAAGCTACAACATTAAAAAACCTAGTTAGGGAATTTCAAACGAATTTCAACAATTTTTCTTGAGCTGTAACCCACCTAATGTATCAAAACCGGATCACCGACTCGTCATAACCACATGCAGACGTCATACCTTAAAACATCATACTAATAAGAGCGTCAAAATACACTCTATCAATTTTTTGACAATGCCACAACTAACTTTATTAACTCGTACAAGAAGCACATTTTTCAACGCAACGTTTAACGACCCGAACGAATTTAGTTGCATGATCGTGTGGCGTTTACCACGTTAGTTTAATCTGTATTTGCATTAGCACAAAGTGCAATTTAAAAAAAAGCGTGCTCCAGTATGTTTAGGTCAGATGAGGTTGAGTCAGATTTATCAGCGGTCAAGGCAATTAAGCCACTAACCACATTATGCAACGCGGAGCTCCCCAAGGCCAGGGTTTCGGGAGAGTGAGTAACGATTAAGAAAGCAGCTGTTAACGTCGTAGATTGAAACCAGTTTGGGATCGATGACACGCAGCGCGGAATTTTTGCAGGTTCTTTTATCTTAGGTACTTAAACTTTGATGTCCATTCTTGGACACGAACAATTAGTATACAAACTTCAACTAAAATCCTATCCACATCAAGTTAGTTTTGAGATATGGCAGCTTGAAGTTTGATAATGTTTTGCACGTGGGACACGTGGGATAGTAACCTAGGTGGTAAAAATGCTATTTGCTTTTATTTTTCGATGGGATATTTTTTGTTGATTAAAAAGGCCACCTTTAGGAACCGTTTGGTACACCTAAATCGTTTTTGACAATATCGTGGATTGTAGCCTTTTTGCTGAACTACGTCCAATTGTCAGCACTAAAAATATTGCAGGATCTAAGTATTGCTATAATACGGTTATTTTAGTGTGGTCTCATTTAATGCCAACGAAATCGAAACCATTGTTCATTAATTTATTTTAACAGATGGCATTTTTTTACAGTCGTCGAGGGTTTAAGAGGCTCTTCTGTCATTTATTATATTTAACTTTGGATTATTTTGTGAAAATGTCATGAAACAAGAAAAAGTGTTGAGAGTTTTGAACCCAAAAAGTTAATAGCTTTTTTCTTGATTACATGTTAAGTTACATTCTATTAGCATAACTATTTGTCAAAGCATGCCTCTTCGAACCGACTGCAGTTATGTGATATATAGTTTAGGTTGTGTCTGTAGAACAGAATCGACATCACTATTTATAATCATCACGACATAACAACTACATCAACTAGCAAATGACATAGTTGCTTGCGGTGAGAACTCGAATTTGACACAATTCACCATAACCACAAGTCATCGTTAAGGATATAAAATATCTGCAACAAATATTCGTAATATTCGTTAAGTCTAAGGTAACGGTAGCGAAATCCTCGCTATATCCTATCGAGAATAACAAGCATCCTTAACTTATGCGTCAACTTACCTACTCGAGATAAATTGTGGCGTGTCCCAGCCCAGCCTCCAGTATCCCGCGGTCATCGCATGCGTTCGCGCATCTACGACAACAAACAACATAAGTATCGATAACGTTCACCGTCGTCGATAAGTTTAAAAATAGGCACGCGCAGCACTATTTTTATGCGTGTACTATTATTGGTCAAGTGTAAGATTTGAGAAAAAAGTGAAAGTGGAATATTATACTCTATTGTTTAAAAAGGATTCATGAAGATTATGTAAGTTAATTAAAATAGGAAATTTGTATAATTAATCAATTTTAAGTTAATATTTTACGATGTAACGATTTTTATCAACTAGTCGCAATTAATATTTTTTTTATTATTCCTTTATTACTCATTTTTCTTATAAATTACATTTTTATATATATATATATAAAAAATAAATTTAAGAATATAAAAAATATTATTTTTTTTATAATTAATTTTAACAAAATTTCAATTATAGCTAGCAGGGACTTAGGGTACTAAAGTTTCTTTCAGTTTGTAATCTTATAAAAATTGGAGGAAAATTGTCACGCAGACGAGAAAAATAAAGACGAAATAATATTGATTCTATGCAATGTAGTAAAATCATTGATGTAAAAAAATATGTAATATTGCCAACAATTGGAACGATAGGGCGGATGCCGGTACACTTGAGCGATTTCGTAACGGGCGTTCCACATTTCATCGCGATAAATGTATTATTTTGATAGTAATGTTAAGTATTTTATACTGTTAACTATTTTACAAGACTCACCGACCGACCAAGCGATTTTCAAACTTTCTTTTGGCAAGTTTCTGGAAACAATTTATTTTTCAAATAGTTGTGACAATTTTTATTTGGCGCTAGGTACATAACGTAAGCGTCTCCCGTCATATATATACATCATCATCACGCCTGTATTCCCCGAAGGGGTAGGCAGAGGTGCACCGTACTGCGCCCACACTTCGCCGATGTATTTTTGGTCCCAATGTAATAGGGGGCGAGCCTATTGCCATATTCATTGAGCCGTCATATTCAAGCTATAAATTTAAAAAACAAGATTGATAGTGACAACGATTTTTCGAAAACGATACGAATACACGTTAGAGAATGGTGATTGAGAGGCTATTGCACAATTGTGGCACTAAACGACACACAAAATCACATCTTACGACCGTAAGGACGGAAATACACTAAGGTACAGAAACCTATATTCCGACTAATCTTTAGATTTGCCTATAGACGGAAAAATTGTCTATCTTCTCTATTTTTGCGTCATGTATGATAACATGTGAGTTTACCTTATACCAAGGATAGGGTGGACACAGCAAGCGTCCCAATATTATTTTGAGGACAACTTAAATGTTGGTTATTCATAGAAGCGTTCGTACATAATAGTTCTAGTACATAACAGCTTGTACTAAAATTGTTGGTTTAGTACCGAGAGAAATATTCGAACTAAATTTATATTTTTTATTATTGATTTTATTTTAATTACAAGACATACAGCATACAACAGTGGTAGCCGAGTGGTCGAACGCACGCCTTGCAAATCAAAGTGTGCAGGTTCAAACCCCGGCTCGCACCTCTGGGTTTCATGTGCGAATCTCATTTACATCCGAGATTACCACCTGCTATGAAACGGTGAAGGAAAACATCGTGAGGAAACCTGCACGTCTGAGGGAACTTGACTAGTTCTCGATAGACTTGTGAAGTCTGCCAACCCGCACTGGGCCAGCGTGGTGGACTATGGCCCGAATCCCCCTCGCATTGAGGAGAGGCCCGTGCCCAACATTAATAAAAAGGGCTGTAGTATGTAAATATTATGTCTTGTAGACATAATATTTACATAGGTAACAATTTACAAAGACTACGAGAGAAAAACAATCGGTTTCAACAAAATAATAAAATAAAAAATACTCCACAGTCCCACATCACTGTCGGGCTGAATGAATGAACACCCAGAATGAAAGAAAGGACCTCGTAACACCCATTTATATAGAACTCTGCCAATACTTATTGTTGGTTGTTGACCTTAGGCCCCATAACTCAAGACTAGACGGAATATGGACTGCTCGATGACGTCACGAGTGCATCTTATTAAGTAGAACGCGTAGAGAGAATTTACGGACAATGTTTGTTGAATTAAAACAGACGAACAATATCTACCTACTTATATTATCTTATAATACTATAATCTCCCTCGTATTGAGGGGGAATGTGCCCGGTATAATGGCAATAGGCTCGCCCCCTATTACATTGGCACCAAAATACATCGGCGAAGTGTGGGCGCACTACAGTGCACCTCTGCCTACCCCTTCCGGGAATACAGGCGTGATGATGTATTTATTTATTTTTTATACTATCCTACTAATATTATAAATGCGAAAGTTTGTGAGCATGGATGGATGGATAGATGGATGTTTGTTACTCTTTCACGCAAAAACTACTGAACGGATTTTGATGAAACTTTACAGTGTTATTGTTTATACATCAGATTAACATGTAGGCTATAATTCAAATCAAATCAAATCAAATTTATTTGTTTAAACATGAGTGTACATACAAACAAGTGAGTGCATGCAAGATGGTAAGTTTCTACTGATGGTCTCGTCATGTTTGCCACATATATGGCGTACAAATATTAGGTTTTTTTTTTAAGTAGATAATTAAAAATAATAAAAGTAACAAAACAAATATTGACAAAACAAAGTAATTAAAATTATAAAACATTCAAACAACAGAACAAAATTATTTGTTAGGTAATTAATTATATAACAATAATAATTATTTATTTATAATATATCAATTAAAAAGTCTGCAACATTGTAGTATGCCTTATCAGATAGGACGGTTTTAAGTTTTCTTTTAAATGCTTCATTAATAAGCTCTTTCCAATTCTTAGGCAACTTATTAAATATAATTGGAGACATGCAAAAGACACGATTTAACAATATTGAATAATCGAAGTATGCACTGACAAAGTCGCGGGCAGAAGATAGTTGGTTAATATGTAGGTAAGTACCTACAGTACCTACCTACTTAGATAGTTAACTAGGCTTAGTAGGTGTAGAAACGTTATTTATAAAACTAATTGTATAGACATATATATTAAGTTCATTCTTCAATTAAATGACACTGACAGCGCAAGCGAATTTGCCGCGGGAGGGCATGGCTTTTGTCATAGAAATTCAATCTTATTGCTTGTTGACACAGAGTATGTTTTGTATTGACAACAGTTTTAACGCGTGAGTGGCGACGCCGTAGTGTGGCGAGGCTTTAAAGTTAACATTGAAACGATCAAAACAACCGCTCATATAATTTAAAGGTTCATTTGTAGCTAAAATTTCCAAATTGAGGACGCACCGCGCTTCAGAAACAGGTTGTCGGGACCGGGAGCAAAAAGTCCAAACTCGTCAGTCCTGTCAGATCCTGTTACATTAACAGGTACATCACGACGGTAATACACGATAGGATAGGCAGACATATGCCTAGCAGAAGAAATTTGTAACACATTGAATTTTCATATTGAAATAGGTATATAGTACCTATGACACCCAAACTCATAGAAATTATAATCCATTCACAATGGAAATACAATGCACTTTGCAGCACTAATATGTTTTGTAATGTGATTATTAAATGTACATACTTAGTTATCCATGTTTTCTTCATTTATTTCAGAATTAATTACATTTAACATTTTTACATTTGTACAGCAGCGGGCAAAAACGCCCACCTTGAACTCAAGGAGTGCAAATTCAAATCCCGGGCCCGCACCTCTGAGATATTTCTCATGTGCGAATGTCATTTTCAACAATAATTACCACTTGTTGAACGGTGAAGGAAAACATCATGTGGAAACCTGCACGTCTATAGAAAGGCGTGTGAATTTCACCGACCCTGATTGGGCCAGCGTGGTGGATTATGGCCCAAATCTCCCTCGTATTGAGGGATAATGTGCCCGGTATAACGGCAATAGGCTCACCACCTATTACATTGGGACTAAAATACGTCAGCTAAGTGTGGGCGCACTGCAGTGCACCTCTGGCTAACCCTTCGGGAAATACTGGCGTGATGATGTTTTATTATTAGTTTATTACACTTAACGAAAAGCCTACATAAAATATTTTGTACCTAAGTAGAGAAAGGTTAAGCCAGTATTGCCTATACAGGGTGTATCAGAAGTCCGAAATAATAATTGAACCCGTATATCGCTATAAGGAGTGGAGCTATATGGCCCAGACATTAAGTTAAAATTCTTAACTTTATTCTTTCATACAAAACTAGGAAATTCATTTTTTAAGCAATTTTCGGTCGGCCCTTCGCAAAACGTGAACCAGCTGTTTATTTAAAGGTCAATGCTTCACACCCATTGTGACAAACCCCGCCCACAGCGGGTACTAGTACTCTAATCTAACACACGAGCCGCGCGGGGGTGGGGTACAGGGGTGAAGCGGCGGCGGCACGCGGCCGGCCGGCGCGCGGCGGCGCGGTGTCTTTGAGCGGCTTTGATTGTGTCGGTCGCCTGTTGCCAACTCGCCCACAGCGGTCTCCTTCGCACTCGCGCCTCTCTTTCGCACTCGTCGGTCATTGTAATTGACAGAAATTTTGATATTCCTAGGTAGGTATGAGAATGACCAAAGCATTGGTAATGAAATTACTGTAAAATTTAACCGCCGAGAACCAAGCTTCCTTTAATGAAGGTAAATAAGTAAGTAGGTAGGTATCGAGACACTTTTTGCAAAACGCATTCATAAATTTTATTTTTGTTGCTAAATAGTAAACATTATTAAATCTTTTGTGGTTTGGTAGGTAGCTTTCTATCAAAATGTACCTGGTAGCTGTTTTATTTTTGATAAAGACTACGCTGTTGGCCGTGAGCGGCCTTTACAGCTTTACCGTACGGGGTTTGTGCTATTGAAACTTGGGTTAGTGTGTAGGTATCTATCTAGGATCCCAGACGGCCTACCTACCATACAAACACTATTTAGGTACTAATGAATAAGATGTATGACTTCTTTTTACAACAGTTGTCTAGGTATCTACCTAATTACATAACTACCTTCTTAAGAAGTAGGTTGGTAAGGTTATTAAAATTGTAAATTAGAAGGTACCTACGTAAGTTTTCATTTAACAGATTTTCTTCACTAATTGTAAATAGTAAGTAGGTATCTGGGTAACCACTTACTTAATTAAATGACCTAATCGTCCGACTAAAAACTGCTATGAAATAAAGATAATAATAGTAGGTAAGTATTTACCCGTGGCCATGTGTGCAGTGTATCAATCCATGGGTTTAATTGGAATTTATTCACTTCTCACATATCACAAAGAGCTAGGTAGGTACCTACCCACCTGCACACTTGAGTAAATATTACTTACACGTTTTTTAGAGGACACAAAAGAAATCACAAAACTGTTACCGGTATTCCCTTTAGTCGCACCAATGCACAAAATCATCTCACAGTTTTCCGAGTTTGAAAACACTTCACTATTACGCGGAGAGCGAGACATTTTTCGGAACACAAGTTAACGCCTTGACGGATTGCAAGGAACTAAATATTTTGATTTACGTTATTATTACTGAATAAAAATATCAAAGGACCGCTCCGACATTGCACGAAGGCACAGTGTTTTACCGCGCTGCAACGCTGGGCCAATCACCGCTGATGCAATATGGCCGATGATTTGTCACTGGACGAAAATTGTCCTTGTGTGTGATATCTCCGCCCGCTAATGTTCACTACATTGACATATTCGCGGCCATGATTATTAGAGTAATCATAGATTAAAGTCTTTCAGATATGCCAGACCAATTCTAATAATTTTCTACATCATTAGGTACCTACTTGTAGTGATGTAGTGATGGTTCTAAGAATTGTAGTGATTATGATAAAGACAAACAATAATAATAAAATAATATTTTTTTTCTTTTAATCAACTCTCCCTAAGTTTCAGTTTAAAAAGAAATCCGTTCACGAAAACTAAAACGAAAATGGATTATTTGCTCGTGGAGAAGTTTTACTTTACATCGATTTAAATGAAGTATGATTTTTTGTCATAGTTAGGTAACTACAGTGACCGATTTTTATTTCTGTATTGAACTATGCTCGTAGGTAAAAACCTTGTGTCATATCTATCACTCCCTCATCATTTTAAAGCGAGTTCATTCGCCTTATCAGCTGATTTTTAGGGTCGCGGTGCGTAAGTTTTGACACCAACTTTGGACACAAATTGCTCAGAAACTAAATTAGTTACGTATATTTTGCTTGAGCGTGTTGATTGCTTATCATCTGTCCTATATGGCCCCCAAGTATTATTTCGGACTTCTGATACACGCTGTATAGTACCACCAATAAAATGAAAGCCCTTAGCAAGTTCCTTTAAATCTTCAATATTCCCTAAAAAACCTAAAGTTAATGTTTAGTTATAACTCCTAATATTCATTTAGTTCTGCCTCGACATACCACAGATAAATTAACGACTCTTTTTTTTTTTTAACGTTGACCATAAGGAGTACAAAATTAAAAAGGAAGCACTTATAAACAATCATAGAGCCACATACCTATGGTCTGTGCATAGAGCTTAACAGCCTTACCCTAAGAGTTTCGACAGGAAGTGACGAAAATGTAGTTAAAGTATCTCCCAGCCGAGTGCACGAGGCAAACACGCAATAAATCACAACACACGCATGAAATATGATCTGTGATGATTACATGCGTCAGGAGTGCAATTGGTCCCGATTTATAATGCTATTAGATGGACCACAGATGCATTAAATACCTACTGCGCAAAACTCGCGCGATAATTGTTTTGTCAAACCAAAGTAAACTGAGGTAATGGAAGAAGCACAATTTTTAGGTTCCGTACCCAAAGGGTAAAACGGGACCCTATTAATAAGACTCCGCTGTCCGTCCGTCTGTCTGTCTGTCCGTCTGTCACCAGGGTGTATCTCATGAACCGTGATAGTTAGACAGTGAAATTTTCACAGATGATGTATTTCTATTGTCGCTATAACAACATATACTAAAAAACAGAATAAAATAAATGTTTAAGGGGCTTCCATACAACAAACGTGATATTTTGGCCGTTTTTATAGATAATGGTATGGAACCCTTCGTGCGCCGTGTCCAATTCGCAGTTAGCCGGTTTTTAACCTATTATCATCGATGGGGGGATCTCTACCGACTCTGTATATATAAAAAAAAAACATTTTTTTACATAGTAAGTAAAGCGGGTTTAAGACTACGCTTTAATATAATAGCATATAGTATATAGCTCATAGCATAACAATATCGCGCACCATACATTGTTATGGACACGTTCACACTATTATTGGCTTTGTATGGTGCGCGATATTTCTATGCTATATATTATAGCAGCGTAGTCTGAAACCCGCATAAGACATTGTAAAGTGAAAAAGATTACCAATTTAGTTCCGTAGCGTACCTACTAATAAGTTAGTAGGTAACTGTATGAAGCAACAATGAAAGCCAATCTTAAAAGTATCCTCAAAAATATGAAATTCTCGCAAAATTAACAGGATTCCCAACATAATAAGCGAGCGCCTTATTGGATAACGCTCGTCCCTCATAAAGCAAATCTCTTGACAAACAAGTCGATGTCCATAATCCTGGGTAATCCTCAAAGTATAAACTCCAACTTTCATTACAAAACAACCTATTTTATTCGCCGCGCATGTAGATATGACAATATAGACCTACCTACGCCACAGAGTTTTATTACAATAGGGTAATTAAGTACCTAATTCTGTTACAAACAAATTTAATGACCGTCTGTAAAAACAGCTGTCAAACTGTAATGAAAAATCTGCCATGTTGTTTGGTTTCTAATAATAATTGATAGTAATAAAGGTATAGTAATAACATAGTCGCCTAGCTGATTTCGGGTATAGATACAGTGCGATCCAAGTAAGAATAGAAATGTCAATAACTTCTATCTGTCAAATGCCACTTGTTTGCATATCAATAATAATAGTTTTGCATGAAATTTAGATAAAAAACTTACATTAGTAGTAAATTGTCTATACGTAGTGATTATGTAGGTTCTCTCTGTATTGCAGCGAGTATAATTTTGTAGTTAGGAAATTACTTACTTACCTACATATCTCATAATGTCCGTAATTTTTCACACACGTTATAGTTTACACCCAATTTCACATCGAAAAATACACTATAGTTCACTTTACTTTTAGAAGAACCGGACAACTAAGTTTGGGTAAACAATAGGTCGGCCAGCGACATCGTAAAATTACAAACTAAATACCCACTTACAACATAAAATGAAGTCGAATAATTGTGTGGGTAGCCAAATGTGACATTTTTGCAAACTACCCACGGGCTATCAGTAAAAAACATTGCTATAATGTTGCTACATCATCATCATCACGCCTGTATTCCCCGAAGGGGTAGGCAGAGGTGCACTGCAGTGCGCCCACACTTCGCCTATGTATTTTGGTCCCAATGTAATAGGGGGCGAGCCTATTGCCATTATACCGGGCACACAGGTTTCCTCACGATGTTTTCCGTCACCGTTTCTTAGCAAGTGATAATCTCAGATGAAAATGAGATTCGCACATGGAACCCAGAGGTGCGAGCCGGGGATAGAACCTGCGCACTTTGATTGCAAAGCGTGCGTTCGACCACTCGGCTACCACTGCTTTTTTTTTTTTTTATAATGTTGCTATCGCAAAAATAGACAATAAAACACGATATCAAGCGTTGTGGTATTCCAAATAATTCCAATAACGTCGGGGTCACGATTTGTGACCCGAAACAAATTCCACACGTTCTTTCTTCGCGTAAATACTTACTTGGGGTATTTGGAACAATTGAAAGTATTTATTTGGTGAAATTGGCAGATAGTTTTAGGCTTTCCGCACACTGTGGGGTGACAACTCACGCGTAATTTGTTTTGCCATAGCAAAACGAATTGTATTGCCATATTTAAAAAGTTCATTCTACAACGAAATGATAGTGACAGCGCGGGCGAACTTTAACGCGTGAAGGCTTGGCTTTTACGACAGTAAATTTAATCTTTATGCATATTAGCACAGAGTTCGTTTTGGTATTAACAGATATGTTGTTTTATAAACCTGCCTAATAGGCATGTATATAGATATCCTGGCATTATATTTTAAAGCTTTTATGTATTCTCTTTACTTTTACACTCTACTACTCTTTAAATAGTAGGTATGGAACTATTTTTAGACGCGGTTTTATGATTTATGATCAACTAGCAGACCCGGCGAACTTCGTACCGCCTTAGAATTATTAGTGACATACGAAAGCAGCGCCACCTAAAATTATCAGTGTTTCTCTACTATATTATGCATGTATTATACATATAAACCTTCTTCTTGAATCATTCTATCGATTAAAACGCATCAAAATCCATTGTGTAGTTTTAAAGATTTAAGGAACAGCGGATAGCGACTTTGTTTTATACTATGTATTGATATTTCATTGAGACTGTATGTCCAATAAGATGATTAAAGTGGATCTACTTGTTGTACGATGCAGCGGTGATGGATATCGCGCGGCGGTAGTGTGCGTGGTGCTGGCGTGCGCGTTGGCGGCGAAGTCTGCGCCGGCGCAGCTCTGCTCCGGCGGCGCGGATGACGACCCGCGCGCGGCACGCTTCTGCCAGGCGCTCAACACCTTCCTAGAGTTGTACGCTGAAGCCTCCGGGGAACAGGTGCCTGAGTACCAAGGTATGTCTCTTCACCCAACAGTATTCTTCATCTAGGAGGCCTTTTGATGATCTTGTCATTTTAATTGACATTTAAAATAATTTTAATTCAGGATTGCCTCAAGATTGATATGCAATTGTCGAAGAAGAAGTATCTGCTCAGTATTAAGACAATTGAATTAGGACTTTATTGCTTCTTAGTTAATACCTACCAAGCCCAATTTTAAGAAGCATTTACAGATGGTAGCTACTTTCCAACCGAGCAGACGTTTCTAGCAGACGCAAGCTATCCGTTAGGTATGCCAAATTTTTTTAAGCTATTTGTATCTACCAGAATACCATCGGCGAATTGTGGAGAATACTTGTACTCCCCTGCCTACCTCTTCTGAAAGAATACGTGTGATTATGTACACGTTAAGCTGAAATGGGGCACATCATCTTTAAAATTTAGCCATAAAATAATAAAATCAAACCCAATGTTGGCAATTATTTCACATTATCAGCATTACTACTACTACATACATACATTAGTCTTCTAACATTACTACTACTACAGTCCTTTTAACGTCCTACTGCTGGGCACGGGCCTCCCCTCAATGCGAGGAGGATTCGGGCCATAGTCCACCACGCTGGCCCAGTGCGGGTCGCCAGGCTTCACACATCTATCGAAAACTAGTCAAGTTCCCTCAGACGTACAGGTTTCCTCACGATGTTTTCGTTCACCGTTTCATTCATAGCAAGTAATAATAGATAGATAGAAAACTCTTTATTGTTCCACCGCAAAAAGTATTGATATTACACACAGTTTACACAGAGTGTCACAATGGGCGGCTTTATCACTAAAAGCGATCTCTACCAGGCAACCTTAGGATGGAGTGGATCTAGGGAAATGATTAAGGCGGATGAAATAATCTCGGATGAAACTGAGATTCGCACATACATTCCAGAGGTGTGAGGCCGGGGTTGAACCTGCACACTTCGATTGCAAGGCATGCCTTCGACCACTCGGCTACCACTGCTATTATGCTATTAAAATAATATGTCGAAATGCAAGGAAATAAAGGTGTTGTTTGTCCCCTAGCTCTTGTCCGCGACTACCCCCAACTCCTGGACACTGGTATGAAGCGTCAGGATGTGGTGCACTCCTTCCTGCGCTTCGGCCGTCGGCGCTGACGCGTTCACCGGCAGCTCACGCGCAGCGCACACGCAACGACAACGCAACTAAAACGCAGCGACGAGGCTTAGATTATTTGCATTACCCTTATATATAAAACACTTTAATTTACGTTATTTCGTCCAAAATATTCAAGTTCCTTTATCGATAAGTGCCAAAATACTACGAATTCAAAAAAATAAATGCATTCGACCTGGAGACATCGACAACATCGGACGTCTCAACCTCTCTCTCTATATTTATTAGAATAGATTTAGACTTATTAAAATGAAATGTACTTATTGCTAAAAGTATTAATAGTGTTTAAGATGTAATTATCGATCTTATTGTTAACAATTTTGCGGCATTTCATTTGATAAGACTATTTAAATAATTATTATTTATGACGTTTTAAATAAATGAATTACGTATTTATGTCAAGTGTGTATATTATTTTACCACTTTTATTTATAATGTGTAGATATTTATTGTACTTGCTATCAAATACTTGACACTGGCTGTAATACCGCATAAGGGGCCGTCCATTGATCATGTGAGGCTCGTAAGGGAGGGAGGGGGATTAGCAAAAATCACGAAATTTCTAAACCGAATAGCGACGTGTAGTGTGACCTTGACTCGCCGTTGCCAGGTAACGTCCTTAATTTCAGAATAAAATTTGAATATACTTAAAACCTGTATTAAAAGATAATTAGTATGCCCAAAATGTTAAGATTCTTTGTTGGTAAGTACTAAAAGATACACGTGATTTTGGGTGGGGAGGGGGGCATGGTTAAAAATGCAAAAAAAATCACGTGATTAATGAACGGCCGTAACCGCAGGTGGAGCCATTCCTCATCTCATTCCATTAAAGCAAGTAGGTAGTCTAGCTAGTGGCTCCAGCGTAGTCCGCTCGGCTCATTGTACCGGATGGTTTTGGGTGGAATCGAACACACTAGTTTGGCAGCAAATTCCGAACATACCCTGTAGTTGTAGCATGAGTGCCAAGACTAGATCCATGTCACGGAATATGTTGATTAAGTATATCTCTTTCTCTCGTATGAAATAAGACAGAGAGCGAACTAGCCAATCCGTGACAAAGGATGAAATCTTGACATGCCAACACCACTGACCGAATTTATCCTGTTCCTTGTGTAACTGGGGCCGCACTATGTAGATGTATACATAGGAAATCTAGCAAATTAAAATTTAATCCGTCATAAAATTAGGATTAATTACCTTATCAAGACGCTGCAAAGCTGTTAAATCAATCTTTAATTACTTTGCAACTAATAGTTAGGTAATATTTTACGAGGTGCTTTACTATGGAATTTAAATACGATAGTAATCTCCTAAAGTTATAGCATTACAATGTGCATTGATTCAAAGTCTATGTTTTATTGAATCCACATATCGAGTGTTGAAAGGCTATTTGACTTAAACGACACTTTTGGGCGATTTTGGCTTATATACCTACATATTTGGAATCAGCTATTTTTTCTGCGTCCAATGAGTAGGTATGCTCACCTGTAAAGTTTATAAAAATGTCGCTTAAGTCATATAGCCAATCCTCCCTCGATATAGATAGGTACGGAAGTTAAAAAATCCAAAAAATAGTCAAAAAAGAGTTTAAGTTTTATATATACGTAGTTGTATACCTACCTACCAAACGGTTCCCAAAGGAGGCCTTTTCAATCAACAAAAGAGATCCCATCGAAAAATAAAACCAAATAGCATTTTTATTTTAGTCCCAAGTCCCAGTGGCAACGATCGGGAAAAAAATCCCACTCGTCCCCAGTGGGAACGACGAGGTGGGGACGATCGGGAATACACGGGTTACCATCCCACTTGTCCCATGTGTAATACATTATCAAACTTCAAGCTGCCATATCTCAAATTGATGTGGATCGGATCCTTTTTTAGGGTTCCGTGCCCAAAGGGTAAAACGGCAACCATATTACTAAGACTTCGCTGTCCGTCCGTCCATCTGTCACCAGGCTGTATCTCACAAACCGTGATAGTTAGAGAGTTGAATTTTTCACTGATGATGTATTTCTGTTGCCGCTATAACAACAAATACTAAAAAACAGAATAAATATTTAAGGGGGCTCCCATACAACTAACGTGATTTTTTTGCTCGTTTTTATAGATAATGGTACGGAAACCTTCGAGCACGAGTCGGACTCGCACTTGGCCGGTTTTTGTTTAATTACGTCCAATTGTACATAATAAATGAACTTGTAAATAATTGTTAATAGTGGTTATGGAAACCTGCACGTCTGAGGGAGCTTGACTTGTTCTCGATAGATGTGCGA
Organism: Ptilodon capucinus; assembly: GCA_914767695.1. Classification (NCBI taxonomy): domain Eukaryota; kingdom Metazoa; phylum Arthropoda; class Insecta; order Lepidoptera; family Notodontidae; genus Ptilodon; species Ptilodon capucinus. Next base: position 1,323,018 of record OU611828.1, read on the forward strand.
ATTCTGCCAACCCGCACCGGGCCAGCGTGGTAGACTATGGCCTGAAACCCGCTCGCATTGAAGGGAGGCCCGTGCCCAGTAGTGGGACGTCATATGAGTGGTGCTCGTAGTGGTTATGGAAATTAAAGTTTAGGTTTTTATGATTTAATTGTACGGTAAATTAAACTCATCAATCAAATATGTGACTCCATATATTCTGATCTATATAACACACATTGTAAACATACATAAAATACAAACATCCAAATGACTATTACAAAAATTCGCTAAATTCACACTAAGACATCGAAATATTAATAAATTTCATAGTATTCATTTCTTATAATACCTACCTACTAGGCATAATGTCTACAACATAATGTATCATTGAATTAAATCAACGATACAATCATCCAAAGAGTTTAAGAAAACATCAGAGTGTAAAAGTGAGCGGTACCTTCGCACCGGCCGCCAGAAACGACTGTAGATATGGAGGAGATAGCATTTCGAGCCCGAGCTGCGGTAATTTTTTCTAGTTTGTCTGACTCCGCCATTGTTGTTTTCCCATATAGTTGCCGTATACCACAGGTACATGAGATAACAACACTGGCGGAATAATCGCCGCAGAGCTATACGAAGAGTGGAGTCGTTATGGGTACTCTAGATACTCTATGACTGTATAACATTAGTGTCAAAACGTCAAATAACGCGGATTGCAACGAATTGATACCAGAAAGTATTTATATAAGAAATCCAATACTATGTATTATATATACCTAATCTTTAGAAATAAGATAAAGCGAGGTATTTATAAATTAGGCTGCAAGTCACAGACGTATAAAGAGTAGCAGACTAAACATAAGATGGAAAGTGAAGCAAAAAAAACCAGACTAACTAAAAATCTGTACAGTATTTTGTAATCAGTCCTGGATTAGCCTACAATCTATTTAAGCAATTGCTTAGGGCATCCCGTCTAGGGCTGTACCAAAGACGACCGAGAAAAAAAAACGAGCACACGAAAGTTAAAGCAAATTCAAAATCTGAGGACAACATGTGAAATCATGTTGTGCCGACCCCACCTAGCATGGGATAAGGGCAGAAGGAACAACACATCCATATTCTACCTACGATACGTATTCACATTTTTTTTTCAATTAATTCTTTGTAGTTGACTAAAGGATAGGGGGGGCGACAGGGGAAGTTTGCTTAGGGCATGAAGTTACGTTGATCTAGCACTGTTTGTAATGTGCTCAAGAGACAACAATAAAATGGCCTAGTTATGAGCACCTGAGCACCTTGGCGCGGCAACTCTTTTCATTGGAAAACACTTGAAATTACTTTATGAATTTAATTGAAAAAGGTGAAGAAGCTGTTGGAAGAAAAATGTATCCACTTTGCTTTATTGGTCTATGGTAATTAGTTAATTTCGTTCCAAACTTTTGTCTGACCCTGTAGCATGAGCGCGTAGACATGTTTTATCTCTTTCAACTGTCAGATTTGTCGAGAAAATGACGTCACACCGAGCCATGTCCAGTTCAAAAAGCTCGAAGTGACGTCATTTTCTCGACAAATCTAACAGTTGAAAGAAACAAAACTTATGTCTACACGCTCATGTTAAGGGTGCTGGTTACTCTTTATGTCCATGCTATGAGTACCTACATTAAAAAGTAATAGCTGAGGAGTTTTTATAGCACCATACAAATACCACCAACATTCACAGTAGTTTTATTTACAAAATATTAAAAAAAAAAACTTACTTAGTAGTACTCGTGTCAATAAGAGTTAGAACACGCATATTCCTAAGATCAACTAGTTATTATATCTAAGAGGGAGCTTTTGGTAACATTTGACAATTTCACTCGACCGGTTCTGTGTGTGACTTTGACGTCTACGTAGGTGGATTGGGTCAGTTACGAAGGTGACCGTTCTAAGTTCTAACCACTGGGCAAGTGGAAGTTTACATAATTTTACAGGCATCCCAAATGGAAAATGATTTATGTTTTGTGTGAAATTTGCATAAAGGGTGTGTCAGAAGTGCGATATAATACTTTGGGCTGTAGCTCATATGTTGATTCTTAGTGAAGACAGTTTATACCTAACTATCATAGTTTCTGAGTTATAGACCTTTGAATATTTGTCACAGGTATCGTGTCCAGGGGCCCGATTTTCCTTTGATAGACATCAATCTCTATTAGAGATATGTCGAAACAAAACCTCAAATTGGTCGTATTTTTTCGACATATCTCTAATAGAGATTGATGTAGAGATGATGTCTATCAAACGAAAATCGGGCCCCTGGCCTTTGGGTACATCTATAACCCCCATTCAGCAGTATAAACTACACGTATGAGGGGCGGCTACCAATATTCACAGAACTACCAATACGCAAATTTTACACAGGACTCGAGATATTACAAGTTAAAGAAGAAAAGTGGAAAAATCATGGTAAAATTTCGATTTTAAAAAATCTACCTACCATTCACTTGTTTACCCGATACTGATGCAAACGTCAAAGTATTATTTTGGACTTCTGAAACACCCTGTATTATCATATTAGCGCGAGATAATTTGCTAGTTTAAAAAAAAGTATTCTATATCAATGAACATAAATATTAAATTTGTATGTTAAAAGTACGCGAATAAGTTTCCTCGCGTCACCGAAGTCATTTCATTGAAAAAGTATTATTAGTATTAACGGGTCGAAGAGTAGATATTGAACTTTATGTACTTACAACGATTGGAAACCGACCATTAAAATCGTCTCAATGGGACAGCTATACTCAACCTGCCGTCCGCTGGTTTTTTGTGGTTGGCCCGTCTGTTGTTACTTCATTTAAAACATTTTGAAACCATTTCTTACACCTAAATACAGTGTAAACTCTTTATACCGACACTGAAGGGACTGTGCATTTTATGGCGTTAGAGAGTTGTCGTTAAATGGAGGGAAGAAAAATATGAATTGGAAAAATAAAAAGTTTATTTCAGACTATAGTTAGTAGTTATGTACGAGGGGGCGCTGCTGTGCTCGCGATCACAACAGCTCCGTGTTTAAAATTGATATTTAATTAGTTTTCTTACGAAATCAGTGGCGAAACAGTGATAAAAATGTAAATAGTGAACAAATACTTAAAGTAACATAAAATATAAGTGCAAAAATAACATTTACTGGAAGAAATAAGAAAACCAAAATCAACTGTGAAACCAGTCTCAAGTTACTTTTTGGATACGACTAACAAAGAAAAGCAAAAGATAGCAGTGATAGTTTGGCAACAAAATTCAATTGACAGTGATCCTCAATATAACAAGATAAGTATCTTGCTTTTTCTACTATTTTCTTTTCTAAATACTTAACCTAAAAATTTGAAAACCTTTTGCAAGAATTGCAAGTCACAAACCTGGAACATAATAATGTATAGCGCCATCTAATGACGACAGACCGAACTAAATGAAAAAACCATAATAAAACCCGATGATCACTGAATACCCAATACAACAACACATTATTACAAAATAAGGAAAAGTTTTCAAGACCATCCGTTAGAGGGCACTAGCAACATCACATAATATTAATTTTATACCTAAAAAAATCATTTCTAATAAAAATACGATGGAAGAACTCACGGCTATGATTAAAAATCTACAAAGAAAATTTGACGAACAAACAAACGAGATACGTGACATGAAACAAAGCATACCGCAAATTATAAACAATAATATTGACACCAAATTCGCAAACTTAGAACTAAAATATGACACACTCGAGAACAAAATAGAAGATCAGAGCCGGCGTATAAAACAGCTAGAACGAACAATTAGAAAGAAGAATTTAATATTTTTTGGAATTGAAGAAAGGGAAAATAACTACTATGACCTACAACAAATTGTATTAGAGATTATTAATAAAACGATTCAAATACACTGTCATAAGGAGAACATAGAGGAAGTGAGACGTCTGGGGAAAAAACTCGACAACAAAATTAGACCTATACTTATAACCCTAACTACAATGGGAATGAAGATCGAGATCCAAAAAAATAAAAAGAAACTAGATAATACACCATATTACATTAAAGAAGATTTCCCACCTGATGTATTAGAAGAACGCAGAAAACTGAACCCACAACTAATGGAAGAAAGAAACAAAGGAAAAAAAGCATTTCTTAAATACGATAAAATTATTGTAATTCCGAAAGACACCCAAATGGATCAATATCATGAAACACCTGCCCATCAACAAAATAAAAGAAACTTATCCACATCTCCAGAATTGATTGAAAAAAACCCCAACGCAAATAGAAGCTACCCGAAGAAACCATTTAAGAAGCAAAACACAACTATCACCCATTTTATGACAAAAAATCCAAATCTAAATAAAGATAGCTCTACAAACCCGAGAACCAATTTCTCTTCTTCTACAAATATTAACAAGACATCATACCAACAAAATAATACAAATGATAAATACTGACAGAAAGCGACCTCTCTACATAAACCCCCACCACGGCCGGTCACCGCGGGGGTAAAGGACCACAACCCTCCAAACCAAGCACTTTACATCTGCACATATAACGCAAGATCTCTGCTATCAACTGAAAGACTAATAGACTTCAAACACGCGATTTCAAAAATCAAATACGACATTATTGGGCTTGCCGAAGTAAGAAGATTAGGATACAATATTACTGAAGATGAAGAACATATTCTCTGTTACTTCGGTGAAACTAAAGGGAAACACGGAGTAGGTTTCCTCATCAAAAAGAATCTTAAATCAAATATTGAAAGCTTCATTGGAATTTCAGAAAGAATATGTGTATTAAACCTCAAGTTTGACAAATCGACGCTCTCAATAGTCCAAGTCTATGCACCTACCATAGATGCTAGTGAACCCGAAATTGAATACTTCTATAATCAACTGCAACAAACACTGAAACAATGCAATAAACGCCTTATGATTATAGGAGACTTCAACGCCCGAGTTGGACAGCGCCAAATGGGTGAAGAAAGAATACTTGGTAATTATTGTTATGGCAAAAGGGACAAAAGAGGTGAAATATTACTCCAATTTTGTTGGGAAAATAACCTTTCTATAGGAAATAGCCAATTTAAAAAAGATAACAAAACTATGTGGACTTGGCTCTCGCCAAAGAAAACAAAAAGTCAGATAGACTACATATTAACTAATCATAAAGAAAATTTGAATAATTTCGAAATAATTAGTAATCTATCTTTTCCGAGCGATCACAGACTTTTAAGAAGTACTATATCCATATCAAAAATCAGCAAGAATAGAACAAATTATAAAAAAGAAAACGCCAGACTGAACTCATTCAGAGAAGAGGGACAGTATCGCGAACTTTTAAAAAATAATATGAATACAACAACATTTGAAGACAAAGAAGATATTGAAGCCTACAATAACAAACTGAAACATTTAATAACCCAAAGTCTTAATAATGTCAAAAGCGAAAAATCAAGAAAACGTAATATTATCACAGAACATATAAAAAACCTAATAGCAAGAAGAAAAGAACTAACGACAAAAAAACACCTAACATTCGATGAAAAAAAGGAACGTAGTTACTTATATAAGAATATACACAAACTTATAAGCAAAGAACAATTAGAACACAAAATACAAATAATAGAAAAGCACTTAAAAAGATCAGGAAGCCTGAAAAAAGGCATCAAGGAGCATAACACAGCCAAACAATGGATTCCATGTTTAAAAGACAACACTACTAACATCAAATCCTTTTCTAGAAAAAAAATAATAGAAACAGCAACAGATTACTATAAAAACCTTTACTTAGCACAATACAAAGATAGCGAAACTATTATAGACTTTAATACAGTATCTACCACTCTCGACAGATTTTCTACTCTGGAAATTATTAAACAAATTGACAACTTAAAAACTGATAAAAGTAGTGGTCCTGATAATATCCCAAGTGAAGCTCTAAAAACAGGCAAAACCTTACTTGCACCACTTCTTACAACTCTGTTCAATAAGATCTTAAAAGTCAGGAAAATACCTAAAGAATGGGCGGAATCAGATATAATCCTCATTTATAAAAAAGGAAACCCAGCAGATATTAGCAACTACAGACCAATCAGCATACAACCAAGCATATATAAACTATTTGCCTCTTGCCTGGATGCACGCCTCGCATCATACACTGAGAAATATCAACCACCAGAGCAAGCAGGTTTTAGAAAACATTTTTCAACTATAGACCATATACACACCTTAGATCTAATTATAGAAAAATATGAAGAGAGAAATAACCCTTTATTCCTGGCTTTTATTGATTACACAAAAGCTTTCGATTCCATATCCCATAATAGCATGTGGAAAGCTCTACACGAATGCAATATACCTTTAGAAACCATAGATCTCATAAAAGATATATATAACAAAAGTGTAAGTCGAGTCAAAATGGAGAAAAGAGGATCCGAGATAAATATACAACGAGGAGTTCGACAGGGAGACCCTTTATCACCAAGAATATTCACAACAGTTCTACAAAGCATTATGAAAAATCTAAACTGGCATCGTAAGGGCATAAACATAAGAGGAGAGTATCTAAATAACCTTAGGTTTGCGGATGATATTGTAATTTTCTCAGAAACAGCACTACAACTAGAGGAAATGATCAACGAACTACACACAGTAAGCAGCCACATTGGTCTGGAACTAAACAGTACAAAAACAAAGATCATGACTAACAGTACAAAAATACCAATGAAAGTCAACAATATCATACTACAATATGTAGATAACTATATCTATCTAGGCAAACTGATATCCTTTTCCAAGTCGAAACACCATGATGAATTAAATAGACGAATAAACCTTACTTGGAATAAATTCTGGAGCAATAAAGACATACTCAAATCAAAAATGCCGATAAAACTAAAGAAAAAGGTTTTAGACACCTGCATACTACCATGCCTTTCTTACGCTTCACAAACCTGGATATTCAACAAATACACTGAGAAAAAAATACAAACATGTCAAAGAGCGATGGAACGAAGTATCCTTAACCTTAAAAGAAAAGACAGAATCCGAAACACTGAAATAAGGAAAACAACAAATGTAATAGATGCTTTAGTTTATTGCAAAAAACTAAAATGGAAGTGGGCTGGACACATTGCACGTATGAACGATGACAAATGGACTAAAAAAATAACAACCTGGTCAGGACCACTCACTAGACGACCCAGAGGAAGACCAAAGGAAAGATGGATTGACGAGATAAACAAGATAACTGAAAATGACTGGCTTACACAGGCGACAGATAGAGAAACTTGGAAAAAATTGGAGGAGGCCTTTACTCGTTGAGAGGTCCATAATATATAATGCTAAAGTTATTCACAAAAAAATTCATGCTTTATTTGTCTTTTTTATGTCCAATTTTATTATTATTTTATATTTTATTAATCATGAAAATTATTGTTGACATCATTTGAATTGTAATTATATGTATTATGGAAATAAAGAGGCTTAATAATAATAATAATGTACATAAAGAAACAATCTTATTTGAACGCTATTGCGTATAGTCTGTTATTTTTGTCTGACGTTATTTGCACCAGTAATTTTGCTGTATTTTTTTACTTATTTTATTAATATCTTGCGATATTGAGCCATCCTGGTGATCAAAATTGAAAAATTGTTGTCGTTATTATGAGTGGGTGTAATATAGTGTATCATTGTATGTAACTTGAATTAACCAACTGCTTGTGACCACGGACACTGCAACCTGTTTGAAACGTCAGGAAATGAGAAAATAATGTTAAATTATACGCAATTAATCCTTTCATAGTTCTACTTCTTTTTTTGCGAAATGAGTGATATGGTGAAATTTTAATCGAATAAGATGAGCAATGGCTACACCTACGATTAGCGGTATTGATGGCAATGTCGAGTAATTAATAGCAAGGACAAATTCAATAAATACACATCTATATGAATATTATAAAGAGGAAAGATTTGTAATTTATTATGTAACTTCAAAACTACTGGACCGATTTCAAAAAAAAAATTGCCGTTAGAAAGTTACAGTATCACTGAGTAACATAAGCTATATTTATTTACCCAAAAATGTTTAAAATGAAATTTATACCCGTGCGAGGCCGGGAAGGGCCGCTAGTTATAAATAAAAATGAATGATGACAGTGATAAAGATGGCGGACGAATCCTCCGTTCATAGTTGTTTATTAATTCGATTTGTAACAATCGCGAAAACATAAGAAATCCGCGACACCAGAGTCGTGTTTTCCCCTATGAAAAAGAGATTGAGTACCACTGCAATGGAAGGTACCAAGCATAATAAAGTGACGAAATTGGTTCATCCGTTCCGCTATCTTCAGAAAGGCGTCAAACACCCCGCATTGTATGCACAAACGTTGAATGAGTTAAAATCAACAAATAATTTAAAGCATTGTTAACCCATTGGCTGTATAACAGATGACCACGCCCTGCACACACTGACGCGAGAGAATTTATTTGTTTTTTGCTGTAAAATTTATTCTGTGAAGACATATACTAATAAAACTAACTACAGCCCTTTTTAACGTCCCACTGCTGGGCACGGGCCTCCCCTCAATGCGAGGGGGATTCAGGCCTTTGTCCACCACGCTGGCCCAGTGCGGGTTGGCAGACTTCACACAACCAACCCTGGAGGAGGGCGGTGGCGGGTTTGGTCCCCGCCACTGTAAGCACCATGTCCGAGCGATTCCCTCCCCTCCAGACGGGCTCTTATAGGAGCGTGGCACAGGAGGGGCACCGGCACGCGTTCCGATGGAGATCCCGGAGCTCCTCTTCCGTGCTGAAGGCGACCACGAGGTGGTTTTAGTGGTAAGACCACATACCCTGGTCGTCTCCCCAAGGAAGACCAGGACGATCCTACAAAGGATTTCCACCCCGCCAAAAAAAACAAAGGTTCAAAACAAAAATCAAGATGTGTAGCGTGTATTGCCTTACTAACGTATCATTATCTTATCATTATTATTAAAATCAGCTCTAAAGGCATCACACTGGAGCTACATGTACCTGTGTATTTGAAATATGTTTTGGCTATTTAAAAAAATGATAAGTGCACTGAGTTTCTTGCCGGATCTTCCCAGTTGAGGTCGCGTTAAGATTCGGTAGTAGTATAGTAGTAGGTACATATACATATATATGTATATATATAAGAAAAAAATAATGTGAACATGACAATTTGTAAGTGCCCCCATGGGCCTATAAATAAATGATTTGACTTTGACTTAAATACAGTTCGTATTAGTATGTATTAGCAAAACATTTAGTCGCACCAGTGGGTGCAAGTCTATGGTCTAAAGGTATCACTTAGCGACTGAGACGACTTGATACTCAGACAAATCAACGTATGAACTGATACTATCTAAAATGGATTACTGTGAGCGATTCATCTCAGCAACATTTATTTAGTACCTGAATTTTTAATATACATTATATATACGCTGATGAAACGAAATTGTGCGATGGCGCATAAGTGTCGACTTTTACGAAAATTAACGAAAAAAAGTGTTAACTACTAAAACTAGCCTGAAATAAGTTTTTCTAATTCTGATTTTTCTTCTCTCCATTTAACGACAACTCTTTATAACGCCATTAAATGCACAGTCCCTTCAGTGTCGTTATATAGAGTTTACACTGTAATTTGAATATCGAATTGCTCAGTGGTAATTTTAGAACAACCGGCCTTTCATAGACTCATAGCAATAATAGACAATTGTTGATTAATTACTACTACGGAAATAACATGTATACTTTTATTTCATTCATTTTGACGACACCTTCGTCTAGTGCAGTGGTTCCCAAACTTATTTTGTACATTGCCCACTTTGAGAATAAATTATTTTTTAGCGCCCCCATTTTTCACCTACTTAAAAACAACTATAACGTCAAATTAAATTAATAGATTATTGTGAGCTATGTTAGAGGAGATTAATCATTCATTCTAAACGAGACTTTTACTATGGCCCGCAAGAGTTAACTTGAGATCTTAGCGCAGTAGGTAGTGCTCAACGGCGCTGAGGTCTCCCCCAAAGTATCTAAACGCCCCCATTTTTTTCTGGGTCTCTTACCCCCTTTAGGCCTGCAGCGCCCACAATCGGGATTTATCGCCCACTTTGGGAAAGGATGGTCTAGAGGTTCAAGTGTAGGCTTGAACTTGATTCCCACCAGTTAGTTTCGGGTTCCATTCCCGTCAGCGGCAATGCCCGGTAATGGCCTTTTCATAATTTGCCCTAGGGGGCAATTATCGCGAGATCGACAACATCTCTAATTCGATATATAGAATAGAATAGAAAACTCTTTATTGTACACCAATAGTTACATGGATATTACACAAAATATATTGACAAAACCAGGATCAAATAGTAGTGTACATTGGGCGGTCTTATCGCAAGCTGCGATCTCTTCCAGACAAAACGAAAAAATGTCGAAACAAAACGATAACATACGACCAAGTTGTCGTTTTGTTTGGACATATTACGTTGAATTAGAGTAATGTCGAATTTGCGAGAATTGGGTCCCTGGTCTGTATGTACCTGGGATCGTCCCGTAGTTCATCCTACGGTACCCATATTACAAGATTTGCTTAGTTTGGGATCATACGATGAATATATGTTTGGCGATAGTTATTTGTGTTTGAGTTGCAATCTTTTCAAGAGACTTAACGAAAAGAAGTATATAATATAGTGGCCTTATCACGTTTTAGTTCAAATTAATTAATATTATACAACGTTAGAACTTACATAATATAATAGAGAGTATATGTTTTTTTGGCAAGAAAACAAGATGGAAAGTTAACAAAAAATATCCTTAATTTTAGGTAACCTTTGTACAGGGTGTTTCAGAGGTCCGAAATAATACTTGGTCGTTAGCACGAGTATCGGATATACAAGAAATTGTATATATATATATATTTTAATTTTTTTTCTTCGTCAATTTCATAAACGTTAAATAGGACTCAAAGTCCTATGCAAAATTTTCAAGTTCTGTTTTGAGAATATTAGTTGTCGCCTCTCGTTGAGAAATTTGGACTGTTGAATGGACTTCTGGGTTACCTATGACAAATATTCAAAGGTATGTAACTCAAAAACTATGATACTTAGATAATAGTCTACTTTCACTATTCATCTACATCAGCCACGGTATATGTACCTAAAATTATTATTTCAGACTTCTGATACACCTTGTATAGAGTATATACTAATTAGCTTCATATATCTCACATAATCATTCAATAGTTTAAGCCAGCCGCACGCCGGGGCGAAACACCAAAACGAACTCTGTGTCAAACGTATAAAGATTGAAATTTCTTTTGTAAAAGTTCCGTCCATAAGCGTAAAAATTTGCTCGCGCTGTTGGTGTCAATTCGTTATAGAATGGAGTTTTTGGCAAAGTCAATAGAGTCGGTTTTGGTACAGCAAAAAAAAATTGTTGACGCCCTTGTGTGCGGAGGCTTTAACCTGTAAGTACGTTTATAATACAGGTTCATAATAAGTTATTCCTTTACCAACTAAACTAGAAACTCATAAATTAATAACTAAATAACACAGAGAACACGTTTATAATTATGTTAAACAGTCTGACTTAATGTTAATAAAAAAACTGTATTTTAGCCATGAACGTATAAAGGTCGGATGGACTCTCGCCGAACAATAAGTGAAGCACGATCTCGTTTTTTCAAAGTAAGTCGATCGCCACCTCGTCACGCGGGACTCTCAATTCACGTATACATAGATTGGATGCTTCACTTTCAACTAAGGATGTGAAAAAATTATCGATTTTTATATTAATCGATTATCTTTTTCTTATAATCGATTCTCTAAATATTAAAAATCTATTTATTTTAAAGAGCGAAAAATCGATTATTTAGAAAGCGATTTTTTACTCTCCAAGTCACATCCCTACTTTCAACGTGAGCGATACGGAGTCTTCCCTTATTATGCGTTCATGATTAAGAGCTGTGTCGACGACGAACGGGCATAATGTTAGAAACATACTTAGGCCGATAAATAGAGACTCTACTAGACAACTCATCCATTCGGCATCATTCCATCAATTTTATCAATATGTCATGTTATTTAATATGTTAAGTGGTAATCTAGTTGGTTAAATGTACACCTTGAACGCAAAGGGTGCAGATTCAAGTCCCGAGCTGGCACCTCTGACATTTTTAGATTACATTCGCAAATGTATTATCAATAATGATTACCACTCGCTGAACGGTGAAGGTAAACATCGCGAGGAAACCTGCACGTCTATAGAAAGGCGTGTGAAGTTCACCAACCCGCACTGAGCCGCGTGGTGGACTATTGCCGAAATCTTTCTCGTATTGATGGGGAATGTGCCCGGTAAAATGGCAACATGATCGCCCTTTATGAAATTGGGACCAAAATACATCGTCGAGAGTGCCTGCACTGTAGTGCACCTTTGCCTACCCCTTCGGGGAATACAGGAATGATGATTGGTATATTTTTTTATTATTTAATATGTTATGTGCACCACATCGCCGCCAACCGACAGAAGACATTGACCCTGAAATAAAAACGCAACTACAGAATCTGGGGATTTATAAAACGAAAAATCGGTGCCATTCAAGTGTGTCCCTAATGCAGCGGGCTCAGCATAACTGCGTAGATTGTGTCTCTCTCAACTGTCAGATTTGTTGAGCAAATGACGTCTTGCTGATTTAGTTTCAAGGTAGAAGAATGGTACCTACTCTAAATGAATATATATACCTTGAAAATACGTCAGCAAGACGTCATTTAATCGACAAATATGACAGTTGAGAGATACACAGTTTATGTCTACGCAGTTATGCTGACATATATGTATATGAGCGTTGCCAGACGTCCCGATTTTGGCGGGACGTCCCGATTTTCAAATCAAAATTAAATGTCCCGCGCGGGACAGGCTCAGTCCCGCTTTTCGGAGATAACTCAACCATGCACGCAGTGTGCTGAGGAAGCGTGGGTGGGTGGCACAGACAGTTTATTTTGAAGACGAATAAGACTCAACTATTTAACGATAGGGTAAATCTGATTTAAAATATTATATTTTTATTGAAATACATTTTCTATGGCAATTTTTTCTATCTATTGTCACGTAAACGTAATTTTAATTCAACTAAAAAGATAAATATTTGAAAATTTCTGATTATATACTTTTTTTTTACTATGTCTCGCTTTCGACGAAAGAATGCCGCGGTTTTCACTAAAAGAGTTCCGAAATCCCGACTTTGCAAAAACTGGCAACGCTGACCACGACCACTCCGCCAGGAGTGTACGACTAAGAAGAATAATAATATAGGCGTTGCTTAGTTTGGGTTCATACGATGAGTATGTGTTCTCTGGTGTTATGAGTATGTGTTACCTGATTCTTATGTGCGTTGTCTTGTAACATAAGCTGTGTTATATAGAAGGATGTGAGCGCGTTGCCGCCCAATGCCGCCGTGTACGCCCTTACTATTGCCAGCACCTGTTCCAAATAAACACAATAATCAGCACTACAGACTGATACAGAAATATTTAAATAAATATTTAAGGTTTAACTATCTTTTTTTTTACTGTGACTGTGCTATATACAGGGTGTATCAGAAGTCCGAAATAATACTTGGACGCTAGCATCAGTATCGTGTATACAACCGAATGGTATGAAAATTTTATTGAAATTCGACCATGTTTTTCCAACTTTTTTTTCGTCGTCAATTTCTATAACTCGTAATATCTCGAGTCCTATGTAAAATTTGCATGTTCTGTTTTGTGAATATTGGTAGCCGCCCCTCATAAGTGTAGTTTACACTGTTGAGTATGGTAATGGATGTACCCAAAGGCCAGAACACGATACCTGTGACAAATATTCAAAGGTCTGTAACTCAGAAACTATGATAGTTAGGTATAAACTGTCTTCACTAAGCATCCACATATGAGCTGCCGTATATGTACCTAAAGTATTATTTCGGACTTCTGAAACAACCTGTATAACGGTGAAGGAAAACATCGTGAGGAAACCTGAGGGAACTTGACTAGTTCTCGTTAGATGTGTGAAGTCTGCCAACCCGCACTGGGCCAGCGTGGTGGACTATGGCCCGAATCCCCCTCGCATTGAGGGGAGGTCCGTGCCCAGCAGTGGGACGTTAAAAGGGCTGTAGTAGTAGTACTATATGCAGTCTGCCACTGACCTTCTGACATAATCAGAAACTTTGCTTTGTTTGTTTGTGTTTAAAATTTTTGGATTTTTAATTTGTTGAATTTTTATTATGTTTGTTAATTTATATATGGATGATTTATGTGTTACTTATAAGTTACAACCAACCATCCATCCAGCCATCTTATTAAAACATAGTTACTATGCATTGACAGCGAGTTTACAAACCACTTAATAAAGGTTTGTATTTTTCATAAATTTCGAGGTAGCGCTTTTATAGTAGTCCGTCGGGTTGATTTTCAGAAATAGTTTATTTATTTATTTATTTGTGACAATGCGGTTAGTGATAGTACGGTCAGCGACACTACTGTTGGTCACACTGATACAAGCGCGCCTGCTGTTGGCATTACTATTAGCACCACCACTATTGGCGATACGAGTGTTAGCAAAACTGCCGTTAGCGTCACTGTTATTAGCACAACTACAATTGTCGATAAGACTGTTACCACACTTTTGATACTGATATGGATGTTAGCGGCAATGCTATTGGCATTACTGCCATTGATATTATAGTTTGAGCGTAACCGCTGTACCGAGACTGGCTCGGCGGGTGACGGGAGGGAAAGAGACGGACTGAAGGGAAGGAAAGGGAGGGACGGGAGGTGGTGTGTGTTGGCAGGAGGGCAGTACCTCGCAGGTGAAGGTGTGCAGGAACCCGCTGAGCCCGCCCAGCTCGCGCACGGCGGTGGTCTCGCGCACGAACAGCAGCCGCAGCGCGCACAGCCGCCGCGCCACGCGCGCGCCCATCACCTGGCTCAGCGACGTCAGCGACACCGCAGTTTGGACCTAACCACCATACCAATAAGCTATATTTCATCTGTTAGCATCAAATTAAAAAAGTAAACATATTGCCGACCTCCTTACGACTACTATTTTTATTGATGTCAAATATAGGGTAGTTATAGTTTGCATACAACAGAATCGATATCATTGTGTGTGCTCATATGAAACTTCAAATTTAAAGATCTATAACAATCCATTTACTGTGGCGTTGTCGAACACTTATAGTACTGAAAAATCGCAATTGTAGACGATATTTTTCTTGTGATAGTAAAAATGCGTAATAACATTTAAGACTGGAATATACCAAGAGGAATATTTAACTCAAATATTGTTTTTAACTATAACATCGATTGCGTTTTGTATTTATTTATCGATAATAAATCTGTGCAATTACATAACAAATAGATTTCAAATCGCTATGTAGTGCGGGAACGCGGTTAGCCTGCTGGAAACATTCGGTCTCGACGCTATGTGGAAGGCATTCCTTTGTACATAATTTGATTTCATTTTGTCTAACATTATATCTTTATTAAATGATTTTCTTATGACCACGTATATGGTCGACTGATGTCATCCTCGACCTCCACCTCATGGTGGAGAGATGATTTCAACACCCTTGGGGACACCGTGACAATTGGTGACAATTGGTCATATTTTCTCGTTTTGTTTCGCCAAATGTCAAATTAGAGATTATGTCGAACTTACGATAATTACTCCCCAAGACCGAAAAGTGTGGAGAAGTAAGAGGGAGGTTTTTTTCCCAAGAATGAGATACAAAATGTATATAACCTGTCCATTGGTGCAGGTCTTGTCGTCGGTGGCGTCGTGCGGCTGCGCGGAGAGCAGCTGGTCTTCATCTAGCTGGAAGATATCATCATCAGCGTCACCCGAGCTCGCTGCGCGCTCCGCCCCGCCCGCCCCGCCCGCCCTGCCCGCCTCCAGCAGAGGAACTGCCGCGCCCGACACTATCAGCTGGATCTCATCCTGCGACAATACAGGATGCATCAGAAATCCAAAATAATACTTTGGCACATAAACGGTAGCTCATATGTAAATGCTTGGAGAAGACAGATTATACCTAACTATCATAGTTTCTGAGTTATAGACCTTTGAATATCTGACACTAGTATCGTGTTCTGGCCTTTGGATACATTCTAAACCTAATTCAGCAGTGTAAACTGAAGTTATGTGAGTCGGCTACGAATATTTACAAAACAAAACGTACAGATTTACATAGGACTCGATATATACCAGTTATAGAAATTACAATTTCGATCAAATAGTTCTACCATTGGTCGAATCGAGTGGTCGAACGCACGCCTTGCAAATCAAAGTGTGCAGGTTCAAACCCCGGCTCGCACCTCTGAGATTTATGTGCGAAACTCATTTTCATCCGAGATTATCACTTGCTATGAAACGGTGAAGGAAAACATCGTGAGGAAACCTGCACGTCTGAGGGAACTTGTCTTGTTCTCGATAGATGTGTGAAGTCTGCCAACCCACACTGGGCCAGCGTGGTAGACTATGGCCTGAATCCCCCTCAATTTCAAAATTGAGGGGAGGCCCGTGTCCAGCAGTGGGACGTTAAAAGGGCTGTAGTAGTAGTAGTAATAGTTCTACCATTCAGTTGTATACCCGATTATGATGCTAACGCGCATTACATCGGTCTTCTGAAACATCCAGTATAAGAGCATACACTCTTATTTTATACTCAAGGGAAAACTAAATGTAATGAAATTCTGACAATTTTAAAAAAAATACTAGCCCACTGGGTTTCTTGCCAGATCTTTTTGGTAGAGGTCGCGCTTTAATCCAGTAATAGCATATGACTTATCCTCTTAAATTTATTTCAAATAACCTCTTTATGTGGGTTATCATATGAAATTATGGTTTGGGTATGCAGACATTTAAAATACGTGATCTGTTCGTCGCTCATCCGCCGTTGTCTCGACATCGCCCTGTTCCAACACCACCTTGCTTCGATGCCTTCCTGCTCCGACACCGCCCTGCTTCGGCACTAACCTGCCCCAACACCAGCCTGCCCTGATTCCATCCGACACCACCCTGCCATACAGTAGTGGCTCACCTCGGGCAGCTCCAGCTGGAACCTGGGCGCGACGAGAGCGCAGGGTTGCAGGCGGCGCAGCTTGTAGGCGATGCTGGCCAGCGCGCGCCGCACGTGCCGCCCTGGCTCGACACCACCCTGCCATACAGTAGTGACTCACCTCGGGCAGCTCCAGCTGGAACCTGGGCGCGACGAGAGCGCAGGGTTGCAGGCGGCGCAGCTTGTAGGCGATGCTGGCCAGCGCGCGCCGCACGTGCCGCCCTGGCTCGACACCACCCTGCCATACAGTAGTGACTCACCTCGGGCAGCTCCAGCTGGAACCTGGGCGCGACGAGAGCGCAGGGTTGCAGGCGGCGCAGCTTGTAGGCGATGCTGGCCAGCGCGCGCCGCACGTGCCGCCCTGGCTCGACACCACCCTGCCATACAGTAGTGACTCACCTCGGGCAGCTCCAGCTGGAACCTGGGCGCGACGAGAGCGCAGGGTTGCAGGCGGCGCAGCTTGTAGGCGATGCTGGCCAGCGCGCGCCGCACGTGCCGCCCTGGCTCGACACCACCCTGCCATACAGTAGTGACTCACCTCGGGCAGCTCCAGCTGGAACCTGGGCGCGACGAGAGCGCAGGGTTGCAGGCGGCGCAGCTTGTAGGCGATGCTGGCCAGCGCGCGCCGCACGTGCCGCTCGCCCGCCGCGGACGCCGCGCCGCCCTGCCCCGACACCGCCAGCCTGCCGCGCCACACCTGCACCACACCTTACTTAAACCCTGGACACACTGGAGCGTCAACACGCGCCCTCCAAAAAAAAACCGCCCAAGTCCGAGCTGAACTCGCGCAACGAGGCTTCCGTCTATAAACTATGAAAGCACCGAGCATTATTCTAACGAAATGATAAACTGGATAGAGAGACAAACTTAACTTTGTCGCTGACACACTGGTGTCCCCATAAAAACTAACCGCAAATAAGTTTGTAATCGCAAAAAAGCATTTTTTATGTGTTGCAGCTATAAATATACTGTAGCGACACATAAGCTAGGTATAAATTACCTATGTCAGCGAAATAATGTAAGCGCCCGACTGGCCAGTATGTTACGCCAGTCGTCGCCCACCGTCTGGGTTGTTCAGTCGAATTACAATGGTAGCTACCAGTAACACATTGAAATTGAAGTATTATTTATACCACCAACAAAAACAATAATTTATACCCCCAAATATACTGTTTTCAAATATTTCCTCTTACTTGTGTTATCTGGCTTCTTACCAAATTTCATGAATCTAGGTCAACGGGAAGTACCCTATAGGTTTTTGGTTTGCAACATAAACCGCCGTCCGTATCTTTTGATTGCGTTAACTTCGAAGTTTGATTTTATTTGAGCACCAAGGGATCGCAGACTTAATTCTTTGTTATAAGTTTCAACTTGAGGGATTCTCTTTTCCTTTTTAGGTACCTACACAACCCTGCAAACCTGAAAACGAACTGCATTGACTAGAGATGAAAGGGATATCCGGTAATTATCCGGTATCCGGCCTATCCAGCCTTGTTTTCACTATCCGGCCGGATACCGGATAGTAATTCAGTATCCGGCTGAATTCCGAATAGTAAAATTAAAAAAAAAATCTCATTATTTTACACAAGGCAAATTATACTACAATATGTTATGGACACCGTTTATTTTTATATAATTGCATTGCATGTCAAATATTTGTTTTATTTATTAGTTTAGTAGGTACTCAAAATTAATAATTGGCAATCTGTGGTGAATGCATAACAAATTTTCCGCATTTGTTGGTAAGAGGCCACTTCGCTTGGCTACCTATACCAGACTAGCTTCTGAAACTAGCCTTTCGCTGTAAACGCTACTGCCAGGTGCTGAAAGATAAATTCTAGCAAACCTTAACAAATTAACTGACCAACATACGTATGGGTCGTGACTGCGATCGAATCGAGATGTCTTAAAGAAGCGTCATGTAACGCGATAAAGGGCCGAATATCCGGTTGCCGGATATCCGGCGCTCCTGCCTGGTAGCTTGCCGAATATCCTATACCCGGTATTCGGCCAAACCACTATCCGTTTCATCTCTAGTATTGACACATATTCATTCTTCAAGGAAATTACATTTATTTATTCATATAGGTAGGACAAACCTTGCCGGTTACATACAATACATTGCAAACATTTATAGCATAAAATATACTAACATAACATTAAGTGTACAGTTAAACATGTGTCAAGATTTTTAATAAATTTCAAAACGATTTCAAATGTATCGGTATTCCGTTAAATACTCGTTGGTATCGATATTATTCTATTTAAAATTGGCAACACTATCGTGACACGTCGTGTCATAGGAGGGGGAAAGTGCCGAAGGAGCGCCAGACAGTCAGTCGAATCGGCATTCAAGAACGAGACTTTGAGGTCGAAGCATCACCATTTATTAAGTGTACCTAACCTACTTGTATTATAATCTAAAAATAAGATATCTATGCAAATGGATGTTTAACTAAAATAAGTGATGGTCATTGACTGGCCATCAAAAGTTCGCACTCGGGGTCTGCCAGAGGGCAATAAAGCGCAGCATTCTTGGAGTAAAGCTTACAGACCGTGTAAGAAACTTGATCCTGCGCTCCACAACAAGAATTGCTGGCGTAGGCCACTCAGCTGCTAAACTTAAGTGGAACTGGGCAGGTCACATCTGCCGCATGCCGGATACGCTTTGGGCAAAATTAACCACGCTATGGCTCCCCAACCACGGGAAACGGCAACGCGGCAGGCCCAAAAAGAGATGGCAGGATGAGCTAGACTCTTACTTACCGGAGTGACCCGGTTGGCTATGGACCGCAACAAGTGGAAAAAGGGAGGGGAGGCCTTTGCCCTGCAGTGGGCAGCCAAGGCTTGATATGATATGATATGAAGTGAATATTTACCCTTATCTAGGTGTAATTGTGATCGTCCCCAATCCATAGTAAGGTAACCATTGTACAAGCTTTGTTTTTAAGTTGGTATGATATTATGAGTATGTGTTGTATGGCATTGTAAAAATGATGTGTGACCTGTGTGAAGGCGTGGTGCGGGGCGGCGGGGTTGGGCCGCAGCGCGGGCGAGTACACCGGCATGCTGACGTGACGCGCCGCCAGCGACCGCGCCGTCTCCACCTGCTCATCATCATCATCACATCATCATTATCATCATCAGGTATCAACATCATTTACGGTATCACCAAATAGTTTATATCGATTCTGATTACTAACGTACCTTACTAACGTATTATTATCTTATAATTATTATTAAAAGCAGCTCTAAAGGCAACCCACTGGAGCACTATGTACCTGTGTACTTGTAATAAGTTTTGGCGATTTAAAAATGATCAGCCCACTGAGTTTCATGCCGGATCTTCTCAGTTGAGGTCGCGTTTCGATCCGGTATGTATATAAGAAAAAAATAATATTTAACTTGACAATTTGTAAGTGGGTATAAATGATTTGACTTTGACTCAACGGCACCAACAACATCGGTCAGTATCATTGACATCAGCCACTATCATGGTCATCAACGATGATCCTGATCTATACCTCTATACTAATATTATAAAGAGGAAAGATTTGTACTTTTTTGTATGTAACGAATTAACTTAAAAACTACTGGACCGATTTCAAAAATTCTTTTACCGTTAGAAATCTATATTATCACTGAGTAACATAGGCTATATTAGAAACCCGTTCGAAGCCGGGACAGGCCCCAATTGTGGAATAAACTCACGTCTTCCGCCTCATCCAGTTCCAATACGCACGCATCTTTGTCCGCGCACAGGTCTAACGCCGGCGCGTCCTCGCCCTCGGTCTCCGGCAGCACGCCGTTAGTGCTGTGCTCCAAATTACCTGAGCACAACACTAGCCATCAATAGCGGACCATCGACAATCGATTAACTATAATCTGATTCAGTAGTTGTAGCATGTGCGCCAAGACTAGACGTATGACACGGAATATCTTCATGTTGTCTCTTTCTCTCGTACGAAATCCGTGACAAAGATCTTGTCTTGACATGCGTCCTAACCCCACAGAATGGGTATAACAAACCTGCGACCTTTGCTGCAATCCTGTCCTTTCTTACAGAATTTTATCGATGGATGGATGTTTGTTACTCATTCACGCAAAAACTACTGAACGGATTTTGATGAAACTTTACAGTATTATTGTTTGTACATGAGAAAAACATCGAAGTCGCGGGTAGAAGCTAGTTTAAAATATCAACGGCAGAAAGTGGAAATGGCGTACTTATAAAAATCAAATTTAACATCAGAGCTAAAAACTATTTTTAAAAATGTGAGCAGCCACGATACACCTGGCAGATGTGAAACATCGAAATTGTTTTGTGCGGTGTTACCCGCGGCTATAGATGGTTCACATCAAAAAATCGTAACTCCTTATCAAAATTAGGAAAAAAACACAATGCTTTATTATTATTGTTTGTCATTGTAGGCAGACGAGGCATGGACCGTTCTACACGGTTTTTATTTCAGATCGATTCCAGATCAATATGTCATTCCAGATTCCAGATCGATATTATTCTCGGGGTGTTGTTAAAGTCAGTGTCTTCTTGGTTACATTATATTCAGTAGTTATGTAGTACATTATTATTTTTGAACTGAATTTCGATAAGAGCAAAGATTACCTTCGTATCCATTAGCTGCTCTGTTAGCTGTAAACGAGTCCCACAACGCTTTTTGTATTTCCAACGCGTCCTTATCATGCTCGGATGCCTGTCAACAAAATATAGAATGATGTCGAGTCTATTGGAACCTAACTAAACCAAGCTATCTATGTGTGTGGCCTTGATCCTGGGCGGCGCTGGCCCGCACCAACACTCAGTATCCTATGTATGTATGTAGGAGTACGTACTATGCGTTTCAAATGAGAATAGGAACGACTTTGCGCCATATTGTTACGTCATAGCTGTCAATTCTAACCAGTTAGGTATGGTGAGCAAAACAAGATATTTTTTTAAAATAAAATTTATTTGCAAAGGTTGAATGAAAAATGCACTCAGTCGCACGACGAAGCACACTAAAAACGACAAAATGGCGGCTGGCGTCCTTATTTTCTTTCTTTAATAATTTTGGCATGGCTTCTTGGCCTTTGCGCCAAAAATGAAAATAAATATTTTAATGAAATTAAATATTTAATTAAGACAATTTATTACTAATTTAACCTTTTTATTTAAATTTGTTGTAAGACTATTATTATTGATAATATGCAAATAAGTTTTTTGCAAGCCATACTTTTCAAGTGACATTTGACAAATAGAGGTTATTGACATTCCTATTCTTATTTAGATCGCATTATATGTGGACAATTATAGAGGGAGAGGAAGACCCAAGAAAAGATGGATGGTCTGTATAAAGGGTGATATGAATGCGATCGGAGTGGATTTATGACGGAAAAGCGAGATGAATGGAAGAAAAAAGACATACTGCGCCGACCCCAAATAATGGGACAAGGTAAGGCAAATGATGATGGTACTGGGTTACTGGAATCAAGTATAATGCAGCTCACATTGTTAGGTCCAACTAATGTCAAATAGCATCCGTGGTGCCTTCTTTATTTCTGTGGCAATTCAGCCAATACAGTTATTTTTGTCTCCCGCTTTGCAATGGAGGGAAGGGGATACATTTTTCTTCCAACTCCTCCTTCACCTTTTTCGATTAAATTCGTGCGGGTTTCAAGACAATTTAGCTTTTCCCCGGGACTCGCCGAGGGTCAAACCTCGGTGTTTTCAATGGACATCGCTGTCGATCCTGGCTTACAGGAGTAACAGTGGTGGGAATGTGTGGCGGGCTGGTATGTGTGACCTTGATCCTGGGCGGCGCGGGCGGCGGCAGCGCGGCCAGGCGGCAGGCGGCGCCGCTGGCCAGCGCCATCACGCAGCGCTCGCCCACCGCTATCTGCGTCTGCAGCGAGAACAGCGCGTTCGCTCCCTATACACAAACAACACACTGAATAAATCAACCATCCATTAATCAATAAGTAATACTCATGGTATGATCCTAAATTAAGCAATCCTCGTAGTATGGATACCGTACAATGGACGAGAGACGATCCCAGTTACACCAACACCTATGGGCTGAGCATGACCGCGTATACCAGGGGTGTCAATCTCAATTTTGCAGAAGGCCATATATTACATTTAGAATGTGTAGGCGGGCCAGATTGAAACAAAAAAATGTACTGAATTATTATAATATGTTGCTAAGAGATGGCGTTACTGTCTACCTCACTCGCTGGTAAGGCACGCGCTGCCCATGAAATTTTATAGAAATGTATTGTGCGCATTTTAAAACTTCCGTAGAGGAATCGAGTGAAGTCATGATTCTTCTTTCTGTGACACATTGCGATCGCGGGCCGTAGCTTTGACCCTGATCCCTGGCGTATACATAAGTTTTATCTCTTTCGTCTGACAGATTTGTCGAGAAAATTACGTCACACCGAGCCATGTCCAGTATTAAAAGCTCGAAGTGACGTCATTTTCTCGACAAATCTGACAGTTGAAAGAGATAAAGCTTATGTCTACGCGGTCATGCTGCAACCAATAACAACATGCGATATATCATTAGAAAGGTTTTTTTAGTACTTTAAATATAGTTATGGCAGGAAGTCCCAAATCTTTGTGTGAAAAAAACTTATGGCGAAATAAAGTGAGACTTCATTCACAAAAAAAATAGGTGTTTATTTTTATGTTATCATCAATATTAACATTTTTTTTTGTAAAAATAACATAGAGAACTGCCAAAAAATTCTTAGCGACAGACATTAACATTTAAAAAAATGTGCTCTCCGTACGACCACTCGCACAATAATTATACAATATAAAGTTAATGAGGGTATACATTTTCAAAACACAATTAATAACACACACAACAAACACAATTCCACAAACTACGTGTTGTACAAGATTTAAAGGTAGGAAGGAGGAGGAAAACGGGGCAAATAGCTACTGTCATTTTTTGTCAGATTTTGTACTGAGTTAACTGGCCGACACTGAAGGTAATATTGAAAGCACTGCTGCAAGACAGGCGATAGTAATAGGGAACAGCTCACCTGCATTCTAAGCTTAGCTAACAATAGCTTGTGCAGCTCGTACTCCAAGAATGGCAGCTGGTCGGAGATGTCTCTGGCGCCGGGCTCCGACGTCGGCGGCGCTCTTCTAACGCGCGCCGCTGCCGTTGTAATAAATCATCACGACTGTATTCCTCGGGAGGGTTGGCAGAGGTGCTCTGTATTGCACCTACATTTCTCCTCAATACGAAGGAGACTTGTGCCATAATCGATCACACTGACTCAGAGAGGTTTGGTAAACTTCACACGCCTTTCGAAGGACGTTCAGGAAGATTAAGTTATTCTACTGACATTGATGATTAAGTAGTTTGTTTTACACAACATATAATAATAACTATTTTGTTTATGAATTAAAAAAAAAATATTGCTCAATGCTTTATTGGGGTATAAATAAATCTGTTTAGTATATTATTTTAATGCAACAACCAAAGATTGCAATAAAAAATACATAATCGTTTATATAGCAGTGGTAGCCGAGTCGTCGAACGCACGCCTTGCAATCAAAGTGTGCAGGTTCAAACCCCGGCTCGCACCTCTGGGTTTATGTGCGAATCTCATTTTCATCCGAGATTAGCACTTGCTATAAAACGGTGAAGGAAAACATCGTGAGGAAACCTGCACGACTGAGGGAACTTGACTAGTTCTCGATAGATGTGTGAAGTCTGCCAACCCGCACCGGGCCAGCGTGGTGGACTATGGCCTGAATCCCCCTCGCATTGAGGGGAGGCCCGTGCCCAGCAGTGGGACGTTAAAAGGGCTGTAGTTAGTAATGAGATAATCTCATAGAGCTTTTCCTTTTACTCTATGATACGATCGTTACTAACTTACCGACCGTTGTTAATACGATCATTGCTAACTTACCGACCGCTGTTAAGGTAATCGTTTTGGCGTGCGACGTGAGGCTGTTGGGCTTCGCGCACGTCGCCAGCAACACCGTTGGTACACGCGCCCGCCTGGAAATACACCCACCTTTCATAATCTCAACTGACAAACAGAGAGAGAGCTATACGAAGAAAGAGTTTGCAAGTACGTTAGATTCCGTAGAGGCTATTTTTAACCGACGAAAAAAAAAGGAGGAGGATCTCAATTCGACGGGTATATTTTTATTTTTTTTGTGACACGAAACTAGAGGACTGACATTGTTAATGATATCAATTTCAAATCAATTTTAAATTTATTTGGACGTCTATATGACACTCAGGTATGTGTCAGTCAAGACGAATAAATCTAGAGTAAACGAGAACGAGACGAAATTAATGTCCCATCGCGTGAATGAGACCAATTTTGGTCCATTTTTTTTTACGTATCTTTGACTCATAGGCATCTGTAATTTCTAATATCATTGGTGTTATGTATAAAAGGAATATAGAGAAGATAGTGACCGGCAGCCCCCGCAGACGGCGAGCTCGGCGCGGTAGGGCCCGGCGCCGGGCGAGTACGGCACGTGCGCCGCCGCGCAGCGCCAGCCCGCCTCGCCCTCCTCCACGCCCACGCCCACGCCCACCGCTGCGACACATCACCACACATGTTGGACAACTCGTCGCACGATTTCAACAGGTACATTAGAGCCCCTAGATGTGTCAAAACGCGCGCGAACCAGTACTATGCGATCCAAATAAGAATAGGAATGTCAATAAGCTCTATCTGTCAAATGTCACATGAAAAGTATGGTTCGCAAAAAACTTATTTGCATATCAATAATAATAGTACGTACCGTTAAATATAAATAAAAAGGTTAAATTAGTAGTAAATTGTCATAATAAAATATTTTATTATTAAAAGTCATAATTCGTTTTTTCACGTCACAATATGGCGCAAAGTCGATCCTATTCTCATTTGAATCGCATAATACAGGCATTTATGAATCGTCAACATACAAAAGGCAATAATAGTATATCTACCACCCATTCGGAATGCATTTCCTATGGAGAAGAATGGGCAAGAAACTCCATGGGTGCTCTTTTCACATGTCGGACAGTCGCACGATAAAATCGAGCGCGAACGATTATTTTCTAATACCAAATCGTCTCGCCGTTTTCTAGGCTTTAACACGTGACCTAATTATACTAAAGCGGGCTTCAGACTACGCTATACTATTGTGCTATATAGTATAGCATAGCATGGCGTTCACAGCATAGCATTTATAGTATATAGCAAGCTCAGTTGACGGGACGGCCGGGGGTGAGGGAGAAGGAAAATGGCGGCGCACGATATAGTATAGCATGAACTCAGCGCATCGCACCAATTTATAGCGTATAGTAAGCCAATAATATATAGTACAGTTCAGTGTGAACGTGTCCATAACAATGTATGGTGCGCGATATTGTTGTGCTATGAGCTATATACTATATGCTATTATATTATAGCGTAGTCTGAAACCCGCTTAATGAAATTTGTGTAGACTTATTTTTTTTTTATTAATTTCTATGAATCACCTGGTGCTATTGGTTCCGGGTCGGCGTTGAAATCGCAGTCCAGGTTGATAACGGCCGCCGTTCCCGACGCCGATAGCACGCATACGTCTTCACTGTTAAATAAAAAAACATAGGGTAAAACCCCCAGCTATTGGCACCTTAAGCGCCTCCTCGGAGAAAATCTGTCACCCAAACGCTCTATGACCCGTTATTTCGCTGAAAAGGATATCAGATTATAGAATATCCATTAGTTTTTTAATTTTTCGAGATTTTTGTAAAAAAATTATAAGTTTTTTACATTAGTTAAAAATTTTCCGATTACCCAGTTACTGGCACAACTACCTGTCCTTAAGAAAATGCGTAAAAAGGGCTTTTTAGTTGATGTCCCGAACATGTGCCGTCTGTGGTGTTTAGTTATGTTTGTGCGTGCATGAGTATGTGTGTGTGGGCGTGTGTGCGGACGCGTGCATGTGTAAGCGTGTGTGTGATGTGAGTGCGTACGTGTGGTTATGTGTTGGTCCGTGCGTGCGCTCGTTTACGTGTGTATGTGTGAGCGTGCGCGTGTGCGTGCGTGTGTGTGTGTGTGTGCGGTACCGACCATATGGTGGCGGTGTCGGCGTAGGCGAGCACGGCGTTGCAGCGCAGCGCGCGGGCGTGCGCGCGCAGCTCGGTGCGCAGCTCGGCCCACCAGGCGGCGCGCGCGGCGCTCTCCCCGCCGCCGTCCACTAGCTTCACCGACCGCGCGCACACCGTACCGCCTGCCGGACACGTTTCAAGCTACTCAATCCGCCCGCGAAACAGCCAGATGTCATACAAATACATCATCACGCCTGTATTACCCAAAGGGCACACTTCGCCGATGTATTTTGGTCCCAATGTAATAGGGGGCGAGCCTATTGCCACTATACCGGGCACATTCCCCCTCAATACGAGTGAGATTTGGGCCATAGTCCAAGACGCTGGCCCAGTGCGGGTTGGTGAACTTCACACGCCCTTCTATAGACGTAAAGGTTTCCTTCACCGTTCAGCAGGAGGGAATTATTATTGAAAATGACATTCGCAGCAGTGGAACAGAATCTATAATAAATAACGTACCTATATGAACGATGAACCCAGGCGGATACTCAGTCATGGTCAGGAAGGGATACTCCAGCATATCCAAGTTGTTACTGTTCATTGACGGCCGTAAGATGGCGCCGCCCCCGCTGCCCACATTACCCGCAGACGTGTTCAGCGAACCACCTATATATTCACCACATATTAATGTCGATTTTCACTTACACCACTACTATGCTTTGTCGTGCGGCTAAGTGCATTTTTAACCGACTTCCAAAAAGGAGGAGGTTCTCAATTCGGCCGGTATGTATTTTTTTTTTTATTTATGTACACCGATTACGCTGCGAGTTATGATCCGATTTACGTGATTCTTTTTTTGTTTGATGCGAAATAGATGCCTTTTGGTCCCATAAAAATTTAAAATTGTACGTCCAAGCAGTTTTAATTTTATGAACATTTTTATGTTTATTATGATCATTATTTACGTGGATGATGTGGTTGTATACCGCTTTTTAAGGAGTTTTCATTTAGGTTGATTATTAGTTTTTGTTTAATACGGATTGTATACAAACATCGAAACTTACCCCCAAAGGAATGGAAAGGGGTCCAATCCGGACTACAGCATATCTCCGGCGTTAGTGAACCGATTTCGAAATTGATTGTTAACAAAAATCTAAACCCACCCCCAAAGGGGTGGAAACGGGGGGGGGAGGGGGGGGGGGGGGATATTCTTTTGGCTGTAAATATTTACTTTTTTAGGGTTGTTATGATGTCTTCAAAAACCTAGGTGCACTAAAAAGCTAGAAAAAACCTTATAATACATTACATTTGAAGTCGGTGCCAATTCATGTGTGTATTTGCCTAGGCTGACGTAGATTGGCACCTGCTCCAAATGTAATGAATTATAAGGTTATTTCTAGCTTTTTAGTGCACCTAGGTTTTTGTTAATTCACTCAACCTTTGCAAACAAATTTTATTTAAAAAATATCTTGTTTTGCTCACTCTATCTAACTGGTTAGAATTGACAGCTATGACGTCACAATATGGCGCAAAGTCGATCCTATTCTCATTTGAATCGCATTTGAAATTCTAATTTGAATAGTATGTGCTGAAAATCTTACCTTTTGGCGTGATACTGAGATCGGAGTCCGACGACCTTCGATGTATCCCCATGGGCGTCGAGGTAGCGTTCAAGGAGGAGTTCTGCGCGTGCGGCTGCGCGGGCTCCCTCCCGCCGTAAGACTCATGGCGCGCGTGTCGCGGCGAGCCCTTCCCGTCGCTCCTACTCTCCTTGTCGCTCCTGTCGGCATCGCACACCGCATGCGAGTTACAACACACACTAGCCGGGTTAGTATCGGAGTCTATACTCTCCGTGGTCTCCGGTAGAGACGGTATTGTCTCTAGGGGTGCGCCACTAAGTATGGGGTGAAAATGTTGCAAGACAGGCGTTTTTGTTACATTGCATGATTGTGTATTGGACGTTTTGGATTCGTTGTCGCTCAGAGAGTGTATGCTGTCTTGGCGCGTTAGCTTTTTATTCTTGTGTTTCGCTTCCTTAACATTAGTAGTATCAGCTTTATTCAGTTTGTCTTCATCGGACTTATCTACTTTATCGTTGAATATTTCGAGAGGTATTTCTGGTGGTTTTAAATCGTCAGACGTATTGTATGCGTGTTCGATTGGTATTTCGGGTACTGCAGTAACTGTATCAGCCGGGATTAAAGTCTGAACTTTATCTAGGAGTAAAGTTTGAACGGCAGTCTGTATCAAACCTGGTGGCTTTAAATTTTCTTCAGATTTTTCATTTATTTTTAAATCTTTAGCGTGAATCATATCTTCAGGTGGAATTAGAGACTGAACTTTGTCTAGAAGCATAGTTTGTACCGCCGTTTGTATTAAGCCTGGTTGTTTCATATTTGGTTCGCTAATTTGGTTTTTAGTCATAAAAACGTCATAAGTATCAACTGGGACTAAAGTTTGAACTTTATCTAGAAGAATAGTTTGTACTGCTGATTGAATTAATCCTACAGGCTTCTGCTCTTCAGAGCTTTCGTCAATTACTACTTCTTCAAACTTCCTTTCACCTGTCGCAACAAGAGCAATATTAGATGGATCAATTAAAGATTGGACTTTGTCAATTAAAACTGTTTCCATTGTACTACGAGTCAATCCTGTAATCTCTTCTGTATTTTTAGATTTATCTTGATCTATATTATCATCAGATACAATAACCGGCTCTGGAGCTTTCCCGAGTAAAGATAATTGAACGTTATCTAGTAATATAGTCTCAACTGCGGTTTTAACTAGACTAGTAGGTTCGTCGTCTTTGATTTCATCACATTTCTTCGTTTCTTTATCAATATTATCAAAGCACTCAGCTGGAACTACGGGCTCAGGTGTTTTAGGTCCAAGTACGGATTGGACTTTCTCCATGAGCATTGTTTCCATTGCTGTGTGAACCAACCCAGTGGATTTTACTTCCTTCTTCTTGTCTTTAGAGAAGGGGAAGGAGAATTTCTCAGTGGGTGTGGTCGGATCGGAAGTTCTGGGACCTAATATTATCTGCATAAGCCCCGGCTTCTTATTTTTATATTTATTTTTTTCGATGTCCTCGTGTGTATCGATATCACCATAAACTACATCTGGTTTAGGAGTGTCTGGTGTTGTAGGCATAAGCATGGATTGGACTTTGTCGATTAGAATCGTTTCCATTGCAGTCTTCACCATACCTGAAGGTTCCTCATGATTACCATCTTTCTCACTATAAAAAGGTTTGCTATTCGACGCAGACGGAGATACTTGAGGACTTAAAGATTCTGCTTTACCCTGATTTGTATTTAACTCAATGTTATGTCTATGGCTTCTACATTCTCCAACCATTTCCAATTTTTCATTAACGTCACTGAAGAATTGTTTAGTTTGTGCCGACTTGGAATCAGGCGATGTTGGTATTAGAAGACTTTGGACTTTATCTAATAGTATAGTCTCCATTGCCGTGTGCACCAATCCGGTGGACTTAAGATGCAGTTTTTTGTGATCGTCATGATCAATTTTCAAATGGTAAGTAGACGATGGACCGCTAAGAGATGCCCTCGAAACAGGTTCAGAACCAATATACATTGACACTTTCACGCGATCTAACTCATCGCTCTTATGGAATACTTTATTGGCTTCAAACCCTTCTTTATCAAGGCTCAACAGGTCTGTATAAGATAAGAATGGTGAACCGAGTACTGTATCGCTGGGTGCCTTGGACTGCATATCGGAAGACGAACCGGGTTGACTTAAAGTCATTTGCCTTTCCTTTTTCTTTGGTAGGAGGGAATAATGCGAGAGACTTTTAATCATACTGCTGTTAGATAACTTTGAAAGCTGACGTTTAATTCTTTTCGACGAGCGATGTACAAAGTTACTCTTTTCTACCGGAGATGACGGGGCGCTAATGCTTTTAGAAGCTTTTTTATGAGTGAAAGGATTGTTAAATTTGATATGATGATGACTACTTCTAGATGCAGACAAGTCATCTTTGACTGATGACGTTGACGCTTCATTGGACCTGACAGGTTTGTCTATAACGATCTTATGATCGACACTTAGTGGTACTGATTCGAGTGATTTACACTTCTCAATAGGAACATTACTGTCAATAATAAGAGGTGCCAATTCACACTTTCTCTGACTGATGCTTTTAGTTTCAGCAGCTGCATTTATAGCTTGTGTTTTAAAGTCAAATTGTGTATCTAAATCGTATTGTTTTATCTCATTGATATCAGGAGTATCAGATTTTATTACACTTAATTTTTTATCCATGAGAGTTATTAAGTGTTCATCAACATCATGACTGATGACCGACTGAACCACTGAACTGGTAGTCTCAATTGATTTCTCCGTGTCCGTCTTCACATCGGAACTTTCATCGTCCTCATCTGAGCTGGAGTAAATTTCAGAGCTATCTCTCGATAGTTCAGAGGAAACTGAACCGTAATAGCCCGCTTCACCGGGTAGTTTGAGAAGATTTTCGCTTCTAACTGCGACAGGCGTAGTGGGGCACGATTCAGAGATTTTTCTGCGTGAAGGTTGTTCCGAATCCTCAGTATTTATATTGCTCAGAGAGGTATAGCGAATTTCAGGGACTTTGACGATCACGTTTTTATTGTCCGCATCTTTACAAGTTCGATCATCATCGGACATGTTAATGGTGGGTTCAGATTCGCTAGTACGTCGCATCGTTGAGCCGGGCGAGTGCTCTGAATCTTGCGTCTCAGCAATACAGGCTAGACTCGTGTGCGCGTGAATCACAGATCTAGCTAATATGGAAACCATACCTTGGCCTTCGTCTTCCTTGTTCAAAAACTGCTTACGGAACTTTGGCTTTTTTAGCCTTCTAAGCTTTTTAAATTCGTTTTTGATATCGTATAAAGACAGACGAGACGTGTCTGACGAGTTGGATTTTAATGAAATCTGATCTTCCTGCTTATCGGATTTCCTACGGCTCGAAAATCTCTTCGGGAAGAAGTGTGCCTTGAGTTTTTTTATCTTTTGCAATGGACCCGAAGAGTCTGAGTCCGAGTCTTTGTTTAGAAGTTTGTTCAAGTCTATCTGGTCCTCGGATAGGTGGCGTAAACTCCTGTTGGAGACGTAATCATCTTGGTACAGAGATATGCCGCCAGTGTAACTGGTTATGCTAGATTGTCTAGTTAGATCGATGCTCCTCTCGTCTTCGTCGACGGCATCCGTTTCGTCTAGTAAAGACGAAGCGTTAGGATTTAATATAGTTATCAACTTCTGCAGTTCCTCTTGGTGTGTCTGATAATACTGATTCACGTCGGTTATACTCTCGTGGTCGTTGACCAAAATGTCCAAATACTTATTCAACTGTCTGTATTATGTTAGCGGACAAGACAAACCATGCAAACATATAACAATGAGTATATAATTTTTAAATATTTAATACTTACATAATTATGCTATTAAAGTCGAATTCGACAACATGTATGCACATTGAAAGCCTTTATTTAGCGGATAATATATTTTTAAGGGTTGTTTGGGAATGACGCTAGAGGGTAACCGGTAACTATAGCCTCTTAAAGTCACAGCCTCCATAAATGGGAAATCTCAATCGTACTCAACAATTTTAAAACACCATAATAGACCTTACTTCATATGATAATAAGATATGTAATCCCAAATCACATACAAATTACATTCAGAAGAACTATATATTTAGGTGGTGAGCCCCAACTATGTTGTTAATAAGACATCATATGAGGTCAAATTAAAAGAGTAATATATCAAAAGGTAATGTACTCTATTTTGGACTCTATTTATAGGAACATATAATTGATATTGGTACTCACTGTTGTGTGCACGGCGGCATATTTATCGGCTGACTGGGCGTTGGCAGAGCGACTATGCTCACAGCGGTGCCTGCAGCGATACATTAGTATAGTTAACTTGCCACTTTCGTTTTTATTTTAGTTCAATGCGTTTGCTGTCTAGATAGAGACTAATGCCCGTTTTCACTAACACTAGGAAAAGCCTTATCAAGATGCTTAAATTTTAAGCAGTTTGAAAATGTACCCTATATCCATATACATAAAGTTTAAATTTCTGTGGTAAAAGCCAAGCGACCACTAGTCAAAATTCGCTCGCAGCATCGATGACATTTGTAGAAAAATGTGTTTTATCAATGAGTTAATACAGTTCGTTTTGGTAATGACAAATAACCATCGTGAACCCACTGTATGTACCTTAGTTGCAAACGGGAGTATGACCCTTAATAGCTTGGTAACCAAATTAAACTTTATTTTCAATGTAATAAGGTACCTATTGCTCTGGCCACGACGCCCGCCTCGCCTTCCAGATCGAAGTCCTGTTGGTATCCAACGACTGCGTTGGCGCCGAGTTCAGCCGCTTTCAATCCTACCAACCTTTGAACCTAGAACAAATAAATAAATAAATATTGGTGTTATTTCTGTTCTAAGAAAACTACATTTGACGACGACTTTAATATCGCCAGACGACTACCTACTCGTATGAACGATTATTTGGGATTCTGACAATTCCGAGGATGAGTAGTAGGTCCCTTTCTCTACAATTGTTATTTACAGGAGAGCATACTATAAGAGCATAAGCAGAAAATTAGCTCTTTCCAAATATGCATATAAGTCAATATCGCTTTAAGTCAAAAAGCCTTTCACCCCTCGATATAGGTAATACCTCGTTTCACTCTTATACAGAGTGTATCAGAACTCCGAAATAATACTTTAGGTACATATACGGTAGCTCATATGTGGATGCTTAGTGAAGACAGTTTACACCTAACCATCATAGTTTCTGAGTTATAGAGCTTTGAATATTTGTCACAGGTATAGTTTTCTGGCCTTTGGGTACATACATAATTCCATTTAGCAGTGTAAACTACACAAATAAGGGGCAACGACTAATAGTCACAAAACAGTAGCTTGTTACTGGCTTGTAATGTCTCATATTGTTACTACTTAGTGTTAATGCTGTAAGCTATCCAAATAAAATAAAAAATAAAATAAAACAGAACATGAAAATTTAACATAGGACTCGAGATATTACAAGTAATAGAAATTTACGACGAAAAAAAAAGTTGTAAAAACAATTTCGATCAAATTTGTATACCATTCGGTTGTATACCCGATACTGATGCAAACGTCAAAGTATTATTTCGGACTTCTCAAACACCCTGTATAGGAAAAAACATTAGTGGATAGCCGACTAATGTCTTTGTCAACTTCAACTTTGACTTTGTCAGAGAGCATGGATGAAGTACCAACCTGATTGCTAAGCTTAATGAACGCCACCTGCCTCGCCTCGTTCGAGGCTCGAGGCGTCCTGATCTTGTCGATCCACTGGTACTCGGGGTCGTCGTTCACCACCAACTCCTCGACGAAGCCGTGTATGGCCGTGGCGCGGTAACCAGGGGGTATCATTGGACCTGGTAGGTAGAGATACTATTAATATTATTTATTTATTACTGACGATTCATAAGTGCCTGTATTGGTTTACATGAATAAAAAAATTCTGATTCTGACTCCTGCGCATAACATACTTGAATCTAGAGCAAAATCATCACACCTATAACCCCAGAAGGGGTAAGCGAAGAAGGTGCAATACAGTGCAACTTTTCGTTGATATTGCTAGTACATAAATACAATATGACCCAATAATAATGTTATCTATGACGCTTGCGAATTTAGTTGTTTTTTGCTACATAAACTCAATATTTTTGTATATTATAAACGTCGTTTTGGTCTCGCATGATCAACATTATCTCTTAATTGGACATATAGAATCATATCGAAACAAAACGACGAAATTGGCCATCAGGTTTGGGTGTAACTGGGATCGCTTTGAGTCTATTGTATGGTACACATAATACAAGGTTTGCTCAATTTGGGTCCATACTACGAGTTTTTTTGATAACACAATTGTTTGTCGATTTTTTTTTAGCACAGATTAGGTATATTTAAAAAAAGTTGTGTGAGCTTGAATAAAAATATAACGTTATGCAAGCCCATATGTCATGGTTCGACCTAGTCTCATGGCAGTCTTCCGCCTTTAAATGGATACTCACAATGAAAGAACTGCACCCCACAGCTTGAAGTCTTGTACTTGTTGAAGTCTGAGAACAGCTCCACTTTAACGATCACGTTCAGCTCGCCGCGGATGCCGTGCATCGTGTCGAACACCGGGATCCAGCCGGACATCACCGCGCCTGAGTTAAAACCGGCCCAGTTAGTGTGGCCATTAGTTGGCCACTCCGTTGCACTCTATGGCCAACTAACGGCCACACTAACCGGGCCCCAAGTCCCCACAGTCACAACACTCGAGGGAGTTGCTACGACTTAATTTTGATGTGAAACATCTAATGGCGCGCATGGCGAGTGACAACCACCGTTGATGCCGCGATGCCGTGATCCCAACACTTCGAGCAGCTTTGTGGCTGCTCGGTTCTTTCCGCCGCTTAGACTCCGCCCACCGGCTGACTCACGCTCACGCTCACTCGCCGCTGCGACGTTTATGTTTTACGTCTGCCAGGCGTCCCGCGACGGAATTTTTTAAGGCATGGATACAACGTCTTTTTTCAATGGTTATTAAAATATGACCTGTGTAGACATTAGATATCTACCTTGAAGCTATTAGACTATTCATATTCAAGCTGCCATTAGCAAAAGATGTTGTTTTCATTACTTAATAAATTAAGTCACAGCAACTACATATTAATACAAAGATAGTGTTAGGGGAATTGAGGCCCTGCCCCCTTAGCATGACCGCATCGATATAAGTTTTAAACTATCCAAATGTCAGTTATATCAGGAAAATGACGTCACGCCGAGCTCTATCAACCGACCTTAGCATGAGCGCCACGCGACAGAAGACGCGGCGCGGCTAAATGTCAGTTTAAGGTAATATCTCTATTGCCATAGCATGACCACCTTATTTTATCCGCGTTTATCAGTTTTTGACAAGTAAGATCGTGAATTTTTGTCTGCCACTGTTTGAGACGAAGATTAGCGTGCATAAGGTGCAGCGTTGCCAGTACGGGTCTTTTACCCGATTTATTCGCTCTGTCTGCATAATGCCGTCATTTTATTTAAGCTGTATAGATCGCATTTCTCAAAGACAATAACGTGCGGGCTACATATTATGGTGTTATAAGTTTGCGTGACCTTTTTTTTATCAATTACTTTTCCAAAACGGGTAATTTCGGGTAATTTTTAACTCCGTATCCGGCTATTTGTTGTAAGACTACTGGCAACACTGATAAGGTGTCGATCGAGTATCAAGATTGCATTAATTCCTCATTTATTTTCTTTTGAGTAAAATTAGTTAAATATCTGATCAAAATGTCCCGTGCATATCGGTACTATTTACTGATTTTTATGTGGAGAAGAAGGCCCGTAAAGTGCAAGAGACCATTGTTCGTGAGATTTGCGATCCTACAAAAAATCCCAAGATATTAGTTATCGGCCAGACAACTGTATCCAAATACTTTGGACGTTTTTTCGATGCAGTAACTACAAGGTAAGTCTCTATATTCAATCGCTCATTTTAATAATAATATAACATATTATACCTACTAACCTCAAACGATTCGTTTTGACTTAGTCTAATAATGAGAACATTAACTCGACGTTGCCATAAATACCGTTAATCGCAAGCATTCCTCATCTTATTCCATTAAATTTTCATAATTTCGTAAAAAATTATGAAGTGGTAATTGATTGTTTGTTTTTAGGTTAAGCATCTACTTGGATAAATTTCCGGGTCGCGATGATGGCCGGAAACCGGTGGCTGCTGTGTTTTAGCAACAATTCGGGTGCCTAACATCCTTGGGTGTGTTGACTGCACCCATATTGACCGTTTCCCGCCTCATCAACCAACACAAGCTCAATTCATCAATCAACAATGGAACCCATCTCTCAACATTGAATTGGTAATAATATATTGTATTACTTATTTAAACAGAATGAAACATATATCATAATTATACTTATAATACAAATTTCAGAAAGGTAATCACAATTAACCCCATTTATGTTCTAGATAGCAGAAGCATAATGTCACATTAGGTGATGCCAATTACCGAAGTCGCATCCACAACCAATTCATCTTAATTTGGTCATACATGTTCATACATGTGGAGTTACGCAGGCTGTATAACAATGGGCTTGGTTCATATTATCCGCTTGGTAAGTTGTGTTAGTTTTTTATTTAAGAAAATGAAAACAAATAAACTAAATTACATAATAATATTTATTTTGCATATACTAAATGATTAATAAAAAACAACTTATAATTATACTACACATCAAAATATATTTTTTAGTATATAAGACATTCCTTTAAGTCTGAAATAATTAATTATTATTAACATATTGTAAGTCAATAGAGATCTATGCCCATTAACAAAGTAAAACTTTCAAAACATATCTGCGGACTCGTATTCTGCAACAAAAGAAATAACACTTATGTTTGTTTATTGTATGTTAATGCCGCACTAACATTTAATGTTCCATTTTAGCATAACTGCTTAATTTTTTTTTTTTTTTTTTTTTGTGCTTCATCGTGCGATCAGTCAGCTAGACTATGAGCAGATGCGTTGTGTGGTTTTATGATGGTCAGAGTATGATCCCCAATGGGATATCTCTATACGGTATCAGATGCAGTTATCCAGTTCCAGGATACGCCGCCTCTTTAGTCTTTGGACTATGTCCGGAAGTGTCAGCTGTGCTGCAAGCTTGTTAGGGTGTTTTCCAAGCCTTGTCTTGTATTTTGAGCACCAGGATCTGATCTCGTCCTTAACTGTCCCGATGTTCAAGTGCTCGTGGACTTCCGAGTTTCTTATGAACCACGGTGAGTTCGATATTTGCTTTAGGATGTAATTTTGCACCCTCTGGATGATACTGAAGCTGGAGTCGCATGCCGAGCCCCATAGTTGGATTCCATAGGTCCAGATCGGCTTCAGCATCGTCTTATAGATGAGTAGCTTGTTATCTACCGACAATTTAGAATTTCGTCCAAGTAGCCAGTATAGTCCTCGGTATCTTAGATTTATTTGATCTCTTTTCATTTGTATGTGTTTCTTCCACGTTAGCCTTCGATCGAGGTGCATCCCCAGGTATTTAACGGATTCTTTTTGCGGTAGTTGACTGTTGTGAAGAAAGACGGGCGCACAGTCTCCTCTGCGCAAAGTGAAGGTTACGTGCGCCGATTTAGAGGTGCTGGTTCGAATTCGCCATTTAGACAACCATTTTTCTATCTCGTCCAAGCCACTTTGTAAGAGCCTGGAAGCTTCTTTGGGGCAGCTGCTGCAAGCCAGTACGGCTGTGTCGTCTGCAAAGGTTGCTACTGTGACGTTGTCGCTTTGAGGTAGGTCACACGTGTAAATGGTGTAAAGTACTGGCCCCAATACTGATCCCTGCGGTACTCCAGCCTGTATGCAGTGGAATGAGGATGTACAATCGTCTTCTCTAATTTGGAAGATTCGGTCCGTTAGATATGATTCTATAATAGGGAAGAATGTGCTAGGGAGATGGGTTTTTATTTTGCATAATAGGCCCCTATGCCATACTCTATCAAATGCTTGTTGCACGTCGAGGAAAGCAGAAGAGCAATATTCTTTGCGTTCCAATGCCTGTCTAACTACATTACAGATTCTGTGAACCTGTTCTACAGTTCCGTGTTGTTGGCGAAAGCCGAATTGATGATCTGGGATTAAGGATCTCTGAGAAGTTTCATCCAACAGTCTGCGTAACAGAATTTTTTCGAAGACTTTTGAGGTCACAGGTAGAAGGCTTATTGGTCTATACGAAGTGATATCATTCGTTGGCTTTCCTGGTTTAAGTACCATTATAACTTGGGAAACCTTCCAAAGGGCCGGAAAGTGTCCAGTTCTTATAATTCCGTTTATTAGGGTTGTGAGGAAGACTACAGCATTTCTGGGAAGCTCTTTGAGAACTTTTTTGTCGATCAGATCGAATCCCGGCGCCTTTTTATCATCCATTTTGAGGATCGTTCTAATAACCTCTTTAGGAGTTGTGGGCTTTATTGGTAAATCTAGCTGGAAGTCTTGACTTATTATGTTATCTATATCAGATTCGTCTGTGTCGGGATCAGCTTCGTTGGGTGAAAAGATTTTTGCAAGATATGTTCCAAAAGCATCAGTCTTCTCCTGTTTAGATCTTGCCCATCTGCTCCCCTGAATGCGAATAGGAGGCTTTGGTTCATAACTGCTTAATTAACATTTTTTTTTATTTCCAGAGTGCCCATGGAGCTGCACAAAGTCTCCCTACGGAAATTGCGCTAAATGTTCAATCAAATACCTACTTATTAAAAATGGAAAATAAACGCAATCAAATAGTCAATGAATATTTCATTCACATAATAAAATGTTTTATCTCAAATGAACAAGGACCTTTCCCTGTTGTTCCTTTGGTTAGCTCAGGCGCAGAATGTGGCCAGTTCGTGACCGAGCGAATCTTACTTACACATTGCACCTTCCTTTCTTGCTCATTTTTGCAATTCATGCCGGATCTAGAACAATAATGTCACAATATAGCTATTTACTGCATTCGTGAATGGTGATGGATAGGTAGGTACATACACAGCGCCACTGTTAGGCAGTCCTGTCAGGTCCATATTCTTCTGTATTCTGATCCCATTCTTCATTGAGGCATCGCTGACCCATAGGAACTTTAAAGTCGCCACTTGCGAACCCAACATTAGTTTGCATGTAATTAATGAGGGTTCTTATTTGAGCCAGTGTGCTGCTCGCTCTCTCGCTGAAAATATACTGTATTAGATTTCTTACACATAAAGCACTAGGTTTCAATATTATAATAGTATGTATTATGTAAACACTCACGTTTTTTGTTTTTTATTATCCATTGTTGTCTTATATCACAGCAATCTTTATCCAATGAAACACGGAATTAACATGGATAACGAGTACGCACGTATAAATAACTACTTCTTTGTTTACGAAATTAGTGAAATGACGGACAGCTGCAACATTATTTATTATTTTTAAACAATATAACCTAAACCTCTGATATACAACGTCAAACCCTGTTGCTAGTTGTCACTGTCCTTCAAAATATATGTCATTTTTCATATTTTTTAATCTGTATTGACCGAATGTAGTGAACAAGTTAGTGATGTCTGCCTATCGGTAAAATACGATTCAATTACCGATTCGTTCTTGCCACATAAAAAAAAAATATTTTTTCTATAATGGCAGCCTAGACTATATGTCATCGATAAAGCTTTGTCGGGGTCCTATAGGCTCTCTAAATGTCATCTCATGCTAAGGACATCGATATATTATGAAGGGTCGACAGCGTTTAAAATCGGAGAAGCTTATCGTCGGTAGAGTGTCATGCTACGGGGGCTGGGTTCACCAGGGAGTCTTCGGCGACTTCAAGAAGCTGGGGAAAGTGTTGGCAGAGCTTCGATCTTCATAATTAGGCTCACGGCACACCCGTACTCTAGTTGACTTCAGGGTGGATAAACGGGAACACCCCCAGTCTACTGAATAGTACTCATAGTACAGGTGTTGCTTAGTTTGCGATCATACGATAAGTAGTCTCGCGATGTTCTTTTTGATTTCTAGAATTCTTCTTCTTCATCTTTTCGTGTCAATGTTTCTTAGTCTACACCTCATTCCATAGAAATTTTGCCACAACAATCGCGTTGGGGGTGGCCGCATACAGGCCTTTCCTCGTGCAGGTGGTTGGGCAGAAGGGACAATACAGCAAGTGTTGCAAAATTTAGGGATGTAACTTACCGCCGTGCGGTGCAGTGGTGCTCTTTGCATTGTTGGCCTCCCTCGCGAGCAGCGGCGCGAGGCTTATCACCACTTTCCCGATCGCATCGTTAGCCGAATATGTGTCGTGGTCCATCAGCCGAAGTTGTAGAGGCTCATCTTGCATTTCCGATTCGTCCACCTATCAAACATGTGGCAGTTATTGATACCGTTTGCCGGCGTGGTGGTTTCTAATGGCCGCAATCCCTACGCATTAATGAGGTGTTTGCAAGATATAACAGCAATAGTATGGACTTAGTATACCTAAGGCTTGTTGTCTAATAAAAAATACTATCAGAGAAATAGCAGTGGTAGCCGAGTGGTCGAACGCACGCCTTGCAATCAAAGTGTGCAGGTACAAACCCCCACTCGCACCTCTGGGTTTATGTACTAGTCTCATTTTCATCCGAGATTACCACCTGCTATGAAACGGTGAAGGAAAACATCGTGAGGAAACCTGCACGTCTATAGAAAGGAGTCTGAACATCACCAACCCGCACTGGGCCAGCGTGGTGGACTAGAGTCCAAAAATCTCCCTTGTATTTAGGGAGAATGTGCCCGGTATAATGGCAATACGCTCGTCTCCTATTACATTGGGACCAAGGGGAATACAGGCGTAATGATGTATTATTATCAGAGAAAAATGACTAATCCTGGGTTTCTATAAAGCGTTTTGTTCTTTATGGAGATTCGACGATTTCATTTTTTGAGGCACGCGTAACAGTATCAGGCATCGGTCGCGTAAATAAGAAACTTTCTTATGGGTACAATTATAAATACCGTCAGGGAAACGGATCGTTTCTTGAAAATAGGGACCCAGCATTAGTGGTGATTCATCATGATTATATGTATGTTTTGTTTGTTTCTAGGTATGTTTTGTAGATCCACGTTGCAATGCATTGGATCAATTTAGAAACTGGCGCACGTTGAAATGGCGACGACCGTTGCTGACGGCGCGACCCGACTCTTGGCAACACTTTACATTACGTATACCAACCAACCAACCTTTTCATAACGTGTACCAACTAAAACTACAGTGAACAGGTCACCCAGCATTCGTCTTTGACGTTTTAAATAAGTAATGGGTAAATAAATGTCGCCTGCCACCACATACTCATCGCATTACGGCGATGTCTCATAACTTCAAGCATGCTTACTCAACAGCTGATGGTTGAGCATACAAAAAATCTCTGATTCTGATTCTATGAAAACTTTGGTCCACTCGTTTATGAATTAAATGATAGAGAAGTCTCACTGCTCCAGGTGATTTCGGGAAGGTACAATTTCCATAAACGGCAAATTTTAAAAATGGCCTTTTCAAAATTTACCCTAGTCCACTAAATGATAGGTACCATTTAGTGGGCTAGAACCTACCCATTATAGTACAAGCGTTAAGTTAGAGACCATACGATGATAACGTCTTTTCTAGTGTTGACCTTCACCGTTACTTAAGTGAGAGCAAAAAGTGCGCCAAAACACGGAGCACCCACAAAAATCAAATCTGGCTCGAATCCAATGATCAAAATTGAATCATAAATGCATGCGCCAACAGACGCGTCAAATGCGCGCGAAGTTTATTTTTAACAAAACGTCATCGAAGACACGTTCAAATTTTGACACGTGGTCGCGTAACTTCTATTCACAGGAATTCAAACTTTATTCATATTAAATCAGAGTACCTACATTTTCAAAAAACCGGCCAAGTGCGAGTCGGACTCGCACAAGAAGGGTTCTGGTACCATTTTCAATAAAAACGGCAAAAAAATCACGTTTGTTGTAGGGGGTAGCCCCCTTAAATATTTTATTTTATTCTGTTTTTAGTATTTGTTGTTATAGCGGCAACAGAAATACATCATCTGTGTAAATTTCAACTCTCTAACTATCGCGGTTCATGAGATACAGCCTCGTGACAGACAGACAGACGGACGGACGGACAGCGAAGTCTCAGTAATTGGGTTTCGGTTTTACCCTTTGGGTATGGAACCCTACAAAGTCAAGTTGAGGAGGTCGTCTCAGTGTGTACAGGGTGTTAGATCGGCGCACATTGTGGAAATACACAAACAAATTGCCGCCCAGACGGACGCCAGACACGGCCTGGGCACCGCGAGACCGTTGCCAACACCAC
The DNA here is from genome assembly GCA_914767695.1 of Ptilodon capucinus. NCBI lineage: Eukaryota > Metazoa > Arthropoda > Insecta > Lepidoptera > Notodontidae > Ptilodon > Ptilodon capucinus. The sequence goes on from OU611828.1 coordinate 1,366,128, forward strand.
ACGACATCTCATGACGTCACCAGCATCCCAGCCAAGATATTCCTACGAGTGGGAATCTTAATAACTAATATTACGAAAGTTTTTAACACGTCAAATGGTTCTCTGCTAAAAAAAAAAATATATCGCCAGAGAACACATGTAGGTATACTCGTTGTATAGTCCCAAACTAAGCAAAACTTGTACTATTATTGGTGCCATATATTGTCAAATCATTTATTCTGTATAGGCCTATAGGCACTTACAAATTGTTAAGTTTACATTTATGCAATGATGGACTTGACACAATCCCAGATACACCTGGACTAGGGCAAATTTCGAAAAGAACATTTCCGAAATTTGCCACTAGCAGGAATCGAACCCGCAACCATCCTCTAGACAAAGCCGTCGTCATTTGTGTCGATTCTGTTGACAATATACTAAACTAAACTGAGCTTTTGCCGTCAAATATAGTTAACAAAAAATACATCAGCAAAGTGTGGGTGCACTGCAGTGCATCTCTGCCTACCCTTTCTGGAGAACAGGCGTGATGATGATGTATTTACTTATGGTTTGTGTAACAAATAAAGTGTCTCTATGTAATATAATAGATGATTACCTAAATGTAAATTTAAAGGGTATTTTCATGAGACACCATTTAGAGACATGTGAGAATATGTCAATTTACCAAGACTAGATTTATGTCAAGAAATTTTGTCTCTTTCTCTTCTATGAAATAAGACATCACAGACATTGAGTGAGTTATATTGCAAAGTGACATAATTTAAGACACAAATTGTCTTGGCATACATGCTAACTGTGATTACGACGTGCAGGTTTCCACAGGATTTTTTCCTTCACCGTTCAGCAAGTGGTAATCATTGTTGAAAATGACATTTGCCCATGTGAATTATCCCAGAGCTAGAGGTGCGAGGCTGGGATTTGAACTTGAACCCATGAGTGCAGTACTACTGCCAAATAAAAAAATAGGCTTCTGTAAAACTAAATGGTTAGCCAACCTCTATTTATATAATAAGGCACAATGGCACAGACATAAAAATAAACTATAAGATCTTTCAGTTCTCACCTCAAACCTATACCATTCAGTGCTGTTCCAATGTGGGTTCAAAGACTTTCTGCACACGTCCGTCTTGTGGGTAACACTCCCGAACTTTATCTCAACGAACGCATCCGTCGTATCACTAGCCCTATCCATCACCGGCAGGTTCCTTCCCGCCAAAACCTTCACCTTTATTTTCCCAGGCATTTTCACCTATTTACACTCACTTAACACTATCAAAAAGTCAAATAAGCACTTCAATATATTTATCCGAACATTTCGAAGCTCGTTATCGCTTCGTTCACAAATAAATTATCACTCCGCGAGCCTTTAATCTATAGGAAAACAGTAACACAATAATCTTATCAATACTTTGATTTGTACAACAAATACATAGGGTTACGATGATAAATGTTATGTGATAGGTTTATTTCAGGTGTCCGGACACTAGCACTCGTTTCAAAGCACATTTTTATATTTTTACAGTGTCCTAACACACGTAAACATTAATAACGCAGCGCGGTATATTATCGATGCGTAGCACCGTTTTATTACGCGTTTGTGATATAAACACTGCACCTATGGGCGCCTCTGCTGTATCCCAAAAGTTCTAAAAGTAATCTGTTGGTTTATTTATAGATAAAATGCGATATTTTATAAATAAAATGCTCGAGCCGACCGAACACACGACACGCACAATAACAAACGTCAAAATTTAGGCTGTCAACTGACTGACTGTTTTGTTTTCTGTATCTGTCAATCAAATAAATGTCATTAAGGAAAATAACCAAGTCTATGAATTGCATGAAATAACGACGATGATTGGTTTTAATCTTCTGGATTCTTTCAAATATATATTAAACCACTATTAAAAGAACTTAATTAGCCAACATTATTTTAATTATAATCCGAATCTCCTAAATATTCCTAGCTAGTAAGCAAGTGAGGAAACTATTGAGGGTAGAAAAACGAATCAACACACTAAATTAATCATTGATTTAATTTAATAGATTGAATAGCTTTATAATTGCGACTACGCACGAACAAAGTTGCACACAGTTAGTTGTATTGATAGCAAACAATGTTATATTAGCATGTGGGACGCAAGAAAATATGCGCATATAGTTTCTGAGCGATACAATTTGCGGACATAAACTTGTATATCATCAACATAGAAAAATAATTAAACAAAACTAAATCAATCAACTTAAACATAATTATTTCGACTATTAATTACTAAAAAGTTTTTATTTGTACGGCCAGCCGCAATTAGAGGACAAGTGCATTAAGCCTGGTTTTGTAGTCACGTTTAGGGCTGCGGTCGAAAATATATAACGTCGTAACCCCTATTTCATTGTTACGCATCTGATCCAAACTCTCATTTCATACATAACGACAGATTTATAAGATCTGCCCTTAAAAAAATCTACATTATAATATTATATCAACTGTCCTTAAACTTTTTAAACATATCAGTGATTGTCTGTCCGCCGCAAGGTCTTTTTAATCTATGCTTAGCAGATAACTTAGGAATACAACTCTTAATGGGCACTTTGGGTACCGGAAACTTGTCTATTTTCGAATGCCCTCCTAAACCGTCGAAGGATATATCCAAACTGGCTGTGTCAACATCATCGAGCGAGCCCAGCTTGATTGGTTCCTTCATGTGGAAAATACTTGTTGATGGTTTGTTCTCGAGCCCAGATTTCTTTTTAATTCCGTTCATAAATACTAATTCCGATGGCTGAAAAGAATAAAAAAAGATCAAAATGTTTGTTACTCAAAAGCCATGGGTCTAAAGCTGGCTTCGCACACAGACAGGGCTCTTCCCACAGTGAGTGTTGGTCTGTGTAGATCTTTTGATAGCTTCATTTCAAAATGCAAAGTGAAAGAGAACGTGATATGTGATCTTTCACTTTTTCACCGCACCTTTGAAATTACCGCCTCGCGACGGATACCGGCGCACCGTCTGTGCTACCACGGACGAGACCCTCCCCACGGTGTGTCGTGCGAGCTGGTCCGCGATATCACGGACCGTGCGTGGGAAGCTAGCTTAATAAGATAACTGTACTATCCACCCCAAATTGTGAACCTTATCTACCATCCTGGTACGGTGCAGGTTGGCGAAATTTACACGTATTTCTATAGATATGCAAAGTTTCTTACGATGCTTACTTTGACCATTCATCAAATGATAATAATTAAGGCCGATATGTATGGTCAGCATCAAAGATATTAGGACAAGCAGATAGTTCAAAATAATGAGAACGACTAAGAAAATTAAACTTTATCACAATGGGACAAATTTATTTTCAAAATGACCAGTGTACTGTGCGCATTCTAAAACACACTTTATTCAATTGAGATATGGTTTAATTTTCTTATTTTGCCAATAATTGATGGATTAATTGGATTATGTTGTTACCTTTAGTCTGCTATTGGCTATATTCACGGGTTGTCTTTGCAGGGCCGAGAGGGACAGCAGGTTACTCTGTCTTAGACTCAAGTATGGCGAGTCAGAATTCTCTATACTATTAACTATGGTGTTCTGTAACAAGAAAAAGATAAGTCTCATTAGTTGATTTAACTGCCTTCTTAGCCAATAGACTTAAAATCGCGCTACTTCTGTTTGCAAACCAAATTTGACACTACCAAAGATATTTTCTTCTCGCTGATATATTACGGCCTTGAAATGAACAGCTTATACTATACATTGAAATAAAACTATTTTACGGATGTTATCGCGTTTATTTACTATTTTATTTTCCCAACGTTTCGGCTGCTTTACAGCAACCATGGTCACGGGGGGACTGAGGTGTTAGACGTCCTGATGTCATAGTTAATAACTGGGTACCCTCATATTTAGTTGTTATTTACGCGATAAAATAGTTTTATTTCAATGTATAGTATTCGCGTAAATATAAGAAAACAATAAGCTTATTTTAAGTTTTGTGTCAAAAGAATCATCGCCATTGATTGACATCAAATAATTAATACTTATCATTCAGCTATTTGTGACTCTCACTATTCTGTCAAAGCATCTCACTTCATCCAATCTATATAGTGATGTGGACGCAGATAATACATATAACACGGTAGTATAATTAGCACGTGCGCAAAGACTAGATTTACATTACGGAATATGTCAATTTAGTCCATTTTTCTTCTATGAAATAATGTACCTACTAAAACACGAGAGCGACTCGACGCGTCATAGTCTGTGTGTAATCGTACTAGCCCTGCACTGTTGTCGCTCTCTCACTTTCTTAATTCCTACGCCAGAAAGAGACAAAATGATAGACCTACTGTTATCTGTGAGCTATGACGTTACATAGTAAACAAAGATATACTCACAAAACTATTATTATTATCAGTGTCAGTAATTGCCTTGTTCAGGTCTTCTTTAGGTGGATTTGGGGTCTCGGTGGTGCTTGTGGTGGCTTCACTTTGGTGGACTTGCTTAGGTTTTGACTGCTCACATTTCAATCGCTCATAGTCTTGCGTCATATGGGCAAGATCGTCTTCTACACGTCTGTATAAAAATTTAATTTAATAAATAGTTTTTTAAATTTCTGGTTAATTAATTAATGGTTAATGCAACCATATAATGAGACTGAAAATTTATTAAAAATAGTTCATTAATTATGCTAACAATTACTTGACAAACACACACTCACCCTCATTCATACACTTCATTACATGCACACACTCTTTATATTTTATCTTTTATCTTATATTTCATTAATAACTTTCCTATTTTACATTTATTAAATTCATCCCTTGCTATTAATTACTTGACACTGGCTGAAAAAACCCCTAAACGCAGGTGGAGCCATTCCTCATCTTATTCCATTAAATATCATAATTATACTCATTTCGTGAAAAAAAAAGAAGAATAATATCATTCTAACAGCTGTAAAAAAATAATTTAAACACTGCCATTTTAGAAACTACCTCCCAAATGTATATAACACTTATATACAAAAATGTTTAACTAAGCCACTGTAAATGGAACATATCTTTCGATAAATATGGGAGGAAAAATATAGTTCATTTATTGAACTGCTGAAAAATAAGAATGGCAATTTACTGGAGAGCAATTCGACATTATCTCTATGTGTCGACATATGCCAAAAAAAAGAGACATTTGTTCGTTTTGTTTAGACATATATCACGAAATAGCAATAATGTCGATTATGCAAAAATTGCCCCCCTGTACATGCAAAACTCACTTATGCACTCCATATGAATACTCTGAAACTACGAAACCTGACCGTCCGCTAAGTACGGATTCAACTCTGCGCGTACGCAGGCTAGTGGACGGATAATACATACATAAGTTTAGCCTGTAAATCGGCAACATTTTTCTTCTCCAGCGCGATCAGTCGCTTCGCCGAGTGCAGCCTCTCATTTGTCTCACTTCTCTTTGATTCAGACTCACGGAGTGCTCTGAAATATTGAAATATATGATCATAAACTACACTTGCACAAAATAGTGATGGATTGATTGGCAATTCAGAGGAATTTAAACTGGCAATCCTTGTTCCCCACTAATGTGCGCGTACTATCAATCGGAAGACGCCTGCTATGCCTGGGTTTTGTATAGAAATGTGAATTTTAATTAAACAATTACACAGTGAAGGAAAACATCGTGAAGAAACCTGCACGTCTATAGAAAGGCGTGTGAAGTTCACCAACCTGCACTGGGTCAGGCTGGTGGACTATGAGGAGTAATATGCCCGGTATAATAGCAATAGGCCTGTCCTCTATTACATTGGGACCAAAATACATCGGCGAAGTATTGGCGCACTGCAGTGCACCACTGCCTACCCCTTCGGGGAATACAGGCGTGATGATGACGTATTTTTATATAATTACACAAGTAACACAAAGCAAGAGTTTATTAGGAACATACCTTTTCAGTGCCGTCGCAAAGGTAGCCATAGTGCGTAGATCTGTATACCCTTGCAGCATTTGATTCACATCTTCGACAGTCGCATTCAATACAGTCTGCAATCTTTAAAATACAAATAAATATTAGCACAAAGCCACAAATGTATTAAATGAGAGTTCGGATCAGACGCGTAACAATGAAATAGGGGTTGAGACGTTATATATTTTCGACCGCAGCCCTAAACGTGACTATAAAACCAGGCTTAATGCACTTGTCCTCTAATTGCGGCTGGCCGTACAAATAAAAACTTTTTAGTAATTAATAGTCGAAATAATTATGTTTAAGTTGATTGATTTAGTTTTGTTTAATTATTTTTATATGTTGATGTTATACAAGTTTATGTCCACGAATTGTTATCGCTCAGAAACTATATGCGCATATTTTCTTGCGTCGTTGTGGGCACACTGGGGCGAGCGAAATAACTTGACTATTATTGATAATGTACACTGTGTATAATACACCTACTTAAAGTTTGTATTTCTGGGGTTAACTCCATGAGATCACCTGTCATAATTATCTCGGGCAATCATTGAAAAATGAGTTTTCTTGATGAGTTAATACAGTTCATGTTGGTTGCGAACATTTTGACAAAGTGCATACAGGCATAGCAAGCAAAAGTGTGTAAGCATTGTTTCATGACTCAGTCAAAAATATTATCTAATATGTAATTCATACAGTCTGTAATTGCTTGTACTTACCCATTTAACATATCTCTGTTTTTCTTAAGGCTCTCATTCTCCTCCTTCAGCTTCTCCCTCTCTTTGCTCAGTATGTTGGCATAGTCCAACTGTTCTCGAAGCGACGATACCTTGGCACCAAGACACACTGTTTTAGTTTCATACTCTTTCAGCAGAGCTCTGAAAATTACAATAATGAAAAAATAGTGGTAATTAAAAAGGGTTATAATATTTATATGAAATAGCAGTGGTAGCCGAGTGGTCAAACGCACGCCTCGCAATCAAAGTGTGCAGGTTCGAACCCCGGCTCGCACCTCTGGGATTTATGTGGGAATCTCATTTTCATCCGAGATCATCACTTGCTATGAAACGGTGAATTAAAACATTGAGAGGAAACCTGCACGTCTGAGGGAACTTGACTAGTTCTCGATAGATGTGTGAAGTCTGCCAACCCGCACTGGGTCAGCGTGGTGGACTATGGCCTGAATCCCCTTCGCATTGAGGGGAGGCCCATGCCCAGCAGTGGGACGTTAAAAGGGCTGTAGTAGTAGTATATTTATACTTAGTGGGCTATGTTAAATGCTAATTTATATTTATATATATATCATTGTTCACTCTGGCGATAGGCAAATGATGCAGGGGATGTGTGAAGTAACACAAATGCATAATGTGAGGAATATAATCATAAGAGGTAGTATAAAAGTAGCACCTTTTACATGCCCACACAATAATTAGAAGCTATGGTTTGAGAACAAATATGCCTGTGTTAACAAGAACTGTTGTTCCTGCAAACAATACCTTCTCCTGATGGTCAAACCATACACTATATCGCAGCTCCAGTAACATTCATTCATTAGATTATGCAAAACATCTAATTCTCAAACAATTACAAACATCAATAATATTTTTATAGAGTATCTCTTTTATTTTCGACCCCCCACAAAGCCATCCCAGCCCGAACATCAACACCATCAATTGTCTTTTTGTACATTTTTACTTTTCTTCGCTACTGAAATTATACTCATTGCTTATAAAGGCAATTAATAAATTATGTACAACATTTCACAAGCCAAAACAATACAATATTTTAGATGAAAACAGTGCAGAAAAAAAACTAAAGTGATACTTACTCATTTTTCTTGATATCAGCTTGAAGAGCAGCTTGTTTCTCGTCCGCTGTGTTAAGTACCGCCTTCTGCTGTCTGAGCTTCAGGTAGGCATCGTCCAGCTTCGCCTGCAAGGAGGCTGCGTCCTCCCCGGAGTTCTCATTCGAAACCGTCAGGTACAGACGGAACATGCATTTGTCAGTCACTTTATTACGGCATTGTGGGCAGGTTTTAGATCTGAAATTTATTATGTAGGCTTTATTGCAGTTATTACATCGATCTCACTTATGAAACTGTTGTTTATTAATATTTGTTACCTCTCAAGCCACTGAGACAAGCAATGATGATGGAAAACATGACCGCACTTCGTAACGTATATGCTATCTGCTTGATTCACTATATCACTGCATATTGTACACAATATATTCATCTTTTGTTATTGTTTGAAAATATTTGTTATTGTGAGGTTATATTACCGATTTTTGGATTATTATATTGTCATGACGATAATTTAATGTGTGATTGCATATTCCACGCTTTTAGATTCTATCGCAATATTAATATTCGCAAAAGGAGGGTAGATATTTAGGAAAATTGTTAGATTTTTCGCTTCGCAATTCGCATTGCAAAACTTTTACCATAGATAAACACAAAATCATAACCACAGATTACAACTATATTTTTTCACGAATAGATGGTTATCAGATTTGGGTACTAGCTTTTTTGTATTTATCGGAAGAAAATTATAAATATAGGTGTGGTTCTAAATAAAGCCTTGGTTTAACCATACTCTCATGGTGGTGAAGTACAAGAATATGTTCGTAAATTACGCTATTACATTAAAGGGGCACGCTGCACGATTATTAAACCAAATAGTTTGAACGATTTCTTCCACTATCTACCCTGCAGTAGTGGGATCTCTAATATTAAACTAAATAATTTAAAATTTATTAAATTTATTCGTTATCAATTTCCTCCATCTTTTCGTAAACCTTCTTTAAGTCATCTAGCAGTGTTTTGGCAAGTGTTTTGTCAATCAACAGGTCCCGCTTTTTCTGCTCTCCTGAGAACACATCATCGCTCTGCAGCGTCAGTCTAAAGGTGTCTACGGTGCCTTCGGGGCCGGGGGCCACTGCCACGTCTGTCAGTTTATTAACTGCAATGAAAATTCATAAGCATAATATTAATTGAATATATGTATAAGTAGCTAAGTAAATAAAGACAAAGCAAATTAGAAACTGTGAAATGTTAGAGTGAACCTCCCTCTTCGATATAATAACTCCTTACTAAAATGACAAATAAGTACCTATAACTCAATGCCATCTTCATCACTGTCATCATCCATTTTTATTTATAATGTGTATTTATTGAATTTGCCCTTGCTATTAATTACTTGACACTGGCTGAAATACCCGCTAAACGCAGGTGGAGCCATTTCTCTCATTTCGTAAAAAAGAAAGAAAGGTAACGGAAAAACTCTTATTTTTTACCAAATGTGTGAAATGATGGAATTTAATGGATTAGATGAGGAATGGCTTCACCTGCTAGGTACTAGAGCGGGTATTTCGCCATGTTAATTAATTAATAGCATACATACAATTAATAGCACTATAAATAAAAATGCGTGATGAACATGATAAAGATGGCGAATAAATCAGATACTAACTCATAAAGCCGTTACTCTTGACACGATTGACGTACTCGTCCCTGTAGCTGTCCGCAGCTTGTCCGAGTGCCTGAGCGTGCGCGCGCGGCACGCCCAGCACGAGTAGGTCGCGCGTGAGCTGCGCGCTCGGGCACGCGCACGAGCACGCCTGGTGCACCACCCACCGGATCACGGCAGCTGCGCGGGCGCATTCTTCACGGGACGCTGCGAATACAGCCAATTCATGTTATTTGTCACCTACTAGTAGATGAATCTTTACCCTACTAATATTATAATTGTGAAAGTTTGTGAGGATCTATGGATGGATGGACGTTTGTAACTCTTTCACGCAAAAACTATGAACGGATTTTGATGAAACTTTACAGTATTATTGTATAAACATCAGTTGTGCACGCATGTCAAGACAATGCCCCCACGGATTGGCTCAGTCGCTCTCTGTCTTATTTCATACGAGAGAAAGAGATATAATCAACATATTCTGTGACATAGGTAAGTCTAGACTCTAGTCTTGGCGGTCGTGCTACAACTACAGAATAACTTTAAGGCTTTAATTTATATCGATATTGAATAATCGAAGTCTGTGCGGACGAAGTCGCGGGTAGATAGATATCTCTTTATTGTAAGTACACCAATAGTTATAGGGAAATTACACAAAATATATTAACAAAACAAGGAACATATAGTTGTGGACACCAAGCAGCGATCTCTTCCAAACAACCTATACTGGAAGCTAGTATTAATATAATATAAGGTCATAGCTCATTGCAGCCACCCGGAACCCGACCAGCACTGCCTCGCCTCGAGTGGTCAGTATGTCACTATCGCCGTATCGTCACCGGATCGGCGTTGATGTAATGAGCGCGTAAGCATATAAGTCCATATAAAGAATACTGACCACTCGAGGCGAGGCGGTGCTGGACGTGTGCCGGGTGGCTGTTATGAGCTACGAGTATGGCCTTAATGCGACAGTGTTAGTATTAGGCCTTAACTAAAATTACAAGGCGCTTCAACTTGAGGTATACTTAAGTAGTACCTATTAATAGTTGAGCATCACCGTAAGGTGCCTTCTACTGTTGATTAAAATGCATAGGTATAGGCATTATGCATAGAAATAGACAAAACAGACTTACACAAATTAGTATCTTTCATTATCTCCATTATGCCATCATCCTGTAATGAGAAAATATATAAAGTGCTTAAAAAATGCTGGTAGTACTTGTTTTATGTCTATATACTTCGTGCAGCAGTGGCAGTAAGCAGTAGCCCCGTCGGTAGAACGTCCGCCTTGACCGTAAGGAGTGCCAGTTCAAATCCCGGGCCCACACTCTTACACTCTCAGATAACTTTCATGTGCGAAACGTCATTTTCAATATTGCTGAACGACGAAGGAAAACATCGTGAGGAAACCTACACGTCTATAGAAAGGCGTGTGAAGTGTGAACCCGCACTGTACTAGCATGGTGGACTTTAGCCCAAATCTCTCTTGTATTGACGGCCAATGTGCCTGGTATAATGGGAAGATGCCCTACTACATTGTGACCATAATACGTCGGCGAAGTGTCTGCCTACCCTTTTGGGGAATACAGGTATGATGATGTAGGTATTATTATTTCGTTATTTCCCGCACTGTACGATCAATATGATTAGTGGCGCCACCTATCGCTATTCTCAGACCATTGAACACATTTACCACGAAATTTATAGTTGAGTTATGACACATTTACAATTACATTGCAGATCACATTTGTAGGCACTAAAAATATTTGTTTTATTTATTTAAAAACGACACCAACAGTATACCTATTAACATTTGGGTAGGTAAAATATTAAATAAAAACTGGTCCGATAGGTACACCAATGACAGGCGTGTACAACTTTCACCGACGTGAGACTTAAACATCTACAAAAAAAAAAGATGAAACTAAACTAAAAAATGAGCTAAAACTAAAATTTATAAAAAAGTAAGCATGTACCATGTAAGCAGTGGTAGCCTCGTGGGCAAGAACGCCCGCATTGAACGTAAGGAGGGGTGCAAGTTCAAATCCCGGGCCCGCACCTCTGAGATAATTTTCATGTGCGAATGTAATTTTCATTATTGATTACCACTTGCTAAACGGTGAAGGGAAACATCGTGAGGAAACCTGCACGTATATAGAAAGGCGTGTGAAGTTCACCAACCCGCACTGGGCCAGCGTGGTGGACTATGGTCCAAAATCTCCCTCGTATTGAGGGAGAATGTGCCCGATATAATGGCAATAGGCTCGCCCCCTATTACATTGGGACCAAAATACATCGGTGAAGTGTGGGCGCACTGCAGTGCACCTCTGCCTACCCCTTCGGGGAATACAGGCGCGATGATGTATTGTTGATGTATAAAAAAGTAAAAATAAAATTAAAATATTTATGCCAATGACTTCAGTATCATTTTCCTAAACTCGTATGTACTGTGGAATATATATAAGTTGCTAATTTGCTGATAAACATGTTATACTCATTATATATTCTTACTGCAGGAGAGTTGAGACCCAGATTGGTTCTTACTAACTTACTAACTCAAAAAATAATTATACGACGTTTTTGTTAGGATTCATACTTCTATAATTTATGGAGTATTTAGTATTTTCGCATTTATACTAGGAGATGCTATAACGCAAGGTCTAAATATAAAGCAGTGACCAGTTGCAGTTGTATTAATTAGGCATCAAGTTAAGCCCGCTGCATACAAAACCTACCTACATAAAGGTTGAACTTCTGTTGTAAAAGCCACGCAACTTTATGACAAAATTCGCTCGCGCCGCCAATGACATTCCGATGAAGAATGAGCTTTTTCAATACGTTTTGTTTTAATATCGGCAACTTTTTCGCAGCGCGCGTCTAGCCGCCCCTGTGTGTCCAGGGCATCATTCAATACAAGAATAACACATTACCTATTACAAATTATTCCTTGTTACAAAGAAGAGAGTGGGCGGCCGGACAACACATTACATCTGAACAAATTGACAAAGGGATGCGTAACTTTACTACCGAAATTACGTCATGGCACATAAAGGAAGGATGAGGGGGACTACCTAGCCACTTTTATGATCCCCCTCATCTTTCTATCCGCATCCAGTCAAATAAGTATTTGGGAACATCATCATCATCATCACGCCTGTATTCCCCGAAGGGGTAGGCAGAGGTGCACTGTAGTGCGCCCACACTTCGCCGATGTATTTTTGGTCCCAATGTAATAGGGGGCGAGCCTATTGCCATTATACCGGGCACATTCTCCCTCAACACGAGGGAGATTTTTGGGCTATAGTTCACCACGCTGGCCCAGTGCGGGTTGGTGAACTTCACACGCCTTTCTATAGACGTGCAGGTTTCCTCACGATGTTTTCCTTCACCGTTTCATAGCTAGTGGTAATCTCGGATGAAAATGAGATTCGCACATAAACCCAGAGGTGCGAGCCGGGGTTTGAACCTGCACACTTTGATTTGCAAGGCGTGCGTTCGACCACTCGGCTACCACTGCTTTACCCATAAAAACATACCCACAAAATAAAAACACCACACACACTTATCGGTCCGCAATTAAGCAATATAAGGTGACCATACGATGGACTATCAGAGCGATCTCTCACTGAGACCTTCTAAAATTTACCGAGACGGGAATTGAACCTCCCACCACCGGGTGCAGAAGTCGAGCGGCCGGACCCTCAAGCATCTACACGAAGCCCACGTCGCTGCCGGATTTTTTAATTACCAGCAATGTTAGATGACATTACTGGTAGCTAGAATGCTTGTGCCAAGAGTGGTCTCAAATCAATAGTTTAGTAGGTGGGTAACGAGGCCAGAACCTCTCGGTTACGAGGCTGGACATCTTTTACTACTAAGTTATTGTGGCCTAGGTACACATGAATTGTAGTGAACTTTCAAGTTCAATCTATTATAATTGCACCTTAGCTGCTTATAAATATTTTCATATATCACATCATCTCTGTAACGTACCTAAATTCGTAGCGTTCCTACGTGCCCACGTCTCCTATTTGTTAGTATATAAAATAGCTAGAATATACATGTTACATCTATGTTATTGTGTATTAGAAAAGAAAGGCGTTATGATATAAAAATGTTAAAATTCGATTTCTCGCACGTGATCGAGTCCGTACGTGATCAGACGCAGTTTGTTTCAGGCAACTACATCATGTAGGTATTGTTTATTCAGATATCATACGGCTAACAGTTATTATATTAACTAAATAAATACATCTACACCCATAGTACAAGCGTTGCTAAGTAAAACTTACCACCATCTTATAAAGCAATGCTGTTCACATACTAACTGACAATTTTTGTCAGTTTTTGTACTGAGTTAGCAGTCAAAATCGAAAGTAGATAATATTAAAAACACTGCTGCAAGACAGGTGGTGGTAAGGGGGCTGTACTGTGAGGCGACCCCAGGTAGGCTATTATGTAACCCTTATTTCTATAAATTTTCGTTAGAAACTAAACATCATGGCGGATTTTCAATACATTTTGACAGTTGTTTTGGTAGGTGATTGAAACTTGTTGGAAATCTAATTACATAATCACCCTGCAGGGAAAATTCCGCAAGCGCCGTTACCAGAATTTGTCGACGATGGGAATCATTTCATTCATTGGAATGGTGAACCAAATAACACTCTAGTCAGTAGTGTAACGTATGAAAATACTTAAGTGACTTTACAAATCCTGGTGCATACTCACAGGCTGCTCCTCCATGACATGCTGCAACAGGGTCCTGAAGAGTGTCGCTGGGAGGCTGCCGAGCGCGTGCAGGGCTGCCAGCGCCCAAAGCGGGCAGTCCCCATCGGAGCAGAACTTGAATTTCTACCAATAACAAATAAACTTTCTTTCCAAGTTCTGCAGGCAAGAACTATGGTGTAGATATAAATTTTGTCGCTTCCAGTAGTTGTAGCATGAGCGTCAAGACTAGACTTATGTCACAGAATATGTTGGTTATATCTCTCGTATGAAATAAGACAGAGAGCGAGTGAGCCAATCCGTGACAGAGGCCTCGTCTTGACATGCGTGCTAACACCACTGCTGTCAGATTTGTTGAAAAAATGAAGTTACATTTGTTTACAAGACAAAGCTCGATTTGACCTCATTTTCTCGTCAAAACTGAAAAAAAAATTACATATCTCTGAGGAGTTTTATGCTGGAGTGGAAAAATCTGTATGAAAGCATAACCTGTTTTCGAATTGAGAAGGAACGTGTCCGGTATAATGGCAATAGCTTGCTTCGTTATGACCAAAATGTGGTTCCACTACAGAGAACCTCTGCCTCCCTATTAATGAAATGCAGCCTTTTACCTCTTATGCATGAACCGTGCCTTTTACTTGTAATGAGTTCATTAAATAAGCTATCACCGGGACCCGTGTCGATAGCACAAAGGACCTTTTTTCTTTGTCATCGTTTATTCCTGCGTAAAACATGCTCTAACTAAACTGATGGTTGGGATGATTAAACTTCAACCTTAAGTCACGACGTTGAATGCGAAATTAAGTGTCACTCACCATGATTTAACTCGCTCAAATGTAGTTGAAATCTGTAACAGAGACATCAAATTAACATGGAAATCTGCGTGCAAGACATAGGTTACACCGCAAGTTGCATGCTTCATTAACTTTAACATGTTTTCTACTGAACTGTGACGTCAATGTTGGTATGACGACATAGCTTTAGAAGCAAGGGGTGTAGGTTCAAACCTTAGGCTCTCACCTCTAGAATTTTCGGTATTCATGTGCGAATGTCATTTTCGAATATTATAACTTGCTGAACGGTGAAATAGCACATCGTGAGAAAATCTGCACGTCTATGGAATGATGTGAGAAGTTCGCCAACCCGCCACTGAGTCAGGCTGGTGGACTGATCTGTGCCTGGTGTATTAGTAAAAGGCTTACACCTATTACATTAGGACCAAATGAGCGAAATGTTGGTGTACAGCAGTGCATAGTCCTACCCTCTAAAATTTGCACGCTACGCCAAAAAGTCTAAGTTCCTTAATGTTATGATGAAAGAGGTGTCCCCCTCGATATTATGTCATGCAACGCTCCATATTTCATTTCTGTTGTAACTGACATCGCAAAGTTGTATAAAAAGGTTAAACTTGGCTGTTCTCCGGCAGTTTATTGGAAAGTTCCCCGCTGCAACGGCACTAAGCCCTGAATGGGACACAATGGGGCGTATTGACAACCGGGACACTATTGAACAGACCCGGGTCATAGCTCAAATGGGAGGTTATCATTTTGTGAACTTGCTTCATCAGTATTTTTCAAATACACAACAGTGGCTCTCGTACTTATGGACTAAATTACGTGAAACTTAATTGTACTAAGCAAACACCTATGTATCTACTGTAGACTAAAAGCAAAAAACATAATTTCTAATAATGTCACGATAGGGAATCGAATTCGCAATATCAAAGATCTTCTATTTTACGAAATTAATGGAAGTATCAATTTGAATAGAATAAGACGAGAAATAGCTTCACCAGCAATCAGATACTTATAACCAATGTCAAGTAATTAATAGTGAAGAAAAATTCATGATACACACATCCTGTCCTATCCTACTAAACCTACTAATATTATAAATATGAAAGTTTGTGAGGATGGATGAATGGATGGATGTTTGTTACTCTTTCGCGCAAAAACTACTGAACGGATTTCGATTAAACTTTACAGTATTATTGTTTATGCATCAGCAGTGGTAGCCTCGTGGGCAAGAACGCCCGGCTTGAACGTAAGGGGTGCAAGTTCAAATCCCAGGCCCGCACCTCTGAGATAATTTTCATGTGCGAATGTCATTTTCAACAATGATTACCACTTGCTGAACGGTGAAGGAAAACATCGTGAGGAAACCTGCACGTCTATAGAAAGGCGTGTGAAGTTCACCAACCCGCACTGGGCTAGCGTGGTGGACTATGGCCCAAAATCTCCCTCGTAAGGAGGGGGAATGTGTCCGGTATAATGGCAATAGGCTCGCCCCCTATTACATACCAAAATACATCGGCGAAGTGTGGTCCTACAGTGCACCTCTGCCTACCCCTTCGGGGAATACAGGCGTGATGATGTATTATTATTACATCAGAATAACATATAGGCCATAATTTATAACGATATTAAATAATCGAAGTGATGAGTGAGATGAAGGTGATAAAGATGGCAGATGAATCCCCTAATGATCTTCATTTGATCCCTATCAGAACTTTCAGGTATAGACTAACAACAAAAAACATTTTTTTTTTACCCAGTTCATCTATAGATCGTATTCAATTCCCAAGAAATATAGAGTAAGTGAGTACATGTTTATTTTGTTTAGGCGAGCGAATGATAACAATACTTAATAGATACCACGATAATATACCAGCCTTGATCGTCGAGGGACTGAATTAAGTAGACGAATAAATATTTAAGTGTTTTTATTACCCTTTGAATCAGTTGCTATAGTAAGAATTGTCCCAATGTTGACCATTAGAAAATACTCCCACTTGAGAGTTTGATTTATGTAACTACTGTCGCGGCGCCTGTGATTCTATAATCAGCATAATAATATAACGTCACCAATTCATCACCATGGAAACTGTGCGACCGACTCTCTTTACTGATTTTACTTATTCAGTCTCGTGTACCACTCTAAGGAGCCCAAGTTAATGGGTACAGTCTCTAACCCTCTGGCCTTTCACTGTTTTGTTCCTCCACTCTATGTTAAGGAGCCCAAGTTAATGGGTACAGATCCCAACCCTACGGTCGTTCACTGTTTTGTTCCTCCTAACATAACCTGAACACCACTGCGGTCCCTACGGACCCTCAATTGAGCCTCCACACACTCCCCTACAGCTCTACCCTGCCACCAGGTACTACTAGGTGTTCAGGTCTCTAGGTACTGTGCCCCGTTCGTATACTAGCTACGAAGGCAGCTGCCCCTTGCGCATACTCGCTACGCAAGACGGCCTACTCAAATCTCTAACCATAGCCCCTCTAGAAAAGACTATAGCTCGAGTACAAACTCAATCGCACATTTACCGTAATGACGAGTCCGTGCTCGTATTACTATTTAATAATCTCGAATAATCTTTGTCGTAATAATAGTAATGGGACTCACCCCGATACTCTAGGTAGCATTGCCTCGTGCATCGTGACTCCACGCCTTGCATGCAATTACTTACTTTGTACTTACACGCTCTCTGTACCTACTGCATTACTACCTCCATCGTAGCAATGCATAACTTACAACCATTTGTCGGTCTTCACTCCATGAAGACTACGCTCACTTTTCTTGTTAAACACTGTAGGTAGGTTCCACCATTTTACCACGCTTTGCTCTTATACAACCACCCACATATCGTAGCGTTCCCACGCCTACCCCTTTTTTCTATCTAAACGCGCTCGCGCACTGTCAAAAACTAATGACATTGACACTCACCTTGACACATGACAATAACAGATAATAAATCGCGATGAAATCCGCGACACTCCCCAACCACAGGAGAAGTCACAGAAGCATCAGCAGGTGTCTACTCAGCCATTTCTGTCTGGCTACGGAGCAGGCCATCTCTTAAACATTCTTTATGCACCATTTCACATGGACTTACATCTGCTTCTACTTCAACTGAATCTTTCAGACTTTCACCTAAAGTTAGATAGTTACTGTCTGGACCAATCAGACCTGCTATCACTCTGAGGAATAACCTCTTTATGTCGGCTCTCTCCATCTCTAAACAATAAAGATATCTTACCGAACATTTAATTCTGTCTCATCTGCTTTCAATAATGATACACGATATGCACCATCAGCTCCATTCACCAATCTTAGCAAGTTTTCACTTATTTCTGCTCTTAGTGTCACACTTTCTTTATATTACTCACATCACCAACATTTGGCAATCCTCATATGGCAAAGCCTATAACTGTAACTCTGAAACTTTACACATCAAAATAATAAACATTATTTAAAAATTATTCATTAGGTATACATACCTACTACATATACATACACTTTACCAGCTTTTTAAGAACTTTTCTGTTTAAATTTTAATTCTGCTAGGTGATCATGCTCTATTAAGTCTGGACTGTCCGTCATGACATCCTGACCCTCCTCAATCAAACAGAAAGTCTTGCTTCGCATATCTATCTAAGCGGGCAAATTTTCTTCCAAATTAAAATCAAAATAAAATTGGGCTATCAAATCAAAGATGTGGATCCCACTGTCATGTCCTGCCCGAGCATGTACCTACTGTTGTCTCGGGTCTGTCACCCGAAGGTATACTTCAATCGCCATATGCATTTTTCCACAGCATCAACAAAATAATGCAATACATACCCCCCTGACATGTCCAGCCGGTAGCGTTTACTGTTGTCTCGGGTCTGTCACCCGAAGGTATACTTCAGCGCCATATGCATTTTTCCGCAGCATCAACAAAATAATCCAATACATACTCCCCCAGACAATATTGCCCATGCTGCGGCATCTCTATTACTTCTGCAGTCAGAAAATCGCATTTGTAACTTCAGCTTCTGGACTTATCAATTCTTGTCCATTCTATTTCAACCGCTATTAATAAAAAAATATTTTGTAGCTGAAAAATTCTCATATAAGCAATTTAAAAATGATCAATACTTATTTCAACCAGTCATTACTTCCTTTCTGCCATGGAATCACTTTATACTGGGCACCGGTGTGCTACACACAACATTAACATGAATATCCCTTCTGACATCTATAAAAGAACAGGGATTCGAGTTTTCTTGTAGCTCCCTCTGGACCAAAGGAAAATATTATAACTCTTCATTATATAGATCATATCATTACATCGGCGAAGTTTGGGCGCACTACAGTGCACCTCTGCCTACCCCTTCGGGGAATACAGGCGTGATGATGATGATGTATTATATAGATACCTACTAACTCATGTACTTTAGCCTTTTTAAAACATAAACCACTATGTAGGTAACTATTAACATAGTATAGCTGGGTTGGCAACCACTATAAAGTAAGAGTCTAAATTTCCTCATTGTCCTTTACTTTAATATCAATGAAAACGCAGTTGTCCTTATCTGCAAAATTCTTTGAGACACAACACTATTATGATTACCCTTGCAATGATAACATTCCTCTTTAGCTAGAAATTTCTAAAATACTGCATAGATGTCATCTTGCTCCCAGTAAATTATTTCTTGTATTTAGGCAGATATTTCATACATAAATAATTAAGATGTTGTCCTTCACAAGACAGGCAACTAGATAGGTAGATACTTTCAGTGTTTACAACCTCTTTCAAGTGTTTTATAATCAAGCTTTAAACTTCTTGCATACTTTAATTTCTTGGCCTAACCGATGTTTTCATTTACACATAACATCAGAAGTAGATACTTCATTAAACTATTTTAGTGAATAAACCCTCTAAAATAAACACCGTCTGCGACAACTCTATTCATAGCTGCTTTGATCAGTTTATTCTATAATAGCCCCAACTGAATCAATATATTGTTATTTCTAAATCGACCTTCCGTCCACAACAATTTTGTAATTCTGTGCAATAGTACCCAAGCCACGGACAACCTCTAGCGCAGTATCTGGCAAGGATAATATAAGATATGCAAGCCTATCATCTCTTGGTAGGGCTTGCTTGCTCACACTTGCTTCTAACTGCCACTTTAATATTTTCCCATTAAATGTGGGAAGGACAGCTAAGGCAACTTTGTATGGATATTGTCACAACCAGAATTAGCAACAAATTACTGTCAATGTTGATAATTACGACTTCCACCTCAAACTGAAAGTTCGTACTCTCCTTCACTATATCTTGAGACCACTCAGGGCCATGTACACATATATATTCCTTCTTGCAAGCTCTTCGTACAAATGTTTAATTGCCTATTGTTCGCATTAAATCCTCTGAAGCCATGCTCTGGCATGGCTTGGCTCAGTTATATCTGTACAACTCGCTCAAATAATTCTGCAATTAACCGCATCATTAAGTCTTGTCAAAAGGTGCCTTGCTCATCGTCATCCTGGAACTTTCAGAATACGCTTGTACCCAGTTATCGAACTAAAACTATTTATACTTGTTACTGGTTGACATACGAGGTACCTACTTATTATAAGGTATCATTAACAATGACCTCTTACATTAGGAGCTACTAGCATGTAGCACTGACCGACTTATTTCTTAATGACATGGATAAATTTACTTGTTCCATGTTCCATACATAATACACTAGAACATAATTTCCTTCACCATTCTGTGAATACGTTTGTACATGTATACTTTTAAACAATACACTTTACATCACTTTCAACACAGACCATGCTGTTTGATAATAATATGCCTTCATAGCACCTTATATTATAATTACGCAAAGTAAGACGCTTTTGAAAAAGTAACTTCAAAATAGTAAACATTACAGAATGACACCATTTCGAAACGTAAACAATAATCATAACATTTCATACTTGTCGCAGTACTCTTTAACATGGCAGCCTAATACCATTGCAGCCAACACAACAAATGACAGGCAGTGATGGTAACGAGTAAGGAGTAACACACTTTAAGACGAACATAGACATTAAAAATACATCACATGGGTTTCTCTTTCCAGGGAAACCATAGATATTACCATTACTAAATAAATATTCGGATACCTCTGGATCTGATTAAATAGATGCATAGAACAAACAATTAAGGCACCCACTCACGGTACCTAAAACACAAAGAGAAGTTTACCAAATAAAAACCATAGATTATACACGTTTAGTAATAGTACAAACAAATGTAAAAATATGGAGGTAAAATAAAACAAACAATTATTTAATCATAAGTTTATAAATAAAACCACAAATGTTGTAAATACGTTTATTTAGCCGAAAACCTATATACAAGAGGTTTTCGATGTAGGACAAATCATTGTCCCATGAATACTCATGATGTTGAATCACATCCTCTAAAAGATGTATGATTAGAATAAATAGTTCTAACCAACTTGTATATTTAAGAAAGCATAGGTCATAGCCACCCCAGGTCATCCCTTACTGGTAAAACAACTTACAACAGGTTCTCCCAACGGATTGGGACCAACCTCCTTTATAGTCTCTAATAGTGGCACTCTTTGCTTGTCTGCACTTAGGAACCAGCCTCCCTGAACGAATCGGGGCCAGACTGTCCACAACTCTATATAGCACTCTGTCCCACAGACAGAGTCACCAGTTTCTGTACCTCTGTACCTCTCTATTGCCACTCTGCCAATCTATATAACTTGACTCCAGCCTCCCTGAACGGATCGGGGCCAGACTGTTTACTGCTCTACAACAACTTTGTCTATCAGACAGACTTACCAGTAAGCTCTGTCTATGAAGGGACCCTGAGATAGCAGACCTCCCGAACTTAAAGAAAAAAAAGAAAAAAAAATTGTACCCGGACGGGCACACATTAAAATTAAAAATAAGTATAGTAAATCTCATCTTATACTGCTCAAAACTAATTATCTGATTAGACCGAGCACCTCCACCATAATGTCGCGGCGCCTGTGATTCTATAATCAGCATAATAATATAACGTCACCAATTCATCACCATGGAAACTGTGCGACCGACTCTCTTTACTGATTTTACTTATTCAGTCTCGTGTACCACTCTAAGGAGCCCAAGTTAATGGGTACAGTCTCTAACCCTCTGGCCTTTCACTGTTTTGTTCCTCCACTCTATGTTAAGGAGCCCAAGTTAATGGGTACAGATCCCAACCCTACGGTCGTTCACTGTTTTGTTCCTCCTAACATAACCTGAACACCACTGCGGTCCCTACGGACCCTCAATTGAGCCTCCACACACTCCCCTACAGCTCTACCCTGCCACCAGGTACTACTAGGTGTTCAGGTCTCTAGGTACTGTGCCCCGTTCGTATACTAGCTACGAAGGCAGCTGCCCCTTGCGCATACTCGCTACGCAAGACGGCCTACTCAAATCTCTAACCATAGCCCCTCTAGAAAAGACTATAGCTCGAGTACAAACTCAATCGCACATTTACCGTAATGACGAGTCCGTGCTCGTATTACTATTTAATAATCTCGAATAATCTTTGTCGTAATAATAGTAATGGGACTCACCCCGATACTCTAGGTAGCATTGCCTCGTGCATCGTGACTCCACGCCTTGCATGCAATTACTTACTTTGTACTTACACGCTCTCTGTACCTACTGCATTACTACCTCCATCGTAGCAATGCATAACTTACAACCATTTGTCGGTCTTCACTCCATGAAGACTACGCTCACTTTTCTTGTTAAACACTGTAGGTAGGTTCCACCATTTTACCACGCTTTGCTCTTATACAACCACCCACATATCGTAGCGTTCCCACGCCTACCCCTTTTTTCTATCTAAACGCGCTCGCGCACTGTCAAAAACTAATGACATTGACACTCACCTTGACACATGACAATAACAGATAATAAATCGCGATGAAATCCGCGACAACTACCAAGTATGTCACGAGGGTATTTCCCAAGGGGTTCAAAGACAAAAACAATGCAGTTTTGGGTTACGGCAGTCATGAGCCTTAATTTTTGTATTTTTATGGTACCGTACCTAAAAAGAAAAAAACGGAGCCCATATAGGATCACTTTGTTGTCCGTCTGTCTGTCTATCAAGACCCTTTTTCTAAGAAACGGTGAAGGTATCAAGTTGAAATTTATAACAAAAACTGTCAAACATCAGATGTCTGCGGTCCCTTGGTGCCCTAAAAAATCAAACTCCTAGGTTAACGCAATCAAAAGATACGGCGGTTTGTGTTGCATTTTCAGTACATTTACAGGGGAATCAAAAACTTATAGGGTACTTCCCGTTGACCTAGAATCATGAAATTTGGCAAGAAGCAAGTTGTTATAACACAAGTAGGGGAAAAAATCCGAAAAGTGTAAATTTATTGTTCGAAAATTTTTTTTGGCGATTACAAACTTATTTTGTAGTTAGTTTGTATGGTGACACGAGTATACCAAGCGCAAAGTTAAGTTTGTCTTCCTATCCAGTTTATCTTTTCGTTAGAGCAATGTCCGGTGCTTTCATCGTTAAGGTACGGAAGCCTCGGTGCGCGAGTCCAGCTCGCCGTTTTTTATAACACCTATGATCTCAAACTATGTAAAGCATGTAACTATGGGTAAAGGATTGGGGGCGATCCAACTTGCACCCAGAACATGGCAAATTGCGAAAATACCACTTTGCAAAATTACGGCTTGCGGGAATCGAACTCGCAACCACACAGTAAACTGAGTAAAGCGATCTACTCCCAAGCCGTCGTCGTCTTATTGAAGAAGTTATCAAATTATGGTCGACCTCCTAACAATTAACATTTCAGACTATTTACTTAGTTAGTAAGTATTTACGGAGCTCTAATTATGTATTTACACAACGCTTATAATACATTAGTAAGATACACTTAGTAGTCAGTAAATATCAATACATACATGAAGCAAACTGTAACTTATTTGGGCATATCTGTGATAAGTCTGTTTTGGGATGTGAGTCGCAGTACACACATAGTTTAAAGTTTAGCCATTACAAGTCTTTATTGTCTTCCTACAATGAGTCTGGTTATAATTTTTTCTTTACAGTAATCTGGCACCTACGGTCTTAATCATAACCCTCCATCGAGGAATGATGTTCAATATAATGGTAGAAGGCTAATAAGACGGGAAAAGGTGGTTTTTCCCCATAAAAATACCTTCAAAGATAAAATCAAATATACATCATCAAACATGTATTCCCCGAAGGAGTAGGCAGAGGTGCTCTGCAGTGCGCCCACACTTCGCCGATGTATTTTGGTCCCAATGTAATAGGGTGCGAGCCTATTGCCATTATACCGGGCACATTATCTCTCCATACGAGGGAGATTTTTGGGCTATAGTCCACCACGCTGGCCCAGTGCGGCTTGGTGAACTTCACACGCCTTTCTATAGACGTGTAGGTTTCCTCACGATGTTTTCCTTCACCGTTTCATAGCAAGTGGTAATCTCGGATGAAAATGAGATTAGCACATGAAACCCAGAGGTGTTAGCCGGGGTTTGAACCTGCACACTTTGATTGCAAGGCGTGCGTTCGACCACTCGGCTACCACTCAGAATCAGATTTTTTTTATTCATGATAACCAATACAGGCACTTATGAATCGTCAATAAATAATAATAATAATAGTATCTCTACCACCAAGCATGGTGGTATATTTTTTTATTTATTTACCAATAGCAGATAAACTCATCAATGCCTAGATGACAAACTTCGTATCATGTTTATTTCTTGTTCTTAAACCACCCCTAGGTAAGAGCGAAAGAAACAAAGAAAATCAAATTGATCAAGCCGTTTTTGAGTTTCAGCGGAAGTAGGACTGAGCTGCATTTGATTTATACATTTAGATGGATATAGATAGAAGAAGAAGATAGATTGATGAGAGGACAACATGGCATATTAACCGGAATAGACATAGTCCACCATGATCAAGTGTCCCTTGTCCTCAGCAAGGGTCAGAGCAGTCGTTCAACGCCTTTATTAAATAGAATTCGCGTGTTTTCATTCAATCAACTGGGGCACTCGATTGGGGCCAGGTGTTTTTCTCTCGTCCTTTTCACTTTCCCGATGATAACAGTCTTTTAATCTATATTATTTGACAATTGCTTAACTGCGACATAAATAATTATGTACGAAAACTATTACACGTGCTGTCAGCTCTGCGCCGTTTTTTTATCGATACCAAAACGAGCTGTATAAACATGTACCAAAAGCACATTTTTAGGGTTCCGTACTCAAGGGGTAAACGGGAACCCTATTACTAAGACTCCACTGTCCGTCTGTCTGTCTATCACCAGGTTATATCTCACGAACCCTGATAGACAGTTGAAATATTCACAGATGATGTATTTCTGTTGTCGCTCTAACAAAAATATTAAACAGAATAAAATAAATATTTAAGGCGGCTCCCATACAACAAACGTGATTTGTTGCCGTTTTCATAGATGGTACGGAATCCTTAGTGCGCGAGTCCAACTCGCACTTGGCCGGTTTATCAACTAAATTTGCACGCACGAGCGAATTTAGAGGCACTATCGCGTGGCTTTAACTACGGAAATTCAATTATAAGTATATTAACACAGAGTACATTTTCAAAAATGTCAAGAAAATTCAATTGCTCCAGTGTACAAAGTTACTTGTGTACACTTTTCCATACATATTGTTCTAACACTGCACGTCCTTTCCCGTTAAACCTGTAATTTTCAGGCAGCCGGCTTTACTGTGTGAATGTAACCTTAGTTACACGGTAGACTAAAAGTCACACCCACGTAATTTGTAAACTGAAACGGGAGCAATAATTTGATATCCGTCGTAAAGGTCTGTACATCATAAAGACCTCATAAATATCGGGCAAACGATGCGGCTACGCTTTCTTATATCTGTGTCGGCGGAGTTACGCCCGGGGCACACTGAGGCGTCAATACGTATACGTAAAACTAACTCTGTGTTAATATACAGAGTGTTTCAGACGTCCGAAATGATACTTTGACGTTTGCATCTGTATCGGGTATACAACTGCATGGTATAAATTTTTTATCGAAATTCAACCATGTTTTTCTAACTTTTTTTCGTCGCCAATTTCTGTCACTAGTAATATCTCGAGTCCAATGTAAAATTAGCATCTTGTAAAATCTTAGTTTTTGGTATTTATAAGGTGGGGCATTGTGATTTCAAGGTAGGGTATTGCTCCACAATGCCCCCCCTCCCCCCTAGCTAAGGCCCTGGGGAAGCATAAGGGCAACATATGTCGCTGAAACCTCAATACCGGATGTGTCCACTATGCGAACAATGCGAGCGGCGCACGCGCAGAGATACACGTCTGCGTGTTTGTACACAAAGCACCATTCAATGCACTCTTTTCATTTGGATCTTAAATTCGTTAGTGTATTGTGAGATTGGATAACTTTGAAGCATACAGGTAAGTTGATTGTTTATTGTTATTTCACTGTCGGTTAAATTGTTTTTTCGACAAATAAATGTTATTCCTTTCTATCATGTTGTAGTTGTCTCACGGCCATTGTCCATATAAGATCGCACTGTCTATTTAAAAGTTATATAAAAAAAAAAACGATAGGTACATTTTATATTATATTTGTTTGGATGAGCCATCGTTCGATGATTCAGGATTGGCATATAGTTATTTATATCTATACAAATAAATAAAATTGGAGTGTCTGTTTGTAATATCAAAATAACACTTTTTTACCAAATGCGCATGAAACGAAAACGCAATTTTGAATTTTTTTGTCTGTCTGTCTGTCTGTCTGTTTGTTTGAGGTAAACTTCTAAACGGCTGAACCGATTTAAATGTGACTTTCACTGACAGATAGCTGACGTTCCAGGGCGTAACTTAGGCTACTTTAATTTTAGAAAAAGCATTAGGGTTCCGCGGGAAAAACATAATACCCATATTTCCGGGTAATCTCCCTAAAGTCCACGCGGGCGAAGTCGCGGGCACAGCTAGTTGTATATAAAGGACTTCAAAAAAGAGTTCAATAGAGAAATGCTCTTTGAACAAAAACATAAAAAAAATTTTGTTTATATATTGAGGGTTACGGAACCCTTTAACCCTTTGGGTACGGACCCAAAGGGTAAAACGGGAACCCTATTACAAAGACTTCGCTGTCCGTCCGAGTGGCGGGGCAAGACCTAAATTTAATGTGGGCAAGACAGATTTGGCAAGGCCCTGTTCTGTTCTGTGGCAACCTGATTTTATAAAATAATAAAAAGACACTATCTATTTATTCACTAAATATTATTGAACAACCTATTCTTAATAGGTACGTAATGTTGCCAGACTAAAAAAACATAATTCACAACAAAATTAATGTCGGCTGGCGTTATAAACAAAATTTAATCTATGTTATTCTTCTTTTATTTAGCACTTTTACATGTTTTACAAATTTATCTTTTTACTTTACACTTTTTATCCTCTTCCGTCTTTCGCCATTTTTTCACATTTCTCTCCCTCCTTTTCCCACTCTTGTTCCTCTTTCATTCGTTTCTTATTTCGTTTTGTATACCATTTATTTATCATCATATCAAATCAATTACGTTTAGTTCAAAACAATATTAATAATTTCAGCAAATCAATAACACGTTTAGTTATAACAAAAATATGAATCATTACAGCATATCAATTTAACGTTTAGTTATTTTACTCCACATTAATTTATATCTTTTTTTATTTTATTCTCGCTTTGAAGCAAGGCCCCTTGTACCGCGAGGCCGTAGGCGGTGGCCTACGTCGCCCACGCCTTACGCCGCCACTGCGTCCGTCTGTCACCAGGCTGTATCTCTTGAACCGTGATAGTTAGACAAATGAAATTTTCACAGACGATGTATTTCTGTTGTCGCTATAACAACAAATACTAAAAAACAGAATAGAATAAATATTTAAGGGGGCTCCCATACAACAAACGTTTTTTTGCCTTTTTTATAGATAATGGTACGGAACCCTTCGTGCGCGAGTCCGACTCGTACTTGGCCGTGTTTTTGTCTAATTTGGACGTTACCCCCATTCCATTTCACGGTACTCATGACATTCTCCCTTACCACCACCGGTCTTGAAGCAATGTTTTTAATATTGCTTTCAGTTACTGACAGTTACCTCAGTACAACATAATTCGCACCTTTAAAAGTAAAGAGACCTAGCTCAAAAATAATGTTGTTGAAAAATGGTCGTTATAACGACCCTTTAAGATTTATAGTCGCAATCCTAAAATTTCAAAATGGGTCTCTGTACTTTTAAAGGTGTAATATGTCAAACTTTTATAGTTACTATCGAAACAAGAATACTTTAAGAGGCGGTGATAAGGCCTATTATGTATGCACAAAGGGATTATTTTACACATTTTTGACATAGGCAAGGGGTAAACCTGATTTTTGGCGTGGCGAGATTTGCCGACGCTTCGCCACAACAAAATGAAATCAACCTTATTACTAAACGCATAAAGTATAGTTTTAAATGTGGCCACGCTTCGTACTCCTCGCTTCTTTCCGCCGCTTAGACTCCGCCCACTGGCTGACTCGGCTCACTCGCCACTGCGACGTTTATGTTTTATGTTTCACATCTGCCAGGTGTCCCGCGACGGGTCAGTTTTTTTATTAATCTGTTCTATAAATGAAAGTTACAAGTTGAGTTCAATATTCTAATAAATAAATACTTTTAGATACTTCCAATGTTTGTATTTCAACAAAATATTCACCGTAAATTTATTATTCATAATAATTATTGTGGATCTTAAATGGAATTACATTGCAAATATTTATGAGGTCGTGTACTTTGTTATGAATATAATATTATTTGTACGTTTTTAACTAGACAAGAAGGTACTAATATGATTTCTTCTATCTACATCTTATTATATAAAAACAAGTGTTGTTCGTGTCTCGTTAAAACTCAAAAACGGCTTTACCGATTTACTTAATACAGTGGGGTTAGCAGGCATGTCAAGACAAGACCTCTGTGAAGGATTTCCTCATTCGCCACCAGTCTCATTTCACACGAGAGATAGAGACAAAATCAACATATTCCGTGACATAAGTCCAGTCTTGGCGCACATGCTACGGGTTATCATAAATATTAAATATTTTCATTTTTATCGGAATTAATGAAGTCATTCTGCCATTTTATTTGTGAGGTACGTTCGACATTTTTTCAAACTATTCGATCTATACCAGACTAGCTTCTACCCGCGACTTCGTCCGCGCAGACTTCTGTTATTCAATATCGTTATAAATTAAAGCCTTTAAGTTAGTCTAATGTACAAACAATAATACTGTAAAGTTTAATAAAAATCAGTTCAGTAGGTTTTGCGTGAAAGAGTAACAAACATCCATCCATCCTCACAAACTTTCACATTTATAATATTAGTAGGAGTAGGATAGGATAATCGTCATAACACCGGAGGTCCTACTAATCTAGTTTCCTCAAAAATATCTAAAAACGATTTCTAAATTTAACTGAAGAATGACACGTCAATAATTTTTCCCTCAATTTAATAATATCACCCGCGTCCGCCATTTTGGAAAATGCTACGTCATTGTTGATTGTGAATTCTAATTTCGAATAGATTTTACGTACTTTCTAGTGAGACAGTAGTGCTTGCTTATTCTTAGATAGGCAAGTACATAAATTTCTTATTTTAAAAAATAAAACAGAATTTCTACTGAAATTTCAGCGAGGCTATTAGGTTAGAAACCATTTTCGTTAGAAACCAAACAACATGGTGGATTTTCAATACATTTTGACAGCTGTTTTGATAGAAGGTGATTGCAACTTGTTTGCAATGTAATTAGGTAATCACCCTGTACATGCGATTTGAGTGTAGGTTTGTAATTAGGTACATAGGTACGTAGATAGTTACCTGTGTCCGTAACCTTTTTTTTTTTAACGTCGGAAAATCCTTTTTGGATACCCTGCCACCTCGGGGGAAGTAACAGGGTTATGTGGGAGTCCCGGCAGAAGGCCGTATACACACTAAAAACCGACGGTGTACCATCTTCCGCTTATATCGGGGCGCCACGGGCTCGCTTTCGCATGCACCGCGACGCTGTGTCCTTAACCTACGTAATATAATCATAGGCAAAGTTTTGTTCTAATTACTAAGCAATATTATTTAAACAATACTTCATGGCAGTGTAGGAATGTTTATAATACAAATTGATTATAATCGTGTATAAAACGTGTTTTGACCTGTACGTGCAGAGCAATCTTCGCAATATTATTTCAATGACAACTGACATTGGTGATCCATAGAAACTTCAATGTTATAGTACCGCTTCGCTAACTGTCGCTTATCTATGTCGATATTTTTTTTGGTTTCGTTTCGGCCATAAAATAATGTACTACTATTTCAGCCTTTAACGTCTTAACGTCCCACTGATGGGCACGGGCCTCCCCTCAATGTGGGGTGTATTCAGGCCATAGTCCACCACGCTAGCCAGGTGCGGGTTGCCAGACTTCACACATCTGTCGAGAACTAGTCAAGTTCCCTCAGATGTGCAGGTTTCCTCACTATGTTTCTTCACCGTTTCATAGCAAGTGATAATCTCGGATGAAAATGAGATTCGCATATAAATCCCAGAGGGTTCCGATCCGGGTTTGAACCTGCACACTTTGATTGCAAGGCGTGCGTTCGACTACTCCACTGCTAAATAAAATAATGTAGCCAGCCCTCAAAATACCTATGTTATATTCACGAATTAGCGCCGAGCAAGGGTGGTGGATTGTGTCTGATATAATGGGCATAGAATTACCCCCCTAAAAAAATACATCGATAAAGTGTGGCTGCATTGCAGTGCACCTCCACCTACCCCTTCGGGAACACAGGTGTGATTATGTTTTATCATAGTTATCATTTATTTACCTACAGTAAAGAAGAAATGTAAAGCGGGTTAGTTACTCAAAAGGCACTATCTCCAGTATCGTTGTGGAATGACTATGGTTTCACTTTATAATGCGTAAAAAAATGTTCATCAACGAAAGCTAAAATATGACCAGTGTAGACATTAGACATTGTCACATTGATGCCATTAGATTAGTCACAGTTGTTTTCATGCTTCTAAAAATGTAACATTTAGTCATACTACAAAGATTGGTAGTCCAGCGGGGCGTTTCGAAATTGGTCCGTATTTTTAGGGTTCCGTACCTAAGAAGGAAAAAACGGAACCCTTAGAGGACCACTTTGTTGTCCGTCTGTCTGTCAAGACCCTTTTTCTGGAACGCGTGTAGGTATCCAGTTGAAATTTATAACAGAGACTTATGTCTGCGGTCCCTTGGTGCCCTAAAAATATCAAACTTCTTGGTTAACGATATGGCGGTTTATGTTGCATTTTCAGTACATTTGCACGGGAATCTAAAACCTATAGGGTACTTCCCGTTGACCTAGAACCATGAAATTTGGCAAGAAGCAAGGTCTTATAGCACAAGTAAAGGAAAAAATCCGAAGACTGTAAATTTATTGATAGAAATTTTTTGTTGCGATTACAAACTTATTTTGAAGTTACTTTGTACGAAGACACCTGTACACCAACTGCAAAGTTAAGTTTGTCTCTCTTTCCAGTTTATCTTTTTTTAGAGTAATGCTCGGTGCTTTCATAGTTTAGGTACGGAAGACTTGTTTTTTTAGTGTTTTTCCGACATATGTCGAATAGAGATAATGTCGATCATGCAAGAACTGGGTCCCAGGAAGTTTAAAAATATCGCCTGTACCACAATAAGGGCGTCGCAATAATTTAGTAGAGAACAAACCAATGAATAGGAAATAATTGGACAACAGAGACGTTCCGTCCTACGGTGCGGTGCAAAATGTCCCATTGCAATTCAACAGTTGGTCGCTCCGATGTACCGTCAGCAATACAAACAAAACGGCAATCGAGATATTCTTTGTAACTTAATTAAAACTCCTTATATAGCTTAAAAAAACAAAAACTGTTCGTTAGTTTCGCTAAAATTAAAAAAGATTAGTATTTTTTTTGTTTTTTTCGCTCAAAAGCAGCCCCTTTACCACCACCTGTCTGCTTTAAATATTACGTTCAGTTTTCGACAGTTAAATCGGTACACAATCTGTCAAACATCGACAGTAACAATTGAAACGATAATATTTTTAAAGGTGGTAAGATATTGTTTTCTCATATTTACGCGAATACTATACATTGAAATAAAACTATTTTACGGATTCTATCGCGTTTATTTACTATTTTAATTTCCCGACGTTTTGGCTGCTTTACAGCAACCATGGTCACGGGGGGACTGAGGTGTTAGACGTCCTGATGTCATAGTTAATAAAAAATAAATAAAAATAGTAAATTAAAATAGTAAATAAACGCGATAGAATCCGTATAATAGTTTTATTTCAAGGTGGTAAGATTTCAGAAACAGTTCTAATTTTTTTTTAAGTGTTACGAAGTTTGCGGAGTTTACATAGTATTAATTTTTTAAGATTTCTAAATATGCGAGTATAAAAAAAGAATGGACGCCTACAATAAGCATATAGGGTCCGTACAACAACGAAATACTAAGTATCTGAATATTAATTGTAGTTCTAAATAATAATTCCAATCAGTAAGCACGGCTCCGATAGCTTCGTATAAAATAAGACATAATTTCTGAGTAATTGCTGCGAAAAAGGCGAACCATTATATCGGCATTTGGCATTAATATTTATATAACATAGTACGCAATTGTCTCGTAGATATAGTGATTATAAGTACGGCCTGGCAATCAGTCATCTCTGGATTGGATTTCCAGTGGGCGTGAATTTCGTTTTTACTGTCATTTGCAGCTAGTCTTAAAAATATGGTGATGGCCAGTGTCATGTAAAGGTGCACTATTGTAGACCTATATTCCGATGATAGTATAAGTCATCAATCTAATACCCTTAATCAGGGTAAGATAAACAATTAGCGGGCATACTTTCACAGAGTTTTTTAAAATCTTTGTTTTGTGCTACAGTAAAGTAAATAGCTCGTTTCATTCTCCACTTCTCTCAGTACATAATAACAATATGTAGTATTGTATGTTTATGCACTTTTTTATTTTGCGAGGAAAAATCTATATTAATTAAAATTCGAATAGATCTTTATACATCCATAATCAGTTTTTATTCGTGTAATCCAATAAAGCAATTACAAATAATCAGATTCTACCTCTACCGATCCGGTGGTGCTGCTTCCATTTAAAAAAAACGGTAAGAAACTATAGTTAGGTTCTATTTTCAAATTAAATAAAAAAAATAACTTTTATTTATGTTCCAAATTCAAACTTATATTCCAGTTTAGTACTGCGGACGCTACATTTTCCGTGAGCGCGTGAACATCGACGGCCCGGTATAAATGCGAGGTACCTTGGCACAGACCATCACATCAACTCCAAGTGTCAACGGGTAAACACATCTTTGTATGGCATCCATACATAAACACATGCCAGTGATATAACAGTGGTGTACAACCTGCCTTTATTTTCATTTCGATTCTGTTATGCTGTGGATCGTTCGATAAGGTAAGAAACAATTTGCATTTTTTTTTAAATCTACACCATACTTAGATGTTGTCGTGCAAAGATAATATATTATTTTCGTAATTGTGTTTAAAAAACTATAGTTTAAATTTGTTCTTTGAAAATGATCAATTCTTATGATGGAAATGGGACTAATTCTACTCAAGATTTGATGGACATATAATTTAGTCTATTTCTGTACAACAGAAGGCTCTTTTTTAGTCCATAAATATATAAGTAAATTAGTTATGCAGAAAATTATGTATACGAGTGGATTTAAATTTGAGAATACGACATAAGTTTTCTGAGAAAATACATTTTAGTAGTCAAACTCGACTCGCTGCTACTATTTAAAACGTAGGAAGTTTTAAATTGCCTAAAAACTTTTATTGTGAATAGGGTGGGTGATACTTTAGCTTAATACATAGGTAAAATGGGTCTTGATAATTAAGTGCCACAAAAAACGTACATAATACTTCAATATCCAAATAGACCTACTTCTGAACTGTGACAATTATTTAAAAGATAGTTTTACGGGCAGTGAGTATAAACATATAGACAACTCATGGTGAAATGACTTAAGGAAGTGCTTAGACTAATGCAACTTAGAATATTGATGATGAAGAGGTCTTGGGTTCCATGTGTATCGGGGACCGTAGGCCCACCACAGGCATTTAGTTAGAAATCCTAACAGAATAGTAATCTACAAGAACAAAACTTACGATAAAATTAAGGTTGTAGTCCCATTGCGTAACTATAATTCATAATTCGCACCATACCAAAACTTATCTTAAGTCACTGGAGCTATACATCTACCTATGTATTTGAAGTGAGTTTTGACAATTTAAAAACCGGCCAAGTGCGAGCTGGACTCGTACCTAAACTATGAAAGAACCGAACATTACTCTAACGAAAAGATAAACTCTCTGTCCAGTTTATCTTTATATCTTTATCAACGGAAAGTACCCTACCTATCTTTTACCGCCGTATCTTTTACCATCTTCTACTCTTTCTTAGACATTTTCTAATCTTGTATCGTGAAATCATGCATCGACGCCACAAATATTGTCACCAACAAAAGAGCATCGAAAACAAGATAGTTCATACATCGAAAATAATAATAATAACGGTATTATAGTAATATCACATACTAATGTATCATTATCTGAGAATGAACTGTATTATTTACTTAATTAGTGAGGATGTAACCAAATTGGACAAAGGAAGAAAGTAATAACGAGATGGATATCATGCAGGATGTATCCGAACTCCGAAATAATAGGTACTTTGGGTACATATACGGTAGCTCATACGTACGTAGATGCTAATTGAAGACAGTTTATACCTAACTATCATAGTTTCTGAGATCATCTATCATAGTTTCAAACATCAAAGTATTATTTCTACTTTTTTCCTCGTCAATTTCTATAACTTGTAACGTCTCGAGTCTATGAAAAATTTGCATTTTCTGTTTTGTGAATATTGGCAAATACTCGCCCCTCATAAGTGTAGTTTACATTGCTGAATAGGGTTATCGATGTACCCAAAGGCCAGAACACGATACAACTATTCAAAGATGTATAATGAATTCACATGATTGTTGAGATGCAGAAATAGAGATGCTAGGCAAACTTCTCCTTAGTAAGGCAGATCTACTGATTAGACAGAATGTAGCTTTCTGTAGACTTAGCGTAGGCATAAGATTTATGTCTTTAATATGTCAAATTTGTCGAGAAAATGACGTCACACCGAGCCATGTCCAGTACAAAAAGCTCGAAGTGACGTAATTTTCTCGACAAATCAGACAGTTGAAAGTTATAAAACTTATGCCTACACGGTCCATGATATTGTATAAGTATTTATATTGTATAATTGTTAATTAAGAAAGACACATTGTAATGCAAATAACATGTAAATCCTTATTGGAAAAAAGCAATCATGGAGTTTCTTGCCCATTCTTCTCCATAGGAAATGCATTTCGAATGGGTGGTAGAGATACTATTAATATTATTTATTTTTTTACTGACGATTCATATGTGCCTGTATTGGTTTACATGAATAAACAAATTATGTTTCTGATAAGCCTACTGCTGTAAGAGTTACCTATCGTCCACGTTCAATACAAAATCGCAGCTTTACCTACATATGATAGCGCGGACTCGTTCGGTCATGTATTAGTTTAGGATAACCACAAACTAAATATCACCTAAATAATCTTGTTAAATCATTAAAACGTTTATATTCTTCGTTTGTGAAACGACAAACAGATACTTGGTTTATGTACTAAGGTACTTTGTGAGTTTTTCGTTGCTTAGTATGGGACCATACGATGGGTGTGTGTTGTCTGGCGACTGTGGCGACAACCGAAGGTAGCAGTAGTATTATTATCTTGAATAATACAGTTACCTTCTACTTTTACTTAGTATTTTTTTCAATATCACTTTTAGTATCTACTTAGTAAAATTTACAGACCATGTAAAATTACAGTTGATATTATACAAGACAAAATATTTACATCTGTAACAATTTTTTACAATGACTACGAGAGAAAAAAAAACAGCCGACTTTAACAAAAAAAAATTATATACCCCACAGTCCCCCATCACTCGTCGGTGCCCTATCTAAAGTAGCAATAAGAACATCACCACTTTTTATTAGTAGGTGATAATGGTAGCCGAGTGGTCGAACGCACACCTTGCAAATCAAAGTGTGCAGGTTTAAACCCCGGCTCGCACCTCTGGGATTTATGTGCGAATCTCATTTTCATCCGAGATTATCACTTGCTATGAAACGGTGAAGGAAAACATTGTGAGGAAACCCTGCACGTCTGAGGGAACTTGTCTGGTTCTCGATAGATGTGTGAAGTCTGCCAACCTGCACTGGGCCAGCGTGGTGGACTATGGCCTGAATCCCCCTCGCATAGAGAGGAGGCCCGTGCCCAGCAGTGGGACGTTAAAAGGGCTGTAGTAGTAGTAATGTCATAATGACTTTAGATAGGATACCTATCTTTCTATAAGATAAACACCTACTTTGATTGTGGATCATATTCGTACACACGTTCAATTATATTTCTTAGATGAAAAAATATAAGTAAGTGGATATAGGTAGCTTATTTGTCGTGTTTCTTTGATCTCTCTATCTCGATAAAAGAGATTCGATTAAATTGTGGATGTACTTCCTTACCTACTTATTTCCAGCGTGAATGTTACGGGAGATCGTGTTAGAGTCTCGAGGCAAATTACTTTTATTAATAAACATCCCAAAATCAGGAAAAAAATGTATTTATTGCGGAAAAGGGAAGATCTCCCTGGGCTAGGATTTTCATAGTACTTTGTATTGCGGTTAATTTCTTGTACGCGTAGAATTGCGATGTGTTGGTAGTTCATAAAGTCCGATTTTTATGTATCTAAAGCGTCAGGCAATCATAAATCGTATGATCCCAAAATAACCAACGCTTGTACTATGGGTAGGTGCCATACAAAAGTCTGGGGACAATCCCAATTATACCCAGAGGAGGGCTAATTCCGATAAGGCCATTTTTTAAATTATAATAGTACTAGTTTATACTAATAAGCAATTAAGATTTTCTTTTTTATTATCTTTTTAACTATCTTTACCTTTGGTCTTTTGCTAAGTTTACGCTATAATGTATTTTCCTCTTTTATTACGCATGCGGTGTTTACCTTTAAGTAATTGCTGCATTTTGTTCTTATTGTTTGATTGTATATTTTATGACGTATTAGTAGCAGTGGTAGCCGAGTGGTCGAACGCACGCTTTGCAATCAAAGTGCGCAGGTTCTATCCCCGGCTCGCACCTCTGGGTTCCATGTGCGAATCTCATTTTCATCTGAGATTATCACTTGCTAAGAAACGGTGACGGAAAACATCGTGAGGAAACCTGTGTGCCCGGTATAATGGCAATAGGCTCGCCCCCTATTACATTGGGACCAAAATACATCGGCGAAGTGTGGGCGCACTGCAGTGCACCTCTGCCTACCCCTTCGGGGAATACAGGCGTGATGATGTATTATTATTAGTGTAAACAATTGTTGGTAAACCTAAAATAAAAAATTGCCGCTAATGGAAATCGAACCCGCAACCACACGTACAGTGAGCCTACTCTCAAACAACTACACCAAGCCGTCTTCGTCGATAATAATTTTAACATAGTTCCTATATTTGCTATTTATGTCGTCACAAGTCCTGTCGCGATATTTAATAGGTGTAACTAGGGTTGCCAACGTTTTTGACAAAAATAAAGTAAAATGGTTTGGATAGGAAAAAAATAAAATATTTGGAAGAAAAAAAGTATTTTTCAAATTTTATGTTTTTATTGCTTTAAAAACGCATTTTTCTGTGTTTTTAGCACATGCTAACTATTTTTTGCTATCTTGAGATGTTTCAAAGCTTGTTTGATACAATCAAAATCACCACCACACACCCACACCACATCTGACATTAGAAGATGTCAGATGTTTTATTTCGTTTAGTAGGTAATTATAAATCGTTTTCATCATCCGTTTTCACCATGTGTAGTGTTAAATTTTTATGTACCCATAATGAGTGTTTTGTACTACGCGTCACAGTAAAGGTTGGAAATAAAGTATTTTCACATAGGTACTTTATTGGTATGCAAAATTATCAAGTATAATTACCAAAAATAAAGTAAGATAGGTACTTTATTATAAAGTATGGTTGGCAACCCAAGGTGTAACTGATGGACAGCAGAACCATTTATAGGTACCTACTTCGTATTGAAAAGGTACCTACAATATTACAATCGTCTGAAAGTATATTACTACCTACTGAAGTATAATATTTGATTTACACAGATTTATCTTTTAAGAAGAAGTGTCTATCTAATCTAATTTTATCGACGTTTGTAAAGGGAATCCTTATAATGCGACAAAAAATCTGTAAAATGAGTTAGGTATATAAAACTATATACCATTCGAGCGGCTAGATTTTTCTGCGTCGTTTGGTATTTATAACTCATTTTACGATTTTTTTGTCGCTTATTAAGGATTGCCTTACAAACGTCGATATCATTATACCTACCTATTTGTCTACTTCAATGGAAAACAAATGTATGGTCAATGTAAACTTACGAAAACCAATTAAAATTCTATAAACTTTGGGTTTCGTGTAAGCTTCTAGATCTTCCTATCCTCTTATTTACCAAAATAAATAGCTAAGTAAACACTGCTTGATGTCCCATACACTCCCGGGGCGTGACTCCCCACCTAAACTCCCGTTTATGTAATTAGATTATTACTCCTCCATCACAAAAAAAAAACAACAACAAAGTTAATAGGTAGGTACTTGATCTTTTACATTGTAGCAAGGTTTTAATTTTTAATTTTACTTCCATCGAGTTGAAAGCACTTGAATTATTTATAGATTAATGGAGCAACAGATACCTGCCTACTGTCCGTATAATTTGAGGCACTGGGACACTGTTTAACTCAGGATCCAAGAAATACATGTTTCTTCTGAATATATTACCTACTTCGTAATAAAATCGCAATAAGGAAAATATCCCAATTTACGGATTATAAATTTGATATCTTACTCTCATATCGTAGAGAACCATAAATATCGGTGTCTATTGTAATTAAAATCGTTTGCATCCAATAAACGCGACTTAGTTTGACCGTTTTCACTAACACTAGGATACACCTAAATATTAAAATACCGAGTATTAGTAACGGCTTCTTAATAAGGCATCACGTCACGCATCGTGTCTCCAAGCGCACCTGCGCTTGGAGACACGATGTCTGTATTCACAAGAAAACAGACATTACCATACCTACTCCTACTTAGGTACATTCTACCGACACATAGGTTTATAGTTTACCCACCCTTCTCTATCTAAAGGGCCAACTACAGACATAAGCATCTACCTATTATACCACATTCGGAAGATACTAAATTATTAGGCATAAGGCTTTACTTTGGCGGAACATCTACTCATTCTAAATGTATATCTTTCCAGAAACATGTTTCAACATTGGTTACTTATCACCTTCTCCTGGTTGGGCTCCGTCCGGCTCCAGTACATCAATACCGGCGGTCCTGGCGCCGACACCGTGCTCGGCCCCATGGAGAGCTCCTTCCAATACCCGCTGCCCTACGTGCAATACTACAACTTGCCATCGAGAAACGAATACGAGCATGACGACAGGCTCACAGAACAGTTCTATCCATCAGACAACCTAGCCGATCAACAACGAAGCAGAAGAAGAACCGATGAAATCAATGAGAATAATCTGGTGGACAAAAAGTGGCCTTCAGACTACGCGGACAGTGATAAAACGATATACATCCGAAGCGAAAAGTCCATTGCAACGCCGTTTCTAGTCGGTTACAGTCGATCGATGGACGAGAATTCGACAGACGC
Organism: Ptilodon capucinus; assembly: GCA_914767695.1. Classification (NCBI taxonomy): domain Eukaryota; kingdom Metazoa; phylum Arthropoda; class Insecta; order Lepidoptera; family Notodontidae; genus Ptilodon; species Ptilodon capucinus. Next base: position 1,406,049 of record OU611828.1, read on the forward strand.
GTTTGAGCCCAAGCATAAGAAGTACTTCAGTCCGTGGGGAGGCAAACGCGACAAGACCAGCATGGAGCACATGTGGACTTGGAAACGAGGGTCCAACGTCAAGGAACCGAATATGCCCAAAAGAGTTAGATTCAGTCCATGGGGCGGTAAACGTTCCGGCCAAATGATCTACAAAGTCGGAGACTCTAAAGGCTCCAAGATAATATTCTCGTCGGCGATCCCAGAGTTAACAAGGATCATGTCCAACTCTCTTCCCAGTGGCGGAAAGATCAAATTTGCGGGATACCAGCTCATAAGGTCTATGGACAAACGGCACCCGATCGACATCTTGACCCTGAGCACCAGATCAGACGACAAGACATTGAGAGAAACAATGCCTTTCAATACTTTTTTGGAATCCTTGCCGAAGATATTCAAACCTGGTCACCCATACTTGGATGTGAACTTGAAAAAGGATGGTAAGAGGAAGGTTAAGTTCAGCGCATGGGGAGGGAAGCGTTCCCCGCCCATCATTGGCCCTATCTGGACTCCTGCGCCGCAAGACATCAAAGACTCAACGATAGACAACCTTATATTAATAAGGAACAATCAGGAGGAGAATGAACCGACGACAAAAGCTCAGTAAAATGGATACACGACGCTCTGTAACTCCCGAAATGCTTGGTTATGGTGTATTTTAGTCTTAAGTTTATACCCTAGTGCCATATTTCTAACGAGGGTTGGAATGTTATACGCCATAAAACCCTGCTCCAGTCGGGAGGTACGCGTCTTCGTCGGCAGGCTGGGCCGACGAAGACAGTTGTAGTTTAAGGAACTTTGTTACTCTTGTTTATTACGTCTTGTTAGTGATATTAAAGGATATTGTTGTTTGAATCGTTTCCCCGATTTCTATGGTGAACAAAGAATAAAATAGTAATGCTCGGAAATTATTTTTTATTTTGCCTTTACACATATTACTTATGTACTTAAGTGATTATAATAATCATAGAGGAGTTATAGGTTACCCAGATAAACATTTTAGAACAATAAACACTGTCTTACATCTTATAAATATTGGACTACACTTGATTTTTAAAACAAGAAGTTTGAAGTAGTATAATGATGAAGGAGGACCATAGATTATAAAAAACTTATTTCTACAAAATCTTAGTAACATGAATCACACAAATTCTGTTTGTGTTAAATGACATTGAACATAAATACTCCCAATTCATTAACTAACTTCACACAGGAGGAGGTTTTCAATTTAACCTACATATTTATTTTAAAGAGTTATCTTAGTTAGCAAAAAATATTCTGTAAATTGACACCACTTACTTCTGATGCATGCAGGCAATGTCACAGAAGCATTTTAACAATTAGCATTCTCCAGCTGATGGCAAATTTGTTAGAATCGATACTTATTTGAATAAACAAAAACAATTGTTTTACAGAAAGATACCATAACATACTTAAACCTAAACCGTGGAGACAATAATACCATGCCTTCACAGAATACTTTGATAAAGGCCACACATAATACTATTATGCTGGTAAGGCTACCATGATATTCTGTGAAGACAATACTCAGTGTAATTTAAAGATTTTGAGTCTAGGCAGTCCTCAATATGATGTGAACACCAGAATCAGTCTCTACTGGACGGCTCAGTTGCCCCACCTTGAGCTTATAAGCCTCTTCTTCAAAAGGCAACTGCATCTGTCCACGACCAAACATGCCCAGATCACCTCCACGCTTCGCAGACGAACAATCAGAGTATTTTGATGCAAGATCAACAAATGTAGCATCATTAGCAACTATCTGCTTACGGTATCCTTTGAGTATCTCTAAAGCTTCTTCTTTAGTCCGAGTGATGTTCTCCTCCCTCCATGACGATGGACGTCTGCTTTCAGCATGTTTAACAAGGAGATGGCTGCATCGAATCTCACCGGGATCGGCAGGGGCCTCCGGACGCTCCCATTGAGACTTCTTTGTGTACATGTTCAGGAAGTATGTCATTCCCGTGGACCGGCTGGTCCTCATCTCCCAACCCTCGGGTAATGGTGCATCGTTGTCCTGACTTGACATTCTGGAATAGTTTTTATAGATTTTGTGGTCGAATTTACATGATACTATAGTAATATGATAGATTTGCAAAGACAGTGTTTACTGCTATCAAATATTGGTACATATGGAATTATATTTACTTATAATAGTAATTTTGAGAGTCCACAAATGTCACACACTCCCCAATAGTAGATTCTTATTCAAACTCCGTAAGAACTAAGTAATTTGTTTTAATTACCTATTTAAAAGCATACAGTCAGCTAATGCAAGTACTATGTTCACCATAAAAACCCATACATATTGTTATATTGATAAAAATATAATTTCATTTACAAACGGAATGTATTTAACCTATAAAGTTGTGATGCTTCTAATAGTAAGTTGATGTTGGACTTACCTTGGTTAACTGTAGTAACACAAAACGAACCGAAACAACACTTTTAACTAACAAATGATATTTTATATAACTAATTATTGAGAAAATTTGCAAATAGACTCCCTTTTTAGTTTTTGATAGGACGCCGACGCCACAAGAGATTTGACAAGTTTTGTGTGCCTACGACATGACAATTCATGACATATCAAATAAATTTGACAGACCAAATCAAATGATAACCTCAAACGAGATATAGATCGAGTTTACTATTTACAAAGCGTACATAGCCTGCTGCCAAAAGTGTGCTTGGTAGTTTTTTGACGCTAGAATTTATATTGCCAACCCCATCAGGTACTTCCTGGTTATCGCCTTTCTGTCAACATGCCATGCCATCATGAAAAATTTGCGTCAAATAATGAAATTGATGTTTCTAATTTGTTGCGGCACTTCTATCTACAGTACCATTCGAATTCTTTGGTAAAGCAAAGGAAAGAAAATAAATGTTGCAATATTAAAAAATGTACTGTCACTTTTTGTGGATTAGGTATGAGTCTTTTTGGTTCGGTTAGAATAATATTAGTCTTTCTGTATTTTTATATCGGTATTTATGAGCTTTTATTCTTGGAATAATTAATAAAAATATATATATTTTTACTTAAAAGTGTAAGTTTTAACTGCTTCATTTCGATGCCTATTTGTTAAAGTGACATCTTTTATCAACCTAGAAAACTATTCGGTTGCTAAATCGGGTAAAAAGAATTTTCCCTAATTTCCCTGCGAAGTGGAATAGTAAAAAAGTGACTATATAATAATAGATGGCGTCTACGTTTTCTACATACATATTTAAAACCGGGAAAATTTTAGACAAGTAGAAGATAAAAAGTATAGGCAATTACCCGCACACTTAGGTAACTGCAGCTTCTGGAGTAGGCAATGAAATATAAACTAGGTTACTATATAACTTTCTACTACAAGACCAAAGACGTTAGCTAAATTTAATTAGTTATATACTACATTAAGATACAATAAGTGATTTGTACCTAACACGAACAAATTACGTATTTTGTTGCTACGCACAGTCGACTTTTATCGAAGGAACATATGGGAGAAAGGTACGTATGGGTAAATAAATTTAATTATCGTTGAAAATCACATATGAAATGATGTATTTTCAAAGTGAAACATCCCGCAGTATCGTTGACGCCAATCAATTAGGCAATAATTGGACGCTCATTATCAATGTTCACTGTTTGCGAAATCACACGCAATTATTGGCCCCGGTCTGAAATGAATTGAAAGTAGGTAGGTAAATTCAACCATGACTAATGTTCATTATGAGTTGTCTGTCTTCTATAACTAAATAGATATCTAAATGATACAAAAAAAACTGTTAGTGGCATATTATGTTCACTACGCAGTACAGAAAATCTTTGCGTAGATGTTCAAGCTGTCCAAGCATCGAGTTAAAGAACAGGTCCAAAGAAACATAATTATTAAGCCCCCGGCACACTGGGGCGTCAGCGTTCGCATGTCAAAATATATCCCAATGCAAAACGAACTCTGTGTCAATATGCATAAAGATTGAATTTCCGTTGTAGAAGCCATGCCCCCACGCGTCAAATTTCGCTCGCGCTGTCATTTAGTTGAAGAATGAACTCTTTCTATGTTTTTTTTTTCATCCGCCATCTTTATCGCTGTCATCATCCATTTTTATTTATAATGTGTATTTATTGAATTTGTCCTTGCTATAATTACTCGACATTGCCATAAATACCGCATATCGCAGGTGCAGGCATTCCTCATCTTATTCCATCAAAATATCATCATTTCATTCATTTCGTAAAAAAAGAAGAAGAACTCTTTCTATGAGTCAATACAGTTTGTTTTGGTATAGCAAAAAAAAATTCGCGCGAGTGTTGACGCCCCCAGTATGCGGAAGCCCATAGCCCTTCTAAACAAAACGTTTGTCTACAAAAGTCTGTCGACTTATGGGATTATGAAATTTTTGTGTCATCGTCCCCGCTGCATAGACATATTTTCATCCACCCCAAACTGTCTAATGATTGCGTCCAAACAAACACTGGACGGTTTGCCCGCTTTTGTTTAAAGTCAACAGCGATATTGCAAGCCGGGACGAGATCAAACAAGATGGCCGCAAGATCCTGTATTTGAACTGCACTGCACAAATTAATCCACCTATGTAAACTGTGGATGTAATCACTGTGTTAGCAGTGTCTACTAACACTATCTTCGTAGAACGATAATAGCTTCAATAATGCCTAAGAAAAATGATTGGGCATTTAATAAGACATGATGCACTAATGAAGACAAAAACAGAGAGAAAGGTGGAAGGCAACAGAGGAAGAGGAAGACCAAGGAGAAGTTATTTTGACCAAATAAAAGAAAAAATAAATGTCAAAACATACCAGGAGGTAAAAAACAAGCTGAAAGCAGAGATGAATGGAAAAAAAACTCCACCGACAAGAGCTTAGCTCTTAAGAATAAGAAGACTTTCTTGAGAGAATTTTCTACCTTAAGACTGACCTACGTCCACTATGCTACGTATAGTCACAACGCGTAATGTTGTTATCAGAATTAGAATCAGATTTTTATTCAAATAAACCAATATAGGCTCTCATGAATCGTCAATACACATAAGGTAATAATAGTATCATGGGTGGTACTCATTCGGAATGCATTTCCTATAGAGAAGAATGGGCAAGAAACTCCATGGTTGCTTTTTTCCAATAAGGAGTTATAAGACTAGAACACCAGATTGGACATGTGCTATTTCATCAACATCTGTTTACCCCTTCAGGGAATAAAGCATGATGATATAATTTAACAATAGTGCCAGGCTCGCTATAAAGTTGGAGATAAAAATGTGTATGCAACTACTAAAATGTGTCGTGCATTCGTGTACAAACTTTATCTTACGTACAACTAACCTATATGCATTTATTACATACATATACTCACGCCTGTATCCCACGGGGGTAGGCAGAGACTACCGATTGCCACATGCTACGATCCTGACTTACTGATCTAACGCTTTTGCTTCGTCGTTTATTTCCGTTATCGTTACGTTTATTAAGTATTTCAAGGTTGGAAGAGGTTTGTTTGCCAACCTTTAGACTAATATCTTATCAAGTTATTAGCATTAATTAAGTATTTCAAGGTTGGAAGAGGTTTGTTTGCCAACCTTTAGACTAATATCTTATCAAGTTATTAGCATTATTGGGATTACAAAAACACTTTTGCATCTATTGAAAAATACCGTTGTAAATAACCTGATTGGAATTCAATGAATTTAGGTCACAAAATGTGGCTACTTAAATAGTATCTAACCATCCAGATTATTCCTATTTTAGTATAAGAATTGGCTGGCAGTACCTATTTATAGATAGTTTATAAATCTTCCAATTTAAAAAGGAATATGGTGGTACCTAGTACAGATCTATAAGGAGTAGTAGAACAAACATTATTAAAACAAAATTTGCGTACCAAATACGCCTACATAGAAACCTCACGCTGAAAAGTAATTTTAGGTGTTTGAATTATGGGAAGTGTTGCCGTCTGAAGGTGCCCTGTACCTAGCCATTTTAAGCTACTATTTTTGGATTGAACACGTTGACAGCGGCATCCGTTGTTGTATTCTTGCCATTCCTGCGGTACGGGGCATTTAAGACCTCGTTTGAAAGCTATCATTATGAAGGTAAGGGGCTTATTAAAGTAGATAGACGACTACATTCTGTTTTAATGGGGTAATCTTAGATATGTAATAATTTTCATCTCTTTCCTAAACTAAATTAAAGTAACGGCCTCCGCTCGGCATAGAAGGCTATGTTTTTCTTAGCCGCACCGCAAGCAAGACACATACGAGGTGTATAAGACCTCGTTCTGCACTGAACGTGAACGTGTAGTATTTAAAGAAAACGTTGATTTTTAGCTTATGGTGGTGTAGGTATTTGACTTACCTTGAATTTGTTTTGTTCTGCTCTGAGACTGTACTATTATTATTTTTTATTGACTATTTTTTATTTTATTTAAGACTCTTCTACTCTTCATATGTCTGTGGATAAGACGTAGGAAAAAATAAAACAATTTTAGCTACTTTGATGTCCCACTACTAGACATGGGTTTCCCCTCAATGCGAGGGGGATTTAGGCCATAGTTCACAAGTTAAAATTGCAAAGTTTAAACTTTACATGCCGATATTAGTGTAGTTAACTTCTTTATGACATATTTACAAGCAAATGGTAGATAGGTATACAGTACATATCGAGAGCTGAAAAGCTTTTTGACTTAAGCGACACTTTTGGGCGAATTTGACTTATATACATATTTGGAATCAGCGAAATTTTCTGCGTCGAATGATTATGCTCTCCTGTAAAGGTAAAAAAATGTCGTTTAATTCAAATAGCCTATCACTCCTCGATATTATAATATATAACACTCCAACGATTCACATACTTACTACCATCTCTTGGACACACATGTATAAGGGGCATTACCACAAACTCTTGAGATATTGTTGTTTTTATAGTAACTGTAAAATAGAGTAATCTTTAGTAGCATGTAATTTAGTCCGTAATCTTCTATATCTATATATCTATACATCTTCTATACATACATACATACAAATAAATAAAATTGGAGTGTCTGTTTGTAATATCAAAATAACACTTTTTTTACCAAATGCGTATGAAAGTATATACAATACCTATAACGAAAACGCAATTTTAAATTTTTTTGTCTGTCTGTCTGTCTGTCTGTTTGTTTGAGGTAAACTTCTAAACGGCTGAACCGATTTCAATGGGACTTTCACTGACAGCTAGCTGACGTTCCAAGGCGTAACTTAGGCTACTTTAATTTTAGAAAAAGCATTAGGGTTCTGCGGGAATAACATAATACCCATATTTCCGGGTAATCTCCCTAAAGTCCACGCGGGCGAAGTCGCGGGCACAGCTAGTAATAAATAAAAACCTCCTGAATAACTTAATATCCCATGGTTAATTAACGTCTGCGATCCCCATGTCGGAGGAGTTAGCTCGCCGGGCCAGGAAAAAATGAGTAACTATACATTTTTGTCATATTTTGTAATGCGTTAATAAAACCGGCCAAGTGCGAGTCGGACTCGAGCACGAAGGGTTCCGTACCATTATCTATAAAAACGGCAAAAAAATCACGTTTGTTGTATGGGAGCCCCCCTAAATATTTATTATATTCTGTATTTTAGTATTTGTTGTTATAGCGGCAACAGAAATACATAATCTGTGAAAATTTCAACTCTCTAACTATCACGGTTCATGAGATACAGCCTGGTGACAGACGGACGAACGGACGGACGGACGGACAGCGAAGTCTCAGTAATAGGGTTCCCGTTTTACCCTTTGGGTACGGAACCCTAAAAACTGAAAATAATATTTAAAACGTAGCTGCAAGCCAGGTGGTGGTAAGGGACTGTTTGTTAGGTAGCTATTCTAGACTTGGCTGAAAAGAAAGCGCTACCATTACTGGGACTGTATTGAGGTCTGAGCTTATCTTAGTCACGTGACTTCCGACACAGTGCCGTCAAGCCCTGTGTCCAGAGGCGCGTCAAAATTCCCTCGACAAATTTTCTGTATTATTCCCATATAAATAAATTTCGCCAGATAACACATACTCATCGTATGATCCCAAACTAAGCCAAGCTTGTACTATGGGTAGCATAGACTGAGGGCGATTTCAGTTACACTCAGATCTGAACAAATTAAAGGCCAGTACAGTGCGATTTACCAGGAATTTTCTTTCTCGCACCACCAAATTGTGGAATGAACTTCCTGCAGCGGTGTTCCCGGAACGATACGACAAAGGTGTCTTCAAGAAGCGAGCATACTCATTCCATAAAGGCCGGCAACGCACTTGCGATGCCCCTGGTGTTGCGGGTGTCCATGTGCGGCGTTAGTCACTTACCATCAGGTGAAACGCCTGCTCGTTTGCCTCCCTATCTCATAAAAAAAAGCATAGACTGGGGGCGATCGCAGTTACACTCAGATAAGAGCAAATTTCGTAAAGGCCATTTGCCACTGGCGGGAATCGAACCCGCAACAACCCGGCTCAGTGATTCAAGCGGCCTACCTTAAACCACAAGACCAAGTCGACATCTAAGTCAAAATATCAAAATAAACTGTATTATTTCGTAGTAAAAGTTCATTCTTGAACGAAACGTCATCGTCGACGCGAGCGTAATCTAACACGGAAATTCAATGATTAAGTACTTAGCACACTGTACATTTGCAAGATAAGTAAAATTAATTCGCTCGCTCCAGTGTGGCCAGAGCGTAAGTATGTATTGAACACGTATTGTATAACTTATCAGGGAAATATGTGTTCTTGATATCACACAGCGGTTTGAATATTGGTAAAAGTTCCTGTTTGAAATATCGATTTTTAATAAGAAAAAAATATTAAAAATCTGTAAGCAGTGGTAACCTCGTGGGCAAGAACGCCCTGAACGTAAGGGGTGCAAGTTCAAATCCCAGGCTCGCACCTTTGAGAGAATTTTCATGAGCGATTGTCATTTTCAACAATGATTTCCACTTGCTGAACGATGAAGGAAAACATTGTGAGGAAACCTGCACGTCTAGGCGTGTGAAGTTCACCAACCCGCACTGGGCCAGGGTGGTGGACTATGGCCCAAATCTCACTCGTAATGAGGGGGCATGTGCCCGGTATAATGGCAATAGGCTCGTCCCCTATTACATTGGGACCAAAATACATCGGCGAAGTGTGGCCGCACTACAGTGCACCTCTGCCTACCCCTTCGGAGAATACAGGCGTGATGATGATGATGTATATATGTAAACCGACTATGGAAACAAGGTAAAATCGACTCTTCCTATTGTTGAAGTCGGTTAATAGTCTTCTTTGTTGATTGAAATGACATTGTGACAATTTTGTGGATGGGATCCTTTATACTAAACTTTTTCCACTTATGGTATTCATACAAACTTGTTCGTACGAATTTATTGAACTACTAGCTTCTACCCGTGACTTAGTCCGAGTAGACTTAGATTATTCAATATCGTTATAAACCATAGCCTATATGTTATTCTGATGTATAAACAATAATACTGTAAAATTTTATCAAAATCTGTTCAGTAGTTTTTGCGTGAAAGAGTAACAAACATTCATCCATCCTCACAAACTTTCACATTTATAATATTAGTAGGATAGGATAGGATTAGTAGGATAAATCGTATATACACCATTTGTCGGAAAGGTGACAGGGTTACCTGCCGCTGAACTCCACCATCGCACGGCTCGCCACAGATTACCATCCTCACCATCTGGAGGAATGGCGTTCCAGCACAGTGCGATTTACCAGGATTTTTTTTCCTAGCACCACCAAATTGTGGAATGAACTTCCTACAGCGGTGTTCCCGGACCGAAGCGACAAAGGTATCTTCAAGAAACGAGCATACTCATTCCTTAAAGGCCGGCAACGCACTTGCGATGCCCCTGGTGTTGCAGGTCTCCATGGGCGGCGTTGATCACTTACCAACAGGTGAAACGTCTGCTCGTTTGCCTCCCTACCTCATAAAAAAAAGGCCCGACTGGGAAAGTGTTTTGGTAGGTCCTTTTACATTATAAAATATTTTGGGATGGTGGGGAAACTAACACGTCATAATTGTGATGAATATCAATGCAATGTGAGCATATCACAGTGGAAAGTTCAACTTATCTAACAAAAACCGTATCGTGGGAGTACCTACATTCACAATTTAATCTTATAAATAAGCGGCGCTTTTATGCCTTATCTGTACATAGTCAAATACAACATAGCGTAAAAAGCATTCAGCCCTGCACAGGCGCGTCGAAACGCTCGCAACATTTTTTTTTCCAATACGAAAATAAACTGTATTAACTCATGGAAAAAGTTAACTTTTCAACGAAATGTCATCAGCTATGGGATTAAATTTAGACGCGCGCTCGTATAGCTTTCATATCATATCATATCAAGCCTTGACTGTCCCACTGCAGGGAAAAGGCCTCCCTTCCCTTTTCCCACTTGTTGCGGTCCATAGCCAACCGGGGCCACTCCGGTAAGTAAGAGTCTATCTCATCCTGCCATCTCTTTGGGCCTGCCGCGTTGCCGTATCCCGTGGTTGGGGAGCCATTGCGTGGTTGATTTTGCCCAAAGCGTATCCGGCATGCGGCAGATGTGACCTGCCCAGTTCCACTTAAGTTTAGCAGCTGAGTGGCCTACGTCAGCAATTCTTGTTTTGGAGCGCAGGATCGAGTGTCTTACACGGTCTGTAAGATTTACTCCAAGAACGTAGCTTTGAACAGCGATATTCAATCTTAATTGATACAGAGTACATCTTCGAAAAGGTCAAGTTAATTCGCTCGCCCGAGTAAGTGCAGGGATGTACGGTAAAAACCTACTTATGCAATTACCAAACGATAATGATAATTTTTCCAATAATTTGCTGGCATTTCATGAGTGTCAACAAGAAAAACCTATTAAAGTTTTTAAGTGTTTCCCCTTAGCTGCGATTGGTCGTTGGAGTTTCGCGGAGGCGTACGGGCGTTCTGATTGGTCGGCGTTGAGCGTAAGTAGAGGAGTTTTGGCGCGCTTTCCATCAGTTGCCGGCAACTTTCCCGCGCTACACGTCGCCGTGACAGCTCAAGTTGCGTACGAAAGTTATGTGTCAGTAGCGAACATATTTTTACATCGATTTTATTTTCACCAGCTGCTGCGTCTTGAGGTAAGATATTTATAATTATTTGAACGTTTGTTTCCTTCATTTAAATATAATAAATTTATAATACTGTGTGCGGATTAAAAAAAGAACTACGTAGTTATGATTTCATTTTTTTTTATGGAAGCATACAACAATCCTCTTTATCTCCAAAAATGCCCTACGACGCAAATATTATCAAGAGTTTAATTACAATTGTAGGGAAAGCAAAGCACCACAATTTATAAAGGTACTTAAAGTAGATGTTTTTAAGCCGTAGTTGAAATGACTATAGTTAACAACATTTAGAGTTTGTTTAATATTTATAAATTCGCCCAGAAACATGAGTAAGCAGTGAAAAAAATAACAATCACATAACATTTCGGAATAAAAATACTATTCCAATCAGTTCATACAGACAGATTTTTTTTTGTAAAATATTAATTGATATAGAGAGGAACCTCTGCCCCAATGAAATACAATTGAAAACAATGGAACACTACCAACTCAATATTCATAATATCTTTATTAAAATCAAATTTATTTCTTTACAAGCAAAATGGAATCTAATTACAACGTTAGGAAATTGAAATATTTTATAAAAGGCCCCTGATATTTTTACTAGAGCCTGATAGGCAATTAAATTATATTTTGACCAAGCTACGGTGCCCCGATGATGCTTCTGGGAAAGTGTTCGGAGCTTTAAAAGCAACCTATGTTTTACGTAGAAAGTGTGTCAATATTTTTACAACAGGAAATCATAGATTTCTTTTTTTAAATTAAATTATTTGATGGGTATAGAAAAAATAACATATTTATTTAGATTTCAACACATTTTTGGACGGGTTTTTGATTTTTTTTAAATGTGTATTTAGCTCCCGAGGGGGTAGACAGGGGTGTACCGCGCTTACCTTAAAATAACTTCGCCGTTGTAATTTTGGTACCAATATAAGAGGGGGCGAGCCGATTGCCATTATACCGGACATGATGCCCATGAATGCGAGAGACATGGGCCATAATCCACCATCATGGCTTAGTACAGGGCCACAAGTCCAATAACAATGCTTGTGGAGTTGCTATGACTTCATTCGTGATGGCATAAAATATGCATAAAATAGGCTGAAATATGACCAGTGTAGACATTAGAAATTGTCACCTTTAAGCTATTTCTTGGTTTTTCTTGAGACTAGTCATATTCCAGCTACCATTGATAAAATATGTCGTTTTAATTCCTTAATAAAAAAACCGGACAAGTGCGAGTCGGACTCGCGCACGAAGGGTTCCGTACCATTATCTACATAAAAACGACCAAAAAGTCACGTTTGTTGTATGGGAGCCCCCTTCAATATTTATTTTATTCTGTTTTTTAGTATTTGTTGTTAAAGCGGCAACATAAATACATAATCTATGAAAATTTCAACTGTCTATAACGGTTCATGAGATACAGCCTGGTGACAGACGGACGGACGGACGGACGGACGGACAGCGAAGTCTCAGTAATAGGGTTTCCGTTTTACCCTTTGGGTACGGAACCCTAAAAATGAAGTCATAGCAACTCCACGACAGTGGACTCGGGGCCCAGTTTGGTGAATCTCCTCTCTACACCAAAAATAAAATACAGAACATAAAATATGCTGCACAGGTAACAAATTTATGTAGTTCTACGTGTCGTATTAATCGGCATCTTCATTACTGAAGGTTATGTCTAATCTGAACAATTGATCACTCGTTGAACTAGGTATACGCAGAAGACTAAAGTTTGCCAAAGGGCACCAAATGCGATTGTCGCAAAGTCTGCAAAGTTGATGTCGAGACACGCCCCGGTTACGGTATCTTCGGCCATTTCTCAACGAGCTGACACCTAAACCCACGTTTTGTCAAAAGTTTAAGTCAAATTTTCACGAGATAATTAAATGTTATCTACTACAAGCTCCCACTTCACACATAAACGTTAAAGTTAACGTTTAAAGAAATTACGTTAAAAAAACCGGCCAAGTGCGAGTCGGACTCGCGCATGAAGGGTTCCGTACCATTATCTATAAAAACGGCAAAAAAATCACGTTTATTCTATGGGAGCCCCCTTAAATATTTATTTTATTCTGTTTTTTAGTATTTGTTGTTATAACGGCAACAGAAATACATCATCTGTGAAAATTTCAACTTTCTAACTATCACGGTTCATGAGATACAGCCTGGTGACAGACGGACGGACGGACGGACGGACAGCGAAGTTATAGGGTTCCCGTTTTACCCTTTGGGTACGGAACCCTAAAATATATTAAAAATCGTTCTGAATCGATTAACGAGGATTAGGCACTATTTCTATTTTGTTGTTTTTTTTATCAAAAAACTTTATTTATGCCTACGATTTATTGTTGCCAAGAAAAAACATTGTGGCTCTTTAAAATCTTTGAAATTTTGTAAATTGTATTTTTGACTCTTCCGACTCAAAAGGTTGCCGAGCCCTGGTCCAATGGTTTGAGCGTAGGCCGCTCGGTTCACTTAACCGGGTGGTTGGGGGTCAATTCCCGTCAATATCGAAAACGTCCTTTTCAGAATTCACCCTGGTCTGGGTGTACCTGGGATCGCCCCCAGTCAATGGTACGGTACCCATAGTACTAGCTTTGCTTAGTTTGGGATCATACGATGAGTATATGTTATTGGGCGATATTTTTATTTATGTATATATGTAACACTAAGAAGCACATTTTTCAATGAAATTTCATCGATGATACGAGGAAGCTCAAACCATAGAAAGTCAATCCTTATGTATATTGATGTAGAGTACATTTTCAATTGTAGTCAAGTTTATTCGCTCGCCCCGGTGGGTATAGGGCATACCACGGCACGTGATAAGAAAGCTTCACACGAATTGTCGCAACTCACTTCATAATTCAACTTAACGACTAAAATTTATGTTCAAAGGTCATTTCACTCATTTGTAAGGACGGTTTAAAGTGTGTGGAGTAAAAAATTATTTTATTACTCTGTTTGCCAGTTTTTTTCAAAAATTATCATATTGTAGTCTCACCATTAAATGTAATGGTGAGAGTCGCGAGCGATCTCAATAATATTCAAATTAGAAAATATTACTCTGAAAAGATCATAGATATCTTGACTTATCTAGATTTGAAATTAACAAATTATGTAAAATGTAACGTTATCCTGCGATCCTCTTAGCGATAACTATTCCCTAGTGCTGCTACTAGTAGTCCCACTAGCTTAATGCTTAAACTAAAAGTGCGCTCACTTCTATAGTTTATAGAGTAGCGCAAAGATTGAAGCCGGAACTTATCGATGACGAGTCCTTCTCTCATCGCTAGGCTATACATGCATATGTTGTACAAACATTTCATATTTGACTTAAAAACAACATAGACGACAAATTATGTTAAAATCATAAAATGTCACATTAAAATAACAAATCGTGTCTAACAATGTAGAGTAATCAACAGTTATTATAAATAACATAACGTTGTTATTATATGAACCCTTGTACGTGGCGGCATAAACTTGTCACGTTAAATACGGAAATGTCAAGGGATGTACCCTAGAGTATTTAATCAATTTCAATGTTTAATTATACATATACCTAGAAAACGTTTAAGAAACAACTTTGAAAACTTTTGTCTACGACGTAGAGCAACTGTCGTAGGGCAAGCCTACGCCGTAGATCTATGCTACGACGTAGGCTACGGCGTAGGCCTGGACTACGCCGTCGGTCGTTACCTCTCGTAGACCGCTCGGATAAAACTTACCCTCAATAATATTAAGATATTACTCCGGGTAAATTAAGGTTCAGTCCTTGCTTTCATGTTTCTCATTATAGTAAGATAGTTAAAATATTTAAATAATTATTTATATTGACAATACTAGTGGTTTGAGTGTAGCCCACTCGGTACACTTAACTGGGTGGTTGTAGGTTCGATTCCCGTCAGTGGCAAATTTCATAAATGGCCTTTTCAGAATTTGCGCTGGTCTGAATGTAATTGGGATCGCCCCCGTTCCATTGTATAGTACCCATTGTACAAGGGTTGCTTAGATTGGGATCATACGATGAATATGTGTTGTCTGGTGGTATTTATTTATTGAATTTGTGACATCACTAAAGCTGCAGAGTGGTAGTAGCATCCAATTATGGACAACACGCGATAATTAACGTTGAAATGTTTCTCCTGTTTATTGACAATCAGGTATAAATTATTCGAATCGAACGCTCCGCCGAACTTAATGTAAAATATAGTCACCTGAATTTCATTTCCATTGCATAAATCTCACTGTTATATGCTACCTTTCGTTAATAAATCAGACTTATATATCTAAATCACGATAGGTAAAAAAAATAATACCTACATTTATCACCTATTTATAAAAAATCTTTTTTATGTGCCGTTGTTAATAAATGTTGATTTTTTATAAACTTTAAGCCAATAAATCGTTTCACATAGTATTATGTTATTTAATTGTTTATCGTTTACGCATAGTTTGCGTTTAATTATGAGGTGGAACAATAAAGAGTTATCTATCTATGTTTTGATAAAAAAATAAGCACGGGCACAATAAAATTAATACGAATAATTTCAAGTCTATTCGACCGAAAAGCTTCGAACAAATGTCTATAAACAAATGAACATCAGTAAAAACTTCTAGTTACAATCGTAAACAAGCAAACGATACAACCATCAAACGCCTACTATTTAAAATATTCATGAGACCTAACCCAACAGAATTCTCGCACGAACGTAAATTCCTTTGGATATCTGAATGACCGGCGTTCTAAGTTTCGTCATAGCCGTTCAGATAGGACCTCATTCTGGACGCGATCAATCGTCGCTCGTAAGAGAGCCATATATCTGTCATATATCTCATAAACAGATGGTTTCTGGTTTTCAACAAGCCTTTTTGTTTGACATTAATCAAAGCTAAGTAAATTAGCTATCTATGATGCGAATGAATTCAGTCGCGTGGTTGCATGTCTCAGAAATTTAATCTTTACTTTTATGATAAAGTCCATTTTTAAGAGAGACAAGTGAATTCACTCATTTTTGCTCCGGTGTATTCAGGGTCCAAGGATATTGGTTCATGTCAGATTATAGTTGACGTTAGCAAAACTTATCAGTCAATTAATTGAGGTGTTTGTTTAGCTTCAAGTTTGTGATGTTGTTTGAGTTGTGAGGTTATTGAATCATGGCGGATGTGATATTATTAGATCATAATAATCATCAATTTCATTTAGAACTATTGAATTAAGGAACTGAAGATCGACATAGATTGATCTAACTAAACTTAGTTCTTTAAGCCTTGAATCATCTATAAAATATATATATCATCACGCCTGTATTCCTTAAATGGGTGAGCAGAAGCGCACTGCAGTGCGCCTACACATTGCCGATGTAATTTGGTTCCAATGTCCAATAGACGAGCAGGTTACCTCACGATGTTTTCCTTCAGCGTTGAATTGAATCATCTTGAATTTTATATTAAACTACATTTTTCATTTATTTACAA
This sequence comes from Ptilodon capucinus, assembly GCA_914767695.1. Taxonomy (NCBI): domain Eukaryota; kingdom Metazoa; phylum Arthropoda; class Insecta; order Lepidoptera; family Notodontidae; genus Ptilodon; species Ptilodon capucinus. Next base: position 1,422,703 of record OU611828.1, read on the forward strand.
ACACAAAAACTAAATAATAACAAATATTTACAAGTTAAAGGTTCGTCTGCTCTTCGTTGTGAACCTATTTTTAAATTTGCCCGGTCTTTTATTTATGGTTAAGATCTTCCAAGTTTCATGACACGTATTATAAATCAGAACTACGTAAGCCAGCGACACGATAAGTCCTCGTGAGCTTAACACAAAAAAAGCCCGAGTCTAATCAGTTGAAACGCGCAAATCTTGGTGTCACATCAGCAGCAGCCCAGCACTTTGGTCCCTCCTCAGACCCTTACAGATAATTTTCACTGCAAAGCCTTTTCAAAGGCAACCATAGTGACAATTGTCTTGTGTGGAAACTAAACGAAAATAATTTCAGTTAAGCGCTTTAACAAAACTATGGCGGTCGTCGTTATTCATGGATCTAACTCAAACTTTTTTATTCATGTAAACCAATACAGGCAGTTATTAATCGTATCAAGTATCTCATGATATAAAATGATAAGCTGTCCCCGGTTTGCGTTGCAATGAAGTACTTCATTAATTTTTAAGTGCAGCGATGACTGCTTACAGAAATTCATACTCAAAGTCAAATCATTTATTATGTATAGGCCTATAGGGGCACTTACAAACTGTCAAGTTTTCATTTTTTTTTCTTATATTCTACTATACTACCACCGGATCGAAACGCGACCTTAGCTGAGAAGATCCGGCAAGAAACTCAGTGGGCTGATCATTTTTTTAAATCGCCAAAACTTATTACAAATACACAGGTACTTATCGTACGATGCCAAACTAAGCAAAGCTTGTACTATGGTTACTTGGACTAGGGAAAATCCAAGTTACACTCAGAGCAGAGCAAATTCTGAAAATTGCCACTGGTAGGAATTGAACTCGCAACCTCCCAGTGGTCTACGCGCAAACTACTAGACCAAGCTGTTTTCGTTTCAGTCGTTGAAAACTGAAAGGCTATGCTACTTAGGCGATTTTTTTTTAATTTACGGGAAAGCACGCTCTTTCGTCACAGAAAAAAAAATTATGATTCCATAAGTGAATATCGCCCAAAAGTGTCACTTAAGTCAGGCTTTCACCCCTCGCTATGGTTTTTTAATGCGTAATATGAATAATTTCCCCTTATACAGTTATGTTAGTGACAGCACCAAGGCCATGTTGCGTCCTTCGTCACGTGTAGACATCGTCGTGATAGGCCGCGTTTAAACAGAGTTAATATTTAAGGCTTTATACACACGATGAAGCCGGCTACCTGGTAATTCAAAGTGTGTAAGCGTTCATACAAACTGTCGGTTTACGGGAGTCCTGTATTTCAAACCCGTTATTAAGTATACGGCTTTACCATGTGAATATCACTTCACAGTAGACATGCTACTCGTATGTAAAAATGACCGTGAAATCTTGCGCAAATAACCGCGTAGAACACGCGCAGTTTGTCAATACTGAAACAAACTTTATTAACGTATACAAGGTGTATCAGAAAGCCGAAATTATATTTTAAACTTTGCATGTGTATCGAGTATAGGTACAACTGAATGGTATAAAATTTGATGAAAATTCAGACATTATTTTACATTTTTTTTCACTGCCGACTCTAAAATCTTGATATATCTCGAGTCCTATGCAAAATGATCACGTTTTCTTTTTTAAATATTAGATGCCACCCCTTGTGGATGTAGTTTACATTGTTAAATAAGGTTATAGGTAGGCCCGAAGGCCACAACACGATCCTTGTGACAAATACTCAAAGGTCTGTAACTTCGAAAATATATATATATTTTTTTATTTTTTTTTATGTGATAGGGAGGCAAACGAGCAGACGTTTCACCTGATGGTAAGTGATCAACGCCGCCCATGGACACGTGCAACACCAGGGGCATCGCAAGTGCGTTGCCGGCCTTTAAGGAATGAGTATGCTCGTTTCTTGAAGGTACCTTTGTCGTATCGGTCCGGGAACACCGCTGCAGGAAGTTCATTCCACAATTTGGTGGTGCGAGGAAGAAAATTCCTGGTAAATCGCACTGTACGATAGATAATTAGATATGGTCTACCATCTATGGATTTACATATTAGCTACCGTATGTACCTAAACTATTATTTCGGACTTCCGATACAACCTGTAGAATGTGTAAAAGAATCACATTTTTGCCAGGGATATTAAATCTGTAAGTATATCGTCTTAGAGCACATTTTCAAGAAAAGTGGAGAAAAGTGAACTCTCTCGGTCCTTAGAAAAAGTATTCTCTACTCAATACCACTTCCACTCACCGATGAGTGATGATTACAGCCTTATTACTCGAGGTAGAACTCGATGTGCTGACGTCAATTTACTCTCTGTTTGTGAATGGAGTTTGGTAACTCTATACAAGTGCGATATTGCATATCGTCGGAACTCATAACATATTATACAATGCAAGCAATGTAATACTTGAGTATATAAAGTTCGTATTACTATGTTTGTTACATAACTTAGTTTTGAAACAGGAATCCACAGTTCCACCTACATCTTGTCACGTCTCAAGGGTCGGTGAGTTGTTCAACTTGTTAGATTCAGTATAGTACTATTTTGATTGACAAACAATACATAGAATGAATAATAATAACTTACCTTTATCCGCCCATGGTTTATTATCCAAGAGCCTCGGCAAACACGTAAAGAGGCTCGCTTTAGGCAGCAGGACATATTCAGAAGGCGGTTTATGGAGACGGCGTACATTGTGAGGAAGTTCCTCTTTCTGCAGCATTACTGGTAACTAGGACCCTGTTCCCGCCGGTGAGGAACTGTTTTTTATATTTTTAAACGTATATATTTTATTTCTTTAAAAAAAAATATGAAATCAGATAAATGGAAAATACATTTACCTTTAAAATATACGTCGCTTAGCGTATAAAAGATTATCTGAATTAATTTTCATCGTTTTTAATGGGAATTTAGAACTTAATTAAGTATACATTGAAACTTATCTCAATACCGGAATCGATACTTTTAAACTCTGAGCAGAATGGAGAAGTAACCTAACTGAAAATGCCTAGGCTTATTTCATTAAGTATACTAATGATAAATAATAATATTAATAGCCCTTTTAACTTCCCACTACTGGGCTCGAGCATCCGCTCAATGCGTGGAGGATTTAGGCCATAGTCTACCAAGCTGGCCTAGTGCGGGTTGGCAGACTTTACACGGCTATCGAGAACTTGCTAGGTTCCCTCTGACGTGCAGGTTTCCTCACGAAGTTTTCTATCACCGTCTTAACAAGTAACAATGTGAATCGCACATAAAATCTGAAAATCCCAGAGGTGTGAGCCCGGGGTTTGAACCTGCCCCCCTTGAGTTAATTTTACCAACTACCAGTGCTACCAGTGCTGTTTTATAATTAACTTTTTTAGGGTTCCGTACCTACAAAGGAAAAAACGGAACCCTTATAGGATCACTTTGTTGTTCATCTGTCTATCTGTCTGTCAAGACTCTTTTTCTCAAAAACGCGTAAAGGTATCAAGTTTAAATTTATAACAGACTTATGTCTGCGGTCCCTTGGTGCCCTAAAAAAACGAAACATCTAAGTTAACGCAATCCAGCTCGCACTTAGCCGGTTTTATTATTAACAAGCAATTTTATATAAGTCACTTCGTCACGCAGGCACTTTGTTATAACATTCGTGGTCGATTCTAACAAGCTAATCATAAATGCGTTGCAATAAAACGTCGTGTCCTACAATCGAGAAACTTGTCGGAGTAGCGAGCTCAGGGATTGTCGAACTTTACCCATTTTGTACGAGATACTGTAATAATTTATTAGTTTGCTCTTATAAGCTGTCGTCTCAAATTGGCCCTTAATTCAACCCGCTTAAGGACCTTAAAGGAATCACGAGATCCATAAAAATAAATGTCCTCACTAATCCGTAGACAGTTCAAACAGTTGATACGTGTAAGGAATGGAGAAAGAATAAGTACATAAACTTCTATTTCCTTCTGCGCACAAACTTTTTACGTTCAAAATACTTTTGGCAACAAAAATAATAGCATTAACATTCTTGCTACGGTAGAAACCAGATGTATCAAGATTTTTTATTTTTCAAAATGTGTTTATTCCGTGTAGGTCAACCAATATAATGTATAACCAATAAAAATCAAAATATTTTGTAAGCAGTTGTCATTTAAATACATTATTTATTCCCTTATGTACAACCATAAATATCTATGTACTCGTATATATCGAGGGGTAAAGGCTATTTCACTTAAGCATTTTTTTAAATTTACATTATAGCATACTCATTCGACGCAGAAAAATTTGCTGATTCCAAATATGTATACATTATTAGGAATGGATTTAATAAAATGATTTGTAATTTTCATTAGGAAAACATTTGATAATATAACAAAAAAGTTATTTCGTTGCATTACATTAATAGACAAAAAAGTTATAGCGCATTGAAGGTAAAATTTTGGGTGAAAATTGAAAAAAACTAAAAAAAAATCATATCATAAAAACGTTTTGGAAATTATGTTCTATGGGTGACTGATAGCAAACGACCCCCAGTACATCCAAAAAAATGTTGACGGTCCATGTGCATAACACCCTGTAAAAGTCTATATTGCCCAAAAGTGTCACTTAAGTATTTAAAAATTTTACCGTTCGATATGTAGATACTCAGTGTACGATCATAAATTAAATTTAAAAATACGGATATTACATTTTATTGTATTGTATTGTATTGTAACAGTTTAAAAAAATATTCGCTTATATTTTATTGGCTTAACCTCGAATTTGAAGCTTTCCAATCAACAATTAATCTACAATGGCATTTAATGTATTTTTATATTTATTAATAGCATAATTAAAGACCAAACAACTTTGAATGTAAGAACACACAAACAGCTGATCTGAAAGCTACAGTTTACAGTTTCAGCGCAACTTTTTCAATTTGTCTTGTACTTCCTTTGATACTGCACATTTTCATAACCGGGAGTTTTAAAACATTGATAACTTCTATATGACATTTGTTGGAAAGGGCCTGATTATTTATTAAACGAGATTGTTATTCTTCACGAGGTATTTATATAATATTTTATTTGTAAATAGTTTTGTTTGCGCTTCTGTTGTTTAAAACTTGCAACTAGTAATAGTAGACAGCTTTAAAAATATTGCCATCTTGCTCCTACATCACATCCATAAGAAGGACGGCAATATGAGTTTAGTTTAGTGTCAACAGGCGATTTTAACTCAGAGAGGAGCAAATTCTGAAAACAGCAATTGAGATTTGCCACTGATTGGAATCGAGCATGCAATTAACCTGCGGTCTGAGGGGTCTATCACTGGACTAGACAAAGCCATTGATATCGTAAAAGCTTTGTATTACGGTGGGTGTTACTCATTTCATCCCAGATTATCACTTGCTATGAAACGGTGAAGGAAAACATCGTACGCCCCTTTTTTTTTTGAAGGACTTACGCTCTTGGCCTTTATGTGGCCTTTACAGCGGTGGTATTCAGTGTGCGGGGGGTTTCATGCTACTCTGAAACCAATGTGCCAAGCAAAAACAATTTAGAATTAAAATCCATGGATTTGTGCAGATGGGCCGCCATTTTGTATACATTATGTGTGTGTGTACACAATTATGTCCATGTAAAATTACTTTGAAGTAATTAAATATTAGCATTTCATCCGCTTTTGAAATTTCTAAAGGTATTACTGGCTTATGTAAGTAATTGATTTTAATATAAAGCTCCCCGCACATTGGGGCGTAGACGCTCGCGTTTAAATTTTTTGCCAATTCCAAACGAACTGTAGTAACAGCAAAAGTTTTTTTTACGAAATTAAATGAAAATATTTAATGGAATAAGATGAGGAATGGCTCCACCTGCGATTAGCGGGTATTTCAGCCAGTGTCAAGTAATTAATAGCAAGAGCACATTATAAATAATAAAAATCCAGCCAAGTGCGAGTCGGACTCGCGCACGAAAGGTTCCGTACCATTATCTATAAAAACGGCAAAACAATCACGTCTGTTGTATGGGAGCTCTCCTTTAATATTATTTTTATTATAATCTAATTATTTATTTCTAAAGTGATTTTATAATACAATATTCTGTAAATATTTCAAGTTCCCGTTTTACCCGTTGGGTACGGAACCCTAAAAATGGGTGATGAACGTGATAAAGATGGCGGACTAAACGCCACTGACAGCGCGAGCGATTATTGAAGCGTGGGGCGAGGCCACAGACAGTCACTATTTATAAATATTTTTGTAGTTTTGGTGTTGCCCAAAAATTTGACGCTCGATTGTCGACGCCCCAGTGTGTGGAGGGCTTGCCCAATTATCTAGAAAAATGTATTTCTTATTTTTTTTTGTTTTATAAATTATATGTCTACTGTACGTGTCTATGTCACTGAACTCCTCCTAAACTGCTGGACCGATTTGAATTTATTGTATGCGTTTGGGTGGCGCTGCTTTCATTTGTTACTAATTCTAAGGCAGTAAGAAGTTCGCCCGATAAAAAAAAAACAATAGGTGAAAAATGTGAGTCAGTTTCTACTGAATTATTCTTAACGCATACATTGGTATCAACGTTTGTAATGAAGGAACAAACGGTAAATTAATGTACCCATAAATAAATATTACTCCTATTTAAGAAGTACAGAATCACACTTCAAAGGCACGAAGATTTTCCTTGTTTGATTTACTATACTTTACTTTGCTTTTTACATATAAGATGAACGTTAATTCTAAAATACACGTGTATAACGGGCTGTAGTTAAGTATTCTTCTGTATATAAGAACTAGTCTTTACTTCTCCGAGTATTCAAATTTGGTATAAATTATAGCCTCTATGTTATTCTGATGTATAAACAATAATACAGTAAAGTTTCATCAAAATCCGTTCAATAGTTTTTGCGTGAAGGAGTAACAAACATCCATCCACGCTCAAAAACTTACACATTGATGATATTATAAGTAGTAGGATATAAAAATTGATTGCTATTTGTTAGTCTCGCTAAAACTCAAAAACCGGCTAAGTGCGAGTCGGACCCGCGCACAAAGGGTTCCGTACCATTATCTATAAAAACGAGCAAAAAAATCATGTTTGTTTGTATGGGAGCCCCCGTAAATATTTGTTTTATTCTGTTTTTTTGTATTTGTTGTTATAGCGGCAACAGAAATACATCATCTGTAAAAATTTAAATTCTCTAACTATCACGATTCATGAGATACAGCCTGGTGACAGACAGACGGACGGACGGGCGGACGGACGGACAGACGGACGGACAGCGAAGTCTTAGTAATAGGGTTCCCGTTTTAGCCTTTGGGTACGGAACCCTAAAAACGGCTTGACCGATTTCATTTTGTTTTGATTTATTCGCTCTTCAGGGTGATTTAACATTTTTAAAAGTAAATTTAAAAAAAACAAAAAACCTATATTCCCCGAAGGGGTAGGCAGAGGTGCACTGCAGTGCGCCCATACTTCGCCGATGTATTTTGGTAAATGTAATAGGGGCGGGCCTATTGCCATTATACCGGGCACATTCTCAATCAATATGAGAGAGATTTTGGGCCGAATTTGTCGAAAACGGGAATAGAACCCGCAACATTTGTGCCGCCTACGCTCAAGATACTAGACCAAGCGGTCGTCAGGTATTTATTATGAGACACAGCGGTTAGATCAAACATCCTACCAATGGCGATTGAATCTGTCAAATTCAAGATAGCTGCGACCAATATCTCTATTCCTCTAGTACAGACATTTGGAGGTTGTTAAACAAATTAAATAGTTTTTTTTTTATTTATATAAACCAATACACGCACTTATGAATCGTCAATAAAAAAAAGTATAACAGTATCTCTACCACCCAAAAAGGATCCAATCCACATCAACTCAGTTTTGAGATATGGCAGCTTGTTTTTAATGTGGGGGGATTCATCCGTCATCTATAACACTGTTATCACCATTGTTATTTATAATGTATGTATATTTAATTTGCCCTTGCTATTAATTATATGACACTAGCTGAAATACCCGCTAAACGCAGGTAGAGCCTCATCTTATTTTATTCAATATCATCATTTCATTCATTTCGTAAAAAAATAAGGTATTTTTAGATGAGATCTTTTTGGTTGATTGAAAAAGCCTCCTTTATGAACCGTTCGGTATACTTAACTCATTTTTGCCATTTTCGTGGATTGGATCCTTTTTGCTTAGCTACGTCCATTTGTACCTCTAGACATAGGTCACGAGCATGGGCTCATCTCTAAATGCCTGCAATACATTGGAGCAGTATCCGAACCAACCACAGTCAGTTGTACAAGCTGTTTAGGAATCCATTGTACGAGTTTTGATTGAGATACTCGTAGCTCACTGGGTAGGAATGTAAGATATGTCATAATGCAAGTTATTTCAATAACCTACAGTTCTTTTCCATCATGTGTTGAGAAATAAGTAATGAATCACGGACACTGATATACAGATGATATCGAGATATGACACTTTTGGGCGATATTGACTTCTATACATATTTTATTTTCTGCGCCGAATGACTATGCTCTCTGGTAAAGTCAAAAAAATGTCGTTTAGTCTAATAGCCTTTCACCCCTCGACATGAGTTAATAAAGTCCATTTTGGTATAAGCAAATAAAAATATCGCAGACGTTTTATCGCGTCTATTTGAGCGAAATCAACTTAAGTGACAACTCCAGTGACTCTTATTTTTTTTAATAAAGTACCCCAGCTCGAAGCGAGTGTCTATTGTTGTCTCGTATCAATGATCTTGTTTACCCTGAGAGGGTTACCCTGGGGGCTTGGAAGCTGTTGATGTAACCAGGTATTATAACACCAGGTAAGATTTATTTATATAAGTTTCTTTTTCCATGGGGTCGAAGCACCCAAAATTTAATGAACATATTAGGCAAAAAATTGGTCGACACAACCGGCGACCCAAGAGCATGCCATTTTCTCGCTCAACGAGTGGCTCTAGCCATTCAGCGAGGGAATGCAGCCAGCGTCTTGGGTACGCTTCCGCATGGGCCAGATTTTATACATATTTTATAAATATATATTTTCTTATTAGTTTTAACTTATTTTGTTTTGCATTGTAAATAGTTGTTCAATAAATTACTTTCATGTTTATAAGTCTCTATAAAATTAATTTCTGCGACATAGAAAAGACAGTGATGTCCAATTAACTAATTATCGCCAGACAACGCATACTCATCGTATGATCCTTAACTAAGCAAAGCTTGTACTACTACTACTACTACTAGAGCCCTTTTAACGTCCCACTGCTGGGCACGGGCCTCCCTTCAATGCGAGGGGGATTCAGGCCATAGTTCACCACGCTGGCCTGGTGCGGGTTGGCAGACTTCGCACATCTATCGAGAACTAGACAAGTTCCCTCAGACGTGCAGGTTACCTCACGATGTTTTCCTTCACCGTTTCATAGCAAGTGATAATCTCGGATGAAAATGAGATTCGCACATAAATCCCAGAGGTGCGAGCCGAGGTTTGAACCTGCACACTTTGATTGCAAGACGTGCGTTCGACCACTCGGCTACCACTGCTATAAAGCTTTTACTATAGATACCATATTGGGGGCGTTCCCAGTCGCACCCAGACCAGCATGGCGATTTTAAAACACTCGAGATTGAATTCGGCAGTGAAATCGGAAACTTCGAGTTGTCGATTTCATTTCCTACCATAATATGAATATATTGATGATCTAACTTGATACCATACCACATCCAGAATGGTATCAAAGTGCAGTCAAAGTGTTCAGGTACAATCCCCGGCTCGCATCTCTGCGAATAATATAGAAAATATTATAGAAATTTCAATCTTTCTACAAACTATCTGCAACGACATTTTGCAATATAAAAAATATTCGGTAAAGACACTGAATGATAACTCTCTATAAATTTGTGGAGGCTGTAGGCTTAGCATGATCATGTAGACATAAGTTTTATCTCTTTCAACTGTCAGATTTGTCGAGAAAATGACGTCACATCGAGCTATGTCCAGGGGTCCGGTTTTCGTTTGATATACATAAATTTCTATTAGAGATATATCGAAAAAAATACCACCAATTTGACGTTTCGTTTCAACATATATCGAATAGAGATTGATGTCTATCAAACGAATATCGGGCTCGAGTATAAAAAACTCGAAGTGACATCAATTTCTCGACAAATCTGACAGTTTAAAGAGATAAAAATTATGTCTACACATGCGCTGTCAATATCATTCGTTGGAGAATGAGTTTTATCTATTAGTCAATACAGTTTGTTTCAGTGTTGCCAATACTTTTGAGGCACGCGTCTTGACGCCTCAGTGTTCTCGGGGCTTTTAACTGTATGACTGACAATCTTCGAACAGGAAATTTGGAGCTGTCTGTAACCTCCGAAATTAATAGACGTTAATATTCAATGAAGAGTCGAATGATAGGCCGTCATTCGGGAGGATGAGGAAAAGCCGCCATTCCCGGCTGATGTGAGGGGAGATAGTTTAGGAACGAGATAATTGTCGCCGATTGCTAATTATTGGGGTTCAAGAGGCTATGATGGGTAATCTCGCCTTATAGTTTATAGGCTGTGGAGATTACAGCACCGGTTTCCGGTATGATTTACGTTCAATTAAATTATAAAACTCACAGTTTATAACAACTTTATGACAAGTTAAAAAAAACGTCATGGTTCAGTGCAAGTTTACTAATGATTGTACCATATCTGCTCAGTATTGTCTTTTTGGTGTAAAATCCGAAAATCATAGAAGTGCAAGTTCCAGGGTTGAACCCACACTTCATCGCTTCCAAGGCTGTTCTACCAACTGGTATCTCAGTTATACATAGCTTCGAATTAAAGTTAATTTTTGGAAGTCAAAATTGTATAGTTAAAAATCACGCTAAAAAGAGGGCTACTTTTTTAGTTAAACTATCTTTAACTGACTCTAACTTTAAGTTATTTTTTATTTCTTTTTTGCCACCTTAAAATGACACATTATTAAATAATGTGTCATCTAAGTGTGTATAAAATCTGTCTTTGTAAAATAGGTACATACACTACTTATATTTTTTTCTCAGCGGACACCTTTAATTGTGTGTAATCTGTGGATTTGTCTTACTATGGATAAAATAGTCTATGTTCTTCATTCATGAGACTTGAACTATTACCAAAGATCAAGGATAGGGCTGAGAGAGCTATTTTTCCAATATAAATTTGATGAAAAGTGATACAGTTGAAGAGTAAACAAAATAGCGTTACTATTTGAAACTGCATACGCGTATTTTAGTCAAGTATTCCATTAAATTAGGCCTAGTCTGTATTTTGGTTATCTATAACAACTTCTAACTCACCTACCGGTTTGCTACCTATCGCTTATCTATGATCACAACAAACGATTGGTTCCTTGAACAAGTTCCTAAAAAAATGATATGATTCAGGTAACATCTGTCATAATATAACGTGGGGTAGCGGACCCCGGGGACTCGGCTCATACGAACTCCGATCATCCTCTAACACGTATAATATAAACCTGTTTCATTTCAAATGGACGAGTGGTCAGAACTACTTTATACTAGCTTCTACCCGCGATTTCGTAAGCGCTAACTTAAATGATTATGATTCAATATCGTTTTAAATTATAGCCTATATGTTATTACCGCAAGACTGTAAAGTTTCATAAAAATCCGTTCAGTAGTTTTTGCGTGGAAGAGTAACAAACATCCATTAATTGTTACAATCATATTAATAGCTTCCATGCGCGACTTCATCCGCGCAGAATTTGATTATCAAATATCGTTATAAATAGCATATATGTTGTTCTAAACTATAAACAATAATGCCGGTTAAAGTTTCATCAAAATCCGTTCATTAGGTTTTGCGTGAAAGAGTAACAAATATCCTTCGTCACAACTTTCACATTTATAATATTACAAGTAGTAGGATATAGTTAAAAGATTGATAATTGGACGATAAGTTTTAATATTATTTTAGTCTAATTTCTCTAATTTCTAATTGGGTTGTCCTGCCTGTATTGGTTTCCGTGAATAAAAAAATCTGAATCATTAAAGTCACATTAAAGCCGATTCTACACTAAAAATATTGCCATCTTGCTCACAATTTATGACCATAAAACAGACGGCATATGTTTAATTTGGTACCAACGAAATCGACACCATTGTAAGGTTAATCGCGCACTTAAATACTTAACACTTCTGCGGCAACAATAGTTTTAAACACCATTATTACGCTTGAGTTGGGTACGAAACACCCAGTCGTTTAATATAATTAAACTTGTTGAATTCGGTTTCAAGGTATATTAACATAGTTACAGTTACTTCCTATTATCTAGACAAAGGTATTTAGTGTTTATAATGGATTACCTACTGTTATAATCCTACTTAATCTTTATCTTTATATATATAAATCTCCTGTCACGATGTTTGTCCGCGATGGATTCCTAAACTACTTAACCGATTTTAAATTAAATTGGCACACCGTGAGCAGTCTGGTCCAACTTGAGAGATAGGATAGCTTAGATCACAGCAACGCGTGGCCGGGTCTGCTAGTAGTACATAAATTCTAATAAATAAATAAAAGTGAAAGTTTGTGCCTAGCTTACTTATTTAATTCAGTATTTTAACAAACGTATGTTGTGTTCCCATGAGAACGAATTGTTATATTTTAGAGGGATGATTCGTTTTTGAAGGTACGATTAACAAGCGATTATTAGTAACATGCTCCTGTTGCATGACTAACGAATAGTTATGTATATGAAAAAAAATTACGAGACGTTTCTTGATTATAGGACCATAATTATGCATGCAAAGCCTGTCTCTCTGTACTTGGCCGGGTACACAGCCTTGTGACAACACTCTTCACGTACAACTAAATCAAAGCCTCATAGTATTGGAACAGGTAAAACGGTTTCAGATCAGGGGTCCACAACATTGTGCCTTTTAGAGTACTGTGTCAACATTCGAATGTTTGTCGTTAGAATTGTTCCCATTGTCGCCGCCAGGGGCGCTCAACGTTTCCCCAGTTCTGAATCTTTATTTAGGACGCTAATTTCAACTGTGGTCCTAACCAAATATTATTATCTTGGGATTTTGTTACAATCATCTTGAATGTGTCCAGTGGTTTAGTAATTGAGAAATAATTACTTTGGGAATGTTTTAATGGTTTTACGTGATGAAATTGTGAAATTATATACTAAAAATAGGAGTTTTAAGTGTCCTAAATTTAAAAAAAAACTATCTCAGTAGATTTATGTATTTTTTATATAAACATCAAGATTAAAAAATGTACAAGTACTTAATCGCGCACGACTCTCGAAAGACATTGTTAGTTTGATGGAATAGTTTTATAAGTTCTAAACATGAAGCAGTGGTAGCCGAGTGGTCGAACGCACGCCTTGCAAATCAAAGTGTGCAGGTTCAAACTCCGGCTCGCACCTCTGGGTTTATGTGCGAATCTCATTTTCATCCGAGATCACCACTTGCTTTGAAACGGTGAAGGAAAACATCGTGAAGAAACCTGCACGTCTATAGAAAGACGTGTGAAGTTCACCAACCCACACTGGGCGTGGTGGACTATGGCCCAAATCTCCCTCGTATTGAGGAGGAATGTGCCCGGTATAATGGCAATAGGCTCGCCCCCTATTACATTGGGACCAAAATACATCGGCGAAGTGTGGGCGCACTCCAGTGCACCTCTGCCTACCCCTTCGGGGAATACAGGCGTGATGATGTACATAAACATGGTTATTATTTACCTAATCATATGAATAGTTTTGCGTATTAATACACCTTTGCAAATAAAAACATACAAGACTGAAATAATTACATTAATTAACCAACATTATTTTGCATCTGTGCACTTCACCCGTCATGGCAGCCAACATAAGCGACACAATTTATATTGTGGTTTTAAAATGTTTGTTACCCGTGACATTCAGATAAAAAGTTTTAGTTAGCATAACAAATGTTTGCGCTGTTTTATTTCATACTTTTTTTGTTATGATAGAAGCAGGCGTAGACACTAGTATGAAATTGGACGTAGCAAAACGGATCCAATCGATAAAACTGTCAAATATGAGTTTAGTTTAGGCTACAAAAAATGATACATTAGATTCTAACTAATCGTGTTAAAAATATGTTTAATTTTTCAGTCCATCCAGAATCATTTTCTCATTGTTTTGTTTTTCATTTCACATGGTACCTAGTTGATTACGAATGCGTTGAATGTAAATTCATAAATCAACGGGGCAGTCAGGGTCCGCTTGTCAATCTGTTACGTTTCCAATCGATCTAAAATATCAATCATACTGGGAATTCAATGGAAAATGGCAAGGGAAGCGCGGGGGTAAGCAGAACTGGCATTTTGTTGGGGTTTCCTTTCATTATGTAACAGATATTTGGTTAAAAAAAATAATTTAAGGCATATTTATATACATTTTTAGTTTTAATTGATATTTACATGCTATTGTTATAATTATTATAAAAGTTAAAGTTTGTGAGGATAGATGGACGTATGTATGTATGGTGTTATTTCACGCAAAAACTCCTGAATGGATTTTGATTCAATTATACATAAAATACACCTTTAAGTGCTCCGTAAAATAACGTTTAGACATATCCCAAATAGAAAATCATGATAAATTAAAATGCTGTTGTAGGTGGTATGTAGATAGTTTAAAATTACTATTAACGTAGTGGCTACTTTGAAAATATTTTAGCGCTTATTGTTTTTGCTTGTGTACTATCTATGTGTGTAGTTGTATTTCTTAATCAATTTCTTTATTTCTTATATTTCTACATAAATAAAGAATTATGTGCTTTTCCTCTGAGTTAATACCGTTCATTTTGGTATTGCCACAAAATTAAACGAGCGTATTTTCTGCTATTTGCGTAATACTGTCGGTCGCAATCATAGACTTAAAACAAACTTAAAATAAGTAGGCTTTCGGTCACAATACTTATTCCATTCTTTTATAAAGGAATAAGATGAGATAAGTATAGTTGTGTATGTATCTTTATAAGTCACTGCCGTTGCTTATTTGAACGTAAGGGGTGCAAGTTCAAATCCGCGCCCGCACCTCTGAGATAATTATCATGTGCGAATGTCATTTTCAACAATGATTACCACTTGCTGAACGGTGAAGGAAAACATCGTGAGGAAACCTGCACGTCTATAGAAAGGCGTGTGAAGTTCACCAACCCGCACTAGGCCAGCGTGGTGGACTATGCCCCAAATCTCCCTCGTATTGAGGGGGAATGTGCCCGGTATAATGGCAATAGGCTCGCCCCCTCTTACATTGGGAACAAAATACATCGGCGAAGTGTGGGCGCACTACAGTGCACCTCTGCCTACCCCTTCGGGGAATACAGGCGTGATGATGTATTTTTTTATTATCGTATTGAGATAGAAGATAATAAGTGACAAAGTGTCCAGTTTCAGTTGATAATGGATTTTAAACTGTTTGCTAAACACTGTACAGCTCTAAAACGTAAATCAACTAAATAACTTAAACGAGGTGCAACTCAAACGCTTTTAGTCAAATGCAGTTTGCTCTCGCGGTGCCGAATGGAGCACACTTGGAATTCTTAGTACCTTACTTTACCCTGGAGATTTAGCTTTCACCTGGATCTTACAGAAATATCTAACAATGTGGGGTAATGGTGATGTACCTAGAAACCTGAATCCAATTATTTATTTACTAGCGTATGCGCAGACTTCGATGACTCAATATCGTTATAAAGTATAACCTATATGTTATTTTGATGTACAAACAACAATACTGTAAAGTTTCATCAAAATCTGTTCAGTAGTTTTTGCGTTAAAGAGTAACAAACATCCATCTGTCTATCTGTCCATCCATCCTTACAAACTTTCACATTTATTATATTGGTAGGAAGTAGGATTTCGGACACTAAATATGTAGGTACTGTTCAAAATATTGGTGTGTAGATAAGTACTTATATTCCAAATAAATAATGACATGGCAACGGGATTCAAATTAATAACTTATGTGTGCTTACTTATTTATATATTAAAACTTACAAAAACACTCTTCAATTGTTTGACTAAAACTCTATGGTGTCAACCGTGCTTTTTTGTTTTAGTAAAAAAGAACATAGAGTTTTAGCTAATCATAGAAGTAGTGCTACATACGTAATTATACTAAAGACGTAATTATATCACGTACACTTCATTGTTGGCTGATAGGTAGGCGATAACCACGGAGTACCTAATGGATGGAGTAATGTAGGTAATATGGTAACAACAAAAGCTAAATACTTCAGTTTGAGACTGTTAGCAAATAACTTACAGATGTGTACCTAAGCAGCCCCGGATTCGTCTATGTGACCCCATTATTCCAATTTTAAATTCCCAAATAGGTAGTAACTAAGAATTTTTTCATCGCCACAAGCATTTAGCATTCGAAATAAGTAGGTATACTCAGCAAACTGTATGCTAGTCAAAGTTAAAACTACTTCGGTCACATCCGAGGATCTTAAAGGTTACCTTAACGTCCCATAGTTTACTTAATAAATGTTTTGCGTAACTTCTAAAGGGTTTTCTTACCCAGTTACGTTGATTTGTATCTTAAAAACTTAAGGGCTAGTTGGGAGAGGGTGACTTTGTAAGGATTTATTCGACTAATAAAGGTTGAGTTTATATGTTTGTACTCGGCTGCGCGTAAACTCTCGTTGGGAAGTTTATCATCTGTGGGTTGGCATGGTAAAGATTATAAATATAATTATTTATCATTCAAGACGTGATCTCAATTATACTCAAAAACATGACTTCAATTTAATAGAAATCTGAAATAAAAGCTTATTATAATGTGCCATGAACCAAGTGGCCTGCTTGCGAAGCAGTTATCTAGATATTCTTTTTTAGCAGCCGGCTTTACCGTTTGAAGTCTTAATCTTTAGTATAGGAGTTTCTTGAGGGTAGAATTTGTGAATTAATTGTACATAATTAATTAATTCATTGATTATGAATTCTATTTAAATCTTTTTATCATAAATTTCATGGGAGATATCATCAATTTACATCTTAGAACAAATATGCTGGTTTAAGATATTGTAAATATAATAATAATAAATAAATACATCATCACGCCTGTATTCTCCGGAGGGGTAGGCACAGGTGTACTGCAGTGCGCCCACACTTCGCCGATGTATTTTTGGTCCCAATGTAATAGGGGGCGAGCCTATTGCCATTATACCGGGCACATTCTCCCTCATTACGAGGGAGATTTTTGGGCTATAGTCCACCACGCTGGCCCAGTGCGGGTTGGTGAACTTCACACGCCTTTCTATAGACGTGCAGGTTTCCTTACGATGTTTTTCCTTCACCGTTTCAAAGCAAGTAATCTCGGATGAAAATGAGATTCGCACATAAACCCAAAGGTGCGAGCCGGGGTTTGAACTTGCACACTTTGATTTGCAAGGCGTGCGTTCGACCACTCGGCTGCCATATAATAATAATGATCCATAAATCCAAATTTAAGGCTTTTAACACTGCCTAATTGAAGTTTACGGTAGAACAACCATTGGATGCGATATCTCTGTAATAAATTCAAGTCCATTTAACCACCTTAAAAGTCGGTGACACAATTAGCGACAGTTAAAACGCAATTAAACATGAAATTAAAACGCGGCGTACCGAGGTGCAAATATAACAGGATTACTACACTTTATAGGCACGGAGTTTTACTGTTTCCTTAGGGCTATCACTGCCACAAAATTTCAAAAACATATTTTTTTGTCTTTAAAACAATATTAAAACTGCATATCGCAACTTCAAAGACAAACCGTGACTAAACGATTTTTTTCATGAATTGAGTTATCAATGGCATCTGTCTTACAAATTACTTAGCTACAAGATGATTCGACTCTGTTGTAAAATTTGATATTTCCGTAGGTATAGTAATTTTTGTGTATCTGGCTCCGCCATTGTTGTTTTTCCATATAGTTGCCGTATTCAACAGGTACATGAGATAACAGCAATGGCGGTAAAATCGCCGTAGAGCTATACGAAGAGAGGTGTCGTTATGTGTACTCTAGATAATCTATGAGCAAGAGGCATACACGATATAGCTGACATCGAATTGAATAGACTTATTCGCGGTGCGCTTCCCTGATTTAATACCAATAAATATTTCGTCAAGTTCGCGGCGAAACGCAATAAAAGGCAAACCATAAACCGTATCTCGTTACGTTACGTTTTGTTTTATCGCCGGTAGCGCGCCTCTGCCGGCGTCGACAGCGACTTTGTAGTTTAAAAATGGCAGAGGGCCTCAATGACAGATGAACGAAGTTTTAAATAAATATTATACTTATGGCCGTAACTATATTTTTTTAACAGAGATAAGCGATGTTTAGCGAACTGAAACCTTAGCATCACTGTGTAGACATAAGTTTTAATCTCTTTGAACTGTCAGATTTGTCGAGAAAATGACTTCACTTCGAGGTTTTTGTACTGGTCATGGCTCGGTGGACGTCATCCCTTTATCCATTGTAGGGTGATTTGGTTTGCCTGGTTACCTACCTCATTTAAGGCTTGCTTTTGTAGCCTTTTGATGAAACCAAATTGTAGGTATTATTGGATCAAAGCGATCTCATTGGATACACAGTGTAGCGCCATTTAGCGATTAATAACAGCATGAGAACATCTACGTCTTACAATGTTGATTCTACTATATATACTATATTCTACGGATTACCGTAGATGGATGATTGATAAGAAATAATTCAAAGACATAATTGTGTTTCATACATTATGTTATTAAATCGAGAACTCGCTTACAGTGGAACCGCGTTAAAAACTGTGTTTCGCCTTATTTGATTTTTAAAAGAGCTCCATATCGCGGATAACAACGTTTCATAGCTTTTTAATATTAATACGCGCAGTAAGCTGAATTTAAAAATATAAATATTGTAGATAATAGAAATCGGTTCGTAAGGTGGAGCATTTTACATACATACTTAATTTTTATTTGGTATTTTATGTCTAGATTTACTTATACATGTATGTCATAAATAAGAGCGCCAACAGACAGACCCCGAGTCTAGGTTGGTTCGCTCACAAATAATGTTTCATAGTATTAAGTTTTTTGGAAATAAATTGTTCATATTCTTATACATCATCACGCCTGTATTCCCCGAAGGGGTAGGCAGAGGTGCACTGCAGTGCGCCCACACTTCGCCGATGTATTTTGGTCCCAATGTAATAGGGGGCGAGCCTATTGCCATTATACCGGGCACACAGGTTTCCTCACGATGTTTTCCGTCACCGTTTCTTAGCAAGTGATAATCTCAGATGAAAATGAGATTCGCACATGGAACCCAGAGGTGCGAGCCGGGGATAGAACCTGCGCACTTTGATTGCAAAGCGTGCGTTCGACCACTCGGCTACCACTGCTATTCTTACTGGATAAAAAAGTCTTATGGGTCTTCAACGATGTCTCAAAGACGATTCAAACACGCTAAAGGTGGTGTCGACATTAAACAAGTATTTATATTTTCGTAAATCTAGATTAATGTTGAAAAAAAGGTATTTAGGACAAAGCCTTTGAAACACTTACCTTAGTTTACATGCATTCCTTAGGGAGAGTCCAAACGAAATACTTTTGTAAAAAAACAAGGCCCCTGATCAAGGGTTCCTATAAATTATTTTTAAATCTCAGATGTCTAGAAACAGCTAACAGTATCAGGGTTGCAATTTAAAGACTAGATTGAGTTATGCTAACCGTGGTGACAGATTACTGCGGTAATCATTTATTTAACTAGTGGCCGCCCATAGAAATTCGACCATAATCTTTGAACGTTACTAAGGTTCTATTGTCAAAGACTATACGTCCACAGATTATAATCATAAATAAAAGAGTACACACCATAGAGTATCTAGAGTACCCATAACGACTCCACTCTTCGTATATCTCTGCGGCAGATATTATCTATATATTATACTAGCAGACCCGGCCACGCGTTGCTGTGGCTAAAGTTATTGTTATATTACATTGTAGTATACAATTTAAGAGGAACGGTAGGAGAACATCAGTCACGGGGACCACCATGCTTTTTACATAGATGGTATTTGTAAAAAAATATGGTGACCTCTACGACTATAACCCTTTAGTACAATGAAATTATTTACGAACCAAGACGGAAATGTTGAAGTTTGTACACAAATTCACGGGATTGGGATTTGAAGGGGAAGGACGTTGAACACGATTGATTAAAATTTACTTACACCAATTTTCTTTCTTTTCTTAATTTTTTTTAATTTTCGGTCTAAGTAACACGTGGTTGGCTATGCTAACACCAAAAATTAAAAAGTAGAAATAATTGAATTTCACGGTATTTCGTTTACTACAAAATAATTTAATTTATACTTTAGCCTCAATAACACGTGGTAATCATGCTATTGAATTGTAGCTGATATGACACGTTAGTCGGTTTACTATAGCAGTGCCATCTATTGATTACTTACTCAATCCAGTCGAAAAGTATCGACATCTGTTAGAATCTTTTGGAGTTAACAGATAATTGTGACTGTCAATTAAATATAGACAAATAATTTGCAATAAAATAAAATTGCAACTATAATTAAAGATCTAAGCTATCCTATCTCTCAAGTTGGACCAGACTGCTCACGGTGTGCCAATTTAATTTAAAATCTGTTAAGTAGTTTAGGAATTCATCGCGGTCAAACATCGTGACAGGAGATTTATATATATTAGATAGATTATCTATTTGCGAAAGGTGAAAGTGAAATTTCAAAGAAAGTGTATGTCTGCCTCCTCCTTCAGGCGCTAGTTGAGGCGTAATGTTAAGTTAAAGAGATAAACTTAATTTTTATTCTATAACTAAGTTTTCAAAGTTATTCGCGGTACGCTAATATTACACTTCATATTCATAGAGTTGAAGTTTGCAAATCAAATATTGATGCCAACTCTTCGCGTTCGGTAAACAAATTGTGCGTAACAGGTTATAATGCGAAAAGTTGGCTTTTTTTTGCGCGGTTTTAATAACGTTTACTCTGGCGGAGCTCAATATCTGAAGATCGAGTTTTTTTTACGGGAATCTGAGGGTATTTTCTGGAGAGTTAATTTTATTAGTCTTTTATATTTGGTAATTGAATCGGTTCGTAAGTGCTTTGTTAGTTTAATTTTAGTTTTGAATCTGATTTATAACTTGAGAAATGTGTGATTGGAAAATTATTTAAGCTATTAGAAGAGTATAAAATTGACATTTTATAGTATTTGCAACTAGTATATAGTATTCCTAATGTAAAATAAGGGACAGGCAAACACCAAAATATTTTCTTATATAAAAATCAATTCAATCATTTGCCTTCTCTATGAAAGATGTGACCAAGAAAATGTACGTCGAGAGGTGAAAGGCTGTTTGACTCAAGCGACACTTTTGGGCGATGTTGACTTATAATTCTTATATACATTTAGAATCAGCTAATTTTTCTGCGTCGAATGAGTTTGCTTTCCTGTAAATTTTAAAAAACCGGCCAAGTGTGAGTCCACGAAGGAGAGAGTGAGTGAGATTGAGAGAGAGGTGAGATTCCGTACCATTATCTAAACGGCAAAACAATCACGTTTGTTGTATGGCAGCCCCCTTAGATATTTATTTTATTCTGTTTTTAGTATTCGTTGTTATAGCGGCAACAGAAATACATAATCTGTGAAAATTTCAACTCTCTAACTATCACTGTTCATGAGTTAAAGCTTGGTATCAGACGGACGGACGGACGGACAGCGAAGTCTCAGTAATAGGGTTCCCGTCTTACGGAACCCTAAAAAATGTCGCTTGAGTCAAATAGCCTTTCACCCCTCGACATATTCTTTGAGTTATTACAGATCGTTTTGATATTACCAAAATATTTTTCGCGCGCTTTTTTGACGTATCTATGTGCGCAGGTATTTGTAAAACAGGTTTAGCGGGAGTGAGTTTATAAAGTATGTGTTTCTTGTTTTTTGGTTTTATAAATAACATACGAGAAACTCGAGATTCTTCGGTAAGATCTCAGTGAATAATTAATTAATAAGGTAATATTACACAATTTCGATGGGTATCGTACAGGTACTCGTATTTTGGGAGGAGTTTTGTGATTCATGGAATATTGTAGGAACCCGCTGCGCCGTATTAATTAATACATGGGCTCTTCATATTAAAAGCGTTACGCGTTCATAGTAAAGCTTTAATAAAAAGAAACGTAAAAAAACTTTTTTTATCTAATTTTTAGTATGGGTTGTAAAAATTATCTACATCATCATCATCATCACGCCTGTATTCCCCGAAGGGGTAGGCAGAGGTGCACTGTAGTGCACCCACACTTCGCCGATGTATTTTGGTCCCAATGTAATAGGGGGCGAGCCTATTGCCATTATACCGGGCACATTCCCCCTCAATACGAGGGAGATTTGGGCCATAGTCTACCACGCTGGCCCAGTGCGGGTTGGTGAACTTCACACGCCTTTCTACAGACGTGCAGGTTTCCTCACGATGTTTTTCCTTCACCGTTCAAAAAATTATCTGGTTATTTATTATTCTGACAAAAAATATCAACCGCCATCCTGTTCCGGTGTAATTGAAATTACATTTTGCAATATCCTACTATCCTACCAATATTATAAATGTGAAAGATTGTAAGGATTGATGGATGTTTGTTAGTCTTTCACGCATAAACTACTGAACGGACTTTGATGAAAATTTACAGTATTATTGTTTATACATCAGAATCATCTAAGTCTGCGCGGACGAAGTCGCGGGTATTAGCTAGTATTCAAATAACATAAGGAACGATACGCTTATTTAATTAAACGTATGTATCTAATCGCACGACAAAGCCGGCTACCGTTTGTATAGAACCTTTAGGGTTTCAAACGAAAACCTTATTCAAAGCACACACATTGATAATAAATAATGAAATATAAACCTCACAATAAAAGCGTGTGGCGAGGGTAACGCCTTGTAGGCACTGAGACAAACGAATTAACTTCCCTTTATGTAAAACGTACTACTCTGTGTCAACTTACATAAGGATTAAATTTCTGTATCAAAAGCCACGCGATCAAGCGTTACAATCCGCTCGCGTAATCGATGACATTTCGTTGGAAAATGTGCTTAGTCTATGAATGAATAGAGTTCTAATTTATATTGACAAAAACATTAGGAAAAATTGTCGCGCCTGTGGTTCGAGGACTCAAAGGAAAGTACATCTATTGTCACTTAACACCCGGATGTTTGTCGGTACAGAAATGGCGGGAAAAATTAAATTTCGGTCTTTTGACAGCCCCAGGCTACTTTTAATTGGGATTTTTGACGAACTTGACTCGTGGACGTGTCTTTGTTCACACATCATTTAAATATTCTACGTTCTAGTGATGTAACTGATAATCCGCCATACTATCACGTTCATCACCCATTTTTATTTTATAATGTGTATCTATGTATTTTGCTACTATATTGCAATGGTAGCCGAGTGGTCGAATGCACGCCTTGCAATCAAAGTGAGCAGGTTCAAACCCCGGCTCGCACCTCTGGAATACATGTGCGAATCTCATTTTCATCCGAGATTATCACTTGCTATGAAACGGTGAAGAAAAACATCGTGAGGAAACCTGCACGTCTGAGGGAACTTGACTAGTTCTCGATAGATGTGTGAAGTCTGCCAACCCACACCGGGCCAGCGTGGTGCTATGACCTGAATCCCACTCGCATTGAGTGGAAGCCCGTGCCCAGCAATGGGACGTTAAAAAAGGCTGTAATTTGCTTATTTGTTTTTGCTACTATTACCGTTAATCGCAGGTGCAGCCATTCCTAATATTTTTATTTAAAGTACTTAATTTAAATAAAAATAATACATCATCACGCCTATATTCCCCCGAAGGGGTAAGCAGAGGTGCACTGCAGTGTGCCCACACTTCGCCGATGTCCCGATGCCCCCTATTACATTGGGACCAAAATACATCGGTAAAGTATTGGTGCAATGCAATGCACTTTGGCCTACCCCTTCGGAGATACAGGCGTGACAATATTTATAGCTACCGATAATCAAGTCATCAATAAAGTCCCACTGCAAAAGAAACTCAGGTTTGCGCTAGAAAATCCAAAATCCAAAGTTTTTCCATTTAAACTGTGACATAGAGAAATGTTACAAAAAAAATGGATTTTAAAATGGTGCGGGCGATGAAATACGAAAGGATGGAGATACGATCTTACAGGATTGAAACCGTGGCGGCATGTTGATTGATGTGCCGACACCCGTGTGGGACGGTTCCAAATACATTTTTATATTTACAATTGTATCCATACATGGTTTGGAATAAAAAAGAAATCTATTGATCTCAATGCTCTTTGGTATATTTTTAAATGAGATTACTTAAATTAGATTATCATTAAATTACATTAATAATAATAATAATAATGGTTTATTTCAGACTTTGTCCATATACTTGTTAGTAACAATGATCTTAGCCTAGTGTTAGTAAAAGTACATACTTCTAGTCAGTACTAGCAGTTCCCCAACAACAAAAAAACCGTCCAAATGCGAGTCGGACTTGCGCACGAAGTATTCCTTACCATTATCTATAAAAAGGCAAAAAATAATGGTATGTTGTATGGGAGCCCACCTTAAATATGTATTTTATTTTAGTATTTTTTGTTAAAGCGGCAACAAAAATACATCATCTGTGTAAATGTGAACTGTCTAACTATCACGGTTCATGAGATACGAGTACAGCCTGGTGACAGGCGGGCAGACAGACGGACGGACAGCGGAAACTTAGTAATAGGTTTAATAGGTAATAAATAGGTGGGTTTAGGTGTGGAACCCTAAAAAGCAGTCCCGTGAACCTCTTCAGGAACCTAACCATCACCACAAATAAATAATATAAATATCGCCAGACAACACATACTCATCGTATGATCCTAAATTAAACAACGCTTGTACTATGGGTACCATACAATGGACTGCACTTGTAGCATGAGTGCCAAGATTAGACGTATGTCACGAAATATCTTGGTGTTGTATCTTTCACTCGTATGAAATAAGACAGAGAGCGACCGAGCCAATCCGTGACAGAGGTATTGTCTTGACATGCGTGCTGACACCACTGGGAGCGACCCCAGTACACCCAGACCAGGGCAAATTCCGAAAAGGCCATTTTCAAAATTTGCCACTGGCGGAAATCGAACCCGTAACCATGTGACTTGAGCGAGCGACGCTCAATTCACTAGACCAAGCTGTCGTCAGTAAAGCTGTATTGGTTTAATATTTACTTGAAAATATTCTTGTTTCCAAACTATATGTCTATTGTTCCTTCTCACTACTTATCTAGATTTTGAACTGAAATTATTCTAAAAGTCCACGAACTGAAATCTAACAAATTTAAAGCATGTTGAAATAAAACTATTTTACGGATTTTATCGCGTTTATTTACTATTTTGTTTTCAAATAATCTTCAAGCGGTATTTGTATAGAAATCTTTAACATTTAATTGGCGTTTGCGTGTAATGTTAAACACGCCCTGAAGTTTCAATTTCATCGTTTTCACGTCTAACAAGCTCGTTCCAACAACTCGAACTTGCTGCATCTGTAACGGGCTTCAACAGCACCTGCTTTGAAACAATTTTAAAATCCGCTGAACCGACTAACAAGCTGCTATGAGCCAGCAGCTATATTGAATAAACGCTTCACAGAAATTTCTAAACTTTAAAGTTACTACATTTCCATCTATCGCATTATAGTCGCGCCTACTACATCATCATCACGCCTGTATTGCCAGAAAGGGTAGGTAGAGGTGCACTGCAGTGCACCCACACTTGGCCGATGTATTTTGTTTTCAATGTAAGAGGGGGCGAGCCTTTTGCCTACTAAATAAATTAACATGGCCAGCCAACAGACTAAACGGATGAGTACCACATACTACGAGTACCACATACTACCACATACCACATACACATACTATGAGTACCACACAATGCGAGGGAGATTTTTGGGCCATAGTCCACCACGCTGTCCTAGTGCGGGTTGGTGAACTTTTTTTTCATATAGATGCAGATTTCCTCACGATGGTTTCCTTTACCGTTCAGCAAGTGGTAATCATTATTGAAAATGACATTCGCACATGAAAATTATCTCAGAGGTGCGGGCCCGGGATTTGAACTTGCATCCCTTGCGTTAAAGGCGGGCGTTCTTACCCACGCGGCTACCACTGTTTATTCTCTCTATCTATATCAATCTATTTTCACTCATCTATTTATATCTGTGGGGTAAGCACGCATGTCAAGACAAGACCTTTGTCACGAGTTCGCTCGCATGCTCTCTCTCTAATTTCATACGAGAGAAAGACACAAAATCAAGATATACTGTGACATAAGACTAGTCTCATGCTACAAGTACAGAGAAAAATATAAACCTCTTATTTTAAGGAATTTACAGTCCAAAACACTATTATAGACGAAATGTTATGTTCATTTTAGAGCAACAATTTAAGGTTGTCTTATTGTTGACACTCCCAATTAAAATCACTTGGTATTTTACGAACAAGTCACAACTTTAACAGACTGACTATTACGCTACGACCTGCGCAAGTAGGCGCGGCGAAATACGTGCGACCAACTTTATGCTAAAACCAAAACCAACCGTATCGACTCCCAGAAAAAGTTCATTATTCAACGAAATTATACTAACAGCGCGATTAAATTTAGACGCGTCCCCCACGCGGCATGACCTTTACCACGGTTTTTTTTTATGAATATTGACATAAACTTTAGACGCCCCAGTGTTCTTGCGTGTGCGTGTAGAGACTTAACGCTACGACCTGCCCAAGTGGGAGCGTCAGAATGCGTGCGACAATTTTTTTTCAATACCAAAACAAACTCATGAAACAAGCACTTTTTTATCAAATTAGTCGCGTGGTCTTTATGGTGGCGAATCTTTATGTATATTGACATAGAGTATATTCTCAAGTGAATTCGTTCGCTTCAATACGTTCAGGGCGTTATCATAAAAATCAAAACAATAAAACAAGTCTTACCATCGCCAACTTTACTGTCGTCAAAGTTAAAGGTACAATTAAAAGCGCTGTCAGCGGTACTTAAGTTACGGAGTAGCGATTAATTTTATGTATTTACTAAGTGCAATGTACTTAAATTTTCATGTACTTAACTTTCACCCATCCACCGTCTATGTTGCTTACAAATACCTACAGTTTATATATGATTTAAATTTGTCATTGAAGAAATTTGAGAAGCAGTGGTAGCCTCGAGAAGGAGCGGTAGCCTCGTGGGCAAGAACGCCCGTCTTGAACGTAAGACCTCCTCTGAGATAATTCTCATGTGCGAATGTCATTTTCAACAATGATTACCACTTGCTGAACGGTGAAGGAAAACATCGTGAGGAAACCTGCACGTCTATAGAAAGGCGTGTGAAGTTCACCAACCAGAACTGGGCCAGCGTGGTGGACTATGGCCCAAATCTCCCTCGTACTGAGGGGGAATGTGCCCGGTATAATGGCAATAGGCTCGCCCCCTATTACATTGGGACCAAAATACATCGGCGAAGAGTGGGCGCACTACAGTGCACCTCTGCCTACCCCTTCGGGGAATACAGGCGTGATGATGTATTTTGATGATGATGATGATGTATTTGTCATAATGTCGAGAGGTGAAAGGCAATTTGACTCAAGTGACACTTTTGGGGTATTTGGAATCAGTTATTTTTTCTGTACTCACTCGACGCAAAAAGAATAGAGAGCATACTTGCTCTCCTTTAAAGTTAAAAAATGTCGTTTAAGTCAATTGACTTACGCTTGTATTCTCTGAAGGGGTAGACAGTGGTGCGCTAAAAAGCACTTGCACTTAACCAATATATCTTAATCCCAATGTAATTGGGGGCGAGCCTATTGCCATTATACCGGGCACATTCTGTAACGAGAGAGATTTGGGCCATAGTTCACCACGCTATTCTGGTTGGTGAACTTCACACGACTTTCTGTATTCGAGCAAGTTTCCTCACAATGTTTGCTTTCACCGTTCAGCAAGAAATTCGAAATCCTAAAGGTGCGTGACCTAGTTTTGAACTTGCAACCGTTGCGTTCACGGCGGGCGTTCAACCAATTTGGATATAAAATAACATAAGTCAGCGCAAATGATGTTTCTTAGATAACTTAGACCAGTTAAAGGTTGGACTTTAACAAATTAGTTTATTTCATTTAAATCTCTATTATCTGTGGTAATATGCTGATTTGTAAAGCTAGTGTTGTCAACGATTCGTTATCTTTTTTTATTTGGGGCTAAGCCCACCACACATTGCCACCACTGTTACCCCTGTAAGCCAGGATCGACAGCGGTGTCCAATGAAGACACCGACGCAACGGTGGCTCAACAGCCTCGGTGAGTCCCCAGGAAAAAAGCTTAAATATCTTGGAACCCGCATGATAATCGAAAAAGGTGTAAGTGGATTTGGCAAGAAAAAAGAGAATACTTCCCTTCATTGCAAAGCGGGAGATTTGGTCGGTGAGATTCGGTTGGTGATAACTGCATTGGCTGAATTACCACACAAATTTAGTTTCATACAAGTTTCGTCATCTGGTTTGACTCAACCACTCGAGCCGCTATAGTCTAGTGCCTATTATAATTATCTAATAACATTAAGATAGTGAGCACTTATCAGACCATTAGACACTTACACATTATATGGCCATAATAAAAAAATAGCA
This sequence comes from Ptilodon capucinus, assembly GCA_914767695.1. Taxonomy (NCBI): domain Eukaryota; kingdom Metazoa; phylum Arthropoda; class Insecta; order Lepidoptera; family Notodontidae; genus Ptilodon; species Ptilodon capucinus. Next base: position 1,451,431 of record OU611828.1, read on the forward strand.
TTCTCAAGTACACCACCAACAGCGGCCCATAAGTTTTTTGTTTTCAAGTGTATATTTTTGAGATTAGTCTTTTGATTTATTATGTATTTCTTCTCTTTTTTTACGAAATGAATGAAATGATGATATTTAATGGAATAAGATTAGGAATGGCTCCACCTGCGTGTAGCGGGTATTTCAGCCAATGTCAAGTAATTAATAGCAAGGGCAAATTCAATAAATAAACATTATAAATAAAAATGGATGATGACAGTGATAAAGATGGCGGATGAATTCTTATATATTTCTTTGTCTTCCTATGATGAAGTACATATTACGTGGTATTGCCAAATTATGACAGTGAATGTCATTTTTTCGGCTAAACTACTAAAACATAGTGTTCGTAAGTATATACGTACGCGATGTTAATCCGATATGATGGATAGACTAATGTATTACTATCTAAAGTCAACACAACGGATTACCGCGTACAATTCGCGGCACAAGTGCTTTGACAGAGTCAGGTATTCATATTTATCTATACATGACACAGCCCAGATTTAAACATGAGACCTTTCTTGGACAAATAGTAAATTTACGTAGTAGCGTAACGTGCCAGCGGCTACGCGCTACGAGGTGTAGCTCGTAGGCTTCGTAGCAAATCTAAACAAAAATTACATGATATCCTACTAATCCTACTAATATTATAAATGTGAAAGTTTGTGTGGATGGATGGATGTTTGTTACTCTTACAAGCAAAAACGACTGAACGGATTTTGATGGAACTTTACATTATTATTGTTTATTCATCAGAACAAAATATTGGCTATAAATTTATACAGATATTGAATATTCGCAGTCTGAACGGATGAATTTGCAGTTAGAAACTAGTTCCTAATATACAGCGTGTATCAGAAGTCCGAAATAATACTTATGAGTACATATACATTAGCCCATATGTGGAAGCATAGTGAAGACAGTTTATACCTATCTAATCTATCATAGTTTCTAAGTTATAGACCTTTGAATATTTGACAAAGGTATCGTGTTCTGGCCTTAGAGTACATCCATAACACTAATCAGCAGTGTAAACTACACTTAAGAGGGACGACTACTATTATTCACAAAAGAGAACGTGCAAATGTTACATATGACTGGAGATATTACGAGTTAAAGATATTGAAGACGACAAAAAAGTTGAAAAAACATGGTCGGTCAAATGTTTATATCATTCAGTTATATACCCGACACTGATGTAAATGGCAAAGTATTATTTTGGACTTCTGCAATAAAAAAAAATATATTAAACGATTTTGTTTTAGACATTACCGGTAGTGACGTGGACCCGAAAAATAGAGCTGCTTACTACTTATGTGGAGTTTGAATGGAGTGTTTTATCAATGAAATAGTGTACCATATAAACCCTGATTCGTTTCATGTACGTACTGGAAGCAGTGGTAGCCTCGCGGGCAAGAACGCCCGCCTTGAACGTAAGGGGTGCAAGTTCAAATCCCAGGCCCGCACCTCTGAGATAATTTTCATGTGCGAATGTCATTTTCAACAATGATTACCACTTGCTGAACGGTGAAGGAAAACATCGTGAGGAAACCTGCACGTCTATAGAAAGGAGTGTGAAGTTCACCAACCCGCACTGGGCCAGTGTGGTGGACTATGGCCCAAATCTCCCTCGTATTGAGGGGGAATGTGCCCGGTATAATGGCAATAGGCTCGCCCCCTATTACATTGGGACCAAAATACATCGGCGAAGTGTGGGCGCACTACAGTGCACCTCTGCCTACCCCTTCGGGGAATACAGGCGTGATGATGTATGTTTATTTACTGCACGTGACTTCATTTTGTAGTCTAATAAAACGATACTAATACTTAAAGCTTGGCGGCGGTGCCAAGACTAGTGTGTAAAACATATTTCCAATTCCAAAACGAGTTCTGTGTCAATATACATAAAGATTAAATTTCTGTGGTAAAAACTACGCGGCCCCGCTTTAAAATTTGCTCATCACAAGCGAATTTTATAGAGGACAGGTGAGAACACATTGGAGCTTTATCTACCTATGTATTTGAAGTACGATTTGGAAATTAAAAAAAAAAAGATGTTTTTAAAATTAGTCCATTGAGTCTCTTGCCGGATCTTCTCAGTTTAGGTCGCGTTTCGACCCGGTAGTATAATATAGGAAAAAAATGTACATGACAATTTGTAAGTGCCAAAATAAATGATTTGACTTTGATTCATGTATAGTGTTGATTTGCAAACGAGATAAGATTGAAGTTTGGTTAAAGGATACATCGATATTGGCCGGCTTCTGGCGAAATGCAATTTGCAAACATTGGATTTATTCGGCGTTTGATTTAAAACCCTTTTAGATACGCGGCTAATTTATTTTAAGAGTTATTTTTGATGTGGACTCTGAGGATTTGATGTTTTATTGTATGATTTATGAAAATCGAACCAATAAAAATGCAATTTTTTTACCAACAATTTAGCCTTAAATCTTACAAAGTGTTTTTTCATGCTAAGCTCGCACGAATAAACTCTTTTCAAAACGAAACCGACTTCAAAAAGGAGGTTGTCAATTCGACCCGTATGTTATTTTTCAATGCATTTCTTACATTTCATTTAAAAGCTTGAGATTCCCATGGAAATATGTTGATTCTCAGTTGTTTTTCTTTTGACATGGAAATGATTGTTTGGTACTTAAAGCCCTGCTTATACTAGGCCGCCAAGACGCCCACGCCATATATTTTGTCAATACTTAAAACGAACAGTTCGTTTTAAGTATTGACAAAATACGTTTGACTCATACAAAAAGCTAATTCTTAAAAGAAATGTCATTAACACTGAAAGCGGATTATGATACGTGGCTATGTGGCTATCACAGAAATTCAATCGTTATACAGGATGTTTCAGAAGTCCGAAGTCCAAGTTGGAAAAACATGGTTAAATTTCGATATTTTTTTTATACCATTCAGTTGTATACCCGATACTGATGCAAACGTCAAAGTATTATTTCGGACTTCTGAAACACCCTGTATACAGTGATTCGTTAAAATTAAATTAATACACAAAGCATGAGTAATGGAGGTAAAAAGATAGCGGATGATCACCTTTTTGATATAACTTTATTGTCAATGCTACCTCAGTTCATTTACGATGCAAAAAGTGGTCAAACAATGCTTCAGGTGAACTGATTGGACGGACACGACGTGCCGTGCTCGTTAACTATACCCAGAACTGTTGCGATGCAATATTAACGCATGAATAACTGCATGATACTGTCGGTTTTGGGTGTACCTACCGACAGGAACAAGATGACATAGATTGCAGGTACAATTATAGGTAAAGAGTTTTTAGGAGTGTTTTGTGTATGATGGCGCACATACACTTGAGCATTACAGTATTAAAAATACGAGCTAGATTGAAAAGTAATTTTCTATTATGAGGGGTTTTAAGATGTAACCTTAAAATGACGGACTATCTAATATCTATCTACTATAATCTAATGATATTACTGTGCGTGATTACTTATTTAAAAATTCATCCATATATCTGTGCCACGAAGATTTTTGACGTTTTGCCGAAAATAAATTATTATTTTTAATCGACTACAAAAAAGAGGTGTTATGATCGATATTATCAACCAGTGTTTATGAATTTTAATAAAATCCTTCTATATAAATCAGATTCAAGATATTTACAGTTTTATTATTATTATGTAGGTACTAGCTTCTAACCGCGACTTCGATTATTCAATCTCGTTATAAATTACAGTATATAGGTCATTCTGATGTATACACAATAAATAATGTAAAGTTCAATCAAACTCCGTTCAGTATTTTGCGAGAAAGACTATTATACATCCATCCATCCTTACAAACTTTCATATTTATAATATTTGTAGGATTACTTAGAGAATTATAAATTCAAAGGCTTGGTTTTAGTTGACTGCAAAGGTTTGAAGCACTTCGCACGGCTGAGTGGAAACTCTGACATTTCGAACGATGGCGACATAACACTGTTAATGGCTGTGGTTAAGTCGCTGTGACAAGGGCACGAGCTGTCATTTGGCGCCGGGACTTTTAAAAAAGGGCAGCCTCTTAGCTACGACTAATACGGATATATTTGATACACTATATTTCAGAAGAAATGCTACCTAATGGAAAATCTTTTCAGTTGAGTTTAAGCTATAAGTAGAAGACATTAGGTGCGTATTAAAACGAATAGTTACAGGAAACGTAAGAATTAAATAACCTTTTAAAACGGCATCAAGAAATAGTAGAGATGCAAAATTAGATCCGCATGTTTTTTTTAATGTACCGTGTGTTAACATATCTACATAAATATTAAATTTTTGTGGTAAAAACCCAGCGATCATGCATCAAAATTCAATCGTGTCATCGATAATGTTTCGTTGAAAAAATATTAAAGGCAGATATAATATTGGCAAAGAATTGTAGCGCGCGTAACTAAATAATTATGTATGCTATTCATAACACCAACAATAAAATTGTAAGAAATCCTTGTTATGAGAGTCACAAATAATGAGTTTTTCGAGCGAATAAATATAAATATTTTCATAGAAAAAAATAATGAGGGTAAATTATCACAGTTGCTTGGTTATAATTGGGCTGCCCGCGCCGCCCGCGCGCCCGGATGGCGAACAAAGACCGTGTTTTTACAGACTTGACAATTATGTTTTTGACACTTGTTGCTTTAGTACTGTAGATCATGGAGGTATTATAACGGAGATGGCATTTCGAGCCCGTGCTGCGGTAAATTTTTCTGCTTTATCTAACTCCGCAATTGTTGTTTTCCCATATAGTTGCCGTATACTACAGGTACATGAGATAACAACAATGGCGGAAAGATCGCCGCTGAGCTATACGAAGAGTCGAGACGTTATGGGTACTCTAGATGCTCTATGACTGAAGATAGATACACCGATAGACCTAAAAATCGTTCGCTAATATTACATGCTAAATTTATGAGTATACGTCTATCTATTGACGTATATAACGTCACCGAACAAATCGTTGCTTTTACCAATAACGATTGGTATTTTTATAACTAGTTGCATTTAGGAACCCTAATTACTTTCACAAAATTAAAGTAGCCTAAGTCACTCCTTATAACATCAGATCGGCCAAGCCCTTTCGTAAATTACCCCGAACAAATGAACAGTCAGTCAAACAACAAAATAAAAAAACGCGTTTTCGTTATAAGAGCGGTAAATACTTTCATATGCATTTAGTAAAAGCTGTCTTTTTTATTACAAATAAAGTTATTATTTTAATTTATTTGTATAGATTATTGTATGACTCTAATCTATTTTAGGGCTAGTACACTACTGTAGTGGACTCGCCTTTAAATCAGTTAGAGCTGTCTCCGTCCTGCCCGCGACGTTCCCGCGAATGCAATATGTCCGACCCTCACGCGCGCTAATGGAGTACAGTTCTGACGATAAACAAATTTCACCGTCGGGCGCACTAAAGCCCCAAGCCAATGTGAGCTGTATTGACTCATGGAAAAAGTTTATTCTTCAACGAAATGCGTGAGCGGATTGTGCAACGTGGCCGCGTAGCTTTTAGCACAGAAAATCAATCTTTTTGCATATTGACCCAGAGTTCCTTTTGGTATAGGCAAAAAACCTGCAGCGTACGTTTTGCACTGCAGCGTACCCCATGATTGGTACTCGGCTCTACTTCTTTTTACGCTCGCTAGTCGTTAGCGTTTACGTAAACTAATAGTTTCGCCAATGATACTAAAAAGTATAGATACCTTGTTATGGTAAAAACACGACAAATTTGTTTTACCTTTTATAGTCCCATTGCTGCAACAGCCGTCTAGTCTTATTTCCGAAACCAAAATTTCTTTGACAGATATACCTAAGCGTTAATATATAAGCAGGTAGTATAAGTTAGCTGTTTCTATGAATAATCAAAATGATAGTAGTCATCAAAATAATATTGGGACGATCGCTCTGTCAGCTCCATCCTTGGTAAGAGTTTAAATTTTGGAAGGCCAATTCACAGATTAGACAGAATACTTTCCTCTATAAAGTATCTAGAGTACCCATAACGACTCCACTCTTCGTATAGCTCTGCGGCGATTTTTCCGCCATTTTTGTTATGAGTATACGGCAACTATAATATGGGAAAACAACAATGGGCGGAGTCAGATACACCAGAAAAAATTACCGCAGCGCGGGCTCGAAATGCCATCTCCGTTATAATATCTCCATGGCTTTCGCTGTTATACGTCTTGGACACACAAAATTGCAATATAATTGCATACACAAAATTGGACGTATTAAAATGTCAAATATTAAGAAAAGCTCGTTGATCCGCCATCTTTATCACTGTCATTATCCATTTTTATTTATAATGTGTATTTATTGAATTTGTCCTTGCTATTAATTACTTGACATTGGCGAAATACTCGCGCTAGTCGCAGGTGATGCCATTCCTCATCTTATTCCATTAAATATCATCATTTCGCTCATTTCGTTAAAAAAAAAAAAGCTCCCGGATTCATCCGCCATCTTTATCACTGTCATCATTAATTTTTATTTATAATGTGTATTTATTGAATTTGTCCTTGCTATAATTACTCGACATTGCCATAAATACCGCATATCGCAGGTGCAGGCATTCCTCATCTTATTCCATCAAAATATCATCATTTCACTCATTTTGTAAAAAATAAAAAGAAGAAGAAAAGCTCCCACTTTGATAAAATAACTCGTTGTTACTTCTGGAACGACCACTGCTGTACTGAGAAATGCCATTGTAGAGAGTTTGTGGAGAGCTTGAAAATAGTATGAATGTTGTAGCTAATGTGTCTACGTCAATATAATAAATAAAAACCTAGTTATGAACTAAAGTTTTACCACGAAAACACAAAACACAAAACTAATGATTGCATGCAAATTATTCGGGTGATTCATGAATAGGATTATAACAACTGTTTGCGTAGCCAACATGTTTTCATAACCCAGTAGAAACTTTAATAAAGTTGACATAGATCTCTATTTTGAATAACATAGTAGAGATCTTTTTATTGCCGTTTTCCAGACCTGCATGGTGGATACATGTGGATACATCTCGGACCTGTCAGACTACTTCCAAGTCAACTGAATATATGTTGATATATTTTCTTCGTTGCAAGTTCTGCGTAAAAAAACAGCCAAGTGCGAGTCGGACTCACGCACGAGGGTTCCGTACCATTACCTGTAAAAACGGCAGAAAAATCACGTTTGTTGTATGGGAGCCCCCTTATATATTTATTTTGTTTTATTTTTTAGTATTTGTTCATATAGCGGCAATAGAAATACATCATCTGTGAAAATTTCAACTCATGAGATACAGCCTGGTGACAGACGGACGGACCGTCGGACGGACAGCGAAATCTTAGTAATAGGGTTCCCATTTTACCCTTTTGGTACGGAACCCTAAAAACCAGCCAAGTGCGAGTCGGACTCGCGCACGAAGGGTTCCGTACCATTATCTATAAAAACGGCAAAATAATTATGTTTATTGTATGCCCTTAAATAGTAACCATATTTTAACGTAATGATTTCGTTTTAAAGTGAATATATAACTAAATAGTCTGCAAATATTTCAATCGTCTACCTGTTGCCGTTATCAATATTGAGCAAAAAAAACAGGTTTGTTGTATGGGAGCCCCCTTAGATATTTATGACAAACGGACAAACAGACATACAGACGGACGGACAGCGGAGTCTTAGTAATAGGGTCTCGTTTTACCCTTTGGGTACGGAACCCTAAAAAATCCACACATCCCTAAAATGCTTTTCAAAGCCCTGACAGAGGGGCTCATTAGAGAAGCTCCTCTCCCACTCACTCGTACTGTTTCGTGTACATCCGTCTCCCTCGCACACCACTTAGGTCCGACGACGTAGTGTGAAAGTGTCGTCCGCAGTTCTTTGTGTAATTATGATTTTTCTGTTTTAGTTCGTTCTTGACATTGTTCGTAATGACCTTAGTAGTTGACCTTAAAGGAATAGCATAGGTAGGGCAGGTATGTGTACATACCTGCCTGTACCTACCTGTCTACCTGTTGGCTACATAAGTACCTACCTGCACTTATGTAGCCAAGGTGATCACATTATATCAACATGATTATCTTACCTTCAGCTTTAAAGGATCTAATTGAAATCATGATTTTATTTTTACTTCTATTTTATTTTTTAGAGTTATTACATAAATACATCATCACGCCTGTATTCTCGGAAGGGGTAGACAGAAGTGCACTACAGTGCAGAGTGCACCCACACTTAGCAGAGGTAATTTGGCCTGAATATAATAGAGGGCGATTCGATTGTCAATATACCGGGGACATTCGCCCTCTTTAAAACAAACATTTGGGCCATAGTCCACCACGCTAGTGCGGGTTGGTAAACTTCATACGCCTTTCTATAGACGGCAGGTTTCCTCACGATGTTTGCCTTCAGCGTTCAGCAACTGGTAATCATTGTTAAAAATGACATTCGCACATGAAACTTATCTCGAAGGTGCGGGCCCGGGATTTGAACTTGCACACGTTCAAGACGGGCGTTCTTGCCCACGAGGCTACCACTGCTTTTACTCTATGTTGTTTAGAAATTATCTTCATCCGATGTAGTAGAACCTATTTCCAAGATTGAAAGGTACCAACGGGGATGACCTATTTTCATGATTTCAATAAAAATAAAAATCAACGCCGCCTCATAACTTAGGTTTAGATCTCTCTCGCCTTTATTTTATACGTCCTAATCTCGGCCCTGATTCGAACCTCCACCTATTTCACAATAAGACATGGCAATAATATCTGCTTACAACCCAAATATGAACATAATGTCGACATAATGTATCTACCAAATAAAATGACCGTCGTAAATATGTGTTATCTTTATCTGTGCCATAGTTTTGGTGGAATAAAGTTGTATTAGTACCTATATTGGGTGTCTCACGGTTATGTCATATGTCATATTACCTACCTTTAGATATTGTAGATAGCGATAGTACAGAAAAGTTCAATTTTTAGTTTTAAAATAATTGCAAGTGTATTCAAATATTTTGGAAAAAGAATTGAATCTGAAATGTATAACAAGACCTTGAAATGAATTGAAGCGTTTCTATTAAGGTTTCTAAGCAGGTACCTAAAACCACAATGGTTAACCCACTAGCCGGATCTTCTCAGTTGAGGTCGCGTTTCGCTCCGGTAGTAGCATATATAACAAAAATAATGCAGGTAAACTTGACAATTTGTATGTGCCCCCGTAAGCCTATACAAAATAAAAGTTTTGACTTTGACAGAATAGTTAAGGATATTTCAGGTAGGTAGAGCGGGCGACAGTGGATTGTTCGAAATTATTAAATAATGAGTAGATAATGTAGGTTATGTGTTCAGCGCACACATACTGTGTTCCCTTGGGAAATATACCTGCCATGATAAAGCAATGTCAAAGAATTACGAATTCTAGAGCATTTAGTGGGTAGGATCAAGTTCAGCTTTTGTTTTTACTTTTGAAAAGGTATTAATTAAGAGTAGTCTTAAAGACAGGCAGGTTTGCCTGAAATTACAATTATATAAATAAGTATAGGTAGTCCCTACTTATCAATTTCATGCTCCTTTACTGAGGAACGCGTTGCCTACACTTAGGTACATATTATGGACTGGTACCGGAACATGATCCTAGTAAAACCAGGACAACGAAAAATACAAAAGAATTTAAATCTAAAACCTAGGTGCTAGGCTTTACCTAGGTGGGAATCGAACTCACAACCATCCTGCGCAGTAAACCAAGCGGCTTATGCTTATACGCCACGTCTCTTGACATGTGAGGACGTTATTGCTTTTATAGTCTACTAAAGTAGTTATCTACTTAATTTTAATCTTCACTTGTTACAGAATTTAATGAAAATGGGTTATACACGCACCTGGCTTATCTTCGTCACGATCCAGCTGTTCTCCATGGTGACAGCCCAGGAGATGTCCAAGCGGGTTCCCCAGGGCTTCCTCGGTATGCGTGGGAAGAAATACTTCGACGACAGCACCGAACAGTTCTATAAACGAAAGCCTCAGTTCTTCGTCGGAGTCAAAGGCAAGAAGAGCCTATCCGAGATTCTAGAGATGCCAGAGGATTACTACAAACGCGCTCCAACTGGCTTCATGGGCATGAGAGGAAAGAAAGATATGCCAGAAGAGTTACTCCAAAGCAACGAATACGTACCAAAACGAGATGGATCCCTGATCGGTCAGATCGATTACTCTTCGAACGAGAATCCGAACGACCAAGACTTCCCCCTACTCAACGAATTGCTCATGGAGTATCTACAGAAATACGATCGAAACTCGATCGCGGAATCGAATGAGATCGATACGGGAATAACAAATGAAATCGAGAAACGTGCTGCAAATCTCCATCAGTTTTTCGGCGTTCGCGGCAAGAAGTCGTTGGGCAATAAGCGACCTTATGACCTCACGTTTAGGGGCAAATTCATCGGGGTGCGTGGCAAGAAGTGGACCGACGGTGAGTTTTTTGGGGTCGACCTGCGCTGTAGGGTGATATATTAATTTTGAAATGCTTTAGCGTTAATGTCTTTTTTTGTACCTACTTCAATACATGGGTAATTTAATAGGTAATTTGATCTGACGTAGCGAACTTGAAATTCTTAGCCAAGTGTGAATCATTCTATCCGATGACGAAACGTCTAAGTCGAACGACTTCCTCCATACAACCGTAGCCAAGTGGCATTTTTGACAAGCGAACCGCGAACTTGTCGATGCGTTCTATTCGATAGTAAGCGAACGCCAAGACCCTGGATTGACAACAAGATGGCGATTGTTTAATCAGCCGGTGATTGAAGGGTTGTGTTGTGTCGTCGTATCATTTGTTTATTAAAATTTTATAAAATTGCACACATTAAGACTTTTGTGGGCTGCGCACAATGCAGAAGTGTGGCTCAGGCGCACTAGAAGAAATACTTCACGTCGATTTTTGGAGCAAATAATGAAATACTGGAATTGTTATTAAACACCTCCACCGATGGTATTAATTGATGTACTTACTCAGTTCCAACCACAGCCGATGACTTCTTATTCTTCCCTGAGGACCCGGCTGTGGTGTTGAAAGGTCGCCGTGCCTATAAATAAACAAACTCAGTATTGAATGGCCCTTAGCTTTTGAGTGCATGATTGATAACGTTATTAATTAATATAGGAAGAAAAACTTAAAGTTATTGTTATCTAGAATACCTCTCCATGAACTCTACCTCGTTTCCATGTCTATAAATTGAACAAATACTTTAATTATTTAACGTTGAGATTAGAAAGGCACAAACTCTGTAGGTACCTATTCATTGTAAAATACAAGTGCAATTTAATTCTAAAGTGCGATTTAAACACTTGGTTCAAATACGTACTAATAATAATTATGTATATTTTTTTGGAGATTTACTTACCGCTGTTGATAATAAAACATAAATTCACTTTTCAGGCAACTTCACAACTTAGTACACCACATTCGAATGTTCGCGCCTTCGCGGTAATCGCGGTCACTAAACGTCAAACAGACATGTGTCAATGTGTCTTCGAAACCATAGACAATATTCAGTACTTTTCCTAGCCTTCGAATAGAATAAACGTTCGACAAGTGATTGCACACTTGGCTACCAATTTATTATCGCTAACGCTAAAGCGTTCGACTACTATCGAATTGAATCGACATCTAGCGTTTGCCACTTGGCTAGGCCTGCTGATGTATGTGATGCTAGCATAGGTAAATACTTGTAAGGAGGTAGATATACCTAACTATTGCTTGCATTGGAAGCGACCATAGATTTACTATTTGCCTTTAGTTCTTCAAGTTAGTTGGTATTTTCGATTCTTATTAAAAACCATCTTTAGTATTTATTTATTATATAAACGTATGTATTTATTATATAAACAGATACTTACTAGTAGCTAAGTAATAAAACTCATAGGTAACTAGATTTATTTTATCTAAACCTTACTTAGTAAAGCATAAAAGATAATTATTTTCGTAATTAAAACCAATTAAAAAACGATTCAGCCTTCTTTGAGAATTTAAATTTTCAACTTTCCTACAAAGTTGGTGCTTTTCTTCCAATTAATAGACTCGAGAGGCAGTTTTTGTTTGATGTCAAGATGATGAAATGAACTTCTTTGTGTGGAGCTAAGCAGACAATCCAGTTAGTTTACGATGTATTTAAACATAAGTACTGCGTAAGGAAAATCAAATAATTTCAATAGACACTGATTGAGACTGATGAGATTACAATGAATCAAAAATAGATATATATTAGAATCCGACAGTGGTAGCCTTGTGGTCGAACGCACGCCTTGCAATCAAAGTGTGCAGGTTCGAACCCCGGATCGCACCACTGGGTTTATGTGCGAATCTCATTTTCATCCGAGATTACCACTTGCCATGAAACTGTGAAGGAAAACATCGCGAGGAAACCTGCACGTCTTTAGAAAAGCGCATGAAGTTCACCAACCCACACTGGGCTAGCGTGGTGGACTATAGCCCAAAAATCTCCCTCGTATTGACGGAGAATGTGCCCGGTATAATGTAAATAGGCTCGCCCCATATTATATTGGGACCAAAATACATCAGCGAAGTGTTAACGCACTGCAGTTCACCTCTGCCTACCCCTTCGGGGTATACAGGCGTGATGAAATTGTGTCTATTATTCGACCGTGTCAAAAAAACGGCTCGGTAAATAAATAAGTACCTAACAACTACTGATATTTTATTTCGTTTCAGAATCGAGCCCTGAGTTGGAAACACCAAATTAATTGTCATCAACGTGGAATTTTAAACGCTGTCTATTTCTTGAAAGACTTATCTTTACGACATATCCTATGTAATAAGACGAATTCTTGCCAATTACCAGTTAAGAAGGCTTATCTTAGCGTTAATTTCACGTTTGACTTTGATGTTCTAGTCAAACTATATACTTTATGTATCTAGATACCTATTACTTAGACACCTACTTTGAGTTTTCTTTATAAGTAGGTACGTAAATTAAAATCTTTACCTATGCAACTTAATATCGGAGTAGGTATGTTTGGTGAAAAGGATTGTTGTTTTAATACCTATGCTTACCTACTACTTATGTTAGTTTAACTATCGCTTAATATGTAAAATAAATACTTAATACCTACTCTTATCGGTGTCTAATTAAATACATAACATTGTTATAAAAGTATTATACTTAATGTTAATTGTAAAATATTTTAAATTAAATATTATTCCTACCTATCTACTTAAATAAGTTATCTTTATAAATCGCAAATGAAAATAATAAATGTTTAACGTTATTTAGAACGTTGGTCGAGTTATTGTACGGACCATTAATAAAACTTCGTTATATTGTCTATGTTCAACTTAATATTATTATATTACCATTTAAATCATTATGTATAAATGTTCTACGCCTGTTTTATTTATAATATTGTATAGATTTATCAACGTTACAAAATGGTTACAATAGATGATATACATTTTGCGAGGGCTGGCAAAATGTAATTTAAATAAAACAATAGTGAAATAAACGCAGTTGTCAATTTTAATGTGGTTTCATTAATTCAAACATAGGATGTTGGGACAGTTGTAGAAGAGCACTGAGGGGCAATTCTGGAATGATCGTTATTATCTCTAATTCGACATAGTCGGAACAAAACGACACAATACGACCAATTTGTAGTTTGCCAACATGTAAAATTAGGGTCATGCGGGGATTGCCCCTCTGAGCTAACCGTGATTCTAGGTCTGTGTCCATCAACAATGAGTGGAAAAAGGTTTAAAAAGTCTGAAAGTTCAAAAGGAAATAATACACAAACATAACTTCTTTGTATTTATTTTTCGTATTAAAACTGTTTTATTTAATAAATCCATGATGTTCATTATTCAACGTAAGTAATACAATAGTAATATAACGCGTCGAAGCATGTCCTTCTATGTATGACATATCAATTATTATTTATAACATTACACGTACAGCGACTACCGCACAAAATGTATGATTGCGCGCCCATACACCCAACATGCGCAGGCGCATCGTGACAGGCCGCCATGTTGGCATTACACTCTCAAATTTTGACAGTTGCACAAGCGATTGAAATTAAACTTAGAACACAATAAATTATAATACAAAATTTCAATGTTCACTACGTTATTCTTTTAGACTAGTGCATTTTGGTAGTGCATAGGGGTTGCAAGTATGAAATTTGTCGACAACACAAATAGGTAAACAACTTTATACCTAATATACAACGGGATAAGTATCAATATTACACTATACATATTTTGGGATATGGCGTCCTGTCACGCTAATCTTCGCAATAAATATTATAACCAATTTATATTTTTAAGAGTGACACGTTGACAATATGGTTGATTATCACATGGCAAAGATTAAAATACCAAAGCTTCTGTTTTTTTTCTTCAAATTAATGGCAACTCGCGTATAATAAATAGGCTGGGGTGTTACTGCAATTGAGTAGCTGTTAAATTGTATTTTTCTATTCGAGAAAAATGACATTTGACAGCCACTCAGTCGCGAACGCAGTAAAACAAACCCACCGGCATGATCGTGTGTGTCTACAAGTGAAATAAATAATGTAGATTGATCATTTCGACAATAGCGAATACACCAATCGGATGCCACCAACCCCGCAAAACTGTCAAAACCTTGTCAAAATGTCATTTTCACACGGTGGTTACTCTAGTTCTAGTTTCGGCCACCGGCACAGAGCAAATCGGTGGCGCTGTTCAGTATGTCACTCTTAAAAAAAAAAGATTTGTAAAATATAAGGCCGTGAGACATGATTTTACATGATACTACATGATTATATTATTTTAATAATTTATGTTTTTTTTTAATCGATTAAAGTGTGGATGGGTTAGCAAAAAAAAAAAATTAAATAAAAAAAAAACCACAAAACGTACAAGTGTTACCTACAAGCGATACGATTATCGTATGGTGATAGATTTGTTAAATACATACATTTACAACAAACGTCAACGTTGATCGTAGTGTCCCCGATAATTGAAACAAGTAGTAACACTCCAACATAGAACAATAGTGCAGAAAGAACACTATTTACTTACTCATCCTTGTATTTATCAGTCGCGTGAATCGTTGCCAACCAAATCGGCCACATTATCGCCACACCTCTTGCAGTAGTGTTAGAAATATTTGACAGTTCATTTAGTACAATATTTTTCAAAAATTTACAGATAATATTAAAACAATGATACTATTAGAGCCGGTGGTTAGGCGCCAGGGGGCAGTTATCGACATTATCTCTAATTCGACATATGTCGAATCAAAACGACCAAATTGGTGCTTTTTAACCGACTTCAAAAAGGAGAAGGTTCTTAATTCGCCCCGTACGTTTTTTTTCGACCTATGTCGAATTAGAGATAATGTCGATCATGTGAGAATTGCCCCCCAGAGCGTTACCTCGCCTGAATATAATGTCATTTGTATTAAAATTGAAAAAAAAAAATGGTTTAGACAATATTGACATTTGTTGTAAAATAGTCTACCTAATGTCGAATACATTTAAATTTTCTGTTGTCCAACTTCCTTGTACAAGCATTATTCACCAAATAGCAGGGGATTCCACATGTTTCATTAAAAAATAAATATCTAGTCAGTTTTAGTAAACAACCTGCCCCCTTAGCATGACCGCGTAGACGTAAGTTTTATCTCTTTCAACTGTCAGACTTGTCGAGAAAATTACGTCACATTGAACTTTTTGTACTGGACATTGCCCGGTGTGACCGTCATTTTCTCGACGAATCTGACAGTTGAAAGAGATAAAACTTATGTCTACGCGGTCATGCTACAGGGCCAGAAAGTAAAAATCATTCGCCATTTACTTCGAATCATGCCATCAACATATCAACGGCCATTCTTAAGTAGCCAACCGTCAATAACATAACAATATCGATGGCACAAAGCGGAAATGTCATATATCTTGGCCTAAACGACTTATTTACATAGAATTAATCAGAAAAAAGCCGCGACGAATGGTCCATGCCCTGTAGCATGACCGCGTAGACATAAGTTTTTTTTTGTCAAATTCGTCGAGAAAATGACATCACTCGGAGCCATGTTCAGTACAAAAAGCTCGAAGTGTCGTCATTTTCTCGACACATCTGACAGTTGAAATAGATATAACTTATGTCTACACGGAAATGCTAAGGGTGCATGTCTCGTCTGCCTACAACGAAAAAAAATGAGACAGCATTTGATTATTTAAATAGTTTTTCGGCTCTGGTGTGAAATTGTATATTTAGAGATACATTTTCTCTTTCTGCCGCCGTTATGTATTCAACCGTAGGTAGATGAAAATTTGAAAAAATACTACTATTATTATTATGAAAAAGAAAAAAAAATGGAATAATATGTATACAGTTTTGGGGCGACCAATAGCTCCCAAGACTATCAGTGTTGCCAGCGTTTCCACACAGAATCCTATCAAACATTGGGAAAACGGGCGAGCTAAGCTATAATAATAAAAAAGAGGTTAAACATTCATTTATTTTTGTATGGAAACGAAAGCACCACTAATTGTCACAATTAATTATTTATTCATTTTTATACAATAACTACTAAACAGTTAATATTATAATCTTAGTTCAGTTGAAATTAATAGTTAATAGATAAACGAATTTAAACCTTACATATCAATAGATAAGGTTCGAATAACTAGGGCTTTAAACACATAATAAAAAATAAGAAAGCGGCTGAATAACATTGATTGCTACCTACTTATCGTACAAAAATTTGTTAAATAACTTAACTTACATTTTATTGTAACATTATTAAGCATAACGCCCCGAGCACAAAGGCGCGTTAAAACCAGCTCAACATTTTATTGCCTACTAGCTTTGACCGCGTGGACTTCAGGGAGATTACACGGAAATATGGATATTATGTATTTCCCGCGGAACCCTAATGATTTCTTCTAAAATTAAAGTAGCCTAAGTTACGCCTTGGAATATTAGCTATCTTCCAGTGAAAGTCCCGTCGAGATCTGTTCAGCCGTTTGGAAGTTTACCTCAAACAAACAGACAGACAGACACAAATTTTTAAAATTGCATTTTCGTTATAGGTATCGTGTATACTTTCATATGCAATTCGTAAAAAGGTGCTATTTTGATATTACAAACAGACACTTCAATTTTATTTATTTGTATAGATGTATAGATATCAAAAGGAACTGTATTGAGTCATACACAAAGCTCATTATTCAACAAAAAATATCATCGATGAAGCGAGCAAATTTCGACTCGTGGTCACGTGCTTATACCACAGAAATCTAAACCGTATTCATATCTACACAAAGTTCATTTTGTTATAGGCAATGCAGCGCGCGTCTTGACGCTCCAGTGTACCCGGGAGTTAACTTGATTATATCCGAAGTATATACAGATACCGGCACTAATCGTTCAACAAAGACTTACGCGTAATTTACGCGACTCATTCTGCGTAATTACGCGTACATTACATGCGTGCTAAACGTAACTAGTTTCGTTAATGAAAGCGTAATTTATACGCCAATAACATCAAGCGTTTTCACATTAAACACATAAACTATACAGGATGTATCAGAAGTCCGAAATAATACTTTGGGTACATATACGGTAGCTCGCATGTGGATGCTTAGTGAAGACAGATTATACCTAACTATCATAGTTTCTGAGTCATAAATCTTTGAATGTTTGTCACAGGTACTTTGTTCTGGCCTTTGGGTACATCCATGACCCTATTCAGCAGTGTAAACTACACTTATGAGGGGCGAATACCAATATTTACAAAACGGTTATAGAGATTGACGACGAAAAAAAAGTTGGAAAAACATGGTCTAATTTCAATCAAATTTTTATTCCATTCAGTTGTATACCCGATACTGATGCAAACGTCAAAGTATTATTTCGGACATTTGAAACACCCTGTATATCAACTCCTGCGCTCGCGCAAGTCCTTCACGATTCGCGCCAGATCTGAGTTCTTTTTTTATCTCTCCTAACGCCAACCACACACGATCAGAACAGTTTTTACTGCTCGTGTATAGCCGGCATTAGATATAGAAGAAAAAAAAAACTAGTCACATCAAAGTTGTTCACGCTGAAGCACGGGAGATCATTTCGCTCACTAAGAGATCACCCAATGTATCACCAATTTAGGTGAAGTCCCGCTGATATAGCATCAAACGCTAACATAAAGAATCGGGTTATTCCATATTATATTTCCCTTGGTACGTACAGCCCCCATACCACTCACCTATTTAAAAGTATTGTTTCATTAGTATAAACATTTTGAGTTTTCGTAGTTCTTTCATGCTTTCGCCCTCATTTATTTTTGCTGAGAACTGAACCTTTTTGGGGTTTCCTTTTGATACTCTTTACTGTATTTACTTTCTTTCTTTTTTAGATTTTTTTTTTTCAAAACATTACATACAATATTAATACAATACCATAAGGGGTGGCGGTAATTTCACATAGATAGTGTTTGGGGTGCATTAGGTATAATTACTGCTCCTTGTTTCGTAATAATTCTTCAAAAGCCAATTTATGATGTGCCACCAAAATACAACCATATATAGTAAAGTTGGCAATAATTTCAGATCCCATTTACATTTTCAAAACGCACATATTATTCTGGCCTCATATTTCATTATATTGTCATTTGAACCAATGACTGACTTACGGCGCAGACGCACATTAGCAATACAACAAATGAACCACACAATTTTCAAACACGCGTTCTTAATTTTTTACGAAATTATGAAATTTTAATGGAATAAGATGAGGAATGGCTGCTGCTGAATTCATGGGGTTTATGCCGATTTCGAGGAATTTGATAAATACACATTACAAATAAAAAAAAATATACGGTCAAATTGAGAAACCTCCTTTTGAAAGTCTGTTAAAAATGGGTGATGACAGTGATAAAGATGGCGGATGAAAAATCACTACTATATCCTAGGTTTCAGACGTCCAATTACGTCATATTGTCTATATCAAAACGTATAAGACTAGACTAGTCTAGAATTTCAGTCCAGTTTATTTTGGACGTCTGTCTAATATCTATCCTGATTTTTACATGCTTTTATCAAAACAAAATGTTTAACTAGTTGTTTCCGATCATTGTATTGCTCATGTGTGTCAGCGTCTTCATGAATGTTCGTATGTATCTCCAAAATGGCTGTATCGCGCTCGAGCAAGCAAGCTCCACTGCATACAAATAGCGGCCTCATCGTGCTCAATTATATTAAAAAGAAAAATGTCAAATCCTCGAATAAATAAAAATATTATTCAAAATATCTTATTCTAAATGGTTTATTTATACCAAATTGGACAAACTGATACGCTAGCATGACACGTCGACACTCCAGGGCAAGGGACATAAGAACTCTACATATTTTAGTCTATTTTGTTCACTATAGTCCACTTTAGTACGAAGAAGTTCGGTCCACTAAATTTATCTTAGTAGTATCATGGTCGAATACTCAAACTAATAAACACTCTCAAAAGCTGTTTGTCAACTTACGTTGTTTTTGAACAGACTTCAAAAAGGAAGTTTCTCAATTAAATTTATTCTTTTGTTACTTCTCATAGATGAGACTTTATCAATTTTAAGCCACAATTCCAAAGTCAAATTTTGTTTATTTGTGGTTTTGTATTATGTATATTCGTCGCAAAAACTATAGAATTTGTCGATAAATAGAACAGTACGTTTTATATCGCTTGCACTGAAGCCCCGACGCTTGTTTAAGAAGCCTACAAGACCTGACACAGTCATGCCAATTTTATAGTCACACTTATTTTTAAGCGGGTTCCAGACTACGCTGTAATATAATAGCATATAGTATATAGCTCATAGCACAACAATATCGCGCACCATACATTGTTATGGACACGTTCACACTGTACTGTACTATATATTATTGGCTTACTATACGCTATAAATTGGTGCGATGCGCTGAGTTCATGCTATGCTATATCGCGCGCCGCCCTTTTCCTTCTCTCTCACCCCCGGCCGTCCCGTCAACTGAGCTTGCTATATACTATAAATGCTTGCGATAATATCGCGTAATGTGAACGCCATGCTATGCTATACTATATAGCACAATAGTATAGCGTAGTCTGAAACCCGCTTTATAGTTACGCGTCCGATCCGCGCTGTATTTTCATGCAAGCAGATATTTGCGAATCGCGACCATAAAACCAGCGTCAGATTAGTGAACCGAGCAATAACCTCGCGATAATGTACATAAATGCAATAATTATATATTAATAATAATTTAGTGCCTTCCTACAAACGTTCTGTCACTCTTTTGTCTTAGTCGAAGCTGCAAAATGTGCCTTATCTTTATGACGGCAAGGTATATTATACTTAATAAAGGCGACGTCTCCACTAGCAAGAAAACATATGCGAGATTTGTTTTTACAGTGGCACTTACAACACCAATCCAAACTGCACTTGAACAAAATACACTTCCGTCCTTCTCACTGTAGTAATTTGAGAGCAAGACAGCAATATTTTCCTAGCACTGATAAGATAAGATCACTGGAATTATTTTTTATAAGAGTTTTCATCGCGACAGTCAACATTGTACAAGCTTTATATTAACTTGCAATGTATAGCCGGGTGGAATCTTGCAACTGAATTTTAAATCAGTTATCTTTAACCGATTGAGCTGAAATTTGGTATACACGCTTATTTTGGATGACAATGCATGCTTAGCTATGTGACGTCGTTCTAATTCCAATATGGCGGTTCATCCAAGATGGCGGAATAGTTATTTTTTCTGCACTACCATAGTATGGGTATCTAATGAAAGGGCTTGCTGAGGAGAATACGAAAACTTACTGAAAGCTTGTTTTTAAATAGGTTTTTTACCATTAATTTTGGCTGTAGGTATTAGTTTAGTAACTTTACCAAGCGAAATGATGAAATATATTTGTATGAGTAATGCCAAACCCACAATCAGCATTCATTTTGTCAGTGTTAAGTAACTTATTGGCAATTAACACTGTCCTAAAAGAAAATCATAACAATATTAAAATAATACTACTTTAAGAAGCTGTCTTGCTCAACTCTCGCTTGTTTTCTTGAACGTGTAAACGCGGCCAGAGCAGACGACATAGTTTCGTCTCGCTCACACCTATAACTTTACTCAATAGAGTGACAGAAGCCGACATACCCTGTTTTCAACGCATACATATTGGCTCGTCTAAATGGGGTCGTCTCCACTCGACGCGTAGAATTTTAAATTCAAAGCAACTTTTTTCACCAATTTTATAATATTTAAATTTATTTAACCATTAAAATGGATCTATGGTTTAATCTTTGATTTATTATTCGTACGCTAAGCTCAATTCGTTATCGACTAACTATCAAACAAAAAGGAAAAATTAGCACCAAACTATTAAAAGCAATATCATCGAAAGGCACCAATATACAATAGTAAATCAAAGTAATGATTCACAATTCATAACTAATTAAATTAAAATTTATTTACGATTTTTTTACACGTTCACAATGTTAGAAGGTTTTTGAAATTGATTTATAAAGTTAGCACCATTTAGAAATATTAAGATTTTTATTAACAAGAGAGAATTAATCTGGAAAATATCAGGAACATAATCTGGTAAAGAAACAAATATTAGGCCTATTTTACTATTGAATTAATGCAAATCTTAAGGCTCAAACTATCGTGGCGCCACCTATGTCTTCTATTCACGTGAACATGAACTTTATAGCATTTATTTTAAAGTTCAAATTGAAAACTATCTTAATTTTAGTGCAAGATGTTTATATCGGAGACCAATGATCAATGTTCCTGATTCTTTTGGAAACAAACTGCACTAAACCGAGTGTATTGCCGTCCTTTTCACGGTCGTAATGAAAACGCAAGACAGCAATATTATTTGAATTAGTTGTGTTGAACAAAATCTTCACCAATTTCGCATTTCTCATGACTTTACGAAGGTGACAATAGACTCACACTCTTAATACATTGGGAATATAAAACGGCGACGTGTGGGTGCAGCGCAGTGCACCTCTGCCTACCTCTACTGGGAATACAGTCATTATGACGTATAATTCAAATTATTCTCCATTGTACAGGTGTCCAAACAAGAAGAAAAAAACAATCAGATTGTGCATAACCTACTTTATCACAACCCGACGACCGCCGCAGCCAATACATACGCAATGAAAACACGCATTCAATCAACAACCTTATCTAGTATACAATTAGATTGCATTCTGCAATGTCAACGGGTGGTTGTGCGTCGCCCCGTGGCCGTTGTGCGTGGTGAAGTCGTCGTCGAGGAGTTTCGGCACGTCGGCCATCTTTGTTTGGCTCTCGTTGGACAACCGTTCGGTTTGTATGAAGTTGGCGGATATGTGGCCAATGTTGGCGACCGGCTGCGGTACGTTACCGTTGTTGGTCTCGCTCGTTGGCGCGTTGGTCATTGGTGCGTTGTCGTTTGTTGGTACGTTTTGTTTTGTCATCGTCTGCTCGGCTGGCTTGTCCTCAGTCTGCAAATCGCAATAATGCCTTAAATTTTTTATTACAGAAATTGCTTACTTATAAATAAGTTCAAAAGGATCATACGTGGAGCATGTGTTGTGTGACGATATTTATTTATATACTAGACTAGCTGCGCCCGCGACTTCGTACGCAAGATATTTAGGAAAACTAATTATTTCCTAAAATTAAAGTAGCCTTAGTTACTCCTTACTAAAATTAGCTATCGGCCAGTGAAAGTCTCGTCAACATCGGTTCAGTATTATTTTTTATACATCAGAATACACATACAAACGTAATTGAAGACTGCGCAGACGAGACGAAGTCGCGGGTAGAAGCTAGTATTTTCATAAGATGTTTTTTTGACATTAAAAATAGAACTTTATTTTATTTTATTGTATAGATGGAAGAGGAGTATGTATGGATTAGTGTTTGTACTTACATCGTTTACCTGTGACAGCGCGGGGGGGTCGGCAGAGACGTTGCCGTTGCTGGCGGCGGGCTCGGCCGCGCTCGAACCGATGGGCACTTCCTTCGCGTTCGTTTCCACCGTCTGCGATTATCATATTACCAAATTTATGTATATTTAAATGTCCTTTTCCATCAATAACAGGAGAAGTCTTAATAAAACCGCTTAATATTTAGGCATCTTCTAAAGATGCGCCAATATGGCGGCAGTTTGATGGAATAAATCTTTGTACAACGTTACGCTGTCTGAATATAAAGTCAAAGTATTAGTTATTGGATTGTTCACATTCCACAAGACCCACAAGTGTTCACACTCGTGTATAATTTTCGCAACATTCATTAATCACTATTATATAAAGGAAATATAAGACTAGGAGAGCGTTAGATTACGTACCTGACTAGTTGAGAAGTCTAGTAGGTCGGCTACTTGAACAGCGTTGCCGTTGTCGACGGGCGGCTGCGCGTCAGCTGGCGCGGGGGCCGCTGGCACCGCGGGGGCGGCTGGCACCGCGGGGGCGGCTGGCACTGCGGGGGCGGCTGGCACCGCGGGGGCGGCTGGCACTGCGGGGGCGGCTGGCACTGCGGGCGCGGGCGCGGGGGCGGCTGCAGACTCGGCGGCAGCCGCCACGGGGGCGGGAGCTGGCCCGGTGGCCTTCTTATCTTCCTCCGCCTGAACATACATTTATACGTCACGGCATCTGTTTTACAGGTTCATCGAGACATGCTAATATAAACCTTAATAGTTAAATAATATAGTTGAATTTATAGTAGAATACACGCGATGGTTGAGACATTATTGAAAAATTAAATTTAGTTATAGAATCAGTGGACGGACCTTCCTGAGCCTGGTCCGGGCCATGATGGCCTCGACGCGCTGCTTCCTGGCGAGCCGCTCCTTCTCCTCCTTCTCGGCCTCCTCCCGGCGCAGCTTCTCCGCCTCCTCCGCGGCCTTCCTCTTCTCCTCGTCCTCGCGCGCGCGCGCCAGCTTCTCCGCTTCCTCGCGGACCTTACGCTCGGCCTCGTCGCGCTCCAGCTGCTGTTGAGCCTGCACATGTTTGAATTTTTAATTCTCGGTGAAGTGAAGAAACTCGACCATGTTTTTTCGACTTTTTTTTCGTTGTCAATTTTAACTTGTAATATCTCGGATCCTTTGCAAAATTTGCACGTTCTGTTTTTTTTAATATTGATAGTTGCCTCTCATAAATGTAGTTTACACAACTGAATAGGGTCATGGATGTACCCAAAAGCCAGCACACAATACCTGTGACAAATATTCAAAGGTCTATAACTCAGAAACTATGATAGTTAGGTATAAACGGTCTTCATCCACGTTCATTTCCACATTCTATCATCCATTCTTCACTGCATCCACATATGACCTACCGTATATGCACCCAAAGAATTATTTCGGACTTCTGAAACCCCCTGTATAACAGTGTGTAAAAATATCGTTGCTGCCGTTCTAACTGCTAAGAATAACATTCTTGTGATCTGTGTGTATATACCTCGATAGCTTTCCTGAGCTTCTCCTCCTCCATGCGGCGCTGCAGCTGCTGCAGCTCGCGCGCCTCCTCCTCCTCCCGGCGCTGCCTCTCCTCCTCCACTCGCTGCCTCTCCTCTTCCTCCTCCGCTTCGCGTTGCAGTCTGAGAGCGGAAGGGGAGCTTTAAGTGATCCTCACGATTCACAAGATCGTATTGCATCTTGTGTCTAATTATTTTATTTCCAATTTCGTGGGTTTGTTGATTAAATTCATCATATTCATTAATCTATACTATATAATTATAAAGAGGAAGTATTTTTTATTTTTGTATAACTTTGCACTTTTGTGCGATATTGACTTATAATATACATACACTTCTCATCAAAAAAATCGAAACACCTCGCAGTTTATGATTTGATAAGGATTATCAGAAAAATGTGTATATTTAGGAATAAATGTAAAATGTCATTTAATAGTGAGTAGTATGAGGTTTATAAATCCTAATGTTAATGTTCTAAATTCAAATTAAGTCTTCATAGGTTTCGTATTTTGTATGATGAGTAATTTTAAAAATTGGGACAAAAACAATAAAAACGAAAGTGTTTCGATTTTTTTGATGAGAAGTGTATATTTGGAATCAGCTAATTTTTCTGTATTCTCTCCTGTATTTGTAGGATGAGGGCCAATACGAAATTTATGTCACAGAATATGTTGATTATATCTCTTTCTATTGTATGAAGTAAGACAGAGAGCGAGCGAGCCAATCCATGACAAAGGGTATTGTCTTGACATGCATGCTAACACTACTGTAAAGTTTAAAAAATTTCATTAAATTACTTTTCACCCCTTGATATTGTTTATAAGTGTGTTTGTGTGTGAATCATAGGTTTGTGCCATGTGTGTGTGTAGTGTAGTGTGCAGTGTGTGTATAGGTACCTCTGTCTCTCGAGCTCAGCCTGTCGCTCGAGCTCTTCCCGCGCGCGGCGGCGGCGCTCGGCCAGCGCGGCTTTAGCCTCCTCCTCCGTGGTGATGCGGCGCGCAGACATGGACGCTGCGCACGCGCACGCATACACATCCGACATTAATACACATTTTATGGGAAATTACCGCAGACATTGCGAAACAGTTTTGATCTTTCGCAAACGTCAACGTGTTTATTTTTATGGCTTCTCCGTTGTAGATGTCAGTTACGGGACCAAAAGAAATCATGAAATTTTGATCCCGTTCCCGCAACTCATGGGAACCTATTCCAGGGATAGCTTTTTAATAGCTTTCCAATGACCACTTTATAATTGCCCATTTTTTAAGCATTATATGGATATAGTGTGTTACCCTTAAGAGACAGACATATGCCATTGCGGACTTTTCAGTAGACCTATTTATAATACACAATTCCACCATATATCATATTGTTGTCTTTCAAAGGGGCAACGTTTTCGTTTAAAGCTCCCAGACGGCTTATTTTTTACCGACACCAAAAAATATCATTATATTTTAGGCAATGTATACAAAAACTTGACATATTATATACTAAAACATTCCTCTTGAATCACTATCTATTAAATAAAACCGCATCAAAATCCATTGTGTAATTTCAAAGATCTAAGCATACACAGGGACAGACGGACAGCGTGAAGCGACTTTGTATTATACTATGTAGTGATATATTTAATAGCAGTGGTAGCCGAGTGGTCGAACTTGCAAATCAAAGTTTGCAGGTTCAAACCCAGGCTCGCACCTCTGGGATTTATGTGCGAAAATCTCATTTTCATCCGCGATTATCACTTGCTATGAAACGGTGAAGGAAAACATCGTGAGGAAACCTGCACGTCTGAGGGAACTTCTCGTTCCGGTTCGTCAAAGTTCTCGATAGATGTGTGAAGTCTGCCAACCCGCACTGGGCCAGCGTGGTGGACTATGGCCTGAATCCCCCTCGCATTGAGGGGAGGCCCGTGCCCAGCAGTGGGACGTTAAAAGGGCTGTAGTAGTAGTAGGGATATATTTTATTTTATTAATCAACGGTCGGCAAAGACGCGTAAGGGCTTGCGCACACACGCGTCAGGTTATCGGGCGTCGAAAAGCGCGCGATCAAATGTTTCTCCAATACCAAAACGAACTCCATTAGCCACACATCGCAAACCACTTTTGTCGCATTACTTTTACCAAAGAAAACCAATAATTGTGGGCGACGGCTCAGTCTGAGCGTAGATAGCTCGGCTCGCAGCACCGGGTGTGAGCGAGTTAGATTCCCGTCAATCGCAAATTTACGGAATTTGACCCGGTCTGGGTGTTACTGGAATCGCCCCCAGTCCATTGAGTGGCACTTATAGTACAGGCTTGGCTTAGTTTGATATCATACGATGAGGGGCCGTCCATTAATCATCCCCCCCAATCCCAAAATCACGTGTATTTTTAGTATCTAAACATAATCTTATTTAAAAAAAGTATAATCTAATTTTATTCTGAAATTAAGGACCATGATTAAAAATGTGTAGACAGAAAGGTAGCAAGTTGTATGCGAAAAAATAAATACACGAGATATCTTACTACAACCCCCCTTTCCCCCCTTGTGATATTTCGTGATTTTTGCCAAACCCCCTCCCCCCCTTTCGAGCCTCACGTGATTAATGGACGGCCCCTGAGTACGTGTTGTACGGCCAAGTACTTTTTTTTTATTATTACAAGTTTTATATTGACTTGCAATGTATGTCCGGGTGGAATCTTGCAACTGAATTTTAAATCAGTTATCTTTAACCGATTGAGCTGAAAGTTGGTATACACGCTTATTTTGGATGACAATGCATGCTTAGCTATGTGACGTCATTCTAATTCCAATATTAGTCATTTTAATAGTCATTTTTTCTGCACTACCACAGTATGGGTATCAAATGAAAGGGCTTGCTGAGGAGAACACGAAAACTAACGGTAATTAAATAAAAACTTGATTGTAAAAAGTTTTTTTACCATATTTTTTTTAAAAGTATGCCAAGTGCCTTTGCATATGCATGCAGTCACGGGATATAACCAGATATAAAACCTCCTCTATGACAAAATTTAAGTTGATTAATATTAAAATCTCACCAGTCATCTCTGAGTCATCACTCTTCTCCACCGAGGATTCCTTCTTCTCCACGGATGGCTCCTTCTTCTCCTCTCTCTTCTCTTCTTTCTCTATTCTCTTCTCGGCCGGCTTCTGGATATCAACCAATGTCTCTTTCGCGTCATCGGTGACAGTGTTTGTTGCGATTTGTTCGATTCTCGTTTCATACTTAAATTCTAACGTTTCTTTGTTTTCGTTTACCTAGCAATATAAAATTAATTAATAATAATAATTAGTGGGCCAACATTAAGTCGATTCTGTGCAACAAAATATATATAAAAACTTTACCTTATTACAACTGAATGGTTTAAAAAATGTATTGAAATTCGAATATGATTGTTAAAAATGCAAAAAAAAACATCACGTGATTAATGGACGGCCCGTTAAGTCAAATTTATTTTGGTCCTCTTTTCGGCGTATTCAGGCACCTGTACTTTTTAATATCATTGTATAGCTCGTTTTATAATCAATTATTATGTAGTACTGGGCGGGACTGTCACACACACATCATACAACACACTGATACATATGAACACTTCATTATATTATATACGCAATTTAGTACTAGAATAGCAGCAAAATATGTCGTCATAACTGTACAGGGTGTATCAGAAGTACGAAATAAATTTTGGGGACATATACGGTAACTCATATAAGGATGCTTAGTAAAGACGGTTTTTACATATCTATCATTGTTTCTAAGTTATGGACCTTTGAATATTTGTCACAGGTATCGTGTTCTGGCCTTTGGGTACATCCATAACGCTATTCGGCAGTGTAAACTACACTTATGAGGGGCGACTAGCAATATTCACAAAACAGAACACGAAAATTTTACATAGGACTCGAGATATTACGAGTTATAGAAATTGACGACGAAAAAAAAGTTGGAAAAACATGGTCGAATTTCGATCCAATTTTTATACTATTCAGTTGTATACCCGATATTGATGCAGAGGTCAAAGTATTATTTCGGACTTCTGAAACACCCTGTATATGTGGGCAATGGTGTAGGGTATACGATAAGTAATAATAAGATATATCCTACAATAACTTGTATTTAATGTATACCTGTTTGTTGACCTGAATAAATAAAATAAAATTAATGCGTTACCTTGTCGTTTAGTATCACGTGTTGAATGTTCTCGTCTCCATTGTGTATCTGCAACGCCTCCAGCTTCTGCGTGACCTGCACCGCGTCCACCAGTACTGGGCCCAGAACTGCTGTCGGCTGCGGCTGCAAACAAAACTCAACCTTATAAACCGTATTCTCCTAGACCAGCATAAAAAAACTGAGTGGTCGCGGGACGCGTGGCATATGTGAAACAAAACCTAAATGTCGTAGCGGCGAGTGAGCGGAGTCAGCCAGTGGGCAGAGTCTAAGCGGCGGAACGAACCGTGTAGTACGAAGCGTGGCTGCATTTAAAACTATACTTTATGCTTTAAGTAATAAGGTTTATTGCATTTTGTTGTGGCAAAGCGCTCGCCACGCCAGATCAGGTTTACCCCGCGCCTATAGATGTTTCACATCAAATAGATGACATTAAACATAGGCGGATTGGTCTAGGTCAGGGGTCGGCAACCTGCGGCTCGCGAGTCACATTCATGCGACTCTTTGGAAATGAAGCTGCGGCTCTGTAGTTCCATATGCAAATTAAATTTAATTTTGTAAAACGAAACATTTAAAAATCGTTCTGAATCAATTAACGAGGATTAGGCATTCCAATTTTGTTGTTGTTTTTTTTTATATAAAAACTTTATTTATGGAAGTGCCTACTATTTATTGCTGGCAAGAAAAAAAAAAGTGGCTCGTTAAAAACTTTGAAATTTTGTAAATAGTCATTTTTGACTGGATTCTGGTCTAGGGGCGAGACTACTACCGGCTGCGGCTCCCAAAAAATCTACTTTATAAACATCTAAAATCAAGGTATGCATCAAAGAATCGAGCACAATCTGAAATCACAAAGCTTGGACTAGCACTTGAATTAGTTTATTTTACCAAAGTTATAAATTATAATAAAGTAACACAACCGAAGATCGGGCTCAGTGGGGCATCTTGGGAGAGGCCTACGTCCAGCAGTGGACTGACACCGGCTGATGATGATGATGATTATGAACACAACCGATCCGTTCGGCGGATGCAGCGAGAGAGAGCGAGCCAGTTGCCAGCACAATAATTGTATATTAAAATTAAACTAAATGTTGTGTTGCCAACACTCGCAACCACTAAGTCCAGGCGTAACTGGGATCGCCCTCAGTACATTGTATAGGCCCGCATAGTACATGCGGTTTTTATTTCATGATCATACGATGAGGTGTTGTCTGTTAACATCAATGCGGACTTCCGGTATCTTCACCAAGCCCTGTCACCTGTCAGATTAGGACCAAAATACACCAGCGAAGTATGTGTGCACAGCACTGCACCTGTGGTATAACACGATGATGGTACCTTGGCGTGTATCTCCTTGTCGACACTCGGTTCCTTGGAAGCGACGGGAGAGGGCGAGAGCGCGCGGCCCGGCGACGCCGACAGCGACTTGCCGCGCGGCGTCTGGACACACATAACCATTTAGCACACATTACCACAATTAAAAACAGACTGTATTCACTGATCGACAAAGCTCATTCTTCGATGATGTATCGAAACAAAACGTGTGGCCTTTACCACAGACATAGCAGAATGTGATTCGGAATGGTTCAAATATTCGTTTAGTTAGAATAAGCTAGAGAACCCATCTTTTAAGGGTGAGTGTACCGGTTTTTAATCACATTGTATAAAACTTCTCTGTAAAGTAATGGTGACAGATAATGGAGCTTACTTTATTGTGTTCTTTGGATGGCTTTGGCTTTCTGTGTAGTGGCGGCTTGCCCTCCCCCAGCGCTAACGGTGGACCTACAAATAAATCAGTATAAGTTTATATTATGTTATTTAAAGTCGACAAAATGAAAATGAAAATTGGCTCAGTGCGAATACGCAAACTTTACACGACTCTCTTCAGACGTGGCCTTTGTGGAGTTCGGACATCTGATATCAAAAATAATGGTAAAAAACTTTTTAAAAAAAGCTTTTGTTTAATAGCCCTTAGTTACCGTGTTCTCCTCAGCAAGCCCATTCATTTGATACCCATACTGTGGTAGTGCAGAAAAAATTACTATTCCGCCATCCGTTATTTATTTATATTACAAATAAGTTTTTTGCACACCATACTTTTCAAGTGACTTTTGACTGATAGACGTTATTGACATGCCTATTCTTATTTGGATCGCATTATATGTCTATATATTTTTCAGTAGAGTAATTGTAGCCTGGATCGTCAGGGTGTGTGTATAATTCGATACTGGCATATTAACAAAATGTGACATTAATAAAAAAGAAATAGTGACCAGTGTCAGCGCTGGCGTGGTGTGAGACAGGTCGCGGTCGTCGCGGCGTGGTGTGCGCGCGCCGCGGCACGTCCCCGCCGCCCATCACGGTGCTGTCGCGCGACACGCTCGGCGTCGTCGCCGCGCTCTGACCCGTCTGCGTCAACGTGTCGCCGCCGCCTAAACACCACGACACACCTTAAAGCCTCCTCAAATGCTTTGCCATACAATAACAAACCCTATCGACTCGTAGAACAAGAGAAAGTTTAAAAACAATTGTAACCAGACTGGAAAAAAATAATGAATCGGTGAGGACTCGTCCTATTGTCGAAGTCGGTTAAAATGTTGCCTATGTTACCCGGGCCGTGATTATGAATCGATTGATACCTTATTTATCGAAATCGGATGAATAGTTTAGGCGCTACGGAGGAATATACGTAAATACATGCATAGACATCATAATCGATCCTTTTGGCTTTTATTTTCTTAATGGACTACGCTGTTGACCTTGAGGTGGCCTTTACAGCTTTACCGGAGGAGTGGCGAGCGCAAAGTGCACTCCAACCAATCCTTATGGCTTTGATGTAGTCGGGTAAACAGTCGATTCTACCACGAAATTACATTGACATCGTGGACGAATTCTGTCGCTGAGTCGTGATCACATACACCATAGAAATGTAAGCTTTATGTACATTGATACAGGGTTCATATCGGTGTCGGCAAAAATTATCGACGCCCCAATGTGCTTAATACCATGGAGGTTTGATACCATCACCAATAGAGGCTTAATACTATCACGCTAGTACCCGAGAGGGTAGCTCACCTGACCACACCTCCACCAATGTATATTAAGTGGGGATTCATGTGCATTTACAGAGCTCGAAACAAAACCGTAGTGCTTTCAAACTCGTGTCATCTTAAATTTATCGTGGTCTTTTGCACAGCAATTATGTCTGAGAAAAACATAGCTATCCAAAAAGTAAAACCGAAACTTGTCAAGATAATCAATAGATACGGTAGACTTCAGATTAATTATGGCATTAAAAAAAAACAGTATATTCATAATTTGTCTATAGATAATAATGACACAGTCAAAAAAAAATGTAGCAACATTTAAAATAATATTAGCACTTTTCATTTTGTTACGAAGGAATATTTAACACAATAATAAAATTAGTAGTTAATTTTAGTTTACAAACAGCGACAACAGCGCACAGCACATCGAACATTGCGCACACAACAATTAATACTATACCCTAATGTATATCATGTAGTGTCTAAAGCTGAATACACTATGTTCCGACAAATTTACAAACGTTTTCGGTGTCTTTTTTTTATAAAACATACCAGAGACAACAGAAATAGATCTAGTTATTCAATATCCTCAACCAATGCCAATCATTCCAATTTCAAATTGAAATCTTCAGCGTTGAGGTAGTAAACTACAGAGGGTTTTCGAAAAAGACCACTTCAGCAATTTATTTCCTGATTTATTGCTTTAAATATCATATTAAATATAAATCGGAACTTAAATCGCCAAAACTGATAGATTTTTTAACGAAATTGATTGGAAAATTGAGTGTCCAGATACTTTAACAAAGTGACATTAATCTATGAAAACAAAAAAAGTAAAATAAAATGTAAGGACTAAAATAAGTTCTCCATGGTAATCGATAACAGATATGACACGAAAATCAAAGCACGACGCGTTGCGTTTTGAGTACCTATAAAATCAGAAACCGATCTCCCTGCAAAAAGAAAATAGAGCCTTACCCTGGTGATGGTCCTCTTAAAGACTTCATGTTAATTTTCGACAGGTTTTGTACTGAGTTTACTATCAAAAATATTGCTGCAAGACAGATGGTGCGCACTGCGGTAATTTTTTCTGGTTTATCAGACTCCAGCATTGTTGTTTTTCCATATAGTTAGCGAATACTACAGCTACATGAGATAACAACAATGGCGGAAAAATCGCCGCATAGCTATACGAAGAGTGGACTCGTTATGGGCACTGTATGGTAAGGGGTATGTACAGTGGTAATGTTACCCCGTGGCCACAGCTGAGTGCGGCGCGACTTGCGGCGCGGCAAGCGGTGAGCGGCGAAAACAAATGGTAGACAACATAGGAAGTATGCCGACACGCGCGAAACGCAGCGGCGACGGGCTGTGCGGTGCGCGAGTGAAACAAATGTACTAGCGAGTATCGAGGCGGCCACAGCTCAGAGCGACGCGCGCGGCGGCATCGGTGGACGTATTCGGCTGTTATTCACTTATTTCAAGGCAATATCGTGTCACTTTTGATAGCGCCATTTTAAAAGTTTTCTAAATACGTCCACCGCTGACGCCGCCGCGGCCGCAACTGGCCGAGCTGTGGCATGCCACCGCAAATCGCGCCGCCCGTCGCGCCTCCCGTCGCGACGCAGTTGGCGCCGCTCTAGCTGTGGCGGGGCCCTTGCGGTGTGTGTTACCTCTGGGCGTGTTGACGCCGGTGCCGGCGATGGAGGCGGGGCGGGGCTTCCTGTGCGCGGCGGCGCGGCGCGGCACGCCGGCGGCGGGCGCGGCCGACAGCGCGCTGCCCGGCCGCGAGCCCGGCGTCGTCTCCCCGGACCGCGTCTCTGCATACATTCACTGCTATGTACAGCGGGCGGGCGGCGCGTGCTCGTGTCGTACCGCCGATGGATAGCGTACTAAGCGATTTTGATGGGTGCAAGCGAGTTGCGGTGTAAAGCCGTAGATTCGAGTAATTATGTTCGAAGCAAAACGACAAATTTTGTCAAACACCAAAACGGCAATTCTCGCATAATCGACATCATCTTGACATATGTCGAAACAAAAAGTAAAATTCGACCAATATGTCATTGCAACGTAGTTCCTTATCGCGCGTTGCGTCGCGGGGGCTAGACGGAAAAAATTAAGACTGTAACAACACTTTTACATATGTGTGATTTTTATTGAATACATTTATGTATACAATAAAATTCGATTTTGATTCCGATTCCGATTTCGATGTGTGTGTGTGTGTGTGTGTGTGTGTGTGTGTGTGTGTGTGTGTGTGTGTGTGTGTGTGTGTGTGTGTGTGTGTGTGTGTGTATGTATATGTAATTTTTTTGCTTTTTTTATTTCAAAAGGAACTTCGTTCTATCCGAGTGTCCCTTGACACCTCTCTTTTTTTTTTTGTATCTACATTTACGTCGAATTAGAGATGATGTCGATTTTGCGAGTATTGCGTCCATTCAAGATGCGCGCGCGACTTAGTCAAAGATCACGTTTTCTTTGCCAATACGAAAACAAACTCTGTATCAATGTACATAAAGATTTGATCTCTGTGGTAACAGTCACGCAATCACGAGTCGAAATTCGCTCTCACAGTCAATGTAATTTCGTTGAAGAATGAACTTTGACTTTGAGTCAATACAGTTCGTTTTTATATTGGCAAGAAATTTAACGCGTGCGTCTTGACAGCCCAGTGTATAGGATTAATTGTGAATTCCAAAACCAACTGGTATTAAAGTATGGAAGAAGCAAATTTTTCAACAGAATGTCATCAATTTTGTTGCGAGGTCGCGTGATTTTTACCATTGAAATCTAACCCTTATGTTTATTGACATAGAGTGCAGTGAATGCCGGGCGTAATGTGCACAAAGCTGTTTTACGAGCATCCCATGATATTATTGATAACAAACAATTTATATTTCATAGATTGAGAAGTCTCCTTGCTACCACGCCTATGGGAGTACTATTTCAATATTACTTTGAATTTTTAGACAGTTACTCAGCGTACGGAATTTCTGTCAATAAAATTTAAGTAATAATTAAACAATACTGCTCAGACGATAGTGATAATGCCCCAGTGCTCATCTTAACCGTGTAAACAGTAAGTTTGATTTCCCCCAACTGACAGACTTGTCGAGAAATTGACGTGACATCAAGCTTTTTCTATTAGACATAGCCCATAGAGTAACTAGAGTACCCATAACGACTCTACTCTTCGTATGGCTCTGCGGTAATTATTCCGCCATTATTTTATGTACCTGTAGTATACGGCAACTATGTGGGAAAACAACAATGGCGGAGTCAGATACACCAGAAAAAATTACCGCAGCGCGGGCTCATTATGCCATCTCCATGACATAGCCCCATTTGCTAGACAAATCTGACAGTCGGAAGATATGAAACTCATGTCTACACCGTGTAGACATAAGTGTTATCTCTTTCAACTGGCAGATTTGTCGAGAAAATAACGCCACTTCGAGCATTTTGTACTGGACATGGCACAGTGTGACGTCATTTTCTCGACGAATCTGACAGTTGAAAGAGATAAAACTTATGTCTACGCGGTCTTGCTACAGGGCCAGAACATGCTGAACGTAAGTAGGTACTTTAAGTTTACAGACCCCAAGCTATAGAGCAACATGAAATGAATGTCATATACACAGTATTTAGTAACGAAATGTAGGCAATTAAGCGCTTTAATTACACTTACCTTACGACCACGTTTAGCCATTACGAGAAATCACATTTGCTACCAATACATAAGTTAATACATATCGAGGGTTAAAGGCAAATTGACTCAAGCGCCACTTCGGTAACTTTGCACGAAACGCTGCTCGGAAAAGACGGAGAAAATTTCGCTGATCCCAACGAAATAATCACTCTACAGAGTGTATCAGAAGTCCGAAATAATACTTTGGGTACATACATATATGGTAGCTCTTATGTGGATGCTTAGCGAATATAGATTATACCTAACTATCATAGTTTCTGAGTTATAGACCTTTGAATATTTGTCACAGGTATCGTGTTCTGGCCTTTGTGTACATCCATAACCCTATTCAGCAGTTTAAACTACACTTATGAGTGGTGACTATCAATATTCACAAAACAGAACATGCAAATTTTACATAGGGTTTGAGATATTACGAGATATAGAAACTACTGACGAAAAAAAGTTGAAAAAACATGGTCGAATTACGATCAAATTTTTTATACCATTCATTTGTATACCCGATACTGATGCAAATGACAAAGTATTATTTCGGACTTCTGAAACACCGTGTATATCGTCGCACATGTCGCTTGAGTCACTTCGCCATTCACCAGTCGATAAAATGTCTATGATAAATCGTCAATGTAACATATAAATGTAATTTCTTGCAAAGTAAACGATTGAGGTCGAGAAGATTCACCAGTACCGAGATAGCTAGAGTGAGATGTATAGGATAGATACCTTTTGCCCGCCGCTCCAAAAGCCATGGTGAAATAAACCTTAATGTAATGTGTAAAAGACCAATTTCGAAGGCGACCAAAATTTTCCCGAGATTACTTTGTGAACAGATTAAAGTTTAATATGGCAATTGATAACGTAAGATTAAGTAATTAGAATGTCATTTTATTTACAACAAAATCGTAGATAAAATCATTAGTAATTTAGCAGCATTATTCACACAAACAAAACTTCAAACGAACTCGGCAAGAAA
Organism: Ptilodon capucinus; assembly: GCA_914767695.1. Taxonomy (NCBI): domain Eukaryota; kingdom Metazoa; phylum Arthropoda; class Insecta; order Lepidoptera; family Notodontidae; genus Ptilodon; species Ptilodon capucinus. The sequence goes on from OU611828.1 coordinate 1,487,899, forward strand.
GCCTCAAACCAATCAAAATATTCAGACCTGCGCCAAATTAACTTCAGAATAAAAACTTCTTGAATACTACAGAAACTTCTATGATGGAAATCTTCAGGAAAGAGAGGTATCCCTTCTTTTATGATGCCCTGGTACTTTAGTGAAAGAACCGACTATCGGTGCTTGTTTCATCCTCAAATATAATTACTTGCGTTAACCAATTTATACCAAACTTATGGTGATTCCAAAATTTAGAAAAACTCACTAGACTCTCCGAACTCGAGGCTGAAGCGTTAAACCATGTACCCACAAATAAGCGACGCGTTTTATGAGCACACCCTTTAAAATTTGATGAAAGTTACCTAATTGGACACAAAACATGTCTTTGCCCGTATATCGAGACACTAATGACTTTGATGGTGGCTGCTTAATTTAGAGGTATACTAGTGACGTGATCGAAACGGAAGAAAAGCGTCAATGTAAACATAAAGCAAAGCTGCTCACAAAACAGGCCAGCGTCTCACAAAATTCGCATATTGACACTTATTCGCGTTAAATAAAAGTTGACATTTAACAGACACGAAGATACCGAATTATAAACATTGCGTCACCAAACATATACCCAATGAACGAAGACTCTCCTCAAGCCTATGCGAAATCGCTTAAAAAGAGAGTTCTCTCATTACAAGTCTTACAACGACGCAAGTGAGATGAAGGTGCTCAATTTGAACCGAAAGTGAAGTGATTGAATTAGGAGGCGAAACATCACCGAACGAACACACAAACCCAACGCGAAGCTTCCTCTTAAGGTTTTGTGAAGTCATTTTAAAAGGCGGGTTCTAGTATAACTAGGACACCACCTAGATGAAGTTGCCCAATTTGAATCTAGAATTCAGTGACCGAATTGAGAAGCGAAATGTAATAGAGCACACAAACCTAACGCAGTGTCCCTTAGGGTTTTGCAAATTCGTTTTAAAGGTGATCGAATTAAGAAGCAAAACGTCACCAGACTCACAAATAACTGAATGCAAAGCGCTTATTTAAGCCCTTCCGAAGGTGATCAAAAGTCGACTTCTCGTATTAGGTACACGTCCGACAAAGACGCGAGTAAGATGAAGTTGCTCAAAGTGATTGAATTGACAAGCGAAGCGGCACCAGACACACAAACTGAATGCGAAGCGTCCCCTTAGGGCAAACCCGAGTATGCCAAAGCATACTCGCTTAAAAGACGGATTCACGTATAAGGTTAACACGTCCAAAACAAATGGGAATTAGATGTAGCTGCCCAATTTAGACCCAAAGTGACGGAATTGAGAAGCGAAGCGTCACCAGACACACAAACCGAATGCGAAGCGTCCCGGGCCGGCGGTATCGCGGCGTGTCGAGTCTTACGCGTCCTATTGAGGTGATGCATGGAGGGCGAGGCGGAGTGCAGCGGCGCGCGCGCGGGCAGCCGGTCCAGCCGCGTCATGGAGTACGCCCTACCTGGCGCGCGCGGCGCGGGCACCGTCGGCACCAGGTCCGTGCGCCGCCGCGCCACCGACGACCAGATCACCGGCTGCGGCGTGCGGTCGGGCTCGTCTGCGGATAAACAATGCATTCTTCATCATTTAACTCAGAGTGGCGCTATCTATGTATTAGCCGGCTTACTAATACAATAACATTCAGGTGTCACATAATGATTATGTAAGTCACTTACTAGTAGATAAATACGTATTGGATAATGGAATTTGATCTTCAAAGTAAAATTAAAATAATACGAAAAAAATATCACTATTAAATATATTCTCCTTATATGAACCCAAACTAGCAAACATTGTACTATTGGTATCATACAATGATCTGGAGGCGATTCCAGTTGACCCACGGGCACACTGAGGAGTTAAAACTTTTGGCAATTCCGTTGACGTGAATCGAAAATGTAACCACACGGTGCAGTGATCCGAGCAGCCTATATTCAAACCACTAGCTGTAGTAAAGTTAAAAATAATTCTCGATTTAAAAAAAACTCATTTTCATCTGAGATTATCACTTGCTAAGAACCAGTAAAGAAAAACATCGTGAGGAAACCTGCACGCCTATAGAAAGGCGTGTGAAGTTCATCCACCCGCACTGCTCTACTTCTTTAAAAAAAATATTATGACTGAATTTATCTTCATTAAATAGAAGCATCCAGAAGTCAATATCACACGCCAGTCTTATACAATAGTTTCCAAGTGCAGGATAAGTAACGCCTCGACATCGCGGCTTACTCAGCGAATTAGCATAATCTTCGCTTAATCTCTAGCAAGGTCGCCCGCGCCGCATCTCAATACAATGGTGTTGTATAGTTTTTGTATACAAATTGTTGTCATTTCAAGGGAACAATGGCGCTAATTTTACAAGTGGCCAGAACGAAATTGTCGGAGCATATTATCTCTATGTAAAAATTAATCCCTATTTCGCTTGGGCACTTCATAACTTGAGAACGACTTCACCGATTTCATTCATATTTTTTAAAGGTTTTTACTTTGTAGAAGGTTCTTACGGAAAAAAAAAATAGGGATATTGAAAATAATTAGGGTTTCTATATTTTGCGCGTACAAAGATAAAGTTTAATGTATTACAGCCTGACTGGTTGATAGAGAAGGACACAGCTCTATGCAAGAAAAGACACGAGATACCTTACAATTACAATCTTACAATTAAGAAATATAAGTGATAAAAACTTACAGTAACTTGCGAACATGACGAGTCCTTGGCAGCATGAAGAAGTGAAATTGAATATATGACATTAAATATATTTATACAAAAAATAAAATAACTCCCAAAGTGTGAGTAATGAATTCTCACCTTTATTGTCAGTGTCTGAAGTGTCTAAGTGAAGTGCAGATGCGCGTCTCGTGAGCGGCGCAGACGCGAACATCACATTTGTTGTTGATGCCGCCCTGAAACACGCAAGTGAAATTTTCATACGACTGTATAAGATGTCTTGATTGACTTGATTCAACCAAATATAAAAATACCAAAAATTTATGATATCAGGGACTTAAATGAACTTCTACCAATTCATTGGACAAAGGTATCAAGAAAATTATTCTAATCTAATATTTTTAGACCCAAAATCATGCCACATAATAACACTAAAAAAAAAAAAACAGATGAATGTCAAATAAAAAAAAAAAAAAACAGGTGAAAGCCTTTAAAAAAAAATCGAAATATATTTCCCAAAATAATTTCAAAACAGATCCAGTATCTATGGAACTCAAACATGGCCTAGACTGTATCTTGTGGTCATAAGTGAATACTGACTTGGTATACGAGCCCAGAAGTCCATTGGTTTGTTAAAACAAACAACACCTCATGATTTAATTCTTAAGTCCTTTGAAAACTTAAATGGAGACTTAGGTGCATTAGCTTTCCATAAGCCAACAGTCCACAAGCAGGCGAATTGACTCCAGCGCCATTTTGGTAACTTTGAACGAAACCCAGCTCAAAAAACCGGAGAAAATTCCACTAAATATATAAAAAAAAATATGTAACTTAATATCGCCCAACATGGCGCTTGATTCACATAGCCTTTTACTCGTCATTATAATCCCTTCAAAGTGCCGACTTTTTAAAGCCACACCGCAACAAGAGGCGCGCGTCAAGACTTTGCCAACACCAAAACGAACTCTATGTTGATATACATAAAGATTGAATTTCTGTGGTAAAAGCCACCACGTACCCACTCGCCAAAGTACGCTCGCTCTGACAATGTCATTGAAGAATGAACTTAATTCTGTTCATCAATACAGTTCATTTTGGTATGGCACGCGCGCACCTTGGTGCGTGAATGGTAATTATCAATGAGCCGGCGTAATCTTTTGCAAATGCATACCCAAGCTGGTTACAAAGCGAATAGCGATTGACATTCAACGCACAGACTTGCCGGTCGTTAGATAGCCTTATCTGTATACCAATGCGATCAACATGCGTTACATTGATTATTATACATGTAAATAGGTTCATAATACAAGGTAAGTCACAATTATTAGCTTCCTAGTTCCTATTTACACTTATACGTAAGAGATAGGTATACTATTGCGAACGAAAGAAGAGATCGAAAACTAAACCTAAAAGTTTAAAAAACTGTAACCCGCCTACGGAATTACAAGGTAAAATCGGCTCCTTCTACTGTTGAATTCGGGTAAAAATGTAGTCTATCTTACCCGGACCATAACAACGAATCGATTTTTTTTTTTTTGAAGGACTTACACTGTTGGCCGTGAGGTGGCCTTTACAGCTTTACCGGAGAAGTGGCGAGCGCAGAGTGCACTCCAACCAAGGCCTTAAGGGCGGAAAGGGGCAACTAGCTCAAGGGCGCCACAGAGGGCACGACCTCGGCTTGGGCAGTTACCGTGAGGGAAGAGGTAGTGACTGCGCTCCTAGGTGCAAAGATGCACCTACGAGCGGAAGAGGGGGTTCCTCGACCTCGCCGGCGAGATCGGTGTCTGTTTGAGGCTGGTGTAGGTGTGTGTTGGTGGCCCTCTCAACGCCCGGGTCGAGGAGAGCGGTGATCGTGTCGGGAGGATCAATCAACACGTGCCGCGGACGGCGGCGAATAGTTGATGATGTGTGCGCGGGGTCTGGCTCGTAATTGCCGGCGGCGACAATTAGAGGATTTAAATGCGACGCGGCTTTTTTAAAATAGCGTTCGGACGCTATTTTTAAGTGTTTACGAATTGAGAAGAGGCCAAGGTCGGTATGAAGATCTACGTTCCGTATGTACCACGGGGCACCTACGGCCCTACGGAGAAACCGGGACTGCACTACTTGCAGGCGGTTGATGTGTGTCTTCGCCGCGTGAGCGAAAACCACACTGGCATATGACATAATGGGGAGGATGCATGTTTTGTAAAGTGTCACCTTATTTCTAAGGGACATTTTACTCCGCTTGCAGATCAAATAGTGAAGGCGACCGAGCACAAAAGCTGCTCGGTTGCTCACCGTTCTAATGTGGTGACCGAAAGTAAGGGACTTGTCAAGAGTGACACCTAGATATTTGACGCGGTTTGCCCAAGGGATGCTTTGGTCGAACAGAGAGATGGTCCCTAGACTGAACCAGGGAGCTCGGGGACGCCGTGGGGTTCCCCTGGTAAAGAGCACAATGCGCCATTTCCGAAACCATTCGCCCAAAGAATCTACTGCGCGTTGGAGGGTGCGGGTGATAACGCCCCTATTTCTATGCGAGAAATAGAGAGCGGTGTCATCCGCGTATAGGGCGAGCTGAACTCTGTCCGAACGAGGGATGTCATTCGTGAACAGGCTATAGAGAAGGGGGGAGAGAACGGAGCCTTGAGGGACTCCTGCCCTAATGGGATGAGGGGCCGAGAGCGCCCCTTCAACGCGGTAGCGAAAGGTGCGGTTTAACAGAAAGTCTTGCAGGATGAGCACGAGACTGTCCGGCACACCCAAGAGGTACAGCTTGTAGATCAAGCCGTTGTGCCAGACCCTGTCAAACGCTTTCGCCACATCGAAGAAGAGGGCTCCCGTGCTGTGAGGACGCGGTCTATGAAACCCCTTGAGAATATGCTCCGTGAGGCGGTGCACCTGATGGACACAAGAGTGTTGGGCTCTAAAGCCAAACTGCTCATCTATGAGAATACCATGGGAAGTGACAAACTCTCTGAGTCTTGTATAGAGCAAGCGCTCGTAGAGTAACAACGAATCGAATCGATTGACAGCTTTATCATCAAATACGCATGAATAGTTTAAACGCTACGGAGGAATATACATACATAAATAGACTGCTAAAATCCTAACCCTTCCTTTTTCCGTTTCGCCGTAGTCTGGTAAAGTCAAGTCATGCACTTCTCTAACGACGGTAACCTAATTCTGTCAAATCAGTGGATTAGCCTTTCCTAAAATGGCTTCTCCTCTATTTTTGAGTCCCGATATTAATGAGTTTACCTTTTACCAAGGCTAAAGCTGGCAGAGCAATCGACCACATATTAGTTTGATGACAACTAAAATTTTCGATATTAATAGAAATTTATCTCAGTGAAAAACAATATTGGTTTCTGGCATAACAAACTCACTGGAATTCATTTTGAACGTAAATCAAATGTGATTTGCACAATCCGCAGACCCATTACGCAATTTATTGCAAACTTTTTTAAATCGCTTTATACGCAAAATGTTTTAAAAATAGCAATGTTCTCTTGGTGCCTCACGCTTACGGCGTTTTCGATGTAACGTTCAAGTTTTTCAAGTAACAATTTATGAGTTGACATAATCGACCATGGAGAAATCACCATAATTAGCAGAAAACTGATTTCACCATTGACGAATTAGCGGCAGTGCAATAAAGCCATTGTGCGGGGGACAATGGGTGTCGCGGTAGGAAGGTTTACGTCATTAGGGGGTCAGCGGACCGGGGCGGAAGTCGCGGACGTGGCGCGTGCCTTATGAGGGGATACCGGCTTGCGAATGCGGAAATCTGGGTAAGTAGTAAAGCGCCATACGAACACTAGGCACTTGAATAAATACTACAAATGCCCGTTTGTACTCACAGTAATACATCATCACATCTGTATCGATGTAATTTGGTCCCAATGTAACAGAGGGCAAGCCTATTGCCATTATACCATACTGGCCCAGTGCGAGTTAGTGAACTTCACACATCTTAATATAGGCGTGCAGATTTCCCCACGATGTTTTCCTTCATCGTTCAGCAAGTGGTAGGTAATAATTATTGAAAATTACATTAGCACATGAAAATCTCAGAGGTGCGGGCCCGGGATCGGAGCTTGCACCGCTTACGTTCAAGGCGGGCGTTCTACCAACTAGGCTACCACTGCTACACTGAGATAAGCCTTAATTTGATGCCTTGCAGTATATTAATATTTAAAAACAAGTAAAAACAGCACAAGTCAAAGTAAGTTATTGCTCTGAGTCTGTTAGTACCAGACATCGGCTGGAACAATGTAAAAAAAAACCGGCGAAGTGCGAGTCGGAATCGCACACGAAGGGTTCCATACCACTATCTATAAAAACAGCACAAAAATCACGTTTGTTGTATGGGAGCCCCCGTAAATATTTATTTTATTCTGTTTTTTAGTATTTGTTGTTATAGCGGCAACAGAAATACATCATCTGTGAAAATTTCAACACTAACTATCACGGTTCATAAGATAGATCTGGTGACAGAAGGACGGACGGACGGACGGACGGACAGCGAAGTCTTAGTAATAGGGTTCCGATTTTACCCTTTGGGTACGGAACCCTAAAAAAGAAAATTGGCCCATCTGATTAAACCATCACCAAACTTCCATGGGTGACCTTCAAATAACCAAAACGTGCGGCTCCCAGAGCAGGCTGTTAACTAGATTAAACAAACCTACTCCATACACGTAACTAACTTTAATTGCTCCCTAACATGCTATATATATGAATTTATCTATGTATCCTTGTCAGGCGAAATTGAGCCTTGGTGGGAGGCAATTCAAACCATTTTATATTGTGAATAAATATTTGAGATGGTTAATTAACAAGTAATATAAAATTTAATACAGTACATAACAGATTTTCTAGAACTTATCAAACAGTTTATTTAATAAAGTACACAAGTCGTTCTAAGAGAATGTGTATTTATTGACAAAAATATTAACGGTTTTTCTTGAAGTGACTCTCAGTGAAAATCGGTGATAATGAAATGACTATGATTTGAAGATATACTCAATAGACATTGGGTGTCATTTGAAGTAAGACTAGGTAGAAACTGGGTGCTGGGATGACGCGGTGCATGCCTTGGCGATACCGTGGCATCCCTCCATAGCGGCGGGTGGAACACCGTGGGTTTTTAATGGGTATACCGGCACTATGCCGGGGACTCCCAAATACCCCTTCCTCCTCCCCCGAGGCTGTAAGGGGATCCATAAAGGATTTTCCCACGAAAAAAAAAAGTAGAAACTGGGTGCAATTTGAAGTTACGCAGAAATGAATATGTATACACTCAGTAACTAGATAGACCTGCAAATCTAACTAATATCATCTAAGTACGTATCGATGGGGTTAGTTTATGAAAATATTTCTGTGAAATCTAAACCGAGAAGCGAGAGATAGTTTCGGTACTTATTTGCTTTCGTCCTACGACTGGAAAACTTAATTCACATTTAATTATTATTAATTTATTATAACACATTAGGCATGTATTAAGCGTATGACAGTGTTTTGCGGACAGTTCCGTGCGTGGACATGAAAGGCACGTGACCCAAATAATTCCAACAGTACCGGCTGGAATGTCAAAGTTGAGGTGTACAAAAATAAACCCAGTTTATTGTGGATACCCACGCTTTTGCGGTACGTAATCATCGATTATATGACACGTGTCTAATGGCGAAAATCTACAGTAGTTTTGCTATATAAGTTTACATTAGAAAGACCATCACGAATGATTTAACATCACTGCTAACCATAACGAGAGGCGAAAGGCTATTTGTCTTAAGCGACACTTTTGGACGATATTATATAGGTATATACCTAATGTAGGTACCTACATTAGGTATATACCTACATATTTGGAATCAGCTAATTTTTAGGGTTCCGTACCCAAAGGGTAAAACGGGAACCCTGAGACTTGGCTGTCCGTCCGTCCGTCTGTCACCAGGCTGTATCTCATGAGCCGTGATAGTTAGACATTTTCACAGATAATGTATTTCTGTTGCCGCTATAGCAACAAATACTAAACAACAGAATAAAATAAATATTTAAGGGGCTCCCATACAACAAACGTGATTTTTTTGCCGTTTTTGCAGACCATGGTACGGAACCCTTCGTGCGCGAGTCCGACTCGCACTTGGCCGGTTTTCAGCGACTAATAAGTATGCTTTCCTGTAAAGTTAAAAAAATTTTGCTTAGGTCTAAAATAACATTTCAACCCTCGATATTATTATGGGGCATTGTTTTTATTTTTTTCAAAAAAAATCTTCGGTGTTGATATAGAAGTTGCCAGTTTGACAAGCAGTTTTCAAATGATAAAATTATTTACAACCCCAAAGAACTCACAGTAATTACCTATAAATAATATGTTTATAACAATAAAGATAGTATATCTAATCGAATGTTTAACAGATAAATATTGCGGAAAATTTACAATCGCGCGCCGCTTTATAAATATTAATTGTCCGTGGAGAAGGACAGAATATTATTTTGTCAATGTTTTTTTTTAATATGGTGCAAATGCATTTTTGAAAAGGTAGTACTTTTTTACTTTTTTTACTCTTTTATGAGCAAATGAACTTGTTACAAAAAGAAAAAAATATATAAATTGGCACAGTAGACAAAGGAAGACAGAGCTACTACAGTGCACCGACACATAGTCAAAATATTTTGGTCCAACCGTAATAGGGAAGTGATCTTATTGCCATTATACCGGGCAAATACCCTCTCAATGGGAGAGAGATTCTGGCCATAGTCCACCACGCTTGCCCAGTACGGGTTCGTGAACTTCGCAGTTTTCTATAGACATGGGTGTTTTCGCTGTTTTTCTTCAGCGTAAAGCACTTAATTTTTGAAAATGATAATTGTAGTAACTAAACGTATTGACAGATAATGTTGATTTGAGTACTCTGTGGTCATTGAAAATGCATGGTTTGATTTGGTTGTGTTGGATAATGAAAAGCTCTGAATTAATTAATTTCGGTGGCGTTTTAATTAGAATAGTAATCCTAACAATAATGACATTAACAAAAGTTTTTTTATTGTTCTATTAGCGGATCAGACAAGGTTGTATGCAAATGAGTTCATTGGGAGGGTTTCGAGTCGGTAAACGTATGCACGGAGAGGGCACTCCTCGCAGACGAGGCGAGGGATGACTCAGTCACACTTTCACTTGTAATAGCGATCGATACTGCTGTTTCGATGGCTTTATAAATTTACAGGTTTTAAACTTGCGTCCACCGACCTGTCGGCATCAATTGGCTATACGAATACGAACTGTATTAACTCATACATCAAGCGCATTTTACAACGAAATGTCATCGATGACGCGAACGAATGTTGACTTTGAAAGTTCTATCTTCCTGTATATTTAATGAAAGTTAAGTGAAATTATGTTTGTAACTTTTTTTTATATGTTTTTCCAGATTAAAAGTAATGTATTTCCGTTCACAAGATGAGTGAACTCAAGTCACACGTCCCAAGCGCAAATATCCTAATTAAAGTCACATAAGTACCAATGTTATTTCTTCGAGTTTATTATAAAATTATCATATATAACGTAGCTCGATGAGAAACCGGTCGGTTTTTTGTATTGTTTTGCAATGTTTGGAAAAATTTCTAGACCCTGACCGTCGGCGAAGCACGTTTCATTAACTAGATTATGGTGATAATGTCGTATGTATTAATTTTGCATAATATCCAAACATTAGATAAACACGAACTTACTGTTTAAGACATATAAATATATTTTTCTTAATAATATGTGACACAAAACAGATAACGCTTAAAATAAAAGTTTCGTGATATTTTATTGTTATCTAATCGTCCTTTGAAGAACGAATGTTATCACACTATAGACTGAGTATATATAGAGTATTATAGATATAGTGTTTATTGGTCTCTCATTATAGATAGAGTATTTATTGGTCTCCCTCCATGTAAATGGCGATACTATGAGACAAATATCGGGTATCAATTCTGTTGGCACTACACTAAATAAAACCGCACCAAAATATCACCGTCTTTCTTACAGCTGTAATATATGAGCAATACTTCAATAATTTGTAGTGTCAAATCTAGATTAGTTGTAGTTTTGTGTCCACCAGTGGTGTCAGCACGCATATGAAGACAAGACCTCTGTCACGGATTGGCTCGGTCGCTCTCTGTTTTGTTTCACAATGTGTCTTTTTCTACAGTAGTTGTAGCATGAGCACCAAGACTAGACTTTATGTCACAGAATATGGTGATTATATATCTTTCTCTAGTATGAAATAAGACAGAGAGCGACCGAGCCAATCCGTGACAGAGGTCTTGTCATGACATTCGTGCTAACACCACTGAATAATACACTTCAAAGCCATTTTAAGCTTACTGTATGATACATACAGTAAGACCTTACAGCAAGCTCCCTCGCAGTAATGTATTTAATAATACTTTCAGTTTTCGACAGTGTACTCGTACTGAGTTCTGTCAAAAAATTACAGTAAATATTCTAACAATAATACTGTATAAACGGTGTTGGTTAGGACATTGGGACCTCTAATTAATTGATGTGAATGCAACGCATCAAAAATACTTCTACAGCCATTGTGGACAAACGAAATCTTTATTCTACTTTAGCGTGGTTCGTATTAAAACACAAATCATGAGTGCATGTGTGTTAGTGCATGCATAACATGCACTAACTAACCAACCAATGTTAATTGTGTACATTAACTAATATCCACATATTTAGTAACTGTTTAGATTACATTCGACAAAACAGCAACTACGACTAATCTAATAACAGGGTAGGTAGGACTAATTAAGACTCTCCATGCAGACGATACGATATGGCAATGAATGAATGATTAAAAACAAACAAAAATTAGTTATTACAAAACAAAACAGACAACAAAATTAGTGAAACATAAACAAAAACGAACAAAAATTAAAAAAAAAAAAACAAAACCTGCTTACAGTGATTCAAAAAAGTTCATCTGATCTATGGGGTTGGTACTGTGTTGGTGAAGGAGAAAAAAAAACATATATAAATTAGTAAGTACATTAAAAATAAATTGAAGAAATGGGGTTGTCCTGTTATTCACTGGGGATACTTTAGTGTTGCCACCGACACCTTGTAGTGCCCCCGAGAAGCGAAGCGATAAAAAAATCTAAGAAAACCAATAGCCTGAAGTATTATAGTGCAGTATCTAAGGCTGCCTACGGACGGGACGATTTGGCATCCAACCGGTAAGGCCAATCTATTTTGTTGAGTAGGGACGACCGAATCATCTCTCGATATAAGTGACATTCCCACCGATTGGAAGCGAAATCATGGTACTCTTATAGGCTGCCTTAGTTTGAGCATAAGTTTAAACAAAATGAGATTAGGCACATTACTGCAGATATAGCAAACTTAGGGGAAAATCCCATTCATTTACACTTAACAGTGTCTCACCTACTAATTTTGTTTTAATCTTATGATGTGTGGGGTCAATAAATAAAAACAAAAACCAAAATATCTCTTACCCAGCAATATATGGCTGTAAAATTACTGGCAATGTTAGGTAACAGTTACAATGTAAAATTCAATTTCAAAACTATTATAGATGTGCCAATATACTGCTGGTTGAGCGATCATATGCTGTATTTATCTCACCGAGGGCCGATTTTTCAATTGACAGATATGCCCAACTTAAAATGCGTTCAGTTTACAGTATTCGATGTTTATCTGGAGTTTGAAAAATCGACCCTAAGCCTAAAGTGTATTTTAACTGACGTGACGCTAAAAGACTGTTGCTAAAGATCATGTTTATTAAGGAAATAGGTATTTTGTAAGACACACGGGGGCGTTGCTATACCGTCCGTCAGCGTTGCAAAGGTTGTCTATAAATAGTGCCGATCACAACAGCGGTCGGTCTAATTAGTCATCTAATTAGCGAATAATAACTGCATCAAAACAATATCTTTAAATATCAATATCGGACAAACAAACAATGATCTTTGACAAAGCAAAAACAAATGTACTTTGTGCAGAACTAAATTAAAGTCCATTGTCATTTCAGTAATGACAGCTATCAAAAATGTTTGCACTGACCAAATTGTGTATGGTATAGGGAGATACAATGATACAGTAGCGTGTTACACACTACATGTTGCAAGTAGCGTTGCAAGTGACAGACCGAACGCGCACAGCTCACGAATATCAGCCCCCTAACCACCACTTGTCTTGCCGCAATGTTTTTAATATTACTTTCAGTTTTGAGACAGTTAACTTTGTAAACAATCTGTCAAAAATTGTCGGTATAAAAACAATAATGCTTTAAGAGGTGGTGGTAAGGCCCTGTTGCAGAGCTGGTTGCTGTAACACGTTACGTGTGTAGCGAGTTTCTCACCTGCGCGCAGCCCAAAAGAATCCAGCTGAGTCCACCGGCTCGAGTAGCCGGGGCGTGGATGAGCCGAACGCGAACGCGGGCCGGGGCGCCGAGCGCGCGGCCCGCTGCCGTTCGAGCCGTTCGCTTCTGTCGCGCTCTCGTTGCACCAACGCCTCGCGACGCGATATCGATGCCTCCCATATCGCACGTTTGCGTTCTTCTACCTGTAACATGAAATACCGCAACTGTAGCAAAAATAAATACAAATATTATACATACATTCAGACATATCTACTGCATAATACAGGGAATAAAACATATATTTTAGGTACATATACGGTAGACGATATGAAAATGCTTTGTTCAGGCAGACTGTACCTAATTATCATAGTTTCTGAGTTTCAGACCTTCCGAGTATTTGTCACAAGTGTCCGTATTTGACAGTGTTAACAACATTCACGAGCGGCGTCTAATATTCATCAAACAGAAATTGAATTATCGCAACATTTGAAAATTGGAGGCAAAGAAAGTTAATTTAAAAGGCATGTACGAATTTACATAGTTCTTGTATACCATTCTGTTGCATAGCCGATACTCGTGCAAACGGTAAGTATTATTACGGACTTCTGATACAGCCTGTATATATTTTGTAAGTCATTTATGCCCTTTAAAAAAAAAACTAGGAGAAGCCTCAGGGCGACGCCTAAATATGATTCAGTTGCAGTGTACCAAGTTTTTTCTATATCACATAAAATAATAATAATAATAAATAGCAGTGGTAGCCGAGTGGTCGAACGCACGCCTTGCAAATCAAAGTGTGCAGGTTCAAAACCCCGGCTCGCACCTCTGGGTTTCATGTGCGAATCTCATTTACATCCGAGATTACCACTTGCTATGAAACGGTGAAGGAAAACATTGTGAGGAAACCTGCACGTCTGAGGGAACTTGACTAGTTCTCGATAGATGTGTGAAGTCTGCCAACCCGCACCGGGCCAGCGTGGTGGACTATGGCCTGAATCCCCCTCGCATTGAGGGGAGGCCCGTGCCCAGCAGTGGGACATTAAAAAGGGCTGTAGTTATTTTAATAATAAACTGCAAAAACAGGTCGTCCCAAATGGGAACATTGGTATTTAATGGGTTAATATTTAGGTATCACGTAAGATAAGGCGTCTCTCAGTGTTCCTGAAAACAGGCAGCAATATGATATTCTGCACGTCGATCAATAGTCGCGTCGCGCACACACTTGTCGCGTGAATCATCCTTCATACGCACTAGATCCTGATTGGCCTGGTTACGAGTCACCCAATAAAGACTGGGTCAAGCCGAACGTGAGCCGATTTAATGCGGCCTATTACTGTGAGGAGTACTGTAAGAACTAGACTCATAAATCACACATCTTTAAAACTACAGTCCTTACAGACTTTAAATTTGGAAGTCTCTGGGCGACATGTAAAGGATTTCTCTCTGCGCGTACGCAGTCGCGGCGTACTGTGAAAGTGTTTTCATAATATACAGATATCATTGCCGAAAATTACGCGCTACTTAGCTTAAGAGGACTCCAAACTTTTAATTATTTTAATCATACAAAGGAAGAATCATATAATTCACCAGTTAAGTGTTTGTTATACGGCTTTCTAAATATGGAGAGTATTTTGACATTACCAGATATTTAGATTAAGGATTTTTTACGCATATAAACCAAAACTGGTGACTTATGAGTCATCATTAAACAAAAACAATAATAATATAAGACTCTACCACCCATATGTATTTATTTATATATATATTTATTTATTCTACCACCCATTCGGAATGCATTTTTATGGAGAAGAATGGGCAAGAAACTCCATGGTTACTCTTTCCTAAAACGATTAATATGGTTTGGTTTTGAAATTTAATTAATTGTAAATCGTTATAATGGATCCTTAAAACTTAAGAGTGTTAAGTAAATATCAAACATTGTTTTCAAAGCTTAGAAAGTGCTGGACAAGGAAGCGGTTCACAGGTAAGCTGATATCTCCGTTCGGCTTGATCGGTCTCAACCGTTGGTCGGACAGCCGCTTGCCGGAGACATGCGTCCCAGGGATAAACATTACGTATTATAAGTGCACTAACATCATTCACAAGCATTCACCTAGGTACGATATTCTAAGCTTTGAAGCTCCTGTTACTGAGAGATTCCCGCTGAGAGAGATTAAGACAGTTGATTATGTGAGGCGGAAGCAAGCATAATAATAAGCAACCTCAAAATTGATTTCATTTTAAGCTCGTTTAAAATAGGCTGTTATCTTTTCAAAGCAATAATAGCGAGACTCATTTAAGTGCTTTAGAGGCTAGCGAAGGATGTAATACTGTGTAAACAAGTCTTAGTACGGGTTATAAGGTAAAGACTGAAGAGATTAGGAAGCTGGAACAACAGGAAATATGCATCACCGCCCGCTCGCCTGAGTTGGCACGAAATGAGCCTTGTACAAACCAAGTTTCATAGTAACGCGCTTTTTTCCCAAGAACAGCCGCAAGAATAGCCGCAAGAGTAGCAATTTTAACTTAGTTTCGTTCAAATAAGACTTTTAAAAGATACCGATTAGAGATAGATGATGTATGTAAATACATCATCATCATCACGCCTGTATTCCCCGAAGGGGTAGGCAGAGGTGCACTGCAGTGCGCCCACACTTCGCCGATGTATTTTGGTCCCAATGTAATAGGGGGCGAGCCTATTGCCATTATACCGGGCACACAGGTTTCCTCACGATGTTTTCCGTCACCGTTTCTTAGCAAGTGATAATCTCAGATGAAAATGAGATTCGCACATGGAACCCAGAGGTGCGAGCCGGGGATAGAACCTGCGCACTTTGATTGCAAAGCGTGCGTTCGACCACTCGGCTACCACTGCTATTATGCTATGATGTATGTAAACTGTTAAAAATAACGGAATTAAGAATCACAAAAGCAATAAGAAGCAATTCCAAGTTTCTTCGAATCTAGGCTGTAGCGAAGACTTATGTTTTCAAGTTTTCATTTCAAGTTGGTTAGGCCACAGTGTTGTTATGTATTTTAAGTACATATTTGGATTTGCAACGAATACTCCGAAAACATTCAAAAACCGTTCCGAGGTTCTAACACGAAATAAGGGAAATGCTAAACAATGTTTTCAAGTCTGTAGTTCCGTCTTGGAATGTAATCATCGCAGACAACGTCTGGTAGGAAGCAAACAGTTTTGCTTTAGCGTTCGTTTCGTTTTAATTAGTTTCTCCGCTCGCAAGGTCATTGTCAAACACATGGGAAGCGTCAGGTTATTTTCGCACGCCAACCCAATTTGCCAACTGTGTCAGTGTCATGTTTTCCCCTTCGAAATTGACGTGGTGTCTCACATTTTTTTTCTAAGACTCACAGCAGACAGTAGTGGAATACGTCTACTAAAGATCTGCGTGAATGAATTGCGATATTAAGAGGGTGACGTTGACGATGATTTTGTAGAAAATGATGCGTAGAAGTTTGCTGGCTGCGTGTGGTATGACGTCTATACCGGGCAAGAACACAGGACGATTTTGCGTGATATTTCTTGGAAACGTAGTGCGACTTGGGAGGTGACATTGTATCATTTGCAATATATTTACTGTAGTGAAAATACAACAAAGTGAAGAAATAAATCAGGTCAGGAACGTTTCTCAATATACGATACGGCGTATTGTGACCAGAAATCAAGCCGTGCGACTGGTATATGGAATACAGGAAGTTCACCTTTCATTTGAGGTTGTGTTAAGAAATCTTTAGATATAAACATGATGCGCAAGTGTGATATTTTTGGGTTTATTAATGTATTCGATGTATGAAAAAATAAATTAATCACTAAACTATTTAGACGATGTTAACAGAAAAAAAAAACCTATAATAGTCTTTCAAGCCCCGGTTAAACCGTTGTTACGTGAACTTTACGCTATAGTAATTGCATACAAAACAGTTAAAAATATTGAGTAAAATCAATTTTGAATTATAACTTAATATAATACTGGGTCCATAGCAATTTATCAATGATCGATTCAGAAACACTGGTGGAAATTTTACATAACAACGCAAGCAAGATGTCAATAGGAATAGGTATTAGTTACGGCGCGGCATGTTTACAAGGCATAGACGTATTGTACAGTATATGAATACCGACCGACGCCCACGTTAGGTGAACGACTGCAAACGATCAAGTGGCTGAGGCTAGATGGAGTCAAGCACACTAGAGTAGAAGCGTTTGGTTTTGTCTTTAGATGTGTACCTTTGTACACTGCACTACGCCGATGTATTTTGGTCTCAATGTAATGGGGGGCGAACCTTATACTGGGCACATTCTCCCACAATACGAGAGATTCTTGGGGTGTAGTCCACCACGCCTGCCCAGTGCGATTTGATGAACTTCACATGCCTTTAAATAGACGGGCAGGTTTCCTCACTATGTTTGCCTTTAACAAGTTGTACGTTTTCACATCTGAGATAGCTATAAAGTTATACGCAATATTTCTTTTTCAAAGCTTTCTTCAGGATCCTTGAAATACTTTTTTCTTTTATCTCGTGCTAAATTAATCTTATCTGTTTGCGTTGGATCAATGCAAATAGGATGTTTTGCGTGCGAACAATTTGCTGCATCGGCGGATGCATGCAAAGTGACTTTTACGATCAATTCCTCAGATAAAATTTTCACATAATGTAGAAAATTTAATATTATATTTTTACATTATGTAGAAAATTAAAATTAAATAATAGGATTTCATTTCTGTATACTTGTGTGGTATCATTATATTTTAATACGTGAAGCAAAAACTCTGTGCCCCGTAAATTTGGCACAGTTTAAATTAGGAGGAGTGCAGGAAGCCAATGTTTTTATATAATATGCATTAGAAATACGTTAAATTAATAATAGAAGTCATCATACACACCACCATTCGTTTGATACACACACACTTGACATGTACGACATATAACATTTGAATATGTATAACTCTTTTGTTTATGGTTAAAATCTGTGGAGGTAGTCTTTGACAATACAACCTTAATAAATTTCAAAGATTATAGTCAAATTTCGACCAATGGGCGACTACTGGTTAGTGTTATTAGCCTCAGAGAAAGGGATATTAACTCTTCGTCTTGGACCAGTTAGAGCTATTGTCATCTAACGTAAGTTCTAAAGTTTATAACGAGATCTAGGTCACAGTCCACCACACTGGCCCAGTGTGGTAGGCCTTGGCAGATTGACAGACTTTTCACACAGTTGTAATCCACTAATGGCCGAAACGAATATTGCGATAGTTCGCCAACTGATAGTACAAGTTAGAAGTGGCTATGGATAACCAAAATGTCAATTATTATCTAAACAATATTGGGACGATTTCTCTGTCAGTACTATCCTTGGTAAAAGGTAAATTCTCACGAATGTGGAACACAGAAATAGAGAAGATAGGCAATTTTATACTTAGTAAGGCAAATTGACAGACTAGACAGCATGTAGGGTTTAGTTTGAAATCAATTGCTTCCTCTGTCACCATTTCTTAAAGCTTCACTATAGTTTTGAAGTCATTGACGTGCGAAGGAGTAAGCCCCGATATATATCTGTCGTCGGGGCAACATAAATCCCGTTGAAAAGTTTGCTTCGATACGAGCATACAACAGATATATTGATATGGCTTTACGATGCTTTATAACCATATTGTATTGGGGTACTCAATCGGAAAGCCGGGTAGGGTTAAGGCGTATTATTTTGGCGATAACAACGTCCGCAAAATTATTTATGTTACCGCAATGTGATGATTTATGATAACACAGTAAGTATGACTACAACGACCCAGGATCGAGCTACCTGGTGACGCATGATACCTCCGTATCATCGGCCCTCCGGCCGACCCCAAATAAAATGGGAACCCTTGAAAAAGACAGTAAGTATTGCCAATGAGGATTTTAATTTTTGTGCCGAATACTGCTTTCTATGTACCTAATGATATAATTTAAAGGAATTTCAGTCACTTAAAATGCCTCTATTTGCAATAGTGATGCGCCCACGCAGGCGACTATATGTGTGTCATCGGTATGCGAGTACTCCTGCTTGAATCTTCTGAAGGAAGTGACTGTTATTTATAGATCTTAAGTGAGTTGTTTAGTCTACAAATGCAGTTTTTTTGAAGTTTATAGATTGGATAGGTATAGACGCCAGATTTCCAAAGTATCCTTACCTCGTTTACTTCTTCAATTTTCATCATTCTCTCTACATATGTGTCGGCTTCACAGACACTACACTCTTTCATACACAACACGACCGATACAAAAACATGTCCTATTCAAACGTCGTCATTACATTGTATTCTTGATAGATTGTAAACTGGTGCGACAAACACGTCATCGTACAGCAAAATAAATTCCCGCAATGCAAGACGCGCGGCTCGCCACTAACACGCGCTGGTGTAACCACAATGCCTACTCCTGAAGGAAGTGACTGCCCGTTATTTCTGTCGCGACTCCTTCGAGTTAATTTTAAATTATTTTTGATCTGCCTCCACAGCGTTGTTTCTGTGAGCAACGGAACGGTTAAGTAGAAGGAAATTGGTGGGAGTATTTTCGTTTCACGTTTTTAATGAAACGTTATGGAGTGCAACGTGTGGGGTCTTCGGGATTATAATGGGTTACAGATTTTTATTGTCGGGCTATTTTTAAGTATTACTTTTACAGCGCCAAGTGTGTCTTCAAACCCTTTTTGCTTTAAACTCATGTGACATGTGTCATGTCATAGTGTCTTGTTCAGCACATGTATCTGGACAAACTTATTATGAGCATTACATCAATAATGTATGAGTATACAGGGTGTTTCAGAAGTCCGAAATAATACTTGGACGTTTGCATCAGTATTAGGTATACAACTGAATAGTATAAAAATTTGATTGAAATTCGACCATGTTTTTCCAACTTTTTTTTCGCCGCCGATTTCTAAAATTTGTAATATCTTGAGTTCTATGTTAAATTTTCATGTTCTGTTTTGTGAATATTGGTAGTCGCCCCTCATAAGTGTAGTCTACACTGCTGAATAGGTTTATGGATGTACCCAAAGGCCAGAACACGATACCTGTGACAAATATTCGAAGGTCTATAACTCAGAAACTATGATAGTTAGATATAAACTTTCTTCACTAAGAATCCACATATGAGCTACCGTATATGTACCCAGACTATTATTTCGGACTTCTGATACACCCTGTATATGTATTTTAATTCGTGATTTTCATAAATGTTAACTTGGAATTCTGTTAAAATACTCGTACCGGTTCAGTTCAATCCAATTTCACATGGATCATTACTCAATGTAATGGATAGGAAAACATAAACAAGCACTCTCAAAATTTATTATATACTACAAACGGTACGCGGCCGTAATTTGGAAATTAGGGTAAAACCATTTTTACAAGACACGTCATCAGAATACATTGGAGTGGAATAGCTTACAAATGTCGAAATAAAAGAGTTAGCCCGACATGTGTATAATGTATTAGGAATAAATACAAACATTATTAATTTATGTCCAGTTTCTATATTCATTAGTTTCGCTAACGGAATGTAACATTTTCAACGAGCATTAGTCAAAACTTTTCCTATAAAAATGTTTCATAAGTCACACCCAATAACTGGGCAGTTAATGCACTGCAAGAGAGAAGGTACTGAGGAGGCCCTTATTTTAATATTACTTTCAGTCTTTGTACACTTAGCTTAGTACAAAATTTGTCAAAAATGCCAGCTCATATCGAAACAATATTACCTACTATTAGGTTACCCTGTGGTAAGAACATCGACTTGTTTTTCAAGCAGCTAGTCTCTGCTTGAAAAATAAGTTGATGCTCTTACCGATAACAATTCGTTTTAATCGGAACCAAATGTTGCATGCGCTAAAGATCCAATCACGACAACAAAATCGAATAAACGTCATAGTAGATTCATTATGCAATCCATATAGTCGACATCCTACCTAATCCTTCATATTTCTTCCAAAAAAAACATAAATAGAACAATAAAATCGGCGCGTACATCTGCGCGCACGCACGCCGCCAGTTTCACGGCGCGTGACCTCACAAATGTACAATAGACGAACGTTATGTAACCAGTGACCTGGTCACCTGATGTGTTATTGTGTTCGAGCTGATAAATGATATTGAAGAGATGAGCACCACGATAAATTACAATGGTAGAATACCAAAACTAGTCAAAAATATCACAATGCGTGTTTTACTTGCAACACAACAATAATATGCATAATCTAAAATCCTTGACGCGTACTTCTGATATAGACTTGAACCGCGCGAGACAATTTTCATGCCAATACCAAAACGAACTGTATTAACTCATAGAATAAGCATATTTTCAACAAACTGTAACTATTGTGGCGCGCGAATTTTTATCGTACGGTCGCCTGGTTTTTGTGACAGCTTTTTTATGTATATATTAGCACAGGGTAACACAGGCAAGTGATAATTCTCGCCCTGGAATACTCAGGCCATTAATTAAAAGCAGATAAAATACTTTATTGTTTAATCCGAAAAAACTATAAGTTGCAAAAGTTTGCACAGCCAGGCCAGGAAAGAAGAACTTGAAGCGAATAACAAGTGTCTTTCAAGTGTCACAACATAATTATACTATGTAATAATCAAAGGATACAAATTTAAGTTTAATACAAGATAAAACCACTACATAACATGGCAATCCCAAAGCTAATACTAATTAATGCCATAGCATAGACGAATAATTGCAAATATTGAACATAATGCTACCACCTGTAAAAGTGTTCGTTTATTTAGATGTAGAAAGAAGCGCCGATCTACAGACACGGTCGATAAACATTGCGATATGAATGTCTGATAATGAAACGCCATTGTTTGTTATTTACATAACAAGAGTATTCAAAATAAAACTAAACAAAAGACTCTGTAGTCTGTCATCGTCTGACATTCCAATTTCGGAGGCCACCACCTCTTATAGTTTTATCGTTTTAATATTTACTGCCATTTTGACTGACTTTGTAACCAGTTAACTGTTAAAAACATTACTGCAAGAGGAGTGATAGTAGGGGAGAAGGTGTGTCTATGTGAATAAGCAAGCATCCTTACATCAAAATCTGTGGGCTTTTAATATACAATTATATAATGTACGCAATGTTATATGACTTAGAATTAGGCAAACATTTCCTGTAATTATAATCGGTAAAACTGCAGCGATAATACTGACAAAATTGGCATCGAATTGACTCGTTAATCGTATTTGATAATGACTTGTACTTGAGTTTTATGGCACTTAATTATTGGACAAGGACGATTTGATAAATGCAGTTGACGTTACTTTTCTAGACCAAAATACTTGAAGAACAAATGTTGCACAGATTAATGATTTTAAATCTTGCTTAGATTTAATTAAAGTTAAAAGCGAATCGCAATAGGTGTCAGCTAATGACCAATCTGTTGTCATTCAAGTTAGTATAATAATTGGTATGCCAGAATGTGGGAACGTTTTATGTGAGCATGACATCATCAAGCAAGGACGTTCGTTATGTAAGCCTGACGTAGGCGATGTAGAAATGTAAAGTCAACATGATGCACGAGATTTTCACGGAATTTTAAGAAACATGCATTAGAAAATTGTGAAAGATGACGTTAGTAGCACGTATAAAACGAGTGATGATAAAATGAAATGTTCATATTGGGTAATTCAATTGCGAATTTAACACTAGAATTTAAACGCTGCGTATAGAAATGTGCCAATAAATAACAAGGTTAAGATAATGCTAATCAGAACGATACGGGCAATAAATACACTGCAAATTGACCTAAATAAACTAGAAACTCCAAATAAGAGACGGAGTTAATTAAAGTTGCGGATAGGAGCATAAGCATGGTACCTTAAGGGAAAAGCTGCTTTCTAGAGTGCAATAATAACGTATTAGATGATAAAACATAATAGGTAATTGGTTTGAAAGATTGCTTGCAAATTAGCACCTCGAGAATGATGATATTGCAGCGATTTCCAATATGCCCATATTTTAGTGTTAAATACTTAGAAATGAGGAATAGGTCTCGAGAAGTTTAACTACTGAATTATGCGATATGTAAATCTCGTAAACGGGTGTACAAGGTTGAGTAGAGAAAATTTACACACCTATTCAAACATGTTTGTTTGTCTAGCTAGCTGCATATATACGCAATTCTGTGTCGCAAATCCCTAAGTACCTTCATACATAGTATTCATAGATTGTGGTCCAGATACACCCTAAACAAAAGTTTATTAACGCAGTCAGAACCGCCTCACTGGAAATAATACAAAATGTAGACACATAAAAGAACGTTTATTTGGTGCATGACGAAATAACCGTAACAATAGATACGGTGGTGGAATAAAATAGACGACTGAATTTTAATTTAAAACAAATTGTGCCGAAACTCAACTGAAAGACGATGATAGTATTAAATAAAAACTCATTGCTATCTCCAAACACTGATGCTACATATCTTGCACAAACCAAATTACCTACATTTCAAAATTCACCTGCCTTATTAATTTTCCTTGGTGATAGATCTTAAAAAGAAGAAGTAATGTTATATTTTATAACCTCCACTCTTATAAATGCCTTCAGCTGTTTTCTGCGTACCACAAACGTCATTATTGGATGCTATGGCTCAATATCCCAACTAACTTACGTTCCCAGCATTCCACTTTACATGGAATCCTGACTTACGCAAAGCCGTTACGTGACATTTCTCGAGATGAATGACTTAAGTAGTTTTGGACCCCTCTACTATACAACTTCAAAGCCAGCTATTACACAAAATAGTGTAAAATCTTCAATAAATTACTCAAGATATAAAAGATTGGTTTCTTTATAAGAATTAATTACAAATTCAGTGACATCTTAATCATTATGCATAACGTGTTTATTCATGATGGAATGTCCATTAACTATGTTCCGTGAATAATATCATACGTCAGGTATTCGATCCTTGAACTTGGTTCGGTAAATAACCAAACTGTTTAAGAATAGCATACCGGAAAACTATTCAGTGGCATTACAATAAGCATTAAATATAAAAAAAATGTCAGAAGGTATGAAAAAGCAACGTGTGACTCAAAACAGAAATATTAAAAGAGTTTAAAAGGGTTCAACACGAACAAAAACGTAATGAGAAAAACTTTAATAGCGGTTTGCATATGTCGCATCTTTAAAAGTATAGAGACCCATTTTGAAATTTTAGGATTTCGACTATAAATCTCAAAGGGTTAGCCATTTTTCAACAACATTATTTTTGAGTTAGTCTCTATACTTTATGATGCGTTGTGTCCTTTGTGGGAATCTGACGCGTGTATTACGTATTGCACGTTGAGTGACTCTGAGCCGTCTTATGAGTCCCATTGTGAGCGACCACGTCTCAGGCGTAACTTAGGCTACTTTAATTTTAGAAAAAGCATTAGGGTTCCGCGGAAAAAACATAATACTCATATTTCCGGATAATCTCCCTAAAGTCCACGCGGATAAGTAAATTAATTAATTTCATGATTCATCCGCCATTTTATCACGCATTTTTATTTATAGTGTATATTCATTGAATTTGTCCTTACTATTAATTCCTTGACATTGGCGAAATACACGCTCTAGTAGCAGGTGAAGCCATTCCTCATCGTATTACATTACATTTCATCATTTCACTCATTTCGTAAAAAAGAAGGTAAATTAATATTCATTTTATCAATTTCATCATCTTCATCGTATGATCCCAAACTGATCTTATACAAATCTTATACATATTATGGGTAGGATAGAATACAATGGACTTAGGGCGATCCCAGTTACACTCAAACCAGGGCAAACTACGGAAAAGTCATTTTGCCGATCACGGGAATCCCACTCGTAACCACCTGGTTCAGTGAGCCGAGTTTTTAGGATTCCGTACCCAAAGGGTAAAACAGGAACACTATTACTAAGCCTTCCGTCCATCCGTCCGTCTGTCACCAGGCTGTATCTCATGAACCGTGATAGTTAGACAGTTGAAATATTCACAGATGATGTATTTCTGTTGCCCCTATATTTTTGTTACCAATCCGTATTAAACAAAAATGAATGAAACATGAATGATGAACACCTGAATGAAAACTCCTTAAAAAGCCCCACACTAACTATAGTTAGATCATCCACGTAAACAAAATACATCATATCATACATCATCACGCCTGTATTTCCCGAAGGGGTAGGCAGAGGTGCACTGTAGTGCGCCCACACTTCGCCGATGTATTTTGGTCCCAATGTAATAGAGGGCGAGCCTATTGCCATTATACCGGGCACATTCCCCCTCAATACGAGGGAGATTTGGGCCATAGTCCACCACGCTGGCCCAGTGCGGGTTGGTGAACTTCACACGCCTTTCTATAGACGTGCAGGTTTCCTCACGATGTTTTCCTTCACCGTTCACGTAAACAAAAATGATCATAATAAATATAAAAATGTTTATAAAATGAAAACTGCTTGGCCAAACTATGTTAAATTTTTATGGGACCAAATGGCATCTATTCCGCACCAAACTCCCCCCTTACATAACATCATAACGTCCCCTTTTACATAACATAAAATGATCGATACAAATTCGTTGGGCAACACCCGATACGGCTTCGACATCATCATTTCGTTTTCTCGGTAGCGTTAATTTCTAATTTTCACCGTCACACAGTCAGTACGTTACGGCAAACTATTATTTTAACCGACCGGGGGAAAGTGGAGTTACTCCCTGCACTCACTGAGGCGAGCGAAATAACTTCAATGTATTTTTAAATGGACCTTGTGCGTTTAAACATACTCATAGAGATTGAATTTCTGTGGTAAAAGGCACGCGGTCACGCATGAAAATCCACTCGCGACATTGATGACTTTTCGTTGAAAATTGCTGTTTTTGTATGCGCTTATACAATTGCTATAAAAAAAGAAATTATAAGCCAACTCAGAGTTTCTTGCCGGATCTTCGCAGTCAAGATTGCGTTCTGATTCGGTAGTAGCATAAATATAAGGAAAATAATGTAACTTGACTCACTTACGAGGAGGGCTATACGAAATTAATGATTTGACTGAGTCTGTTCACGTATTGGCGAAAAGATAATCGGAAAAGCGTGGGATTAACGCAACTGTAGGTGAAGGGCGTTGTTAGCGAACGACTGGGCCGACGCACTAGCGAACATACGATGGGTTCAATTACCGGTTGAGTCGTTTAGGTATCATTAATGTTTAAAAGTACGCGTGTTTTAAGGAATTTTCACTTGTTCAACACATTCATTTTAATGTCGCACTATGTATACTAGCAGAACGTCATCTAACATTTTTCGTTTGGGGTTTAATGTCGTACTATCATAGACTCGTCTATTTACAAATAGATGACAGTAATCTGGGCGTAGCCTGCTCGGTTCACGCAACGGGTGGTTGCGGTTATACAGGATGTATCAGAAGTCCGAAATAATACTTTGGGTGCATATACGGGAGCTCATATGTGGATGCTTAGGGTAGACAGTTTATAACTAAGTATCACAGTTACTGAGTAACAGACCTTTCGAGTGTTTATCACAGGTATCATGTTCTGGCCTTTGAGTACCCATAACCCTATTCAGCAGTGTAAACTACAGAAATG
This sequence comes from Ptilodon capucinus, assembly GCA_914767695.1. Classification (NCBI taxonomy): domain Eukaryota; kingdom Metazoa; phylum Arthropoda; class Insecta; order Lepidoptera; family Notodontidae; genus Ptilodon; species Ptilodon capucinus. The sequence goes on from OU611828.1 coordinate 1,514,591, forward strand.
TGTGTGCAGTGTTTACGACAGAAATTTTATTTATATGCATATAAGCAAATATTTCGTTTCGGTACACGAGCTTTGACACCCGAGGGTTGAGGTCGTCGTTCGCGGTGGCTTTAACGAAGGAAGAGTTCTTATATCTAAAAATCCGTTGCACGCAAAATCCTCACCTGTACCCTTCTTTCGTCGTCTTTAGCGCGCTGTTCGGCTTGCCTTTTCCGTCGGTCCTCATCCCTTTTCTCGCGTTGCGCTTGCGCAGCAGCCGCGTGCGCGCGCAACTCGTCTAGACGCTTCCTCTGTTCCGCTTCGCGCCTCTCGCGCGCTAATCTCGCTCGGTCTAAGGCTTCTGCCTGCGCTGTTGGGAAATTATTATTGGGTTACTTTTCTGGAGATGTCAACAGGGCTCTTATTTATGATGCCCTATGCTAATTCCAAAAAAAACTGTCAACATGAATATCATTGAAATTAAACAATTTTACGGATTTTATCGCGTTTATTTACTATTTTATTTTCCCGACGTTTCGGCTGCTTTACAGCAACCATGGTCACGGGGGGACTGAGGTGTTAGACGTCCTGATGTCATAGTTAATAACTGGGTACCCTCATATTTAGTTGTTGTTTGCGGTCCGATCCACGCAGAAAGTGCTTACGGTGTCCTGAGGTCTTGCAATGGTACACTTGGTTTTGGATTTAATCATATTAATTACTGGATCCCAAGTGGTAGCACCCAGCCATCTTCCCTATTGAAATTAGGATGTTTTTTTAATTTCAATGGCCTCACGTATCATCTTTTGCGAGTCGGTGTTCTTTTGCGAGGATATGAATGATATGATATTCCCGAAACGTCGGGAAAATAAAATAGTAAATAAACGCGATAAAATCCGTAAAATAGTTTAATTTCAATGTATAGTATTCGCGTAAATATAAGAAAACAATATATGAATATCATTGGTTATCTGTTGATAAGAAAAAAAGTCCTATAACATTTTTAGGAGTAGCAGACCACTAAAAGGACCATAGAACATTTTCAGGATCTCTGTAAGGGAATAAGACTTAAAGCAATTAATTTTTAGATTGAAGCATACATTGATGTTTTGGTTTGTTCTTCCAGTTTATAGTCCATTAAATCTCAGTATTTACAACAGAAAGTTATTTTCCACCAATATGCTCATCTGGGATTTCAAGAAGGAGATCTGGGGATTGCTCTCCATCGTGCGGATGTCGTAAAACATAAGAGGAAATTACGACAACACATTATTTCATGCAGCCCCGTCATCATTTATACATAAATAGGATAGAAATTTACTTCCGACTAGACTTATTTGGCCGTTGGTCTAACACAAGTAATATTTATTGCATCATCTGCAGTTCTATTTTTTTTTATTATACTTTTTACGACACAGGGAATCCTAGTGTGGGGACTAGGTAGTCCACATTGTAAACACCATTATCATTCAATAATAAATATATTTCATTTCATATTTTATTTAAGGTAGGAAAATTGTTAGACCTTATTTAGTTATAGCTAAACCGTTATAATATAAAATATAAATATATGATAAAATTCAACATATTCAGACAGTTCCAGTGAATCTGGAAGATCTTTCTAGATACGATTTGACTGATTTCAATAACACAGCGATTAATTGGTAGAACAGAAGCATTATCTTAATAATAAACAAGGCCTATTTTCTCTCATTACTTGTCATTCAGAGCACAAAACAATGGCACCACTTAATTTCCAACAAGTGGCGAGCCAGGTCCCTTTCTCCAATGCAAGTGAACTGCACTGAAGACACGATTCGCTGCAGTCCATTTCACAAGATTGGATTTATTGTCCGTTTAGTCCAAATGTGTTTATTGATGCTCGACATGAGATGATGTGAAAGTTGATCGTTAGTAGTTTCGTTTGAAATACAGTTCACGCTTTGAAGATTAATGTGAATATTACTAAAGAGTTACAAATGTTTTGTAATTTTACTTTAAATAATGCTCATCGTAGAAAACGGAAAAGTGGACGGAGAAAATGGAAGCATTTTAAAAATTCAGTGTGTACGTCATAGGATGCAATCGTAAAGTTTTGATAAATTAATAGGTAGTCTAGTATCAATTGATATTGCCTACTAATTACTAAAATATACAAGTCTAATATGATAATTTGGTGGTACAAGTACTATGTTCTACTTCAACAATCATGAGGATTTAAAGTGTAATTATTCAGTACATATTTACAACCCAACCTATCGATGCGATGAGTGACAAAGTAGAATTTTATTCGATACTTTCGGAAAAACCATGGAGTTTCTTGCCCATTCTTCTCCATAGGAATTGCATTCCGAATGGGTGGTAGAGATACTAATAATACTATTTATTTTTTACTGACGATTCATGTGTTGGTTGGTTGGCCTGTGTTGGTTTACATGAATAAAAAAATTCTGATTCTGATTCTGATTCGAAGTAGGTATTTTAACGTTCAATTTAAAAGCCCTTGATACGAGTTTATTGTTTCAATAATCTTTACAGAGTTACGCTCAATACATTCAATTATCTTTAACCTTGCAAAGATATAAGATATAGCACGTGCATGTTATTATTTTATTCTCAGATAAGTCTGAAATGGATTACCAAACAAACGGACACGAGTCAAAACAATGCATTATTGTTTTCGGTGTCTCTTGATCTTGAAAATTGAACAAGAGTCAAATATACTTTACTTACATCTAATGAGAGAAAGGTCAACACATCCGAAAATGCTATTTGACTTAATTGTATCAAGGAAATAAGCAGATTTACAGGTAGAAACAGCTTAACTTATTTATGAAAAGCTTGCATAAAACTAGGACAGGCAGATCGTATAAACGACAAGAAAAGTCTAACAAAATTGGGTTAAACGCAATTCATTTTCAAGTTATTCGGGCGCAAAACGCTAGAAAACGCTAAAATATTACCACTTGCAGACTTATATCGTCCGCTGAACATTTCAGATTATTCTCCTATTCCGTGTAAACGAGCTTTACGCAATAACAGTATTTTATTTCCTGAGATGGTTCTTCCTACTCTTAAATTGGAACAGTATATCTATGCACGAAAAACTAAATGTGATGTCTACAACTCAAATAGTGGTAATACGACACGTTTCCATGTTAATTATTAAATTATTGGTAACCCTACTACATCATCTAACACCAAAGACCCTTGGTGACCCAATTCAATGAGTACAACCACGCGGAGACGTCACGCGAACTTATGTAAAGGTAATCAATAACCCGGTGAATGTATGAATGTTCATATACGATTCAACGCACAGATCAATAGGTGTAGTTAGTAAATATTGCACCGTCATTGGAAAGGAATGCAACGCTCTGGCCACTCGCAGGTTGGTATGTCTCAGACGGAATCCGGCCAGTGTAGATTGCTAGGCATTTGAGGCACAGCATTGTAACATAACTAACACCGAGACGACTGTACATAAATATGCACCGATTCTGAGTGATTCACTTTGCGAATACTTGTATTTTTAGGTGTTATTGTAATATAAACTTTGACGATGTTACTAAGAACGCAATCTTGGAGGAAATAGAGGAAACGTATCGTAAAAATATGCAATAGTATGAGGCGTAAGAGCCATAGAAGACCGAGAGGAAGGTCTTCCGGTCAAACCACATAATGTGAAGCAATCCATACGGCTATATGCAGGTGGTGGAGCTCAAAAGTGTTCCTATAACACGATAAAAGACCGTAACGCTCTTCACCTAATGGGGGGAGAAAACTTACTTATTTTAAATAAATCTGTGTACTTATAAAGATTGAATTTCCGCTGTAAAAGGCACGCGACTACGCGTCCAAATTCACTCGCGTTATCGATGACGTTTCTTTCAAAAATTATCTCTGTCTATGAGTTAATACAGTCCGTTTTGGTATTGGCAATAAATTGGGCGGGCGCGTTTTGACACGTAGGGCTTAATGATAAAGCAACGAGTGTATGAATATAGCGAGAACACACCAAGGTTTCTCTAGACCACTAAATTCGATCTACTTTTACTGTCTAACAATATAATGGTGAGTTTTTGCCTTCACCGCTGTGGTAATGTCTAGATCTGCAACGATAAAAAAAGGTGCAAAAATGCTTCAACACCGACCTAATTGGTTATTTGATGTAGTTCAGTCAGATATTACTCGCAGACTGTGTAAGCAATATTTAACAGCAAAATTGCGACATTAAAATGATCAAGCGGAAGAGACGATTTCAAACTTATAACTAGCAATAGAGAGTTATTTCTAGGTGTTCCTTGAAATTTAATTTCTAAATGTCTCGCAACAATATGAATGATTTTGTCATAGACATCGTTAGGTGCTCTACGTTTGGAATCCCGAGAATAGGCAGCATGAGCAGGATACAACTGTGTTCATCATCGATGACATGTAACACAATACCAACGTTCATATCTTGTACATTTTATACAAAACATTCCAATCTAAATCCTAAGAGATACCAAAGATACTTTTTCCAAGATAACAAGATCAATATGGCGTTTCAGAGTGGGTGTATTTATGGAATGATGGCATCAACTGAGTCACTGACACCGTACACGATTGACGAAGCATCATATCGAGATAATGAGCTAGATAATCTAATTCAACGGGTGATTGCAAAGGTGAGACCTTTGATCACGAAGAAAAACAACTTGACAAGGGCTCACTGATCATAGATTTCATCAAAGGTAGAAACGTATTACGTGATTTGACCTCTAAGTTCAGTAGGTTGAATATTAGGAAACCCTTTCAAAATCGTGCAAGAGTAGTCTTATGAGCTTCACAACTACTCCTACGGTTAACATCGAAGAATGACTTGTGCTATTGCGTTGTTTTAAAATATGGCGGATTAATCATTGAAGATGTGCAGTCTCCTAAAAATACTACAAAGAATCTAGGTCGAATGTTCATTGGAATTTGGCCGAAATATTTTTTAGATATACAATAACAGGTTGTCTTAAAATTATTATACAATAGGTATAATTTCGAGTCTCGATTAGCAACCTACGTCAATATAAATTAGCAACAGAATAACACAGGTTAATGCGCAGAATGTCGTCGTCTACGAAAATATCGAAGATCCAAGGTTAACTCATAAGAATTTAATTAACTTGGATACAATGAAACCTCTAGAATTTTAAGGAGACCCGTAATCTTTGGGAACAGTAGCTACAATGCATGTTGATCGCAAAAGTAGCCTACAAGAAAAAATAGAAGAATAAAGTTAATATCGGAATCCAATGAACACGGCCGACAAGTGTTTATCGATCCCTAATCTAAATAGAATCGATAAGCGAGATGTGAGGAATGCATTGCGTAAGATTTTCCTACACAAATGTAGTTTAAACAGAGACGGCTCGTCGGCAAATATCGATTGGCTTATCGATATCAGTGAGATTAGTGGGGTAAACGTGTAGAATATCATGTAGGACGGTAGGGCGAGTGCAATTGCAATTTAGTCGACAATAAAGTTACTGAAATAAATAAAATATAAATTATGAAAATCAATTTAAGTTTATGGAGGGAATTGCGAGATTAAATATTAAAACGGTTAAAGATAAGTGTACAACCAATCTGCAAAAGAAAACTGCACTATTCAGAGCGTCAATAATTTTATATCGGTTACGTGACTTAAGACTCTGGCAATTATCACCAATTTGTCTCCTATTAAACATCTGTGCCCTAGCACAGTTCCATTTAAGAACGAACAGAATGACACAATATATAGCATAACTCCTAAATAAACCTTAAACTTTACACAACGAGGCGAAGTTAAAAGCACCTTGCAGCGCTTTTATGCCCTTCATAGGTATTCGACTTCCTACACAAATATGCAATCAACATATTGACCCTGCAGAACATTGCATAATCGGAACACGCCTTCAGAAAGCTGCAATCATACAGTAATACAGACGACATAGATATCTATTACCACCAGGTGCCCTCTAAGTAAAATCTGAATGTCTCCAGCAATCTAGAAATTGGGCGAATGGAATGGTCTTTGAGACACTCCAGAAACTTCTGACATTGCAAACATTGTTTTATTCAGAGGACTTTAGAGTGAGAATGGCTTGACTGGTTGTGGCTTCGAAAAAAGTAACTTATAGCTTTTTCCGGTAGCACATATGAGCGGCAAATATTGTTTTTTTATTAAGTTATTAGTCAACACCTGATGCATGATATCCGTGGGCGATAGTCATAAATATTAATGAGCCCTAATCCTCACGTCTGCCATGGTCATATCCGAATTTCCACCTACTTAATATAGGTAGATAAAGGCTAGTTTGGCTTGGAATATAATTTAAATTGCCTATTGTGATCCTGTTCAATTAGCTATGGAACCTACTCCGAATACTTTAAAGTTCAAATTAATTTAAAATTATAACATAGACTGTCTGACTACTTATCTTATTCCAATAATTTTATATTTACGGATAATTATAAATCAAGGTGATGTCATTATCACTATTAATTGGATATTACTGATAAGGGACGTGTAAATATTTGTGTGGGAATGAGTCGATTGACTATAAACCGGTTTACAATAAAAACCTGTACTATTTTTGAATTGGCTTTTGTGATTCAAAAGCACTTAGGCAACCAGTAACAAAATCTGGGAATTGCTATCAGCTGGCAACCCTTATAAATAAGAAATTGTCGCAATTTTGGACAAGAAATGAGAACCGTGCGATTGATAGAATGATCAGTATGAGAAGTATAGATACAGAGTGAGAGAGAGCCCCAAAAATATGTAAAGTGAAGAAAAGTGGAGTGTATGGGGCAAACAATCAATCAAAGATAATGGAAACGAGGGAATCAGATGATGAAAGAACTTAAAGTGAGTGTTGTCGGAAAGCGAAGCGTGGGTAGGTCTTCCACATGGTGGACCCACGACCTAGTGAAGGTCGCAGGAATTGGAAGCGGAAGGCGGCAGACGGATCATTGTGGCGATCCTTGGCGAAGGACTATGTTCGGTAGTAGACTTCTTTCGGCTATGATGATAAGCAAGTATTTTCCACTAAATAATTTAATAAAAAGAACTCAAAATGCAATGTAATTTGAGCAATTAATTAATTATTTAGGTATGTAATAGAGATATCATGGTTCATTCACCCTCTGAAATTGTCAGGCAAGTAATTACAGATATGAAAAACATGTTTTCATGTGTCTTTTGTACACCTTTCATTGTACCTAAGGAACCTAAGGAATAATATCAAGTGGGTTAAATCATTAACTTAAGCCTTAATCCTTTACAGCAATCCCTTATATGCTGACAGGAACACAAATTACATAAGTAAATTTAAAACTTATATCTCAACAATATCATTTATAGCCAAGACTCCCTACTAGAGGAACACCTCCATGTTGACCATGAATTTCAGCATTACTGGGTTTCATTTGTAATACTTTATTAATATTATAAAGAAGAAGATAAGAGGAAGAGGGAGTAACTCTATCTCTAATAGCATTCTACCCTGTGTGTCACAGACTATAATTTTCGCAGCAGCTAGTATACTATAGATAAAGAGATATAGCAGATTTAAGGTTAATCAAAAATAGAAAGTTAATATGAGGTAATCTCTGCATATAAATTAAATCCAACAATGAACATATGTAGGTACAAAGGAAGATTAATTTAAATTGTATGCAAATAATGACTTTCTAACAAGCTAACGCAAATCTGCAATTGCATGATCAGCTAGGTACGCTTCCAATTAGCGAGAGACGAAAATAATCTTTATTAGCACCTACATAAAGGTCAATGTACCGCCCGCAAATGGAATGGCAGTCACAGACTTGCAATGTTTAATGACATCTGCAGGCAATGATTCATTTGTAATTTATGTTTGGGATACTATTTGTAATGCTTATAGTTAGTGTATGCAGTCATTTAATTAATTAATTTAAGTTCATCCTAATCTAAGGTTATAATGATTTTGTATATAGGTTTACTTGCCTGCAATAAAAATTTATTTATTATTTATTTATATAGAGAAAAAAAATTGGTCTAATTGAGAAACCTCAGTTTTTCTTTGGTTAAAAATAGTTGATATGGGATAATTAATAATAAATTAATACAAAAGGAGGTATGTTTATCAATTAAGCAGTGAAAAGCAATAAAGATTAGCTTTCTGTATAAAAAAAATCACCATTAGAAATGCCTTTACAAAAAAAAAAAACAAAAAAAAGGACTCTTTTGATTATAATATCCTATTTTAGTAGTAAATTTGAGTTATAAATATGCAGCAGTTGTATAAGCCTTCTGAAGTATCCTGAATAAGTTAATACTATGCATAAATTATTGGAATATTACCATTCTACTTCCATTTAATTTCTTCTTCATTTTAGACAACTCCTTAGAATTTAGTTGTAGCTAGTTTTCATTTTAAAATTATTACATTAGATGCCTACTCGTACCTAATGTAGAATAGTCAATTTAGTCACCATATTTTAAGGCACTACCTACTATCAATTCAGTAGGTATTTATTTATTTAACTTTAATTTTACACTAGGTAATCATGTAGTTTTTATACTGAAAAGAATGGTTAAGAAATTCCACGGTAACTCCTTTCAACATATTGTTATGAATACCAGTACAACAACAGAAATAACTTATGCACCTTTACAAACAAATAGTAGTAAATAGGTAAGTATGGAAATTTTAAAACCACAACACCTTTATAAAACTCCTCCGGTGAAGCTGTAAAGGCCAACTCACGGCCAACAGCGTAGTCCATTCAAAAAAAAAAAAAACCTTTATAAATATGAATACAATAGAGAATGCCGTATTTCCATTTACATGGACAAGAACAGCTTTAAAATTTCATATTCAAAACAATAAATCTGGTAACATCAATACTGATGTGGTAAGTTTTTCATTTTGCTAAGCTATATTTACTGATATTTAAATACCTAGCTTTTAGTTATTTGTAACCAACTTAAAAAAGTAAGGGGTTCTCAGTTCGTCCCATGTTTTTTTTTTTGTTTATTTCAGTGTTGTGCAGTGGAAAATGTAATGCTTTGATTATTATTGGTAATTGAATACTTCAACATACCTAGTAAAAGACATTACTATCTTTCTATATTAATTATACATTGCATCGAGTATGTAATGGGTAAAATTGCATGTCTTGTAAATTATCGTCAGGTTGTTTCCATCACTTTAAAATTATTTTTAACTGATGCTAAACATACATAGAAAAATACAGGCTCTATTATGTGCAGAGAAATAAGTAGGGAAGTACCTACCACCTATTGTATCCAGTAGGTACTAACCAATTTAAATACTGAACACATCACAATGTTGATATTGTGATGCTTTTAACAACTATAATTAGCGTTCTCCAGGAAAATACACATCTCATTATGACCGCGGTATTGGCAAGTAATATTGTTAAATGTTACTCCTACCTGCAATAGGTAGGTACAAATTTATCATCATTAACCCGGGTAGCACCAGGCTATCGTTTATCTCTTATCAAGCATAGATTACAAACTCTTACTCTGAACTTGTTATTATGAAAATTTTCATATCCAATGCATTTAGCACACAAAATTATGTAGATACAGCCAGTGATAAGATAGTCATGTAGAAAGTTTGCGCACATAACATGCAAAATGTATAAAGTACATATAAAACGGCAGTACTTCGCTAATCACGATTTATGACTCAAACTTCACTGAATAAGTAAATAATCCCGGGTGTTTACGTCATTGAAACACACTGCATCATCGAATATCTCTCTAAATGCACTTTAGGATGCCTTAGTACGTCGAAATAACGGTACTAATAAAACAAAACCGACAAAAACCAAGCAATGTACGCCAGATTGACATTACCGAGGCCTAACATTTTTGGAGACATTCTCGGCCATCTATTACCGTCTGGCGAGCGTTTGTCTATATATAGAACATACCACGACGTGAAAAAGACGTCCAAATATAGGTAAAAAACAAATCACACAGCTTGTGACGGCCGTTTAACACTTGGGACGTTCTCGAAAACTGTACACGAGCCCGCTACGTGGGGCCACGACACGATTTGGGGTTAGACAATTTTTCAATCACATTAATAACACTAGAACGGCACATAATAACAATAAATAAACTACCTTTACTTTCAGCGGTTTCGCAAATATCCCGCACGTCATCTACCATCTTGCTAAATGACAGTCACTCACTACACTTTTTATTCGAACATATTTCGAAAACTCACACACTTTGGTTCACTATTTTCAGCCAGCCAGCCAGCGATCTATACGACGACACTTCGTTCCGTTCACTGCCAACGACGACGTAAGCGGTCGTGAACAACCTTCGAAACGGAACGAAACGTATGTTGAATTTTATGAAATTATTGGCGATGGCGGCATCAACCGCAATATATATATAAAAAAAAAAATGATTGCAAATATAAGACTTTTATGATAAATTCGAGCATAGTTATTTATTTACAGCCTCTTTATTGAACTTTAAACATATAAAGAATATTATATACACGGCAACACTAGCAATACCATAAGTCAAAATTTCACGATGTAGTATACGACGAAGCATTTGTCTTGATATTTTAAATACAATAATTTTAAGCGTGGTATGATATTTTTACGCAGGTAACTCATATTACCTAATACATTATAAAGATAAACTGATACAAACAATGTGTTATGATTTATTCTACTAGACATTTACATTGCCACACTTATTTTGAGCAATTAATGGATGAAAATCAAGTGAATGAGTATCGAATAATAAAAACTATTGGATAAAAGAAATTCCTACTTAGGTACCTACCCACACATAAGTCTTACATACTTAAAGTGTCAAACGTATACATTTTAGTAAGTATCAACGTAATCTAAACACAGTACAACGGGGATACTCGTTAAAAATCTACATTAGCGCCTGTGATTAGCGCTCTCATTATTTTTTTTCGAGTCACAAAGGCCCACAGTCCAAGAAATTTAGAAAGTAGTAATCCTGTAGGTTTTTCACAGTTTCAACGTAAATAATCTACATAGGCAAAGCGCTGTGACTCCTAATTAAATATAGTAAAAGATCTGAGGAAGGAATCGACGGTATGATTATTTATTACCATCATCACGCACGAATTATGAAACTACTAGCGCCATCTGTACATTAACACTGTACATAAACTAGCAACGCTGCTGTGAAAACATGTTTTAACGCCATCTGTTAAATTTCTAGAAACATCACCACACAAGATTTGTTTAAAAGTTTTTTAAATCATTGCATAGATGTCAGTGTGTTATTTCTAGTAATGTATGATAACTATAATATATGTTATAACGACACTTTGTTATAACTATTATGTTGGTACGGTCGTTTCGGTTTTTCTATAAATGATTAAACTTATTTGATTTATAACTTTGGAAATTGTCATTCCTAGATAAGTACACTACGTTCACTGCATCGATCGGGTCACAGTTATTTTACCCCTGACATTTACCTTCATTTCTGTCTATTTGTCTAACGGTTACACAAATAAAAATAACTATAAACTGAATTTTATTCGCTGTGAAATACAAGTACAGTTTTGATTAAAAGATTTTTATGCAAAGGGTCATTTAAGCAAGAGGCCGAGGTATAAGTTAACATCAAAGGTGAAATAACTATGAACGTAGGTACCTCGGTACCTTCCTACTGTAAGTATGGTGTCTCTCTCCACCTTTTTTTATGTGTCTTTGGTTAAAGCTTTTTGCGGTTGTACCTACTTATGGGTTGTACGTATAACAACAAGACTCAGTTCGATACTTTATACGGAAATAAGTTAATGCAAATATAATAAGAAGGCACCTATAGTGAATGCTACGTAGAAAATTATTGCGTGGTCGTATAGTAGTATAGTAGGTAGGTTTTATTATGAAAAAAATCTAGGCTTAACAAGCGTGGCGAAGCTTTCCTACGAGATATGGCCGTTGGGAAAATGCGAAGCCCGAAGGGTAGAATTCTGTAAACACAGGTTTATAGGTAGATATTAATGTAATTATGAAACTACTAGGTTACGTAGGTACCTACGTGACGACCATAAACTTCGAGGGTACTGCCAGAAACATTCCAAATAGTTAGGCGTTTTTTAAAATGTGTCTGGCGATATCCACATATCACATTGTGTGATCCTAAACCACATCCTAAACCTAAGCAAAGCTTGTATCACGGATACCGTACAATGGACTGGGGGCGATCCCAGTTACACCCAGACCAGGGCAAATTCTGAAGACTATTCTTCAAAATTCGCCATCAACGGGAATCGAACCTGTGACCTCCTGGTACAGTGAGCCGGGTGGCCTATCCGCGGCACGTTCATTGATCCTCCCGACACGATCACCGCCCTCCTCGACCCGGGCGTCGAGTGGGCCACCAACACACCTACACCAGCCTCAAACAGACACCGATCTCGCCGGCGAGGTCGAGGAACCCCCTCTTCCGCTCGTAGGTGGTTCTTTGCACCTAGGAGCACAGTCACTACCTCTCCCCTCACGGTAAATGCCCAAGCCGAGGTCGTGCCCTCTGTGGCGCCCTTGAGCTAGTTGCCACCCTTTACCCCCCTTAAAGCCTTGGTTGGAGTGCACTCTGCACTCGCCACTCCTCCGGTAAAGCTGTAAAGGCCACCTCACGGCCAACAGCGTAGACCATTCCAAAAAAAAAAAAAACTATCTTCAAACCCCTAGACTCTAGACCAAGCCGTCGTCAAACATGCACTTCCGACGGTGGAGGGTGCTACGGAATTGACATATTTCTCAGTAGGTACTAGTATACAGGTAATAGTACCTACATATTGTTTAATAATTAGGCATCCTATGCATCGAACTCAATTTTCCGGGCTTTTGAGTTCGCAATGTCTCAGTCTCAGTGTAGTAGGTACCTATCTTAATTTACGGAGGTCGGCTTTCGCGCCCTAGGACTCTGCTGCCAGGTGCACCGCATCCCTTTAACCCCCGGGTAAAGACGGCCCTGGGTATCACCGTAAAATCGTGTATGCAAGCTATCACCAAGCCCACTTACTCATCTAAAACCCTAACAATTTCAGTGACCTTTTAATTAAACAACACATTCGATAATTAACTTGGCACTCAAATGAGTCGGTTTATACCGCGCGTTCTATCTACCGGTTCGCACACCTGTCTCGATGACCGACCATGCGCAGTTGGCGCTTGACTTTCGAACGGGCACGCGCGCTTTCGAAAAAAAAGTTAACCTGTCAAAAATTGGCGGCAACATCGTAGATAATAAAATCCATTTTGTTAATTTCCAATCTGTGGTTAGTGTTTAAAATGAGTGTATAACAATAATAATCGAATACATATTGATAAATTTGAATTTTTTAATCGAGTAATGCAGTGATATATTTTGTGTTTTGGTGAAAGTGCAAGGATTTGAAATACTTTTAAAAATGAATTCCAGGTGTTTCGTTGCTGGATATCTGTTGTTAACTGTTTTTATTGGTAAGTTATACCTATTATAATTGCGACAGTGACCCACTTATAGAAAGGTGATCAGCTGATGGCGGTCACTGTAGCACACATGATATACCTATCAAAGACATAGATACTACTTACATTACCGAATATAAAAAATACAATAATATATGCAGATATTATTCGTATACACAACACAGCAGCTATTTTAAAAAGTAGTTTTGTACTATGAATGAATTAAATAAGGTTGGTACACTCGCGTACAAAAGAGTTTACCATGTATGTTAGGTTTTTTAAATAACCTGAATTTTGGACTTTTTTATTTATTAAAATTGCTGTAAGGCATAGTTATTTTACTGCTAAATTCATAAATAACCGAGTTATCTAATAATTTATAAAAATATCATGGCGCAAAATTGAAATAAAAAAAAGAAAGTACCTAATTATCTACTCATTGCGTAAACTAGTTAAGTACCTATACTTATTCTAATTGATTCCTAATGTCATTATGAATCATAGGTAAGTAGTGGTGCGTTAATCTTGTTTTCAAAATTCCGGTTTCCGTGTGTTCGTAATTCTCATAGAGTAACTAGAGAACTCTTACGAGAATGTAGAGAACCCATACTAGAGAACGACTCTGCCCTGCGTATGGCTCTGCGGATTTTTTGACGTTTATCTGATATCCGCCATTGTTGTAACCTGTTGTGTGCCTGTAGTATACGGCAACTACATAGGGCAACTGCAATGGCGGGTGTCAGATAAACGTCAGAAAAAATTGCCGCAAGGCGGAGTCGATATTACCTATATAATATCTCGATGGTAATTCTACTCCTCCTAAACTCTATGACTGATTTTGATGGTATTTTCTTTTTTTTATGGGGTCACCTGGATGGCTCTTAGCTATAGTTGAACCCGATAAGGTCGGGCCGGAGTCGCGGGATATTCTAGTAGGTAGTTAATTAATTTTCTGCTACACAGGATAAAATTAGATTTCGTTTATGGTGAAGACATACATCGGCAATATAACGCAACGTCCAAAAGTATAGTACTTATGACCTACTCACCATCATCTTCTTTGAAGTACAGCCAATACTATTAGGCAATAGATAATTCAACCTTTTATTTCTAACAAAAGGTAAAGTTACCTATTTTTTCTTTTGTTAAGGTTAAGTTGGCAAGTGAGCAAGAACTCCTTTTTGCGTTTACCATTTTTGGTGCCGGACCGGTTTTCCTTGTCAAAACTCGCTCATTTGTATACAGATACAGAAAGGGATTATAAAAAGAAGACCAAATTTTTCAAATGTTATGACATCTTGAGAGATGAGTGATGATGATGATTTCGAAACTGTTGTACAGAGGATCTTACCACGAAGGTCACAGATTCCATTTCATCTAACGCATCTTAATTGTTAATGTCACATGAATCATAAGCGACTTACTAAAGTTTATTTAATTTTTAAATTGACCTTTTAATAAAGGAGCTTACCAAACAGCATGTTAAAAAATTAGGCAATGTCTTTTGTTAGTATTAAAAAATTGTATTATGTAGCTGCCTGACTGTACCGACACGGAATGTGTTTCCTTTCATGCATCTATTTGAAATACTGATACTGATAATCAGAGTTTAAATGAATTTGGAAAATGCATAATTGTTATTTTTTATAAACGTCTTCTACGCCAGTCTCTGGGGTCCAATTTTCGCTTGATAGACAACCAATGCCCCTCGCATTGAGGGGAGGCCCGTGCCCAAAAGTGGGACGTTAAAAGGGCTGTAGTAGTAGACATCCATCTCTATTCGAGATATGTCGGAAAAATACCTACAACCAAATTGACATATTCCAATTCCGACATATTACACTTTTATTAATTTTCTAAAACAAAACCAATAATTAATTTCACATCTACTTGCACAATCATACATCTTTGCACGCGATAGAGCAGTTTAATTCTAAATTGTGATGATGACTTAAAAAGAAGTTATAAAGTAAATAATTACCTACCTAACTATCAAATGTTACATAGTAACTACATATTAAAGAAAACCTGTAGAAAAATTAAACCCATAATTAATAAAACTATTTATATTGCATGTCATATCTAACAAAAACAAAAAAAAAACACTTCCCGTCAAAAATCGGTAACAGAAAACCTATAAAATAATAATAATATCGATTATACGTCTCGATTCAAGGATTCATAATCGATATTGGTATCGATACATAAATAGTGATCGTTTTAATCACTGTAAATGAATGCATAACAAGGTGTGACACTTTCGCGGCGGCCAGTGAAAGTGGTCAGTCGCCGGTAGATTGTTATTAACGACTCCAGACTTTCGGCTTTGTTTCCTTATACAATTGGCTGGTAAATTTTTAACAACTTTGCCACTTAAACACTTGAAGCAAAGGAACCTTATTTATTGGCTGGGCTGAATATTTGATCATGGCTGTAACGAAAGAAAAATAAACTTTAAAAAAGGTTCCATTAAAAAAAAATTATTGCATTAGCATTCCAT
The DNA here is from genome assembly GCA_914767695.1 of Ptilodon capucinus. Taxonomy (NCBI): domain Eukaryota; kingdom Metazoa; phylum Arthropoda; class Insecta; order Lepidoptera; family Notodontidae; genus Ptilodon; species Ptilodon capucinus. Next base: position 1,530,573 of record OU611828.1, read on the forward strand.
TCTACTTTCAAATTATTTTTGAAATTCGAAGTATCTAAGTACAGTAATGTTTGTTAATTAAATTAAGTATACAAACTAATGTACACTTGCGTAGACTCCACTGAAGATTTTCTTTTTCCACGTTACTACAGTAAGGATATCTTAAAGCAGTAATAATTTTATTATAATGTATGTATACACAAAACTGCTTAAGTGTACCAAAGCCTTTGAAAGTTACGCAAAATAAAAAACCCAAACACATCGGGCTTCGAGTCACGGTCGACGCGAAATTGTAACGCATTGAAATTGACCATTTTAAGCTATGTTTAGACTGAGAGCGTTTAGCGAAGATTAGGAAAATAAAAATAAAAATCGCCAGACAACACATAGGTACTCATCGTATGATCCCAAACTAAGCAAAGCTTGTACTATGGGTACCATACACTGGCCTAGCTGATCCCAGTTACACACAGACCAGGCCAAATTCTGAAAAGGCCATTTCTAAATTTGGCACTACCGGGAATCGAACCCGCAACCACCTAGTTCAGTGATCCGAGCGGCCTAAACTTAAACCACTAGACCAAGGCGTCATCGACTCGCCATCGTTTTTATTAACCGACTTCAAAAAGGAGGAGGCTCTCAATTCGACCCGTATGTTTTTTGTAAAGGTGTCATGTCAAATGACGTCATCAATCAATAGGTATATATAAAAATCAATGCCACTTTTCGTTGTAAGCTAACTCATCCTAAACGGCTGGACCGATTTGAATGATTTTTTTTGTATGCGTTTGGGTGGCACCCTGGACGGTTTAGATTCACAATTGGACCCGATAGGTGGCTCTGCTTTCGTATGTCACTCATTCTAAGGCGGTACGAAGTTCGCCCGGTCAGCTAGTTTATTATATGATATCGAACCTTTTTATCGATATGAATTTGACGAAATATCGGTATACATTATCGATGTGTACCACGCCTTCCGCAGCATTGCTACTAATAGTAATATCTGACACACATACGACCGGATCGAACATCGGTCCGTTTTGGTCGATCGCCTGATGTTAATGATTTTTATATGAAATACGGTTCAGTTTGGTAGCAGTTATTTTTGTCTATGGCATTCATTTTGCCAGCCATGACCAATACGTAGATTTAAACTTTTTGGTGAATAGAAAAGATTGAAGGCCATTTGCTGCATGGTTGTAGATTTTTGTCTTGTCAGCAGAAATTTTGTAAATAAGTCTTCGTGTTACCTATGATCACCCGCAATATATTGTTATTTCCCTTAAAGCCCTGGACACACTGGGGCGTCAGACAACATTTTTTTGACAATACAAAAACGAGCTGTATTGACTCATAGGAAAAGTTAATTCTTCAACTAAATGACACTGACAGTGCGAGCGAATTTTAAGGCTTGGGGACGTAGCTTACACCACAGAAATTCAATCTTTATGAATATTGACACAGAGTTCGTTTTATTCTTGGCAAACGTTTTGACGCGCGAATGTCGACGCCCCGATGTGCGGGAAGCACAATACGAACAGAACGAAATTAATTTACTATGTTCCTATGTATATGTACCTTTTAGTAATCACATATCGGAAACAAACCAATCTTGTGCCAATGACAGGAAGGTCAAAGTTGCATCTTTTTCTCAATTTCAGAAATATATCCTATTGATTCTCAATGCAATCCTTATATAAAGACACTAGCCTCCCGTCCCGGCTTCGCACGGGTGGTCATTTTTTAAAAAACATTTTAGGATAAATAAATATAGCCTATGTTACCTAGTGACAATGTAGCTTTATAACGGCAATATTTTTTGAAATCGGTCCAGTAGTTTTTAAGTTTATTCGTTACATACACATCTTATATACAAATCTTTCCTAAAAATCCCGCTCGATAGATCAATCGGCAAACTGTAAACTCTCTGCTCACCTAACACACATCACCCAGTTCATTGAAGTCATCGAAGGAAGCCTACCGTTACCTGATGTAAAATGCATACTTGCCCTAATTTTTACATCAAATAAAAACATCAATGGAATTTCGTACATCAAAAAGAAACAAGGAACCCTTATAGGATCACTTCGTTGTCCGTCTGTGCGTTTGTCTGCCAAGACCCCTTTTCTCAGAAACGCGTGGAGATGATACCTGTGAGGAAGTTCTCATTGTGATCCGTATGTTTTTTTTTGTTTTTTATTTAAACGTATACTCTACTCTACTACCTACATCCGTCGGATTAATCGAACTTGTCTGACACACTGCCATGTGTATTGCTTTAGATCCTGCATCAATGCACCAGTCATACGAAAAGGGCACGCACCGTTATCAACACGGAACTGGTTTTAAGGTTTAAAGCTTGAACCATACATCCGTTATGTCAAACCCCGCCACATAAAGACAAGCGGTAAAGTAATATCGGTGTCTCCATCGACGAAGCTTGTAAAAACTTCTATATATTATAAATATTTCATAAATTTTTACATATTTTTTTCATTTTCTTCTTAACTATACATACATCTATTCATTAACTATTTATTACGTATCTACTAACAGCTGAAACCCTTTTTCTATCTAATCTGTGGATTTGCCTTACGAAGTATAAAATTGTCTGTCTTTTTGTTTTTTTTTTATGTATGATCACGCATATCTCCGTCGTCATTGGACCGATTTAAAAAAAATATGACGTTTGCTATTTATTTATGCGTTCCAACATTCATGTGGATTCATCCGCCATCTTTATCACTGTCATCGTCCGTTTTTATTTATGTCCGTGTATTTATTGAATTTGCCCTTGCTATTAATTACTTGACACTGGCTGAATTATCCGCTAAACGCAGGTGGAGCCATTCCTCATCTTATTCCATTATTATTTTTAACAAAAAACAAAAACCGACTTCAAAAACCTAGGTGCACTAAAAAGCTACAAATAACCTTACAATTCATTAAATTTGGAGTAGGTGCCAATCAACGTCGGACAAGGCAAATACACACATGAATTGGCACCGACTCCAAATGTAATGAATTGTAAGGTTATTTGTAGCTTTTTAGTGCACCTAGGTTTTTGAAGTCGGTTTTTGTTTTTTGTTAAAAATAATTTTTTTTCACGATTTTTAGTGTCAATAATCGATGAAAATTTGCAAATATTATCACCTTATAACAGCCCTAAAAAAGTAAAAATTTACAGCCAAAAAAAAAATCACCCCCCTCACCCCCCCTTTCCACCCCTTTGGGGGTGGGTTTCGATCTTTGTTAACAATCCGTATTAAACAAAAAAAGATTTTTCGAAATCGGTTCACTAACGCCGGAGATATGCTGTATTCCGGATTGGACCCCCATTTCACCCCCTACATATTTTTTCTTTCAAAATTCCTGAAAGACGTGTTTTTTTATTTTGTATTTTAAATATATATACAAAGTTTCAAGTCGTTCAAAAAATATTTTTGAAATTATGTGACCTTCAACCCCCCATTTCACCCCCAAGGGGTTAGATTTCTAATAATATTTTGGAAATGGGACCAATCTTGAAGAATTCCCTAGCAAGCCTAAAAAAAAATTTCGAAATCGGTCGACAGACGCCGGAGATATGCGGTAACATACATAAAAAAAAAAAAAAAATAAAAAAAAAAACATACGGGTCGAATTGAGAACCTCCTCCTTTTTGAAGTCGGTTAAAAATATCATCATTTCATTCATTTCGTAAAAAAAGAAGAAGAACATTTATTCTTTTTTTTCTTTCTTCCTTCTTTCTATTTACAATTTTTTGCCGCTTAGTAAGAATTGCCTTTCAAGCGACTCGACACATTTTTAACCGACTTCAAAAAGGAGGAGGTTCTCAATTCGACCCGTATGTTTTTTTTTTTTTTTTTATGTATGTTACCGCATATCTCCGGCGTCTGTCGACCAATTTCGAATTTTTTTTTTAGGTTTGCTAGGGAATTCTTCAAGGTTGGTCCCATTTCCAAAATATTATCAGAAATCTAACCCTTTGGGGGTGAAACGGGGGGTTGAAGTTCACATAATTTCAAAAAAATTTTTTGAACGACTTGAAACTTTGTATATATATTGAACATACAAAATAAAAAACCACGTCTTTCAGAAATTTTGAAAGAAAAAATATGTAGGGGGTGAAATGGGGGTCCAATCCGGACTACAGCATATCTCCGGCGTTAGTGAACCGATTTCGAAAAATCTTTTTTTGTTTAATACGAATTGTTAACAAAGATCGAAACCCACCCCCAAAGGGGTGGAAAGGGGGGGGGTGAGGGGGGATGATTTTTTTTTTGCTGTAAATTTTTACTTTTTTAGGGCTGTTATAAGGTGATAATATTTGCAAATTTTCTACGATTATTGACACTAAAAATCGTGAAAAAAAATTATTTTTAACAAAAAACAAAAACCGACTTCAAAAACCTAGTTGCACTAAAAAGCTACAAATAACCTTACAATTCATTACATTTGGAGTCGGTGCCAATTCATGTGTGTATTTGCCTTGTCCGACGTTGATTGGCACCTACTCCAAATGTAATGAATTGTAAGGTTATTTGTAGCTTTTTAGTGCACCTAGGTTTTTGAAGTCGGTTTTTGTTTTTTGTTAAAAATATTTTTTTCATTATAAATACCTCTTTAGTATCTACTTAAGGCATTATAAATTTGTCGTCTAGAGCAGGGATTCCCAAACTGGGTTCCGCGGAACCTAGGGGTTCCGTAGAAGTCATCAGGGTTCCGCCAAAATTATAGACGTATACAATTGTCGGATATAAAACAATTACTCATAAAACATTAAAACAATTTTATTCTTCACACATATTACAAATTTCTTAAAAATATATTTTTGCATAAATTTCAGTTATCATTTGCAATCATTTGATATGGGGTTCCATGAAATAAAAAGTATTTGGTTAGTGTTCCGTAATATTAAAGTTGAGGAACTCCATAGACACACGTTACGATTATATTCGCACTGATAACTTCAGTAATAAAAATAAAACTGGTATACAAGGCTGTTGTATCTTGCGGTTGAGTCCAAGGTATTTGTGTAAGACGTGTAATTATATAATTAGAGAGGAGGTCGATGATTAAGATTGTTCTTTAAAGTAAAATAGAGCTGAATTTACCAGTTACCTACCACTAAGAACTTTATACCCGGTTATACCCAACTACGACGAAACCCAAAGGAAGGGTCATGATTGTAGCAGTATGTATGTTTATATTTACGTATGTTCCTCCGTAGCGCCTAAACTATTTATCCGATTTTGAGGAATGAGGTGTCAATCGATTCGTCAATTCGACCCATATCCAGTACAAAAAGCTCGAAGTGACGTCATTTTCTCGACAATTCTGACAGTTGAAACAGATAAAACTTATGGCTACACGATCATGCTAAGGGTGCAAGTCTAGATATAACTTGGGTTACTCCTAGTCCATTCTTTGGCACTCATAATATATACTTGCGAGGACTGGTTCAACCATTTTCCATTTTCATAGTAACTTATCATCTACCTACTCTCCCATCTAGCGTTGAAGGCATCACGCCAAAGAAATTATTTCTATAGCCACTTGTGATTGTGAATATTCCTTTTACTGTAAGTGGGAGTAGGCCCACCTTATACTAGCTTCCTAAGCGTAATGCCAAAATCTGTATCTAATATTAGATGACTGCGTGAGTATAATTCTTCTCTGGTATTGAGACAAATGTGCTTCCTGCTCTCATGGCGTTGCTGCTCCTGAGAATGTATTACTCATAATCCTTACTATTTATCGTTTTAAAAAGAGTAACCATTGAGTTTCTTACCGGCTATTCTCAGTGGAAGCAGCATTCTGAAACGGTGGTAGAATCTGACTATTTGTAAGTGCTTTTTGGCCTACACGAATAAAAAAGAAATGATTTTGATTTAGGCGTTTCTTAGTTTGGCACCACACGTTGAGTGTTTGTTGTTTAGCGATACGTATTTATTGAAATAATAAGTTTAAGTTTATAAACAAAGGTTTATATTTTCCAGTGCGTTACGCAGCTCCTACGAGGACTCATATAACGTAACGTAGATAGAACAGAGTCAAAATTACCAGAAAGTTAATGAAAGTCAAATCATTTATTCTTTATAGGCCTATTAGGGCACTTACAAATTGTCAAGTTTACATTTTTTTCTTATATACTACTACCGGATCGAAACGCGATGTCAACTGAGAAGATCCGGCAAGAAACTCAGAGTTCTGATATTTTTTAGGGTTCCGTACCCAAAGGGTAAAACGGGAACCCTATTATTACTGTCACCAGCCTGTATCTCATGGACCGTGCTAGTTAGACAGTTCAAATTTTCACAGATTATGTATATTTGTTGCCGCTATAATAACGAATACTAAAAAACAGAATAAAATAAATATTTAAAGGGGCTCCCGTACAACAAACGAGTTTTTTTGCTCGTTTTTACAGATAATGGTACGAAACCCTTCGTGCGCGAGTCCGACTCGCATTTGGCCGGTTTTTTTTAAATCGCCAAAACTTATTTCAAATACACAGGTACATATAGCTCCAGTCTGTTGCCTTTAGAGTTGCTTTTAATAATGTAATAAAGATAAGATAATAATACGACTCTTAAAACGTAACGTAGAGCAGAGTCAAAATTACCAGAAAGTTAATAAAAAATCTTAACACGTGAGAGAATAGATAATTGAGTCTACCTTCCATTCATTGTCGCTACATACGTCTCGGTGCGCACGCGCATCGGTCATGGTTGCTTATGTTGAAATTCAGTAAGTGCTGTTTGCTCAGCAGAAGAATTTCAACATTCCTTCATAGTTACTTACCTACTTTTTTTTAGTTAGGTATATTTCACAGGCTATATTTAGTACTTTAAAATTATTTACACATAATAATATCTCGACCCTACTTAAACCCCAAGAGTGAAGCTCCATTTCGACAGTTGAACTCATTTTGAACTTCCAACCTTACTAATAATATTATTAATGTGAAAATTTCTAAGCATAGATCTAAGCTATGTTTGTTACTCGTTTATGAATAAAACTTGAGAGGTGTCAAGGGACACCCGGATGGAACGAGGTTCCTTTTGAAATAAAAAAAGCAAAAAATTGTACATATACATACACACACGCACACATCGAAATCGGAATCGGAAATCGAAATCACACACACACATTTACAAAAGTGTCGGTCGACACTTTTAGTCTTAATTTTTTCCGTCTAGTCCCCGTTCGCAACGCGCCATCTACGTTCCAAAAATACTGAACTGATTTTGATGAACCTTTAAAGTATTATTGTTTTTTTTTTTTGTTTTAACCAGATAACATAATATCATACATGATATAATTTATAACGATTTGAATAAGCGAAGTTTGCTCCTTACTAAGTCGTGTAGAGGCCTGTTTATAATAAAACCTACCGTGGTCTGTATGGAAAACTGAAGCGGCTCTGCACTGGAGTGGGTCGCTACAGACTCGATATCTGAAAGTGGGGCTACAGGGATCCCACACTAACGCACTACGACTCTGTGGTGATCCCCTTAAGTTGATGCAACGCTTGCTGTCGTGTCTCTTGTGCCTAATCACCTACACGCTGAAGGATCCGTATGTAGCCATTTATAAAGCGATTGGCGGGGCTTACTACCGACAGAATAATGTGTAAAATTAAAACCATTAACACAAAACCAGAAGAAGAAGAAACGAGAAGAAGAAAGACAAAACGATATTTGATACTTATGGGTACAAGTGTGTTAAGCAATGGTCTTAATTGTCTTCTTATACCAATTTTCTTATGCAACTTATTTGGTTATGGTCGGGAGACTGTTCACAAATGATATAAAAAAGTTATAACCGCATTTTTCATAAACGGTGGTTCGTAAAACCAAGTTGTTTAACAACAGCTCGTTTAAGAAATTTTATCGTATAGCCAGGCGCGAAGAATCGCGTTAAAACGTCTCTAGTGAGGCAAATTCACGGATTAGACAGAATATAGGTATTCGCTGTTAATCATCTAATTCTTCTACCTACACAATAGGTGATTATTTAGAGGATAAACACGCTTGGTCAGGCGCTGGTCCGGCTCCACAGGAACTAGTTTAAGGGATTTTAGCTATTTGTCCCGTTTTCCTCCTCCTTCCTACCTTTAAATCTTGTCCAACATGTAGATTGTTTAGTGATTTAATTGTGTTTTGAGAATGTATAGCCTCATTAACTTTATATTGTATAATTGTTAATTAAGAATAACACAAAAATGTAAATCCTTATTTGAAAAAAGCAACCATGGAGTTTCTTGCCCATTCTTCTCCATAGGAAATGCATTCCGAATGGGTGGTAGAGCTACTACTATTATTATTTATTGACGATTCATGTTCATTCAGTGCCTGTATTGGTTTATATGAATAAAAAATATTCTGATTCTGATTCTGATTCTGATTCTGATTCTGATTCTGATTCTTCTATATACAGCTGGTATACAATACTTATACACAGGGTCACTGATCGGTTCATGCATTCATTTCTCTCGCGACCGTTGATGCGTGCAATAGTTGCGATACAAATCGCGTGCCGACCGGCGCACGCGCAGGCAGTAGCTATTGAAAAACTGGGAAAATCATAGTGTATTGAATTATACCGTTCGATTTGGTAGATTTTATATTTATTGCAGTCATGTAATTAAAGATGGTCGTATCCGTGATGTACCTACGTAAATTTGAAACCAAACTAATCCAATCTACAAACCCTTTATATTGCTATTTATTCAGAACAAAAGTGTTCTCCAATATCACTGTAAATGAGTCATAACTTTATATACATTTTGGGTTAGATTTTTTTTTTAAAGAAAATTTCAAAAATTGTTATCAAAAAGCTTAGAATCAATTTGAGAACAACTTAAAGTACCTATCACCTTTTGGCAAATGGCAAAAAATTGGGAGTTGGTAGCGATTGTTAATATTTGAAAATATTTAAAAATGCCTCGTTTTGTTTAGATTATAGCATTTTTGACAAGAGGTTTATCCAAACTGTTCTATAAAAAATGATTTCTTAGTAACGAGTTGTGCTTTTACCGATAATGATACGAACCCACCATTCTGCCAATGTCGAGCCAGTTCAAAACAATTGTCCAAGATAGTCAGTGGAAGTAATCCCTAACGAAAAGTGTATCGATGTGGTAGAGTTCTAACAAATACAAAAATACTTTATAATTCGTCTAAAATACCTACTTAACCCGTTTTAGAAATCGAAAGTAGGTACAACGACAAGTATTTAAACACCAGTCTTTGTCCACACAACCCACAATTACGTATGAGTACATCGTTTTAAAATCTTTTGTCACGCAAGTCTTTAGTAATGTTATTTACTAGATTCTACCCGCGACTTCGACAGCGCTGTCTGCGATTATTCAATATAAATTTCAATGTAAACTATAGCCTATATGTTATAATGTCGTATAAACAATAGTATTGTAAAGTTTCGTAAAAATCCGTTCAGTAGTTTTTGCGTGAAAGAGTAACAAACATCCATCCATACTGACAAACTTTCACATTTATAATATTAGTAGGGTTCTGCGGTTGCAAACTTTAATGACACTTATGTATCTTTCATCACCCATTCTTTATTTATAATGTGTATTTATTGAATTTACTCTTGCTGTTAGTTACTTACGGCTGAAATACTCGCTAATTCATCATCTTATTCCTTTAAATTTCATTATTTTATTATTTTCGTAAAAAAATTAAAGACCTATTCTTTTACCTTGGCAACTTTTATTTATAAACGTTAGTACCTAAGTAAGTGGGTATATTTCGTGTTATCATTTCCAATAATTATGACCAATTGCTTTATGGTGAAAGCAGACATCGTGAGGAAACTATAGAAGGGCCAAATCTCCTTCGCATTTAAGCGGGTTTCAGACTACGCTATAATATAATAAAGGCTGGCAACGCACTTGCGATGCCCCTGGCGTTGCAGGTGTCCATGGGCGGCGTTGATCACTTACCATCAGGTGAAACGTCTGCTAGTTTGTCTCCCTAACTCATAAAAAAAAAAAAGCACAACAATATCGCGCACCATACAAAGCCAATAATATATAGTACAGTACATTGTGGCTATAACAATGTATGGTGCGCGATATTGTTGTGCTATGAGCTTTATACTATATGCTATTATATTATAGCGTAGACCGAAACCCGCTTTAGGTACGCGCCCGGTATAATGGCAATAGGCTCGCTGCCTATTACATTGGGATCAAAAGTATATCGGTGAAGTGTGGGTGCACTGCATTCTAATTATTTCTACTACCCGTTTCCAGTATACAAGCGTGATGTTGTATATTATCATGTAATTAATATAGTCAATTTGTAAATATAAATATCTTCAGACAAATTTCGCCAGGCAACACATTCTCGTCGTATGATCCCAAACTAAGCTCAGTACTATATCACGTTGCTTAGTATATACATAGCTTGTACTATAGGTACCGTATAATGAACTGGGAGCGATCCCAGTTACACCCAGAACAGGGCAAATTCCGAAAAGGACATTCGAAATTTGTCACTGGTTGGATTCGAACCCGCAACCAACCGGTAAAGTGAGCCGAGCCTATGCTGAGACCACTAAACCAAGCCGTCAATTTATGAATAAACATCGCCTCGAATTCTAGAATTCAACTCATTATTAAATCTGTCTCAAACTATTTAAAATTCTATCTCAATTAACTGGTTCTTTAAGCTTTTTTCGGACCAGTTCATTGCCATTTCAACTCGCTAAGGATGTGGTCGTTTATATAAAAATATACGGTAAATCTAGGTCGCGAGCCGTTGAATTAATTATTGCGTGATAGTCTATTAGATCCGGACCTCCATTTTAATTAATTTGACGTATAAATTAAATTACAGTTAGGCTTGTATGATGAATATCCGGACGCGTATATCTACAGCTATGTATTTTGTAGAAATCTTCATATGATGGGCTATTATGTTAGAAGACGGCTTGGTTTAGTGGTTCAAACGTAGGCCGCTGGGCTCATAATACCGAATAGTTGTGGGTTCGATTCCCGCCAGCGAGAAACTTCGGAAATAGCCTTTTTGTAACATTCAATGGTCTAGACCAGATCGAAATGCGACCTCAATTGAGAAAATACGGTAATAAATTTGGGAATCATGATCTCGTTTAGTAGTATTGCAATAATATTGACAGTACATTTTTGACAGATTTTCTAGTGAGTTGACTGTCAAAGAGCCGTGGTAGCCGAGTGGTCGAACGCACGCCTTGCAAATCAAAGTGTGCAGGTTCAAACCCCGGCTCGCACCTCTGGGTTCATATGCGAATCTTATTTTCATCCGAGATTACCACTTGCTATGAAACGGTGAAAACATCGTGAGGAAACCTGCACGTCTATAGAAAGGCGTGTGAAGTTCACCAACCCGCACTGGGCCAGCGTGGTGGACTATAGCCCAAAATCTCCCTCGTATTGTGAGAGAATGTGCCTGGTATAATGGCAATAGGCTCGCCCCCTATTACATTGGGACCAAAAATACATCGGCGAAGTGTGGGCGCACTACAGTGCACCTCTGCCTACCCCTTCGGGGAATACAGGCGTGATGATGTATTATTTGCCTGTCAAAAACTGAAAGAATATTAAATACATTACTGCCTCAGAGATAGTGTTGAGGGGGCAAGTTTGCAATTCACTTCTGAAAGTCCCGGCAAATCGGTTCATCCGTTCAAAACAAACAAAAAGGAGTAAAGGATTTTTAAAATAGTTGTTTTTTGTTTTATTTAAGTAGGGACATTGTGCGTGACAGAGAGCGAGCGAGCGAATTTGTGACAAAGATCTTGTCGTGGCTTGCGCGCTAACACCACTGATCCTGCTGTGGGCGAGACGGCCCCGCGAGGCTACGCGATAGTATAACACGCAGCTAATTTTGATTCCTAACTTCTATAATAATTTATAGAGGTCGGAAACAAGTTATTTATTTGATATAATAATAAGTAATTTACCATTTTAGATTGGCCTTGGTCTCTTTACACGTGACTTGAAGGCTGAATATTCTGCACCTGCCACAACCTGTTCTAAACTATTTCACCTTTTATTAAATTATATTAAAATTAAAACTTTCCTTTGATAAAAAAAAGTAGAGACTGATCAATGCATTGCAAGGAATTTGGAGGCATTTTCTCGTAGACATTTTTTTAAAGGTATTAATCTAAAAGTCATTCTTATAAAAAATATTTAAAAAAGCCTACGTTCGAATTAACAACCCCCCTTTAAAGTCTTAAACTTCAAACCCGGGTACATGGGCGTCAAGTTATTTGCCAATACAAAACGAACTGTATTGACTCATAGAAAAAGCTCATTGTTCAGACGTCATTACGTTTCTTTGTCAATGGACAGTAAAAGCGAATTGTCGCGTGGTTTTTACCACAGAAATTTAATCCTTATTTATATTGACATAGAATTCGTGCGCTACAGTGTGCAGTGTACAGTGTGCCTCCTAATACTAATCCCGGACTCATTTCATTACTACTATAGCCCTTTTAACGTCCCACTGCTGGGCACGGGCCTCCCTTCAGTGCGAGGGGGATTCAGGCCATAGTCCACCACACTGGCCCGGTGCGGGTTGGCAGACTTCACACATCTAACAAGAACTAGTCAAGTTCCCTCAGACGTGTAAGTTTCCTCACGATGTTTTCCTTCACCGTTTCATAGCAAGTAATAAGTAAGTGATCATCTCAGATGAAAAGAGATTAGATACATGAAACCTAGAAGTGCGTGCCGGGGTTTGAACCTGCGCACTTTGATTGCAAGGCGTGCGTTCGACCACTCGGCTACCACTGTTTTTATTGCATTAGTACATTTGGTAATTTCAACTCGCGAATTTATTGCGATTGTTATCTGTGGCAATGGCGGTTAATATCTTCAGATGTACTAAAATCGGATAGCATCTCCGTTTCGACACGATGACCTCTGTTGACACATTACACATGCTAACTATCGATCACATTGGCCAAGCCGGTTGTGAAAGCTTACGAAACGATGTAGTAGCAGATTTTCATTTTTAGAGATCCATAGAGGATTTATTGAAACGACTCCCACGCATTTGATACACGGGCTATATTTTTAAATTTTTTTATTTGCATAAACATTAAACTAACAGTAACTTCGTGAAATTCCAAGTTCACAACTTATGGTACAGAGTATAAAATTGTAAAAATAAATAAATATATTTTTTTTTGTTTATAGCAGAAATTATCACTTGCTATAAAACGGTGAAGGAAAACATCGTGAGGAAACCTGCACGTCTGAGGGAACGTGACTAGTTTTCGATAGATGTGTGAAGTCTGCCAACCCGCGCTGGACCAGCGTGGTGGACTATGGCCCGAATCCCCCTCGCATTGAGGGGAGGCCCGTGCCCAGCAGTGGGACGTTAAAAGGGCTGTTGTAGTTGTAGTATAGCAGAAAGTAGAATTTGTAAGCAGCAAGATCATACGCTTATTGTATGGACCTAAACTAAGTAACGCTCTGTTAGGCTTTACACATGGGGAGCGAAGCCAGCAACACCTAAGTCGGCAAATTACCAAAGGACAAGTCCAGAAGCTTCAAAAGTTTTTCTGACAAAAATGAGCAAAGAAAGCCAAGTAGCATTCGATTCATAACCCATTTTTATTTATTATGTGTATTTACTGAATGTGTCCTTGCTATTAATTACTTGACATTGACAGTATACCCGTTAATCGCAGGTGCAGCTGTTCCTCATCCTATTTCATAAAAAATCATGTTTCCATTCGCATTTCTTTCAAAAGAGAAGAAGAAGAATTAGCTAACGCTAAAACTGTCATGCCACGCCAACTATCTTATACAAAGAACTAAAATTGTATGAATATTTACAGCTACGGAACGCATGTTTGCGTAAGCACTTTACTAGACTGTTTCTTTAGTATACTCAATGCTAATTATATCATTGACACTTCATGTTTGTCGAAATAGCACTTTGAAGTATTTATAAACACTCTAGAATGCGTAAGAACGCAAGGTTACATTTCTTCTTCTTTTTTACGAAATGATGATATTTAATGGAATATGATGAGGAATGGCTCCACCTGCGTTAAGCGGGTATTTCAGCTAGTGTCAAGTAATTATAGCAAAGGCAAATTCCAAGGTTACATTTGCACGATAAAGTCGATGACGTTTGCTTCATATATGTACCTTTTGACAGATTCCTATCGTATTCTTCTTCTTCTTTTTTTTACGAAATGAGTGAAGTGATAATATTTAATGGAATAATATGAGGAATGCATGTCCCTGCGATACGCGGTATTTATGGTAATTTAGAGTAATTAAAAGCAAGGACAAATTCAATAAATACACATTACAAATAAAAATTAATGATGACAGAGATAAAGATGGCGGATGACTCCTACAAAAGTAATTGCTATATTTTTTTGTGTTATAGTTTTTTAATGGCACGGTCATCGTTGAAAAGTCAAAGTCACGCGTATTAACGCAAATGGTAGGTAGATACATTCACTTTGCTAAGCTGGGGTTAACCCAGTATCTTTGGTGTGAAAGTCTAACATATACCTATTTGTAGAAAAAACAATAAGACTAGCTTCTGCCCGCGGCTTCGTCCGTGCAGACTTGGATTATTTAATATCGTTACAAATTATAGCCTTATTGTTATTCTGATGCATAAACAATGATACTGTAAAATTTCATCAATCCGTTCAATAGTTTTTCAGTCAAAGATAACATCCATCCATCCATTCTCGCAAACTTTCACATGTATACTATTAGTAGGATTAGTAAGAAGCTAAGAAGATTGCAAGTTATTATACATTTTCTAGTTATGTAAATAATATAACTAAGTTCTTTATTAAGTCATACGAAATTTTAAACTGTGAAAGTATAACTATACATTATAAACAAAATTATAAATTCCAAGTTAAATAATTATTTTACTTTCATAACGTTTACATCAAGTTTTTTTGTTATAAATTAAGTTATAAGTAATATACTACATCATCATCATCATCACGCCTGTATTCCCCGAAGGGGTAGGCAGAGGTGCACTGTAGTGTAAGTAGTAATAGGGGGCGAGCCTATTGCCATTATACCGGGCACATTCCCCCTCAATACGAGGGAGATTTGGGCCATAGTCCACCACGCTGGCCCAGTGCGGGTTGGTGAACTTCTTACGCCTTATCATTGTTGAAAAATAAATATTTACCCATATAATTTACTATTAACTTTTTTATTACGTAAATAAATGTCACCACACTTGGGGTGCTAAAACACGTGTGTCAACATTTTTGCAAAACTAAAATGAACCGTATCGACTCATAGAAAAAGCTTATTTTTCAATAAAACGTCATTGATAGTGCGAGCGAAATTTGACACGTAAAGGCTTGGATTTCACCACAGAAATTCAGTCTTTATAAATATTGACATAGAGTTCGTTTTACTATTGGCAAAACTTTGACGCGCACGTCTTAACGCCTCGGAGTTCCCGGGCCTTTACTCTACAATTAATTAAAACACTCTATCTTTTCTATTTCCGCGAATCATGGGAAGCTAGTTATTACAGTGAAATGTGAGTTGTCACCCCTCCAGTTAGTAGAGCGGGTAAGTGAAATTGCCTGTGAAATCACCGCTCTATAAATATCGGTGACGTTTGATCGACAAGCGTCCGTGACTGACGGGCTATTTTCAAGGTCTCGAAAGATAGGAAGAGTTGATAAGGTGGCGAAACCGCAAACAATATTCATTGCCATTTTCGGTTCAGAATTGAGATATGTTTACAAATAAGACACTAACATACGTGTTGTTACAGAAATCCGAAATAATACTTTGGCGTTTGAATGAGTATCGGGTGAAAAATTCAGTGCCTATTTTAAAAAAACTTGTAATGAGATATCGAGTTGTATACATTTTGTAGTTTCTAGAGAGTCCAAGTCTTGGGAAGACGCCCGCTCATGATCAATCTGCCAGTACATGTGTACCTCTGGAGGATGGCATCATCCTAGGAGTTACAGCTGACGCTGATGTTATATATATTAGGGGTAGTGGTCGTAAATTTAATGAGATGGATGTGGTCTAATGCCTCTAAACGATACTTGAGTTAGATTTGGTAGCGAGGTATTCCTAATATGCCTATGGAAGATCGGTCCAGTTGTTGATTTGTCTGAGGTCAGGGTTCTAAATATACGCACAGTTCTAAATCAACTCCTGCGAGATACTTCTCAGTTGTTCAGTAGTAATTGAGTGTATTTTTCTTACAACGCTCGTGGGTAAGTAGAAAATTAACTGTTTTCTTTTTAATTACATAGCTTTCTTTAATTTCCTTAATAGATAACAGTAATTAGACCACAACTAATTACAAATATCTATGAATTTATAACCCAAAGAGTCATTAGAACGATGTCTAATTTGCAGAAGGCGGATTTTAACACAGATTTTCTCAGATAAAATCAATGTATGATTTATTCATTTAGAACTAACAATATTTATGTGAGTTTTACTCTTCGGACGGTACTTTCTTATGCATTAAGTATGCACACGTATAATAAGAATGGCTAAGTAGGTTTATACGTTTGTTAATTCCCACGTAAATTAACGGTTGAATGATGCCTTGTGGCGATATCCACCAATCCCGTAAGAGGTCTCGTGTCATGATTGTATAAAGAAATATATCGATAATTTATTTGAAATATTTTGAAAGTACGTTTTTCTAAAGTAATAAATGGTAAAGAAAAACTTCCAAAAACAAGCTTTTATTTAATTGCCCGTAATTTTCGTGTTCTCCTCAGCAAGCCCTTTCATTTGATACCCATAGTGCAGAAAAAATAACTATTCCGTCATCTTGGATGATCCGCCATATTAGAATGACGTCACATAGCTAAGCATGCATCGTCATCCAAAATAAGCGTGTATACCAAATTTCAGCTCAATCGGTTGAAGATAGCTGATTTAAAATTCAGATGCAAGATTCCACCCGGGTATACATACGTTGCAAGCTAATATGTATAAAGCTTGTAAAAGAAAGTATTTCTGATAATATTTGGATTAGCATGGATGAATTTCAATATTATCGGTTACTATTGAAATAGAAATCGCTTATTAAATATAGTTAACTTTAGGTCTTCAGTTGTAAAATGGGTATTGCATCTTAGAAGGAGTACATTTTTCAACGTAAAGCGAATAATTTGAGTGAACACCTATGGTGGCTTTTACCACAGGGCTTCAATCTTTATAAATATGTACATAGAGTTTATTTTCAAACAAAGTCATGTTGATTCTCTCCACCCAGGGGTTGCAATCATAAGCACCAACAAAATATATTTGATCCAAACAGCGATAAATACAGCATAGAGAGATCCACTTAAATAATCAATGAGTTACTAATGAAATCTGGGTTTAAAAACATCATGAGACACAAATCAAAATAAAGAGGCAACAAATGTTATAAGTACTATCTCTTAAAAGTTTACATTCATCTTTGAGACACTTTATTTCCCCATACTAAGAGCATCTGACAAACATTTCGCATCTTATATCTCCACTCAAATCTGTGACAAGAATCCTTGATATATATATATATTTTTATAGTAGAATGTAAACCTTGTTGGAACCTTTCGATTGTATGCTATTTTTGACCAAAAATTGTGCTACAATAAGTTGGTGCATGCGTAAGTTGGCTGACGAACTTGTTTTACATGAAAGGCAGAGTTTTGTTGGTCCGTTTGTCTAGCCTTGGTGAATATATAATAGTTCCTATACTGAAACTCGTTCACCCATATTAGTCTTGTGACATTTTAGTTTAGACAAGACTATAAATAAGTACAGTCGTCTGAAGTTATGTGTTTATGTATTCTGGTTTTTGCTGTACATGTAGCTAACTCTCTGTGACCAAATTCAACTCTATATAGAGATATCTGTCAATTAAAAACATGTGAAAAACATGAGAAAATTTAGGCAGCCTATACCCAAATTAAAAGACAGTTATGATTAATTTACAACGGTATTGTAGAACACTTCTATACTATCAAATTATGCTGTTAGTTGCTTTTGTGCCACAGCCGGAGCAGACCAAAAAGACAACGGCAGGACGACCTGGTCAACTTTGCCTAAAAATTTGGTTAGAAACAGGAAATGGCCGCAGTTTGTAAAGGACTAAAGAAGGGGCGGCTTGTTCATGAGTGGGACACATAAATAGTTCAGAAAGAAGATATTTTTATAATAAGAATAGGTTCGAAATTTTAATAAATTTCTCGAGGTAAATTTCGAGGGTCATATTATAATCTTTTATGTAGTGCACAGGTAGTGCTTACATAAACATTGCACCACTGTCACCAGACGTGCGCGCCCATCCTATATTATGTTAATCTGTGTTCGTTTGGTTCACGGTCACAAAGTTCACACGGCTATCTGTTAAGACCTGGCTGGAGCTGAGGTAACATTTCCATTATAATATGCAGTTAAGACATTTTACAACCGTTTTATTAATGTAAACATAAAGTAGGCGTGAATAAGGTTAGAAATGTGTAATACTAAAAAGTTTAAGGAGACATAATTTCCAAGGCTTGGAATATTATGATTTGATAATATTATAATGATTAGATTATAGATGATATGATTTAGTTCGAAGAATAAGAGCAAAGCAAAGGTACCTACTCGTAACCCACCTTGGTAAGGGATGCAGGTTCGAACCCCGAGTCGGTAAAGATAAATATCTTGAGGAAACCTGCACGTCTATTGAAAGACGTTAGATTATAAATAAATTATTTTCGAATGTAATGAAATAGAAAATAAATATCACAGTATGTAATACAAGGATTTTAAAATCGTCATTCTCATTTACCAGTGCATACAATGTATCCTTAACACAATGCAATCCCTTTACTTATACGATTGTACATTTTGCCTTATTATTTTTTGCGATATTGCCTTAACGATTGTACATTTCAACGGAAAAGAACGGAATTAATTTGCTGTTATATGCTGTACAAAATAAACGACTATAGATTACAGTTTTTCATACACCCTAATATGCAGTCGTCTTGATTTTTGATAGTATTTTACTTTCACGTGATGTAAGTGAAAGGTACCGTAATAGGTCGCCGGACTTTCTTTGGATCGCTAACTGTGGTAATATAGCGTTTCTATATATACTTAAATACATCATCATCATCATCACGCCTGTATTCCCCGAAGGGGTAGGCAGAGGTGCACTGCAGTGCGCCCACACTTCGCCGATGTATTTTGGTCCCAATGTAATAGGGGGCGAGCCTATTGCCATTATACCGGGCACACAGGTTTCCTCACGATGTTTTCCGTCACCGTTTCTTAGCAAGTGATAATCTCAGATGAAAATGAGATTCGCACATGGAACCCAGAGGTGCGAGCCGGGGATAGAACCTGCGCACTTTGATTGCAAAGCGTGCGTTCGACCACTCGGCTACCACTGCTAATATTATTATATATACTTATGTGCTTATATAGAACATGACAGTAGACAAAATGGGAGCCCCGTGGGTAGACAGTTTGGGTAAAGTAGAAGTGTTAGCATACTGTCATATAATATGATATTTTATTGGATACTCTCAATAAAATATAGAAACACAACCTTATGCCATAAGAATTGCTACATACAGATGTCTATATCAGACAGATATTTTATATTTTTTACCCGCCTACGGCGAAGCCAGAACAGGGGGATATGATTTTAGCAGTCTATGGATGTTTGTATTTACTTATGTTCCCCCGTAGCGCCTAAACTAGTCATCCGATTTTGATGAATAAGGTGTGAATCGATTCGTTATTATGGCCCGGGTAACATAGGGTACATTTTAACTGACTCTAACAATAGAAAGAGTCGATTTTACCTTGTTTCCGTAGTCGAGTTATAGTTTTTTAAATTTTTGTAATTTATTTTTATTAATACTGCTGCTCCAAACAATAGCTGACTACGAAATATATTTTTATTTAGTTTTTCTATTGTTTATATTTTGAGTGTATTTTATAATTATTATATTGTACATTATCTTTACAATATCAATTAATGTTTCAAAATAGTGATTATATATTTGAATAATTTAATTATTGAAAAGTAATCGTGCGCAGTCAATTAAATATACTATTATTATATTTGATGGGTATAATTGGTATATAATAATACAAGAAGCCAAATGCAATTAATTTATTGTAAGCACCCATTAAGTTTTTATAACCCAAAGCTCTTATAACTAATGTTATTATTATTTGACAAGTTAACTAAATGGGTTATGGTATTCAAACTATTGTTAATCGTATGATATGAGTTTATTCAGTTAATTAAGCGCAGAAGAAGTCGAGTGGTAGAATGCACGCTTTGCAATCAAAGTGTGCAGGTTCAGACTGGGTTTTATGTGCTAATCCAATTTTATCTGAGATTATCACTAGCTAATAAACAGCTAAGGAAAAAATCGCGAGGAAACCTGCATGTCTGAGGGAACTTGAATAGTTCTCGATAGATGTGTGAAGTATGCCAACCCGCACCGTTCTAACGTGGTGGACTATGGCCTGAATCAACCTAGCATAGAAGGGAGGCCCGTGTCCAGGAGTGGGACGTTAACAGTTCTATAGTAGTAGTATGTTATCATACTGAAATCAGAATTTATATTCTGATTTCAATATATTTTATGAAGACTATACTTTGTAAGAATGCAACATAATGGAACAGTTGTGTACATACATATATACTAAACTTTATGTGCCTTCTCTTTCATGGTCGTAATATATATGCTAAGACATCAATATTTTAAGGACTCAAAACATGTTTATTTAGTCATAATTTCAGTTTTAAATTTAGGCGAATTTCTCTATTATCTTATGAAAAAAAAAAACCATAAATGTGATAAAATGAGGAAATATACTTATTTTTTTGACATAAATATTTAAAACTAAACAGGTATCTATAGTAACATAAAAACAAGTACAAACAATAGGAAACATGGAAAGTATTCTGCATAATGTTGGTCCAACCATAATTTTCGTAACTAACGGGCATTTAGCCGGTGTTACCAGTTCTGCCGTCGTTATTGTTACAGTTTAACCTTTCGTGCAATCTTGCGCAATACGATTACATTATTTTACCGGATACCGAATTCCACCTTGGGTCCGTTGGGAGTATTAGGACTAACAAGAATAGGTAGTACCAGTAGGTATTTTTTTAGTATTCCAATACTAAACTGGTTGGGCGGCAAATTTCATCGCGGGAGGCCTAAAAAAGATGGCGAGACGAGTTGGACTCGCACAATAGAGACTGGCCTACACTGGGAAAGAACAGAGAAGGGTGGAGAAAGGAAAGGGAAGCCATTGCCCAGAAGTGGGACGATACAAGCTACTACTACTACTACTACTACAGCCCTTTTAACGTCCCACTGCAGGGCACGGGCCTCCCCTCAATGCGAGGGGGATTCAGGCCATAGTCCACCACGCTGGCCCAGTGCGGGTTGGCAGACTTCACACATCTATCGAGAACTAGACAAGTTCCCCCAGACGTGCAGGTTTCCTCACGATGTTTTCCTTCACCGTTTCATAGCAAGTGATAATCTCGGAAAATGAGATTCGCACATAAATTCCAGAGGTGCGAGCCGGGGTTTGAACCTGCACACTTTGATTTGCAAGGCGTGCGTTCAACCGCTCGGCTACCACTGCTATTTAAATACAAGCTAATAAAAACAAACAAATTCTACCACCACCAAGTCTTATGTCATTTGACCGAATTTTTAGATTTAGTTTTTTTTGTCATTCGTTGGTCTTTCATTTATCACTTTCATTAGCAATTTTTATTTATAATGCGTATTTAATTAATATGTCCTTAATTACATGACATTGGCTGGATAACCGCTAAACGTAAGTATTATTTCTCATTTTATTCCATTAAATTTCAGTATTTCCAATACTTTATGTATATTCATTCTATTTAAATGTCACGGAATACATGATGTTAAAATTATATACATTTCAAATTTAAATTTATTAGGAACAAGTGACAGCAATCTGTGATCAGATAGCGCGGTCGGTGTCGTCAAATTAGATGCGCGCGCGCACCACTATTATTCGTCATTAGTGTGACATTAGATGGTTATCGCGATGGTTGACGTTAGAATATTGTACGTGAACACATAATTGTGAGTCAATGCAAAATATGACTTTTTAATAATCAAAGTAACAATAGTATTGTAACACTCTGTGTAAACTGTGTGTAATGTTAATACTTTTTGCGGTGGAACAATAAAGAGTATATCTATCTATCTAGAGATTCCTCAAAACCTGAGGGGTTTAAGTTTTAACTGTATTGACACATAGAAAATGTTAATTCTTCGACTTAATGACACAGACAGCACGAGAAAATGTTGACCCGCGAGCGTCGACGGCCCTGTGAGCGGGAGGCTTAATGTACCTATTGATACGGTACATTTGAAATGAAGTCAAATGTATTAATCAGCTCGCCCCCAGTATGTTGAGGTCGTAATGCAGACCGCGAGTCGTTTATATATAGTTACTATACCTATGGTATATACATACATCATCATGCCTGTATTTTCCGAAGAGGTAGGCAGGAGTATGCTGCAATGCACCCACTCTTTGCCGATGTATATTGATCCCAGCCTATTGCCGTTAAAACGGGTACTTTACATACCCCCTTTATAAGGAGGAGATTTGGGCCATAGTCCACCACGCTATCTACTATGCTCCTATGATCTTATTAACATTCTAATGTCAAATGATTCACAAAATTTTGATCATTTCTCCAATATACACAGTATTTCACACGTTTCTCATAATTTCTCCCGCGGCAGCCCTTGTTTTTGAGATACATAGCGAGTTAACGCGGTAAACTTGTATTTTCACCGGTTTCACTATCAACAATGGGGAATATTAACATCTCGAGAGTGTTCCGAAGTGAAAAGCGAAGAAACTTTCGATGAATATCATTTGTGCAAATTCCAATGAGATTGTAAACTTCACTTCACTTTTTAAAAAGATATGGCCTCCATCGTATTTAGTCGATGATTTTGCCAACAACAGAGTAAAACATGTATGAATTATGACATTCAAGTCATTATTTATGTCACAGATATAACCCACCGAGTCGCTCTCTCTCTTTTGCAATACATGCGAGTGATAGAGACAATGTACTTATCTCTCATTTAGTTTGTCACAATCGACTGTGCTACCAATGCAGTTGTATACAGACACATTTATGCCCATAAGTATTATTACGGTCGTTTGGGATACTGTATTGTTATGATAAGTGGAACAGCATGGATATTCGAATCTACAATATTTGAGCACAGGATATAAAAACACAAACTATGTCAAAAGTCAAGACATTACATGCACGTGATTAACAGATCTACCTATCTAAAGCCAGATCTGTGACATAATGCCTGGTGCACGTTTCAGAATTTCTCAATGTTTTATACTCCCTTATTTAAGATAAGACTAGCTGTGCCCGCGACTTCGCCCGCGTGGACTTTAGGGAGATTACCCGGAAATATGGGTATTATGTTTTTTCCCGCGGAACCCTAATGCTTTTTCTAAAATTAAAGTAGCCTAAGTTACGCCTTGGAACGTCAGCTATCTGTCAGTGAAAGTCCCATTGAAATCGGTTCAGCCGTTTAGACGTTGCTTCAAACAAACAGACAGACAGACAGACAGACAAAAAATTTTAAAATTGCGTTTTCGTTATAAGTATCGTATATACTTTCATACGCATTTGGTAAAAAAAAATTATTTTGATATTACAAACAGACACTCCAATTTTATTTATTTGTATGTATAGATGTAAGTGCCTCATTAAAGATGTAGAATTAAAAATAAATACTTTCAAAGTGTGCAGGTTCAAACCCCGGCTCGCACCTCTAGGTTTCATCTCATTTTCATTCGAGATTATCACTTGCCATGAAACGTCTGAGGGAACTTGACTAGTTCTCGATTGATGTGTAAAGTCTGCCAACCTACACCGGACCAGCGTGGTGGACTATGGCCTGAATCCCCCTCGCACTGAGGGGAGGCCCGTGCCCAGCAGTGGGACGTTAAAAGGGCTATAGTAGTAACTTTTAATGAAATGCTAAAAGTAAATAAATATCCCCAGGCAATACAAAACTACGTATGATCCAAAATTAATCTAAGTTCGTACCTAGTACTATGGGTGTCAAACAATGGACTGGGTGCGATCCCAGTTACACAAAACAGTCAATTTCTGTAATTTGCCTCTAATGGGAGTTGAATCTACAGTGATACAGTCACCCGGTACAGTGAGCCCAACCGCCTTTACCGGAGTAGGGGACGCCCAAACCACTGGATAAAACCGTCGTCGCCGTCAGGAAAATTTTATGTACATAAAATTTAATCACGATTTTTTGAGATTATTAATATCCGTTTCACATTATGAGAGTTCCAACTGGTTATGATGACACTTTCTTAAATTTACATAAAACTCGATTTTACCATTAATATTTTAACGGTTAAGTGTTTGTTCATCTCGCGTTGGGTGTAGGTCAAAAAGATGCTTCAAATACATAATTTTATGCGTTCACGAAATTACACTTTGGTTGATTGGTTGGATCTTCAGTTCTCAATTAGTAGTGACTTTTATATTTCTAACATTAAGCCCCTGCCACACTCGAGCGTCAAGACGGGCGCGTCAATGTTTTTGCTAACACCAAAACGAATAATAGACATAGATCATTCTGCACCGAACATTTTGTCTCGTGGTCGCGTGGCCTTTACCACAGAAATTAAATCTTTATGTTTATTAACACAGTTTGTATTGGTTTAGGAAAACAAGGGCTAGGGCTTTACTAATAGATATACTACTACAAATAACTGTTAGATAGTTTTTCGACATCTTGCCCAGTTATTGGAAAATAGACCCTGAGTAATGTCCGAGGAATATTGCACCACTATCAACTAATATTTGCCTTATTAGTGAGATATTACAAAACTATGAGATAAAAAAACTGAACCATGCTCAAGTGAAGGGTAATATTATAAGTAATTAGTTTGCACAATATTGGATAGGTGATGAAACTAGCCTATAGACATATTGGGTCAACATCATGAAAAGCGTAACTATCGTCATCATCATCGCGCCATCACGTGCATCCCCACTTCTCCGATGTGTTTTGTTTTAAGTACAATAGGGAGTGAGCTGATTGCCATTACACCGGACACACTCCCACTCAATGCGAGATGGATTCCTGCCACCATGCCTTCGAGATAATTCTTGAAATAAAACAAGAAAATACATTTATTCAGCACAGATTACGTGCATAAAGGAAGAAAACAGACAAGAAATAAAATAGGTTACGATAATAGGCTGTGATAATGTTTACCTCAGTTTCACCTGTGCCAAAAGGCGCTTGACTCAGCATATGCTGGAGAGGACGGTGTCTCCGCCAGCGCTGTTTTTTAGACAAGGTCTTCACTCTCGGTCTTCACTTCGGTCTTGCATCTATCATAGCTTGTCGACTACAAATATTAACAAATTTCACTTACGCATACATAGCAATATTTGAACTAGGTGTTAACTTCAGCCTTGACCGGATCCACCAATGTCGCTGGTGCCCCG
Organism: Ptilodon capucinus; assembly: GCA_914767695.1. NCBI lineage: Eukaryota > Metazoa > Arthropoda > Insecta > Lepidoptera > Notodontidae > Ptilodon > Ptilodon capucinus. The sequence goes on from OU611828.1 coordinate 1,556,150, forward strand.
TAGATCTGTGAATCTTGATGGATGAGCGTTGTTGAAATATTGTAGGTATATATTTACGACATCTTTGTACATCATAAATATTTACCTAAAGGTTTCGATTGCTTAAATAGTACTCGCCGCTTTATTGAGTTAATAGAGGCTTAGCACTGTATTTACACCTCTATCTATTTTTAATTATTTGGTACAGACGAATAAACTTATCAAGTAAATACTCACTATGTATTTCGTTGGAGTTCCTCGTATAAAAAGTGTAAAGTAATTGCAACTATTAATGCTTTATTTACCGTTGTTCAGTGTTTACCTTTTCTTTTTGACATAAAAGTTTTTAGCGTGTTCCACAAAACGCAAACTTTTACCGGCACAAATAATCCGCAATTCAACTTGACCTCGCAGATATTGTACAAAAAATATCAAAAAAAGAAAAGTAAATGCCGCATCCACATTTTGAACGCTCATTGTGCTATTACTTTCACCGCGCCGCGCGGGTCGTCGCGCGCGCACGCTGACGTACGAATTCCGATCCGACCTCTGAATAATAAATCGATGGATGTGAATTTGGTGGACGTGATCGTGTGAAAGAAATTTCATTAATATATTATGACTATCATTAGTAATTTAGAGGTGAAAGTGAAGGCTAATTCTAAGAAGTATCTTCTTTTAACGGAAGTAATTTCCTAATATATCTATTTTGAACTTTGAGACATCATTAAAAGATGGCAACGCAGAGATTTATCGACTAACGTTGATATATTGTTATCATTCCCATAAAAGCAGGGAGGAATACGATTCCTTTGCCGACGGCTTGGTTTAGTGAGTGGAGCACATGACGCTCGTCTCACAGCAAAGCGTGGTTGCAGTTTTGATTTTTGGAAATTTTCGCGGTATGGGCGTAACTAAATACACACTTGTCCATAACCTATACTGCTACTGCCCATATAACACAGGGTGTATCAGAAGTCCGAAATAATACTTGGCCGTTTACTTAAGTACCGGGAATACAAATGGTACAAATGTGATCGAAATTCGACCGTGTTTTTCCTATTTATTTTTCGTCGTCAATTTCTATAACTCGTAATATCCCGAGTCCTATTTAAATTTTGCGTGTCCTGTTTTGTAAATATTGGTAGCCGCCCCACATAAATGTAGTTTGCACTGATGAATAGAGTTATGGATGTACCCAAAGGGCAGAAAACGAGACTAGTGATAAATATTCAAAGGTCTATAACTCAGAAGCTATATTAGTTAGGTGTAAACTGTCTTCACTAAGCATCTCCATATGAGCTACCGTATATGTAGGTACCCATAGTATTATTTCGGACTTCTGTTAAACCCTGTAGAAAATCAAAATAATACATCATCACGCCTGTATTCCCCGAAGGGGTAGGCAGAGGTGCACTGTAGTGCACCCACACTTCGCCGATGTATTTTGTTCCCAATGTAATAGGGGGCGAGCCTATTGCCATTATACCGGGCACATTCCCCCTCAATACGAGGGAGATTTGGGCCATAGTCTACCACGCTGGCCCAGTGCGGGTTGGTGAACTTCACACGCCTTTCTATAGACGTGCAGGTTTCCTCACGATGTTTTTCCTTCACCGTTCAGCAAGTGGTCATCATTATTGAAAATGACATTCGCACATGAAAATTAACTCAGAGGTGCGAGCCTGGGATTTGAACTTTCACCCCTTACGTTCAAGGCGGGCGTTCTTGCCCGCGAGGCTACCACTGCTTAGAAAATCACTGCACTGTAGAAAATCATGAAAATAATAATTGCCAGCAGACCTCGGGGATATTGTAATGACGATTATGTCACGTTTTACCCGCAAACCCAGGGATCTGTACAGACGAGGGAGGTGGTCTACCTCGTCTCGTCATTGGTACCCGGTTGTTATAAGACAAAATGTAAGATATATCAATATTTATGTCTTATAAATCAGAAATGTGTGAGAGCAGTAGTAACTCAGTGTCATAATCTGTTTCATAAGTTTAGTCTTTGTGCATATGCTAGCCTTCCAATAGTAACTGCATATGCATTTTTTTAAAAAAAGGTAAATTCGAACTGTTGATCGCCCAAGTTAATCTCAACTCATTAGTACCTTGTATTTCTCAAAAGCATGTCGCGTTAAGAAACCCCGGACTTCGAATACTTTCTACATACGACTAATTGCAAAAAGTGACTGCACATGTCAGCTGATTTCAATATCATTAAAGCCACTGGTTCACTGTGTTGCGAACACAAAAAAAACTGGATTTCCGTATGCTATGGCGGCGATTAAGTATGGCCGACTTTGAGCCATTTCCTATTGAAATAAATCAGTGCGTAAGTGAACTATGTTATTTTATATCTAATTATAAAATGAGGTCTTATCTTAGAAGGTCAGTATTTTAAAATGCAAATAACTTTGACTCTATATAACGGACCTGCCTATTATAGACCTTGCCATATGCCAAATCGCTGGTTAATCAAAACACAACTGATTATAACACGTTGATACACCAAAACCTCAAATTAATTCAACGGAAGAAGAAAACTTGCCTTCCAACTTTGGAATTGTTTGACATTCTTTCAGCAATATTCATTCCTTCGCAGCCATCATAGTTGAAATATTTTAAATGGGCTTTGGTTGAAATATTTTAAATGGGGTGTGGTTTTTGTCGTCTTGTCGCCGCTTTGTGCCTGGCACCTAAATAATTATGTTATTTACATAAAAATATGATCAATATTAACCTTGAGTTCACAAACCCGGCAATGGGTGTTGATAAAGGTCATGCACTCGAGAGTTTGATTACGGAATTGGATTATTTATAGATTGATATATCATCCAGTGGCAGTGGTAGCCTCGCGGGCAAGCACGCCCGCCTTGAACGTAAGGGGTGCAAGTTCAAATCCCAGGCCCGCACCTCTGAGATAATTTTCAGGTGCGAATGTCATTTTCAACAATGCTTACCACTTGCTGAACGGTGAAGGAAAACATCGTGAGGAAACCTGCACGTCTGTAGAAAGGCGTGTGAAGTTCACCAACCCGCACGGGGCCAGTGTAGTGGACTATGGCCAAAATCTCCCTCGTATTGAGGGAGAATGTGCCCGGTATAATGGCAATAGGCTCGCCCCCTATTACATTGGGACCAAAAATACATCGGCGAAGTGTGGGCGCACTACAGTGCACCTCTGCCTACCCCTTGGGGGAATACAGGCGTGATGATGTATTATTATTATTATTATTTGTTGGTAAGATATTTATCTTCTCTCCGAAGAGGTGAATGGTGGCACGGGCCGAAGCCAAGTGCATATTATTTATATATATATATTAAGGCCCTGTCAATGAGAGAAATTTCCGAACTATACGGCAAGTATTTAAAATTACTGCTTTTTGAGCTAGTGCTAGTGTGGATGGGTGCATGTCAAGGGTTCTGAGACTGGTGTGGAGTGTATTGGGTATGACACCCGTAGATAGGATGATAGGTACAGTTTTAACAGTGCGGACTTGCCACTGTGTCTTTAATTCAATTGAGAGGTCGGTGTATTTGGCAATTTTTTCAGTGTATGTGGTGAGTAGATTGTGTGTATTACATATGGCTATGTCAATTAAGTATACGGTCTTACTATTCTTATCTAAAAATGTGATATCCGTTATTATGATATATCATGCCTCCTATCTTTTGTCAAATAGGTGCGTCAGAACGTGTACGACCAAACTTTGCCAATATCAAAACGAAACTGTATTACCTCATAAAATAAGCTCATTTTTCAACGAAATGTCATCAATGACGTGAACGAATTTTGGTGCATGGTGCATATAATTTAATTTCACTACCAGCCCCTTTACTACCTCCTGTCTTGCAGCAATGTTTTCAATATTTCAGTTTCTGACAGTTACCTCAGTACAACTACTACTACAGCCCTTTTAACGTCCCACTGCTGGGCACGGGCCTCCCCTCAATGCGAGCGGGATTCAGGCCATAGTCCACCACGCTGGCCCAGTGCGGGTTGGCAGACTTCACACATCTAAAACTAGTCAATTTCCCTTAGACGTGCGGTTTCCTCACGATGTATTCCTTCACCGTCTCATAGCAAGTGATAATTTCGGATGAAAATGAGGTTTGCACATAAATTCCAGAGGTGCGAGCCGTGGTTTGAACCTGCACACTTCGATTGCAAGGCGTGCGTTCGACCACTCGGCTACCACTGCTCTGCATCTGCATCTGATATAAATTAACAGTATTGGAACAAGAATACTTTAAGCAGTGGTGGTAAGGCCGCTGGTTAGGTAGAATAAAAGGACATCCACCATCTTTATCACAAACAAAAAACTGTAAAATAACTTGTAATTTACAACTAATATTTATATAAACTAAATTAGTAACTATAACTTTTTACATTAATATCTAAAATAAATTAATGGTAAAAATACTTTTTAAAAACAAGCTTTTTTTTAATTGCCCTGAGTTTTCGTGTTCTCCTCAGCAAGCCCTTTCATTTGATACCAATACTGTGGCAGTGCAGAAAAAATAACTATTCCGCCATCTTGGATGATCCGCCATATTGGAAGTAGAATGACGACACAGAGCTAAGCATGCATTGTAATATATTTTTTTTTTATTTTTGAATGGACTATGCTGTTGGCCGTGAGTTGGCCTTTACAGCTTCACCGGAGGAGAATGCATTGTCATCCATAATAAGCGTGTATACCAAATTTAAGTTCAATCGGTTAAAGATAACTGATTTAAAATTCACTTGCAAGATTCCACCCGGACATACATACATTGCAAGTTAATATAAAGCTTGTAAAAAGCAATATGTATACATAATTATAAAAGATTTCGTCTGCGTGGGATGGTGGCAAGAACGCTGGCTGCATTTCGTTGAATAGCGAGTCCTATTCGTTGAGCTAGAAAAGTAATTGTAATAACTTGACCTGAGTGTAATAACCTACGGTAATAAATAACCACTGTAAGCAATCACTTAAAGGTAACTCCGGTACGCAAGTACGCATCTACATTTTGACGGATTGATTAAATGTTACAATCTTCACGTCTCGCCTTTATAAATAAGGATTTGTAAAGCTAACATTATTATTTACAACCGATTTGTAATACTTGCGGTCGAATAACGTTCATTAACTAATATCCACGCTTTAAAGTAGTGACGAAACTGGCTAATAATAAATAAAAGATATAACGTCGATTCGAGCCTTAATATTCGCAATTGTGTGAAGAGTTGCGATAATATTGCGTATACTAGGATACGTAATAAAATAACTAACTATATTTAGTTGGAGGTCACCATTTTATAAAGAAAAAAGAAACAACCAAATCCCAAAAACATTTGGGTAATACATCATCACGCCTGTATTCCCGAAGGGGTAGGCAGAGGTGCACTGTAGTGCGCCCACACTTTACCGATGTATTTTGGTCCCAATGTAATACGCCTTTCTATAGACGTGCACGTTTCCTCACGATGTTTTCCTTCACCGTTCAGCAAGTGGTTAACATTGTTGAAAATGAGATTCGCACATGAAAATTATCCAGAGGTGCGGGCCTGGGATTTGAACTTGCACCCCTTACGTTCAAGGCGGGCGTTCTTGCCCGCGAGGCTACCACTGCTACATTTGGGTATGTGCGTAATTTTAAGAAATTTATTCTTATTACCTTCAGTGGCATTTTATAATACAAAAATGTACTACCAAGCCGTTGTAAATGCATTGTAAAGTGATGTAAATGATAAAAATGGTACTCAAGAGAAACACTTTGAATAACAAGTGAAACCCTGAACAACTATAGGGTCAGTCTAAATTCGTTACTTACCCTAAATTTAAAGAAACTAAAATCCATCTACAAATCGTCTACAATGCAATTTTTCAGTACAAAAGTATCAAGCACGTAAAGGCACGCGTAAATTGTTGCCAAAACAAACTGGAAGAAGGACATTTCTCTACGAAATATCATCGATAACGCAAGCAAATTTCAATCTTTATGAATATTTCACAGAGTACATTTTCAATCAAAGTCAAGTCATTTTCGAAATTCGCTCGCCTCAGTATGTTGAAAGCGCACCTTTCTAATATGAGGGATAGGGAACTCGGAACCTTAATATCGGTGAACTATTGCATAGATTCCTTTAATCTATTGTAATTTGCTAATATCTATAGTTGGTATTTTATGAATAGAGATGAGTCAGCGATATTATTGACAAATTATGTTGCTAATAAGAACTTGTGCCTATTGAACAGCTTATCATGTAATATCTGTGTCGTAAATGACTGTCTATCTATGGTTACTCAGTGGCATAGGTTAACTTTTTAATTTATCATCTGTTCAATGACAAAACATAATTTTTATCCTAACCCCATAACCCTGAGTTTATTTATTATACAACCACACAATATAATGTATATTCATGATTGTATTCTCCAAAGAGGTAGGTAGAGGTGCAATACAGTGCACCCACTATTCGGCGATGTATTTGGTTCCAATGTTACAGAAGACGAGCTTATAACTATTATACCAGACATTCCCCTTTAATTTGGGGGGAATTTAGTCCACTGTCTTCCCCATTATCCCAGTTAATAAACTGTATTAAGTATTTTTTATTATAGTTTTTAAACTAAAAATAAAAATAATTCGTTACATATTTATGATTAATTACAGTTTTGTCCGCGTGTGATGTTGGCAACACATAGCTTCAATAATATTTTTTGTTGTTTTTTTTAATATACCTAATTTAGGAGGAATGATAAATGAAGGACAACTTTAATAAAAATAACGATCAATGTTGTTTTTAAGGACTGATTGTTATCATATGTCTACTAAGGTTTCTGTCTCAATAAGCATTTACGTATAAGATACTGTATGTGTACCTAAAATAGTATTTCGAACTTCTGATACACCTTGCATAATTGTACTCGCAATGTACGTACCACTTTCCATATCTATTTTGCGTTTACTCTGCGGAAAACATTATTCATTTATTTGAAAGTACAAGACACCTACCATGATATATGTTTTGGTCAATAGTTTACGATGCATTGTGCATCAACTTGCTTTACGCAATGCCTAAGGAAAGTTGTAGTAACTTTAATGTATTGTAACCACTGGGTTTCCCCAAACCACTTCCTTCTGCATAGAAATGGTAGCCTGTTGGTAGAACAACTGCCTTGAATGCAGGGTACAAATACAAACCCTGGGCTTGCACGAATTTTCGCATGTATAACCGACTTCAAAAAGGAGGAAGTTCTCACTTCGAACTGTATGTTTTTTTTTTTCGAATTTCAAGTCAACGGAGAATGACGGGATGTTTACTAAAGTTAATATGGTTAAGAAATATAGTATCGAGATTCAGAATTGCAAGAAATCGTATTTTTATATGTAGTATACTTTGACGCGCCACCTATTAGGGTATTTTGGAAGTTGTGTTTGTGACCAGATATAGGGGTCGCCACATTTGTTTGACGAGTAGATGAAATGAAGATATTTTAATGCAATATGATGAGGAATGGCTCCACCTGCAGTTAGCGGGTATTTCAGTCAGTGTCAAGTAATTAATAGCAAGGGCAAATTCAATAAATACACAATATAAATAAAAAATAATGATGACAGTGATAAAGATGATGGATGAATCCAAATGGATTTGTCGTCTACGTTCCTGAAATATGAATGTGTGTTATGACATTACACACAACATAGTATGTATTATTGCTGTCATTAGATCACCGGGTGAGCACACGATAATAGCAGCTAATGACTACATTGGAAGCTCTTGCGCAAGCGGTTATTATACGCAGATAGGTCAAGATTGAACAATCTAGGGCATCCTTTCCCAAAGTGGGCGATTACGCCCCCTTGTCAGCACTGTAGGCCTAAAGGGGGGCGGTAAGAAACCCAGAAAAAAAGATGGGGGCGTTGTGTAGAGGTTTTAATGAATTAATTTAATTTGACCTTATAGTGGTTTTTAAGTAGGTGAAAAAATAGGGGAGCTAAAAAAATATTTATTCTCAAAGTGGGTAGTACACAAAATAAGTTTGGGAACCACTGATCTAGGGTATCATCATGATGACGGCTTGGTCTATTGGTCTGAGCGTAGGTCGCTCGGCTCACTGAACCAGGTTGTTGCGGGTTCGATTCCCTTTAGTGGCAAATTTCGGAAATTTGGGACAGGGAAATAGGGAAACTGGGTGTGTAACCGTAAAGGGAGTTTGCTGCAGTCTGTGTGTAACTGGCATCGCCTTCAATTTATTGTATAGTACCCATAGTACAAGTATTGCTTAGTATGGGACCATACGATGAGTATGTGTTGGCTGTCAATCATGAAAGTTGAAAGTTTCCATTTTCTATTTGCAAAAGCAACATTCCTATACAATGAAATGGAATCTGATTTCTTAGTAGTCGGTTTTTCCAGTTACTTACAATGTAGTGACTCTTGCCAACTAGAACGATTAGGATCACTGTAGTTTCTATTAGTCACTATACCTGTTAAATGGTTGCGAACAGAGATGTCGAATGTAACAGAATCAGAAGGAATCAAATGTTTTATTCATACAGGTACTTATAAATCGTAAATAAACAAAACAATAATAATAGTATCCCTACCATCTATTTGGAATGCATTGCCTGTGGAGAAGAAAGGGCAAGACACTCCATAGTTGCTCTTATCCAATATTAATTAACATTTTTCTTAATATAGCATATATAATAATAGCATAAATAATAATATAATAGCAGTGGTAGCCGAGTGGTCGAACGCACGCTTTGCAATCAAAGTGCGCAGGTTCTATCCCCGGCTCGCACCTCTGGGTTCCATGTGCGAATCTCATTTTCATCTGAGATTATCACTTGCTAAGAAACGGTGACGGAAAACATCGTGAGGAAACCTGTGTGCCCGGTATAATGGCAATAGGCTCGCCCCCTATTACATTGGGACCAAAATACATCGGCGAAGTGTGGGCGCACTGCAGTGCACCTCTGCCTACCCCTTCGGGGAATACAGGCGTGATGATGTATTATTATTATTATTTTTCTTAATACACTTAACAACAATAAAGACCGGGTACACTGCAATTTTTGCCAATACCAAAAGAACTGTATCGACTCACAGAAAAGGCTAATTTTTCAACGAAATGTCGTTGCGTGCGAGGAAGTTATCGCGTGGCTTTGATCACAGAAATTTAATCTTTATACATATTATCACAGAGTTCGTTTTGTATTGATAAAAAATGTGCAGCGCGGGTTATAACGCTACAGCTTGCACAGGGCTTCAAGTGAGTAATCTCTATCATTAGGGTTGCCATACGTCCCGTATATACGGGACTGTAATCGTATTTGACCATCCCGTCCCGTATTACTACATGGCCCGTATTTCGACAAAATACAGAAATAGAGGTGAGAGACGCTTTGATATTATGATGTATACTATATTTAATTTATTTTAAACTCTTGAAAGCCACTATGATTGTGATAAGAGGGTATCTGAAAACACGTAGTTTGTCTCTCACTATGTACACATGTGCTATGTATGGTGTAGTTGAAAAGCCGCGTGTCGGCGTGTTAATTGTTATGAGCTTTGGCCATCGAAGAGAAAACGTCCCGTATTGGTTCCTAGAAGTTATGGCAACCCTATCTATCATCCATGCTACCACTGCTTCTAGTTCCTTTAAAAAGTAAAAAAAACTTTTTGTTAACACGTTTGTCCTTATAGCGTGACCATTGCAACATCGTAGCAGTCAAGGCACTTTCTCATAGACTGAAATGGAAAGTGGCCGTCTGTTCTACCGCTAACATTAATATTTAAGGCCCTATAACTTGATTGTAGCGAAAGTTGATGGTCGCATACATACAAAACCTTATAAAGGTCTTTGTCTTTACAAGTGAAATACCATAACTGATGATATTTTAACGTATCGATATGGACCTAAGTGATCACGTGATACGTCCGAAAAATTGGACCAAAATTGTTCTTATTATTTTGCCCCTGTTGTTACACGCACGTGCTATTGAAGTGTGACTATTAAATCAACCTTAGTACTTACTACTTGATTGGAATAAAGACTTTATAATCTAGCGGTCAGTGGGGTTATCATACAGCGCAATTGCGGCTAAATTGCTATTGCATGTCGTTACCTTTATACGATGCAATACTTGCTAATTTCACATTTATCACGTTCAAATCGATGACCATAATGGCGCATTGATCTTCATTATAAGATTAATATGGAAACAAATTGGCAATTATTTCATAACTTTGTAAAATTGACTTTAACATTGTGATTCATTAAAATGTCATCGTTTTGAAAGTTGCGTGTGGGTCAAAGGTGTTACGTTACACACTTTTGACCTGTGAACTGGGGATCTTCTTATATTCTATATTCGTGTCTGCAACAGCGAGCCCTATACCGCGTAAGCAGTGTTGTTTTGATAGTAGGTACATTGATTTTGTTACAATGTTTTTAGTATAAGAGCTGTAAGCGTGCGGCCTTATTACCACCTTTTATAGTATTGTTGTTGTATTATTAACTGTCAAAAACTGAAAGTAATATTAAAACTATTGCTGCAAGAGTTGTGGTGTGGGCCGGGATGATAATCTGCGACAATTTGTTATAATACAAATCTTTGAAGGATAAGTTAATTTAATGAAGAAAATAATATAAGTCATGTTAGTGTGCAATGGTTGATACATTTATAAAATGTCATATATCACGTCCTAAGTATCACCATTGCCGTTTTTTTTTTACAAAAACCGACCAAGTGCGAGTCGGACTCGCGCACGAAGGGTTCAGTACCATTATATCTAAAAACGGCAAAAAAATAATCACGTTTGTTGTATGGGAGCCCCCGTAAATACTTATTTTATTCTGTTTTTTAGTATTTGTTGTTATAGCGGCAACATAAATACATCATCTGTGAAAATTTCAACTCTCTAACTATCACTCTTCATGAGGTACAGCACGGTGACAGACGAACGGACGGACGGACGGACAGCGAAGTCTCAGTAATAGGGTTCCCGTTTTACCCTTTGGGTACGGAGCCCTAAAAATGACATTGTAAGTAGTTGTAGTGTAAATTTTGTATATTAAATTAGTTAGCGCATCAAAATTTGAGAGTGTGCGCGTTTACCAAATAAACAACTCTACTTTCAACTTGTCACTTAAAGAACTCACGCGTGACGGTATCAATGACACAAAAGAAACTGGATTATGGCTCCAAACAGATAATAAATTGCAAAATAATTTCACTTCGCTCATCCAAGCTATTTGTTTTAGACAAATTGAGCGTAACGTAAAATGAAAAGTGCCGTTTTATTGACAATGGCCGCGGTTGCGCGATCGTCGCGCAATTGATGCTATTATACGGCGATTTGTCTGGAGATGATACGCACTGGGATTGTCATTAGGTTGCTATATTTTTGAATAAAAATGAAACTAACTAAACTAAATGTTTAGTCATCCTTTTTATCGTGGTGAGTTTAGTTAAATCGTTGAATATATACTACATAATAAGCACCAATTATCGATGACTTGGTACTACCACTAAGGTTTGAACGCAAACGAGTGGCTCACTGAAACCAGGATGTTGCGGGATCGATTCCCGCCCATAGCAAATTACGGAAATGACCTTTTTAGATTCAGCCCTGATCTGAGTGTAACTGGGATCGCCCCAGTTGATGATGATACCGCCCCATGATACCCATAGTAGGTACACGCTTTGCATTTGGGATCATACGATGAGGATGTGTTATATTCAGCGCCAAATTACTCCGCAAGTCTTCAATGGCTGCCTTTATTGCGGTATATAAAAATAAACCTTATTACATACAAAATAGGATAGTTATTTGTATGTTTTTCATTCACGCAACTTTTCCTTTTGAGTCAATAATATGAGGCTCAGTTTATACGTTACACTTCTCTGATTTTAGTTTCTCTCATTAGGACAGACGGACAACATTTTTAACATATTCGAAAATAGATACTTAAAAGTACCATGAAAATCGTAGAAAAATGAGATTCTCTTTACCGACATTCGACTTCGTCTGCGAAGACTTCAATTATTCAATATCGTCATAAATTATAGCCTGTATGTTATTCTGATGTAAAAACAATAATATTATAAAGTCTTATCAAAATCCGCACTAGGCCAGCGTGGTGGACTATGCCCCAAATCTCCCTCGTATTGAGGGGGAATGTGCCCGGTATAATGCCAATAGGCTCGCCCTCTATTACATTGGGACCAAAATACATCGGCGAAGTGTGGGCGCACTACAGTGCACCTCTACCTACCCCTTCGGGGAATCTGGCGTAATGATGTATTTATTTATTTTTATCAAAATCCGTTCAGTAGATTTGCGTGAAGGAGTAACAAAAATCCATCCATCCAACAATCGATCAATCCATCCTTACAATCATTTTCCATTTATAATATTAGTAGGGTAGGATAGGATTATACACAGTACCTAAAGCTATTCACATATTACAAACATTTTGTCTGTCGGTTTGTTGCGGATAGTCTCCAAAAAGTCTCGATTTTGATAGGACTTTCACTGGCAGATAGCTGATGTTACAAGGAGTAACTAAAGATACTTTTATTGAAATTAAACTATTTTACGGATTTTATCGCGTTTATTTACTATTTTATTTTCCCGACGTTTCGGCTGCTTTACAGCAACCATGGTCACGGGGGGACTGAGGTGTTAGACGTCCTGATGTCATAGTTAATAACTGGGTACCCTCATATTTAGTTGTTGTTTGCGGTCCGATCCACGCAGAAAGTGCTTACGGTGTCCTGAGGTCTTGCAATGGTACACTTGGTTTTGGATTTAATCATATTGATTACTGGATCCCAAGTTGGTGGTAGCACCCAGCCATCTTCCCTATTGAAATTAGGATGTTTTTTAATTTCAATGGCCTCGCGTATCATCCTTGGTCGGAGTCGGTGTTCTTTTGCGAGGATATGCGGTTTATCAAATCTGATATAATGGCGGGTGCGGTCCTGTACATGTTCACAGATTGCAGACTTCGTGGAGCGTCGGTGTTTCACGTCAGCTATATGTTCTTTTACGCGGGTTTTAATTGATCTTTTAGTTTGTCCTATGTAAGAGAGCCCACATTCACAATCGAGTTTGTATACCCCTGCATCTTGTAGAGGAATGTGACACTTGACAGGTGGTAAAAACTGACTAATCTTCTTCGGTGGCTTGAAGTAAGTTTTGATTGAAGCCCGTTTCAAGATGTAGCCAATCTTGTCTGTGACACCTCTTATATATGGTAGTACAGCAGGTAGACGCTCAACTGTGGCTGGTTTCACTCGGTCACTGTGATGGCGGCGTGGGACCCGAAGCTTGTTGTCATGCAATACTTGCTTGACGTGGTGGATCTCGGCAGCCAGGTGTTGCTCATCACAGATCCCTTGTGCTCTCTGAAACAAAGATTTACCCACGGTAGCTAACTGTGTTGGATGGTGGTGAGATTCACCGTTTAAGTACCTATCGGTATGGGTCTTTTTCCTATACACGGTGTGGCCTAAGGTGTTATCAGGATTACGGATCACTAAAACATCTAAGAAAGCTAGAGTATTGTTGGCCTCTAACTCCATTGTAAATTTGATTTTAGAGTGAATGGAGTTTAGATGGTTTAGAAATGCTGTTATTTTGTCAGATGGTAATATTGTGAAAGTATCGTCTACGTACCGCTTGTAGAATCTTGGGGTCACAGGTGAAGTGCGAAGGGCTGTCTCCTCGAAGTCTTCCATGAATATATCGGCGACAACGGGAGAAACAGGAGAGCCCATCGCTACACCATCTACTTGCTTGTAGAACTGTTCATTCCACAACAGATACCCGGATGTGAGGCAATGTCTTAAGAGTTCAGCATATTCCTCAGGCATGTTATTCTCTGCTAGCTTCTTTGATACTATTTCGATGCAGTCTACTACAGGTAGACAGGTAAACAAGGACTGAACATCAAAACTGACCATAGTTTCATTGTCCGCAAGATGTAGATGTTTAATCTCACTGACAAAATGGTATGAATCCTTTGTATGTGCTCTTGTGTGTCCTCTTAGTAGTGAGAGCACCTTCGCTACGTGCTGAGCCAGACTGTATGTTGGTGTGTCAATCTGGCTTACAATGGGGCGCAGCGGGGCCTCGGGCTTGTGTATTTTAGGTAACCCATACAACTTAGGTGGTTTTGCGCACGAAGGTATCAATGATTTGACGTCTAGATTCAATGCGTCGGAGTGTTTCTTTATTAGATCGGTAGTTGTTTTTAACACGTTTGTAGTTGGGTCTGTTTTGACCTTTTTGTATGTCGTTTCATCCGATAGAAGTTCTAAAATTTTTGCATTGTAATCTGACGTATCCATTATTACCGTCGCATTTCCCTTATCCGCGCGGAGAATAGTAATGTCTGTCCTAGTACGTAAGTTCTTCAACGCTAAATACTGGTTTTTAGGAAGATTTTGTTTGGGCACTGAACTACGGCGTAACAACGATGATACGTCCTGTCTTATTGCCTCAGAGTCTTCCTTTTTAAAATTGTTTTTGGCTAGAACATCCTCGACGCTACAGATAATGTCTTCATAAGGGATCCTGCGAGGCGGTACAGCGAAATTTAGCCCTTTCTTTAAAACTTGCACGATGTTTGTATCTAAAATTTGTTTTGACAGATTGACAACTGCGCGCGAGTCATTATTGTCTGTGGTGCACGGGTACGTTCCGTTACCATGTTTTGAAAGATTTTTGACATTTGATTTGATGATTAATTTCTCATATTTTATAATGTGTTTATTTTTGCATTCATTGTATTTAGATGTTTCGCGCTTATTTAAAGTATCTATGCATTTATTAAAATCAAATGTCGTCAATAAAAAAACGCGATAAAATCCGTAAAATAGTTTAATTTCAATGTATAGTATTCGCGTAAATATAAGAAAACAATAAAGATACTTTTATTTTAAAATAAATATGTATGTTCCCAAATTGCAAGTAAACGAGATCGCGGGCATAGCTCTAGTGTTATATTATAACCCTTTTTTGCTAACCATACTTGAAAGTGAGACGTCACCTTTCTCCGTAACATCCGGCTGGGTACGGACAGCAAACCGGACATATAATTCACATTTTGACAACATTACGTCATAAAAATATTCACGCAATATTTCCATCAAATTTTAATCAAGACAAAACCACTTGAACATAACAGGGAATGTCACATTTTCATATTTTGTGTATGGTATTTTGAATTCTATTCTAATCATTAGAATTTAAAACAAGTTAACAGATGGCGCCAAAAATGCAGTTTTGTTTATGGCCAAATAATAAAATTGTTAGAATAGTTAAACTTTCAAATAGCTTTTTCTCAAAGTTCATTAATTAGGACATTCCCTGTTATGTTCCTGTATCCTTCATTTGTGACAAGACAAGACGTGTGATATGTCGATTTTGTCTCCTTTTTGCGAATGAGTTACGAACGCGAGAGAGTAACTAGGTGCTACAGAAGGCAATCTATACACTGTGGCGTTAAAATGTGCGCGTTGAATTTTTCGCCAAGCCAAAACGTACTGTAACGAATCATAGGAAAAGCAAATTTTTTAACGAAATTACATTGATATCGCAAGCTTATTTTTTCCCATGGAGGTGTGGCTTATACAAAGAAATTCAATCTTAAAGCGGGTTTCAGACTACGCTATAATATAATAGCATATAGTATATAGCTCATAGCGCAACAATATCGCGCACCATGCATTGTTATGGCCACGTTCACACTGTACTGTACTATATATTATTGGCTTACTATACGCTATAAATTGGTGCGATGCGCTGAGTTCATGCTATACTATATCGCGCGCCACCATTTTCCTTCTCTCTCACCCCCGGCCGTCCCGTCAGCCGAGCTTGCTATATACTATAAATGCTTGCGATAATATCGCGTAATGTGAACACCATGCTATGCTATACAATATAGCATCCTCCTTTGCTATACTATATAGCACAATAGTATAGCGTAGTTTGAAACCTGCTTAATGGATATTGATAGAGTTTTAACGCGTCAAGAGCGTCGACGCCCCAGTGTGCGGGAGGGAGGCTTCGCAATCATGGTATTACATTTAATGTAAGACCTAATGAGAAGAAATCTAGAGTTTTGCAATATAATTATTATAAAAGGTAAATGCTACAAATCATAATAATATACATAATAACTATTAGGGACGTTTTACCGCAGACTTACGTCGTCGCGGTAACGCCGGGAATACCGGTAACGGTTACGAAATATTACCTCATTACTATAGTAGGAACGTCTCTCAAATAATTTCATTCCAAAAATCTACACTTTATTTGTAATAAATATATTGTTTGTTGTATTCAATGTAGGGTTGATAAAAATAATATGAAGACTAGCTATTATTTGTAAAGCTTGTATATATAAATTAGGAGACGAGATTAGGAAACTTTTTTAATGCATTTACATTATCACGTTAACGCGAATGCATTTCATATATTAGACCAATGTCCTTGGCCGATAATCATAGAAAAACAAACGTTAACATACGGCAAATATGTACTAAAATCGCAGCAACCGTAAATCATTTTGCAATTCACAGAAATAACTGAGGTACGTTATAAGATTTCGCGTATATTTTGTAAAGTCGACACAATAGGTTATCATCACAGATCAAATACAATAGGGATGCATGTGACTTGGAGGAGAAAAAAACGATTTATAAAAAATCGATTTTTAAGTTAAAAAATAATCGATTTTTTTAAACTATAAAAGTAACATTTTTTTTGTACATAAAAATAAATGGCAACTCGATAATAACTTAAAAAACATCACTCTAAGAGTTTAAAGAAAACGAAAACTAATTAGAATTATGGCGTTGTTTGCAAAATTCCATTATGAATGTGACTTGGACGGGAAAAAATCTATTCCTAAATAATCGATTTCAATCTAAAATCGATTATTAAATAATCGATTTTTCTCTCTTTAAAATACATCGATTTTAAAACTCGATTTTTATTTCACATCCCTAAAATACAATGACTAAAGCCATAGACACTGGGCGTTAACGTGTATGCTGCAATAAATTTGCCAAGACAAAACGGACTGTATTGACTATAACAAAAACCTCATTCTTCAACGAGATGTCATTGACGGCGGGAGCGAATTTGGTGCGCAGTCGTGTGCCTTGTGTCAATTTAACTTTGACGACGGCTTGGTGTAGTGGTCTGAGCGTCCGCTTGGCTCACTGTACCAGCTGGTCGCGGGTTCAATATCCGCCAGCTTCATATTTCAGAAATTGCCTCTTCGGAATTTGCTCTGGTCTGTAATTAGGATTTGATCGCCCCCAGTCCATTGTATGGTAACTACTAAAGTAAATTTCAATCCTAAGAAATACTACACTAAATAAGGTTGGATTAACGAGCAACGTCCGTTTAAGTCTCGCAAACTGCAAATTTTGTCAATACCAAAACAAACTCTATGTTAATATATACAAAGATTGAATTTCTGTGGTAAAGATCACACCAACGCGTCGGGCGTTCAAACGCACTCACGCTGTGAATACTCGTATAATCTTGTTGGTCTTCCGCCATCTTCATCACGTGTATCACCCATTTTATTAACAGACTTCAAAAAGGAGGAGGTTCTCAATTCGACCCGTATGTTTTATATGTATATAATATGTACTTATTAGCCCGCGCCGTAGACACCAGGCAACTGCTAGAGAATGGGAGAAATGCTCTCAGCAAAACCGTTCCGGTGCCATGCCCATTAGAAACACATTGGACGATTTGCCTCCTGATCGATTGCGATCAAGGTCACCTATTTGGACTGATGAGTGCACCAAACACAAGAGCTCTGTAAATGAGGCGTGGCAATCGGAATGGGGATTATTCGAGGGTACAAATGCAGGTCTAGTCACTGAACCTACAAAAAAGCAACCCGGCTTTAATGCCAACAGAAAAGCGTGGACACAGTTAAACCGGTTCAGAACCAACCACGGGAGAACAAATCACCACCTTCACAAATGGGGTCTAAGGAAGTCACCGAATTGCGACTGCGGAGCACCTGACCAAACTCTTTCCCACGTTGTGAATGAATGCCCACTTCGCTGTTTTCCCGGAGGCATCGCCGAGCTGCACAACTTCACCGCTAACGTAAAAAGCTGGCTGAAAAATCTGGATATTAGACATTTGATCCAAGCATGGATTGCCATACGCTATGATGACTGATTAAATTTGTCCTTATTATTAATTACTTGACATTGGCCAAATTACCGCTCTAGTCGCAGGTGAAGCCATTCCTCATCTTTAATTAAATTTCATCATTTCAGTCCTTTCGTAAAATACGAAAAGTTTTGTTGAAGAATGAACTTTTTTTATTAGTCAATTCAGTTTGTTTTGGCTTAAATCATAGTAATGCCACAAGTAGTCTCACTACTCAAGGCAACTCCTACTACAAGCTACTTAAAACCCACAACAAATTTATTATCCGAGGCATGAACATTGAGCCTATCTATTATCCAGTCGCCGTAAACATTACGCCACAGACACGGATAACGCCCTGAATACACTGGAGCGAGCGAATTCACTTGTTTTTTTTTTAAATATACCTGCACTTGTAGCATGCGCCCCAAGATTAGACGCATGTCACGAAATATCTTGATGTTGTACCTTTCACTCGTATGCAATTATGCAAATATGACAGAGAGCGACCGAGCCAATCCGTGACAGAGGTCTTGTCTTGACATGCGTGCTGACACCACTGTATTAATCTAATATATCGAGGGGTAAAAACCTATTTATTGAATTCTTATATTTACGCGAATACTATACATTGAACTAAAACTATGGTTGCTGTAAAGCAACCGAATGGTCGGGAAAATAAAAAAAGTAAATAAACGCGATAGAATCCGTAAAATAGTTTTATTTCAATTTATTTGTTAACTTAAGTGACATTATGTTAACTTTACAGGAGAGCATACTCATTCGACGTAGAATAATTCGCTGATTCCAAATATGTGTATGTCTCTAAGTGTCTCTCGATCCGCAGATTAAAGTTTAAAAAACGAAACGCGACCGCGCGTCGTTTCGTTAAAGAACGAGCATTTTCTACGACTCAATACAGTTAATTTTAGCTATGGCAAAAATTTGGATGCACGCGTCATAACGGCCAGTATTCGTGGGCCTTTCAATACACTACAGCGACAGAATTTACTTGACTTAAAAAAAAAATACTCTATGCCAATATACATAAAGACCAAAAGGTCTTGGCAAAAATTTCGAGACTATTTTTTTTACGAAATGAATGAAATGTCGAAATTTATTGTAATCAGATAGGCGGCTTGATTCGCTCGCATTGTCAATGACCTTTCGTTGTAAATACGCCCCATTGGTGAGTTAATACAGTTCAATTTGGTATTAGCAGAACATTGGTCGCGCTTATCAGCGCAGGGCTTGAGCCATTATACCAGTTTTTAACTTAAAACAAAAGGAGTGGGTTTTATAACACATTTAGACCACAAGAGAAATAAGCAGTAGTCTAAATCAGAATTGTGTTTGAATATAATAAGTATTTATCACCGTTTGACTAGACTTATGTCATGTCTCTTTCTTTCGTATGAAATAAGACAGAGAGCGAGCGAGCGAATCCATGTCAAAGGTTTAGATTTCAGAAATAACCTTTTCGGAATTTGACTGGGAACTTTTAACTGGGACCGACTCCAGTCCATTACCATACAATGTATGTATGATCGTATGAGTTTGATTTGTCTGCCAATATTTATTTATATTTAAAATGAATCATTTAATCATCGCATGTTATCGTTTAAAACCAACACAACTACACGCGTAAAGCTTTTAACTAAGTAACTATGCATAGTGTATCAGAAGTCTGAAATAATGTTTTAGGCATCTAGTACACAGTAGTAGATAATGTAGATGCCAGTTCAAGGCAGACTATTACCTAAATAAAATAGTTTCTAAGTTACCGACGACCCTAGAATATATATCACAAGTATTGTGTGGCCTTAGGCACATGTGTGAACTTCGGCTACTAATATTCTACAAATACATAATATAAGAAAAAATCGTATTAGACCCGAGATATTAAAAGATTTTACAATTTGTGTCTTCAAAATATTGATATGTTCAAAATTGGATTAAATTTAGGTAAATATATATGTATCGTATATGTTAGTCTATATATTAGTAGTACACCTCGTCCTTACTAGTACTTTAATTCCTCTTCATCCAAAGGTAGAGATCACTTTTAGTGATAAGGCCGCCCATAGTTGGACTGTTTTTTTTTTTATCGTACATGTATAGATTGTATTTCTCGAAGAGATGGAAAAATAAAGAGTTATCTATCTATCTATCTAGGTAAATACCTGATACTTAAGTAAACTTGAACGTATTGTTTCTGACTTCTGAAATACCCTGTATAAGGTTTATGTCGAAATGTGTAGGTGATTTTCAAGGCGGTCTCGCGGTTGTTGACTCGCGCGGAAGTGAAGGCGTGAGGGCTGGGTTTTATGCTCATTAACGAACGCTGCTGCATTTACTTGAATTATTCTATTTTGATCGAGTTATTGACATTTAACAAGTTCGAGGTCTCTTTGTCGAGTTGAACTACGGTGTTCTTTTTTGTATAGCTAGACAGAAATTCAAAATAATAACCCAATAATGTTCTCACTTTTAACAATACAATAAGTAAGATCTAAAACCATATTTTACTTACCCAATTGTTAATAGGTGTACGTACTGTTGGTGTGTCGTTTTTAAATAAATAAAACCAAGCAACGCTTGTCCTATACTCGTAGTTAGACAATGGACTTTGCTAATCTCGGTCACATCCAAACCACAGCAAATTCTGAAAAGATCCTGAAATTGTTTGCTCTATGTACCATACGATGTGGTTATTCAACCTTCTAACAATTACCTGTATTATGAGCTATTCAAATGATAAGATGCAGTGAAATCTAGGCCGAGTGAGCAGCCGCACTTGTATCCTGGACGAGTCATGACTCTAGATTTACATAATCTAGGGAAGTGTGCGGAATTTACCTAACTTTGATACTTTGCATTATAATTGACTACGGTTAGGTCTAGCAGTAAGAGCGTAGGTCGCTCGAGCCATTGCACTGGTTGCAAGTTCGATTTCCATCAGCGGAAAGTATAAAAAAGTGCTGGCAATTGAAGAATGAGATTTGCTATTAGGCAATACTCAGGCCTTACTCGATATACGTTGAAGATGGTACACCGTCGGTTTTTAATGGGTGTACGGCCTTCTGCCGGGACTTCCACATAACCCTGCTACTTCCCCCGAGGTGGCAGGGGGAAGGATTTAGGATTTTCCGGCGTTAAAAAAAGGCCTTCCCACTAACTCTTAAAGTATTGTTGTTTCATTAGTAACAGACAATTATTGACATATTTTATACTAAGTTAACTGTCAAACACTGATAGGAATATTAAAATGATTGCTGCAAGAAAGTGGTGGTAAGGGGGCAGTTCGTTTTGGTACTTGTAATGGAGATATTATAACGGAGATGGCATTTCGAGCCTGCGCTGCGGGAATTTTTTCTGGTTTATCTGATTCCACCATCTTTGTTTTCCCATATAGTTGCCGTATACTATAGGTACAAGTGATAACATAAATGGCGGAAAGATCGCCGCAGTGCTATACGAAGACTGGAGTCGTTATGGGTACTCTAGATACACTATGGTACTTTCAAACAGTTTGTAGCGCACTTCTTGATGCATAAATTTACACGTAAAGCCCCGTGCAAATTTGTGCAATACATCAATTCTATATATTAGTTAAAGATAAAAAATAATTCATGCACTTAAGTACCGATAGGTGCTTCCCGTTGGCCCACATTAACATAAGCTGCAATTAACTGATGAGCATTCTTCCGTTCTCACATCCAGGATAACAGTTGACCTCTAACTGCCGGCCTAGATTTCACTTGTTCAACATTCTGAATAGGATATTGGTCATGATCGAATAGTGCTTTCTAAAAATAACGATTTTTTTATTACAAGCTTTATATTAACTTGCAATGTATGTATGTCCGGATGGAATCTTGCACCTGAATTTTAATCAGTTATCTTTAACCGATTGAGCTGAAATTTGGTATAGCCGCTCATTTTGAATGACTATGCATGCTTAGCTATGTGACGTCATTCTAATTCCAATATGGCGGATCATCCAAGATGGCGGAATAGTATTTTTTTCTGCACTACCACAGTCTGGGTATCAAATAAAAGGGCTTGCCGAGGAGAACAAGAAAACTAAGGGCAATTAAATAAAGGCTTGTTTTTAAAAAGTTTTTTTTAAACATTAATTTTTAATACGAATAAGGGTAGAATTAGCAAAGACGTCTGATTTTTACTGTTTTAATTGGGTAAATTTCGTTATGACAAAATTGCAAGACTATATATCGAGGGGTGAAAGGCTATTTGTCTTACTAAAGCGACACTTTTGGGCGATATTGGCTTGTACCCATTTGGAATCAGCTAATTTTTCTGCGCCAAATGAGTATGTTCTCATGTTAAGTTTAAAAAATGTCGCTTATCTTAAATAGCCTTTCACCCTTCAATATAATAGTCCATTTTGAAAAAGAGTACCCATTGAGTTCTTTCCCCATTCCTCTCCATAAAAAATGCATTCTGAATGGGTGGTAGAGTCCTAAAAGGGTCATCAATCAAGGTACGGGGTAAAGGTTTAAATTAATTAAAAATATGTTATTCTGACTTTGATTCTAATCACTTTATTTTCTCTGTTTCAGAATTCTCACAGCCACTATGCGTGTTAGAATCAGACTTTGGGTTCAAAATCAACTGCGCTTTCAAGAAGGCCGGTCTGTTCAGAGTTCGGAACCTTGGCGGGATCAAGGCACACGCCAGTTTAGGTAACATTACCAAATATTAAACTATTTTGTCTTGAGCGCATTTCTAAACTAAATAAACTTCTCATGGTGCGTTCAACCGAAATCTTCTAACGGTACTAGTATCTACAAATACTTCCTGTGACGTTGGATACCTTACGGGCAAGGGTCCGTACTCTTCTAGAAAGATACGGGATGTGGTTGTACTTCTCTGAAGACTCATTATTACTTTGATAACAGGCAGAATCCGTAGTCTGTACTTCTTAAATAAGTTCCTAAAATATATTATACTCCTCTGATAACTTACGGGATGAGTCATTACTATTGTAATAACTTGTAAGGAGAGTTTGTACTCTAATTGTAACTTACGGCAAGAGCTCGTATTCATCTGATAACTTTCCGGGAATAGGCTGTACTTCTTTTATTACTTGCGAAGAGAACTAATACTCCTCTGGTAATGGGTAAGTTATCTTCAGTAGATTCTTATGCCACATCATCAAATCACATCTCAGTCGCTGATTATGCATTAGTAGTATGTTTTAATAGACTCAGACCCTGTTAACAGTTTCTAAGATTTTGTTCTTAGCAGGATACTTATAATGGTTTCAGGGTTCAGTTTGGGTGACGAGCTGGGCTTCGAGCAGTCTCTGACCAACTTGGACCCGAGCAGGCGGAGATCGGTCAGCGTCAAGAATGGAGGCCCACCTAATCTTATTGATACGCCTGGAAGATCGACAACTAAACAAGAGGTACTTTATTTTGTTGTATTTCAATACTTGTGGGTATTTTTTATCAAACTGCATCGTCCCACTGGTGGGAAAAGGCCTCCCTTTCCTTCCTCCACTCCTCTCCGTTGTTTGCTAGTATGAGCTCTCTTATGTGCGAGTCCATACTCGTGGATTATGCATGTTTAAGTCTTGTATAATCTAGCCTTCTACCACTAGCATCAGTAACCTGTTTTACGTAACTCAACCACTTTTTATTCTGCTGAGTTACAAAATGTTTAAGGAAAAGTAAAAAAAAGAACTTTAATTTATGTCCGGTGAATTGGCCAACCTACTAACATACGCTGATACAGTTTGTTTCAAAAGTCTTAAACAACATTTTAGGTAAATTTAAAGTTACTGTTATTATGAAGGTGGCTTGTGGAATTACACTATCATAGGATTTTAGTTAAATTTTTTGAATTTTTATTCCAAAAATAGTTTACTGGATTTACGAGAGGTGGTCAACTAATCTATGCAATATAGCGGCTAAAAATCTTGCATAGAGTTCAAGATATTGCCAGTCATTTTTAACCGGGTTCAAAAAGGAGGAGGTTCTCATCTCGACTCGTCTGTTCTTTTTAATTGAAAAATATATTTCACACTTCTGAAACATCCTGTATTTGTAACAACAAAAATGCTTCATTCATATTTGGTTGCATCACACGAACCAAAGGAAGTAGTTTACAAGACTACCGTCACGATTACCGTTATTATTGGACGACGCAACTCAGTCTCCGGCATTCGGCGTTGGATGAGAGTTAATCTCGCTATATAAAGCTTAATGGACAGCGAAATGTGCAACGGTGGCCTAAATTGTCAAGTTGAATGTCTATTATGTTAGATTGTTCTTACGTTATTGTCCATAAATGGCATTGGATGAAGATTGGATGTGGACGTTTTATGTGTCTTTGAGAAACTTATAGAAACCTTGGTCTTTGTATAGTAGCTGTTTGCAATAGTTATCATATTTGTAGAACAATGTCAGAATATATTATATCTTCATATTGTTTTATCAACAAACAGGGTAGCATAGCGTACAGATTTATTTCTAATCTTATATTCACATAACTATCGTTCTTTCCAGAAACGGGGCAAACAAAACAGAATAATGCGACCAGTTGTACAATCCAATCGTCCCAACCAAGCGGCTATGGACAGACTGACCAGCCTGCACCGTCGAGTCGCGACCACCATGCAGCCGATCGTGGTTTCCGGACTTGCAGATCACACCATGGCGAGACCACCAGCCGTCACCATGGCCAAACCAATGCGCATGGGCGTACCACCCTTCAGGCCTTTACCACCCAAGGAAGACACTCTAGCAGTCCTTCCCATCGCTTCAACGAGAAAGTCGTACACACCACTGCAGGTCCCACAAACAAAAGGACCCGGACTAGCATACCAAAGTGAGATATACCCACAGTCACACCACCAAATATCAAACATGGTCTCTCAAATGACAGCGGAACAGTACTCACCAATCAAAATAACGCCAACTCCCATCATTGTAGATCCAAAACTTTTCTCCAGAACCACTGTCAATCCATTCGTTCCTATGCCCTCACAAGCTATATCTCTAATACCCGCACCAGTTTTCAAACTACAAACACCCGCTTACACCAATGTAATATCTTTCCAAAAAAATCCAATTTCTAACTTTGTAGACCCAGTTCCTCATCAAGTTCACAATTTGGCGAACGCCGTTTACAATACGAAGAAGATCGACGATTATAACACGATCACTGGCTATGGTGATGATACTACGTTGAAATTTAATAAGGAAGATATAAGCAGCAAGATAGCGGAGATCGCTAAAGCTGGGAATATTTCTATGGAGGCGGTGGAGGCGGCGATTGCTTTGAGGCAACAACAGTTGTTGAGCAAGTACGCGAACATTCCAGTGCCAACAACGACGACCACGACAACAACGACTCAACAACCGTTTGTGTATCGGGAACCTGAGCCAGAGATTTTAATGACATCATTACCGCAAAAGCCCAAGAGGTAGTAATGGATGATTTTAAGATACTTAAATTGATAAGTGCCTGCCGGGATATTTGCAATTTATTTATTTATTTTATATGCAATGATAAGCTAGGCCTGCTGAATTTCAGGATGCTTTCATTTTGCAGCCATGTCCCAATTTTAAAAGAATTCTTGAAGGATACGAATGTTTTCAGAATTTATAAATTTAGCTTCAGGATGGAATAAGTTTATAATATAGTTTCTCTGTAACTTACAAACTTAAATATCATGTCAGTTTTAAATTGTTAAAAGTTGCTAATTTCCTTGATACTGATTTGTCGGTGTAAAAATGGATTGAAAAGTCTTAACCCCCAGTCAGCCTTACAGAAATAGTAGTTTATCTATAGTAGACCTACAGTATCATAATAGGATTCCACAAGGCTACTGTAAGTAGTAAATGAATCATATATCTATGAATTTTGGTGGTAGTCTATACCTACGAAAATTCAATCCATTTCAAGCCATTATAAAAAGGTGATAACACAAAAGAGTGTCAATCTTGATTGCTTCGCTTTTTGCTTGAGCGCGATGACTTAATATTACAGGGTCCCAACAAGTGGGAAAGTGATGAACGCTCCTAAAGAGTACTACCCCGTTGGCTATGAGAAGAACTTCGACGACCATTTCCAATCAAAGGTCGACCTGCCCGACACCACATTCCACTGCGGAGACCAGAAGTATTTCCCTGGATTGTACGGCGATGAGACTCTTGGGTGTATGGTAAGTTTGTTTACATTACCAGTTACGTTTTTACTAAATATTCGGGATACCTAATTAAAGTGTTCAATATTTAAAGTCACTAAATAGAGATTAACCACATTTTGGAACCAAACTGTAGAGTTAGCTAGAATATGCGCCCAAACTGAACGTGTCATAGAATATGTAATTGTCAACTCTTTCTCAATTAACAATTAAGAAAGATAGAGTAAATTGGCATGATATATGCCTTATCTTAGTACTCGTGCCCTATTGCAAATATTACATTGGTATTACCAATATTATACCCCTAAATTTATCAAGATTTAATTTTATCAATAAAACACTTGCAGTAAAATTCTACAGTTCAAGAGAGTTCTATAAAGCGTTGTTAATTTGCAACTGTTTATACTTTTGAGGTTGTAGGGTATTAAAAGAGCACAGTCCACAAAAAATAGAATCATTATACGTTTGAATCAAAATGCATTTTTAAGAGACCTCAAAACGGAGGAGGTTCTCAATTTGTTACATATGTTTTTTTTTTTATAATGATAACCTACTGTACATTCCAGGTGTTCCACGTCTGCGCTCTGACAGACGATGGCCTTGTCATGAAGTCTTTCCTGTGTCCCGAATCTACACTCTTCGACCAAACCATCCTAAAGTGTAATTGGTGGTTCTATGTGGACTGCAAGAACACCAAGAAACTCTACGAGACCAACATACCTGTGTCTAAAAGTTATCAGCTGATGAAGGCTCTCACATTCTTCTCAACGTACAAGAAAGAGATGCAAAAAGATGGTGAGAAATGACATAAATAGTTAAAATGCTTCAATTAGCTTACTTTTTCAATTAACTTAAATTATTTATTTTAATTTTATGAATTAAATAAAAAAGAATTAACTTTGAAAGTGGGACAAAATAAAACAATATATTAAAAAATATTGTTATTTCTACGCCCAATTGTTTTGGCATTGTGGCGTAAAAATATTTTTATTTAATATTGGAGACGATTCGGTGGCAATAAACGCCTGCAAAATATGTCATACTTAATTTCATTCTGAGGTGATGTTAAAAAAATGTGGCGTTATATACCTACCTGCAGTAGTCTATGACTTGACTAACTGTAACCGCGTAGTGCTGAGCAAATGACGTCACATCGAGCTATGTTCATGAGCTATGTCTAGTAAAACAGCTTGATAATGAAAACTCTGACTGTTGCAAGAGATAAAATGTATGTCCATTGCACAACCTTCTGCCTTCTTTAATTTTATTTACAAACAATTCTTGCCACAATTTCCAGGTCATCAGCCAAATCCCGAAGACGTGGAAGGCGTAAAAGAAGCCATATCCATCCTTGAGAACCAAGACTCAAAGCCCGCTGAAACAAATACACCCACCACCATACATTACATTACACCAACACCGCTAATAGACGAACGAAATAACCACAAAGTTGAGACAACTGAAGCCACCCCTATTTACAGAGGCAATAGAAACTACGATGCAACTAAAAACGTTAAAAGGAATGTAACAGAATCAGATATCAAGCTAATAACAGTTAATGCTGATATGAACACAACAAGTAGTCTAGAAGACTCCAAAGAAAGAAAGCATAGACGACGAATGACCTTAAAACACAGTACCACGATATCCAAAACCACACCTAAACCTGAAGTGTTCTCGCCACTAGTAGAAGCAATGAAGCAAGAGATACAGCCTATAGAAAACATAACGGGAGAAGTCAAAGAAGAGAAACTGATTGATCAGATCGAAGACATTGGTTCTTTAGCAACGAATGCAGCACCAAACAGAAGATTCTACAGATCAAGTGCTGAGAAAAATGATAATAAAGAAATGGCAGTGGTTAATAATGAAATGGTTCAAATTGTGCGTCCGAAATTCGTTGGGCATAATCCAACGCCCGCAGCTACGATAGAGAAGTTGGATGAAGCTATTCTAGGTAAACGGTCAAAGAAAGCTGCGATCGCAATAGTGACGCCTCATAAGGAGATCCCAAAAACGTAGTCTGATTCATTTAGTCAATAGTTAAGTGTCATAAATAAATTATTTATTGCGATACGTAAGAGATTTAGTGATCGTCATTGTGTTGAAACAAACGAGATATAAAAGGAGATGGAAAAGGAAACTGTTTTCGTAAGAAACTTCAATTAATTATGCCCGTTTTTAAAATGATAGGAGACGCCTAAATGTAATGCCTAATATTAAGCGCCAAAAATTGTTTCACCAACTGTTAGTCGATGGCTAAGGATCTAAGAGCCGCCTAAAGTAACGACACGTAAGCTTAGGCAACTCTAAGTCTGGACACATTTGACAGCGCAAGTCGACAATTGAATATAATAAAACTCTCAGTAGGAGTCGCTTAGTGAAAATCAAATGGTGAAACAGTAGTTGTTGCTTAAGCACCTTAAATTAGGCATTACTTAATAAGGCATCGCTTTGCTAGTAGTTGGTGAAAGCGGGCTCTAGGTAACTAAGAATTATGCCGATAAAAAGTACTTTCAAGTGTCAGTGATAATAATACAGAAACCATTGAAACTGAATGTTTCTTATTGTTGCTGTCATCTTGTCTATAAGTTTTATAGACTCGCTGCTACCAGCATCTTCCTTAGAGACTTTCAAGCTAGCGTTTTATACGAGCGCGTGTAGGCGCGTATAGGTTCGCCTTTAGCCACGCGAACAACTCGTACAAGCATTGACGCGCTTGAAAGCGAGAGCCGCGATGTTTTAATAATTTCTTCGACTGTATCCATACCCTGACTGACCCTTGCCACCAGCGGTTCAAGCGTACACGCCATATCGCACGTTCGGCTTTTTGAAGCGCACGTGAAACCGCGTATGCTGGAAACCGGCCAAGTGCGAGTCGGACTCGCGCACGTACCGTACCATTATCTATAAAAACGAAAATCACGTTTGTTGTATGAGAGCCCCCTTAAATATGTATTTTATTCTGTTCTTTAGTATGTGTTGTTATAGCGGTAACAGAAATACATAATTTGTGAAAATTTCAACTGTCTAACTATCACGGTTCATGAGATACAACCTGGTGACCAGTGCCGTAAATAGGGCGGTGCCACCGGTGTCCAGGCACAGGGCGTAGACTCTGGGGGGCGCAAGAATGGCCAGACCAGGCAGGACTATTATTTTTTGGGTTTGCTCCTGATAAGTGCGCCGCTATTTTTAATTTTTAGAATTATCATCTAAAAAACTAGGCGCAGTTATACAAGCTCGCACAGGGCGCAGAAAAGGCTATTTACTGTACTGCTGTGACAGACGGACGGACAGTGAAGTCTTAGGGTTCCCGTTTTACCCTTTGGGTGCGGAACCCTAATAAAGTATACGTGCAAAAAAACGCTAGCCTGAAAGCGCTCTTATCTTGGACTTCTTTGGACTTTTAATCTTAATTGTCTATAAGAAATTCGGTCTTAATTTATTATTATTCCTCCACTATCTCCTTTCAAATTGAAAATGCCGTCCCTTTTGTACATAATATTGATGACAGGGACAGCATTAAATTTAGTTGTACGTATCAGCACTGGACGTCACTATTATGGCGTATTTGCTCAATTTTTATACTTCTGTAGTCTAGTTAAATGGAGTCAAGTGATATTACGGTGTATGTTAGTTATTTAGTAAAATTTTCCTAATACCTAATGTGTGTTTTAAATTTTCTAACAAACCATATAACTTAACGGTGAAGAAAAACATCGTGAGGAAACCTGCACGTCTGTAGAAAGGCGTGTGAAGTTCAACCCGCACTGCCCTTGTATTGAGAGGGAATGTGCCCAGTATACTGGCGATAGGCTCGCCCCCTATTACATTGGGACCAGAATACATCGGCAAAGTGTGGTCGCACTGCAGTGCACCTCTGCCTACCCCTTCGGGGAATACAGGCGTGATGTATATTTTATAATTCAACCTTATTATAACCTTGTTTCAAGTAGTGGTTCTATAATCTTTAAGGCCTATTTTTTAATTCCCAGACTAAATATTGAATAACTACCTATCAGATAAAGTTATTCATCATAAAGTCAAGCTGACGATTAAGAAATCGTTACTAAAATACACAACAAAATCTACGATTAGTCTTATACAATAATACAACTCTAATTATTCCACTTTGTGCATGTAATCTCATAAAATATATTTTACAGTAAAACAGTATCAAACATGACTAAATAAGCAATGATATTTCCATCAAAAATTACTTCTTCGCTCTTGCGATACAGCGCAAATACTTCTCACATATCAACGGCCCCACAACTATCATCCCCGCAGCCACTACCGCCGTGGCTAAACTCATGCAAATCATTATTTTCAATTTCACCAACTCGATTAAAATCGTCAATTTTTATAATCGATACAGTTGGGATGTAACTGAAATTACTTCTATTTATGATGGCTTTGAAGTTTTTTAAACAACTTTTAGATGATAATCGCTAACTTGAAGAATCGGTTGTAATTATCGATATTGAGCTAATAAGTCATGCCGCAGTCAGGACATACGGGCATATCGGGACAGGAGCATTGGTTCGAGACCAGTTTACGGGTGCACCAAGGTAAGGAAATGAGGAGAGTGGTAGCTCCAATAAGACTGAATATTGATACGCAAATCATGCACTTGTACGCAATTTAATGCTCTGTAACAAATGAAAACAATTATCATTATGGATTCAAATCACAAGGTAAAGTTATTACTGTCGGTGTTGAGGGTGTAAGTATTCATTTTATTGATTAACTAATTTGCCAAATGCAATAGGAAGAGTAAAACAGTGATGAAGTTGGGATGATTTTTTATTCAAACATAATTGGAATCAAACTAAAATCTGATTAAAACGAAGTACCATACCTAATATAGTTTATTCCAATGTAAAGCCGTTATCTTTTGCTACTTATAGTAAAGCATTTTAAGAATTTCTCACACAACAGAGGGGCACAAGCTATGCATGCGGCGGCTACCACGGCTGTTGCACAGCTCATGCAAATCATTGCCACCAGATCGCCATGCGCATATCCAGACAGTTCTACGTCAATGCTAAATCATAATTCATTCTTTCATTAACTAGTCGAGGTAAAATTCCAATCGCACTTGGGTTTCAATAAATATTGTACGCAAAACGGAGCGGTTATAATCAAAACTGCAACGCAGACCCCGTTCAGAAGGGAAAGATAAATCATATGATTACTGAAACAGAAAATAATGCAATGTTGAAGTATATAATAATTTAAATAAAAATAATATTAAAGATTTCAAGTTAGAAGTAGTAACTTTGATAATGACAAATAAGGTCTTACCCTTATTAAACAAGTGTGATAAA
Source organism: Ptilodon capucinus (assembly GCA_914767695.1). Classification (NCBI taxonomy): domain Eukaryota; kingdom Metazoa; phylum Arthropoda; class Insecta; order Lepidoptera; family Notodontidae; genus Ptilodon; species Ptilodon capucinus. The sequence continues at coordinate 1,587,846 of OU611828.1, forward strand.
ATAATGAAAGAAAAGAATATGTAATCTAAAATGAAACGTCAACCAAAATGTCCAAAGCGTATATTTCTCAGCTAAACCCTCATCAAGTTTTAGCTTTTTTTTTCCAACATGTCACTAGTTTTTCACAAACAAAAGGCCCACATAATAGTACACCAATCACAGTTAAGACCGAGAAACAGTTGATGCAAATCATTATCGGAAACTTTATTTTCTGACGTATAAAAAAGCTATAAAATAGTCAGTGAATTAGTATTAGACGTTTCGTGTGAGTCATGTGTGGTTTTAATTAAAGCAACCACACTTTGGCTTCATAAATATGCCAGCACAGTATTGGAAGGAGACGACCAAGCCAAGTGCTGTGAAGAGGATGCTCAGGGGACCGCAATCCATAAGATCTGGAACAAGGAATTGAAGTACATTTGGAAAACGATGGAAAACATCACAGTAATAAATGGAACAGCTTATCTTTATCGACGCAGTAGACATTCTGCTTAAACACTTCATTAAACGCGATAGCCATTAGTATAAATCTATAAAATTATAGTCCGTTTATTAAAAGTACTTTGAGCACAAACTTTTTACTTACAGAGGTAACCATATGAAATCGTATTTATAAATATTTATATGCAAAGCATGCATAAAGGCGTGTTTTATAATAAATAATTTTATATCTGCCGTTTAGTTTTTCTCGCATTTCAAGAATACTCACACGATGGCACCAGTATCTATCTACTGGACAAGACTGCGGCGCCAGATCATCTCCCAACTTATAAGCCGAAAGATAATCCAGATAACATGATAATCCTAGCAATGTTCCACAGTAATTTTACACTCATTTTAATATCGATAGAAATAAAATAATACGCAAAGAATTTATCAGAACTCACAGTTTCCCGAGTATGACATTAATGCAAAGTCAACAACTTCTAAATTCGAAAATACTTTTAAATATTCTGTCAAGTATCATATTTTACTATGAGCTGTTCAATGAAAGAGGTTTTATTTCATGTTTTCCACCTTTGAGTAAAAAAGTGGGAACTTACGAACACCTGGACAGTGTGCTCTAATTAAAGCAATTCATTTATGAGCTAAAGGTTTATTTCGCTCTTGTCGTTTATCGCTTCCGTTACTAAAACGCAAAATTATCTCATTTCTTTATGACCCTGCGTCTACCTACCCCGTCCCTTGACTTTTCACCTATATTTATCTACAAAAAATCATAATCTACCCAATTTCTCCTAAATAGAAACAATGCATACGTGTTATAACTTTAATGTAAATTTAATCATGCACTTAACAATACAATTATGCAATTTTTCCACTCGATCGTTTCGGGCAGCACGGACTCTTGCAGATCACCGTGCCGTCCTTCGACTGTTTGCCATGCGAGCACTTATTGGGCCAGCAGTGGTCCAACATTATTGGCCCACAGGAGATGCAAGTTGCCGCGATCAATGCCGTCATACACGTCATGCAAATTATCATGACGATAATGATTGTTTATTTCTTGAGACACTTGACAAATTTGTGCATCTCAAATTGTCGGTAGCAGACGGGAACGCACGCTAGGATCGTGGCAGACGCGATCAGGGCGTACAGTGAGAGGCAAATCATCTTTTACAAGCTTATGATGAGAAGCTGTTTGGTTTTGTGGCGTGTGGCAGATGGGCTGCTACTCTGTAATAAATAATAATTAGACCTTTTATGCCACCTTTAACTGAAGAGTACAAAATCAATTCTTAATCTTTTTTTTGTTAAATTTGACTTGACTTGACCACTTGATTGGCACCTAATAATATTAGAAGAGATTGTAGTAAGTCAGGTGATAGGGTAACAAACAGATGTCACAATAAGATGTTGGGTGCTGCCTTATTTACTGTTATTTCATTATTGGCAACAAGATTAAGTATCTACGGGCTCTCTGTTGAATGCTCTTCTCTTAAATCCACCATTAACCATTTAATTTTAATAATATTTATGTAGTTTCTATAAATCATACTACGTACCTACACAAATTTGATTATCCTGCCAGAGTATGGTAATGTGTGCGTTATCCAGATATTCCTTACAGAGGCTTATACCTTAGCCTCTGTTTACCAGCAATATCAACCATACGATATAATATAGCACACATAATTCTTTCGCTTTTTATTATCCACAAAATTTTTCGCTTAGAATTTGAGCCATGACAAGTTGTTAATGTGACAGTTTTTCTGGACGTCAATATTTGAATACATTATTCTTTCTGTGACAAGAGAGCTGCTGCCAGTAAGGGAAGCATGAAACAGGTTGTTTTGAACCATACACAGACTAGATTCAACCAGTGCCGGATTAAGGTAACTTGATGCCCTAAGCAATCTTTCCTTGTGACAGACTTAGTTCACTTAAGGATGGGGGGGCTATCCTTAAGTGAACTACAAATAATTAAAAAAAAAAGTGAATACGTATCGTAGGTAGAATATGTATGTGTTGTTCCTTCTGCCCTTATCCCATGCTAGGTGGGGTCGGCACAACATGATTTCCCATGTGGTCCTAAGATTTTGAAATTGCTTTAACTTTCGTGTACCCCTGGGTTTTCTCGGTCGTCTCTGGTGCCCCCCTAGACAGGATGCCCTAAGCAATTGCTTAAATAGCTTATAGGCTAATCCAGGACTAGATTCAACATATATAAATATCACCTGACAACACAATACTGATCGCATGATCCCAAACTAAGCAAGACTTGTGCAATGGGTATCATAGAACGGACTAGGGGCGATTATAGTTACATCCAGACCACGTCAGATTCCGAAAAGGTCATTACCGAAATTTTCCACTAGCGGAGATCGAACTCTGTTTCAGTGAGCCTAGACCAAGACCACTATAATATCAAGCCGTCATATTACGTCGACCACTAGCATACTATGGTGATGTTGTACAGGTATATGACTTAAGTTCATGCTAAGAAGGCTGTATTAATAGTAATTCTGGCAGGGATTTACCTATACTTACTTTACTATGCTGCGTAGCTAACAATTCATAGTAGCGTAAAGAAAAAAAACAAGGAGCATTTATTTTCAGAATGAAACCTTCAAAGAAGATTGGGACTGCGCATAAAAATACTTTTTCTAAATACAGTATTATCAATGTCAACTTGTCAACCCATCAGATCGTGATTTGTTTGTATCGCAAATCCTGTGAAATTTCTTATCCACCGTTCCATGAAAGGAAAAATAACCGATGTAGCCATAAATATAGTTAGGAGGCAATCAATGATTGCCGGTATTACACGTATGATAACAGACTTTGCATAAATGAGGATATTGTTCTGGTTGCTACTGACGGGTGTGTCAGTGTGGAGCTTTCCCGATAGAAGGGCCGAGAAGCATCCAGCGTTCCAGCAGCTGGTGCAGCAGCTGCAAGGCAAGAAGGACAATCGAGTGAGGGAGACGCAGAGAGATTGCAAGGGCAAGTGTGCGACGAGTATAGCGCAAAAAGCCGCTGCTGAAGCTAAAGCGGCTCAAGCGGCGCAAAACGCTGCGGGCGCGCAAGCTGCTCATATGGTTAGTCTTTGTTTTGCAATTAAAGTAGTTTACTTACGACATTTTGTCTATATTATATCTAGTGAATTTTATGTCGTAGAATCTATAATTTAAATTTCTGAATACTTTCTAACTAGGTAGCTTTAAGACAAAAGTTTTTTAGATAATTCGCTTTTGACTCTCTTATTGTCTTTCAACGACTTACTAGGATTGCAAATACCTGAAAGACCATTTAATGAAAATTAAACTTCAAAACTATGTTCTTTAATTTGACACAAATTTTCAAGGTAAAAACGCAACTAGCTGAAAAGGCGCTTCAAGCAGCAAAAGCAGCTGAGGCAGCGTTGGCCGGAAAGCAAGCTGTTGTGGAGCAGCTCCAACAGGAAGTGAAGGAGGCTGAGGCTGTAGTTGCAGAGAATACGGCAGCAGTCCATCAGCAGCAGGGGACGGTCAGCGCTGCAATACAGGCGGCTCAGCAAGCTACCGCTCAGGTGAGGAACCGTAGGTGTTATAGACATGTGCCCTAAGAATTTGTGCACGCAGGCATACATAATTCCACAGTCACCTTAGTTCATCATATTCTGGTAATAGGGAAATAGTTTCAGCTAGCATGTGCAAGCACAACCAGTTCCGTAAACCCACTATTATTTTTCCCATTAGGCATACACGTTCATCCGTTTAGGATGCTTAGAACTCGTACGTTCTGAAGACTCTGATTAATTTGGTCGTGAAAGGGTGGACACCCTCCTTACACATAAGTTTTGAAATGGACTATATTTTATAATAACTGTTTCAGGATTTTCGTATTTTGAAATCACAATATTACGCTTTGAATTCCTGATTTTCAAGGCAATTAATGTATTGACTTGGCATACATTTATTGATGCGACTTAATCTTAGTATAATTATTGTAGAATCCTAACAAAGTAGTACTCTAGTCTCAGGTTTGTCAAAATTTCATCTTCAACAATTCCTACCCGGTCGGATGAGAAAATTAAAGTTTTACGAAGTTTAAAAAAAATATATATACTGCGTTTGCTCTGATTTGTTTATTAAATCCAAAACGCTGGCAGTAATTGTTGAAGAGTCTCGAACGCGACATACACTTCGTAAAATTTCCATTTTCTCTTTTCCAAAAGGTCTGATTGGTGGAAGATCTAAGATCAGAATACCGGCAACAGAATAAGAATGACAAGAAAACCGATGACTCTATAATGATTTGCATGTCATTCTGCACATTTTTGGCTGCTGCTGTTGTTTTGGCTTGTGCGCCTACTATCTACACGCACTGTCGTAGTACTGGCCCTAAAAAGAAAAAATAGGAGAATGGTGGTTATAAAAAAATTAAGTATAGTACTCAAATGAAATCAGTCGTGAATAAATATTACTATTGAATATTTTGTTTTCTTTATAAATTGTTATTTTACAGCATCGATGACACTGCCTCCTACTATTTTATCCATTCCAGCACAAGCTAATGATGCAAGCAACCCAACTGGCCGCTCAGCTGGAGAAATCTGTACACTGCGTGCTACAGAAGACGAAATTCGGTTTACAAGAGAAGTGTCACAATCTCGCTGAGGCACGAGCGAGGCTAGCACACCTGCAACATAAGCTGCAATGCGCGTGCGCTGAATGTTCGGCGACGAAGCAAGCGGCGCACTGCGCGTGCGAGGCAGCGCGCGCGGCTTGTGGCAACGCAAGGAAGAAGAAACACATCACAGAGCAGAACGCGTTGTCGCATAAACACCCTAAGTGCAAACGATGATGATTAGACATTGTAACATATGGTAATAAGTAATGAAATTGTTGAGATTCAACTGATAGTAATGACTACAACAATACCACTTTATCTTAGTTATGGGCACTCGAACAACGACTTTATAGTGCAAAAGGCAAGGAATTTACCTACAATCTGTACATATTGCAGTTCTAAATCATTATCTACGTGTAGAATGTGGTACAGAATGGGTATAATAAACCTCCAACCCATGTATAGCATGTAATATTATTTTATGTACACAGAATATCGAAAAAAATATTTTTTCTTTCACAAAATAATAATTCAATTCATGTCTATGGTTCTACAGCCGTAAGCATTGGCAGTTAGGTCGCTTATCCCTTCTATTGTGCTAATTTTAGAGATCAAAAGTAAACAGTTAGATCTGTGTTGCACCGAATTATATTTCTGACTTCACTATGTTTGTTTGAAATAAGCTGGAGAATCTATATTTTGAAGCTCAGTGTACCCAGTTTGAATCGCTATTATCCATAATTACTTCTGCATTTGTGATATCAGTTCCTGTGTTTTCATCGTTAGCTTCCTTATTATTTATAATAGTGGCCGTTTTATTAAACTTATGTAACAGATTATAAGTATTATAATTCAAAGTCATACCGTAATATACCATGCAATAATGTGCATCACTTTTGGACGTTTTTGATGAAGTTTTGCAGGGAATGTGTGGATAGAGAGACGCAGACCGAAGTTTTAGATTAATTCGATTTACTTTAGTTTTGTAATGGCGTATGTTAAGAAGTGTTGTATAAGCTTTTGATTCCGTTTAAGCTACTGTTAATATAGTATGTGATCATGTTGATAAGACTTTTTAATTAGTTACTTAGCAGTGGTAGTCGGGTCGTCGAACGCACGTCTTGCAATCAAAGTGTGCAGGTTCAAACCTCGGCTCGCACTTCTATCTCTGTCTCAATCTCATTGTCATCCGAGATTATCACTTGCTATGAAACGGTGAAGGAAAACATCGTGAGGTAACCTGCATGTCTGAGGGAACTTTACTAGTTCTCGATAGATGTGTGAAGTCTGCCAACCCGAACTAGGCCAGGAAGGTGGACTATGGCCCGAATCCCCCTCGCATTGAGGGAAGGCCCGTGCCCAGCAGTGGGATATAAAAAGGGCTATGGTAGGTAGTAGTAGATAGCCAGCGAGATTACTATGATAAGTGGATCGAATGTGCCTAATGCATTGTTTTAGAGATCTAAAACCTCTGCCTACCCCTTCGAGGGATACATGCATGATTATGTATTTATATGATGATGTGTACTGGGGCGTCGATTTTTTTTTGCCTATACCAAAACGAGCTGTATTGACTCGTTGAAAAAGTGCATTATTCAACGAAATTACATTGATATTTTGATGCGTGGCGGCGTGGCTTTTAAATTTAATCTTTGTGAATATTGATTCAGAGATCATTTTGATATTGGCAAAAGTTTTGACGTAGGCCGCTCGGATCACTTTACCGGTTGGTTGCGAGTATGGAGTGTTCATAGTTGCGAGTTCCCATGCTTGATTACAGCCACTGTTAAATATACCGTAAGGATATAACTTCAGGATCCTTCGCGTTTGTTGGGGAAACAATGTGCTCTATTATGTCTGTTCTATATCTATATTTACTAGTAAGAAACACTATATTTTTAATACAAAACATTTTTAATTCCCACTTAATATGAGCGTACACAGTCTTTACAATAGGGTCTTATGCGCCAAGACTAGACTAATATCACGGAATATATTGAGTTTGTCTCTTTCTCTCGTATGAAATAAGACAGAGCGAGCGAGCGAATCCGTGATAGAGGCCTTCTCTTGGCATGCGTGCTGCGTTCACAGGTCTTTACATATGCCTTGAGTAAAGGTCACAGGCTTTGAATGAATAAATGAATATAAAAATGAATATTACTTATGCATAACTTAAAACTAATATAAATCTAGCTGCATAAAATGGCTACATACCTATGAAATAATTTAACTTAACTCAAACATTGACCTTTGGTAAGTACCAAAGTAAATATCAGATTACGAGGATTTGGGAGTTAGCTAAAACTTTGTTGTGACACGCTGAAAACATTTCTGGAATACCGGTTATAATATTTATTGTAGTGCCTTTGTTTGGTGCTAGACAAAATCGGTACCGTTGTCAACAATTAAAAAGTCTATTAATAATTCAATCTTGACACAAAAAAAGAACTTACCTTCCTTATAAATGCTTTACACGTTTGTAATTAAAAATTGTACAAATAAATAACATTAAATAATATATTATTTGAATTAGAGAAAGAATTCACCATGAAGAAGTTTTATGAAATTCAATTGTTTTACACCAATTATAGTTACACAGATCCAAGGTGCTTGCTACGCGAATCCAAGGTGTTTGCCAAAGACCTTGGATTTTTCCGCTTCTCCCTATATTTATGGTATTCGCATTAAACCCAGATATGGTCGCTGTATCGTTCAACAACAATTCGTATCAATCATCTCAAACCAATCTTTTAAAATAATTTTAAAATGTAATTAGGAATGGTCGAGCTGACATTCAAACGTTTCAAATCATTCAATTAATAGGCGCGAAAAACACACGAGTAAGCAAAACGAACCTTTTTAACTCACAAAAGAAACGTAATTACAAAAAAATGTCAGGAATAAGGCGATTGAATTTAATCGGGAGGCCACACACATTCTAGTCATTTCATCTTTGCCACAGTGTACATTAAAAACAATCAAGTGAATTCACTGGTCCCAGTATATTCCGGGGCTTAAAGAAACCATAGCAAGACTAGAGTATTTTGTAATAATTATTATTATACAGTTTTCAATAATTGTCCATACTCTGTTTATACAATGATGACGTTAATAATAAAAACTTAACTATTTATCTACTATGCTAAACGCGTCATTCAAATTCTGAGGACTAAACGCCATATTGCTGTTCTTGTAGTTAACGTATGGTGAACTGGTCGCCGACGGTACTATATCGAACGGTTGTCGTGGTGAAAATTCTTCATCGTCATCATACATTGGTGCACTTGGTTGGAATTTTTGAGCGAACCTCGCTGGAGGCTCCGCGTATTGTCCACCAACAATAATTTCCTCGTCGCCGTTCGGTTTCTTTTGCAGTCGCCAAGGTTTTTTAACAATCTTTGAATTACTGAACACCCTTTTCTTCTTCTTTGGTGCGTAGTAATTTGGCTTCGGCTTACTCGGTTCTGTCTCTATCGCATCATCATAGTCGTCTATAGGCGCTGGGGTAACGTAAATAGGCGCGTCTGGTTTAGTTCTGACTGGAACCTTCTGAGAGTACTCATACGATGTATCGGCGTTTCTTCCCGGAGCAAAATCTACCCAGGATTGATAGTTTTGTCTGTAATTGAAGTCTTGATTATCTAAATGGCCTGTGGTTGTTGGGTAACTCGGTGCTGTGGGGTAAATATCTTCGTAGACTGGTTTGATTGGCTCGCCGTAAGAGTCAACTGGAGGTTCCGCATACGTTTGTCTTGGGGGTCGGTAGTCATACATGGGTGGTTCGCCGAAGCCCGATGATACGGGGGAGAAGTAGGTATAAGTTGGTGCTTTCTTTGGTGGTCTGTAGACTGGATTTGGGTTTGGTTTCTGCGGAGCTCCGTACCTTGGATGCGTAGGTCGGTTTTTATGGTTTTGAAGCGCACGTTTTGGCATGTTCGGCTTTGGTCTGAACTTCTTTGGTGGACTTCGGCGCGCTTTCGGTCCGTGTTTGGGTTTAGGTGGGCCGTATTTTGATTTGGGCTGCACGTATCGATGATGGGATAATCGTCTGTATACCATTTTGGGTTTCTGGAAGACTCTCTCGAAGGGGTAGTTGTCTATAAGGACGGTGGCTTCGCGTTTGTGGATTCTTCTGTCGGGTTGTGCTTCTCCTACATCGTTCTGCTTTTCTGATCCGACGCCTGATGAGTAGATGGTTATCTGAAATTGAAAATTTAAAAAATATTATTGAAAAATATTTTTGTTTCGTTCAGTCATTGGATTGTATTAAATTTAGTAAAGATCTTGAATATTGTGGAATACTTAGATAGAAATCCAAGTATGAAGTTAAACTTATACGCGTAACAAAAATTGCTAGTGAAAGTGCTCTGAGTGACTATATTCCATACGCGTGAAATAGCGATCAATTCAAAAACACTTCAGTTTTCGCTTAATTTATTTGTGTAGTCCAAATAAGGTGTAAGAATGCTGGTTGCGCCACGCACGAGTGTTAACAAAAGTGATTAATCGCAATGAACATTCTAATCAGACCGACGAATTTATTATCTCAACAGCACTTACATTATATTGTCAAGTACGTTGCAGTAGATTTTAGGATTTGGTATTACCAGCAGTGGTAGCCGAGTGGTCAAACGCGCACGCCTTCAAATCAAAGTGTGCAGGTTAAAACCCCGGCTCGCATCTCTGGGATTTATGTGCGAATCTCATTTTCATCCGAGATTATCACTTGCTAAGAAACGGTGAAGGAAAACCTCGTGAGGAAACCGGCACGTCTGAGGGAACTTGTTTAGTTCTCGATAAATTCCAACCCGCACTGGACCAGCGTGGTGGACTATGGCCTGAATCCCCCTCGCATTGAGGGGAGGCCCGTGCCCAGCAGTGGGACGTTAAAAGGCCTGTGGTAGTAGTAGGTATTACTAAAACCTAGTCCATTAGCATAGTAGTGGGAGCCTAGTCAGTAGAACGCCAGCCTTGAACGCAAGGGGTGTAAGTTCAATTCTATAATTTTCGGATTTCATATGAGAATTACATTTTTAATAGTGATAACCACTTGCTGAACGGTGAAGGCAAACAACGTGAGGAAATCTGCACGTCTATAAAGCGTATGTAGTTCACAAACCCGCACTGGATCAGCGTGATGGACTATGGCCCGAATTTTCCTCCTATTGTACGTACATCAACCAGTTTCGACTAGATGTCAGTATACATGATCCATTTTGTATCTCATTTGTAACTGCAACACTGCTCTAATTTAAAATAATTCCACGTTCCGATTTCATTTCAAAAAATTACCATTCAAATAGAATTTCGATTTCCGTCCATTGCTATTCCATACGTAAACACTTTCTTTGATATGGTAATGTTGATCCCAGGGGTAAAGATGCTTATGGCATACGAAAATTAATGAAAGTCATAGTAGTTACTTCAATGATCTGTATTATAATTGGCTTTTAAAATTGAGGGGGTTCTCAATCTGAACAGTAGGTTTAATTTTACACTAGTTTCTATCCGCGACTGCGTCCGCGCAGACTGCGATTATTCAATATCGTTTTAAATTATAGCCTATATGTTTTCTGATGTATAAAGAGTAATACAAGAAAGTTTCATCAAAATCCGTTCAGTAGTTTTTTGCGTGAAAAAGTTACAAACATCAATCCATCCATCCTCACAAACTTTTACATTTATGATATAAGTAGGATAGGAGACACGTTTGATATTGTTCAAGGTGGGTTCAATTTTAGAATTCAGCCCTCGAAATCTAAAGCAAAAATGCGATTGTGTAACTTTAATTGTAAACCTTTTTCGTTTGAAATCACAAAACAAGGCGGCTTTTCTGTACATATTGAGAGCTGATTTGATAGAAGGTGGCTGAAATGGGTTTGCAATCGAATTACGTAATCAGTCTGCAGTAAAAACCCAACCTACTGTTAGTGGATTTGACGAAGTTGCAGATTATGATAATCTTCATACGTAATGATTACAGTAGTCTTAAAATACCGTTACAAAAGGATCATCAGAGTTTATCTAGAAAAGTTAATTATGCTAATATCTCATACATACGAGTACATTCCTAATATTTAGATTAAAATATGTTAAGTATATAAGTAGGTAGGCTAAAGAATGCAAATAATCTTACGATTTATATTATTTACGGTTTCATACTTTCTCCAATTTTAATATTATAAACATCACTATGCGTGTACCTACATCAAACTGGCCCAGTTTGGGTTAGCGAACTTCACACGATTTTCGGATGTAGGTTTACTTACAATATTTAAGCCCTGAGCACACTCGGGCGTCGTGACGGGCGCTGCATTTTCCAATACAAAAACGAACTCTGAGCTAATATACATAAAGATTTGATTTCCGTGGTAAAAGTCACGCGACCACGATTCAATTAATAAGGTTTGTTTTGGCATTGGCAAAAGATTTCCAGCGCTCGTCTTGACACCTCAGTCTGCCCAGGTATTTTAAAGCTTCGTTCATCTGAGAATGAAACATTAACAACGAACAATTTAAACTAATTGACCACAACAAGTCATTGACTGAAGTAATAAAAATCTTTCGCTATTTGATCGAACTATTAAAGAAATCGAAAGCGAGGTAAACAGCTAAACGAATCGTATTATCATAACATACATTTTAAGCCCACATCTGTGAGAACCGTCACTCTAATAACATCACTAATTATATACTAATAAGTTTTACATTCGTAGTGAGGGAAAAGCGATAGTTTTTTGTTTTATTTACTGTAAATAATCCTCTAGGCTGGTGTTTGGTAGTAACACTCTTTACGGTGCAACAGCGGTAACAGCGGTGGTAGCCTCGCGGGCAAGAACGCCCGCCTTGAACGTAAGGGGTGCAAGTTCAAATCCCAGGCCCGCACCTCTGAGATAATTTTCATGTGCGAATATCATTTTCAACAATGATTACCACTTGCTGAACGGTGAAGGTAAACATCGTGAGGAAACCTGCACGTCTATAGCTTTCTATAGCGTGTGAAGTTCACCAACCCGCACTGGGCCAGCGTGGTGGACTATGGCCCAAATCTCCCTCGTATTGAGGGGGAATTTGCCCGGTATAATGGCAATAGGCTCGCCTCCTATTACATTGGGACCAAAATACATCGGCGAAGTGTGGGCGCACTGCCGTGCACCTCTGCCTACCCCTTCGGGGAATACAGGCGTGATGATGTACTCTTTACGGTAGGGACTTTAACTAATTAGATAGCTAAGTAAGTGGTACTTACTCTAATGAGTGGTTAACTACATAAGCAGTAAACTGTAACTGTTTTCACTTATCGAAAGTGTACCAAGTCTAAGAGACACTTATTCTATCATTACAATATGTACTAGTCAAATCAAATTTTAAAATTTATGAGAAAGAAATGCATCTTTATTCATGTTATAAGAATTTATAATATATTATAATCAAAACATATTTTATTGCAAATAAAATCCACAAATTTTCATACATATAACTTTACAATAGTATTTTTAAGATGAAAAGTGCTCTGCAATGCATCCTTAATTAAATTATAACTAACTTTTTTGAGTTGGGTTTCTGTTACACCTTGTAACATCAACTATCTGCCAGGAAAAGTCCCGCCAAATCGGTCTAGCCGTTTGGGAGTTTACCTCAAATTAACAGACAGCTAAAACTCGCGTTTTCGTTCTAACTGTCGTATTAACCTGCATTTGAAAAACGCTGTTATTTTGATATTGCAAACTAACGTTTCGATTTTGTTTATTTGTATAGAGTGGGTATAGATACACTTCTCATCAAAAAAATCGAAACACCTCGCAGTTTATGATTTGATAAGGATTATCAGAAAAATGTGTATATTTAGGAATAAATGTAAAATGTCATTTAATAGTGAGTAGTATGAGGTTTATAAATCCTAATGTTAATGTTCTAAATTCAAATTAAGTCTTCATAGGTTTCGTATTTTGTATGATGAGTAATTTTAAAAATTAGGACAAAAACAATAAAAACGAAAGTGTTTCGATTTTTTTGATGAGAAGTGTATATGGGGTATTTTTTAAATTTTACTTTTACTCATGAATGTAGCTGATATACCCGCTTATCGCAGCCATTTATGCCATTAAATGTAATTATTTCATTAATTTCCATAAAAAAGCAGAAGTGTTCTCTCTCTCTTTTAATGAAATGATGAAATTTTATGGAAAAAGATGAGGAATGGCTCCACATGCGGTTAGCTGGTATTTCAGCCAGTATCAAGTAATTAATAGCAAGTGCAAAAATAAATACACATTAGAAATAAATTTGAACGATGAGTGTGATAAAGATGGCGGATCAGTAGAAGAAGTATTTTCTTTACACGAAATAATCCAAAGTTAACTGTAATACCGACAGGTGTTAAAACGGTCCTCTTAGCTCCCAACGACTATTATAACTAGACATCGGATTATATGCACTATCAAAATGCCAAAATATGCATGCAAATATGCACTATAATCAGTGCTGGGGGAAGCTATATGCCCCTCCAGCATGTGCTGAGCCACTTCCTTTTCGGCACAGCGCACACTGAGCTCTTTTCCTTTTTTTTTGTATCTATTTTTAAGTTTTGTGTTCTTTGTGTATGTGCTGAATAAATGTTTTCTTTCTTTCACTAAAAAAAGGCGAAATATGCACAATCAAAAAAGCTATTTCATCGCTCAAGAAACGTACAATAATTATACATTCGGTGCAAACAAAAGACATGCATATACAAATAGTTAAATATGCACTATCAATGAAAAAGTACCAAAATATGCAATAACGCTATAAAAATAGGTTTATATGCATTTAACATATGCACACATGCAAATGCATATAATCCGATGTCTAGTTATAACTCGAAACGAAGCACAATTAAATTGCCACACAGCATGTACAATAAAAAGTTTATATAACACAACTATAATCCTTTCATTAGACCATACAAGTCATCAAACCCATACAACTTGAGTGAACGAGTACCAGTCAGAGAAAGTGTGGAGTACGGGCCTGTGGTCGCGCAGGCGCGTAGGCGTCAAGAAAAGTGTTTCGAAACTAAAACTATGCAATTTGTTATTATAACGAGTGAACATTATTTGCGCTTGGTTTTTCATTACTATGCCCCTCTAGCTACAATAGCAATCTATGGGCATTTCAACAAACCTCACAGGATCAATATTATCTCTAACTCGACTATTCTCTAATGAAAAAAACACGTTTATTGTGCCCCTTTAAGTATTTGTTGTTACAGCGGCAACAGAAATATAATATCATCTGTGAAAATTTCAACTATCTAACTATGACGGTTCATGAGATACAGCCTGGTGGCAGACGAACAGACAGACGGACGGCCAGCGGAGTCTTAGTAATAGGGTTATTTTTACCCTTTGGGTACGGAACCCTAAAAACTATCAATTTGACGTCTTGTTTCGACATTTGTCGAATTAGACTTGTTGTTGATCATGCAAGAATTGGGTCCCTGTACGCGATTCATCTTTAACACTGTCATCACTCATTTTTATTTATATTGTGTATTTATTCAATTTAACATAGCAGTGGTAGCCGAGTTGTCGAACGCCGCCTTCCAATAGAAGTGTGCAGGTTCAAACCCCGGCTCGCATCTCTGGGTTTCATGTACGAATCTCAATTTCATCGGAGATTATCACTTGCTATAAAACGGTGAAGAAAAACATCGTGAGGAAACCTGCACGTCTGATGGAACTTGACTAGTTTTCTATAGATGTGTGAAGTCTGCCAACCCGCACTGGCCCAGCGTGGTGGACTATGGCCCAAATCTCCTTCGCATTGAGGGGAGGCCCGTGCCCAGCAGTGGGACGTTAAAAGGGCTGTAGTAGTAGTAGTATTATACTTGTCCTTGCTTTTAATTACTTGACACTGGCTGAAATACCCGCTAAACGCAGGTGGAGCCATTGCTTATCTTATTCCAAATTTCATCAATGCCAGTACCAAAATAAACTGTATTTACTTACACAGAAAGTATAGTTATCAACGAGATATCATTAATAGACGCGTTGCTTTTGCCAAATATATTCAATCTTTATGTATATTGGCATAGACTCTAATTTAAAATAAAGTCAAATGAGTTCCCTTCTCCATAGTATGTTTAGGGTTTTAGATCACGTGGACTGAACTACGCGAAACTGGGTCATGTCACATGAGAATATTCACGGTCAAGTCAACGCAGATCGTTTTCACATGTAACTCAGTAACTCTACATCTCGTGTTACTCTATATCAGAGAGTTGAGAGAAAATGCCATGCTTAATAGAGTACACACTGCCCAGGAGCTCGACTTTCGTTTGATAGACATCAATCTCTATTTGAGATATGTCGAAAGAAAACGTCAAATTGGTGGTAGATATTTTTTCGTTTTTAGGGTTCCGTAACTAAAGGTTAAAACGGGAACCCTATTGCTAAGACTTCGCTGTCCGTCCGTCCGTCTGTCTGCCACCAGGCTGTATCTTTTGAACCGTGATAGTTAGACAGTTGAAATTTTCACAGATCGTGTATTTCTGTTGCCGCTATAATAACAAATAAACAGAATAAAATAAATATTTAAGGGGGCTCCCATACAACAAACGTGTTTTTTTTTGCCGTTTTTATAGATAATGGTACGGAACCCTTCGTGCGCGAGTCCGTCTCGCACTTGGCTGGTTTTTTTCGACATATCGCGAATAGAGATGGTGTTAAGCAATCAAAAATCGAGCCCCTGGAGCATCGACCCTCGTTGTCAATTTTTTTGTCATACAAAAACAAACTGTATTGACTGATGGAAAAAGATCATTCTTCAACTAAATGACACTGACAGCGCGAGCGAATTCTGATGCGTACGGTGTCTTTTACCATGTTTATTTAATCTTTATGTATATTAAAATAGAGTTCGTTTTGGTATTGTCAAACATCTTGAACTGCACTGGGTGGTTGCAGATTCAATTCCCTCCAGCGACAAATTTCAGAAATGACCTTTTCGGAATTTGCCCCAGTCTGGGTGTAACTGGTTACTGGGATCGACCTCAGCCTATGATATTCAAGTAAACAGATATGTTATGAGCGCGTACTAGTAAAGACTCGAATAAATCCTAATTAGGACGTATATTTTATACCAACATGCGGATTCGTTGACAGATGAATGTTACATCATATAGAAGCGCAAGTGAAAACTCTAGCTATCTGTTTTTTTCTCGTTGGTTTTATCAAGCCATCTGTTTTGCACATTTCTAAGTGTTGTGAAATGTAAAATGAATGAAAGTGTGTATGTGTGCTGCCGCTGTTACGTGGAACACTTTTTTCGGTTGTTTTGTGCGTTTATAACATATCTGTTTACTAGAACATCATTGCCCTCAGCCCATTGTATGGTACCCATAGAATAGGCTTTGCTTAGCTTAGGATCATAAGATGAGTTGGCTGATGATATTTATATTAAAATAGGATTGTAATAAATTAAATGAGTAGGTCAATGTGAATGTGTAAGCAGTGGTAGCCTCGCGGGAAAGAACGTCCGCCTTGAACGTAAGGGGTGCAAGTTCAAATCCCAGGCCCGCACCTCTGAGATAATTTTCATGTGCGAATGTAATTTTCAACAATGATTACCACTTGCTGAACGGTGAAGGAAAACTTCGTGAGGAAACCTGCACGTCTATAGAAAGGCGTGTGAAGTTCACCAACCCGCACTGGGCCAGCGTTGTGGACTATGGCCTAAATCTCCCTCGTATTAAGGGGGAATGTGCCCGGTATAATGGCAATAGGCTCGCCCCCTATTACATTGGGACCAAAATACATCGGCGAAGTGTGAGCGCACTACAGTGCACCTCTGCCTACCCCTTCGGGGAATACAGGCGTGATGATAATGATGTCAATGTGAATATAATTTATAAGACAGTCGGCTATTATAACTGTACTGCTTTAATTAATCCCTTTCAATTGATATCTAACAAGGCATCACAAAAATATTTTTTGTTGTTTTATTATGACTTTACGTCCTCTAGAGGGAGCTATATTCAATTTTATGTGACGTCATAAAGCCTATAACTAGAGGACGATCAAGATAGTTCCAATGATACCTCATTTGTGGAATTATGATAAGTAGTTTAGAAATTATAAGGAATCATACATACTCACATAAAAATAACATGTCATTTCTAAGACTAAAAAACATTACCTCCATACGTATATTTTCTAAAACAATTATCTTTATCTATGCTACAAAAAAATAAAATTGGAGTGTCTGTTTGTAATATCAAAATAACACTTTTTTACCAAATGCGTATGAAAGTATATACGATACCTATAACGAAAACGCAATTTTACAATTTTTTTGTCTGTCTGTCCGTCTGTTTGTTTGAGGTAAACTTCTAAACGGCTGAACCGATTTCAATGGGACTTTCACTGACAGATAGCTGACGTTCCAAGGCGTAACTTAGGCTACTTTAATTTTAGAAAAAGCATTACGGTTCCGCGGGAAAAAACATAATACCCATATTTCCGGGTAATCTCCCTAAAGTCCACGCGGGCGAAGTCGCGGGCACAGCTAGTCTCACATAAAATAACGTGATTCATTTATTAAAACTTTCAAAAATGTCCGTCGACCGGTTCCATACTGCTTTTGCGTACAAAATTCAAATGCTGACACGGTTTTTTTTGATAATTTGTATTTTTGTATGCGTATCACCGTTATGTGGATAGGCTTATATTATTGTATCATAGATAGTTAGTTGCTCGCTTATATTTATTAACAGAATCACAATCAGTTCAATGTAAACCAATACAGGCACTTATGAATCGTCAATAAATAATAATAAAAGTATCTCTATCACCCATTCGGAATGCATTTCCTATGGAGAAGAATGGGCAAGAAACTCTATGGTTACTTTTTTCCAAGAGTTATTAAACTCTTTTATTTATTCTTGGGTTACCGAGATTCTAGAAGTGTCGCTTAAGTCAAATTGCCTTTCCCTCGATATTATAATAAATAATATCGCCAGACAACTCATACTCATCGTATAGCCCCAAACTAAGCATAGCTTGTACTATGAGTGCTATACAATGGACTGAGGGCGATCCCAGTTACACTCAGTCTAGGGGAAATTCCGTAAAGGACTAAACTAGAATCAGATTTTTTTTATTTACGTAAACCAATAAATGAAATTCTCCACTATTTCTGAAATTTGACACTGAAGGGAATCAAACCCGCGACCAACTGGTGCAATCGAACGGCCTACTCTCAAGCTACTAGACCAGTGGTCCCCAAACTTATTTTGTATACTTTGAGAATAAATTATTTTTTTGCGCCCCCATTTTTTCACCTACTTAAAAACCACTATACTACTACTACCTTTTTAACGTCCCACTGCTGGGCACGGGCCTCTCCTCAATGCGAGGGGGATTCAGGCCATAGTCCACCACGCTGGCCCAATGCGGGTTGGTGAACTTCACACGCCTTTCTATAGACGTGCAGGTTTCCTCACGATGTTTTCCTTCACCGTTTCTTAGCAAGTGATAATCTCGGATGAAAATGTGATTTGCACATGAAACCCAGAGGTGCGAACCGGGGTTTGAACCTGCGCGCTTTGATTGCAAACCACTATAACGTTAAATTAAATAAATTGATTATTGTGAGCTATATTAGCGGAGATTAAGCATTCATTCTAAACGAGACTTTTACTATAGCCCGCAAGACTTAACTTGAGACCTAAGCGCAGAAGGTACACAACGGCGCTGAGGTCTCCCCTCAAGCCTCTACACAACGCCCCATTTTTTTTCTGGGTCTCTTACCGCCCCACAGCGCCCACAAGGCGGCGTTATCGCCCACTTTGGGAAACGATGTACTAGACTAAGCTGTCGAAAAAGACTAAGGCCTCCGCACACTGGGGCGTCAATGCTCGCGCGTATTTTTTTTTTGCCTATACATAAAGAACTGTATTGACACATAGACAAAGTTAATTCTCAAACGAAATTAAATTATCAGCACGTATTAATATTGTCGCGTGAGGGTGTGGTTTTTACCACAGAAATTCAATCTTTATGTCTATTGACACAGAGGTCGTTTTGGTAATGACAAGACGACGTGCGACTTTTAACGCCCAGTGTTTCATTGATGAAAAAATAAAATAAAAAGTACACTTACCGTCAAAAATATACAGCACGCAACGTCGGAAAACTTCATTATCACGGCACTTGGCGTTGTAACAAATAATGCGTTATGTATATTAATTGTTCGTATGGAATTGAATGAGCTGTAGTAGTGAAGTGCGCACGGGCAACCCACTCGAAAGCTCGTAGAGCTATGAGTCGTGTGTCTGCGGATTACTGACGCTAAGTCGACTGTGACAGCGAAATGCGGAGCTGATGATACCGAGTTCTTTTTTTATTTTTACCGACACTACCGAGTATTCTTTTTTTTTATAAATGGTTCCATCAATAATAATAATACATCATCACGCCTTTATTGTCACAGGTGCCGTCACAGGTGTCAGAGGTGCACTGCAGTGCGCCCACATTCCACCGATGTATTTTGGTCACTATGTACCCTGTATGTGTAGGGGGTGAGCCTTTTGCCTCACGGTGTTTCCTTTTTTTTTTTTGAATGGACTACGCTGTTGACCTTGAGTCCAACAGCGATGTTTTCCTTCACTGTTTCATAGCAAATGGTAATCTTGGATGGAAATGAGATTCGCACGTAAACCCAGAGGTGCGAGCCAGGTTTTGAACCTGCACACTTTGATTGCGAGGCGTGCGTTCGACCAATTATTGTACAATGCATATACACTGTTGTTTTCTTATATTTACGCGAATACTATACATTGAAATTAAACTATTTTACGGATTTTATCGCGTTTTATTTACTATTTTATTTTCCCGATGTGTACCGCAAACAACAACTAAATATGAGGGTACCCAGCTATAAACTATGACATCAGGACGTCTAACACCTCAGTCCCCCCGTGACCATGGTTGCTGTAAAGCAGCCAAAACGTTGGGAAAATAAAATAGTAAATAAACGCGATAAAATCCGTAAAATAGTTTAATTTCAACATATACACTGTTTTTCAGAATGGGTCTAACAAGCTTACTCCCCCCCCCCCCCCCCACCCCACTGATAACTTAGTAAACAACAATATTTTAAGAGGTGGTGGTCAAGCCCCAGTGGTGTTAGCACTCATGTCACGACAAGACCTCTGTCACGGATTGGCTCGGTCGCTCTCTGTCTTATTTCATACGAGAGAAAGAGTTATAATCCACATATTTTGTGACATAAGTCTAGTCTTGTCGCCCATGCTACAATTACAGGTTTTAGATCAGTGTTGCGTCGAATTTGATAACAATCGTAACTTAGTATTATCCAAATCCAAAGGAATATTGAAAAAGGAATTTCGCTATATGACTTCACTGAATATAGGTCCTAAATTATTTATAAATTACAATTTTTATTACATATTAATATGTTATTTCTGTGTTTTACTTTGGTCATTGTAAAAGACTGCTATGATGTTGTAAATGTGTTTTTAATAAATAAATAAATGTCATAACAATATGTTAATATGTAAATATTAGCATATTATTTAAAATATGTGTCAAAATCAATGGCGGAGATTTTTCCTTAATGACAGAGATATTATATCGACCCTTGATTGAAAGGCAATCCATACTAAGCAACAAATACATTAAAAAAATGCCCATCGAATTGAGAACCTACTCCTTTTTGAAATCGGTTACAAATGGTAAAATGAGTTAAAGATACCATTCGAACGGCCAGATTTTTCTGCGTCGTTTGGTATATATAACTCATTTTACTTTTTTTGACGCTTACGGATTTCCTTTCAAGCGTCAATATTTTTTTTTATTTAGGGATGAGATGACAGAATCCAGCCTGTTTTTTGTTTCAAATTAATCTGATTCCTGGAGGTGTATTTAACAACTCTATATAATATGCAACCTATAACCGTCGCACGCGCATCCAGCTCTCACAACGTTGTTTGTTTATTTGTTATAACTCTATCAACAGTAACTTATATCGGATCGGATTATACGAGTCCAGTTTCATAATTCAGTATTTTTCAGGATGCTATTACATTTCGTGAATAACAAAATAAATAAATATTTTCAAAATATATTTACTACAGGGGTAGGCAGAAAGGTGTCTCACTCATTTTTACAAAATGTAGACTAACCTACTTTTAAAGGCGAGCCTCAAAGTTCTGGCCACTAGTTTGAATTAACGGGAATCGAACCCACAACCTCGCTACTAACCAGCCCAACTTTTTTGCCGAACTATATTATGTAGGTACCTACCAAAGACATTCGATTTTTGGTATCCACGCAAGGAAGTATTAGAGAAATTACCATATTTTATAAATTACGTGACCTGAAATTCATTTGAAATATGAAATCTAACGCCATCTATGTTTGATTGTATTAACTTCATGTTTCCATCCTTAAATAAAACATTGAACAAACATAAAATTCAAATTTAAGTAGTCAACATGAACGTACTCGTAGTTATTGCGTTTATTGCTAGATAGCGCTCTAAACAGTTCATTTGCGAAAAGTTACCATGTTCTATACTAGATGGCGCTGTATCAATAAATCAAAACAATGCACGTTGTTCGTTATTTTACCCTCATAATTTTCTTTTAACTATTCATATACCGCACAAAACAACAAACAGTGAGTGATGGAAATTTGTCGCGAGTGTATGTCGCATCTTGAACTATGATAGTTTTGTTTTATCCCTAAAATGTTATAATCCTATTATAATTGTGTGAAAACTGTATGCTTACTCTTGAAATAAATCCTAATCTCAATCCCATTCCAATTCCATTCAGTTCCAATTCCAATCTCCAGCAAAATGGTACCCTTGAACAGAATCGACTCGAAGATTTGGATCGAGCGCCAGATCGACTCACGTTCGACCACAGATAATAAATATATAGCATACCGCAGTTTACCGATTGGCATGGGGTGGCCATAATAAATAAAACGTTAACTATTTACTTAAAAAATATTTAATAACCCGTAAAATCTATTAATCATCATGGTTTTATTATTATTTCAACATTCAATATCATTAAAGTAATTATTTACTTACATTTATAAGGTGTTTTGATGCAAAATACTTAGGAAAAAAGAGCTCTTTGTTTATTGAATTTGTCCTTGCTATAATTACTCGACATTGCCATAAATACCGCATATCGCAGGTGCAGGCATTCCTCATCTTATTCCATCAAAATATCATCATTTCATTCATTTCGTAAAAAAAGAAGAAGAAGAACAATTAATGTTAATGCTTTCTTCTTGAATTAATTCGTTGTTCGGAATATTGTTTACGTCTAGGCGCCTCGCGTATGTTTATTAGGAATATTACCTTGCAAGGCTTGACGCCGACATCGACTCTCCAATACCATAATAATTAGTGCATTGTTTGTTTCTACGTATCATAGTTGCACACAAGATGCTCTTTGTTGAATCAATGCCGCCTTACTTTGTCATTTAGGTTTAAGTGTTATATTTTTTAAATATAAAAATAAGGAAATATTATTAGGCCCAATTTTGCCATAGCTGAATATAATAATTTATCTGATGGATAACATTATTAGGCATTGATGCAACTGGGTTACGCTGGGGAAATGCTTTTCTTTAAATATTAAAACGAATAAGGTTAAGGATAAAAAGAGTATAATAGTAAATATAACACTAATCACATAAAAAGTAAATATTAATGTAAACGTCGAGCTGCCTACCGTTCTTGTATGAGCTATGCACTTGCATCGAGACCACTACGTAGCTCAACAGAGGCAGCACCTTTTATTCGAATCAAGCCCGTGTTGCCCCAATGGTGGTGTGCCTTTTATGGGTATTAGGCATAGCTTCCTCAGTGTCATCCGGACCCAAACATTCTAGATTACAAATGTTGTGTAAAACACAGCAAGCATTTATGATCTTAGCCACTGTGTCTGGATGATAATGAAGCACTCTGTGACCCAGAAGACATCTCCATCTGTTTTTCAAAACACCTATAGTGCGCTCTACTGTGTCACAAGCAACACATTGTAAAGAGGTGTAGTACTCTTCCGGTGATCCCGATGGTGCAGCAATTATTAGTGCACACCCTGATTCACCTGTAATTAAATTAAAATATTTACTCAGACAATAATTATAATGTCATTTATTCACAATGTATTAAAGATAATTTAACTGTATAAAAGGCTTACCAAGTAAATAAACTCTTTCAACCGCATTTATTAAATTTGTTAATTGTTATTTTATGGGGTGTGCGTTCCATACGAAACTATTGTGTGTAGCTCCACCAAATGATGAATCATATAAATTCTTAATATATTAAGATTGGCATTACATATCTGTAAAAATAAAAACACTGAAAAATACTATATAAACTACCACATGTTAAAACATTTAGTAGTTAAGTTAATAAATTAATAATAAATAATCAAAAGTGCTCACAATTAAAACATTCCTAGAATGGTAACCTTTTCTGTTGAAAAACCGTTCTTCATTTTCAGATACTAGTCACTAGGGCCACATGAGTGCCATTTATACAGCTTGTGACTGCCAAGATATGAAATTTTTCATAGAATCTGAAATAAGTTTATAAATTATCAGCATTAACTTAACCAAAGAGCTGTAAATTAACACAAATAGAAGGTACACAACCTATAACTTAATATATAAGATAAAAATAAGTAAGTATTTGTTACCTTTGTTTCATAACATTGTTGGTGAGTGTGGATACTTAATCCACTTATTTAAAATGTTGGTGGAGTTTAGTGCGTCTGTGACTTCTCTTATACACTTGGACACAGACTGCTGGGACATCATGGTCTCTTGTGTCCCTCCCAGTGGCGTAAAACGAAAGAGTCACTAGTACCTAAAAGAAACACACACAATGATTAAGCTAACTACAAAGTCACAATAGCTGTAGAGTATTTAACCTATTTCGATAATTTATTGTTTATTTACAAACCTTGTATTTACACGGTATGTCGCTAAGGCGAGTAGGCTGGGTAATTAGAGGTGCCAAATCCTCGTAAATTCTCTGGAAGAGTTCCATATTCACTCTATAATTTTGGCGGAATTCGGTGTCCGGCATTTGAAAGGCGTTATTCGTGTAACGCGCCTTTCGCCTTAAATTTCGTCTTTGTGACACATTTAGGGCATGATCATTGTCCATAATGTCATACATAAGTGCTAAACGTGCCATTATTCACTCTCCCAGAATTTAAATCAACACAGTCGCATCACAATAACTAACTCGATCACAAAAAAGTTAACTTCTTGAAATTGTCTAACCTCGAACGCAAACACGATTTCAAACTCGAAACGTCAATGTCAAATGTCGTCGCGGGTACCGATTTATGCGATGCGTTCGAGTCGAGTCGAACTGGTTTAGTTCCAAAATAATCCACATAATACGAATCCAATCGTGCGCTAGTGTAGCGTTCAGGGGTGCCAAATCTCAAGATTCCAATCCCATTCCAAGCGATCGAGTGTCGGGAGTAAGCACACTGATTAGGAGCCGTTCTCATAAGTTATATTATTTTTTCTAAGAATGTGCATTGATTAAGGATTTAACCCCAGTGGTTTTGGACAGGCAAAAACGGTATTTGACTCGCTCGTAGCTCTTATTATTATACGAATAAGGGCTATAGCATCTATATTTTATCCCGTTGCGTTACGTTACGCCTCAAACATAATTGTGTTGACTTTTTAGAAAATGTACTCTGTATCAATGTAAATAAAGTTTGAATGTCTATGACAAAAGCTACACGACTAAATTGGCTTTCGTCATCTTCGTCATTTTATTGAAAAATGTGCTTCTTGTTTTTAGTAATACAGTTCGTTTTGGTTTTGGCAAAAAAAATCGCGCGGGTTTATAAACTGTGTGTATTCTGTTGTATGTTTTCGTGTGTTGTACACCTTTTTGTGTTTGTGTGAGAATGATGTGAGTTGGAAGCACTGGAGATTATGTATCTGGAGAATTGGGGCCATGGGAGCTGGTACGCCGCGATTCCCTCACAGCTAAGATAGTGGGTTAGTGGTTACCTCTAACTTTTTGCTAATCTAAACTGAGGTAGGTATGTATTTACTCAATGATATTTAAAAGTACAGATACCTAAATGCGACAAAAAGACAATAAGTAAAATATTACGTATAATTACGTTAATTGATGCGTCTTATGCGTCTCGACCATGGAGATATTATAAGGGAGATGGCGAGCCCGCGCTGTGGTAAAATTTTCTGGTGTACTGACTCCGCTATTGTTGTTTTCTCATATAGTTGCCGTATACTACAGGTACATGAGATAACAACAATGGCGGAAGAACTACCGCAGAGCCATACGAAGAGTAGTCGTTATGGGTACTCTAATTATTTACATGGATTTTTTATTTTAAATATTTTAAGTTGCATATTTAACTTATTTTGAAAAAGCTAAAAAATTTGGTTCACTTTTGCTTAATGCATAAGGGGGTTAAAATTATCGCAAATAGTCACCCTACCACCTCCTAACGTGAATACGTCGAATTACCAATAATCCTGTATACTGAACTGTCATGTTTAAAATAAAAGCTTCTTTAGAATAAAACATCTTGTCATACTAATCTAAATAGATTTATTTCCGTAAAATAGTTTTATTTCAATGTATAGTATTCGCGTAAATATAAGAAAACATCATCATCACGCCTGTATTCCCCGAAGGGGTAGGCAGAGGTGCACTGTAGTGCGCCCACACTTCGCCGATGTGTTTTGGTCCCAATGTAATAGGGGGCGAGCCTATTGCCATTATACCGGGCACATTCCCCCTCAATACGAGGGAGATTTGGGCCATAGTCCACCACGCTGGCCCAGTGCGGGTTGGTGAACTTCACACGCCTTTCTATAGACGTGCAGGTTTCCTCACGATGTTTTCCTTCACCGTTCAGCAAGTGGTAATCGTTGTTGAAAATGACATTTGCACATGAAAATTATCTCAGAGGTGCGGGCCTGGGATTTGAACTTGTACCCCTTACGTTCAAGGCGGGCGTTCTTGCCCGCGAGGCTACCACTGCTATAAGAAAACAATAGATTTTATTAACTTCCCATAAACAAGGGGTGTTTAATATGTATCTATGGTCGTATTTGAAACAAAAAAAAACTTAGTCAGTGGCTTGAAAAATTTATTTGTTTTTCTTTTACTTACATTACGATATTATGCTAAAATAAATACAGAACTTGTTTGGAATAACTTTATTCTTATTTATATTTATGTTCATTTTAAATAATTATGATTAATTAATATAAATTTTACATAATAAAGCGCTTATAATTAATTATTTATTTACAATTTATATTAAATAAATTAAATTGAATAATGGTGAAAAATTATTACTCTCAACACTCGCAAGACGGACTTAATATTTATTGTTTTTTCAATTTAACGTACCTAGGTACAGTCGGCATCGAATATATCAAAAGATATTATGGTATGTGTAATTCATACAGGTGTTTTATTTATTGCAAAAACCAATGATATTAGAAAGTACAGATACCTTATTGTGTGAAAAAGATGTCCAAAAAAATAACCGTGATTGGTCTTATTGATGCCACGGCCGTCCAGTCTTTATCATCTTGATATTATGGATGGTAGAGGTAAGGAGAATCATCTCATATGGGAGAAAAGTTAAAAAAGTGTCCAGCTGTATGCTCTAAATAACAGTTCGAAAATCTTCCACAATCGCGCTGGTGTAGACAAGGGGTATGGTATGAATATAGCAATTGTAGATGAAATAAAGTATGACGAGTAAAAAAAAAAAATCATTACTCATCACTAAAGTAGTTAATTATTGAAAATTTCAACAACTTACGTTATTAATAATAATATAGTAAATATAACCTTAAATAATTATTACAAGAAAACGTGCACCTAGACTGATTTTATTTCGTAAACTATGAATAGTACGCATAAAGGTCACTATTCTAATAATATTTGGCGCTTCCTTTAAAATTTAACCTAATGCTAAAGTGGCGCCACCCATAATTAATGCATTTCGCCGGACACTTTTTCTATACACAGATGATTGTCCCTACCTCTACCCTCCATACTTGATATAGACAAATTTACGTTCGTAGACGTCGAAGTCACACGCAATATTAGACGTGTGAAACTGTGAAAAGTTAGGAAAAGCTCCCTCTTTGATTTAATAACTCGTTGGCAAATCGAGCTCTAAATTAAATCTAAGCTTACAGCAATTTCATTTGCCGTTAGAGTGTATAAATATATGCATAGTAATATTAGAAGTGAGCAAAAATTTTATTCTAGCGTTTATACTCTTTTGATATTCATTCAACACTCTCTATGCTAGACAGATATTATTATTACAAAGTTGTCTATGTTATAATTTATATCGATATAGACACAAAAATCGTTTAATAATCGGTTCGATCAATCGTATTATTAAAAAGTGACTCAATACAACAAAACAAACCAATAGTCTTACGACCCGTATCGAAGGGGTTATTATTGATAATAAATATACAATACGAAGACGAAATATTTTATTTTTAAGGTCTCTGCCCACTACACAGTATCATACTATGACCGTGCTATGAACGTGTCAGGCAAAAAAATATTCTCTGTATTAAAAAGTTCCGTTACCGACCAGCACCGTAGCGTGCCATGCACGGAGCGTCAAGTATTGTCGGCGAGAATATTTTGCCGGTAGCGATACGCTCTGTGCATGACGCTCCGGTGATTAAAGCCGATACATACGACTTTTGATACGTAATTGATACGCTCTAGTGGGCATAGTAGAGCGTATCGTGTTGCTTGTCGTGTCTGATACGTTCATAGCACGGTCATGGTATGATACGTTGTAGTGGGTAGAGTCTTTTAACGTCACCTTGCAAGTACTTTAACTCTTACACAAAAAAAAATATTTTAAGCAAAAAAAAAATTCTGTCATACTTTGTGACTTACTATTTGGTTTATGAATATCGAGGGGTAAAAGCCTATTTGACATAAGCGACATTTTTTTAACATTACAGGAGAGTATACTCATTAGATGCAGAAAAATTAGCTGATTCCAAATCTATACTTCTATACTAATATTATAAAGAGGAAAGATTTGTATTTTTGTATGTAACGAATAAACTCAAAAACTACTGGACCGATTTCAAAAATTCTTTTACCTTTACAAAGCTAAATTAACACTGAGTAACATAGGCTATATTAGAAACCCGTGCGAAGCCGGGACGGGCCGCTAGTATGTATAAAAGTGTCGTTTAAGCCTCCCCTCAATATTATTTCAAGAGTTACGTACTTTGAAATTAAACTATTTTACGGATTTTATCGCGTTTATTTACTATTTTATTTTCGTACTTGCAAAGTGGAACTTATTTAATTAATTAACTTATGACTAACTTGACGGCGGAAGAATCATTTGAATATAAGACTGCATCTTGCCAAACCAACGTCTCGAGTCACTGTAGCACACGGAAATAATTATTTAGTTATCAAAAAATAAATATGGAAGTTTTTTTTTTCTTTGATAAAGGCACGATAGAGTGTATTTACATAGTGCTACATGGAACGTTGGCATGGCAGTGCGTACTAGTCGACCCCACAATCTATATATATAAAAATCAATGCCACTTTTCGTTGTAAGCTAACTCCTCCTAAACGGCTGGACCGATTTGAGTGATTTTTAGGGTTCCGAACCCAAAGGGTAAAACGGGAACCCTATTACTGAGACTTCGCTGTCCGTCCGTCCGTCTGTCACCAGGCTGTATCTCATGAACCGTCATAGTTGAAATTTTCGAAACAACAAATACTAAAAAACAGAATAAAATAATTATTTAAGGGGGCTCCCATACAACAAACGTGATTTTTTTGCCATTTTTATAGATAATGGTACAGAAACCTTCGTGCGCGAGTCCGACTCGCACTTGGCCGGTTTTTTTGTATGCGTTTGGGTGGCACCCAGGATGGTTTAAATTCACAATTGGATCCGATAGGTGGCGCTGCTTTCGTATGCCACTAATTCTAAGGCGGTACGAAGTTTGTCCGGTCAGCTAGTATTCTCATAAAATTTAATATAGGTACCGATGGTTAAAATGCGAATTGACTCTAGCGCCATTTTGGTAACTGCTTGAAACCCAGCTCAAAAGACGGAGAAAAAATCACTGATTCCAACTATATATACGTCGCAGGTTTTTCATATAATGTTTTTGATCAAAAACCTAGGTGTTTGATGGAAAACCGGAAGTTGACACATTTTAAACTCAATTTCATCATAAATCTGAACTAGTTTGGGTTTATGATAAAATTTGATAGGTTAGGTTAGGTTATGATTTTTTATCATAAACCTAAACTAGTTCAGCAGGGTGATTTTAAAACACTCGGAATCGAATTCGGAAACGGAATCGGATCTTTCCGTCACGGATTCCAGCCATCGCTATTTTGATTTCCGTACCCGACGATTTTTGACATTTCTCGTCGGATAAACCCATCCGAATCGACGGAAAGTTTCCGACACCCTTTTCCTCGCGGAAAGCTTCCGAAATTGAACAAAAACATAAATAAAATACCAAATTTAAGTATTATCTAAATACTTGCATAATATTTAAGGTAAGTCAGTACTAAAGAGTGTTTAAAATAAACCCATTTACGTTGTTTTATGGCCCTTTACATTATTGTGAAAATTATTCCCTTCAACCTTCGATAGGATGGAATATTATCTTATAGGAGACAACATAGGGCGGCTGCTGTGCAGCGCCGGCAAACAATCGTGCTGCATTATTCACTTCGTGGTTGTGTTTTTATTTACCGAAATACAGCGCCATGCGCCATCTATGACGTAGCTCTGAAACTTCGTGGTTTCAAAGTCGTGATGTTACCCTTCACTTTCACTTTGACGTATCAGTAAAAATTTTCGAGGTTCGTTATAACCAAAAATAATAAAGGAGAGTAAGTTTTAAATCGATAATTTAAATAAGTAATCAATTTCCATTTTTATAATTATGATAAGTGTGTTTATTTAAGACTTTTTGGCCCAAAAAATTCGTATTAATAACTGTTTTGTAATCGAATTTTATTTCTACCATTTCTACCATTTTTAAACGTTCTTTGTAAACGCACACAATCTCTCCGACGTCGGAACTTTCCAATTGGCCCTTCCGTCCGCTATTCAAAATCGCGTTTTGTCATGCCGTCGGAAACGGAATCGACAACTCGAAGTTTTCGATTGCGTTTCCGAATTCGATTCCGAGTGTTTTAAAATCACCCTACAGGTTTTTGATCAAAAATCTGGATTGTTACAGGTTTATGGGGAAATTGGGTTTAAAATGTGTCATCTTCCGGTTTTTCATCAAAAACCTAATTTTCACGTGGCGCGCTTGAGTTACTTCACCTTTCACCCGTCATACTATGTTATTAATTGATAATACAATTAAAGAATGGGGTCGACTGTACTGTGTGATGTGTGTACCAAATTGGATGCGTGCTAAGTATAATGATATGTAGGTAAATATTGATTGTAAATTGTTGCTGAGTTATGCTTACAAAATTAATTTTGTTTACTGACTTTTCGATTTACATATTCGATCAATAAAATAATAATAAAACGCGGCCCACGACCTCGTTGAAACTTTTTTTTCTAATTATTAGGGTTCCGTACCCAAAGGTTAAAAAGGTAAAACGGGATAAAACTATTACTGAGACTTCGCTGTCCGTCCGTCCGTACGTCCGTCCGTCCGTCCATCTGTCACCAGGCTGTATCTCATCAATCGTGATAGTTAGAGAGTTGAAATTTACACAGATGATGTATTTCTGTTGCCGCTATAACAACAGGACTAAAAAGAACAAAGTAAATATTTAGGGGGCTCCCATACAACAAACGTGATTTTTTTTGCCGTTTTTATAGAAAACGGTACGGAACCCGTCGTGCGCGAGTCCGACTCGCACTTGGCCGGTTTCATTATGTTTTTTGACAAAAACTGATTCATAAATTAAAATAGTAATCCAATTTGATGTGGTAATTATGGAGGCATTCCATTTAGTACAACAAAACGCATTGCTTCAAAAGTATTGCACTTATTGCACCAGTTTGGTGCGCTAATATGAATGTATGGTCCCAATTGTAGAAAATTAATAGAACTTGATACTTAATCATTTTGGAATTTCATTGCTTCACTCCATTTTATTATCTGTATATTCAGAAGCAAACACACAAGCACAAGAAAGCAAGCTATGAGATAGAAAACAAAAAAACAGATATTTACAAAAACCGCTTAAGTAATATAATATGTCATAATGTGCAAATATTGCGCCGCGTGACAATAACTACAAAACGACTATCAATAATAATATTTGGATAAAAATTCTCGATTATAAATATACATCATGTATCTGCAGATACTGGAAGGACCCTGTTTAAGTCGATCGACTTAAAAGACCGGTTCGGTCTCACCACTTGGTAACAAAAGACGTTCGGAACTTAAGTCAGTGAGCGTTTATTGTGTCGCTTCAGCGGTATGGTAATGTGATGGATGGTAGCGCCAAACCTGGGGTGGGGAGTACTCCGCGGGGACATCCTGCGGGGCTCCACCGGCCCCCCACATCAGCACCGTCTGCCGCGGCATCTCCGCGCTCTGGGGCTGCTGCAACCTCTCCTGCTCCGAATTGCTTGAGCCCCCCGGACTAGGACCTGGTACCACACTAGGTGACCTCCTCTCTTGTCCAGTAACCGGACTCATATATCTCCCGCTGCTATCTACATAAGTGTATTCTCTCGAAGGTGGTCGGTGGTACGTTGGAGCGACTTCGTACCCTGGTGGCGCAGGTTCTAAGAAGCCGTTGGGCGCGTAAGGAGTATAGTGATAAGACAAAGGTTTGTATTGATGGAAGAGGTTGTCTGCTGTAAGGAATCTGTCGTCTAGTGGAGGGGGCGCGTAGTGCAGAGCTGGTGCTGGAGGATACTCCCCATAGGGGGCTGTATAAGCACCATTTAGATTGGTATACGCCGCCGCAACGGCATCAGCTGCTAGGTAATCCACCGGCGCTGGCGCAGGAGTCGTCGGCACTCTTCTTTTGTTTCTACACGTTGATAGAAAGTCTCTAAGTTGAGTTTTGTATCGTCTAGCGGTTCTTGGAGGGGTTGTCACGTTGGTTTCGCAACCGGATAGCTGTTCTGACTCTGAGAAGTACAGGCTGGTCAGGCCGGTGTCGAGGTAGCTCACTTTGAAGTCCATTGTTCTTTTGCCGAGGAGATCTCTGCCTTCTTCTTCCCTGCAAACGGGAAACAATTTATGTCATTAGATACGGTAACCAGGAAGTCCGTCTAACCATTGTATTGTGTATTGTATCGTGTAGATAGAGACTTGGCAGACGAGGCCTAGAAAAACTAGGACTAGGGGACTATAATTAGGGGCCTAGGACTAGGGGAACTAGGGCTTGGGGATTTAGGACTAGGGATTAGGATTAGGGAGACTATGATTAGGAGGACTAGGTCAAGGGTGACTAGGACTAGGGAACTAAGATTAGGGGACTAGATCTATTGGGACAAGGACTAGGAGGAGATTAGAGAGAGATCGATAGAAACTCTTATACAGTTGTTTCACGTACATGAGCGGTCGATGCGTGCTGATAACGAAGTCTGGTTTGGAGTTCTTGTAGATTAGTCTGGAGGACGTTTGAAGCCACTGCCACTGACCGTCTTTTGTTTGGAAGCGGTACGCAATCATCCCGGAAGCACCTGTTTTTAATACTGCAACAAGATAAAATAATGTTGACAGCTTTTACAAAACGCTAATAGATGGCGCGTCAATAACATGTAATACAAAAACTACGATTAGATACGCAGTCCTGAATCGCGGTAGAAGTGTTTTCGACCATCTTTACTACATCGAGGGGGTGAAAGGCTATTTCATTTTAGCGACAATTTGGGTGATAATGACTTATACTTTGCTGCAATCAGCGAGTTATTCTGCGTGGAATGAGTATGCTCTCCTGTAAAATTAAAGTAAAAAGGTCAATTAAGTCGAATAGCCTTTTTAACCCCTCGATATACAAAATCCTGACATTAACCGTTGGGGGTGTAGCGAACATAAGTTACAAAGTGTTTATAATATTTCAACAAAACAATTTGAATAATTCGACGGGTCAATGGCGAAGTGACTCGAAGCGCTATGTTGGGCAATATTGAGTTTTGTACAACATTGTTGGCATCAGCGAATTTTTCTCCGTTTCGTGCAAAGATACCAAAATGGCGCTTGAGTCAATTTGCCCTTTAACCGTGTCGATATGATAAAGCTGACAAGTTAAAATGTACCTAATAATTATCAAGTTTAAATGTACTTAATAAGCAGTGGTAGCCGATTAAGCAGTGGTAGCCGAGTGGTCGAACGCACGCCTTGCAATCGATGTGTGCAGGTTCAAACCCCGGCAAGCACCTCTGGGATTTATATGCGAATCTAATTTTCATCCAAGATTATCACTTGCTATAAAAGGTGAAGGAAAACATCGTGAGGAAACATGCACGTCTGAGGGAACTTGACTAGTTTTCTATAGATGTGTTAAGTCTGCCAACCCGCACTGGGCCAGCGTGGTGGACTATGGCCCGAATCCCCCTCGCATTGAGGGGAGGCCCGTTATAAGGGCTGTAGTTGTAGTAGTAATAATTATTTACTTACATTCTTGATGAGCGCTCGCCACGTAAGCCAAATCGTCGTAATGAACTAGATCGTAACCACCCATATTAGCTAACTCAGCGTCCGTATATCCTAACAGCATTTTACCCCTGGAAATAAAATAAATGAATCACATATTGTTTTCTTATATTTACGCGAATACTATACATTGAAATTAAACTATTTTACGGATTTTATTTATATTCGCAAACAACAACTAAATATGAGGGTACCCAGTTATTAACTATGACATCAGGACGTCTAACACCTCAGTCCCCCCGTAACCATGGTTGCTGTAAAGCAGCCGAAACGTCGGGAAAATAAAATAGTAAATAAACGCGATAAAATCCGTAAAATAGTTAATAATAATAATTTCAAAATAAATGAATCACATATTTTTATTCATATAAATCAATACAGGTACTTATAAATCGTCCATAAACAAAAAAATAATAATCGACGCTTGAAAGGCAATCCTTACCAAGCGACAAAAAAATCGTGAAATGAAATAAATATACCAAACGAATCTATACATACATACATACATACAAATAAATAAAATTGGAGTGTCTGTTTGTAATATCAAAATAACACTTTTTTACCAAATGCGTATGAAAGTATATACGATACCTATAACGAAAACGCAATTTTAATTTTTTTTGTCTTTCTGTCTGTCTGTCTGTTTGTTTGAGGTAAACTTCTAAACGGCTGAACCGATTTCCATGGGACTCACTTCACTTCGACTTCACTGACAGATAGC
Source organism: Ptilodon capucinus (assembly GCA_914767695.1). Lineage (NCBI taxonomy): Eukaryota > Metazoa > Arthropoda > Insecta > Lepidoptera > Notodontidae > Ptilodon > Ptilodon capucinus. Next base: position 1,622,355 of record OU611828.1, read on the forward strand.
TGACGTTCCAAGGCGTAACTTAGGCTACTTTAATTTTAGAAAAAGCATTAGGGTTCCGCGGGAAAAACATAATACCCATATTTCCGGGTAATCTCCCTAAAGTCCACGCGGGCGAAGTCGCGGGCACAGCTAGTGGTACTCTTTTTATATATTAATCATTTTATTTCAAGCTTTATATTAGCTTGCAACGTATGTATGTCCGGGTGGAATCTTGCAACTGAATTTTAAATCAGTTGTCTTTAACCAATTGAACAGAAATTTGGTATATACGCTTATTTTGGATGACAATGCATGCTTAGCTATGTGACGTTATTCTAATTCCAATATGGTGGATCATCCAAGATGGCGGAATAGTTATTTTTTTCTGCACTGCCACAGTATGGGTATCTAATGAAAGGGCTTGCTGAGGAGAACACGAAAACTAAGAGCAATAAAAATAAAAGCTTGTTTTTAAAAAGTTTTTTTTCCATTAATTTACTGTCGTTTAGTAAGGATTGAAGTGGCAGTGGGCCGGTCATATCTGCCGCAGGACTGATAACCGTTGGGGTAGACTTGTCCTAGAGTGGAGACCGCGAATCGGCAAACGTAGCGTAGGACGTCCTGTGACCAGGTGTAGCGACGACATACGCAAAGCGGTGGGCAGTGGTTGGAGAAAAAGAGCCGAAGATCGGGCTCAGTGGCGCATCTTGGGAGTGGCCTACGTCCAGCAGTGCACTGACACCGGCTGATGATGATAGTAAGGATTGACTTTCAAGCGTCGTAATAGTATCTCTACCACTCATTCGGAATACATTCCTAAGGACACAATTAATAATACAACAGCCTGGCAATACTTTGGCGAACGAATTAACTTAGCTTCTTTCTTTATTGTACTCTGTAACAACATGCATAAAGCTTGAATTTGTTTGGTTAAAGCCACGCGTACCGTGATCATGTCCATAATAATAGGTTTCCCGTTTTACCCTTTGGGTACGGACCCCTAAAAATAATGGAGGATGCGCAACCCATAGAGAAAATGTAGCAACAATCTATCGATGCGTGAATTTAGATTTAGTTTGTACCAATTCGTGTCTCGTAACGGCTTTCGATTTATTATGAAGTGAGTGTGAGGGGTATAGACCAATACTAAAATGCGAGCCTAATTCCTATAGGTGCTTCACTTTTAATTGAGCGAGAATTGAATTTGCTTCACTTTAAAAAAAAAACCTTTTATTTATTTTTTATGTGTCCATGACCTAGATAAAGATACGTCGCTTAACGAAATTATAGCAGGAAATAATAGATTTTTATATTTAAACAAGTGTTGTTTTTTTTCTATATTTACCTATAAAGATAAATACATCATCACGCCTGTATTCCCCGAAAGGGTAGGCAGAGGTGCACTGCAGTGCGCACACACTTCGCCAATGTATTTTGGTCCAAATGTAATAGAGGGCGAGCCTATTGCCATTTTACCTGGCACATTCCCCCTCAATACGAGGGATATTTGAGCCATAGTCCACCACGCTGACCCAGTGCGGGTTGTCGAACTTCACACGCCTAGACGTGTAGGTTTCCTCACGATGTTTTCCTTCACCGTTCAGCAAGTGGTAATCATTGTCGAAAATGACATTCACACATTAAAATTATCTCAGAGGTGCAGGCCTGGGATTTGAACTTGCACGCACCCCTTACGTTCATGGCGGGCGTTCTTGCCCACAAGGCTACCACTGCTATATTTACCTAAGTTGAATTAACTATAAGAAACTTATTAAGAATGCACCGTTTCATTTGACATTTAGTTGACATTTCAAATAACTTAAATACCTTTTTTGGCGTGTATTTATTGATATAATACATAATGCACTTAGTTATATTTTAAAACAATTTATCATTCGTCTTGTTCACAGAGCCTCCGGGGGTTACAATTGAATTTTATTACGTGCGAGGTATTTCCATTAATTAAAGACAAACCCATTGTTCACGGCGTTCAGTTTTACAATTACCAATTTAATATGGGTTTTAAATACTTTTATTCTTTTGTTATCGTTCTGTTAATTGTTCATCAAGTTTTTGCGATGGTAATGCGTTAACTTTTAATTTTTATGGTGGCTCTAGCCATGAGCTATAGGGTCGATTCACACGATAGCGCCGGCTGCCCGATAGTTACTGGCTTAACGGGACCGGATGTGGAAATAGCAGAAACTCCGTAATCATTTACACGAGCTGTCAGGGGCGTAATTCTCGCAAAATCGACATTATCTCGAAACAAAACCTTTGCCGTTTTGTTTCGACATCTGTCGAATTAGAGATGATGTGAATCATGCGAGAATTGGGTCCCAGATTAGTTTCAACAAAAGAAAGCTTTTATAAAACCTAGCTGACAAACACTAACTAGAGACTTCAAAATATTGTACTAAGTTACTACCATAGGTAGGTAATATTAAGATACTACTCTATAAAATTTGGGTATAATGGAGCTGCCCCTTTACCACTACCTGACTTGCAGCAATGTCTTTAATATTGCTTTTAGTTTTTAACAGTTACCTACTATTCAGAATCAGAATCAGAATCAGAATCAGAATCAGAATCAGAATTTTTTTATTCATGTAAACCAATACAGGCACTTATGAATCGTCAGTAAAAAATAAATAGTATTAATAGTATCTCTACCACCCATTCCGAATGCAATTCCTATGGAGAAGAATGGGCAAGAAACTCCATGGTTGCTTTTTTCCAATAAGGATTTACATGTTATTTGCATTACAATGTGTTTTTCTTAATTAACAATGTGTTTTTTTTAAATCATGTAAACCAATACATTTATTATAGATACATACATTTATTATTTATGAATTGTCAATAAATAATAATAATAGTATCTCTACCACAATAATATCATTAGTATCTAAACAACAATACTTTAGAAGGTTTATTTATTTTTGGTTTAACTCACCTTTGATCCATAGAGACTAGAGAAAGGTCGAGCTTGTGTTTGCTCTTGAACATGACTTCCTTTTGCGGGATCTCCAGCAAGCTGGGCGGACCGAAGGGCGCGCATATCGCGAACAGCGCCAAGGGCGGCTCTTCAGTCTTCTTGTTCTGCCCATGGAGGACCTTGATTCGACCCCGGATGTCAAGCCTCTGTAAACATTTTACAAACATTTATAGCGCAGAAACACATACGTTAAACAATTTTATAAATCTTAGATGTTTTGTAATTGTTGGTTGTCGACTTTTTGTAGTAAATGCCACTGGAGGACGCGCGTCAAAACTGTCTTAAGACACAATCGTAGATAACATTTTGTTAGAAAATGTGCTTCTTCCGTGCATTTCTACAGTTCGTTTTGGTTTTAACCAAGATCAGCGGGGTAATTCTCGCAAAATTGACATTATCTCTAATTCAACTGATGTAGAAAGAAAACGAAAAAACACAATATGTCGGCTTAGATATGATGTCGATTTTGCAAGAATTGGGTCCCTGATCTGCGATTTGACATGCCTGCGGGCACAGGGCTTTCAAGGTTAGAACTATGCTCGTTTCCTGAAAACTCATACAAATCAATACAATATTATTGAAAACAACTTACCAAGAATCCTGAAGTATTGTCAAGTAAACATCTAAACCGGACGGTGAAACTTCTCTCCAGCAAGTGGGCCCGCTCTGGCCTCAAGACATCCTGGAGCGACAGATTACTGACTTCTGGAGGCAGGAACGAGTTCCATAAGATTTGTCTCTGCAACTCTTCTCTGTCCTCTGAATGGACCAGCTCGTACACCGATTGGTGGACTATGTCTGACTGGAATAGAGAATAAAAGATCGTTGCTATAGGTATGACATATTTAGTCATAGTTGAAATTGTTTTTTTTTTATAAGTATTTTTTTTTTAAATATTAAAACACTTTATGACGCCATTGAAGAAGATAAAATATTTTCTATAAAACTTTAATGTTTCTACATTACCTTACTTCTAGGTACATGTAAAGTTGTTGTTCAAATTTCGGAAATGACCTTTTTAGTGTTTGCACTGGTCTGTGTGTTAGTGGGATAGCTCCTAGTCCATTGTATGGTACCCTTAATAAAAGATTCGCTTAGTTTTGAACCATAAGATGAGTGAACCTATTTAGGTATTAAATAGTCAATTGGAAACCGTATTTCAATGTCTATTAGAATCAATTACGTAATCAGTTCAGATAACAAGATAATTAGCCAACAAATAAACGACGTGTCATCATAAAAAAATAGCAAATCACTATCGAACCGTAAATCAATGAACCACAGCGAGCCCTAAAATCGATTAGAAGCTCAATCATTAAAGAATCATCTGTAACAAAGATGGACGTGTTAATTTTAGGTCCACCGTAAGCTAATGACAACTTTCATAACTAAGATATAACGTTCAAAATCTATTGGGATAACACATCATTCAACTACGTCATACAACAAAGGAGCGTGTAAATAGTGTGGATAATGCAACAACACATGATGCGAGTACAAAACTAATTGATAATCGATGGGGGTGCCTCGAGGCATCGGGCTAGGACCCCTCTTTTAAATGGTAAATGAATTTGTAAACAAAAATGCCTCGTTCTGGTGCTGTATGGGGGTCGTGAGTTCAAACATATTGCGTTGGCATAAAACGTCAAAAGATGATTTGTTGGGTAATTGCTTTTTGTTCTTCTATATTTGGGGGTCGGGGTTGCTATGGCGCGATCCGATGTTTTGTCGATACACCTTTGTTTTGGCGATACTTTCTTGCGTTGCCCGCTTTCGTACCCATGATTGATGATAGGCGGTTTTTAGGGTTCCGTACCCAATGGGTAAAACGGGAACCCTATTACTAAGACTTCGCTGTCCGTCCGTCCGTCTGTCACCAGACTGTATCTCATGAACCGTGATAGTTAGAGAGTTGAAATTTTCACAGATGATGTATTTCTGTTGCCGCTATAACAACAAATACTAAAAAACAGAATAAAATAATTACTGAAGGGTAACGGCAAAAAACTCACGTTTGTTGTATAGGAGCCATACAACAAACGTGAGTTTCTTGCCGTTTTTATAGATAATGTTACGGAACCCTTCGTGCGCGAGTCCGACTCGCACTTGGCCGGTTTTTATGTATCTTTTATGGTTGTATGAAAATATTCGAGTTTGGATTTTTTTTCAGACGTTAATGCAAGGGGAGATAGCTGGGTTTTATTAATGTTGCTTTTATTTGTTTTTTTTTTTAGTTTATACGGTATCTTGGGTGCCGTCACGCAACATTCTTTGGAGTGAAATAAAACTATTTTACGGATTTTATCGCGTATATATTGTGAATGTGGGCTCTCCTACATAGGACTAACTAAAAGATCAATAAAAACCCGCGTAAAAGAACATACAGCTGACGTGAAACACTGACGCTCCACGAAGTCTGCAATCTGTGAACATGTACAAGACCGCACCCGCCATTATATCAGATTTGATAAACCGCATATCCTCGCAAAAGAAAACCAATTCCGACCAAGGATGATACGTGAGGCCATTGAAATTAAAAAACATCCTAATTTCAATAGGGAAGACGGCTGGGTGCTACCACCAACTTGGGATCCAGTAATTAATATGATTAAATCCAAAACCAAGCGTACCATTGCAAGACCTCAAGACACTGTGAGCACTTTCTGCGTGGATCGGACCGCAAACAACAACCAAATAAGAGGGTACCCAGTTATTAACTATGACATCAGGACGTCTAACACCTCAATCCCCCAGTAACCATGATTGCTGTAAAGCAGCCGAAATGTCGGGAAAATAAAATAGTAAATATATAGATAAAATCCGTAAAATAGTTTTATTTCAATGTATAGTATTCGCGTATATATGAGAATACAATATTCTTTGCAGTGTTGGATTTTCAAATTCTTCTGGGATATTTACCTCTTCAATTATTTCATTTTTGTTAGTTTTTAGATCGAAACATACTTGATTGTGAACAGTTATTTATATTGAAATTAAACTATTTTACGGATTTTATCGCGTTTATTTACTATTTAATTTTCCCGACGTTTCGGCTGCTTTACAGCAACCATGGTCACGGGGGGACTGAGGTGTTAGACGTCCTGATGTCATAGTTAATAACTGGGTACCCTCATATTTAGTTGTTGTTTGCGGTCCGTTATTTATAACAAACAGGCGATATTATAAAATTTCGGTATTATAATAATATAATTCACAACTTTTCCTAGATGAGGTCAAAGCGTTAGAATCCACAGCTCTACCCTGAACTCGCATTAACTAATTACATTATTTCAACATAAAAATGACCCTATTTTCTTTATGAAAAGCCACATTAACCTTATTAATCACTTAGCTTAAATAAGATAAGGCCGAATGGACGAAATTTAATTATTCATAAATATGAAAGTGAACTATAAAAATATTAATTAAGGCTGCGATAAGTGTGTAAAGGCTTCTAAATTCGTTTTATTGCGTCGCCTTGTTTTAACTGATGTGGCCTTTTATCGCTGTTGGATGGAAATATTTGGAGTATTGATACAATTGCTATTTAGGGCATAAGCGCTTATTACACTTCACTGAATGTAGTCGTCTTAATTCAGAAGCTTCTAAATGATTCAGTCTATCAGAAACCATCCTTGCTTCTGAATTTAGGAAGCTAGCTTGCTGAACGCGATTATACTCGACTTAATTCAGTGAAGTGTAATAAATAATGCGTACGTGTAATAAGTAATGCGTACTTATGTATTCAAGAGCTTCGTGAGCTTGAAAATGAACTCTATGTACATAAAGATAAAGATTGAATATCTGTCGTAAACTGTACGCGAATACGGAGCTAAATTCGCTCGCGCAGTTAATGAGAGTGTGTTAAAAAATGTGCTTTATATACGAGCTAATACAACTCCTTTTTGTATTGCCAAAAATGGTATTCGTATCAGGTATGCCCATAGAGTAACTATAGAACCCATATCGTCTTCGCTCTGCGTATGACTGCGGAATTTTTTTTTACGTTTATCCGACATCCGCCATTGAAGTTACCTTAGATACTTACATGATCCGGTAACTACATAGGGCAACTGCAGCAGGGCGAAGTCGGAGATATCCGTTATATATCACTCGTCCCTAAATGTATTCCTGTAGTCCAGTACACAATTTATTTGCCAATGAGTCATGTACCAAAGTAATCGCAACCAAGTTAACATTATTATTTTTGGGAATTATTAAAGTTTGGATTTCAATGAACAAATTAAAAACTGACTCAAGGTAAATCTCAAGTACAAACTGTACCTACTTATCTGTTTGTTATAGCGTCTTAGGGGCGCTATTCAAGTTTCAATAAAAATTCAGCGATTTTTTTAAATAGCACCTTTAAAATGAACTTCGCTCACCGTCTAAGATTGAACCCGCATTCGACCAGTATGGTGGACTATGCCCTCCTTCTTTATACAGCCCAAAAATTGAATGGAAATTGTATTAAAAGGTGGCTTACGGGTAGTGAAAAACAAACAAATAAGCTTGATAAGCCCTTATTTTCGACATTGGTATAGATTTCCGATATTGACTGTACCGATTCCAGTACAGTCAGCCTCATTAAACAGCGGCGCGTGCCGCAGTCAGGAAGTGGCAAGTAACCTGAGCGATTTAATGATTCCAAATCGATTCGCTTTAATCGCGACCCACCCCTGTGGTGGGCCGTTTACAGTGTGATTATGTAAGCTAGAAGCGGCGTTAGGTATAAAAGTCAATGACGTTTAATATAAGATGTAATTGCCTAAATATGTTTGACATATTTGACATATTGCAGATTGTACCTTTTTGCCCGTATTAAGCCCGCATTGTGGGGGCTTATTTTTTTACGATACCCAAACGAATTGTATTATTACCTCATAGAAAAAGTTCATTCTTCAAAGAAATTGCATTGACAGAGCTAGGTAATGTTGATGCGCGGAGACCACAGAAATTAAATCTTTATGTATATTGACTCAGAGTGTAATTTTGGTATTGACAAAAATTACATATGACCTAATGAAACCTTTCGCCTAGTTACATTTGGTGGCTTGTTTATACTTAAGGCTGGGGGTGATCCCAGTTACATGCAAACATGGTAAAAATATGAAAATACCACTTCTGAAGTTTTCTCCTGCCGGGAATCGAACTCGCACCCACCCGATACAGTAAGCCCAGTGCCAACGTAAATTAATCACATCTTTCTATAAATTTTAGCAGTAAATATTTATGGCATGGCAATATTTATGAATGGAGAAGTCATATTAGCATAAGCGAATATGACTTCTCCATCCAATATTATTTATTTTTTACTGACGATTCATAAGTGCCTGTATTGGTTTACATAAATAAATAAAAAATGATTCTGATTCTGATTCCATCAATGGAAAGGCGTGTAGGTTATTTTGTATTCACGATGTCGCGTCTACATCACCATAATCTATGACCCCCAAATGTTGCTCAGGTAACCGAATTACTCGGCCGGCTTTAAGCGAAACAAGACAAAAGGCCGTGGGGTGCACGAATAAAATTTATACGCGTACGATCGCGTCCGACTGAAAGTTTTATAGCGTGGGGTGGTTTGCGGACGGGCCGGGGGTCGATTCTTTGGCGGCAATATTTCATCGGGAACTTTATTAGCTGTAATGCTGAGGGCATTTATTAATGAGCCTGTTTAATGTATTCGCCGAGTTTAGATTTTTTTTTGTTTTGTAACTCGTCTGCAAATATGAAATATTATGTTGTTACTACAACAAAAATCTAACTTTTTAGTAGTAATAATTCGGTGGACTTGGTATCATTTATAATTAATTCAATTATAACTTTTGATCAGCCATTATCAAGTGAAGTCCACTACGAACGCCATTCCCATACAATATTTTTTTTATAATCTGTATTTTTGCGATTACTCAATTTTTTATTTTTTTAAATCACCCCAGTATTCAAACTAGGAAAACGTAAAAAAATATTGAATCAGTCATGCCAATTTTGTGTTTTAGTGAGACTAACGAGAAGCATAATTTTTTAAATAAATTTTTCAAATTTTTCGACTGTTTCAGAATACACGAGACCAGGGCCCCAAGTCTACTAACACTCTCCTCGTGGAGTGGCTATATCTCCATTTTTTAAGGCATGAAAACAACATCTTTATTCAATGGTACCTAGAATATGAGCAGTGTAGACATTAGATATTGTCACCTTGATGCAATTTAACTAGTCATATTCTAGATACCATTGGTACAAGATGTAACTTCTATGCCTTAAAAAACGTAGTCATAATAACTCCATGACCATAGTGTTAGCAGACTTGGAGCCCTGTAACTCCGTAATAATTTACAGAACAAAATAAATAGGGTTACAAAAAACATTGGCTTGCTGTCCTCAAGTCGAAGGATGCCTAAGTGCCTTTTATAAGCTAACTAACTACAGCCCTTTTTAACTACTACAGACTAGACTACTAAAAACATTACCCGTATTTTTAGTTTCGCAGTAGTCGACTAAAAACAATATCTCTAAACAATACGAACTCCACGTATGATTTCAAACTAAGCAAAGCTTGCCCTGTAGGTATTATAGAATGCACTGAGGGCGATCCCAGTTACCGAAAAGGCGATTTTTATAATTTGCCGCTGGCGGGATTCGAACCTGCAACCATCCGGGTTGGCCAGCCAAGCGGCCGTCGCTCAAACCATTTGACCAAGCCTTCGTAATATTGTATGTAGTGCAACCTGTAACCACCTGTAACTACAGCCCTTTTTAACGTCCCACTGCTGGGCACGGGCCTCCCCTCAATGCGAGGGGGATTCAGGCCATAGTCCACCACGCTGGCCCGGTGCGGGTTGGCAGACTTCACACAACTATCGAGAACTAGTCAAGTTCCCTCAGACGTGCAGGTTTCCTCACGATGTTTTCCATCACCGTTTCATAGCAAGTGGTAATCTCGGATGTAAATGGGATTCGCACATGGAACCCAGAGGTGCGAGCCGGGGTTTGAACCGGCACACTTTGATTGCAAGGTGTGCGTTCGACCACTCGGCTACCACTGCTATCTAATTTTATAAGCCATGTAAATTTGTTTGAGAGTATTGGGGTGTTAAAAATGTTTCTGTCTCAATCCCTGCCAGGTGGGCGCCCGCTAGTATTGATCCAGAGCTAATGGTAGATGGCACAGGACCCTTCGTAACTGCCCTTAGCCAGTGTCGTACTCTGATATTTTTTTTTTAACTAACGCAAATAGCAAACATCCAACATTCTATGCCAATACGAAAACAACTGTACAACTCACACAAAAAGTACATTTTCAAAAGTTATGTCGAGGGGTGAAAAGCTGCTTGACTTGAGCGTCATTTTTGTAACTTTACAGAAGAGCATACTCATTCAACGTAGAAAAAATAGCTAATTCCTAATATGTACTAGTATATAAGTAAAGTATGTACGAGTATATAATGCAGTGGTAGCCGAGTGGTCGAACGCATGCTTTGCAATCAAAGTGCGCAGGTTGAAACCTCGGCTCGCACCTTTGGGTTTCATATGCGAATCGCATTTTCATCCGAGATTATCACTTGCTAAGAAACGGTGAAGGAAAACATCGTGAGGAAACCTGCACGTCTATAGAAAGGCGTGTGAAAGTTCACCAACCCGCACTGGGCCAGCGTGGTGGACTATGGCCTGAATCCCCCTCGCAATGAGGGGAGGCCCATGCCCAGCAGTGGGACGTTAAAAAGGGCTGCAGTAGTAGTAGTAGTATATAAGTAAATATCGCCCGAAAGTCGCTTAAGACATATAGCCTTTCACTCCTCCATTTAATTCATTTGTTAAAAAAAGAAGAAGAATAATACTTTAATAGGTGGTGTTCAGAACCCCAGATAAAATTTTCATAACTAAGACTTACCTGATGGAAGCCCAAGTAACTCTCAATGCTATGCGTCGCGAAGAACACCTCTCCCTCACAGGTGAGGATCATCAGGAAACCGTTGAGCGCCTGTAATATAAGACAAATAATACATCATCATCATCATCGCGCCTGCATTCTCCAAATAGGTTTGCAGAGGTGCACTGCAGTGCGCCCATTCTTCGCCGATGTATTTTAGTCCCAATGTAATAGGGAGCGAGCCTATTGCCATTAGATTCTCCCTCATTACGAGGAATATTTTTGGAGCATTGTCGATCACGCTGCCTGAATGCGGGTGGGTGAACTTCACAAGCCTTTCTATAGACGTGCAGGTTTCCTCACGATGTTATAACGATGATATAATCGTATAATAGGTATCATACAATGGACTGGGGGCTGAAATTTCAAACGCAATTTCCATAATTGCCACTTGCGGGAATCAAACCCGGAACCATGCTAAGACCATGCCGTCGTCTGATGATGATCCCTGTAGGCCATAGCTATGGGATGTGTCAATTGGGAAATGAAATATAATCGTAGCTATAGATCTCTTTCAGTTGACGAACCATAATTGAAAACAATTAAACCAAACAATTCTTTACTTCTCAACCCATTGCATTTAATACATAGGTATCTTTTGAATTTGTATATGAAATATTTGTAATTTCCTGTTATTTAAATACTCATTTTCTTTTATTTTTATGAAAACAGTATATTTAAAGTGTAGAATCGTTAATATTTATGTTTTTTTTTTAAAAGCTGGTGTATTTCCATTTTGAAATCTATACATACATACATATACATACATACATACATACATACATACAAATAAATAAAATTGGAGTGTCTGTTTGTAATATCAAAATAACACTTTTTTTACCAAATGCGTATGAAAGTATATACGATACCTATAACGAAAACGCAATTTCAAAATTTTTTGTCTGTTTGTTTGAGGTAAACTTCTAAACGGCTGAACCGATTTCAATGGGACTTTCACTGACAGATAGCTAACGTTCCAAGGCGTAACTTAGGCTACTTTAATTTTAGAAAAAGCATTAGGGTTCCGCGGGAAAAACATAATACCTATATTTCCGGGTAATCTTCCTAAAGTCCACGCGGGCGAAGTCGCGGGCACAGCTAGTAAATAAATATAAATAGGGAACGGTATAGTTCATAAGTTAAGTGGGAATAACTGGTTGAATATTAAAATTTCATGTTTTATATTATTTGTATACCATTTTCATAATTTTCTACTATTTCAGTAAATACAATGTAGCTTACGAAAACTATTCTATTATTCGAAATAGTCAATTTATACAATACTGCAGCGTCACAAATTGAAAAAGTTGTTTTAATAGAATAAGTTCTTTGTTCTTTATCCAAGCATTCTGTTACTTGGTAGAAGGTCGATCTGTATTGCCTAGTAAAATACAATAAAACTACTATTTACCCAACCGCTATTTAAATCATAATAATGAAGTCATCAATTATCTATTCTAAATTTTAAAAAGAAGTCATTAGAATCACTAAAATATTTTATGAGCACAAATGACTTATGATAAAAGAATAATTATAGCATAAAGTAGATTTTCATGTGCTAAGAAACGGTGACGGAAAACCTATAGAAAGGCGTGTGAAGTTCACCAACCCGCACTAAGCCATCGTGGTGGACTATGGTCCAAAAATCTCCCTCGTATTGAGGGAGAATGTGCCCGGTATAATGGCAATAGACTCGCCCCCTATTACATTGGGACCAAAATACATCGGCGAAGTGTGGGCGCACTGTAGTGCACCTCTGCCTTCCACTTCGGGGAATACAGGCGTGATGATGTATTATTAATATAACTTGGAATAAATCCTACTAATATTATAAACCTACTAATGTGAAAGTTTGTGAGGTGGGATGGATGGATGTTTGTTACTCTTTCACGCAAAAACTACTGAACGGATGTTGATGAAACTTAACAGTATCATTGTTTGTACATCCGAATAATATAGGCAATATTTTATACCGATATTTAATCATTGAAGTCTGCGTGGACGAAGTCGCGGGTAGTAGCTAGCATGTAATATTTTTTCTATGAAAAATGGGGGGTTTTAAATTTAATAGTCTTCTTAAGTCATAGCAGTTGGGACTTTTCAAGTATTTTCTTTAAATATATAGAACAAACTGTACATAAAAATATACAAAAACACACACGCGCAATAGTACACATTTTCAAAAACATAACTCTCCTTCTTGGGTAATGTAGAGATAGCTAGTTATATAAATGATAACGAAATACAAAAAAGTTTAGAGATCTGTTAACCGACTACAGAAAAAAATCCTATGTTACTCGGGTCTTGATAACGAATCGATCGATACCTTATTTATCAAAATCGGATAAATAGTTTAGGCGCTACGGAGGAACATACGTCAATACATACATAGACTACTAAAAACATTACCCGTCTTTTTAGTTTCGCAGTAGTCGACTAAAAACAATATCTCTAAACAATACGAACTCCACGTATGATTTCAAACTAAGCAAAGCTTGTCCTGTAGGTATTATAGAATGCACTGAGGGCGATCCCAGTTACCGAAAAGGCGATTTTTAAAATTTGCCGCTGGCGGGATTCGAACCTGCAACCATCCGGGTTGGCCAGCCAAGCGGCCGTCGCTCAAACCATTTGACCAAGCCTTCGTAATATTGTATGTAGTGCAATATTACCTGTAGGAACATCTCTCCATCGGGCATTGCGTGGTCGTAGGGAGAGTGCTCTCTCCGATGCCCGTGGATGTCTTCTTTTTCTTTGTGCATGACCACTGGAACAAAACAGAAGAAATATACAGGGTGTATCAGAGGTCCGAAATGGAATTTCAGTTACATCCACAGTGGTTGATTTGTCAAATACTTAGTGAAGTTGGACTTCACCTGATTATCATAGTTTTAAGCCCTTTGAATATTTTACAATAAAATACATATGTTATGACCATATAAAATAGCGTTAATTACCTTTGCAAAGATTGATTATAATAGTTCCGAAACAAATAATGAAAACTTTGCATTTGGCCGAGATTTTGAAGTAGTCAAAATTTAAATAATTATTTTAAACTCTCTATCTCTATGTTATCAATATGGGCCAACTTTTTAATCTCCAGACGAGATGACAAATAACTACCTAACGAATAAAGTTGTTGTTTATTTAACTGTTAATGAATTAATTCGTTCCCCAGACCCGTGTAGTCCATTACTTTTAGGTTTGTACGAAATGAATGAAATTACGAAATTTAATGAAATAGTGGCTTATATTTAATGGCTTCCCCTGATATTTCAGCCAGTATCTAATAATAAAAAATAATAGTAAATGCATTTTTTTTAACCTACGTTGTCCCACTGCTGTCAAAGTAAATGTAATAATACAGATTTTACATAAAAATGGGTGACGAACGTGATAAAGATGGCGAATGACAGCAGTGTATTTACTTTTTTACGAAATGAGTGAAATAATGAAATTTAATGGAATAAGATGAGGAATGGCTTCACCTGCGACTAGCGCGGGTATTTCGCCAATGTCAAGTAATAAATAGCAAGGACAAATTCAATAAATACACATTATAAATAAAAATTGATAATGACAGTGATAAAGATGGCGGATGAATCTGACCAGCAGTGTATTTATTTTTCCAATCGACCCTATTCGATGTTTGAAATGTTTAAATTTTATCAAAACATTATCCGTGAGTTTATCTGACCTAAATAATGCGTTATCATTTATTTTTCTACTTCAACCGGCGACTGGGTAATTGCAATTTATACTTAATCTCCGATTGTAAATATAATTTCAAATATCACACGTTGGTTCGGTAATTAAAAATAATAGCTATCTACCTTTAATTGTCAGAAACAAGACTCGTTACCTTCCAGCCAAGATATAGACACACCTGCTTTAACATTTACCTACAAGCAACGTTTTTTTTACAAAACCATAGATGGATGCTTTTGACATGACTATAATGGGGTATTAATTATTGTTTACCATTTTACAGGATATTAAGTTCATCGGAAATTAAGATACGGTACTCTAGACAGTGTGATTTAACTGCAAATACATCATCACGCCTGTAATAGGCGCCTGGTTTAGGCAGAGGTGCACTGCAGTGCGCCCACACTTCGCCGATGTATTTTGGTCCTAATAATGTAATAGAGGGCGAGCCTATTGCCATTATACCGGACACGTTATCTCTCAAGACGAGGGAGACTTAAAATGAGTATAATTACACTTAAGAAGTGGTAGCCCAGTTGGTAGAACGTCCATCTTGAACGTAAGGGTTGCAAGTTCAAATCCCGGAACTGCACCTCTGAGATTTGCGAATGTCATTTTCAACCATGGTTACCACTTGCTGATATGTGAAGGAAGACATTCTCGAGGAAACCTGCACGTCTATAGAATGGTGTGTGAAGTTCACCAACATGCACTGAGCCAACGAGGTGGATAGTGGCCCAAATATTCCTTACATCCCCGCCCCCTATTAAATTGAAACCATAGCTCATTGGAAAAGTATGGGTGCACTCTAGTGCACCTCTGCCTACCCCTTCGGGGAATACAGACTTGATATCATGTATTTAAAAATATCAGTTTGTTGTTAGCGATCGTTTGAAGTAATTTATTTGCTCTAATCGCCATATACCTAGATAAAAATAGGAGTACTTTATGTAACCGAACGGTGTAAACGATAATAAACTGTATGTTTATAGCAAATGGAATGTATTTGCGTAAGCAGTGGGCGGGGCGATCACGCGACAAATCACAAGCTTTTTGATACAGGGGATGCTGTGATATGAAGGGATGTTTGTGGTACGCGAATATGATCCTTATTCTATTCCACTTATTTAATTATATGTGTGTACACCCACTGCTACGCTATTTTTAGGGTTCCGTACCTAAAAAGATAAAAGAAACCCTTATAGGATTTATAGGATACTTTATAGGATTTGTCCGTCTGTCTGCCAAGACCCTTTTTCTCTAGAACACGTGGAGGTGTCAAATTGAAATTAATATCAACGACTCAAGTCTGCAGTCCCTTGGAGCTGTAAAAAAATCGAACATCTAAGTAAACGCATTCAAAAGATACAGTGGATTATGTTGCGTATTTAGTACATTTTCAAGGGGAATACTATACATTAAAATAAAACAATTTTACGGATTTTATCGCGTTTATTTACCGAAACGTCGGGAAAATAAAATAGTAAATAAACGCGATAAAATCCGTAAAATTGTTTTATTTCAAAATTTTCAAGGGAATCAAAAACCTATACGGTACATTTCTTTGACCTAGAATGAAATATGGCAAGATGCAAGGTCTTATAGCACAAGGAAAGGTTAAAATCAGAAAACCGCAAATTTATCGTCACAACGCAGAGAAAATCATTTTTTGCGATTACACACTTATTTGCAGTTAGTTTGTATGGGGACAAAAGTATACCGACGGCAAAGTTAAGTTTGTCTCTATATCCAGTTTATCTTTTCGTTAGAGCAATGTTCGGTGCTTTCATAGTTTAGGTACGGAAGCGGTGCGCTCCAGTTCACGACTCGCACGTGACCGGTTTTATTAGGGTTCCGTACGCAAAGGGTAAAACGGGAACCCTATTGCTAAGACTTCGCTGTCCGTCCGTCCGTCCGTCTGTCACCAAGCTGTATCTCATGAACCGTGATAGTTAGAGAGTTGATTTTTTTACAGATGATGTATTTTTATTGCCGCTATAACAACAAATACTAAAAATCTGAATAAAATAATTATTTAAGGGGGCTCCCATACAACAAACGTGATTTTTTTGCCGTTTTTTAGGATTCCGTACCCAAAGGGTAAAATCGGAACCCTATTACTAAGACTTCACTGTCCGTCCGTCCGTCCGTGCGTCCGTCTGTCACCAGGCTGTATCTCATGAACCGTGATAGTTCGAGAGTTGAAATTTTCACAGATGATGTATTTCTGTTGCCGCTTTAACAACAAATACTAAAAAACAGAATAAAATAAATATTTAAAGGGGCTCCCATACAACAAACGTGATTTTTTTGCTGTTTTATAGATAATGGTACGGAACCCTTCGTACACGAGTACGACTCGCACTTGGCCGGTTTTATAGATAATGGTACGGAACCCTTCGTGCGCGAGTCCAACGCGCACTTGGCCGGTTTTTATAAACCTGCTATCTACCGAATGGAAAGTGAGTACAAGTTATCTAAAAATTATAAAATTGCAATACTTTTTTATATTTCGTAACCGTAAAGGAATGGGAAAGGTTAACTCGTCTAATTTGTAGTTTACACAATTCCAATGCGTTAGTTACACTATGTGTGTAATTATCATCATACCTTGTTACCTTTAGGGTATAAACAATTTATTATAGACTATTTCATTACAGAGAAGATATTAAAATTGTCTTTTGTTCTGTACCTATTAACAAAAACCTCTGAGAGTTAATGGAAAGAAGAATGGATAAAAAGAAGACCAATTTTTTGCCAATTCCAAAACTAACTTTATTTACAGCTTGGTCTATTGATTTGAGCGTAGGTCTCTCGGGTCACTTAACCGGGTGGTGTTTGCGGGTCCGATTGCCGCTGGTGGCAATCGGACAATGGAAATGGAATTTTCCCTAGTCTAGTGTAACTGGGGACCACCCCCAGTCCATTCTATGGCACTCAAAGTACAAGCTTTGCTTAGTTTGAGATCATATTATGAGTATGTTTTGTCTGGCAATATTTAGTATTGCGATATATTATAATATTTTTTTAAAATTCATGTGAACCATGAACATGGTAGGTAGTAATCAATTGTCAAATAGTTATAGGATTTTATTACCCATTCTATGGAGATCATTTCCTATGGAGAAAGAATGGACAATAAACTTAATTATAACTTTTTTCCAAAAGGACTATATAATTTGACACAGAGTTGTAGGTACTAAACTGTAATAGTCATGATCTCTAACCATTCTTCTCGATATTAATCTTTGTTAGTACTTTGTTTCAAGGAGAGTGGGGTGAAATAATTACAAATTGAAGTAGAGTCGGCGCGAATGAAATGTTGTACGCTCTACATTGAATTAGACAAGATAATTAATGTCTGTCTTCGTTAGTGTGTTGTGTAGCAAAATTGCAGGTAATAATTATATTATGATATGTAAGTATTATAATTTATAATTGACAGAAAATAAAACGACCGTTTTTCTTGACAGGATGACGAAGAAGAAGTTTATTTAAAAACCACAGACAATGCAATAAGTAAAAGACATAAGACCACAGACAATAAGTTACACAAGTTATAATCATAGATAGTATTAGTTGGTTTATTTAATGTTTCCCTTATTAATTTCAACACCCCAACTACAGAAAATAAACCAATACTCTTAACTCTACAATCATTAGAACAATCATTATTTTATTTTATTTAAAATTGCAACTAATTCCCTAACTGATACATTCCCATACCATCCATACATTTAAAGTGTTTCATAGGACACAAAGCTTTAGTAAGAACATCAGCTGGCATGGCTGTTGTAGGTATATATTCTAAGTTTACAATTTTATCATTAATAACATCTTTAATGAAATGATATCTTATGTCTATGTGTTTACTCTTTCTGTGACTTACATAATTAGTGACTAGCTTTTGAGCACTTTGACTGTCATTATATAAATTTACAGTACACATATTACCAGTTAGCTCATACAATAAGGACCTTAAATATATTGACTCTTTACTGGCCTCTGCAATGGCCATATACTCGGCTTCCATGCTAGACAAGGCCACTGTTCTTTGCTTTCTACTTTCCCAAGAAATTGCTGAACCGGACATTAGAAAACAAAAACCTGTATAAGATCTACGGTCTATTGTATTGCTACCCCAATCTGCATCAACAAATCCTTCTATTTGACCTTCCATTTTTGTATACTTTAAACAATACTTTCTAGTTTTCTTAAGATATTTTAATACTCTCTTTGCATAGTTCCAGTGAGTACTTGTATAACAATTGTTAAATTGACTTAAGTAACTTATACAAAAAGCTATGTCTGGTCTAGTTAGTACTGACAAATACATTAAACCTCCAATCAACTGTTGATATGGAATATCATTACTACAAGATTCACCCTTTTCAATATCTAATTTACTTTCCATAGGAGTGCTTACAATCTTACAATTTGTCATATTAAATTTCTGCAATAAATAATCAATATATTGTTCCTGGTCTAAAGTTACAGTATTAGATTTTTTATCAATTTGAACCCTCATACCTAGACATTGCTGTACCTGCCCTAAATTTTTAATTTTAAATTCAGAACTCAACACATTTATTAACTTTTCAGTTTCAATTTCACAATTTGAATAAACAAAGAAATCATCAACGTATACAGCAATAATTACTTTAACATCTTTATTTAATTTTGTGAATACACATGGTTCCAATCTACTCTTATTAAACCCCATCTTGCATAGACATTGATCAACTCTTTCATACCATGATCGAGAAGACTGTTTCAGCCCATATATAGCCTTTTTTAATTTTACAATCTTTTTCTTATCGCAAAAAATATCTGGCTGTATCATATAAATGTCTTCTTTAAGGTGTCCATTTAAAAAGGCTGTCTTAACATCTAGATGTGTTACATTTAAATTTAATTGAACTGACAGAGCAAACAATAATTTCAAAGTAGAATGTCTGACCACTGGGGAAAAAGTTTCCGCATAGTCCACACCGGGCTTTTGGGTAAAGCCTTTTGCTACTAGACGGGCTCTATACCGAACACTGTTGTCACTATTCACTTTCTTTTTGAAAACCCACTTGCACCTCACTAAAGTCTTATCTGAAGGTAATTCATCCACAGAATCCCAAGCATCATTGTCCTTGAATGCTTGTAGCTCCTCTTCCATCGCCTCAATCCACTTATCTTTGTCAGGACTAGACAGGGCTTCTTGGACGGTAACAGGATCCTGGGTAAATTCCGAACTTGACTTTATGCATATGTTTGTATAGCCATAACGCTCTGGTTTCCTTCTTATACGCTGGGTAGGTAATGATTCTATCTGCTCATCTGCTTCTTGTGGTTTGCTGTAATGTAGAATCCAAATCAGTCAATGCATTAAAATAATCAGATGTTGCAGAAATATTTAGATTATTAGCACTAGGAGATTCATCTTGTTTATTAGCATCTTCCTTAATAATCTCAACGTGATTGTCTGACTTATCTGCTTGGATTATGTCCCCAACTGAAACTGTAACACTATCCTCTTTTCTTTCAGTTATTTCATGGACTACTACATCTCTACTTGTTGTGATACTATGCTTGATAGGATTATACACCCTGTAACCCTTCACATTTTCAGCATAACCAACAAGGATATGTTTCTTCGACTTAGAATCCCACTTATGCCGTTTCTCCTTTGGGATGTGTACCATTACTTGACTACCAAATATACGTATGTGGCTTAAATCTGGTTTCCGATTTGTCCAGCATTCGTATGGCGTTTTATTATCTAATCCTGAAGCAACAGACCGATTTCTTAAATAGACTGCCGTATTTGTAGCCTCCGCCCAAAACTTCTTATCTAATTGAGCATCAAATAATAAACAGCGGGCTCTCTCTACTATCGTTCTGTTGATACGTTCACTGACACCATTTTGTTCCGGAGTATATGCATTTGTCTTTTGATGAACAATGCCCTCATTCTTTAAAAAACTTTCAAATTCATTGCTACAGAATTCTAGACCATTGTCAGTCCTAAACATTTTTATTTTTCTATTCTGTTGCTTTTCTACTAATGCTTTAAATTCTTTAAAGTACTTGAATACCTCGCTTTTAGCTTTAAGAAAGTAAACGAAAGCCATGCGTGTACAATCATCAATAAGGGCAAGAAAGTACCTAGATCCTCCTATTGAGTTGGTCTCCATAGGTCCACAAACATCAGCGTGGATTAGGTCCAATGAATTGCTGCTCCTTGCTGGTGCATGAGGAAAGGGTAGTCGCGACTGCTTCCCTTCGCAACAAATTGTGCAAGTACTCTTGTCAATCTTTGATTTATCTGAGTATGATATACCCGTGACTGCCCCATCTCGCATTTTGTTCAAATCATTTACATTAATATGTCCCATTCTCCTGTGCCAGGTCACGTCACTCACAGTTACAGCTGATGTAAACAAACACTGTTGTTTATCTAGTCTCAACTTGTATACACCATCTACTTGTATTGCAATTGCCACCAATTCTTTCTTTATATTGTAAACACAGCAACAATTGTCCTTGAACTCAACACTATTGCCATTTTTTATCAATTGACTAATTGAAATCAAATTTGTAGTGAGACCAGGTACACACAGAACATCTTTCAAGGTAATCTCATATTTGCAATTTGGAGTAACTGTCATGATTTCCACTTCACCGGTGCACAGTACTGGCATAATACTTTCATTTGCTGCTATAATTTCTTTAATCTTTAGCGAATATGATGCATTATTTATAATATTTAAATCCGGCGTCATGTGCGCACTCGCACCACTGTCTAAGTAAAAATCTTGTTTACTAAAGTTTCCGTTCAGGAAAACAGCCGAAAAAGCATTCGTCTTCTTCACGACTTGTTGCTGATCATTCATTTTGCACTGCGACTTGTAATGACCATATTGACGACAACGGTAACACTTAATGTTCATTTTTTCTTTGTTATTGTTTACATTCGAGCCGGCCATAGATGACGTACGGCGGCCATGTTGTGTTGAATTGTCATTTCTGCCAGTAGTGCCAACTTTAGAATACTGTTGACGACTTTGCTGCCCTCTACTTAAAAAAGCGCCACCGGCGTCATTACTTTCGTTACCCACAAGATCAAGCAATTTTGCTTTCATGACATCTGCAGTAATGGCGATTCCCGAATGTTCTATGGCCATTATCATAGGAAAATACTTTTCGGGTAATCCCGCCAATAACAAACTTCCAATCCACTCATCGTCGACTGTAAAACCCGTACCAGATAATCTTTGTGCAGTTTCTATGATTTGCGTGACATAACTTGTCATCGAATCACAATTATCGAGCCGTATTGAAATTAAATTCCGCAGCAGGGTAATTCTTCTCGAGAATCCGGAGTCATCAAACATCGACTTTAGTTTTCTCCATAAGTTCACGGCACTGGTAGCTTCTTTAATATGCACGTACAATGATGGATCTATTGTTAAAACCAATCTGGCTTTCGCTTTTGCATCATTATCTTCATCCACTGTTAGAATGCATTTTGATAATCCTTCCAAAACCAACATGTTTTCTATCGCAAAAGCCCACTCGTTGTAGTTTTCTCGGCCTTTTAGCTTTGGAACAGAAGCAAGTAAAGAATTTGAAGCCATTTCTGTTGATTTTAACGTCTTTCACGAAAGTCACAAAACGTGTCTTTTTATTACCACAGCCTACGCCTATTCTAGCTAAATATCTAACTTTCACAAAGAAACTGTAGATACTAAAACTGATCTAGAAATCTATAGGACATACTGGGCCCATAACCTATTATAATTTATAATTGACAGAAAATAAAACGACCGTTTTTCTTGACAGGATGACGAAGAAGAAGTTTATTTAAAAACCACAGACAATGCAATAAGTAAAAGACATAAGACCACAGACAATAAGTTACACAAGTTATAATCATAGATAGTATTAGTTGGTTTATTTAATGTTTCCCTTATTAATTTCAACAGTAAGGATGTTGCTTATAATATTATGTACAGTAACTTACTATATTAAATGTATATCGCCTTATTGGAAAAAAGCAACCATGGAGTTTCTTGCCCATTCTTCTCCATAGGAAAGGCATTCCGAATGGGTGGTAGAGATACTATTAATATTATTTATTTTTTACTGACGATTCTTATGTGCCTGTATTAGTTAACATGAATAACAAAATTCTGATTCTGATTCAGACATGCTATGGGTGCTTGCTTTCGATAAGGCCGCCCAATTGTACATAGCTACTGTACGAGTATTTAGACATAAGAATGCTATTTTATTTCCCTCATTGTTTAATGTACAAAAAAGAGTTCTTTATCTATCTATGGTTACCATACAATGGACTGGGGGCGATCCCAGTTATATCCAGAGCTGAGCAAATTCCGAAAAAGCCATTTCCAAAATTTGTCACTTGCGGGAATCGAACGCGCAGGCTCCTGGTTGAGTGAGCCGAGCGGCCTACCCTTCTACCACTAGACCAAGCCAATAAGTTACAATGGAAAATTAAATTAATAACTCATTATATTAATAACTCACTATATTAATAACTTACTTTATTAATAACTCAATATATTAATAACTCATTTTATTAATCATTCACTTTATTTCTAAAAAAATCGATGTTAAAACACTTAAATATGTATACATTTCATAAAAGACTTGTTTTATGACAATTTTAAATTTATGGCGATATGTCAATTTACGGCAAAAAAATTGTTGTTAGTGGCAATTTCTATTAAAATATCATCTACGAAATGTGCGTGCACTGCATTGCACCTCTACCTAAACCTTTGCGAAATATAAGCGCGGTGATGAGCTCAAGAAGTTTTCGATTTGTCTGTATCAGTATTTAAACCCTATCGTATTTGCTTTCTCTACGTATCAGTCTCTACTTAAGTGACAAAAAAACGAACAATATGGTGTTTTATGGCCGCATAGAGCTGGCCAATTACCCGGCGGCCTTACGTGGGAGACGCCATGTGGCGCTAGTGATGTGATTATTATCGATATTTTTATATCGATACAACATATAACATAATTTTAAAAAGTCTAATTCATA
The DNA here is from genome assembly GCA_914767695.1 of Ptilodon capucinus. Lineage (NCBI taxonomy): Eukaryota > Metazoa > Arthropoda > Insecta > Lepidoptera > Notodontidae > Ptilodon > Ptilodon capucinus. The sequence continues at coordinate 1,646,037 of OU611828.1, forward strand.
AAGTTGTCATAATTAATGAAATATAAAATATTATTAACAAGGAACTTTTGGTGTTTGTATACAAGTAAGTTAGTTGTATATAAGTAAGTTGGTAACTTATAAGATCTAAATAGTAGATATAAGTATACCTTAGTCAATTTTAGTCATGACTTTATGGGATTAAAGAGCTGATTAACTTTAGTTTTTAGGTAACATATTGTTTTCTTATATTTACGCGACTACCACACATTGAATTAAAACGTATATTTTACGAAACTGGGTACCCTCATATAAACAACAACTAAATATGAGGGTAGCCAGTTATTAACTATGACATCAGGACGTCTAACACCTCAGTCCCCCCGTGACCATGGTTGCTGTAAAGCAGCCAAAACGTCGGGAAGATAAAAAAGTAAATAAACGCGATCGAATCCGTAAAATAGTTTTATTTCAATTTTACTTACCATCATTAATCAAATAAGAAAATATAGCAATAGCATTATTAAAAATACGTCTATCAACGGCAAAAATTTCACAATGTTAGAACTTTGTCTGTCATCATTTTAAAACTATTTAATTAACCATATCTAATTGTCCAGTTAAAAATTAAACCAGCATTCATTACTATAGTACAGTTTAATTCACTTCGTTACATTTCATCATGCGACATTTTTTTTTCTTAAAAGAAATAAGCGGGAAGTTATTGTGTCGTGGCGCACAGATCAAGATAGCGAGGCCGTGCATCGAGTCGATTTATCGATAATGTCCTTTTCTACGTCACTAATCGAATGCGCGGTGGTTTTATCACCCCCAGGAATCGTCATTACGCCCTCTATCGGCATAGGATATACATTTTTTTATTTTAGTTCCAAATTGAATAGAAAAAAACCACCGGGTTGTTTATTTCGTAAAAGTTTATTACTAACAAAAATTCTAACTTGCAAATGTAAGTAATACAATAAACAGTTTTGTACTCAAAAATACTTTACCAAGAGATTTAGTGGAGATTATTTGGTAATTGTTATATATTTGGGGGACGTATATACGGTATTTCAGAAGTCCGAAATAACACTTTACCGTTTGCATAAGTATCGGGTAAAACTAAATGGAATAAAGAATTGGACGAAATACAAACATGATTTTTCATTTTTTTTGCTAAATTTTCTAGTTCATAAATTCGAGTGGCTCTAGCCATTCAGCGAGGGAATAGATTCAGCGTCTTTGGTACGCTTCCGCATCGGCCATATTTTTTACACATTTTTTAATTATATTTTTGCTTATTACGTTAATCTTATTTAAATTTTAAGTTATTACATTTATTTTATTTTGAATTGTAAATGTTTTATAAATAGTGGTTGTTATTTCTATAAATATTGGAGTAACGATTTTTGATAACGCTGGACTATTAAATAACATTAGAAAATTGTTGTTGTACAACAATACATTTCTGCTTACCAGTTACAGATATGCAGTCAGGCGTAATGGTATAGATTTCAATCATACTCCGTCATCTTTTTTGGAGATTAAAAACTTGGGACCCTATTAAAATTTTGTTAGCAATGTTTAACTTGCACTTCTTTAACTAATGAGTTAAAACAGTGTGTGTGTACATCGCATGATCCAATGCTAAGTAGTTGTGTGTAAGCTTGGATTTATGTGACAAATTGATGTCATGCGATTCTCTTGAAAACATCGCAACCAACTCGTAGAACAACAACAAACTTTCTAACGTTTACCCTCATATTTATACTGTAAACCCGTCTACAAATGTTCTACAATGGCATGTTTAATTTTAAAAAAGGGTCTACAGCGCCAATGTAGTTAAATCACAACTTTCCTTTAATAATGGAATGAAATTTGAAAACATTTATATTCGACATATTTGAATATTTTTATTTGACATATTCGAATATTTTTATTTGACATATTTTAAATGTTTTTTTTTTTGTGTTAATGGCCTCTTTCCATTGAGTCAGGCCCAATGTGATTCTGCTTAAATATGTTTATTTTTATTGTTGAATAATGTCTCATTATGTCATGTATGACGTTACTGGCACGAACCTCTTCTCGAGGCGGCTTATTCAGATGATTATGGAAGACACGTCCATGCTAATTGCCTGAGACATAGGTGTATCGAAATTAAAACATCAAAAGCCTTATTCATGAAACATTAAAGGGTAAGGTAAACACCTGATTATGGTGCTCGCAGTTAAGCCGCGGTTCAACTATGTTAACTTTATGGTTCACTATCACGAACCTCTTGTTATGGTCACCCATGGTTTTATGCTGCAACTTAATAACATTGTTTACTTTTAACGTAAAAGACAGAATTTCGACTAAAATGAATTTTTTGATCTTAGATTATAGAGTAATTACTTGTATAGACGATTTTGTGAATAGTAGTAGTGGTTAGACGCGTCTTCGTAACTTGAGATCTTCGGTTCAATTCTCATGCTGGCTATGAAACTATCGACGTTAAACCTCTCCTAGCACAAACAGATAGATTAGTTGAAATAAAGTTATAATACCTTTACAGCAGGATTACAAAATACATTTGTATTTAATAATAGTCGTAAATCCATTGTAAATGTACTTTCAAACCTAAATGTCTTAATAAATTCGAAATTGTCGCAATATTTTAAAGTCAACACGGTTCGACAATTCTGTGACATGAGTCTTGTCTTGCAAATAATAGCGAATATTTGAATATGGTCTTTATTTAAACAAAATCGAATTGCATTTTAAATATTTGAAATATTCGTGTGTAATTTAAGAAATTAAAACGGGTAATACATGTACCTTTCCAGTTGTTAAAGGGATACAGATGAATACATTTTTTTTTAACACCGGTCATTATGGGGTCACGGTGGCAAGCCCCGGCCGGCGAGGGGTCGACCACGTGCCATATTGCACTTCGGTTACGGCAGATGTCGGAATATACGTTTTTAATTGTTTCACAGTGAGTTATGGTATTCCGTTTTTGTTTTTGGTATCATTATGGTTTTTTTGTTTGTTTTTTTTTATGTACCTATTCTTGTTGAGAATCTCTACTCACTAAGTCTCACCTGGTTGCGATCTGAATGGTATGGTTTGTTAGGGCGTCAACTTCGACAATTATAAATTCGACATATCATGTCATTTGTCGTGTCAAATTCTATTCTCAGTGACATCATTTTCACTGCCATTTCTTATGACATGACGTCATGGTTCAATGCGACAAATGTAACATGATATCGATTATCGTTTTCTGGATTTGATGCCCTACAGGCACGATATGATCGCGTAGACATAAGATTTATCTCTTTGACTTGTCGAGCAAAAAAGACGGTCTAATAAGTGGTCTACTTCCAGTTCACCTAGAATGGATGGACGTATATAGAGAGTGCCCTAAAGGTTTTGATTCTCTTACGAGTTGAAATATGCACCATAAACGGTCATATATTTTTATTGCGTGACGTTTGAATTTTTACAGTTACAAGGGATTGAATACTTTTTGTATTTGATATTATTCCCATCTTGATAACTCCACGCGTTCCTGAGAAAAAGGAGACTGACATACAGATGACAACGAAGTGATCTTACACGGTACTTTTCTACTTTTTGAGGTACGGGGAACCCGCAAAATACTAAGAAGTCGAGTTTTAAGGGCTGTATATGTGTGTATATGTAAAATAACTAGAGTATTTCAGTTAATAAAGGTTTTATAAGTAGTCCGTTTGTGGCAGTGTGGACGTGTTGGAGCGCCGGACTTGTCGCTAACAGGATCGCGTGACGTGCCACATATTATAATATTACTTTATTACTGAACACGCTGCCCTTATGAAGGTATCTGAACGGTAACGACTCCTTGGTCAAATACGAAAGGTTTAAGTATAGTGAAAAGTATTGTTGGTCCTCGTAAGGGCTGATTGTTCAATCCCAGACAAGAAGCCAAATTAACTAGTGAATAATATAATTAATGACGATGGCTTGGCACTGCACCGGGTGGTCGCGGGTTCGATAACCGACGCTGGTAAATTTCGAAAATGAACTTTTTGGTATTAACCCTGGTCTGGATGTAATCGGTATCGCCCTGTCAATTATATGGTACCCATAGTACAAGCTTTGCTTACATGTCTGGCGATATTTATTTATAGTCTTCAAGGTTGTCTTAAAATAAGCTCCGTTTCAAACTAAGAAAACAAAAAAAAATTAAATTGAAATCGTGTATTGTTTGATTGAATACTCATTACTTCTCTTTAATAATGAAATCTCAGCGTATGGTAACCAAATAGATATGAACACAAAAACCACTTCCCCGATGCTTTTAAAACTATAAACATAAAGTGTTATATCGATAGCAGTGGTAGCCGAGTGGTCGAACGCACGCTTTGCAATCAAAGTGCGCAGGTTCTATCCCCGGCTCGCACCTCTGGGTTCCATGTGCGAATCTCATTTTCATCTGAGATTATCACTTGCTAAGAAACGGTGACGGAAAACATCGTGAGGAAACCTGTGTGCCCGGTATAATGGCAATAGGCTCGCCCCCTATTACATTGGGACCAAAATACATCGGCGAAGTGTGGGCGCACTGCAGTGCACCTCTGCCTACCCCTTCGGGGAATACAGGCGTGATGATGTTATATCGATATCAAAATTAACATACCGACATAAATCGGTAAACGTGGCTTAGTTACCACTAATTCTTAAAGTAAACATATCGATAAAATTTCTTACCGAACACCCATAAATCACGACAACGAGAGATGTCTCAATACACTATGGGGTAATTTCACTGTTAGAGCGACAGAGACGGCAATGATATCCCGTGCAATGCAGCTTAGAGAAGTGAGACAACACGATTCCCACGTTTCGTATTAATTAAGGAGCAAAGAGGCTCTAAATCATTGGCCGTCAACGCGCCCTGTGGGAATCCCGAAGAGTTATAAGCCCCTTTATTCTAAATTTAAAATTACAATTTTGTAAATGTTTCGAATATTTTAAATGTTCGTGTATTGGTTATTGGTCTCCCGGGTGATTTCAATAATGTAAAAAAAAGGATTTATCGTGTTATTGTCGCGACGCAATCGCGAATATCATCGTGTAAATATTTGTATATAGTAACACCACGATTTGCCGCCTTTTATCTATGGTAAGTAAATACTTTGCTGTCACTTTCAGACTTGTTTATGTACGGTTTTTTGGCTGCTGTGACTTATAATGACTTGGAAGGAATCTGAGATCTGCAATAGATTTAAATCTAAGTATTCCAAGCTAAGTATTCTAATTATGTAAAGTATTTAAAGCTAAGCATATGACCCTAAATATCTACCTAAAGATAGGTGTTTATTATGTTTGATAATATTGAATCCCTGTGTCTAGCACAAACTAACATGATTTCGGGCATGTCGTTAGGCGTGCGTCCGAATGTGTTACTTAACATGTATTATTCGGGTCTGCGTAATGCGGCGTAGATAGACCGAATAAGTACCTATACAATTTCCTCAAACTAACATGATTTCGGGCATGTCGTTAGGCGTGCGTCCGAATGTGTTGTTATGGGACCTTGAAGATCCTAGAGTTGTTATGGGACCTAGAAGATCCTAGAGTTGTTATGGGACCTTGAAGATCCTAGTTGTTATGGGACCTAGAAGATCCTAGAGTTGTTATGGGACCTTGAAGATCCTAGAGTTGTTATGGGACCTAGAAGATCCTAGAGTTATGGGACCTTGAAGATCCTAGAGTTGTTATGGGACCTAGAAGATCCTAAAGATATGAGACCTACGTAAGAGGCTCCTTAAGATATGAATGATGTACACTTATTATAGTAGAATGATGACCATAAACTAATTCATATTTGTTCTGATTCTAGTAACGGAGGAGTGTCATGGGCGTGGGATAGATAGGACCTGCGACATGACCCTCCTGAGCCCGAGACACCGAGACAGTCGGTGTCATCGGGCATTATCTCCTACAGATGGTGCATGGCTCATCCAACAACAGAGAGAGTTAGCGAAGCAGATAATTGAGGAATGTAGAAGGGAAGTGGAGGAGGCAATACGAACATTCCAGGTATGAAGCCATTGATATAATTTTTATTTTTATTACATTCGTTACGCCTGTCTATATACATACAAGAGAGCCCTGAAATATACTATTAACAAGCCTATGATTATATCAAGACTACATGCTGTAGAGTACACGGGCAGGGCGTAACGACATGGTGGAGGTGCTGGGATCGATTTCTGATGGACTCAGAACAGCATCTCGTGAAATTATGTTCCTGGAAAAGAAAATCATTAAGATGATTATTAAGAATAAACAAATTTTGAGGTTAATGCCATCTAACGAGAATGATGGAACTATTATATTTTTAAATTAAATAGAGATTAGTGGCCTCCTCCTCCTTTCTTACATATCAAATATAAGTACCATAAAGCTCTATGATTGGTACAAAGAATTGAGTATTTAATTGAGACAAGTATAAGAGCCTGAATTTTCTTCGTCGATTTGTTGTGGCTGTTGTCAAGATCCTGCGAGAGATGGCGCAACTTGTCATGGAAGGATATTATTGTTTCTTAAAATTACATTTCGTTGTTGATGAAATTAAATGAGTATAACTGTTTAATGTATTTTAATTATACAGCGGAAGGAGTACATATTAATTTTCATTTACGGATCGAAGTTTGTAAGTATACGTAATGAGTGTGTCAAATGGATACAGTGAAACAATATACATATTAATCCTATAAATACAAGTGATTATAATTGCACGTTGTGATGTAGTATAAGATGGCTCTATTATTATTATTATGAATAATAAAGGAGACTGTATGAGTTTCGGTATGATAATTCGATTCGTGTTTATATGTGGTAAATTGAGTAATGAGCATGAGTATCTGGGCGGTAGAAAGATGGCGCTGCCGGTTTTGGGCTGACGCAAAGTTTACAAAACAATATAGAATTCGAGTTATTTACAAATTGAATTAATGTTCAAATGTGGTTGATTTATTAAACGATATTTATATTTAGTAAATGCTCATCACTTCGGATTACAAACTATTTCTCAATATTGAAATAGTTCTTTAAAATATGTCCCTTGACCCATAATGGCGGAGAACATAATTACGAATTTATAGAAGTTTATTTTCTTATAAGATTAATTGAAAGGTGTTGTATATTACGTAATTTAAAATTAAAGTCTATTTAATGACAAAACTAATTTTGACAATAAGCATTTCCCAAAATAATGTACATAAAATTAATTCGGAGCTACGTGAATGTCATTTCCGCCAGCGAGCGAGATGTACCATTCAGTGTTGCCGTTCTAGGGACTATGTCGCTAGAACTAGGGGATTTTGTGAATGTTTAGCGGATAAAATTCTAAAAAACTTTTTGGCGACTTCTAATGACTTCCAGGTGGGTCAATACAACGCTAGAAGGGCTACATCTATCATTTCAAACTAAAGATACTGACTTGTTAAACATAATAAATCAAATTACATAGATTCGTGTATGCTCTTTGTTATATACGCTTGCAACTCCTAGAAATAGACGTATACATACGCAAATTCCCCGATTATAATTATTCTGCGCAAGGTTTGTTCTTTTTATGTCGCTCACTGCTATCAAGAATGAGTGTGACTGCTAGTTTGGAATTCATTCGTCGAAGTATTGGACAAGGATGAATTCAGTCGTCGAAGTTTAAACGATATTAATTCTGAAATGGGTTTTACGTACAGATTGATCTCATTTATATTTAAGTAATTAAAACTGCAAAATTATAAAGAAGGTATTTTTTTTTATTTTGCCTCTTATTAAAAATGTAATGCACAGAAACTGAGGTAGACAGCCGCTTTAATTCAATCAGGATTCATAAGCTGCTGAGCTGAGTGATTGTAATAAGCGATTAAAATGAGAATAGGATCGACTCTGTGCCATATTGTGACGAATCAAAACGAATTATGACATTAAATAATTAAGTATTATACTAAGAAAATTTACTACTAGTTTATCCTTTTTATTTAAATTTGATGTAAGACTTTTATTATTGATATGCAAATAAGTTTTTTGCAAACCATAGTTTTCAAGTGACATTTGACAAATATAGGTTATTGACATTCCTATTCTTATTTGGATTTTTATACTTATTTGTCTTGCATTTGGTCGGCGTATTACGCGTATTTTTTTTACAACAAATTATTATTTTATATTCATGGAAAGATTGATTGAGGTACATACCTATCTAGTAGGAAAACGAAACGAGAATTGATATTTCGTTACATATATGAGATAGTTTAGCGACTTTTAGCGGATTTTTACGGAACGATTTTTCCATATCTAGAGGAATTTCTAAAACTGGCTAGGGACTTTTAATTTCGTTGAACGGCAACACTGGTACCATTTCTGCCCACTTTTTGCATAGAAACGTTAATGGCGTTTGTAAAGAATTTTATTGTAGTAATTTTTATAACTTGTGAAAACTACGGAGAAGTAGTTCAAAGTGAACGTATCTGCCGGAGTATGTGCTCCGTGAGAAATATATATATTTAAAGTATCGTACGGCTATTACCAGCGAAATACATTCGGCAAGTGCAAACATTCGTAATTTGAAAACGTATTTGGGTCCTGTCAATACGAATAACCCAGTGAATCTAATCTCGTGATCAAGGTAAATATCTTTTGGTTAATTTTCTCAAGTAGATACCTATGTACTTAAATACGGGGTATCAAACAATACGTAGGTATCGTTTTATAGGCACAGGTTCGTCAAAGTACTTACCTACCCACCGTGTTTAATTCCTTAATCATTTTTCACTTACTAGTACTAGCGAAATCCGATGGTACAAATATCCTATTAGGTATTATAGTCGGTGTTCTTAACAACTTATATACAAAGCTTTGACAAGTACCTACCTATTAGCTTAATTAGTATATAAAATTATCCAAGCTCTATAGTAGTTGACGAGATGTAATAGAGAAGTAATACCTACCTTAAATCAAAGTTTTTAAGTGAGGTACCACTATAACAATACCTATGATTAAATGCTGGTACTGCTAATTGATGAACACTCAGTTTACACTATTTAATTCTCTGTTAGTGAAGACTAAGTTTATAATATGATAACAAGACAACAGATTTATAATACATGTGTATACCAAAACTCCAAGTGTTTAAGGACTAAGATTCATGTCAAATGGAAATTAAATTTTAACTTGTTTTGAGGTATGTCATATGAGTATGTTGAAGTGAAACAAATATCTAATTTAACCTTCATAGAGAAGTTATAACAGAATATAAGTAAGCATTAAAAACTTAATTAAATCATATGTAAGGAATGGTGTTGAAATTTCTGATAACGCATTTTCAATTAGTTTGTTGAAACTAAGTACCATCATGAAATTTAATTTTAATTACAGAATTATTCCACTATCCATAAACATGGAGGAAATCTTACTTAAGCGTTTGTTGATGCTAACAAACGAGATTAAAAGGAACTCTGACCTGACCTTGACCCTTCACTTAAGGAATGATGAAGAGATACAAAAGGCTCAAATTATAAGATCAAAGCTAAAAGCACTATTGGGGAGATTGAACGATGACCTCAATAACTATTTTCGTTTGGTAAATATACCTCCTGCTGATGACATAAGCCAAATATCAGAGCTTCAGTTAGAGGCTGAACAGAACTTGGCTGAGTTAGAAGCAAAGATAGAGATGTTCAATAAAACAAATAGCCACGCTGTTAAAGAAACAATAAGTAGCCGCTTACCTAAACTTAATTTACCTGAGTTTGATGGTGATGTTCTTAGTTGGTATCAGTTTTGGGACCAATTCAGTTCAAACATAGATACTAGAAATATTGCCGAAGTTGACAAATTATTATACCTTAAAGCTTCTGTGAAAGGAGAAGCAAAGAGGGCCATCGATGGTCTCGAAACAACAAATAAAAATTACCAAATTGCTTTAAAGACGTTGCGAGAAAGATATGGTAATACTTCTCATTTAATTGATGCTCACTACGCAGCCTTGTCTAGGGTTAAGCCTGCTGATAAAACTATAAGCGATTGCAGGAAAACTCTTAATGATATGGAAAGACATTTGCGAGTATTGGAGTCACTAAAAGAGGATGTCAACCATAGTCATCTTCGTCACCAAATTTTTGAGAAATTTCCAGAAGATTTAATTTACGAACTTAAACTTAAGGCTACAAATGACTCTATTCACGAAATAAGAAAACACTTAGAAATTATAATTACAGCAAAAGAAGATGCAAGCAGAATTACGAACGATAAAAGGTCGAGCACAGAATACACAGTGGAAACATTACATACAATGACAACGTCCGAAAGCATGAACAGAAAGAGAAGGAAACTCTCCTGTGTTTTCTGTAACGAAGAGCACTATAATGATCAATGCAAGAAGTATAAAACGGTTAAAGACAGGAAGTTTAAGTTGAGAAAACGATGCTACAAATGTCTACGTGAGGGACACAACATGAAAACATGCAAATTTAAACAAGTATGTGTACATTGTAAAGAAAATGGACTTCATAATCGCGCTTTATGTCCTGTCAAGTTTCCAAGAGGAGAGAGACCGAATTACCCACCAGAAGTAACAATGACCACAATCAACCAGAAAGGATTGACTGTACTCCAGACAGCAATTGTTCCAGTTAGAAAGATGGGACATAATACAGACATTAAATACCGAATTCTACTTGACTCAGGCTCACAAAGGTCTTATGTCACTAGAATGGTCGCGGATGAATTAGATTTAAAAACTGAACAAGAAGATAATTTAACGGTATTTACGTTTGGATCAAAGACTCCGCAAGAATTTATGAGTCCAGTAGTCAAGCTCGAATTAAGAACCAACACTATGGGTACAAGGACAGTTTACGCAAATGTAGTACCGATAATATCACAAGGAGTTCCGTATCCTCCAAAGGAAGTAGTCAATTGGGGGAAAGCCGAAATACTTGCTGACGATGGATCGTTATCCGATCGAGTAGACATATTAATTGGTAATGATTACTATTATTCATTTATGTCAATGGAAAAGATAAAAATAAATGATAATTTATTCTTAGTAAATACAGAATTCGGTTGGATACTCTCAGGAAAATTAGATACAACACAAGTGGATACACTATCAGTGGTCACTTACTTTGAAACCGGAATAGAGATGAGACTTAATCCACCTGATCTTCCAATAGACCAAGGAAACGTATCGTTTCTGTGGGAACTTGAATCGATTGGAATAAATGATTCTCCCAAAACCAGGAGAGACGAAGAAGCTATCGATAACTTCAATGAAACTACGAAGATTATTAATAATAGGTATACGGTGAGTTGGCCTTGGAATGAATATCCACCATCGTTGGCATCTAATTATGGTCTAGCATATGGACGTTTATTAAATTTACTGAAACGACTAGATAAAGAAACGTTGCAAACATATGATAAAACATTAAAGGATCAAATCGATAAAGGAATAATAGAGATAGTACAAGAACCTATAAAATCTGAAAACCACCCAGTTCATTACTTACCACATCACTGCGTAACACAAAAGGGGAAACCTATTAGAATTGTATATGATGCCTCTGCAAAGACTAATGAGAGCAAAAGTCTCAATCAATGTTTGTATTGCGGCCCATTGATGCTAGAAGATTTGACAAGTTTACTAATTCGATTTAGACAACATCGTATCGCGTTGACAGCAGACGTGGAAAAGGCATTTCTACAGATTGCCCTTCACGAAATAGATCGCGACGTGACTCGATTTATATGGGTAAAGGATACGACAAAACCAGTGGCCAAAAACAACATTCAGTGTATGAGATTTTGCAGAGTACCATTTGGTATAATATCCAGTCCCTTCATCTTAAACGCGACTGTTAAACATCATCTGGCTAAATCAAAACATCCGCGAGTCAGAGAAATTGCAAACGACATTTATGTCGATAACCTAGTCACAGGCGCCTCGACGGTAGATGAAGCATTGGAACTGTATAGAAATACCAAAGAAGCATTCCAACACATATCAATGAATCTTAGAGAATGGAGCTCTAATTCAGAACAATTTATGATACAGGTATCCGATACTAATGAAGACAAAATTATTAAGATTTTAGGTTTAGATTGGAACTTGAAAGGAGACACGCTTGGGTTGAGATTCAACGTAGACTCTAATGCTTATACTAAACGTGGTGTTTTAAAGGTAATCGCATCCGTTTATGATCCTTGCGGATATGCCGTACCATGTACATTGTCAGCAAAATTATTCCTACAAGAACTATGGAAGTTAAAGATGAAGTGGGATGAAATACTTCCAAAGAAGATGGTTGATGAGTGGTCGGAAATACGTAAAGAGTTGAGTGAGATACCAAAAGTATCAATACCTCGGTGTTACCTGAAAACCGTTGGAAGTTGCCAGTTACACTGCTTTACTGACGCTTCGTTGAAGGCGTATGCAGCAGCGGTATACATAGTAAGCGGTAGTGAACGAAACTTTGTTATAGGCAAAGCAAGACTAGTTCCACTGAAAGACCAAGATAACCTGAAAATACCTCGCTTAGAGTTGCTAGGAGTAGTAATAGGCAGTAGGCTTATTAAATTTGTACTCAAACAACTGAACATAATAGTTACTAATCAGACATTATGGACAGACAGTAAAATTGTAATTGAATGGCACAAGTCTAACAAACTCCTACCACCTTTTGTATCCAGACGTATACAAGAAATAAAACAAAATAAGGATTTGGTGATTAGATACGTCCCTTCAGAATTTAATCCAGCTGACATAGCTACCAGACCTTCAATTCCAGTAGAAGACAAAAACAGATGGCTGACAGGTCCAAGCTTTTTGTCGAGTGAACCGAAAGCGTGGCCATCAGATTTTAGGGAAACAAATGTTTCTTCTCTGGTTCTTGGGGAGGGTCTGGCGAATGAACAAAAACCAGAAGATTCTTCCATGGAGATGGATAACAACTTCCAAAAGGACATAGATCAAGGACATGATGTAGATCTTCAAAAGGAAAATACACCGATAATTAATACAGGAGAGCAACTTAAAAGATTACAAGCGAAATATTTTCCGCAAGAGGTTCAAGGAAAGGACACTGATCTAAGTCGGAACTTAAAGCTGTTCAAAGATGTGGATGGAATTTTAAGATGCAAAGGTCGTTTCACAAACGCTGAATGGACGTTTGATAAACGGTACCCCATCCTCATCCCGAAGGAATGTGAGTTTACTAACGAAATCATTATGGTTACTCACGAAAAGAACTATCATGTAGGTGTGAACCATACCTTGGGTATGATAAGACAACAATATTGGATTCCCCAGGGGAAGAGCCAGGTACAGAAAGTTTTAAGGAAATGTCCAAGATGCGTTAAGCACGGCGGAGGACCTTTTAAACTACCACCAACACCAGCTCTACCTGCCGAAAGAGTCAATTATACCTCACCATTCACCTTCGTGGGGGTAGATTATATGGGGCCTCTTCTTATCGATAATGGTAATGGATCTGTGAAAAGGTGGATCTGCCTTTTTACTTGTCTAGCCGTGAGAGCGGTGCACTTAGAGGTTGTTCAAGACTTGACGGCTGAACAAGGATTACTAGCCTTACGAAGAATGGTATCCAGTAGAGGAGTACCAACGATGATCACCTCCGACAACGCTCTTCATTTTAAACTAATGTCAGATATACTGTCGAGTCGGTTTTGCATCGACGAGAAAATTGAATGGAAATTTATACCCCAGCTAGCGCCGTGGTTTGGGGGATTTTATGAAAGGTTAATAGGAATAGTAAAAAATTGCATGAAAAGAACTTTGCAGAAACACATGTTAAATGATATGCAATTAGTTACTCTTATCAAAGAAATAGAAGCTGTTATAAATACTCGACCACTAACATGTGTAGACTCAGAAATGGAGCACATCTTAAAACCATCAGATTTTCTCACTTTGGGAAAATGTATAACGATGGAGATTTCCAATGAAGAATCGGTGATAGACGGTACTTTAACTAAAACAGATCTCGTAAAAGGTTGGAAAAGAGCACTCGTTTCTTTGCAAGAATTCAAGGAGATGTTCCTAAATAGATACTTGCCAAGTCTCCGAGAAAGATATAGGCATTCACTCAAAGAACCTAGAGTGGTATCAAAAATTGAACCGAGCGTGGGACAAATCGTACAAATAAAAGGAGAGACAAAAAATAGAGAAGGATGGAAAGTCGGTAAAATAACATCACTAGTTAAAGGAGCTGATGGTCAATACAGAATAGCGAAAATCAAAGTAGGTAGCAAAGAATTTATTCGTTCGATAGCGCACTTATATCCTCTTGAAATTGAGGAAGAAAATGCCACCGATTTTAGAATTGATGTAATTAATAAGGGTCATTCCACACATTTGGAATCCGCACTTGAACTAGAACCTGTATCTGCAATCGAAGAAGTAATTATACCTGATGAAAGTTCATCAGAAGAAACGAACAGGTCTAATGATATTGGTGAAGAGAAAGGGTCAAGGGATATACAATATAGGTCAGAGGTGGAAAAGGAAAATAGTAATCAAGACGAGTTACACGAACATGGAAAAGAGACAAAACAAAGACGAGGCGCGGCCATGAAAGCCCTAGATAAAATTAGGGAGTGGACGCGCAACTTACTAACATTGCTCTAGGCTTTTCGGCCGGGAGTGTCGCGACGCAATCGCGAATATCATCGTGTAAATATTTGTATATAGTAACACCACGATTTGCCGCCTTTTATCTATGGTAAGTAAATACTTTGCTGTCACTTTCAGACTTGTTTATGTACGGTTTTTTGGCTGCTGTGACTTATAATGACTTGGAAGGAATCTGAGATCTGCAATAGATTTAAATCTAAGTATTCCAAGCTAAGTATTCTAATTATGTAAAGTATTTAAAGCTAAGCATATGACCCTAAATATCTACCTAAAGATAGGTGTTTATTATGTTTGATAATATTGAATCCCTGTGTCTAGCACAAACTAACATGATTTCGGGCATGTCGTTAGGCGTGCGTCCGAATGTGTTACTTAACATGTATTATTCGGGTCTGCGTAATGCGGCGTAGATAGACCGAATAAGTACCTATACAATTTCCTCAAACTAACATGATTTCGGGCATGTCGTTAGGCGTGCGTCCGAATGTGTTGTTATGGGACCTTGAAGATCCTAGAGTTGTTATGGGACCTAGAAGATCCTAGAGTTGTTATGGGACCTTGAAGATCCTAGTTGTTATGGGACCTAGAAGATCCTAGAGTTGTTATGGGACCTTGAAGATCCTAGAGTTGTTATGGGACCTAGAAGATCCTAGAGTTATGGGACCTTGAAGATCCTAGAGTTGTTATGGGACCTAGAAGATCCTAAAGATATGAGACCTACGTAAGAGGCTCCTTAAGATATGAATGATGTACACTTATTATAGTAGAATGATGACCATAAACTAATTCATATTTGTTCTGATTCTAGTAACGGAGGAGTGTCATGGGCGTGGGATAGATAGGACCTGCGACATGACCCTCCTGAGCCCGAGACACCGAGACAGTCGGTGTCATCGGGCATTATCTCCTACAGATGGTGCATGGCTCATCCAACAACAGAGAGAGTTAGCGAAGCAGATAATTGAGGAATGTAGAAGGGAAGTGGAGGAGGCAATACGAACATTCCAGGTATGAAGCCATTGATATAATTTTTATTTTTATTACATTCGTTACGCCTGTCTATATACATACAAGAGAGCCCTGAAATATACTATTAACAAGCCTATGATTATATCAAGACTACATGCTGTAGAGTACACGGGCAGGGCGTAACGACAGTTATTGTTTCGTTATTGTTAGTATACTTAATTGCTGTTATATTCATAATTCATAGCATCACATCATCAAATCTGTGCTTCTTGAATGGGTAGGCAGAGACATGCTTAACTTTTTCTTTTACAAAATTAATTTAATAGATTCAAAGACTGCTTCTAGTAATACATCTCTATTTATAGAACCGTGAGTCACTGTATTTGTACATACTAACTACTATATTAACAAACTACAGTTTACTGTACAAAAATGTCATTAAACAGAACACATTTTAATATTCCATTAATTAAAACCGTTCCGTTTCTCCCATACGGTATTTATTATCTATCGGCCGCCAACTGTCACGGCGCGTCAGTTGGGTGAAACGAAACGTCACCGGCGCGCGCTAATCGCGAGATTGGCTCATTTGATACGTGGCCGTCATGGTGCGCGGACGTGGGTATGCTTCATAATTCTGTTGTTTTAATATGAAGGGCGTTATTGCAATTCGTACAATATAGTAGAGTTGTCATAGTATTTGTTCGATCTAAGCAAATTATTTTTGTAATTACTTCATGCAAAACTTAATTTAATATTACCAAAATTCAGGTTTATAATTTAATTTCAACTTGATCACTCTGGATATTTATTTACCTTTTCTTTAAAAAACCTTCCGGATTAAACTAAGTCCCTGAACATGATTAACTTCTCCATGCAAGTTTTACATATAATATATTGAAGGATGAATGGCTTAAGCAACACTTTTGGGCTATATTGACTTACATACATATTTGGAATCAGCTGTTTTTTCTGCGCTAAATGAGTATGCTCTCCTATAAAGTTAACAAAAAGGTCGTATAAGTCAAATAGGCTTACACACCCGATATATTAAAAATCGCGGGAAGAAACTAGTTACCTATAAAATATGAGGTAATATATCATACATACATCATCACGCCTGTATTCCCCGAAGGGGTAGGCAGAGGTGCACTGTAGTGCGCCCACACTTCGCCGATGTATTTTGGTCCCAATGTAATAGGGGGCGAGCCTATTGCCATTATACCGGGCACATTCCCCCTCAATACGAGGGAGATTTGGGCCATAGTCCACCACGCTGGCCCAGTGCGGGTTGGTGAATTTCACACGCTATAGAAAGCTATAGACGTGCAGGTTTCCTCACGATGTTTACCTTGTTGTTATGAGGTAATAACTCAAATTAATTCATGTTTTAACCCTCAAGCACCCATGAACCACCTAATTAATTAAAAAAACGGTACTCCAAGTGCACCCATTTCGCTCTGCTCTCCATATGAGAGTGTTGAGATTGCGTCGGCCATTTAATTGATACGACCGGACCCGGGGCATCCAAGAATGGTCGTTAGCTTATCAAAATACTGATTTCACACCGCGAGTGTCGAACAAATGGTTTACATGGTGACGATAAAAAAATACGATGTAAAACAAACAGCTTCTACGATAAATTATTTTCTAGTGGATCAATTTTTAACCCAACTTCGCCTACATCTATTTTCGGTCAAATTCGTGCGAGTTCCAAGACAATTTAGCTTTTCCCCGGGACTCGCAGAGGGTTAAACCTAGGTATCTTAGATACCGCTGTCAATCCTAGGTTACAGGGACACAGTAGTGGAAATGTGTTAGTCCCAATTTAAAACAGCTTATACGTTTTCAACACTCCTTGTCTCAAAACTAAGGTCAGTTAGTCCTATGAAATATTATTGTCTTCTGAATGTTAATGGTTGACAAATCTCCACGCACCCTGGAGTGTCAAAACTAAGGATTGTCAATAGTAAAACGAACTGTATTTACTTAGAGAATAAGTTCATTCTTCAACGAAATGACATTGGCAGCGCGAACGATTTTTTTTCTTTTACTTCGAACATTAATCTCTCTGTATATTAGCACAGAGTACATTAATAAAAAAAAATATTCAGGGCGTAGTTTATTAAATTCCCATTGCCTCCATGTAAACCAACCATTCACAACAGAAGTCTCCAGCGGGTCACGAGGCATATAAAACAAAAAAAGAATAAAACCGAATTATCACAAGTTAAAGTATGTCCGAACTCTTTGTATTCAACCTACTGTGGAACGTGTTTGGGTGTGTATAATTAAAGGTAAATTTGTCAAAAAGTTGTAAAAAAAATAGAACTGAAATTGGTTTCACTGATCCATCTAGTCTTATCTCTAGCCTCTCTAGCCTGGACATACACAATACGACGTACGTATACGTCAAAGTCACACACATTATTTAACGTGTGAAATTGTCAAATGTTAGGAAATTCTCTATCTTTCATATCGTTGATCAACTCATTCATATTATTCATGTTTCGGTCAGTATTTTTGTACAGTGACTAACCTAAAACTAAAATTTACTAAAAGCAGATGACTTATACCCTTTCTCACTAATACTCGGACATGCCCATACATACATCAGCCTTTATTCCCCGAAGGGGTAGACTGAGGTGCACTGCAGTGAACCCATACTAGACCGATGTATTTTGGTTCCAATGTAACAGGGGAGCTTATTGCTATTATACCGGGCACATTTACGAGGGAGATTCGGGCCATATTCCACCATGCCGGCCCTATACGAGTTGGTAAACTTCACACGCCTTTCTATAGACGTGCACGTTTCCTCACGATGTTTTCCCGCACGGTTTAGCGTATGGTAATATTGAAAATGATATTCACACATGAAAAGTATCTCAGAGGTGCGGGCCCGGGATTTGAACTTGCACTCCTTACGTTCAAGGCGGGCGTTCTACCGACTAGGCTACCACTGCAGACATGAGGTGATGAAAATTAAATCAAGATGGTGTAATATTTTATTTCCGACTTTAAAAATGAAACATTAAACAAACTGTGAAAGAGGTTGGGTCGCTCGATGTATCGGTGGTGAGATCTCTCTGTGACATACGGACAATAATATCCGCAAGCAAGTTTGCCGAACATTTATTTCGACCTAACTTGTACGTATACGTATACTCGTCGACGAAGAGTGGGTGCACTGCAGCGCACCTCGGACGTTGATGCTATGGGTACCTAAGTACTATAGATTATTATTATATTTTATACGTTAGCTAATATGTCAATGCTATGTGAAGGCAGACTATAGTCTATAGTCTGATAGTTAGGTATACCTATCATAATTTCTGACTTACAGACTTTTGAGTATTTATCACAAGTGAAAGTCATCAACGTGGTTTAACAATGTAAACTACTTTAACAAGTGGCGACTAATAATATTCCCAAAATTGTAATTTTAACATATGACCTGTGATACATCAAGATTTTTAAATTGGCGGCGAAAAAAAAAGAAAAATTATGTTCATTTAGAAAAAAAAGAATTTTATACCAGTCAGTTGTATACTACCTGTTTTTAATTTAACAGTAAAAACTCTGGCCAAAATTGACTGTTAATATTAGAACAGTATTACTAGGTAGGTGTACATTACGAGCCAGTACAAAAAACGCGATGAGACGTCATTTTCTCGACAAATCCGACAGTTGAAAGAGATAAAACTTATGTCTGTACGATCATGCTAAGCCTACTCGTTTGTGTGTTTAGATGTCTGTGTTACATAAAACAACCGCGAAATGAGAATAAGTTTTGGCGTGACCATTCATAAATCAGGAGCACCGGTGTTGTTCAATTAAAAGCGTATACAATCTGATGTACAGCCGGTGTCGTTAATTCCCAGATATATCTGCTACCCGACGGACGCGGGGAGGATATATGGACCTTTTTAAATGGTTTTGTCAACCAGTTTCGGGTTGAGAAGGGAAGTTAATTGGGGGTTAATTAATTTTGCAATATTTAACCAACCTTTATATAATTTAAACAATCGATGACGTGGAGTGGTCTGAGCGACGAGCGTTAGTTATACAGTTCACTGAACTGCCTTGGGCTGCGTGTAGACCTCAGTCCATTGTGTAGTACCCATAGTGCAAGCTTTTCTCGGTTTGGGATCATACGATGGATATGTGTTGTCTACTGGCGATTTACATTATTTATTGATTTTCTATTTTAAAGGCACGTATACGTCTCACGCGTAATTACAATTATTACTTGCGTTTACATCATCATTATCATTGTGCCTGTATTCCCCGAAGGGGTAAGCAGAGGTGCACTGCAGTGCGCCCACATTCGTCGATGTATTATGGTCCCAATGTAATAAGGGGCGAGCTTATTGCCATTATACCGGGTAAATTCTCCCTCAATAACAGGGAGATTTTGGGCCATAGTCCATCAGACGGGCCCTGTGCGGTTTGCTGAGCTTCAGACGCCTTTTTATAGACGTGTAGGTTTCCTCACGATGTTTGCTTTCACCGTTCACTGAGCGGTAATCATTTTTGAAACCTTACTATTCTAACTTTCTAAGCGTAATGCCAAAATTTGTATCTAATATTAGACTGCTTAAATATAATTATTTTCTAGTATTGCGGCAAAGGTGCTACCTGCTCTCATAGCGTTG
Organism: Ptilodon capucinus; assembly: GCA_914767695.1. Lineage (NCBI taxonomy): Eukaryota > Metazoa > Arthropoda > Insecta > Lepidoptera > Notodontidae > Ptilodon > Ptilodon capucinus. The sequence goes on from OU611828.1 coordinate 1,666,320, forward strand.
CTGCTCCTGCTCCTCCTGAATAACATTTTGAAAAGTGTAACCATTGAGTTTTTACCGGCTCTTCACAGTGGAAGTGGCATTCCGAACCGGTGGTAGAATCTGACTATTTGTACTTGTTGGCTTACACGAATAAAAAAACAAGATTTTGTAAATTGTATTGACTTTGAAATTTTGCTGCGTGTTCGCGTGACTTTTACCATGGAAGTTCAGTCCTTGTGTGTATTGACACAGAGTTTCATTTGATATTGGTAACATGTTGTACCGCTCATCTTGAAGCCCCGAAGTATGTAAAGGCTTAAAAGTAATTTAACATTTTCGATTCAGTATGAATTAGTTACACATAAAATGTTTTCCGTTATTGTTCCAACACTAGGCCATTGCTATGCTTGCGGTGTTCTGTGCACTCGTGCGCCGATCAATTATGATCGATATCGCTTAATCGATTATAATCGGCAATCGCGCGACTCTTTGCAGCTGTAAATTTTATTTATTGTCATCGGAATTCTTATTTTATTCGATGTGCGAAATCGTTTAAATTGTTACCTCCGAAATTGATAGGAATGAAAGTATTTTTTGAGGCATCCGCCATCTTTATCACCCTCATCACCCATTTTAGGGTTCCGTCCCTACAAAGGAAAAAAATTGCGCTTATAGGATCACTTTGTTGTCCAAAACGCACTTGACGTTTTTTTTTTAATTTTCATTCACGAATCCGAACGAACAAAGCAAAACCAAACATTCAGTGAGGGAACGCGGCCAGCGGCTTCCGTGAAGGTTTTTATTTTAGGTACAAGGGATGAAAGACTATTTGACACATTTTTTAACTTTCCAGGAGAGCATACACTTTCGACGCAGAAAAATTCGCTGAGTACAAATATTAATCAATATAAGTAATTATAGCCCAAAAGTGTCGCTTAAGTCGAATAGCCTTTTACCCCTCAATATTATGTTATAATGTTTCCTATTAGTTTTATGTTCATATTTGTGAATATTTGTAACTAAATATAAATAATTTAGTACTAGGTATATGAAGATAGATATGAATATAGTACTTATATATAAGTTTTATATATATATTGAATATATTTTTGCTATTAATTACTGGAAATTGATAGATTGCCCGCTAATTGCAGGTGCAGCCATTCCATAATCCATAAAATTTTATCATTTTATTTATTTCTTAAAAAAATATATAGATACTATTAAAACAATACCTACTGCATAAAAAGTATTGAGGCAAGACTGAATATAAGTCACTAAATAAGCTGAAGTAGCATAAGTACGTTAATATAAGTAGATAATTTATTTATTTTATCGCAGATCACATAAAATAAACGGCCATTATAGCAATAACAGTTTTTAAAAACGCGACACGAGATGTCGCCGTTGTCCCCGTAATTATAGTTTATCAATTATACCTAATATGAATCGATATTAAAATTCACTTAACTATTAAGCCATCGATTATATCGATAAAATATTCACCAACATTACAGAGCTTGTCGTAGTGTTGTATTATTTTTAAATATCGATTATTTTAATTCATATTTTAATTTATTATTAATTTTATTAGTATAAAGAAACTAAATTATACCTTCTGCATGATATGGTTACGGAATCTGTGACTAAGTTGTCCTTGTAGCCACTGAACCATAGGAGTAAACTTCTACATATGTTCACACGCTCAAAATAAGAACCTATTTCAAATAGCACAAGACATATTAACTTCGCACTTAACCACTGCTCGCTAAGCATGTATAAAATACAATTAAAAAACAACCTTGTCACCGAAATAACTGAGTTTATATTCGTTCGTTATGTATTGAGCCTAAAGGTACAGTCGCGTACATAAATAATATCCCGCGAGATATGAAGATGTCAAGCGTTTAATGAAACGTCAAAATACTTTGCTCATTGATTGCTCGGGCGAGCATAAATCGCGCTCGCTCGCGGGTACGCGCTGCTGCTAAATCATTCTGCGCCTGATTGTACTTGTTTGTTTATGATTTTGATATTCCTTTTACACGTGGCTATCTTTGAAGAATGTAAGTATTGTTTAAAATATTCTTATTCTTCTCTTAAAAATCCACAGCTATTCTTTAGTCTTACTAAAACTCAAAAAGGCTTGACCGATTTGAATAATACTTTTTTTTTGTACGTTCTAACATAGGGTTCTAACTTTAAAAAAAATATGTGTTCTAGTATCTATTGTTTAGTGTGTTTAACAGCTAGCATTTATTTAAAAAAATATTTTCTATTAAGCATCACCTATCCTAAGCCCAGAGAACTAGTGTTTTTTTGTTTTATAATTATTTTAGATTTAAATAGATTATTCATGAGGCATGGTTTCATCCGCAATCAGTAGGTACCTAAGTATTGCAACAATGTCAAATAATGAATAGTAAATAAAAAATTAAAAAATCTGAATATGATGTTATAAAAACATGGCGACCATCGGAGTTGTTATAACGATTAGAAAAAAATATTTGCTGTATAACTTCCATAAACAGTTGTCCCTAGGAGAGGCTATATTTAAAACTTGATACCACAACAAGACATATGTTTATTCTGAGTGTGTAATATTAATATTCGTAGTTGGTCACACCTATGAATTATTAAAATTTGCAAACATCTACAGACATTTAAAAAACTCAACAGAAACCGCTATGGTGGCAGCTTGCCGGTATTTTAAATAAGCGTCAAGTGTACCATAAAGAAAAAAAAAAGTATTTTTAATTTATTATTTACATTATGCTCTCATCAGGCAGACCTCATGCGGCGTAAGGAGAATGGTTTATTTTGGCGCCAACTGTAACATCTAAGGATACAGTTTATAAATATTACATTGTTATAGCGCCAGTAGCCTAGTGGTTAGAGAGGTTGCTCTGATAACCGAGAGGTTACTTGTTCGATTCTCACTCTGGCTTCATCTAATGCTAGAATTAGGTAAGCTTAGTTGCAGAGGTTAACGGGACTACTAGAAATTGGACAATATTGTTCCTGGCACATAATTGTTGTATTTTGTTTATGGTTTAAAATAACATTTTCTTCCGATCCTTGTCTATGTTATCTTCTTATGCATGTCTTTTTAGGGTTCCGTACCCAAAGGGTAAAACGGGAACCCTATTACTAAGACTCCGCAGTCCGTCTGTCACCAGCCTTGTATCTCATGAACCGTGATAGTTGGAGAGTTGCAACTTTCACAGATGATGTATTTCTGTTGCCGCTATAACAGCAAATACTAAAAAAACAGAATTAAATAAATATTTAAGGTGGCTTCCATACAACAAACGTGATATTTTTGCCGTTTTTATAGAAAATCGTACGGAACCTCTCGTGCGCGAGTCCGAATCACATTTGGCCGGTTTTTTTAAATAAAAGTTTATACGTGCTTTTAATTCTCCGTAGCCCTAATTTACAACACCACATTGACAAGTAGATAGAGGTCAGTTTGTCCTACAAAATGTATAATCCATTGACTTTTGTCTGCATTTTTTCTAGATAGCGAAAAAAAAAACATTATTGACATAAATGTCAATTGACAATCAGCAGTTCTAGATTTGAACTTGCGATTGTGTCATAAGTGTTAAATGTTAAATAATTAGTAGTTCTTATAAATAGCGCCCCCGAGACATCTTTATAAGGACGTTTGAAATCCACCTTGTTAGCGCGTGTCGAATGTACTACTCACTTTTGATGCTGACTGTATTTATAATTACTGATAAATAGAACAAAGCCCTGGACACACTGGGGCGTCAAGATACGCGCGTCAATATATTCGTCAATACGTACGCTGTGTCAATATCGAGGGATGAAAGTCTTTTCGAAATAAGCGACACTTTTGGGCGATATTTACTAAAATACATATTTGGAATAAGCAATTTTTTTCTGCGTCAAAATCTTTTTTTTTCTATTCGTGTAGACCAAAAAGCACTTACAAATAGATTCTATCACCGGTTCGGAATGCTGCTTCTACTGAGAAGAGCCGGTAAGAAACTCAATGGTTACTCTTTTCAAAATGATAATTGCGAGTAATACATTCTCAGGAGCAGCAATGCCATGAGAGCAGACAGCACCTTTGCCACAATACTAGAGATTAATTATACTCGCGGGGCAGTCTAATATTAAATACAAATACAAATTTAAATCTAAGACGAATGTAAAATAATACAACAGTATTTTCGAGTCAAGGACGGAATTAAGAAATACAATAATTGATTTCTTAATTGTTGCTAACAAAGTTATTGATTTATATTGAAATTATATTTAACAAAGGGAAGTTTAGGGACGAATACGTAATATTAGGTGAGTATTCTAAAAAAAATAGAAGTGCTACACAATAGCGATGTGCGTGTTGGTGAACTTAACATACACACTGGTTAAATTCTCTGACAGCCATGTTTACGATCTTATCTTCACCACTTAGCCGCCGGAGGGGTAGGCAGAGGCGTTAAACTTTATAATAAGGCAACCATAGGACATGTCTCGACTGCATAAGTCGGGTAACAGTCCCAATTAGTGTCAAGTTAATTATCAATAGTTGGCATAGTTGCACAATTGCTACAAGTCGGTGTCACACTTGCCGTGTTTGCGTTACAAATGGTCTACAAAGTAATTTTACAGAATATTAAATATCAATTATATAGTAGCAACATTGTATGTAAAACTTACAACTTTAATACTAGTGATATTTCTGTGCCAATGTTGCCATTAATTATTGCCATTAACTTAACACACAGCTCAATTTATTCAAAGTATTAATTAATTTCTTTAAAATTAGATATATATGTATTGCCGTGCTTATCATGTTCGTAGTGTTTGAGGAAGACATCAATATTTTCAATGCCGCCGAATTTAGTATTTAAAAGTATTTTGTTAATATTAAATCTTGTAAATATTTAAAATTTGATTAATGTATAACTACTACTACTACAGCCCTTAACGTCCCACTGCTGGGCACGGGCCTCCCCTCAATGCGAGGGGGATTCAGGGCATAGTCCACCACGCTGGCCCGGTGCGGGTTGGCAGACTTCACACATCTATCGAAAACTAGTCAAGCTCCCTCAGACGTGCAGGTTTCCTCAGGATGTTTTCCATCACCGTTTTAGATTAATGTATAAATGAAAGGAAATTAAGTTGACATATTTAACGTCAATATAGATATAATATCAAGGGGTGAAAGGCTATTCGATTTAAGCGCCATTTTTGTAACTTTACAGAAGAGCATATTCATTCGACGCAGAAAAAAATCGCTGATTCCGAATATGTGCATAAATCAATATCGACCAAAAGTATCGCTGAAGTCGATAGCAAATCGACTTAAACGATACTTTTGGTAGATTTTTTCAACCCTCGATATGATTAGAAGACTATTTTAATGAAGTATTTTAATGGTGGCTTCAATGGCATCCAACTTGATATTTAATTAATTATTTCCATTGGATCCTGGACATAGGGTAGGACAGATACTCGCCGTGGTTGCCAGGACAACCGGTGGCCGTGTGAGTCAACAACCCATCATAATATCGCTGTCACGGCGAATTATCAAAGGCCCGGTGTTTTCAAATCCCCGTTAATTACAAAGTACTGATAATTACGGCAGCCCTCCCGAGCTCTTTGCGAAAAATTTCTTTTATTTTTTACATATTATTTGCACCTGTTCGCATAATTGGATCTTCCACAACAGTTTTTACGCGTTTAAACGTCGTACAGAAATGGATGTGTCCTTGTATAAGTAAAGAAAGTTTAAAATACAAATAGACTAGAAATTATATTCCCGTTAGTTCATAGAACGTAGGGTTACTTTTTAGGGTCATTATATGGACCTAACCACCACCGTATACTGTGGCGTTAACACTCGCGTGTCAATTATTTTGCCACACCAAAACAAACTGTATTGTCTTATAGAAAAAGTTCATTCTTCAACTAAATGACACTGGCCAGCGCGAGCAAATTTGACTCGTAGAGGCGTGGCTTCTACCACAGAAATTCTAACTTTATACATATTGAGACAGAGTCCGTTTTGGTGCCGGAAGCTTTATTGTTGCAATACTAACTGTAATTATTTAACAGATTATGTAATATTAAATGTTTAATTGTTTTTGCTAGAAGATAGGTGTAACTAAGGGGGCTGTATTGTCACAGCTGACATGTCTTTTCCACTTCAACTTCACTCTGTTGTAGATGCTAGTTTATCATAAACTTCTCAGTAGAGTTTGCATTCCAAAACAGTTTTTTTTTCTCTCTTTATTGAATTTAAAAAATTTCAAACCAGTTATAGAAAAAAAAAATGTTCAAGACAATATTTGGGAATTTGTAACAGTGACAGGTGCACTTACCCTATAGCCTAGGCTTAATAAAAAATTTAATCGCTAATAGTAACTAATAACTAAATATCGCCAGACAACACATACTCATTGTATGTTATCAAACTAAGCAAAGCTTTTACTATGGGTACCATACAATGGACTGGGGCGATCCCAGGGCAAATTCCATTATACTATTTCCATAATTTGCCGCTAACGGGTATCGAACTTGCAACTACCCAGTGCAATGAGTCGAGCGGCCTACGTTAACAGTACTAGACCAAATCACAGTCAGTAAAAGTTTAACAATTAATTACATAATTTACCTTACTTATTTTATTAACATTAATTAAATTTACTTATTAATTGGAACCATTAATAACAACTCCGATATAAACGACTGTCTTTAAAAAACAAGTAACCTAATATATTACCCGTCAAAGTCATATCATTTATTCTGTATAGGCCTATGGGGGCACTTACAAATTGTCAAGTTTACGTTTTTTTTTCTTGTACTACTATACTACTACCTGATCGAAACGCGACCTCAACTGAGAAGATCCGGCAAGAAACTCAGTGAGTGATATTTTTTTAATCGCCAAAACTTATTACAAATACACAGGTACATATATCTCCAGTGTGTTGCATTTGCTGTGCAAACTAATTTAAAAAAAAAACCTTATAATATTTGAAAATCCAATGCTCTATAATCTCTCAATAATATTCCATACGATTTTCAAATACAAGTTATATTGTCGCATATACTTCTACTATTTATGTCGATATAAATCGAACAATTAATATTTTTATTGGCGTTTATTCGTTTCCATATAAGCATTATTGCTTGTATCAATCGGTTTTTCATAGTGTTGTCGTATAAAATTTGCATACGATATCGATTATAGATTGTCGACGCTTGTCCACAAATTAAGGGTTGTACCTTTAATTATTCGTTTATTATCATATATGACATCTGTCCGTCGATATATCATCCTTATATGATGAAAATGCGTTGGTATGCATGTTCGGTCGTAACTTGAGAATGTCTAAACCAATTTGCATGTAGTTACAAGTTAAATGATGCTTACGGTTCAGTTGAGTGTGTCGATTATGTTTCTCAAACGGTTAATCAAATCTTGATGGAACATTCTAATCAGTTGTGAAACAGTTTTTTACCAAATTAACTATTTTTGTTAAATTAATTAATTAATGATTAATTTTTTGAACAAATGAACTATTCATTAACTTTTTGTTACCGGTAGTACTTTTATTACCTTTCTTTAAAATTTCTATATGTTGTTGGATGGTTTATTGGCTTTACAAGAAAAAATCTAAGTATGGAGCCCCATACGTACTGGGACGTGTAGACACGCTTTAGAAGTATTTTACCAATACCAAAACGAACTGAATAAACTCATACAAAAGGCTCATTTTTCAATGAAATTTCATCGATGACGCGAAAGAATTCTGCTGCGTGGTTCCCTGAATTTTATTATAGAAATTTAATCTTTATAAAAACAGATATAGAGTTCCTTTTCGTATTCACAATAATTTTGCCCCGCGCGTCTTGATGCCTGGGTCTCCGGGGTTTCATAAAAGGTAGTTCGGGATAACTGAGATCAATAACAAATAATCACCAAAAGTCATTCACAAACCGTTTTTAAGATATTTGTGACATCTTATGTGCGAATCATTATCGGAATGACACGTGATTATCTATACGATTTCACTTTCTATCAATCAGAACGCTCGTAAAATGGATACGCTTGCTATAACGCACTTAAAAAAATTTATTAACTTTCGTAAAATAGTTAACGTTTTAATCCCCGTATACACTGAAGCGTTAAGACGAGCGCGATGAAATTTTTGCCAATATTAAAGTGGACCGTGTTGACTCGGAGAAAAGGTTCCTTTTCCAGCGAAATTACATTGGCAGAGCGAGCGAGTTTTGACGAGTAGGTGCGTGACATTTACCACAAGAATTCAATATTTTTGTACATTGATACCATGGAGATATTATAACGGAGATGGCATTTCGAGCCCACGCTGCGCTAAATTCCCAATTAGTTGCCGTATACTACAGGCAAAATCGCCGCAGAGCTATACTAAGAGTGGAGTCGTTATGGGTACTCTGGATACTCTATGATTGATACACAGTTTGTTTTGAAATTGCCGCGTGATATTGTCGCCTCTGTGTGCTCGGGGCTTTACGGCCGTAAGCAAGACCACAATACGCTTAGTTTAGTTTAGTTTAGTTTAATGGCAACATAATTGACTCCAATATCTAAATACTTGTATTATAGTACTAATATCCCTTACGCAAGCCAATTTTAATATACTGAATTGTGCATATCTTCGCTACGGTGAAACGCACTTTTTATAGAAGTTATTCGGAGAAATGTGTAATTGGTAGGATGTAATTAACGATAACAGTGGTAGTCTTGTTGGTAGAACGTTCGCCGTGAAAGGAAGGGGTGTAGATTCAAATTCTGTACCTCGTAAATTTTTGAATTTCATGTGCAAATGTTATCTATAATAATATCATTTGCTGGAAGGTGAAGTATAATATCGTGAGGAAACCTGCATGTCCATAGATAACGTGTGAAGTTCACCAATCCGCACTGACCCGAATCCCCTCCTATTGAGTGGGAATGTGCCAGCAATAATGACAATAGTCTTGCCCCCTATAACATTGATACCAAAATACCTTGGAGAAGTGTGTCTACCGCATCGGAGATTACAGGCGTGTAGTGAAACGCACTTTTAAAAAGGAGTTAATGGATTCAGAGAAATGTGTAATTCATACGATATAATTGAAAACGCTCTGAGCCCCTCGCTTACCGCTAATTCGTATCGAAGCATTGTCCGTCAATTATAAATTGTAATTAGTTACGCCAGATTTTTGTGACGCCGTTTTAGTGCTCGTAAAATTCGCTTCAGCTGCGTTTTATGCGACTTTCCATAAATTGGAACTACAAAAAAGAACAACATACGCTTTCACAGATAAGTGGACATTATTTTTGTAGTGTATTGACGTACAGCTCTCATTAAGTATTCAGTTATTTATACTCTTTGCCTATTTACCTTATATTGGCTGTTGGTTTTCCCATCTATAAATAAATAAATAAAATCCAAGAATATAAAGAAAATTCTACATTCCATGACCAACACATCCGCCATCTTATCTTAATAATGTGAAATATCAGCTAATCGCACGTGCATTTCATGTATTCATTCATTTTGTAAAAAAAATAAGGAGATAAAATAGCGTTACTTACGAAAAGTAAGCATAATATAGTTTTGTCAAACGTCTCGTTGAATGTAATACGCTCCGTTAGTGAAACCGTTCGTTGAATATAGTAATTGGACATGAAATAAGAAAATTCCTGATAGTAGCTTCGTTAAATCTGTCAATAAGTAACGAAATATTTTAAAGAAGACATAGTTACCACCTCATTTAATTCACATATCAGTTACAGAGATAACGTTATCCGGGAGACAATCTACCTCATTACTCAAGATCCCAGTATCATTGTAGAAATAATTAAAAACATTACGCCGACCAATAACTCTTCGAATCCCAAAAATACCGCTCAATTAAAACAACAGGAGCTGCAAGATAAAATTAAAACTTAATTAAAATCCGATAAAATACAAACAATGTTCGAAAAATAAAACGAAAACAGAGCGGTGAAAAACAAAAGCAAAACGTTAGCTGAAGGCGTAAAAACATTTTGTCACTAATATCGCGAGTCGTGAGTCGTGCGCAGTGTTTTTGTTCGCTTGCACGTTTTGTTTTGAGGTGTGAAACAGGGGATAGTTGGCGGTTATCGATGTACGTATAATGATCCATTAAGTTCAGGTTTTGAGGCTCTGGTATTTGTATAATAGGCTAGGGCAACTAATAGTGTCAAAGTGGGAGCTTTTCCTGACATGACAGTTTTACATGTTCAATTTTGTGTACGACTAACATCTATGTCAAGAGGTTTAAGACAGCCGTGGTGACATAAATGGGACTCATGGTGATATTATAACGGAGATGGCATTTCGAGCAAAATTTTCTGGTTTATCTGAGTCCGCCATTGTTGTTTTCCCATATAGTTGCCGTATACTACAGGTACATGAGATAACAACAATGGCGGAAAAATACGAAGCTATACGAAGAGTGAAGTCTTTATCGAGACTTGAGAATTTTATTTGGCTTTTTTGACGCATTTAAGTATTGGCTATACTTATAATTGAGAAGGGCCACCCTTCGTAGATAGTTTTGGGTCCCACTCTGAACATACGAGAATTCCATAAATGTGATGTGGTGAGTTATGTCATACTAGCTTTTACCCGCGACTTTGCTCGCGTACACTTTATTTATTCAATATCGTTATAAATTTATAGTGTTCATGTTATTCTGATGTATAAACAATAATACTGTAAAGTTTCATCAAAGTCCGTTTAGTAGTTTTTGCGCGATCTTATTATTTTGTAACAAATAGAAAACTGGTAATGAAAAAAATGTCCTTTTAAATAATGTCTTGTAGTCGAAAAATTAAAGCAACTTAATTTTCTACATTTGTATAGTGATTTTTTACGGAAAATTTCGGAAATGGGCGTATCGGAATTTGCCCTGGTTTGGGTGTAAGTGGGATTGTCCCCAGTTCGTTGTATGGCAAGCGTTCCCGACTTTGGTATCATACAAGGAGTACGGTGTTGTCTGGCGTCATTTTAATTTATTGCAAGACTAAACAAACTAAAGTATTAAAACAAATAATTGGCAAATTAGATTTCTTGCTTGATGAACCGTGTGTTGTTAAAAAGTCATTAATTTAATCTTTTAATGTGATTATAAAAGGTTTTATTCTCGAATCATCGGTACAATGTCACACGATTTGGTTTATGTTAATACTGCGGTGTTACTTGTTTTATTTCAACACAGTGTACTATGTAGAGTCGGTTTGTTCGATTCAAATTATCGGCCACGCTCCCGGCTACCTGTTATATATGGGATTCGGGTACTGTGTGTAGAGCTATTAAGATGGTAGAGCGGTACGTTGCGTAATTAATGTTATATAGTATATCTATGCTAATTCTTCTCGATGGAGAATGCATTTCGAATAGGTAGAGTAAACTTTTTTACGCACTGCATTATAAAAAAGAAAATTATAGCGATTTATATATTAAGTACTTCCTTATAGTTTTAAGAGTGTCATAAAGTATATTTTTGTCTATCAAGATATTTTAATTTACGAAAACGATTATTTTCATTGTTTGTGACGTACCTAACTACAGTTATTTTTTCATAAGCGGTCATTAAAAAGAGAACAATGAGCCATTCTAGAATTACGTAGCGACACATTTTTATTACATCATAAAGCATTAGTAATATTTGAGGAAGAGTCCTAAAAATTTAGAAAAAAACAAAAAAAAACAGAGTTTTTTTTGTTAATTTCAGGTTTTCACACATTTACAGATTTACAAAACACTCTTGTTGTTATTTAGAAATAGATTTTAGAATTGAGTTAACTTTTCCTCATTTTATTATTAATTTTAACAAAAGAAATCCCGCTCTATACAATCGGACAGCTCTACGAGTGAATGTCTCACTCATCGGTGTCTGCAGTCATAAATTCGGTTGGCAGCTCATTTGAATGCGACCGATTGTGATCGACGTCCGCGCTGCGCCCGCGCACCGTGTTTATACCTCACGCCCGACCGTTCCATTGTAGATTACTTGACATTGGACACTGAAGAAAATACTTGGCATTTTATGGTTATTAAGGTATGGTAAAGGCAATGGTAGCCGAGTGGCCGAACGCACGCTTTGCAATCAATGTGCGCAGGATTTCATTTCAGTTTCAAACCTCGGATTAAAGTATTCAAACAAGTTTGAGTTAATTTATAGGTCCTGGGTTTGTTTTTATTTTTAATACAATAAATACCCAACTCTTGAAAAAAAAAAATGTTATAGATTGATTTTAGTGATCAGTGAAATTGAGTATTAATACAAGGTACTTAAATCTCATTTCAGATTGCATGCTATCCCTCGTGGCGCTCACACCTAGGAGACGGGTAAAACGCTTGGAGAAGTCAATCCTATTGTGCTTATATGACTTTTTTCATCAAGCTTTTTATCACAGAAATCCAATCTTTATGCATAAAGACTCAGAGTTAATTTGTGTATTGACTAGATTTATGATTTGCAAGCGGCTCCGTTTAGTGAAATGGAATTCTTTAGTAGTATAGAGAAACACATTTCTTAGAACAACGTACTGTCCCTCATACATGTCCTACATAATTCAATCGCCACCGGTAAAGACAATAATCATAGTTTTTCATTCGACTTTCATTTACCACGAGGCACGTCCATTATTGTCCATCTTGTGATAATTAAGTTGGAAAGTATGCACACATGAGTTTTTCTTCGTCCATCTCTACGCTGCGACAATTATGTAATTAGAGCTCATTTGTTTTTGTAAAAAAACAATTGATCGCGCTAACCAAAGCGTAAACTAACCCAGAGTACTCTATGTACGTCTCTTTTTAGGGTTCCGTACCCAAAGGGTAAAACGGGAACCCTATTACTGAGACTTCGCTGTCCGTACGTCCGTCCGTCCGTCTGAGAACCGTGATAGTTAGAGTTGAAATTTTCACAGATGATGTATTTCTGTTGCCACTATAACAACAAATACTAAAAAAACAGAATAAAATAAATATTTAAGGGGGCTCTCATACAACAAACATGTTTTTTTTTTACATTTTTATAGATAATGGTAGGGAATCTTTCATGTGCGAGTCCGTCTCGCACTTGGCCGGTTTTTTTACAAAATCATAAAATTTCATGCAATTGACGAGGAATGGATGTGATAGTGGAATGCAGCTGCAATTAGCGGGTATTCCGCTAATGACAAGTAATTAATAGCCTGGATCAATTCCACAAATACGCATCAAAAACATGGGTAATAAACGTATTTAATAAAGATGGCGGATTGACATAAACATTGCTTTCAGCATGGAGATAGGAGTAAACAGCTTTCAGTTTTGCCAATTCTCGGAGTATCTGTCATAGAATGTCACTTAATACAAAAAAATGGTCAAAGCAGTGGTAGCCTTGCGGGCAAGAACGCCCGCCTTGAACGTAAAGGGTGCAAGTTCAAATCCCAGGCCCGCACCTCTGAGATAATTTTCTTGTGCGAATGTCATTTTCAGCAATGATTACCATTTGCTGAACGGTGAAGGAAAACATTGTGAGGAAGCCTGCACGTCTACAGAAAGTTCACCAACCCGCACTGGGCCAGCGTGGTGGACTATGGCCCAAATCTCCCTCATATTGAGGGGGAATGTGCCCGGTATGATGGCAATAGGCTCGCCCCCTATTACATTGGGACCAAAATACATCGGCGAAGTGTGGGCACAGTGCACCTCTGCCTACCCCTTCGGGGAATACAGGCGTGATGATGTATTTATTTTATTTATAAAAAAATGACAAACAATACTTACTCATCATATGATCCCGAATTAAGCAGCGTTTGTACTATGGGTACCATACAATGGACTAAGGTAATTCCCGATACACTCAGAACTAATTCCAAATAGGCCATTTCCAAAAGGAGACGGGGATCTCTGGGCCCAATTGTAATAAGTTGAGATATGGTTTAAAAAAAGCGGTATTTTTTTCTGATTTAAAATATAAAAAAATCAGCTCAATTCACTATCCGGGAGACAAGAAATCATAAAAATAAGTTTATTTCACTGAAGAAATAAGAGTATCGATTACAATAATCGATTACTGTGAACGATTTAAACAATTGAACATAAAATACTTGATTGATTCAATCAAAATGAATACATACATTGTAATAATTAACAATAAAAAAAACTACAATTAATATAGTAAATAACTGTGTGGCGTCCGCGTTTCCGAACGCTCCATAAAATTTCGACGGACGAGTTTCCGAACGCCCGCGCGCCCCAGACAGAGTGAGCACGTTCGGTAGCTCAAAAACAAATTGTGTTATTAATGAATAAGCACATAATTGTATTCATTTTAATATATTAAAATACATTAAAGTGGTTGAAATAACACCAAAACTGTATATTCAAATAAAATAACAATCACAGTTAAAAAATCTGCTGTTTAGTATCTAGGTTGTTGTCACTTTGTAGAATAACCACACTTTTACTAAATCTCTAATAATTCTGCTCCCAGATTGCCAAGATCAGCAAAATTTTCGGAGATGGTTTGATAATATATAAGCTCTTAATTGACACCACTCTCATATTTTTACAACTGGGCCCAAGAATGTATGAAAGCGTATCCGTCTCCTTTGTCACTGAAGAGTATCGAACCCACAACTACCATACGCAATGAACCGATTAACTGACGCTTGAACCATTAGCCAAAGACGTCTCGTCAGAATTAAAATGTATACATCATCACGCCTGTATTCCCTGGAGGGGTAGCCAGAAGTGCACTGCACCCACATTTCGCTGATGTATTTTTTTTTTCTCTCAATACTCATCACTTTTTTAGTCACATGCTTCCCATCTCTTCTCATCACATGCCCAAACGATTTTAGTCTTAAAGTTAAATTTTAAAAAAATACACTGTGGTATCATTTTTTAAAAAAAAGTACAACCCACACTAAGGAAACAAGAAGGGTTAACTGCTTTTTTTCCAGCTCCTGACCGCGATTAACCCTTCGTTAATTATTTAAGCGACCTAAGAGACCCGAGTGCATTTATCATACATCGACGCGGACAGACGTTAGTAGAGTCGTACATAATTTATTAACCTTCTATTTATTTAACCTTCTTTGTTTTTTCAATGACATTATAAATGGCCGTAATAGGATATAACATATCTAATGGGATCTAGCAAAACTAGCAGAATCGGCGAACTTCGTACCGCCTTAGAATTAGTGACATACGAAAGCAGCGCCACCTACCGGGTCCAATTGTGAATCTAAACCATCCAGGGCGCCACCCAATAGCATACAAAAATTTCAAATCGGTTCAGCCGCTTAGGAGTTCAGTGACATACACACGTACAGTAGAATTATATGTATAAAGAAGTCTAGCTGTCTAGCTGTCTGTTCTTCCTATATTTTAAGGGTTACTATAACAATTTTGAATAACACTGTAAGAGTATATTCAGCGACAAAACATCATATTGATAGTTATAAGTAATAGAGACGGCGCTATACGAAGCCGAAGCTACCCGATTATCTCTTTCTAAAATTCGATGTTAACATTTGCTGTAACCCAAAAACATATAACCCCATAAAACTGGCATCACACCCTAGAGGGCGGTGGCTCGCGTAATATTTTTTTATTACAACATACCTTATTAATATAATTTATTACACACAAAGTTTCTAATGAGTTTATGCAAATATGAAACTAACCCAGTGTACATGGTGATAGTAAATTAATTATACCGGGTCACCGCCTTGAAATAACAACGTTCACCGAGTTTTAATTCCAACTTTAATTAGAAGGAATAATATTTAACCTCTCAAAGTTAGAATAATTGAAGTAATTGACTTTCTTTTATAAGACATTATATTTTGTGCAGCATTTGTGCGAAAAAACTACACTTTTGTCACGGAATATCTTGATGTTGTCTCTTTCTCTTGTATGTAATTAGACAGAGAGCGAGCGAGCGAATCCGTGACAAAGGTCTTGTCTTGACTTGCGTCCTAAACCCACTGGTTTATTTTTTGAAGGACTGACACTGTTAGCCGTGAGGTGGCCTTTACAGCTTTACCGGAGGAGGCTAAACCCACTGGATGAGTCCACACGGCATTTAGGAACCCTAATTGGACGCATTTAAAACAAAAAGGATCCAATTCACATCAAATCACTTTTGAGATGTTCAGCTTGATTTTTGATTTTTGATTTCTTGCAATTACTGCTTTGTTTGCTCGCTGTCATCTGTAGCCTTAACACTACCATCTTCTTTCTTTTGTTACGAAATGAATGAAATGATGATATTTAATGTAATATGATGAGAAATTGCTCCACCTGCGCTTAGCGGGTATTTCAGCCAGCGTCAAGTAATTATTATTAAGGGCAAATTCGATAAATACACATTATATATCAGAAGTCTGAAATAATATTTTGGATACATATACGGTAGCCCATATTTAGATGCTTAGTAAAGAGAGATTATACCTAACCATCATAGTTTCTGAGTTTTAGACGTTTGAATATTTGTCCAGTAATAGTACTTTAATTCCTCTCCATCCAAAAGGTTGTCTGGTAGAGATCACTTTTATTGATAAGGCCGCCCATTGTTATATTTACATTTTGTATCTAATGAGTATAGTTTGTATTTCATTAAGAGGTGTACATGAGATAACAAAAATGGCAGAAAATCGCCGCAGACCTATACGAGTCGTGAAGTCGTTACGGGTACTCTAGATACTCTATGGTATTGACTCATAGTTCATTCTACAATTAAATGACACTAAGAGCGAGCGAATTTTGACGCGTAGGGGTGTGGCTTCTAGCACAGAAATTCAATCTTTATACGTATTAAAACAGAGTCCGTTTTGAAACTGTATGCAGGAGGCTTAACAGCCGGAACTCTAGTAGTGGTACAAGTGAAAACTGAGCTATCTTCTAGGATAGGATCTATGTATGCCAGTGGGTTGTCACGGTGCTCGCCCCGGCCGTACTTTACGGAAAATTGTTACTATTTAACGCGGTAGAGCGGTTAACTGATAATTATTTTAGTTAATAGTTGCTATCTGTTAAATAGTGTTGTACTGGTCGGTAGAATATCCGCTTTAGAAGTGACGGTTGCAGTTTCAAGCTCTGAGGCATTACAGCCACCTCTTAAAGTATTGTTTCTTTAATAGAACCTGTAAATTTTTATCCTGACCTGGCGGGAATCGAGTAAGCTCATGGAGCCAGGTGGTTCGAATCCCGTTGGTGGCAAATTTCACCAATCGTTTTTTCAGATTTTGCCCTGGTCTGCGTGTAACTGGGAATCGCCCCCAGTCCATTGTACGGTGCCCATATCACAAGCTTTGCTTAGTTTGGGATCATACGATGAGTACGTGTTATATGATGATTGATTGTTAATTGATGAGTGTGTGTTATAGATCATTTTAATGCAAATAACATCCTGCACGACCAACAATATGGTTTCACTAAAGGCCGTTGCACTACCGACGCCAGTGTAAACTTAATAAAGCATATCTTCGACGCATGGGAGAACTCACAGGATGCCATTGGTATCTTCTGTGACCTCTCAAAGGCTTTCGACTGCGTCAATTATGACATACTTTTATTAAAATTGCAACACTACGGTGTGAGAAATAGAGCCCTTAACTTTCTAAAATCATATTTAGGGGATAGGCAACAAACTGTTCAAATTAATGGTGTTAAATCGATAGGCTCCGTAGTTAAAATGGGCGTCCCCCAGGGATCTATTCTAGGTCCGTTCCTATTTTTAGTCTATATAAACGACTTACCCCTGATAATTCAAAACAGGGCGAAGATAGTGCTATTTGCCGATGATACCTCTTTGATTTTTAAAGTAGGTAGACATGTAAATAATTTTGACGAGGTGAATGACGCTATCCTTCAGGTCCATAATTGGTTCACTACTAATAATTTAGTATTAAATAGTAAGAAAACAAAATGTATACGGTTTTCTTTGCCAAATGTTAGAAGTAGTGATTGTGACGTAGTATTAAATAGGGAGAAACTTGAATTCTTTCATGAGACTGTTTTCTTAGGAATTACGCTTGACTCAAAGTTACAATGGGGTCCACACATTAGAACTCTAGGAAAGCGCCTCAGCGCTGCTGCCTACGCTGTCAGAAAGATCAGACAGCTAACTGATGTAGACACCGCGAGAATAGTTTATTTTAGCTACTTTCACAGTATCATGTCGTACGGTATTCTATTGTGGGGTAGGGCCACTGATATTGAGTCCGTTTTTATTTTACAGAAGAGGGCCATTAGGGCCATCTATACTTTAGGTAGTCGCGACTCCCTAAGAGAACTCTTCAAAGGTATCAACATAATGACGGTCCCATGCCAATATATCTACGAGAATATCATGTACGTAAGGAAAAATTTAGATCTTTTTCGAAAAGTAGGTGATGGCCATCGTTTTAACACTAGAAATAAAGATAAATTAGACCAACCACACTTTCGACTGGCGAAAATTCACACATCTTTCATGGGGTACTGTGTCAAATTTTATAATAAAATTCCCCCTAACGTCATTAACCTGAATGAAACTAAATTTAAAACTTGCATTAGACATACACTATGCAGGCGCGCATACTACACAATAGGTGATTATTTAGAGGATAAACACGCTTGGTCAGGCGCTGGTCCGGCTCCACAGGAACTCATTTAAGGGATTTTAGCTATTTGTCCCGTTTTCCTCCTCCTTCCTACCTTTAAATCTTGTCCAACACGTAGTTTGTTTAGTGATTTAATTGTGTTTTGAGAATGTATAGCCTCATTAACTTTATATTGTATAATTGTTAATTAAGAAAAACACAAAAATGTAAATCCTTATTTGAAAAAAGCAACCATGGAGTTTCTTGCCCATTCTTCTCCATAGGAAATGCATTCCGAATGGGTGGTAGAGATACTATTACTACTATTTATTGACGATTCATAAGTGCCTGTATTGGTTTATATGAATAAAAAATATTCTGATTCTGATTCTGATTCTGTTGTCTGTAGATATATATATATTAGTAGCCTCTACCCGTGACTTCGACCAATTTCAATTATTCAATATCGTTATATATTGTAGCCGTTAAGTTAGTTGTAAGTTTTATCAAAATCCATTCAGTAGTTTATGCATGAAAGAGTAACAAACATCAATCCATCCATGCTCACAAACTTTCACATTTATAATATACGGAGGATTTAAAGGAGGTGGTAGTAACTTCTTTTTAATATTCGCTCATAAATAACCAAACGCCTATCCATACATACATACATACATACATACAAATAAATAAAATTGGAGTGTCTGTTTGTAATATCAAAATAACACTTTTTCACCAAATGCGTATGAAAGTATATACGATACCTATAAGGAAAACACAATTTTAAAATTTTTTGTCTGTCTGTCTGTTTGTTTGAGGTAAACTTCTAAACGGCTGAACCGATTTCAGTGGGACTTTCACTAACAGATAGCTGACGTTCCAAGGCGTAACTTAGGCTACTTTAATTTTAGAAAAAGCATTAGGGTTCCGCGGGAAAAACATAATACCCATATTTCCGGGTAATCTCCCTAAATTGCACGCGGGCGAAGTCGCGGGCACAGCTAGTTGTAAATAAAAATGATTTATACCAGTGACAACGAACGTGGTTCATTTGAGTCGCCATTTGCATAACTAGCGCCATCTCTACGCCAAATCGACTATTAATTACAGGTAAATTATGTTTTAATAGATCCTCGTTTTCTACGACGTAAAGACTTCCTGCGAAGATTAATTGTACATAGTTAAACACAAGAAGAAAAGTTAAATAAACTTAATAACCCAACTGCGGAAACAAGGTAAAATCTTTTCCTCTGTTGAAAAATAGCGAATAGATAATAACGAATCAATTGACACCTTATTCATCAAAATCGGATGAATAGTTCAGGCGCTATGGAGGATACGTAAATACAAACATACATATATAGACTGCTAAAACCATAACCCTTTGCTTTCCATAACCTTTTGCTTTTGCCGCAGTCGAAATCCACATCAAGTCAAGTTTTGAGATGGCAGCTTGATGTTTGATAATGTATTACACGTGGAACACGTGGGATGGTAACCTAGGTGGTAAAAAGGCTATTTGCGATTATTTTTGATTGGACCTCTTTTCTCGATTGAAAAGGCCTCTTTTAGGAACCGTTTGGTATAACTAACTCTTAAAAAAAAGTGAATTGGATCCTTTTTGCTTAACTACATCCAATTTAAGTTTAATTCATCGAGGTATTTAATGGATTTAAAAGAAACAATACAATAAAAAAAATAAAATCTGGTAAGAAAGATCGGCTAAAAATCCTTTTAACAATTATACAGGATGTATCTGAAGCCCGAAATATTACGGACTTCTGATACACCCTGTATATCCATATAGAGACAGTGTAACTGTTCACGTCTGTTTGCGCACCGCCGGGGTACACAAACAAGTTCCATTCGAAAATATTTATGAAAATATTGCTCACAATTTGGTTGTAATAAAATTTTCCAAGGCACTCTGAAATGGTGGGGCATTCTATCGAGCTGATGAAACCACCCTCCAGATATATTATTATTTGCTTTTGTCAAATAATTGGAGTTCGTTGATGTGAATTGGGCTACAATTATGCAATTAATATTATTAGCTGAAAGCATTGTAAGCTGAAATTTTATAACAGTTCCAGAATAGGCTGCACTAGATGGTTGCGGGTTCGATTACAGACAGCGGTAAATAAAAAAAAAAACTTTTGAGTATTTGCCCTTTTATAGATTTAATTGGGATAGTCATAGTAGAAGTATGTATTTCAGCGAAATTTATTCCTAACACAGTTTAAAAGTCTTAAATGAGCTGTAAATAATTACGCCACTAACGAGTGGATTGACAGCGTTAACGATAAAAAAACTGAGTTTTTTTTATTAACACAATCCAGTAATTCTAGCGTTAAGATGATAATTGCGTATATAAATAGTCTGAAGCAATCAATGGCCTATTATTTCTTAATAACTCCACAGTAATAGGTTCCACTGCCAATGTTAACAATGACATTGCTGGTAAATAATAATACTATTCAGTAGCAGATACACATTTCAACGTTATCATCAAAAAAATATAGTGGAAACTGGAAATATTTTGACTCATAAAATTGATAGAAAAATTGGTCGATTAGCGTAATAATATATAAAGTTTCTTACAAATAAAATATTTGAAACCATGCGATATAAAATATACTAATGTTATGTACATGAGTGTTTTTAAAAATTAAATACCTTAAATAAATATAAAAAGTTAATGAGTTACCCAATATTGAATGTATATACATGTATGTACATATATACGTGTTTTAACAATAATTTTTCAATCTATAAAAAAACCGTGTACCTTAATTAACTAACCTCTGCTGTTTGTTTTATATTATTTGGAATCGAAAAAAGCAGATAAGAGGACATTAATGTTAAAAAGTATTATTACTGAAACAAAAAAATATAATTTTCAAGATTAAAAAAGTTTTATCAAAAAAAAATTAAATCAAAACCAAACAACGTGATAACGGCTCTATGTAGATATTTTCACTTTCACGGGCCAACTCGGGTCACTGCCGAAATTCTGTCACGCGATTCCCCCATTAAGGGTTGTTTCCACCCCGACCCCCACTACCTCCCCACTCCCCCCGCACACCCCCCGCCCCGCCCCGGAGACTCGGCGAATTTTACAAACTACCCTACGTAATTTCGCCTCTATATAAACGCACCCCTATTTAGGGGTTGCCCGTTTTATAGAAGCCCCCATTGGTTAAGGATTTTCGTAGAACTTTACGATATGCATTTTGGTGTTGTGATTTTTTTTTATTGTTCCGAAGGTTGACGTACTTGTTACGGTTTACAGAACTTTTGATAAATGACGTGACGTATTAAATGTATAGATTTGAATTTATTTATTCATTTATAGTGGTAGCCGAGTGGTCTAACGCACGCCTTGCAATCAAATTGTGCAGGTTCAAACCCCGGCTCGCACCTCTGGGTTTCATGTGCGAATCTCATTTTCATCCAAGATTACCACTTGCAATGAAATGGTAAAGAAAAACATCGTGAGTAAACCTGCACGTCTATAGAAAGGCGTGTGAAGTTCACCAACACGCACTGGGCCAGCGTGATGGACTATAGCCCAAAAATCTCCCTCGTATTGAGGGAGAATGTGCCCGGTATAATGGCATTAGGCTCACCCCCTATTATAATGGGACCAAAATACATAGGCAAAGTGTGGGCGCACTGCAGTACATCTCTGCCTACCCCTTCGGGGAAAACAGGCATGATGATGTATTTGTTAATTATAGTTATATTTAGATGTAATTGTACGTAGTTTATTTATTGAATTGACAACATTTTAAGCTGTATGAACTTGAGGAATGAAGATTATCTCTACATTATTTTTGTTACTTATCGTTTATAACCCACTGTAGAGACGTAATAAGGTGACTATACCAACCTTAAAAGAGCTTCAAGCGTATTTTATATGTGCAAGTGTGGGTGCACTGCGGTACACCTCTGCCTACCTCAAGAAATACAGGCGTGAGGATGTATTTTAATGTATGAAAGTATGCATCGATGCATAGATTAGGTTGGAGGCTACAAGTTTATATTTATATTTTGTAAGTGCTAAGCTTAGGGCGGGCGGGCGCCGTCGCCGCCCCACGCGTATACAGGCTGTCACAAATGATACACTTCGTTTCTTGCTTTATTTTGCTAACTTCTACCCACAACTTTGTTCGCGCAGACTTTGATCATTCAATATCTTTATAAAGTTAATCGTTATAAAGTAAAGCCCATATGTTATTCCGATGTACAAACAATACTGTAACGTATTATCAAAATCTGATCAGTAGTTTTTGCGTGACAGAGGAACAAATATCCATCCATCCTCACAAACTTTCACACTTATAATATTAGAAGAATCTATACAAATAAATAGCAGTATAATAGCAGTGGTAGCCGAGTGGTCGAACGCACGCCTTGCAATCGAAGTATGCAGATTCAAACCCCGGCTCGCACCTCTGGGATTTATGTGCGAATCTCATTTTCAACCGAGATTATCACTTGCTATGAAACAGTGAAGGAAAACATCGTGAGGACACCTGCACGTCTGAGGGAACTCGACTAGTTATCAATAGATGTGTGAAGTCTGCCAATCCGTAGTGGGCCAGCGTGGTGGACTATGGCCCGAATCTCCCTCGCATTGAGGGCAGGCCCGTGCCCAGCAGTGGGACGTTAAAAAAGCTGTAGTCGTATACAAATAAATAAAATTTGAGTGTCTGTTTTTAATGTCGAAATAACATGTTTTACTGAATGCATACGAAATGTACAAAGGTAAGCTTAATGCCTTACGCTTAAGCTTACGCTTACGCTTACGCTTAAGCTTACCTTTGTACATTTTTTTACTCATGTGCAATAAATAAAAATAAATCATCAAAGTAATTATATACGCTTTTCTTCACGGTCACAGCAAGTGAAAATATCGGATGATAATGAGAATCGCATTTGAAACGATGGCTTGGTGCAGTGGTATAAGCAAAAGCCGTTCGGCCCACTTAACCCGTTTGTTTGCGGATTCAATTCCCGCCAGTGACAAATTTTGGAATTTAGCCTAGTCTCGGTGTAACTGGGATCGCCCCCAAACCAATAAATAGTTCTCACAGTATAAGCTTTGCTTAGTTTGGGATCATACAATAAGTATTTGTCTGTTGATTATTATTTTATATAATTCGAAATCTCTAAAGGTAGAGCTCGGGCGAGCTTTGCTTTAACTACTACTACTACAGCCCTTTTAACGTCCCACTGCTGGGCACGGGCCTCCCCTCAATGCGAGGGAGATTCGGGCCATAGTCCTTGCTTTAACATGAAATAATAATTAAAAGTTGATGTATTTATTGTTAGAGTTAGAGTTCATATTTCTAATGCGATATGGTTTATTTTAAAATAATAATAAAATACGTATCACCAGACATTACATGACGTATATACAATGGATCTGATGGATCTGGATCAATTACTTTCAGATATTGACATGTAACACTACTGAGACTCTACTCTACTTTTGTACTCAAAAACGGTCAAAAATTTACAGTTACTCTCGAAACAGTAATAACTTAAAATGTGTTGGATTCAAGAACCTGCACACAACACAGGCTTCACAACGTAATAACAGAATAAAGTTTATAAATGGTAACACCCTGTATAAGGCCCTTATAAGTATATACATTGAACTAGTGAGCGTTGGTTCAACATAGCAACGTTTTACGATTTATTCCAACTCGTTAACTCGCCTCAGTTAGTTTAACTAAGCTCGCTTTAATTACATTATAACGCGGGTCTTATAAAAATTTACTAATAATAATATATCATCACGCCTGTATTCCCGAAACGGTAGGCAGAGGTGCACTGCAGTGCGGCCACACTTCGCCGATGTATTTTGGTCCCAATGTAATAGGGGGCGAGCCAATTGCAATTATACCGGGCTAAAAATGTACTAAAATACTACATTTAGTCCACTATTTTATTTAAAAAAAACTGTATAACTGGTAATTATTATTGAAAAAATTATATTCGCACATGAAAAATCTCAGAGGTGCTAGCCCGGGATTTGAACTCGCACCCCTCACTTTCAAGGCGGTTTTTTTGCCTACTAGGCTATCACTGCTTTAAGATGTATTTAAGTATTTTTCTGCAAGAATTCACCAATTCTGATTGTGATGCGTGATGAATGATTTCGATTATGCGAGAATTTGGCCCCTGGCACTTCATTACATTTAGTGATTCCACTTCTACGATAAAAAAAATTAACAACTCCTTAACAATTAATATTAACTCAAACAGAAACCTAAGTGCATTGACCTAAGACTTAAATTCGAAAGCAATTTTAAGAGACTTTAGTAATTAGTTGGATTTAAATGATTGTGAACTTTAACTAAGAAATAATAGGGCTACTTACGCTTTGCTTTAACATGAAAGAATAATTAAAAGTTGATGTATTTATTGTTAGAGTTAGAGTTCATATTTCTAATACGATAGGGTTTATTTTAAAATAAAAAAAAATACTGTCAGTAATCCAGTGTCAAATAATCAAGCAGTGGTAGCCGAGTGGTCGAACGCACGCCTTGCAATCAAAGTGTGCAGGTTCAAACCCCGGCTCGCACCTCTGGGCTTATGTGCGAATCTCATTTTCATCCGAGATTATCACTTGCTATGAAACGGTGAAGGAAAACATCGTGAGGAAACCTGCACGTCTGAGGGAACTCGACTAGTTCTCGATAGATGTGTGAAGTCTGCCAACACGCACTGGGCCAGCGTGGTGGACTATGGCCTGAAACCCCCTCGCATTGAGGGGAGGCCCGTGCCCAGCAGTGGGACGTTAAAAGGGCTGTAGTAGTAGTATTAGTAGACAGTATCAATGTTTTAATATTACTTTCAGATATTGACATGTAACACTACTGAGACTCT
Source organism: Ptilodon capucinus (assembly GCA_914767695.1). Lineage (NCBI taxonomy): Eukaryota > Metazoa > Arthropoda > Insecta > Lepidoptera > Notodontidae > Ptilodon > Ptilodon capucinus. The sequence continues at coordinate 1,691,824 of OU611828.1, forward strand.
ACTAATGAGACTCTACTCTATTTTTGTACTCATAATCTGTCAAAAATATACCGTTACTCCTGAAACAGTAATACCTTAAGACGTGTTAGGAAGGTGGCAATCAAACATGAGCTAAATCTGGAATGGTCATTTTGGAAATTTATGAATCCTGGCATTCCAGACTTTGATTTTAAATTAATATTTCTTTTTTTTTCGAAATCAATTACCAGGATTGCGATAAGCATGGCGGCCGATGTGACAAATTAGCCTTTTTTCCATGGAGCAGAGTGTTTCATGAAAAACAATAATGGCCGATAACGGCGGCTAATCCATCATGCGGTTTTCATGAAAGTGCTGTTAGGAAAATGGGTTTGATATGAATTTAACTTTGTGTAGTTGCTGCATTTCTTTCGGGGTGTACTGTGACCTTACCACCACTATTGCAGTAATGTTTTAATATCGGTTTTTTACAGCTAACTCTGTCCACAATCTGTAAAAACAATTGAATTTGTATGTAAAAGCATTTTTACCGTGTTTCATATCCAATATTTTTAGTACTTTTATTTTTGATTTTGAAACCAGTATCAAGGTAAAAAAAGTTAGACGTGGCAAGTTTCAGATTTTACACTTTTAAGTTTGGTAAGGTAAATAGTAAATTACTTTGCAACAAAAAGAATTTGTATAATTAAAAAGGGCAACAATTCTTAAATAAAAAATAAAAGTAACAAAAAAAATAAAATTATCAGTGGTAGCCGAGTGGTCGAACACACGCCTTGCAAATCAAAGTGTGCAGGTTCAAACCCCGGTTCGCACCTCTGGGTTTATGTGCGAATCTCATTTTCATCCGAGATTACCACTTGCTATGTAACGGTAAAGGAAAACATCGTGAGGAAACCTGCACGTCTATAGAAAGGCGTGTGAAGTTCACCAACCCGCACTGGGCCAGCGTGGTGGACTATAGCCCAAAAAATCTCCCTCATTTTGAGGAGGAATGTGCCCGGTATAATGGCAATAGGCTCGCCCCCTATTACAGTGGGACCAAATTACATCGGCGAAGTGTGGGCGCACTGCAGTGCACCTCTGCCTACCGTTTCGGGGAATACAGGCGTGATGATGTATTTATTTTATTTTATTTTTTAAATATTAATAGGCTTAGTGCGGGTTGGTCAACTTCACACGCTTTTCTATTGACGTGCAGGTTTCCTTACGGTGGTTTTCTTCACCGTTTCTTAAATAGTAATAAATATTTAAATAGTACTCATTATAACTTGCTTGTTATACTGTTTAGAACATCCTGTACCCAAGAAAGAAATACACTCACTCACAAAATGCTTAACGATAAAATTAAAATATTCACACAAAAAATAAAGCTTTCTCTAAAAATGTTGTGACTTACGAAGGTCTTTAGCTGCGCGCCATTTTATCAGATCAATTAGGTATATACTGCGCTCACGCGAAATTAACTTTTAATACGTTTTTTATAAAGGTTAATATAGTTTATTAGCGTTAGGTACTTTATGTAGTGTTGAATAAATGTTTATTGAGGGTTATAAAGTGGTGCTATTAAATAATACTTTCTATATAGTCTACTATCTAGATGTTACGATAATATTAAAGCTGAAATTCTGTCAGTTTAAGAAAAATTAATAAAATGGTAACCTATAAAAATCCTTAAATAATTTTCACAAATTTTAAGACATTTTCGATGTTGAATTACGATGTCAATTAACTTCCCAAATTACCTAACGAATTCAGTAATGTGGATGTTTTTCTACCTGACAATTATTAAATTGATTACTCGTGTAGTCAAAATTACGATGAAACAAAAAATATACGCGTGGCCAAAAAGCATTTAGAAATACTCTGATACCGATTCAAATATAGTTTATCTGGCATTTACTATAGTCTATTGATTGCTATTTGTGGAATAAATATCTACTATCTAACAGTTTATTTGATTATTGTAAAATCAGTTATTTAAAAAAAAAAAAACTTTTTTTACACAAAATAGAAGTAGCAATTTACCTACTTGGCTTTATATTTAGTTACGTTAAAGTAAGTATTCTTTATCTTACGGTTAAGTAAATACTAATAGATAAAAGTCCTTCCTATCTAATCGGTAACATTTTATAGCATTCAGCTTCAGTAAATAGTTAGTTGGATTTTTGCCCAGAGTACTAATTCAAGTAGACCAGTTGCCGCTATACTGTGGCCTCGATTTACATTGTAGCACAAACAATCTTGAAAATAGCGAATTTAATTACTGAAATACTTAGGAATGTTTTTTTGCTTTAAGCTTTCAAATTGTATAGGTATTTGTAATTATGTTGAAGGTTTAGTGAAACAAAAATATTTTTGTTCAAAAAAAATAAAATTCATGACATAATTTCATAATGAGTGTACTTATGTTACATATGTATAAATAAATAAAAAAACTATATTTCTTTATTCACCGCAAAATGTATGGGTGGTAACAGATTCAATTCCCGTATTCTTTGTATTTTGGTAAAAAGTCTTCTCACAATTTTCCCTAGGCTGTGTACTAAGATCCAGTATTGTACAAATATAGCTAAGTTTGGGTTATACGATAGGTATGTGTCATCTGGCGATATTTATTTAAACAAACACATTAATTGAACGCGTAAATCGTCTCGTAAAAAACCGATACTTTGCATAACGCTACCATTAACGCATATATCAATATGTGAATTATTAACCGGTTATAATATTATTCAGTATCAGCGCGAGATATAAAAATCAGTGGGGGGGAACGGTGGAGTTTTATTGGGAACTGTCGCAGGGTTAAGCAATCGACGAAGGGTATTGTAACTTAGCAGACGTTAGCGGCACGGGTCGGCGGGACACTCGGCTAGAGAAGGGTTGGAAAGGAAATAAAAAAAAAAACATTCAAAATCTTTGACTATGCCATCATAGATCGTCAGTTTTATTTAATAGCAGTATCCTTACTTCTACTCTTGCAGTAATGTTTTTAATGACACGTAACTCAGTAGAAAGTCTGCCAAAAAATGACTATTAATTATTAATAGAATACTATATACTACTTACTACTCGTGTACGGGTGCTACTTGCGAGGACTGGTCCAACCATTTTCCTTTTAATGACTTACCATCTTCTCTCCCATACTGCGTTGAAGGCATCATACCAAAGCAATTATTTCTATAACCATCTGTGGTTTAGAATAATCCCTTCATTGTAAATGGGAGTAGACGCACCTTACTGTACTTCCTAAGCGTAAAGACTATATTTGTATTTAATATTAGACTGCCGTGAGTATAATTCTTCTCTAGTATTGTGGCAAAGGTGCTGTCTGCTCTCAAGGCATTGCTGCTCCTGAGAATGTATTACTCGAAATTATCATTTTGAAAAAAGTAACCATTGAGTTACTTACCGGCTCTTCTCAGTGGAAGCAGCATTCCGAACCGGTGGTAGAATCTGACTATTTGTAAGTGATTTTTGGCCCACACGAATAAAAAAAAAAAGATTTTGATATACATATAAGTAGTAAGAACCCAGTACTAACTATAATTTCTCCGCTAATTTTTGAAGTTATTTCTAAAATAAACTGAATTTATTATAATATGCATACCTAGTTTTCAATTAAATAGCATATAATGTCATGATGATTTTAGTCGCTACTTTTGACAGACATTCGTATATTTATGTATATTGACACAGAGTAGGTACAGCTTGATAAAAAAAACAAGCAAATTCGACTTGCAGCTGAAGTGCTGAAAACTGAAGGAGCAACATGAAATCTTCAGAAATGTTTTAATTATAATGAATTTCCAATCTAATATTTGTTACAAAAATCTCTTTTGTTTTATGAAGTTAAAACTTTCTGTGTGGATAAAATATCTACCCTACTCTTGCATATTTTAAGAAATCTATGAATTTTAGTGTTTTAAAATGTATTACTGCAGTTACTTCAGCATATTATCTTGTAAGTCTTATAACATTGTTCATAAAATCGTACATCCTTATATTTAAAAAAATAACAAAACCATTGTCGCCGATTGTACTGTTAAAAATATCGATAATTCTAATTAAATCGATTGTTGAAGCATCGATTACACCGGTTATTTCGATTCGTAACGATTCGGCGCTCGCCGCGGGATACTTGTGCTATAAGTTGGTCAAAAAGTTAAAGAAAAAAAATGATTCCCGTATGCTCAGTACCGGTAGCATTTGAGTTATTGCTAATTTCTCAGAAAACATACAGTTTACATGTGATTTATTTAGTTATTAACCTAATAAATTTAAAAGATATTTTTTTAAACTCTTTTCTCGGCCATTTTAGGGCATGTGACCTAACTAAAGCATAAAAAACAATTATCATCTATAAAAAAAAAAAAAATTGAAGTAACATTATTACATTATTCGTGAGCGGACCAAAGTAGACTCGGGGTCTATATCTTGGTGCTCTTATGACATACTTTTATCTAAGTAAATCAAGAAATAAAATTAAAATTAAAATTAAGAGTGAAATAAAAAATAATCATAAAAGAAAGCAAAAAATAAAAAAAACAACGTGTGGAAGAGGTGTGTGTGTGTGTGTGCATGTATGTGTGTGTATATGTGTGACTGTATGAGTAGGTGCATGTGTGTTTGTGTGTGTGGTGAAAAGTGTCTCTTTATAAAGTCAAAATAACAGCATTTTACTTAATGCATATAAAAGCATATACGATATCTATAACGATAACCGGGAGACCAATTTTGAAGGATCTTTCACTAGTAGATAACTGATGTTACAAGGAGTAACTTGGCTACTTTAATTGTATAAAAAATAATTACAAAAATTGTATGCCCGCCTTGAACGTAAGGGGTGCAAGTTCAAATCCCGGGCCCACACCTCTGAGATAATTTCCATGTGCGAATGTCATTTTCAACAATGATTACCAATTACTTAACGGTGCAGGAGAACATCGTGAGGAAACCTGCACGTCTATAGAAAGGCGTGTGAAGTTCATCAACCCGCACGGGGCCAGTGTGGTGGACTACGGCTCAAATCTACCTCGTCTTGAGGGGGAATGTGCCCGGTATAATGGCGATAGGCTCGCCCCCTAATAAATTGGGACCAAAATACATCTGCGAAGTATTTGCACCTCTGCTTACCCCTTCGGGGTATACAGGCGTAATGATATATTATTATTATAAAATGATTTATTATATATTATAGGGCTGCAGGCTTATATACCCATACTGAGTCTCATTATAGTTATATACACTGATATATAAAACTCCAACATAAAAATAATACATAAAATACGTAGCCAAGACCACATAACGTAAAGTAAACACCCTACCTCGTGCCTGCCTCCGCCGCGTACGATACGGAACACTGCCCGTATTGATCCAATGCTAATTTTACGTAAACCAACTATATTGATGGGAAATCGGCCCCTTAAGCCACTGGGGCGTCAAACCCACGCGTTAAAATGTACATCAATAACTAAACCTGTCTTGCAGCAATATTTCAACATTACTTTCAGGGGAAAAAAGCAGTGGTAGCCGAGTGTGCAGGTTCAAACCCCGGTTCGCACCTCTGGGTTTATGTGCGAATCTCATTTTCATCCGAGATTACTACTTGCTTTGACACGGTGAAGGAAAACATCGTGAGGAAACCTGCACGTCTATAGAAAGGCGTGTGAAGTTCACCAACCCGCACTGGCCCAGCGTGGTGGACTATAGCCCAAAAATCTCCCTCGGAATGAGGGAGAATGTGCCCGGTATAATGGCAATAGGCTCGCCCCCTAGTACATTGGGACCAAAAATACATCGGCGAAGTGTGGGCGTACTGCAATGCACCTCTGCCTACCCCTTCGGGGAATACAGGCGTGATGATGTATATGATGTATACTTTCAGGGACCTAAAAGTAGTGTTGTTTCAATAGTAACGGCAATTTTTACAAGCTTTATATTAGCTTGCAACGTATGTATGTCCGGGTGGAATCTTACGACTGAATTTTAGATCAGTTATCTTTAACCGATTGAGCTGAAATTTGGTATACACGCTTATTTTGGATGACAATGCATGCTTAGCTATGTGCCGTCATTCTAATTCCAATATGGCGGATCATCCAAGATGGCGGACTAGTTATTTTTTTCTGCACTTACACGATATGGGTATCGAATGAAAGGGCTTGCTGAGGAGAACACGAAAATTAATACAACATCACATTAAATCCAAATAATATAAAAATAAATGGTAATTTAATAAAAGCTTGTTTTGAAAAAGGTTTTTACCTTTATGTATTTTATTTATACTGAATTTGTATTTAGTTAACTGTCAAAGATTCAAAGTAATATTAAAAACATTTTTGGTCATCCGCCATCTTTATCACTGTCATTATCCATTTTTATTTATAATGTGTATTTATTGAATTTGTCCTTGCTATTAATTACTTGACATTGGCGAAATACTCGCGCTAGTCGCAGGTGATGCCATTCCTCATCTTATTCCATTAAATATCATCATTTCGTTAAAAAAAAAAAAAAAACATTTTTGCATGCTAGGTGGTAAGGGGACAATTTACGACAGTTATCTCGAATCTGTTCAAATGTGACAGTTATTATTGAAAAAGCAATAATTTAAGATATACCGGTAAAGCCCCAGTATTGGCTCAAAGAAATAGTTCCCTTCAGTAGTTGTAGCATGAACGCTGAGACTAGACTTATGTCACAGAATATGACGATTATATCCCTTTATCTCGTATGAAATACGACAAAGAGCGACCGAGCCAAAACGTGACAGAGGTCTTGCGTACTAAAACCACTGCTTTTGTTCCTCCTCGCGTCGTGCTCCTCATTACTGAGGGTCGTGATTCTCCCATGGAATTATTTTCTACTTGACTATCTTGCGCCACCTGTGACTGTCTTTGGCGACGTGGAGAGCTTCGTGGAGATTAGTGTCCAGAGATTTGCGGATCTGGTCAGACCATCTAATGGGACTTCGGCCTCTGGAACGTTTTCCGTCGATTTTTCTGGTAATCATTAGTTGCTCGAGGTTGTAACCATCTTTCCTGGCAACATGACCGAAAAACTCAACTATCCTACGGAGACAGATGGTAGATAGTCTGGTCTGCTTTTGATACGAAATAAACAAAATATAATGGAATTAGATGAAAAATGGCTCCACCTGCGGTTAGCAAGTATTTTAGTTAATGTCAATTAATTAATAACACGAGAAAATTGAATAAATACTCATTATAAATACAAAAGTAGGTGATGAACGTGATAATGGTGATAATGATGAACGTGATGGCGGATGACGTCCTACAAAAAGTTTGTTCTTCAACGAAATGAAAGTCACAGCGCGAGCTGAATATTACCGCCGAAATTAAATCTTTGTGTTTATTGGCATAGAGTTCTTTTTGGTATTGGCAAGAATTTTGACGCGTAGTTTTTGACGTCCCAGTGTGTAGCAAAGTCCCCCTATTGTGTCTACCATAACTTTTTTAATGGCGATTGTTAGGTACGTAAAAAAAAGTGGCTTTGATTTGATTTACTGTGAGTCGTCTATAGCCTAGCGGTGAAACGGAGCGCTCTGATAACCAAGAGGTTTCAGGTTCGATCCCCAACTTGGCTACTAAATTGTTGACGTGAGAACACCCTTAGAACAAACAGAGTTTAATCGGAAAAGCTGAATTAAGGACGTTCGGGACGGGACGAGAAGTCCAGAAAAATACTTTGAAAAAAAAAAAAACTTTTCTGGTCAAAATCAGATCCTATCAATATACTTACTACTAGCGGCCCGTCCTGGCTTAGCACTGGCTTATTATATAGCCTATGTTCTTCGTGATAATGTAGCTTTCTAACGGTAAAAGAATTGTTGAAATCGGTCCAGTAGTTTTTAAGTTAAACAAAAATACAAAATGACAAATCTTTCCTCTATATAATATTAGTATAGATGTAGAGAGATTGTTGCTATTGAAACAACATTATTTTAAGAGGTAGTGGTAAGTCCCCTATTCCTTATTAGACTATAAAACAATGTTATTATCGATTCAACACAACAAATATTATCCTCTAACACTTATACCAGCACTAGATTATGCGAATGCGCATCTAAATAGTGCCGATTACATCAAAATCGAATGCTAGTATCGATTCCAGAGTATCGAGAACGACGCGAGACGATGCATACTATCTAGGCTTGTTCTTATTATGGTGTCACTCGATTAGTATTACTATACATAGGAACTTTGTTTCAGTAAGTAACTTGCAGTTGTATATTAGTTGTTGAAAATTTCATTCATTTTATTTTATTTTTTGAAAAAAAAAATTGGTGAAGGAATATACCGTGGAAATTTACACGTCTATAGAAAGGAGTGTGAAGTTCACCAACCCGCACTAGGCCTGGCCCAAACTCTGGACTATGGCTCAAATCTCCCTCGTATTGAGGGAGAATGAACCCGGTATAATGACAATAGGCTAGCCCCCAATTACAGTAATACTAAAACAAAACGGCGGATTATGAGAGCACTGCAGTGCACGTCTGCCTACCCCTACTGAGATTACAAGCGTGATGATGTATAGCAAGTAATTGGACATTGGTAAAATCAGTGGAGCCAATTGGCGATTGGCGGATGACCGACAGATCCTTCTGTGATAATCATACTACATCCTTTGTTTTACTAGCCTATAGCACTGTCCCACTTCTGGACAAAGGCCTCCCTTTCTTTTTTCCTGCACTTCCTAGCAACCTCCTGCTACGTTTTTCTCACATACGTGACGAGGTCGTCTCGCTACTATGGTCTCGTTTCTATATAAATAAATAAAATTGGAGTATTGGTTTTATTCGCAAAAAAACAGTTATTTTCTTAATGCATATGGAATTTAAAAATACAAGAAATGCCGTGAATTTATTTTTAATAATTTGTCTGTCTGTCATGTTGTCTGTTTGCTCCAGGTAATATCTAAAACGACTAGACTACATTTATTTTAGACAAATAATGTGGGTTTTCGGGAAAAATTAAAACCCATTAGTTCCGGATGATATAGGTTCCCATATTTGTCATGCACGTAGTTGAGGGCACAACTAGTCGTAAACAAGTTGTAAATCAGTTGCCAACTTTAAAAAACTCAATACATCTTCACACTAAGGTAGCATTATGCATTTCACTAACGACTTGTCCTTAAAAAACTGAAAATGATAATAAAATGAAGTCAAAAGATCCAAAGCCAACTTCACTGTTCGTAACCGCACCAAGGAGTCATCAATACATACTGCAGATTGCAATAAAATCGTCTGACAGCGTTAAATAAGTGTCGGTAGGGGCATTTATAAGTAATCGATACATCGGTATGCAGGTACCGATTCTAAGAGTTATGAGTTTCGTGCATCGATGGTGTTGGGTTTTAAGTAGCCGAGAATAGATTAATTCAGATTTAGAGTTTGTCATTAGAATTAAAATAGTCTGAAAGTAACATAAAAATCCGTGCTATTGTTTTATAGTTCTGCGCGTCAAGCACCATCTTTGAAAGTGTTTGTATCGTCGTCGTCGAGACTGAATTCTTTCCCTGAAATGTTTATTTTCATGGTATGAAGCCAAGAAGCCTTGTCACACTGAGCCATGTCCAGTACAAAAAGCTCTAAGTGACGTTATTTTCTCGACAAATTTGACATTTGAAAGAGATAAAACTTCCGTCTACACGGTCATCCTAAGCCGTCTAATGCCGTCTGAAGGCCGATAAGTGACATATTGGCTAATTTTATACATAAAAACGAAACATTTTCTCTATCAATCAGTCTTGGTTCTTGGTTTCATCTTGCTCACATAGTTATCGAGATACGTAAAGACAAATCTCTATTCCTTCACAATGTCTAAAGATATCTTTCTGTATATTTTCTTGTACCTTAAAATTGAGTGTATTTACAGAAATAGCTTCTTAATAGTCGGTAAGCGAAACGTTTTATCATAGGCCGGTCTTGGTTTTATTTTTCTAGCAATTATTAAGTTAACGTTAGTAAGATAAATAGATGCAAGTCTGTGTGCCCTCATATTTTTTGCTTGGGGCTCAATTTTTTTTTTTTTAATGAGATAGGGTGGCAAACGAGCAGACGTTTGATTAACGCCACCCATGGACACCAACACGTCGCAAGTGCGTTGCCGGCCTTTAAGGAATGAGTATGCTCGTTTCTTGAAGATACCTTTGTCGTATCGGTCCGGGAACACCGCTGCAGGAAGTTCATTCCACAATTTGGTGGTGCGAGGAAGAAAATTCCTCACTCAACTTTACTCACTGAACATCCTTTTAGCCATCGGACAGCAGTGATAATGTATTAACACATCAAGGTCAGTTTACCTTGAAAGTAGCTCTTGGTCCGGAGGTAGCTGACGGATAGCCGCAGTATGGAGAGCCGGTCCAGCTTGCTGAGGATGTTCTGCTCGAAGGGGAGCAGGGAAGCCAGCGTGTCCAGTTCCGCGTTGAGACGTTCCCGATGCCGTTTGCTTGGGTTACTCTTCGTGACTCCGTCTTTTGATGGTGGTTTGATGCTGTGAAACAAAAATAAAAATTTAAACATAATTAAGGAAGTGGGTGTTAGACAAGCAGTAATACACTGGCCCTTAGTAAAAAAAATACATCATCATTATCATCACGTATTCCCTGCAAGGGTAGGCTCCTGCCTACGGATGCACTGCAATACACTCCTATATATTGCAGTGCATCCTTAATTCGCTGATGTATTATTTCGTCTGACTCTTGTCACAGCTGTGGTGTCAGTCTTGTTGGACTGGTGCCCGACGATGGTAAAAAACCCAACAGTATGTTTTTTGTAATTATTAGAAAAAGGAAAAAGAGTAGCAAAGTAAAATGCTTCTTAAACGCCTCGGAAAACGAAGGAGGTTCCAAATTTGACGTTTTTTCAAATGGTCGCTTGTATTATTTATAAAAACAATAATTCAGATCCAATGATATTTGAAGGTATAGATACCTAAATATATCAAAAAGGTCGCGAGCAATTGGTCTCATTGATGCCACGGCAGTCGAGTCTTAAACTCCTTGACATAAACCAATCTGACGTACGTAGTCGTCAAAGTCACGCACAAAATTCAACGTGTGAAACTGTCAAATGTTCAGGAAAGCTCCCTCTTTGATTTAATAACTCGTTGTTCAGATCATTTCTTAAGAGGCTATTTATAGTGACATATCATATTATGGCGGTTTGTGAACGGTAATATTGGTCCGCACTAACCTAACGAGCCCCCAGTCACGCGAACAACACTAGTTAACATAACTTATGCCGACGTACAAGGGGCGAGCTTGCTACGTTATTGTGCTTACTTTTTTTCGGGTGAAACCGTGCTTAGTTCAAGGAATTGCCGTTTGAATAAAACAGTCGCCGTGCGGTTGAGTTTTTGAATATTTTTATAAAAAAAACTATTTGTTATTTGGAGTTGTGAATTTTTTTTATTGCTTTTTTTATACCTATGCATTTTGTTATATCGAAAAAAAAAACCTGGAAAGAAAAGAGAAAGGCCTGGATCACTGGGATCTCAATACTCACTCGTCAACATTCTTGCCAACACTAAAACGAATTGTATTGCCTCATAGAAAATGCTCATTATTCAAACAAATGTCATTAAAAGTGGTCGCGTGACTTAACCAAATATTTTTTTAAGGTTTGATAGCTGAGTGGTCGTATGTACGCTTTGCAATCAAAGTGCGCAGGTTTAAACCCCGGCTCGCACCTCTGGGTTTCATGTGCGATCTCATTTTCATCTGAGATTATCACATGGTAAGAAACAGTGAAGGAAAAAATCGTGAGGAAACCTGCACTCAGGCTCACAACTCGGCTACCACTGCTATTGAAAACTATGCTTAACTAAAATTTAGTTTTCATACCAGCATGACGCCGTATTCTATTATCAACATCAATGAAATTATAACTCAAACACAATAATCAATTAAAATTATATTTTTTAAAGTTGTATTGTTTGTTTTTCCATAAAGTATTTGTTTATGAGACTCATTCGTATTAGGTTAGTTTAAATTAGTTAAAGAACAATGAAACCTGTGGAGTCGAGTTCTACTTTCAGCGAGATAAAAATTACTACTCTCTTCTAATAGCGTTTCTTGGTTCGTAAATCTGTCATTGCGTAAAAAATATGTTATGTAAAATACTAGCCATTTTGCTGTCGGTATAAATAATCACGAGACTGATTTTAATGTTTTCAGTTATTATTAAAAATTTTGCATTTTTTCTACCAACAAAAAAAAATTTGAAATATAATGTATTTTTTATCATTTTGGGAAATTGTATTATGAACTTTGGCTTGGCACGCTACTGCGTGTCTAGATCACAAAGGCATAGATACATATAAAATATATAATACATTTTTTTTCTGTATTGTGTATTAGTTAAATAATGTCGACATATGTTTGTCGAAATTATTTAATTATCGATCACATCAATATTATATTATTAAAAAAGACACGTTTTTCCATCGTTACTCAATAATTTTTATTAATACCAGTATATTAGTGTCAAAAAGTTTATGAAACAAAAAAATTAAACAAAACAAAATACATTTTACTCCATGCGTTTCTGTGTGCCTCACAAATTATACATAGAACATTAGTCATTGCCGACCGTCTTTTTGTTGATTTATTCAGAGGTTCGTATCAAACGGCGCATGTTCGGCCCTTTGATATAACTCTCATACAATTTGTATTCATACAACCCACGTAAACTGTACAAATTCATACCGTAACAATATTAAAATAAAGTTCAATTTACTTTGTAGCGTTAAAGAGCAATTGTCATATAAATCAGTAAACGATTATTTCTATAAATTGTAACTCGATTAAGTTATAATCGATTGCCGATTATGATTGGTATTTGTGGTTGTTATAAATGGCTGTATATTTTTTTTAATCTTTTATTTTTTCCAGGAATATTTCTCCAGCATTCCAAAATCCTTCCCATTTAAGTATTATTAAGATAAAAATGATATTTAGCATCATTTTTAAATACATCGCCATCGTTAACGTATCTCAAAGTTATATGGTTGTATGGGAGCCCCCTTAGATATTAATTTTATTCTGTTTTTTAGTATTTGTTGTTATAGCGGCAACAGAAATACATCATCTGTGAAAATTTCAACTGTTTAACTATCACAGTTCATGAGATACAGCCTGGTGACAGACGGGCGGACGGACAGCGAAGTCTTAGTAATAGGTTTCCCGTTTTACCCTTTGGGTACGGAACCTTAAAACACATTAGTCGAACCCGGTATCGTAACAATTATAACTATTGAAATTCAATTAATAAATTCTATAAAAATATAACATTAACAGTTATAATGTAATTAACGATTTCATTGCGAAGCAGCGTAGCATAGACAATGGATTATCGCACCGTTTCATTTAAAAAAAAGTATTAAATTGTCCATTCGTTATATTTTTACGTAAATTTCATTATTCGCTTTACGCTTCGCGATCATTTATAGATTTGATACAATCGTTTGTAAAAAAAATCAAGATGGCTGAAAATTTACAGTAAAGATTTTTACTGATTTTTTATGTGGGCTTGAATAATGACGGAAGTAGTTTTTCATAGATTTAATTAAAGTAACCTTAAAGTTACCTTCGACAGGTAATGATTACATTGGTGTTTACAGATATGACTCAAACCACGGACGGAGTAGAATTGTAAAATTATTGAACTGCAAAAAAATGTGCCCGATATAATGGCAATAGCGCTGGCCCCTATTACATCGGGACCAAAATACATCGGCGAATTGTGATCGCACTGCAGTGCACCTCTGCTTACCTTTTCGGGGAATACAGGCGTGATGATGTGATAAAAAAATCTAATCTCCAACTCTAATAACGAAATGGCTTCGAAACTATATTGGAGTTGCGCGCAGACGACTACGCTTACCGCTTTTAAAGTTGCGTGTTCGATTCCCGTCGGTAAAACATTATAGAATTATATATAATTCTTTATTTTTTATACTTAAATACTATTGTATAAAAGGTAATATTTTAATATTAGTGGGATATAGCTCAGGAGCTTTAATCTTACTAATATTAAAATGTTTAAAGTTGGTCAGAATGGATGGATGTTTGTTACTCTCGCACGCAAAAACTACTGAACGGATTTTAATAAAAGTGTACAGTATTTTTGTTCATACATCACAATAACATAAAAGCTATAGTTTATAAAGATATTGAATAATCGGAGTCTGCGCGGACGTAGTCGCGGGTAGACGGCAGTAAAAAAGTATTCTCAAAAGTGATATCAACAAGAAATGATGCATTTAAATAGCACCCATTAAATATTCGTTAGACCGACGCCAAAAGAAATTACACATAAGTATGAGAAAACGTTTCGTTCGTCCATTTTACGATTTGGAGTGGGATAAAGGTAATTTTAGGTAGGTCGGTTCACCGACCCGTAGCGGGATAAATAGTTTTAAAGTTATTTTTTTAAGCATGCAGCTAATGTAGAGAATTTACTGTATTTAACTTATAACAAGTATTGATACGATTAAAGGTTATAACGCCATTATACTTCGTCAGAGCCCACTCTTTCTCTAATGGCAGATTTTCAATCTCCAATCAGTATATAAATATCTATACAAATAAATAAAATTGGAGTGTCTGTTTGTAATATCAATATAACACTATTTTACCAAATGCGTATGAAAGTATATACGATACCTATAACGAAAACGCAATTTTAAATTTTTTTGTCTGTCTTTCTGTCTGTCTGTTGGTTTGGGGTAAACTTCTAAACGGCTGAACCGATTTCAAAGGGACTTTCACTGACAGATAGCTGACGTTCTAAGGCGTAACTTAGGCTACTTTAATTTTAGAAAAAGCATTAGAGTTCCGCGGGAAAAACATAATACCCATATTTCCGGGTAATCTTCCTAAAGTCCACGCGGGCGAAGTCGCGGGCACAGCTAGTAATAAATAAATATAGCCAAACATCACATACTCATCGAGCATAGTTCGTCGGGTGCAGTAATTCAAATTTTAATAGTTTTTTTATGTGATAATTGCTTCTTGGAATATGCACTCGTGGATATGATGACTTTTTCCTGGGAAAGTTATTGATATTTTAAGGTACTTAGTGTAAAAAAACATATTTCCTATTTTTTGCACTTAATGAGGTTTTCCTGTCACCCGTCGGTTAAGTTCTAACTAAGTTACTTGTACTACGGGTACCGCAAAATGGACTGGGGCGACTCCAGTTACACCAGAACAGGGGTGGAAGTATGTAAACACTATCGTTGTGGTTTTGCTATGACTTCATATTTTAAGGCACGAAAACAACATCTTTTATCAAGGGTAGCTAGAATATAACTAGACCAATGGCTTCAAGGAGACAATGTCTAATGTCTCCATCGGTAGTATTTTATCTACCATTGATAAAACATGTTGTTTTCGTGCCTAAAAATATGAAGTCATAGCAAAACCACAACGATAGTGTTTACAGACTTCCACCCCAGGGCGAATTCCGCAAAGGATATTTCCGAAAGTTGCGCCGTGACGGGAAACAAACCCGAAACTACCGGATTCAGTGAGCCGAGTGCCCTACGCTCAAACTAGCTAAACCAAGCCTCCGTCGTCTATCGATTCTGTGTGCGCTAAATGAAGCGTATTAACGTCCTTCTTACGGTGGTAATGTTTAAGCAAGACGTCAATACTTTTAGCGCTGTCAAACGTAATTTATTTTTAGTTTGTGTAAAAAAAGTGTTTATATTTGTCTCATAGAGAAGAAAAGACATCAACGTGATGTACCAATTTTTATTCTTGTTAAAATATTAAAATTCATTAACTCCTCACTAAATTTATTCACGCGTTTATGTCACGCGCGACAATTATTTGCCAATGATAAAATGAACTATATGAACTCATGCATAAAGTACATATTATAAACCAAATGTCATCGATTACGCGAGTGAAATTTAACCCGTAGTCGCGTGCCTTTTACCACAGAAATTCAATCGTTATGCTAATAGATACAGGGTACATTTTCAAAAAAAAATAAGCTGATTCACAGTGGGTCTCACTTCCGTTAAACCCTTCCACGTCACAGTGGGAGTGTGTTGTGACGTCACACGACCCACTACAAACAGTAGTATCGTTTTCGTTAGATGCGTGACAGCGCCGCTCGCATGTCAGCACGAAATAGTTTACAAGTCATTCACATAGTTGTCCCTACCGGATTCTTGGCGTGTTCAGACGTCACTGCGTGCCTGGAATGATAATGACCTGTATCACGCTTTCGTGGTGTTAGCAGAAAGGTACCGAATTGGAGCGGCAATAGCCTAATAGTAAGACGGGCCGCTCTCGGTACGGAAAGGGCTTCTCCGGCTAATCAGTCACTTGATCTTAAAAAAATATATAATTCATCATCACGCCTATGTGCCTCGACAGGGTTGGCAGAGGTGAACTGCAGTGCACACAAAACTTGACCGATGTACCGGGTACATTCCCCCTTAATATGAGAGAGATTTGGGCCTAGTCCACGAAGCTGGCCCAGTTGGTGTCCTCCACTTCTCTTCCCATCTTAGTACACCCTTATAGTATACAAAATGCCATTTCTGTAATTTTATTTTATTCTGTAACAACTTTGGGATCAAAATCACAGATATCCTGGAGGCGAATCAGACGGGCTGGGTTTGTAATGAAAAATGTCATTGTAGATGGTTTGTAGAATGGATTTTTCATAATATTGGTGTTCAGAGGATCAGCGTTTTATTTTTTATATTACTCGGTAATTCTAGTTTTTTTTTTGTAGAGACCGTATTTTTGTCTCTACTTTCGAAGAAACCCAAGTGCGGTCCGAAACTCGAGTGAATCAATAAAAAATGACCGCGTTACGTCACAACACTGTGTTTACAAATACGCTAGGCGGCGCTCTGTAATTATAAATATATTAGAAAGGTCGCCCGACGGGTTAAGGCTGAACTCTTTTGTTTTATGAAAGCGACGGTATTTTATACCCACCATAGATAGCTGCAATGTTATTTTTTTCGATAACATTCCTTTTTCAAACGTGTGACAGATCTTTTTCTTCTCTTTTTCCGAAATGAATCAAGTGGAATTAGATGCCAAATGGTTCCACTTGCAATTAGGAGGATGCCAAGTAGGGTTAGATGGTGTTACTACAATTTTAAAATTAACTACAATTAAAAACTAGAACTATTTAAAACAAAACAAAAAGTAATCTATCCAATCGGATTTGACGGATAGGTAAGAAATAAACTAATGTTGCATTAGGATTTCAGTGAGATTATGTGTGTGCGGTGAGATAATCAAACATACCCACAGAGTAGGTAAATAATACGTTTTATGACATAAGAAATAATTTGTGCTTGACAACAATACTCAATTCGACGCGTATATTTTATTTTTATTATTTTTATTTTTTTTTATGTATGATCACGCATATCTCCGGCGTCACTAAACCGATTTCGAATTTTTTTATGAAGTTTGCTAAGGAATTCTTTGAGGGTGGTCCCATTTTCAAAATATTATCAGAAATTAACCCCCTTGGGGGTGAAATGAGGGGTTGAAGGTCACACAATTCGAAAATTATTTTTTGATCGACTTGAAACTTTGTATATGTATTTGACATATAAAATCAAGAAATACGTGTTTTAGGAATTTTGAAAAAAAAAATGAATAGGGTGTGAAATGGGGTGATAAAGTTTGCATTCTTTTTTATGTATGATCACGCATATCTCCGGCGTCAGTAGACCGATTTCGATAATTTTTATGACCTTTGCTAGAGAATTCTTCGAGGGTGGTCCCATTTTTAAAACATTATCAGAAATCAACCTCCTTGGGGGTGAAATGGGGGGTTGAAGGTCACACAATTTAAAAAATATTTTTTGATCAACCTGAAAATTTGTATATATATTATGCATACAAAATAAAGAAACACATGTTTTAGGAAATTTGAAAAAAAAAATATGTAGGGAGTAAAATGGGGTGATAAAGTTTGCATTCTGGACTATAGTATATCTTTGGCGTTAGTGAGCCGATTTCGAAAAATCTTTTTTTGTTTAATACGGATAGTTAACAAATATCGAAACGATGGGATGGAAAGGGTGGTGAGGGGTGAATTCCTTTTTTGGGCTCTTATGAGGTGCTAATCACAAAATATATACTAAATTCGCCTTCAAAAACCTAGGTACACTAAAAAGTTACAAATAAGCTTATAATTCATTACATTTGTAGTCGGTGCCAATTCATTTGTGTATTTGCCTAGTCTGGTGTAGATTGGCACCTACACCATGATATACCTACGCCCGCATAGACTTAACTTGGAATTATACCCATTTTTAACCAACGAAGAAAACGGAAGAGGTTCACAATTCGACACGTATTGGTTAGGGTATAACCTCGAAGTTGGTCCCGTATAGATTAGGACGAAAAAATCCTACCCTAAGGGTGGGAAAATATGGAGAGATTTATTGTTCATTCCCAGATTTGAATGCTCAGTTGTGTATTACAAAAAAAATAAGTATGTAGTAAGTAGTTGATTTTAGCCACAAAAAAATATAAAATAAAAACTTTTTAACAAAAAATTAAACCGCCGAAAATATTAAAAAGCAAAAAATAATATACTTTTTTTATTTTACCTTAATAACAAAGTTCTTAAACTAATGTAAGTATACCTAAGTCATTTTGAGTCGGCGCCAAACAATCAATGAACAATAAATTTAAAGAAATAACCAAATGAAATTAACAATGCAACGTGAAATCTTCAGCCACAAACATTAACATTCCAAAAAATGTGCTCTCGGAACGACCACTCGCACAATGTGTGCACTCATGTATGTGCCCGCACGAGTTGCTGTCTCGCTGACATTAACTTCGTAAACGCTCGGCATTTTCCGACGTAGGGGAGTGTCGCGCCGCGCCGCCGTGCATCACATTTTAGCTTTACTTATTAATTAATTTGCTAGTTTGGCGCCGACTCAAAATGACTTAGGTATACTTACATTAGTTTAAGAACTTTGTTATTAAGGTAAAATAAAAAAAGTATATTATTTTTTGCTTTTTAATATTTTCGGCGGTTTAATTTTTTGTTAAAAAGTTTTTATATAACCAATACTCATTGAATAATTCTATTAGGAAAAAAATTGGTCGAAAAAACCGGTGACTTAAGAGCAGGCCATTTCTTCGCTCAACGAGTGGCTCTAGCCATTCAGCGAGGGAGTGCAGCCAACGTCTTGGGTACGCTTCCGCATGGGCCATTTTTTTTCTTATTTTATATATAAAAAAAAAAAACTTTAATGTTAAACTTATAATCATTTAGAATTAGTTTACCAAGGTCGCTGATATATTATAACAGCCATCTCAATATTATTTTGATGACAACTGTTGTTTTAGAGAGAAGTTACTCTCTAATATACAACAAACAAATAAAATAATACAACATTTTTGGGTCCAAAATAAACTTAAGCCAGGATGATGGGTCAGGGGGCTCATCATCCATTGCACGGCTTCATCGGTCTGGGAGACGGTCGGGGTTGTACCAGGCCATCTCTTCTCAGCGCCGGAGACCCAGCCAGTGTTGGGTTATCCGCTGGTGCGTAGCAGTGCATGCGAAAGCGATCCCGTGTTGCCCCGATATAAGCGGATGATGGTACACCGTCGGTTTTTGTGGGTGTACGGCCTTCTGCCGGGACTCCTACATAACCCTGTTACTTTCTCCGAGGTAGCAGGGTATCTATGAACGATTTTCCGATGTAAAAAAAAGGTCCAAAAGAAACTTCCAACACTTAATACACCAATACGCTAACCATTGCTTATCTCTGTCTTTTTTTTTTTAGTTTCGGCCTAGCCGTAGCTAGACCAAGCTATCCAGAAATCGTCAATTTTAATTAGTAATAATCAAAATAATAAATACTCTTATCTAACCCATTATTCACTGTATGCAGTCATATAAAGATTTTCTAACAATCAACGATTCATCTGAGGACAATGAAAAAACGAATACTCCATCTATTGTATAAACATCGAGTAGGCAATTAAATAATCGAATACTAAAGATTTAGGACGTAAAAACTGTAAATCAACTCATAATTACAATTCCACACAATCAATTTTAAACCTTAAATATCTCGAGTTTGTATTCAAAATTGTATAAAACACGCTTATTTATAAGACTGAATTATCTATGGCAAGAACATCTTAAGTGCTTTTAGATTTGTCATTCAATTACAATCCTAGCTGTGATGTTATAAAGTTTAATTCTCTTTGCTGATTGGTAACGTTGAAGTTGGATGGGCATGTGTGCCAAGTAGTATTAAGTATGCCAATATCGTAGTTCGCGCTTGATCGCGCTCAGCCTTCGGTGGAATTAGTGTTTTCCTACGATTTTTCTTGTACAAAGATGTATACTTTTCTATTTCTGTCAAGGTTGGTTACATGGTTTCCGTTGTACTTGGCTTTGGTTAACAGTATTACTCTAAGAGACCCATTCTCTGGACATAATATGTTTGAATGCCGAAGGAAGTTACTCTTTGCTTCTACTGATTCTTTATTAGGCTTTGTGACACTTAATAAAATTAATATGATCGCATTATGGTAACCTTCGATTGCTACTTTATTTATTTAAATAATTATTGTTGTCCTACCTTCTACCCGCGATTTCGGTTATTCAATATCGTTATAAATGATAGCCTATTTATGTTATTCTGGTGTATAAACAATAATACTATAAAGTTTCATCAAAATCCGTTCAGTAGTTTTTTGCGTGAAATAGTAACAAATATCCATCCATCCATTCATCCATCCATCCTCAGAAACATTCAGTTCTACTTAGCTTTAAATATTTCCTTTTTTAGGGTTGTTATGAGCTGATAATACTTGCATGTTTTCAACGATTATAGACACTAAATATCGTGAAAAAAAATATTTTTAACAAAAAACAAAAACCGACTTCAAAAACCTAGGTGCACTAAAAAGCTAGAAATAACGTCATAACACACATAAATTGGCGCCGACTTCAAATATAATGAATTATGAGGTTATTTCTAGCTTTTTAGTGTACCTAGGTTTTTGAAGTCGGTTTTTGTTTTTTGTTAAAAATAATTATGAGATAGCGATATTTAGCACAATAATTGACCATTCGAATGACGAACATAAAAAGTTTAAAGTAAACATACTGACTAGTATACTGTATGCATACTCCATTACATACCTATTGGTAATAAAGTAAACAGACGTCATACGTGGACAATAGGACAAAGTTGACATAACAGTAGGGCATCGCAGTTGCAAATGATTGCAGCAAATCGTAGCAATTTGCGGACAATTGCCGTCCGACCGGTTGCACTAACTGTGGATAAATATATTTATTATTACCGTACATTTGATGGCATAGGTTAGTTGAAAAGGTTATGATTAACTAAACGGTACTTAAGTTGTATCAGCATGCTTTAAAATTAAAATTTGTAAATTTTACTGGAATTAATTTTACAATTTAAAGACTAATTTTGTAGTACAAAAAATAACTTTTTAAAAACAAGCTTTTATTTAATTGCCCTTAGTTTTTGTGTTCTACTCAGCAAGCCCTTTCATTTGATACCCATACTGTGGTAGTGCAGAAAAAATAACTATTCCGCCATCTTGGATGATCCGCAATATTGGAATTAGAATGACGTCACATAGTAAGGCATGCATTGTCATCTAAAATAAGCGTGTATACCAACTTTCAGTTCAATCGGTTAAAGATAACTGATTTAAAATTCAGTTGCAAGATTCTACCCGGACATACATACGTTGTAAGCTAATATAAAGCTAATATTATGTTTCAGCAAATAATTTCTGTCATTGATAAACTATAAAACAATGATTTTGTTATCATAACACTCCGCTGTAAAACAGTACGCGTCGAGCCTTAGGCCATACAAACACAACATAAGGTACACAAATAACTCCTAATAAAAATGAATGTCCCCTTCTACCGTCAAGTGCACTTACAATTTATCTAACCCCACGAATACAATACGGCACACGCCGATCCCAGTTAGGGGTCTATTGTACCCATTCGGCCGTTACAGGTAGAGATGTCAGATACCCAAACATTGCAACATTAGCTCCTGTCAAAACATGAAACGGGGCTCCTTTGTCCGCGGCCATCGATATAAGGGTCGTGAAAGAAATTGCAGTTTAGGGTTGGGCGTATAAATCCGATTATCTCTGGTTATTTATTCGTAATAGAGTGGAAATTTAGTATGGTTCCATTACGATATTAATAAATTAGTTTTATTTAATACTCGTACGATAAATTACTGTAGATTTTATTATAGACTGATGACTAACCCGGCTCGCACCTCTGGGATTTATGTGCGAATCTCATTTTCATCCGAATTTATCTCTTGCTATGAAACGGTGAAGGAAAACATCGTGAGGAAACCTACACGTCTGAAGGAAGTTTTCTGCCAACCCGCACTGGGCCAGCGTAGTGGACTATGGCCGAATCCCTCTCGCATTGAGGGGAGGCCCGTGCCCAGCGGTGGGACGTTAAAAGGGCTGTAGTAGTAGTAGATTAGATACTATTGTATTATTATTTTTGTTTTATGGATAAGTTACCAATTTTTCGTATATATGAGTGAAGAAGACATTTCTATTGCAATATTTGTTTATTTATTCTTGTGACATTAAAGGTCTCCTAATTCTCGCATGATCGACATCATCTCTAATTCGACATAAAAATATGTCGAAACAAAACACCAAAATGGTCGAATTTTTTCGTTTGGTTTCGACATGATATGTCGATTTAGCGTGAATTGCCAGCCAGGTTGTAGAATCAGAATCAGATTTTTTATTCATGTAATCCAATGAAGGCACTTATGAATAGTCAATAAATAATAATAATAGTATCTCTACCATATCTAACGAATTTTTATTAAAATTTGATCGGTACTATTCTTCCATAAAAAAAAGTATCAATTTCCCATTGTAATCAACAATTAACAAAAAACAAAAACCGACTTCAAAAACCTAGGTGCACTAAAAAGCTAGAAATAACCTTATAATTTGAAGACATTTGGAGTAGGTGCCAATCTACGTCAGACTAGGCAAATACACACATGAATTGGCACCGACTTCAAATGTCTTCAAATTATAAGGTTATTTCTAGCTTTTTAGTGCACCTAGGTTTTTGAAGTCAGTTTTTGTTTTTTGTTAAAAAATTTTTTTTTTCATGTTTTTTAGTGTCAATAATCGTTGAAAATATGCAACTATTACCACCTCATAACAACCCTAAAGAAAACATACCGGCCGAATTGAGAACCTCCTCCTTTTTGGAAGTCGGTTAAAAAACAGTCGGCAATAGTATCTCTGTGGACGTCCGTGATTTGAACAATGTTTGATTACGCGTCATTTGGAGCTGTAAGCCCGGAGCGCACTTAATATAGTTTTAATAGGCGCTGTTAGCCCCTTGAGTACATTCGTAGTATCATACTTTTATTTAGTTTGAGATCTGTGTTTAATCTGTAATAGGTCAAGTTAGTCGAACGAATACAGGGTGTATCAGAAGTTCGAAATAATACTTTGGATACATGTACGGTAGCCCATATGTGGATGCGTAAAGAAGACAGATTATACCTAACTATCATAGTTTCTGAGTTATAGACCTTTGAATATTTGTTACAGGTATCGTGTTCTGGCCTTTGAGTAGATCCATTACCCTATTCTTGAGATATTTAGCGTTATAGAAATTGACGACGACAAAAATTAAAAAAAAACATGGTCGAATTTCGATGAAATTTTTATATCATTCAGTTTGAAATCCGATACTGATGCAAAAGTTGTTTAGTATTTGTTGTTATAGCGGCAACAGAAATACATCATCTGTGAAAATTTCAACTGTCTAACAATCACGGTTCATGAGGTACAGCTTGGTGACAGACGGATGTACAAAGAGACAGACAGACAGATAGACAGATGGCGGAGTCTTCGTAATAGAGTCCCGTTTCACCTTTTGGGTACGGAACCCTAAAAATACCATATTGAGTGTCGAACTGTCGATTTGACAGTGTAATGTTATTATTTTGCTTATTGTACTTATGTTTATCTTCCCTTGAAGCTCGTTGAAAGTGATTTTTTTATTAAAACCACTGTATATCTTAATCGCTATCTTTATTGGCAACTAGACTCTATCAAAAAGAAGCAATACAATAATAGTATAGGCAGGTCAACTTCTATAAAAACGACTCACACTGAACACAGTAATACCAAATATACAAGTAATCTATCCTTCGGCCATTAGCCAAACCAAAATCGCACGCCGATTAAGCTAACCCCCCGAACGCGGCACTTAAAGAGTATTAGTTACGCGCGTGTGGCCACAACGACCCCATTGTACCGTCACAATAGCGACACCACGGGGTACGTATGACTTACCTGCATTGACGTGTTAAACGACAGTTATTTTTAATTATAATTTTAAATATAGAACAGCGGGGTAATTCTCGTGAGTTCGACATCATCTCTATTCGAAACCAAATGTCAAATTGGACGTATTTTTTCGACATATCTCAATTTTCGTTTGATAGACATCAATTTCTATAAGAGAAATGTCGAAAGAAACGTCAAATTGGTCGTATTTATTTCTTTTGTTTCGACATATCTCGAATAGAGATTGATGTCTATAAAACGAAAATCGGGCCCCAAGGGTCTTACTACCTCTTAAAGTATTGTCGCTTCAATAGTAACTGACAATTTTTGACAGATTTTGTACTTGTCAAAAACTTAATTAATATTAAAAAAATTGCTATATTGCCTATAAGCTATTTAAGCAATCGCTTAGGGCATCCCGTCTAAGGGGCACCAGAGACAACCGACAAAAAGGGCACACGAAAGTTAAAGCAATTTCAAAATCTTAGGACAACATGTGAAATCATGTTGAGCCGACCCCACTTATCATGGGATAAGGGCAGAAGGAACAACACATACATATTCTACCTTTTTTTTTTTAACGTCGTAAAATCCTTTATGGATACCCTGCCACCTCGGGTGAAGTAACAGGGTTATGTGGGAGTCCCTGCAGAAGGCCGTATACCCACTAAAAACCGACGGTGTACCATCTTCCGCTTATATCAGGGCGCCACGGGATCGCTTTCGTATGCACCGCGAATACATATTCTACCTACGATACGTATTCACATTTTTTTTCAATTAATTCTATGTAGTTCACTTGAGGACAGGGTTGGCCACAGGGGAAGATTGCTTAGGGCATCAAGTTACCTTAATCCGGCACTGAGGTGATGGTATGGGGCAGATGACAGAATTTAAAAATATAAAAGGCTATGGTAGCAATGAGGTTGAGTTTAATTATATAAATGTCAGGTGCTAATATATTCTAGTGAATAAATATTCTTCTTTAAGTACACGTCACTCATAAAATTAATTATAAATATAAGTCAGTTTGGCATAGGTAATCTATGACATAGACCGCTCTACTACTTTACATTTTTTACTCAAGCCAAGTGGTAGCCGAGTGGTCGAACGCACGCCTTGCAATCAAAGTGTGCAGGTTCAAACCCCGGCGCGCACCTCTGGGATTTATTTGCGAATCTCATTTTCATCCGAGATTATCACTTGCTATGAAACGGTCAAGGAAAACATCATGAGGAAACCTGCACGTCTGAGGGAACTTGACTAGTTCTCGACAGATGTGTGAAGTCTGCCAACCCGCACTGGGCCAGCGTGGTGGACTATGGTCTGAATCCCCGTCGCATTGAGGGGAGGCCCGTGCCCAGCAGTGGGACGTTAAAAGGGCTGTAGTTGTAATAAAATATACAGGTTCTTTCGGAAGTCCGAAATAATACTTTGACGTTTGCATCAGTATCGGGTATACAACTGAATGGTATAAAAAATTGATCGAAATTCGACCATGATTTTCCAACTTTTTTTCGTCGTCAATTTCTATAACTCGTAATATCCCGAGTCCTATGTAAAATTTGCATATTCTGTTTTGGCAATATTGGTAGCCGCCCCTCGTAAGTGTAGTTTACACTGCTGAATAGGGTTGTGGATGTACCGAAAGGCCAGAACAGGATACCTGTATCAAAATATTCAAAGGTCTATAACTCAGAACCTATGATAGGTATAAAATGTCTTCAATAAGCATGCAAATATTATATATGTACCCAAAGTAGTATTTCGGACTTCTGATACACCCTGAATATTATTGCATAAATAGAAAATAAGAAGTTTATCCTTCTTATTGATCGAGAATGTGCCCGGTATAATGTTAATAGGCTCGCCCCCTATTACATTGGGACCAAAATACATCGGCGACGTGTGGGCGCACTGCAGTGCACCTCTGGCTACCCTTTTGGTGAATACAGGCGTGATAATGTAGTATTATTACTAACTTTGTCATGCTAATCCTCTACTAGTGGAATTAGGAATTCCATAATAAGTCAGTCGTATAATTTTAATTTCTTTACGTCATTCCTATGGCCATGTTTAGATATATATTGAAACACAATACGTAATATCATCTGTGTTTTGTATAAAATTAATAGATAGCTTCGTAACATTATTCCGTTACACAATTATAAAAGCTAGAACAAAAAACCGGCCAAGCGCGAGTCGAACTCGCGCACAAAGGGTTCCGTACCATTATCTATGAAAACGGCAAAAAAGTCACGTTTTTTGTATGAGAGCACCCTTAAATATTTATTTTATTCAGTTTTTTAGTATTTGTTGTTATAGCGGCAACAGAAATATATCATCTGTGAACATTTCAACTCTCTAACTATCACGGTTCATGTGATACAGCCTGGTGACAGACGGACGGACGGACGGACAGTGAAGTCTTAGTAATAGGGTTCCCGTTTTACCCTTTGGGTACGGAACCCTAAAAACGGCCCAATACGAGTTGGACTCACGCACCGAGGGTTAGGGTTCCGTACGAAAATTTAAAATATAAATGGCCTAATTTACTCCTTATATGATTATACTATCTATCTGCCAGTGGAAGTCCCGTCAAGATCAGGCCAGCCGTTCTGGAGCTAGCCGCAAACCAACAAACAGATAGACTATTTGAAATATTTTTGTTTTGTTATAAGTAAAGTACCTATATACTTTCATATTTATTTAGACAACAGCTGTAATTTTGACATTACATACAGAAACTTTTTTTTTTATTTGTATAGATGTGTGCAAAATGCACTTGTATTCATAAACGAGCTTTGCTATTGGGTTACAAGATGTTTGACTTTTTTATACTGTCACAGCTAATAATGATGAAAAAATTGACTGTTAACGTCACCGATCTACATTTTGACCGTGGCAGACGTCGCTTACCATTATCGTTAGCGCGGGTAAAATACAAGTCTTCACAACGAAGGGTTGGTGCGAATGAATTTGTATCAATAATTAGTTGTTGTTGTATATATGTGTTTGATAGAACAATGATATAAATATTAATATGGAGGCAGCAGCTGTTGGTTTTGACATATTGTTAATACCTATGAGGTAGCGGTTACAGGAAAGCGGAGCGATTAGCGTGGTATGGCGTAGCCTGAAATTACAACATAAAAAGGGTAGGTACTGGTCGAATTGAAAAACTACTCCTTTTTTTGAAGCAGGTTAAAAATGTATTATTTTATGTATGATATCTAAAAAAGAAATTGAAAATACATTCGCCAAGTTCTATAACGTGTCTTACTAATATTAGGTAATTTTGAAAAATGTTTAAAATATTGTCAAAGTGAAAGAAAAAATAGAATTAATAAACGTATCGAATTATCGATGGACACAGATAAAATGCACAAAAAAGGATTAAACCTTACTCCACGTTTAAAAAGAGAACAAACTTGCCAAAAATCAAAAAGTTAAATAAAACCCATTTATTTACTTTTAAAATTCCACAATAAGGTCTTAATTAATTCCTCTCAATTTCGCGCGAAGGTACTATATCAGAAAAAAAGAAGATAATAAAACAAAATGTCCGAACACTCCGAGAAGGGCCCCGTAACGCTCGATTTAAGATACAGGTTAAAAAAAGGTCGGTTTTAAACCGGCTTCGGACAGCGCCGGAGCAAAACAGTAGTTTAAACAGTGGAACTTGATATGTAGATGGATTAAGCTGATTGCACACTACACGTCCGCACGCGAAATTGCTTTTAAAATTAACAGTTTCAAAGGAGGAGGTGAGATTAGCGTGTTTATTAATCTTTATAGCAATGTAAATACAATGTGTAACTCTTAAATCATTAATAATACATTATCACGCCTGTATTCCCCGAAGGGCAGAGGCACACTTCACTTTGCCGATGTATGTTGGTCCCAATGTAACAGGGGGCGAGCCTATTGCCATTATACCGGGCCCATTCCCCCTCAATACAAGGGAGATTTAGGCCATAGTTCACCACGGTGGCCGCGGGTTTGTAAAGCGTGCGTTCGACCACTCGGCTACCACTGCTTACCCACTAGGGTACCACTGCTTAGTTATTATGTTAAATAATAAATATAATATCTACTAAAGAAAGCAAGTATTTTGATCTGGCTCACGAGGTTGTCGTGGGACATTGATGCGGCAATCATTGTACCGATAGTCGTTTCCGCCCATGGCTTATTAGCCAAGAGCCTCGACAAACACCTAAAGAGGCTCGCGTTAGGCAGCTGGATCAAGGGACAGATTCAGAAGGCAGTACTTCTGGAGACGGCGCGCATTGTGAGGAAGTTCCTCTCTCTGGAGCCCTAACCACTAGTAACTAGGACCCTGTTCCAGATGCTTAAATGTATTTTTTATATATATGTAAATGAAGCTATTAACATACACTCCATTTAATTTGAGATCTATGGAAGGATGACACATGAAGGTTATGGTAATCTGACAGACTAATCACTATTAATAGAACGTAATATTTTAACTTGGGAAATATTAAGCTTTAAATGTTGTTTCTCTTTTCAGGTAAGTTTTATAATTAGTTGTAATTAACGTACGTAATGTTTAAGATATAATGTTATGCATAGTTTAATAAAATGTTCTCTTTTCAGAGCAACGCAATTTGGTTTTTTATTTCGCAATTCAAAGAGAACGGGGCCTATATATAAGGTCATATTATATATATATTTAAATATGTAATTTATAAGAAAGATAAGAAATTAGGGAAATATAATATCTACAAATGGATATTTTCGGGTTATTATAGGTGACCTCGGTCTTCTGTCGTACTGCCTCTTAACACGTCAAATTGCGAGTTACAGAGTTAGTTATAGCTGTAAATATTTTGTAGTCGGTTTTATTTTGATATTTTTTTTTTGCGTCAATATTATTTTGATGACTACTGACATTTTGGTTATCCACAGTAACTTCTAAGGTATCCTACTGGGTTGCTAACTATCGTTTATCTCTGTGAAAAAAAAAATCGGCTATAAAAGGTACTACGAATAATATTCGAATAGTTAAGTAGCAAAATCGCAGCGGTCCGCTGTACAGTGTAAATGGTTCCTTACAGTGGTATTTGTTGCAATTCTACGAATAATTTGCTCGACTGAACATTTCGCTCTACATTTAATTTTAAAACGTCGAACAGTACTGATAGAATCATTTTTTATTGTTATTATAACGACATTTAAATTTAATATTGATTTATCAATGGTTGTTTTAAATAAAATGCCGTTATAATGTAAATTAGCTCCGGGAGCGATGATAATTCTATTATTACGCACCCAGCTCGCACCTCTGGGTTTATGCGCAAATCTCATTTTCATCCGAGATTACCACTTGCTATGAAACGGTGAGGAAAACATCGTGAGAAAACCTGCACGTCTACAGAAAGCCGTGTGAAGTTCACCAACCCGCATTGGGCCTGCGTGGTGGACTATAGCCCAAAAATCTCCCTCGTATTGAGAGAGAATGTGCCCAGTATAATGGCAATAGGCTCGTCCCCTATTACATTGGGATCGGAAAATACATCGGTGAAGTGTGGGCGCACTGCAGTGCACCTCTTCCTACCCCTTCAGACAGATACAGACGTGATGATGCATTAGTATTGATAGATCGTAACCGTGCACACACACAGGGGCGAGCGAAATAACTTGACGTTTCTTTGTAAATATACTCTGTGCTAATATAAAGATTATATATAAAGATTCAATTAATGTGGTAAAAAGCCACGCAACCACGAGACAAAATTCGCTCGCTCATTGATATTCCGTTTAAAAAAATATTTTTGTCCTACAAGTTAATATACTCGAGTTCGTTAAAACAAGAGCGTTACGCTAGAGCGTTAAAAGAAGAATATTATTTTGCTAATACTAAAATGAACTCTGTAACGAACGAATTAATATTGAATTTCTATTGTTAAAACAATGCTTCCACGCGTTATAATTCACTCGCATTATGTCTACGTTGGAAAATGAGCTTTTCCAATGAGTTAAAAACCGGCCAAGTGCGAGTCGGACTCGCACACGAAGGGTAAAACCAAGGTGTCAAAGTCGCTTTTTAAGCTACGAGTGTGTTTTCGTTTTGAGTTAAAAGCTTCTAGTTTGTATATAAACCAAAATTTTAGTCCCAATTTATAAAATTATTTATGCACTGTATCAATGGTCAATTTAGAATTTGAATAAAATAAAAACACACTTTTTAAAAATGTAGAACCCTAAAAACTAAAAACGAGCAAAAAAATCACGTTTGTTGTATGGGAGCCTCCTTAAATATTCATTGTATTCTGTTTTTTAGTATGTGTTGTTATAGCGGCAACAGAAATACATCATCTGTGAAAATATCAACTCTCTAGCTATCACGGTTCATGAGATACAGCCTGGTGACAGACGGCCGGACGGACGGACAGCGAAGTCTCAGTAATAGGGTTCCCGTTTTACCCTTTGGATGTGGAACCCTAATAAAGTTTGTTTTGGTATTGAGAAAAATCGGTCGGGCGCGTTTTGACGTGTCGGTGGATGCAGGCTTTAATTATGTGAATGTGGAGGTGTGGTCGCTAACAGGATATTTGCACTAATCCCTTTTAATCCCTTCGACACATGCCATTTATTTGTTACACGTGTCACTTTTTACACCTCGCTGTGATTTTATTCTCTTTTTTTTTCTAACTACCAACCTATGAGACGATAACCACGCCCTATTAACTATGTAATTTTTTTAACCTATATTTTTGTATATAATTTTATTATTTTCCAATTGATTTTAATAAAAGTTTTCAATTTGTAGTTCAATTTAAAAAAAAAAAGGTTCTAATTCAAAATATCAAATCAGTAAAACTCAAATGTTAGCCAAAAGAGACAGAAAACCCCCAATTTTATTGTTCAAGAACTAAAACTAAACTTAATTTGACAGCACTGAAAATATTTTCTGTCTCTCTCTCTCTCTTATACGTTGCAATCAAGGTAACGATAACTATCCAATTAACATCATCTAACTAAAATTTGCTAACTAACAACAAAATCGGAATATAAAGGTGATATAATATGTCTTCACCAAGCATCCACATAATAAGCTACCCAAAATTTTATCTCGGACTTCTGATACTACTACTACAGCCCTTTTAACGTCCCACTGCTGGGCACGAGCCTCCCCTCAATGCGAGGGGGATTCAGGCCATAGTCCACCACGCTGGCCCAGTGCGGGTTGGCAGACTTCACACATCTATAGAAAACTAGTCAAGCTCCCTCAGACGTGCAGGTGTCCTCACGATGTTTTCCTTTACCGTTTCTTAGCAAGTGGTAATCTCGGATGAAAATGAGATTCGCACATAAATCTCAGAGGTGCGAGCCGGGGTTTGAATACATCCTATATAATGTCACTGCAAATGGTTTGTAACTTCCTATAATAGACTTTCGACGTATATAACGGCTACTGGTATCACTAATTATACGGTATTAAGTGCCAGGGCATCATATATCGCTAAGCCCGTGCAGCATAAGCCCACAAATCCGAGGTAAACCAATAAAGGGGTTTTATTAAATGAAAACCTACTGGATTTGCCGGCGGCGACGCGACAGCAATGCATTTTGTGTTGGTTAAGTGCGACGTATACTATGTCGGAAAAACGCTCAGAAAACGTGTGCTTTCAAAGAATTAAGATATTGACAAAACAACTTCGTTTTATTTAATGCATTCGATGACAGATTGGTCTGATGGTTCAAACGTGGACCGGTCGTCTCACTGCACTGGGTTGCGGGTTCGATCAAAATGGCCTCTTCCGTATTTGTCCAATCTGGTCCTGTAACATGACCGCGTAGACATAAGTTTTATCTCTTTCAAGTGTCAGATTCGTCGAGAAAATGACGTCGCACCGAGCCATTTCCAGTATAAAAAGCTTTTTCTCGACAAATCTGACAGTTGAAAGAGATTAAACTTATGTCTACGCGGTCATGCTAAGGGTGCTGAATGTACTTGAAATGACCCCAGTCAATTGTATGGTAGAACAAGGTTACCTTAGTTTGGGATTGAACTATCAGTATCTGTCTGGCGATATTCATTATTTATAACTAGCTGAGTGTCCCAACTACATACGCGCGGAATTAGGAGCCCTAATTATTTAGAAAATTAAAGTTGCCTATGTTACTCCTTGTAACATCAGCTATCTGTCCAGCCGTTTAGGACATTACCCAAAATAAAGAGACCAAAAGACAGAGAGTTAAAAAGTTATAAAAAAGGTTATATTTGTAATTAACGAACATACTTTCATGTACATTTAGTATAAAGCTGTAATTTTGACATTACAAACAGACACTTCAATTCTCTTTATTTATATAGATATAGATTCGCTCGGCGCGGTTTGTTTATGATGTTACGCGTTGTCAGCGTGACTCGAGCGTTTTCACGTCTCAGCGTGCGGTGCCCCTAACCCGTTCCCCACGGAATTAAACGCGGCTTATTCGATTAGCAAACGTCACTGATTGAATTAAGGTGAACGCCCCACCATTTGATTTATTTTTTAATTTATATACAGAGTGTCATTTTCAATAATGATTCAATAATGTTTTCCTTCACCGTTCAGCGAGTGGCTGAACGTTGAAGGAAAACATCGTGCACGGCTGTAGAAATTTGTGTGGAGTTCACCTACCAACACTGAGCCTACGTGGACTCAGGGCGATCCCAGTTAATCCCTAGGGTGAATTCCGAAAAGCCAATTCTCAAATTTTCCGTTATCCACTAGCTGGACCTACACTGACTCGTTAACGCTACATAAAAAAACGATTAAGTTCGCTAGCTAACACTCTGACCGGCTGGTCAAAGACCACCCAGATCAAAGTTGAGCCGCGATAATTGGCAGCATGCAACAATGTAACCTAGAAACTAGATAACTACTGGTTTATTTAAACGCAGTTTAGGTCGGGAACCATAAAGGTTTTTTTTGTGAGCCGCCACCGCCACTTGTTACAGCAGTAATTTCATAAATCTTAGGTCATAATCCTTGATTTTTGGTATATCTTGTATCCTACTTGAAAAACTGTCACAGATGCCAATTATATTGACAGTGCATAAGAATCATAAAAAATTCAAATTAAAATATTGGACTCTACCATCCATTCGGAATGCATTTCCTATTGAGAAGCAGAAGCAAGAAACTCCAATAGGATTAAGATATTATAATATTTTTTTCTGTAATTTGCAGCCAGCTCTTGTACTATAAAAACTATCGAAACTAAAATTCATACAGAAAAAACATATATAAAGTACATTGATGGGCATACAATTAAGAACTTAAAATTACGATACAAAAATTAAGTGAAACAACAACTAAAAGGGATCTTTACCACGCAACCTTTGGATGGAGAGGAATTATAGTCGTAGTAAAGACAAGGTAGTGGCGTATAGTGGTGGTAATAGTGCAGTTGCAGTCAATAGTACTTCTTAATTCGAAGAAGAGTCCACAAATGAAACAAACACAGAGGCAAAAAGTAATTATTTTAATGAGCATCGGTTGGAGCTCGGTGGGTGCAGTTTTTGCCGGGGAATCGCCTCAACAATCTCTCGGATTGTTTAACATTTATAATTTACATAATTCATAATCATCGGACGGTGGGGTGGGGTGCTAGTTGCAGCGGGCTCTACTACACTGCCCCTTTACCACATATCTTACACCAATGTTTTTCTCTTTTTTACGAAATTAATGAAATGATGAAGATGAAGAATAGATATATCTGCGATTAGCAGGTATTTATGCCAACTTCGAGTAATTAATAGCAAGGATAAATTCCACAAATACACATTAAAAGTAAAAATGTGTGATGAACGTGATAAAGATGGTGGACGATACCAACAATGTTTTTAATATTACTTACAGTTTTGGACAGTTAACTCAGTACCAAAGCTGTCAAAAATTGACAGGTCCCTTCGGGGAATACAGGCGTGACGATGATGATGTATAGGTAACATAGTCTTACAAATGTTGTGTTTTTTTTAGACAGACTACGCAAACTCATCGTATGGGTGCCAAACAATGGACTGGGGGCGATCGCAATCCCACTCTAACAAGGGCATATTCCGAAAAGACCATTTCCTAAATTTGCCACTGGCGGGAATCGAATCTGCAACTACCTGGTGCAGTGAACAAAGCGGCCTACGCTTCAACTACTAGACCAACCCGTCGTCGAGGTATCACATAGGTATCTATCATTGTCAGTGAAGTAAAATAGAATAAAAACGCTTATCTTCTTTCACCATCTTTATCGCTGTCATCATCCATTTTTATTTGTAATGTGTATTATGAATGTAATTTGTCCCTGGTATAAATTAAGTTGCAGTGGTAGCCGAGTAGTCAAACGAACGCCTTGCAAATCAAAGTATGCAGGTTCAAACCGCGGCTCGCACCTCTGGGATTTATGTGCGAATCTCATTTTCATCCGAGATTATCACTTGCTATGAAACGGTGAAGGAAAACATCTTGAGGAAACCTGCACGTCTGAGGGAACTTCTCTAGTTCTCGATAGATGTGTAAAGTCTGCCAACCCGCACTGGGCCAGCGTGGTGGGCTATGGCCTGAATCCCTCTCGCATTGAGGGGAGCCCCTTCCTAGCAGTGGGACATTAAAAGGGCTGTAGTAGTAGTAGTATAAAATACGCTAAGTAAGTAAGTACCGCTGATCCCCGTTCCTCATCATATTCCATTAAAAAAAGTAAAAAAAGAAGTAGAACTCGTTGTTTCCCTCGCCGCTTCTAATCGCAACACACCTTAATACCTAATCATTTTAATTGCTGACACAGTTGCTCCTAGCAGATACACAGTGGACTGTATAATACTTTTGTTTTTTACAGAAAAAAAGATGTTGGTCGACCTAGAATTGAAACAATGTTAATAATGACTAATTTGATAATTATTGTCCCATTGGGAGGCTGTGAGTATCACGTTTTTACACAAGTATTTATGAATATTTTATTATTGTGGGAATTTTAATAATTTTCAATGGCGATTTCGTCGGGTGACAGGCAATCTCATTAAGTACAAAAAATAGGAAATATTTTTTTACACTGAGTACCTACCTTAAAATATCATCAACTTTCCCAGGAAAAAGTCATCATATCCATAAGTGCATTACCTTACAGTTTCATAGCAAGTGATAATGTCGGATGAAAATGAAATTCGCATATGAAACCCAGAGATGTGAGCCGGGGTTCAAACCTGCACACTTTGATTGCAAGGCGTGCGTTCGACCACTCGGCTACCACTGCTATCATACAAGAAATACAATAAACATAAAAAAAATGTAAAAAAAAAAACCTTTTTACAAAACAAAACGTGTTGTAATGTGAATGTGAAATTTATCGACATTGTAACTAGTTGTCGATTGTGCAAAATCAACAACTACAGTCACTATGTATGGACAATATAGTAATAACTGGCTAAGCCGGAACAAACACCTATTTGGGACACTGAACAAGCGCCAGGAGACAGCGTTTTAACTAAACTTCATAAATAGAAAGCAAATTTAAAGTACAAAGTAAAAAAAAAAACTTGTTTTAGTACAAAAAAAAGAAAGAACTAGAAAAATACTGAATTAAATCAGTTACATTTTATCAATGCAAGTAATCAGTAGATACTTTATCTTGCTTTTTAGGGTTCCGTACCCAAAGGGTAAAACGGGAACCCTATTACTGAGACTTCGCTGTCCATCCGTCTGTCCGTCTGTCTGTCACCAGGCTGTATCTCATGAACCGTGATAGCTAGAGAGTTGAAATTTTTACAGATGATGTATTTCTGTTGCTGCTATAACAACAAATACTAAAATACAGAATAAAATAAATATTTAAGGGGGCTCCCATACAACAAACGTGATTTTTTTGCCGTTTTTATAGATAATGGTACGGAACCCTTTGTGTGCGAGTCCGACTCGCACTTGGCCGGTTTTTTAAATGTATGTCAACATTGTTCGTTACTAAAAATATGTTTAATAATAAAAAAATTAAACAAGCTATATGAAACTAGCAATCATTGATTGTCATAGATATTAATTTTGATAGATATATAGATGGATATATAACTCTTTATGTTCCACGTACTATAGAAATACAAACTTTACGTATATGATATAAATTCAGAGTGTTACAAAGGGATGTCTCTCTACCAGGCAACCTTTGGATGGAGAGGAATGAAAGTACCAGTAAAGACGTGGTAAACTAAACAAATAAGTACGTCAACAGCGAGCTAAGAAAGTAGAAATTGCAAGAAATCATTGAGTCAAATAGTATTTCTTGACCAGGTCTTTGAAGGAGTGCACAAACGATAAATACCACAATTCATGAAAGTAATATAATTTAAATTTTATGCCCGACTCCAAAAGCTGAAACATTAAGTTCTATCGTCTCACTATACACGCTTTTAACTTTTCGCTTGATACATGAATTATCGCGACTAAAATCTCAATACGACTAATCGCATAAAGCATCGCGAATTCGCATACAAATTAGCATAATTTATAAACTAATTAGTGCTGAAAAACGCTGCCAATGTAACCGCTGTGTGGGATTCGACGGTTCACGCTCTGAACACACTGCGGCGAGCTAATTTACTTAAATGTATACTGAAAATGTACTCTATGCCGTATACCTATGTATACGGCATAGAGTACATTTTCAGTCTAAGATAATACTTAAACTTTTGCATCAGTATCGGATATAAATAGAATGGTATCAAAATTAGATCGTAATTCAAACATGTCTTTTTATATTTTTCTCGATTTTATTTTTTTAAATATCTTGAGACTTATGTGATTTTTTTTTCTGTACATTTTTGTGAACATTGTTGGTCGCCGCTTGTAAATAGGTATAGTTTGCACAGTTTGATTAGGTTAGGGATGTACCCAAAAACCATAACACGATACGTGTGACAAATATTCAAAGGTCTATAACTCGGAGACTGTGATAGCTGCGTATGATCTATCATCACTATGAGCTACCGTATATGTACCTAAAAGATTATTTCGGACTTCTAATACTTCCTGCATTAAAAAGTTTGAATACCTGTGGCAAACGCAACGCGATCCCTCAGCTAAATTCAAATGCGTGATTTCATTGAAAGATATACTTTTGTTGATTTAATACAGACCATTTAGGTATTGGCCAACATTTTGCTTGCATTAGCCGCTTGATTTTTGACGCCCTAATATGGCTTGGGTAAAGTCGTAAAAAATAACATTCCTTGACAAGAGAATTGTTTATGATTTCATTGTAATTATTGGGTGGTACTGCTTAGCTGATGAGTAGTGCTCCGTTTAAGAACACTTGTCATGATATGGATTTATTGTTATTGTAATAATACATACATAAGTAGGTAATAACAACGAATACAAATTGATGCACTGATGAAATGCAGGGGTGCACTGCAGTGTATCCATACTTCCCTGATCTATTTTAGTCCCAATTTAATCACGTTGGCCCAGTGCGAGTTGGAAGACTTCACACGTCCATCGATAACTAGATTCCTCATAAGGTTCCTTTGGATACATCCAAAGGGTTCCTCATAAAGTTTCGCTTCATCATTTTAACAAATGATAATATCGAATGAAAATGAGATTCACATGATTGAAATTTGAAAAATCTCAATTTAGATATCCAAGTTCTTTCGAAGTCGAACAGACTTAGTTCTATGTTTTCCTTCACCGTTCAGCAAGTGGTAATCATTATAGAAAATTACATTCGCACATGAAAATCTCAGAGGTGCGGATCCGGGACTTGAACTTGCACCCCTTACGTTCAAGGCGGGCGTTCTACCGACGAGGCTACCACTGCTAAAATAGGTATCCATAATTATACCGAAGTTATCGAATGCGCAGTGAACAACGAAAAATTAATACCCAAGTACGAGAGGGACAGCACCACCCCAGACGCGACCACGCCCCCTTTCTTCTGAGAGGGTAGCTGGGGGTAGATTGTTATATTGTTAGGGTGAATGTACTGTGAATGGTAATTGGCGTACACGTGTCCAAACAAGTTTTAGGGGGTACGATACTGGGGTGGATTTTGTGATAAAAAGTATAGGTACTTATAAAGATATTTTAATTTATTCGGATTTTTCTTTTATACTCATGTCAAATGAATAACGTCAAATAAGAAATTTAGTTATTTATCAATGTGTCAATTAATGTTAAGCTTACATTTATCCCTCTGGGGTTGTAGCTACGCACAAATTACGTATTTCAGTTTTATTTTTTGTATCTACTCCTTGTGTATTGTGTGAGTAGTTGTTAGTCCTTTTTTAACGTCGGAAAATCCTTTATGGATACCCTGCCACCTCGGGGAGAGTAGCAGGGTTATGTGGGAGACCCGGCAGAAGGTCGTATACCCACTAAAACGGACGGTGTACCATCTTCCGCTTATATCAGGGCGCCACGGGATCGCGTTGGCGTGCACCGCGACGATTAGTTGTTAGTCTTAATAAATGACAATTGAAAAAAATGCACGCAGGGGATTTATTCAACAGTAATTTTGACCTCCTGATTGCAACCCTCAATTCACACAGAATAAAACTTGAAAAAGTACATTACAAAATACCTTGAAGATAAATGTTACAGGTAATGTTATATCGTTCTGCACATTTCAAATTTTATTTCCAACATCGGTCAACCCTCCGCGTGCGACGTGTGGCCTTTAAGACCCCCTGGCTAATGAAAGTTTCACCAGTACAGCAGATAATTACGGGTCACGCGACGCTCTGTCCATTCATATTACGGTGATTCAGTGGGGCGCTTATTATTATTAGATAGGTGAGTCAGAATTAGGCTTCACTTCGATTTGTGGCGAATTGGGCCTTTATATTTATTGCTTCGTTGGATAATCGATATTAGAAATGAATATGATGGCTTGATCGAGCGGGCTTACTGCAGCGGGTGGTAGCAGGTTCGATTTCGGCCCGTGGTATTTTTTGGAAATAGCCTTTTCGGAATTTTCTTTAGTCTGATTGTAACTGGGATCTTCCGCAGTCTAAATAAAACCTTAACATACTATAGTACAACGAGCGATGCTTAGTTTGGGATAATATAAAGAGTATGTGCTATCTCCCAATATTAATTATTTTAATAAGTGATCATGTTACCTAAATACATCTCGAACACACACACTTACAGAAATATATATCATCGCAAGATCTGGTTGCAATCTTAGTCACACCAAGACTAGGGCAAATTTTTAAATGGACATTCCCAAAATTAACCTCTGGTGGGAATCGAACCCACAACCCCCCGGTGCAGTGACCTAAGCAGCCATGTCCAGTACAAAACGCTCGGTGTGACGTCATTTTCTCGATAAATCTGACAGTTGAAAGAGATAAAATTTATGTATATGCAGTCATGCTAAGCCTATTGGTCGACCCGATATTTTTCATGATTCATTCTACACTATACCTTGGTAACTGAATTTGAACCTGTTGAATGCTCTTTGTAAATCCATAGCTTCAAAAAATGTGACACAATCTTGAAAGCCAATAGAACCTTTAAATCATCTTAATAAAGTCAAAGTCAAATCATTTATTCTGTATAGTTCACTTACAAATTGTCAAGTTTACATTTTTTTTTCTTATATACTACTATACTACCACCGGATCGAAACGCGACCTCAACTGAGAAGATCCGGCAAGAAACTCAGTGGGCTGATCATTTTTTAAATCGCCAATAACCACACATGACATTGTTAACTGACAAATTGAACACTAGTACTAACCAACAATTATATTACCATTATAAGTACACACTGCCAATTTCACTAATAACATGATTAGGTGTGCTACAATCAAATGATGGGTAATTAAAGACAGCTGTAACTGTTTATGGGGGTCATTTTGACCCCCTTATGACAGTGGGTTAATAAAGACACGGCGACAAACGGGTTACGATGACAAGATGATGTAGAGTGTTTTTTATGGTGATCCTTTTACGTAACTAGGTTGAGTTGAATGATTTTGAGTCTTAAACGGTTTTTTTACTACTCATAATAGCAATAGGCTCGCCCCCTATCAGAATCAGATTATCCTATCAGATACAGGCACTTATGAATCGTCAATAAATAATAGAAATAGTACCTCTACCTGGGTGGGACTAAAATACTTCGGCGAAGTGTGGGGGTTGCCTACCCCTTCGGGGAATACAGGCGTAATACATATATACCTATATATTTTATTTTATATATATATCCTTTTTAAATGCAGCCTCATTATATTCTAAGTGATTCAAGAAAGTACAACTTAATTTTACCCACACTGAAGAATATTTAACAATCAAAGCCCTTAGTACATAACCCCATTAATTACATTATTTATCTTGCGGCGAACACCCTCAGTTAAACAAGTGCAATAAACCCGGTCCGGGAGTCGAACCGCGGTCCGACAAGCTGGACTCACCGACCATGACAGACCATCGTGTCTTAACACATTAGAACATATAATATAGCTTATAAATTATCTTGGGGCTTGCTTTATCTGTAGATTGAAAAAAAATCTCTTTTGAAGTAGATTCTAAGAAAACCTTTGCAAATCTCCTCTTTTGAAGTCAGTGATCAGTACATAGTGACGACTTGAAATCGCAAGCACATTACCTACCCTTCAATATTAGGGGCATTTGAGCCAGACTATGGCCCAAATCCATGCTGACCCATTTCAGGATGGTGAACTTCACACGTGCAGGTTTCCTCACGATATTTGCCTTCACCATTCAGCAAGTGGTAATCATTATTGAAAATGACTATAAAGCATCCCGTACACTGGCGCGTCAACGCTGGCGTGTAAACATTTTTGCCATATCAAAACAAACTGTATTGACTCATAGAAAAAGTTCAGTCTACAACTAAATGACACTGACAGTGCGAGTGTGGCGGCGTGGCATGTACCACAGAAATTCAAACTTTAAGCGTATTGACACAGAGTTTGTTTTGGAATTGGCAAATATACTGACAACACACGAGCGACGACGCCCCAGAGTGCGGGAGGACTTAGGAGCCTTAGGGGCTTTAGGGGCTTTAAGGGCCTTAGGGGCCTTAGGGGCCTTAGGGTCCTTAGGGGCCTTAGGGACCTTAGGGTCCTTAGGGTCCTTAGGGGCCTTATGGGCCTTAGTGTAGAAGTTCTGTTCGTGGGGAGAATGCAGCTTGAATCTTGAAACCGACACTCCCTATCTACACAACAATAGGTACTTACAGTCGTTTCAATGTTGCCGACAGCAAATGTGTTCAAAGCACGAAAGGCACGGGTCAGCTGTTCGATTCCCCGGCAATCATTAGGGTGTTTACCCCAAGACTTGGCTTTTGGGTAATCGATAGTTTGTACGAAGATGTACACAATTATGTTGAAAGTTGGCTTTACCACCGCCTTATGGTATTATTGTTTTAATACTTACTGTCAGTTTTCGACAGATTTTGTACTGGATTAACTCTCAGAAACTAAAAGTAATATCGAGGGGTGAAATACTATGTCTTAAGCGTCACTTTTGGGCGATATTGACGTATATACATATTTGGAATCAGTGATTTTTTCTGCGTCGAATGAGTATAGTCTCCTGTATGTTATAAAAATTTCGCTTAAGATCACTCGATATCGATCGATTATGAAAATTTCAACTGTCTAACTATCACGGTTCATGAGATACAGCCTGGTGACAGACGGGCGGACGGACAGCAAATTCTTAGTAATAGGGTTCCCGTTTTACCCATTGGGTACGGAACCCTAAAAAAAGAGAAACTTACTATAAAAAAACGAAAATATAAAAAAAAAACTAATAATTTAATAGATGAACGAATCTATTGTTTTTTGCTATCGTTAATTTCCCGAAACCTATAGTAAGTCATCGCTTCTTGAAATATACATCATCATCACGCCTGTATTCCCCGAAGGGGTAGGCAGAGGTGCACTGCAGTGCGCCCACACTTCGCCGATGTATTTTGGTCCCAATGTAATAGGGGGCGAGCCTATTGCCATTATACCGGGCACACAGGTTTCCTCAGGATGTTTTCCGTCACCGTTTCTTAGCAAGTGATAATCTCAGATGAAAATGAGATTCGCACATGGAACCCAGAGGTGCGAGCCGGGGATAGAACCTGCGCACTTTGATTGCAAAGCGTGCGGTCGACCACTCGGCTACCACTGCTTCTTGAAATATAATGACTTTATAAGGTTTTTTCAGATAAAGTAACGTCTAGAATATGTATCAGTAATATGAAAGTGTACCGCAATCCCGTGCTAATGGTTTATTGGCAAAAACACTCGTACAGATAACCGGCCGAGCGAAGCAGGGAAAGCGAGACGGATGCTGATAAAACGAAACGGGATAGAAATATCAATGTAATCTTGAATTTGTTCATGGAGCATGAAATGTTGAAAACTATTGATTCCTGCTCAAATAGGCGCATCGAGACCAGCGCTGCAATATTGCTAATACCAAAATGAACTGTAGTCGCTAATATAGAAAACTCAATTTTCAACAAATTTCCATTGATATGAAATTTGCAG
Source organism: Ptilodon capucinus (assembly GCA_914767695.1). NCBI lineage: Eukaryota > Metazoa > Arthropoda > Insecta > Lepidoptera > Notodontidae > Ptilodon > Ptilodon capucinus. The sequence continues at coordinate 1,734,719 of OU611828.1, forward strand.
TCTCTCGAGCACGATTTTGCCACAGAAATGTAATCTTTATGTATCATTCACAGAGTTTAGTTTTGGTATTGGGAACATTTTAACGGTGCACGTATTGACGCACCAGTGTACCCAAGACTTGAAAATATTAAAAAAAACTGGCCAAGACCAAGTCGGATTTGCGCAACGAGAATTTCATACAAACTTGTAGATATGTAAATAGTAAATTTACGGATTTCCAATTGTTCCCTTTCCTTGTGCTATAAGCTTCTTGTAAAATGTTATGATTCTAGCTACCCTGTAGATTTAGACTCCCTTGCTGGAATCAAAATATGCCGCATAAACGGCCGTATCTTTTGATTACGTTGACTTAGAAGTCAGATTTTTTAACCACACCAAGATATTGCAAATCTGAGTCTATGATAGTAATTTCAACAACCTCTACGAGTTCGTGCAAAAATTGGTCTTGACAGCTATCTGTCAAAGTCAAATCATTTATTCTGTACCTATAGGCCCATTGGAGACACTTACAAATTGTCAAGTTTAATTTTTTTTCTTTCTTATTTTTCTCTCTGTCATTCAACGAATTGATCCTATAAAGCTTCCTTTTCTTGTTTTAAGGTATGGAACCCTACAAATAGCGATTACGACGTCTCACGCGTACGGAGAACTCCTCGCCACGAAGACACGTCACCATCATCAGCCGACCTTCCCCAACAAATCACCGGAGTGTCACGCAAGCATCCCATTCGGGCCCATGATTAAAAATCAGCAGTACTCACGCTATTCATTGACACGGCCGTTATCAGAGCGGTTGTACGGCGGCGTTGCGTGCCACGTACACGTGCTGTTACGTAACATGCGAAGAAAGCACGCGATATACCGCACGCATCGGGACAAGCTCACCGAGCTTCGGAGATGCACGACATTCGGAGTAGAACTCTGCCCTCATGGCTAAAAGGCCATTAGAACGCTAGCTGCTACACCAGGTTTTAAACGCCTTGTGAGTATCTTTCTACCTATACGGGCACCGAAATAGTGTTATTTCTCACTGGGCCTAATCAACCTGGCTGCGAACAGTTTGAAAGTACATGAAAACTGGCTTAGCAGTCAGCGTGTTAAGTTACAAAACCCAATTTTGAATCACAAGCAAAAATGCAAAACTTGACGTCGGTTAAAAAATAAGAGTAAAACTGGCTGTTTGGTAAAACGATTCGTTTTACGACTAGAAGCTATTTATGTAAGTATACCCAATTTTATAATAAACTTGTAAATGTAGAGGCCTATAGATTTACCTCCAGGTATACATATAATTAAAATTGAAGGGTCTGTTTGTAATGTCTAAATAAGATTCTTACTAAATGCGAATGAAAGAAATATACGGTACTTTAAACGAAAACGAACAAATTTTCTCGCGTTAGTGTGATAAGGTACACTCAAAACATTCCAATCAATCAATCATAAACTATACAAAATCCTTTAAAACGTATAATAAACGCAAATGCTTAGTGTCTTAGACGGTCACTAATAGTAGCGCGGGTTCGACTCCGAGAGAGATTTGCATACTTCATTATCGGGTTTGTGTAGCAATTTTGGACAAAAAAATGTTTTTTTTTGTATACAGAACCATGTAATAGGCAGTTCGGTGCGGGTATTCAAGATTTCTTAAGCTTTCTAATTTTGTTGCGGATTTTAGAGTTCCGTAAAGATATGGACCTTAGTTAAGTAACTAGGTAGTACTTTCTCTTAAAGTAACATCTCAATTAAATTAAACCCCATTTTAATAAACAGTTATAATGATATTACCAAGTACTTTTCTTTTTAAATCAGCTTTGTGAAGCTCTTGTAAATCAGTTATCCAATGTGAGTCATAATGGGTTTATCAAGCCTGCAACCCATCGTTATGTGGTGTATATGAAATTATTCAATGGAGACAATGTATTGATTACTAATTATTTTTTTCTCCCAAAAATTAAAATCCTCCCACGAAATCCCAAAACATAGGAGAGCAAGATTGACACACCTTAGTTGGACGTAGTTAAACAAAAAGGCATTTTTGGGGAGATGGATCTTTTTTGTTGATCGAAAAGGCCTCCTTTAGGAACCGTTCGGTACACCTAATAATTTTTTGTCAATTTTGTGGATTGGATCCTTTTTGCTTAACTACGTTCATTTGCAATGCTTTAAATTTGTACAGGAAAATTGCAGTCCTAGTGAAGAGGGGTGAGCACGACCTTTTTAACCGACTTCAAAAAGGAGGAGTTTCTCAATTCGATCCGAATGTTTTTAATGTATCGACACGTTATTTACGCGTCCCGTGTCACTCAAACAATTTCATAAATAGAAATGACAGACAGTTTCGAAGGCGATTCGATCACGTTAAAAGATAGTGTTCGAGAGGCAGTGTAAAATATAAAATAAAAAACATAAACCTCATGTTCTCCGAATATTAACATGTTAAATTAACCAAGAATCGCATTTTTGACATCGAAACTCAACGTACAAGTAAACTGACACTAAACAGTAGCTTATTTACACTATTTTAACATCAGCATCTCCGCACAAAAACCAACTTTAAGCACACATTATTAAAATTTAAAATCCCTTACTAACCTTCCCGAAACGAAAGCACGGAGAAATGTACTCTATGTAATAATATTTAAGGTTACTTATTGAGTTACCGAGATGTAAAGGTGTAGAGTTACAAAACCAAAGACTTTTCCATTCCATTTAACAGTGAACATTGGATGTCAAATCATATTAAGCCCTTTTTATAAGATGAATGTGACGATTTCGTCTCATTTCGACACATATTAGCTGATCATACCATCACGCCTGTATACGCCAATGGACTAATCAGAGACAATCATTCTCGTTAATTCCATTTTTCAGGCTCCTTACCATCTTGAAATTGTTTTTGTTAATATTTACAGATTTTACATTATTTGTATAAAGTAGTACTACTATTGCTATCGCTCTTTTGACGTCCAACAGCTAGGCACGAGCCCCCCTCAAGCCATTGTCCACGACGCTGGCCTAGTGGGTTGGCAGACTTCACACATCTTTCGAGAACTAGCTAAGTTACCTCAGACGTGCAGGTTTCCACACGATGTTTTTATTCACCGTTTCTTAGCAAGTTATAATCTTGCATGAAAATGAGATTCGCACATAAACTCAGAGGTGCCAGCCGGGGTTTGAACCTGCCCACTCTGTTTTTTATAAAGTCTTAAAAAAAAAAAACTACTTTAAGAGTTGGTAGTTAGTAAGGCCTTACTAATCCATAATAATAGAAATCCATAATAGTTCTATCAAGAATTATTTTTCTGGTTTCATTGCCAATAATAAAAATCTGCATCTAGTGCGAATTTGGCAAAAGCATAGACTCAGCTTTCTACATCGGGTGATTTAGTGAAGCAGAAGAATGTCCAGCGTGGGGTTCTATACGGTAAGAGTCCCCGAGGCATACGGGAGTCCTTGAGGAATTCCCCACGAAAAAAGGGAGGTGATATTTTAACGAGTGGACAATCAGGGGTGAACAGAGAGGCACGTAGCCACTGTGTTTATTTATCGCTGGGCTCCTTCATCGTACGTCAAGCTATACAGCGCGGCGAACGAGCGATCGCACAAAGAAATATGTAAAGTCGCTAACAGATTTTTTTATTTATTGATGTTGTTGTTGTCATTAATTAATTGACACTGGATGAATACCCCTTAATTGCAGGTGAAGCCATTTCACATCTTATTACATTAGATTTCATAATTTCACTACTCATCATACTGTTAATATTACTCTGTCTTGCTCAAACATAGATCACTTTTAGTGATAAAGCCGCCCATTGTTACACTTAACTTAGTATTGTTTGTATTTCATTAAAGAGATGGAAAAATAAAGATTTATCCATCTATCTATGGCCGTAAAACAGTCGAGCAAATTGAAATAAAACTTGTTTACCAACCGACTACGACGACGGTCATTTCATTTTTACTGAAAGTCAATACTTACTAAGTAACAAAAATCCTAAAATGAGTTATACATACCAAACGACACAGAAAAATCTGGCTGTTTGAATGCTATAAATACCTAATTTTATGATTTTTGTCACTTAATAAGGAGTCTTTCTAGCGTCGATATAAAGAGCAGGTATTTACTGACAAAATAAAAAAAAATCGTTGGATACAGATACCGATGCTCCACAGTTCTTCCTATTCCACAGCCAGAAGATAAGAGAGCGTCGAGAGATAGCGTAGTACAATACTTATCCAATTAAATTAGCCGACTGCGACGCGAGACGTAATGAGATGGCCCTTATTTATAATCGCCAACCCCGCTTCGGTATTTTAGTTGACACTTAAACGTGTATTTAAGATTTTATTGATTTCACACTATAATTTATTTAACTCGAGGTTGATATCTCAAATATAAACCTCTATAGTAGAGCGGCTTGGTCTAGAGGCTTGAGCTTGGCCGCTCGGCTCTGTGAAGGGTTCGATATCCGCCAGCAGCAAATTTTGGAAAAAGCCTTTTCGAAATTTGCCCAGGTGTCGGTGAAACTAGGACTGCCCCTAGTCTATAGTACGGTACCCATAGTACAAGCTTTGCATGGTTTGGGATCGTAGAAAGAGTAGGAAGTTTTTAAATAAAAATATCGCTAGAAAAGACAAACTTTAAAAATATAGACATACATCAGTATTCACACTATACCTAACTTTACGCCCCAGCACACTGCGTCAGCGACGCTAGTGCGTAAACAATTTAGCCAATACCAAAAGTAACTTTTTTTCAATAGATATACGACTACTACAGCCCTTTTAACGTCCCACTGCTGGGCACGGGCCTCGCCTCAATACGAGGGGGATTCAGGCCATAGTCCACCACGCTGGCCCGGTGCGGGTTGGTAGACTTTACACAATTATCGAGAACTAGTCAAGTTCCCTCAGACGTACAGGTTTCCTCACGATGTTTTCCTTCACCGTTTCATAGCAAGTGATAATCTCGGATGAAAATGAGATTCGCATATAAATCCCAGAGGTGCGAGCCGGGATTTGAACCTGCACACTTTGATAGCAAGGCGTGCGTTTGACCACTCGGCTACCACTGCTATAAAGAGAATAATTTCTACGTGTCAAAATTCGCTCTCGCTCTTAATGTCATTTCGTTGGAGAATGAACTTTTTCTTTGTATCAATACAGTTCGTTTTGATATGGCAAAACATTTTGACGCCCGTGTAGCGATGCCCCAAGCCTTAATAAAATAATGACCATTTGATGCGTCACATATCAAGATTGTCATTTATATGGAAAACATCCTATTGTTCCAAGCCGCTATATTCCAGGAAAGTTTAAACGTTAATCAAAACTCATTATAACCCCATTTTGTGTGTCGGTATCTTTTAAGTCATTGACTTATCTAATATATCATCTTCATCATCACCCCTTTATTCCCTGAAAGCGTAGGCAGAGGTGGACTGCAGTGCGCCCACGCTTCGCCGATGTATTTTGGTCCTAATGTAATAGGGGGTGTGCAAATTGCCATTATACCGGGCACATTCTCCCTCAACACGAGGGAAATTTTGGGCCATAGCAACCAGTGGTAGCCGAGTGTTCGAACGCACGCCTTGCAAAATCAAAGTGTTTAGGTTCAAACCCCGGCTAGCACCTCTGGGTTTCATGTGCCAATCTCATTTTCATCCGAGATTATCACTTGCTATGGCACGGTGAGAGAAAACATCGTGAGGAAATGGATTAGTTCTAGATAGATGTGTGAAGTCTGCCAACTTGCAATGGACCAGCGTGGTAGACTATGGCCTGGATCCCCCTCGCACTGAAGGGAGGCCCAGCAATAGGACGTTACTTTTAACGGGTTATAACCATGCTGGGCCCAGTGGCCAGTTTAGTGATTTCAGAGCAAGCCGCTCGGCTCACTGTTCCAGTTGCTGGTTCGATTCCCACTAGCGGGAAGTTTCGGAAATGTCCTTTTCAAAATTTGCGCTGATCTGGGTGTAACTAGGATCGCCCCCAGTCCATTGTATGACACCTTCCCACATAGTACACACTGCTTAATTGAAGCAAAGGTGCTGCCTGCTATCAAGGCGTTGCTGCTCCTGAGAATGTATTACTCACAATCCTTACTATAGTAACTATTTAGTTTCTTACCGGCTCTTCTCAGTGGAAGCAGTATTCCAAACCGGTGGTAGAATCTGACTATTTGTAAATGCTTTTTGGACTATGGACACAATGAGTATGTGCTGTCTGGCGATATTTACCTATATCTCTCGCGATTTTTGTTGTACATATCGAGGGGTGAAAGGATATTTGAGTCACCGTCTATTTGAGACTTCGTCAAATTAGTATTATGTATAAAGTTAAAAATGTTGCATAAGTCGAATACCTCCCTCGATATTGTCACCTACCCTGATTTTGGCCTGCAACTCAAATAACTTCACCCGCCCATCTATGATGATGACTGACAGTTGTTGCGCAAGTATGTGAGTGTGTGTGCGGACAATGATAGTAATTACATAATGATAAGTCATTTAAACGATGCCCGCTCCGGGTGTAGTGGACTTAATATTCGTGTATGGTCAGCGAAAAAAAATATTAAACATAAAAAATAAACAAATAAATACATCATCACGCCTGTATTCCCCGAAATGGTAGGTAGAGGTACACTGTAGTGCGCCCACACTTCGCCGATGTATTTTGGTCCCAATGTAATAGGGGGCAAGCCTCATTATACCGGACACATTCCCCCTAACATAATGTAATGTAATAATTTTAATTCCATTACCGCTGTCTTGTGCTTAAATGCCGTTAAGCACATTGAGGCGTGAATGCTCGCGCGTTAAAATGTTTTTTCTAATACAAAAACGAACTCTGTGTCAATATACATAAGGATTCAATTTCTGTAGTAAAAGCCACGCTCCCACGCTTCACGTTTCAAAATTTGCTCGCGCTGTCAGTGTCAATTAGAATGAACTTTTTGTTTTCTAACATTTATAGTTATTGAGATACATAGAAAAAAAGCGATGTGTCTTCATAATATCGAGAGAGATCAATTTTCCCATTTTTGGTTGCAGCATAAAATTGGGTTTGCTCTCAGCTGTCGGAAGGCAGATAACCAATAATTACAATTTACAAAATAATAAACCGAATTTCATTAATTCACCCATTTTTTTAAAACATTCGACGTCTTTTTGGCATATTTAGGTATCTGTATTGGAATATAATTATATTATCATAGACAGCGGTTCCAAGTTTGAATAATTTTATTAAGAGACCGTTCTTTGTTCTTGTCACTTCTCGTTATGAATGCTTGTGAGAAATACCAGATTTTTTATTCTTTTTAACAAATATTGTATTCTCTATCTCTATTTCTCTGAGGGTATTATTTCCAACATTATGTACTTTTAAATATTATTGTTGTTAAAGTAAACTGTTATTTACTGATAAATAAGATTCGTACAGAAATATTATGTAAGGCTACAATAAGCTACATTGTTTTCGTAAATAAAATAATAAATAATGCGTATAACCATAAGATTAATTTGTTTATGGTATGACCTTATATAAAATAGATCTACAATACGATTAACTACTAAAATGAAATACCAAAACCTACATTTCATTTATTTTTTTATATACCGAAACACTTATCTGAAATCACAACAAATTGGTAACAGATTACATTTAATATCACGCTAAACATTCGAAATAACATAATAGAGGTAGTTTTAGTAAAAATAAAAACATTTTTCGGTTAATAATTATTAATAATTGACATAATTATTATGGAGCGAGTAATTTCGCTGCCGACCGTACGTCGAGTAGTTTTCGTGGAATAAATTCCGTAGCATTTGTTTGATGCGGCATAATAAGACTCAATTATGAAAAAAAAGTAAAAAGTGTGCTATATATCCATCCCTATGTATTTGAGCTGATATGATATTATAATAACCCTGAAAACGGCGTAAACAAAAGAAATCTATTAGAAGAAGCTACTAATAACGTGGAATTCAGAGATTATACTCAAAAATGTACTCTTTACTAATATATATAAAGATGAAATTTGTTTGGTAAAAGTTATGCGACCACGCGATTAAATCTGCACTCCTTGTCAATGGCATCGTTGAAAAATGTCCTTGTGAAGGAAAACATCGTAAAGATACCCGCACGTCTATAGAAAGGCGTGTGAGGTTCACCAATCCGCATTGAGCCAGTGTGGTGGACTATGGCCCATATCTCCTTGGCATTGAGGGGAAACGTGACCGGTATGATGGCAATAGACTTGCCCCTATTACATTGGGACTAAATCGCGGTGTAAGAACCAGATTAACGTATCTGCTAAAAACTCGAAAATAGTTTTTTTTTCATAAATGCATCTGAAACGTGGTCCTGCACGATGTGCCAAAACGACGTAACTGTCAAGTCAATATTTCACTAATTCAATATTAATGTAGTGTAAAATAGTACAAAAATTACTTTTTATTAAACTAGAAGAACGTAACTTGAATATCTAATAATAAACTAATAACAGCCCTTTTAACGTCCCACTGCTGGGCACGGGCCTCCGCTCAATGCGAGGGGGATTCGGGCCATAGTCCACCACGCTGGCCCAATGCGGGTTGGCAGACTTCACACATCTATCGAGAACTGGTCAAGTTCCCTCAGACGAGCAGGTTTCCTCACGATGATTTCCTTCACCGTTTCATTTCGTTCAACTTGAATATCTACCACTCAAAAAGTTTTAAATGTTGTTAACAGTTAGTGACAAAATAACGTATTGTAAATTTAATCTTTATTTGATTCGTAAACTATTGCTTAGTAATCAATTTTAAGCGTGCCTTAAAGGTATGCTTATACAAACATTATTCTGGCTAAATACGTAAAGGTAAACCGGTTTAGATTAGGTTAGAGCAAATATAACGTATGTCAACCAATTTTTGAAAAATATTAATATTTTGTATATTATGTCCTAACATTTACTTTTTTTTACTCGTGAATTCTCTAATAATATTTGAGAATTTCTGTATACTTTTTTCACTAGTCAAATATATATTATCCTGTATATAACACTTAAATATTCAAAGAAGTAAAATATGCACAGTTTTTTAGATCTCCTGTAAAATTGGAAAAAACTAAATACGTTCATCTGGTTCTTATACCGCGAAATACATCGGCAAAGTGTGCATGCTTCACACTTCTGCCTGCCTAGCCCTTCGGGGAATACAGGCGTGATGTTGTGTTTTTTACTTGAGTATAAAACTAAGTAATTATTAAAAGTAGCTTTAAGACGACATGCGTGATGATTAAGAATATGGGCATTAACGGAGTCCTCATTAACATAATGAAAACTCACTTAAAACATCCTTGATTACAATCTTGCAATTTTATTTTCACATTATACAAAGTCCCTTTAATAAATAGTCATTGTAAGGTTGTTATTTTTAGGGTTCCGTATCTGAAAAGGAAAAAAAGGAACCCTTATAGGATCACTTCGTTGTCTGTCTCTATCTATCAAAAATATTTTCCTCAGGAAAGCTTGGAGATATGAACTTGAAATTAATAATAAATATTCAGTTCAGGGAATCAAAACCTACCTAAGGGGTACTTCCCGTAGACCTAGAATTATGAAATTTGGATCAGCAATCTCTTATTGCACCAGTAAAAGGAAAAATCCGTAAATTAGTAGTTAAATCACAATTTGTTTTTCGCAAAAAATATCTGAGACTCGGTTTCCGTGGTACCTACAAGTTTGTACAGAACCATCGCCGCGTCGTTGCGTAGGTGCGACTCGCACTTGGCCAGTTTTTTCAATTCTTAGACCACACACAGTCTGAAACGTTTAAAAAATAATGTTTAATCCAACTGATTATAGCAGATGCTAAGGGGTCTGGTTTCTTAAATGTCAAATACGTCCTAATTGTATTTAAAAAAATGTTAACTAATTTTAGTCAATTCCACCCAAGTAGGATGTTAAATTAAAAATTATATTCGTTAGGTCATGGCATTATGGTAATTAAAATCATCATGATTATGTGTCGAGAACGTGTCTTGTTTTAATAATAAATAGTAAGATAGGTATGGAGTTTCTTGCCCATTCTTCTCCATAGGTAATGCATTCCGAATGTGTAGACTACGGCCCAATTCTCCCTCGTATTGAGAGGGAATGTGCCCGGTAAAATGGCAATAGGCTCGCCCCCATTACATTGGGACCAAAATACATCGGCGAAGTGTGGGAGACCTGTAACCTGTAGCCCGCCTCAGCCTACCCCTTCGGGGAATACAGGCGTGATGATGATAATGTATTATCATCATCATCATAGCGTATGGCAATCCCTGCTTGGATCAAATGTCTATATCCAGATTTTTCAGCCAGCTTTATGATAATCTATCTATACAAATAAATAAAATTGGAGTGTCTGTTTGTAATATCAAAATAACACTTTTTTACCAAATGCGTATGAAAGTATATACGATACCTATAAAGAAAACGCAATTTAATTTTTTTTGTCTGTCTGTCTGTTTGGGGTAAACTTCTAAACGGCTCAACCGATTTCAATGGGACTTTCACTGACAGATAGCTGACGTTCCGCTGGCGTAACTTAGGCTACTTTAATTTTAGAAAAAGCATTAGGGTTCCGCGGGAAAAACATAATACCCATATTTCCGGGTAATCTCCCTAAAGTCCACGCGGGCGAAGTCGCGGGCACAGCTAGTGTATAATAATTATGAATGAAATGATGAAATTTTAATGGAATAACATGAGGAATGGCTGAACCTGGGTCAAGTCAGTTCCGCGCGTATGAAGTCACAGGCTCAGCTATTTTAAAATAATACAGCTAAAAGATCCCTCGTTCGTTCGCTTGTACGATCTTTTCGCACGCCAAAGGTCTAACCTTTCCCATACAATTTGAAGATTGTAGCTCGTACAGATTAAAAATACACGTAGAGTTGTACCGGCAACCGGATGTAACCAGTTTAACAGTAACAATCTAAACAAGTAACAAAAACTTAAAACTATTATGTAAACCGTCGCAACGTCGTGGGAGACGCAATTATTTACCAATTTTAATCAAAAATATCCCCCTCTAAGCCTTTCACTTCCACTTAAATATTTAAATGTCAATCTTTTCTGTACACGTAAGAGCGTCGCCTTAAGTGATACGTGATACACAAACGATTTGAAACTCTATCGTTTCACTGTTAAGGTTTCGAATAAAACAACGGCTAAAGATTGATCTAAAACAATTTGGTTTCGAATGATTAATGTGTGTAACACTAGGTATTGTGTTGAAACAGTTGCTCGGATTCATTTTCAATGTGTTTTCAACTTTATGATATGTAGTTTTAAAGTGTGAAATCTATTTTTTTGAAGTCATAGAAAGTACGAGAAAGAAATTGATAAAATAACATTAGATTGCCATAATGACGATACGTTACTTAGATGTAGTGTTAACAAAAAATGCGGTGTTTGTTTCAAAGAAATGTTTGTAATATAAACATTAATCATAAAATATCTGTTCCAGGCATGGCGACAAAGAATTTTAAATTAATATAGTATGGCGCTAACCCACTGAAAGGATGGGATGCAGATCCCTGGGGTTTCTGGGGTATCTGGGGAATCTTTGAGATTTTCAGAATTTATATGGTTAGATCAATTTCAATAATGATTACCACTTGCTGAATGGCGAAGGCAACATGAGGAAACCTGCACGTCTATAGAAAGGCGTGTGAAGTTCACCAACTGGGCCAACGTGGTGGACTATGGCAGAAATCTCCCTCGTATTTGTAAACTATGCCCAATGTTCCCGGTATACAGGCACTCGCCTCCTATTACATTGGGACTCAATTATATGGTGGTTTAGGTGCACTGTAGTGTTCCTGTGCCTATCCCTTCGAGGTATACAGGCGTGATGATGTAACTTAAAAGAAGTATCGAATACAGCTCGTATTAACAGAATACTGTACATGCAGCAATGTATTAGCTGCATACAGACATCAAATACAAACAGCAAAGCATAACCCATTAATATCCGTACATGGATGGTGCACTTAACATAAGACATGACTTTTTTATGTAGCGCGAATTACTTGGAAAGTAACGTTATAAGCTTTGTTTTGTTGCTTAATTGAAACCATTTTATATATGATTGGAAATAAAAAAGGGAAGCGTAGAAAATATTGATAGGAAAATGTCTATGTAACAAAAACTCTTTTGTTTCTTTTTGTTTACGTAGAACAATAAAATTAGTTCACCTAATATTGACACAGATGGGTACTTAAATGGGTTTTAAAAAAACCAAAATATTTTTGACCGACGAAAAAAAAACGGAGCAGGTTCTCATTTTTTTATGTATGATTTATTCCATTTACGTAATATGGATTCGTTAATAATTATTATATTTAAATAATAATGTGCAATTAAGTATGAATTCATTTAATTATAATTTTAAATGTGACCATTGGTCTGAAGCATTACTTGAGCAATTTAACTGTATGTTAAGATACATAGAAGTACATGTACATCATCACGCCTGTATTCCCCAAAGGGGTAGGCTGAGGTGCACTGCATTTCCCCCACATTTTGCAGATTAATTTTTGGTCCCGATGTAACAGGAGACAAGTTTATTGTCATTATACCGGACACATTCTCCCTCAATACGAAGGAGACATTAAAATATTTAAATAGCAAGAACATTGCAACAATGTTTTAGAATCAATAGCGCAGTGTACGTCAAGCCTAACGGGTCTACGGTACCGTGACACACAGACGCATCTGCGATGAAAATTGCAGAAAATTAATTCATTTATACAACTATTTAATACAACTGTTATAAGATACGGTGAGCGAGCATCGCTGTGTGCGGTGGCCTTTATACGGGGACTAAATTGCTGGACTAATGCTTATTTTGTTGGATCTAAAATAAACAGGACTAAACCAAGTGTATCGCCCATAGGAAAAATTATAGCACTTGGACCAGCCCCCTTACCTTGCAGTAATGTTTTAATATTACATTCAGTTTATTACAGTTAACATAGTAAAAATTCTGACAGTTACTATATCATATCATATCAAGCCTGGACTGTCCCACTGCAGGGCAAAGGCCTCCCCTCCCTTTTTCCACTTGTTGCGGTCCATAGCCAACCGGGGCCACTCCGGTAAGTAAGAGTCTAGCTCATCCTGCCATCTCTTTTTGGGCCTGCCGCGTTGCCGTTTCCCGTGGTTGGGGAGCCATTGCGTGGTTGATTTTGCCCAAAGCGTATCCGGCATGCGGCAGATGTGACCTGCCCAGTTCCACTTAAGTTTAGCAGCTGAGTGGCCTACGTCAGCAATTCTTGTTTTGGAGCGCAGGATCGAGTTTCTTACACGGTCTGTAAGCTTTACTCCAAGAATGCTGCGCTCCATTGCCCTCTGGCAGACCCCGAGTGCGAACTTTTGACGGTCAGTCAATGACCATGTTTGCGCTCCGTAAGTTAGGGTGGGTAGAATGCACATGTCCATAAGTTTCCTCTTCATTGAAAGTGGGAGAGTCCCCTTCAAGTTACTATAGAAACAATACTGTAAGATGTGGTGGTAAAGCCCCTGGTCTGGGTTCAGGGCCGTTTTAAGCATATTTTAAGAAAGTCAGTCTGTGACTGGGTATGACCATCTTCACGCAACTTTTTTCCTATATCACGGTTCCATTACCACACGTGGATAGTTTTCCATTGTCTTCAGTAATAAAACTATGTAAAATTGTCCGTGAAACGATAAAATGTTAATAATAGTCCACCGTTACACGTGAACGTTTAAAATTCGCAGCGATTTCTCGCGAAAGTCGATCAATTTGAAAGTAATTATAAAGTTAAAGCTCCGGGCACATAAGAACGACAAGACGAGTGTCTCAATTTCTTTGACAAAACTAAAACGAACACTGTGTCATGGAGATAATATAACGGAGATGGCATATCGCGCCCACGCTGCGGTAAATTATTCTAGTGTATCTGACTCCGTTATTGTTGTTTTGTCATATAGTTGCCGTATACTACAAGTTTTTTTTTTTTTTTGAATGGACTACGCTGTTGGCCGTGAGTTGGCCTTTACAGCTTTAACGGAGGAGTGTTGAGTGCAGAGTGCGACTCCAACCAAAGCCTTAAGGGCGGAAGAGGAGGGCAACTAGCTCAAGGGCGCCACATGGGGCACGACCTCGGCTTGGGCAGTTGCCGTGAGGGGAAAGGTAATGACTGCGTGCTCGTAGGTGCAAAGATGCACCTACGAGCACGTATACTACAAGTACATGCGATTACAACAATGGCAATATAATTACCGCAGAGCCATACGAAGAGTAGAGTCGTTATGGGTACTCTAGTTAATATAGACTAACTAGAGTACCCATAACGACTCTACCATAGGGTCAATATGCATAAAAATTGAATCTCCGTGGTAAAAGCCACGACTACACGTCAAAAATTGCCCGCCTTATCGATGAAGTATCGTTGAAAAATGAGTCTTTTCATGAGTTAATACAGTTCATTTTGGTATTCTCAGAAAAATCGAAAATTTGGAACGTCTGTGGGTCTGCAAGAGGAGACAATTTAGTCGAAATTGTAATATATTCACTGAAAATTATAAATCGTCTACAGTAATTGTGTAGAGCATTTGAAATGAGAAATTAAATTTTAGAGCAAATGATTAAGGTCAATTTTAGATCGGGACGTGAGAATTATAATACTTTACAGTTATAAAGAACACTTGATATTAAAAACATTACCGTATTGTACAACAATTCACTAAGGTCCATTTTAGCCTGAGACTCTATTAAACTGTCTAACGCTGTCAAGACCATGTTCGAATATCTTCACACATGCAAAGTGTCGTTTATAGCATAATTGAAGGGTATAAACTATCGCCATTCATTAAGGGTACCTATCTGTCCCCGCAAGCAGTAATTAGCCATACCCAGTGTATGTTATAAGACGCTTGTCAAGTCTCTCCAATTAAACTGTTATGAATGAACGCCTAACAATGTTTGAGCCCCACACTGGAGCGGCAAAACTCACTCGTTGATTTTTTTCCCATTCTAAAATGGACTGTATTGACTCATGGAAAAGTTTATTTTTCAACGAAATGAATTTGATAGCGCTAACGAATTTGGTCACGTAAAGTCTCTGCACACTACGGGGCGTCAACCCTCGCGCGTCAGAAATTTGCCAATATCAAAACAAACTCTATGTTTACATGCATAAACATTGAATTTCTGTGGCAAAAGCAACGAAAAACTTACTACTTGTAACTACAGCTATCTGCTAATGAAAGCCCCGTCAAAATCGGTTCAGATGTTTCGGTAACCAGGTGCCAATTCATGTGTGTATTTGCCTAGTTTGACGTAGATTGGCACCTAGTCCAAATGTAATGAATTTTTAGTTTATTTGTAGCTTTTTAGTGCATCTAGGTTTTTGAAGTCGGTTTTTGTATTTTGTTATTGTTAATCCGCTAACGCCCAAGTTATATTCCCCCTCGTACTGACATCTCATTTCAAAGCATTTGACGTCCCCGCCACGCGCTGTAAGCGCACTAATCGGCCGTATGTGAGAGCGCCCATATTTTTTACAACAATTACGACAGGCGACAAGTATGAGAGTTGATATCATTCCGCCATTGTGTATGTGTTAGATGGCACCTTTAGATACCGCCATCATGTTAGATGGAAACATACGGGAGAGTATTGTGCGCGGGCAAGAAGTCTATAAATCATAGACTTACAAAATAATTGTAATTTGTAGAGTTCTTCAAGATTCAAGCCATAATTCAGACACGTCTGCCTATGGCCTGTATACCTATATAACCACACATATATACAAGTGGTGATATAATTAATGTATTATCAAATATTGTATGCATATCAAGGAATTAAAGTAAAGTTGTCGCATATTGTAAGGACTATACCCAAGTTAGTACGCTTGTTTACCAATAAACAAGCGTCCTAGAAAAGAACCAAACGTTATGTTTGGTAAAAAATCGTGTAAAACCACCCCTGAATCCCCTTACTTAGAAAATATTACATACAAACTATAGATGGCGTCGTCACAAATCATATTTCTTTTTTTTCTTTGTTAGTAAACGTCAACGTCTTTGTTTGTCAAATATTTTTAAAGTAAATTATTTTATGGACCAAATCTATTTTTGTTATAGCCCCGATGTGCATTAAAATGATATTTTTATAGCATTATTTCGGAGTTACCATACCGTCGTTTACAACGTTTCGCAAGCGGTCTCGCACCGAATATCATGCTGTATAGTTCCAACTAGAATGAGTTATTGATATTCTTATTGAATCAACGTTATGGCTTGTAGATAGCGCGGATGGGTTGGTTTTTACGCTGGAAATAACTGTTAATGATACAGTTACCCATAATACTCAGGTATATAAGTGGTAACAGTGGTAGCCTCGCGGGCAAGAACGCCCGCCTTGAACGTAAGGGGTGCAAGTTCAAATCCCAGGCCCGCACCTCTGAGATAATTTTCATGTGCGAATGTCATTTTCAACAATGATTACCACTTGCTGGACGGTGAAGGAAAACATCGTGAGGAAACCTGCACGTCTGTAAAAAGGCGTGTGAAGTTCACCAACCCGCACTGGGTCAGCGAGGTGGACTATGGCCCAAATCTCCCTCGTATTGAGGGGGAATGTGCCCGGTATAATGGCAATAGGCTCGCCCCCTATTACATTGGGACCAAAATACATCGGCGAAGTGTGGGTGCACTACAGTGCACCTCTGCCTACCGCTTCGGGGAATACAGGCGTGATGATGTATTATTAATTGTAAATAGTTGTAAACTAAATTTCAGTGGAACGTTCTTATTGATGTTAAGTGCGAAATTAAAATTGTTGTCATAACCGGCGCAGGCGCTGTCGGCTTCACCTTTGATCTAATTAAAACAATCGCTATGGTAGTCACGTGCGCGAGAAATGCGATACTAACTCTTTGTGCTGCGTTCACATCGATTTCGGCTATTAAAAAAAAATTGATACAAAAACGAACGCATCTTTTTTTTTTAAATTCCTTATTTTTAAAAAGACAAAATTACACCAATTAAACTGATCTAAATAGGGAACAGATAACGTTTTTGTTTAATCAAACCTTGTTTCAATCAAAAGCAAAACTTAATAAATACAATAATAGTTAATAATATAAAATGTTTCTTGTTGTTGTATTATTAGTTGTTGTATTAGTTAGTTGTTGTTACAACTAAATATGAGGGTACCCAGTTATTAACTATGACATCAGGACGTCTAACACCTCAGTCCCCCCGTGACCATGGTTGCTGTAAAGCAGCCGAAACGTCGGGAAAATAAAATAGTAAATAAACGCGATAAAATCCGTAAAATAGTTTTATTTCAATGTATAGTATTCGCGTAAATATAAGAAAACAATAAGTGAAGATTTGTTAATAAAGTCTCTATTAGCGATTGGAACAATGTATAGTCTTTGTATACTTTATATAAATGTAGCATGTGTTACTACTTGCCATTTCAAACGCGGCACAAAGCGCATCTGTCTCGAATTAAAACCCACCTCATTATTGTATATACTTACGTTTAAAAATCTTTAATAACCACAACAAAAAAAACACACCATATATTTTTCTTTGGAAATGCTCTACCATCCGGTATTTGCGCAAAGTTTATTCAAGGTACATTGCAGTGCACCCACGTTTTGCACAGCGTATTTTTCTTCCAATGATATAATGAAAGTAAAGTAAAGTTTTAAGACAGGCGGGTTTTTTAAAAAGTAATGCAAGATGTGTATCTATTACTAGGAGTCCCGTAACTCCTACAACTAAGCTTAATGATTGACATATGACAGTATTAGTCACGGTACTTGACATCAACCTATAATAAATTTTAAAAAAATTACACGTGCGGCTTGTAAACTTCACTTTCCTCCTTTTTAACAGACTTCAAAAAAGTTTTTATTTGTTATCGTACCGCATATAATATCTCCGACAATTGAGACCCGATTTAAAAATATATTTTTAGGGTTCCGTACCCAAAGGGTAAAACGGGAACCCAATTACTAAGACTTCGCTGTCCGTCTGTCAGTCACCAGGCTGTATCTCATGAACCGTGATAGTTAGAGAGTTGAACTATTCCCAGATAATGTATTTCTGTTACCGCTATAACGACACATACTGAAAAACAGAATAAAGTAAATATTTAAGGGGGTTCCCATACAAAAAACGTGTTTTTTTGCCGTTTTTATAGATAATGGTACGGAACCCTTCGTCCGCGAGTCCGACTCGCACTTTGCCGGTTTTTTGTTTGAAGTCGGTTTATAATCACAAAATACTTTATACTTACAACAAAATCGTTTACTAATCAACTAATCTAATTATAGCGTAAATAAGCCACAATAACTATATATCATTGCAATAAATAACATTGATCATATAATAAATCATACTTGTGTCTCGGTCTGTTGATTTTACTATCTAGTACGCCGTATATACTGGCATTTTAGTCTGGTACTTTAATTTAGTTTAGACTTTAGTACCAACGATTAAGTTTATTACGCCGTGCACACACTGAAGCGAGAAAATTAACTTATGTTTCTAAAAATGTACCTCCTCTATATTCTTTTAAACACACATAAATATTAGATTTCAGTATGTTATATCTACGCGATTCAAATCGAAATAGCTTGCGTCATCATAACATTTCTTTGAAAAATGTGCTTCTTAATGTTAATAGAGTCTATTTTGGTATTGGCAAAGAATTGGTTGCTCGTATTTTAACGCATGCGTTTTGGTCACCCAGTTTTTGTTAGGAACCCCCTCTTCTGCTCGTAGGTGCATCTTTGCACCTAGGAGCGCAGTCATTACCTCTCCCCTCACGGCAACTGCCCAAGCCGAGGTCGTGCCCCATGTGGCGCCCTTGAGCTAGTTGTCCTCCTCTTCCGCCCTTAGGGCTTTGGTTGGAGTCGCACTCTGAACTCGCCACTCCGGTGAAGCTGTAAAGGCCAACTCACGGCCAACAGCGTAGTCCATTCAAAAAAAAAACCCATTTTTAGTTGCTGGTAAACAAATTGTTTGTTAAATATTACTTTTTTGGCTGTGTAGTTATGTTTCGTGTTTAAAATAGCATTGCAAATGAGGCATCGCCAAGTCGATACCTATCATAATTAATTACCGAAACGACAGAACGCACCTTTTCTGCAAGGTATATCAGAAGTCTGATATAATATCTTAAGGAAATATACGGTAACTAATATGTAGATGCTTAGTAAATGCAGACTGTACCTAACTATCACAGTTTCTGAGTTACAGACCTTTGAGTGTTTGTTAAAAGTATCGCTTTTAATAGCGGCGCCCCAATAACCCAATTTTAACAATGCAAACTTGGTCTACGAGTGGTGACAGAACAAAACTACAATATTTAGCATAGTACTCGAGATATAACAAGATTTTAAAATGGCGGTGAAAATAAAGAAAGAAAAATTATGATCGCATTTTGGTAAAGGTTTTATACCATTCAGTTGTATTCCTGGGTCCCAAGTCCCCAAAACTATCGTTACGAAGTTGCTATAACTTCAGTTTTTAAGGTATGAAAACAACATATTTTATCAATGGTAGCTAAAACAGCTGAAGTCCCATTAGATGGTCTGACCAGATCCGCAAATCTCTGGACACTAATCTCCACGAAGCTCTCCACGTCGCCAAAGACAGGCACAGGTGGCGCAAAATAGTCAAAGAGAGAATAATTCCATGGGGAAATCACGACCCTCAGTAATGAGGAGCACGACGCAAGGAGGAGGAGCTAAAACATGACCAGTGTAGACATGAGACACTGTCACCATGAAGCCATTAGATAGTCATATTCTAGCTATCATTGATAAAATATGTTGCTTTCACCCTTAAAAATCTGAAGTCAAAGTAATTCCACAGCGATAAAGTATGCAAACGGTATTATTTCGGACTTCTGATACCCCGTGTGTATAGATTAAACGGTTTCCGAGTCGGTATTTTCTGATGGCCATAACTTACCCTTCGATGGAGCAGTAAAGTGCAAATTTATGGTGGATTATTGTTTTAATTAGTCGACTGTAATTAGCAATTGTTTCATATAAAGGCACTCGTTTAGTTAGCAAGATATCTAGAAAAATTAATTTTCCTATAACTCAATACAGTAAGCAGTGGTAGCCTCGTGGGCAAGAACGCCCGCCTTAAACGTAAGGGGTGCAAGTTCAAATCCCGGGCCCGCACTACTGAGATAATTTTCATGTGCGAATGACATTTTCAACAATGATTACCACTTGCTGAACGGTGAAGGAAAACATCGTGAGGAAATCTGCACGTCTATAGAAAGGCCTGTGAAGTTCACCAACCCGCACTGGGCCAGTATAGTGGACTATGGTCCAAATCTCCCTCGTATTGAGGGGGAATGTGCACGGTATAATGGCAGTAGGCTCGCCCCTGTTACATTGAGACTAAAATACAACGGTGAAGTGTGAGCGCACTGCAGTGCATCTCTGCCTACCCCTTTGGGGAATACATACGTGATTATGTATTTCTATTCAATACAGTACGTTTTTAGTATTGTCAAAAAAATGTACACGCCGGTACTGACGCCCAAGTATGCACAGGGCTTTATCGGCCGGTATTGAACGATGATAGCCCAAAGCGGGTTGCGCCTATAATTTGCGATCGCGGTGCATTTACGGTTCAATCACGAGATATTGATTGCATTATTATCTTATTGATCTACGCTAATGTTTATAATTATATTTGTTATAGCGTCAGAGAGTAACTGATTTGTTGCCTCTTAATCCTTTTACTATTAGATATGTTAATGATATGATAGGTAAGCAAGACCTACTCCTATGTATGGGAGTGAATGTTGGGTTTGGCAAACGAGGCATGAGAATAGGGTGAATACGGAGGAAATGCGTAACGGAGTATGCAGTGTGGTGTCACCATTGCTGACCGGTTGAGAAATAGTATGATACGACACAAATGTAAGCTGAAGGATCATGTGGTGAGTTCGATTGAAAAGAGTATGTTGAGGTGGTTTGGCCATGTAGAGAGGATGATTCAAAGTAGACTGACGAAAGAAATATACCAGGCGAACGTGAGCGGAAGAGGGCGCCCGAGAAGGACCTTTCATGACCAGATTAACTACTATTACAGCCCTTTTAACGTCCCACTGCTGGGCAAGGGCCTCCCCTCAATGCGGGGGGGATTCGGGCCATAGTCCACCATGCTGGCCCAGTGCGGGTTGGCAGACTTCAAACATCTATCGAGAACTAGTCAAGTTCCCTCAGACGTGCAGGTTTCCTCCCGATGTTTTCCTTCACCGTCTCATAGCAAGTGATAATTTTTGATGAAAATGCGATTCGCACATAAATCCCAGAGGTGCGAGCCGGGGTTTGAACCTGCACACTTTGATTGCAAGGCGTGCGTTCGACCATTAGTCTCGACCTCTCGAACTGCTAGTCGAGAACTAGATTTACCGTCTCTTCGAAAAAGGTCAGGCATGTGTCAAACGGTAGTCACTACCTACCCGGTAACAGTCATTCCAAATATCACATCACTTTTAATAAAATTTATAAGCACTCAAAAAAGTTTTTAGAAAATTAAAACAAAACTTTCTCTAATTGAAACAACATAATATTATAATTTATTAAAACGATACTTATGTTCAAATGCCATGAAAGGATGATAGTTATGCGGGTTATAATAATGACACCACAGCCATAAGGGTATGGTAACATACCTTTATTTGTACAGGTACACAAGTAATTAAATTATTATAGTCTACTAGCGGATACACGGCGTGTGCTATACGATGAATGGACCGAATGTGCCTAATACATTGTTTTAGTAGTCTAAAGCCATCTTCGCAGTATTGTCTTTCTAATAAAATCAGTTTGGGGCACATCGGTTGGATGGATTCAAAGTCTATAACGGACATAGGTAGAAACAATTTTTGTATTTTATACCTAGAGATGAAAATAAGATTTGCACATAACTCCCAGAGGTGCGAGTCGGGGTTTGAACCTGCACACTTTGATTGCAAGGCGTGCGTTCGACCACTCGGCTACTACCTTACTTCCATCCGAGATTATGACTTGCTATGAAAGGGTGAATTTATAATTTGATGTCAAAAAAAACCTAGAATCCTGTAGTAACCTGTGACCTTCATTTTGACTAGGTACGGTTCAGTCTAGTGGTCTAAGCGTAATGTCAACATACCGGTTGGTTGTGGGTTCGATTCTCATTGACGACAAATTTCGGAAATGGCCTTTCGCGAATATGACCTGGGCCCCGATTTTCGTGCGATCGAGAATCATCTCTATTCGAGATATCTCGAAACAAATGAAAAAAATTCATAGGTACGATTTGACGTTTCGTTTCGAGATATCTAAAGGGGATGAATCTCGATCGCACGAAAATCGGGGCCCTGGTCTGGGTGTAACTGAGAACGCCCTCATTTCATTGTATAGTACCCATAGTACAGACTATGCTTAGTTTGAGATCATAGGATGAGTATGCGGTGACTGGCAAATAAAAAAAACTGATTTCAGATTGAAATTAAACTATTTTACGGATTTTATCGCGTTTATTTACTATTTTATTTTCCCGACGTTTCGGCTGCTTTACAGTTGACCGCAAACAACAACTAAATATGAGGGTACCCAGTTATTAACTATGACATCAGGACGTCTAACACCTCAGTCCCCCCGTGACCATGGTTGCTGTAAAGCAGCCGAAACGTCGGGAAAATAAAATAGTAAATAAACGCGATAAAATCCGTAAAATAGTTTAATTTCAATGTATAGTATTCGCGTAAATATAAGAAAACAATATGATTTCAGATTAATCATTAGTCTCCCTTCACTAAGCATCTATACCGTATATGTACCTGAAATATTATTAACGGCCTGATACAGCCTGTATATTCGTATTTCATGAATTAAACATGGAATTTCCAAAGCGAATTCGTTTTATCAGTTTTTACTTTACGACTGATAAGAAAGCATGTAATGATAATCCAGTCCGATTAAGGAATGTATAAAAAACTAGTTACTGTGTAAGAGTGGTTTCTAAGTTGCTTATTCTATTTTTATAGCATTATTCTTTTAACATTACACTCATTTTAGAACATATTTTTTGCATAAAAACGGGGAATAAAAACAAAAGATTATAAAACAATACTTGTAAAGGTTTACCCATTAAGATTATTGTTTATTTAAAAACAATGAATCTGGTATCAAAAAGGTAACCAACTGTAGTAGTTAAAGATTTTTTTAAATCTGTTTTTTACCTTTAATAATTCTGATCAAGTGCAAGTAGGTCTCGGGTAACAAGGGTTCTGTACATAATTACAAAATTGATTCCCTATAATTAGTTTTAAATCACTTGCTGAACGGTGAAGGTAAACATCGTGAGGAAACCTGCACGTCTATAGCTTTCTATAGCGTGTGAAGTTCACCAACCCGCACTGGGCCAGCGTGGTGAACTATGGCCCAAATCTCCCTCGTATTGAGGGGGAATGTGCCCCGTATAATGGCAATAGGCTCGCCCCCTATTACATTGAGACCAAAATACATCGGCGAAGTGTGGGCGCACTACAGTGCACCTCTGCCTACCCCTTCGGGGAATACAGGCGTGATGATGTATTTAGTTTTAAAAATGTTTAATAGTAAAGTAGCCATTTACACCACATCGTCGTAAGTACTTTTCCAGATTAAAATGGCCAAATTACCAGTAGTCAGAATTAACCCACAATTTCCCGCTACCCAAAATTTTTTGTCATTGACTTTTTAATGCAGTTATGTTGGGAGACCGTCAGAGTTATGTTAGGTTTAATTTGGTCGTAACACAACCTAATTATGTCAAAATATTTTCGCGAAATTCAATAAGGCGACTTGAAATCGCACTGTCGCTTATTTAACATGCTTTAGGGTTCAAATGGCAAAGTTATTATTTAGTATGTCTGACAGGCGGCCATCTGCGCGGGGCAGGTGGTTCCGTATCGTACGCGCCGCTGCCTGCGCCCGCGCACCTCGGCATAATTCCTTTTACAATTTCGACCGTTTTATTTGAATTTACGATTGTGTGGCGTTTTCGCGAGGTGAATTTATTATTTTTAATGTTCCAAGAATGGTTAAGAATGAATGGTATTGCCTGTTATGTGTGGCACTGAGTGAAAGCTATCCATGGTATAAATTACAAGCTGGATGTATTTATAAAGGGTATTATAAGTGACAACAGTTTTATTTTATGATATCAGAAACTACTAATTCTAAGAATAGAGTGGGTGTGACTAGTTCTCGATAGATGTGTGAAGTCTGCCAACCCGCACTGGGCCAGCGTGGTGGACTATGGCCTGAATCCCCCTCGCATTGAGGGGAGGCCCGTGCCCAGCAGTGGGACGTTAAAAAGAGCTGTAGTAGTAGTAGTGGGTAATGCGTATTTTTTTAGCTCTGCAACCTCTAGAGCGGGCGAATTAACTATACTTTTTATTGAAAATGTATTCTGTATCTATATACATAAAGATTAAATTTCTGTGGAAAAGTGACAACGCGTCAAATTCGATGGAATTTTATTCAAAAATAAACTTATTCCATGATTTAATATTGAACGTTTTGGTATTAGCAAAATATTTTTAACGCGCGCCAATACCATTTTTATCTAAAATCAAATACCAACCTAAGATACCTATAAATATTTTACCATAAAGATTTATAGACAGACATTTTTTAACAATAACTAACTACATATGTCTGGTATCTACTTTGAATTCTTTCTTTCTGGATTAACTGTCGTTCTGTGTTTGAATGCAACAGGAAAAATAAAACTGCCAAAGACTCTAGATACATGTACAGTAAAAAGCTAAGATAGTACATTTTTATACCGTTACCCTTCTTCGGCAATGCAAACCTATTTGCGTTGCACTATTAACTACTATACATTCTTGCAGGATACTGGAGTACGGATGCCATTTGGCTGTACAAGTCAATAAAAAAAAAAAACTATGTATCCACGGAACAAACTTTCAAATTTCAAATTTTTCGAACAAAACGCTATCTACAAATCCGTTAGTTGATTATCAATCATCGCGTCACGGCCACAAGTCGCGGCAACAATCGATTTAACTGTATCGATACTACGGCCATTACTCACCTCATAAATTAATAATCGAATCAACGTAATAGGCCGGGACTAATTTTTGAACGCACCATTGGTAACGCTTTTCGATTTATCGATAAAGCAATCGAGCTGGATGTGGCATCTGATGATACTTGTGAGTTCCGAAGCCGACTTAACAGTACAGAGTATGATACGTGAGGCCATTGAAATTAAAAAACAACCTAATTTCAATAGGGAAGATGGCTGGGTGCTGCCACCAACTTGGGATCCAGTAATTAATATGATTAAATCCAAAACCAAGTGTACCATTGCAAGACCTCAAGACACTGTGAGCACTTTCTGCGTGGATCGGACCGCAAACAACAACTAAATATGAGGGTACCCAGTTATTAACTATGACATCAGGACGTCTAACACCTCAGTCCCCCCGTGATCATGGTTGCTGTAAAGCAGCCGAAACGTCGGGAAAATAAAATAGTAAATAAACGCGATAAAATACGTAAAATAGTTTTATTTCAAAGTAGAGAGTAATTAGCCCTCAAGATGTTTCGAAATGTTTCGATTTTTATTTATAATTAGATATTATCATTATTTATCTAAATATACTTAACGTAAATGTAGCATTGCTACATTACTTTACGGGCATTTGGCTGTATTCTAAAGCCTTATATATAAAAAAAAAAAAGTTGCGACCGAACTTCAAATTTTTGCAATAAAAAAAAGTTACTTAAATAAAAAGCACGGTGCAAGACTTTTTTGTTTGTAGCAAAAATTACATTGTAAAAAAATCTGTAAATCTACACATGCAAACCTTAGACTACCTTAAACTTTTTTGTGGCGGACAATAAAAACGTTACTTCTTGTTTTCTTTAACTCTTTGTACATCCAACCCGTCAAATTTCAATATGACACGATAAAATTCAAATTCGAACCATACCTCACAGCTAATAAAACACAATTTTCTATAAAAACTCATCAAATGTAAGCGAAACGCGTTGAGAATTACGATGTTTCCGAAATTAATTGTTGTGAATCGATTTGATACGATTATCGATATTTTTTTTAATGTTACATTTCGTATATCCGGCACTTTGGATTCGTAGGTGTTGAAAATGTCGGCTATTATTTAAATTTAAAAAAATCGTAATCGTATTTCCATGGGTTTATTAATTATATGCGAGCGTCATATTTTTCATTAAATATTTTTTTATTAATTAAATTTATTTTTTTATAGGCGTGCAGCAATCGTATTATTGCCAGTTAGTGATAGACACATCTGACATCTCACTTTTCAGCACCTACGGTGAAGATATTTGTGTTTAGTTTTTTTTTACATAAATTACGAAAAAAAGTCAACTGTATGCATTAATTTACACTCACTGAAAAAGATTCCAAGATTTTTAGCAGCCTACGACAGTAATGTGCCAAGTACAAAACAACGAAAAAAAATATTAAAAAACGAGCGTTCCATTTTCAAATCAAGACTGACCTTTTCCCATTCCTTCGTCTCCTCTTTGTCGCGTATACTGTTCCCAACTGGCTGGAGTGCGGTTGCGGCGGTGGTCTGAGCAGGCCGGGGTCCACGCATCCCTCTAGCGCGTAGCCAGCCTGCCCACCCCAGGCGCCGCACAGCTGCAGCTTCGACTCAGTGGCTATCTTGACGGCTTGACGCTCCCACGCGAGACAGAAGCGTTACCTCAGCAGACACACCGCATGGATCAGTAGACAATCATTTGAATCCTCCTTTGACAGTCTCTCTATCTTGACAAATTGCTTTCACGTGAGACTGAAGCGTACCGTCAATATTTGACAATTGATCAGTTGATGATCATTTGAAGTCTCTTTTGATAGCCGTTTGACAGATCGCTTCTACGTAAGACAAACTCGTAATGTAAAGAGTCAGTAGATGATCATTTGAAGCCTCTTTGATTACAGTGACTATTTTATCAGTTTGTCACCTCAATCACGGGCGTGACGTCACCACGTAGAGCGCATGGATTAGGTGATGATCATTTAAAGCCTTTTGATCACGATCTGAGAGTTGGTCGTAACGGCTCAACAAGTTTATAATTATTTATGAATAATTTATGATTATAGAGTTTACTGCCTTTGGTATGATGCCGCCACTGATGCACAAATCTTTGTCAATTTAATATATGTTTTCATAGACAAGTTTTTATTTGTTTTTACACTCCATACAGTACTGGAATTCACTGGTTAATGTTCTTATGTCACTTAGTTCATTTTTTCTTGAAACATTTAGCATAACACCTCTTTATACACACAAATACTCCGGTTTTAAATCTCCTGCAAAATTAAAAAAAATCCTTTACTTTTAATTTCAAATGAACAATTAATTTTGCAGCAATGAATCGTTCTTAATTCAAATTGCCTATTCTAAACTGTTTCAGTTGAGCTATTATTGGAAACTCATGAACAATGACCTCGAATTGGATATTCCTTACAGAAATTAGTAGTCGGATAGCAATTATACCATCCGGTCTCAGAGGCCATTCGATTTTTAGCGTTCCTTTGTTATGCTTAATTCAATTTATTTTAGTTTTCTCCATATGACCTTGTATCATTACCTTTAAATAGACTTCACTTCATTTCATTAGACTTAAGATCACATTTAATTACACTTATAGAATTATTTTTTATTACTTCACTATATCGTGTATTATGATATTTAAATAATTTATTTATAATAAGCTAGATATAATCTTTGTTTCATATTGCACAAAAACAATACCCAAAAGTCTATTGGGAATATTAAAGTAGCGAATTCACGATTAATCCAAAATGATTAATAAACAAATTTATTTTATTAATATTGGAAGATTTTTTGAGCCTCACAAAGGAGTTCTTATTGGAAGATTTGGACCAAAACATCAACTCAACGTAATCACTTCACTGTATTGTTGCTGTTTCATGTTATTTCATGCCTTGTCTCACCACCAGAGGTCACTGTTTTCAGCCGATCGATTTCACAACACAACCACACAAAATATTAGTTTCAACAATTTCCGTAGTAAAAATCCTTTTTGCATTATTTTGTTAACCTATAACAGTTTTTACTGGTTTCTGCTCTCAATAGTTGTCACATTAGATATTTGTACATAGGCACGAGGTTCGCGATAGGTTATGACGGGTTTTTATTTTACTTTTTGTCTCAGAGCACGTGTGCGGTTTCGTGGGCTCTGTCGGGTGGGTACGCGTGGCGCAACCGGCAAGCGCCCGATGTGGTTTGGTCTCTCATACTCTAGGACCCCTAACGGAGGTAGGAGGGGCCAATACAGACCACGCCCCCCACTTTCGGCCAACCAATCGCACAATCCCGGCATCATCAAAGCGCACACTGGGACGTACTGAGCGTCACACATTTTTATTTTTCGTAACAATTGTGCCAAAGTTTTTCTTTTGTGCATTTTTTCTTGTTTAAATTTGTATAGGTTTTGTTTGCAATGTCAGTTGCAATGTCGACGTTCGGCGGAAAGGATAGTTGGCATTTTGAAAGTGCATTAATTTTTAAAGTTTTCAAGGAATATGATGTTCAGTTCGCTGTGTATTTTTTTTATCGTTAACGGAAATAGGTAGATGTTTATTATTGACAAGTACTTTCAAATCTGCATATTGGTTTAAAACTGCCTGTTGTTACAAGTAGATACCTAACATTTTGAGAACTAATTTATAGCCATAGTCATAGTCTTATAGAATTGATACTGGTATTAATTAATGTTAATAAAGTTAAATGAAATTAATGTTAATACAGTTACATAATAAAAAACTAAAATAATTATAAAATTATCATACCTGATTACTAAAAGCTAGGTTTTGTAATGATTTAAAAAGAGGCTTAGGTTAGGCAGCTGGGCCATGATTTAGAAGGTATTACTTCTGGGGACGGCATGCATAGTGAGAAAGTTCCTCTCTCTGGAACCTTAACCACTGGTAACTAGGACCCTGTTTCAAATGCTGCTGAGAATATTTTTTTTATGACGACTTGGTTCAGTGGTATGAACGTAGGCTCGGCTCACTGCACAGGGTGGTTGCAAGTTCGATTCTCACCAGTGACATAATTTGGAAAGGGCCTTTTCGGAATTTCCCCTGGTGTAACTGGGATCGCCCACAGTAGGTACATTGTATCCTACCCATAGTACAAGCTTTGCGTAGTTTGGGATGATACAATGAGTAGGTATTTGTTGCCTCACGATATTTGTTCTTCTTAAAATGTAATTTAAAGTAAATAATAAAAATAAACGGATAATAGTTAAGAAGTATAAATAATGCTTAAGTGCGTCCCAGCGTGTGTAGGGGTGACGTCACAACATGGCCGCCGCACAAGGGCGAGTTTTCGCATTTTCCCCTCGACCGTCGACACAGACGGACTAACGCAACGCGACCCTCCGTCTCACTCCTTTATATGTATAAACATTACTACGTTTTTCGTACGACATAAACTCTTTTTTAGACATTGTAATCTGTTGTAATTATTTTTAGGTAAGTAGATAATTAAACTTGTATTTCAAAATTGTCTATTAGACACATACTTTCTATATTATTGTAAGTAGGGGATTCAACCGGTATCTTTATCCCTGTCATCATCCATTTTTATTTATAACTAGCTGTGCCCGCGACTTCGCCCGCGTGGACTTTAGGGAGATTACCCGGAAATATGGGTATTATGTTTATCCCGCGGAACCCTAATGCTTTTTCTAAAATTAAAGTAGCCTAAGTTACGCCTTGGAACGTCAGCTATCTGTCAGTGAAAGTCCCATTGAAATCGGTTCAGCCGTTTAGAAGTTTACCTCAAACAAACAGACAGACAGACAAAAAAATGTAAAATTGCGTTTTCGTTATAGGTTTCGTATATACTTTCATACGCATTTGGTAAAAAAGTGTTATTTTGATATTACAAACAGACACTCCAATTTTATTTATTTGTATAGAGTATAGATATGTATTTATTGAATTTGCCCTTGCTATTAATTACTTGACCCTTCCTCATCATATTCCATTAAAATATCACTCATTTCATAAAAAAAAAGAAGTAGATTGTAAGTAGGTTATTCTACGTGTTTAAATCATAAACCTTTATATTTTTACTCTATAAAAAATACATTGTTTTGTGTTGGCAACACTGCCATTTAAATCTTCAAAACTCTCACCGCTCATGTGTGTACCTAAAATTCTAAATCAATGTACAATTAATTAATAAAATCTATTAAAGTTTTAAAAAGCGAGTTGTAATTTAAAACAATGAATTATGTAAAAAAATTGGTTGATTTGATTTAACTGTATTTAGGTAAATAGGTACGTTTTAATGTTGGCAAAACAGTCTGCCCAGGATCTTCCCTTTCAATATGCTGCACAAATATCAGATAATTAATCGTGATAATCACTATAGTAGACACAATTACATTTACTCATCCCTATAGGTACGTTGCGTTGGAAATTAAAAATCGGTTACCGTTCAGAAAAGTGCGCGCGGCCGCGTCCCCTACCATTTTGATTACCATATAAATCACCGTTAAAAGTAACGCAATAAAAACGGAACGTTAATAACATAATGGTTATAATAAACGTTTATGGTTACTCATAAAAAATCTATGCTAACTCCTTGTTTTATTGATGGTTTTAAAAATAATTTTTATTTTTTTATTTTAGCTATGTTACAATGTCAAAGAAATTTGAGGCGGGACTTCCTTTACGGTCATCCGCCATGTTCATCACGTTCATCACCCATTTTTATTTAAATATAATGTGATTTTATTAATTTAGTCTTTGCTTGACGTTGGTATAAATACAGCTGATCGCAGGTGCAGCCATTCCTTATCTTAATCCCATAAAAAAATAATAAGTCCTTAATAAGTCATAACAAAATAAGAAGATGACTTTCTTCACCTGAGAAGATTGTAGGTACACCATACATCATTACGTCTGTATACCCCGAAGGGATTGGTAGAAGTACCCTTCAGTGCACCTACTTTTCACCCGATGTATTATCGTCTGAATGTAATAGGAAGCGAGCATATTGCTATTATACCGAGCACGTTCCCACTCAAAAATTGAGCCACAGTTCACCATGCTGGCTCGGAGCGCTTGGTGAACCTCACATGTTTTTTATAGACGTGCAGGTTTCCTCACGATGTGTGTCTTCAACAAGTCAATTATCTTAAAAATGACTTTTCCACAAGTAATCCGGATACCTATCCCAGAGGTCGGGGTTTGAACTTGTACCCCTTGCATTCAAGGCGGGCTATCATTTCCTTTTTTGTTATTATTAGTAAGTTAGCTGTTAGGTGTAGTGTACATCATTAAATAGGTCATAACACGATACATGTGACATATATTTAAAAGTCTGTAACTCAGAAATCATGATAGTTAGATAAAATCGCAGTGGTAGCCTCGCGGGCAAGAACGCCCGCCTTGAACGTAAGGGGTGCAAGTTCAAATCCCGGGCCCGCACCGCTGAGATAATTTTCATATGCGAATGTCATTTTCATGTACAACAATTATTACCACTTGCTAAACTGTGAAGGAAAACATCGTGAGGAAACCTGCACGTCTATAGAAAGGCGTGTGAAGTTCACCAACCTACACTGGGCCAGCGTGGTGGACTATGGCCCAAAATCTCCTTCGTAAGCAGGGGGATTGTGCCCGGTATAATGGCAATAGGCTCGCCCCCTATTACATTGGGACGAAAATACATCGGTGAAGTGTGGGTGCACTACAGTGCACCTTTGCCTACCCCTTCGGGGAATACAGGCGTGATGATGATGATGTATTTATTTAGATAAAGTCTGTCTTCACTAAGCATCTCCATATCAGCTACCGTGTATGTAACTTTAACATTATTTGGGACTTACCTATACGTCTCTTGTATGCTTAACCCTTAAATGTAGAGTCCCTTCTCAAAAACCAAATCCACGTGTATCATACGCATAGGACACCCGTAAAACCTCCCTTCGAATATCCTGTATGATTTAGTATACAGGGCGCATCAGAAGTCCGAAATAATGTTTAGGTTAGGACAGCTGGAATGTAGACGCATTGTGCAGGCAGATTTTATCCAATTATCATAGTTTCATAGTTACTGACCTTTGAGTATTTGTCACAGGCACACCCATAACCACATTTAACAGTGTAAACTACAAGGACTGCCGACTAATATTCTTTTTTTTTTTTTTCATAGCCTATTGTATGTCCCACTGCTGGGCAAAGGCCTCCCCCTCTCGTCTCCACATGTCCCTATCCTGGGCTTGTTGTGGCCACGTCACTCCCGCAAAAGTGACCAAATCGTCGCACCATATATTCATGAAAAAGAATTTTAAAAAGTCGCATATGCTTCAAAATATATTAGTTTTGAAAGTTGTCGTAAATAATAATTTTGAATGTCGATCATATTTTCATACGATTCGATACGATCGATACGATCATCCGATTGTTTATCCGGTTCTCATGCAAATGGTGAAATATATTTTCGGATTTCTGATACTTGCTGTATACAGAGGCCCGCCCGCTTGACACTGCGGTCGGTAAATCAACGCTGAACTGCCGAAACTCACGCATTACGGCATCTATGATGATTGTATTTCTGGTATATGGCATAGGAAGGAGCGGGCAATAAAATCAGCGCTCGAAGTCTTTTGTAGGGTTCCGTAGGTACCTATAAAGGATAAAGGGAACCCTTATAGGACCCTAAGCAGTGGTAGCCAAGTAGTCTGCACGCTTTGCAATCAAAGTGTGCAGGTTCAAACCCCGGCTCGCACCTCTGGGTTTCATATGCGAATCTAATTTTCATCCGAGATTACCAGTTGCTATGAAACGGTGAAGGAAAACATTGTGTGGAAACCTGCACGTTTATAGAAAGGCGTTTGAAGTTCACCAACCCACATTGACCAGCGTGGTGGACTATAGCCCAAAAAGCTCCCTCGTATTGAGGGAGAATGGGCCCTTTATATTGGTAATAGGCTCGTCCCCTATTACATTGGGACCAAAAATACATCACCGAAGAGTGGGCGCACTGCAGTGTACCTCTGCCTACTCTCTCGGAGAATACAGGCGTGATGATGTATTATATTTACTTAAGTATTAGTGGAAAGAGGTCAATAATAGAAAATAAATAAGAAAAAGCTTATCACTTGCGCCACAGATAAAAATTTTAGGTTACAAGTAGGCTCATAAAAGCAGTATAATCTTTTTATTATTTGAATGTCGAATAAAAATATTATCCACCGGTTACAGTGATGTCACCTTCAAGTACTGCGCAAATAGACGCGTCAAAACTTACGCTTGTGTTTTATGCCCATACCAAAACGAACTCTGCGTCAATATAAATAAAGATTGAATTTCTAAGATGAAATGCCGTCAATGACATTTTGTTGAAAGATGAGCTTTTTCAATGAGTGAATACAGTTAGTTTTAGTATTGGCACATATTTTACAGCGCGTATATGGGAATAGCTGCAACAACGGCGGAGTCAGATAAACCAGGAAAATGTATCGCAGTGCTGGCTCAATATGCCTTCTCCGTTATAATATCTCCATGGTTTGAACTCATAGAAAAAGAATTTTTGTCATCGATGACACGAGCAAGTTTAGCCGCGTGGTCCCATGGCTTTTGTCACAGATATTCAATCTTTATGCATATTGAAATAGAGCACATTTTCATAAAATCAAACTAATTCACTCGCACCTGTATGTTCAGGGCGTTATTGTGGAATTTGACTTTGTTGTACATATGATATTACAAAGGTCTCATTTAAACAATGATTTATTAATCCATCTAGTAATTGTATATTTCAGCAAATCCTTGGTAATGTCATTCATTTAGAAAATACTGTGTTTTGAAGACGTCTTGGGGCCTGATTTTCGTCTTAATAGACATCAATCTCTATTAGAGATATGTCGAAACAAAAGAAAAAAATAATTGCGACCAATTTGACGTTTCGTTTCGACAACAAAAAAATGAATCGCTGAATGTGTTGCTAAGCGCAAATCTCGAGAGCAGCTGAACCGATTTCGGTAAATATTTTTTTAGAATATTCCTTGAAGTACAAGGATGGTTCTTACCGAGAGACACACTACACACGACACAGAGACACACGACAACACTTTTTTTATACTCCCATACAAAAGATTCGTAATTATACTTAAAAGTCAATTTGAACTTTAATATCATACGATAAAGTTGAAACCCGTGCGAAGCCGGGACGGGCCGCTAGTCTTTAATAGAGATTGATGTCTATCAAACGAAAATCGGGCCCTTGGTCTTGTGGTTTGAGCGTAGGCCTGGGCTCACTGCGCACGGTGGTTGCAGGTTCGATTCCTGCCAATGTCTAATTTCGGAAATGGCATTTTCGGAATTTGCCCTGATTTGAGTGTAACTGGGATCGCCCCCAGTTCATTGCATGCTACCCAAGGTTTGCTAAGTTTGGGATCATACGATGAGTATGTGTTGTCTAGCGATGTAGAGTAGATTTTAATATATCTAATAGTATTGTGCGCCATTTTGTAAAATGATTACCAATTGCTGAACGCTAAAGGAAACCTCGTGACGAAACCTGCACGTCTATAATAAGGCGTGAGAAGTTCACCAACCCGCACTGGGCCAGCGTGGTGAACCAAGGTCCGATGTTCCCCGTATAATGGCAATAGGCTCTGGCAATTTCTTTGTGTTTCCCAAAACAAACATATCCGACTCTACATTTTTTTGACACAAGTAACGACATCTATTGACAAAGCTCGGTACTTTCTTCTAAAATTACGTACGACGCTTGGTACCTTACGTACATAAGCGTTAAGGTTTCGTATACTGAAGTTAACTTTTTAATTTCGATATCAAGGGGTGACAGGCTATTGGACTCAAGCGACACTTTTGGGTGATATTGACTTATACATATTTGATATGAGCAATTTTTTCTGCGCCGAATGAGTTTGCTCTCCTGTTTACTACTACTACTACAGCCCTTTTAACGTCCCACTGCTGGGCACGGGCCTCCCCTCAATGCAAGGGGGATTCAGGCCATAGTCCACCACGCTGGCCCAGTGCGGGTTGGCAGACTTCACACATCTATCGAGAACTAGTCAAGTTCCCCAAGACGTGCAGGTTTCCTCGCGATGTTTTCCTTCACCGTTTCATAGCAAGTGGTAATCTCGGATGTAAATGAGATTCGCACATGAAACCCAGAGGTGCGAGCCGGGGTTTGAACCTGCACACTTTGATTTGCAAGGCGTGCGTTCGACCACTCGTCTACCACTGTTATGTTTTGCTCTCCTGTAAAGTTAAAAATATGTCCCTTAACTTAAATAGCCGTAATTAAAATCTTTCTAAAAACCATTTCCAACGAAACCTTTTATATTAAAAGTACTGTGTTATGGCTCACATCAATACATTAATATCCAGGGTATGGAATGGACCAGGAACATGCAGCCTTCCAAAACAAACCCTGTGTCAATATGCATAAAGTTAGAATTTCTGTGATACAAGCCACAACCCCACGCGTCAAATTTCGCCCGCCCTGTCAGTGTTGAAGAATGAACTTTTTCTATGAGTAAATAAAGTATGTTTTTGTATGACTAAAATGTTGAAGAGCGAAGGTCGACGCGCCAGTGTGGGACTTTAATATTTGGGAATCGAACCTAGAATCTAAGGATTACGAGTGCGGCCGGTGTAACCACTAAGCTATTGCCGCTTTACTTTCCAGACTACCTATACCTATTTCGGCCCTATTCTGTAACTAATGACAAGGATTGTACAGAAATCGTCTTGGCATCGCGTGACGAGAGTAGGTCCATCATCAATTTACTTATTTAGTTTGATTAGCTTCACGGAACCAAATCCGGCCGGTGGCTGCGGCTTGAGAACACAGACAACTATGCAGTCGCACTTTGAATGTTAAACCAACATTTTTTATAACAATAGGCGTATACTATAAACCTGGTGTTTCAGAAGTCCGAAATAATACTGCGACGTTTGCACCAGTATCGGTTATACAACTGAATGGTATAAAATTGTATCGAAATTCGACCATGTTTTGCCAACTTTATTTTCGTCGTCAATTTCTATAACTCGTAATATCTCGAGTCCTATGTAAAATTTGCATGTCCTGTTTTGTGAATATTCGTAGCCGGCTCTCATAAGTGTAGTTTACACTGCGGAATAGGATTATGAATGTACCCAAAGGCCAGAACACGATACCTGTGACAAGTATCCAAAGGTCTCAGAAACTATGATAGTTAAGTATTAACCTGTCTTCACTGACCATCCACATATGAGCTACGGTATATGTAGCCAAAATATTATTTCAGAATTCTGATATACCCTGTACAAACTTTAACTCTTTTATAATGTACCTACTCTGTTCATCAAAATTGAATGACTCAGACAAAATTCATGCTAACATTTTGTTGCTAATATGAGCTACTTCTATGAGCTTAAAACCTCGGACACCCATTTTTTTCTGAATAGCTGATTTTAAAAAGATCATAACAGACAATAGTATTAAAAAATTATACAACCCAGAAATTAAACTCAAGCCGTAAACTCAAACTGTAAGATTAGAGCTAACGAGAAATCATACAATATAATTTTTATTACTAGTTCTACTACAGCCCTTTTTAACGTCCCACTGCTGGGCACGGGCCTCCCCTCAATGCGAGGGGAATTCGGGCCATAGTCCGCCACGCTGGCCCAGTGCGGGTTGGCAGACTTCACACATCTATCGAGAACTAGCCAAGCTCCCTCAGACGTGCAGGTTTCCTCACGATGTTTTCCCTCACCGTTTCTTAGCAAGTGATAATCTCGGATGAAAATGAGATTTGCACATGAAACCCGGCGGTGCGAGCCGGGGTTTGAACCTGCGCACTTTGATTGCAAAGCGTGCGTTCAACGACTCGGCTACCACTGCATTTATTACTAGTATCAAGTATTAACTTTAAAATTCTATTTCACCTTACAGACAATTTGCAATGACTTTACAAAGCACTGTTTAATTATGAGTATTCAACAATAGATAAAATAAAAAAAAACTTTTCTAAGACTTTTAGTGAACAATGTCGTCTCCATGCCTCTACGAAAATAATGCCCATCGCTACAATATTTGGGTCTCATTACGATGTCAATATGAGATTAGGGATAAGTCCAATTTGTGTAAAAAGTACTTACCTGAAGGGTCAATAAGTGCGTTTTTTACTTAACACTGATTGCCGCCGCGAGACACAACATAATTACGCGGTTTTAGTAAATAATACTATCAAGGTTGGTATCAAAATATTTTTCTAAGGTCCCGTACTAAATTATTTTATTATTTTTTTATTAAAATTGTTCGACTGTTTTATTTCAGACACTCACTGACTGAGACGAAAAGATAATCATATATTTTTTTATTGAGTAAAACTTGTTATTACGTGCTTACTAATTTTTTAAATTATTATCTTCGACAATCTTATAAATAGTAATGTTTTAGGTTTACAGGACATAGGAGCTAACTCCTCTTTTAAAGTAAGTAATGGTTTATTTACAGTCCCGTTGTAGAACACTTTCATAGTGACAAATGCCTTTGTAACTAAATTCAAATTTGTATAAACTCAAAGGTATTTAATTCAATCTTTCTCTTTAGCTCAGTGAAGTACTTACTTGAAGAGTATTATATGAGACAATGATGTACAAAAAATGCATTAGTTAATGCTTTTGTTAAATGACATAAGTCATGACACATGTATGTGCTTTAAAAAGGCAAGCAAGGTACCGCCGCCGTCGGATTGATTACCCAAGGTTTTCCAAATGAACTTGCATATCTCTAAAATCAACAGACCTGCCGATGTTCGGAATTTAAAATATATCTTTTTTTTTCAAATAGCAATACCTTAAATAATAATATGCAACGGTTTGATTGACAGTTTTCGGATCGAAGAGTCGGCGTCGGAGCGGCCGACATAAAAAAATCGGTAAAATTCGAAAACGATTGTATCGAATTAGCCGAATGATTATCGATGAAATTTCCACGTGCCATATGTTATTTGAATCGAGTTTTGCGGTGCCGAAATCAAATTGGTTTCGAAAAATTTGAATTTGGAATTCGTTTTAAAATACTGTACAAGGAACAAAATAATGCTCGTATCATTTGTTTTTTATTTTGTAAAGATTGGTCAAGCTCGTATGAAAAGGTCAAACTGTAGAAGGCTTACGTCCAACACACCTATGTTTACTATGCAATAGACACGACATGAGTTATAATTTACCGGTAATTTCCGTCCCCTTCAATAACCTTACCATTAATATTAATAAAAATTGCAGTGTCTGTCTACCCGAGATATTAATAATTACCTTTCGATTGCGCGTACTATGTTTGTCGGAATACAAATAACCTACTTAACGACTTTATATTTCGCGCAGGTCCGTTGTTCAGTCACAGTTTTAATTTACAATAACTTAATTTTAACGTCAATGTTGTGAGTTATTGCACTGTTCAACTATTAAAGAAAATAAAACTATTTTTTTTATGAAAAATATAGACATATAGACACTTGGTTATTTTACCGCCGTGTGCAATCTGCCTTGTTAAGGGAATACAACTTTTATTGTTGAGGTACAAGATCCTTTTTAGCTTGTACGTATGCCAGTAACTAATCCATATAAATTTACCGTTACATAATTATTATTACAGCATTATTACCGGTAATTAATAACTTACAAGTCATTAGTCTAAGAGTTAGTATTTCAGAACGAAAGGCATGATAAATAAATAATATTAATAAAACACCTGCATCATATTAAATTAAATAAATATATCCAGCACGAATGGTAATAAGACTTAGTAACAAGTTAATCGAGTACTAAACTAAACTAAAGTTTAAAAAAGCGATTTCAAAATATTAAATATTAAAATGATTAGCCTTCTTTTCATTCTTGCTGGATCTTCTCAGTTGAGGTTCCGCCTCGATCCGGTATTAGCATATTATAAGAAAAAAAAAACAACATTAACAATTTGTAAGTGCCTCCGTAGGCCTGTACAAAATAACTGATTGTCTGTCTGTCCACGCTTGACACATTTCACGCTTTATCTGAGAGTTAAAATACCTAAGTAAACAGAAAATATGCTGTATTGACACAAAAATAGCCCACCCGTCACCTATTTCTTGTTTTAACCGACTTCAAAAAAGAGAGAGATTCTTTGTTCAACCAATATGGTTGTTTTTACTAATCTACTCACATTAATTTGAATTTCACCTCCGAGCGGTCATACACACCTTACGCAAACACATAAATAACAAACTTTACATAAACACACCGCAAATATACATAATATGTCATGGAATTGGCAATAAGAGTTTGTTTTTTAATTTATGTTCTTTAAAAAAAAGTTGCGCGGGCGCAGCATAAATCATGCGCACCTCATGTAAATGTCATAATGGCATGGAATATGGAATTAATTGCTCGTGTTTGTAGAAACAGTTACCGTGTTGCGGGGAAACTAACTAAGATTGACCCGAATTTAGACTTGAATATCTCGGAAACTAAAGAAATATTGGTTTTTAAATAAAAGCTTGGTTTCATTATGTTAAGGTTTATATTGGCAGTTCAGATAGCTTTATATCTCAAAAATTAAGAATTATAGGTCTATGGCGAACCTAATATCCCCCACTTCCACCAGTCACCAATAGATGGCGCGACTACCAATACACCGCAATTCTACGCGTACAAGAAATTAACCGCCCTAAAAATACTATGAAAATCCTAGCTCGCGGTACTGGAGTTCTCAACGATCTGAACAATATATACAATTCCCCGTCATTCAAATTTAATAAGAATTAATCAGGTCAAATTCAAATTCAATTTAAAAAAGTGAGTGTGTGAGTGGTCCGATTTCATAACTCCCAATTATAATAGTGTAGATTTACCCCTAACTTTATAGGAACTTTAATTTGTCTAAATAACTATTTACTTATATATTAATAACTATTTACTATTTAATAGTTGTATATGTACTTTATTAACTGTGCAAATATACTTTACAAACTGTAGTTTATTAACTGACTTCCAAAAAGGAGGAGGTTTCTCAATCCGACCGTATACCTACAGGGTATATCAGAAGTCCGAAATAATATCTTGAGTACATATATATGAGGGGCGACTACCAATATTCACAAAAGCGAACACACATATTTTACATGAGACTCAAGATATTACGAGTTATAGAAATTTACCACGAAAAAAAAGTTGGATAAACACGGTCCAATTTCGAATAAATTTGTATACCATTCAGTTGTATACCCGATACTGATGCAAACGTCAAAGTATTATTTCGGAAAACTGAAACAGCCTGTATATTTTTTAGAAGAAATTATTAAAAGGTATTTATAAAAGAAAGTATTTCGTTGGCTGCACTAGCCCTTAATACTACCTCAAAAACCAGTATTGTTTTAACATTTTTTTTTTC
This sequence comes from Ptilodon capucinus, assembly GCA_914767695.1. NCBI lineage: Eukaryota > Metazoa > Arthropoda > Insecta > Lepidoptera > Notodontidae > Ptilodon > Ptilodon capucinus. The sequence goes on from OU611828.1 coordinate 1,775,272, forward strand.
CTTTTTTGGTCGTAAAAATCTCTCAAAAATCTGTTAAAATAACTGTCATATTTAAAACTGTTTAAAACTGTTTAAAAATTACTGGTAGTAATATTTAAAAGAATTAAAAAATGATAGAAATATTAAAACAATACCACTAAAGCGGTATTCGTAAGGGGTTGGGTAGAAGTTACATAGTAATGCTAATTGATCACAATAACGGCAACATTACTCATCCCGATGGACTAACTTTCTTGAAATGTTTGCAATGTAATTAACCGCATTACTGCACTTTGCTCCCTGCATCCACTGCACCTAGCGAATTAATTAGACAGGATTTTATTGAAATTGTAATCTGTACAAAAATATATAAAGTTTAAATTCCTGTGTTTTAAGCCACGCGAGCACGCGCAAAAATATGCTCGCGTGATCGATGACATTTCGTTGAAAAATAAACTTTTTAATTGAGTTAATACAGTTCATTTTCGTTGAGCCTATTAAGTCCCAATGCTGGGAAAAGGCCTCCCTCCCTTCTTCCATTCCTCTCCATTCCCTATGAAGGCCCTGCTCTACCACCACCTGCCTTGCAGCAATGTTTTTAATATTACTGTCAGTTTTCGACAGTAAAAAGTCTGTCCAAAATGTATAGTATCTTTTGAAGCAACAATATTTTAACAGGTGGTGGTGTGGCCCCAGTTCATTCCGTCATCTCTTGGGCCAGTCGTGAAGTCATCTGACGTTTCTGGGGGTCGTTGTAAGTTTTGCAATTGTCAAAAAAAGTCGCGCGTGATTTGACGTGGGTGTGAGTACAGGGCTTTAATTGTTCGACATCGGGTACGCATTGATATTTTCTTTATCTACATTTCTTTCAGTAAATCGCCGATTTGATTGATTACTAATAAAATTAGAAACGTATACATATTAAATATACCTATATATCATCGTGCCTGGTTTCCCTAAAGGGGTCGGCAGAGACGCAATGCAGTGTTCCCACTCTTCGACGATGTATGTCCCAATATAAAAGGTTGCTAGACTATTGCCATTATATTAGGCACATTCTCCTTCAATACGAGGGATATTTGGGCCATAATCCACCACGCTTGCCCAGTGCAGATGGGTGAACTTCGCACGCCTTTCTATAGACGTGCAGGTTTCATCACGATGTTTTCCTCCACCGTTCAGCAAGCGGTAATCATTATTCAAAATTACATTCGCATATGAAAATTATCCCAGAGGTGCGTGTCTGGGATTTGAACTCGCACCCCTTACGTTCAAGGCGAGTGTTCTGCCGACGAGGCTACGACTGCTGCTAAAATTGATTTTTAAAACGATACAAGTTGTAAGTAGTGGAGGTAAGGCCCCTATTAATAACCTCTCAGCAAGACAATTTTAGACAATTTTGAATATCTTAAGAAGAAGAAACGAATAAATTCTTTATATAAGAATAAAACGGCGTTTGTCATACCGTTTTTTTATATTTTTGTTCATACTACATCCCTTTTAACGTCCCACTGCTGGGCACGGGCCTCCCCTCAATGCAAGGGGGATCCGGGCCATAGTCCACCACGCTGGCCCAGACTTCACACATCTATCGAGAACTAGTCAAGGTCCCTTAGACGTGCAGGTTTCCTCACAATGTTTTCCTTAACCGTTTCATAGAAAGTCATAATCTCGGATGAAAATGATATCCGCACATAAATCCCAGAGGTGCGAGCCGGGCTTTGAACCTGCACACTTTGATTGCAAGGCGTGCGTTCGACCACTCGGCTACCACTGCTATTTTTGTTATTAATTAAATTCGTCCGACATTGGCAAGTTAGCAACACCTGCCTACGGCGCAATTACGCACATTCAATATCTTAATTATACACATTATTAACCGACTTCAAAGGGACAAGATATGGCATTTCTTAAATAAAATAATTAGCTATAAAATTAATTAGAATTGACTCGTCCACTGTTAAGCCTTCCACACAATATCGAACTTTGTTTCAATATGCATAAAGATTGAAATCCTGTGGTGAAAGCAACGTCCTAACGCGTCAAAATTCAATGCTATCTAGCTGAAAAAACCGGCCAAGTGCGAGTCGGACTCGCGCACGAAGGGTACCGTACCATTATCTATAAAAACGGCAAAAAAATCACGTTTATTGTATGGGAGCACCCTTAAATAATTATTTTATTCCGTTTTTTAGTATTTGTTGTTATAGCGGCAACGGAAATACATCATCTGTGAAAATTTCAACTCTCTGACTATCACGGTTCATGAGATACAGCCTGGTAACAGACGGACGGACGGACAGCGAAGTCCCAGTAATAGGGTTTCCGTTTTACCCTTTGGGTACAGAACCCTAAAACCGGCAAAAAACACGTTTGTTGTATGGGAGCCCCCTTAAATAATTATTTTATTCTGTTTTTTAATATTTTTTGATAAAGCGGCAACGGAAATACATCATCTGTGAAAATTTCAACTGTCTAACTATCGCGGTTCATGAGATACAGCCTGGTGACAGACGGACGGACGGACGGACGGACGGACAGCGAAGTCTCAGTAATAGGGATCCCGTTTTACCCTTTGGGTTTGGCACCCTAAAAATTAACTTATTCTATGTGTCAATACGGTTGGGTTTGGTATAAGTAAAACCTTTGCCGTGCTCGTCGTGACCGCTCCAGTGTGCAGGGCTTAATTATTCCTGCTTAACTGCAAACGCTGTGTTTTTATAAATATAAATATATTGCTATTGTAATCATGCAACATATTTTGAATTTTATGGTTAACGTTTAGATAATTATTGCAATAAAGTTATTGCTACAATGTGTGGGGATCGTGAGATGCGGCCCGCCGTGAGAGCTCTCCGATCACAAACATTTATTTAAATTTGTATACGTCATCACGCCTATATTCCTTGAAGGGGTTAGCAGAGGTACAATGTAGCACACCAACACTTCGCCGATGTATTTTGGTCCCAATGTAAGGTGGGGCGAGCCTATTGCCATTATACCAGGCACATTCTCCCTCAGTACGAACGAGATTTTTGGGCCATAGTCCACCACGCTGGCCCAGTACAGGTTGGTGAACTTCACATGCCTTTTCTACAGACGTGCAGGTTTCCTCACGATGTTTTCCTTCACCGTTTCATAGTAAGTGGTAATCTCGGATGAGTATGAGAAAAAAAATCTTCCGAAAATGTCTATTCTTTTTAAGATTTTTTTTACAGGTAGACATATTATGCAAACACAATTTAAAACTATCTCATATAGGGGCCACTCTGAAGTTCGAGATTTTTCAGATTCGATTTCCGTGTCACTCCAGTCTCCTGGCGATTTACCTAACTAAAACACTTGAAGGATTCAACAGTACAACTAATAAGTATTACAAAAAACACACTTTGCTATTAGAAATCTAAAAAAATATTATCAAACAACATTTACATGAAATTAATCCTAAAGATAAGTGTTCCTGTTTTATTACCCTTTCTGCTTACCCTTATACTGCATATTGATATATAGTATCACTTTATACAAGCTAATATTCATAAATTAAAAACAACAGCTTTTCATAGGTAAGACGACAGACAACGGTTGTAAAGATCCGTTGACACGGTAAAACCGGCTGCCCGCTCAAGTTGTAGCACATGTTTGAGTCCTGGGCCCCAAGGACTACTACTACAGCCCTTTTAACGTCCCACTGCTGGGCACGGGCCTCCCCTCAATGCGAGCGGGATTAAGGCCATAGTCCACCACGCTGGCCGGGTGCGGGTTGGCAGATTTGACACATCTATCGAAACTAGTCAAGTTCCCTCAGACATGTAGGTTTCCTCACGATGTTTTCCTTCACCGTTTTATAGCAAGTGATAATTTTGGATTAAAATAAGATTCGCACATAAATCCCAAAGGTGCGTGCCGGGGTTTGAACCTGCACACTTCGATTGCAAGGCGTGCGTTCGACCACTCGGGTACCACTGCTCCAAAAAAAACCCTTAAATCAAATCAAATTCACCCCCGATATGAAAATGAATTGCTGTTCATTAGTCTCGCTATAACTCCAGTGGCTCGTTCCAGTAATCAACAGGCAGCCGGCTTTACCGTGCATATATAGCCTGAAAAGGGTATTTGCATGTATGTATGGTCGATTGTGCATTTTATGCGTTGAATTGCATGTTTCGTTTTTACATTGTGATAATTTAAGTAGTAAATTAAGTTATTAAAATTAGACAAATGCAAGTCGACAAAAACCAAACATAGATATGTACATAATCATTTATTGTTTACAAGTAAATGTATTTTAGATTCCTTGTTAATTCCAGCAGCTTCTTGTTTACAAAATATGTTTGCTAGGTATTTCATTTATAAAAAAAGGAAAGTTATAAATAATTCATATTAATTTAAAATGGTGTTAAGATAACTGTTAAGTTCTGTAAAGTGCTTCAGCACTGGGGCGTCAAAACGAATTTTTTGACGGAACTTTGACATAACCTAAAAGATCTCTAAATATATTTTAAGTAAAAGATCTCTACAGATCTCTTAGGTAATGTCAAAGTTTTATCTCTTTCTACTGTCAGATTTGCCGAGAAAATACCGTCACTTCGACAAATCATTACATTTCTCGCCAAATCTGACAGTCGAAATCTATAAAACTTATGTCTTCCCGGTCACTGTTTTGACTCATAGAAAAAGTTCACTCTTCAAAGAAATGTCATTGAAAGCGCAAGTGAATATTGACGCATAAGCTTTGCCACTTAAATTGAATCTTTATAATTACTAATACAGAGTTCGTTTTGTTATTATCAATAAGGATGTTCTTCAATATACAGGCTGTATCAGAAGTCCGAAATAATACTTTGGGTATACATACCGTGGTTCATATGTGGATGCTTAGTGAAGACAGTTTATACCTGACTAACATAGTTTCTAGTACAGCTCAGGATCCTCCGATACTTTGACAATGTGTCACGGCGACCAGCAGATGCCATGGAAAGATTTGTTGTCCAGGGCAGGGTCAGTGGTAACAGACCACGCGGACGTACCCCCATGCGATGGACTGACCAAATTAAAGCGCTGACTAAGATCCCTCTTAATGAATGCGTCCGCCAGACATCGGTTCGGGATCGGTGGAGGAGGACCATCAAATCTATCGTCGATTGCACATGACCACGACTGCTCTGCCAAGAGTACATCGACCAAGAAGAGAAGAAGAACATAGTTTCTGAGTTATAGACCATTGAATATTTGTCACAGGTATCGTGTTCACTTCATCGGGTAACCCTATTCAGCAGTGTAAACTACATCTATATGGGGCGGCCACCAGTATTTACAATACAGAAAATGAAAATTTTACATAGGACTCGAGATATTGCAAAATAAATTTACGACGAAATATAATTGGAAATTCTTGGTCGAATTTCGGTAATTATTTATACCTACTCAATATTGATGCAAATTTCAAAGTATTATTTCAGACATGTAAACTAAACTGTCACGCTAAGCAGTGATAGCCGAGTGGTCGAACGCACGCACCTCTGGAATTTATGTGCGAATCTCATTTTCATCCGAGATTATCACTTGCTATGAAACGGTGAAGGAAAACATCGTGAGGAAACCTGCACGTCTGAGGGAACTTGACTAGTTCTCGATAGATGTGTGAATTCTGCCAACCCGCACTGGGCCAGCGTGGTGGACTTTGGCTTGAATCCCCCTCGCATTGAGGGGAGGCCTGTGTCCAGCAGTGGGACTTTAAAAGGGCTGTAGTAGTAGTAATGTCATGCTGTTAATGGCGTTGCGTTAAAGAGTAATCCTTATCTATAAGTCAATATAGTTTGTTTTGGTACTGACACAAAATTTTGTCGCACGCGTCTTGACGCCTCTGTGTGCTCAGGGCTTATAATGCCCTGTTTATAATGAGGTTTTTTCAACAAAGCCCATGAGTAAATACCTTCGTTTATCAGCCATTGATATCTTATTAAGACCATAACAAGTAGATTGTAAATAATTTTTACTTCAAGTATTTAAGTATGAATGTTTTTAAGTTATTGTACAGTAAAAGCTATACTTTATTATACACCTACTAACTGTTACATGCGATTCCGTTCACGTGAAATAAAAAAAAAGTAAAGTAATATCTGCTATCTGCCAGTAAAAGTTCTGTAAAAGTTTGTTCAGCTGTTTCGGATATACCCGCCAAAAATGGATTTTCCAATTTTCCTGTGGGACGCAAATTGTTTTTCTAACATAAAATAGCCCTGATACCTTCTTGTAACATTAGATATCAGCCAGTAAAAGTCCCATCTAAATAGGTTTAGTCGTTTGGGAGTTTACCCGGAGCAATCAGACAGACAATGTTTTTTAAGTCTTGTTGTAAGTAGGTACCTAGTATCTACCGTATATACTTTTTTATTCTTTTACTCCAATTGGATTATAGATATTTGTATAGACTAGCTAACTCTAGCTAGTCTATACAAATATCTTAGTTATAATAGTTACTCAACTAGACTATTTTTGAAATCGGTTCACAAACGTCAGAGAAAAAAAATGCAGGTCGAATTGAAAGCCTTCTCCTTTTTTAAGTCCTTTAAAAAGTACCCTAAGTTACACCTTATGACATCAGCTATGTAAAAAACCGTAGCTATTGAGAAACCATCATGAATACAAATAGGTAGTAATGTTTGTATAATATCATTATAGATAAAAATAATTATAATAGCCAATTAAGGCTTCCCCTAACCAGTGTAGCGCGGCCCTTATTCCGCGAAGATAAGCCAAAAAAAAAACAACGCCGACAGAGGCAATGCAATGTAGTTTGTATTGAAGTGTCAAAGTGACAAGTGTACGTCGCACGCGCAGATGCGCGGGCCAATAGCGACGCGTTCGGAATTTAAAAATTGGCCGTTCCGCGCGCATTTCGAATTAAGAATGCGATCATAGTCGTTTTATACCTCTTAAATTGAAAATTATCGTATTATTTATAAGTGTGATCTTTGTAGTATATGGCGCGGTTGTATAAAATTTCGATTTTGAATAGGTACCTAATGTTTGTTTATGAGATAAATAATGGATGTTGACTTGGTATAGGTAAGTTGTTATTCCAATATTATTATTTTTTAGATACTGTATTTAGAATTTATGAATGAATTTACAAGCAGAGCGACGAATATTATATAAAATTTTTTTTTTTGTTGTAAGTATCTACTAGTAAGTATCTATTTTTTGTAGTAGTTCACGCTTCTAATATGAATTTATCAAATAGCTTTTGCTTTAACATTACAAACAGACGAGTCGATTTTATTTAGTTGCATGGATATTTCATATCTAATTACTAATTTAAAAAAAATAACGCTACTGAAATGGCAAGTAGCGCCTATTTTGCAAAGAAATTATACAAAATGAGTAGGAAATACAATTATACTAAAGCCCTTTCAATGTCTTACTGCTGGGCACGGGCCTCCCTTCAATGCGAGCGGGATTCAGGCCATAGTCCACGACACTGGCCCGGCGCGGGTTGGCAGACTTCACACATCTATCGAGAACTAGTTACCTAGTCAAGTTCCCTCAGACGTGCAGGTTTCCTCGCGCTGTTTTCCTTCATCGTTTAAAACAAGTAAAATCTCGGATGAAAATGAGATGTAAAACCTTTTTAACCTGCATTATACATTGCAAAGCGTGCGTTCGACCACTCGGCTACCGCTGCTAAAAACTACAATTATGATAACAAAATTTAATTACAACCGAGTTAATGAACGTGTAATAATCCAATTAAAAGTTGACAATAAATAACATATCTGTTTAAAAATGAAAATTAAAAATGCGCGCTAAGACAATGTGTGATTAACGTTAATTGGACCGTCAGCTGTCTTCAATGCATCTCTAGAATAACTAACTTAAGATGGGCATCGTTATGAGTTACTTAATTAGTAAGGTACCTACATACATATACTCACACCTGTATCCCATGGGGGTAGGCAGAGACTACCGTTTGCCATATGCTACGATCCTGACATACCTCTTTCGCTTCATCCACAGTCATACATCTTTTCATGCACTTCCGTCGTTTGCGAGTGCTACGGACTTGACCTTTCTGGAAGAGACCGTTAATCTAGTCGTCGTCCTCCTCGGGCGCCCTCCTCCGACTTTTCCACTCACGTTGGTAAGGTGTTGGTACAAAAATACAAATATGTATTGTACCTATGCTAGATATTATAATAAAGGTGTTTTTTATGTCCCACTCCTGTGCAAAAGCCTCCCCTTTACTTCTCCACACATCTCGGTCCTGGGCTATTTCCTGCCACGATGTCCCCGCAAAGGTGCTCAAACCATCTCGCCCCCTCTTCCTCGGTCGACCTATTCGTCGGCGACTGTCGTCAGGTATCCAATTGGTAGAGATGTTTGCCCACCTTTGCGGGCCAATGCAGGCTACATGGCCGGCCCACTCCCACTTCAGCCTCGCAGTCTTTTCTCCTACATCTGTTATTTGAGTTTTGGAGCGCAAGATGGTATTTTTAACTCTGTCGGTTCGATTGACATTGAGAATACTGCGCTCCATTGCTCTTTGGCAAACCTTGAGCTTGAACCTCTGTTGCTCAGTCAATGACCATGTTTTTGCAGCGTAGGTTAGGACGAGCAAAATACACATGTCGACGAGTTTACGCTTTAAGGATATCGGAAGGTTACCCTTCATAAAATCCGCCATGGACCAGTAGCTTTTCCAGGCGTTTTCAATCCGTCTTTCGACTTCTTTCTCCTGCCGGTTTTTTAACGAAACTACCTGGCCCAGGTACGTTTACTCGTCGACATATTGTATAGGTTGCCCAATAAACATGTTATAAAATGTGATTAAAAATTGGTATAACAAGCCTGCAAACCTTCGCCATGAGAGAGGGGTAGAAGGCTTTTTGATTTAGACGACATTATTTGCCGATATTGACTTATATACGTTAATTATTATATCAAAAAGAGTTCAAATTGAAAGTCTTGCGTCGAAGTTTAAGTCGAAACTTAAAGCCTGACCCTCGCGCGTTATATCGTTTGCCACACCAAAATAACTTGAATGCCAAAATTAATTCTGTGTCAATATGAATAAAGATTGAATTTCTGTGGTAAAAGCCACGGCCCCCAAAAATTCGCTCGCGCTCTCAGTCTCATTTAGTTGAAGAATGAACTTTGTCTTTGATTCAATACAGTTTGTTTTGGTATGGCAGATATTTTGAACATGGGCGCCCCAGTGAGCAATATTAACACGTCAAAAATGTTAGAAAATGAAAACGGTAAAATGGTTCAATAGGTTCGCCCCCACATTGGGACCAAAATACATCGGGGAAGTGTCGTTTGCACTAGTGCACCTCTACCTATCCCTTCGGGGAAGATAGGCGTGATGATTTATTATTTAAAAAAAAATTGTTTATTTATCTTTCACGGGAGGTTCTCAGTTCGATTGTAACAACAAATGACGGTCGACTAACATGCGAGCATTAATGAACCAGGTGTGTCTCAGGACCTTTATTTTGTCGGTTAAAAGTTATTAAGGGTATGTGCTTATCGTGCCGGCCTGACTGATGGGGATACTACGGAACGCTTAGCGTATAAAACGTACGCGAAACACGTGAAATAATACTATCGCCTATAATTGTGTATGGTCTGCAAAAAAAACACATTAAAGGCTATTTATTTAACTTAAGCGACACTTTTGGGCGATATTGACTCACTTATATATTTACTGGACACAATGAAAATGGATGATGACAGTGATAAAGATGGGCTGTGACTTACGTTTTAATATTGACTAATTTTTTGACAGGTTTGTCAACTGTCAAAATGAGAAAGTAATATTAATATTTTGATCCGCCATCTTTATCACGTTCATCACCATTTTTTTATTTATATTGTGTATTTATTTAATTTGCTCTGGCTATTAATTACTTGACACTGGCTGAAATACCCGCTAATCGCAGGTGATGCCATTCCTCATCTTATTGCATTAGAACCACACTCTTAAAATATAGGCATTTGTCATTTGTTAAAATGCCAATAAAATAATTACATAATTAATACAAGAAATATAAAAAAATAAAAATAATATTTCATCGTTCCTGCAATATAAATTGACACCATTTATTTGCGTCATTATTGAATAAGTATTAAAATAAATTCTTTTTAATTCTTTTTTTTTGCTTACATTACAAGATAAGAGACGGGTTGTTGAAACCGGACCGATTTCCGTTTCTTGTTCGGGACGATTCATACAATAAAGTTGCAACACATCTAAAATTATAATTGTGTTTCGCGTTTTGACATAAATGTGTTTTACAAGGACATTTACTTATTTATGAATGTAATATAGAAGGTATATAAGGGAATTAATATAGCCAAGAGTATAACTAAGTGAAAATTGATAAAAGTAGCTAGTGAAATGTAGCTAGAAGCAGTGGTAGCACGCCTTGCAAATCAAAGTGTGCAGGTTCAAACCCCGGCTCGCACCTCTGGGATTTATGTGCGAATCTCATTTTCATCCGAGATTATCACTTGCTATGAAACAGTGAAGGAAAACATCGTGTGGAAACCTGCACGTCTGAGGGAACTTGACTAATTTTCCATAGATGTGTGAAGTCTGCCAACCCGCACTGGGTCAGCGTGGTGGACTATGGCCCGAATTCCCCTCTCATTGAGGGAGGCCCGTGCCCAGCAGTGGGACGTTAAAAGGGCTGAAAGGGCTGTAGTAGTAGTAGTAGTAGTGAAATATCACCATTTTTTTTTTAATGGACTACGCTGTTGGCTGTGAGGTGGCCTTTACAGATTTACCGGAGGAGTAGCGAGCGCAGAGTGCACTCCAACCAAGGCTTTAGGTGCGGAAAAGGGTGGCAACTAGCTCAAGGGCGCAACAGAGGGCACGACCTCGGCTTGGGCAGTTACCGCGAGTAGAGAGGTAGTGACTGAGAGGAGAGGTGGTGTCTGTGACCACCAAATCACCAGACAACACATACTCACAACACTTACTAGTACCATCCAAAAGTTGCATGGTAGAGATCACTTTTACACTTAAATTTGTATCGTATCCATATGTAAGCCTTGTATATATATGGGGCGGAACAATAAAGAGTTATCTATCTACTCATCGCATGGCCCAAAACTATGCAAAGCTTGTACTATGGGACCGTACATTGGACTGGAGACGATCTCAGTTACACCCAGACTAGGGCAAATTCCGAAAAGACCATTTTGTAAATTTACCGCCGGCGGGAATTGAACCCGCAACTACCCGGTGCAGTGGCCTATGCACTACTACTAGACCAAGCCTTTTTTAAAGACACAATGATGTCAATTGTTTTAGTGCCAAACTAAACGACACTTATCTAAGCGTATTGCCGTCCTTCTTGCGTCCACCAAGTGTCAGCAAGACGGCAGTATTTTTAGTGCTGTCAAATATAGTTTGTGTATAGTATCAACAATAATATATCTAAGATAATTTAATTTTGCAACACAATAATATAAAAAAACAACCCTATATTCCTTTGTCACGCCGTAACTTGAGAACAACTTTCCCGATTTCATTCATCTTGTTTAGTCATGTAATACATGGTAAAAGTTAAGAAAATTTAAACTAGAGTTCCTAAATTTAAAATAAACACAATGGTTTATGAAATAAATATATAATAAGTAAAATAACAAAACTCTAAGAAAAAACTATAATAGGTTACGTTGATATTTTTTAATTAGCATCCCAGATCACGTTATATCAATAAATAATTACTTAATAATCAAATAATGTCGTTCCAAGTGTTCCATCTATAGACAACGCCATAAAAACAGAGATATTACCACATTTTATAAGTTATAACATACAAAAAGATAATACATTCAAAAATTCACAAAAAGTGTTTACATAAGCTTTGACATACGTCTCGTGACACTTCCAATGGCATTTGGCTGATTCACATCTGAAACACTAAATAAGACAGCTGTAAATACATATTTGGGCAACAAAATTTAAATTCCCACCTACCTTGTGGTAATTTTATTGATAATTATTGTGCAGAGTTAAACAGCCATAATTTATTCGCTGCGAGTAACTGTATTGAGTTATTTTTGTTAATATTTCTCTATGACTTACATTATCCGCTCGCCCCAAACTACATTTGAGACCGAAATACATAGTTGAAATATAGTTGCACTGTAATGCACCCCTTATTACTCCTTCGAGGATCACAGGCGTGATGATAATAAAAAAAAAACTATCGCTTACTATGTTTTATGCAAAATATATGAGTTTTTTTTTAACAAAACTTAATTATTGTATCTAGCAGTTCTCTTACCACCAACTCTTTTGCATTAATGTTTTTAATAAAACCTTTCAATTTTGGACAGTTAATTCGGTATAACATTTTCCCAAAATATACAGTTACTAATTATAACAATACTACTATCAGTGGTTGTAAGGCGCCTGATTAAACTGGGTAAGACACATAGTACTGCTGGGCCAATTACAGCCCTTTTAACGTCCCACTGCTGGGCACGGGCCTCCCCTCAATGCGAGGGGGATTCGGGCCATAGTTCACCACGCTGGCCCAGTGCGGGTTGGCAGACTTCACACATCGAGAACTAGTCAAGCTCCCTCAAACGTGCAGGTTTCCTCACGATGTTTTCCTTCACCGTTTCATAGCAACATAGTACTATTATTTGAATAAGTTTTCTTTTTAATATATTAAACTAAGCCGTCTAAGCTAATTTAAGACAACAATCGTTATCAAAACAATACTTTTACACAACTAACACACAAACATTTAATAATTTTACACAATTAACAGCTGAAAATTTAGTTGTTTGATAAATTGCTTTTATGTGTTAAAAATAATATACAATTTTCTGCTCAGATATTGCATAAACCGATCATATTAAAAATAATATATTATTTAATACAGTATTTATAACGGCGTTAACGATAGGAATCGTGACTCGTCACGCAGGCTATCCTGGAGGTGCACAAAAGACACGCGAATCTTACAGTCTGCGCACGCGCCTTCAAAATGACGCTGACACCTTATAGAAGAGAACTTTAGGTTATTTATAACCATTTATGGTTATCAAAACATTTTTTATTCATTTTTTTGATCTACTACTACTACTACTACTACAGCCCTTTTAACGTCCCACTGCTGGGCACGGGCCTCCCCTCAATGCGAGGGGGATTCGGGCCATAGTCCACCACGCTGGCCTAGTGCGGGTTGACAATGGCGTTGGTATGGTTTTTTTGATACCGGATAGTAATTCAGTATCCGGCCGGATACCAAATAGTAAAATTTAAAAAATTATCATCATCAATACATCGGTTATACAAAACGAAGCTATCCAGCTTCGTTTTGTATGACCTAGATTAATGTTTATAAACAAAATATTAATAACAAACAATAATACCTAATACATTAGGTCTGTTTACAATACACCTTTGTGCGGTCCCTGTAAATATCTGTACATGTGCTGAGACATCAGCTGTAAGAAATGGTAGTAAGGTGAACAGCCATCTAACGGTTTCCGTAATCATTAAGCCATCGCTATAATTACGTATGATACCAAAAAGTGGCATGGCTGCCGAAATATCTACCGATCGCAATGCGTTTTGCAAGCTGACAATGTGACCACATTTCACAACCGATTAGCACTTAAAGCCACGCATACGCTTTGGCGTCAAGACGTGTCGACGTTTTTGCCAATACTAAAACATACTATATTGACTTGTGGACAAAGTTCATTCTTTATTGACACGTTATTGACAGCGCGAGTAAATTTAGGTGCGTGAAAATTGTCACATAAATTTTCATAGACATAAAGTGAGTTTGGTAGCCGAATGGTCGAACGCACGCTTTGCAATCAAAGTGTGCAGGTTCAAACCACGGCTCGCATCTCTGGGTTTCATGTGTGAATCTCATTTTGATCCGAGATTATCACTTGCTATGAAACGGTGAGGGAAAACATCGTGAGGAAGCCTGCACATCTGAGGGAACTTGACTAGTTCTCGATAGCTGTGTGAAGTCTGCCAACCCGCACTGGGCCAGCGTGGTGGACTATGGCCTGAATCCCCCTCGCAATGAGGGGAGGCCCGTGCCCAGCAGTGGGACGTTAAAAGGGCTGTAGTAGTATTGTATTATTACTATTACATATCTATTTTAAAGTTCAATACCCATTACATTTTTTATTACAACTGATAAAAGCACTTCGAATAAACTTCTATTTATACGGTACATCCCTGGGTACACTAGAGCGTCTTCACGCGCGCATCAAAATTTGTACCAACTGCAAAACATTACATCAGATTATAATTAGTGAAATTATAGACAAGGAATTTAAATTACTTTTTCATTAAATACTTTTTGCCTAAACAATTAAAAAGAAATCTCTATTCAAGATTATATTATGTAATTTATCAAAATATATGTAAACAGGATGTATCAGAAGTTTAAAATAATATTTATAGTACATGCGGTCGCTAAAAAATTGATGTATAGTGAAAGTAGATAATACCTAACTATCATAGTTTCTGAGTTACTGACTTTGGAGTATTTGTGACAAATATTGTCTTGTGACCTTACTTACACCTTACTTAACACACCTTTACAAGGGGTGGCTACTAATATTCATCAAACAGAATATAAAAATTGCATAAAGCACTTGAGGTTTGACAAATTTATAAGAATTGGTAGCGAAAAAAAAGTTGAAAAATCATTTTCGAATTTCATTCAACTTTCTATACCATTCAATTGTATACCCTATACTCTTGCTAACGTTAAAGTATTATTTCGAACTTATAACAACCTGTATAGAATTATTTAGATAATTGTACCATCACGCCTGTAATTATAATTATTGCAATTCGTAAAATGTTTTATTCTAGACAAAAAAAAAACACATACGAACGGAACCCAGACCCATTTCAACATAACCCAAACGCCATGACACCAATTACAAAGTTCCTTTGTATTACCCGCTTCGCACATCAAAGCGGCCGCCCTGAACGATTCGTTCCATTCATTTACTTAAATTAAACCACCATACAACTAACCAGGATAACTGGATCCTTGTCACGCCTATGACGAGTCGAATATCTTTGAAAATTTCTTCGGACATTTGTCACGGTGAGATCTTTGAATCTAGTTCGCTGTGGTGGATGTCATATTGTCAAAGATTCACCGACTAATTATCTTATTAGCAGTGTGTATGATACGTTTGATAATAGCGGGATGTCCACTTACGTACATTCCTACAGTAGTAGCCCAGTTAATGGAACGCTTGCCTTGAATGTAAGAGGTGCAATTTCAAATCCCAGGCATCTCTGATTTTCATGTGCAAACGTCATTTTCAATAATGATCACCACTTGTTGAAACGTGAAGGAAAACATCGTGAGGAAATTTGCACGTTTATAGAAAAGCGTGTGAAGTTCACCAGCTCGAATCGGGCCAGCGTATTGATTCCCCCGAATGTGCCCAGCGGAATGGCAATATGCTCAAACATTATAACATAGGGACCAAAAATTTATCGGCGAAGTGTGGGTACACTACAGTATACCGCACTGACTACCCCTTCGGGAATACAAGCGTGATGTTGTAATAATCTATAGTGTATAATCATTGAGGATTAAACGCTAGAGGATCTGTATTTGTGAGAAATGACTCTTTTAAAAATATTGTCGACGGGTCGGCTGACTGTACCGGATATTTGCGGGTTCGATTCGAGTCAGCGACAATTAGTTTCGGTAATCGCCTGCAGTCTATTCCATGGTACCAATATAGTGCAAACGGTAGCTTGAGTTCGGTATAATGGCAATAGGCTCGCCTTGGACCAAAATACATCGACGAATTGCTGGTGCAGTGCAGTGTAACTATGCCTACCACTTCGGGGAATTCAGGCGTGATGTATACGCAAATACAGTTTTCTAATTCAATCAAAAAATGTCTCACTCCATCGATCACGAGACAGTAATAAAGTCGTATTCATTTGTAACGTCTCGTCCGTAGATCGGAGAGTCGATAATGTCTTGTAATGATTTATAATTAGCAAATATGCAAATAATGCAATTATCTACGGATTGCACATACCTATTAATTTTTACTATCATCACTAGCTCTTCACTGGTGTTCGCTTTGATTACGTAATTGGAACTCTTCATATTTTTTTACGCAATTATAAAATTTTAACGAATAAAATGAGGGATTTCTGCACCTGCGATTAGTTAAGATAGTAGATTAATTAAAAGCAAGGGGAAAATTCGATAAATACACATACTAATAATAATATCGAGGGGTGAAAGGCTGAAGCGACACTAGCGATATTGAGTATACATATCTGGAATCAGTTTTTTTTTTATTTATGCGTATGCTCTCCTGTAAAGTTAAAAAGATGTCGCTTAAGTCAAATGGACTTTCACCCTTCGATACAATAAAGACGGCGTATGAATATAGAAAATAATCCTTACAATGCGATCCAAATAAGAATAGGAATGTCAATAACCTCTATCTGTCAAATGTCACTTGAAAAGTATGGTTTTCAAAAAACTTATTTGCATATCAATAAGAATAGTCTTACATCAAATTTAAATAAACAGATTGAATTAGTAGTAAATTGTCATAATATAATATTTAATTATTTAAAGTCATAATTAGTTTTTTCACGTCATAATTTGGCGCCAAGTCGATCCTATTCTCATTTGAATCGCATAGTATATTTCTCTATGTAAATAAAAATATATTTACATTATCTATGGCATTCGATTTATTTTTTGGTTATAACATAGTAGTCATCACATAGATTAGTGATTAAATTTGATGGATATTAGACACTGTTATTTTATTTAAGTAATTAATTAATAACTGCCGCTGAATTCCACCATCGCATGGCTCGCCACAGACTGCATTACCATCCTCACCATCTGGATGAATGGCGTTCCAGTACAGTGCGATTTACAAGGAATTTTCTCCCTCGCACCACCAAATTGTGGAATGAACTTCCTGCAGCGGTGTTCCCGGACCGATGCGACAAAGGTATCTTCAAGAAACGAGCATACTCATTCCTCAAAGGCCGGCAACGCACTTGCGATGCCCCTGGTGTTGCAGGTGTCCATGGGCGACGTTGATCACTTACCATCAGGTGAGACGTCTGCTCGTTTGCCTTCCTATCTCATAAAAAAAAACTGTTACTGTATAGACATGATAGCAATACCTATATAGTGGTTGCATAGTTAATCAGATAATTAATATTCAGTAGATGGGTGGTTGTGTCTGCCCGTGCGATACTTTTGGGTTCCGTAATATCTAATTTAAAATCTTCAACTAAATATTAAAAAAAAAAATATTTGTAAAGTTGAAAATTTCTTCCATGTAGGCAATTGAATTTAATAGTTTGTTAGGTTTTTTTTGTACATCATTACGCCTATATCTCCTGAAAGGGTAGGCTAAGGTCCACTGCAGTACACTTCACTGATGTTTTTATTTTGATACCAATGTATTAAGGGAACGAGAATTGATACTATTTTTGTATACAAATGAAAATCAAACTAAATTTTGATAGAGCTGAATATATTGCTATCTTACTCATAGTTTACGACCACGACAAGGATAACAATACACTTAGTTAAGTGCTAAATTAACATCAATATTGTATTATGATGTATTAGTAATTTTATCTGTGCATTTAGTAACCTTAATTCTATTTCTAAGTTAAAACAAAAGAAGCTTAAGTTACCCTTTAAAACAACTGCCATCTGCCAGTGAACGATATATTTAAATACCATTTATTACAGAGTAGATAGATACCTAAATAGAGTACTCTTTATTGCACACAACAAACAAAGAAAATAATACAACATTCTTAGTTCTAAATACAGTAGGTACAATTTGGCGGTCTTATCGCTAAAAGCAATTTCTTCCAGACAACCAGTACAGACATACAGACAGCCAAAAAGATAAAAAACCAAGTACTGCATGTATACACTAAAAAGTACCTAGTGTATATACTTTCATAAATGCATTTAGTAAAAAACTGACGTTGAGATTACAAACAGACACTTCAAAATAGAAGTATTTTGTATATATTGTTCATATATAGGTTTATTTGTGTAGCTTGTTCATATATACGTAGTAGTATATATTTTTTTGTCTCCGCGTGACTTTTACCTATCGTAGGACAAGTAGTATCCGGAACACGACGTGTGTGAAGTCGCCATTTTGATAACAAGTACATTTTGAACACAATTTATTGTAATGCCACAGCATATCCTGAATTATTTATATAGTGCCGGGAAATATAACTCAAGATAAACAATGACATATAAATAATAACAAAGTTGTAGAATAACGACGTACTGAGTGACCACTTTATTCGGTTGCAAAGGTGTTTCAATTACTTTCTATCAATACTGCTGTCAAAATTATACGGAATAGCCGCCATTTTTTGTGGTTTCAAACTAAAAACGATTGTAAATTTACATAATCGCTGGTCTGAACTGATACTGATTTAAAAAAAAAGTAATTTGTTCCGATATATAGATTTAGTGTCTAACGTACCTAACGCCTGGACTAATTAAGACGGGACTTTCGTCGGCAGAAAGCTGATGTTACAAGGAGTAACTTAGCCTACATTTTTTTCAAAATTGCACGCAAACGAAGTCACAGACAGCTAGTGCAAAATAATGTACTGAACCCTACTTAACAAAATCGAATCGTACTTACAAAGTTTTCTAACAACAGCCATTTATTTATACAGAGCATAACAAATAAACTAGTTGATCATGCATGCAATTCGCTCATTTGCCATTTTCCTTTGTTATTTCAACTATTTGTTATAGTTACTCCTCGATACAATAGATATATTATTATGATGATTAAGAAATAAATGTATGCATGTTCGCATTTAATACCTTGCATATTTTATTACTAATATAGCTCTTTTAACATTCCACTGCTGGGCACGGGCCTCCCTTCAATGCGAGGGGGATTCAGGCCATAGTCCACCACGCCAGCCCGGTACGGGTTGGCAGACTTCACACATCTATCGAGAACTATAGGTAATAGTCTGGTTCCTTTAGTCGTGTATGTTTCCTTTTGATGTATCCCTTCATCGCTCGTAGCTAGTAATAATCTCGGATGTAAATTGAGATTCGCACATAAAACACAGAGGTGTGAGACGGAGTTTGAACAAGCACACTTTGATTTCAAAGCGTGCGTTCGAACATGTGGCTACCAGTGCTACATTTTAATAATAAACTTTAAAATATGCTATTCTAATCTACCGTCCAATGTTATGCCACATATTTAAAAGCGGAAGGACATAGTGAATAAAAAAATGTAAAAATATTTTATCTGAAATCTTGATATGCGCGTAATTACTAACACCAGTGGTCGGGGAAACGTTTTCAGAATGTTAAAAAAGCGTCCGCCATTATACTTTGTTCGACGATTATACATTTGGCAAAAAAAAAACATGTTTTTGTTAAAAATTATACCCGAACACATACGTAACTAAACGTATTATACGACAGTACAAACGCATGCGAACACAAACTGTTTTTTCCAACAAAATAGAATTCAATTTCAAATGCGCGAGGCAAGCAATAGAGCGCCCTAAAAATTTATCACTGTTCCACGTAGAAAAACACTAAGCCATCTGCAATTTGTATAGCGCGTCAGAAAGGGACTTCCGTGTACATAGATTGTGATTGCCGGGCGTTAGAATAGGATAGACATATTTCAGTGAATGTGTTTCTAACAATGTTGCCAGTAGCCAATACGGAGGCCGCAATGGGCGGATCTAGCAGCTCCTGTTTCGTATAGAAAATGAAATTGCCTCCTCATATTGGGTTCAGTATAACTTTAATGATGAAATAGTGTGAACATGTGTTAGAAAATGTTGATGCATAAACTAAACTTAACTAAACTAATCCTATTGACACCCTTTTCACACGTTACTGTCACGAAAAGGACCGCAATACATTCAGTTCAATTTTACTGGATTTTTTTTGTTATTTAATCAAATTTTTATTGATAGAGCTAAATAGTAGAGCCCGTAGAGTCTTATTTTGCTTTAGAAGAAATTTAATGAAATAAGATGAGGAATGGCTGCACCTGGGATTAACGGTTATACAGTCAATATCAAGAAATTAATAGCAACATGAATTAATTAAATACACATTTATAAATAAAGATTAGTAATGAAGGTTATTAAGATAGCGGATGATCAAAGTATAATGTTTTAATAACCGCTCTCTACATAGAGATAAAAATACAATAAAATTTTATTATGACAAGTTGTTGGTTTTCAAATATTATTTACGTTAGCGTATTGGTAGAGCTACTATTCACCTTCTGCCGTTAAGTGTATAAAAATATCTCTAGGAACCGTATTTAACTACAATGATAAGTTAAATTTAGAACTTCTGTGTTTCTTTCTAGAACTGATGCTACTTTTTGTACATTGACTAAAGAGATCGGCAGCAACTCTTATAGTATAAACTCAAGGTAGAGTTACAAAATTATACATTCAACAATACTTATACACCTCTACATAGAGCTCAATAATACAGAAATCTCTATCATTACATAAATAGAGTGATATTTATCTGCTCTATATAATAAATAGAGCTATTACAAATGTAAAATAGACACTTTTTTGCAGTATTATCGTATCGAAATTACAGGCGTAAAATATGGAATTGACTCTATTATCTACTTTATTAATGTTACAGTGAAAACAGAAAAGGTATTCGTGTAAATAGGTTCTTTTCTAAACCGTCTTCAAAAAGGAGGAGGTTTCTTTGTTAGACTATTTGCTTAATTATAAACAAGATAGGTCATGTTATGTTACGCCCTTTTAACGTCTCACTGCTGGGAACGGACCTCCCATCAATGCTGGTCTGGTGCGGGTTGGCAGACTTCACACATCTACCGAGAACTAGTCAAGTTCTCTCAGACGTGCAGGTTATTTTACGATGTTTTCCTTCACCGTTTCTTAGAAAGTGATAATCTCGGATGAAAATGAGATTCGCACATGAAACTCAAAGGTGCGAGCCCGGGTTTGAATCTACACACTTTAATTAAAAAGCGTGCGTTCGACCACTCAGCTACGACTGCTAATAGTAATTGTCTTTTATTGACTTATCTTCTGCAACAAGATAAGTCATTAAAAGAAAATTACCTACTGACATAAAAAAATATAAAACTTACCATTTTTTTTTGTTTTTATTTAGTACCTTCATACCAACCTATTTTAAGGAGACTAAGAGATCATGACAATTTATTTAAAACCACCCCAAAAAAAACACATATTTATAAAAAAACTGGAGTTTGGCAATGTTCCCAGCAGGCTGGCAACATTGCCACGTTGGATGGTAAAATACAATACCTACAACATTTCAATCGATTTGGAAATGTAGACGAAATAATCAAAGTCACAAAACACACTTGGGTGGTAACATAAATGAATAAATAACAACTTAATATCCATCATACCTTTACCGATTATGTAGTACAGGGCGTATCTGAAGTCCGAAATAATATTTTAGGTACTCATACGGTATCTAATCTGTAGATGCTTAGTGAAGGCAGACTGTCTAAGTAGTACCATAGTGTCTGAGTTACAGACCTTTGAGTATTTGTCGCAGGTATCGCGTTTTAGCCTAAGGACATACTCACAACCATATTTAATAGAGTAAATAGAGTCTGCTCTCAAGGCATTGCTGCTCCTGAGAATGTATCACTCGCAATTATCATTTTGAAAAGAGTAACCATTAAGTTTCTTACCGGCTCTTCTCAGTGGAAGCAGCATTCCGAACCGGTGGTAGAATCTGACTATTTGTAAGTGCTTTTTGGCCTACACGAATAAAAAAAAAATTATTTTGATTTTGATTTTAAACAACATATACGAGGGGTACCTACTAATGTTTACTAAACAGAATTTGAGTATTTTGTAGGTATATAACTCGAGATATTACAAGGTGCCTTACCAACACTGCCTCAAGTACAGTTGTATCAATAGTAACTGACAAATTCGTGCGGGTTCCAAGACAATTTAGCTTTTCCCAGGGACTCGCCGAGGGTCAAACCTCGGTGTTATCAATGGACACCGCTATCGATCCTGGCTTACAGGAGTATCAGTGGTGGCAATGTGTGGCGGGCTTAGTAACTGACAATTTTAGATAGACTGTACCGAGTAAACTGTCAATAACTGAAAGCAATATTAAATCATACATTAACTAGAGTACCCATAACGACTCTACTCTTCGTATGGCTCTGCGGTAATTATTCCGCCATAGTTGTTACCTCATGTACCTGTATGCAACTATATGGGGAAAACAACAATGGCGGAGTCAAATAAACCAGAAAAATTACCGCAGCGCGGGCTCTATATGCCATCTCCGTTATAATATCTCCATGTATTAAATACATTGCTGCAAGGTAGTAAGGGGCATTTTTCAAAATGACGGCACAAAAAACGAATTTTGATTATGTTTTGATACGCAAAAGTTAGAGTATTATTTCAGATTTCTGATACACCTGTATATGACGCACATACACAATACATAATTGTAAATAGGTATATAGGTGTTTATGTACAGAACGCCACGGAAAGTACAACTGATGGTAGTTTAGATTGGCATAGTAATTGTCGCGACCCGGTTCAAAAAATAACTAGCCATGTTTTAGTTATTCCTACTATACAGGGTGTATGACATAGTAATGTTATATAAAATTTCAGATCTGGATACGGATATAGAAGTAATATTATACCTGTTTTTGATAATCATAATCAATCATAATCATTTATATTTGGTATACCTACGGTTACGGATATCAAATTATTTCGGATTATCCGCTACTTTCGAATAGTTTGCGTGAAAGAGCATCCATCCTCACAAACTTGCACATTTAATATATATGTAGGCTACCCTGTTATTCTGATGTATAAACAATAATAACAGTAATAGCCTCGTGGGAAAGAACGCCCGCCTTGAACGTAAGGGGTGCAAGTTCAAATCCCGGGCCCGCACCTCTGAGATATATTTCATGTGCGAATGTCATTTTTAACAATGATTACCACTTGCTGAACGGTGAAGGAAAACATCGTGAGGAAACCTGTACGTCTATAGAAAGGCGTGTGAAGTTCACCAACCCGCACTGGGCCAGTGTGGTAGACTATGGCCCAAATCTCCCACATATTGAGGGGAAATATGCCCGTTATAATGGCAATACGCTCGCCCCCTATTACATTGGGACCAAAATACATCGGCAAAGTGTGGGCGCACTACAGTGCACCTCTGCCTACATCTTCGGGGAATACAGGTGTGATGATGATGTATGTAACAATAATAGTGTAGATTTTCATCAAAATCCTTTTAGTAGATTTTGCGTGAAAGTGTAACAAACATCCATCCATCCATCCTCAAAAACTTTCACATCTATTAATAGTAGGATTAACTTCTTGTTTAATCACTATCCAGGTACCTATGCCAAAACCTTCGCGGTGCATGCGAAAGCGATCCCGTGGCGCCCCGATATAAGCGGAAGATGGTACACCGTCGGTTTTTAGTGGGTATACGGCCTTCTGCAGGGACTCCCATATAACCCTGCTACTTCCCCCGAAGTGGCAGGGTATCCATAAAGGATTTTCCAACGTTAAAAAAAAAGGTATGCCATCCTAAATATATAGTCTAGATAAATGCCGGAATTCATCATAGATTTCAGGAAGCTTCTAGGTATCGTATTACGATAAATCTCAAAATCTATACTTATTTCATACCTATGTTACTATTTACATAATAATTACCTACCTAGATAGACGTCGGTACGGTAAAAACTATAATTGTGATTGCCCGCTCCAATAGCAATTATGAGAATTACCTCTTGTCGGAATGTTTAAATGCTTCTGACAGGCGGTTATATTACATAAGACAGTATATTTACTCGTATTTAAAACACAAAAATTTATATAAATTTATAATAGTTTATACATATGTCCGTTATAAACTTTAAAACCATTTAACCGACGTGCCCCCAAACGAATGGTGTCCGTTATGGGTAGGTACCGTGTATACCTACTGTCATAATAATGTATTGTAAAATGTATTCAGTAAAAAAAAATATTATTTGTGATGATACAAACACACTTCAATTGTGTCCAGAAGTTTTGAAGTTATTTATAGCTTTTTAGTTTAGTGCACTTAGATTTTTGTAGTTTTAAATTTTTCACTTTTTTTAAATATTTTCTTGATTTAATGATAAGCTGTCAACTTATATAACTAACGGGTAACTTATATCTCGATGACTTTAGTTACCAGTATAAAAATCAATCGATTGATTTATAACACCAGTTTCCTAACTATGCTAAGTTAAATGTACGAACACCTCTTCTCATGAACAATGGGGTATTTATTATGGTACAAAAAACGTACCAGTAATTACGAGGTCTCGTTTAAAAACAACCTACCGCTATGCGGTTCTGCTTATTAGGGTTCCTTCATTTATAGTTTAAAACTTTATATAATGTAGAGTGCTATACAGGGTGTTTCAGAAGTCCGAAATAATAAATTGACGTTTGCATTATTATCGAGTATACAACTGAATGGAATAATTTTTTGATCGAAATTCGACCATTTTTTTCCAACTTTTTTTTGTCGTTAATTTCTATAACTCTTAATATCTCGAGTCCTATGTAAAATTTGCATGGTCTGTTTTGTGAATATTGGTAGTCGTTCCTCATATGTGTAGTTTACACTGCTGAATAGGGTTATGGATGTACTCAAAGGTTAGAACACGATACCTGTGACAAATATTCAAAGGTTTATAACTCAGAAACTATGATAGTTAGGTATGAACTGACATATGAGCTACCGTATATGTACCTGAAGTATTATTTCGGGTTTCTGATACACCCTGTATATTGGTAGCCTTGCTGGTAGAACGCCCGCCTTGAACGCAAGGGGTTCAAGTTCAAATCCCGGGCCCGGGCCTCTAGGATTTACGGATTTCATACACGCATATGATTTTCAATATTGATTACCACTTGCTGAACGGTGAAGACAAACAGCTCGTGAGGAAACCTGCACGGCTAGAGAAGGCGTGTGAAGTTGACCAACTCGCACTGGGCCAGTGTGGACTTTGGCCCAAATCTCAGTCGTATTTATGGGAGAATGTTCCCGGTATAATGGCAATAGGCTCGACCCCTATTACATTATGACCAAAATACATCGGCGTGGGACACTGCGGTGCACTTCTGTATGTCCCGTCAAGGAATATAGGCGTTATGATGTATTTGTGATGATTTATTTTTGTACAGTTATTATGTCTCCCTCTTTTACGAAAAGAAGATGACGTATGACTGCACCCGTAATTAGCGAATAGTAGATATGCCAGTTTCGAGTAATTACCCCCTTTTGTTAAGTGTATTTAATAAAATACAAGTTTTTTTAAAATAGGTGGCGAAATAATATGATCGAATTTTGATATTTTTTTTATACCATTCAGTTTTTTTTGTATGAACTACGCTGTTAGCCGTGAGGTGGCCTTTACAGCTTTTTCTGAGGAGACCATTTAGTTGTATCTATAACCGATAATAAGGAAACCTTCAAGGATTATTTCAGACTTCTTATACACGCTATATTGATAAAATATAACATTGCTTGACGTTAAAAAGTTTAGGGTTAATAACCCAATTATCGTCCAACTCAAAAATGCATACGGAACTCAGAGAATTATTGTATTTTTTTTATATTCACTGGCGCTAGTGGCGTCGATATAATTAGAGGGAAGTGTTTTCCGAACGCAGACGGACCCAGTTGATTATAGGAACTTGTTTTTGTACAGTGTCTATATGAGTGTTTATGTTGAGCTAGATAATTGTGTGTTCTACCCCATTGGGTTTTATTAAAAACAAATCAAGAAGCTTGACCATAAAATAAAATACTACGTTTTAATTATTAATACATTAATACATAATTGTATAATGGGGTAAAGGGCCCATGTAGTGACAATAGATTGGCCCGTTAATTACTAACGAAGAAATGTTGGTGCACTTTAATGCACCTCTACATAAATATACCCTTACTGCAAATACTGCCGTAAAATCATATATAAAAAAAAACACAACATGTTATATTTTTCAATGACATTTATATTTAAAAAAAATAAAGGTTACATATCATAATTGATATTTATTATATAAAATACACTTGCCTCCTCTAGTTGCTAGCGGTGGAACTATAAACTAAAACCCGTATATCATTGTTACAAAACTTGTCAACTAGATGTCACTACTAACATAAAATTCATCGCTACAATTGTTCTACATCAAAACGATAGATGGCGTTTTCATAAATAATTAAAAAATAGACGCAAACGTGAAATTCCCCTTCGATCTGTGATGATAGCATTTGGCGAAGTTGTATGCAATTATTGGCGCCGGTATAGCCTTCTGGCTCAAACATTTATCAATCATGGTTTCGATGTGGTTTTTATCTGAAAGTTAAATAAATAAAATTAGCTGTCAAAGCAAGTGGTGCAGGTTCAAATTTACAAGCCTATACATTTGACACATTTCAAGCTTAACATATATGGAGGGTAGAAGTAAAGGAGTGTCATATGTGTATTGAAAAAGTGTCCGTCGAAATGCATGAAATAATTCAAATATAGTTTAGTTACCCATGTTTTTGAACTATTATTTCTGGGGGGTGCAAGCATGTCAAGACAAGACCTTTGCCACGAATTTGCTAGCATGCTCTCTGTCTAATTTCATACCAGAGAAAGAGACAAAATCAAGATATACTGTGACATAAGACTAGTATTGGCGGTAATATTACAAGTACTGGGGGGCAATTCTTACATTAACATTAACTCTAATTCGACATTTGTCAAAAAGAAACGAAAACCACCATCAATTGGCGTATATTTTCGACATTATGTCGAATTAGAGATAGTGTCTATCATGCGACAATTGCCCCTTTGGTTCAAAAGTTATTTCCTGTACTTGAAGAATTTTTAAAGTAAGTTATATAAATACTTGCAAATAAAAAGGTAGGTACTGACGTTCTTCGGGTGCCTTGGCCATTGCCACGTCCAATCTGTAGACACCTTCTCGAGTCATCAGTCCTGCCTTCATCAGGACACATAGCACCCATTGTTTCAACAAAGCATTGTCATCCTGAAACATCAAATACATAGTTTTAGGTTAGGTTATATTCTACGTGGTAACAGAGGGTCTTCATTATTACCATCATTTTTTTTTTCTTATAGGAAACTAAACGGTTTGCACTTGACTAATAAAATACCCTGTGGCTCTTGAATGTATCATTATTTGAACCTATGCCTACCATTGTCACTCCTGTAAGCCAGGATCTGCAGCAGTGTCTAATAAGGACGGCGAAATTTCACTATTGGTAAGATTCCGGTTAAATCTAGATTGTTGCACACAAAATTATGCAAAATAAGGTTTATGAGGAGTTGGAAGAAAACTAAATTAAAATATTGCCTATATAAGATTTGTTTCAAATCCCAGGCCCGCACCTCTGAGATAATTTTCATGTGCGAATGTCATTTTCAACAATGATTACCAATTGCTGAACGGTGAAGGAAAAACATCGTGAGGAAACCTGCACGTCTGTAGAAAGGCGTGTGAAGTTCACCAACCCGCACTGGGCCAGCGTGGTGAACTATGGCCCAAATCTCACTCGTATTGAGGGGGAATGTGCCCGGTATACTGGCAATAGGCTCGCCCCCTATTACATTGGGACCAAAAATACATCGGCGAAGTGTGGGTGCACTACAGTGCACCTCTGCCTACCCCTTCGGGGAATACAGGCGTGATGATGATGATGATGTATTAAGATTTGTTTTATCTCGTTGCATTTCTTTAGGATTATAAATCACTCCCGTCGCTTGTATTCCTATAAGCCAGGTTCTAAAACCGTATTTAATTAAGATATTAATTGGATGGTTGTCTTACCCTCCATTCTCCGTGTTTCACCTTCACAACTATTTCCGGATCCACCCGCACTTCTTCAATACATTCCATCTGTCGTCTCGTTGATAGAATTTTGTCCTTCTCCTGTCTGTTTAATGGACTTAGTGGAGTAGTGGCTGCCTATGAGAATAATAATAATTAATCAAGAGGAAAATAATAGTAACGCATGATTTTCACGGATAAACTGAGGTTTAGTTTAAATAAAGAATTAAGACAAAAAATACTCACGTTAGGTAAGACTTCTTAGTCATTATAATCGTAGAATCAATTAAAATATGCCAACTTAATAAAATAAGAGAGGATGAGTGAAAGTTGACGGACGAAAGAAATATGCCAAACGAACGTGAATGGAAGTGTAGAGGGCATCCGAGAAGGACCTTTCACGACCAGATTAACGATCTCTCCCAGAAAGGTCAAGTCCGTAGCACCCCCAACCGACGGAAGTGCATGAAAAGACATGAATGTTGACGAAGAGAAAGATGTATGTCAGGATCGTAGCATGCGGCAAACGGTAGGCTCTGCCTACCCCCGTGGGATGCAGGCGTGAGTTTATGTGTAATATTGAAACATAAACAGATTACAGTAGTAAAATATATGAAAAAAAACTCCAGATACCTGAACAACTGCAGTCACATAACATAAAGTTACAACAACACTTTTATTAAAGACACCCATTTGAACTATACAGCACTTCCTGTTTGTGAGGCGAATCGTAACTAAAGTAATAGTCCCTACGCTGCCCTTTTTATATATCAGTTCTACTAACAATGGGAAGCAGGTCAAAACAATTACTATTAGTGTAAGTCATACCACTATCGACTTAAGTGGGACACGATGTGTAAACATTATTGAAATTACTATTGTTATAGCGGGTGTTTATGAAACGGAAATGCAATAGAATGTGATGAATCATCAAGTCTACTTAGCATCTGTTTAATATATCTACAGCTCTGCAAGTTTTATCTCTTCCAGGCCCTGTAGCGTGACCGTTAAGAGTTAGACACAACTTATGTCTACACCATAGAGTATCTATAGTAGCCATAACGACTCAACTCTTCGTATAGCTCTGTGGCGATTTTTTCACCATTGTTGTTATCTCATGGACGTGTAGTATTCGGCAAGTATATGAGAAAACAAAGATGGCGGAGTCAGATAAACCAGTAAAATTTACTGCAGCGCGCGGTCGAAATGCCATCTCCGTTATAATATATTTATGGTCAGCACGGTCAGACTACAGATGCAGCTGTCATACTAGTCGAGCATGATATCACATCGACATTTGTTTATTAGACATAGTTCGATATGACAAAATTTTCTGTATAAATCTGCCGTTTAGTAGAGATAAAATTTATGTCGAGGCTATCATGCCGAGCTTGCTGGCTTCTTGATGATCATGTCTTTGACATGAAATGACATTAGTGGTCAAATAGTTGATCACGAGACTTGTGTCAATTTCTATAGATTATAGCGCAACAATTGTTAAAAATGCTAATAGAAAAATTGTTTTCTATGCAGATGGATGGCATTAGAGTCAAATATTATATGCCAGGTGTTTCCAACGCGAGGATATTACCCTGCGCGTACGCAGTCGTGCGGACGCGCAGAGTAAAATCCTATCTTAATGGTTGCTTAGGGACTGTCAGTTGTCAGACTGTCATATTTCAAGTCCACATAATTTCTTATACCGGACATTTTATGGTGAATGAGTTAGTACCTAAGTAGTTATTAGGTAGCGAGTTATATAAAAGTACAAAATAATAAAATCATAAAGTAAATTTCACTTTTTATTGATGAACTTTATTAATAAATTCGATCAACGGCAGTACTGTCGACATTTATCTTCACAAAAAATATTCCCTGTAATCCGAAATATACATAAAGCTAGATCATGAAAATATATTTTATTTGTATTAGTAGCGCCATCTATTGGTATTTTAATAAAACTTTGTCAGTTGCATGATGACTTTTGAGGCGTACAGACATGTTCTATTTTCGAATTATTTTAATCAGCTTATGTTTGGTTGTAATTCTGTTCCGGAGTTAAATGCGTCCGTCCTGTCTGGTGTTTACAGGAAGATGGCGTGTTTGGGGTCCTTCTCGTGGTAGCATTTCACGTAGTTCCACGCTGTCTGTTGAGGAGTGTTGCCCTTGTTGGCCAAGCAGGTGTCGATCAGCTTCTCAACTGCTGGCTTGTCAGCTGGGAACAAAAAATCCAATTATTGCACAAGTAAAAGTACTCAGCAGTAGCCTAGTTGGTAGAACACCCGCTTTGAAGGCAAGGAGTGTAAGTTCAACCCCCAGGGTAGCACTCGATTTTCGGATTTCCTGTGCGAATCTCATTTTAAATAATGATTACCACTTGCTGAACGGTGCAGGTAAACACCGTGAAGAAACCTGCACGTCTATAGTAAGGCGTTTGAAGTTCACCAACACGAATTGAGCTAGCGTGGTGGCCAATAGCCTAAAACTCCCTCGTATGGAATGTATCCGGTGCACTTAAAATTTCAATGATGCAAGCCAGGGTTTGAACCTGCACGCTTTGGTTGCAAAGCGTGCGTTTGTCCACTTGGCTAGCACTGCTAACTGTTACAGTATTAATTTTATTTATGCTATTAGTCTTGATTGGATGCAGATAATATAATCCAGTTGGAAAAGAGTAACCAAGAGTTTCTTGCCTATTGATTCTATTCTTCATAGGAAATGCTTTCCACAGAGGTGATAGAAGAACTTGATTATTAATTTTGTCTATTGACGATTTGTAAGAACATTGTTTAATATGAATAAAAAAAAAACTGATTCTGGCTCTGATTCATACCTGCATTCGGTACTTTGGCAAGAGCAACATCCTTCTTGAATTTGCCGTCCTTGGTCATCAGCTCAGACTTAATCATCATGCACAGAGCGTATTTCTTCAGGGGTTCATTTTCGGTCTGTAAAATAACATGCATAACAATCAAAGTGAAAAATCCTTATGTCAATATTCTTTTCTGATATAAATATCAATGATATCAGAATAGGGACTTATAGGTTTTCAAACGAGGCATGTTTTTAAAATGATAGTATTTTTTAGGTTTCCGTACCCAAAGGGTAAAACGGGAACCCTATTACTGAGACTTCGCTGTCCGTCCGTCCGTCCGTCCGTCCCTCCTTCCGTCCGTCCGTCTGTCACCAGGCTGTATCTCATGAACCGTGATAGCTAGAGAGTTTAAATTTTCACAGATGATGTATTTCTGTTGCCGCTATAACAACAAATACTAAAATACGGCATAAAATAAATATTTCAGGGGGCTCCCATACAACAAACGTGATTTTTTTGCCGTTTTTATAGATGGTACGGAACCCTTTGTGCGCGAGTCCAACTCGCACTTGGCCGGTTTTGTAGTGCTAATGTTTTAAAAGATCATTAAGTGCAAAAGGTTAAGTTGGTTCGTGGCTTGCACTAAGCAAGCGATTTTGATCTTATAGCTGTACTTGCCGCCTGTGTTGAATTTATACTGGGATGGCAGATGGCTAGTGGACTCATTATTTTTATCTTACCTTGAAGTCTCCAGTTTTGAGTTTGTTCACGAGCTGTTCGTCCGGCTTAGACTCCGCGAGGCACTCAATACGGTGCTGCTTAAGCTTCTCCTTTTGCTCGTCGGTCAGAGCCTAGAATAATAAAAGTAAAATGAAAACGAGTGGTTGGAAGGAACGATTCTCGTGAGTTCGACATCATCTCTATTCGTGATAATATGGCGAAGCAAAACGTCAAATTGATAGTTTTTGTTTTTTTTCGACATATCTCGAATAGAGATGTTGTCCATCATGCGAGATTTAGGGTCCTGCCCTACCGCATCCTTTATTAGTTTTGTTGCAAGACTTTTTACAACTAAAGTGGCAGTGGTAGCCGAGTGGTCGAACGCACGCCTTGCAATCAAAGTGCGCAAGTTCAAACCCCGGCTCGCACCTCTGGGTTTATGTGGGAACCTCATTTTCATCCGAGATTATCACAATGAAACGGTGAAGGAAAACATCGTGAGGAAACCTGCACGTCTGAGGGAACTTGACTAGTTCTCGATAGATATGTGAAGTCTGCCAACCCGCACTGGGCCAGCGTGGTGGACTATGGCTTGAATTACCCTTGCATTGAGGGGAGGCCCGTGCCCAGCAGTGGGACGTTTAAAGGGCTGTAGTTAGTTAAGCAGCGATGTTTAAAGATATAGTTGCATACACGGTACAGTGGTAGTTATATCGGCAACGAAATATTGTCAATCTTCTATATACAATATACATATATATATATATATATATATATATATATATATGTATATATATATATATATATACATATACATACATACATACATACATACATACATACATACATACATACAAATAAATAAAATTGAAGTGTCTGTTTGTAATATCAAAATAACACTTTTTTACCAAATGCGTATGAAAGTATATACGATACCTATAACGAAAACGCAATTTTATTTGTTTGGGGTAAACTTCTAAACGGCTGAACCGATTTCAATGGGACTTTCACTGGCAGATAGCTGACGTTCCAAGGCGTAACTTAGGCTACTTTAATTTTAGAAAAAGCATTAGGGTTCCACGGGAAAAACATAATACCCATATTTCCGGGTAATCTCCCTAAAGTACACGCGGGCGAAGTCGCGGGCACAGCTAGTAACTAATAATATTGATTGATGCTTGCTATACTACTACAGGGCATTTTTGAACTCCAAAATAATAGTTTTTACGTTCGCAAGAGTATTGGGTATTCAACTGAATGGTATAAAAAATTAATCAAAAGTTTAACATGTTTTTTTCTGTGGAGAGAATATTGAAAGGCTCTACCACGTACCCTATGAGAATTTTAGATGTTCTGTTTTGTAAATAATTGTATTCACGGCTCTTTGATGTAGTTTACATTGTCAAATATAGTTAAGTAGTGTCCATAATAGATATCACACTTAGATATCATCAAACAAATGTGGGTGCACTACATTGCACTCGTTTCGGAAATGTATGGGCGTAGAACTTTACAAAATACATTCACCTTGAATTTCTGTTGATTATTTAACTAGTATAGTATAAATCAACTTAAATCAAGTTTACGAGTGCTCCGCGAGTGTTATTCAATAATGAACCTTATTGGTTATAAGTTAAAACTCACCTGAGCAGCGAGGAAGCAAGCGGCGAATACCAGTAAAGTCTTCATATTGTTGTTATGCTGATAGAGTCACTTGTTACTTGTGCAGGAGTCTCCGTGGAGTGGTGTCGATTCCCACAGGTTTGGTGCTTATATACAGCCGCTTATCAACCTGCGCGAGATTCACATATTGACGATAATCATCGGCTGATTTCGTGGGATCGTCAACATTCTTTTTATTTGCAATTTAATTGTTTTATTTTTTCGATTCGAATAATATTCCGATGTTTTATTTAAACATTTTGTCGTTATTACTAGCGTATACGTTATAAAAGAATGAATGGTAGTGAAACAACTATAAATGTATCTATTTTACTTTCACAGTTCACTGACCTTGCCATGAGTCCAAGATTTGAACCCGTGTAAATGTCGCGTCAAATTTCTCGCGACCAATTTTTCGCCAATACAAAACCAACTGTATTAACTCATAAAAAACACATTTTGCAATGAAATGTCATCGAAAACACTAGTGAGTATAGTTACGTGGACGCGTGTATTTTACCACACAAATTATCACACTGATCTTTATGTTCATGGGCATAGAGTACATTTTCAAAAAATGACACGTATCGCTCCAATATTCCATTCCCTTGTGTTCCTATTTTTGCCGTGGTCTGGGTGTAACTGTGATCACCCCCAGTCCATTGTATTCACAAGTTTTGCTTAGTTTAGGACCATGTGATGAGTATGTCTTGTCAGGCTATATTTATTCATTTCGATTCATAATAACATAGAAATTTTGTGCTAAAATGTCCTCCGTTCTCGAAACCAAAAGCGTTTTAATTTTACACATTTTACACTCAAAACCATTTTTAAGGTATGCCTTACTTATGTCAATAAAAATACCTTCAAATTTTAAGACCGTTCTTTAAATATCTTCACATTACTTTTATCAATGTAGAAGTGATTTGTTTTTTAATATAAACCAAATGTTAGCGCCCCTGCCCCCAGCGTGGGTAGGTCTGGAAAGATCCGGGCGGGTCTCGTATAATGTCCACTTCATACTGGAACATCTTTCATTCTTTATATTTCTTGTTAAACATGTTGGTACATGTTTAACAAGAAATAACACTCGGCTTTGCTTGGGTAGTTTTAATGCAGTGAGTAATGTTGGGTGGGGTATGTCAGCAGCTAAATGTGTTTATGCAAAGTCAAAGTCAAAGTAATTTATTTGCGAATACAGGTTATTCTAAGGTGACATAGGTATCAGTATAGGTAGCGTATGCTGTATTCTACCTAACGGTATGCAAATATTAAACAAAAGTTGCATACATATGCAAACACTAAGGAATCAATCCTATTATCATGCAGTTATTGCAGTTTTTTACTGTAAACTTAGTATAAAATCTGTCAAAAAATTAAAACAACAATAAGTAAATACATCATCACGCCTGTATTCCCCGAAGGGGTAGGCAGAGGTGCAGTGTAGTGCGCCCACACTTCGCCGATGTATTTTTGGTCCCAATGTAATAGGGGGCGAGCCCATTGCCATTATACCAGACACATTCTCCCTCAATACGAGGGAGATTTTTGGGCTATAGTTCGCCACGCTGGCTCAGTGTGGGTTGGTGAACTTCACACGCCTTTCTATAGACGTGCAGGTTTCCTCACGATGTTTTCCTTCACCGTTTCATAGCTAGTGGTATTCTCGGATGAAAATGAGATTCGCACATAAACCCAGAGGTGCGAGCCGGGGTTTTAACCTGCACACTTTGATTTGCAAGGCGTGCGTTCGACCACTCGGCTACCACTGCTATTATAGTTAATACTGCTATAACAGGTGGGAGCGAGGCCTGGGGGTTTTTGGGTGTTATTATCGAAAGGTTAAAGGTGAAGTGATTCAAGTGCCATATTGGGCGAAATTGATTTATTGAAAGAAAGAAAGGCTGTTCGATTTTTTTATTATTACAAGCTTTATTACTAGCTTTATATTAACTTGCAATGTATGTCCGGGTGGAATCTTGCAACTGAATTTTAAATCAGTTATCATTAAACGATTGAGCTGAAATTTGGTATACACGCTTATTTTGGATGACAATGCATGCTTAGCTATGTGACGTCATTCTAATTCCAATATGGCGGATCATCCAAGATGGCGGAATAGTTATTTTTTCTGCACTACCATAGTATGGGTATCAAATGAAAGGGCTTGCTGAGGAGAACACGAAAATCGCTTGTTTTTTAAAAGTTTTTTTAATATTATTAACTTTACAGGAGAGCATACTGATTCGTCGCAGAATACAATTGCTGATTCCAAATATGTATAAGTCAATATCGCCCATTAGTGTCGCTTAAGTCAAATAGCCTCTGATCCCTCGATATACCAGCCGTGTTCGCGACTTCGCCCGCGTGGACCTTAGGAAGATTACCCGGAAAAATGGGTTTTATGTTTTACTCGCGAAACCCATAATACTTTTTCCAAAATAAAAGAAGCTTTAGTAACGCCTTAGAACATTAGCTATCTGCCAGTGAAAGTCTCGTCAAAATCGGTTGAGCCGTTTGGAAGTTTAACCGGAACAAACAGACAGACAATAATTGTAAAATTGCATTTTTCTTTAGTATCGTATATAATGTTATATTATGCATTTGGAAAAAAGATGTTATGTTGGTATACAAACAGACACTTCAATTATATTTATTTGTATATTTATATATATCCTGGTTCCGTTTTTCTTTTTAAATTATTATCCTTACATGCGTAGAGCGCAGAGCGCGACCTCTACTGGGACGGTACAGCAAAAATCTCAGCGGCCTTGTCATTTAATTTTTTTTTTAATTTTTGATCACCAAAACTTACCAAACACACTAATAAACAGACAGTTTTATATATAAGGAGTGTCTTTTATTTTAATCTTCCATTAATCAGCTTTTTGTTATTTAATAAAGTAAAAAAACCTGTTTTAGTTGTATGTCTCGATATTTTTATGTTGCCATCGGCGACTGTTTCTAAACGAGTTCTTAGTTCTTTGAACTTCGTATAAAAACGGAAATAAAATTATTAAAAGTTGCTTTTTTTTTTAATGGACTACGCTGTTGGCCGTGAGTTGGCCTTTACAGCTTCACCGGAGGAGTGGTGAGTGCAGAATGCGACTCCAGCCAAAGCGTTAAGGGCGGAAGAGGAGGGCAACTAGCTCAAGGGCGCCACATGGGGCACGACCTCGGCTTGGGCAGTTGCCGTGAGGGGAGAGGTAATGACTACGCTCCTAGGTGCAAAGATGCACCTACGAGCAGAAGAGGGGGTTCCTCGACCTCGCCAGCGAGGTCGGTGTCTGTTTGAGGCTGGTGTAGGTGTGTTGGGGTCCTCTCGACGCCCGGGTCGAGGAGGGCGGTGATCGTGTCAGGAGGATCTATGAACACATGCCGCGGACGGCGGCGTTGTGCTATTGTGTGCGCGGGGTTTGGCTCATAATTGCCGGCGGCGACAATTAGAGAGTTTGAATGCGAATTAAAAGTTGACCTAAGGTACCCTCAAATTTTATATACCAGCTGACCGGGCGAACTTCGTACCGCTTTAGAATTAGAGACAACTAAAGCAGCGCCACCTACTGGGTCTAATTGTGAATCTAAACCATCCAGGAACCCAAATATACACACAAAATTTCATCAAAATCGGTCCAGCGATTTAGGAGGAGTTCAGTGACATACACACGTACAGTAGAATTATATATATATAAGATGACCACAGCTTGGTCTAATGGTTTGAGCCTAGGACGCTCGGCTCACTGAACTAGTCGGTTGGGGGTTCGACTCCCACCAGTGGCAAATTTCGGAATTTGCTCTGGTCTGAGTGGAGCTGTTATCGCTTGTACTTATAGTGCAAGCATTGCTTAGTTTGGGATCATACGATGAGTATGTGCAAAGGGAAAACGGGACCCTATTACTAAGACTCCGCTGTCCATCCGTCTGTCTGTCTGCCCGTCTGCATCTCATGAACCGTGATAGTTAGTTGAAATTTTCACAGATTATGTATTTCTGTTGCCGCTATAACAAAAAATACTCATACCCCATACAACAAACGTGTTTTTTTGCCGTTATTATAGATAATGGTACGGAACCCTTCGTGCGCGCGTCCGACTCGCACTTGACCGGTTTTCAATGGTACCTAGAATATTTGCAGTGTAGATAGTAGATATTGTCACCTTGATGCAATTTAAGTAGTCATATTCTAGTTACCATTGATACAATATATGTAATTTTTATGCCTTAAAAAATTGAGTCATAGCAACTCGACGACGATAGTGTTACCAGACTTGGGGCCCTGTCTGTTTCCGGTAATCTCCGAAATTACTTCACTAATTTTGACCGGACTTTCTCTAACAGATAGAGTAAAGGTTACAAGAGGTAAAAGGTGCTGTCTGCTCTCATGGCATTGCTGCTCCTGAGAATGTATTACTCGCAATTATCATTTTGAAAAGAGTAACCATTGAGTTTCTTACCGGCTCTCCAGTGGAAGCAGTATTCCAAACCGGTGGTAGAATCTGACTATTTGTAAGTGCTTTTTGGCCTATACGAATAAAAAAAAAAATATTTTGATTTTGAAAAGAGGTGACATAGGTTACTTTTATAAAAGAAACAAAAAATCTGGGTAATCCAAAACTACCACCGTTTCGGATTACCCAGGTTTTGACGAGACTTTTGCAGATAGCTGATGTTCTAAGGAGTAACTTAGGATACTTTTATTTTAGAATAAGCATTGGGGTTCCGAGAGACGAACAAAACCTATTTATTCCGAGTGATCTCCCAAACGGCTGATTCACCATTGTGTGTATCGCCTAAGTCCTAACTGATAAATTGCGAGCGAACAATCAACCAAGCGACATAATGCAATAACCACGGCTACTGTTGACTTATTGGTGTACGTTGACCCTTATGCCCTCGACAATTTAACAAACACGGCTTCGAGAATGTTCGAATATTTTCCGATACCAGGGGGGCAATTCTTGCAGGATTAACAAACGACAAAAGCTGTTGTATTATTACGACATATGTCGAATTATACATGATGACGATCAGACGAGAATTGGGCCCCAGTGTTTGATCTAATGATTAACACATTACCACGGGTAAGTAACCTTGTCAAAGCATAGAAATAAATTAATGTTTTAATTTGTTGGGAGAAGAAAAATCATAAGTTAGCGATATTCTGCCTTCATAAAATGATTTCACATACTACATGAAAGGTTTCAGGCCTGGTGTACCCATTATATGCATATGCATATGCATACCTAATCATAACCATACCTAGTCTTATTGTGTTAGTATCTTGACCTAAAGTCCGTAGCTGGAAATGGCCCGGGATTAGGACCGTTGGCGGGAGACAGGCCTTTGCCCAGGAGTGGGATGCAAATTAGGTTGATAAAAAATGTATAGACTAATAAGTCCATAACACATCCATAACTCTATTCAGCAGTGTAAACCACACTTAAGAAGGACGGCTACCAATATTCTTAAGTGTGGCTTCTTAAGTGTGGTTTACACTGCTGAATAAGGTCCCCTCTCTCCCGCCAACGGTTCCAATCCCGGGCCATTTCCAGCGACGT
This sequence comes from Ptilodon capucinus, assembly GCA_914767695.1. Classification (NCBI taxonomy): domain Eukaryota; kingdom Metazoa; phylum Arthropoda; class Insecta; order Lepidoptera; family Notodontidae; genus Ptilodon; species Ptilodon capucinus. The sequence goes on from OU611828.1 coordinate 1,813,967, forward strand.
CTTTCCCGCAAAGATGTCCATTTTGTCACGCCACCGTATCGTTGGCCTAGAGAATAATTTGTAAGAGATAACGCTCTGTGCAAAGTTATTTTTGTTTTTTATTCATAAAACTGAACACGCATTTTTTAAATAAGACTCGAAGATATTACATGTATTTGAAATAGATGATGAAAAAAAAGTTGAAAAAACATCGATGAATTTCGATAAAAACATTATACCATTCAGTTGTATACCCGAGCAATGGTAGCCAAAACTCGAACGCACGCCTTGCAAATCAAAGTGTGCAGGTTCGAACCCCGGCTCGCACCTCTGGGTTTATGTGCGAATCTCATTTTCATCCGAGATTACCACTTGCTATGAAACGGTGAAGGAAAACATCATGAGGAAACCTGCACGTGTATAGAAAGGCGTGTGAAGTTCACCAACCCGCACTGGGCCAGCGTGGTGGACTATAGCCCAAAAATCTCCCTCGTAATAAGGGCGAATGTGCCCGGTATAATGGCAATAGGCTCGCCCCCTATTACATTGGGACCAAAAATACATCGGCGAAGTGTGGGCGCAATGCAGTGCACCTCTGCCTACCCCTTCGGGGAATACAGGCGTGATGATGATGATGTATTTTGTATACCCGATACTGATGCAAACGTAAGTACGCAAGTATTATTTCCGACCCTATATAATGGTCGGCCTTTTATAAAATTGTCGCTCTTTGTACAGCGTCCTACGCTCGCCTTGACACGACTATATAATATAACTCGTTTACCCCAGTCATTGTCAGTTCTTCGACAGTTACAACAAGTTAAACCTTCTTCAATATCCTCTGTTATATAAATCACTGGATTTTTATTGTAGTTGGATTCATCCGTCATCTTTATCACGTTCATTACCCATTTTCATTTATAATGTGTATTCATCACATACCATAATCTGGTTTGTAGTATTCATTGAATTTGGTCTTGCTATTAATTACTTGATGTCGAAATATCCACTTACTGATCTTTCAGTTCTGTTCAGTTCAGCTGATATGTTAATAAATCAGTCCAAATAAATATCAAAATAAATGCATTTTTTGCCAGTAGGTACGACAACATTAACAAAAATATATAGGCGTCGTTTTCAGAACGTCTTCTTTATCGATAAGATAATATAATGCGGGGTGAAAGCATGGATGAAAGGTGATTTGACTGAAGCTACAATTTTGTGATTTTACAAGAGGGCATACCCATTCTACGCGGAAAAAAATATTGACTGAAAGACGGGAAAACTGATTCCAAATTTGTATATATAAGTCGATATCGCCCAAAAGTGTCTGAGTACTGTTTAGCAGTTATTATACGTTGTTTAAAGTAAAAAAAAAAAACATTGGTTTATAAATAACTAGCTGACCGGGCGAACTTCGTACCGCCTTAGAATGAGTGACATACGGAAGCAGCGCCACCTACCGGGTCCAATTGTGAATCTAAACCATCCAGGGTGCCACCCAAACGCATACAAAAAAAATCATTCAAATCGGTCCACTCGTTTAGGAGGAGTTAGCTTACAACGAAAAGTGGCATTGATTTATATAGATAAAGTATATGCCAAACCGCTGTCGCTCGCCAATGTGCCTAGAAGGCATGTGCCTAGAATGGCAGATGAACTTGGCTTCATTAGATCTCATCAGTAATAATGCTGCATCAACTTGGCCCTATTTTTTCTAGACTGCTTTCCAAAGTGATCGATGACCTAGATATACGCTCGTCTGTGACAGAGCATAAAATGTTTGATCTCATTTTTACTCAACAATTATAAGTTAGAAAGTTTAAAAAGCAGTGGTAGCCTAATGGTCGAACGCACGTCTTGCAAATCAAAGTGTGCAGGTTCAAACCCCGGCTCGCACCTCTGGGTTTATGTGCGAATCTCATTTTCATCCGAGATTACCACTTGCTTTGAAACGGTGAAAGCAAACAGCGTGAGGAAACCTGCACGTCTATAGAAAGGCGTGTGAAGTTCACCAACCCGCACTGGGCCAGCGTGGTGGACTATAGCCCAAAAATCTCCCTCGTAATGAGGGAGAATGTGCCCGGTATAATGGCAATAGGCTCGCCCCCTATTACATTGGGACCAAAAATACATCGGCGAAGTGTGGGCGCACTGCAGTGCACCTCTGCCTACCCATTCGGGGAATACAGGCGTGATGATGTATTTATTTATTTATTATTATAAGTTACTCGTTTTAATAAATACGGTTTATTTATCATTTTGGGGTGTGTGAGGAGAGAAGTGCGTCTCTGCTTGCTGACCGGCCAAAGGACAGTGTGCTGTGCCAAGGTCGCTGAGATGGCTGTGGATGATGACCAGGAATGCGCGTCCGCTGCATGCGTGGTGGTCAGGATACCCTAGCCGTGGATGCTGGCTGGCTGTATAACTCGCTGCTCGTAAGCTTGAAGAAGTGATGATGAAGTCACGATGAGGTAGTTTTGCGAAGGCTGCGCTGACGATCATGCTCGGGGTCACCAGTTTGGGGGGTAGTGCCCTACAGTTGTTGTCGGGTTCTTGTATATATATGCATCGCTCGGATCGCTTTAATATCGCGATGCAGGATGTAGTTCGTATGTGGCGAGATAGATGGCGCTACGTCATTATTATTTTAATAAAATACGTTAAGTCAAACCGTGTATTGATTTAAATTTATAATGATACATACAATAAATAGTGTAAAATAAAAACACACAATAATTGTCAATTTTCCTGTCACATTTCAAGAATTCCAGATATTTTTTAAAATGGAATGTTTGATTGTTTATGCTTTCCTCATAGTTTTCTTGAATTGCAACACTTGCAGTCTTTTCTTTAATTTGTTTTCCAAAGTAAATTGGTTTTTATTCGTTAATAATTAATTTCGTGACAACTGCAATACCTATCTGAGAAAGTCGATGAAAACGTTGCAAACAGAGAACATGCTGTACAATACTTTTGGCACCTTACAACGCATGTGCAAAGTAAGAAACCAACTTCAAACGTAAACCACGCCGTTCCCTGTAAACATCGCCACTTCCCAACTTCTAATATCATGACTTTGAAAACAATGACAAGTGTTTGAAAAAAAAAAAAAAAGTTTTTGGAAAAGTATTCGAAATTTTAGAAATGATGGATTGCGTTGTAGAAATTTTGAGAGGTAAGTCAAACTTTTAGTATTATTAATCTATATAATATTTGGAACAACTGCCTTAACAAGTATTTCTTTAAGTAAAATATATTTGTTATGCCATTGCATACAGAGTTAATGGCTTTCTATACAAAATGTCTGTAGTATAAAAAAGTCGTAACAAAAGCTAGGATCAAATAGTTGAAAATAAATCAAATAGTTGTCAAATGCAGTTTATTGCAAATAAAACTAAGCATGCGAAAGGCATTTAAAACATTCAAGAGATGAGTTATTAATCTGTCCATTTTTAATTCATGGATCAGACATATCTCTTTTTTAAAACATAACATCCTCCAGGACATAAGCTTGTAAACAAATTATTTCATCAAGCAGTCATCTTGTCATTCTAAGAAACTTGCCACTAAATTGCTCTTTATTGGCTCAGCTTGGTCATCATGCCATTTTATGCGTAATATTCTCGCAATTAAGGACTATTATCCTCGATCTCGTACTCTGCTGACGCCCCCACACATCCAGAAAGTCTGGAACTGCGTTTGTCGTTTAAGCTAACAGTTTAAATTTGTTTATCTTGTAAACGCCCCCAGTGTCTGCTAAGCATGTCAGCTTAGTTTATTTGAGTGGATTCTGCAATTTTTATAACAAGCAATTTTGTTATAAGCTAAATAGAACCAATAGAAATTTACATAAAAAAGAAAAAAAAACTTTTAAAAGTTTGCATAAATATTATAATCTATCTATGCAGTAAACTGCGACACGTGGCTAACTTCAAGATGATACTCAAACACCGCATTGCGCAGTACCCGAATTAACTAACTTCGGACCAGTAGACAACAATACACATCACTAGGAATACGCGTTTTCTAAACAAAAAAAGACAAAAAGTCCCAATATATGTGATAAAGCAATACATTATTTTTGTAAAATACTCTCGAAACTTGACACAATTTGGATTTTTTGGGAAAAAATATTGCGGCGTATTGTTTTGACTGGAATAGTGGAAGGCGTAAATCTGCTGGTAAGTTATTTTCGTATACTTTATGGTGTCAATGGCAGAAATCATAATATCGAAATGAATACAAATAATTGTACAAATTATTCAAAAACTGAAATTTAGAGTTCTGCTAAACAAAATTAAATTTTCTGTTAAAAATTGTCCTGTAATAGAGGCCATGAAATGAAAATCTCTAAAATATCTTTGAAAACACGGTAACAATAAGGTATCAGTTGTATTACTCTTATAATTTTAACAAAAAAAAATAACGTGTGGCTTTCCAGTGTATAAAAAAATAAATAAAACCTGTTGATTTGCAATGCTAACAAAAATATTCCTGCCTTGCAGCTGACATAATTTCTTTATGCTAAAAATAAATGATTTCATACGTAAGTTACATCTTTTTACGTTTATTGTAACAAAACCTTGATATAATTAAAAACTGCTTATAGTTAGTCAGTCATACTTAGTTCCGATATAAAATTCTAATACAATTAAAGGCAATTACTATATTGTAAACTCATTACTTAAACATTAAAAAATATTGCGTGCGAAATATCATTCACGGACGTTGACATATTTTACTATAAAAAAATATCACATTAGGGTTGCCCGCACTGCAGCGTACAATCGATCGCGTCACCGCGCATGCGTAAACCGTATACGTTTACGTCAGTGGAGTAACGGCACGGGTGGGAGCTCGTCGACATGCCGAAACCTACGCCCGTCGAGGACTTAATAGTTCCACCGCAAGATACGAAAATATGTGGAACTATTTGCATCTGTACCATGACTGCTGTGTTAAGTGCCGTATCCATCGTGTACTTAACGGTCGCCATCTACATGCCTTACACCAGGGCCACAGCCTCGGGGATCGATACGACTCCTATTATGTGCACCACAACAAGGGCTGTCAACAAAGACAACTGTGACTGGGGATCCTGCGGTGAATGGTGTTTGAGCAAAACTTCAGGCGCCTGCATCCAGATCTACGTTAACGTGAGGAAGAATGGTACATCACTAGTGCTCTCTGAATGTGGAAGTTCCGCCAACAAGACTTGCTTTGGCATCGACCAGGAAAACGCGAAGAAGTACCACTGCATTAGAGATGAGTGCCGCAATCTGACTGGTACCTTCAACTGTACCGAAGGCAAGTGTATTAATATTACTGATGCGTTCGAATGCGCGTTCAGAGATACGGATCCACCTTTGAAATGCTCTGGAAGAAGAGGCAAGATAACATGCATAGATGTCCACGGACTATTCTATTGCAACAGAGGTACTTGTAGAAAGATAAGAACCCCTTACAATTGTGATCGAAGATGCGTTGATATTCCCACCCGTAACAAAAACGTTATAGTTCTTAGTGGAGATAGAGTTTTCTTAGCGAGGTGTGCGAAGTTAATTCAGGAAGACAATTCAGAAGTCGTGTGGACTGATTCTGGAGAAGAAGTGCTCATGTTATCCTGCCACGCCGTCCACAATGGAACGTCCGGAGTCGTTGCCAGCGATTGCATAAACGCCGCTCTATTACCACGCACGGATATATCAGACCTAACCAATTTCACCTACTTGCAATACTTGTATGAGTCTAGAGCCGCACCGAATCGCGTCATCGCCCCATCCGAGGTTGAACTGACTTTAGCTAACGACAGTCGTCTAATGATCAATTTGGAAGGCTGTGTGAATACTCTAGCTGACGAATGTAAGGAGTTTCTCAAGGATTACGGCCGCGATGGTACAGATCACAACGCTAAAGCTAGATTCCCTTGTTTCTACATGGAGAACAGCCCTGATACGGTAGTGGCAAGATTCGATTTGGATACCACGTATCGTCAATTTTTGGTAGCGCTTGTGCTGCCTACAGTTTTGGTTGTGGTGTCTTGCATAACATTGGTACTATGTCAAAGAACCGTTGAAGTGGGTGACGATGCTAAGATGAGGTTCAAAGGGTGCAAAGGCAGTCAAGCTGATATGCAATTGCATCATATCGATCCTGTTTCTCCACTCTGAGATCAGTCACGTGAGATATTTTGATTATTAACTAACTACACATAAAGTTGTGGCAGCACTGTCTACTTAACTTATCTGCATTAAAATGTATTAGTTGATGACGTATCTATCTAGACTCTAGATTAATAGGCTCTTTATATAAAGAGCCTCTTAATCTATAATTACAGTAGAAGAATAAAAATAGGGTCGCATATTGATAAAATATCACATTAAATGAAAACTATTTGTAAATACAAACAAAAATTTAACACTAGCGGCCCATGACGAATGGACATTTTTTTATAAACATTTTGGGATAAATAAATATAGCCTATGGTACTCAGTGATAACGTAGCTTTCTAAGGTCAAATTATTTTTTGAAATCGATCCAGTAGTTTTAAGTTTATTCGTTATATAAAAAAATACAAATCTTTCCAAATCATCTTTACAAATAATTAGTATTAGTAGACAAATTAATTTGGGAATTTCTAACAACAGTAATTTATATCTTCCGATTTTCATCATAAAGCTTATCTTCATGATAACTCTAGTATACATACGTTTATTTATATATAACATATAAAATTTAAAAATACAAAAATCGCGCTAAGCAAAACTAGAATTTATTTAAAGATAACAAATTTCATATAATGAAATAAAATTTATAAAAGCAGTACATGAAACGTAACGGCCTTCGCACGATTCTAGCGTGACCAAGGGTGTTCCGATTTCATTATAAATAGGAGCCACTATAAAATAACAAATTGTAACTACTTTTCAAGATTGATATTACTTCAGTTATATTATTTCCTTAAGTTGTTTCAATGCAGAATAACTATTTCTATAAACATTACTTCATAATTTCTTACTATTCAATTTAACGATGTTTAAAATCTATTTATTTATCTGTTCCAGGCGTTCCCCTCCTTAGCGAGGGTCCGGCTAGTTCACTAAGAGACGACTAAACGCTTGCAATGCTTTCTACTGGCTGACACTCCCTCCAGATGTCTACTATGAGCCGATCCAGAGCTAGCCTCTCCCCAGCAGCATCTGAAAGATCAACACTACCAATGGGGGGTTCCGCAGAACCTGGCAGCCCAGAATTCAAGCCTCTGGAGCCCACGAGGGAGCAGCTGTTAACGCACTTTTTTGAAAGATTCAAGTTCTACACATCGCTATGCCTCGGCACGTCAGCTATACTCGCAGTCTTCGCTTTCCTCTTCTTAATACCATTTGTCGTAGAACCTGCTATTCAAACGATACTGGCGGAGTTCGTACCGGAAGCTGGTATCTGTTCTGTCTCCGACCATGTCCACGCGGAAACCTTGACGAATTGCACATGGGCGTCGTGTCGCGAAGGCTGCACGACTGCTCACACAAAATGTCACAAGATACGCGTTAATTTATCTAGAAGACCGTTTGTGGAGGGTGGTCCTGTACCTACTGAATGGGATGAGACTGATCTGAAGTTTCTTATAAACCCTGAAGGTTGTGGATACCCACCGAGGGTGAACTGTTCCGTTTTCGCGAGTGACTATGCTGGATCTAAAGCTCCGAAGGTTTTTCCTTGCTACTACAGTTTGATGAGATCTGATTTGGTGGTGGCAAGGTACTCCTGGGAGTCAACAGTTCGAGGGTTGATACTAGCCCTGGTGCTGCCGACTGCGATCTTCGTGTTCAGCTTGAGTGTGCTCGCTTACTGGCACTGTCGTTGTTGCGACAGAGCTTGTAATAGACGAGTCCACGCCGAATCTTTCGCGAGTAAAGAGGAGTAAGTATTTTTGTTTTTTTTTATGTTATACTGAATGATATTTATTTTTACACGATTAAATATAAAATTAAATCTCATGGAAGTAACGTAGCTAGTAAAAAGTTTTTTTTTTGTTTTGTTTGGTAGAAGGTGAAGCAGTGGTATTCGAGTGGTCGAACGCACGCTTTGCAAATTAAAGTGTGCAGGTTCGACCTCGGCTCGCACCTCTGGGATTTATGTGCGAATCTCATTTTCATCCGAGATTATCACTTGCTATGAAACGGTGAAGGAAAAAATTGTGAGGAAACCCGCACATCTGAGTGAACTTGTCTAGTTCTCGATAGATGTGTGAAGTCTGCCAACCCGCACTGGGCCAGCGTGGTGGACTATGGCCTGAAATCCTCCTCACATTGAGGGTAGGCCCGTGCCCAGCAGTGGGACGTTAAAAGGGCTGTAGTAGTAGTAGTTTGTTTTGTTTATTTAAAGTAATTTTATATAATACTGGACTTTCAGGTCCTATCTCAATTACGGTGTTGGAACTTCGTAGTTTTAATGGAATAGTATTTTACAAGTACGTCAGTTTAGTATTTTGCACTGTGCTCAGTGATGCTAAAACTACTACTACAATATTATTTGTCTGTCTTATTTCACTTAAATTAATTTTCAAATATTTGAAATAATATTTCAAAATACCTTTTAAAGTAATTGAAAAAAAGAAAACCTATTTGCACACGTAACTAAATACTGCTACCAAATAAAGGTAAAGTGAAGTATTATTATTGATCCTTTATTTCTTATCTTTCTTATAAATTACATTTTTAAATATATATATAAAAAATACATTTAAAAATATAAAAAACAGTTCCCCACCGGCATCTGGAACAGGGTCCTAGTTACCAGTGGTTAGGGCTCCAGAGAGAGGAACTTCCTCACAATGCGCGCCGTCTCCAGAAGTACTGCCTAATGTGCCCTTGATCCAGCTGCCTAACGCGAGCCTCTTTAGGTGTTATTATTATTATTGATTCTTTATTATTATGCACTCTTTAATATAATGGCAGATACACGCATTAGCAATACACACATTTCAGACATTTTAGTTGAATTAAACTTAACAATCGAAAAATGAGCAATGAGTCAAAAAATAAATTTATAAACATTTGTAAAATTTATTTTTTGACTCATTGCTCATGTGTATCTGACCATTAGTAAGTACTTAAACTACATCTCATTAGTTACTTATCTTACTTATTTAGAATGGAATTTATCACGAATCTCAAAGGTAGTTGTAGCGAATTCTTCTAAACTTTGTTCTTTATCAAATTTATTTTATTCTGTACGGATTGGTTTAATTGAATATAAATACCTTATTTCATGTGGTTATTTTAAATACTAAATGAATGATTTTAATTGTTTGACAATGTATACATTTTGTAATACAATAAATTTTTTACAAAATTATTAAAGAATTTGAGACTATTTTTTATTGTAGAAAAACCTTAATTTGAACCGGGTTTGTAAAGAATTACAAAAGTAAAGTATGTGATTTATTTTTCACAGTAGCAAACTTCTCTGCGAGTTGGACGACGATCCTAGTGACGATGTCTTCTGACGCCGAGCTTCAGCCGCCCGCCGCCGCCTCTCCCCCCGTACCGAAGGCTACGCGCACCTGTAAACCGCCACGTCAACGCGGCGTAAACGAAGCTTTAACGTGACATTAACGTAGTATTAACGAAGCGTTAACGTGACATTAACGCAGAGTTAACGTACTGTTAACGCAGACTTAACGTACTGTTAACGTGGCATTAACGCAAAATTAACGTGGGATTAACGCTACCTATACGTGACTTTACCTTACCATCACCGTAGCATTTCATACATTAGTATGTGCTGCGTCAATGTGCGGCAGCGCTACAATGGCGTCAATGCTGCGTTAATAATGTATAAACGCTACGCTAACGTGCGTTAGTTTTGTACAAACGTCGCGTGAATGCTACACTATCTATATGCGCCGGTGTTGTGTAGCCCCGTAATCTCATAGCTTTCATTTCGTAAACTATTAAAATGTATCATTAACCGAGACACCGAAATTGCCAAAACTCACTTGTAAAGTTTATATTACAAACAACTATTGGACATTATCTAATCAAATTTGGTAAAAATAAATATTAGTAAATTATATTTCGTCACGAGAATAAAAGTTTTGTCATTCTGTTAATCAAAGTTAAATAATAAAACATAAAAAAAACTGTCTAAAACCAATAATAAGTATGAAATTTTCAAGTGACACCATTGAAAATAAAGTGCAATAGCTAATACCAATAATTTTAATGATTTTGAAATAAATAATATACAAAATAAGGGGGGTGTGTATCAGACAGTATTAAAACTTTTTAAGTAATTTATGGCAGGCAATGAGGCTTATGCTTGAAACAATAAAAAAAATTACAAAATAAGTAAAAAACAGCGTCTCTTAATCGTGAAACTGAGCTATGCCGGATATTTAGTCCTTTTTTATTATTATAAATTTTGCTTCTGGAAACGCGTGATACTTTTTGGTTAATTTTGTAAAATAACAAAAAATACAAACAGAAAAAATATCATGTTCAAATTAGTGTAAGCTAAATAAAATACAGTCATATTTTTGTCATTAATTAAAAATTTCGATGTTCGTAAAATAATAAAATTTAAATTTAATTATTAATAATGTAAAAAAATCACTTCCACAAGCTCTGTCCACGCCTAATAGTGAATGATCTTGTAAATAAACCTAATTAATATGTTATAATAATTACTTTTAGCTATATTTACGAATATTTTATTTATTTTGATACTTTTGTTAGTTTATCGTTATTATAATTTTGTAAGTATTCCATTAATTGTGAGTGTTTCGAGTGCTTTTTTAATTTATTGAGGGTTTTTGGTATCAGTATTTTAGACACGAGTTTAAGTATATTAATTTGTGACACTTATTACATGAATTCCATTTTAATTTACATATTAAGTGTAAATAATATAGATTCTCCCGTTTGATTTGATACTTGACGCATATATTCAAGATAGTGTTTATGTGCAATTTTAGATAAACAAAAATGTGGCGTTCCATTAATGCAAATATTTATTTAAATTATCGTTATCAACATAAATTATACATGATGTTTCAGAAGTCCAAAATAATACTTTGACGTTTGCATCAGTATTGGGTATGCAACTGAATGGTATAAAAATTTGATCGAAATTCGACCAAATTTTTCGAACTTTTTTCTCGTCCTCAATTTCTATAACTCGTAATATCTCGAGTCCTATGTAAAATTTGCATGTTCTGATTCGTGAATATTGGTAGTCACCCCTCATAAATGTAATTTACACTGCTGAATAGGGTTATGAATGTACCCAAAGGCACACGATACCTGTGACAAATATTCAAAGGTCTAAAACTTAGAAACTATAATAGTGTAAAAAGTTTTCACTAAGAATCCACACATGAGCTACCGTATATATACCCAAAGTATTATTGCGGACTTTTGAAACAACCTGTATATAGAAAGTAATCAAATGAAAAGTTATAGGTTACATATGTTATGTGTATGTAAAGGAGCAACATAAGTGTGGTTTGTCCCACCTTAAAAACATCATAATTAATTATCTACGTAAGTATAATTTGCAATAATTTTGTGATTCTTACTTTTAATTATTACTAAAAGTGTAATCAAATGTAACTCTCATATTTAAATAATTTTACAGTTCTGTTAAAAGACATTTTTGTGTCAAAAAATGTATCTATAAGTGTTTTGTTGATGTGCTTTTTTATATTTTTTTGGGTTGTTAAGTTTTTTTATTTGTGTATTAAAAATAAACTTTCATATATGTATAGGTTGTTACATATAATTATAAAATTCAATTGTAAAATAAGTATTTATCGCTGCGATTTATGAATGTAAATATTTGTGTAAAGTATTTTCTTTTGAGTCTCAAAGTATTAGAAAGTAAATAAAACTTAATAATAACGCAAATGCATCTAATTTGCAAATGAATCACAAAGTGTATGACAAATAAAGCTTGTTTGTTTAAAATTTGTTTTATTTATTACCTTTTTGTTATTGAAAAAAAAAAAACATTCTAAGATATAAAAATTGCCTTTTCGTGACTTGCTTAGCCCTTTCCACCATCTCATTAGCAGTATTATTTTAAAGTGTAAGATGTAAAGAGTGAAGGAATGAAGGCAGAGTGTGAGAAGCAGTGTAAGATTGATGAACGAGGTAAACGACGTATTTAATTTTAAGAGCTGTTAAGATCATTTTATTGTATCTGCGAATTATATTACAAGATTAATGCCGAATAAGGATTTTTATTTTACACAAAATGTCTGCCCCAAATTACAATAACAAGACCTAATTCTTATGGCAGAAGCCACGCAACCATTCAACTGTAGTCACTCGCATCGTCGATGACATTTCGTGGTAAAACGAGGTTTAAAAAAATATGTTTCTCAAAATAATTACAAAAGAAGCGACTACGGAACCCAAACTAGGCCTAGTCTGTATCTTAGGTTCCGTCCTACGGCATTACCACCACTTTTCTAAGTATTTTTGTTCCAATATTAACTGTCAATTTATAACAGATGTCGTAATAGGTTAAATGTCAAAAATTTTAAAGCGCTATGAAAAAAAAAAACATACCGACCGAATTGAGAACCTCCTCCTTTTTGGAAGTCGGTTAAAAAATGCCGCAAGACAGGTGGCGGTAACCGGACATCGGGACGATTTTCCTGAGATTGACACATCTCTATTTGAGATATGTTGAAACAAAATGTCATATTGGTCGTATTTTTTCGACATATATCGAATAGAGATGATATCGATCATGCGACAACTGGGTTCCTAGTATTGGGCACCAAATTGGGAGCGCGCATTTTGACGCCGTTATTTGTGCAGTGTTTAAGTCTAGGCTACAACTAGGCATCATAAAAATGCTTGCCAACGATCAATATAAAGTAATAATTTAGCACGTTAGTATAGGGTTGGGTTTATTGATGAGCGAAGCGGTGAAAATCGCTTTTTATTAATGTAACAACATTCCTATCCTATATTCCTATCAGATCGCGCTAGATCTAACAATAACTTAAGAATTAAAATTACTTTTAGTTTAATTTGGGCATCAAACAGTAATTTTATTACAAAAGTGTTAATGTTAATAAATTAGAAAAAAATGACTCTTTTTTAAACGATTACGCTGCGAGTTATGATCCGATTTACGTGATTTTTTTATACGTTGTAAAATCGTATTTAAAAACGGATTATATAAATAAATTTGTCCAGGTGTTTATTACTGGATTCTCATGCGTTTCTATAAACTATCTCAGCATTGTATTGTTACGATTATTGGTGGCACCGTTCAGCAACAGAAAAATCTGATTTGCTCATTTATTTTAAAAATTCTAAAGAAGTCAGCCTGGGTTGAAATTTAAGGATATGTTTTTAATTTTCAGTAATTCTAAAATTGAAATCATTTTCATTTCATTCCATTTTACTACACTTTATATTTTCACTTGCACAGGCAGTGGTAGCCGAGTGGTCGAACGCACGCTTTGCAATCAAAGTGCGCAGGTTCTATCCCCGGCTCGCACCTCTGGGTTCCATGTGCGAATCTCATTTTCATCTGAGATTATCACTTGCTAAGAAACGGTGACGGAAAACATCGTGAGGAAACCTGTGTGCCCGGTATAATGGCAATAGGCTCGCCCCCTATTACATTGGGACCAAAATACATCGGCGAAGTGTGGGCGCACTGCAGTGCACCTCTGCCTACCCCTTCGGGGAATACAGGCGTGATGATGATGATGATGATGTATATATATATATATATATATATATATATATTTTTTTTTCACTTCATTTCACTTCGCCTTGCTTCGCTTTATTTCACTTCACTGTACATCACTTCACTCAATTTAATTTGATATGGCGTTTTTATGAATCAAAGATAAACATACATTTCCTATCTTACCCTCGCTTATTGCTTTCCTCAATACTACCCCTTAGATTGAATTGCCAGTATTTAAAAAGGGTTCAACGACCGCCCCTAACACGGAACTTAGCGTTTTACTGCAATGCCGTGGGAATAGGTACGATAACAAACAATATCAATTAGGTATATCGCCAGACAACACATACTCATCGTATGATCCCAAACTAAGCAAGGTTGCCCGGTAGATATCGCTTTTAGTGATAAGGCCGTCCATTGTGACACTCAAACTGTAAACTGTGTGTAATATTTATACTTTTTGCGGTGCAACAAGAGTTATCTAACTATTTATCTATCTAATCAACGTATTGTACTTATAACCTTGTACTTTGGGTACCGTACAGACTGGGGGCGGTCCCAATTACACCTAGACCAGAGCATATTTCGAAAAGACTATTTTCTCTACTAACAGTTAAAAATATTTTTAATTAAATATCCAAGATGGCGCGAGGGAATTTTGTTGCGTAGCTTTTATTATTATATTTATGCATACATACATACATATACTCATGTCTGTATCCCACAGGGATAGGCAGGGACTACCGTTTGCCACATACTACGATCCTAACATACCTCTTTCGCTTCATCCACAGTCATACATCTTTTCATGCACTTCCGTCGGTTGAGGGTCCTACGAACTTGTCGTTTCTGGGAGAGACCGTTAATCTGGGCGTGAAAGGTCCTTCTCGGGGCCCTCTTCTTAGACTTCCACCCACGTTCGTCTGTCTTGTGTCTTTACTAGAAAAAGTAATTTTAATTCGTTAGCCCAGATAGGGTTAAGGGGTCAATGAAAAATGAACTTTACTGCAATGCATGGCGTGTAATTCAAAAATGGGTCACAGCGTTTATACTTACAGGTATTTAAGTCACGTCAAAGTAATTAAACCATACGCCCTCTGCGGCGACTGAATGACTTTTTTTGGAAATGTACTTCTATGTATATAATTTATATGGTATGGTGCCAGTATACTTATTGAAGCGTCGCGGAGCTTTTAAAAACTTATAGAAGCATCTCGACGCTTTTGAAAACATACAGAAGCATCTCGACGCTTTTAAAATCTTATAGAAGCATCTCGACGCTTTTAAAAACTTATAGAAGCATTTCGACGCTTTTAAAAACTTAAAGAAGTATTTCAACGCTTTTAAAAGAATATAGAAGCATCTTGACGTTTTTAAAATCTCAAAGAAGCATTTCGACGCTTTTAAAAGAATATAGAAGCATCTTGACGCTTTTAAAAACTCAAAGAAGCATTTTGACGCTTTTGAAAACTTATAGAGGCATCTCGACGCTTTTAAAAACTTCTAGAAGCATCTCGACGCTTTTCACAACGAATAGAAGCATCTCGACGCTATTGAAAACATATAGAAGCATCTCAACGCTTTCAAAAACTTATAGAAGCATTTCGACGCTTTTAAAAACTTAGAGAAGCATTTCGATGCTTTTAAAAGAATATAGAAGCATCTTGACGCTTTTAAAAACTCAAAGAAGCATTTCGACGCTTTTGAAAACTTATAGAGGCATCTCGACGCTTTTAAAAACTTCTAGAAGCATCTCGACGCTTTTCAAAACGAATAGAAGCATCTCGACGCTATTGAAAACATATAGAAGCATCTCAACGCTTTCAAAAACTTATAGAAGCATTTCGACGCTTTTAAAAACTTAGAGAAGCATTTCGATGCTTTTAAAAACTTATAAAAGCATCTCGACGCTTTTAAAAACTTATAGGAGCATCTCGACGCTTTTAAAAACTTATAGAAACGTCTCGCAACGCTTTTATTTCATAGCTTCGTCGCAACACTTTTGCCATTAGGTACTTAATTCACGTCATGATGCCTTTAATTAATATAAATTTAGGGGTATATTGTTCGATCTTTTTCTACGGTATATAAATTATTAACAAAATATTAAGAACGATTGGAAGAACGAATATTAACAAATTAATAAAAATGAATGCTTGATGCCAAATACCAATAAACATAACATAATCCATTAAACCCATAAAATAAAAAGCGACACTATGCACCATGCTCTGAGACAATTATACGTTTTAAATTACCCATATCTCAGAATTGTGATCGTAACGCTCATATTTGCATACGCCATATGGGCGTTCCCCCTTGAAATTTGTATGTGAACAACAGTACAGTGTACAGAGAAAAGTAATCCCAATAACACACGGCATTGGGACCTCAGAATTGCGAAACAAGACTGTCTGTCGCCGTATACTGTAGGAGCACATGACACCGCTGTATCGACCCACCTAGAACGACGCGCGCACAATCATACGATTCTCTAACCATTGAAATACATTTAAAAAACTATAAATAGTTCCAATTAAAAAGTTCGTAACAAAACAAGAATTTAATAACATTCAAAATATACATTCTTAAAAAAAAATTGTTAACTAACCGCAATATTTCGAAATTCCACATCAATTATTCGATATTCAATTTCAAAATTTAAAAATGTTGCATTTTTTTCTATTGCTCATAACCAAGTAGGTTGAGTATTTAATTGTATTTTTTTTATTGTAATAAAGTATAATGAAATGGTTTTAACGTGTCAATAAGGCCGATGGGATAGGAACAGCCTGTGCCCAGTAGTAACGGAGCTTCGGGTACGCGTCGACGTCCGATGAATATCGACGTCATTCGAAAAACAAAAATTTGACGAATTATAATTTAAATAAAGAAAAAAAATGTAATAGTGCTTAATAACTGAAGTGTGTACTGAAAGTATAATTTCTATCAACGTATTCTGTCGTAAATGGTAAAAGTGATGGGAGAGCTTTGATGAAGCAGGTTTACATATAGCTTAGCTTTTATTTTTAGTTCACACTACGTTTTAACCAGCATTCATATGCTATTATCATTATTTAATCACGGAACATTATTAACAACACCAAAACCATGAGTATAATCATTAAAAAATGATGTCATGTCATTACTGCATTATGTCAATATGCGTAACATGTTTTTTAGATCGTATTTTTGTATACAATTTATATAATTTCTGTTATTACCGACAAACTATTTTATTCTAAATTTTTTTACAATTTTATAATCTTAGTAAATTAAAACAAAAACCTATTTAAAAATATAGTTCCATTGATAATACAGGGCTTATCATATTATTACATCATTTGAATATTCCTATGATTATATACCATGTGTTTTATTGCAAAATAGATTCGTTAATCATTTTTTGAGGTTAGGTTATGTAATAGTGCTTATAATCCTATAAAACAAAACAGCATCTAACCATAACTTATTACCTACCAACTAATAAAAGCTTACGCATTCATTTTATTTACTACTTAATTATGCATTCGATTTTTGAAACAATACATTTTATGAAAGTTAACCTCAAATGTACCTATTGTTGTTTTTTTTGTATTCATGATAGTTTATTATAGTGTTATAGACTCAGATATTAATAATACCTCATTAGTTTACAATACTGTTATAAAAACCTTATAAGTACTATAACTGAATCTGAAAGTAACCTCGACAGAGAAGACTCAGCGGTCTTGTCTTTTTCTGAATCCTTTTTATAGGTGGACTTATTCAGAGTAGCAGCAATTAGTATCTTCCTATTAGTATCTTCAACTAAGCTAACTTTCCCAGGCTAGGATTCAGGTCAATAGTTAGCCATGGTGAACCTGAACTTCCTGGGTAACCAGGGCAGCCCGTTTAGTCCTTACCAAGATACATTAAGTTCCGCTAGCAGGACATGACTTAGTACATGCTTCAAAAAAATTGACTGGTATAGGAAACGCAACGATATGCAACGCAGGAAGTGTCTTTTTCTATTGTTTATTGAGTTCCATTGTGTTGGCTGTACCTAGTCTAGCTTGGCGGACTTCTCCATAGAGTATGACCCAAATCAGCATTGAGGGAAATGTGCCCGGTAAAATAGCAATAGTCTCAGGCTCTCTTAGAACCAAAAATATATGGAAAAAGTGTGAGTGGACTGCATTACACCTCTGCCACTCTATCGTTATGTATTTATTTTATACTTTCATTAATCACCACTCTTGTATGCAGAATATGAGAAGCGTAAGGGGTAGGCAGAGATGCACTGCAGTGAACCCACACTTCGCCGATGTATTTTGCTCCCAATGTAATACCTAGGGGAAAAGTCTATTGCCATTATACCGGTCTCATTCCACTCAATTAGAGGGAGATTTGGACCAAAGTCCACCACGGTGGCCCAGTATGGGTTGGTGAACTTCACACGCCTGCAGGTGTCCTCACGATGTTTTCCTTCACCGATCAGCAAGTGGTAATTATTATTTATAATTAGATTTGCTCATGAAACTCTCAGAGGTGCGAGCACCGGGTTGGAACTTGCACCCCTTGCGTTTAAGGGGGGCGTTTAACCAACTAGACTACAACTGCTATCTTCTAAATAGGTGTTGTTTTACAAAGAATATTCGTTCGTGAATACTCAAGCGAAATTTGACTGCTTCAATCAATCAAATCGGGGCACGAACATTATTTAGACAGGTTTGGAATTACGCGCTGAAAGTTATCAGAGTAGGTACAAGTAGGTTCCTACAGGCGAGAGTGGATTAAATGTTGTATAACATATAGAAAGGCCAAATATACAATCGTTTAGTATACGGCACTGTTATAGGGGCCGTATCCACCACCTCTTATAGTAGTATCGTATAATAACTGTACACTTTTGGCAGATTTTACACTGAGTTAAGTATCAAAAACTCAACCACCACCAACACATTAATTAATTAATTAATTAAGTTCTTTTGTAATACTTATACCCTGGCACTCACACTCAGTTTATTATTTAGCCCCAATATAGCAAGTCTACTTACAAATTGACAAGTTTACATTTTTTTTTCTTATATACTACTATACTGCCACCGCTTGATAATTATTGAGCTTACCCTTGCTATTATTTACTTGACGCTAGCTGAAATACCCGTCATACGAAGGTGGAACAATGGTTCCTCTTATTCTATTAAATATCATCATTTCGTAAAAAAGAAGAAGAAATACATTACTGCTGGCTGTAAACCGTTACCTTTTCATAGTAATATAACTTAAGTATACTGTGATGTTTAAAATTTATTGTACCAGATTACCAGTCCAACATTGTTAATAACAAAATAATACTGCTAGAGAAGGGTTGGGTATAAAAACACTTAATAAAGTAAAAAGTATATGGTTAAAAGTGTCGTGTAGAGTTTTTGTCACACTTTCCATTTATTTATTGTTAAAAACGACATATTACTCACATGTCTTACCACAGACATGACTAACTTAATCGGTTTTGCAGAGGACTAAAGGAATTATGCCCCATTTTGACCTAAATATAAAATTTATTTGACACTAACAAGTAAAATGAGTTCATAAGGTAAAACCGGATAAGGGCAATTTACACATTACAAGATTAACAAGATGTTAACTTAATATCACAATTAGTAAAGTAGAGGTGACAATTGGATATTTCCTATTCCAATTCTGGGTGTATTCCAGAAATATAGTTCTAATTCCAGCCTGAATCGATAATTGGACGCTGGGTAGATCGTAGGCAGACAGTGTGGCGACTCAACATTGGGCTTTGTGAGTTGCCAGAGAGAGCGGGTTTTAATGATCCGGGTATAATTTCAGCTGTAAAACTGAGAAGCTGTGTCGTTACTCCTTTTTAAGAATGAGCAACAAAGGAGACCGGGATCTCTGGGCCCAATTGTAATAAGTTGAGATATGGTTTAAAAAAAGCGGTATTTTTTTTTTATTCAAAATATAAAAAAATCAGCTCAATTCACTATCCGGGAGACGAGAAATCATAAAAATAAGTTTATTTCACTGAAGAAATAGAGTATCGATTACAATAATCGATTACTGTGAATGATTTAAACAATTGAACATAAAATACTTGATTGATTCAATCAAAATGAATAAATACATTGTAATAATTAACAATAAAAAAAAAACTACAATTAATATAGTAAATAACTGTGTGGCGTCCGCGTTTCCGAACGCTCCACAAAATGTCGACGAACGAGTTTCCGAACGCCCCAGACGGAGTGAGCACGTTCGGTAGCTCAAAAACAAATTGTGTTATTAATGAATAAGCACATAATTGTATTCATTTTAATATATTAAAATACACTAAAGTGGTTGAATTAACACCAAAACTGTATATTAAAACAAAATAACAATCACAGTTAAAAAATCAGCTGTAGTATCTAGGTTGTTGTCATTTCGTTGAATAACCACACTTTTACTAAATCTCTAATAATTCTGCTCTCAGATTGCCAAGATCAGCAAAATTTTCGGAGATGGTTTGATAATATATATAAGCTCATAATTTTATATAATTGACACCACTCTCATATTTTTACAACTGGGCCCAAGAATGTATGAAAGCGTATCCGTCTCCTTTGTACGTTTATTTCTGACACAATAACAGTTTAAAATTAGCTTGTTGTTTTTAAATTTATAACAAAATTTACGGTTTTAGAAATAAGTCCCTAGTCCTGGGGAGCAATTCACGCAAGATTGCCATAATCTCTAATTCGACATAATAATGAATAATTCTAACGAAAAATAATACCAATTTGACGTTTCGTTCCGACATATGTCGAATTAGAGATGATATCGATCATGCGAGAATTGGGTCCCTCTTAACTTGCATTAATTAGTGCTAAAGTGTCATAGCTTTCTATGAATTTGGTGTTTTGAAAATTAATGATATTTTGGCGGTTCAGCTAAATTCTGCCAACAATTTCATGTATGATATAATAACTAATGTAATTTAGCTTGACTATGAAATTCTATCCTTCAATTATTCTTGTCTGAAATAGATATCGCTGTATGTAAAGCCACATTATTCCTCCAACATTCCTAGTTGTATTCAAATACCGTTCAAATTTAGTAAATACTTCAAATGCCATTCATATCATTTCGATTAATGACATACCACATCTTAACATCTTGCTAATTGAAATCCAGGCTCTTATCACCACCTCTAATAGTTCTTCTTCTTCTTTTTTACGAAATGATGATATTAACTGTCAACTTTTGACAGATGTTGTGTTAAGTTAACAGTCAAAAACTGCCCCCTTACCGCCACCTGTCTTGCAGCAATATTTTTAATATTAATTTCAGTTATTACAGTTAACTGTTAACAACAAAATCTGTCAAAAATTTACAGTTACTATTGGGACCACAGTGCTTTAGGAGGTGGCGGCAAGGGCCCTGAAAGTAATATTCAAAACATTTTGGTGGTAAGGACGTAACTATCTTCATCAAAGTTCTTCTCACAGATAACTACAATGTGAATGAGATCAACACCAAAGTAGCTGTTTGATGACTGAAATGAGATACAAAACGAAATGACATAAGGGAGCCGAGGCAAGCGCTATGGTCGCTCCTAGCGCCATCCCTCCACCATGACAGACGAAGAGAAAATACCGCCAACTTTTCTTGAGAAGCTGCTATTCTACACCACAGCAACCTTCGTATTGCTGGCTACGTTCAGCCTCTTTGCATTCCTTTTCCTCGTACCGTTCGTGATTGAGCCAGCGTTCACCACGATATTCATGCAATTTGATCCAGTAGCAGCAACATGCGTCACAGCCTCTGTGAAGTATTTAGTTGGAGTAAGCAACTGCACCTGGGCATCATGCAGAGAAGGATGCACCAAAGACCTTTTCGACTGCACCCAAATTCGGGTCAATTACAAACTGGGCGACTACCCTAACGTAACTGCGACGGATTTCGAGAATTTAATCAGAGAAGAGCGAGCTCTTCGCCAAGACTACCAATACGAAAACTACGAGGTAACAGCCGATAACTCATACTCAGAGATGGGTGAGGAAGAACTGCCTGTAGTTCCACCAACAGGTCTCCAAGGAAACGACTCAGAATGGTACTTTACTGGGGCGCGCTTGTTTCCAAACGTCAAAGGATGCGGCTACCCACCAATCTTGAATTGTACCATATTTCACGGGAAACATAAGCCTATAGGGACAAATTATACCTGTTACCATAGCCGTGTAGACCCTGGATTAGTGATCACCGAGCTGGATATGTGGCAGAATACCTTGAATTTGGTATACGCTATGGCAATTCCGATACCCTCGTTCATAATATCGGTGATTTATCTGACGTTTGCGTATTTTAAGATTTACAATACGGAGGATGAGTCCGAACAGGAGCCGTTGAAGGGTGACGCGGAGGCGATGGCGACGGGTGATGATGAAAAGCCGACGACTCCTGGATCGGACACGTTCAGGGAAGACCTGGCGTGCTTCGGGCACCAGCTGAAGATGCAGCTGGCTAATGAGAAGCCTAAGGAAGGATTTGAGTCTAATAGCCCGCCAATTTCCAATTCCGCATCGCTGTCTGGGTAAGTTGTTTTAAAATAACCTTTTAAGTTTATTTAGGATTGTATTTTGTTTCAGTTCTGTTGTGTTAAAAAACAAAATGATGATGTCTTAATTGTTCACGAACATCTAAAAATAAATAACAAAAACTAATTAATAGTGTTCTTTATTCATAATAAGTTTAATATAGGTATAACAAATATTTAGAATTGTATACCGTCTAAGATTCATATTTTTAAAGTATAACATATCAAATCAATTTTGATATTAGCAAATAATAGTATAAAATATCCAGAAATTTAATTCCACATTAGTTATCTCATAAAATATCTCTCTCCACCGACAGGACTAAATCATCCTTCGTGAACGCCTAACGCGAATAACAACACTATTACACGAAGGTACGTCTTTGACGACTTGTGCTTTATTACTTTGCGCTTAAGTACAAAATCGCATAACACGCTACCACAATGACCCTTATTATTGCACATTTTATGCAAAAAACGTAATATTTTCTGATATTAGTAAAATAATCAAAATATATTTTATGTAGTAAAAATAGAGTACGTTGTCTCATATAATAGAAAAAAAATGCTACGGTTTCATGTTGGGTCCATATTTATATTTATTTATCCAGTGTATTATTCCACTCTTTGTATTATTTTGTAAGCTTGGTATATCTAATAGATAATCCGCCACAGTTCACCTCATTTGCTACAGGGGAAGACAGAACCGAGCAACCGTTTTGCTTATGGTTTGACCTGAGACTGTATCTATCATGATTACCTATTTGGTATCAATAAAAAATAATTATTCTATCTTCTTCTTCTTCTTGGTCGTTGTACTCTTGGCAGAGCAGTCGTGGTCATGTGCAATCGACGACAGATTTGATGGTCCTCCTCCACCGATCCCGAACCGATGTCTGGCGGACGCATTCATTAAGTGGGGTCTTTGTCAGCGCTTTAATTTGGTCAGTCCATCGCATGGGGCTACGTCCGCGAGGTCTGTTACCATTTACCCTGCCCTGGACAACAAGTCTTTCCATGGCATCTGCTGGTCGCCGTGACACATGGCCAAAGTATCGGAGGATCCTGAGCTGTACTGTGGATGATAGTCTCTCTTTTATTCGTAACTCGTTTAGGATCGATACATTGGTGCGCCGCTGCGTCCAAGAAATGCGGAGCATTCTCCTCCAGCACCACATTTCCAATGCATCGATCCGTTTACGTACTCTCTCTTTCACAGTCCAGGTCTAAACTCCATATAGAAATATGGGGAACACTAAGGCTGGCACTAATCGCACTTTAATGGCCTTAGTAATATTACGGTCCCTCCATATTTTTGACAGTTTGTCCATGTCCGATCTTGTTACGGCAATGCGTCGTTTCATTTCATCTTCCGAGCCTCCGTTGTTGGTCACCAGTGAGCCCAAATATGTGTAGGATGGAACGACTTCGCAGTTTGCAATCTCTGATATATCCGGAGCATTGTTGCTGTTTCTGTCTACTATCATCATCTTGGTTTTTTTCCTGTTGATTCTGAGACCAAAACGGAGGCTAACATTTTCGACACGTTGCAGCAGTTCTGTGATGTGTTGTTCATTTGTAGCCAACAGAGTCGTATCGTTCATTATTCTATAAATGGGATTATTTATAATTACGTAAGGATAAAAATGATATAAAAAAATTTTTTTTTTTCTTTTCAGATGACAGGACTCCTGAAAAAGCGGCATTGGTTACAAAGTGTACCACGAGATGATGTGAACGGAACGATGAAAAAAAAAACAATTTAGGATGGATATTGTGCTCGATATGTGATTTTATAATACACGCTTGAATAGCCGTTCGTATCTCTCATTCTATTCTATAAGAGTGAAAGGGTGAGAGCATAGAGTAGAAGACACAGTATGAAAGTACGACTTTGAAAAGGTCGAAACGGGCGAAAGAATTTTTATAACGCGTTGTGAAATTAAAAAAAAACGTGATAATACTTTCTAATAGTACCCTTTTAAAATTATTGTTCTTAATTAGAAAATTACAAAAATACTGGCTCTCTAATATTGTTTACACTTTTTAATTCATAAAAAAAGGTTTTAATTAAAATTCACTTACAAGTTTTGTATATTATTTTATATTCTTCGTAAAATATTATGCTCCCGTCCATAAATAATGATTGCTCAATTGAGAAAAAATCGCATACTATAGAAAGTATTATCACGATAAAACGATTTATATTAGACATAAAAGAATTTTATCTCCTATATAGAATACATAAATAAGGTTTTAATGCTCGTACGCTAATGTGTCAAATTGCACGCGTGCTAAAAAAAAATGTATCTATTGATAAATTATAAAAAAAAAGTATATTATATATGAAAAGGTATAATGTATAAAATGCAAGCTGTTCAAATAGTCGGATAATTTTATTAAATCGTTGATTAATTTTGAAAAAAAAAGAAGCATTAGTTATGATTATCAAGCATATGCGAATAGATTAAAATTATGAAATAAAATATAATATTTCTCATTTTTTTTACATTAATTGACACAAAATTAGTATTTAATCACATGTACATTTAGATAATAATATTATAATTTCATTATTTGCATATAAAACCTTGTTGACTGAAACGAAAATTTGGAAAAAAAACCAAACAAAGTCCTATCGATATAATTGTTCCATTTTTAAATTATCTGATGTACTCGTGCAAGTGTCCAATTTAGAATACACAGTAACGCAAGTTATAAAAAAACTAAAAAAAAAAAACATTAGACAAATTTAATCATGGAAAAGGTACGCGCCGTTTTAGTATTGTGTTACCGCGATACAATCGAATGTACACGCTTTGAGAATAATAGGTATGTCCTTGCTTTACCGCACGCGGTATCGATTCCTCCGTCCTGTGCCTCAACTATTCAAAAATTCATTAACGTACTGTCCATACCAATCCGAACCGACATTAAAACTACCGCAACAGTCCGTTAATCAATAACCTAAAATTAATAACGCCTTTAACGTCGGGTGACAGAAACTCACCAAGTACAAAAAATAGGAATAGTAGATTGTATAACAAGGGAGCAAAATAATATTTTTACGGCGAGGGCGCTTTTTTGAATCCAGTATATTTTGCGCCCGAGAGATACACTCTAATTTTCATCACCCACTATGAGAAAATAAAAGGCACCTCATATTTCATTATAATATTATTATTTAATAAGACATAGAGTAACAACTTAATTGAAATTCAATAGTATGTAGTAATAAAACAACTAAGAACTTATATTTACATTTGAGAGATTTTAAACAAAACCATGAATTTCTAACAATTCGTGAAAATTGACGAAAACGTGGGCTGTATGTAGTTCACGCGTTGTTAATTTGATTTCTTTTTTTTTCAATTAGCTGGCGGCGCGACTATGGCCGTCGTACCAGCCAGTCTTTATTCAAACAATATTTGCGTTCGATTTCTTTGGCGCTGAACACTAACATGTTCCAAATTCAAAAAGTGCGTGGCAAAGTAAATTGCGGCGCACTTATAAAGAGGATTAAAAACTCATTACTGCCCGCTAAAGGTTTCTTATAGAAAACACCACCTTTGGGCGCACTTAAAGGCGAACCAAGTCGTCCTCTTCGAATAGAAGGGATGAAAATATTTTTTTTACACTAAGTACCTCAAAATATCAACAACTTTACCAGGAAAAACTCATCATATCCATGAGTGCATTACTTAACAGAATTCCAAAAAGAAAAAGTCACATAAAAAAAACCGGCCAAGTGCGAGTTGGACTCGCGCACGAAGGGTTCCGTACCATTATCTATAAAAACGGCAAAAAAATCACGTTTCTTGTATAGGAGCCCCCTTAAATATTTATTTTATTCTATTTTTTAGTATTTGTTGTTATAGCGGTAACAGAAATACATCATCTGTGAAAATTTCAACTCTCTTACTATCACGTTTCATGAGATACAGCATGGTGATAGACGGACGGACGGACGGACAGTGAAGTCTCAGTAATAGGGTTCCCGTTTTACCCTTTGGGTACGGAACCCTAAAAACGGCCTTTTTTTGTTACTTAACGAGATTTCACTGTCACCCGACGAAATATAGAATGATTTAATACTCGAACACATGAAATCAAATAATTTTGACGCGAACGATCATGTTTGAAATTTGTTTAAAGCCTCAGAGAAATTTTTGCAATTTTTATTTGAATTCAGAGATGGAATTCACAATCAGTAGTTGTCGCATGTGCGCCAAGACTAGACTATGTGGATTTTGTCTCTTTCTCTCGTATGAAATAAGACAGAGAGCGAGCGAGCCAATCCGTAACAGACGTCTAGAATTGACGTACATGCAAACCCCATTGGTTTTATAAAATGCATGCAAATATTTCGCATCTTTAACAATATAGAGTCCTAACTCAAAAATAATGTTGTTGAAAAATGGTCGTTAAGACGACCCTTTAAGATTTACAGTTGAAATCCTAAAATTTCAAAATGGGTCTCTATACTCTTAAAGATGCGATTTGTCGAAAAAAAATCGCGTGAAGAGATTTGTAGAAACATCTAAGAATTTGATCTCGTTCTGCGTATTATGAAATTAGTCAGCGCCGTCTTTACCCGAGGGTTCAAGGGGTGTGGAGCATCCGGGCGCAGAGCCCAAGGGTCGCAAGCCGACCGCCATCAAATTAAATAAGTACCTACTACACTGGGACCACGCGAGCGGAGGCACGGGCACGGCTAGTTCAGCTGACTTTCGCACCCCGGCGGCGCTGAATATGTTTAAGACGGCCCTGTGGTGTCAGCACGCCTGTCAAGGCAAGACCGCTATCACGGATTGGCTCGGTCGCTCTCTGTCTAATTTCATACGAGTGAAAGAGACAACATCAAGATATTTCGTGACATACGTCTAATCTTGGCGTCTCTAAATTTGGACAAAAATTTCAAAATAAGTCTTGCTTATTGTAATTGATGTGTACCGAGTGGCTTAAAACTTGCATTATTTATAATATTTTCCTCTAAATCTCAATCAGAGTAGCAGTTATTCATGAAATTAAAATATCTATATATTTAATTGTATTTTATTTTTAGATAAGTGTTACATTAAAAACGCCTTCAATTTGTCTGAATAAATGAGTGATCATCTGTATATCACACAAACTAGTCAGGAATTATTTAAAAAAAATATTATAATGAATGACAAAGGCTTGTGAATATTGCGTAATTAATTAGATTTAATAAAAAGTCTACAAAATATTTATTTGATGTAAGTTCAATTTTTTAGATAAATTATTAGTAAATGATTGAATTCACGTAGACTGGAGAATATTAGATGCGCTAAAAATTACGCACATTGTTTAGTATAAACTTAATATCATGTTTTTTTTACGAATAAGTAAGATGATTTCAAATATTTTTGGATTTTGACTAGAGTTTTCTTGAATTTCTTGTTTTTTTTTTCAAAGTATCTTTAAAAGTTACTATTCTTTGTGAAGAATACCTTAGTTATCTTACTTCAATTTAGAATTAAATAACAACTCGAGAGCAATTTTATACAAAATATCACTTTGTAAATTATGTCAAATTATTTTAATATTAATTATTTTTTGTGTATTTTAGTTATGTACCTAACATAGTTTTAGTCAAAGAAATTTAATTATTGAAGATTCAGCCCCCGTAGCATGACCGCGTAGACATAAGTTATATCTATTTCAACTGTCGAGAAAATGACGTCACCGAGCCATGTTCAGTACAAACTGCTCGAAGTGACGTCATTTTCTCGACAGTTGAAATAGATAAAACTTATGTCTACGCGGTCATGCTACGGGGCCTGAAGTGTCGCAAATCTTTATGTATATAATATGTAACTATGCTTTAATGTGATGGCAATGTTGAACAGTAAGACGCATTTTAAGTATAAAAACTCACCTAATCTATTTTTCAAATATTTGTTTAATTTTGTTATGAATAGAAGGTTGTATTTTTTTCTATGTATTACCAACTTAATGTAACTTTAAAAGAAATGTTTTAAAAATATCGACTTGGTTACATAAGTATTTAATTTAAACCTTGCTTATTAATTTTATGAAAAGTGAAAAGAAATAAATCAATACCTAGCACATAAAAAACATCTCTACCAAAAAATAGTAAAAGTTTTGGTGTATTATGTTGGACACTTCAAAAATGCTATTTCAATGCTTTTTGGCTTGAAAACACGATGTATATAAAACTATATTTATTAATTTACTATTAAACTTATTATCAATATATTGACACAGATAAAAGTTAAATCACAAGTTAAAACTCCACCCAGTAGGCGGGCTTAGCATGACCGTGTAGACATAAGTTTTATCGCTTTCAACTGTCAGATTTGTCCAAAAAATTACGTCACTTCAAGCTTTGTGTACTGTACTTGTAGCATGAGTGCCAAGACTAGACCTATGTCACAGAATATGTGGATTATATCTCATTCTCTCGTCAATCCGTGACAGAGGTCTTGTCTTGACATGCGTGCTGACTGCTGACACCACTGGACATGGCTCAGTGTAATGTAATTTTCTCGACAAATCTGACAGTTGAAAGCTTATGTCTACGCGGTCATACTAAGCCTACAGATCATAATTTGTAAAACGAAAATTGCAATAAAATCGGTTTCAAGAACATTTATTATTTGTTAAAGTTTAAATAATAAGAGCAAAAACTATTAGTAGGTAGCTAGTAATGAGTTAATGCCAGTTACACACAATTCCACGCTAAAAAAAAACTAAATGTTTTTTTTTATAAAATTAATCAGATCAGAAATTATTCAGATATTTAAGGTAATAAAACAATTGCAATGGCAAATAGTTGACCTTATTACGTCGTCTTTCTAAAGGCCAACAGCACTTGGCTACCTTCCAGATATTTCTGGATATTACCCAAATCAGAATCCAGTTCGTATAAAATATTTGATGATGTAAATTCTTAAGTGAAATAGATTCCGAGGGCAGAAACTCGCTATGATTCAAAATTGCGATTATCGTGTACCTGGGTGCACTTTTAATAATATTGCTAAGACAAGTCTCGTATAAAAGTCAAACAAATTTGGAAATAATGATTACATGTTAGTTACGTGAACTTTTATTTACTTTTATCCGCTCTTTTTGTGAATTGACATTAAAAAAACCGGTCAAGTGCGAGTCGGACTTCCGCACGGAGGGTACTGTACTATTATCTATAAAAACAGCAAAAAAATCACGTCTGTTGTATGGGAGCCCCCTTAAATATTCGTTGTATTCTGATTTTTTGTTGTTTTAGCGGCAATAGAAATACATCATCTGTGAAAATTTCAACTCTCTAGCTATCACGGTTCATGAGATACAGCCTGGTGACAGACGGACGGACGGACGGACAGCGAAGTTATTGTTATTATTTAATCGTTTAAATAAACTGTGTAACTGGCTCAACATAAACAAGGTGTGACGCAAAATGTTCTCGCTAAAATTATAAAAAAGCGAATATTTGAATTATCAATATTTTGTTGTAAAAATGCGTTCCCGTTCATTTGAAACTGTTGCCTTATGAACGTTTTGTACATAAAGAAATAAATAAAAAAAAACGTTAGTAGTAAATAAAGTACACTCATTGGCTTCGATGTGGCGTTTTATTTATTTAAAACTCATTCGACCTTTTCATGTGTAAATGGTTATGAATTAAAAAATGAATAGATACTTTATCAATTTTCTTTTTTTATGTCGGGGAGTCTTATTTGTACAGTCCAAGAGTTGAGACCGGTTCTGACGCTGATAGATTGAACTTATTTGAAATGCCACTCTGATTTCGAGGATTAGTGAAATTCATATAATAATTTCACGAATTCCAGTTCTATATTCTGTTCTTTTCAATTTTCCCAGTTAATACTGCATAATTAAATTCAGATTACTAAGTACTTTTTCAGGCCTTACCTTTTGAGTTTATCATTGTTTAAGTACATAAATAAATAATCAAACCAAGGCATTTACTGAATAAAACTGCATTTTCAAATAATTATAACTAGGCATTCATATAACTGATTCAATATAAAAACGATACGAAAAAAATTTATAATTTAAATTTTATTATGTAGATACCATTATTAATCTCATTATTGATCTCTGGTGACCAAACCAGCTGGACCTTGGCCAATGATTGGCGCCAAACCGGCTACTGCAACTGCTTTCAAGGGCCTGAAACAATTTAACAATCATAAAAGCTTAAATCGCGCCATCTAGTTATATTTTATTAAACCTGTTTTAATATGAAAGTAGAGCCATCTGTGATTCCAATTAAGAAATATTACAAAAACTGCTTTTATCGTAAACCTCCAATCAGGTTATATTATTTTTTACTCACTTTAATACTTTACGGCTATTAATGTGCTATTACATCGTGCGGAAAAACGGAGGAACTATTCGCAATAACGATACCACTAAACGTTGCAAAAAGGGATCCGTAATAAAAAAGTTCCACCACAATATTGTAGATGTCGCTAATAAAACGCAGTCGCAAACCTTCTTTACTTAGTTTCACACTGGTCTCACAGATGGGGGTTAGTAAGTATTTAATTGCTAGAACTAATGAGTAATATTAGACATCGCAAAACTATTGTATTTATTGTTAGGAAGTTTGGCCAAATAGTATAAAAAATCGTTTATCTTAGCTTTAAGGTGGATATTCTTGAAATGAATAAAAAAAAGCTAGTACTTGCAGATAAGTACCTGACGTATTTCAAGTCTGAGAGCTGCTTAATTATGATAGTTAAATGAAGCTTGACCATTTGAGTCTAAGGCGGTAAGTTTCATTACTTACTTGAAACCAAGTTCCTCTGCGGGGACCCCAAGTTTGGCAAGTTTCGCTTCGTAAGTGGCGAGAAGGTCGTCATGAGCCTTCCGAAGGCGAGCCGCTTCATAACGGAGATCTTCTATTTGAGTGTCTTTCAGCTTGAAAACTTCCTATAATGTAAATAATCTTTCAGTATCACACCCGGAACTCACTGGAGAGAGCGATTAATTTGTCATTTTGTGAAAATGTACTTTGTGTCAATATATTTAAAAATGTAATTTGTGTGGTAAAAGCCACATGAACACGAGTGATGAAGTACACCGTACTCATAGTAAAAGCATTATTTTCAATGCTATATGAGTTAAAAAGTATTTTCAGAAGAACAATCTTGAAACGTCCACAAATAAGGATGACCAATTTTTAGCTTATCCTAAAACTAACTCTACCTATTAGACTCACTATTAAACAAATTCTGTAAATTTGTTTAAAGTGTCGCGCCCTTATTGATTGTATCTAAATATCAACTCACATGCAACTCCCTTGGGTGCAAGTCCCTTCCCTCTAAGTTCTTCAACTTGGCTTCCAAGAGCGCAGTTTTCAACGAAGCCTTCTGCTGCACCTCCAGCACTGCCCTGGAGAACCTCGCCTTCAGCTCGTCGCGCTCCACCTGTACCCTGTCGAATCTCACTTGCAAGACTTCATACTCCCACTTAAGAACTTCGAATTGCTTCTCTAGAGACGATAGTTGTTTTGTTTTTGCCTGAAATGTTTGAAAAGCTATTTTGTAAAAATATGAGGTGAATGTTTTTTTTTTATTTAAGCCTCCCGTACACTCGGGCGTCTGGCGTCACAACTTCTGCCATACCAAAATAAACTGTATTTATTAACAATAAAGGTTCATTTTTTCAACTAAACTAGCGCACTAGGGTATCTAATAAACATACTACTTAAATAGCTATCAAAGTGATAGAAGTAAATTTGATGTATAATTTAAGTATTTATGATCTGATATTGTTTTAAAACTAAAGGCTGACTGCTCTAGTAATAAAGCCTTAAATAAAAAAGTTATATTTACAGCCAAAGCAGCCTTATCCCTATCGTAATTAGACATCTGCCTCTTAAGTTCTTTATTATCAATTATTGCAGCTTCCAGTGGTTCCCGCAGACTCTTAGCTTCTGCTACTGCGTCCCTTGATATCTTTTCCGCTCTTTCCTTCACTTTTTGCATCTCTTCCATCTGCGATTTCAGACTGCTTATCAAACCTTGAATAAAAAAAAACCAAAATTAATTAATTTTATAGCAATAATGTGAGACGATCTATAATAGATTACACCAAATACCATAAAGCTTTGGCCGACAGAGGCGTCAAGAAGCGCGTCAATTGTTTTGTAAAAAACAAAAGGGACTCTATGTCTATATATTATAGAGATTGAATTACTATGTTTAATTGAAAATAATCTTACCCAAATTATTTAAAGTGATATCATTATAATAGTTCTTCAAATCTGAGAACGCCCTTTCATGATGTGCAATCAATTCCGATAGCTGCTTATTCTTTCTCTCTTCGACTTCCGCTATTTCCGTTCTGTGTTTTACCGCTAACTCTATTTTAGTCTCCTGTAGTTTCTTATCGGCCTTATCTTCTATCTCCCTTGCTCTCTCCTCAAACTCTTCTCTAACCTTTGACAGTTCCTCTGCATGTATCAATTTAGCTCTTCTCAGCTCATCTTGCGCAGCTAACACCTTCTCTCTAGTTTCCTGTCTCAAAATTCTCTTATCGTTGAGTAATTCTAGCTCTTGTTCAGCGTGTTCTTCTTTAGCTGCTTTTAGTGCTACTAAATTTTCAGCTCGTAAAGCTGCTGCAGCCGCTTGCTGTTCATATTTCAAATGTTTAATCCTCTGCTTTTCTGTTTCCAGGAGCGCTTCATTTTCTTCTTGCGCCTCTTCTGTTGCCCTTTCTCTGTTGCGTAACTCAGCTTTAGCTTCTTCAAGCTGCTGTCTGGTAATCTCCCAAAATGTACGGATTTTGTCTCGCTCTAGTTGGAAGTAGTTGCGTTCCTCTCTTTCCTTGTCCAACTCTTCTTTTACTTTGAGGGTGAACTGCTCCAGCTTTTCTCGGGTCATCTCAGAAGTATCAACCCCATCAATGATGATAACTATAAAAGGATTATAAAATATATTAAGCTATTAGCAACGAGATAAAGAGGAAAATATATGAAAAAAGTTTTTTATAAAAGAGTTTACCTGCTTTTTTGGCACCGGTTTTCCCTCCTTTGGGCGGCTGTAATTTTATAAATACACAATGATTAAAAATCTCAACTATATTAAAACAATAATGTTAAGTCAACACATATTTTTTTAAAGAAATAAACATGTAAAGCGCGTCCTCACGGATTTATAGGCAATTCTGAAAATATAATTGTTAAGTTAATCATATCGTTTATAAGGTAAGGGTCTTAGGAGGACTGAAGATAACAAAACCGACGGTTAGATGCCTTGAAATAAACATCGCAATTTAGGTAATAAATTCTAATTTATAACCCTTTACTAGGACGATTAACCACTCAAAACCTTCAGAACACTTAACAAACTAAGTGTAACTCAGCACATGACACTCACCATTTTTTATGTATTTATTGTATGGAATTAAACAAATTCTCGTTCTTGTTTAGCAAATTTTGGAATAATAAAGCAAATTTATTTGTAAAACGATGCTGAATTCAAACACTGATTATTAAAAACCTGTTGACGTTGTCACGATCAACACACTATTGCCATAGCAACTATCAATAACAATAAGGTTGTCAGGTTCGGAAATTTTCTAAAAATGTTTTTAAAATGTACATAGATTTTTATACACAAAGCCAGATTCCGCATATTATCGGAACTAAACTTTTACGTGTGAAGTTTTTAATCTGAAGCTGAAGATATTGAACCTGGAATTTTGTATGTCTGAACCTAAAACTACGTTTACCAATGTTTTTCAACCAAACGTACTTCATAAACATTTCTTAAAAATATATAAACTATTTATTTATAACAAAAAAAAAACAGAAATCCAATGAGAATGGTAGACCAATCATCTTTCATAAAAAAAGGAATTCGATACAGCGACTTAAAATAATCCTTATTTAGTAAAAGACGAAGAAGAGTCCCAAAATTAATATGCCCGTACTAATAATGTGAGGATCTACACTTCTCGTGTCCCCAAAATGTTGTCTGAGGTCTTCAAAACAGCGCTCTATATCGGCATACTGTTCAGCCTCTTCTTTGTTGACTACGTCCTGGGCAATGGGTTGGTGGACATCTTCCGGAAGCTGGTCTGCAATACGGTCTGTTTCGTGAGGAAGACCTTGAAAGAAGAGGCGAAACAGCATCTAATGGCGGGAACCGAGAATCCTATCAGCTTGCCGGTTTTGTTTGTCGAAATCTTGGTGCTGAGTTTGACTTTGGCTGTGAGTACCTGTCAACCGTTTTTTATGAACTTATCTACAATATTATCGAAAATCTAGTCTATTTTCAATCTTATTACTCATCGATAGTTGAATAAATGTCGTCAAAGGTGTTTTCTAGTCCTTCGTAAATGAAAAGTATGTTTGTGATAATTTGGGGTTGTCCTATTCCATGTTTCTGCTTTAGCTCATGGATATATATATATATAATACAACATCACGCCTGTATTTCCCGAAGGGGTAGGCAGAGGTGCACTGTAGTGCACATTCTCCCTCAATACGAGGGAGATTTGGGCCATAGTCCACCACGCTTGCCCAGTGCGTGTTGGTGAACTTCACACGCCTTTCTATAGACATGCAGGTTTCCTCACAATGTTTTCCTTCACGGTTCAGCAAGTGGTAATCATTGTTGAAAATGACATGCAAAATGACATATCTCAGAGGTGCGGGCCCGGGATTTGAACTTGCACCCCTTACGTTCAAGGCGGGCGTTCTTGCCCACGAGGCTACCACTGCTTATATATATTTCTCTATTTATTTAATAACTATTATCATGTTGTAGCACAACATATGTTCGATCTACTTTGGTTTCATATTTTTGATTTAACATACAGTTTTAATATCTCCTGGAAACTAAATTCATAAAATCGCCCCTTATATCATTGGGAATCACATCGACGAAATGTAGGTGTACTACAGTTCACTTCTGCCTGGCCCTTGGACAAATACTGATAACTGTGATAATGAACATTTTATATAGTGTTTTCTTATATTTACGCGAATACTATACATTGAAATAAAACTATTTTACGGATTTTAACGAATCCAAAACCAAGCGTACCATTGCATGACCTCAAGACACTGTGAGCACTTTCTTCGTGGATCGGACCGCAAACAACAACTAAATATGAGGGAACCCAGTTATTATTACCTAAATGAAACTAAATTTAAAACTTGCATTAGACATACACTATGCAGGCGCGCATACTACACAATAGGTGATTATTTAGAGGATAAACACGCTTGGTCAGGCGCTGGTCCGGCTCCACAGGAACTAGTTTAGGGGATTTTAGCTATTTGTCCCGTTTTCCTCCTCCTTCCTACCTTTAAATCTTGTCCAACATGTAGATTGTTTAGTGATTTAATTGTGTTTTGAGAATGTATAGCCTCATTAACTTTATATTGTATAATTGTTAATTAAGAAAAACACAAAAATGTAAATCCATATTTAAAAAAAAGCAACCATGGAGTTTCTTGCCCATTCTTCTCCATAGGAAATGCATTCCGAATGGGTGGTAGAGATACTACTATTATTATTTATTGACGATTCATAAGTGCCTGTATTGGTTTATATGAATAAAAATATTCTGATTCTGATTCTGATTCTGATTCTGATTCTGATTAACTACGACATCAGGACGTCTAACACCTCAGTCCCCTCGTGACCATGGTTGCTGTAAAGCAGCCGAAACGTCGGGAAAATAAAATAGTAAATAAACGCGACAAAATCCGTAAAATAGTTTTATTTCAATGAACACTTTATTTTTACATTATAATATTATCGTATTCTCGCAGTTTTTACAAAAATGTAAAACCTATCGCGGTAAAGATCGGATGGACGATCTCTTACACGAGAGCAAGGAGGCGCTGAGGCAGACCAATGAGTTCTTGGAAAAATGGCGGCTTCGACGGGTGAGTACTTACAAAAACATACAATGTATTCCCCGAAGCTGTAGGCAGAGGTACACTGCTGCCGTGCACTCACGCTTCGCCGATGTATTTTTTTTTTATGAGATAGGGAGACAAAGGAGCAGACGTTTCACCTGATGGTAAGTGATCAACGCCACCCATGGACACCTGCAACACCAGGGGCATCGCAAGTGCGTTGCCGGCCTTTAAAGAATGAGAACTCGTTTCTTGAAGAAATAAATTAATAATTAAATTTGGTCCCTAATGGAATAGGGATGAGCCTATTGCTATTATACCAGGTACAATTCCCCCTTAATGCGCTGGACCAGTGCGGATTGGTGAACATCACACGTCTTTTTTATTGACGTGCAGGTTTCCTCACCATTTTTGCCTTCACTGTTCAACGAGTTGTGATCAATCTTGAAAATGACATTCGACCATGAAACTTTATGTTGGCAATTAGTTTTATCGTTACTATTGAATTAGCAGGTACCAACTGAGTATTCGTATCTTGACGAAGAGCCCCAAGAAATCGATCCTTTCAAGCTGGAAGTACCAATACTCCATATGGCAATTATTGATGTAAGTTATTTTGTGTTACAAGGAGAAAGGAGTAATTATACAGCCTTATTAATTCTAAACTTTATATTGTATAATTGTTTTACAAAAATGTAAACCCTTATTGGAAAAAAACAACCATGGAGTTTCTTGCCCATGCTTTTCTATAGGAAATGCGTTCCGAATGGGTGGTAGAGATACTATTTATATGGTTCTGTACCCAAAGGGTAAAACGGGACGGTACTACTAAGACTCCGCTGTCCGTCCCTCTGTCGGTCTGTCTGTTCGTCTGTCACCAGGCTGTATCTTTTTATTTATTGACGATTCATAAGTACCTGTATGGGTTCAAATAAATAAAAAGCTTGATTCTGATTCTGGAAGAAAAATTGATCCACTTCCCTTCATTGCAGACTCTTGGAACAACAAGAAGCCAGCCAGAGCGTGGTGACGCTGGTGACACGATCAACATCACCGACTCCACCCTCCTCTCAGTTACATCACTAATTGACGAAGACCTGGAATCCAATAACGGATCGAATAACGAACCGACTATCGCCGACAGGAATATCGATGATAATAAAAATATCGAGTTCGGGAATCGATTTCTTTGGGACGTTATGGAGGAGGATGCGAACAATTTGGAAGATTGAATGTGGACACGTTAAATTTTAAGTGATGTTTGAATAAATAAAAAATTGTGTTGTTAATTATTTGAGATGGAGTTTGGTTTCTTAAAGTTTAAGCGTGTATTTAACCAAAAAATAAAATTTGCTCCAAGATCATTTATAAATTATACAAGTTCAAAATAATATAATATATTGTCAAAAATGTATCAACTACGGTTGTGGTGATATCCGTTATCTTGTAATAGGCCAAGAAATGATCCTGCACAGCTAGATGGATATAAATAGATAATCTTTCCCTACTATCAAAAGAGATACTTGGTGAGCAAATCCATGACACAAGTCTTGGCATACATATGCCATGAATAATAACGTCAAAAGCCGTGGTTATGGCCTGCACTATTTGATCAATCTTCACGAAGAATAAATAAAATTTAAAAAAATCAAATTACCTTTTACTCTAAGGGTAGCCTTAGATAAGCAGTGATAGCCTCGAAGGCAGGAACGCCCGCCTTGAACATAAGGGGTGCAAGTCCGAATCACGCGCCTCTTTGTATTTTTACTCTGAAATTTAATTAGTTTTCATTCTATTCTGGTACTTTAACCGCACCTATTAATACACTTATTGGTGCTACTCCCTTCATTTGTCCTTTAATCCCTTCAAAGGTCTTCTATTTCTCATATCGCACACTTCTAGTGTCAAATGCTCATAACACTACAAAGAGCCTAAAAGCTGACAGATATTAATTCCAAACCTCATAACCAATTTATACTTACCACCCATTATATTATTTCTTACAATTTGCTATCTTAATTCCAGGGAATAAGGATTCGAATACAAGGTAGAGGGTTTGCCGTTGGTAAATTTAATTTTGTCCAGGGGTGGCTATCCGCATTTGCTTTGATGTTATATTACCAGCAGGGTGTCTGGGATATGATGGGATGTAATTAAAAATTGCAAATGATTTCCCCGATACGATTATTAGTTTTTTTTTTTTTAACCTATTTTGTCCCACTGCTGGGGGTTTACCTTTGTCTCCCCCATTCTCCTCCACACATGTCTATCTCGTGTCATATCACTCCATCCCTCCAGATAACGGTCTAGGTCATCGCACCACCTTTTCCTGAGTCGACTACGGCGGCGGTGTCCGTTATCTGGGATCCATTCGGTACAAATTGGCCCATCGGGTGTCATCCATTATTTTTAGATTAGTAAAATATAAACTCTAAATGATAACTTCTAGGATTCTTTTTAATTCATCTTTTTTTAATGTCTCTTTGGTTGTAAGCTGCTAGGCTCATTGCAACAAGTATCCTATTAGCATTTCTAATCTAAAACTGACTTTATTGTATTGTAATTGATACCCATATCAGGTGTTGCTTACTGAAGGCCCATACATTATGTATTGTCAGGCGATAATTCTTTTATTAATAGTATTTAACGATGGCTTGGTGTAGTGGTTCAAGTGTAGGCCACTTGGCTCACTGAACTAGGTAGTTGCGGGTTCGATTCCAGCTAGTGGTATCTGGTGGTAATTTCAGAAATAACCTTTTCAAAATTTGCCGTAGTCTAGGTGTAACTGCCCAGTCCATTGTATGGTACTAGCATAGTCCAAGCGTTGCTTGATTTGGGCTCATACGATGAGTATGTGTTATCTGGAGGTATTTGTATTATGATGTACGTTATTAAACGGAGGCCAAACCTAGCCTAACTCTTTCGTGAAGCACTCGACTGCTAAAGCTATTTTTAGGATTTAGAGGATTCTATATTTATACATCATCATCAAAAATCACGCCTGTATTCCCCGAAGGGGTAGGCAGAGGTGCACTGTAGTGCGGCCACATTTCGCCGATGTATTTTGGTTCCAATGTAATAGGGGGTGAGCCTATTGCCATTAAACCAGGCACATTCCCCCTCAATTCGAGGGAGATTTGGGCCATAGTCCACCACGCTGGCCCAGTGCGGGTTGGTGAACTTTACACACCTTTCTATAGACGTGCAGGTTTCCTCACGATGTTTTCCTTCACCGTTCAGCAAGTGGTAATCATTGTTGAAAATGACATTCGCACATGAAAATTATCTCAGAGGTGCGGGCCTGGATTTGAACTTGCACCCCTTACGTTCAAGGCGGACGTTCTTGCCCACGAGGCTACCACTGCTATTCTATTCTATTTCTATATTTAAAAAGCTATAATCGCATTTGTAAGGTTTATATTGTGATTTCCCGAAAGCAAATCACCATGAAATAAGACACAGTATTTGTCAACTCTCACCTTATTACCGCTGTCGCATAAGTAATCCCTTGCGGTAATAAACGCAATGAATCCCGCGGTAATCCCTCTAATCCCCACAAAGGAGACGCCTTGCCGATACAATCCACGGAAGAGAGTAAGAGGGATTCTTGGGGATTTTTATTTATTGTTTGTCTATTTGTTGGGTGAAAATTAATTATTATATTGATTAATATATGTACCTACCCTGTATATAATGTATGTACCTCTATAGAAACATAATTAGGTAGTAAGCTTAATAGTACTATAAACAAAGTACTAACTCACAATCTAATTAACAGATCTAGATGTGTGATAATATTGTAGTAACTTCCTTTCATTTTTTTGCTATAGATCACTGGCTGATTAGGACATAGAGATTATAAAGCATCTGCACA
This sequence comes from Ptilodon capucinus, assembly GCA_914767695.1. NCBI lineage: Eukaryota > Metazoa > Arthropoda > Insecta > Lepidoptera > Notodontidae > Ptilodon > Ptilodon capucinus. Next base: position 1,854,017 of record OU611828.1, read on the forward strand.
AAACCTGCACAAATAAATCATATAAATGCGAGGTTTACGCCACAATAACATCGACTTTTACAACTAAGCTGGCGCCATCTATTGGTGATAAAGTTAATTATAATAAAAGGACCAGGAATAAGAGGTCATCACATTACTATCCTTTAGCCGATTAAGCTAAATGCTCGTGCAATCTCCGTGCTAAACTCAGAATCCCTTAGTTACAAGGGCGGATAGTCTCACCACAAGGCTATTGACGCTATTTAACTGCTATCGCTTTCTTGCTATGTACTAAATGATAACAAAAGACTACACAAAACGCTCACCCATCTATATTTAACGTTGTAATTGGAGCTTAACTCAAACAATGGTCACGTGACGCGGCGATGTGCCGTAACCCTTGCGTTGCCGCATAATCAGCGGTGTAGTGATTGATCGGGATATTACCGTACGCATTTTAGGGTTACTACTTTTTTGGTTAGGTAGGAATATATTATTGTATTTTTTTTAAATGTCTACTTCCACATCGGCGTTTGAAAGGCAATCCTTACTAAGGAACAAACAGTCGTAACATGAGTTAAATAAACCATTCGAACGGCCAGATTTTTCGTTTCGCACTACAATGTAAGTCATTTTAAGATTTTTTTAAAGTCATTTTAGGATTGCCTTTCAAAAGTCGATATGTGCTTACTGTTAAGGTTGTTGATACTACTAATCTGACAAATACCTACATTGACAGATTATTTAGTTCAAAACTTGCTATGGATATCAAAGCAATATTGAAAATTAAAAATCTATCAACGTAATTTCGTTGAAAAATGAACTTTTTTCATGAAAAAAGTCAAAAACTCATGAGTCAATGCAGGTCATTTCGGTATTGGCATCGAAATCGAGGCGTCTTGACGCCTAGCCGCAGTGCGGGGGTGCTATCCAATACCAATCCAGCGAACATTAATTTAGATGCTGAAAAAAAATATAATCAATGTAACACAGAGCAGACGTCAAAAAGGAACAAATGACAAGATGTACGTAACCATTTTATACAGACCCTTGTCACCTATAACAAAAACCCCCTTACTTCACAATGTTTAATGTAGAGTTAGAGGGTGGGGAGTTCTTTTAAAATTGGTTGAACTGTATCATAGTACTGCACACTGGAGCGTCAAACCTCGCGCGTCAATCCTATTGCCAATACCAAAACGACCTCTATGTCAATATGTATAAAGATTGAGTTTGAGAATAATCCTTATACTGTAAGTGGGAGTAGGCACACCTTAAACTAGCTTCCTAAGCGTAATGCCAAAATCTGTATCTAATATTAGACTGCGTGAGTATAATTCTTCTCTGGTATTGAGACAAAGGTGCTTCCTGATCTCATGGCGTTGCTGCTCCTGAGAATGTATTACTCATAATCCTTACTATTTATCATTTTAAAAAGAGTAACCATTGAGTTTTTTACCGGCTCTTCTCAGTGGAAGCAGCATTGCGACCCGGTGCGCGGTGGTAGAATCTGACTATTTATAAGTGCTTTTTTGGCCTACACGAATAAAAAAAAAATGATTTTGGTTTTGATTTTGAATATCTGTCAAGTAGTAGTAAGTAAAAGCCCACATGTTAAAATTTTCTCGCGCTGTCACTGTCACTTCGTTGTACAATGAACTTTTTCTATGTGTCAATACGGTTCGTTTTGCTATTGGCAAAGATTTAACGCACGGGGGTTGACGTCTTAGTATGCAGGGGATTTTAATGGTTCAGACGTGAAATTCGACGCGCGAAATTTAATCTTTCGCGCAAAAAGTATTGAATAGAAAGGGACAAAAAGCGTTGAGTGATTAATGATGGGTGCTCGTTGGACAGTAGTTCCGATCTTAGCTTCTTGGTCGTTGACTAATAGATTTTCTTCTAGTTTCCTTGAAAATTTATACATCATCATCAAAAATACATCATCACGCCTGTATTCCCCGAAGGGGTAGGCAGAGGTGCACTGTAGTGCGCCCACACTTCACCGATGTATTTTGGTCCCAATGTAATAGGGGGCGATCCTATTGCCATTATACCGGGCACATTCCCCCTCAATACGAGGGAGATTTGGGCCATAGTCCACCACGCTGGCCAAGTGCTGGTTGGTGAACTTCACACGCCTTTCTATAGACGTGCAGGTTTCCTCACGATGTTTTCCTCCACCTTGAAAATGTATTAGGCTTTTTCATTTAATTAATAGTATTTTGGCGTTTAGAAAAAAAATCACCTACTATGGTTAAGGGTAGTAATCATGATTTAAAATGGGAGCTTTACTGTTTCACATAATACTTCAATTATAGTTAGTATTTACGTAAGTATGGAATTATCCGTCATCAACACCTCCTAAATAAATATGGTCACGTGACCAACAATATACCAAATAACAGAAATCACCACACTTCTGTAACCGCCTAAACATTTTACAACTACCGCACTATTGTGAACCAATCGCGTCGAATATAAAAGCTTTACAAACTTATAATATGCGAGCAGTGAAACCCTTATTAAAACTGGGTAGAGTTTAATTTTGGGGAAGATACTGTGAACGTGGGTCGTGGTAATATTTGAATGGTATTCTTAATTCAAACGGTTGAAATAATGACCGTTTATTTGGCCAGTGTATAGAGATCTATGAAAAGTTACGCTTTAAAATTAATGTTAGTCTATTGCCCTTTTCCACAAATACTAGTATATTAGTATACTAGCCTTACGTGATGCCTAACTATAAATCAGTTTCCAGACTCAGTGTTAATATTTAGGGATTACGTTTAGGTGATACGGCCATAGTGGATATTTATTAATTATACTCTGTGCTAATTTGATCAAATTATGTGTACAAAAGTCAAATATTTTGGTTCCAGTACATTATTTAATTTTGATTTCAAATATGAAATGTAGCTAAGAAATGTTGCTAAGTATTACGAAGTCAGTATTAAAGTAATCAAAATTAATAACTAATTAACTAGATTTTAATTATATTCTTGGCTAGGAATTACAATCTCTTTGGTAAATTTTTAGTTTTTTTTTATTTAAATTCAAATTTAGAACTAGTCTTTCTAAATTCGAATATTCAGTACGTTTAAAAACTGGAGAGATCAAAGAAAATCGGTTTATGCTTTTCAAAATGGCGTCGATCCAGCCAGTCACGTGGCAGCCACGTGTAGCGAAGGAACGCAAACGCGTCGGCTCGGAATAACAGCTTAAATACCATCATTAGGCAGTTGATTATGTTTTTTTGTGATCATTGTTTGTAATGATAGGATTTTGTAATAGATAGGGGTTCATGATCGATTATGGATATTATTTTAAGCTCTAGGAGCTCTATAGGCCCTCCTAGTAGTCCTAATACTACCTCCTCCCAATTGTTTTAACTGCAATCATTTATGCTTATATGAGATTCATTTTTGCAGCCATGAAAACAGTATCATTTTGCACAAGGGCTGGTCCCGATCTGTGGACAAAAGGAACATAACTTTACTGCAACACATATTACACGTTTAAAAATTATAAGTAAGGCATACCATGATGTCGATTCTGTCGGCACCAAATTAAACTAAGCGTTATGTCGTCCTATTATTAACGGTAGCTTAAATATGGCCAGTATTTACATCAGGCATTGCCACCTTGAAGCCATAGACTAGTCATATTCTAGCTACCACTAACAAAAAAAAAATTATCAAGTTTAAAAAAAGTGATAACAACTATAGTTAGGGGACTTGGGACCATAGAGTAAAACGTAGATGTCCTAACGTCTCCGCCCTGCTGCAATTTTCTTTACATTTACCTGACATCCGTCATTGCAAGTACCTAAGGTAACTACAATGGCGGATGTCAGATAAATGTCTAAAAATTGCCACGCAACCATACGCTGGGCAAAGTCGATGTGGGTTCTCTAGTTACTCTATGCTTGGGACCCAGATAATATACATGACATTTTTATATGTATTCTCTTTTGTTTATGGTTAAAGTCTATTAAGGTGGTATAATAAAGAAAGGTTGTCTAGATGTGGTGTAGTACTCCTGCATATACGTCGAACACAGCACGATTTGATACACCTGCACAAGTTGTTACATAGCCGCTTTGACTCACCTTATCTCTTAAGCATGTTGTCTCTTAATACCAAACGTAATAAACGTATACCAGATAGAACATTTATTTTACATATCTACACGAATAATACATCGTACTATAACCCTATTACAAGAATGTGTCGGCTTTAGAATCAGAATCAGAATCAGACTTTTGTTATTCATGTAAACCAATACAGGCACTTATGAATCGTCAATAAAAAATAAATAGTATTAATAGTATCTCTACCACCCATTCGGAATGCAATTCCTATGGAGAAGAATGGGCAAGAAACTCCATGGTTGCTTTTTTCCAATAAGGATTTACATGTTATTTGCATTACAATGTGTTTTTCTTAATTAACAATTATATAACATAAAGTTAATGAGGCTATACATTCTCAAAACACAAAATTAATCAGCAATACAAATTACAAGCTAAGTCAGTGTAAGATTTAAAGGTAGGAAGGAGGAGGAAAACGGGACAAATATCAAACATCTTTCAAATGAGTTCCTGTGGAGCCGGACCAGCGCCTGACCAAGCGTGTTTATCCTCTAGATAATTCTCTATTGTGTAATATGCTCGCCTGCATAGTGTTTGTCTAATGCAAGTTTTAAATTTGGTTTCATTGAGGTTAATGATATTTGGGGGTATCTTATTATAAAATTTGACACAGTACCCCATAAAAGATCTACAACGAGATATCCATGAATAACCCTAATTTAGACATTTTTAACCCAAAATTAGCATTGTTTAGAGGTACAATTGGAAGGGCGCTTAAAGCAACTCACCAATTGGGCGTCTAATCAAAGCACATACCTTAAGTTTTTTTTTTGTTTTATTATAATTGTGTTTAACTACATTCTAGGTACATATTTGTGCTAAATCTAATGTAATGTACCTTCCCTCTGTATCTAACAAATTTATTGCTTTTTCCTGATCTCGTGTTCAATGTAATTGTGTCTATTCCTTAGTTTCTATGTGTCAACGCGTTTTGGATCTCAATCTAAACCATGAGCATTTAATCTTAACATAATTTGTATACCTTTAGTGATTGTTATCTGTTGTGTTGTCCAAATAAATAAATAAATCTTTGTACTTAGAACCATAATAACGTTCAAAGATTACGGTCGAATTTCGAGCGAAATCTAGTAGTATCATCATTGCATAAGAGTGTATTTAGTTATAAATTTTACTTGTAGCTAGGTAAGCTAGTACATGAGTCAACTCAAAGAGTTTACGCTTGTAAGGCAATCCTTACTAAGCGCCAAAAAATCATAAAATAATTAATATATAGGTACCTAACAATGCAGAAAAAGCTGGCCGTCCGAATGGTATATATAACTCATATATCTATACATACATACATACATACATACATACATACATACATACATACATACATACATACATACATACAAATAAATAAAATTGGAGTGTCTGTTTGTAATATCAAAATAACACTTTTTTACCAAATGCGTATGAAAGTATATACGATACCTATAACGAAAACGCAATTTTTTAATTTTTTGTCTGTCTGTCTGTCTGTCTGTTTGTTTGAGGTAAACTTCTAAACGGCTGAACCGATTTCAATGGGACTTTCACTGACAGATAGCTGACGTTCCAAGGCGTAACTTAGGCTACTTTAATTTTAGAAAAAGCATTAGGGTTCCGCGGGAAAAACATAATACCCATATTTCCGGGTAATCTCCCTAAAGTCCACGCGGGCGAAGTCGCGGGCACAGCTAGTATATAATATATTATTAGTAAGCATTGCCTTTCAATCGTCGAATAATGAATATAGGCGATCCTTGGTATGGGATACTAATCCTATTAACTAATTCTCACAGTCGGTGACTAAGTAGAAACTTATTAAATATTATCGACACGTGTCAATAACAATTAGCCCTTTTTATGCATTTTGATAAATAATAGACTTGCAGACTCACCTTAATATGCTACCCCTTGTATGGTTGTGTGAGCGATTCCCCGGTGCGCAGGAGTTGAACAACAACCAATTTCCGTGTAATAATTGGCTTTATAATTACGTTTTAATAAATCGGTTTTTATATCCCATTATTTATTATATTAATACCACGACTACAGCCATTTTTCCGTCTCACTGCTGTGCACGGGCCTCCCCTTACTGCGAGTCAAGTTCTGCTAGTCAAGTTCCCACAGACGTGCAGGTTTCCTCACGATGTTTTCCTTCACCGTTTCATAGCAAGTGATAATCTCAGATGAAAATGAGATTCGCACATAATTCCCAGAGGTGGGAGCCGGGGTTTTAACCTGCACACTTTGATTGCAAGGCGTGCGTTCGACCACTCGGCTACCACTGCTCCATTATATTAATAACTAGCTGTGCCCGCGACTTCGCCCGCGTGGACTTTAGGGAGATTACGCGGAAATAGTGGTTCTATGTTCATCCCGCGGAACCCTAATGCTTTTTCTAAAATAAATGTAACCTAGGTTACGCCTTGGAATATTAGCTATCTTCTAGTGAAAGTCCCGTCGAAATCTGTTCAGCCGTTTTGAAGTTTACCTCAAACAAACAGACAGACAGACAGACAGACAAAAATTTTTTAAATTGCATTTTCGTTATAGGTATCGTGTATACTTTCATATGCAATTCGTAAAAAGGTGCTATTTTGATATTACAAACAGACACTTCAATTTTATTTATTTGTATAGATAATCCATTAACAATATAATATACAGGTTGCATCAGAAGTTCGAAATAATATTTCCTTAAGGTACCTGATACGTTTAGTGGAGGTTATTAGAGTTACCGTAGCTCTACCATCCGTTGTAAGCATGCTTTATGCTTGCTACCGTCTCATTACAACAGTAATCATCATTGTAATACCTTTACAAAACAAAACAGCGCAACATACCACCCTCTTGTGTGAGACATTTGCATTGATATTGAATGTCCAGCCACCGCTGCCTGCAATCAAGGGATGATTTTACATCACATAGAGTAAGCAGCATAAACAGATATGACGCGCGGAAACGTGACTTTCTTACCTAATCACATCAACATGAAACTTAAACCCCGCGCATTCTGAGGCAAACTATTGTTTGTCAATACCAATAAGAGCTCTATTGTGTCATAGATAAAGTTCATTCTTGAACTAACTTACACTGACAGCGCGCGCCTAAATAACATTGGCTGAGATCGTTCATGTTAGTCAAAGTCAAATCATTTATTCAATATAGGCCAATGGGGGCACTTACAAATTGTAAGGTTTACTTTTTTTTTCTTATATACTACCACTACCGGATCGAAACGCGACCTCAACTGAGAAAATCCGGCAAGAAACTCAGTGGGCTGATCATGTTTTTTAAATCGCCAAAACTTATTACAAATACAGAAGGTACATACAGTTTAGTATCAAAGCAGTTGCATATCTCTTTATATCGTTCGTTTTAATCTATGCCCCCTATACGAATATTATTAAGGCTTCCCATTTGCGGGGTGAACAGCGTGTTTAAGTGATATTAGTCTGAAGGTCTGCCCGTCATGATTGATTCCGGCAATTGCGATGATACGGCGGCCGGTAGTTAGCGTGAAATAATGCGCTAAAGTAGTCTGGGTCTATCGTGGTAGAACAAGGTATGATGAACAATAGTACCCTACTATAGTAGCACTATTCCTACTATAGTAGCACTATTCCTACTATAGTAGCACTATTCCTACTATAGTAGCACTATTCCTACTATAGTAGCACTATTCCTACTATAGTAGCACTATTCCTACTATAGTAGAACATGTTATTATATATTTTTTACTTTTGTAACAATTAAGCCCGTGGCACACAGTGGTGTTAAAACTTACGCATCAATATGTTTGCCAATAACAAAACGAACTGTATTGACAAATAGAAAAAGCTCATACTTGAATGAAATGTCATTGAATGTTTGCGCGTAGCTTTTACCACAGAAATATTTTTTATGCATATTGAAACAGAGGTCGTTTTGGTATTGGCAAAGATATTGACGCGCGCGTCTTGACGTCCCAGTGTGTCAAGGCCTTACAGGAAACACGTAATAGTTAATCTTCTTCTTTTTCGTCGGTATCACGCTTGACAGAGTGGCCGTGGTCATCACTGCAGGTGTTGGTGGCGAGCATCACAACACGCCGCCACTCTACACTGATGGCCGCCTTCCTCGTGCATTCATGTAGTGATGAGTAATAGTTAATGGAAACTAATTAATCCTCTTTTATTTCGATAGTATCAACATTGACGATGAAAATGCGTGGACGCTGCCATTAAGAAAATATAGAAGTATGAAAAAAGTCACGAGAACAATAGGTTGACCAAAAACAATGAAGGAATAAAATAGGAACATTCGCGTTGCATATAATGCTGAAGTAATGAAGTAACTCGACACGTCAATGTATGACATACACAACCCCTTTCATTTACATTTGGACCTATTCCGCAACGGTAAAAAAAAACAAAAAAAAATGTACTTAAGAAATATTTAAAGTAACCGACTTATAAAACTTTTTCTATTTAATTTGTCTCATTCTTTTATTAATTAATTTCGAAAAATAATAATAATGCAAATCTAATTTGATTATTCACAAAATTCCTATTATACTGGATTTCTATTAAAACGAATTGTAACCGGTATGAGTATAACAAACACCGGGAGCGTTAGTTTTATTTTTTACTAGCTGTGCCCGCGACTTCGCCCGCGTGGACTTTAGGGAGATTACCCGGAAATATGGGTATTATGTTTTTCCCGCGGAACCCTAATGCTTTTTCTAAAATTAAAGTAGCCTAAGTTACGCCTTAGAACGTCAACTATCTGTCAGTGAAAGTCCCATTGAAATCGGTTCAGCCGTTTAGAAGTTTACCTCAAACAAACAGACAGACAGACAGACAAACAGACAGACAGACAAAATTTTTTAAAATTGCGTTTTCGTTATAGGTATCTTATATACTTTCATACGCATTTGGTAGAAAAGTGTTATTTTGATATTACAAACAGACACTTCAATTTTATTTATTTGTATGTATATATATAGAAGATATAGATATGCGACGTTTTAACTAACGTCGTTACGTTTTACGATCCGTTTCCTAAAACGGGAATTTTTTAAATAAAATAATTGAATAATTATATATAACTTACCTTTACATAGACTCGCATTGCTAGTTATATACATATATACACTTAAAACGATTGACAAACTTATAAATAATACGCACACTTACACGTTCAATAATTTTCCCTAAAGGGATTATTAACAGAAATTCTAAGAAAGATAATATAAGATTCTAGTGCTATTTTAAGTCCCAAACACTATTATACCACCATAAAAATCTAAGTTCATATTACTTTGAACATTTAAAGTCAATATACGCCATTTTGAATCGGTTCAAATACCTCGTTTGTTGAATTTAGAATAGATTCGTTTGGACTATCAGTCGATTAAAAAGCTATCTAGTCTTGAAACTACTTTTGCGAGAACCCAAATGTCGATGTTCAATTTTCTTGTCTATTAAGTTTGAATTTTGACACATACTTAGTTCTGCAGGAAAAACGACGTACCAAGTTAAATTAAAAAAAAAGAAAAACTCTCTCATGTATTTGATTTTAATGCGATAAAATTATAATTAACTTAATTTTTTTATTTTTTATTTATTAAATAAAATACGATTAACTTGAAATATAGAATAAATTATAAAAAAGTAATAACCTATGCAATCAAATAATTACAATAAAATTTAATTTAATTTATAAATAACATATTTTAAAGAATAAATAACAAAAAATAATTAATTCGGTAAAATTTGTTAATTGTTGATATTGATGTTTTTTTTTTTATTTGTAAGAAACTTAAAATGTTCAGAATAACGCCGTATCACTCAATCCGTCGCCCGGTCGAAAAAAAAGCAATATGTAACAAATTTGTTTTTCAATTTCGTACCAATTTTGCATACGGAACCCCTTCGTCGCATAACGCGAGCAAATAAAACGCGGTATTGTGGTTTTTACGATGCGTAAATATGTTTTTCTGTTTTTTTTTTCATCTTTTATTGCTCGCAAGGTGAAATGAAAAGCGGATTTTATCGGTCCAGTATTTCGTAAGTAGTATATAAAACTACAGCCCTTTTAACGTCCCACTGCTGGGCACGGGCCTCCCCCCAATGCGAAGGGAATTCAGGCCATAGTCCACCACGCTGGCCCAGTGTGGGTTGGCGGACTTCACACATCTATCGAGAACTAGTCAAGTTCCCTCAGACGTGCAGGTTTCCTCACGATGTTTTCTTGCACCGTTACATAGCAAGTGATAATCTCGGATGAAAATGAGATTCGCACATAAACCCAGAGGTTCGCACCTCTGGGGGTTGAACCTGCACACTTTGATTGCAAGGCGTGCGTTCGACCACTCGGCTACCACTGCCAAATAGTATATAGGAAGCTATAAAAAGGTGATGATGATAGTTTTTTGTGTATTCGAAATCATCAAAATAACACTTTTTTTTCTATTCCATACACCGTATTAACAGTGATGACCAGACAGCCCAGCTAACACGTGCCAACAAAAAAATTCTGCCACGAATTATTGCCCACTGAGACGCTCAAAACAACATATCTATCACAAAGATATCTCACATTTTGTTTACTTACAAAAATCTGACCAATGTTGTCGTTTTTTTTCGACACATGTCGAATTAGACATAATGTCGATCTTTGTCTTGTATGTCAAGTTTTTATTTACTCTACAGAGACGATAGTCACCTCAAAATTTAATATCTTATTGTTTTGTAAAGTCTCACCCATTTACCGACCAAGTGATTTTACATACTCTTTTTAGCAAAATCATCGACTAAATACGATGGAGGCCATATCTTTTTAAAAAGTGAAGTGAAGTGATGCTACTTCACTAATAAATATATGCTTTCAAAAGTTTTAATCTTCATAAAAATGTGTGAAAGTCACCCCATGGGCGTTTATTATACAAACAATCCCAATATTGAAATGATTGCTGATCGATGATGGTCGCCTTGTTTATATGCAAATAACGTCAGTGGGTTGCTGACGAAAATTTGAATTTCAAAACCTTATATTTGTTTATTTTTTTCGATACGCTCAAACTAATAGTGCGTGCGCATTTGAATTTTATTGTATGCAAAAAATACCGGTCTGTTAATAGGGTGACACGTATTTTAGTTTTTTTTTGTGGACATTACAAACTTTTTTATTATTATTGGCGTCTGTTGCACTGCACCAGTATGTATACAAATAGAATAAAACGCATCTTTTATTAATCAGAACCATCATTCATTATATTAGTAGCCTGAGAAGAAGGTAAAGGTGCAAGGGGCCAATTCTCGCATGTACGACATTATCTCTAACTCAACATTTGTCGAAATATAACGACATTTTTTTCTATATTTGCTTTCTTGATACATATGCTTATATGTTGAATTAGATATAATGTCCTCCTCCGGTGAAACTGTAAAGGCCAACTCACGGCCAACAGCGTAGTCCATTAAAAAAAAATAGAGATAATGTCCATCATGTAAGAATTGCCTGCTTGCTCACATAGCTGTTGCTGGCAGCTTGCCGCTGATGAGAATCGAACCCGTAGCTCTATCCGGTGCAGTAACCAAGCTGTTTCAGCTTTATTAGAGCAAGCAAAGTCAGTTCCAAAAACAATGTAATATTTATGTGAAGATTCATCCGCCATCTTAAAAATTCATCTCATAAAAAAAATCTTTAGTACCGATTTTTATTTATATTGTGTACTTATTGAATATGCTATTGACTACTTGGCATAAATATCCGCTAATTGCAAGTGCGACCATTGCTCATCTTATTCCGTTAAAATATATATTTTCCTTTAGTTCGTAAAATGATCAAGAAGAATATTTATGTGCACTCGCTATTTCTGCCATGTCCTGATTTGGTGATATTTTTTTTGGTATTACTACAAATGTATTGGTTGTCAGTACGTACAATTTGGTGTTGAATTGGATTTTTGATGGATGCCAGTCACTTTGGCAGATGTTTTGTGGGAATTATGAATGGTTGAATTTAAATAAATCTGTTTTGAATGTATGGTGTGTATGGTAATCCTATTTAAATAACGTCATCAAATCAATAATTTAATCAATCAATCAAAATTATATATACATTTTGTACACCTAAAATAATGTAAATAAAAATATTTTTATCATTTTTAACCGACTTCCAAAAGGAGGATCCCAATTCGATGGGTTTTTTTTAAATATTTTCACGAAATAAGTATCTATTTAAAAATATTTTATTATAATTATCCCTACTAATATTATAAATGTTAAATTTTGTGAGGTAGGATGGATGTTTATAACGTTATGGAATAATCAAAGTCTGCGCGGACAAAGTCGCGGGTAAAAGGAAGCTAGTTATTTATACTTTCTTATTAGTTCGGTTTCACGTTTAATTTAATTAAGATTCATTAGCAACATTTAATTTTCATTTTTAGGGTTCCGTACCCAAAGGGTAAAACGGGAACCCTATTACTGAGACTTCACTGTCCGTCAGTCCGTCTGTCACCGGGCTGTATCTCATGAATCGTGATAGCTACAGAGTTAAAATTTTCACAGATGATGTATTTCTATGGCCGCTATAACAACAAATACTAAAATACAGAATAAAATAAATATTTAAGGGGGCTCCCATACAACAAACGTGATTTTTTGCCGTTTTTATAGATAATGGTACGGAACCCTTAGTGCGCGAGTACGACTCGCACTTGGCCGGTTTTTTAAATTGATTTTTACTTTGAAATAACATTCTTTCGCCAAATTTATAGAGAAATCAGTGAAGGGCGGCTGCACAGAAGTTCACCTCTGCCTATCCCTTCAGGGAATACAGGCTTGCTGATGTAGATATTAATATCACAATGCCCGAAACCTTTACATTTTCTCACCATAACAATCAAATCTACGTGTAAGTATGTGAGAATAATTAATTAAACATAAAAAAAATAATCAATAAGCATACAATCTTTAGTTTAACTAATCGCGTATAAATTATGCCAACTCACCTTTATCTATTATAACGTTGTCTATGGTAACCCTTGTGTTGGCAGAATGTGTTTTATCTAGAAATTGATTTTATTGAGTTTTATATTTTTCATTTAATTTTCCCACGCCATAACTTGGGAACGACTTCACAGATTTCATTCATTTTTTTTTTAGTTTTTTAACACTTTTTAGAAGTTACTTACGGAAATAAAAGTTAAGAAAGTTGCCAGTTCAGCTAGTTAAAAATACTTATTTTTATCCGTATTTTTAATTATTTATAAATAACACACACACCTAAGAAAAAACCGGCCAAGTGCGAGTCGGACTCGCGCACGAATGGTTCCGTACCATTATTTATAAAAACAGCAAAAAAATCACGATTGTTGTATGGGAGCCCCCTAAAATATTTATTTTATTATGTTTTTTAGTATTTGTTGTTATAGCGGCAACAGAAATACATCATCTGTGAAAATTTCAACTCTCTAACTATCACGGTTCATGAGATACAGCCTGGTGACAGACGGACGGATGGACGGACGGACGGACGGACAGACGGACGGATGGACAGCGAAGTCTTAGTAATAGGGTTCCGATTTTACCCTTTGGGTACGGAACCCTAAAAATATGTGCACAACAATTTTTTATTTGACCTTATAAGACCGAACTCTTTTTTTTTTTTAATTTGATGCATAAAATTATATTAAGATTTGAGATAATTTTCATGTGCGAATGTCATTTGCAATAATGCTTATCGCTTACTGCACGGTGAATAAAAACATTGTGAGGAAACCTGTACGTCTAGAGAAGGCGTGTGAAGTTCACCAATCCGCACTGGGCCAGCGTTGTGGACTATGGCCCAAATCTCTCTCGTATTGAGGCAGAACGTGCCCGGTATAATGACAATAGGCTCGCCCCCTATTACATTGGGACCAAAAATACATCGGCGAAGTGTGGGTGCAGTGTAGCACGCCTCTGCCTATCCCTTCGGGGAATCTAGGCGTGATGATTTATTATTATTATGTATTATATTACCCGTCCGCTGTCGCTTTTCAGCCACTAATAACTTCTTCCAAAAATGTACGTCCTACGCTCCATCTAGGGGCATATAATCGAATTCTTTGGACGACTCCAAAGATACAAACTAAACAAGAATGATCACTACCAAACACCGATTAATATTCCAAAACCACCGCAAATACTGTCATTCCGGAAATTCCGCGCTCTCCTTCGTGTTATACCAATAAATCTCACTAATTGTCGCAACTATAATTAGTTGGCTATTCACAACGTGATTATACCTTTAAGATACTCTTTTTATTTTAAGACAATAGTTTAAAACAAGCAGTGGTAGCCGAGTGGTCGAACGCACGCCTTGCAATCAAAGTGTGCAGGTCAAACCCCGGCTCGCACCTCTGCGATTTATGTGCGAGTCTCATTTTCATCCGAGATTTTCACTTGCTATGAAACGGTGAAGGAAAACATCGTGAGGAAACCTGCACGTCTGAGGGAACTTGACTAGCTTTCGATAGATGTGTGAAGTCTGCTAACCCGTACTGGGCCAGCGTGGTGGACTATGGCCTGAATCCCCCTCGCATTGAGGCCCGTGCCCAGCAGTGGGACGTTAAAAGGGCTGTAGTAGATAGATAGTTTAAATCAATCATTTCACACGCTTGGTACATATAACTGTTTAAAAAATATAAAAATTTCTTGGAACTAACCTAAAATTGAATTAATCAAAATAGCACTGCCGCAGTCCCTTACTGAGAAACTAGTCGATAAAACCAATGTGTGAGTGTATATTTAAAAAGAAAATAAAGCACGTTGTTTCAATACCAAGTTAAATGTCGAAGGAGGGCAGTCATCCGCCATCTTTCCTTAAATTTTGATCATCTAACCGCTTCAGTATTGTAAGAAATATCGGTTTATTGTACTTAAATTGCTGTACTTTAAGATCTTTCCTCTTAAAAACGTGCACTTATTTTAAAAATCCAACTTTCATCTATGCCATAAAACCCTGTGGCCACAAGCGCGTCCACACGCGTTTGAACAATTCGATTTACGTATACCAAAACGAACTGTATTCACCCATAGATTAAACTCATTTTTCAATGGAATGGCAACGAAGACGCGAATAAATTTGACGGGTGATTGCGTGGCTATCCACAGAAATTCAATCTCTAGTATGCAAGGTGTTTCAGAAGTCCGAAATAATACTTTGACATTTGCATCAGTATCGGGTATACAACTGAATGGTATAAAAATTTGATCGAAATTCGACCATATTTTTTCAACTTATTTTTCGTCGTTTTCTATAACTCGTAATATCTCGAGTCCTATGTAAAATTTGCATGTTCTGTTTTGTGAAGAATGGTAGTCCGCCCCTCATAAGTGTAGTTTACACTGCTGAATAGGGTTATGGATGTACCCAAAGGCCAGAACACGACACCTGTGACAAATATTCAAAGGTCAATAACTCAGAAACTATGACAGTTAGGTATAATGTCTTCACTAAGCATTCACATATGAGCTACCGTATATGTACCTAATGTATTATTTCGGACTTCTGATACACCCTGTATAACCATAGAGTACATATTCAAAAGAACTCATGTAAATTCACTCGCCACAGTGGGGGAAAGGCAAAAACCGTTCTAAGTTACTTCTAAGTGAAATACATCAAGTCTAACTGCCCGCATTAACTTAAGTCTACCGGATAATGTTGCCATAAGTTATAAAACACATCTAACTTAGATGGATGGCGGGTATGAGTTTTACAACTTAAAGTTGGGGATAATGTTGCTTATTTTTAAAATGTCGGCGGGTACGGTTTTGCTTACATAAGGGTTCAATTTTCTTTTTAACGTGATTCTGGCCTGTCTAGTTGTTATTATAGTTTCAATTTTTTTGACACTTTTTAGCAAACATAAAACTGAAAAAAAAAGAAGAAAAAAAGGTATATAATTAATTGACGTACCTATTGTATTGACAGCAATGATATATTATGGTGGTTTAGTTTTATTTATATCCAGGCAGCACGCAAAACATGCTATTAAAACGATAAACGATAATAATCTGCATTTTTGATAAAAAAAGGAATTAATTAAAAACTTTTTATTTATAAAAAAAGTATATTTTCAAATGAAGAAAAAAAAACATACATAAATTGGCAGTTTTTTTGAAAATAATCATAATCGCGTACACAACTTAACTAAGTCACGGAAAATGACAGTTACATAATTAATAGGCTAAGAACAATATGATTCTAAAAAATAAAAAATAAATCTAAATTTACTAAATTTATAGCTATAAAATATACAGGCCGTTACTTTTTATACAGTGTAAAAATCACACATTTATTAACTAAAATAATAAATCTAAAGAACAAAATGGAATTGATAATTGTTTGAACAAGTTTTGTTCCATAATATGTAAGAAAGACTCGGCAGTGAGATTATATCTTACAAAACTATGAGTAAATAATTATAATTATATTGCTTAAGGATTCACTATCATTACTGTTAAGTTTGCATGTGATAATAGCAAAAAGCATTATTAATTATCTACATGGGCAATGCAAAGAACATTTTACTTTGAAATTATTTAAAACTGCCCCGTTATCACCACTTCTTATTAAAAATAAATGTTTTTTTTTTTTAAGAATTATATGGTGGCAAGCAAACGTAAAGATTTTTTTAAATATGAAATTTTATATATTTACTAAAAAATCTAATTCATTATAATGCCATTTGCATTCTCCAAGTAAATTATACTGATTTTTTTACGTGTCAAGCATTATTTATGGAAATTTAGAAATTTTCGCACTACAGATTATATCCTTAGAAAGAGCAATAAGCATACCAATTTTAATTTATGTACAAAACTCTTAAATGCATTCCCATTTAATGTCCAACGTATTTTTTGCTAACAAACATTATTTTAATGTGATTATCTATATCAAAATCAAGCTACAACACTTTTAACTTTACTTTTTAGAATTTAAAAACATTCGTTAGCAACAAACAGTAAAACTATGCAGCAGATAAGAGTTTCCGAGAGATCATTAGGAAAACTTCTATTTATTTTAATTTTAACGTTTCCTTAAATAAATACATATCACATTTGAACACATCCTTCCGTTTATTTCGTAATCTTAAAATAAGAATGGTGTTAAAAAAATGCTGTCTCATAAAATTATGTTATTTTGTTCCCAAAACTTATTTTGTTCCCACTTTCATCATGTTTCTTCTAATATATAAACAAAATTTGCAAAACTATCTCAAATTCGTTTAAAAACAGCCTCCTGTAACCTAATTCAATGAGTCATCACCTAGCGAACATCTAAACGAGTATTATATTTACAAAAAATCTTAAAAAGCTAATTGAAAAATATATTTTTTTTACTCACGTCAATTCTGAAGATCGGCAAAAGTGACAATATATAGATAATTTTCAAATATGTTATAAAGCTCTGCTGTAACGATTTTAAATATTTAAATTAATACAACTGTTTCGAATAGCATTCAATGTGGTTATTTATAATCTATTCACGTGTATTTTAGAAAATTTACTGGGTCGAATAAATTTATAAAAAAAAAAAAATTGCCTTATTTATCGATGACAGAGCTTATCAATCAACCTTAATCAAACTTATATTTAGATACAGTGCTTAATGATAATTATTAAAATAGTCCATCTCATATAAAATCTCCATTGTAACAACTTGGCACGAACCATACAAAGGTTTACTCATACGCTACAATATTTCTAAAATAAACATTTTTATTACACAAAAAAAAAAATGAGATCAATCGATGATAATTTTTAGGCTGCTCTCTTTGGAACAATTTATGGGAAAACGGACTTTATTTTGTTGCAAAATAAAATCATTTTTTCTATAACATCGCTGGTCCATTCTTCTAAATACTTCGCAATTCCCCTAGAAATATAATATTATTGTATTTTATATTTATGGATATAATACCAACATCGAAAGCGGAATGTAAAATTGACATCTTGATTTACAATATTTTTTACAATGTAATGTTTACATGGATTAGTAATTTTAATTTGTTTACGCTGTGTTAAAAAAGGCATGTAAAAACATGGATATTCAAATAATCTTGAATTCCAGATAAACGCATTTGTAATCATGACTATAAAAGAATAATTGTTACTTTAAACTGAAAATTTAATTTAAAACGTATCCAATTTTTATTATTACAAGCTTTATATTAACTTGCAATGCTAACTACAGCCCTTTTTAACGTCCCACTGCTAGGCACGGGCCTCCCCTCAATGCGAGGGGGATTCAGGCCATAGTCCACCACGCTGGCCCGGTGCGGGTTGGCAGACTTCACACATCTATCGTGAACTAGTCAAGTTAATGTATATATGTCCGGGTGGAGTCTTGCAAGTGAATTTTAAATCAGTTATCTTTAACCGATTGAGCTGAAATTTGGTAGGACACGCTTATTTTGGATGACAATGCATGCTTAGCTATGTTACTAATAATGTCTTCTATGTAGCAGCTGGTATGCCGTAAAACAAAAAATACATTTATATAAATTTCTACATAGAATATAGACCTATGGGATGTGGGTAACAAATACCGCCTAAATCTGATATTTTTTATACAAACATACATATATTATTAATATTTAAATATACATTATGTGCGTTCGATAGATGACAGATAATAACACAGCTTCCTATAAAAGCCGCGTATTATTACGTCTAATTATTATAAAATAGGATTATTTTGATAATCCTGTAAAAATGTACAAAAGTTTGCAAAAAGCGCAGCGTAGACAATACATTATTACTATTCATCTGACGCTTAATAGCGAGAATGTTTCATTAAAATTATACCATAACTCGTAAATCATGATTATTACAGAAAAATCCAGTTTTATGACACACAAAGGCGTCGAATATTTTTAAGAATTAATTATAGATGATCTCAATACAATTTAGAATATTTAATATTGATGCAAAATATTTATTTGGTAACTGAGTTACAAATAAAAAAAAAACTTTTACGACTGACGAATACTTTCGATAACATACAAGTTACTCAACTTTAATAAAATCGTTTCGTTCGATACAGTTTTAATAAAACATTTTCACAAAAAATATACGTGACTCAATTCTACTTTTGAATTCAGTTCATCGTTTATTTGAGAATAGTTTCCATCCGAGCATAAACAGTACTGCTGTGCAGATCGAGCCAGACAGCTTGTCAGGTATTATTGATGATAGTATGGAGCCGTCGGACGCTGTCTTCTCTGCTTCGGTCGACGACACGTTCATCTGAAATTGAAAAAAAAAAAAAAACCTTAAATATAATATATTTTTTGTTTTCTCATAATAACGTCTTTAATAACGAATACTTTTGTTTTCTTTAATCTGTTATACAAAATATAAGATTCAATATTGTTTTAAATATAAATAGGATATAAATAACTAGCTGTGACCGTGGTTTCGCCCGCGTTTATGAACTGTGTTGTAGCGTGATGTTATATACCCTTCCTCGATAAATGGACTATTCAGATAAAAAAAAAAACATTAAGTATAGAAGAGTCGTGAGCGGTGTACGTGTTTATAAAAGATTTATGGTCTGTGGGTATTTTTTTCAAACTTAGAATCTGTAAAAACGAAATAGAAATATGATATAAAATGACGTAGCAAACATCTCCCAATAACAATAATAAACTTAGCATATCCATAAAGATTGTAAACACTGAAAGCTATAAGAGCTAGCTAAAACGCCGCACTTGGAAGCACTTTTTATAGATATTAATAAAACAATGCCCTCGTAAACTTTAGTACGAGACATACAGGAGGGCGTTTAAAATATACGATTCGAACACGATTGCTATGGCAATAATACTAATAGTGTCTATTGTTCGGATAATTATTTTGTCGATCATTTGCTGAAATTAGTACTATATAATTAAACTCATTTCTATTAAAGGGAAATGTTGCCACTAATTTTATGTTCGCTACTCATAGTTATTTTGTGTCAATGGATTTAAAAAAGGAATTGAATTATTAAAAAAAAAAACTAAAAAAACATTTATTTCAACACAATACCCAAAAAACGACGTGCAATTTAAATTTCTTACATTTTAGAATGATTGTTGCTTAAAAAAAATTGACAAGTTTTTGACTTAACTCTTCGTAATGCTCTGCGGCAATTTTTGAAGGTTGGCAATAATGGTTTATAAGAGATCCGTCATATTAGAATTAAGATCAAGTAAGCACGTATGTATCAAACAATATAAGCAATCAAATTAACCGTAGTTCGGGCTACTTAGGGCCGCTCGGCGCTCCTTAGTATATACTAGCGCGATGATATTGAGAGAGTTCGTTTGTACCGTACAGAGTTCGTTTTGGTATTTGCGAATATTCTGACGCATCGCTTTTGACGCCTCAGTGTGGGCAGGGCTTTTTTGTTACATCATCTTCTGCGAATGTCTGACAACAAAACAAATAGGAAAAGACTATTAACCCCGACGACCCCGACACGACTCACCGATCGTACGTTGTAAACCATATAGGGTAGTAATTCGAGTGAGTGATACACTTGACTGTTTTTATTGTCAGGATAATTTGAATGGCATTTTTATTAGTGCAGGCGGGTGCAGTACATGTTATGGCAGTATTAAACCGTGAACCGATAGCAGTTCAATATTTGGAACGGCAGATTAGACTTTATGTGTGTGGTAAAGTTAAGTTAAGTATAATGTTACAAAAATATTCACCTACTTCTTTGTTTCTTTATATTTCTTAGTTTATTTAAAAAGAAAACATTAATGACTTTTATCGACATGAAAAAAAATTTGCCTTTGTCAAATTTCAATTTGATAATTTCCAAAAATAATAATGCTAAAGTAGAATTTTGGTTCAAGAACACAGTATTAAGATTGTGAGTCAAAATGGAATATCCCAATAAATCATGGATATTCTCAAACATTATTAATATAAATAAGCATTCGATATTGCAGTAGTGAATAATAAAATCAACACTATAAAATAGAGATGGTTTCAGAGAAGGCATAATTCACAGCAATGCGATATTCTATCGCCTCGCCTCAGCTTACAGTGTTATAAAGCATTAAAACGATCCATTTACACTAAATTCCTTTAATTTTATATCGCAGACATTAAATTGTGATTGCAAAATTTTGTTTAACGTTAAATTCTGACATTTTAATTAACAAACATTTATTTTATTATTATACGCAAATCTTATCTACCACTTTTAAAAAACCTTAACATATGGCAAACATTTTGTGTATTTTAATTCACCCCAATTTAAGTAGATTACAAGCCACAGGTACAAAAGACACCCCTCGCATATAAAATTAGAATAAAAACGAAATCCTCTTATACCAAAAACGTTAGCACAAATCTGTATAATTTTATTATACCTAATTTTGCTTTGGCAAATTGAATACGGTACCGGCAAATTGCTTTCATTATTACGAGATAGAGAGCGAGATGCAAATACACCTTTAAAATGTAAATAAAAAGGAGGGATATAAACCTGATAATCTAGCGACGAAGCATCAATCGCAAGGAATCATTTTCATTTGCATACATTTTAAGAAGTAAATAAAAGAAGAAATTGGGATACCGGAGACTGGTGATGCTACCCTACGATAGTAATTTTCTTACAATTTTGAAACTAGAACACGTATAAAGGGAATACAATTTCGTAATTTAAATTAAATACTTAATTTAAATTACTTAACTTAATTTAAATTACTTAATTTAATTTAAATTAAATTAAATTATTTTGGAATTGATCTTAAAAACTAAAACGGTTATTTAAACATAGTTTATTTATTTAATATAGTTTCCTCAAAATTATAATCCGTTAACAAGCCACGTGCAATTACATTATTAATTACTGAAGTGTTTTTACAATAAAGCAGTAAATGAATCGCAACATTCTATAAATTGGGTAAGTTTGCAATAACTTAGTATGTATGACTCGCAATTATCATTTTGAAAAGAGTAATCATTGAATTTCTTACCGGCTCTTCTCAGTGGAAGCAGCATTCCGAACCGGTGGTAGAATCTGACTATTTGTAAGTGCTTTTTGGCCTACACGAATAAAAAAAAAAGATTTTACTTACTCACTTTGAAGTTAAGAAAAATAATATTGGAACGTAGTTCCTTATGGCGCTTTGCGAAGGGGGGCTAGACGGAAAAAATTAAGACTAAAAGTGCCGACCGACACTTTTACATATGTGTGTGTGATTTTTATTGTATACATTTATGTAGGTGTACAATAAAATTAGATATCGATTTCGATTTCGACTGCGACTGCGACTGCGAAGTCAAAGTCAAAGTCGTTTCGATTTCGACTTCGATTCCGATTCCGATTCCGATTCCGATTTCGATGTGTGTGTGTGTGTGTGTGTGTGTATGTATATGTAGATTTTTTTTGCTTTTTAGGATTCCGTACCCAAAAGGGTAAAACGGGAACCCTATTACTGAGACTTCGCTGTCCGTCCGTCCGTCCGTCTGTGACCATGCTGTATCTCATGAACCGTGATAGATAGAGAGTTGAAATTTTCACAGATGATGTATTTCTGTTGCCGCTATAACAAAAAATACTAAAAAACAGAATAAAATAAAAAAAAATTGCGGTTTTTTATAGATAATGGTACGGAACCCTTCGTGCGCGAGTCCGACTCGCACTTGGCCGGTTTTTTATTTCAAAAGGAACTTCGTTCCATCCGGGTGTCCCTTGGCACCTCTCAAGTTTTTTGTATATAGGTATCTAACTGCTTTTAGTTTAGTAATATAGGATATACGATTAATAAACATTTTCTTTGTTATATATAGGGCAGTACGATATAACGTATCTGTAATCAGTAAATACAGTTATAATCTCCTGATCCTACAAACCTAATAATAAAGTAAAAAAAATCCTTTTGAAGTTGCACAACACAATAGATTCTTTCACATCTCACGACAAATCGTTTCAAAGGGGGTTCGAAAAGCGTATAATTTTCACGATACTGATCCAGCTACTCGAAAAACCTCCTGTTTAATAGAAGGGAACTTAAACCATAGTGAAGAATAGATATGGTTCATTTTACGACGATTCAATCGTAAGCAATCTGTCAGCTTATTTACAATGTCGAGAAAAAGATTTCATGAAAGGAGTTGCGAAATGAGTTCTATTTAAATTTGCTTCCTTTGTTTAGGCACAAGTCTAAAAAAAAGGTTGCAAATTGAAAAATGCTTGGTGTATGTCGATTCACAGAAGCATTAAATATTATACCATGAATTTAATATTTTTATAGCAGTGGTAGCCGAGTGGTCGAACGCACGCCTTGCAAATCAAAGTGTGCAGGTTCAAACCCCGGCTCGCACCTCTGGGTTTCATGTGCGAATCTCATTTACATCCGAGATTACAACTTGCTATGAAACGGTGAAGGAAAACATCGTGAGGAAACCTGCACGTCTGAGGGAACTTGACTAGTTCTCGATAGATGTGTGAAGTCTGCCAACCCGCATCGGGCCAGCGTGGTGGACTATGGCCTGAATCCCCCTCGCATTGAGGGGAGGCCCGTGCCCAGCATTGGGACGTTAAAAAGGGCTGTAGAATAATAATAATAATATTTTTGATACAATGATGCAACTGACTAACAGTGGAAACCTGTATTCTGTGTAATCTATAAATTTACCTTACTAAGGATAAAATTGCCTATTTCTTATATTGTTGCGTCCTAACATTCTTCTTCTTTTTTACGAAATGAATGAAATGATGATAGTTAATGGAATAAGATGAGGAATGGCTCCACCTGCGTGTAGCGGGTATTTCAGCCAGTGTCAAGTAATTAATAGCAAGGGCAAATTCAATAAGTACACATTATTAATAAAAATGGATGATGACAGTGAAAAAGATGACGGATGAATCGCGTCCTAACATTAATGTGAGTTTAGATTTTAGCAACAATATGGCTGACAGAACAATTATCCCAATATTATTCTGATGGCAACTGAAATTTTGGTTAACGATAGAAACTTCTAACGTATGCTATAGGTTCGCTAATTATCGCTTATTTATGTCAAAAATTTCTTGGTTTTTGACATTCTGAGTTTTTACAGGTTTTGCGCCGAATACTTTCTTGCTATTTATTGATTATTATTAGATGTATAACTTATAAATATATCAAGTCGATATTATCAATGAAACAATGTAACATTATTACAGAAATAGCTTATGGTGTAAAAGTTTTATTTATCATTAAACGTGACGATACTATCCATGTGAATATTTTCAAGTTATGACTTTTTGATCATGAAATATTTATAGATTTTATAGAAACGTAAGAAATACAACAAGCGGAACACAATATCAATTTAAAACACCTGAAAATTGACTGTAATCTGCATCTGTGCCAAAATTTGAGTGAAATTACGTATCATTTAATTGAATTAAATAAAAAAGTTAACATTTTGGGGTGAACCAAACACTTCTTTCTTTCGGGCATTAGACATATTTACAATTTAAACGAATGAATAATAAGAAAAATTGAATCATTTCGAATAAAATAAGTCACAAACACTTAGAAAAGCATCCAATTCTCTCAAATGTACTTGTTTTCATATTTTTTATTGGGTGTTTAAAAACAAACATGCTTGCACAAAGCAAATGTTAAAGCAACAATGTGGTTTCAACGTTACATTGACTCCAAACGCCAATAAAGTGAACTGGGAATAGTTCTCTTACGTTTTATCTGAGATCATTGAGATATTTTACTGCGCTGCAATAGAATTGTGACGGACCAGCCAATATTGCATTCAAATAAAAGCAACTTCTTATTTAATCAAACAAAACTTTAGAAGAAAATCGATACCTAAAATTGTTATTCAAAAATATTAGTGTTTTTTTTTTTATAATTTCACTAAAACCGTTTGATCATAAATTTCCAGCCAGAAGTACAACATCTACAAACTTACAAGTTTAATTTCAATACGAATTAAATTTATTGCCAATTTATGTACTACAAAATGTGTAAAAAAACAAAGTATTAAAACAATAATATATTGAATGGTGTTTTGATACCATCCCAGATCATGGCCATTTCAAATCATGAATATGTCAAATTAAAAAAGATTAAACTATTTTATCGCGTTTATTTACTATTTTATTTTCCCGACGTTTCGGCTTCTTTACAGCAACCATGGCCACGGGGGGACTGAGGTGTTAGACGTCCTGATCAAAATAGTAAATAAACGCGATAAAATCCGTAAAATTGTTTAATTTCAATGTATAGTATTCTCGTAAATATAAGAAAACAATATAAAAAAGATTAGTTTGTTTTTAATTTTTTTTTTAAACCTAATATTTGTACGCCATATACAAACATGAAGAAAACATCTGTTTATACTTAACATCTTGCATGCACTCACTTGTTTGTATGTACACTCATGTTTGAACAAATAAATTTGATTTGATTTGATTTGAAAAAAAAAACACGAAAATCTCCTCCACACACGACAATCGGACGAAAAAATCGCAATCACGTAATAGCATCGTTAAAAACCGCGTGGGCTACAAATAATAATCTCAAACGCAACGAGCATTGATGCTCAACGGTGACGTTTACGACGACGCAAATAAATTACAACTCGATCATAAAATATATCGAACCGTATCGGCGCGCGTGTCACATCACTAGGTATAAAAAACGTACACATTGCGTGAGCTTGAATCTTTATAAGGAGTTCCGTATAGCTAGTCTGTTTATGAAAGCTACACTAATGCCCGATTTCACTGAAACTAGGATAGGAAAGACTAGGAACGCCTTAAGATGAAGCCAAAATATTAATAAGTTGCCAGTGTTTTATGAATCGATTAATTTATATCGATTAAAAAAAAAAAATATGTAATATAATAAAATATACGCCGGGTAACTAATAGTGGAATAAATAAATAAATATCGCCAGACAACCAAATACTTGTTGTATGATCCCAAACTAAGCAAAGCTTGTACTATGGATACCATACAATGATTTGGGTCTGACGTCACAAATACTGTTATTATAAATACCTCAGAGACTAGCATACATCATTATAAAAATACTTATTTACACGTAGAGTCGGGGACGTTTCGCTCTTGGTGCTCGGTAGCCGGCCTCTGAATCGCCGGAACATATAGTTTTAGAACTTGCTCTCTTCTTACACGCAATTAAAAATTGATTCTAGATATCTCTTTACTTTTGCGCACAGTATTCAATGGTTTTGTTTATTCGGTTACGGAACCACAAATCAGAAAAGGTACCGTCCGCATAAACGCGTCACAATAAAAAATTGAGTTATTCTTTTTTGTCAGTAATAATTCTTTTTATTCACATTATTTATGGTCAAGTCGTAAGGATTTCGACTAATCGCTGTCTCGAAATCATTTAAATATTGTTCAGTGATGTTTTTTTTACAACCAATACTATTAATGTTTGAATGAATGTCTAAGTTATGTCTAAACTTAACACGTTCAATGCTGCACTAATTTATCTATACTTTCCAAGCCTGCGATACAAGGCGTTTTAAACCTTGTCCAAAAACTATAATTATGGCGGCACATTTCTTAGCTATGGTTCGGGCGTTTTAGACCCAGAATCGTTCAACGTGTTAACAGCACTTAGGATGTCTTGATCGTACATTACCATCGTGAAAGGGACTACAGTACGCTTAGTTTAGTGCAACTTAGTGAGGTAGCAACAGAATCGACTTTTTTTTTATGAGATAGGGAGGCAAACGAGCAGACGTTTCACCTGATGGGAAGTGATCAACGCCGCCCATGGACACCTGCAACACCAGGGGCATCGCAATCGCGTTGCCGGCCTAAGGAATGAGTAGGCTCGTTTCTTGAAGATACCTTTGTCGCATCGGTCCGGGAACACCGCTGCAGGAAGTTCATTCCACAATTTGGTGGTGCGAGGGAGAAAATTCCTAGTAAATCGCACTGTACTGGAACGCCATTCATCCAGATGGTGAGGATGGTAATGCAGTCTGTGGCGAGCCGTGCGATGGTGGAATTCAGCGGCAGGTATAATACCGAACAATTCCTCACGTCTTTATGAACTTAATACTTCTTATCACACTACGCTTGTGTTAACATCGGATTAGTGTAAAATCTTAAGTTGGGTATTAAGGACTTTCCACGCGTTAACACATGGAGATAGGTTGTAATTCCTAGCGTCGCGGTGCATGCGAAAGCGATCCCGTGGCGCCCCGATATAAGCGGAAGATGGTACACCGTCGGTTTTTAGTGGGTATACGGCCTTCTGCCGGGACTCCCACATAACCCTGTTACTTCCCCCGAGGTGGCAGGGTATCCATAAAGGATTTTCCGACGTTAAAAAAAAAAAGGTTGTAATTCCCACTGTACATAACATGACGTTATGATTTGTAAGATCATCTAAGCATTTGAAACTGTTAAAATGCTTGTCAAAAAATTTAAACAATGGAAAATGATTTATTTACTTACGCATAAAAGGGAGGACTTTACTACGATAATTACCGCGTTACAGTATCATTGTAAAATTTTAACAATAAAAATAAAGTAATTATTTATTAGTGACATATATGTATAACTAATACAGCCCTTTTAACGTCCCACTGCTGGGCACGGGCCTCCCCTCAATGCGAGGGGGATTCAGGTCATAGTCGACCACGCTGGCCCGGTGCGGGTTGGCAGACTTCACACATCTATCGAGAGCTAGACAAGTTCCCTCAGACATGAAGGTTTCCTCACGTTTCTTAGCAAGTGATAATTTCGGATGAAAATGAGATTCGCACATAAATTCCAGAGGTGCGAGCCGGGGTTTGAACCTGCACACTTTTGATTTGCAAGGCGTGCGTTCGACCACTCGGCTACCACTGCTAATATATGTAGGTATATGTATATGTAGGTAATAACAAAACACTACTGATAAATACTTATTTATCAATAGTGTTTTGTTCTCTTTATCAGCACTTGCTGGTAAAGAGAACAAGTAACTTTCGCATGACTACAATATACATATATATTTTTAAATATGTATAAATAAATAAAACGTTATGTTTTTTTGTTAATTGTATCATTAATTTAATAGTGGTTCGTTTTAAAAGTGTTCTTTTTTAAATGTCACTATAAACTATCAATAATAAAATTGTCTGTAACCATAATAAAAAACTGGCAATTAGCACTAAATACCCCATAATATTCAATGCCTTTATCGCCGCGGTACCATACGATCGTAAAAGAATTTACACCCTGGATAATACATTAAACCCTGTATAACGCGTTCAGAGTGCGCACGCGCTGATGACGTTAAGTGTCGAATATAATTTGTAGTTACGACGCTTTTAAATTAAGAATGATTTTTCGAAATCATATTTTATGTTGGGTCATGAGGTTATTATTTTACAATGTATGTAAGTATGTAGGTACCTATTATTATAGATTTTTTTTATTTTTTACATCCAGTAAATATTTACTAAATAATCATGAATTAAGCAGTGGTAGCAGAGTGGTCGAACGCACGCTTCGCAATCAAATTGCGCAGGTTTAAACCCCGGCTCGCACCTCTGGGTTTCATGTGCGAATCTCATATTCATCCGAAATTATCACTTGCTAAGAAACGGTGAAGGAAAACATCGTGAGGAAACCTGCACGTCTATAGAAAGGCGTGTGAAGTTCACCAACCCGCACTGGGCCAGCGTGGTGGACTATGGCATGAATACCCCTCGCATTGAGTGAAGGCCCGTGCCTAGCAGTGGGACGTTAAAAAGGGGCTGTAGTAGTAGTAGTAGAATCATGAACTACTTCCAAGTTATTTTTTTATGAAATCTTAACAAAATACGACATATTTATTAAATGAATGAGCAAACTTTCGATTTTATTTCGTTGGCATATGAGGTACCTATACATATACATTTGGTTCTCGTACCGAAAATATATGTAAATTAATAAATCGCAAATACTTTTACCATGTCATACTTAATATACCTACCCAAGTACATAATAAATTAATTTTACGACGTCATTTATACTAATTCCCTTTTTAACTCATTAAATCGTGTTTATTGTCACTTAAAAGTTTAAATCCAAGCGAGGTTTTAAATTATCCTTTGAAACCTAATTTTAACAGACCATTGTCAGTGAGAAGTATTCAATAGAAGATATAAATGTTTTAAAAAAATACCTTTTTATAAAACTCTCTCAGATGACGCCGCCAGCATAATTAACTGGTTTTTAGTTTCTTTCCTTTTGATAATATAATACAAAAAATACTTGTCCATTACCGTAATAAACATGTTTTAAACTGAAATGAAATTATTTGAAATATTGTTATATTTTTCATAATTATAATATGAAGGGTAACCTTCCTGTATGCCTTAAACGCAGACTCGTCGTCATATGTATCCTGCCTGTCCTAACCTACGGTGCTCAAACCTGGTCACTAACTGAGTTACAGAAATCTAAACTCAAGGTTTGCCAACGTGCAATGGAGAGTAGCATATTAGGTGTTAAACGGACGGACCGCGTCAGAAACAACACCCTACGCTCCATTACTCGTATAACTGACGTGGGTGGGAAGACGGCAAGGCTGAAGCGGGAGTGGGCCGGTCACGTAGCACGAATGGACCCGCAGAGGTGGACAAATCGTGTCAACACCTGGATGCCCGAAGGCGGTTGCCGGCATCGTGGCAGACCAAGGAGAAGATGGTGCGGCGATTTGGTCACTTTTGCGGGAGCAACGTGGCCACAACAAGCCCAGGATAGGGACATGTGGAGACGAGAGGGGGAGGCCTTTGCCCAGCAGTGGGACATACAATAAGCTATAAAAAAAAAATATATAAACGGAATTATCAATGAGTTAAAAAAAAAACGATAAAAGATTGTCATTTTGCAGAGATGACAATATTTCCATTCCGAATAACACAAAAAAAAGTTACGTGCGTTTTATTGAAGCTTTTTAAATTTCGAATTCTAAAACAAAATGGCGGATGAGATGGCGCGTTTGGAACAATCATAAAAATTATAATGCTCTTACAACCGATAAGGGGAGGGATTTCTTAAGAGTTTAATTTTTATAACAAATCTTTTATTCCCCACTTTATGTTAACAGTAAAGTTAGTTATTGCGAATGTTAAAGCAAAATAAAATAGGTTACATTCGTAAGGGAATAATAATAAATAAAATGCTTGAGTAGGATAAACCAGGGTTGGGGTGGGGGTTTAATTTGTTTTGTTCTTTCTACAATGGAATAGAATATTGATACAAATAAAAATTATAAAAAGGGCTTGTAAGGTATGTGCATAAAACCTGTTTTTTTTTGTTAACTGTAAGTTTTGTATTGAATAGAAATAAGTGTCTGGATATAGGTACCCATCAAAATCAGGATAAACGAACTCCCAACATATAGATATATAATTAAAATCCATTTATTGAATAATTCCACTGTAGATGCATTGAAACGTTATGAAAAAAAATGGGTAATTGTGGGTCTAACGGTAATTTTAAATTTGGAAGACCTAACTTTGTTTGCACAATTGTTGTCTTTTAAAACCTAAAATAAGTTGTTATTTATTTTTCAATTTATTTTGAGATCTTATTAACTTATTTTTTTAAATCTGACAACTAAATTAAAAATAATTCGCAACATTTGGCAGCATTCATAAGTTTTTTTTTACAATATTAAATTCGTTACATAATATGCAGCATCAGTTTAATATTTCCTTCTCAGAAAGAACATGACGAAGACAAAAGTATAATTTATCTTAATATTCAAAATTCAACATTTTCCTTAAAAAAAAAAAGAATAGATAAAAATAGATTCCAGAAATAAAATCACATGGATATTTTATCTGTTACTATCAAAATGGATTTTATACACTCCGTTATTTTCCATTTTACACAGCACACGTGCCGGGATCCAAATCCATCGTTTTATTTTAACAACTGATATGAAACGAGTTTTTCATCTTCCGTTGTAGTAAAAAAAAAGTAAAAGATCTTAAATTTAATATCGTTTTTATTGTACAGATTACAATAATGCCTGGAATAGGGTGCGGGTGGGATCAGTGTGTATTTTTTTATTTGCTTTTGTTAAGGTTTTATATTTTTTTATCCAACCCGAGTATGCGATTCTTCTTTTAAATTTAGTTATTGTTTGAGCACTAATATACTAATCTACAAATGTATAATTTTCTTGCCTAATGCCATTTCAAATGGATTATAATTTTATATAAATTTGCGGACAACGATGTAAAATTGAACGGAAAAAAAATATATTTTGAAATTCGGCATCTTTTGCATTAGGTAATAATTATTAAAAATGAACTCTTCCTGAGACAATACAGTTCATTTAAGCTTGGTATTGGCAATAATTGTGACGCGACTTTTGACGCCCTAATATGCCAAGGGATTTACAAACATAAACGGTACATCATAAGTGTTGATACGGCAAGCGTCGCCGTATGCGATTTATAGTTAATAACTCAAGATTTACGCGTAACGCATTTGTTATGGAAAATATTTCAGTCGTAGTAGCCCTTAAAAGATTGACGGAGTTCAGACTTTATGTTGATATGGATTTTATTTTGAGGAAAAGAAATAGACATACCTATGTGTTTAGTCCATTACCAAACGTAGCATGTACTATTTAAACGTATTTAGGGTTTTCTAATGTATTGCACTGTAAGGGGTTAAGGATCGTTTTTGTGTTTTTTTTTCCCTCATTCCCCCACTAAAATGTATGTAAACTTTTCAGCTAATTATGAACAACATCTTTACACAATTTTCAAGACCAAACAATTTTGAAAACAAATGTGTCGTGTTATATCATTACAGAGGTAAAACAAAAATAAGGTGTCCAATTTTTTTTTGGAAAATTGTAATTTTTTTTTATAACATGAAAAAAAAAACAAAGTTGATCCTGAATTTTTAAATGGATTCTATAGCTGCCTATAGCCACGTTTTTTGGGTAACCAATGTAATAATACTCTATTAATTAAACTCTATTACAAAATTCATAAGATTCCGTTCCATTACTCGGCTATCTGATGGGAGAAGCGCGTAAGTAATAAAAACGCCGCGTACACGGGGGAAATCGCAATGACTGCCGCCTTTTTATCTTTATTCTTTTGCAACTCCAAATTATGACGTCTCACCCATATTGTGAGATTTTCCGATTTTTTGCTTTCGTTTTAAAAAACTTTTTTTTCGAGATGTTTTTGTTAAGGCGAAGCTTGTACCAAGATCCACTCTACAAACGTCTTTTTAGCAATGTTGTTGTACTATTATTTTTGACAGTATTTGTAGAAATAAAATTGTCATACAAATTAATCTGCTAAAAAATACTTAATAGGTAAGGAAAACAAGGCAGAATTGTAGAATTTAGAGCTTATTAGTTATTTAATATAATAAATACCTGAAATGGTTGAAAGTTTAAATAAAAAAAAAAAAAGTGACTAGCCAATGCTACTAACTACTAATACGGCCCTTTTAACGTCCCACTGCTGGGCACGGGCCCCCCCTCAATGCCAGGGGGATTCAGGCCATAGTCCACCACGCTGGCCCAGTGCAGGTTGGCAGACTTCACACAACTATCGAGAACTAGTCAAGTTCCCTCAGACGTGCAGGTTTCCTCACGATGTTTTCCTTCACCGTTTCATTTTTGTTATTCGTCAAAATAATACAATACTTTTTGACGATTAGATAACGTTTTTTTGTTATGAATGTTGTTTATGGAAACCCAATAATATAAGTGACGTAGCTAAATCGAATAATTTTAAGCCGTTATCGAGTAAAAAAAACGTCACCCTACTGAAAAAGCGCCTTTCCCTTAAAATGTCCCTTTCACTCGCCCGATTTCATTATGATATCTCGAAAGAACGCCATGATTTATATTTGCCGGATTATTTTTCTTTGTATTCATATTTGTCTGCGTCCCACGTCTTATTACGCTGTTTGATTCTATCTCTGTATTATATTTAACGCACCTATCTTTATTGGGTTTGCAATGATATCCTTTGATGTGATTTGTGATTGATATTTTTTTCGGATTTGTTTACTTGGCATCTTCTCGAACATGGGTGACAACTTTTTTTAGATTTTAATGAAAATTATATTGTAGGCACCAACTAGGTATAGTATTGTAAGTTATATTTTTAGTTTTTTTTGGAAAATAAATGCTTTCAGCCTTCAAAGATACAAGATAACTTTTTCTCATCTATCTAAGAAGCGTAACAAATTGTGGTCAGAACTAAACCCCAACACTGCTAATACAAAGGGAATCGCCTTACCTCTTGTTCTATGCCCATTCCCATGAAATTCATATAGAAACAGGTGTTCAAAAGGGTTATTGAGTGAAAATTATAACGTATTGTTTCTTTTGTTATTAATGACTTTTAGAATGAGAAAGAAATTCCGTGTCAAATTTGTAATTTATAAAATTAATTAGGTTTGTTTATAATAATATTTTGTAGTTTTTTTTTTGTTTTCATTTTTACTGACACTACGAGACGCCTTAAGCCCTGAGCACACTGAGGCGTCAAGACGCGCGCGTCAAAATGTTTGTCAAAAGAAACTGTGTCAATAGACGATGAAATAAATGTTTCTAAATATTTATAGTTAGGCACGTATCTGCTTATAAACCAATTAAAAAAAAAGGTTGTAAAAAATAATACGTTCCACACCTCTTGAAGAGAGAGACCACGGGACCTGGACTGGACTACGCTCCAAAAACAAAACTCAAAAATCAAAACCAGACTTATTTCACCCACTCAAAAAAGCTAGCACCGTACTGTAATACAGCAAAAATCCTGTGATTAATTCTGTAACAGCGAATATTAAGCGCGTTCAACCAGACGGCTCTCAAATTCAAAGACCAGTGACACCACTCGCGCTTTTCCATAAATAATAAAAAAAGATTAACGTTAAAAAGTCCAAAAAGTCTTTCATCCACTCCAAGTTAATGATACGGCACGGTGAGTGGCGAAAAACAAAGGTTCGGGGCGCCCTTACACCGTAGCGTAATAGCAACGGATTTTAGAATAAGTCTCATTTTTTAACGATTTTTTTTTAAATTTAATGAAATAAGATGAGGAATGGCTCTACCTACAGTTAGCGGACATTTAAGCCAGTGTCAAGTACTAGCAAGAGTAAATCCAATATATACACATTATCAATAATTTGATTTGAAACGGTAAACACATTTTGCACATCAACTAGAATATTATTTATGTACACAATATTTACAATAACTAAAATTCAGATACTTGGGTAAAAATAAGATAAAACTAATGCATAACTAAAATATTAAGTGTATAAAAAGTCTACCAAGGTTTTTCATAAGAATGAATATCTGACTTAACGATATGACTATCTATAATTTTAAATCGTTTTTTTTCTCCTCATATAGTAAATATCAAATAGTAGTAAATATTATTTAATCTTATCACATTTAATTTAAAATACATTGTTTTTTATTATATAAAGAAATATCCTATTATTTTAATTACTAATTTTATATGAAATATGTTCGCTACGGTGTAAATGGAGAATCTAAAGCTCAAGGTTCGAGGCTTGAGACCCGGCGCTTCTAGAGGAGAGATGTCTCGATTTTTTTCTAGTCTATTTTCGATCCGTTTCCCAGAGGTTTTCGAAAGCGTCTGGCTCGGCTTCCTTAGGTGCTTAGAGGTGTACCTTCAAGGCTCTGCTTGGATCGCCGAGGGCTTTGTACTGCCCTTTTTGTTCTGGGGTGACGGTTTGAATATTTATATCCATTTTTCGTGTTACGACATAAAGCTATGTGAATTCGGATATACATAATCGTCTGTTGAGTTATTAAGTAGTTATATTGTTATTTTATGTAGTCAATTAAATGTATACTTATGAACTTTGTCTAAAACTCAAAGTGAGTTTTCTTCATCTAATTATATTTTTTTTATTTGGATTTTAAATCTTCCTATTATTACAGTCTGCTCTTAAAGAAGTATCAGGTAACGTGCGATTTTTTTTTTAAATGAATTCTGTGTTAATGTAATTAAAGATTATTTTATTTTTGCCAAAGCTACGCGACTAGGCGACTATATTCCCTTGCAGTTAGTTTTGTCAAAATTTTTGGAAGCAAGCGTTTGACTGCCTTAGTTCATATTTATTTATTACTTATTATTATTTAATGAAATCATTATTAAGTATACCCCTAAACTGCGTTGATGAGTGTACACAAAACCACGCAACGTAGTCGATAATTAAAATTGGAACCTACTTATTGGAAAATGAAACCTATTTTCATGTAATTAAAAGGTCCTTTTACATCACAGTAATAGAACATTACTTACAAGAGAGCTCTCCAAACAACTCACAATACCTGACTCATTTGAACACAGCCCCTAAGATAAGGGATTAAAAAGAAAATGTCGTCCATTGTGGAGAAGACACTCGTACAAGCAATCAACTGAGACGGTGCAGGTAAAAGATATGTTAAAAGGAAAAGTTAATGTTAGGGGGAGTTCTTTAAGAGCAATGGAGCCTGGTAATGGAATAAGATGTTAAAATATCACCAGACTACACATTCTCATCACATAATCCCAAACTAAGCAAATCGTGCACTATGGGTATCATACAATGAACTGGAAGCGATCCCAGTTAAAACCAGACCAGGGCATATTCCTGAAAGGTCTGGGACGGCTTGGTCTGAGCGTAGGCAGCTGGACTCACTGCTCCGGGCGGTTCCAGGTTCAATTCCCATCAGCAATACATTATGGAATTGATCTTTTTGGATTTTGCCCTGGTCGGGGTAAAGTTGCGATTTGTACAAGCGTTGTTTAGTTTGGGATCGTACGATGAGTATTATGTTGTCTGGCAATATTTATTATACTTAAGTCATATCGAATTCCTTATTATTATGAGTCTATAACGTCCCACTGCTGGGCAAAGACCTCCCGCCCCTTTCTCCATTGTTCTCTATTTTGAGCTAGGATAGGCCACTGTTTTCGATGGGAGACCAGTTCATCCCGCCATTTCCTTCCGGGCCTGCCGCGATGTCTTCTTGCATAACCGGGGATCCAGTCTGTGGTTATTTTCGCCCAGTTCTGACATGGGGCAGATGTGTCCAGCCCAGTTCCATTTTAGCTTGGCAGCTTTTTGACCTACGTCACTAATTTGTGTCTTGGAGCGCAGTACAGTATTCCGGATTCAGTCAGTAATTTTGACTCCGAGGATACTGTGCTCCATTGCTCGCTGGCATACCGCGAGCGCGGACTTCTGGACTGCTGTCAAAGACCAAACTTACCGTACTAAAATTTCAAAATTAATATCAATTTCTTGACAAATCTACGTGTTGTCAATATCCCAGCAATTTACTTATGAATATTAATACGCATTGAAAGAGGGTGATCCAAGAAAAAGGGGAGAAAACAACTCGAGTCAAGAGACGGAACGCGGCTAACAAAAAGCCTCGCAAAACCCTCCGATGATACTCCGCAAATGCGAAAATACATTTTGCCGGATGACAAAACACAAAAGGTCCATAGAAAACGGGTCGAAGTAATTTTCTGAGCGCTTAATATTTTGAAGATTGAAGTTTGTTTACGGTAATGGTTGGCGACAGAATATTTTGTGACACATATCCATCGTCACGCCTGTATTACCCGTAAGGGTAGCCAGAGGAGTGCACTTTGCCGATGTATTTTGGTCCCAATGAAATAGAGGCGACCCTATTGACATTGTAGTTCCCCTTCAACACGAGGGAGATTTGAGCCATAGTCCACCACGCAAACCTAGTATGCGTTAGTGAACTTCACACGCCTTTCTATAGACGTGCAGGTTTCCTCAACATGTTTGCTTTCATCGTTCAGCTAGTGGTTATAACAATGATACTAACATTCGCATATTATGAAATTCGAATATCTCAGAAGTGGGAGCCATTTCTTGCGTTCAAGGCGAACGATCTACCACCTAGGGGCGAACAAAAAGTCGTGTTATTTCATTATCTTTCAACATATGTCGGATTCGAGATGATATGGATCAAACGGGAGCTGCCCCGTAGGCTACGACTGCTTTTCATCACGCATTAAATTTGATTTGATTGTCAATTGTCTGATTTTACAAACTTAAGTGATTATTTCCAACGATGATTTTACAACTGTTCTTAAAATAATGATTGGACACTATATTTTACGTGTTTATTGTACGTTTACTTATTTCTCTCCCGCTGAGATCCAGTTAGGACGAAAATAGGCACACTGATACATTCGAGCACTGCACAAATAGGCGCGTCTAAACACGAACAACTTTTTAATCAGGCATCTGCCATATGTATCACTTAGATTACCTATTTGTATTTTATGTCGAGGAGTGAAAGGCTTTACGACATTATTTTAACTTTACAGGAGAGCATACCTACTTATTCGACGCAGAAAAACTAGCTGATACCAAATATGTACTACAATATCGCCCAAAAGTGTATTCAGGCCATAGTCCACCACACTGGCCTGGTGTGAGTTAGCACATTTCACACATCTATCGAGAACTAGTCGAGTTCCCTCAGACGTGCAGGTCTCCTCACGATGTTTTCATTTAAGTACCGTTTTATAGCCGGTACCGTTTCAGCATAATCTTATTATCGATGACGTGAACGGATTTCGTCGCGAAGTCGCGTGGCTTTTGCCATAGGCATTCAATCTTTATGTGTATTGATAAAGAGTACATTTTCCAAAAAAAACAAGTGAATTCACTCGCCTCAGTATGTCCAGAGTGAAACGTTTTAGTTTATTTTGTTTAATGCGGTCAGTGAGAATTGGCGCCAAATTTATTTGGTTTGTAATTTATGAGTTTGGTTTATAGGACATATACCTAGTGCATGTGGCCTAGTGGTCGAAATAAGGCTTTGCAGTGAGTGTGTTAAGGTTTAAACTCCGACGCACACCTAATATACGTTATCACCCGTACACTGCAGTGCGCCCACACTTCGCCGATGTATTTTGGGTTCAATGTAATAGGGTGTGAGTCTATTGCCATTATACCATACACATTCCCCCTCATTGAGAGAAAGAATTGGGCTATAGTCCACCACGCTGGCTCGGTTCGGGTTGGTGAATTTCACACGCCTATCTATAGACGTGCAGGTTTTCTCACGATTTTTTCCTTCACCGTCCAGCAAGTGGTAAATCTCAAAATTGCAGGCCCGGAAATCGAACTTGCACACCTTACGTTCAAGGCGGACGTTTAACCGACGAGGCTACCACTGATATTAACTAATAATTTTCCGAATTTGTTTGTGCCACAATGAAATCCATATGAATAATTCTCCCCACAATTGCCAAATCCCCACATGAATACCTAGGAGAGCACGAATACCATCGTAAAGTATCGTAAAGCTGCTTATAGCGCTACCAATGTTTTGTGGCGCAATTAATCCCGTACTAAATAATGAAATAAACTCATTTTTACGCGGAACATAACGACTGAAATAAAAACAAAGGGAATGATGCGTAATGAAAAGATTCTAATAAATTG
Source organism: Ptilodon capucinus (assembly GCA_914767695.1). Lineage (NCBI taxonomy): Eukaryota > Metazoa > Arthropoda > Insecta > Lepidoptera > Notodontidae > Ptilodon > Ptilodon capucinus. Next base: position 1,892,659 of record OU611828.1, read on the forward strand.
CTTGTAGCGTAAAATTGAATTAGGCCTCCCATATGTACACTCTACCGATCGCTAAAATGCCGTTAAGTGACAAAATCTTATTTTGAGTTCCAAGAAAAAATGCGAAAATCGATCTGATTTGTTTCCATGTATCTCAATAACTATAAATGTTAGCACTAGCACAATGTTAGATCAAACGTTTCGATTTCTGAATACTTAGAAGCTATTTATGTGAGCAGACTCAATTTTAAGTTTGGGGAGTGTGAGGAACAGGGTATTAAGTTCCTCATCCACCATTGAAAAGGGAGGATCCTCCGACCAGACGGGTGTTGTGTCTGGTGGGCTACTGCCCGACGGTTGTTGTCGAGCTCTTGTATATATGTGCAATCGCTCGGATCGCTTTAATATCGCGATGCAGGATTTAGTTCGTATGTGGCGAGATAGATGTCGCCACAATGTAGAATGTGACGCCTTTAGATATTGTGAAGGCATAATGATTTGAGAAATATAACTGGCGGGAATCGAACCCACAACTAGTATGATATGTAGTGAGCTGAGTGATCTACGCTCAGACCACTAGACCAGGGATCGGCAACCTGCGGTTCGCGAGCCACATGCGGTTCTTTGGATGTGAAGCTGCGGTTCTTTAGTTCAATACGCAAATATTATTTATTTTATAAAAAAAAACATTTAAAAATAGTTCTGAAACGATTAACGGAGACTACGCACCATTTATATCTTGTGTTTTTTTTTCTTAAACCTTTATTTATGCAAGTACCTACTATTGAATGTTGTCAAGAAAAAAAAACCGGCCAAGTGCGAGTTGGACTCGCGCACGAAGGGTTCCATACCATTATCTAAAAAAACGGCAAAAAATTACGGTTGTTCTATGGGAGCCCCATTAAATATTTATTTTATTCAGATTTTTAGTATTTGTTGTTATAGCGGCAATAGAAATACATCATCTGTGCAAATTTCAACTCCCTTACTATTACGGTTCAGGAGATACAGCCTGGTGACAGACGGACGGATGGACGGATGGACGGACGGACGGACGGACGGACAGACGGACGGACAGCGAAGTCTTAGTAATAGGGTTCCCGTTTTACCCTTTGGGTACGGAACCCTAAAAATGTGGCTTTTTAAAACTTACTGAAATTTTGTTAATTGTAATTATTGACTCTTCCGACTCGAAAGGTTGCCGACCGCTGCACTAGATCCAGCCGTCAGGAATGCCTATTACTAGTTATTTACGTATTATTACTTACAGCAAGACAGTATATTATTGTCATAAATATGCTATTATATATTCCATATATAACATATAATATAAACACTTCCGTGACCTATTTAATAGTTACAAAACAATTGAAAATAAATTATAAGTACCTACGCTTGAAAATAAATAACTTTACTGAATAATTACGTAATAATGTTTTAGTGTAGCAGAGTGGTAGCCGAGTGGTCGAACGCACGCCTTGCAATCAAAACGTGTGCAGGTCCAAACTCGGCTCGCACCTCTGTGATTTATGTGCGAATCTAATTTTCATCCGAGATTATCACTTGCTATGAAACGGTGAAGGAAAACATCGTGAAGAAACCTGCACGTCTGAGGGAACTTGACTAGTTATCGATAGATGTGTGAAGTCTGCTGACTCACACCGGGCCACTGTGGAAGACTATGGCCTAAATCCCCCTTGCATTAAGGGGAGACCCGTGCCCAGCAGTGGGACGTCAAAAAGGGCTTTTTTTAGTTACTACTTCTATAGTCCTATAGCCCTTTTCCTTTCAAATAACACATGTAGATTACCTACTCGTTTAATACGTAGTTACAAAAAGATCTCAAAGTCGCCTATTTCTGGACGTTTGCCAACTCGAGAGCTATTGAAAGGATAAGTTATGATGTACCCATATTTATTATGGTTGCATATTAAATAAAATACATCATCACGCCTGTATTCCCCGAAGGGGTAGGCAGAGGTGCACTGTAGTGCGCCCACACTTCGCCGATGTATTTTTGGTCCCAATGTAATAGGGGGCGAGCCTATTGCCTTATACCGGGCACATTCTCCCTCAATACGAGGGAGATTTTTGGGCTATAGTTCACCACGCTGGCCCAGTGCGGGTTGGTGAACTTCACACGCCTCTCTATAGACGTGCAGGTTTCCTCACGATGTTTTCCTTCACCGTTTCATAGCTAGTGGTAATCTCGGATGAAAATGAGATTCGCACATAAACCCAGAGGTGCGAGCCGGGGTTTGAACCTGCACACTTTGATTTGCAAGGCGTGCGTTCGACCACTCGGCTACCACTGCTATATCCTTATAAAATATTTTATAAAAATATATTAATTTTATTATTATATCACAAAAAAATCAATTTAAAATTATATTAAGTACCTCTCATCCTTTCTATGGCTAGCTGTGATGATATTAAAACTACTTTATGCATAGCTCCTGTTGAATTTGAATAGCAATGTATCGCGTACGTGCGAGTAATATTTTTGTCAGGAGTTCAAATTAGACATTGCGTAGTTTATTTTTGTTTTTCAGAATTATTTTTGTTTATTTCACATTATGATTTAAACAGTTTACACAAAAAATATTATAACTATGTTACTACACTCGTAACTATAAATAAATGGGTACTAACGTAACGTAGCTTATGATTCACACTGATAAACAAAGACATATACTGAACACGTGCGGTAAAAATTCATTTATTTTTCCGTTTGTTTTGTTATTAAACTGCTTGTTTAAGTTGTGGTATGTTTTGGTTAATACACCAAAACGTTTTGAATATCGTTAATTAGGTCAAATAATGTGTTGATTTATTTATTAACCTATATAATGTATACTATTTATACAATTATCGATAACAATATTATCATAACAATGAAATATTATTAATGCAATTAATAATTTTGATATTATTTTACCTATACCTAACACGTACATTGTTTAGCTTAACACGTTGGCTGCTAGGCCAGTTTTCGTGTACTTTTAAACTGTGCGTCGTCACATCGTGAGGAAACCTGCACGTCTATAGAAAGGCGTGTGAAGTTCACCAACCCGCACTGGGCCAGCGTGGTGAACCATAGCCCAAAAATCTCCCTCGTATTGAGGGAGAATGTGCCCGGTATAATGGCAATAGGCTCGCCCCCTATTACATTGGAACCAAAAATACATCGGCGAAGTGTGGGCGCACCACGGTGCACCTCTGCTTACCCCTTCGGGGAATACAGGCGTGATGATGTATTATTATTATTCAAACTGTGCCTACCCAATGGGACATAGCACGATTTCGGCGCCCGCGTAGCCAGGTAGATACTCACAAGGCTTTTAAAACCTGTAGTTGTAGCTTGTGCGTCAAGACTAAACGGCAAATCCGTGACAATGGTCTTGTCTTAACATACGAGCTAACCCCACTGGTGGCTACATCAGACGTGTTACCAACAAACAATTGACAATTGCCAACAGAAGCTGTCACACAGGGGCGTCAAGACGCGCGTCAAAATTTCTGACATTACTAAAACATTCTGTAGGTAACCTTTTGTAACTTTAACAAAACGCATTTTATAATTAGGTAATTCATTTTATTTAGTATTTTAAAAAAGAAACGCATTTTTAACTTATCGAGAATAGTTTTTGAGACCGAACAAAACATGAAATTCATTACCGGTAAGATTCTATGTCATCGACAACTTTTGGCCAATATTTTATTTCATTTCTAAAAAATCTAAAACTATCTTATAAAATAATAATTAAAGTGTCTGTTTGTAATGTTAAAATGTTATTTTGACATTAAAAACACTCTCTCTCTTAACTAAATGCGTATTAGAGTATACATGGTATTAACAAAAAAAAAACATTTTTTTAATTTATTGTCTGCCTGTCTGTTTCGGGTAATATTTCCAACGGCTGAACCAATTGTATGGATGCTTTCACAGCTGGCAAACAACTGATGTTATAAGAACTCAGGCTACTTTTTTATTTTCTTTTAAAACCCACGCGAACGTAGGTACTTGAAGGTAACAGTAATTAAAAGCAAATTATACTGACCTCATCATTGTGTCCACTTCTATCGTCCATATCCTCGTTCCTACTGACTCCATCAGCCACATCCGTCCCCCCCTTATCCCTCCAATGCTTTTCACTTGTCACGGAAAACGTGAAAGTCCTCTCTCTTCTAGGACTTAACAAAACGCCCGCAGGCGTCCTCGGACTCCCATAGCCGAATATCTCGACGTTCCTCGTCGAAAATAGATCGTTTGTCCGGTCAGTCCGGGGGCTGAAGACGTCGTCTTCAAGGTCAGCGTCGAAGGTCAAGGTCAAGGGTGGTGAGGACGCGGAGCGGCGGCATTGCGTCGAAGGGTTAGGCTGAGTGGTGTTGACATCCGATTCGGAGTATGGACGTTCTGGGACAAAGAAACGATTGGATTAAGTCGTGCTTTCTGGGTAACTTTAAGCAAACCAGGGGCCTTATCACCACCCCATAAAGAACACATCATCACGCCTGTATTCCCTGAAGGAAAAGGCAGAGGTGCACTGCAGTGCGCCCACACTTCGCCGATGTATTTTGGTCCCAATGTAATGGGGGCGAGTCTATTGCCATTACGCCGGGCACATTTTCTCCCAATACGAGAGTGATTGAGCCCGGCCTCTGCCTATCCCTTCGGGGAATACAGGCGTGATGATGTATTACTAACTTCATGACAAACGGAACAATTTTATTTATATTTTCTCTGTGATCGTCTTGGAAAGAACCTGTAATTTTCTCCTAAAACAATTGTTGTGGTAACCAAACATTTCCTTTGTTTCTAGTGTGAGACGTACAATGTAGTATTTTGTGACCACAAGAATATCCAGTAGCTAATGATTTCGTGCTCGTAAAAACTTTTTGTGGTACCCACCTGCGATGAAAGAATGGACTGCGTCGAGTCAATTCACGTACCTACCACAGTCACTTGCATTTACTATAGAGTTTTTGCAATAGGCACCAAAGTAATACTGGGAACTTTGGGCAACGACAATCATCGAGATATATAACGGAGATGGCCTATCGAGTCCGCTCTGCGGTAAACTTTTCTGACGTTTATCTGACATCCGCCATTGTAGTTGCCGGATCAAGTACCTAAGGTGTCAAACGATATAAACAAGCTAGTAATAATGGTATTAAACCTATGTACAAGTTAAATGGACATTAAAGTATACTGATTTAGTGCCGCATTGAAGGATGCAAGTCGAAATCCTGAAAAAATGGGCGCGGAATAACTTTTTATAGGTTAGTGACAATCATTATCGGAAAACTGAAGTTATTTCCTTGAAATCTGTGGATCACCTATATGGACTGTATAGGTACGCTAGCTGCTCCCGATAGTGTTTTGATTAATATTTTTTGTTATTTCATAATAAATCGCGTGTTTGTTTACATAAATAATAGGGATGGGATTCATTCGTGGTACAAAACCGATATCGATACAATAGTTATTACCTGATGTTTGACGACTTCAATCTTAAAGTAAAGTCACACAGATTGGATTTTCATAAAAAGTTAAAGATTCGATGTCTGACTTGGTTTAGTACGAGTTGCGGGTTCAATTCCAGCCAGTGGCAAATTTTCTGGACTTTTTGGAACTTGCTCTAGGTGTAAATGGAACCGCGCCCAGTCCATTACACGGTACCGTAGTACGAACATTGTTTATTTTGGGGTCATAAGTCTGGCGATATTTGATATTAAATTTATTCGCTCGCCTCAGTGAGTTCCGGGTGATACTCTTATACGAGTCATGTATCTTATGATATACGGCGTCTAAACCTGATATATGATTATTTAATTTAGATCAACAACCAATGACCGTTTGTAATAAAAGCAAGAATGTTAAAAGCTGTACCGAAGTCGATTAAGTTGATTAAAAGGGATCATCATAAATATTGAACGCCGCGGGCTGAGATCTGGAGGTCTAGAGCGGTCACTGAGCAGTGCATCTCAATACCTACTGATTTTCCGATTGCTGAAAATATTTAAAGATTTTTTTGGTTAAGGTTTTATTGGAGGGATTATTTAAGCAACTGAGGAATAACTGTTTTCATTGACAGACAGATAACAGATAATAGAATAAATTGGCCCTTCTATGAACACATTTCCTGAACTTTGAGTAGGTTTATTAGCTGTCGTGATTTTGCATAACTACAGCCCTTTTAACGTCCCACTGCTGGGCACGGGCCTCCCCTCAATGAGACGGGGATTCAGGCCATAGTCCACCACGCTGGCCCAGTGCGGGTTGGCAGACTTCACACATACATCGAGAACTAGTCAAGTTCCATCAGAGGTGCAGGTTTCCTCACGATGTTTTCCTTCACCGTTTCATAGCAAGTGATAATCTAGGATGAAAATGAGATTCGCACATAAACCCGGAGGTGCGAGCCGGGGTTTGAACCTGCACACTTTGATTGCAAGGCGTGCGTTCGACCACTCGGCTACCACTGCCATATTGTATGTAATTTCGCATATTTTCGAGTATTTACGCGGTTAACGTACTAGTTTATTTCACATATTAATATTCAGTATATCTATTCAAGACGTGCGAAACAACTCAGGAATTTAATTATTTTATGAAGATACCCTCCGTGGACATTTTAGATATCTTGACTTCTTTTGTGAACACAAGATTCATATATCAAAGATTGTGCAGTAATTTTGTCTGGTGTTTTTTTCCTAAAAATGGTCTGATTTGAACGAATGAATTTTATATTAATGTTTGTAAAAAAAAATTCTGTGATATAGATTGATTTTACAAAATACTATGCCAATCTTGTAGTATTTTGACAACGCGATTATCAGCCATCTAGATACTATACTATAGGTATAAACTATTTTTTACGTAAAATCATTATCCCATGGCAAATCGTGAGAGAGAGAGAGAGAGTGTAGAGCACCAGTGTAGAGTTGACAAATAGGGTTATACTATAATTGGCCTTGTAAATATTTGACTTACACTCTAGACGACAATCGAATATAAGTCTTATATTGCATATTATGGATTGATAAAACTGCTTAAAACCAAAAATATTGTTTCTTTAAAGTAATGAATACTCCTTAAACTAACACAGTGAACTAGGGCATTAAAAGATCCACCTCTTCTAAAGAATACAGTTAAAAATGATTGACGTTGACGCATTTCTATCGCAAGCCCTTTGCCTAGTTGCAGAGGCTACCGAGACTTCTAGAAATTTCATAACCTCAAACTGCTAGTAGTCCAAAACAAAAAAAATCTCGCGCAAAAACGAAATGCAAAACACAGTCAGGTAGCTAGCTTTAAAAAAAACAAGGACATCACGACAGAACAAAGAAAAGCAATTTGTTATCAACAATATCGATGGAGCGGGTACCAGGCGAACAGGAGCGGTGAGGAGGTTATATACAAAATGTATAAGAAACACAAATTAATAAAATCTTGGGCCCGTCCGCGGGCGAAACCCGTTTTCATGACACACGTGCAGCGATCGGCCGCCGTTAGAGGGAGATGGCAGATGGTGTTGGTGCTGTCGTACTCTTCAAGCTACGTGAGGATAGTGTGGATATATTTTGGTGTGTGGATAAATTTATTTTTTAAAAAGAAACACTCAAATGTGTAGTTAAAATCAAGAAACGTTTCGTAAGTAATCTCTGCTATGAACGATAGTGATTCGTATTTATAGGAAGCAGGTATAAACATTATTAAATTTAGTTAAGTATGCCAGTCAATTGTATTACTTAAGAATGGCCTTAGTCTAGTAGGCCGCTTGGCAAATTGATTGTAAAGCCTAACTTTTTACTAATAACAAAAAGGCTGTATTGACTCACAGATAAAGCACATTTTACAACGAAATTTCATCGATGACAGTGACTTTCGGCGCGTGGGCACGACTACAGAAATTAAATCTGTTTGTAACACGGAGAATCTTTGAAAAAAGTGTAATTTATTCACTCGTCCAGTAATTACATGACGTTATTTGGTGCATCCCTTACTGTGACTACTTATCACACAAAAATTAACAGTTAACACGTTAGCTGCGGCACCAATTTTTGCATACTTTCCGTTCCTGCGGCACGAGGTATAATCGGCCCGTACCGTGACCAGACGTTAGGGCGACACGCGGTCTATTAGACCCTACCTCCTTTTACAGACTAAAATCCATTTTCTGGCGCGAAATCAAAGATAAATGAGAATTTTGGTCCTTATTGATATAGACAGTGAATTGATGAACCCTAATCCACCGTCGCCCCGGGATCTGATGGCTAGTTTAGGAATTATTAGCAAAACAAAATATGGGATCTTATACACCTCGTAACGCACTGAAATAGGGCAAATTTTCGCTGCGATTAGTGATGGGAAAAATAATATCGACGTTTTTAAACTGTCTTAACTACGCAACGACTTGACCGATTTTGATCAATTATATCTCATTAGATCGTTTTAAGGGCAAAACCTGGCAAAACAACACAAAGCTATCAAAGGATACATTTTTTTTTAAATAATCTAAATTGTGCTTGAAGGCGCCATAAAGAAAAAAAAACCGGCCAAGTGCGAGTCGGACTCGCGCACGAAGCGTTCCATTCTATACCATTAAGAGGCACCTATTACAGACTTATTATTGGAAAATAATGGATTACGGTTTATGCATAAGGTACGTGCTCTCCAATCGACGTGATGCACAACACTGGTCGCGGGAAGCTCGCGTTGAGTGCGGTACGAGGTCAGGGGGGATATGGGACGTTTTAGCCTCGTTCCGCACTGCATTAAAATTATATTAATTCAGTGCGGCACGAGGCCTAAGACATCCGGTACCAAGGTAGGTATACCACCGAGTCCGGAACCATTAGTGATCTCAAATATATATTTATCTCTTTCCTACACTGGACCAAACCAAAGCTATGCCATTCGCACGACAGAGAAATTCACTTTTTTGCTTGCCGCACCACAGGGAAGTTGCATCAGGGGTGATTTAGGCCTCGCTTCGCACTTAACGTGTTAACTTAGAACAAAAACTGTCTAAATATACAAAGTGGTATTAAAATAATACTAGTATAACAAGCTTAAATATTTAAAAACAAAGGACATTCCAGATTCAAAAAAAGGTCTTAGAAAGCCTTCTCCAAGTATTTGTATGCAAGTTAATTACAAATAACCGTGCAAGTTCGAAAGTACTTTTGATTTCTATACAAATCGAGGGGTGATAGGCTATTTGGCTTAAGCGACATTTTTAGGGTTACGTACCCAAAGGGTAAAACGGGAACCATATTACTAAGACTTCGCTGTCCGTCCGTCCGTCTGTCACCAGGCTGTATCTCATGAACCGTGATAGTTAGACAGTTGAAATTTTCACAGATTATGTATTTCTGTTGCTGCTATAACAAATACTAAATATTAGAATAAAATAAATATTTAAGGGGGCTCCCATACAACAAACGTGATTTTTTTCTCGTTTTTATAGACAAGGTTACGGAACCCTTCGTGCGTGAGTCCGACTCGCACTTGGCCGGTTTTTTTAACCGACTTCAAAAAGGAGGAGGTTCTCAATTCGACCCGTATGTTTTTTTTTTTTATGTTTTTTTTTTTTATGTATGTTACCGCATATCTCCGGCGTCTGTCGACCGATTTCGAAATTTTTTTTGAGGTTTGCTAGGAAATTCTTCAAGGTTGGTCCCATTTCCAAAATATTATCAGAAATCTAACCCCTTGGGGGTGAAATGGGGGGTTGAAGGTCGCATAATTTCAAAAATATTTTTTGAACGACTTGAAACTTTGTATATTTATTTAACATACAAAATAAAAAAATACGTCTTTCAGGAATTTTGAAAGAAAAAATATGTAGGGGGTGAAATGGGGGTCCAATCCGGACTACAGCATATCTCCGGCGTTAGTGAACCGATTTCGAAAAATCTTTTTTTGTTTAATACGGATTGTTAACAAAGATCAAAACTCACCCCCAAAGGGGTGGAAAGGGGGGGGCGAGGGGGGTGATTTTTTTTGGCTGTAAATTTTTAGTTTTCTAGGGCTGTTATAAGGTGATAATATTTGCAAATTTTCAACGATTATTGACACTAAAAATCGTGAAAAAAAAATATTTTTAACAAAAAACAAAAACCGACTTCAAAAACCTAGGTGCACTAAAAAACTACAAATAACCTTACAATTCATTACATTTGGAGTCGGTGCCAATTCATGTGTATAATTGCCTTGTCCGACGTTGATTGGCACCTACTCCAAATGTAATGAATTGTAAGGTTATTTGTAGTTTTTTAGTGCACCTAGGTTTTTGAAGTCGGTTTTTGTTTTTTGTTAAAAATATTTTTAACTTTACAACAGAGCATACTCATCCAACGCAGAATAATTAGCTGATTCCAAATATGTATATAATTCAATATCGTTAAAAGTGGCGCTTAAGTCAAAAAGCCCCTTGAAATAAATCCACACTATTCTACACGTGCACTGATCACGAGTCGTTTCTTGGTTGCTTTTTTTTGTCTTTTCCATACTGGATGCGTAACACAGGTGTCTCTAGCTTACGCCTATTTACTGTATCATTCCATCTATATTTTATTGTTTCGTCTATGCTTTGTTTAATCCAATTAATTTACCAGCAAAGAAACTTAAACGTAAGTTAATCTACCCGTTAGAATGTGTTTTTTTTAATTATTTCTTTTTAATTTATTTATTGGAACGAAGTTCCTTACGGCAGGCTTGGAGGGAATAGGGATTTTGCTAGGCGACCGAACTGAAAAAAATGTGATAGTAAAACCGTAAGAAAAAATCCGTGGAAAAAAAACCGTTAAATGAGACGTCTCTTTATTTGTGTCGTTTGATGGATGGATGGATGCATGGATGGATGGATGGATGGACGGACGGACGGACGGACGGACGGACGGACGGACGGACGGACGGACGGACTGACGGATGGACGGACGGACGGATGGATGGATGGATGGATGGATGGATGGATGGATGGATGGATGGATGGATGGATGGATGGATAGACTGATGGATGGATGGAACGAAGTCTGCGTGGACGAAGTCGCGGGTAGAAGCTGGTATTTTAAATGTCCTATCATATATGTCTACTTCGAAGGAACTTCGTTCCTACCTGGTGTCCCACGACACCATTTAGTTTTTTATTTAGGATTTCCAACAACAGGTGCACTGTGTAAAACAACAAGGTAACATGTATAGGTTTTAAGATGGGTGCCCTGTCAATTATAGGAAATAACAGCAAACATAAATAACGTAAACTACTTAAGGCTAAATTATATAAACAGAATATCACCTAATCATAAAGGGACACAGTAACCAAGCAAAAGTAACAGTAAGCGGCGTTTTTTTTTTAAGAATTAAGAAGTACAGTATATGTATACATACAGTATAAGTACTCCCCTAAAGTAAAAAGCAGAGGTGCACTGCAGTGAACCCACACTTTGCTGATATATTTCAGTCCCAATGTAATAGGGTGCGAGCCTATTGCCACTTTACAGATTTAAGCCATATTTCATTACGCCCGTGTCGAATTGGTGAAACTTCATTCGCATCTCCATAGCCGTGCAAGTTTCCTCACGATGTTTGCAAAAATCTAAGAGGTGCGAGAACGGGGATCAAACCTGCGTACAAAGCGGGCCTTTAACAACTAGGCTACCGTTGCCTTTTAATAAAATAACAAGTTACATTCAAAACTCCTCCGTCACCCGAGATTTCATCAGCCGTTTGGTTGCGGTACCTTAATTTGCTAATTCGTATGTAATTTGAACTCTAATGACAGATAACAACGTCGCTGGAAACGTATAATGGCTGGTTTGTGCAAGTTGTTGAAGTAATCCGAGTGTGTTCTCATTAATGCGACTCTCGATTTGATTTGTCGCATAAAATAATTCGAAATCCTTTTTTAACGAAGTGATTAAGTTTTAATGGAATAAGACGAGGAATGGCTGCTCCTGCACCTTAGCGGATACCATGTTAACGTCAAGTAATTAATAGCAAGGTCAAAATCAATCAATACAATTTTTTATTTATAATAATGAATCCGTATTTCACATGGACGCGGCCATAACTAGAGAACGACTTTACCGATTTCAGTCATCTTTTTTTTTAAGTTTTCAAAGACTCTGTAGAAGGTTCAAAATAATAAGGGTTCCTAAAAATCCTCTGTTAGTGATGAATAAAACAGATGGCGGATGCATCCCCGTAATTTCATTTAGCGGTCGTCATTTTTGTTGACTGATTTTGGAATCAAATTGATTAGTATTTAATTCACGAAGCAGTTAAAAAATAATGCCGTATGTTTGATTTTATTACTTGCCAATCTTGACATCGTAAGTTGTGGGAGTAATTAAATTAATTTACTACTTAAACTTACCAATTAAGCTTAGTAACTGCTCTGAAATAATCCGTAAGTTAATTTTTTTTTTTTTATAAATTTGATAAATTTCTAAGGATCATTTTTATTCTGAGGCACGTTATTAATAATAAAATAATGTACAAGGATAGCATGGAATGGTGCTAACTATCTGTCTTTGTTTTTGCAACGGAGAATTAAAACAAAAACATAATTTTTTTCCAAAAGCATACTAAAAGAGTTGCCAAACTTCGGATACTCAGTTCAGCCGATTATGTTCTGTACTTATGGATCCAAGAAATATACTACAAAGTATACATCTATTTGTTCCGACTGAGTCGTTCTTATAAAGAATAATACTCTGATTGTAAAAACGTTGTTAAAAGTAGCCCATCAAACACTAAACGAATCAAACTACGTTTACGATGACATAAATCAACTATGGACAACCTATTAGTCTCATCAAACGTCAGTCGTAACCGTGGAACCACATCTTAACTTGTTTCTAAGAACTAAAGTCGTATATCTAATTTCAGGTTCGAATACAAAATAATTGTTGTGTTTAAATTAATGTATTAGTTATGCTGATCCTTGGTGGTTAAGTTGGTGGGATGAAGGTGTGTGATTGGATGGGTGGACAACGTTTTAAACGACTACCTAGTTCGCAAATGGGGTCTTCTAAGGATAGATACGTCAACACGTCAACGTTTGTACAATTATTCGCAAAAGGTCGCGCCTACACGCACCTCGGAAAAAGATCGTATAAAACGCTACTTTGAAAAGCCTGTAACGGATTGATTGACTGTTAATTTATAAAAAAAGAACGTTAGTTTAGTCGATGGCGAGCCTAACTACTCATCAGTCAGCAGCGACAACTATGACCATCTGTCATGACAAATACGAATAATATCTCGACAAACGGATTCGAAACAACGTACTCAACTGAATTAACAAAAGAGCATCGAATTCCCACAAAATCGTGTTTTGACCACTTTCACACACCGTTGGTCAACTGGCCAGTTGATTTGTCACGCCGTGAAGGGATTAGTCCGATTTGATGACTAAACATAAACGGTGTTTAGTCCCGTGATTAATCGATCCTTCGTTCGGAATCATGACGTTATATTCGGGATTCGTTGGGATTGAGATGTTTGGTTTTTGTGAGATGTACGTAATAAAGTATGTTATATAATAAATCAGCGTTTTGAATTTTACACGTGGAGTCTGTGTCTCGTAAAATTGTATTCGAGACTAGTTGTTAACTGCAACTTTGTCTAAAAATAAACAATAATTTTGGATTGCATGTTAATTCTGTGGAATCATTTATAACAAAACTGCGACTCCATTCACGTTGAATTTTAGAACCCTCATTAATATTTTAAAATAAACTAAGTGACTCCTTGTAACAACAGCTATCTGCCAGTGACAATCCCGCCCAAATCAGTTCAGCCGTTCCGGAGATAACCCAGAACAAACAGACAGAAAAATAGACCAGAAAAAATTTCAAAAATGTTTCATAATATGCATCAATGCATTTGCTAAAGTAAGGAGCTGTTATTTTGATATTACAAACATACACTTCCATTTTATTTATTTGTGCATGTAGATAGATAATATTGATCTACAAAAGTGGTAGCGTCGTGGGTCTTGCCCACCTTGAACGTAAGGGGTGTAAGTTCAAATCCCCGGTCCGCACCTCTGGGATAATTTTCATGTGCAAATGTAATTTTCAACAATGATTACCGCTTGCTGAACGGTGAAGGAAAACATCGTGAGGAAACCTGCACGTCTATAGAAAGGCGTGTGAAGGTCACCAACCTGCACCGGGCCAGCGTGGTCCACTGTGGCCCAAATCTCCCTCGTATTGAGGGGGAATGTGCCCGGTATGGTGGCAATATGCTCGCTCCCTATTACTGCACTGCAGTGCACCTCTGTCTACGCCTTCGGGGAATACCTACAGGCGTGATGATGATAATGTGTTTAATCTATACTTCTTTAGGTGCTCAACATGTTGTAAGTAGATTTTAAAGACAGGCACAAACAGGCTCAAACATAGTCTAAAGTATCAATGTTCATAATACTCGTCATACCTTAAATCGCTTACACTTAAATAATTTCCGACTACAAATATACAATCCAGTTATCCTATACAGAACTCGCCGACCAAACGCGAACATTACATAATCAAATTAAATATAATCAGCTAATTGATTCTGTAACACTAAATAATTTTCTAAATGGCTTCAAATAAGAAATAAATCTTTGATACTAACCACAGTAACTATTACGTGTTATTAAATTTAATTGTCATCCATTATAATAATATAATAAAAGAAATAGACGTAGCTGACCATTAGATTGCATGGTCTCGACCCATAAGGGATAGCCCTAATAATAGTTTTATCAAGATTATTCTTTAACAATAAAGTACATCATCACGCCTGTATTCTCCGAAGGGGTAGGCAGAGGTGTACTGCAGTGCGCCCACACTTCGCCGATGTATTTTGGTGCCAATGTAATAGGGTGCGAGCTTATTGCCATTATACCGGGCACATTCTCCCTCAATACGAGGGAGATTTTGGACCATACTCCACCACCCTGGCCCAGTGCGGGTTGGTGAACTTCACACGCCCTTCTTCCTTTAGCAAGTGGTAATCATTATTGAAAATGACATTCGCACATGACATTTATCTCAGAGGTGCGGGCCCGGGATTTGAACTTGCACCCCTTACGTTCAAGGCGGGCGTTCTTGCCCGCGAGGCTACCATCTTTAACAAAAGTTATTTTATGAAGAATAATGTATTGTTGGA
This sequence comes from Ptilodon capucinus, assembly GCA_914767695.1. Taxonomy (NCBI): domain Eukaryota; kingdom Metazoa; phylum Arthropoda; class Insecta; order Lepidoptera; family Notodontidae; genus Ptilodon; species Ptilodon capucinus. Next base: position 1,907,813 of record OU611828.1, read on the forward strand.
AACCAAATCTGTGGGTTCATAAACCATTTTCGATATTTATAGAAATATAATCGATATATACAGGGTGTATCAGAAGTCCGAAATAATAATTTAGGTACATATAGGGTAGCTCATATCATAGTTTCTGAGTATTAGTCACATGTTTCATGTTCTGGCCTTTGGGTACATCCATAACCCTTTTCAGCAGTATAAAGTACACTTATGAGAGGCGACTACCAATATTTACAAAACAGAACATGCAAATCTTACATAGGACTCGAGGTATTACGATTTATAGAAATTGCCGCGGAAAAAAGTTGAAAAAACATGGTCGAATTTCGATCAAATTTGTGTACCATTCAGTTGTATACTCGGACCGATGCAAACGTCAAAGTATTATTTCGGACTTCCGAAACATCATGTCTATCGAAATATATAGCCTAGTAGAGTAATATGTTTGAATTGGAAGAGTGATTAAAACTGCAGATACGTGTTTAAACAAGAATAAAGTTTAAAAACATGTTACCCAACTACGGAAAATTAAAATTAAAATCGGGGTTTGCTCAGGATAAACTTCACCTATTGCTGAAGTCCCGGTTACCAGGGCCATAATAACAAATCAATTGACACGTTATTCACCTATATCGGATGAATAGTTCAGTGGCTACGGAGGAACATTCGAAAATACATATATAGACTGCTCAAATCATAACCCATCCTTTTGGCTTCGCCCGTAGTCGGGTAGACATATAGCTACAGACGGTGTTCTATGGGTCAGAATGTGTGGCAAGATCACGTCATCCTATAGACAGTCATCATCGTCTGCCTATAGACGAGAATCTTACTTCACAGTGTTTGCCTTCACTGTACAGAGAGTGGTAATAATGATTAAAGATTACATTAGCAAGGTGCAATAAAGAGTACTCTATCTATCTAGTGCTCTAGCAAATGGCCCCCAAAAATCCCAGAGACAAAATACAGGGAATTTGAACTTGTACCCCTTGCTTTCAAAGCAAGCGTTCTACCAAATAGGCTACAATTCATTCGCTCCATCAAGAGGAAAGTCTCGAAATGCACATAAAGATAATATTCCAACATTTGTAACCAAATCAAATATCAGTAGTGTTTCAGCGCACTGTCTGGGGTAAGGGCCATTGTGTGCAAATGCGTTCTGAACCTCAAACTTATTAATTATCATGGAGTCTCTGTCTTGAATAGTGATTAGTTTTCTAGTATAAGATGTGACAGGAGAGTGCAGACGAGCGACTTAGCTAGAAATATTTTTCTTCGTTTAAGAAAAGAAAGAAAATTATGAAGGACTAGCTTCTTTCCGCGACTTCTTCAAAATCAATTTTTTTTTTTTATTCGTGTTGGCCAAAAAGCACTTACAAATAGTTAGGTTCTACCACCGCTTCGAAATGCTGCTTCCACTGAGAAGAGCCGGTAAGAAACTCAATGGTTACTCTTTTCAAACTGAGTATAAACTGACTATAGCAGCAACGCCATGAGAGCAGACAGCGCCTTTGACAGAATACTAGAGAAGAATTATACTCACGGCAGTCTGATATTAAATACAAATATTGTCATTACGCTTAGAAAGCTAGTACAGTAAAGTGCGTCTACTCCCATTTACAATGTAGGGATTATTCTAACCCACAGCTGGCTATAGAAATAATTGCTTTGGTATGATGCCTTCAACGCAAGATGGGAGAGTAGATAATAAGTTATTAAGAGGAAAATTGAGACTTTGATAGAGAGACTTCCGCGCAGAATAACGATATTAAATCATCGATAGTTGCGTTGTTTTCATCCGAGATTATCACTTGCTATGAAACGGTGAAGGAAAACATCGTGAGGAAACCTGCACGTCTGAGGGAGCTTGGCTAGTTCTCGATAGATGTGTGAAGTCTGCCAACCTGCACCGGGCCAGCGTGGTGGACTATGGCCTGAATCTCCCTCGCATTGAGGGGAGGCCCGTGCCCAGCAGTGGAACGTTAAAAGGTCTATAGTAGTAGTAGTTGCGTTGTTAATCTGAAGGTCAAAATACGTTCAGTAATTTTTCCGTAAAACAGTAATATTCATCCATCCATTCTCATTAGAATCGGATGGTGAAATAAGATGAAACATGGCTTCGCGTAAAAGTAACATGTGTTGTATGAGTACCTAGTAATGGAATAGCAGTAACAAATTAGATGCAGAAATGGATTAAATAAAATATTGTTATAACTTCATATTGAAAATAGGAAGGAACCCTAACATTTTCTAAAGTTAAGGCTGTCTAGTTCACACGTAAATATGCAAGTTTTAACAGATTTCGATGTTCATTGCTACCACGAGCTTACTATTGCTAAAATTTTCTAAGCTAATGTATGAGATAACAACTTATTCCATCTGCCCCCTTACGACCAACATTACCAAGATTTTTTGGTAATTTTCATATTACAAAAACTGATAAAAAATCTAAATAATATCAAACAAATCTTGCTTTTAAATATGGCTACCATCATCTCTTATAGTTTAGAACTTTTAATAGATTTAGTGCTACATAAGGTGTCCAAAAACTCAAAGTATTAAAACAATACTACTACAGGTGGTAGAAAGTACTCTTCTTGGGCCCTTTCGTCTTTTTAGTCCTAACGTAACATTGACAAGCTGCTCGTACAGATGATTAATGATTAATTTTTAAAAGAAAATGCAACAATAAGTAGTTGGTCAGTTGACTCCTTTCATAGAAACATGTAAAAACGTCCGGCTACCGAACTACGCGCTCTTTCGTATGTTAATTATCTACGCCATTGTTAGAGGTTGGGTTTTGTTTTATAAACTAAGTTTTAAAGGCACCGTTTCACTGTTTTTTTGTATGGTTCTGAGCGCATTTTGTCTGAGTGACCCAAATATGGGTGGAAACCTTTTTGCCAAAATGTGAATTTTCAAACCCCGGTACGCACCTTTGAGTTACATGAATCTCATCTTCATCATTATCATTTGGTGAGAAACGGTGAAGGAAAACATCGTGAGGAAACCTGCACGTCTGAGGGAACTTGGCTAGTTCTCGATAGATGGGTCAAGTCTCCCGCACGAGGCCAGCGTGGTGGTCCATGGCCTGAATCGCCCTCACATTGAAGGGTGGCCCGTGCCAGCAGTGGGAAGTGAAAATTGCTAAATCAGTAGGTAGTAGTGGGATAAAAAAAGGAGCAAGGATTTTTGATGATACTTGGCTTTTTGTGAGAATTTTGGGATTACTCTCCAAATTTATAAAGATTTAAATACATCTATTAAAACATTTCAATCAACAGTGCTTTACTTGCCTGTCTTGTTTTGAAATTAACAGATAGATAAACATTCAAATAACTTTCTTCGATAAGTAGTTTTTCAACTTTGCCTGTGGGTTAAAAAAACAGCCCGTATCGCCAAAACTTGTGGTTATCCCAAATTGACCGAAATACCCGTATGAAACCCTGTATACGTAAATTCAGGTAGCCATCGTTAAATTACACCACAATCTCAATACTAAATGGTACTTCCATTGAATATGTAAACTGGACTTGCCTCTTATAGACATACCTCACAGCCAAATATCTGAGGGTATTCACGTTTGACAGGAAATTTACGCTTACGCCAGAGCCGATTTTGTTTTCATTACTTAAAATTTCTAGCACTTTTTATTTTAATACGAAACGAATTTTTGCCACAAACCAATAGCTGACAGGAAGATATCCGTCAAAATTATTTTAAAGCATGCTTGATAAAAAACATATGGGTTTCAATACCTTCCGAATGTCCAAGAGTATTCACATTTATGTCAAATGTGAATACTCCTGCTGGTTTCTAATGTCATTTAATCATAATATGTGTGTCTGAGCTGTGTGCTGTTTTTGAAGCAATTTTGTTGTATCTTACGTTCATATAAACGAATCTCATTTATATGAACGTAAGATACAACAAAATTGCGTCAATGACGCTAGTTACGTACGTTGGAGTGCTGTATGTGCACCTCACAATGAAACCACGGATGAAAATATTTTATGCGGATTTACCGCGTTACCAATTCCATTTTATCTCCTCAAAGGGTACTTCGTTTGTCCAAACACCACATAATTAAAGGCCCGTATGCGGAAGGCTTTATTGAGAGCTGTCAAAGTTGAGAAGATTATTTTTGGATAAAGATTTACATGTAAATTGGCCCGTATTTAAACTTTAAGACCGGGAGCTGTGGTTTGAGAGTTTATTGGGAATCGACGTTTTGTTCTGATTATCTTTGTCCGATCCGCCCCCTTACCACCACTTCTCTTTTCGCATTTGGTTCTCTTTATATTTCTTTCAGTTTTTAACTCAGTACAAAATCTGTCGAAAATCAACAGTTAATAGATATTAAAAGGCAGTCATGCCCCTGTTTCTTGCTAATGAGAAAAATAAACATGACAACTTGGGTGTGGTTGACTATGTTGAAAAGATTTGTAATATTTAAATTTATGTTTCACAATTGGAGACAAAATGTAGCGACCAGCAAAAATGTTTAGGGCACAACTAGATTTGATTTAGTTTTTTCTATCTTTGCGAAAGATTAACACAATTTGCCTAAACCATCCAATATAAACGGAGCTTTAAAGGCCTTATGTCCAAGATTTGCGGTTTCATTTTACGATTGTTATAAATCTCAAAAAGGGAGAGTCTATGCCGTGATTTGTGATCACTCTGACCGCGTAGGCGTTGGTCCGGCTACCGTGCTGCTTGCTAGTGATGTCACATATAAAATCGACATGAAAAAGTATCGATATTTAAGTCAATGTCAAAATAAATATACTTCAACACATACTCATCGTATGATCCCAAACTAAGCAAACCTTGTACCATAGGCACCATACAATTGACTGGGGGTGATCCCAGTCACAGCCAAACCAAGTTAAATTTGGAAACGATCATTTGCAAAATTTACCCCTAGCAGGAATCGAACCCGCAGCCTACGTCTAGCATTACAATATCTATAAAATTACTATGAAGGTTTCCTTTGCTAGGTTAAAGATAATATTATTAATATGTTCTTGTGTATTTAAAGAAAAGTTAGACAAAAAAGTTTTACTCCACTTGTATAACAACGCAATTGTTTGCTTTTTTCTGGCACAGGTTGTTTAAATAGTAACTGTTAATTTTTGAAAGAGTTTGCACTGTATTAACTGTCAAAAATTGAAAAAAATATTAAAAATAGACAGGTGGTGTTGAGGGGGCTGTTCGCGAACAAACAACTCGGCAAGTATATTTTAAGACCAATTATTAATATCCATCCCAATTAACTGAACTAAAAATAATCGTATCTTTTTGCGAATATTTATAGTACGATACAATTAAATGATAGCAAGTAAGTATTAATTTTCTGAATAAAAAAATGTATTTTAATGCGCATCAGGCAGACGTCGCGTCATCGACTTACGAGAGCGAAAAATCGAATAAAAAAACCGTCGATATCGGCCGAGCACATCTCTAAAGGACAGTGACCCAAAAAAGGTACAGAGTGAAAAAAAAAGGATAATATTTTATTTTCGAGAAACAAGTACTATCAAGGCATAAATTAAGGGGTTTATTATTTTCTCTTTTACCCGCGCCACGTGTCTCGGTGTGGGCACGGAGGCTCGGTGACTGGTATGGTCAGCAGAATAACACGTTTTTGTTTTTATTATAGTAGAACAAGGGTACACTTTAGCAGTGAGCAGTATTGTAGTACCCTTTAAACCGTTTTGATATCTTCCTCAAGTCATTTTAGAACTTTGAACTTAAGTTGTCGGGTAACAAAATGGGTGCTCATTTTGTCCCTTTAACAAAACGCTTGGTTCTTGTAAATGTTTTTTTTTGTTATCTACACAAATAAATAAAATAAAAGTGTCCGTATGTAACATCTGAATATCAGCTTTTATTAAAAAAAGTATATCACGGTACTTGTAATTTTTTTTTAATTTTTCTTTGTCTGCCTGTTTGTTTGTTCCGGGTAATCACTGAAAGGTGTGAACCAATTTCGACAGACAGATAGCCTGCTGATGTTATAAAGAGTAATTTAGGTCACTTTTATTTTGAAGTCTGCCTGTCTATTTGTTCTGAGTAATCTCTAGAAAGACTGAACCGAATTAGGCGGGACTTTCACTGCACGATAGCTAATATTATAAAAAATAGGCCAAGTGCGAGTCGAACTCGCGCACGGAGGGTTCCGTACCATTACCTATAAAAACGGCAAAAAAATCACGACTGTTGTATGGGAGCCCCCTTAAATATTCATTGTATTCTGTTTTTTAGTATTTGTTGTTATAGCGGCAACAGAAATACATCATCTGTGAAAATTTCAACTCTCTAGCTATAACGGTTCATGAGATACAGCCTGGTGACAGACGGACGGATGGACGGACGGACGGACGGACAGCGAAGTCTCAGTAATAGGGTTCCCGTTTTACCCTTTGGGTTCGGAACCCTAAAAAAGTAACTTGTGCTACTAGTTTCTACCCTTCCTATTTTTTTACGCGGAGGAAACGCACAGGTAACAGCTAGTCAAAAATAAAATATTGAAACACTTTTCCAAAGTAAATAATTGTACTCCTTCGCGAGACTTTTTGTTTAACTGATAGTGGGCACACCTTTCAAGATTCTTAACAATGTTCCCGTTTCGTTACTTTTTGTCTCTACCATCCAATACAAGACAAAAACGAGTACAATGCTGTCTCTACACAACAATATCACGATTATTACCGTTCGGTTACGTATAAGCTGGCTTGCTACTGGGCTTACGCTCTACCAATGTGTGAGTGGCCCGTCTCTACATCCGCGTGCGTGTGTGCGTAGCAAGAAACTCGTTGTTATTGTATTACTTTCAATGTATCGACTGTTATTATTATCGTTCGAGATTAATTAGATGTCAGATTTGGCCTTATTTTGAAGTGTAATATGGAAACTGGTTTGTGGTTTTGGAAGGCGAAAATCTAAAGCTGCTGAGAATATTTACAAGTTGTTAAACTATATCGAAGGTTGAAAGGCTATTTGTCTTAAGCGACACTTTTGGACGATATTGACTTATATACATATTTGCAATCAGCCATTTTTTTTGCGTCGAATAAGTATGCTTTGCTGTAAAATTGAAGGAAAACATCGTGAAGAACCTGCACGTCTATAGAAAGGCGTGTGAAGTTCACCAACCCGCACTAGGCCAGCGTGGTGGACTATGGCCCAAGAATCTCTCACGTATTGAGGGAGAATGTGCCCGGTATAATGGCAATAGGCTCGCTCCCTATTACATTGGGAAAAAATACATCGGCGAAGTGTGGGCGCACTGCAGTGGACCTCCGCCTACCCCTTCGGGGAATACTGGCGTTATGATGTATTTATTTATAGGTGTCGATTCTGTTGCACACAAATTACAACTAAACTATATTTGAGAGCACAAAAAGTCTTGCCGTCTTGCTCATACATTAGAGCTATAAGTAGGACGACAATAAGCCTACTTTGGTTCCAACAGAATCTGCAATGATACCTGAACACTTTGGAAGTACATTTAAAATCTATATTTCTGGAAAGATCGTAATCAGTTCTGACTAATTACAATCTTTCCACAAATCTTTTAATACTGATATATGAATACCTATACTTCGGGTCACGGACTTGAGATGAGCAGACATTGTCTTGGTATCTTAAGAATTGAAGGCCAAGTCTTCGTTGGTCGTTGAACCAAGGATATATGGTATCTTATTCATTCAACATTTTCATTTCAATCTGTACATACAAAATCACATACAATACATAGCAGTGGTAGCCAAGTAGTCGAACGCACGCCTTGCAATCAAAGTGTGCAGGTTCAAACCCCGGCTCGCACCTCTGGGTTTATGTGCGAATCTCATATTCATCAGAGATTATCACTTGTTTTGAAGCGGTGAAAGAAAAAATCGTGAGGAAACCTGCACGTCTGAGGGAACTTGACTAGTTCTCGATAGATGTGTGAAGTCTGCCAACCCGCACTGGGCGAGCGTGGTGGACTATGGCCTGAATCCTCGTCGCATTGAGGCCCGTGCCAAGCAGTTTGTTTGTAAGTTTCACATATAATCTTAAACGGTGGATCAGAGAGTACTGTATAAAGAAGTGCTTTTGCCTAAAAAAACCCTTGTTAAGCGGTGAAGTACATAGTGAGGAAACCTGCATGTTGAAGGTAACCTAACTAATACTCGAAACATGTGTTAAGTCTGCCAACTCTTCCTTTATGTTTAGGGTTCTGTACCCAAAGGGTAAAACGGGAACCTTATTACTAAGACTTCGCTGTCTGTCCGTCCGTCCGTCTGTCACTAGGCTGTATCTCATGAACCGTGATAGTTAGAGAGTTGAAATTTTCAACGATTATGTATTTCTGTTGCCGCTATAACAACAAATACTAAAAAACAGAATAAAATAAATATTTAAGGGGGTGTCCATACAAACGTGATTTTTTGCTTGTTTTTATAGATAATGGTACGGAACCCTTCGTGCGCAAGTATGACTCGCACTTGGCCGGTTTTTTTGTCTTGCTCTTTCTTTTTTACGAAATGAGTGATTTTCTTTCTCTATGAATTACAAAGAGGGAGTTGCCAACAGGTCAAGTTGAAAAATGTGTGAATTTTTTTTCTGTGAGTCAATACAATTCATTAATTTGTATTAATAATGGAATTAATGTGTACTATAGCGAGACCATCTATTAGCAACCGCGACAACTCACAGATACAAACCACAGTACATATAAAAAAAAAACAACAAAAACTTTCACAAACGAGCCATAAACAAATGTATCTAAATATATCAGTGTTGAACACAATTTCACTGTGGCCAGTTGTACCGTTAGCAAAAACAAAAGATTATGACGTGCAAACATAAAAAATGTGTTCCATACACACGATTGTCATTCAACTTTAGATTTTGTGTGCTCGTGTTAAAGTTGTCATTTTATTTGGTGGACGGCAAATATGATGTGGGATTTAAAGTATAATCTTATGGCGAGAGTGTGGTAACACAAAAATAATTTAATGACTGCGATATCGTCCCTAGATCGTTGTGTGATTATGTTTATTTTGTTCTGTTTTGTTGGTATAAGTTATTTATGATTGTTTTGGGGCATTAGCGTCTATTTTTGTCTATAGTAGCATAGACGGAAAAAAATTGTTAGAATAAAAATATGACAGCTGAACTATAGATAAAAAAAAAAAAACAGAAATGGTGGTAATAGGGCAATGTACTGTAAATTATTTTCAATGCCATAATATTTTGTAAGGTTGTTAAAACAGACTAATAATATTTCTTAAATTACTCAAATCATGAAAGCCATTAAATCATCTAAACAAAAAAATTCAGCCTGAAGTTATTTTTTTTAATGCTACTGTCTGATCGAGCGAACAGCAAACTATTATTAAAACAATATTGTAAACAGGTTATTACGATTAAGCTATACTTGACACTGCAAGCATAAATTGCAAACAATAATAGCATTTGGTACTAAGTCTTGCGTAAGTCTCCAATAATACGAATTTACGTCACAAAATCGTCAGAGGGACATAATTATGTTTATCCTCAAATAATACGCGATAATCGCGTATTCATTTCGCGCCAAAAATATCGCCCTACTTTTACCTAATGCTATTATTATTATATTAAGACGAGTACATAATATTAATATGAAAATAAAGCAGAATTTGACAAGTACTCTATACGTTCATAAATATTGCATTTTAAATAATTACACAAAAAAGAAAAAAAATATACAAAATAGGGATCCGCCATCTTTATTACCTTCACCATCCATTTTTATTTTAACGTGTACTTATTGAATTGATTGTTGCTATTAATTACAAGAGACTTGCAAAATACAGCGGGTATTCGCAATTTCTCATCATATTTCAAGAATTTGTAGAAGAAAAGATATAAAATAAGCAGGTAATCAATCACCAAAACTAAACATTGACATATGACATGACTGAATGCAAATAATACAAACCTACTCAACCCTACGTGCTTTGTTTAAATTTAAACCTTGTATGACGCAACAGTGCAGACAAGACGGTGTCGTTAAAAAAAAACTAACCTAATAACTATTATTGGTAAGCTAGTCTAAAATATAGCTAAAAGTAACAAAATAAGCCAAAAAGGTTGTACGAGGGCAACAAAACGAAATAAAAAAAAGATCCGTCACGAACATAGGCGAGGGAGAGCGAAAAAAAAAACAACACAAGTTCAGCGTTTATTTTGGTTGCGTCCTTTTCGCGCGCGCCGCTTTCTCATATATCCGTCTCTGTCTCACAGGCCGAACGCTGGACACCTGTGCTTTAGTTTCCCCTTAGTACCAACGACCTCTTCGCAACTCCGGCGCCAAACGTCATATGTCAACAAACCGTGGTAAGCAATTATGAATCTTATACCATTTGGTGACGGTACATTATGTGCGTGCGTTGTGGTAATTACAGATGCGTCGTATTTCAACGTAAAGCAATCATTGTCGTATACCGATTTGATTCGTGGCAAGATGGAGTTTTTTTTTTGTTTTTTTTTTTCACTGTAATGCGTAAACTAATGTATAGTAATAATAATTGTGAACACCTGTTTACTGCTATTGTCAGTAGCCATCGGTAGATGTGAAATTGGGGTGATTTTGTTGCAAAAATACGATTTTTTTTTCGGAAATGTAGGGCAAATAGAGAGTATTTTTTCTGCTGTTCGTACAAAAAATCACGTGTTCAATTCTTTATCTTCTTCATTTTACGAAATGAATGAGTTCTGTCCTTGCTATTAATTACTTGACGTTAGCAGAATACCCACAGATCGTAGGTGCAGCAGCCATTCCTCATCTTATTCCTTAAAAAAAACATCATTTCTTTCATTTTGTAAAACAAGAAGAATATATATTAATGAGTATTGACACAGAGGCCGTTATAAAAAAAGGCAAGTAAATGGGCTTGCTCCTTAGGTGCATGGGTTAATCTTGTTCTTTCATTATAAATAGGTAGGTTTAAAGCTCCCCACGCGTCAAATTTTTCGCCAATACCAAAATGAACTCTGTGTCTATAAGCATAAAGATTTAATTTTCTGGTATAAGCAACGTCCCCACGCGGTAAAATTCGCTCACACTGTCAGTGTCATATCGTTGAAGAATTAACTTTTTCTGTGTCTCCTCCTTCTCGCAGCGTGCTCCTCATTACTGAAGGTCGAGATTCTCCAATGGAATTATTTTGTCCTTGACTGTCTTGCGCCATCTGTGCCTGTCTTTGGCGACGTGTAGAGCTTCGTGGAGATTAGTGTACAGAGATTTGCGGATCTGGTCAGACCATCTATTGGGACTTCGACCTCTGGAACGTTTACCCTTGGAACGTTTCCATGTGCCAATACAGTTCGTTTTCGTATTGTGTATCTCCAGTGTGCAAGAGGCCTTAGCTATATATCAGTCGTCAGGTTAAATAGTCGCAAGTCCACCCCGTTTGTTATTGCACGAGCCGAGAATAGAACCGGCGTACGAACGGTGACTGGGCCTGTCATTATATCGCGATACATTCAAACCCATCCCTCGTATTATTACATTTTGTTTACAAACTTTTGAATGTTAATCTTAAATGACAAAAAAAAAAAGTTCAATCTACAAACCATCTGTAACGACTTTTACAAAAGTGTTCTACAAGCTCATTGTAAATTTATCATCAATTTGGAAGAAATAAAATGTTGTTTCTATAGTACATTTTTTTTTCTCTCTTTGTGCATGATTGTCCACCCATATTTTGCTAACATTATCATGCTTACTATCAGCTTTTATAAACAATAATATAATATTACTTAGTTTTTTTTTTTTTTGAAGGACTTACACTGTTGGCCGTGAGGTGGCCTTTACAGCTTTACCGGAGGAGTGGCGAGCGCAGAGTGCACTCCAACCAAGACTATTTAATTGGGCCCTGGGTGTGCCCTAGTTCCAGAAAGCGGTACTTTTGACAAATTCTTATAATAAATTCAGAATGTTCGATAGTTAGATGTAGTCAACTTTCACTAAACATCTTCATATTAGCTACCGTGTACCCTAAAATTGTATTTTGTTTACTTGTTGAAAAAAATGGAGTTTTTTTTGTATTAATAATTTCATTTTTATTTTAGTGATCCAAAATCATCTTCGCGTTATTGCCTTTTTACTAAAACCGGTTTGGGGTCGGTTGGATGACTTCAAAGTGTATAACGGACATACACAGTAACAATATTTGTTTTCTTATATTTACGCGAATACTATATATTGAAATTAAACTATTTTACGGATTTTATCGCGTTTATTTACTATTTTATTTAAATTTAAATCCAAAACCAAGTGTACCATTGCAAGACCTCAGGACACCGTAAGCACTTTCTGCGTGGATCAGACCGCAAACAACAACTAAATATGAGGGTACCCAGTTATTAACTATGACATCAGGACGTCTAACACCTCAGTCCCCCGTGACCATGGTTGCTGTTAAGCAGCCGAAACGTCGGGAAAATAAAATAGTAAATAAACGCGATAAAATCCGTAAAATAGTTTAATTTCAACAATATTTGTGTTTTATATAAATTTCACAAAACTTATACAGCCCGCGCGATGTGTTTTAACGAGTCGACTTACAGAACGGTTACAAGTACGTTTCACTATAGTATAATTAGTGTTTGTAGCACACAATTCATATTATTCACGCGAATATCTGGACAAGTATCCTCGGACAGGCGTCTTAGTTAATTGGGGGATTTATTTATAGACATAAAGAGGAGGATTATGTTTTTGATGAGACAAGGGAGTCCCGTATGCAAGATACTTCGATGTTTGTTTGTATTGTATAGCACTTTAAAAAAAAAGAAAAAAAAAGATAATTTTAGCGTGACGTCAAATTGGTGCGCTAATTAGAATGCCTCTTATTATAAAACCTTAACCTTAGCTTTGCTATTCAATAACTCACTTGCATCTTCTTTTATACAACTTACATCATCACGCATGTATTCCCCGAAAGCGTAGGCAAAGGTACACTACACAACGCCAATGTATTTTGGTCCCAATGTAATAGGGGGAGAGCCTATTGCCATTATACCGGGAAAATTAACTCTCAATACGAGGGAGATTGATTACTTATGTCTAAAATAAAAACGTATTACGATTACTTAAAAAAAGGCTCTGTTCGCGCGATTAGATCCTGTATTATTAAGTCGTAACAGTGTAGTGGGCTAGTTCCAAAAAGGATTCTAGGCATTTGTATCGAAAATTATTATATTATATTGATGACAACAGAACTTCCGGTTATCTATAGAAACCTCTAACTTATCTTAGAAGTTCGCTGATTATCGCTTATATATACATCATCATCACGCCTGTATACCCCTAAGTGGTAGGCAGAGGTGCACTGTATATATTTAGTGTATTATGTATTTGTCTTATCTATATTTTATATTGCTTCTGTTTTTTCATCTTTGTTTTTGTTTCTATTTATTTAATTTTTATTTAATAGAGCCCGTTGAAGTTTTTATTTATTATAATTAAGATTTAAGAGGGTTTGGCTGAAAATCAGCGCTGGGGGAAGCTACGCCCCTCCAGCATGTGCTGAGCCACTACCCTTTCGGCACAGTGCACACTGAGCTCTTTTCCTTTTTTATGTATCTATTTTTAAGTTTTGTATTCTCTGTGTTCTTTGTGTCTGTGTTGAATAAATGTTTTTTCTTTCTTTCTTTCACTGTAGTGCGCTTATCGCTTATCTCCATAAAAAAATGTTTTGGCCTCAGCCATAACTGATGCTAATTAATATCTGTCGGTATTTATTTTATTTTTTATCGATAGTAATGTGTGACATCTCTAACTTGATAAGCAGATTACTATTTTGTTAACTGGCTTAAAAATTAATAACTCTGTCTCTACAACGTAAAAAATGTAGAGCCTCTCAAAATCACTTACAGTAGCCCGTCGCTTCTGAATAATAAACTAGTGATTTTTTGTTACCATTGAATACTAAAAAAAAACTACTAAAATATTACCCCAACACGTATGGGAACATTTTTTGTAACCAAAAAAAATATATGACCCTACCATCGGTTCCCGAATACGAAACGATTTTTTTTATCGAATGAAAATTTGAATATTATTAAAACCTGCACACACAGGCGTGACAAAACTAGAATATGACTAGTCTAATGGCTTCAATGTGACAATGTCTGATGTCTACACTGGTCATATTTTAGATACCATTCATAAAAGATGTTGTTTTCAGACCTTAAATAATGAAGTCATCTGCTTCTTCTAGGCCACGGCCTTTGTCGGTGCATCTGATGAAGTCCCCGCCATCTAGGTCGATCCATTGCAGCCTTCTTCACCTCCACATACGACATGACACGGATACTTCATTAGATGAAGTCATAGCAACACAATAACGATAGTGTTACGGGACTTGGGCCCTGATCTGGGTGTAAATGGGATCCGATTCCGAATCCGAGTCCTGTTCCGAGTCCATTGTATAGTAACTATAGTATAAATTTTGCTTATTTCCAGATCATACGGTTAGTGTGTGATGTCTGACGATATTTGTCGTGCGATATTTATTGATGCGAAACATCTAATAGCGCGCTTGGCGAGTGAGAGCAACTGTTGTCGCCGCGATGCCGTGATACGAAATCTTTGAGCAGCTCCGTGGCTCCTCGGTTCTTGCCAACGCTTAGACTCCGCCCGTAGGCTGACTCCGCTCACTCGCCGTTACGACGCTTCTCTCCCTCTACTCTAAATAACATAATGTTTCACATCTGCCAGGCGTCCCGCGACGGCCACGTTTTTTTATGTACATAAAAGTTAAGCTAATTCACTCGCGTTAGTGTGTACAGGGCGTATCGCATACGATTACGCCGTGAATGATAAATGATGCTTCGATAAAAGCTATCGTTGACATACCAAGTGTAAAGTCTAATTGATTATTTTCTAAAATGATTTTTATATAATTTTTTTTGTCGTTAATTTGAATTTGAATAAAGTGTAATACGATCGCGTATTTCGGTGACGGGTTTCATTGTGGAATCATGAATATTTATACGTAAGCCAACTTCACATAAGATATTATATTATTGTTGAATATGGGTGCCGGATATTCAAATTATAAATACATCGTCATCACCACGACTTTATTCTCCGAAGGGGTAGGCAGAGGTGTACAGTACGGAAGTGTACTCACACTTCTCCGGTGTATTTTGGTCCCAATGTAATAGGGAGCGGCCTATTGCCATTATACCGGGCATATTCCCCCTCGATATGAGAATGATTTGGGCCATAGTCCACCACGCTGGTTCAGTGTCGGTGGATGAACTTCACAGGCCTTTTTATAAATGTGCAGGGTTCCTAATGATGTTGTCCCTTAGCCCTCAGGAAGTGATAATCATTATTGAAAATTATATTCGCACATGAAAATCTCACTCCTCCGGTAAAGCTGTAAAGGCCACCTCACGGCCAACACAGTAGGTTCTTCAAAAAAAAATCTCAGAGGTGCGGGCACCCCTTGTGTTCAAGGCGGGTGCTGTATCAACTAAGCTACGACTGCTTCAAAAATAGCTCTAGTTTGGGCTTATTTTAGGTTACAGTAATATATCTTTAAATAATGAATTAATTATCATAAATTAATTAACATTAAATAATGGGACAAAGTAAGGCAAATGATGATGATGAATAACATATCATTGGGATTTAAGAATGATACCACTGATTGCCGATATTCAATCAAATAAACTATACAATAAAAAAAACAAACTGTGGAATACAAATAAACTTTCTCTTCACAACATTAGTTCAAAAGCTGCCATAAACAATATAGCTACTAAAGAAGATTGAAATCATAGATTAAATGAGATAAGTGTAACATTATTTATATTGTATTAAAAAGTTGTATCGCTACCGGGCAAAGTTGATTGACCCGGGACGGTCACTCGCGGGCGTGCGCGGGCGCATCTCGCTCGCTTTTTTGTGCCAGGCCCCGTATTGTCTTGTTTTGGTATAGTTATAGGTGGTATAGTGGCCATAGAGTCGCCCCCTATTATATTGAGACCAAAATACGTTGTCGGAAGGTGGGTGTACTTCAGTGAGACGCTGTTTGTCGCCTCGGGAAAACAGTGTGTGAAAATGAATTTTAACAATATTACTTAAGAAATATTGTAGCAGTGGTAGCCGAGTGGTTGAACGCACGCCTTGCAATCAAAGTGTGCAGGTTCAAACCCCGGCTCGCATCTCTGGGATTTATGTGCGAATCTTATTTTCATCCGAGATTAACACTTCCTATGAAACGGTGAAGGAAACCATCGTGAGGAAACCTGCACGACTGAGGGAACTTGACTAGTTCTCGATAGATGTGTGAAGTCTGCCAACCCGCACTGGGCCAGCGTGGTGGACTATGACCTGAATCGCCCTCGCATTGAGCGGTGTCCCGTGTCCAGCAGTGGGACGTTAAATGTGCTGTAGTTATTTAGAAAACGTTCATTCTTCAACTGATTACCACTGATAGCGCGAGAACAAGATACGAGAGCACGTGGCTTTTTCCACCGAAATTCAATCGTTATACATATTTACACAGAGTTCAATTTGGTGCTGAAAAACGTGTTACTAACTGAGATTGTTTTAATTATGGTTTCGCGTGTTTTGACGCCCCCATTTTACTATGTAAAATATACTCAAATAAATAAATACGTACATACATCATTACGCCTGTATTTCCCGAAGGGGTAGGCAGAGGTGTACTGCAAGCACTTTCACTTCGTCGATGTATTTTGGTCCCAATGTAATAGGGGCTGAGCCAATTGCCGTTATACTGGACAAGTTCCGCTCAATACGAAGGAGATTTGGGTCATACACCACGAAGCTGGACCAATGCGAGTTGGTGAACTCCACACGCCTGTACAGGATTCCTCATGATATTTTCCATCACCGTTCAGCAAGTGGTAATCATTATTTAAAATAACATTTGCACAAAATCTCAGAGGTGTGGTCTCGAGATTTGAGCTTGCACCCCTTACGTTCAAGAAGTTTTACCAACTAGTCTACCATTGCTGCTTTCATTCTCAAAATAGCGACAATATTGTGTTTAACGACGACACGCGCAGACACTGCGCAGACGCCGGTGGCGGCCAGTACAAAAACTGCTCCAGATGGTCATGACCTGCGTCAACTGAGTTGTACACACATTTTTCATAACGCTTCACTCTTGTAGGGTAACCATCCCTCTAAAACGTTAAGAGACTAAACTTGAAAGAACATTACAAAACGAAATGATGTTGCATTATGCAGTGGTAGCCTCAATGGATCGCAAGGGATCCAAATTTCAAATCCCGGGCCCGCACGTTTGAGATTTTTATGTGCGAATGTAATTTTCAATATTGATCATCGACTGCAAATTGTTCAATGAAAGATATTAATAATCACATATACCTAACTGTGGTTCCTACCTGTATTTATACCATGGCTATAATTTCATATACATCTTGGCTTAAATTTTCTAACGTAAATGTCTCACAGAAATACAGTTTAGAATAATCTCTTCATTGTAAATGGGACTTGACGCACCTTACTGTACTAGCTTCTTAAGCGTCAAGACTATATTTGTATTTAATATTAGACTGCCGTGAGTATAATTCTTCTCTAGTATTGTGGCAAAGGTGCTGTCTGCTCTCAAGGTATTGCTGCTCCTGAGAATGTATTACTCGCAATTATCATTTTGAAAAGAGTAACCATTGAGTTTCTTTCCGGCTCTTCTCAGTGGAAGCAGCATTCCGAACCGGTGGTAGAATCTGACTATTTGTAAGTGCTTTTTGGCCTACACGAATAAAAAAAAATTTTGATTGTTTTTGATTATAAAAAATTGGATGTTTGAAACTGTCGTATTTCAAGAAAAGCTCCCTCTTTGAGTTAATAACTCGTTGGTTTTAATATCAGCCATTGATACGTAGATTTGGTACAGAATCAGAATATTTTTCATTCATGTAAGCCAATACAAGCCTGTATGAATCGTCAATAAATAATAATAATAGTATCTGTACCACCCATTCGGAAAGCATTTCCTATGGAGAAGAATGGGCAAGAAACTCCACTGAAGACTGCAAGAAACTACAAACTTAACTGTCAAGAGCTATAAGTAATATTAAAACATTACTGAAAGATAGTAGTGTACTGTTGTGGTAAGGGGCAGGACATGTCTCAATTATCTTCTGAAGGCAACCCACCCTAACCCCAAACAACATAGCGCGTTCTCGCCCAAAGAAATTCCCGCTATATTTATCAAACTGGAAATAACTTGTACCTAACAGATGTATTTTTGTTTACAAAATGTTATTATTGTTTCTTTGTTGAACCGCGCAAATGAAACGCTGCCTTTCACAGGGGTGAAATGCAAATTGACTTGTTGAAGTTTGTAGAGAAAATAACTTGTTTTTTCTAGTTTCGACTTTGAAATAAAACTATTTTACTTCTAGTTTTGGTGATATGTTGTCTGGGTGGATATAGTCATCAGCAAAAAGCACGCCTGTATTCCCCGAAGAGGTTGGCAGAGGTGCACTGCAGTACACATCGCTGATGTATTGGTCCCAGTGTAATAGGGGGCGAGCCTATTGCCATCATACCGGGCACATTTCCCTCAATACGAGGGAGATTTGGATTTCCTCACGTTCACTCACGATGTTTTCCTTCACCGCTTCATAGCAAGTTATAATCTCAGATGAAAATCAGATCCGCACATAAACCCCAAAGGTGCGAGCCGGGGTTTGAACCTGCACACTTCGATTTCAAGGCGTGCGTTCGACCACTCGGCTACCACTGCTGTGGTACACTGGGGTGTCGATACTTGCACCTCAAATGTTTGCCAATAATAAAACGAACTCTATTCACACGTACAAAAAGTTGATTTTTCAGCGAAATGACACTGATAATGCGAGTGAATTTTGACGCGATGGGGCATGGATTTTACCACAGAAATTAAATCTTTATGCATATTGACACAGAGTTTGTTTTGTTTTTTGCAAAAAGTGGGAGGCTTTATGAGAGCAAAACATAATCAGAAAATCCATACCATTAAATAAAATCAAACCAAACTTGTACTTTGAAACAAAGTAATCAAACTCGGATACACCTAAAGTTAATTTTAAACAAATTGCTCATAACATTGTTATTATTACCATCACACTTAGGTATCCCATTTAAAACTTGAAGCTCCAAAATGAAGACCAATTTATGATAGTTGCATTGCTAACCGACTAATATAAAAAGATCGAATACGTAACGTTGACATGTTAAAATTGGGTGTCAATTTACGTTGGCGGTATTAAAATATTTTAAACGCGTAGAGACACAATCGGTCATTCGCCTTACGACCGTGTATGGCTGAGGACGTGTGCTTGCATGCATATGAGACAGATAAAACGTCGAGAAAGCCAATGCTTTGTCCAACATTATGGACAATAGTTAAGATGGTACTGTATTATGAGATTATATATAGCGTTAACTGCTTACTTCGTTTACAATTTCTCATGTAATTACAATTTTACAAAGTTATGATGCAACAGTGGGAGCCTCGTCGGTAAGAACGCCAGCCCTGAATGTAAGGGGTGCGGGTTAAAATCCCGGGCGCACACCTCTGAGATAATTTTCATGTGACAGTGTCATTTTAAATAATGATTACCGCTTGCAGACCAGTGAAGGAAAACATCGTGAGGAAACCTGCACGTCTATAGAAAGGCGTGTGATGTTCACCAACCCGTTGAGCCGGCGTGGTGGACTATGGCCCAAATCTCCCTCGTATTGAGGGGGAATATGCTCGGTATAATGGCAATAAGCTCGCCCTCTATTACAGTGAAATCAAAATGCATCGGTGAAGTGTGGGCGCACTGCAATGCACTTCAGCCTACCCCTTCGGGGAATACAGCTGTGATGATGATGATGTATTTTATATTATTACGCATACTTTTATAGGTCTTTTTATAGGTCTTTGTGTGCAGACTTTAAATTATTGACTCAAATCCAGTTATTTTTAACCTTTTACTGTATTTTTGGAAAGGAAGATTTTAAGAGGAAAGATGATAGGCCATCTCATGCCTTTATTAAGAAAATGACACCTTTATTAAGAAAATCATAGAAGGCAAGATCGACGGAAAGCGTGGGAGAGGTAGACAGCGAATATGTTACATGAGTCAAATAATAGATAAGGTTGGTGTCGTGTCGTATGTGGAGGTGAAGAAGGCTGCACTGGATCGACCCAGATGGCGGGGACTTCATCAGATGCACCGACAAGGGCCGAGCCCTTAAATTAGAAGAAGGAGACTGTATTTTTATCTAAAAGTTGATGTGGTCTAGTTGGTAGAACGCTCGCTTTGAACGTAAGGGGTGCAAGTTCAAATCACGGGCTCTGAGATTTTCTTGTGCGTAGTGAAACTTAGATTGCCCCAAGTCCATTGTATGGTATCCAGAGTACAAGCATTGCTTAGTTTGGGATCATGCAATAAGTATATCGAGGTGATATTTACTTATATACATATTTAGAATCAGCTAATTTTTCTGCGTCAAATGAGTATTTGGGGGATAAAGGGAGGATCCTCCGACCAGACGGGTGTTGTGTCTGGTGGGCTACTGCCCATAAGTTGTTGTCGGGTGCTTCTAAGTGCAATCGCTCGGATTACTTTAATATCGCGATGCAGCATTTAGTTCGTATGTGGCGAGATAGATGTCGCCACAAGTATATAAAGTTAGAAAAATGTCGCTTAGGACAAATAGCCTTACACCCCTTGATTATGTTCTCTGACGATATTTTTACATACTGTATTGTTGGATTAAAGATATCACTGATGTCATCTCGTCCGGAACAAATCATAAATAGCCTCTCACAAAATGTACCTTAACGAGATTTGAACCCGTAATCACCCAGTTCAGAGAACCAAACAAACAACTTTAAACGTGACAAAACACGCGCGATATTATTGCCTTTTTTGCCAATACCAAAACCAACTCTAACAACATAACGAAAAAGTTAATTTGACAATGAACAGTTACTAATGAGGCGAGTTCATTTGAACGCATAGGTAGTTGCGTATCTTTTACCACAGAAATTCAATCTTTATGTATTATGATTTAGAGTACATTTTATGAGATAGGGAGACAAACGAGCAGACTTTTCACCTGATGGCAAGTTTATTTGCGAGACCCAGTGGACGCAGCTGTAATCAGATAAGTTCAGTGATTAAGCACATAACAACTTATTTTTAGGGTTTCGTGCCCAAAGGGTAAAACGGGAACCCTATTACTAAGACTTTGCTGTCCGTCCATCCGTCCGTCTGCCGCCAGGCAATATGTCATGAATCGTGATAGTTAGAGAGTTGAAATTTCCACTGATGATGTATTTCCGTTGCCGCTATAACAACAAACACTAAAAAACAGAATACAATAAATATTTAAGGGGGCTCCCATACAACAAACGTGATTTTTTGCCGTTTTTATAGATAATGTTACGAAACCCTCCGTGTGCGAGTCCGACTTGCTCTTGGCCGGTTTTTTACACACAACATAACTTTTAAAGTCCTCTGTATAAGGCCCTAATAAAACGGAGACGAGCCAATAAAATCGCGATTAATTTCATCCAAATGAAAGATCGCTGTAACGTCTCAGATTGATATTTTTTATTGGGACAATGAAAGCGTCATTTTGTTACGATAAGTCAGGTATACGTATATTTAACATATAAATGAGTAAACAAACGTAAATCCCTGCGTCAAAAGGCGCGTCAAAATTCGTACGATACATTTTTTCCAACACCAAAACGAACTGTTTTGAGAATAAATTAATGGTAAAAAAAAACTTTAAAAAAAACAAGCTTTCAGTCAGTTTTCGTATTCTCAGCAAGCCCTTTTTTGATACCCATACTGTGGTAGTCCAGAAAAATAACTATTCCGCCATCTTTGATGATCCGCCATATTGGAATTAGAATGACGTCTTATAGCTAAGCATGCATTGTCATCCTAAGCAGTGGTAGCCGAGTGGTAGAACGCACACCTTGCAAATCAATGTGTGCAGGTTCAAACCCCGGCTCGCACCTCTGGGATTTATGTGCGAATCTCATTTTCATCCGAGATTATCACTTGCTATGAAACGGTGAAGGAAAACATCGTGAGGAAACCTGCACGTCTGAGGGAATTTGTCTAGTTCTCGATAGATGTGTTAAGTCTGCCAACCCGCACTGGGCCAGCGTGGTGGACTATGGCCCGAATCCCCCTCGCATTGAGGGGAGGCCCGTGCCCAGCAGTGGGACGTTAAAAGGGTTGTAGTAGTAGCATTGTCATCCTAAATAAGCGTTTATACCAAATTTCAGCTCAATCGGTTAAAGGTAACTGTTTTAAAATTCAGTTGCAAGATTCCACCGGTACATACATACATTGCAAGTTAATATAAAGTTTATAATAAAAAGCTCATTCTACAACAAATCGACAACGATGACACGAGATAATTATTACGTGCAGTCGCATGGTTTTTGCCACAGAAAATTTAATCTTTATGTATTTTACACAGAGTACATTTTCAAATTGACTTTGAATTTGATGGCGGTTTGATCCAGTGGTCTGCGCGTAGGCCGCTCGGCTCCCTGAACCAGGTGGCTACGATTCAATTACCGCCAGCGGCAAATTTCGGAAGTGGCCTTTACGGCCTAATATAGGTTTAATTGGGAACACCCCTAGACCATTCTATGGTATCCATAGTACAAGCGTTGCTTGGTTTGGGATCATACGATGAGTATGTGTTGTCTGGCGATATTTATTTTTACTTTAATTCCCTCGCTCCAGTGTGTCCAGTGCTTAAAGGTTGCAAACATTGGAACCTGTTTGGTAGGTAAGACCGGCGATGGTACATTTCAAAAGAAGCAGTGGTTTAATAAATACGCATTGAATTGAGAACCTCCTCCTTTTGGAAGTCGGTTAAAAATGTATAACATAGCATTCGCACATGAAATACGATAATCTCGGAGATGTGAGACTTGAACTTACACCCCTCGAATCCAAGGCGGGCTGCCAACTTCAGACATGTGATTTTTGTATCAATGGCAAATTTCAGATATAGCCTTTTCGGAATTGGCCCTGGACCCCAAGCCTGCTAACACTATTTTCGTGGAGTTGCTATAACCCCATTTTTTAAGGCATGAAAACAACATCTTGTATTAATGGTATCTAGAATATGACTAGTTAAATTGCATCAAGGTAACAGTCTCTAATGTCTACACTGCTCATATTCTAGGTACCATTGAAACATGTTTTTTTTTTAATAGCCTAGTTGGTGTCCCACTCCTGGGCAAAGGCCTCCCCTCTCTCCCTCCACCGATCCCGATCCTGAGCCATTTCCGGCCACGTCTTTCCCGCAAGGATGTCTAGATCATCGCGCCACCATTTCTGTTGTCTTCCACGGCGTCTTGTACCTGCAGGACTCAATTTGGTACTTATGCTGGCCCGCCTCTGCGGGTCTATACGAACGACGTAGCCTGCCCACACCCACTTTAGTTTTGTTTACATGCCTTAAAAAATGATAATAAGAATAGTGTTAATAGACTTGGGGCCCTAGTCTGAGTGTAACTGGGATCGCCCCCAGTTCATTGTATGCTACCCATAGTACAAGCGATGCTCATGGTCCCACCCATACGATGAGTATGGGTTGTCTGGCGATATTTATTGCTTATCTATGCCGCACAAATGTTTTTTGCAGATAAATCATCGCTTTAAGCGTGTAACACAAGTCGAACATTACGATGCAAGTTCGAGGTCCCGTTAATTTTACTGTCTCTACACAAATAACACATTACGATTCGACCCAGGTCGCCAAATTCGATGTCCGATAATCCATAAATGGTGGCACAAGACAGTTACGCCCTGCATTTACTGGAGCAAGCGAATTAACACTAGTTTTGTTTAAAAATGAACTGTATATCGATGTACATAAATAAGGGCTATTACAAAATCGCAGATTATTTGGATGATAAATCAGCTTGGGATTGTACAGCTCAAGTTAAAAACAAAAATCGAAATATTGCTCGTCATGTCAAAGTGTAGCGTGTGTTGTCTTACGTATTATTATCTTATCATTCTTATTAAAAGCAGCTCTAAAGGCAACACACTCGAGCTATACTCGTATGTACCTGTGTATTTGTGATAAATTTTGGCGATTTAAAAAATGATCAGCCCACTGAGTTAATTGCCGGATCGTCTCAGTTGAGGTCGCATTTCGATCCGGTAGTAGTATAGTAGTTTATAAGAAAAAAATAAAACTATACAGAACTATAGGCCTATACAGAACTTTAACAAAAAAAAATCTTTGGTGTTAACCAAGCGATTATGCGTCAAAATCGCGGCGTCATTGATTACTTTGAAAAAATACCTTTTTCTTTGAGTTTATACAGTTCGTTTTGGTATTATGCTTGTTGCTAGTATTATATAGCTGAATATACCTTATATTGTATCTTTAAATTCAACAAAAAATAAAAACTAAATTCTTTAGGAAAAGAGTACCTAACCCTGGAGTTTCTTGGTCATTCATCTCCATAGGAAATGCAATTCGAATGGGGGGTAGAGTCCCATATTGTTGGTTCTGTTTATTGACGATTGATAAGGAAAAATTGTGCTGAGCCAATATCTTTTCGGCACAGTTCGCACTGAGCTCTTTTCATTCCTTTTCTTCAAGTTTTATATTCTCTGTGTGCTTTGTTTGCGTCTGTGTCGAATAAATGTTTTTTCTTTCTTCTTTCTATAAGTACTCTCTGATTCTGATGCGAAGCCTACTACTACTTCTTAAAGTATTCTTGTTCGAATAGTAATTATAAATTTTTGACAGATTTCGTAGTTAGCCGTCAAAAACTGAAAGTATTATTAAAAATATTACTGCTACACTGTTAGTGGTAAGGAGGCTGATGTTGATTGAAAAATTAGTCGCGCGTGTTTGGACGCGCCTGTGACCGCACAGATTGGTCGAAGTGTGAACATTATGATAATTACACACATAATCCAATGAAAGCTTCT
Organism: Ptilodon capucinus; assembly: GCA_914767695.1. Classification (NCBI taxonomy): domain Eukaryota; kingdom Metazoa; phylum Arthropoda; class Insecta; order Lepidoptera; family Notodontidae; genus Ptilodon; species Ptilodon capucinus. The sequence goes on from OU611828.1 coordinate 1,932,821, forward strand.
GAATATGGACGGTATATGCAACACTTCTAATGGGACCGGATAATTTGGGGCTGTTTTATGCGTGGGAGTGCGCTAATTTGGTGAATCCCATTGAAAATATTGGAGTTTTTAATGGAAGGTTGGTGACCCGATTACAGAAGTTCAATGTCAGAAGGTCAATATTATTTTAAGGTGTTTAAGTACGTACTTAAAGACTTTGAACCTTATGTGGTGGGAAAAAAGGTGTTGTTGACCTTAATCACTGATGGTTGATTACGCCTGCACAGTGTGAGCGGATCAACTTGACTTATTTTGAAAATATACTCTACATCAATATGTATAAAGATTGTATTTCTATGGTAAAAGCCACGAGACCATGCTGCAAAATTTGCTCTCGCCTTCAATGACATTTCGTTGAAGAATGAACTCTTTTTATGAGTCAATACAGATTGTTTTAAAGCAAGAATGTTCTCGAGACTTTCTGAACATTTTTGCAGTAACAAAGGATTTTTTAGTAGCCTATTTCGTGTCCCACTCCTGAGCAAAGGCCTTTCCTTACTACCCGCAAGGGTGACGAGAACATCTTGCCATCGTCTCTTTGAATTTGGAGAAAGGATAGAAAAGCTAATAATTACAAACTTTACATAGTATAAATGTGAAAGTTCCTCACAGGATGGATAGATGTTTTTTACTCTTTCACGCAAAAACTACTGAACGGATTTTGATGAAACTTAACAGTATTATTGTTTATACGTCAGAGTAACATATAGGCAATAATTTTGAATGATATTGAAAAAACTAAGTCTGCGCGGACGAGGTCGCGGGTACAAGCTAGTAATATATAAACCACAAGTGATAAAGTAATAACTATTATACATAGACATACCTTTATATAGAAATGTAAACATAACATTGACATTCAACTTGCAACGACTTGAAGGCCTTGATTACTTAGCCCTCACTGTTGCGAAGTCAACAAAAAATATAACACGTAAGCACTCCAACGTAAATCCAACTTAAAGAGCCCAAGTACAGAGTTGGAAATACCTTGAAATGGTATCGGTAGTTGAGACTATACGGCTCACGAACGTATATGTACATATGTGACTTGAATATCGAGACATGTTTTACTGAAAATGGAAACTGGAAAATCGTTCTACGATACCGCTGTCCTTGACATTACTTGAGACGATTTTGTATCGTATTCATATGGTGGATGGTACAATATTGATTACCATTTTGAATTTACAATAGGCGATAAAATGTTTGCAAGTGGCACTCGTACAAAGTGATTTCAAATGGGTATTAAAAACTCTTAAAATATTGGTTCACTAGCTTTTTAAATAAAAAATGTTATCGTTTTTAACCGACTTCAAAAAGGAGGTTCTCAATTCGATTGGCATTTTTTTATGTATGATTACGCTGAGATTTATGATCCAATTTACGTAATTCTTCTTTACTTTGATGCCACTTGGTCCCATAAAAATTTAACATAGTTTGGCCCAGTCGTTTTTAGGGTTCCGTACCCAAAGGGTAAAACGGGAACCCTATTGCTGAGACTTCGCTGTCCGTCCGTCGGTCCGTCCGTCCATCCATCCGTCCGTCCGTCTGTCACCAGGCTGTATCTCATGCACCGTGATAGTTAGAGAGTTGAAATTTTCACAGATGATGTATTTCGGTTGCCGCTATAAAATAAAATATAGAATAAAATAAATATTTAAGGGGGCTCCCATACAACAAACGTGATTTTTTTGCCGTTTTAATAGATAATGGTACGGAACCCTTCGTGCGTGAGTTCGACTCGCATTTGGCCGGTTTTTAATGAACATTTTCAACGATTATTTAAACACTAAAAATCGTGAAATAAATTATTTTAACAAAATTAAAAACCGACTTCAAAAACCTAGTTGCACTAAAAAACTAAAAATAACCTTTTAATTCAGTACATTTGGAGTCGGTGCCAATTCATGTGTGTAATTGCCGAGTCTAAAGTAGATTGGCACCTAATTTGGAGTAGGTGCCAATACTAAAGCCCTGCACACATTTTTGCCAGTACCAAAACGAACTGTATTAACTTATATCCTTAAGCACATTTTACAAAGAAAGGTCATCGGTAACGCTACTGAATTTCATCACATGTTTTCGTGACTTTCACTGAAGACAATTATTTGAAAATGATAGATGTTTATAAACTAATATAATCTAGTGTGGTAGCCGAGTGGTCGAACGCACGCCTTGCAAATCAAAGTGTGCAGGTTCGAACCCCGGCTCGCACCTCTGGGTTTCATGTGCGAATCTCATTTACATCCGAGATTACCACTTGCTATGAAACGGTGAAGGAAAACATCGTGAGGAAACCTGCACGTTTGAGGGAACTTGACTAGTTCTCGATGTGTGAAGTCTGCCAACCCGCACTGGGCCAGCGTGGTGGACAAAGGCCTGAATCCCCCTCGCATTGAGGGGAGGCCCGTGCCCAGCAGTGGGACGTTAAAAAGGGCTGTAGTTAGTTAATCTAGTGTAACTGTTACTATGGTCCCTAATGACCTTAGATGTTAAAAAGCGACCTAAATAATAAAACCTATTGTTATAAATTTGAAAGTTACTGAGGATGGATGGATGTGCGTTACTCTTTCACGCAAACCTACTGAATGGATTTTGATGAAACTTTACACTATTATTGTTTATACATCAGCGCCCCCTATTTCATTGGGACCAAAATACATCGGCGAAGTGTGGGCGCACTACAGTGCACCTCTGCATACCCCTTCGGGGAATATAGGCGTGATGATGATGATGATGTATATAACATCAGAATAACATATAGGCTATACTTTATAACGGAACAATCGAAGTCTGCGCGGACGAAGTCGCGGGCAGAAGTTACTCTTTATGTATATTGAAACACAGTTCATTATCAAAAAAACGTCGCGGGACAGCTGGCAGATGTGAAACATAAAACAAGCGGTGTCAGCCGGTGGGCGGAGTCTAAGCGGCGGAAAGAACCGAGGAGCCGAAGAGCCGAGGAGTACGAAGCGTGGCCGCATTTAAAAAAAAACTTTTTGAATTAAGTAGTAAGGTTCATTTCATTTTGTTATGTTGAAGCGTCGGCAAATCTTGCCACGCTAAAAATCAGGTTTACCCCTCGCCTATAGATGTTTCACATCAAAAGTTAAGTCAATTCTCTCGCCCCAATGGGGGAAGAACGTAACAGTTTATGTGTTTTTCTAGATACATTTAGTATTATTTGTGATATGCTTAAACTTATTACTCATAGTAACACGTGCGGGCAGACAGCATGGCGGCTTACAACTAGATTCTTTGTTAGCCACGAACTCACGTTCAAGTGTTATGAATAACGTTTGTATTGCAAGGTCTGTCCGCGGCCTTTGCAAATATTATTGTAAGGTTTAACTTTACACTATTGTGTATGGGTACCGTGTTGAGTATAAACGATGTCATATCATATGCCATTTCGACGGTAGCCAGCGGAAATATATCTTGAATATTGGCCTAAATTACTTATTGCAGAATCAATCAGCAGTGGTAGCCTCGCGGGCAAGAACGCCCGCCTTGAACGTAAGGGGTGCAAGTTCAAATCCCAGGCCCGCACCTCTGAGATAATTTTCATGTGCGTATGTCATTTTTAACAATGATTAACACTTGCAGAACGGTGAAGGTAAACATCTATAGCTTTCTATAGCGTGTGAAGTTTACCAACCCGCACTGGGCCAGCGTGGTGGACTATGGCCCAAATCTTCCTCGTATTGTGGGGAATGTGCCCGGTATAATGGCAATAGGCTCGCCCGCTATTACATTGGGACCAAAATACATCGGCGAAGTGTGGGCGCACTACAGTGCACCTCTGCCTACCCCTTCGGGGAATACAGGTGTGATGATGATGATGATGATGATATAGAATTGTAGTGGTAGCCGAGTGGTCGAACGCCTTGCAATCAAAGTGAGCAGGTTCAAACCCGGCTCGCACCTCTGGGATTTATGTGCGAATCTCATTTTCATCTGAGATTATCACTGGCTATGAAACGGTGAAGGAAAACATCGTTAGGAAACCTGCACGTCTGAGGGAACTTGCCTAGTTCTCGATAGATGTGTGAACTCTGCCAACCCGCACTGGGCCAGCGTGGTGGACTATGGCCCGAATCCCCCTCGCATTGAGGGGAGGCCCGTGCCTAGCAGTGTAACTTGAATAAATAGAAGTCAGATGCGAGCCATCAGAAGCTGTAACATTAGAGACTGATGTGCACAGTGACAAGTGTGTAACTTCTTTAAGCCCTGGACGCACTGACACGTCGACACGACAGACAGACTGACGGACGGACGGATCGATGGACGGACGGACGGACGGACAACGAAGTCTTAGTAATAGGGTTCCCGTTTTTCCCATAGGGTACGGAACCCTAAAAAATAGCTTTTTTCATGAGTCAAGACAGTTCGTTTTGGTATTGACCAAAATTCAGCCGAAATTACAAATTTTGTCGCATGGTCGCGTAGCTTTTACCAAAGAAATTCAATCTTTATGAATATTGACCCAGAGTTCGTTTTGGTGTAGGCGGAAATTTTATCACGCGCCTCTTAAAGCTCCAGTGTGTCCAGAGCTAAATGCATGTGTCCACAATCGACTTGTTTACTGATGCAGTTATAACGATAATTACAACGTTATCTTTCCCACGATATAACTGCGAAGCTGACGTCAAAATACATTAGTTGAATTCAAAATTAAAAGAACAATACAATATCATTTAAAAATAACCGTAAAACGTATTCCATTGTGTGACGTATATGGTTATGTCAGTATGGACTTAAATTTTCTAATCAGCCATTAATTTGCACTTTGAACGCAAGCCGGAAGTGACCCCCAAAAATAAATATTGGACACTTACGATGGCTTGAAAAAGTGTTTACTACTTAAGTGCCATGCGAAACAATTTTGAAATTGATTTATAATTCCTAAATTGTATTTTGTAATCATTACAATTTAGGAAATATAAATAAAGTGTCTGTTTGTAATGTCAAAATTATGGTACCTATTTTTTTTTTATTTTAGCCTGTCTTGTCTCTTTGATTTGGGTAAACTGCAAAACGGTTGAATCGATTTTGACGAGACTTTCACTAGCAGTTTTAACTAAAGTTAAAGTAGCATGGTGACTACGGAGGTGGAACAAAAGAGTTGTTTATCCATCTATCTATCTACTTTCATTTTGGGAAAATACAAGCGTGTCAACTCTTGTAGTTGCGCGTGTGGGAAAAGGGGCGCCTTATATGCCCCTACATAAACTTTGAAAAACAACCTTAAATACGCTCGTATAAAACTCTAGTTTGAAAAGGTCCGGTAGCAAAGCCGAGTGATTCTTGACTATAGGAATCGACTCGAAGACACTTGATAAATCAGTCATCTAAATAAAATAAATCATCACGCCTGTATTCCCCGAAAGGTAGGCAGAGGTGCACTGCAGTGCGTCCACACTTCACCGGTGTATTTTGGTCCCAATATAATAGAGGGAGAGCCTATTGCCATTATACCGGACACGTTCTGAAGGAGATTTTTGGGCATTAGTCCACCACGCTAGCCCAGTGTGGGTTGGTGAACTTCACACACCTTTCTGTAGACGTGCAAGTTTCCTCACGATGTTTTACTTTATCGTTTTATAGCATTTGTACTTTATGAGATATCATATATCTCAATAACTGAAACTCAAAGACGCACCATTAGTTGCGAATTCCATTAGGACAGATCACGACCACCAGCTGCACGCACGCATGTGTCACCGCACCACACAAATAACTGGACCAATCTTGGTAGACTCGACGGCGGCGACTACGAAAATGGTCAACGCGTGAACACCAATGTTGGACATGGTATTTTTCATCTAATACCCATTGAAATAGTCACTATATTTCCTTGAAGGATAGTGCGTGAAGAGATTAATGAAAAAGAAACTGTGTTGTTTCATGAATAAGGTACCAATTGTAAGGGGATGAAAGTGAAGATGGTCATTGATATTGTTACAAGTAAGGCATGCGTTCAAAAACTTCTGTTTGGTTTCAAATAGTTCTGCAACAAGTCGATAAAGGGGTTGAATCTGAGTAATTCATAAATTGATTTCGTAATGATATGAAGTACTATTACTAACAGCGGAATCCTATATTCTGTGTAAGCCGTGGATTTGCCTTACTAAGAATTGAGCTGATAGAGCAACCGTCTTAATATTATTTTCATGACCACTGACAGAATTAGAATCAGAATCAGAATTTTTTTATTCATGTAATCCAATACAGGCACTTATGAATCGTCAATAAATAATAATAATAGTATACCTACTTCATGATATTTTGGCTATCCAAAAAAAACGTATCGCTAAACATCGTTCCTGTAAAAAAAAATGGTTTCCGCCAAAGGCAAGTGAGCATTATTTTTCAGTTTATTGTACAAGCAAGTAATAATGTACTCTTGTTACCTATATATCAACGCATTACCAAAGTAATGTCAAAATAATATTGCTAAACGGCGATAGTACGGCTCACAAAGTAGTATTGTAATTTAGAACTCTCGTTGGAGCCTGCGATTACTACCTATAGCGTAACCCAGTAAGGCAAACGAGGTATCCAAGTATCTTATAGCTATCATTACACTCCTGCGCACTGTATTTAGGAGGTGGTCCGGCAATTAATTTTGCCTTTGGAATTAGGAATGTACTGTTCTTATTGGCATTACTACAACTTATAATACCTTATTTAGCGTTAGTAATTGTTTGATTGTTAATAATTATGACAAAAATTGTGAATTAATTTCCATTGTTCAAATTGGAATCTGGATTAAATTCCATTATACTTTGGAATGGTCTTGTCAGAACGTTTCAACGGGTTCCTATATTAATTAAGCTTTAATATTTTTATCCAACTGGCAGCATAAACAATTCTAATCAGTCTTCAAAAAAAAAAAATATAGTTCAAATTGACCACGATATTGTGATACTGTAAGTACTGATAACTCATTTTAAAAAGTTACTAAATCAAATCAAATCAAATCAAATCAAATTTATTTGTTCAAACATGAGTGTACATACAAACAAGTGAGTGCATGCAAGATGTTAAGTATAAATAGATGTTCTCTTCATGTTTGCCACATATATGGCGTACAAATATTAGGTTTTTTTATTTAAATAGCTAATTAAAAATATTAAATATATTAAAAGGAACAAAAAAAATTATAGATAAAACAAAGTAATTATTAGTAATTCAATTCGAAATAAAATTACCACTGGCAACTTTCCCTTACCAAATTAAGAGCAGAACCATGTCAAGTCCTTGACAAATTCTTCGCATTCCAAACATAAAAGTTTAAAAGCAAAACAAAAATACTTTGGGGGCTTCTGTCATTTAACTTGAAATTAGAATGTCAGATATCAATGCTTACGTCAGTCTGACGTAGCGAGACCGTAAGTCATGTCAGCGTTGTGTGTTTTTCTTACATTTGAGGGTTACTGTAAATAGTTTGGGGTGAAAGGTGATGACTATTGACAGGTTAATTGGTTTCTAATTTTAAGTTCGGATTTGACTTTTAGGTTCTTTGGCAGTAAAAAGACGACTTTCGAAATTGGCTTAAAGAATTTATCAGTTTTATTTACATCCAACTTTTGACTTTTTAAAGCTCATGACACTTTAAGTGTCAGTTACGTTTTCAATTATAGCAAGGCTGCGAAACAAACCAAATAAAAAAATTATGAAAGTAAGGGTCACGTAGCACGGATGAACCCGCAAAGGTGGACAAATTGTGTTAACACCTGGATGCCCGAAGGCGGTTGCCGGCGTCGTTGCAGACCAAGGAGAAGATGGTGCGACGATTTGGTCAGCTTTGCGGGAGAAACGTGGCCACAACAGGCCCAGGATAGGGACATGTGAAGATGAAAGGGGCAGGCAAAAAGGGTCCAAATATAATAACTTTTTGCTAAGTGTTGTAATTTTCAGATTATTTTTTTTAGGTAAGGGACTGTATGCATCATAAAAGTTCTTCTACTACATTTTTACAAAATGAGTGGAAGAATTATATTTTAATGGAATAAGATATGGAATGCCTGCACCTGCGATAAGCGGTATCTAAGGCAATCTCGAGTAATTAATAGCAAGGTCAAATTCAATAAATACACATTATAAATAAAAATGGATGATGCCAGTGATAAAGAGGGTGGATGAATCCCATCACAAAAGTTAGTTTAACTCATGTATTGGTGTCTAAGTTTTCAGTTACGTGGCTCTGAGGAAACAGATAATTTAGAAGTTCTGATCAAAAATAAGCATTAGTTTTTCGTTATGACACTTAGGATTCAAAATCACCTAGAAGTTTAAAGAACACATTTTTAAATTTTAATTTAAGTTCACACATACGGAATACTTTTTTAAATTAGATTTTTATTTATACTTTTACTACTAGAAATAGCTACAATACATACCAACAAATAATTAACAACCATGATATTATGAGTAATTGAGTCTATTATTCAACGAAACTAAATACAAACAGTATATCAACACTTACGTTCACCAAACTATTTCTATGACAAAGAATATAAAGCTGAACCGAAAATAGTACAAAAGAATTAATCTTTGGCCAAAAATCTTTTGAATTTAAATGAATATTAATTGGGTGGGGACAAAAACACCCCAATTTGGAGACACGAGGGTAGAACTAGGGTGAAGAAGCCAATTAATCTTACAGTTGATAAAGTTTTCTCAGATACGTATTTTTTTATTTAAAACTTCATTCAATATCGAGAGAGAGAAATATTTTTGTTCCACTAACAAACGTAAAGGAAAAGTCATTTAATAGAATTTCATTCTCAAATTCAGAAGTAAAACAACTAAGATCTAAAACTAAAAAGCAATGACAGTATCTGGTACTTTATAAAAATAAATTTATTTATTATATAATTGGACAACTATTTACAAAATATTTACAATGCAAAATAAAATAAGTTAAAACTAATAAGAAAATATTATATTTATAAAATATGTAAAAAATTTGGCCCATGCGGAAGCGTACCCATGACGCTGGCTGCATTCCCTCGCTGAATGGCTAGAGCCACTCGTTGAGCGAGAAAATGGCCTGCTCTTGGGTCGCCGGTTGTGTCGACCAATTTTTTGCCGAGTAAGTTCATTAAATTTTGGGTGCTTTTTCGGTGCTTTTTCGGTTTTGGTTTCGACTCCAAAAGGAATGAAAATATATTCGGAGCCGATAACCTCGTACTCATAAATAAAATAAATAATTTGAATTTATTGAAAACGGATATTAAAATAGGTACTTCCAGTTTCTACCCGCATCTACCCTATTTCTGTCAGAGTCAAGACGAAATCCCACTTAAAATGGATAACACAAGAAGTTCAGATTAATGTCTCTTTTTTACTACTGTATTTTGAGATTTTTTGTTAACTTCTTTTTCGTTTTTTTTTTGTTGACAAAAAGCGCCCTCTGGCGATGAGACAGTCAATAAATTTGTGTGTAATTATACACTTTAACGTTTTGTTGAGAGTTAATTTGAGTTAAGAGCGCTTTTTAATTTATCGTCGTAACATTTTGTTTTGTCAGTCATTAATTAGTTACCTTTAGAGATATTTCAGTAAAAGTAGAATTTACAAATTCTCACATGAAAAACTAAAAAGTGAAAAGATACAAGACTAAATGAGGGGTCAAATGAGGGGGCTATTTGACTTTAGCGACATTTTTTTTAAATTTAAGTGGGTGAGAATACTCATTCGACGCAAAAAAATTTGCTGATTCCAAATATCGCACAAAAGTGTCGCTTAAGTCAAATTGTAGTCATTTGAGCGTAGGCCACTTGGTTCACTGAACTGTAAGGTTGGGGGTTCGATTCCCGCCAGTGGAAAATTACGGAAATGGCTTTTGGGATTTTGCCCTCGCCCCAGTCTCCATTATATGGCACTTATAGTACAAGCTTTGCTTGGTTTGGGATCATAATATGATAATCTTAAAAAAAGTACTGTCATGTTTGACAGAATTTTGATTACGATGACTGACAAAAATCGATGTAACATTAATATAATAATGCTAAATAGGTGGATGGTAGAGGGCTGATAATTTCGTGTATAGGGTTTTAAGTAACACAAATAACACTAAAGGAGCTTCAACAAATTCGTGGTGAGATACGCACCTCATTCGGCGGGCTCAAGGGATTTTAACTAAGCCCCGGCACTCACTTCAAACAAATCACCTTGTAAAACATTGTAATGGAGTTTTTTGATCGCCCCTGATTACTTCGGATTTAGTGATTTATATTTTAGTTAAATTTACAAAAATAAAATGGGGCATTTACTCTTAGCGTATTTTCGTCAAGTAATTATAATAATTACTCATTTTCTTCTAAAAATGAATGAAATTATGACATTGAATGACAATTGACAGCTTTTTGGCCAGTGTCAAATTATTTAGCCTGCTCACTTATATGAGCAAAAAAAAAATAGTAATAAAACACATTATAAAAAGAAGTGGATAACGAAGGTTATAAAGATGCCGGATGATTTCACGTGGACTTTACTTATAGTCGTATTTTTAATTAGACGAAGCCAACTGACAGTACCTAATGTCACTTTGTAAAATAATGTTGCCATATTTAAAGTAATAGTGATGCGTTCAGTTCCCGTTCAGTCATTTCAAACTATAAAAGACAATCGAGGTAATTTCATTCATTCCGGAGTTTTTTCAATCATTCACTTTGTCACAACACTATTTTTATTTCATCAAAAACTGACAACACAGCAAACGCCAGTTGACTTCGTCTAATTAAAAATACGACTATAGTTCAAGAGTAATTCCACTGCTAGCCATACACCTTTAAGTCACAGAAAAAATGTCCCACTTCTATAAGATCAATTAATAATGGTAATTAAGTAGATGGTGACGGAAAGGAGACGGGGATCTCTGGGCCCAATTGTAATAAGTTGAGATAAGGTTTTAAAAAAGCAGTATTTTTTTCTGGTTCAAAATATAAAAAAATCAGCTCAATTCACTATCCGGGAGACGAGAAATCATAAAAATAAGTTTATTTCACTGAAGAAATAGAGTATCGATTACAATAATCGATTACTGTGAACGATTTAAACAATTGAACATAAAATACTTGATTGATTCAATCAAAATGAATACATACATTGTAATAATTAACAATAAAAAAAAAACTACAATTAATATAGAAAATAACTGTGTGGCGTCCGCGTTTCCGAACGCTCCACAAAATGTCGACGGACGAGTTTCCGAACGCCCGCGCGCCCCAGACAGAGTGAGCACGTTCGGTAGCTCAAAAACAAATTGTGTTATTAATGATTATGCACATAACTGTATTCATTTTATTATATTAAAATACACTAAAGTGGTTGAATTAACACCAAAACTGTATATTCAAACAAAATAACAATCACAGTTAAAAAATCAGCTGTTTAGTATCTAGGTTGTTGTCACTTTGTGGAATAACCACACTTTTACTAAATCTCTAATAATTCTGCTCTCAGATTGCCAAGATCAGCTAAATTTTCGGAGATGGTTTGATAATATATAAGCTCTTAATTGACACCACTCTCATATTTTTACAACTGGGCCCAAGAATGTATGAAAGCGTATCCGTCTCCTTTGTTTCATTTAGCAATTAAATATTCTTCTGACAAAACAACGCAATTTTAATGACAAAACAGCACTATGACGAAACTACCCTGACCTAATTTTTCGTTTCTAAGTTTAATCGAAACGAGATAGATAAACACTTTCGTTAATAACTCTAGTAAACTGTAGAGTATAAATAATCCAACAATATTGTTTATCTTCTCCATGTATTAATCATGACAATATATGGTTGATATATCACTAATAAACTCATCCCAGCTTATTTACAGCTCATTACGTCTAACGGCCAACTGCAAGATAAAACAGAAAGCTATTATGTCCTAAGCTATGGCCGATTTAACTATGCTGAGCGCTCCATCTTGCTTGTAAAGTAAAAATAGAATTGTTATAGAGTCTAAAATGGTCACTTCAGAATTTTATCTTACATTAATTCGTTTCATATATTTAAAATATGTAACTAAATATGAATTTGCGACATTGCTACGATACTTGTTAAGAAAATAGCAAATGAATTTTATAGTAGGAATTGAACAGTGGCCATTTAATCCTCAGGATTGTTTTTCACTTGTATATAAGGATTATGCCACTCCTGGGCAAAAGAATTCCCTTCTCTAAATTGTTAAGGTTGCCAATAATTAAACCTAATTAATCACATCACAGTTACTCCATACGAACCAATCAAAAAGCATAATATTATATGGAGGGGTGAAAGGCACTTTTGGGCGATTGGTATTGACTATACATACATACTATACATATTTAGAATCAGCTATTTTTAGGCGTCAAATGTCGCTTAAGTAACATTGCCTTCCAACCCTCGATATGAAGAATACTTACAACTTGGTAACGTAAAATTAAAAGTCAAAGCATCCACAACGTCTAACATAAAAATAATCCTTTCAAAATCCTACTCCAAAACCACCCAATTTTGAATCCCGTCTGCAGCCACCTCAAGTTGAATCATAACATTTTATGTTACGACAATGATCGAATAAATTGACATCTATATGAGATGGAAACTCACTGGGTCCTGGAGGTAAGGCCACCGTGCTTCCGCACTTAAAACTTCTTTCAAGTGTTCATTAATATCTCTCATAACAGACTTAAGTCCTGTAATGTTGGCATAAAATGGTTATTATGTTTGAAGAAGAGTTGAATAATAAGCATCAAATTTGGAGATTCTTCTGATGTTGATTTAAAAAACTTTTTAAATGGTTTAAAAAATATATATACTTACTTATCTCATGATCTCATACTAAACAAATCTTGTACTTTGAGTAACATGGATATAATGGACTGGGGGCGAACCAAGGTACTCCCAGACCAGGGCAAATTCCGAAAAGGCCAATTTGGAAATTTGCAACCAACTGTGCAGTAAGCGGAGCGGCCTACGCTCATACTCCTAGACCAAGCCGTTATTTTAAATTTGAGTTGTACTGACATATAGAAAAAGTTCATTCTACAACGATGACTATGACACTAACAGCACGAGCGAATATTGGCGCGTGGGGAGTTTTACGACAGAAATTTAATCCTTATGCATATTGACACAGAGTCCGTTTTCGTATTGGAATATATTTTGACGCGCGAGCTTTGACGCCCCCGTGTATACTGGGGGCTTAAAGGTTTATTCGCATGGTAAAGGTGCCTTCTATCAATTTACGCGAGTCGAGTAGTTGGATAATAAACTTTTTGTACGGGTTAATACAGTACATTCGGTATGGAAAAACGCGGTACGGAAAATTACGCGCCAGCGTTGCCACCCCATTATGCAAGTTGCCTTAGCGTAAATCAATCTAACGGTAAAAGTTACAATGGGTTATTAATTTTATTAAGAAAACTTAATTATTTTACTATGTTTTGTCAATACGTTTAAAAGTCAATTGTAATGGCAGCCCCCTAATATTAATACAAACAAATAGAGACACTTGAACATATTCGGCAGCCCAAACATTCCCACACTACAAAAATAAAAATCTGAATTGTAATCATATTAAGTAGAGTTCTAATAATAATTCCAATGAAGTACGTTTAGTTCGAGATGTAAGTACTCGTAGAGCAATGAATTTCGAGTGGATAGAGTTTCCCATATTGCCAAAAATAGATTAATGAATGTATTAATGTATTGATATTACCGTGGGAATGAATCTTATAGACACCTGTTATCTTTATAACTATTGGACTTTGATTTGCATAAAAACGTAGCGCTTGTATTGAGAACCTGCCCCTTTTTTAAAGTTGGTTAGAAAGTTTTAGGGTCTTTGGCAGACTTGAGTACACGGCCAAGTCTTACTTGGTAATTTGATGGACTATAATAGCCCAAACCTTCCGCCAAAACATAGACTCCCCAATTAAAAACAATGTTATATTATTAACTTACTAATTTAAGGAAAATAAAAAATGAATAATCAAATGTTTAGTTTATTTTAGTTTTTAAAGAATCGTTTCTTATTATTCGTAACTTTGATAATATTATGATGTCAAAATGAAATTCTATTATAGATTTTAAAAAAAACATACGGGTCAAATTGAGAACCTCCTCCTTTTTGAAGTCGGTTAAAAAGTAAGACTATTTTTGAGATTGTTATATAAACAGGATGCAATTTTGAATTACATAAAATGTAGACAACTTTGTTACTAGAATTTAAGTAAGGTTTAAGTTACTTACTACATAAACTGAAATAAAACACTGTCAATTACCTAGCAATTGACAAGATGGCCACATATAGTGCATACATGTCACAAAAATAACTCTTAAAGTGCACCTAATAGGATATAATTCAATTTAATGAATTGATTATAAAATGACAGTAGGATAATGTGGTGTTCTTGAGAATGTTTAAGGATTTATAGTTTCATGCGAAAGGATGTAAGCGCCATTTTTTATTTAGTTCACAAGAAGGATGGGGATTCTATTTTTTTAATTAATGACATTTATATTCCTTGACATGAGACGAAATTAAAAAATAGTTATCTTTATAAAAAGCTGACCGACACGTTAATCCACCGTTTTTATCACTTTTATCACCGATTTTTATTTATATTATGTATTTATTGAACTTTATCGCTACCCGCTAATCGCACGTTCAGCCATTCCTCATCTTATTCCATTAAAAAAACATTACTTCATTCGTTTCGTTAAGACAGAATAACACAGATATCTTCTTTATTTTGTAAACGACGATGGGACCGAAAATGTGGTCAATTTTAATTTTAATTACAACTTTATTAAAGCCTGCCAAAATAGGCGCACCATAATTTTGCTAATATCAAAACTTCCTACCCCCCCGGGGAATACAGGCGTGATGATGTGATGTATGTATGTATTTATTTATAGTGAAGTTTATAATATAGTCACCTACTAATCTACACATAAATAAATACAATAATAAACAAACAAGTTATGTAAAACATAATTATAAAGCTTCACAAAAGCCGCTGTCACAAGGTTATAAGCGCGCGAGCGCTCGGCGAACATTATTTTGCGATTAGCGAATCGACTAACTTTGCAGCGACGTCCAAAGTTTTGTACATAAATTATTTACGTTACTCGCATTAGGTCTGCCCTTTTACTACCATCTTATAGCAATATTATTTTGATATTACCTACGTATGTTTTTTTGACAATGTATAAACAGCCGAAAAACGACTAATGCTGATACAAGCCTGTCGACCTCTTATAGTATCTATTAATATTTTAATATTAACTGAAATTTGTAATACATTTTGTAAGATTTTCTGTTAAAAACTCAATATAATGTTATAGACAAAGGCAAGAGAGGTAAGGGAACATATCAGTCCCAAACAGATGATGATATTAATATTATATTTGGGTAACAAAGTATATTGTGTTAATGTTTGAGTAGCGAAGACATAAACAAACCATAAACAGAGTCAGTATCTGCACGGCAATCTATCGTAATTCGAGAAACGGTCATTTTTCATTCGCGTGTGTGCGTCGTCGGCGCGCGTTCGTGTGCGTCGGCGCAAACGCAGCCTTTTGCGCAGCATTTTATACTTTAACCCTTTTAAAGCAGGATAGACATTATTATGTGAACAAATATTCACATAATAAAGTTTATTATATCATTATTTCACGCTAATATTGGTTAGCTTTTGTTAAAATTAACTTCCTAATGTTCATAACTTCAAATCACATATGACATTTCAAATCTTCTATTTTTTTAAATTAATAAAATTTTACTGAAATAAGATGTCAATGCAACTGGATATTTGATATACCAAATGATAGACTATTTCAAGACTAGACCTCTCTCGCTCTCAGTCTCATTCCATACGAAAGAAAGAGACAAAAAAAACATATTGCGTGACATAAGTCTGGTCTTGGCGCACAAACTGGCACTAAACATTGACTAAGGCTATTCCTGGACGCTTGTACCTACATATTAAATTCTTCTGCCGGCGACTTGGTTCCGCGCAGAATTCGATTGTCCAATATCTTTATAAATTGTAGCCTATATATTATTCTGTCGTAATATTTACAATGCAAAATAAAATAAGTTAAAACTAATAAGAAAATATTATATTTATAAAATATGTAAAAAAATTGGCCCATGCGGAAGCGTACCCAAGACGAAAGTAAATAAATAAATATTTGTCCAATTATATAATAAATATTTCTGTCGTATAAACAATAATACTATAAAGTTTCATCCAAATCCGTTTAATACTTTTTGCGTCAAATATTAACAAACATCCGTCCATCCTCACAAACTTTCACATTTATAATATTAGTAGGTTAAGATTATAAATATATTACTTGCATGCTATATTAAATTTGATTTAAAAAAAAAACTAAATTTTAAACCAAACAATATCATAATTACATAGTGAAAATACATTAATAATTGCATTTAATGGACAAGTCCATTATAAAATGATGTGCCATAAAACAATGTCACAAACAAACAACATTGTACATCTTTCCATTTTACCCATTTAATATCTATTTTATTTAAAGCATAGTGCACACCGACCGCACCAGATGCGTCAAAAATTCCAGACAACTTTACGACGCACGCTGGTATCAGTAACACGTGCCTGAACTGTGTATTATTTTGTATATATAAATAAATATGGCGTTAAAGTTGGCTCGAGTCGCTGATTGTGTAAACACACCCTTAGGGTTGTTTTGGGGTTCCACAATGTTCAATACAAAACTGATTCAGATTTTATTCAATACTACCAGACCGGGCGGACTTCGTTCCGCCTTATAATGAGTATCTGACATACGAAAGCAGCGCCACCTACCGGATCCAATTGTGAATTTAAACCATCCAGGGTGCCACCCAAACGCATACAAAAAAAAATCGAATCGGTCCGTTTAGGAGGAGTTAGCTTACAAAGAAAAGTGGCATTGATTTTTATATATATGATTACTATAATACTGCTGACAGAGATAATGATATACCACTGCTACGGTGTGGTGGGATCTTGGGCCTTACCACCACCTCTTGAAGTATTGTTGTTTCAATAGTAACTTTTGTACTGAGTTCACTGTCAAAAAGTAAACGTAACATTAGAAACATACTACAGACTAACTCAGAACTCTACAAATGGTTTGGGCATGTGATGAAAAGAGATGAGAATGTGACTAAAAGAGTAATGAATATGAATGTGGATGGATAAAGAGCGAGAGAAAGACCAAAGAAAAGATGGATGGATAAAAAGTGATATGAGTGGGATCGGAGTGGATGTCGGTATGACGGAAAAGCGAGATGAATGGAAGAAAAAGACATACTGCGCCGACCCCAAATAATGGGATAAGGCTTACCTTATCCCATTATTTGGCCTTAGCAAATGATGATGACTCAGACTGCTGCTGCATCGTTGCTGCTGTTCTAACCTTATCTTCCTTTCTATGCTTGAGATGGTTAGGATATATTTAAGTGAATTATATAGCCAAAATCCCAAGAGTTCAAAAAAATACAAATTTTAAAATAAAACATTCAGTAGGTACAGAACCAATATTAATAAATATGTTACTGCCCTAACGATTATTACTTCTCTAACCGCGCGGTGTGAGGCGCACTTTGAAGTGCATTTGTTTATTTTTTTCTTAAAAAAAACACAAGGTAAGGTTCAGCGCACACATGAAAGGGCCTCAGTATTATAGTTTTGTAGTAAATATTTAATAGTAACCTCTGGGGCCAGCTGGGATGAAAGGTTGTGATTCTTATATAGTGGCAACAAATACCATCTACTTTCATTATTTGTTCACCTAACACGTGCACCAAGACAAGACTTATTATTAAGATTATGTCTTGGATTATATCGACCTCTGTCGCTTCCTGACTTTTCGTTATTGTCCGCCATGTTTATCACTCTTATCATCCATTTTTATTTCACCTACTTTATTTGTTTTCCATTTTTTAAATATTTTTTCGTAAGAACCTTCTAACAGAGTACTAGAAAACTTAAAAAAATGAAATCGGCAAAGTTTCAAGTTATGGCGTGACCAAGGGAAATATGGATTCATTTTATATTATATAGATTTATATTTTGAAATAAAACTATTTTACGGATTTTATCGCGTGTATTTATTATTTTATTTTCCCGACGTTTCGGCTGCTTTACAGCAACCATGGTCACGGGGGGACTGAGGTGTTAGACGTCCTGATGTCATAGTTAATAACTGGGTACCCTCATATTTAGTTGTTGTTTGCGGTCCGATAATATGAGGCTACCCAGTTATTAACTATGACATCAGGACGTCTAACACCTCAGTCCCCCCGTGACCATGGTTGCTGTAAAGCAGCCGAAACGTCGGGAAAATAAAATAGTAAATACTCGCGATAAAATCCGTAAAATAGTTTTATTTCAATGTATAGTATTCGCGTAAATACAAGAAAACAATGGATTTATATTTATTGAAAAAGCTAGAGCTTTTAGTTACTCGAAATTGGCATTAATACCCGCTAATCGCAGGTGGAGCTGTTCCTCATCTTATTTCATTTAAATTTCATCATTTCATTTATTTCGTAAAAAATAGAAGTAACATTACATGACCTGCGCTTTCAGTGGTGTGTGGTTACATTTGCGGAGTATATTTTGCTCAAATGCCAGGTCTTGGGTTGTGAAAGCGATGGTATATCACGACAGTATATCCGACGCTACAAGTCTGATGTAATTTGATTACAATATTGTTTAAACGGAATACTGTTCTTCCAATACAATGACGCCTTATCACTGTTGATTGTATGTGTTGATAAATTAATTTAGTATTGGTCAAAACTCGGCCTTAGGACTTTAGGGCCCGTGCACACACAATACCAAATCGAACAGCATTGACTCATAGAAAAATATATATGCGGTTCTCACATTAATAAAGGAATTTTCTGTCTGTCCGTTTGTAAAATTCTCTTTAATTATGATCGGATTATAACACTATACGCAAGCATTTAACTAATCTAATCCCGCTACCAGAATCAAATCCTTTAAATATTAAGTGTCATATAAAAGTGAAGTTTAAGCGACAATCATATCGAGTTCCAAAACTACACTAGCTCCATCTATCGGCGATAAATTTAATTAAAATATAAACACACCTTTAACTACAATCGGATCGTAATATTGTAAACAAACAATAAAATAGCAAGCAAAACCAATTTCCAGCCGTATTATCGTGTCCTTACCACTCTAGTCCTTGACATGTATAGCGGCTCTACGAACTCTACGTAATAATCGCACACCTGCGCCCGACTTAATACTACAACGATTACATTATTTACATCATCACGCCTGTATTCCCCGGAGGGGTAGGCAGAGGTGCACTGCAGTGCACCTCAAACTTCGCCGATGTATTTTGGTCTCAACGTAATAGGGAGCGAACCTATTGCCATTATACCGGGCACAACCTCCCTCAATACGAGGAAGATTTTTGGCCCATAGTCCACCATGCTGGCCCAGTGCTGGTTGGTGAATTTCACACGCCTTTTGCACATGCAGGTTATAGAACCATCGAACCACGAAGGAAAACATCGTGATAGCACGATGTTTTCCTTTACCGTTTCATAGCAAGTGATAATCTCGGATGAAAATGAGATTCGCACATGAAACTCAGAGGTGCGAGTCGGGGTTTGAACCTGCACACTTTGATTGCAAAGCGTGCATTCGACCACTCGTCTACGTTATTTAGACAATTAAGTGCTTACTATACAGGATTCTATTTTCACCATTCACAAACGCTTCAATCAGAACTGCATCATATCGTGTTACAGGAGATAGAGATCTGTAAAACAGTGCAACGTACGGTCCTGGTACTTAGCAGTTAATTACCGACAAATTAAACGTTTGCTATCCATGGTTAAGTTACGATATGGTTTACAGTATAAGCTGAAGCGGTTATAACATTTGGATCACTATAAATCCTAAACTATAACTATAACTAAAACAGCGGCCACATCCGATAACAAGATTGAAAATCCATAGCCACGACCACTCTTGACAAGAGTGTCCGACTGAGAAGAAGAAAAAATCCTAAACACGGTTTGTAAATTTATGTCGCCCCTCGCGAAAATTCCGCTTCAAACTCTGTGTCAATATAAATGAGGACTTAATGTCTGTCATGTCTGTCAAGTAACACCCTCACGCGTCAAAACTCGCTCGCACTGTTAATGGCGTTTTGTGGAAAAATGAACTTTTTCAATGAGTAAATAGAGTTTGTTTTGATATTGGCAAGAAATTCTACGGACTAGGGCATGGGCATTTTGCTACTTAAAACCTCGGGCACACCGCAAATTTTTGCCAATTCTAAAACGAATTGTATTGATTCATAGAAAAGGCTCACTCTTAAATGAAATGACATTGACGGTGCGAGCGAATTTTGACGCGTGATCTTGTGGCTTGTGGCACGGAAATTCAATCTATATGGCTATTGACACAGAGTTCGTTTTAGTATAGCTAACATTATGAAAGGCGTGTTTTGCCACCCAAGTGTCTGTATACTAAGTCCGCTGTTTACTTTATACGATGTTTTTTTCCAAGCAACACCTACTAGACGCATTATTTCATAGTAAAGAAGTCCACGACACGATCACCGCCCTCCTCGACCCGGGCGTTGAGAGGGCCACCAACACACCTACACCAGCCTCAAACAGACACTGATCTCGCCGGCGAGGTCAAGGAACCCCCTCTTCCACTCGTAGGTGAATCTTTGCACCTAGGAGCGCAGTCACTACCTCTCCCCTCACGGTAACTGCCCAAACCGAGGTCGTGCCCTCTGTGGCGCCCTTGAGCTAGTTGCCACGCTTTTTTCTGCCCTTAAGGCCTTGGTTGAAGTCCGCTCGCCACTTCTCCGGTAAAGCTGTAAAGGCCACCTAACGGCCAACAATGTAAGTCCTTCAAAAAAGTACCATACAATGGACTGAGGGCGATCCCAGTTTTACCCAGACAGTGCAAATTTCGGACATGGGCATTTTAGATTCAAAATCGCTGTTTCTTCTACTTTGTACCACACATTTATTGTTGGTAAAACAGAAGATCCCTTTGATGGTGGCCTGCAACCCGACACCTATACGTCAGCTTGGCGTGCGCTACCCTTAATTATATTCTATTGATAACAAATATCTGTTAAAAAACTATATATACATCATCACGCCTATATTCCCCGAAGGGGCAGGCAGAGGTGCACTGTAATGCGCCCACACTTCACCGATGTATTTTGGTCCCAATGTAAAAGGGGCGAGCCTATTGCCATTATACCGGGCACATTCCCCCTCAATACGAGGGAGATTTGGGCCATAGTCCACCACGGCCCAGTGCGGGTTGGTGAACTTCACATGCCTTTCTATAGACGTGCAGGTTTCCTCACGATGTTTTCATTCAGCGTTCAGCAAGTGGTAATCATTGTTGAAAATGACATTCGCACATGAAAATTATCTCAGAGGTCCGGGCCGCAGGTTTACAAAGGCTATACTATTTGAGTCGCGCTGAGCTTTTGTTTATGCATATTAATCGACAATACCTAATCTATCTCAATAAAAAAATTTACTCAAATGGATAAGCTTTTTGCCTTGATATTTTCAAAGAAAATGCACGGACAAAACCTAGTACTGTATTATATATATTCACTCAAATAGATAAGCTTTTATCGAGATATTTTCAAACATTACGCACGAACAAAACCTAGTCGAGTAGAGGCTCACCGCCATATTTGTTTATCGCGAACGCGATTGGTCGGCGCCGACTTGTTCGCTCATTCATTTCTGTTTAGCACTATGGTGGCCGTTCTGACCAATTCTGCAAATAGGTTAGGGTTGTTTTTTTATTTTTTCCTCATTAAAGGTACCTACGCAAGAATAATATTTTAGTTTTATTCTTATTAGTACTCGCAACAAGTGTGTAGTGCCTAATAAAAGTTCGTTTTGTTAATTATTTTTCTTTTTTTGTCAATCAAATACAGATAGATACAATTTGCAGAACGGTATCAAATTGAATAGCATTTGTTGCTGCAATGTTAGAATGAATTTATCTAACAAAGTCTACGCAATTTCGGTCAGTTTCTGTACTAGAATAGATTAGGGTTTCGTCAAGTTTTTGTCAAACAAAAGCTAGGCCAGTTCAGTTTGCACTTTCACTCTAATGGTATAGCCTTTGTAAATTCGCGTCCGGGCCTGGGGTTTGAACTTTAACCCCTTATGTTCAAAGCGGGCGTTCTTGCCCATGACGCTACCACTGCTGTTAAAATAAATAATAGATATAAATATCTCCAGACAACATACACTCATCGTATGATCCCAAACTACCTATAGTTACAATATATTTACCATAACAATTATTGTAATACCTAATTGACAGTTGCAAAAGACTTACAGCACGATTTAACAATAGATAATAATTCAAACGCAATACAGACAGCAAATTCAAAACACCGGGTGTGTCGTACCTCTTTACCAACACCGCTGTAGTAGTATTGTTTTAATATTACTTATATTTTTAAGACTGTTTAAGACTCTAATGAATATATATATATATTATATATATATATATATTATTTTCCCATAAACGGTAACCTAAACTAGTCAGTATAATATCAGTTATCTGCCAGTGAAAGTCTCATCAAGATCGGACTAGTGATTACGGAGATCACCCGGGACAAACGGACAGGCATACGGACAGACAGACAAAAAATGCGTTTTCGTTATAGGTATCGTTTATACTTTCATATGCATTTAGTAAAAATATGTTATTTTGTTAGTGGGCGCACTACAGTGCACCTCTGCCTACCCCTTCGGGGAATACAGGCGTGATGATGTATTTATTTATTTATTTATGTTATTTTGATATTACATACAGACACTCCAATTTTATTTATTTGTATGTGTTTACGCCAGATTACCAACTAGACGCAGGTGCAGCCATTCCTTATCTATCTTATAATAATACATCATCACGCCTGTATTCCACGAAGGGGTAGGCAGAGGTGCACTGCAGTGCGCCAACACTTCGACGATGTATTTTGGTCCCAATGTTATAGGGGGCGAGCCTATTACCATTATACCGGGCACATTCCCCTTAATCCGAGGGAGATTCATTTTCATAAAATTACAATTAATTCGGCTCACCTCGGTTATCTTCTTGTTGCAGTAGTTTCAGCATGTGTTTCAAGACTAGAGTTATGTCACAGAATATGCTGATTTTGTCTCTATCCCTCGTATGAAAAAAAGCGAGCGAATTAGTGACATAAGTCTCAACTCCACAGAAGTCCATATAATTTTCGAAGTTCTAACCTAACCTTACATAAAAACGCATCGCAATTATTTATCAATTTGTCGTAATAATAGGTGCGCTACGTGCGCCAGCGCATACTATATCATAATGGCTTCAATTAGTCGAATGCTTCTATTACACTCGAGACATAAAACGTAAAATAATTTTGTGACGTACAAATTGTACGTATAATTAGGCTGTATTGACACGGTAATGCCGGCTCACTGATGATTGCTACTACACATCCGCAGTTATTGAATATTTTCGACAGTTTTCGGTTTAAGGAGACGCTTTATCGCGATAGTTAAATAAGAAGTCATTCCCAGTTACACTGTATTATTATTTAGGTATCAAGCGTTTCCATAAATAAAAACCGGCCAAGTGCGAGTCGGACTCGCGCACGAAGGGTTCCGTACCATTATCTATAAAAATGGCAAAAAAAATCACGTTTGTTGTATGGGAGTCCCTTGAATATTTATTTAATTCTATTTTTTGTATTTGTTGTTATAGCGGCAACAGAAATACATCATCTGTGAAAATTTCAACTCTCTAACTATCACGGTTCATGAGATACAGCCTGGTGGCAGACGGACGGACGGACGGACAGCGAAGTCTCAGTAATAGGGTTCCCGTTTTACCCTTTGGGTACGGAACCATTCAATCTAGGCACGTAGGCAGACCTTGTTCAGGCCTAGAACCAGGCTCAGATCTGAATAATAATAGCAACCGTTACGTGTCGTGACGAGGCGCCGTGTTTTGGGTACTGACAGGAATATATCCATGGGAAATCATATGGAGACAGTTATTAGGTCATTTGTTCGCAGTGGTGCTAACAACACAATAGTGTGGGAAAAACGCCGTTCCGATATAACTTTAAGATTCACGCAATATGGAGTGGTCGTGTTGACTCAGTGGGCATTGCCCCGTCTTGAGATGCAAACGTCGTGGGATCAAATCCTGGGGGCAGGTTACCAAATAGGATTTTTAAATTGAAAAACATTCTGTGCTTAGTCCATAGCGGTCAACGCTTACATGAGTGACCGCTAGTAATATTTATAGGTTTAGTTAGACGATGACCGAAAGCCTTTGGACTACTTAAAAACTCTGGCACTGGTGTCAGTTAAAAAAAAAATATTCTCTTCTCATCTTTCAAAAGACGTCTGAAGTTTGATAACATAGACAAATGTCCGAACGAATCCCCTTTATATTGGTAACAGCGTGTCCAGTGTAATAGCATTAGATTCAACCTCTAGCATTGGGACAAAAAAAGGAAAAATATTGGTTCATTAAAGTGTCCACCCTTTTCTGGAATACAGCCATTATTATGCGCTATCTCAAAACTATGGAGGGTAGAATAAGGAGAGTCATCTGTGTATTAAAAAAGTGTCCGTAAATAAGTGTGGCGCATTCGCATCAGGTACCAAGCATACTACTCTTTGTCTACATCAGCGCCATTGTGGAAGGTTTTTGAACTGTTATTTATAGCATACAACTGGACACTTTTTCAACTTTTCTCCCATTTGAGATGACTCTCCTTAACTCTACCCTCCATATTCAAAACATATAACTCCACTTTAAGTTAGGTAGGTATAAAGTTTTCAATTCGTGAGTAAGTCTACACAGGAAATCACCAACTGAACGATTTCCTAGTGAGGTGTGCGTGCGCATCGTGCGTGAACATGAAACTGGGTCAAGTGCGCGCGTCATGAATAATTTTTGCAGGATGATATTGGATACATGTTTGATTCGCTTTATGATCCTTCGTATTGTGGATCAAATAATTGATTCAAATTATTGATTTGACAAAGATTTGATTGTCATGTTAGCAAAGTAATAGGTGTCTATTAATTTAATTAGCGCATCCCATCCTAAAATGTAGGTATTAAGTTAAAAAAAAAAACAAAATGCCTAGGTACACTAAACAGCTCTAAATAACCCTTGTCATTTATTTCATTTGGAGTAGGTGCCAATTACCCTACGTTAAAACTAGGTGTACACTTGAATTGACACCTTATGCAAAATTGCAATGTCACCAAAACTCACATATAGGGTGGATATATTGTAGAGATGCACTTAAAACCGACACATTTAGCTTTTTCCACATAAAAAATTCAACAAGCTGTTTTGCAATTCTACGTTCAAGTTTCGAACATGTTTGAACGGCAAGGTGTACCGCCCACGCCCAGCTAGTGGGCGGACTAGTCCACAGGTTACCAATTCGATGCCTGCAGTGATTTTAAAGTATTTTATATGGATGACTATTCCTTGAATAGGTAAGTACGGTCTACTCACACTTTGATGACTTCACTTAAAATTTGCTTAAATGCATGCTAAGACTAGGTGTCTTCTTTGAACTAACCAGAAGTTCAAATGTTCTTTTGGAGGGATGGCCCCTTTTAGCAGGGACCTCGTCACCTGCTACCAGTGGTCCGTGGAGACAGACCCCTCCGACTTATCAGGAGGGAGACCCCTCCAGACTTTTCTGGGCCCCTAGTGGTCTCACTAGACCCTTCCAGAGAAGTCTACCTGAGCATCCCCGTTGAGATTGTCCCATGGAGTCAAGGCTGTACCTTAAAATGTCTTCACACTATATGGCCTCCATCTTCTCAAACCAGATCTTTTGTTTCTATAAATCTGCAAATGCTTACTATTTGCGACCAAAGCATCAACATATATCTTAACTCTAATGTATTTCTTGTCATAATGGAGAACAATTTTAGGATTTTCAGCTATCTGACAAAATACTCGTCGGAAGAGGTATAACGGTCTCCAAACTAGGATACCATAGATAGAAAAGAGGTATAACATATTAGCCTTGAAGCTTGGAAGTGACTAATCACGGACCCTTGCCACGAGACGAAAAAAGACCTTCATGGGGTTGCAGCCGGTAAGAGTCCAGCATGTCCCGTACGTTTCTTCCGGGGCCTATAAGAATCCATGAAGATTTCCCCAAGAAAAAAAAACCTTGTTGGAACGCATCTTACAAAATGTCAGTTTATTTACGAATATCTAAACTTGTTAAGGCGAGATAACGATGCGGTTTATGGGTAAATTATAACCATTAGTAAACTAACAGATGCAGAATTGTCACTTTCCTACGCGCGGCCTCGTGGCTCGGCTGTGATTGCGAAATTTACCACCTGTTGCCTTCTGTCTGTCGTTCGTTGCACACGAACCTGATAGTCCGAAGACTTGGATTGAAGGACTTCCGATTAGTAAGTAGTGTACTCCCTCCCACTGAGAAAATAAGCGCTGTTTGGCGATTTAAAAAAATGATCAGCCCACTGATTTTCTTGCCGGATCTTCTCAGTTGAGATCGCGTTTCTATCCGGTAGTAACAAGTAGTATATAAGAAAAAAAAATGTAAATTTTATAATTTGTAAGTGCCCCCATGGGCATATACAGAATTAATGATTTTACTTTCACGTTGGGTTGACCCCTGTTAGGGTATCTTGGATTTCGTTTATTTTGGGATGGAAATCCAAGAAATCAAATGGCCTTGTTTTGATAAATTTATACATATTTTTACAACCAAATACGTAATCGCTCGTTCAGCAGAAACATTGATCAGCATTTAGTCCTAGTCCATAAGTCTTCAGTTTCGTTCAGCTAGACGCAAAGGTATAAGGTTAAGAAGATATTTACAAGGCCCTTATCAGAAATTATGAACACCATCAAAGCGCAGAAGTGTCATAAAAAAATAAGATTATGATAAATAGTGGGTCACTGTCTACACCCGTAAGATAGAGACGACAGCATATGACTGAGACCACTACATCTTGAGCAATAACGTTTTAATATTACTTTATTTATCACAGATCTCGTATCTGTCAAAACACTTTAATATTAGTATAAATACTTGATACAATACTTATCAGAGATAGTGTTACCACCTGGCCCTGATCTAGGGTTGTGCTACGCTGAAAATATTTCTCCGGTTTTAATCTCACGAGTTAATAAAAGCTATAAAATTATTTTTGAAAGGACTCTTGAATCTTAATTTGTACGAAATGTACAAGTGTATATCTCAAAAGTAGGTCATTGTTGATGGATGGTCAGACCACTGGCTTTAATTGAAGCTTAAAACACTACAATTTACGCCTCTCGACGGATAGCCATTGAATATATTAAGTGGAGTTTAACAACTTAAGTTATGGAGCTGTTACAGATCAGTTTTAATTAATAATGTTGAAGAAATCTTGGGACACGTGTAGCAATAGGCTCGTCCACTATTACATTGGGACCAAAATTCTGATAATTTAGGTGCAGTCGAGTGCACCTCTGTCTGCTACTTTGGGGAATACATGCGTGATAATATATGATAATGACGATGTTTTAAATTAACCATGCTAATACCAAATAATAATTTACGTACAATCTGGGGTTTTGCCCTTAAATTCCGGGACATCAAGGAGTATAGACTCACGCGTCAAAATGTTTGCCAATAGTAAAACGAACTGTATTGTCTTATAGAATAAGTTCATTATTCAACGCAGCTCGAGCGACATTTGACGCTTATCCGCGTGGCTTTTACCACAGAAATTCAATCTTTATGTTCATTCATACAGAGTACATTTTTAAAAATCAAATGAATAGTAATCAAATGATCTGTGATGAGCAACACCTGGCTACCGAGATCCACCACGTCAAGCAAGTATTGCATGACAACAAGCTTTGGGTCCCACGCCGCCATTGCAGTGACCGAGTGAAACCAGCCACAGTTGAGCGTCTACCTGCTGTACTACCATACATAAGAGGTGTCACAGACAAGATTGGCTACATCTTGAAACGGGCTTCAATCAAAACTTACTTCAAGCCACCGAAGAAGATTAGTCAGTTTTTACCACCTGTCAAGTGTCACATTCCTCTACAAGATGCAGGGGTATACAAACTCGATTGTGAATGTGGGCTCTCTTACATAGGACAAACCTAAAGATCAATAAAAACCCGCGTAAAATAACATATAGCTGACGTGAAACACCGACGCTCCACGAAGTCTGCAATCTGTGAACATGTACAGGACCGCACCCGCCATTATATCAGATTTGATAAACCGCATATCCTCGCAAAAGAACACCGACTCCGACCAAGGATAATACGTGAGGCCATTGAAATTAAAAAACATCCTAATTTCAATAGGGAAGATGGCTGGGTGCTACCACCAACTTGGGATCCAGTAATTAATATGATTAAATTCAAAACCAAGTGTACCATTCCAAGACCTCAGGACACCGTAAGCACTTTCTGCGTGGATCGGACCGCAAACAACAACTAAATATGAGCGTACCCAGTTATTAACTATGACATCAGGACGTCTAACACCTCAGTCCCCCCGTGACCATGGTTGCTGTAAAGCAGCCGAAACGTCGGGAAAATAAAATAGTAAATAAACGCGATAAAATCCGTAAAATAGTTTAATTTCAATCAAATGAATAGGTCATAGTTCAATGCGGTAAGAAGACTTTAATTATTAACTACTAAACCAATTATCGAAAAGAATCTAACAACAAAACAATAAACAATCAACAACAAAACAATTTTCAATTACAACAACACTGCAGACATAATACATAACAGTACATCGGAACCTCGTTGATATTACGCAAACCTAAGACCCAAGATACCAACATACAAAGTACTAATCGAAAATCTAAAAATAAACTCTATAACAAAGTAATAAGAGTAACAAATGATCGTGTTGAGTGCATAGATAAAGTTGTAAATGCAAAAGAGGTTTATGTCATTGCAATCACTTCGGAAATATTTAACGACTCTTTGTTATTTATGTAGAGATTAGAATAATGTTGATACTTTGATGGAAGCTTGTGGTTTTCATGTATCAAGTCCGCTTATTGAAACGAAAGAAGTTTGTCGATTATACTTAATGTATTAGAAGTCCGAACTAACATTTTAGGTGCATATGCGTTAGCCGATATTTAGTTGCTTAATGAAGACAGATTATAAATAACTATCATAGTTTTTGGGTGTGTAATCTAGCAGTGGTAGCCGATTGGTAGAATGCACGCCTTGCAAATCAAAGTGTGCAGGTTCAAACCCCGGCTCGCACCTCTGGGATTTATGTGCGAAACTCATTTTCAGCCCAGATTATCACTTGCTATGAAACGGTGAAGGAAAATATCGTGAGAAAACCTGCACGTCTGGAGGAATTTGTCTAGTTCTCGATAGATGTGTGAAGTCTGCCAACCCACACTGGGCCAGCGTGGTGGACTATAGCCTGAATCCCGTCGCATTGAGGGGAGGCCCGTGCCCAGCAGTGGGACGTTAAAAAGGCTGTAGTAGTAGTTTTTGGGTCTTGGACCTTTGAGTATTTGTAAAAGGTATCGCGCTGTGGCCTCAGGGAACATTTATAACCTTATTAAAAACAACGTGAATTATATCAAACAGGGGCGAAAAATAATACCTATTCAGAAGACAAAACTCAAATATTTGGCATGCGATTCAAGATATAACAAGATTTTAAAATGGCGGAATGGAAAAATAAAATGAAAATCATATTCGTATTACGAACAAATTGTATACCCATTTCTCATACAAACTGTAAAGCAACTTTTCGGATTCCTGATATACCCTGTACAAATTAAGTGATATACATAGACGTATAAAAGGGAAGATTTCGGTCAGATAACGTCGAAAGTGAGGCAACGTATCGATATAATGTATTATGTGTGCGTGAGTTGAGACATGCGACGGCGAAATCTAAGATTTAGAATATGGATCTTGCTATCTCTTCGGAAATGTTATTTTAATACTACTTTAAGGCTATGTAGTTAATATTAAAACAGTATTTATATTTTGGTACTTAAACAAACTTAATTCAAGATATAACAAGATTTTAAAACGGCGGAATGGAAAAATAAAACGAAAATCATTTTCAAATTCGATCAAATTGTATACCCATTTCTCATGCAAACTGTAAAGTAATTTTTCGGATATCTGACACATCCTGTACAAATTAAGTGATAGCAGCACGTTTTTCAAAGCAAGTGAATTTATTCGTGTGACATTTGCCATAGACATTAAATCTTTATGTATATAGACACAGAGTACATTTTCAAAAAAATACAAGTCAATTCACTCGTGCCAGTACTTTCAAGCTATAAAGTTAGGGGAGGTAAACACAAATGTACTAAACGTTGGTAACAAAGTAGAGGAGTGTGTTTTATTAAAACCAGGAAACGGCATAGACACAATATAGTTATAGTAAGTGATTGTAGGCACTGTCCACGATAGTATCTTAGAACAAGAAGTAATAAAGACGCCTCAGAGTAAAACCTAGCCTCGAAGACAGTGAAAGAATGGAGTAGTCCGCACTATGATATATTTTGCCGCCGGAAAATTTGCATTGTGTTAATTTTACAGGAGAGGATACTCATTCGACGCATAAAAAATCGCTGATTCTAAATATGTATTTATGTCGGTAAGTGCCTGTATCTATTGGTTTACGTGAATAAAAAAAGACTGATTCTGATTCTGAATATCGCCCAAGGTCTCACTTTAGTTAAATAGTCTTTCACCAGTTGATATTTGAATCGTGGCCAAAATTATCCGTCATTATTTTTATAAATTTCAAAGCTACAGTTTCAAATTTAAATTGATAGTATCTATAAATATCTTAAATTTATATTTTACTTTTTATGTACTCGTAGAGCTGTATGTTGTGTGGAATAAATATTCAAACTCTTTTTGGCATGATTTAACTTTCTTCAATCATTTGTGTATCTGCCTAGTCTGTGAAATGTAATCTATACTTTTCTTTATATAATTTTTTTTATATTATAAAGAGGAGAGATTTGTATTTTTTGTATGTATCGAATAAACTTAAAAACTACCTGACCAATTTCAAAAATCATTTTCCGTTATAAAACACTATCACTGAAAAACAACAGCTATATTTATACATCCCAAAATGTTAAAAAAAACGTCCACCCGTGCGAAGCTGGAACGGGCCGCTAGTAAATTATAAGGTTATATGCACTGTCTCGTGCACCTAGGGTTTTGAGGAGAGTTTTTGTTTTTATAGTTAAAATGACGTGTCCACGACTCTGTTCCGCGCGCGAGCTTGCTACAGCGCGAACCGGTTGGACCGCTTCTGCTGTACCCAACTGCAAAAGTTCATACGTGTATACGTTCAACTATAATGTTGAACGTAATAGTATAGTTTTTGTAAGGAACAAGGGATTGAAACTACGAGAATTTATAACATGTTTTAAATGTGAATCTATTAGGTCTTAAATACGTCAGCCCTATTAGAGCCAAATCACTTGCAGATTTTTTAATAAAACAAATGCAATGATGAAATATTGAATGGAATAACATAAGGAATGGCTGCATCTACAAATAGTGGGTATTCTGCTAACGCGTAACGGCGGCTCATCAATAGCAAGGACAAATTCAATACATACACCTCTATACAAATAATTAAAATTGAAGTATCTTTTTGCAATATAAAAATAACAGCTTTTAAATACGTTACCTACAACGAAAACGCAATAAAAAAAACTATCTGTTTCAGGTAAACTTGAAAACGGCTGAACCGATTTTAACGGGACTTTCACTGAGTTCCATAAGGAGAATAAGGAGTAACTTATAATATCTACAATCTGTCAGTGAAAGTCTCGTCAAAATCAGTCCAGCCGTTTCCAGTTCCAGTCCATTTCCAGTGGCCAGTCTAAGAAATATTCAAATAAAAAATATCTTAAGAAGTAAGGATTCTCAAGTTTTTTTTTTTCTGGTGATTAAGGGTACCTAAATGCCGCGCATATAAAGTTGCAAGCTCAGATAATTATAAATGAGTGATGATATTGATAAGGGTGGTCTATTCATAGCTTTATCCGTGTATTTTGTATCTTCATCGCTATCCTTTTGTAACTTGCGTATCAGCGGTAGACAGTAGCTATCCGAAGTTGACTGTTTCTAACGTTTCCTGACGACTTAGAATTATGCTTATTCTCAGTTTACCCGAACGCTAGCCGAGTTTATAGGTTACACAAGTACTCTGCAAGTTTGTATTGGGGAATAACTGGGAAGAATAGCTTCTTTCTTGGGGACTTACGTTATTTATTTTCGAATTCAATTCAATTAAATTTTCAATTTATTTAATAAATAACTTATGTAATACAATACAATATAACTAATATAGGAATAAATAAATAAATATAGCCAGACAACCAAATACTTATTGTATGATCCCAAACTAAGCAAAGCTTGTACTATGGATACCATACAATGATTTGGGTCTGACGTCACATATATTATCTCGTTAAAAGGAGAATTGACCTTGGTTGGAGTGCACTCTGCGCTCGCCACTCCTCCGGTAAAGCTGTAAAGGCCACCTCACGGCCAACAGTGTAAGTCCTTCAAAAAAAAAAGGAGAATTGACACATACGCCATTTTGGTAAGTTCGCACGACACTTAGCTCAAAAGAAGAAAAATTAGCTGATACCAACGATATGCATAACTCAACTAGCGGCCCGTCCCGACTTCGCCCGGGTTTATAATATAGCCTTTGTTACTCAGTGATATTGTAGCTTTCTAACGACAAAAGAATTTTCGAAATCGGTCCAGTAGTTTTTAAGTTAATTCGTTACATACATAAATACAAATCTTTCCTGTTTATAATATTAGAAGATAGATTAGAAGAAGAAGCAGAAGATTAGAAAGAGAAGATAAGATATTAGATAGATATAGATATCGCTTAACATGGCTCTTGAGTCACATCGTCTTTTACCCATCGATTAAAATATCACCAACGAAAACATACTCATCGTATGATCCCAAGCAAAGAAAAGATTATACTAAGGGTACCATGCAATGGACTTGGGGAGAATTCAGTTACACTTAGAACTAACTATTAATTATAAAAAACACAAAAATGTAAATCCTTATTAGAAAAAAGCAACAATGGACTTTCTTGCCCATTCTTCTCCATACGAAATGCATTCTGAATGGGTGGTAGAGATACTATTATTATTTATATTTTTACTGACGATTCATAAGTGCCTGTATTGGTTTACATGAATTAAGAAAATCTGATTCTGATTCTGATTCTGAAAACTTGACAAGTAATATAACAACATTACTGCTCCCTTACCACCATAAATGTTGCAACATTTATTTTAAGAGTACTTTTAGTTTTTTATAGATCTTCAATCTGTCGAAAATTTAGAGTTCATGTTAAAACAATAATACTATATGGGTTTGTTGTAGGGACCTTGGTTATCATGTGGAGGTAAAGATCTTGTTAACAAAGATTCTATTGATAACTTGAAATAATAATATCTTAATACCTCAAGACATGACTCAGTGTACGCTGATAAGTTATTATGTCAAGTGTATTGATAGTACACTTTGCAATATTTTGCAATAAATCCATTTTATCAAAGTCAACAAGTAACACTTAGGAACGCAATCATAGTGTGGGAACAGTAATGTTTACTTTTGATAATTATTTTATATTGCTGTCAGTTTAAATATTAAAATTGATATCATTGAACAAAGCACATAACGAGGGGTGAAAGGCTATTTGGTTTAAGAGACATATTTTTTAACTTTACAGGAGAGCATACCCATTCGACGCACTGTCATCTTACTGCACGGTCTACCAGGCTGAACTTTTGGCCATGTGCAGAGCCACGAAATTCGCGTTAGAGAGTGGAAGCGCCAGTTTTGCTATCATCAGCGACTCGCGTTCGGCACTCGAGACAGTGGTCAACGCACTCTCTCATCATCCGCTAGCCGCCGAGGCGCGGGACAACATCGCCCGCTGTAGACTACAAAACAAGGACGTTTCCTTGTTTTGGATAAAAGCACACGCGGGGCTGGCGGGTAATGAGAGAGCAGACGAGCTGGCTAAACAAGCAGCGCTGCACGTTAGGACCAAACCTGTGTACGACAAATGTCCGGTTTCATTCGTCAAGCGACAAATCCGCTCGGAATCGCTTGACGAATGGAATCGTAGGTACCAGACTGGCACCACTGCATCCACGACCAAAATGTTTTTCCCTGACCTTCTGGTAGCGTACAGGACGATTAGAGAGATCGTGCCCACTGTCGTGCTCACACAGGTTCTGACGGGGCACGGTGGGTTCACTTGAACCGTTTCAAGCGCAAGGAGGACCCATCGTGCATCTGCGAACCGGGTGTCAGCGAGACAGTGGAGCACATCTTGCTTCATTGCCCTGTGTTTGCGCGCCGAAGGCATGATGTTGAGATGACCTTAGGCGTAGCCTTAGTTTTATCCAGCCTAAGTAAGCTCGTCATGGACAAGGATAGACGTGATACCCTACTAGGCTATTGCGTGGAGGTGGTGACCAGAGTCATTGATAGAAATAAGACCTGAGCAGAAAGAGGCCAGCTGCCAACTTATTTGTCAATAAGTGACCAACAGCCGCCTACACTACACTGCGCATCAATGGCTCTGGTTGCCGGATCCGCGCAATGGATAGTAGGGAAACTGTTATTTTATTTTTACCCTGTATTATATTCTGTTTATTATCCTTGTCCATAGGCTTTTGGTATTTTATTGTCTGTAATAGTGTTATTTTTTAGACGGGTTTACTTTTTATTGTGTCTTTTGACTTTTAATTTTTTAATAAAAAATTTTGATTTTTTTATTTTAATAAATATAATCCAGGCTGGAAAAATTATTTTACACACTAAACTTAAGGCTAATTTTAAGAACTCTGACCCCCACATCAGAGGTGAGCACGCGGGCCGGGCCGATAGAGGTCCGGTATAAAAAAAAAAAAAAAAAACCCATTCGACGCAATAAAAATGCAAAGTCAATATCGCCCAAAAGTGCCGCTGAAATCAAATAAACTTTCAAATTCAGAACCTCATCTATTTTTAAGTCGATTAAAAACCTGGGGCCTTATCACCAACTCTTAAAGTATTATTGTTTCAATAGTAACTGTCAAGACAAGTGGGGGCAAGTAGGGGGGGGGGGGGGCAACCAGGCAAGCATCCGTGGTCTGTAAATATGGCAATTTATTTTCACTTTATAGGGAGTGATCCATTTGCGCACAAAGAGCCAGCGAGCAAGTCCACCAGTCTTTAAGTCCGCAGACTTTTAAGTGCTCCGTTGGCGGTTTAGACCTTTGGCTCGCGAGTTCTTTGGCGAACCGGCGGTCTTACTCGCACCCCACTTCACCCCAATCACCCCCTTAAGCCACACTTTATCTCTTAAAGCAGCAACTCTAATGTAACTTTGATTTATTGACCGTTTTTCTAACAAAACTGACTGTCAAAAAGACAAGTCTTTATTAAAACAATACTGCTCGAAAAGTGATGGTTAAGTTAAATAATAATACATCATCATCACGCCTGTATTCCCCGAAGGGGTAGGAAGAGGTGCACTGTAGTGCGCCCACACTTCGCCGATGTATTTTTGGTCCCAATGTAATAGGGGGCGAGCCTATTGCCATTATACCGGGCACATTCTCCCTCAATACGAGGGAGATTTTTGGGCTATAGTTCACCACGCTGGCCCAGTGCGGGTTGGTGAACTTCACACGCCTTTCTATAGACGTGCAGGTTTCCTCACGATGTTTTCCTTCACCGTTTCATAGCTAGTGGTAATCTCGGATGAATATGAGATTCGCACATAAACCCAGAGGTGCGAGCCGGGGTTTGAACCTGCACACTTTGATTTGCAAGGCGTGCGTTCGACCACTCGGCTACCACTGCTTGTGGTTAAGTTAGGTAGTTTATTTCACAATCCGCGCTTAAATAATACCTAATAAAACGATTTATCTGTGTAATTATCATGTGTTTTAACTCCTTATCAAAAACACTTATGATTTCATTAATTACAATTATTATTCGTTTTCATAATAATAAATAATCATCCGTATTTACTAAACAATGTTCACATTAATACGCAATTGACAGGAAAAACACTGTAATATGTGAAACGCAAATTAATTCATTGAACTGCGGTTATTGTTTATACCTACCAGTCAAATGTGGTTTCGGTTTAAAATAAAATGTTATTAAATTGTTCTTCCCTACAAAAATCAGTACACTATATTATTATCAAGGTAGGTTTGAAATAAGTTATTATTAAAAAAAAAAAAAACAAAAAAAATTGAATCCAGATTTGCTGATGTCATTTGGATACTTTTGAATACTAAATTGGTATCTGCAATTTTTTTAATTGAATAAATTAAAAAAAAAAACTTACAGTTTTGCAAGTATGTACTTTTTCTTAGGGATCCAACACTCAGAGTGGTTTTTTTGTACATACTACGCACCCAAGTAGAGTAAATATTCATAATATATATATTACTCAACGTCAACATACATAGTCGTGAGTAAGTATATATCTCACACATAATATTCTACGTAAGTATACACAAAGAGATAATTTTACAACTGACTACTACGCATGCGCATTGAGATAAGGCATTATTACTCTACACCGTTAAGGGCTAGTTGCTCAATGTTTTATTTAAAACCTTACGATAGTGAGAATTTATATTATTTAACTTTAAAACTTTGTAGTTTAAGTGTAAAATCTTATTTAATGGCGTGCTATTTTTAGGGTTCCGTATCCAAAGGGTAAAACGGGAACCCTATTACTGAGACTTCGTTGTCCGTCCGTCCGTCCGTCCGTACGTCCGTCCGTCTGTCACCAGGCTGTATCTCATGAACCGAGATAGTTAGAGAGTTGAAATTTTCACAGATGGTGTATTTCTGTTGCCGCTATAGCAACAAATAATAAAAATCAGAATAAAATAAATATTTAATGGGGCTCCCATACAACAAACGTGTATTTTTTGGCGTTTTTATAGATAATGGTACGAAACCTTATGTGCGGGAGTCTGACTCGCACTTGGCCGGTTTTAATAATAATAATATCAAACACTAAGAATAATCCATTCAAAATTAAACCTTATTCACTTACTTTTATATTCGATTACAGTTCGCTAAGGGTATGATAATAATAATTAATATTACTTAATAATTTAGTGTCACGGAAAATAAATCTTTCGGAACAATCAGAGATAGGTAAGTTAACTTTCTTTCCGTGCTTCTGATGAAGTAACACTATTTTCTGTAATTTATTTACAATTTCCAATTAAAGTTTGGGGAAATATACTATTTTCTCCCAATAATAAACAAGTTATTTTCTATTTCAATAAATAATCATATTTCTTTTTAACACTGTACCTTAATATAAAATTAAATATAAACAAAATGTAAATTGACACCAGTGCTATCAGAGGAAGCCAAACGGCGGCGTACGATAATAATATAGTAATATTATCCCTTTATAATAATGCACCGATAACAAAATTATACATACATCTAATATAATGTATCTGAAAATTATTTATTTATCACAATATTGGTTTAAGGCAAACTTTTTTTTTTTTTTTCATGAGATAGGGAGACAAACGAGCAGACGTTTCACCTAATGGTAAGTGATCAACGCCGCCCATGGACACCTGCAACACCAGGGGCATCGCAAGTGCGTTGCCGGCCTTTAAGGAATGAGTATGCTCGTTCTTGAAAATACCTTTGTCGCATCGGTCCGGGAACAATTAAACTTCACGTACAACTTACCATTTCCTCTAGTAGCAGTATTGTTTTAATATTAAGTATAATTTTTTGACGGATTTTGTTATATTCAACTGTTCAATCAATAATATTGGTATCCTATAACTAATTGTTATCAGTAAGGGCAACGATCTGTTTTTTTCTGGAGCCCTAAAGACTTCGGGAACATAACTGACGAAATATTTTTTTAGTAATAGTAAAGTTTAGCTAAAAAAACTACTGTCAATAAGTAAGATACGGCGTTACTTGTTAATATAAATTGGAAGTAAATTGAGAGTATATCGAAAGTTGAAAGGCTGTTTGACCTAAACGACACTTTTGGGCGATATTGACTTATATACATATTTGGAATCAGCTCATTTTTCTGCGTCGAATCAGTATGCTCTCCTGTAAAATTAAAAAATAAAATGTCGCTTGAGTCGAATTGCCTTTCAGCCCACGATATAAACATAATAAGTGTAAAATAACCGCGAGAATTTAGACTTAACATTAAGTAAACGTAACAAGTTTTGTTACTCAATCTTATATCGACCTACGCAGACGAAAACCCCAAACCTAATTACGACGATACAAGCCCAATTGTATGGTCCATAATTCAACAAACGAAATTACATCGCTACTGTAAAATTACCTTCCAAAATTACAGATTATATTAGACCGACTTGTCTGGATCACTGCCGTGTCACACAGAAAAAGCCAATATTATTTTAATATTAGATTAGAACGCCAAGGTTTGGTTACGTGCGGGTACAACCGCATAATATTATATTTAACCGTAGGTACACCGCAACACCGTTTGTCCGATACGACAAACTGGTAAATTGTAGTGATGTTACCTATGTCGATAGAAAAATATATTATCGACTAGAGATGAAACAGATAGTTATTTGGCTGGATACCGGATACCGGATATTCGGCACGCTACCAGGCCGGATATCTGGCTCTTTATCGTGTTGCATGTCGCTTCTTAAAGACATCTCGAATCAATCGCAATCACGACCCATACAGTGGTAGTCAGTTAATTTGCATCAGTACCCGTAGTTGTCAGGTTTGCTAGAATTTATTTTTCAGCACCTGGCAGTAGCGTTCGCAGCGAAAGGCTATTTTCAGAAGGTGGTCTGGTATACGAAACGAAATGGAGTCGCCTCTTACCAACAAATGCGGAAAATTTGGTATTCATTCACCACAATTTGGCAAATTGTTAATTTTGAGTACTAAACTATTTAATAAAATAAATATTTTTGCCGCGCGACTATTAAAATAAACGGTATCCATAACCTATTGTGGTATGATTTGCCTTGTGTAAAATAATAAGATTTTGTTTAATTTTACTATCCAGTATCCGGCCGGATACTGAATTACTATCCGGTATCCGGCCGGATAGTGAAAACAAGGCCGGACAGGCTGGATACATGATAGTTACCGGATATCCGTTTCATCTCTATTAACGGAAAAATATTACAGAGTAAAAAGATGAAACAACTAGTCATAGAACAACACTAACTTGAACTAAACTTCTTGTTAATCTGTAAAATAGATTGGATTTGTAGTAAACATAGATCATTGTGTTAAGAATATTCCTGTATTTTACCATGATAAAACATCAACGGCAAAATTATCGACAATGTCACAACACAACCCGTTGAGAGGACGCATTAAAACCGATGGTAGATTTGATCTGCGCACGCGCCGGACTCGAAATACAAGTTGTAATATAATATAAGCGTATTTATTGCATTTATACCGAGCCGAGACAGTTGAACCACCGTTCCGTGACGAGCTGTTGGCATCATTTGATATGTTATGCGTGGACTGAGGCTCCTTGGGAGTGTTCTTATGGTGTTTGGTTCTTAAATGTACTATTAAATTGAAAATGGTGGGTAAATCAAAATCAAAATATTTTTTTTTTAATTCGTGTAGGCCAAAAAGCACTTACAAATAGTCAGATTCTACCACCGGTTCGGAATGCTGCTTCCACTGAGAAGAGCTGGTAAGAATCTCAATGGTTACTATTTTCAAAATGATAATTGCGAGTAATACATTCTCAGGAGCAGCAATGCCTTGAGAGCAGACAGCACCTTTGCCACAATACTAGAGAAGAATTATACTCACGGCAGTCTAATATTAAATACAAATATATTCTTTACGCTTAGGAAGTATAAAAGAGACATAGTCCTGTATGTTACGGCTCTGGTATTGCTTATTGTTTGCTGGGTTCTTGTAGATGAGCTCAATGAAGACGTAACCAAGAATATCGAATCATTTTTTTTTAATTTTACGGGAGAACATGCTCATGCGATGCAAAAAAATTGTCTGATACCAAATATGTCAATATCGGCTAAAAGTGTCGTTTAAGTCAAAAAGCCTTTCACCCCTCGATAGAAGTTTGTATACACCTCAGGCGTTATATTGATGATGGGATGTCAAAGTACATTATTTGGGAGTTTAAAAAAACATCTTTGAAAACCACAAATATTTCAACCTTAAATACTATAAAAGCTGAGATGATGCAACATAATCTACTTTGTTACGTTTAGTCCGTGCACTAATGACCTCAGATTTACCGTTCCAACACCGAGATATACCTTGGTTTAATAAATCAAATGTTAAACGCTGGTTTGTTAGCTGTTGTTGGTTGAAGTATGTTATGTGGGCACTTAGTACGGCCGTCTGTTACATAGAAGTGTAATGGAAGGAAAATTTATGTGATTTTAGTGTAACAATAATTTTACATAAAGTTATGGAACGTTGATGAACTTTTACGAGCAGTATTATGATTATTTGTGATGTAATAAATCATAGACCACGGCTGCAAAATAAAAATAAAGTTACTAAACTATTATTTTTATTAAAATTAAAATAACGGTAACTTTATTGTTTTCTTATATTTACGCGAATACTATACATTGAAATTAAACTATTTTACGGATTTTATCGCGTTTATTTAATAGTAACTTTTTTTTTATTTTTCTTATGACGCATACGAATCTGATTAATATTTATTAACTATAGGTTAAACCTCTATTAATACAATAATTTGTAAGCGCACATTTTTGTTATTCGTAGTTA
The DNA here is from genome assembly GCA_914767695.1 of Ptilodon capucinus. Taxonomy (NCBI): domain Eukaryota; kingdom Metazoa; phylum Arthropoda; class Insecta; order Lepidoptera; family Notodontidae; genus Ptilodon; species Ptilodon capucinus. Next base: position 1,973,823 of record OU611828.1, read on the forward strand.
CTGTGGTGCAGTCAGCTTGGATTAGAAGATATTATTTCTCATCTAGGTAGTCATAAAAATTTAAGCGACATTAAATCAAATCAAGGCACACTAATAAACATCCAATAAACTTTGTGAAATAGAATACTGTACTGTGTAAAAGACATCTCTTTAAATATTTCTTCGCAATAAATGAGAATGGATCGGCTACCGGGACGTTTTATGGGCTCATTGCAGTTTACTTAAAATATAATACTTTTAGGTCAATTAATGCTGCTGTAAATTATATTTAGACAAGATACAATAATCTGCTCATATTTGTATTGTGTATTTTGCGACAAGATAATTGAAGCTTACAATTTATATTATTTGGGAAAGGGCTACATTTTGAAAAGAGTCTTTTAAGTTTTATCTAAGACGTCCCGTTTTTGTCGTTGTTTTGTTTAATTTAAGAATTTGTTTTAAGAGCATAATTAACACTTCCATATTCGTCAATATAAATAGGTAACATAAATAAATTAAATTAAGTTTACATTAATCCTACCTTTTTGAAATTTTATAATTTTGCTGTCAATTTTAAATAACGTCTGCTGTTCTGAGTTTGACGAGTACGTGTACTCAGTGCTTTAACTTTTTTTTACATGTTACGGTGTAATAGAATCCCCACAAACGACTCTTTATCCCTATGCTCGCTACCGTTTTACGAGCCGTAGTTAAGTTAAACTTACTTTGTGTTCTGCAATTGTCGACGATTTAGCTGCACTAAACTCGCGCAGGAACAAAGGGAAAGTCTAAGTTAAAACCGGACTCATCTACCTGAATGATGACTGGTAACAAAACGAGGAGAAAAAATCAAGAAAGAAACGACTGCGAAGCTGACTAATATTTTGGTTTAATTTAATTCAGTCTTAAAAATAACTCTAACATCTTACTTTTGCAAAGTTTACTCTTTCATACATATTCATTATACACATATTGAAATATCCAATACTTTAGTTTGAAGGAGTAAATATCTATGTTATTCCAATAATATCGTTATAATAAGTATATTGTGGGTGGTAAAAGTGGATTACACTACTGAAAAGAGCATGAAAAATGTACGAAGATGAACCAATAAAACGATTTTTATTTTCTGGCACTTACGAGGTTTTAACACTATACCCTTCCATGTTTGATATTAGCAGTGGCTTTTAGAGTTAGGTGCAACAATATTTGTAACGCTTATGAAAAAGTTTCTATAATAAAAACGATTGAAAAAAAAAAACTAATATACCAGTCTCAATCTCTTATAAAGTTTTTTTACAAAGTTAAAAGATATTATGTCCAAGTCTGATTGAATATCATACAAATGGGTCAGTCAATGACAGTTGTATCATAGGACATAACACGCGCGCCACACGCGGCGCCTGCGCATCGTCATCGTGACAGCAAGCAACTAGCGATTGCGTTCGATTGGAAAATAGGAAATAATGTTAATATCCACTTAATAGGACGATGTACTGACAGGTTAGTTGGTTAATAATGTTAAAAAATCTAAACAGAGAAAGTAATTTTAGATATTCTAATAAAACTACGAAAATTTAGTATTTTAGTATCTTCACTTAATGGCCCACTTATTTTATCAAATTAACAATTAACAAAAAAGCTTAAACAAAACATTTTTTTAACTTATACAAAGTGGAATGTATAGTTAAAATTTTTGTTATGAAGGCAAAAAATATTCAAAACCCTTGAATTAAGTTAAAATAAGCTGTGGTAGCCGAGTAGTCGAACTCACGCCTTGCAATCAAAGTGTGCAGGTTCAAACCCCAGCTCGCACCTCTGGGGTTTATGTGCGAATCTCATTTTCATCCGAGATTATCACTTGCTTGCAGCGTGGTGGACTATGGCCCGACTCCCTGTCGCATTGAGGGGAAGCCCGTGCCCAGCAGTGGGACGTTAAAAGGGCTGTAGTAGTAAATGTAACGAATATTAAAACTACATTGTTTCAGAAGTGGTAAGGGGTCAGAGCAGTATAGTCGTTCATCTTTTACCGAGTAATACTGCTATCTGGAGGTAGTAGTACGGCCCCTGAAGCTCATGGCAATTGACCTCATTGCTCAACCCAACAGTACAATACACTATCAACTCCAATCTAAATATAGTAACAAAACCGTCGCACTGTCGGTGTGTCAATTAACAAAACGCTAAGTGTAGCCACGTGCTATGATTTTATGGTTCCAATCGATTAGCGCACGCCATGAGCGAGTGATTTACAAGTGCTCTTAAAGGTTGCTTATAGATGTAATGTATCAGCCATAATGTCATATGATAATTATGAATTGGATGAAATTATATCAGTGCAGAGTAATCATTTTAGTTGAAACGTGTCTGAGTATGAACGACCACACATTGGTAGTATTCACAGTACTGTTCTTCCGTTCCTATCATACTAACATCCATCGTTGTTCATACTACTCATAATACACTCCATCCATGTTTTCTTACTCTTTCTCACATTCATACTCATCACTTTTTTAGTTATTGTTTTCGTATCATCTCATTACACTAATAAATCATTATAATCTCCTCCATCTTACTTTCTCTGTTAAGTTACTCCGGGCACCACTTTTTATATAATTTTTTTCACAGTTGAAAATTAAGTGATATTAAAATAATACTATATTTACTGGTATTGGTACCGACTTTGATTTGACAAGATCCCAATGCAGAAATATCATCACGATAGAAGATCGTGCACTCATACTCCGTGGCTGTCATTCTTTTTAACTATATGATAAATGCTTCTGCTCTTAACGATGCTTTTAAAAATACACTTAAAATCATCACGGCAATATTGCTATTAGTATGCTTTACAACTCATAAATCACAAATAACAGCTAAAAGCATAAGTAGCTGATGGTCACCGTCATATCAATACCAGACAATTTGTACGTCACAGAAATAAGACGGAGTCGTGACTATTCGTAAATGTGCCATCCATTACCGCGCATAATGAGTATGTGACGAGATAAACGCACAGACAAAGCGATAGATTGTAGTATTGCAGCTGTTGAATAGGTATACGATGATAATGAAGATTGAATAAAAGGACATCGTCTTGATAAGAATACGTATGTTAATTATGCAATTGATACTAGCTAGCAATAGTACAATCAAATCGTAGTCATTTTTGAAGGAACGGCTGCCGTAAATGAAATGAAGGATTGAATCTAAAAATCTAGTTAGTCATAAATTGGTAAAATAAATTCGGTAATGTGTTAAAGATGCAAGTAAAACTGAATCATAAGTGCAACATTGAAACATCTACGTGCTTGTTGTTAGAAGCATCAATAATGTAACACTTAAAGAATCACACCTACTATTGAATCAATTCGGAAACAAATTAATATTTCAATAACAAACATCTGCCCTCACCATCCTTAATTTGAAAACTTCGACTTAGTACAAAATCTGTCAAAAAAGACAATTAAAATACTACTGTAACAGTGATGATATTGCACTTGAAAACAATTCAGTAGTTATATAAATTTTAAAACGAAAAGGATAAATGTAACAAAAGAAAATGGAAAGTAATGCGAGTTGATATTATCGACGTAGGTAACAAAATTTTATGGTACAATCTTCTATCGCGGCAGACGCTCACACCATCAACTTGAAACGACGTCGAGTGCTTACCCATTATGTCTTGTACACAATTCTTAATAAAAACAACACAGGACCGACGTTACGCATGATGAATTCGATATACGTTTGCTAAATGAAGCGAGACGCCCATAAGCCTTTGTACTACACAATTTCTTACTATCCACGCTTCTTATTTCGTTGATGCACCACCAAGATGCATTTGCGCTTCAATATTATCATTTTCATCGCATTTCCAACCGTATTCCTTTCCTTTATAGGGTTTGATATTAAAATTCTCTGAAAATTTTAACATTCTCGAGGATATTGTCTACCGGAGTTTGCTTATGGTGTTGCTTGCAATGATTTATGCGTTCGTTCCGGTTGCATCCTAGTTCTGTTGCGATTTATTTATGATAAAGAAAATTACAGTTTTAAAATCAGAAGTAGAATTGTACAAATCCTTGCATTTAGACTTATACATAATAATAATACCAAGCTACGCTGATATTACCTTTGTCTGGTTCTCATTCGGTTCAAGACATTGAGCCGTTTCATTGCTTGGTAAAGACAACTATCTTCTTTCTGATTTTTAATTTTTTCACTGGTCTAGTCTGGGATAACTAGGATTGTCGTCTGGCGATACTAAGATTCCGAAATTATTTCGAATTTAATCTCATTCACTTATTCACTTTTTTTCGATAAAACATTTTCTTTAACATCATGTATTATTTTATTTTCGGATAAGGATTGTGTCAAATTACTGACTTCAAATCGAAAGTTAATCTGACAGTTAATAAACTTTGTTTGATCGATCGTTTCTATAAAATACAAACTTATCTTTTCGATCATCATTTATTTTTTTATCTATCGCTTACTCATATTACATCTCAATAAGGTTGACTATCAGAATGTATTCCTTTTAGTGATGGTTAATATAAATTTGTTTTTACTTGTGGTCAGATTTTTTTTTGGTTCTGAGGTTACAGCAATGATTTCTAAAAGACCGTAGAAGTAGCGCTGCCCATTAAATTCATCATCGCATGTCGTGGACTTTTCAAGGCGTCATTGTCGAATTAATCAATAAGATGAACAACACTAAATTTGATACAATTAAAAGGCTACAAAGGCTACACTTTTAACAGCAGGTGTGTACGCTTTGTGAACACGATATCTATTTAAGATTCCGTTCATCTGAGGGCTACAGTAGGTTGTTTATGTATAACAAAGTAATTGAACTTTATGGTTGACTTAATTTTTGTATCGAGTGTTACAAGGGAGTTTGAAAGCTTGAATAGTCACGGGTGAATGGTGTTGTAATCAGTTTGATTGATGAGTCAAAAAAAACTTACCTACTGACTGTCGGTGTTCAATTATCCTGCATAATGTAACAATTACTTACCTGAAATGAAACAGAATATATGATTAACAAATGAAAAGAAGGCATAATTTAATAAAAACATCGCTTTGAAAAAAATAAAAATGTAAGCTCTGAAAGTTGTTTTTACATTAGATTTTCTTTTAGTTAACCATATTATTTGCTGCGAAAAAAAACATTATGATTACGATATTTTGTAAGAATCTATTTTTTTTCTAGAAGATCGATAATATCTAAAAATAAATTCAAACCTCAAAACACTTTCAAATATTTATAATAAAAAATTAAACGTTTATTTAATTGGACAACTATTTACAAAATATTTACAATGCAAAATAAAATAAGTTAAAACTAATAAGAAAATATTATATTTATAAAATACGTAAAAAATTTGGCCCATGCGGAAGCGTACCCAAGACGCTGGCTGCATTCCCTCGCTGAATGGCTAGAGCCACTCGTTGAGCGAGAAAATGGCCTCTCTTGGGTCGCCGGTTGTGTCGACCAATTTCTTGCAGAGTAAGTTCATTAAATTTTGGGTCCGAACCCATGGACCTAGGGTTTCGACTCCAAAAGGAATGAAAATATATTCGGAGCCGATAACCTCGTACTTCCGCCGTTTCAGAGTCTCAGCCGCCTCCGACGCCGAGCCCGCTTTCTGAGTGGTTCCCGAGAGATGGGAAGGAGCCAAAGTATCGACGCAGGTTGCATCCCATACCATGGCTCGTCCCATGCTCCAAGGAACCAGAGACATTTTTCTATATCATTTTCAATTGCTAAATTTTTTAAACTGAAATCGTCTAATGCTTAGATAATTTTACCCACAAAGATTATTTATCTATGCGTAGGTACTCACATCAGGATCGTTTGTTATAACACTTAAGCTCCTCGTTTTTTGAATGCGAATAGATTATTTAACTTCGCACAGCATACTGATGTTATTGGGAACTCCGTTGGTAACACAGGGTGTATCAGAAGTCCGAAATAATATTTTAGGAACATATACAGTAGCTTATATGTGAATGCTTAGTAAAGATTATACTTAACTATCATAGTTTCCGTTAAAGACCTTTTTTTTTTATTGAGATAGGGAGACAAACGCGCAGACGTTTCACCTGATGGTAAGTGATCAACGCCGCCCATGGACACCTGCAACACCAGGGGCATCGCAAGTGCGTTGCCGGCCTTTAAGGAATGAGTATGCTCGTTTCTTATCTTTCTTTTCTTTTCTATTTACCTTTGAATATTTGTGACAAATATCGTGTTCTGATGGGTTCTATGGGTATGTATATCTATGATCCTATCAAGTGTAAACTACATTTAAAAAGGGCGGCTACCAATATTCACCAAACAGATCATGATAATTTAACATGGAATTCGAGATATTACAAGTTAAAGGAATCGGTGACGAAAATAGTTGGAAAAGCATGGTCGTATTCCAATCAAATATTCAGTTGTATACTCGATACTGATGCAAACTTTAAAGTATTATTTCGGACTACTGAAACACCTTGTATAACATTAGCATTTAGAGATTGTAGAACTGCGTATTGTAATAATTTGCAAGCCAGTCGCGTCTATTAGGCATTAGCCTATTTCACTCAGCAAATCATTCTCACATTGCATTATAGACATTTCAAAAGTAGTGGTAGCTTATTTGGTAGAACGCCAGCCTTACGTACGGGTTCTTTAGTTCAAATCCCGGGCCCGCACCTCTAAGATCTTCATATGCGAAAGTAATTTTCAATCATGATTACCACTTGAAGGAAAGTATCATGAGGAAACTTGCACTGTAGAAAGGCGTGTGAAGTTCACCAACCCGCATTGGTCCAACCTTCTGTTTTATTATTAACATCTGGACACTATAAAATTAACCGCCGTAACACTATACCAAGCTATGGTGTCAAGATCATTGTGATATAAAACATAGTGATTTAATATTGGTAGCACATAACGTTCGTATCTATTTCGAGCGTAGGCTTTTCAAGTCGCTGCACCTACTTGAGGCAGGTTCGAATCCCGTCAGCGAATAACTTCGACAATGACCTTGTCAGAAAATATCCTTCAGGCTTTATCAGAAAAGAGTAACCATGGAGTTTCTTACCGATTCTTCTCCATAAGAAATTAATTTCAAAGGGGTGTTATAGATCTATTTTGTATTTTTATTGACGATTAATAAGTATGAGTACTTCTGCCTACGCCTGCCTGTGTGGAATACAGGCGTGATGTATTATTCTTGTTACCATTGTAAGGGTTATAGTACATTGTATATTCAGCTAAGCGTACGATGAAACTATCACGTAAGCTTAACCTTAGATTATTATATAGGTATTGAATATATACCTTAGTACAAAACCGCAAGTTACCACGAGTTCCAGTGAAACCTATCTGCTTACGCCCAACAGGAAAACGGCTCCATTGTTAATTATTCGCCGAACCCGACCGCGTATCTTTTTAAAGTTCACGATAGCACGCCCCCAATTTTTGGTTCCTCAAAATGGCTCGATAATATTATTGTGAAATAGGTAAGAGTATGAGTAAAGAATAGATTTGTAGTCTTTTAGGGTTCCGTACCGAAAGGGTAAAACGGGAACCCTATTACTAAGACTTCGCTGTCCGTCCGTCCGTCCGTCTGTCACCAGGCTGAAAATTTCAACTCTCCAACTATCACGGTTCATGAGATACAGCCTGGTGACGGACGGACGGCCGGACGCACAGCGAAATCTTAGTAATAGGGTTCTTATTTTACCCTTTGGGTACGGAACCCTAAAAATCGCAAAGATAGTGTTAAGGGACTTGAGGCCCAGATACCCCTTATCACCGCCTGACTTGCAGCAATGTTTTAATGTTACTTTATTAGTTTTTGACAGTTTATTTAGTACAAAATCTGTCAAAAATTTAAAGTTACAATTGAAACAACAATACTTTTAGAGATAGCGGCGGCGGAAAAGTATACATTTATAAAGGAATTAGATATTTTACGAAGGTTTTAACTGACGGCTTTAAGGGATATTAGTTTAGGTTACTTTAAAAAAATATTCTGTAGTGAGAAGACAAAAATGTCGATTTGATTTTGATGACTGCTAAAACTTTAATAACAAATTGTAAGTAGCGTTTGCCTAAAAAATGGTTAATTATGATAATTTAAATATAACAGTTTTTTTGCTGTATATATCAGAAGTGTGATTACACTAATTTTTCAACAGGGATCTTGTCACGATTTTGTTAATACTCAAAATATGATGGGAACAAGCGATGAGTCGGTCTGCGCATGTTAAGCTCGAAAATTATTGCACCGATTTGCATGGAGCTTTAAGTAGTCGTAAAAATAACGGGGCCGCTTGTAAATAATATCGGATACTTTTCAAGTTCCAAGTCATGGGATTAGACTCAATACTTTAATTGTTAATACTTAGAAAGTATAAATATTTATACAGGGTGTATCAGAAGTCCGAAATAATACTTTAGGTAACATATACGGCAGCTCATATGTGGATGTATAGTGAAGACAGTTTATACCTAACTATCATAGTTTCTGTGTTATAGACCTTTGAATATTGGTCACAGGTATCGTATTCTGGCATCTGTGTATATCCATAACCCTATTCAGCAGTGTAAACTACACATATGAAGCGCGTATACTAATATTCACAAAATAAAACATACAAATTGTACATAGGATTCGAGATATTACGAGTTTTAGAAATTGACGACGAAAAAAAAGTTGGAAAAACATGGTCGAATTTCGATAAAAAATTATACCATTCAGTTGTATACTCGATACTGATGTCAACGTCAAAGTATTATTTCGGAGTTCTGAAACATCCTGTAGATTATTAAAGTAGTTTAAGACTAATGGTAATCGCCATTTATAATCATCATTATTTAATGCAATTGCAAATTAAAAAGACTTTTAGCACAAATAAAAATAAACGTTAAAGGAAAACATCAAACCTACACGTCTATAGAAAGGCTCGTGAAGTTCACCAACCCACACTGGGCTGGTGTGGTGGACTATGGCCATAATCTCCCACGTATTGTGGGAGAATGTGCTCGGTAAAACGACAATAGGCTCGCCCCCTATTGCATATTGGCACCTTACAGGAGTAACAGTAGTGGGAATGTGTGGTGGGCTTAGTCCCAATAAAAAAAAAATGCCACCTAAATGCATCGGCGAAGTGTGGGCGCACTGCAGTGCACCACGGCCTATCCCTTCGGGGAATACAGGCGTGATGATGTATGATTTAAAAAAAATGTTGATTGGCTGCGACGAAAAAAATAAATAACTTACCTTTTTTGGTAATTTCACAAAAAACGCCAAATTATGTTTAGCCATTTTCAATTTTGTATATAGTAATAATAAAACTGATTAACTTGACGGGCAAGACAATAATTAGTTATGTGTAACACGTGGTTTGGCTGTCACTCAGTTTTTGTTACTGTTAACAACATTTTTGTTATATTTAACAAAATATTTCTTACCGTGTGTATATTTTACAAGCTTTATATTAACTTGCAATGTATGTATGTCCGGGTGGAATCTTGCAAGTGAATTTTAGATCAGTTATCTTTAACCAATTGAGCTGAAATTTGCTATACACGCTTATTTTGGATGACAATACATGCTTAGCTATGTGACGTCATTTTGATTCCAAGATGGCGAAATAGTTATTTTTTCTGCACTACCACAGTATGGGTATCAAATAATGAATGGGCTTGCTGAAGAGAACACGAAAACTAAGGGCAATTAAATAAAAGCTTGTTTTTATTTGTTATATAACTGACAAAGCCTCTAATATACGAGTACATACACTTAACTTATGTGAACACAAAAATACATATTTTTTTAACAAAATTAACACTCAGATGACTTAACAGTTAAAAGAACCATTTATATTTTCTTTACTACTACAGCCCTTTTAACGTCCCACTGCTGGGCACGGGCCTCCCCTCAAAGCGAGGGGGATTCAGGCCATAGTTTTCCTCAACAATACTTTAAATGTATCATAATAATAAAACTGAGAGCGTGTTACAAAATTTCAACTTAAATATCGTTGTAAACACGTTTATAATTGTTCATAAAGCCCTGCGGAAATAGGCACGTTAAAACACGTGCGACTAATTATTTGCCAATACGAAAACGATCTGAGTAACTCGAAATTAAAGCACATTTTTCAATGAAATGTCATCGAGAACGCGAGTAAATATCATCGTGCTGTCTCGTAGCTTTAGCCACAGATATTTAAACTTTATTTATATTAGCAGAGAGTACAACAAGAAAAAAACGTTTAAAAAACTGTAACCCGAATACGGACACAAGGTAAAATCGACTCCTCCTATTGTTGAAGTCGGTGAATGTAGCCTATGTTACCCGGGCTATAATAACAAATCTATTGACATCTTATTCATCAAAATCGGATGAATACTTTAGGCGCTACGAAGGAACATACATATATAAAACATACACACATAGACGGCTAAAATCGTAACCCTACAAGGTAGTCAAGTAAAAGGCAACCAAATTCGCTCGCACCAGTGTGTTCAGGACGTAAAACATTATGAAACAAAAGCTTAAACTTCTCATGCGATGAAGCACATCCATTTCCCACGATTTGAACAACTTATTACGTTTAAAGTCGTTACGTTAAAACATTATGAGTAATATGGAAATTGTTTATACTTGGTAATGAACGGATTATGGAAATTAAACTTTTATACAGAGTAGTGTTACAGTGACAGATAATTTAAGTGACTACTGTAGTAGTTGTAGTGCGGTGTTGCAGTAACAGATAATTTAAGTAGTAGTTAGTAGTAGTAGCTAATAGTAGTAGTACAAGCAGTGGTAGCCGAGTGGTCGAACGCACGCCTTGTAAATCAAAGTGTGCAGGTTCAAACCCCGGCTCGCACCTCTGGGTTTATGTGCGAATCTCATTTTCATCCGAGATTACAACTTGCTTTGAAACGGTGAAGGAAAACATCGTGAGGAAACCTGCACGTCTATAGAAAGGCGTGTGAAGTTCACCAACCCGCACTGGGCCAGCGTGGTGGACTATAGCCCAAAAATCTCCCTCGTATTGAGGGAGAATGTGCCCGGTATTATGGCAATAGGCTCGCCCCCTATTACATTGGGACCAAAAATGCATCGGCGAAGTGTGGGCGCACTAGAGTGCACCTCTGCCTACCCCTTCGGGGAATACAGGCGTGATGTTTTTTTTTTTTTTAGTAGTAGTAGTAAGAATTTACCTCGTATTTTTTAAAGTTATCAAACCCCTTTTTTTAGTGAGAAAATTGCGTTTCGACTCGGGGGAGTCAATGGGGCTATATCAGACTCCAAACTGAACCTATCCCATTGATAGCTCATGTCACTTTTTAGTTTTCTTTTACCATACCATTGTAGATTGTTAAAAAAATGTTTGTTAAAGTGCATAATAATTGATTACAACTGCTCAAATAAGAATTCTATTCTATTAATTAAAAACTTAAAAAAAAATGTTTTTTTGGTTCCATACCCAAAGGGTAAAACGGGAACCCTATTACTAAGACTTCGCTGTCCGTCCGTCCATCAATCTGTCCTTCCGTCCGTCCGTCCATCCGTGTCACCAGGCTGTATCTCATGAACCGTGATAGTTAGACAGTTGAAATTATCACAGATGATGTATTTCTGTTGCCGCTATAACAACAAATACTAAAAAAACAGAATACAATTAATATTTAAGGGGGCTCCCATACAACAAACGAGATTTTTTGCTCGTTTTTAAAGAGAACGGTACGGAACCCTTCGTGCGCGAGTCCGACTCGCACTTGGCCGGTTTTTTAATTAAAAAATGAATCATTTTTATTAAACACTTATTTTAAATAATTCAGAATTATGCCTATCAAGCAAGTTACTTTTATATCGTTGCTTATCTTTTTCGGGAATTTAGACAAATCTCTGATTATTTCCTACCCTATGTCCACCAATTACTTCGACGTGGACAATGGAGACAACTGGGCCCTTTGTTACTATAATTGCTGGCACGTGGGCCCTGTGCCCTGCGCAGTAGCAATAGTACCTACTTAACTGTAATATTGATACTTATAACCTACCTTACTTATGCCCTGAAAAAAATGCTAATTACACTTCCTTTAAGATAAACCTTTTTTTATCTTAACAATTATATTTTTGAGTAGATCATATACTGAAATCAGTCAATTTGAGTAAGTAGGTACTTGAAAAGAGCTTCAAAACACCTATTCAACATTAAAATCGTAATCTATCATCCTATTTCAAGTTCTTGTTGGTATATAAGTATAGTTTTAGTAAACAAGTTAAGTTTAGATAAATTCGTTAGTTACTTAAGTTTTGTTTTCTTTACTTGCCTCCTCCGGTAAAGCTGTAAAGGCCAACTCACGGCCAACAGCGTAGTCCATTCAAAAAAACAAAAATACTTTACTTGACTACTAAACGTTAGTACCTATAGTTTTTTTTTCTATTTCAAGCCTTTGAAATTATTTGTTGTTAATTAATATTTCTATCGTTGATTTAAAGGAGTCTTTGTGTCCTTCTTAATTAACTATTCCACTTTGGTCCCCTTTAGTTTCGTCTAATTTAGTTGATTTAAAAAACAATATTTGCTTAGTCCCGTTTATTTAGGTATATTGTGAAATATATGGCCGCTTGGTTGGAGTGTACTCTGCGTTTGCCACTCCTCCGGTAAAGCTGTAAAGGCCACCTCACGGCCAACAGCGTAAGTCCTTCAAAAAAAAAATATGGCGTAAACAAAATCGTGGGAGATCCTCTTCAAAACTATAAAATTATTATTAGAGATATCCACGATTAATATTGAATCGTAAAATTCGATACGGATGTTTTCAAATCACCTCAAGCCTTAAAGTCACAATCAAAACGCTATAAAATGGACTCTGGGCGTAATATGAAGGTAACAACGAATTTGAGGTCAAAAGGGTCGACAGATTTTAGTTGACTCTATATGTTTAAATAAATTATCGCATACTAAGGCCTTTGTTTATTTGCTATTATGTTTGCATAATATTAGGCGTTTCTTAATTGAAATAATATTGGTAGATGTGCATTTTTTTGTATCAACTTTATATTTTAATTGTCTTTACGTTAAATATAAGTCAAACTAACTTTTGTTTTAGAACTAAAGAAATTGGAACAAGTTAAATTAAATGGGTATTTAGTTAACTAATTTTAGTTTTTGCATAATCGATACACTGAAATATTGTAAATGATAACCATTTTTTTTTGTAAATAAAAATGTATTTCACAGCTTATGTCAGTGAAATTTAACTTTATTTAAATACTAGCTGTGCCCGCGTCTTTGCCCGCGTAGACTTTAGAGAGATGACCCGGAAATAATGATTTTATGTTCATCCCGCGGAACCCTAATGCTTTTTCTAAAATAAAAGTAGCCTAAATTACGCATTGGACATCAGCTATCTGCCAGTGAAAGTTCCGTCGAAATCTGTTAAGCCGTTTAGAAGTTTACCCGGAACAAACAGACAGGCTGACAATTTTGTTTAAAAATAGCATTTTTGTAATAGGTATCGTGTATACTTTCATATGCATTTAATTAAAATAATGTTATTTTGATATTACAAACAGACACTCCAATTATTATTTGTATAGATGTATAGAAGATTTTGTGCTAAACTTATGTCACCAAGAACCGGTCGTGATCTTTTATTGAGTGCACCACAATAAAGGCCCTAGCCCCGCACACATTGGGGCGTCTAGACTCACGGGTCTAAATTTTAACCAATACTAATAAACTAACTGTACAGAAAAAGCAATTTTTTTGCCAAAATATAATTGACGGCGATAACAAATTCTGACCATGATACCATCTTGCGCTCCATAACTCAAATAGCAGATGTAGGAGAAAAGACTGCAAGCCTGAAGTGGGAGTGGTCCGGCCATGTAGCCCGCATAGGCCAGCAAAGGTGGGCAAACATCTCTACCAATTGGATACCTGACGACGCGGCGGCGGTCGCCGACGAAGAGGTCGACCGAGGAAGGCGAGATGATTTGAACACCTTTGCGGGGACATCGTGGCAGGATATAGCCCAGGACCGAGATGTGTGGGGAATTAAAAGGGAGGCTTTTGCCCAGGAGTGGGAAAAAATAAAGAATAAGATAGATAAAAATAAAGATATAAAATAGAGAGGCTATATAAAAAAAAACAAATTCTGTCGCATGGCGTTTACTACATAAATTTGATTTTTATGTGTATTATAACCACATAACAGAGTTCGTTATGATATTGAAGAAATTCGCGTGCGTTTGACGCCTCCGTGTGCGCTGAGCTCGGAATGAAACGAACTTTTTTATTTATTTAAATATTGTGTGACCACAATTGCTTCAACATGTTACTGCTTTTTACATATTTATAAATACCATGTTTACATCTCACTTTAATTCTTTTGTCCAGAAATTAAATAATGGTCCATTAATTTTATATGAAAAAGGGGAAGAATACGTTGTAGACAAACCATGAGAATAACGAAATACGTTACGTTAATTCTTTTTGCGCATTACTTTTTAAATTAGCTCAAAGAGTAACAAGTTTTTTTGTGTGTTTTGAAAGCAATATAAGTTTTTTTTTAATAGACTTTGGCCAAAGAAGGCGGCATGTGTCTGTATTGTAGTTCACATTTTACCTAAAAACGCAGAGAATATAGCCATGATAATGTATTCTTATATTGAGGGATTTCAAAGACAAGGGCTTCATCGTAATCACTTTAAGCGAATATTAGTACGACTTAAAGTTAATTATTTACACTCACCTAACATTGTCGAGAAATATATATGTATTAAAAAAAACCGTTAAATACAGACTCAAAGTAGTATTAAAACTGTATCCCAACGAGTTTTTTTTTTTGTTAAATTTTACTATTTTTTTTTCGTACTAATGCATCATCATCGTGACACCTGTATTCCCCGAAGGGTTAGGCAGAGGTGCATTGTAGTACGCCCACACTTCGCCGATGTATTTTGGTCCCAATGTAGCCTATTGCCATTTTTCGTAATCATTGTAAATAATTGTGTAAATATTTTGTCTTATATTTTTAATAAACTTATCCTGACCACGCTAGTCCATTTGGCTGTGCTTGTGAGAGAGTTAATCTTAATAAAATATAACTAGAAGACACAAAAAACTGACATTGAACGGAAATATCAAATCACAGATCGAAACTTTAGTCTAAAAATGTTGTCCGATCATTAACTGCTACGCGCGCAAACGACCCACAAAATCACCAAACCCTTTTAAAATTCGAAGCCCGTTGCAATAAATTTATCATTCGTGAGCAGTATTATGCTCTTCTCAAAAAAAAAACTCCAAAATGCACCAAATCGGGGATAGAAGCGAACTCAGATAAAGCTCTATTGAACTTGTCTGGACCTGTCGAGGCCAAAGTAAAAAAAATAACATAAAAACGGGCACCTGTTTGGGACAACACCTGTGGAATATATTATGGCCCTTTATAGAGGGACGTATGTTGAATAAAAAAAACTAGTGAAGTGTGATTATGGCTCGCGCGTCAAGGGTCCCGTACTTACATTATACGGGTACTTACATTATACGTATTTTTGAAACTGAACATATATGACGTAAGAAATTATGTAACAATTTCTTGTTACGTATGAGCTAAGGTAATACTTACTCTGGAAATACCAGATATCTGAGATATGAGTTTTGGGTCATAAAAACTAAAAATAAAATTAGTTCATTATTTTATTTAATCGTCTAGCAATTATTTCTTCAAAACTTTTGGAGTAACGCACTTTGTAAAATTCTTACCCCCAAATGTACTACAATGTTTTTACTAATTTAAGTGACAATGTAGAAAACTTAAAACATTGAATTTAATTAACATAAATGTCTACATTATATAAAAAAAAATTGGTCGAAATTTATGCTCTTGGTTGGATATTATATGCAACTTTTTATATAATAGTATCAAATAGAATGCGAGATTGACCCCATAAAAGTTTTTTTTTCGTACGGTCCCCTAAAAGGATTGTATAGTAGGTACAGTTTGGTACGGGACACGAGCTGTGTTTTGCTTTTTTATGTTTTTTAAAAAAGAAAGTATTGATTTACTCTCGTTTAGTACGTATTGTTATTGCCTATTTTTGTGTTTAAAATATTATTTATGGGCGTTTTTTGTTTCGGCTGTTATGACTGTGGAATACTAAAATGTTTAAAGTCAAATAAAACGGAACGAAATGAATACAAATAGGAATGGGATCTATAACCTACTGTATTTAAAATTAATCCTTCTTAATATAAGTGTTCTTATTAGATTATTTTTATCATATTATCTCTTATAGCGTGAGTTGCCTTACTAACGTCTCATTTATCTTATAATTATTATTAAAAGCAGCTCTTAAGGCTGTATGTTCCACTGTATTTGTAATTCGTTTTGGCGATTCAAAAAAAATCAAAGTCAAAGTCAAAGTAATTTATTTGCGAATGCAGGTTATTCTAAGGTGACATAGGTATCAGTATAGGTAGCGTATGTCGTATTCTACCTTACGGTATGCAAATATTAATCAATAGTTGCAAATGCTTAACATAGTTTTTTTTTTTTTTTATGAGATAGGGAGACAAACGAGCAGACGTTTCACCTGATGGTAAGTGATCAACGCCGCCCATGGACACCTGCAACACCAGGGGCATCGCAAGTATGTATGCAACTATTAAACTTATGGTATACAAAATTAAAAATAAAATAAAAAAGATTACAATTTATCATTAAAATACTCCTGTACACTATAATAACCCTTATAATGAAGAAGTCTTGTAAGATTTTTTTCAAGGAATATAAGCTATTGGCTTCTATAATATTGTTCGGCAGTTTATTATAAATTATTAACCTACTAAGTTTCTTGCCGGATCTTCTCAATTGAGGTCACTTTTCGATCCGGTAGTAGTGTAGTAGTATGTAAGAAAAAAAATAATCTTGTCAATTTGTAAGCCACCATGGGCCTATACAGAATAAATGACTTGACTTTGACTTATTGTATTTTTTTGGTTATAAACATATTTTCTGCACGGTTTTGTTCTTACTAGCCTTTCATTGGCAACCCATATAAAAATATTATTGATATAAGTATTATATGCTGATTTGAATTTCTGTCCATTTTGATACTATTCGTATGCCAAAATCAATGTATCAGAATCAGAATATTTTTTATTCATATAAACCTATTCAGGCACTTATGAATCGTCAATAATAGTAAAAATAGTAGCTCTCTCTATCATCATCATGACGCCTGTATTCCTCGAAGAGGTACGCAGCTACCTAGCATTCGCCAATGTATTTTGTTCCTAATTTAACGAGCCTTTTGGATTTTTTTTTCACAATAATACAGAAGTAAAAAACGTACAAGGTAAGCTTAATGCCTCAGGCATTTTCTACCAGCCAACCTTAGAGTGATGTAGAGTGAGAGAAAGAAATCAATTATAACGGGCACAATCCCTCCTCAATACGAGAAGGATTCGGGCCTTATTACCGCGCTGGGATCTTGCGGGTTGGTGTACTTCACACGCCTTTCTTAGACGTGCAGGTTTCACGATGTTTCCCTTCCCCGTTCATGAGTACGTGTTGTCTGGCAAGAGTTTTATATGATACTAGCTGACCGGGTGAACTTCGTAGTGCCTTAGAATGAGTGACATACGAAAGCAGCGCCACTTACCGGGTCCAATTGTGAATCTAAACCATCCAGGGTACCACCCAAACGCATACAAAAAAAAAATTCAAATCGGTCCAGCCGTTTAGGAGGAGTTAGCTTACAACGAAAATTGGCATAGATTTTTATATATATTGATTTATTGTAATGATATTCGTGAGTTTATTCCGATATAAAGTCAAAGATAATTCTAGTTGGTTTTAATGATTAACAAATTGGCAACTAAAGACCGTAGCCAATCTGATCAGTTGGTAATAATATTAAATACTACATACATTTTGAATTTAAATGCGAACAACCGCGTGTCGTATAATAATTGGCTGTAAATTGTTCGGTATAATTATTAAATTATTATACTGGGTTAATCAGAAGTCCGAAATATATATTTGCATAAGTAACTGGACGGTTTAAAAATTGTTCTAAATTTGATAGTCTTTTTTAACTTGATAAATTTCAATTTGCGAGCTCGTGATTTGAGCAGGTACCCCTGAAATTGCATGGCGGGCATTCGACTAACAAGTGTTATTGTTTCTTTCAGCTACTTAAAATTACTTAAAGATGGTGATAAGAGCCTTTACAATATAGATTTTAAACGAGCGTATAAACTTGTTTTTGGAAGTGCGTGTACGCGTGCCTTTTGCCATACGCGCAACTCGTACAAGCGTTGACGCGCTCTTATAAGCGCGAGCCGCGATGTTACAATTATTTCTTTGTTGGAATCCATTATGCTACTGACACTTCTAATTGTCGCCGCCGGAAATTATGAGCCAGACCCCGCGCACACATCATCAACTCGTCGCCGCCGTCCGCGGCACGTGTTGATTGATCCTCCCGACACGATCACCGCCCTCCTCGACCCGGGCGTTGAGAGGGCCACCAACACACCTACACCAGCCTCAAACAGACACCGATCTCGCCGGCGAGGTCGAGGAACCCCCTCTTCCACTCGTAGGTGCATCTTTGCACCTAGGAGCGCAGTCACTACCTCTCCCATCACGGTAACTGCCCAAGCCGAGGTCGTGCCCTCTGTGGCGCCCTTGAGCTAGTTGCCACCTATTTCCGCCCTTAAGGCCTTGGTTGAAGTGCACTCTGCGCTCGCCACTCCTCCGGTAAAGCTGTAAAGGCCACCTCACGACACTCTCTACCGCTGGTTTGAGCGTACACGCCGGAATAAGCCCGTGCACGCACGTTTGGCTTTTTAAAGCGCTTATGCGTATTAAAGCGCTCTAAGATATCTCTATATTGCTCAATTTTCGTTCTCATATCATCGTGCCAAAATAAATATGACTATACATCATAATACATCATCACTGTACTCCTTGAAGGAGTAGAAAGGAGTAGGGTGAGGTGTACTGCAGTCCACCCACACTTTGCCAATGTATTTTGGTCCCAATGTAATAGGGGGCGAGCCTATTGCCATTATAACCGGGCAAATTCTCCCTCAGTGCGAGGGAGATTTAGGCTATAGTGCAGGTTGGTGAACTTGAAACGTGAAAAGTTCACACGCTGTTCAATAGACGTGCAGGTTCCCTCAAGATGTTTTCCTTCACCGTGCAGCAAGTGATAACTAGATATTATCACTAAATCAAAAATGACTAATTATTGCAGTGGTACCCGAGTGGTCGAACGCACGCTTTGCAATCAAAGTGCGCAGGTTCTATCCCCGGCTCGCACCTCTGGGTTCCATGTGCGAATCTCATTTTCATCTGAGATTATCACTTGCTAAGAAACGGTGACGGAAAACATCGTGAGGAAACCTGTGTGCCCGGTATAATGGCAATAGGCTCGCCCCCTATTACACTGCAGTGCTCCTCTGCCTACCCCTTCGGGGAATACAGGCGTGATGATGATGATGACTAATTATTGTAATAATGGTTTTTTATGTTTTCTTTATCTTTTCTGCTGAAAAAGTTGTTTTCATTCGTATATTACAATTCCAATTATATTTTCCGTGAAATTATGAGTTTATTTCCTGTTTTATTACACTAAAACCATTTTTTTCAACTAAGTAACTATGAGGTCATTGGGGTCTAGAATTACTAAGTATATTGTTGGTATGTGATATTTAATAATAATTAATTACACATACTTTCCTTAACATTTTAGATGTCGACTTAGGTAGAGTGGCTCTACATAACAATATTATTGGATTCAAGATAACAGTAGAGGTTCGAGTCAAGCTCCTCGCGACAATTTTCTTGCCACTACCAAAATAAACCTTATTAACTTACAAAAAATCTCACACTTTTCAACGACGCTAATGAATTTCGCGCGGTCACGCAGCTTTTAACATAGATAGTAAATATTTTATGTAGAAATATTGGCAGAGAGTACATTTAAAAAATGTCGAATAAATTTGCTTGCTTCAGCATGTTCATTCCTTTAACGCGATGACGTCAAAACCAATCAACCCTCCACTCACTGGGGCGTATTTTGTATTAAAAATATTGAGTGTACTTTATTGACTCATAGAAAAAGTACCCTTTACCACAAAAAATATTTTTTTATCTACACAGAGCTCGTTTTTGTATTACCAAAAAAAATACGCGTGGTTTTTGACGCCTCAGTTTGCGGGAGGCTTTTTTAGAGTTCCGTACCCAAAGGGTAAAACGGGAACCCTATTACTGAGACTTCGCTGTCCGTCCGTCCGTCTGTCACCAGGCAGTATCTCATGAACCATGATAGTTAGAGAGTTGAAATTTTCACAGATGATGTATTTCTGTTGCCGCTATAATAACAAATACTAAAAAACAGAATAAAATAATAATTTAAGGAGGCTCCCATACAACAAACGTGATTTTTTTGCCGTTTTTATAGATAATGGTACGGAACCCTTCGTGCGCGAGTCCGACTCGCACTTGGCCGGTTTTTCTTTGATTACTCACCACCAATTGCACCAAAAACGAAACGAATAAAGAAAAGCAATTATGTCACAATGGAGAGAGTCGACATTTAGCTTTTTGAAAAAAGGTTCTTAGAAATCACCCGAGCGTTTATTTCCACATCAATTGTAATCGAGAATAAGTCACCATGCTCAAAACCGTGACTTACCAATCCACAAAAATGTACTTACCGTTCTCAGAAGGCGATGAGGTCCTTCTCTGCGTCGCATTGGGGTGCAGAATCCTTCAACAACTGTTTTGTGGGTAGCAAAACAAAAATCGGTCTCGACAATTTGAAGACCACACAGATAAGAATTTTGCTTTGTGACCGCAAGTGAAGTTCGATTTTTAAATTTATAAAAAAAAATATTCCTACCTACCAGTACTTATTGTGTTTGAATGATTAGGTTTGTTTCAAGATTTCAACGGGCTTGCAACTTGGAGCCTTATCTCCATCACTTAAAGTAGGTATTGTGGTTTCAATAATAGTAACCGTCAGCTTTTGAAAGATTTTGTACTGAGTTTTCTGTCAGAAGATTAAAATAATATTAAAAACATGTAGCCGTGGTAGCCGAGTGGTCGAACGCACGCCTTGAACTCGAAGTTTGCAGATTCAAACCCCAGCTCGCACCTCTGGGATTCATGTGCAAATCTTATTTTCATCTGAGATTATCACTTGCTATGAAACGGTGAAGGAAAACTTCGTGAGGTAACCTGCACGTCTGAGGGAACTTGAATAGTTTTCGATACATGTGTGAAGTCTGCCAACCCGCTACGGGCCAGCGTGGTGGACTATGACCTGAATCCCCCTCGCATTGAGGGGAGGCCCGTGCCCAGCAGTGGGACGTTAAAAGGGCTGTAGTAGTAGTAGTAGTATTAAAAACATTACTTTAAGACAGGTGGTAGAAATGGCGTTGGTTTAGAGGTTTGAGCGCAGGCCGTTCAGATCACAACACCATGTGATTGCGGGTTCATTTCCAGTCAGCAGCATATTTTGCAAAGGACCTTTTCAGAATTTGACCCAGTCTGGGTGTAACTGGGATCGCTCCCAGTCCATTTTATGGTACCCATCGTATAAGCTTTGCCTCGTATTGGTATCAACATTCATTTTTATAAACTGATATTCCTATAAGAAATACTTATATAGAGTTTCTTGCACGTATTTCAAATTTGACACATTGCCAATGGGTGGTAGAGTTCTATAGTAGAAGATATACTATATTATAATGACTTAAAAATATGTTTTTAGTATATGTAAATATTTTTATGTTAAATTCGAATTCGTTATTTGGCTGCAAATTTACTTACGAGTAAGCAGTCGTTTTGCTTCATTGTATCTCTACAAAGCTCTACTGGACGTTTTCGATTTCTTGGTATAGATTTTCGCTTTCAAAAGTCTCATTGCATGCATTGAGTCCATTGCCAATGTCTTGTACTGGTGCAGTTTAGAAACAAGTAGCGATGTAGAGTTCGGATTTTTATTATCATTTTTTATTTGTAATATGCAATTACCGTATTCAATGTAAAAAATTACAATATGTTATATTATTTAGTTATTTGAATTAAAATATTTTTTGTTTTCCTCTTTTCGGGTGACTAATATTGACTCTACCATTATAATTACTTTCGGAAAACCGCCAATATAAAATGCCTTAATATTTATCCTTAATGCAATATTTTATCCTTGGCTATTCATAGTATTATTCCCTAATATATGGATCGAAATAAAAAATTATAATTAATTTTTAGATTCTCTATGCAATAGTGCTCTATAATTTATTGTTTTTTCTTTATATATTACTTCAGTTGTTGTTTTAGACGGGTTAAAAAATGTTTTAGGATTAAACAAAAAAAAATATTTATACTTATAATATTTAATATTATATGTATATCTAAGGACAAAACAATGCCATCAGTCGCCATGAGTCTGTCGCTCGGAGCAAATCATGTCGTGACTTTAACCACGATTTAGAGCGCACTACGTTAAGCCTAGGGCATACTGGAGCGTAAAAACCTACACTACGAATAACAATCTGTGTCAATATATATAAAAATCAAATTTCTGTGGTAAAATGCACCACACTGCAGAAGTCACCCGCACTGTCAATGACATTTCCTAAAAAAAAAGTTTTTTTTACGTTGATACAGCTCGTTTTGCTATTGACATATTTTTACAACGCATCTTGACGCTGTTGTGTGTCCAGCTCTACAACGTTCAACCAAGTTTAAACTAGTTCACATATCTCAACTCTACTACAAGTTATGTCATTTTATGATACTGAAAATCCCTCTCATAGTAATTTAAATTTTCATGTAGAGTTTAAACAATGTTTTGATTTTCAACTGCATAACAATATGACCTATTAATAAGTGGTGACTGCTCTTGTTTTTCATAAATTATCCTTATTTTTGCATCCACGTGTTTTCATGTAGGCTCTATAATAGTAGCGCGCAATAAACTGGCTGATTAACCTTTGTTTCGCTCATCATGATTTGAACAAGTTGTGACATGTCCGATTGTTTCAAAATAACACTGTTAATTATTTTATTTTAATTCTCCTAAATTATCCTGTTACATTTATTAGAATTATGTTTCTAAAATCTAATATAGTATAATTTCTAATAAGCTGTTAGTGGTTTGATCTACAAATAAAACGTACTATTTGAAATCTAGTACTGTGCAAGTGACTCAGTGAACTCTACAGTAAAAAGCGTGTATTTTCTGTTAGATCTAACAAATAAATGTAGAGCCATGGCTAGATTAAAAAAAAATTAAGAATTACATTTTCATTTTGTTTTGTGTTTGAATAAATATAACTGACTGAGTGTATTTTATTTTTTACGTTGTTACTTCAAACATTTAATGCACCAAGTTCTTTGTATTGAACTAGTCGGAACAAGTTCCCTGACATCGGTGAAATGTAAACACGAGGTATTTTCGACTTGATTGACGAGCCGGCTCTGACACTGTTTATGACTTTTAGCAGCGCTTGTATACGACAATTGGGCGCTTATTGTTGCTTGAGCACGTTTAAATATTTAGTTACAAAATGTTTTAGATTTGTATCTTTTTTTTACATAAAAAGTTTTTCTTTTTTTGAACTAAAAAAAAAAATATGACGATCGATAATAATCGAATCTAAATGTATTTACTGTGTTATTAATTAAGTGTGAACGTTTCAGGTACTTTATTTTTATGACAGAAAAAACCAAAGTTATAGTTTTTACAAAATAATATTTATTTCACAATAAATCTCCCGTCAAATAATTGGGATACGCAGATAATAAACACAATCCAGTTTATGCATAGTTCGATTACATGCTGTTACTTAGCTAGAACAAGGTATTACGAAATAATCGTGAATATTTATTTTAAAATGTCACAAACATTTAAATGCAATATTTACAAGTCAAAAATTATATCTCTACATCTTTATACAAATTAGGAAACATTTTTTTTTTTTCATATTTTCTTTCATGTTTTTTTTTTCAAAACAGAACGTAGTATGAAACGTAATAATTGTAGCCTTTTAACAAAACTTATTTTTTTTTTCACGAGTAATCTATGATAACGTAGAGTATGTACAGTTATGATAAAATTATAATTCCATTACATGTAAATTGAGAATAGATCAAATTTTATTAATTCGCATTCCTCAAGGAATTTCATATTTTTTATTTACGATTCCGTATATTTCACTAATATTTGGCGTATAATCGAATTGAAGGAAAATTAATTAAAACAAAAAGTATTTGACTAACGAGATTATTTGGAACTAACATATAAATTGAGATCTAAATACGTTTGCATTTAAAATAATAAATTTGATTAAACACTAAATAGATGTAACTAACCATAATAAATTAAACTAATCATAATTGGGCCCTATCAGATGCTAAAATTGATAAACAAAATAAGAGATCAAATGGAAAATGTAACTAAATTAAAAAAAAAAAAACTTAACAGTACTTATTGAATTAATTGTAAAGATTATAAGAATCTTACACTGGATTCTTTCACCATTAAAATTATTTTCTTAAATTATTGTGAATCATTAATAGAATCACTTACGGACATATTATTTATTCATCAAAAAAACATATCATCGCTCGATAAATAATTATTAATTCTGGATAAATGCAGTACACAAAAATATAATCATTTTATATTTTTACAAAATCACGAGGCGTTTTGTCGAACTCCACTCAAAATCGAAAAGCAAAATTCATGTTTTCAAAGCGGAATAAAATAATGTTCTTAATAAGAAAATTGCTGAATTGAGGCGAGAGACGTGACGCTCTCAACTCAACCCAGGTAACCACCATTAGCATTTAAAGTGCAGTTGGACACAACATCTCATCGGAACAAAATCACAAAGAATACACGGACTTAAAAATACGCAACAACAGTCCAGATCTGCTTTGCAGTTACACTGTTTTAACAATACCTTATCTATCACAATCTTCTTTTATCTGATGGTATTGATGAGGGACGACGCGAGTGATACTTTTATGATGGCGACGACCATCACTAGGTTGACGATGTAGGTCGAATTGCATCTTAAGTGGTAAGGTGGCGTGGTACCGTCTTGCGGACACTCACCTCGTCCATTGTCCTGGACTTCTTGGCCAGGTTGTCGCGATACCAAGATGTGGCACAACACATCGTACAGCTCGGCAAGGAGCCGGTTCAGCCGCGAAAAGTTCTCCTCTGTTGCCTCTCTCTCGCTGGGCAAGTTGAATGCTATAGCCATCTTTGTCGCTCGCAACGTCTTTTTCTACGGAAGAAGCGTGGACAGATTGTCTGTTTGTTATGCATAAATGCTGTGTGCCCGCTTGAGTTGTATCTTTGCCGGCTTTTCAATTAAATATCTCAATTCTTTATTCTTCAAAAAAATAATGTAATCATAAAAAAAAAAGTCTCGAAGTTCTCCAAGATTTTTTTTTTGTTCGCCAGATAATTTTCTCAAAAGTCAATTTTTTTTTTAAATCACTTAGCAAAAGTTCACTTGGACACAACTCACACGAGTCCGATATAAAAAGTACGCACAGTTCAATTTGGGGGCGACAAAATCGACGTATCGTTCCGACCTCAATAGTTCACAAGTTCACAAAAAGTTTTGGTCGCAAATAAATTTTCGCGGCACATTGTTCGTAATTTACTCGCAATATGACACAATAGCGCTAACTAACGCACTATGCATCGCAGCGGCCCACTGATGTAAACAAACTGACTTCGCGCGCCGCTCTACAAAAGAGGTCGACTGACTACTAATGCACGTGCGGCAGGCACGGAAGCGAATCGTGTTATAAGGGATAATACGTCGTGCACATCATTGCCTCGCTCAAGTCGTCCGCTTGTGTGAGTGCAGTGCATAACGTATACACACACGCGCACACATCCAAAAGCCATTTGATTATAAACAGTGGACGCACGGTAGCACGGTCCCTTCGCACTGTACCACTACAATCAACCTATCCAACGCCGCTCCATCCCTTTCCCCCGCCCTAACTACGCATACGACCCTCTCAACTCGGCCGGATTACATCATGTTACAACAGCTATCGACAAAGTCGGGTTCTCTCGTTCCGATGATACAAATCCGTCCCTTTGTGGAAAGGAAAGAGACGTAGGATGGATTTTGAATTTGGTATCGAGAAAGCGCGCCAAAGTGAACCGGCCAATCAGGCCGCTGGATTTGGATGGGGTGAGGTGACGTAAGGATGGTGGATTGGAGGGAATAGGGTTGTTGGGATGCCAGCGTTCACTCGAGCAGTAGCTCTCTGGCGAAAACCTACTAAACGTTTCGCGATATTTTAACGGCTCTTTGTTCAGATAGACGTAAATTTGATTTGGCTAGCACGGTCCCGTGGTCCCGACTTAGCGCGTGTGTTTCATTCTCTATACGGTTAGCACGTAATGGCGTGGTATAAAACTGTTTTAATGGTCGCGGTTTTGCCATACGCGTCGGTTTGTGCAACCTAAGGTGTTTTTTGGGTTTATTGGCGTTTGAGCCGAGTGGAAACCTTTGTTTAAATTGTATACGGGCAGTAAAATTGATAACCGATGTTGAACATAAAACGGTCAATAAAAACAATAGCGGCGTGGATTTTTCAATTTAGTGGTAGTTTCTTTGTTTGCTTTTGTGGTGATTAGGTAACTATTTATTTAAACAAAATCACGGTAGGAGACGTAAAAATAAATACTTATATAAAATAAGACTAGTCCGAACATAAAAAATAACTAATATTACTACTAGTACTACGTATCTAGCGTAGGAAAACTGTGTAGGAATTTTATGATTCATGTATTTCAGCTCACCAACATCGCAGCGAGAAGGTTAAGTACAAAAAAGTATTACCAACGTATTTCACACAATATTCCACACAATTTTTAAAAAGCCAAACCTTTTCCGATGTTCACTTGTCATGTTACAATTTGAATTTAGAATTTTAATTTTGCCAAATTTATCTAATAAAATTTAAATAATTTCCATCCAGCGCGAGGGCTTGTACTATAATTTATATAATAAAAATGCCAAAAAAACTTACGATTTTTTTTGCGTGCGTATTATTTTGTCTTGATAGGTAATCTATCACACCACTGTCTTGTACTGGCACTAAGTGAGGACTAAAACCGAAATTATTAAAAGTTTTCAACACCGTGGCAACTGCGGAATTAGTCATAGCCAACAAAGTCAATCCAAGGCCCGCTTGGGTGACTCCTCAATCACAACTTATCCGTAAAAAATAATGAACGTCCATCATTATTATTTTTATACAAAGAAATACAAAATCCATAACGGACACCTCTTTAGCACTTTTAGATAGATTTTGTAGTACAAAAACTGACAAGAAATATAGATAATATTAATTAAAACATTAAGACGTGGTGGCGAACCATAAGGAATTTACCACCATATTTAAATTGTTATTAGATAGTAGTTTTCTGAATAAAAATAATTTTAGTCTCATTGTAAATCAATCAGTTTCAATAAATTTAGGGGCAAGTCTTTGTACGAAAAAATATTTACAACAAAGCATTCGTTTAAAAAAAACAACTATTTTTTATAATAATCTAGATGACGTATGGAATAGTCTAATAATTTTAAAAACACTTAGTTCTCCTATGTATTCTACTTCAAGTTCTATAACACTGACTCTACATATCCCATAGTGTATAAAACGGCTACAATCACCCCATGCAATACATAACTAACAATAAAAAATAATATTTTAAAAATAAATCACTTACTAATCAGTGCCAATATTTTTAATCGACTCTACATAATATAGAGCCTTAAATCTGTTCATAGAACTCTACACCAGTAGCACGTACACTATACAAATATTAGCTCTATCATCTGAACGTAATAATAATGAAATTAGTCAGAATTGAACATGCGAAATTGAACAAATAATATCCAGTTTGTGAAGTCATTAGCAGTTCTTAATAACAATGCTTTTATTATTAAACTAGCTGTGCCCGCAACTTCGCCCGCGTGGATTTTAGGGAGATTACCCGGAAATATGGGTATTATGTTTTTCCCGCGGAACCCTAATGCTTTTTCTAAAATTAAAGTAGCCTAAATTACGCCTTGGAACGTCAGCTATCTGTTAGTGAAAGTCCCATTGAAATCGGTTCAGCCGTTTAGAAGTTTACCTCAAACAAACAGACAGACAAAAAAAAAATTGCGTTTCCGTTATAGGTATCGCACTTACTCGCGGTACTTTCATACGCATTTGGTAAAAAAGTGTTATTTTGATATTACAAACAGACACTCCGATTTTATTTATTTGTATTGTATATAGAAGAACATATTTTCGCCGAAAAAGTATGGTTGCCTTGCGCTAAGAGTATATCGATGCTTGAAAGGCAAAAAAATTTCAAATGAGTTAAGTGGTTATTACACTTCACTGAATTTAGTCACTTTAATTCAGTCGTTCCTGAATTAAGTCAAGTGTAATCGCATTTAGCAAGCTAGGATCCTAAATTCAGAACTGAATGATTTAGAAGCGTAATTAGAAACGTGTAATCGCATTTTGTCACCGATTTAAGTCGCTCGTCGTGCGTGGAGGACGTAAGATTTGTGCACGACACGAATTGGTGTTTCCGAATTTTTGCCGATTTAAAAAAAAAGCGCTTAAACTGGTCATTGATTCAGTAACTGAATTCGGGACAGTGTGATCAGAAGCTTCTGATTCTAAAATTACTTCTGAAGCAAGCGACTAAATTCAGTGTAATAACCACTTTAAATATACCTAACGCTGCAGAAAAATCTGGCTATACATACATACATACATACATACATAAATACATATACATACATACAAATAAATAAAATTTGAGTGTCTGTTTGTAATATCAAAATAACACTTTTTTACTAAATGCTTATGAAAGTATATACGATACCTATAACGAAAACGCAATTTTTTTTTTTTTGTCTGTCTGTCTGTTTGTTTGGAGTAAACTTCTAAACGGCTGAACCGATTTCAATGGGACTTTCACTGACAGATAGCTGACGTTCCAAGGCGTAACTTAGGCTACTTTAATTTTAGAAAAAGCATTAGGGTTCCGCGGGAAAAACATAATACCCATATTTCCGGGTAATCTCCCTAAAGTCCACGCGGGCGAAGTCGCGGGCACAGCTAGTGGTGTATATAACTCATTTTACGATTTTTCTCGCTTAGTTAGGATTGACTTTCAAGCATCGATATACCTACTCTGAAAGGCATCAAGGGTCGATATGAAAGTTAAAGATTAAAATGTTGACTATATTTTGTATTTAATATTAGAATGCCGTGAGTATAATTCTTCTCTAGTATTGTGGCAAAGGTGCTGTCCGCTCTCATGGCATTGCTGCTCCTGAGAATGTATAACTCGCAATTATCATTTTGAAAAGAGTAACCATTGAGTTTCTTACCGGCTCTTCTCAGTGGAAGCAGCATTCCGAACCGGTGGTAGAATCTGACTATTTGTAAGTGCTTTTTGGCCTACACGAATAAAATAAAAATTGATTTTAATTTTTTGATTTTGATAATAATTGAATGGTCAAATAAATGGCAAGTTGATGGACTCACAGCTTCATAGATTGACCCAACAAATTGACCATACCGATTGGCTAACGAATTGTAACAATGTAGCCTGTCTAAAGGTTAATTATGACCATGGTTTATCTAGGCGTAAACAGGCATGAGGAACTTTACAGAACTATTAATAAAGGAACTCGAAATTTATAGATATTTTTTATACATTTTTGTTTTGAAAAGTATTTTGCAACACATTTATTATAATAAATACTCTGAAAATCGAATGCAAATGGTTGGTAAATGCATTGAAACTTCAAACAAGTTGTGAGTTGAATAAAAAAAACTGTTATTACAAGAATTTGAACCAGTAAAAGGAGTCAATGTTATTGACACAATAAAAGTGAATTTTATTTTTCGGTAAAGTTACTATTGGTTATCTACACCTTAAATAATAATAGGTAATTTATACTACTCTCCGCGTTATATCGATAGGGTACAGGTTCGAACATGTTTTAAAGTCTCGTCCAATATGCTACGAGGCCGTGGAAGCAGAAATACTAGACTGAACACATCCAATATGAAAAGGAATGATGAAATTATTACATTTTTAATCGAAATTTAAACTTGATTTTTTCTTTTGTCTTTGACTTGACGATTTATTTACCTGCATTGGTTTACGTGAAAAATATGTAATTTTTTACTGTTGTACCTAAAATATTATTTTGAGATGCTAATTTGAGTAGGTATTACACAATTACACAATGGTGTAGAGTGCAGTTTTATGGACATATATTGGGAAGATTTGAAGGACAACTTTACCCATGTCCTATTTTAATTAATTTTGCTTTTTTTTAAGGCAGTGGTTGCCTTGACTGTCGAACGCCCGCCTTGAACGCAAGGGGTGCAAGTTCGAATCCCAGACTCACATCTCTGAGATGATTTTCATGTGCGAATGTCATTTTTAGTAATTATTACCACTTGCTGAACAGTGAAGGAAAATATCGTGAGGAAACCTGCACGTCTATAGAAAGGCGTGTGAAGTTCACCAACCCGCACGGGGCCAGCGTGGTGGACTATGGCCCAAATCTCCCTCGTATTGAGAGGGAATGTGACCAGTTAAATGGCAATACGCTCGTCACCTATTTCATTGGGACGAAAATACATCGGCAAAATGTGGATGCACATTAGTGCGCCTCTGCCTACTACTTCCGGGAGTACAGGCGTGATGATGTATATATAATTTCAAATTACATTTGAAAGAGTGTACAGTCCTGTTGTGTTTTAATCTTCACGATCGAATGAGTTCGCCCAACGAAAGTAGGTCATTGTACCTGACGTGACTAAGCTTGTTGCTATGACAGACTACGTGCTAAAGATCCGACGAACGGATAATTATTTTCACGGCTAATTTATGACAGAATTGCGGGTATAATTCAATTAATTATTCTGAGAAATGTTTGTTTCAGATTTAAGGGTTTGACAAAAAAAATACGCAAATTGATAATCGATTTTACGCACACATCTACTTGGTAATTTATATTTTTCCTACTTTTATAATTTATTCCGTAACAATTTTTTTATCTATCAATAAAATAAATTAAACCTCGCTCGGAACTGTTAACTTTGAATTTCGCCGATAGATGGCGCTACCGTCTTATCGTAGTAGTACGATTGTAAATACAACAAGTGCTGTAGGAGTGCCTACAAAACAATAAATAACCTATTCTTTTTAGTGTTACTAAAAGGAATACTTGATCAAAAAAAAAATACCGATTTTGTTTTATTATATTTTAAACTTAGATTTGATGTATTAGAACCTCCTTCTGAGTACTTAAAAAAGGATGTTTACTCTTTTTTTTTATTAAACGTCAAAGCCCTTTATAATTGATTTATAATATTATTTTTGGTAACATCGCCACCAATGGTAATAAAAATTATATTTAATGTTAAAACACTTTTATTAAGCTATCTCTACCTCTCTCTCACCACACACACCGAAAGCTGGACGAGCAATTGCTGTACTCTAATCTTTAATTATAAAACCCGGCTAAGTGCGAGTCGGACTCGGACACGAAGGGTTCCGTAAAAAAAACGAGTTCTATAAAAACGAGCAAAAAAATCACGTTTGTTGTATGGAAGCCCCCTTAAATATTTATTTTATTCTGTTTTTTTTAGTATTTGTTGTTATAGCGGCAATAAAAATACATAATCTGTGAAAATTTCAACTGTCTAACTATCACCGTTCATGAGATACAGCCTGATGACAGACGAACGGACAGACGGATGGACAGCGAACTCTCAGTAATAGGGTTCCCGTTTTACCCTTTGGGTACGGAACCCTAAAAATATACTTGAAAAGTGATTTAAAAGCTGTTTAATTTGCACCCGAGAGAAACTACTGTGTCCCACAAACTACAGGGCACACAATTATCTGTGTATTTACACTTGGAGTGAGAAGTTTCGAGTTTAATTCGTAATTCACCGTGGCAGCTACCGACCGATTTCACGCGTTCGGTGGCGTTCTGATTGCCTTTTGTTGATATTAAGGGGCTCTACATGAAAGGTGCGATCTTACAATACACCATAGATTATGTGTGGTGACCACAAAAATTAACTTAGATTTTTTGTGGTAACCATACAACATTTTTGACTTTTTGTGGTAGCCACCCAACACAGTAACGTGGTATTTTAGATTGTTTGGTTTTTTTTTAATGGACTACGCTGTTGGTCGTTAGGTGGCCTTTACAGCTTTACCGGAGGAGTGGCGAGCGCAGAGTGAACTCCAACCAAGGCCTTAAGGGCATGATTGTTTGTAGTAGCCATACAACATAAGTGATGTTTTAGATGTTTTGTGGTAGAATGTAACAAAATATGATATATATGTTATTTGCCACTAATTTCATGTGGTTTTAATAAAAAAATTGTGAGCGTTTCATTCATGACATATTCTAAGTGATATGCAGTGATGAGATAGCAGAACTGTCCACCACCTCCTTCGCTATACTGTCGTAATATTACCTAAATTTTGTCAGTTCGGTATGGATATTGTCAAAAAAGTCAACGTAATATTAAATCAATATCAAATTAATATTATTAGTGGTAGCCGAGTGGTCGAATGCACGCTTTGCAATCAAAGTGCGCAGGTTCAAACCCCGGTTCGCACCTCTGGGTTCCATGTGCGAATCTCATTTTCATCCAAGATTATCACTTGCTTAGAAATGGTGAAGGAAAACATCGTGAGGAAACCTGCAGGTCTGAGGGAACTTGACTAGTTCTCGATAGATGTGTGAAGTCTGCCAACCCGCACTGGGCCAGCGTGGTGGACTATGGCCTGAATACCCCTCGCATTGAGGGGAGGCCCGTGCTCAGCGGTGAGACGTTAAAAAGGGCTGTAGTAGTAGTATCAAATTAATAGATGTACTAATAATTTTCTCTCGTTACATACGTATATTTTGTAAGAAACCCGAAAAATTAAGTCGCATCCGAATTGCTGTCATTACATGGCGGCCTGCGCACATAGCCGCGTCAAGAAACGCGCGTCAAATGTTTTGCCAAAACCAAAATGATCTGTATTAACTGACGCAAGAAGTACAATTTTCAACGAAATGTCATCGATGACACGAGCTAATATTAGCGTAGACACGTGACTTTTGCTATAGATACATAGTTGATACTTACCTTAAAATATCAACAACTTTCTTAGAAAGTCATCATATCCATAAGTGCATTACTATGCAGAATTCCAAGAAGCAAAAATCACTAAATCACATCAGAAAAAGGATTAAAATTCAAATTACTGTATTGTTTTTTTTTTTTTTGGTACCTAGTGAGATTTTCCTGTCACCCGACGATATATACATATTGTACTTTGTGAGATCTGATAAAAAATGTGTAAGAATATTTTAATAACAGACTTCAAAAAATAAGAGGAGCTTCCCAAATCACACTTTTTTTTTTAAATTATTTGGAGCAATTTCACTCGTGTCAATTTAAAGAATATGTAGAACATATACTTTGTACATTTTTAATAATAGTGCAGCAAATTCGCTCGCCCCAGTATGTTCAGGGCGTTATAATAAAATTTATACGGCACTTCCATTACCGCATTCATATCAATTTTAATATTTATCATACCTTATTATGCTGTTTCGAGGACATTTTACATTATAATTTGTTTAATCAGAGTGCACCCTGAAATTATTTTTTACAAGTTCCCTGCGTAAGAATTTTTAGTGTACTTTCAACTGGTGCATCATGAGGTTATATTGACTCATAAGGGTAATAAGTCTGTGAACGCTGAGCACTGGATGAAAGTTCGCCATGAGCCAATATGACCTCACAACGGCCGTGAACGTGTTAAAACGTATAAAGTTCGCCAATCCAGTATAGCTGGTGTCCTAATATTGGCACTTTGAATATTACTTCTTTTTTATTGTTTATGAATAATGAAAAGAAGATGGCAATTTGATGAGTGACTTTGGACAAAATTTGTGTAAAATTAATTAGTTTGGAAGGAATTACTAAATGGCCATTTTACAGCCACAGCAGTTGTAGCATGAGCGCCAAGACTAACCTTATGTCACGGAATATGTTGTCTCTTTCTCTCGTATGAACTAAGACAGAGAGCGAGCGAGTGAATCCGTGACTGAGGCCTTGTCGTGACAAGCGTGCGTACCCCTCAGGTGACCCGTCATGTCGGTCACAGGGATCTGTCCCAAAATATATTGCCATTAAATTAATTGTTGTTTTATGCAAATGTAATTAATAGTTATTTAAATTTACTATTGTTAAGATTAGTGATTGGCAGTAATTAAATTATGATTTGAGCAATGTTTCTTATACGCTTGTCAATGTACAATTAATTCTAACTAAGTGCCAATTTGAATTATACAGGGTGTGTCGGTTGCAAATAATATTGAAGCTGTAATGCAGGCTAGTGAATATGAAACCTATAGTCAGTCCCGGTTTCTCCGTAGGGCCGTAGGTGCCCCGTGGTACATACGGAACGTAGATCTTCATTCCGACCTTGGCCTCTTCTCAATTCGTAAACACTTAAAAATAGCGTCCGAACGCAATTTTAAAAAAGCCGCGTCACATTTAAATCCTCTAATTGTCGCCGCCGGCAATTACGAGCCAGACCCCGCGCACACATCATCAACTCGTCGCCGCCGTCCGCGGCACTTGTTGATTGATCCTCCCGACACGATCACCACCCTCCTCGACCCGGGCGTTGAGAGGGCCACCAACACACCTACACCAGCCTCAAACAGACACCGATCTCGCCGGCGAGGTCGAGGAACCCCCTCTTCCGCTCGTTGGTGCATCTTTGCACCTAGGAGCGCAGTCACTACCTCTCCCCTCACGGTAACTGCCCAAGCCGAGGTCGTGCCCTCTGTGGCGCCCTTGAGCTAGTTGCCACCCCTTTCCGCCCTTAAGGCCTTGGTTGGAGTGCATTCTGCGCTCACCACTCCTCCGGTAAAGCTGTAAAGGCCACCTCACGGCCAACAGTGTAAGTCCTACAAAAAAAAAAAAAAAACCTATAGTAAGAAAGTGTTATGCAATTGCTAAAAAAGGCAATTACACCCAAATTTTTTTTTTTTTTTTTTTAAGATAAAATAGTCTGTAGATTAAGATAAAAAAAGATCAAGATAAAAGGATCACCTACACATACGACATGACACCAATATTTTTTTTTAATCTATAATTATTTGGGATTTTTATCCAATTGGGATATGTCAACCACATCGTACCTTATAACCAACTTAAACCAAGATAAAATCGATTACTCGTAACTCATTGTGATAGTACATTTTTGAACTTATAAAACGTTATAAAACGTCCAGCCTCCAATAAATACAGTATGTATGAATATTTTCGATAATCCAGCGCGGAGGGTGACTGCGAAAACTATTAAAAACCATCCCGGGATTAAACTACGCGTGTAAAACTCATCTACCCCTTTATCAATCATAGCGTATAGGTTTATTACTATCTCTATAGATACAATATAGACTATAGTATATCTGCATCCTCGAATATACTATGATATACTTTATTAGGGTTCCGTACTCAAAGGGTAAAATGTGACTTAAGACTCCGCTGTCCATCCGGCTGTCTGTTTGTCCGTCTGTCGCCATGCTGTATCTCGTGAACCGTGACAGTTAGACAGTTGAAATTTTCACAGATGATGTATTTCTGTTGCCGCTATATGTATCAATGTATCTCAATGTATCCTAAAAAAAGAATAAAATAAATATATAACGGGGGCTCCCATACAACAGACATGATTTTTTGGTGTTTTTATTGATAATGGTACGGAACCCTTTGTACGCGAGTCAAGCTTTTATTTAATTGCCCTTAGTTTTCGTGGTCTCCCCAGCAAGCCCTTTCATTTGATACCCATACTATGGTAGTGCAGAAAAAATAACTATTCCGCCATCTTAGATATTGGAATTAGCATGACGTCACATAGCTGAGCATGCATTGTCATCCAAAGTAAGCGTGTATACCAAATTTCAGCTCAATCGGTTAAAGATAACTGATTTAAAATTCAGTTGCAAGATTCCACCCGAACAATCATACGTTGCAAGCTAATATAAAGCTTGTAAAAAGAACTGTATTTACTCGTAGAAAAAGCATATTTTTCTGTGAAATATAATCGATGATTCACTGGGATTCGGGAGCGAATTCAGTCGCGTAGTTGTTTCCAGAGATATTTAATCTTTATGTATATTATAATAGAGTACATTTTCATAAATGGAAAGTATATTCGCTCGCTTCAGCGGTAACTAGACTGGCTTACGTTCGCGTGCCTCATGTCAGCGACGCAGTTAATAAATTGCAATCCGTGTGATGCCCGCAGATTACCGTCAACACACTACGTGAAAAGTTCAATGCACGCGTAAATATGTTTATAGAGCTGATAATCCACCCTTAACATTTTAACCACTAAATGGTTGATATTGGTATGACATAACCAACCCCTTACCAATATCTGTCTTGCAATTGCTGCAGTTTTAGTATTCAAGCCAAGACGCCTGTGCATAAGAATTTCTATAAATAGTTACACCAAAATCTATGGGAATGACCTGTATATGTATCTATTAATAATCCACTAATGTGCCTAATTTTTACATATTTTAGATTAACTTTTTGTGGAAACGTTTGTATTTTGTCAATTTCATGCAATTTTAATTCTGTGCCAAAATTGAAGATTCTTCATAAGTTTCAAGGTCAGGAAAATGAGTAAAATATTTTAACACCTATTGTTATATTTAATCGACCGACATTTTACTATCTTCTTTTCAATAGATGACGCTTAAATGCTTTACCTTCGGATCAAACACTGTCACACCAAAATCAACAGTGTCACATTTTTACAGCTCTAATGAAATATGGTGTTTTTAATCCATTGACCATAGTATGAAGGGATTGCGCTATGCAAAGTACATGTTATGTAAAATACATATAATATACCACGGATCTGTCTACGGTGTCTGATTAGTACTCTACTCTTTGTCACGGTAGAGTAAGGTAGAGAAAGCCATGGGAAATTAAAAATGAAAGTTTACGCATACTTGCAATGTACCGCGAGGTTTTGGGTTCGATTTCCGCTTTGACCATTAAAATGACCTGACCAATAAAATTTCGACCGGGACAAGCTTCATACGTAATAGAAAAGTCTGTAAAACTTATTTTATTCTAAGTTATGAGCCCCTTTTCTACCTGTCTTGCAGCAATGTTATATTCTTCTTAATTTTTACGAAATGTATGAAATGATGAAATTTAATAGAATAAGATGAGGAATGGCTCCATCTGCGGTTGGCGGGTATTTCAACCAGTTAATAGTAAAAGCAGATTCTATAAACTACAGCCCTTTTAACGTCCCACTGCTGGGCACGGGCCTCCCCTCAATGCGAGGGGGATTCAGGCCATAGTCCACCACGCTGGCCCAGTGCGGGTTGGCAGACTTCACACATCTATCGAGAACTAGTCAAGTTCCCTCAGACGTGCAGGTATCCTCACGATGTTTTCCTTCACTGTTTCATAGCAAGTGATAATCTCGGATGAACATGAGATTCGCACATAAACCCAGAGGTGCAAGCCGGGGTTCGAACCTGCAAACTTTGATTGCAAGGCGTGCGTTTGACCATTCGGCTACCACTGCTATTTAGATTTAAATTAAATAAAATAAATACACAATATAAAAATGGGTGATGACAGTGATAAAGATGGCGGAGTAATCCAGCAATGTTTTTAATAATACTTTTAGTTTTGACCGTTAGTGTGTAAATCTGTCAAAAAGTGACAGTGTAAAAAGGAATACTTTAATAGGTGGTAAGACCCCAGTACCTACTTACGCACTTAAGGGGTAGGCAGAGGTGCACTGCAGTGCGCCCACACTTCGCCGATCTATTTTGTTCCCAATGTATTAGGAGGGAGGGGGTGTAAAGTATTACATAAAGCCTACTGCACACTGGGGCGTCAAAGCTTGCGCGTAAAATTTTTGCCATAGCAAAAGGAACTGTATTGACACATAATAAAAATTCATTCTACAACAACACGGCACTGACAGCGTGAGCAAATTTTGACGCGTGGGGGCGTGGGTTTTGCGACAGAAATATAATCTTTATGTATATTGACACAGAGTTCATTTGGTAAAACTTACACACGGCCAAGTAACACAAAGAATGTAAACAAATATTTTTTTACGAATCAGGTTTGGACATGCCGTGGACTAGACGATAAGGGATTTAGGGTAGGGAGTACCAGTTACTGTCGGACCCCAGGTAGCAATAAAAAAATATCTGTAAAATGCCAACATTGGAAAATCATTTGTTCTAAGGGCATATTGGGGTGTTAAAACGCGCTTCAAATATTTATTCAATACCAAAACAAACTATATTGACTAAAGGCAACACACTGGAGCTATATCTACCTATGTATTTGAAAGAGGTTTTGGCGACTTAAAAAAAGTAATTCAAAAAATTATAAGTTGACTGAGTATCTTGCCGGATCTTCTCAGTCGAATAAGATCCGGTGACATATATGAAAAAAATAAACTTGATAATTTGTAAGTGCCCCCGTAGGCTTATACGAAATAAATGATTTGACTTTGACATAAAAAAGCTAACTGAGATTGACCACGCGTGCAAATTTATTTATTTATGAAAACCACATTTACAACATCATAACAGTCTTTTACAAGTAAACTAAATGTATTTTTTTGTCTAGACCAATAACTGGTATTTTTACCCTACGCCCAAAACTACTACGCAAAAGCGACGTAAACTCGACCTCGCGTAAAAAATAACAAAAAAAATAAGGTTTCAAAACCATTAACTGATAAGTGTGGCTATTAGAAGACAGATAAAATAAGTTATTGCTATTGTAATAAACTATTAAGCAACATACGGGTGTGTGATAACAAATAATGCAATCTTACTTTCTGTATTGTAGTAACATTGTAAGCTTGTTAAGTAAGCTTGACAATTTGTAAGTGCCCCCATAGGCCTATACAAAAAAAAAATATTAAGCGTTATGCATTTCCAACACAAACCAAAACTGTTTACTGTTTTTAAGAAAACTTTGTTAATTTTTCAGTTTTGTTACTTTGACAGTCACAATTTTGTTGTTGTTGTCACGTTTAACAAAACAATTAACGCCTTGTTGGGTGTTTGCTGGGACGATCGAACTTCTTTATGAAAATGTCCTCTGTATACTAAAGCTTGTATTAATGTATTATACTAAAGATATCTGCACGTCTGAGGGAACTTGACTAGTTCCCGAAAGATGTGTGAAGTCTGCCAACCCACACCGGGCCAGCGTGGTGGACTATGGCTTGAATCCCCCTCGCATTGAGGGGAAGCCCGTGCCCAGCAGTGAGACGTTAAAAGGGCTGTAGTAGTAGTACATAAAGATTGAATTAGAAACAGGCCGATAAATAGAGATTTTTATTTTTCTTTAAAGTACTGTGTATACTTTTATATTTATGAATTGAAATTACAACCAGGTACTTCAATTATTTTATAATACGTAGATTTATAAACATAACGTCTACGTTACGAAAAATAAAATATATTTTAAGGCAGAGCTATAAATAACGGCACAGATTATCAAACCCAGTTCACAGATAGTAAAATCCTTTACATAAATTCTAACGAACCAGCTGTTGAACGTAAACAAGACCTAGATCTTAGGATAAGACTTGGTTCAATCAACCTAGATATGAACTTGTAGATTCCTTTGTTGACCACAGAAAGCCTTTGTAACCAGTTTGTAACTGGTTTAAGGACCGCGCAAAAACCTTTAACCTTGATGTCGTTTTGATAGCTAAAAACAGTTAGTATTTTTAAAAATTCGGGTCTAAAGAGTCATATTTTTAAGGACATTCATGCGATCTGCTTTATTGGCAACTTTATTTAAGAAAATATTATATTGATTAAAAAAAAATGAAAAACCGGTCAATATTAATATATTGACTGATTTTCAATTGTTTTGTTTGTTCACTTTAATGAAGGTTTCTTTTTTTATTTGCCCCATATTGTCCCACTACTTAAAGGTCACCCCATTCCCCTCAAAAAAATTTGGTATATGAAAATAATTCCAGGTGATATAAATTTCTCGGGGTCATCTCGTAATTGTTAAAAATATTTTTACGCAATTATAAGTTAACCCATTGTCATTCCACAATGATACTGTAAGAAGACTAGAATCCCAGATCTTATATCTAGGATTGACCCTAGTTTAGAGTACCCATAGAATAAGTTGGTTAGGAATCATACTATGAGCATGGGTTCTCTTGAATATTTTTTTCTGTCTTACTCAAAAGACTGAATTTGGAAAAAAAAAACTGGAAGTAAGGAAACTATAAGCTCACTCAGAAAGGGTATGGCATTGGCCAACTGCCATCAGGTGCACTGCACCACCATAAAAAAAGTGTATAATATCAACAATAGCACTTTCAAATAACAATATTCAATCCCAAACACGTGCATGTAACACAGAACGGATGTTTTTTTGCAAAAACTTACCAAGCTAAAGTCAAGCAAAAAAAGTACAAATACCCAATCCAATTTAAACTATATTTCTTAGACTTTTAAGTGTATTTCAGTTTATGAGTGTATACAGTCCAAACTTTTAAGAAGATAGAGGATATAGAAACACAAACACACTTTTTGCTGTTACGTTAAGCCTTATCGGAGAGTACTAGAGTCGATATTTGTGTGTTTAATTTTGTGATAAATTAGTAAAACTTCTCTACCTGTTACGCAAAATTAGGGCGAGTATAGATTAGATTTGGTTCAAAGTTGTTTTGTTAAGTGAAACTTGTTTTGTTGAGTTAGAACCAGTTCGATGCGTGCTCACTAATTGATTGAAATCAAATCAGAAACCAGCAATGTGTTTACCTAATTTCATTGCAAACGAGTTGTTTGGTTGGTAAATAAAATTTATTGCAATAAAAGGTATTTAATCGCCTAGCTGATTTTTGTATATTCTAGCAGAATCACAAATCAGAATCAGATTTTTTTTTATTCATGTAAACCAATACAAGCACTTATAAATCGTCAATAAATAATAATAATAGTATAGCCAGGAGCCTCGGTAAATATCTGAAGAGGCTCGCGTTAGACGTCTGGATCAAGGGACGAATTCAGAAGGTAGGACTTCTGGAAACGGCGCGCATAGTGAGGAAGTTCGTCTCTCTGGAACCTTGAACGCTGGTAGCTAGGAACTAACTGTTTTTTTATATTTTATATGTATATTTTTATTTAAAAACGTAATCTACAAGAAAAAATAGAAATAAATATTATAATAATAGTAGTCTACCCAGCAGACAAGTAGGTACAGGTTCAACCCCGAGATCGCACCTCTGCGATTGTCATACATTGTTTGTTCTACGATTTGTATCCGGTGCTAAGAAAATTGTAAGCAGGAAGGTAAAACCTTAATGCACAGTAGATAAATAAATAACGCCAGACAAGACATATTCATCGTCTGACCCCAAACCAATCAAAGCTTACATCGGCTAAATATCGGTGCACTGAAGTGTACCTGTACCTACCCTTCCAGGAATACATGCGTGAAGATGATGATGTTTTAAAAGGGAGGGCATTGGAAAAACTTGATTGATTTAATCGGGTTCCTAAAAAGCGTTATAGCTGCGGGCGAATCGATAAATTTTGTTAAATAACCATCAGTTATTTTAGCACGGAATATCTGGTCTGTATCACGCAATGCTTTCATTAGTGTATGCACAGATTACGGCGACTGATGTATTTGAAACTACTATTATATGAAGGGCACAGGCAAATAACAGGGAATGTCACAAATTCACAAACACATTTCTTTGTCTGTGGTATTTTGAATTCTAATCATTAGAATTTTAAACAGTTAACAGATGGCGCCAATAATGCAGTTTTGTTTGTGGCCAAAACGAAAAAAACTGTGAATGTCTATTAGTTCTAAGCAAAAGTTATTGCATGCATTGATTTTAATAAAAATAATATAGTTTTTAACTTTAAAATTGTTTTTTCTCAAAATTCATTAATAAGGACATTCCCTGTTATTTTCCTGTGCCCTTCATTAAACTCTCTCTCTCTCATTGTATGATGCCAAACTAAGCAAAGCTTGTACTATGCTTGTACTACTTGAACCTAGCAAAGACGTCGTCAATCTGAGTAATATTAAAATAATATTGCTTATAAACTAAACATAGATGTGTGGAGGAGAATGGAGGAGACCTTTGCCCATCAGTGGGACAATAAAGGTTACAAAAAAAAAAACTAAACTAAAACACTGGCTGGTTGACTAAAGTGAAGAATTTTAATTGAGACTTCCTCTGTCTGCTTGACATGTCGTTGAAAAATGTGATTCTTCTATAAGATAATACGGTTCGTTTTGTTAAAATATTATTCGCGAGCAGTATTTACTATGAATAGAAATAATAAGAACAGTAGTTTTACAAGAATGCTGTATGGAAAGAATAATTCGAGTAACTGGAGCCTTACGAGCATCTCTTTAAGAATTCTTGTTCCAATAGTGACTGTCAAAAAATTAAACTAACTAACTACAGCCCTTTTAACGCCCCACTACTGGGCACGGGCCTCCCCTCAGTGCGAGGGGGATTTAGCCCATAGTCCACCACGCTGGCCCAGTGCGGGTTGGCAGACTTCACACATCTATCGAGTACTATTCAAGTTCCCTCAGACGTGCAGGTTTCCTCACGATGTTTTCTTTCACCGTTTCATAGCAAGTGATAATCTCGGATGAAAATGAGATTCGCACATAAACCCAGAGGTGCGAGCCGGGGTTTGAACTTGCACACTTTGATTGCAAGGCGTGCAAAAAAATAAAGTAACATAAAATATTGCAGCAAGATAAGTCGTGGAAAGGGAGCAGTGTTTTATATCTGTACAAGACCAAAAACTTAGTAAAACTTGACAAATATGCCTGACAAAAGTGATTCTTTTTGTGTCGCCACGAAAATTGATGTTTAACTGTTTACATTTCGGCAATATTGGAGATACACATTGCAAATTGAATCGATATTTAGGGGAGTAACTAATGTAATGAGAAAATAATACATCATCACGCCTGTATTCCTCGAAATGGTAGGTACAGGTAAACTTCAGTGTACCCATTCTTCGCCGATGCATTTCGCTCCCAATGTGGGGGCGATCCCAGCCATTAAACCAGACACATTTCCCAAAAATTCGAGGGATATTCGGGCCATAGTCCCCCATACTAAACTTCTTACGTCTTTCTATAATCATGCGGTTATTCCTACGATGTATGCTTTCACCGTTCAGCAAGCGAGAAACATTATTGAAAATGAAATTCGCAAATGAAACACGAAAATTCCAGAGGTATGAGGCCGGAGTTTATACCTGCGCCCCTTGTGTTACAGGCGGGTGTTTTATCAACAAAGTAACCACTGGATATTACCTTAACAATAATATTTACCATTACCGGTAAACTGGTTTTTACCGACAATAATCGTAATGACCGG
This sequence comes from Ptilodon capucinus, assembly GCA_914767695.1. Classification (NCBI taxonomy): domain Eukaryota; kingdom Metazoa; phylum Arthropoda; class Insecta; order Lepidoptera; family Notodontidae; genus Ptilodon; species Ptilodon capucinus. Next base: position 2,017,424 of record OU611828.1, read on the forward strand.
AAATATTAATATATTGTCGCCTAATAGTTGCTTTTTGTGCTTCTAATGAGTCACATCAAGCTAATAGATTGTCATATCCTGTGTTTGAATGTAACTGGCTTTTATACTGTCCCTTAGTATCACTTTAGCAATATTGTTTTATCATTACTTTGATTTGTAAGTATTCATGTGTAAAACACTCTGAATTATAATCAAATTAAAATACTGTTTATACAGTTAAATTTAATCAATTAATTTCGTTTACAGGCCTACAGGTGCATCTACAAGTTGTGAGGGAAAACTGTTATTCTTATATGCTATTATGCTACTACCGGATCGGATGCGATCTCGACTGAGAAGATCACGTATAACACTGACAGCGCGAGCGAATTTTTACGCGTGGAGGTGTGGCTGTTACCACAGAAATTTAATCTTTATTCATATTGACACAGAGTTTATATTGGTATTGGCGAATATTTTAACTTACGACTTTTGAAACGGCAGTGTGGGGAGTTTTATATATATGCCAAGCAATGATATTCTAGTAAACAGATATGTTACACACGCACGAAACAACCGAAAAAAGTGTTCCGCGTAACAGCGGCAGCACACATACACACTTTTCATTCATTTTACATTTCACAACGCGTAGAAATGTGCAAAAGAGACGAATTGATAAAACCAACGAGGAAAAAAAGAGATAGCTAGTGTGGTCACTTGCGCTTCTATGTGATGTAACGTTCAACTGTCAATACAAAACGTCCTAATACGTATTCGAGTCTTCACTAGTGCGCGCTCATAACGTAATAATATCTGTTTACTTAGAATATCATTGATGCCAAGTGAAATGACAATATCTTTAGTGCTGTAAAATTTAACTTAGATGTCATGCCAAAAGAGTAGCAACCTTTTTGAGTATATTTTTAGGTTGAGTTTACTTATACCATAATGTATTTAAACCACGGTGTTATGTCCCCATAAGGACCCCATAATATACACTAATCGACATGCTACCTGCATGGGAAAATCTAAATACGATCCCATAGCAGTGAAGATCATTAGATTAATGATATCAACTTAATTGAATATCCCATGCGATACTGTTATTAAGATAGAAAATACGTAGGGATAGCTCAGTGGATAGATGCTCGCTTGATAAGGACTACAGGTTTGAACCCTAGCGCGCGGTTATTTTTTGGATTTTATTTTTGTACTATCTCTTGCTGAACTGAGGGAGGGAGAGATTTTATGTGCGAAAAATCACTTGGTTAAAGGTGAAAGATGGATTTCATGTACGAAAAATTACATGGTTAAAGGTGAAGGATGGATTTTATGTGCGAAAAATCACTTGGTTAAAGGTGAAGGATGGATATCATGTACGAAAAATAATTTGGTTAAAGGTGAAGGATGGATTTCATGTACGAAAAATTACATGGTTAAAGGTGAAGGATGGATATCATGTACGAAAAATCATTTGGTTAAAGGTGAAGGATGGATTTCATGTACGAAAAATCACTTGGTTAAAGGTGAAGGATGGATTTTATGTGCGAAAAATCACTTGGTTAAAGGTGAAGGATGGATATCATGTACGAAAAATCATTTGGTTAAAGGTGGAGGATGGATTTTATGTGCGAAAAATCATTTGGTTAAAGGTGAAGGATGGATTTTATGTGCGAAAAATCACTTATTAAAGGTAAAGGATGGATTTCATGAGCGATTTAAAAAACTTGATGAACGGTGGAGAAACACATTATTTTAAACTGTTTATTTTCCAACTAAGTTGACTTCTGTGTGATGAATGGGTTAAAGTCAATAGTTTGATGATCCGGTTCGAACCCGGAACCTGTGTCAGGAGGTTGGCCTCTCTAACTACTAAACTATTTACGTTTAATCTTTTCAAAGACTACAGTTTTATGATTACTAATAAAACACGGCCCCAGATAACTCACGTTACGGGGTTTAAAACTGACAATTATACAGGGTGCGCACTTAACTGTTGTTTATTGCTCAGTTTGACATACTGTGCACAGGGTGTTTTATTTTAAGTTTTATGTGTTTTCACAGACGCGGGTCTTGTGGGGATGTTTGTTTTGGTAGTTCTCTGGTTACCTTGAACAAGAAAAGATTGCATGAAGGCAAATTATCCTCGGTATACTAAGAGGTCTTCTTGCATTTGGTTAACAGAGAATTTGCATTTGAAATGCACTGCAGTGCGCCCACACCTCGCCAATGTATTTTGGTCCCAATGTAACAGGGGCGAGCCTATTGCTGTTATACCGGGAACATTATCCCTCAATACGAGAGAGATTTTGGGCCATAGTCCACCACGCTGGTCTTGTGCGAGTTGATGAACTTCAAACACCTTTCAATAGACGTGCAGTTTTCCCTTTCCCTCACGATGTTTTCCCTCACCATTCAGCAAGTGGTAATCTATATTTATGTATATCTAGCCTATAATTGCCCCACTCCTGGGCAAAAGCCTCTTCCACACTTCTCTGTCTTTGGCAACCTCCGGCCACGTTTTTCCCACAAAGGTGTCAAGGTCGTCTCGCCACCGTCTTCTCGGTCGACCCCGACGGCGGCGGCCAGTACTGGGCATCCAGCTGGAGCCTAAGTGGTAGTCATGATTGAAAATTACATTCGCCCATGAAAATTATCTCAGAGGTGCGGGCCGGGGATTTGAACTTGCACCTCATATGTTCAAGGCGGGCGTTCTACCGACGAGGTTACCACTACTTTAAGTGATATGTAGGTACGTAACCCCCACTGCGCAAGTTGGCCTCCTGCACACTGTTGCGTCAACCCTCGCACGTATTTTTTTTGCCATATCAAAACTAACTGTAGTGACACATCGATAAAGTTTTTCACACATCGAGCGAATTTTGACGCGTGGGGGCGTGGCTTCGACCACTGCAATTCAAACTTAAGGCATATTGACACAGAGTTCGTTTTAGTATTGAAAACAGTGTGCCGGGGGCTTTACCGCTGTTTGATCGTTTTTACACGTAACTAACTAACTACAGCTCTTTTAACGTCCCACTGCTGGGCACAGGCCTCCGCTCAATACAAGGGGGATTCAGGCCATAGTCCACCACGCTGGACCAGTGCGGATTGGCAGACTTCACACATCTATCGAGAACTAGTCAAGTTCCCTTAGACTTCCCAAGTTTTCCTTCACCGTTTCATAGCAAGTGATAATCTCGGATGAAAATGAGATTCGCACATAAACCCAGAGGTGCGAGCCGGGGTTTGAACTTGCACACTTTGATTGCAAGGCGTGCATTCAACCACTCGGCTACCACTGCTATATTTTTACACGTGCCCCGAAAGAAATGCTTATATAGCACATTCAACCCTGTCCTTTTAACCCAAACAATCAAAGTCATGGGCATCATTGCCTTCTGTGGTATACCTAAGTAACACTAAAGTCAATGCAGTAAGGCTTAATATCGTGACGCAAACCCTTTTGGTGATGGGACTGAAAATAAAAGTGCAAAACGCGTGGGACACCGGACATTCTTAAATGTTGTGTACATTGCGCGTTACATATAACACGATATCTGATATCGAAGACGCGTGAGGCAATGTACATCAAACATTTCAGGATTTGACCTCGACTCCGCGTGGAGTTTCAGCTAAACGTCTGAGATATGTTTTCCACATTTTTGTTTTTTAATACATGTGGTATATTTTTAATAATAATTAATACATCATCACGCGTGTATTCCTCGAAGGGGTAGGTAGAGTAGCAATGCACTGGGCCCACACTTTATAATTTAATTCTACTTAATAGGGGGCGAGCCTATTGGCTATTGGCAGGGAGATTTTGGGCCATAGTCCACCATGCTAGCTCAATGTAGCAAATGTATGTGATTAATATATTTTTTTCTGTTTTATCTGACTCCACCATTGTTGTTTTCCCACATAGTTACCGTATGCTACCGGTACATGAGATAACAATAATGGCGCAAAACTTAGCCATACGAAAAGTAGAGTCGTTATGGGTACTCTAGATACTCTATGCTTTTACAACAGAAATTCAATCATTATGCATATTGACAGAGAGTTCGTTTTGGCACACGCCCCAGTGTGTAAAATGCTTTATCTCCGCCAGAAATTAAAAAACACACGAAAAGTCATTGGTCTTTGTCACCCCACCGATTACACCTATTATCCTAATCTTAGAGACGCATAATAAACCAAGTTTAACTGCCAATAAAATATTTAACACCGTAAAGATCCCTAAAGGAGCTAGATCGATGAGATTTTCCGTTTTTTGGGACACACAAACCAATATAACATGACATCTTACAGCTGAAAAACATCTTGGATATCGTATAGACGCGAGAGCTCAAGTAATTTTGTGTACAACACAAGATGTTTTTATGATACTATTTTAAATATGCCGTATAAACGACGTCGAGCTTACGATTTATGGGTAACGTAATTTTTGTTGGGCAAAGACAATGGTTTTAATTATGTACGGGTGATAACTACCGTTAAAAAGACTTTAAAGTCTCGGCTTTTCAGGTATTATTTAAATGGTGAACCGTTAAAGGAAATGACGTCATAAAGTTTGTGTTTGAATACAGACTTGCTTCCGGTAGTGAAATAAAAGTCTATTAATTAAAAAGTTGGATCTTTTCAAGAGTCTAGTTACGAATTATTGGAAACTAAATCTAATATTTATATGAGCAAAATTTAGAATTCGTATTGATTTAAAAAATATGATATTGTAATAGGTATATTGTCAAAATTATTGACGGGCTTTGGGACTTTACCCTTTCAGATAAATACCATACCATCAAACAATCACTTAATAACACGAACAGACAAACCGTCAAGGGAACACTTCACACATTTAATAGCGTAATAACTATGTTTGAACAGTCTCGTATTTACGTCAATGTGCCGTGATTGATTCGAACTCTGGACAGTTAGAGACGTTATAACATCTGAACCTCTTGGGTATTGAGACAAAGGCATCTTAATGTTTATGGTGGTATTAATTTTGATTGAAGTGTTAAATATTGGAATAATTTATTGTTCCGGTTAAGTCGACGAGGTATTCTGTTTCTTCTGAAAACAGTTGAATATGAAACCAACAAATTATTAAAACCTTATGAGCAATACAACGGATTAGTATAATTATCATCATCACGCCTACCTAGGTTCAAACTTGTAGGATTTTTGAACGTGAGCGAATTAAATTTTCGGTGACTAATAATCAGTTTACAATGAAAAAAAATCTGCACGTCGGAAAGAAAGACATGTGATGTTCACCTACCCGCACTGGGATAATATGCTGGGTTGTTAACCCGAATCTCTCTGGCATTGAGAAGGCAATACGCTTGCCCCTGTTACCTTGGGACTACGAAGTGTAGTTGAACTGCAATGCACCTCCGCCTACCCCTCCAGGAAACGTTTCCTGGAGGGGTAGGCAGAGGTGCATTATACTGTACTTTGCCTTTAGGGCGAGCGTAGTACCCAGTATTTTTTTTGTTAAAAAAATAATTTCAGATCTTGCCGTTTAGGAGTTTACCCAGAACATACAAACAGGCTCTTAAATTTTATTTATTTGTATAGATGCCAATCTCTCTGGATACAAAGGACAAAAGGGTTTTACCTGTTACACAATTCAATAATAGCCTGTAGCGGAAAGCGATTTTATCTAACTACCTTCAGATGCAAATTGGCAATAAATTGTAAGATCTAATAGTAAATGGTACAATTTGAATTCGAATCGAGACAAAGACAATAGACGGTAAGCAGGTTTGAAGCCCTGACAGTGTAATTATAAGCGCTATTACGATCACGAAGCGAAGGGAACGCTGTTCAATGTGATTCAGCATGGGTACCTATAACAAGCCTGAAACCCTTCGTCATGGACAGTATTTGAAATCATTTTATATTGAAAGTATACTTTTTTTCCTTCAACAAAATTTTAAAGTAAATACTATATGTTGTCATCCCAATAAAACATCACTAGTGACACTATGTCTCATCACTAGTAAAAACCGGCCAAGTGCGAGTCGGACTCCCGCACGAAGGGTTCCGCACCATTATCAATAAAAACGGCAAAAAAATCACGTTTGTTGTATGGGAGCCCCCTTAAATATTTATTTTATTCTGTTTTTTAGTATTTGTTGTTATAGCGGCAACCGAAATACATAACCTAACCTAACCTGTGGAAATGTCAACTGTCTAACTATCACAGTTCAAGAGATACAGCCTGGTGACAGACGGACGGACGGACGGACAGTGAAGTCACAGTAATAGGGTTCCGGTTTTACCCTTTTGGGTACGGAACCCTAAAAAGGGAGAAAAAGTGAATTCTTCAATTAAAGGACATCGACAGCGCGAGCGAATTTAGACGCTGGGCGTGCCTTTCACCACAGAAATTCAATCTTTATGTATATTGGTCCAGAGTTTGTTTTAGTATTGGCAAAAATAGTGACGTGCGACTTTTAACGCCCCAATGTGCAAGTTTGAATCAATATAAACTTAAACTATACTCCATTTGTTATAGCATTAGAAAGAAGTTAAAAATGGTTCTTTTTAATGTACACTTTGTAACAAAAGTAACAATTAACATATTATAGTTACGATTGACGCCCAATTTATTAAAATATATTTTTAAACCAACAGTCTCACTGTAACTAATCATTTTCACCATTTATCTTATTAAATTAAATGGCTTTCATTTAAATATATATTTTTTCTTCAATTTAAAATAACAGTGTCGATACAAAAAACTTAAATAAGCAGGGATGAATAATACCCGGAACGTTTTTCGTTTCACTATAAACCTACCAAATCTAAAATGTTACCTAATCCCTTCATCCGTTGTGACAACAGGATCTTTCTTATTTGGCCGGTTTATGTTGGCAGAGAAATTGACGTAAACTATGTTCTGTGATGATCATTCACATGTGAATACTTCTGAATGCTACGCCTTGTTTGTTGTTAATACCGAATTTTAGTTAATTTGTTGTTATTTGTTACTGTTTTTCCATTGTTATTTTTATGTTTTTGAAATAAATTGTTTTACACTCCTACTTCTACGAGCTTCTTATTTCTAATGTTATAACAAATGGAGTATAGGATATAACGCTTGAGCTGTCTGCAAGTTTAAACTTGACCTAGCAACTGTACCGTATTTCTAGCAAAAAAAGAACATTATGAACGCATTGTAAAACAACACCTATTGTGATCACTGAAGCAAAAAATTGGAAACAAAGATGTATCTTATCTTCAATGTGATAAGATTTATTTTAAATTGATTGAGATGCAACATTAAAGTTGTCGGTTGTGATTAACTATTGTAGTAGTTAACGTGCGCACGCGACTGATCTTGTAGGGACAAGTGGGTAAGTATGAAAATAGCATTTTTAGTTTACTGATCTGATACAAGACGATTAGTCAGGTTTTTTTTTTCATTTTTTTTTATGTAAGACAAATACAGCTAGTTTACTTGCTACCATTGCACGCAAACATTTTTTTTATATTAAATATAAAAATGACATTGTTTTTTCATTCATTTATATAAGTTACCAAAATTGTTTCTAAAATATCTTTAAAAAAAGTAATTCGAAATTAATCATATTATTTAACATGTGTGTAAAGACAAAATTTGATAATATAAACATTTGAAATTTTTATTTTGCAATTTTTAAACATTTAGAGTTATGTCACTTTACTACTTGGAAACAATGACTCATACGGAACACAATAGTTTTCATGCTTTCCTCGGTACAGTTAGCTACATATTTTCCCACGTTTATTAATTCCAATAAAAACCTATCTGAGCAGCTTACAATGAGCACACAATACTAAGGCAACTTGAACCTTAATGCTGTATAAATAAAGATGTATTCCATTTTTGAGTAAAATGGGTTAATTGATTGTGTTTTTTTTAATTATTCGAACTCCATCCGCGTTCTTTTTTTAAAACTGAGGCCTGATTTAATTTTTTAGTGCGTTACATGATTACAAAATATACAATTAAATAAAAAAAAACAATATGGCTGCCACAAAAAACATGATATTCCAAATTCAAATTGCCGAGACGTTTGAAATTCCTTGAGGCGTTAACTAGAAGCGTATTTCACGATATAATTTGTACGGGACCCATTTAAACGTCAAATTGTAAAACGAAATTACGATTCGAGCGAAAGTATTACCAATTCCTGCCGCCTTTATTGCTAAAAAGGGAAATTTTTCGTGCATTTTTTACGACAAACACATTTGAATGGACGAAATAGGCCTTTTTAGGGTACCCCACTGCAATGGCGAAGAATGCTTGGATTAATCGTTAAAATTAATGGTATGGTTACAGATAAACATCTGCGATGGGCATGCGCTTAACGGAACCCTAGAAATAATTTTCCAACAAATCAGTTATGACTGTTTCCGTCTGGTTATTACCAATGCTAAATTTCCTTGTCTAAAATCATAAGCATTTAGTTACAGAGTGTTTTTTTAAATAAGATTATTAGGTAGGTATATATTATTGTAATTATTTTATTTTAATCTCAATCTTAACCAAGACTACAATGCAAATTCTGAACGTATGCAGACTGTACTTTATATTAATTATTATTTTACAGTTGATTATTAAATAAAAACACACACACACACAGCTGTACATTCTAAAATTAACTATGCTTATTTTTTTGACAGTAATAACGTCATCTTCAAAAATAGAAAATATAAAAAATACGAAAACCACGACACATCACTCAACCCTCAACCGCTTACAGGTTATTTATTTCCACCCCCTCGCCCTCCCCCCTAAATCGAAACCATAGCTCGTTCAAATGACCGAATATAATGACCTAACTATTGTCCTCGCCCCAATGTTTGCGAAGCCTCATTTATTTTTATAACTGCACGGGATTTTTAACAGAAAAGTAAAAAAAAATGGTGGACATCGGCGATGATAGGCGGAATTGATGTCTCGTGACGGTATTCGAAATTTAAATGTGTTTCGGTCATTTTTTTTTCGTTTGTGTCCAAATGTGACCCATTCGGCGTTGGGAGGGTTATATATTTTTTGTTCGTGTGGTTTGTTTTGTTTTGATTTTCTAACTTGTTAGACGCGAACACTTTAGTCAAAAGTACCTATCTAATGGATAGGGACCTCTCAATGTCATAAACAAATTAATATCACCAGTCAATACATACTCATCGTATGATCCCATACTAAGCAAAGCTTGTATTCGCCATCTTTATCACTGTCGTCATCCATTTTTATTTATAATGTGTATTTATTGAATTTGCCTTTGCTATTAATTACTTAACACTGGCTGAAATACCCGCAAAACGCAGGTGGAGCCATTCCTCACCTTATTCCATTGAATATCATTTCATTCATTTTGTAAAAAAAAGAAGCAAATATGGGACGATCCCAATAACACTCAGACCAGAGCAAATTCCGAAAATACCATTATAATTATTTTTAACAAAAAACAAAAACCGACTTCAAAAACCTAGGTGCACTAAAAAGCTACAAATAACCTTACAATTCATTACATTTGGAGTAGGTGCCAATCAACGTCGGACAAGGCAAATACACACATGAATTGGCACCGACTCCAAATGTAATGAATTGTAAGGTTATTTGTAGCTTTTTAGTGCACCTAGGTTTTTGAAGTCGGTTTTTGTTTTTTGTTAAAAATAATTTTTTTTCACGATTTTTAGTGTCAATAATCGTTGAAAATTTGCAAATATTATCACCTTATAACAGCCCTAAAAAAGTAAAAATTTACAGCCAAAAAAAAAATCACCCCCCTCACCCCCCCTTTCCACCCCTTTGGGGGTGGGTTTCGATCTTTGTTAACAATCCGTATTAAACAAAAAAAGATTTTTCGAAATCGGTTCACTAACGCCGGAGATATGCTGTATTCCGGATTGGACCCCCATTTCATCCCCTACATATTTTTTCTTTCAAAATTCCTAAAAGACGTGTTTTTTTATTTTGTATGTTAAATATATATACAAAGTTTCAAGTCGTTCAAAAAATATTTTTGAAATTATGTGACCTTCAACCCCCCATTTCACCCCCAAGGGGTTAGATTTCTGATAATATTTTGAAAATGGGACCAACCTTGAAGAATTCCCTAGCAAACCTAAAAAAAAATTTTGAAATCGGTCGACAGACGCCGGAGATATGCGGTAACATACATAAAAAAAAAAAAAAAAAAAAAAAACATACGGGTCGAATTGAGAACCTCCTCCTTTTTGAAGTCGGTTAAAAATAATCTCAAACGGGAATCGAACCTGCAACCGTGAGCTGAGTGACCTACGCTCAGACCACTAAACCAAGCCGTTGTTGTCTAGATAGATTTTTTGCCTTAAATTACTTTCCCTTATTATTATGTTGCCATCATTAAAAACAAACCATTTTTTTGCACCAAAATCGTCACTACTCGTAACAAAATAAAGTCCACTAATTAACGTAGAACCTGGTCAAATACTCCAAATTAAATTAGCCAATACTCATCTGGGACAAAGTACACTCGCGACGAGCGTTCGTAGCCCAATTATAATTCTGTACGGAACCCATGTTTACCGAGATCTTCATCCGGCGTGCCGGGGACTTGGATAGCCACTTCAATTTTGCATAACCAATTAGTTTTTGAACAAACTAAAGGACATTAAAGGAGATATCCCGCGGACTAAGTTTTTTTGTTCTTCTGTTAAACTTTACAGGTCTATAGATTCGAATATGTAGGGATTTTTGTGCTCGTTAAATATGTTTTTTTTTCGTTTCCTGGTGTTAATTTTAACCGTGTTAATACAATAATTTATTTTAGAATATTTTTAAGAGATAAAACAGTAAAATAAAAATAAATCTTATACAAAATTTTGAAAAAAATATAATGTATTGTTTTCTTATATTTACGCGAATACTATACATTGAAATTAAACTATTTTACGGATTTTATCAGGACGTCTAACACCTCAGTCCCCCCGTGACCATGGTTGCTGTAAAGCAGCCGAAATGTCGGGAAAATAAAATAGTAAATAAACGCGATAAAATCCGTAAAATAGTTTAATTTCAAAAATATAATGTTCTAAAAAAATATAACATATTATCTACATATGTAACAAAAAGAGAAAGAGAAAAATAAAATTATTAACTCAAAACTCTTGAGTTTAATGTGTAACTGAAAGCTTCCTTAAGTCGAATTCAAATCATTTACTTCGTATGGGGCACTTACAAATTGTGATCATAATTTTTTTTACAGCAAAACTGTACAATTTTAAGTTAAAGTCTTTTAAGGATACTTAGCTAAATCTGATCGATAAATACCCAGATTCCGCTCATATTTTTTTTTTAAATATTTACCCCTTGCTATTCCATAATGTTGAAATACCTATCATCGACATTGTATGGACTTTGATGCAGGCTCATTTGGATTACACATTCTATTTTAAACTCTATAATATCAATGTTTAAATTCAAATTACTGATGCAAGCCTGCAAAGATAATGCCAGTGGCAGTGTTTGCATATGCAAAAGGGTGCTCCGAGTTGTTTTTCCTACTGATTAAGCGACAGAAAGTACACTCGTGAACAGAATCTTTAACATTATAGCATTTCATTTTTAATTCGAAAAGATAATTTTTAATGAGATAGTCAATTGACTAAAAAAAGTTAAGACGAATAGTTTTTTTTTTGCTTGCAAGACCGTACATATAATTATTATTTATTTCTCATTACGATTGCTTGTTAGTTTTCACTAACACACAAGTATATTTCCCATAGCTATGTATCATATCTATACAATTTTATGTAGGAACTGTGTTTACTTAAGTAGAAAAAAAAGCAACGACAAATTAACAGACTAAAATATTCACGACTTTTACAATATTTTTAAAAGATATGTCAACGATGCGTACTAATTCAATCTTTACGTATATTGACGCAGAGTACATTTTAAAAATAACAAATTAATTCACCTGTACAGTACCTACTATGAACGGTATTACAATTTTGTTCGCGCTTGTACCTAGAACAAACACTGCCAAATATTTAGTTAAACTGTCACTGTTTATTCAAATCGCCAAAACTATCCAACAACAGCTTTGGATTGTCAATTAGCCGACTCTGGCAAGTTGGGGAGTGTGTTTCTGTCCTTTGTACACATACTCTGTTTATATTTAAGGTATTCGGTCAGGATAGGCTCCAAGTGTTATTACAATAAACACACCTAGGGACTCCTAGACATTCGCCATACAGTTTCCATAGAATTCTGGCACAAAAACTTTTTTTATTATGCTACCCATGAGTTTAATCTACCTTTGTACCAATTTTAATATGATTTTGTTTAGACGTTTTTGTGTTAGGATTTTTCAAACTTACACACACCTTTCATTTTTTTTTATTGAGTCTCTACTATTGGAAGATAGAGACTTTATCTCAAAATGATAGAATACCATGATTATATCACCACACCTGTACTGCCCAGAAAGGGGGGCAGATCTTGGGCACTCTAGGGCAGAGTGCGTCCACACTACGCTTATGTATTTTTAATCATATTGGGGGTGAGCTGTGATACATAAAACATTCCCTAGAAGGTAAAATATTTTACCCAATTTTCTTTTTTTTTAATTAGTTCTTTTATAATAATAGACTTATGTGGTGTTAGCACGCACGTCAAGACAAGACCTCTGTCACGGATGCTTGGCTCGGTCGCTGTCTGTCTTATTTCATACGAGAGAAAGAGATATAATCAACATATCCTTTGACAGAAGTCTAGTCTTGGCGCTCATGCTACAACTACTGGAATGTAGGTACTATTCAATAAAGCGTACATTGCATTGCATTTAAATAAATAAATATCGCCAGACAACACATAGGTACTCGTCGTATGAGCCCAAGCTAATTCAAGCTTGTACTATGCGCCACAATGGACCACAATGGAACACAATGAACTGGGGCCGATCATATTTACCACCAGACAAGGCCATTTCTGAAATTAGCAGCTGGCATCGGGAATCGAACTTACAACCACCCAGTGCCGCGATCAGAGCGGCCTACACGTCAATTCAGGCAATATTTTTAACAAATCATACCGCAGCTTACAGCCCGCTAAAACAAACTATTAAATCTTCAAACGGCTTACTAAACACATTTACTTCTCATTATTGGCTGCTATAGGCATAACGCACCATCAACATACATCAATGTAATGCATGAAAACACATAAAACTGACTCACGGACAATATTTTCAATCGTAGCCAATAAATTCTGTGTGTAATCCTAGAGTGCGGGCGCAAGTCACAAGTGGTAGCACTGTTCTCACCAAGACAAACACTCGTAGCGACATCTTTAATTTACATTTCAAACTTAACGACTACAACCGCTTATAGAGGGCGCTGAATGCTACGCTATTTGTAATCCATGATTCTATATTAATTTCTGAATCGCGATAAGAGAATTTACAATAATTATGTCAATTCTTTTACCACAAAAGAGCTCAATGTTGCAGTTGACTTTTAGTGGTGTTTGAACGACAGCGTAAAGTGCCCAAGTGCGAACTTCACACGCATTTCTATAGACGTGCTAGGTTTATAGGTTTCCTCACGATGATTTCCTTTACAAAATCTCAAAGGTGCGGGCCCGGTGTTTGAACTTGCACTCCTCACGAGATGGGCTACCAATCCTTCCGCTTAGCTATTGGTGTTTTAATTTGTTTTTCATCTGAATCATAAGCTTATGACTTATATCATGAAGTCGTTAACTTAAAACCAACTGACGCGTATGTAAATGAGCGCTCGTGTTTATTGTTGCTAGTTTTAATTGAAGTCCAAACAGCGGCCGATCTGGGACAACACACACACCTGTACACGCCCTTCACCCACTGGAATCAGCGAATTGGCTTGACTTTTTTTGGAGAATTGACTCTATTTACTATTACTATTACAGCCCTTTTTTAACGTCCCACTGCTGGGCACGGGCCTCCCCTCAATGCGAGAGGGATTCAGGCCATAGTCCACCACGGTGGCCCGGTGCAGGTTGGCAGACTTCACACATCTATCGAAAACTAGTCAAGTTCCCTCAGACGTGCAGGTTACCTCACGATGTTTTCCTTCACCGTTTCATAGCAAGTGATAATCTCGGATATAAATGAGATTCGCACATAAATCCCAGAGCAGAGGTGCAAGCCGGGGTTTGAACCTGCACACTTTGATTGCAAGGCGTGCGTTCGACCACTCGGCTACCACTGCTACTCTATTTCCATATATATATAGATTGAATTTATGTGGTAAGCACCACGCGAACATCTGTCATATAACCCTCGAGTCGTCGATGATATTTCATTAAAAAATGTGCTTCTTCTTTGTGTTATTAGAGTTCATTTTGTCCGCGCGCCTTTTGACGTGGCCTAGGTACATTGGCCATGTTTGATATCACTTGCAAGTATAATGTTGTATTTACTAAAATGTTATTTGATTAATAATAACATTTTGAGGATGTAATCATGATATAGTAAAAATTGAGTTTTACTAAAAAATCCGAAACAAATATTTTTTGTCACTAAGACATTTCTGAGACAGATGATAAACAAGGGTTTGTGTCAATATTTTGTTTTTGTTTTTTAAACATGCTTACAATTCTAATATGGGATATAATATAAAAACTGAGTGCTACTTATTAGAAAATTACTCAACTCTTTTTTTAGTTTTTAATTCCACTGTCTAAACCATTGTCATAAAAATACTACATACACAGAAAGCTGCTCAAAACTGTCCCCGTAAAGACAATCTTTTTTTTTTACTCTTACGAGAAATTTTCACTGTTGTGTAAACTTTTAATTTCTAAATTTCACGTTTCATTTTAGTAATAAACCAACCTATAATTTCGAATTGGGTTACATAACACTTATTTTTTCTTTTAAAAACTTCAAAAAATTGTATACTTATTTGAAAGTTGCATAATAGACAATCACTCAGGATCTATTATAAGTTTTTAAAGTTAAAATACTTTATTACACCCTAAGGATATCGGTCCCATCAATTTTACTTAAAACTTCTATAATAAGTTACTTAAGAAATTGAAACGTATCAATTTTAAAAGCAATTTTAAAACATATAAGTATAGCAGTTGTAGCAGAGTGGTTGAACGCACGTTTTGCTACCAAGTGCACAGGTTCAAACCCCGTTTCGCACCTCTGACTTTCATGTGTGGACCACATTTTGATTCGAGATTATCACTTGCTAACAAACGGTGAAGGGAAAACATCGAAAGGAAACCTACACGTCTGAGGGAACTTGAATAGTTAAGTATGTCAACCCGCACTAGGCCACTCATTACAGGGAGGCCCGTACCCAACAGTGGGATATTAAAAGGGTTCTAGTGAGTAAAGGACTCATAACTTCATTTCAGCACTGAATTTTATTGCTAATTCTCTTGTTTAGATAATCTTTCATAGTTTATACAAGTACTGACGGAGTAATGATTGAATTCATGAATCAGAACGTGTGAATAATGAGATGCCGTTGAAATGAAACATAAAGACCCCGGGCATACTCGGGCATACATATTTTCAAATACCAAAACGAACTGTAATTAACTCATAAAATTAATGGTAAAAAAACTTTTTAAGAACAAGCTTTTATTTAATTGCCCTTAACAGAAGAAAATAAACTTTAAATTAATTCAAACCAACCAGTTTAGTGCATGTATTACACAATTTATTAAATTATATAAAAGCTTGTCGCGAGATTTACCTATGTACTAACTAGTCTTGCTTGACATACTTATTATAAGTAATTTTATGAAAGAAACTGTTTCCTATAAAATATGCAAATTACGCATTGTCATCCAAAGTAAGCGTGTATACCAAATTTCAGCTCAATCGGTTAAAGATAACTGATTTAAAATCCAGTTGCAAGACTCCACCCGGACATACACGTTGCAAGCTAATATAAAGCTTGTAAAAAAGTCCATTCTTCCACGAAATGATATTGACTGTGCCAGCAAATTTTGTAGCGTGGGGAATGTGACTTTTGCTAGAGAAATTTAATCTTTATGAATATTGACATGTAGTTCCATTTTGTTAATGACAAAAAAAAATCAGCGCGATTGTTAACGCCCCAGTGTGCGCGTGGCTTTATAGATAATATAGAATTTATAGTGTTTGTGAGAACTGATAGATTTCAATTCTGTATTATGAGTATCATTCGCTTCAGGAGCATCTCCGACTCTTATAGTAGGTATTATTTTAATCTTAACTGTCATTATAAGCAGTAGCAGCCGAGTTGGTAGAACGCTCGCCTTAAACGTAGAGGGTGCAAGTTCAAATCTCGGGCTTGCACCAATAGGATTTTCAAATTTAAAAAAGTTAGAATGTAATTTTCAAAAATAACTACCACGTTCTGAAAGGTAAATTAAAACACTATAAAATTATAAAAAAGGTTTTTGAAGTTTACCAACCCGCACTGTGCCAGTGTGGTGGACTATGGCCCAAATCTCCTTATTATTGAGGAGGAATGTCCCCGGTATAATGACAATAGGCTCGTCCCCTATTGGGATCACAATACTTCACTGAAGTGTGGGTGCACAGCAGTATTCCTCTGCCTAGCTTCTTGGGAAATACAGACGAGATGGTGATATATATATTTCCATAGAGAAATATAAAAAAAAATTGAGCTTGATATAGACCCAATGGTATACAAGAATACATATATATTATGGTAGAGTCAGTTTGCTTATGTAGAGTCAGAGTTAACTGTGTTTGGTGTTTCAGAAACCGGGAGCTAGCACATCAAGTTAATGCCACGGCGCCAACATTCGCTCTATAAATAGAGTCTATAATATCCGACGACGTACGGTGCTCTACATAACAAATCATGTATGGAAAGTCTCTGTTTACGCGGCAAAGGGTACATTATTATGGTTTCAGGAGGTTATATCTGATATCGAACTCTATAATTTTTCTAGAGTTTATAGGAAGCCTGCCCGATTTTTAGTTAATGAATTAATGTATTTTTTGCTGTCCATCTAAGATATTTTAATATATTCATTATCACGCCTGTAGTCCCCGAAGGGGTAGGCAGAGGCGCGAAACAGTGCATTGGGACCAAAATACATCCTATACATGCCCTTCAGAAAATACAGTGTTGAGTTGTGTGAGGAAGATTCAGGCCATAGTCCACAACGCTGGCCCAGTGGGGGTTGGTGAACTTCACACGCCTTTCAATAGACGTACAGGTTTCCTTCACTGTTCAGCAAGTGGTTATCATTATGTATACATTTTAATAGCGAAGACAAAGTTATAAAGCTCCTTTTATTACCGTTGTAGTTTCCTACTTATAAAACATCGGTGCAGGCGCCGGTCCACCCACACATATGCACATGTGGTAATGGAGTTGACACGCGCACACAACACACGTATAACTACAATAATTACGGCTGCGCGGACGCAGTGTAAGTTGCACGTACGCACCGCTATACTACTTGTATAAGCGAGATGATTAGTAAGGGTATGATCATAAACACATATATTTTCATATTTGTCAAAGAAATAGGCATATTACGTTCTAATAATAAAATCATCACGCCTATATATCTGGAAGGGGTTTGCAGAGGTGCACTACAGTGCACCCACACTTCGTCGATGTATTTTTGGTCCCTATGTAATAGACGGAGAGCCTGTTGCCATTAAACAAGGCACATCCCCCCTCAATACGAGGGAGATTTGGGCCATAGTTCACCACGCTGGCTCAGTGCGGGTTGGTGAACTGCACACGCCTTGCTATAGATGTGCAGGTGTCCTCAAGATCTTGTTCTTCACGCTTCAGCAAGTGGCAATAATTATTAAAAATGACGTTAGCAAATAATCTCAGAGTTGCGGGGCTGGGATTTGAACTTCCTCCCTTACGTTCAAGGGGGGCGTTCTACAGAGGAGCCTACCACTGTTTCGATTAATTTCTGCGTTAAAATATTTCAATGGTGTTTTAACAGTGACATGAATGTTCGCGGATTGATGACGTTAATGTGTAAAACAATCAGTTGGGGATAGTCTAAGCTGCTTAGAATTAAATTTTACTAACGTGAGTTATTCTTGTCACTGCGCAAATGAAATGTTGTATTAATACTGCTAGAATCTAACTATTCGTAAATGGTTTTGGACTACGCAAATTATGAAATTATTTTTCATTGTATAAGTAACGTAGAGATAACCTATTTTATTTAAGCAAACAAACTTTAAATACACTGAATTTGACAAAATCTTGCAGTTTCGTCCATATTAAGTCGTGTGAAGTTCATCTATGACCCGAACCCTACTCTTAACGTTTCTCGTAGGTAACTTTTTTTCACAACTAAATTATCCAAGCTTATAATATTTTTTTCTTTTTCTCTTATTTAAACGTGGATTTATATATTTCAATTTAACTATATCTTTCACATCGTTCATTTTTTTTTCTATAACTAAGGAAATTAAATACGTAATAGATATTTTATTATTTTCCACTAGCACTATGAACGTGGTTTTATCCGGCGCGGGCGCAGCTGCACGATGCGCACTCGCTACCGGTTTTGTGGGCTAACGACCCCCCTCCCTCCACTCACGTATCGATCGACGGCGACGGGCGAAACGGAAAATTTTATAAGCCTTTTTAATAGACAGTGTCGAGATAAGCATAATAATAGACTAACCCCCCAATCTATACATAGTTTTACTGTATCCCTCAATATTTGTACATACATATACTCACGCCTGTATCCCATGGGGGTAGGCAGAGGCTACCGTTTGCCACATGCTAGATCCTGACATACCTCTTTCGTTTCATCCACAGTCATACATCTTTTCATGCACTTCCGTGGGTTAAGGGTGCTATGGACTTGACCTTTTGGAAGAAACCGTTAATCTGGTCGTGAAAAGTCCGTCTCGGGCGCCCTCTTCCTATCCCCTCATGTTTGCCTGGTTCGCTTCAATATTTGTATTATGGATAATATTACCAGAAAATGATGTCAATTTTGTGATAAAACTACAACAGCTAATCTTGATCATCCGCCATCTTTATTAGGTACGTTTATCGCCCATTTTTAAAAGTGTATTTAATGCATTTGTCCTTGCTATTAATCACTTGACATTGGCACAAATACCGCTAATCGCAGGTGCAGACGTACTTCATCTTATTTCATTTAATTTCATCGTTTCGTAAAAGAAGAAGAGCCGTGATATTTTCCTCTGTTTGTATGTTTGTTACTCTTTCAAGCAAAAAGTTTCATCAGAATCCGTTCAGTAGGAATGGATTCTGATGAAATTTTACAGTATTATTATTTATACATCAGATTTACATAAAGGCTATAATTTAAAACGATATTGAATAATCTAAATCTAAGAAGCTAGTAAATAATAACTCACAAAATCCTTCCACATGGGTGAGACTTGATATTAATTATAGAAGTTTTAAAAATAAACCTAGATTTGTTTGTGAATTATACGCAGACATTAAAACTACGATGCACATTGCGAATCGTGTAACGTACAAACGCGATTCTAAATTTAAATATCGACGTGCGAGCGAGACGGGGAACGTGCTTGTGCGCAGCTGTACTTAGACACATAAAGAGTTGGATAAGAAAAATATTAAAATTAAATTGCGCTTCTATTAGACTGATAGCCAACTGTGAAAAGTATGTTAGTGAACAATATATCTATTAATCTGCCATCTTTATCACGTTATCACCAATTTTTATTTATAATTGTGTTTTTAATAAATTTGTAGTTGCTATTAAATAATTATTTGACAGTGGCAAAATATCTGCTACTTGCGAGTGCAGCCATTCCTCCCATCCATCCCATTATATTTCATCATTTCTTAAAAATAATAATAAGGTATAGATAGATAGATAGAGTACTCTTTATTGTACACACAAAACAAAGAAAATAATACAACATTCTTATTTCTAAATACAGTAGCTATGTACAATTTGGCGGTCTTATCGCTAAAAGCAATTTCTTCCAGACAACCAGTTTGGACGAGAAAACTATACTAAATTAATTATGGGCAGCTGTTGGTGGTGTACTCAAATAATAAATCAATATATAAAATAGCAATACATACATACATAATTTATATATATATATAAATTTATAGGTGATAATACAATATAGATATAGTATAGTATAGTATAGATATTTAAGTTAGATGAGGAATTCAGTTGGCACAAAACTACGATTGACCTAAATCTGACAGCATTAAAAGTATTGCTGTCTTGCTCATACATAACAGCCGTTAAAAGGACGGCAATATACTTGTTTTAAGTTTAATCTAGTTGTTGTTGTCAGTTTTAACAACTTAATAATCATTTAGCTTGTTTTAATAGCTAACAGAACAACAAAAAATATTAATAATTAGCGTCCCCTTAAAAAATATCGCAACTGAATTTTATCTGCGTCTTCACATGGGATCTAGATTTACCATCCAAGATATTTTAAGAAAATTAACGGCATAATTGTAATGGAAATAAATGATAGTTCTGATTATCCAAGCTGTATTTAATCCACGTCAAACAGACTTGTCTTGCGCGGGCGCACCGCGTCCTCCCCCCGCGCGTCTCTACGCTACCCGCGTGCGTAAACGTGACCCCGCGTCGTGAACTCTACCCACTCTACACGATTTATACAACAATAAAGATATGTCTGCAATATAAGCTATGATAATTTAAACTTTAATGGTAAAATGTTACAGTTTAATTTAGAGTAGGGTACTATCGATGGTTAACACTTTATGTGAAATTTATTAGTAAATGAAGCATAGTTTTATTGTCATGTCTACAACTAGAGCGTAGCTGACTTAGTTAAGGCTATTATTGTGTATACAATCAAAATGAAAGCTGTATACACTTGAATAAAGAAAAAACGCCAGACAACACATACCCATTGTATGAACCCAGACTAAGCAAAGCTATGTGTAAAATACAATGGACTGGGGCGATCCCATTTACACCCAGACTAGAGCATATTCCGAAAAGATAATTTTTGAAATTGGCCGCTAACAGGAATCGAAGCCACAACCACCCGCTACAGTGAGCTGAGCCTACACTTAAACCACTGAACCAAGCCGACGGCGTAATACTAGTTTTATGTGATGCAGGAGCAAATGTCATTTTCAATTATGATTACCACTTGCTGAAAGATGACGGCAAACATCGTGAGGAAATCTACATGTCTATAGAAAGGTGAGTGAAGTTCACCAACCCACACGCCCAGTGTGGTGGATAACGAAATAAGAAAAAAAAACTCTATGGTACTAAGTATGTTTAATAAACAACATCATAACTGAAAAAAAAAATCGGCTGTCATCGCTGACAGTTATGACAAGGAAACGGAGCCAAAAGGCAACCAAACAGTTTTAAAAAATCAGTATGGTTTAAATTCCAAAAGTTCTAATATTTTCCATCATCCATTTATTAGATTCCAACAATATGAACAAAAATAAACTCGAATAATGTTTTCAGTGTATACATTTTTATGTAAATTTATTTTGTTGCCTTCACGTGAGAGAGATAAATTTTAAGGTGAGAATATTATCCAAAATTAATTTAGTACCTTTTTAATATCTATAGACAAATTACTATTCAGTTTATACATAGATCACTAAGCAAGAATGATTCGATCATAATCACTTTAACCTTAGATAGACAGGCCACCCTCGTTACTAAGAGGTTCCAAGTTCGATCCCCATGCTGGCAATAAACTCTTAATACGAGTATTTAGTTAGCTAAGTTGTTTGAGCTTACAGGACTAGTAAATAATGTCAGTTCTCAGTAGTAAGTCAGTAGTAAGTAATGTCAGTAAACCTGTGTATTATGTGAAGCAAATGTAGGAGCTACTTAGGTAACTTAAACCCATCTATTATACAAATATATACCATACAGTGTATAGAAGTAGACCGTGTGTGCTATTCCAATCTTCTCCTTTTACAAAATTAAATGAAATGATGAAATAGAATGAAATAAGATCATGTATGACTTCATATGTCATTTAGCAGATATTTTGCCTGTGTCAAGTAATTTCATAGCAATAACAAATTCAATAAATAAACATTATAAAATAACATAGTGATAAACGTTAATGATAATGCACCTTGCGATAAGTTCAGTGCAGATTTTGTTTTCTATGGCTAAATAATATATTTGTATATTTCGTTTTAGACAGAAAGATGGAGCAAATTTTCATGATCGAAGTGTTTGTCAAAAGAATCATACTAAAGATCGAACCACCCGAAAAAGATGAGTACGAACTTCGAATGGAAGAAGAAGAGAGGCTGCGAGAACTGGCAGCCCTCGCGGCCCTAGAAGCGGCGAAAAAAGGTAAAAAAGGCAAAAAAGCCCCGAAACCTAAAAAACCAAAGGGTAAAAAAGGTAAAAAGGGGAAAGAACCACCCGGGCCGTCGGAGGAGGAAATGAAATTCATGAAAACCTGCACCATGCAGATGAACTGTCTCCCACTCTTCGACTTCTACGTGGCACACGACAACTTCATCGCACCGCCGCCTCCTCCACCGCCACCGAAAAAAGGCAAAAAAGGTAAAAAACCACCCAAACCCAAAAAAGGCAAGAAAGGCAAAGGTAAGATTGCGCCCAGAAAAATAATCTTACCATCGGAACCGTTACCACAACCACCTTACTTCGGCGTTGGAAACTCAATCATGTTTCTATCAAGACCTGCAAAACTTGCTGAGATGTTGCGAAAAGTTCCCATTAATGTAACCGTCTGGAATAGAGACCAAGAAATGAACTGCGTCGGCTTCTCTATCGTGGAATGGCACGAGTCATTCTTCGACTGCCTCGAGAAGGCTGGTGAAATGAACCCCGTGAACATGGACCAGGGAGAATACAGGGAGACGACCAAACCAGAAATGATAACGAACACCGTCGAGCTTATAAGACCGTTGCAATGCGAAGAAGATCTAAAAGCGTCTGGTGAAATCGAATTTTTCCTTCGTTTGACCTGTCTTGGCAATAGGGTGGTGAGTTATTTCGTAGCGTTACCAGAAATGGATAGGATACCAGGACGTAAATACATTGTTGACGATTATAAGCTGAAGGATGTCGAGGTGGTCAGACATTGGGACGGCACTACGGCGGAAACGATTCCACCAGTAGCATTTTTCTTTGGTGCCCCTGATATAACGAGAGATCCGATCCTTCCTGTCGAAGAACAGAAATTCTATGAAGAATTCGTAGCTCCGTTTAGCAGGAGTGAACTGGCAATACTTGCTATGGGCTTCCCTAAAGGTCCTTGCGGTGGTACAAACTGTCCGAAGAGAATGGAGTATAGGGGAAGTCAGCACCAGTTCATTCCGGGAGAAATGGTCAAGGGGAAGTACCAGCATGGTCAGTTTGTGAACAAGAGAGATGTTCACGGTCCATGTGGCAGAATAGATTGTCCGCTTGCGAAGAAAGTCCGTCAATACCTTTGTTCTGAAGGCAACTACAAGCCATGCAAGAAACCTTGCAGCAAGGAATTTTATTAAAAATTTCGATACACGTAAATTGAAAGTTGTAGAAGATTGTATGGTAAAATATTGTGATACATTTCAACTTAAAAAAACAGTAAACTGAATAAAATAATTAAATCATACAAATTAATAGTCGCTTTTTGTTTTCTTTACGCTCAACCGTTGTTGTAAGGGCATAATTTTCGCCTAATTATTTTAATAATCTGGTCGCAATCGCAACTTTCTCCCTTTGTGTTAACGTTGATTATCGGACGATAATATAATGATTCATTTGTTTCACTTTCTCTCAACTTTGCACCCACGCCTAATGCGGTCAAAACAATTATATTTTTCGATGAGATCATGAAGAAGGCAGTATTCTGGAGTAGTATGAATTACTTAACATAATTAAACGTGTTATGGTAAGCCCATTTTTACTCACTTACAATGGCAATTTCAAACACAATATTTATATATTAAAGGATGAATATAATTTTGAATAGATTTGAAATATAAATAAAGAGACCTCTTACTGAAGATCACGTAACAGCCAGCATATAGGAACACTATAATTTACTATTGATGATTATTTAACTAAGTAGTCATAGGATTCGTAGATGTGTTTGTCTCTACTTACTTAGAAAAGCATTCCACAATTTTTCAAAATCATCTCATATGCGCAAACTAAATCCTAACACTTTCATAATAAGCGCCAACCAATAACTAAACAAGTAGGTATTACTCCTAAAAGCAGCACATTTGTCGCAAACGAATTTGGTCCGGTCGTCTGGAGACGTTTTTCACAGAAATTCAACTTTATGTGGAGTACATTAAAAGGAAAGACAAACCCAATCACAGGTGGAGCCATTTTACAACATTTTCCATTGATTTTCGTAAAAGAAGAAGACTTCGCTCGCCCCAATACGTTTATGTCACAATCCTTAAGCCAATAAAGATAACATAATTACCCAAACAAATAATAATAACTCCCCAATTCACACGATTCTGTTAAAAAATCAATGTAAAACAGACTTAATAACATGTTTCAACAACAATGGCTATTTAAAACACAATAAAACCTCCTTTTAGGACCTAATTGCGTATTTATCTTCACCTGCGAAGCGTAACATGACATCCAAATCTTACAAATAATTACCAAGATTTGCCATCAAACAGCTTTATAAATACTGTTCTTAAACTTAACCGTAGTCCTTATTTTAAAGATGTTAAATTATATATTCCTTCGGCAACTGTTTCAGGAGTAGGTAGTTTAGCGTGGTTTTGCAATGACATGATATGGGCCAAGGGAATTGGTAGGTACTGATACTGTAGATGATGATATTTTCAATATTTGAATTTCGTATTTATTTTGAATTTCGAAAATAAACATTCACAGCTTTATCACCTTCATCGACTATGATGATTTTGCCTGGTATGTATGTATCGAGGGGTATTTGAATAAAGGGACATTTTCTTTTGACTTAACAGGAGAGCATGCTCATTCGACGCAGGGAAATTCACTGATTCCAAATATGTATATAAGTCAATATCGCCCAAAAGCCCCTTAAGTCGAATAGCCATTTACCCCTCGGTATGTGTGTATGTTTATCTGTTCCCTCATAACTTAAAAACTACTTATTATAATTTGATAAATAAGACACCGTTGGGTAGGTCTTGACGTAGATCTGTCGCTGGTTCTATGGGACATTAAATTGAATATGGCGCCCTCTAGCGGACAAAGACACGAACTTTAAAAAATACTAGGTATTAAAGTATCATATGAAATTCTTCTTCTTCTTTTACAAAAGGAATTTATTGTTGAAATTTAATATTAAGAGATGAGAAATGTCTGCACCTGCGATTAGCGGATATCCTCCCAATTTCAAGTAATCAGTAGCAGTAACAAATTCAATAAATACACACATAAATAAACATTCGTATATTCAATGAAATGCCAGTTTCACTTGGGCACCGCTGACATTTTCAACAACATGCTAGTCAAAACAGTATCATATCGTTTCAGGGCCCCAAGTGTACTAACACTTCATCGTGGAGTTTTTTGAAATGAAAACAACATCTTTTTTCAATGATACCTAGAATATGAGAAGTGTAAACATTAGTTATTGTCACCTTGATGCAATTTAACTAGTCATATTCTAGATACCATTGATACAAGATGTTGCTTTCATGCCTTAAAAATGGGGTCGTAGCAACTCCACGACAATAGTGTTAGCAGACTTGGGATGTTAGTAACGGTGCGTTCTTCAAAAACAATCGTTGCTACCTTTAACGATTACTTTTGTAGTAAGGTACTCATAACAAATACATCATCATCACGCCTTTATTCCCCGAAGGGGTAGGCATAGGAGCACTGCAGTGCGCCCACACTTCGCCGATGTATTTTGGTCCCAATGTAATAGGGGGCGAGCCTATTGCCATTATACCGGGCACATTCTCCCTCAATACGAGGGAGATTTTGGACCATAGTCCACCACGCTGGCCCAGTGCGGGTTGGTGAACTTCACACGCCCTTCTATAGACGTGCAGGTTTTCTCACGATATTTTCCTTCACCGTTCAGCAAGTGGTAATCATTATTGAAGATGACATTCGCACATGAAATTTATCTCAGAGGTGCGGGCCCGGGATTTGAACTTGCACCCCTTACGTTCAAGGCGGGCGTTCTTGCCCACGAGGCTACCACACATACCAAATTCCTATTAATCATCGTTGCATACAGATAGTATCTACCTACAATGCAAAATTATTTTTTATCAAAAAGACCTTGCAGCGCATGCGTTGCATAGCGCATAATGTCCTATTGTTTATG
The DNA here is from genome assembly GCA_914767695.1 of Ptilodon capucinus. Classification (NCBI taxonomy): domain Eukaryota; kingdom Metazoa; phylum Arthropoda; class Insecta; order Lepidoptera; family Notodontidae; genus Ptilodon; species Ptilodon capucinus. The sequence continues at coordinate 2,043,700 of OU611828.1, forward strand.
CCAATTTGAATACATTAGACTAATCGAGGCGCGCGCGCAAATTAGTTAGCGTATGAAACATTTTGACTTAATATAGGGCTGTGGTACATTGTGGCGATGATTTACAGACTGCTAATATAAAGTTATAGTACAACTATGGCTTAATTTTTTAAGGTATGAAAAAAGTATCTTTTGTCAATGGTAGCAAGATTTTTTTTTTTTATGAGATAGGGAGGCAAACGAGCAGACGTTTCACCTGATGGAAAGTGATCAACGCCGCCCATGGACACCTGCAACACCATGGGGCATCGCAAGTGCGTTGCCGGCCTTTAAGGAATGAGTAGGCTCGTTTCTTGAAGATACCTGGTTTATATGTAATGGCTTCATTGTGACAATGTTTACACTGTACCTATTTTTTTACGCATTAGGTATATAGTGAATCCAGTGTTATTATATACCAATTTTGTAAGTAGATGAGGTCCATAGCCAACTTTATAGTAGATGAGGCCCGTCACTGTTTACGGTCCGTTTTGGGTACTTGCAAAAAATTGGTGGATCTCGTTTTAACGCGCCCGCGGGCCCAGGATTTGGTTGAATATCTCTGGCTAACCACTAGGATTACCAGCATGAAGATATCTGTGGAATCTTTACTAGACGGAAGAATTTATTGGAGGCTTTCACGCTAAGCGACTCGTTGCTATCAAAATTGACCAGGCGTTCAAGAAGCTCAACAAAATCTTCGTAAAATTAATCGATAATCATGCTTGTGTTCCTCTAAAGGGGTAAGCAGGGATACATCGGTTGATAAATGTGTTTTTAGATGATATTAGGTCATTTAACAATAGATAATTTATCCTATTATCAAACAATAGAGTCCTTACCACCTCTATAGAAGAGTTATTTTAATATTAAAACAATATTTTTAAAGAGGTGATGCTAAGAGGCAGGACTCAACTTAAAATAACTTCATTTACTTTTAATTAAAACAAATTGGTAATGGCATTAAAACATTTAGTAGCGTATAACATAGAATTTTCTTATTAAGCCCTGAACATACCTGGGAGAACTAATTTACTCGACTTTTTATAAAAAATGTAAAATACTCTTTGCAAAACTATACATAAAAAATACTCTAACTCGCTTGCGTCATAGATGCCATTTCATTGAAAATTGAGTTTCCTTTATAGGCAAATACAGTTCGTTTTTGTATTGGCAAAAAACTCCTAACAAACCATACAATGCTTTATTATGTACTAGCAGCCTGTCCCAGCTTCGCACGGTTAGACATTTTTATTTAACAATTTGGGATAAATAAATATAGCCTATGTTACACAGTGATAATGTAGCTTTCTAACGGCAAAATTTTTTTTTGAATTCGGTCCAGTAGTTTTTAAGTTTATTCGTTACATACAAAAATACAAATCTTTCCTCTTTAAAGTGTTGAATTATAATATTAGTATAGATCTTTTCATGGTTTCATTATCAAGATTATATAACTCCAAGCACACTGGACGACATGATACGTGGTGCAATTTTTTTGCAATAGCAAAACAAACTCTAATAGCTTAGTCAAAAAAGCTCATTTTTCAACGAAATGCCATTAACGGCACGAGCGAATCAGCGTGGTCGCGAGGTATTTACCAAAGAAATTCAATCTTTATGCATACTGACACTGAGTTCATTTCTTATTATTTTAATCGCATAGTTCTTCACAAGTCATGACTCATACCACCTTTGGTACACTTTGAATACTTTCGGCTGATGAAACAAATACTGGCGGTTGCCTGATGACTCACGGGTTCCCAGATCAGTGGGCGTGGCTAACATTGGCATTGGTTTAGATGAGACATAGGTATTAGGACACTCCGGAAATGGGTTGAGGACAGTCGACAAAAATTAAGAATTTGATAGTTATAGCCTCCAACACACTGCGTCGTCTCAAAAATCACGCATCAACATTTTTGTCAATATCAAAACGCTATACAGTTAGTTTTAAAAAACTGTAAAACATCAAAATAATATTGCTTAGGCAAATGGTGGCAGTGGTAGCCGAGTAGTCGAACGCACGCTTTGCAAATCAAAGTGTGCAGGTTCAACCCCGGCTCGCACCTCTGGGTTTATGTGCGAATCTCATTTTCATCCGAGATTATCACTTGCTATGAAACGGTCAAGGAAAAACATCGTGAGGAAACCTGCACGTCTGAGGAAACTTCTAGTTCTCGATAGATGTGTGAAGTCTGCCAACCCGCACTGGGCCAGCGTGGTGGACTATGGCCAGAATCCCCCTCGCATTGAGGGGAGGCCCGTGCCCAGCAGTGGGACGTTAAAAGGGCTGTAGTAGTAGTATTAGGCAAATGGTGGCAAAGCAACAAATATTATGGGGCTATTGAGGGGAAATGTGCCCGATGGCAAAAGGCTCGGCCCTCATTATTATATATATTCAATAACAATAGTGTATATATGTAATAAGCAGTGGTAGCCTCGAGGGCAAGAACGCCCGCCTTGAACGTAAGGGGTGCAAGTTCAAATCCCAGGCCCGCACCTCTGGGATAATTTTCATGTGCGAATGTCATTTTCAACAATGATTACCACTTGCTGAACGGTGAAGGAAAACATCGTGAGGAAACCTGCACGTCTATAGAGAGGCGTGTGAAGTTCATCAACCCGCACTGGGCCAGGGTGGTGGGAAATCTCCCTCGTATTGAGGGGTAGTGTGCCCGGTATAATGGCAATAGGCTCGCCCCCTATTACATTGGGACCAAAATACATCGGTGAAGTGTGGGCGCACTACAGTGCACCTTTGCCTACCCCTTCGGGGAATACGAGCGTGATGATGGTAATAACAATAATTAAAAATAAATTGACAAAGCAAATATTCAAATTTAATTAGTTGATTCGTTTGAGTCTACAAATAGTCATCAACATAAACTTGTCTGCGTCTATCTACCGTATCAAGTCGAGTCACTCATCGATGACTCATAGAATCAACGATTTTATTAAATTTCTACAACGCGACCTGTATCGCTAATTGAGTATCTGACATAACCAGTCTCAGACGCAAAAAATGTAAACACTGACTCATTGATTCGTTAGCAACAAGAGTTTTGGACGCGGAATTGGGTAATTCTTCGTATTATTACGAAACACCTGTGAGGTGTAAATTTATTCAAATGGTTAGACATTGACATTCTGCTCGTTTGGTAACTATATTACAGGGAAAATATCGATGCGTTCACATGTTTCTGCAATAACTACTGCTGAAATTAAGTAGGCTCTACTAGTGTTAAATAGCGTGGTGCCGTGGTATGTTTTCAATACCAAAATGAGTTGAATTGACTCATAAAAAACCGGCCAAGTGCGAGTTGGACTCGCGCACAAAGGGTTCCGTACCATTATCTATAAAAACGCCAAAAAAATCACGTTTGTTGTATGGGAGCCCCCTTAAATATTAATTTTATTCTGTTTCTAGTATTTTTTGTTATAGCGGCAACAGAAATAAATAATCTGTGAAAATTTAAACTCTCTAACTATCATGGTTCATGAGATACAGCCTGGTGACAGACGGTTTTTTTGTTTTTTTATTCAATTATCATTTAAATACATGGGAATTACATTATTTCAAAATATTTCATTACATACAAAAACCACTGAGGTTGAAAACGATGTTGAAATGACTTACAGTCTACATCAAGAGACAGGTAAAGTAAAGGACGGACGGATGGATGGACAGACGAACGGACGGACAGCGAAGTCTTAGTATTAGGTTTTACTCTTTGGGTAGGGAACCCTAAAAAATTCCATTCTCAACGTCATATTGACAGTGCGAGCGAATTTTGACACAAGGGCGTGACTTTATCACTCAAATTATTTTTTTATGTATATTGCGGACTGGTGAGCCTTAGGCCTACCTCACACCGCGGCATCAACGGTCGTGCGTATTTTTTTTTAAAGAGAAATACGAAATGTATTGACACATAGAAAAGTTTATTCTACAACGAAATGACACTAACAGCGCGAGCGAATGCTAACGCGTGGCGACGTGATTTTGACAAAATAAATTTAATCTTTATGCATATTGACACAGAGTTTGCAATATTTGGACGCGCGAGCGTTGACGCCCCAGTGTGCCGGGAGACAATAAGACATATGTTCACTTGTTTAAACTTGAAATGTAGAGTTCAAAAACTGTATTGTGGACACAACTCTCTATTTGTACATCATGATATGTTTGATCTGTAAGATATACTGTTTGATATAGGGGCCAGTTAAGTGTTTATAGAGTAGAGATCTGATGGTAGAGACACCTGTTACAAATTACCAATATAGGTCTATAGAAATGTAATGAATTGATTATTTTCGATATTTTATCTAGGTATATAAAAATTAGAGCTTAATGACACAAATACCGTTAAAATCAATAAGAGTTTTAATAAACAGGCTTTAAAAAAGGAAGATGGTTCTCATAAATAAATAAATACATCATCACGCCTGTATTCCCCGAAGGGGTAGCCAGAGGTGCACCGTAGTGCGCCCACACTTCGCCGATGTATTTTTGGTCCCAATGTAATAGGGGGCGAGCCTATTGCCATTATACCGGGCACATTCTCCATCAAGACGAGGGAGATTTTTGGGCTATAGTTCACCACGCAGGCCCAGTGCGGGTTGGTGAACTTCACACGCCTTGCTATAGACGTGCAGGTTTCCTCACGATGTTTTCCTTCACCGTTTCATAGCATGTGGTAATCTCGGATGAAAATGAGATTCGCACATAAACCCAGAGGTGCGAGCCGGGGTTTGAACCTGCACACTTTAATTTGCAAGGCGTGCGTTCGACACTCGTTCGTGGTTCTCATCTCAACCCATATGATTTATAAATAAAATGGTTAGATATAATAATATTAGTATCTTTTTATACACTTTTTTTTTTAAATCATAGATATCATAGTATATCATGTGTGTAAGTATATATACCATAGAATTTGTTCACGTTTCAAAGGAACGTAATTCTCAACGCGAATGTCACATATGAGGAATATTACAAAACGTACCAATCAAACTGCGACCTCTCCCGATATTAATTTGTGGTCATTTAACACAATCATTTCATATTACACTTTACATCAAAGGGTACAGTCAGCGTTACTGATAGCGAACGAAAAAATAATTAAACATTAGCTTAACAGCTAAGAAAATTAAATCATATCTCTACAACTCAAGGGGTGTTTCAGAATGCACGATGTTTATGAAGGCTATCATACTGAAAAATATTTCTGTTCCATTGCATTAAGATAGTGTTTATGTAGGTTTGTCCGCCATCTTTATCACTCCCATTACCCATTTTTATTAATAATGTGTTTTTATTTATTTTTTTGACCGTTTTTTTTTATGTAAGTATTTTACCATAGGATTTTTCTTATTCTTTTTTTCTCGACTCCTTTTCTCTGTTTACGTTCGCGATTTTTTTTTATTTCTTGCACCCACTTTGTTTGATTTTTTTCACTCTCTCTACATCACTCTAAGGTTGGCTGGTAGAAAATGTCTGAGGCATTAAGCTTACCTTGTACATTTTTTACTTCTGTATAATTGTGCAAAAATACATAAATAAAATCGCAGGTGAAGCCATTTCTCATCTTACTCCAATAAATTTCATCATAAACTATTGATGGCGTCAAATTAAATAAAAAAAAATTAAGTAGGTATCTTAATTGTAAATTACTTTTTTAGTAATATGCACGTCGCGATATTTTTGATGCTGACTGTACAAATTGTAACTGAAAATACCCCTGTAACCATCATTTAGGGTACAAAGGTCCACATTATTAAAGTAATATTAAATGTGTTTTAGGAAAATTAATAAAAGCATTTGTAGAGTTCGCAATTAACGTGGACACAAAAGGTACGGACTGGAAGTTTTAATTGTTTTTTAATGTGAGGTTTCCTATTAATTGCCTGAAATATTTTCTATTACGATGGTCCTTTTAATAATAATATTTCAAACGTGGACACACATATCAGCGTACAAAAACTCAATAGCAGAACTAAACTAACCAGTTGCAATCAACTGCAGTGTAGTTTCATCTCGGTTCTGGGACGTTGATTAAATTTGCAGTTCCCAACTGAAGGTCCGGAATAGGATCGGAGTTCTGAAGTAATTAGCGTATTGGAACTGTTACCGAAATTGGATAATGGTAATGACTTGAAGTTTTAGTAGTAAGGTGGCTGATAATCCTACTAATATAATAAATGTGAAAATTTGTGAGGATGGATAGATGGATGGGTGTTTGTGCCTCTTCCACGCAAAATCAAATTACTGAACGGATTTTTATGAAACCTCACACTATTATTCCTTATGTATCAGAATAACATATTATAGTCAGGAGTAGAAGCTAATCTATAATAACAATTATTAATATTACTGCCGTCCACAGTCTAAAAAACCGTTGAGTGACATTTTGGCTAATTTAAGTCGTATTTACCTAGAGTCGAGCAGTGGTAGCCGAGTGGTCGAACGCACGCTTTGCAATCAAAGTGCGCAGGTTCTATCCCCGGCTCGCACCTCTGGGTTCCATGTGCGAATCTCATTTTCATCTGAGATTATCACTTGCTAAGAAACGGTGACGGAAAACATCGTGAGGAAACCTGTGTGCCCGGTATAATGGCAATAGGCTCGCCCCCTATTACATTGGGACCAAAATACATCGGCGAAGTGTGGGTGCACTGCAGTGCACCTCTGCCTACCCCTTCGGGGAATACAGGCGTGATGATGTATTTGATGTATTTACCTACTAAATGAAAGCGAAACATTTTCTCCATCGGCTAGTCTTAGTTTTATTTTTTTACATTATTTAGGTACAAGACGCCGTGGAAGACCAAGAAACGTTAACGCGACGATCTGGACATCTTTGCGGGAAAGACATGGGCGGAAATGGCCCAAGATCGGGACTGGTGGTGGGAGAGAGGGCAGGCCTTTGCCCAGGAGTGGGACGCAAAAGAGGCAAAAAAAAAGTATTGAGATATAGATACAACTCTCTATGCCTAATAATTTCTGCATATTTCCTTGTATTTTCATGTTGGGGGTACTCTCATAAATAGCTTCTCAATAGTCAGAAAACGAAACGTTTCATCTATAGGCCAGTTATGGTCCTATTTTTGTAATATTTATAGTTATTAAGAAACATTGAAACAAGTCTTCATAAATTCTATCCATAATTTCTATTTTCCACGTTCGATAGGAAATCTGGCCGTTAAACTAATGACGTGAGAAAACTCTAAGAAAAAATATATAGCTTAGGTGAAGAGGCTAAATGGACAGCTAGTAATGAGATAATCTTAAATCAGACTTAAGGTAATAAAGCAATTAAGGTCTCTTGACAAGTTATCATTAATCAAGGACCCAGTAAAAACAAGTTACCATAACAATAGTAAAAAGTACTTTACCAATTAAAATTTAAACGCTTTCTAACCAACTTCAAAAAAAGGAGGAGATTCTCAATTCGAATCTTTTTTTCATCACCCAACTTAGACCTACCGCACAACACAACCATACCTTGTTGAATAAAAAGTATAATTAAACCAAATCTTTCATTATTAAAGTCACACGGCACGCATTAGGACAGTCATCAAAAATTTGACAAAACTTTTTCTAAAGCACTTTGTTAAATAAAAGAAAATCACAGCTTACTGTATGAAGAAATCATTGTTATACAATAGGCGACATTTCATGATTAATATTGGTCATTTTGACTCTTTTAGATCGAGCGTAAAAATTACCAAAATATTAATACCGTTTTTAAATGTAATAAAGAACAGATAATGTACTGCAATGCTAGGGAGATGTCCGTTTAACGAAGGCAAAGTTAATTTTGTCTGTTCTCACAATTCAAAGGGTCCTAATTATAATTTGAATCGTTTAGGAGTTAAATATTTTCGGCGTCAAATAGACAAAAAAATAATGTTTGAAGACTTCGTCTCGAGTTTGGTCAACAGTGCGGAAGAGCAATAAAACTATTGAGAAGCACTTGCTTGCAACTTTTTGGACTTCAGATACCAGACACATTTAAAATAAAAATATTTTTTCGTCATGCTAAAAAGTTGATAGTTTAATGAAAGAAAAATATAATTGGAATTTTTAGTAGAATGTAAATTTCACCATAGATACAAAAAAATATATATAGATAACTCTTTATTGTTCCACCGCAAAAATGTATTTAACATTACATATTATTATAATACTATGCTACACTAAATATATAAATAGGGATATATAAATAAGGATATTTATACAAATAAATAAATTTTATGTGTTTTGAAATTAAACTATTTTACGGATTTTATCGCGTTTATTTACTATTTTATTTTCCCGACGTTTCGGCTGCTTTGAAATTATTTAGGTACGGTTGTACAAAAAAAAACAATTTTACTAAGTTTTCATGTCTGTTTGTTCCGAGTAATCTTCGAAACTGCTAGACTGATTTTAGTGGGACTTTAATGGTTCACTGGCAGTTAGCTGATGTTATAACAAGTAACTTAGGCTGCTCTATTTTGTTTTCGTAAAATAATAAGATTTCCGAAATTCCTTGTAGACAACATAAAACCTCTACACTGTCATTTGCATTACCCAAGGCCTTCCAAAAATAGAACCAAAAAAAATTATATTCAACAGCCGTCTCCATGTATTTCCGTCGTATCTCGCCGCGGATGACTCACTCGCAGAAGTAGAACGGTGGTGCCCAGCACCGCTATGGAAAAAAAAACCAACCAGTGTATACGCACCTTATCTGTTGCATCAGATTGTGTACAGGATGATTGAGTCTGAGTGCTTTCTAATCTATATTTATTTTTGAGTTTTAACAAAAGTTAGCCAATAACATGCTAGTCCTGCCCCCTTACCATCACCTGTATACACACTCTTGGAGAGAAGAAAAGGAAGAAACTCCGTAGTGTTGTTAAAGTATTACCGAGTAGTACCCACTCCAATTTTTAATTATCTTGTGGTTTCTTGGCATCAAAAAGCGTTTATCATCTTTGATACAGTCCCGTATCCTCACCTTTTTTGGTCACGTATGCCGCCGAGGGGAGGTGGCTATTGAGCGACTTGTGGTCCAGGGAAAGGTTGAGGGTACCAGGCCACGAGGAAGATCGCCTATGAGTTGGACTAACCAGATAAAAGCGGCAATAAATGATTCATCATCACTACACGAATGCACGAGGAAGGCGGCCATCAGAGAAGAGTGGCGGCGTGTTGTAACGATTGCCACCAACACCTGAAGTGATGACCACGACCACTCTGTCAAGAGTGATACCGACAAAGAAGAAGTATTTAAATGACTAAAAATTCAGGGAGGTATGTAATAATCTCTTTTCCTGAAAACGTATTAGGCAAAGGTGACACCACATTGCTATTCCTCCGTGTTAGTCCGTCGCAGTTAATCTGGTCTAAGTGTACATTGTCTAGACGCGACAGTGTGTTTGTGTCAACGTGCTGTGTTTTGTTTAGACATAGATCGTTAAGCTGTGTCTCCTATGTCCTCTAGTGTCGGCAATTTACTTTTATACCTGTCTTAATTGGTAAACAATCAATTTATCAAATATTTTTACTTGACAATGTAAAAATACTAGTTAGTCTTTTTATGCAGTTTTTAAAAAACAAGACCAAATAATAACATGTACTATTATTTTGCACCAAAACAAAAAAAAAAACGAAAATAGAGAACACTTTGACTTAACCTTTTTTTTCATTTCCATGCCTTACTTTAGACTGTTAAAAATAGTTAAGCGCTGTTTTAAATAAATTACAAAATCAGATAAGCTGATAATCCAATAGTCATTTAAAGAAATGTCATTGGGTTATTAATTGGGTAACAGACAAAAGATGACACCAAAAAAACAAGCATGCTCACAAAATTTACCTGATGGAAGCTAAAACACATACACCATGTATACGGCGTGCGCCCGCGCAGATGACTCACATCCCGATCGTCAAACACTCTCTCACGACAAAGGCATAGAGTTAAAAAATAAATATCCACGGTCAAATTGACCGACAATTTGTGTTTGAGTACACATATTTATTATAGGGTTAAACGGATAACTGTTATAATATTATGATTATTGTAAAAAGGGCTTACAATGCTCATAGATGTCACTTATTAATTACATTATAAACGTTATATCTACACTTGGAGGTAGTGAACTTAAATAAATACAATTCACACTAAGTCAGTTTTGAGATATGGCAGCTTGAAGTTTGATGATGTATTACATGGTGGGATATTAACCTACCTAGGTGGTAAAAATGCTACTACTACTACAGCCCTTTTAACGTACCACAGCTGGGCACGCGCCTCCCCTCATCGCGAGGGGGAGTCGGTTGGCAGACTTCACACATCTATCGAAAACCAGTCAAGTTCCCTCAGACGTGCAGGTTTGTGACATTAACATCGCGAGCGTATTTCAGTTTTCGAAGCATTAATATTGACATTTATGGTATTAGCAATAATTATGACGCCCCCAGTGAGTCCGGGTCTTTATGCTTGTATGTCTAATGTATTATGACTTTTTAGTAAGTAAGCATAAAAATCGCTGTATAACATCAAAGCATAGAAAACTGAAGCGTAGCATTTTTTGATGGTTAATTTCACACAATAATGTCCATAGATACAAACATTGTATTTTTAATATCTAGTATTCAAAACGTCCAAAAGAAATTACGACGTAATACATCATTTTATATCACATTTTATTTGAAATAACGGTTTTTGAAACGTGACATTTAAAATGTTGCCCTATTTAACGATTTGAAACGTCAACGGACAATAGTGTTGCCACTTTTATGTGGTTCGTAAATCAAATAGATCATAAATTCCGTTTCGATTTTTATTTATTCGTGTTTTATGTTGAGAAAACTTTTTGGATCACGTTTTTTTTTAATAAATGTCCTTAGTGTGTGAATAACATTGATAATTTTATTACGTTTCTAAATTAAAAACTTAAAAACAAAGGCTTTTTTTAGACTTTTCAATTACAATAAGCGTTAGGTCAGTTAAAAGTGCCATCATTTGTTATAAGAGGTTCAGGATTCGATTCAGATTTTTCGATTCAGATTCAGACATTGAAGGGGTGAAGATAAAGTGATTGCTAAAGATTAACGTACAGACTAGTGTTTTAAAAAAGGGCTGTTTTTATTTCCCAACATTTATGGTGCTTACATAAAATAAGCGGGAGAAATGGTAATTTTAAAACTTGACAAAAAATCTAAAAAAGTAATACCATATATTTATATAGTTTGAACTTTATTCCTAAAACGTTTTGTAATTTAAATTACAATTTATTTGTACCTAATAATGAAAAATCGATGTTTCAGCCATTAGCTTTTAAGTTCAATGACCATAAAAGGTTATGCACTTGTCAGTTTGTAAGCTCGGTGACGGGTGATGAAACACGTTTACAAATGAGTTGAAAATGTATCAAGTGTTTGCTGAAGATAACAGCCTATAATTGGTCCACGTTAAAAGATTTCACGGATTTCGTATTTTAAAATTGTTTTACGGATTAAATATTTTGAAATAAAAGCCCTGACTCAAATTCGTTTCCTTTTTTTTTTTAATGTACACAAAGTCAATATACGTAAAGTTTGAGTGTCTGCGACAAAAGACACGCAACCTCGCGACTTAATTATCTTGCGTCATCAATGATATTTCGTTGAAAAATGTGCTTTATCTATATGTTAATACAGTTCGTTTAAGTATTGGTGATATATTGGTAGCGCACGTTAACGTGCATTTGCAGGAGTTTTTAAATTTATGGGACAGTGACACTTCTATAGTTTCGTAAAATGACTTCCAAGTTCTTAAAAAAGACTTAAAACTTAAAAGTACATAATGATCTGTAACATTATGGATTGGATTCGGTATCCCAAGGTTTAGAATCAACAAAGAGTTGGGATTATTAATGTTAGAGTAAGAATGGGTAATCTTAAGGTTACAATCTAATCATCATCATTTGCCTTACCTTATCCCATTATTTGGGGTCGGCGCAGTATGTCCTTTTCTTCCATTCGTCTCGCTTTTCCGTCATACCGACATCGACTCCGATCTCAATCATATCACTTTTTACACACTCCATCCATCTTTTCTTTGGTCTTCCTCTCGCTATGTATCCATCCACATTCATACTCATCACTCTTTTAGTCACATGCTTCTCATCTCTTCTCATCATATGCCCAAACCATTCTAGTCTCTTACTTCTCAATTTTCTGTTATGGGCGCTACCTTTATACTACCTCTAATATATACATTCTTCACCTTATCCATTCGCGTCACTCCACACATCCATCTCAACATTCACATCTCGGCAGAGTGGAGACGTTTCTCTTCACGCACTTTAGCCGCCCAGCATTACGAGCTGTAGATGATTACTGGGGGAGAAATCTGTAAACACTATCGTTGTGGTTTTGCTATGACTTCATATTTAAAGGCACGAAAACAACATCTTTTTTCAAGGGTAGCTAGAATATAACTAGTCCAATGGCCTCAAGGAGACAATGTCTAATGTCTCCATCGGTAGTATTTTATCTACCATTGATAAAACATATTGTTTTCGTGCCTTAAAATATAAAGTCATAGCAAAACCACAACGATAGTGTTTACAGACTTCACCCCCTGGTCTGATGACTGATTTGTAAATTTTTCCTTTTACCTTTAACGGCATTTTGCTGGTAACTTGTCTCCACTTCTAATCTAATAAGGGTAACATAATTGTGTCGGTAACCCAAACGTCAAATATGGAACTTATTAATTGAAGGGCTTACCCCGCTTTCGCTTCTAACTCATCCAATCAAGCTCAACAGTACAACACAGATAAGAGCGAACAAAATCACTAATAATAACTCCTTTGTATAAGTTAATAGGTTTTGTGGTTGCACTAATAGTGTATGGGTTCCGTGAACATTTATGGCGACATCTATCGTTAATCGCGGCGTAAAATAACAGATAAGGTAAATTGTTGAAGGCTTTGTTGTATAGTTTATTGACATTATGATAGTGTGGTGATTCATTCGGGTTGCAGTGAACTTGGGTAATCGAGTATCGAATTACTGGCAACGTCGGTGTCGGTGACTTTCAAACGTTTAATAATAACGGTACTCATGATATCATATTTCGATATAATATCTATTTTCCTTCGTCATAACTTGAGAATGACTACGAATTTATTTATCTTCTTTTTTAAGTTTTCAAATTATTTGTGTTCCTAAAATTCGCGCGCACGCGCAAGCTATCTCAGCTAGTAATACTAGCTGAGCTTAAAAAAATATATAACCTATTTGTCCCTAATGAGGTAATCTCATTAGGGACAAGTAGGTTATTTTTTTTTCCACGAGACCCATTTTTTACAAGCTTTGTATTAACTTGCAATGTATGTATGTCTGGGTGGAATCTTGCAACTGAATTTTAAATCAGTTATCTTTAACCGATTGAGCTGAAATTTGGTATACACGCTTATTTTGGATGACAATGCATGCTTAGCTATGTGACGTCATTCTAATTCCAATATTGCGGATCGTCCAAGATGGCGGAATAGTTATTTTTTCTGCACTACCACAGTATGGGCATCAAATGAAAGGGCATGAGAACATGAAAACTAAGGGCCATTAAATAAAAGCTTGTTTTTAAAAAGTTTTCTGTATACCTGTATAGTGTCTGCCAAAGAACTTCCCGATCAAATCGGTCCCGCCGTTTGGGAGTTTATCTCACACAGTTTTTTTTTGCGTTCCCGTCAAAAGTAGCGTATAATATAATACTCTCATATGCATTTAGTAAAATGCTGTTATTTTGTCATTACAAACGGACACTTCAGTTTGTTTAAATGTATACCTATCTACATATTTAGGTGTGCCTAGTCCGCTTCGAAAATTTTAAATACCGTTGTTATTTATCGCTAGTGTTAAACCACTGGCGTTCAATCCTCAACGATTTTACATGCAAGTAGGAACGTAAGTGGATGGCCTTCTACTATGATTCATAAATGTATGCCTTCATTTCCCGTTTTTACATGCAATTAGCATATATTTACTAGGGCATTAGTTAAATGAGTAGTTATAATGACATGGGTGGGGACAGACAATTATAGTTTTTAACTATCTTTGTTATGTAGCGAAAAACTTGGAAAATTACCTAGATATAACACCACTAGATAAAACAGCAGTGGTAGCCGAGTGGTCGAACGCACGTCTTGCAATCAAAGTGTGCCGGTTCAAACCCCAGCTCGCACCTCTGCGATTTATGTGCGAATCTCATTTTCATCTGACATTATCACTTGCTATAAAAGCAGTGGGAAGCAGTGGTAGTCTCGCGGGCAAGAACGCCCGCCTTGAACGTAAGGGGTGCAAGTTCAAATCCCAGGCCCGCACCTCTGAGATAATTTTCATGTGCGAATGTAATTTTCAACAATGATTACCACTTGCTGAACGGTGAAGGAAAAACATCGTGAGGAAACCTGCACGTCTGTAGGAAGGCGTGTGAAGTTCACCAACCCGCACTGGGCCAGCGTGGTGAACTATGGCCCAAATCTCCCTCGTATTGAGGGGCAATGTGCCCGGTATAATGGCAATAGGCTCGCCCCCTATTACATTGGGACCAAAAAATACATCGGCGAAGTGTGGGTGCACTACAGTGCACCTCTGCCTACCCCTTCGGGGAATACAGGCGTGATGATGTATTTTTATTTTATATGAAACGGTGAAGGAAAACATCGTGAGGAAACCTGCACGTCTGAGGGAACTTGACTAGTTTTGGAAGGATGTGTTAAGTCTGCCAACCCGCACTGGGCCAGCGTGGTGGACTATGGCCCGAATCCCCCTTGCATTGAGGGGAGGCCCGTACCCAGCAGTGGGACGTTAAAAGGGCTGTAGTAGTAAATTAATGAGTTACCAAGCATTCCCTACCTATCTTCTAGAATATTTTAGCCCTGACATCTATTTAATGTCGAATAATCATTGTATAACGCTATTTTATTGAATTATGCTCTACATTTTGAACTTGAACAGTGGGACGAGGTTGCATGCGTATACATAAATACATACTAACATTACTCATGGCATTTACTGTGAAGGTTATCGTTATTCACGACCACGAGGACCGATGCGTGACATATGAAAGTAGAGGTATCGACTTAGGCAGATGTATACTTAGGTAGATGTAGAGTTAAGTAGAATTTAGATAGAGAGTTAGACGATATATGTAAATGCTTAGTCAAGACAAATCATATTTTTTGAGATATAAACCTTTGAATATTTGTCACAAGTATCCCATAGCTTGCTTAGTTTAGGATCATGCGGTGAGTATGTGTTGTCTGGCAATATTTATTTGTGTATTTATATTTTAATTCTTAGTCAACCCTTTTTTTATGGCTTATTTGAACTTTACCCCTAATTCCACCCCAATAGGTATATGCTATAAGAAAGAAAATTGTATGGTTATAATTAAAATCGGTAGACATCGAAGTCGTAACCAATCGATCAATGATGGCCGCTTTATAAATCGCAGGTGTGCGCGTGAGTCGACTTTTTTGCTGCAACAAGCCTCACCCCATTGTATTTTTATTATGTTGGTAGTCTTGTATTGTCATCCCAATAATTTGAATATCCGGATTATTACGTACATTTATTTATTTAGGCAATGACAATCCGTACTAAAAGCTTAGTAGTTTACTACTACAGCCCTTTTAACGTCCCACTGCTGGGCACGGGCCTCCCCTCAATGCGAAGGGGATTCAGGTCATAGTCCACCACGCTGACCCAGTGCGGGTTGGCAGACTTCACACATCTATCGAGAACTAGACAAGTTCCCACAGACGTGCAGGTTTCCTCACGATGTTTTCCTTCACCGTTTCATAGCAAGTGATAATCTCGGATGAAAATGAGATTCGCACATAAATCCCAGAGGTGCGAGCCGGGGTTTGAACCTGCACACTTTGATTTGCAAGGCGTGCGTTCGACCACTCGGCTACCAAAAGTAGTTTATAAATTATTAAATAGGTAGGCAGGGATGCACTTCAATACACCCACGCTTTGACCATGTATTTAAGTCCCAATGTAATAGGAGGCCATCCTATTGCCATTATATCGGGCACGTTCCTCCTCAATACAAGGAAGATTTGGGCTATCGTCCACCACGCTGGCCCAGTGCGGGTTGGTGAACTTCACACGCCTTTCTATATACGTCCAGGTTTCCCCACGATGTTTGCTTTCGCCGTTCAGCAAGTGTTAATCATTATTGAGAACTAAAAATACATGTTTAGCAGTATTGTTTTGATATTAAGTGATAAACATGAAAAGATGGCGGATGAATTCATTTAAAATTCATATTTCATTATTAATCCTGATACATGCTAATAACTTGTTTGTGTGTCTGTACGCCTTGCGATACAAAGATGAACAAAGGGATACAGCCCGCCTCGCAAGTCGCTATTCTAATTAAATAGCCAACAAGCGAGAATCATATTTCAGTGCAGAGTTGAGACGTGAGTGCTGACATGCAAATATAACAAGCCCTGCACAAGCAGGCGCGTTAAACACACGCGATTTATTGTTCATACCAAAATCAACCGTATAAACTAACAGAAGAAACACATTTTGCAATGACACGAGCGAGTTACGTCCAGTGTTTTTGCTACAGATTTTCAGTCTTTATACAAATTGGAATAGAGTAGGTACATTTTACAAAAAAAGGAAAGTGAATTCGAGCAGGCAATCCCACTGCTGAGTAAATGCCTTCCTTTCCCTTAGTCCGCTCAGAATACTTTAGTATTGATTTTTTTTTAAATAAGTTACCCTTTTAATGCTATACCGGGTCTAAAACGCCCGGTCCGTGTCTCACTTGTAGTGCATGCAGTTAAGAAATGCCGCCGTCATTAAAGTTTTAAGTCAAGGTAGAAAACCGCCCTGTACCGGCAGGTATGTAGAGTATAGATAAATTAGAACCGCATTGAAGATATTAAGAACTGGAAAAACATTTTTTTCCTCACCTGTACCTCAATGTACACTGGAAGTCAATGTATTTGTATCACAACAAAGAGAATATCAGTCACCCCGCATTCGGGCTGCAATATTCATTAAACGCGGCTTAGTTAGTAGAACTATTAATTCGCGCCAACACTGATGCACGCCATTGTACCGGCGCGATGTACTATGGTGCGATATGCATTTGATTTTAGGGTTGCTACCATTTCTACTGTAATACAGATAATAAGTAGAGTGGTAGAAACTGGTTTTCTACCAATAGTACAAAATGTGATGTGCAATTCTGTATGATCATAACTGCGACTGCACAAAAGCAGTCCAGTCCTCTGTTGCATTAATGTTTAATATAACTTTCAGTTTTTGACAGTTAATCCAGTACAAAAAAATACATTGACAGTTAGTATAACAGAATAATTAAATAAGAGGTCTAGCTCCAAGGTATCCATACCTTCTACTACTACTACTACAGCCCTTTTAACGTCCCACTGCTGGGCACGGGCCTCCACTCAATGCGAGGGGGATTCTGGCCATAGTCCACCACGCTGGCCCAGTGCGGGTTGGCAGACTTCACACATCTATCGAGAACTAGTCAAGCTCCCTCAGACGTGCAGGTTTCCTCACGATGTTTTCCTACACCGTTTCATAGCAAGTGATAATCTCGGATGAAAATGCCATTCGAACATAAATCCCAGAGGTGTGAGCCGGGGTTTGAACCTGCACACTTTAATTGCAAGGCGTGCGTTCGACCACTCGGCTACCACTGCTACCTTTTAAGTAAATTTATTCGGATGAACTTGTAGGTTCATAACGAGCGGTGAAAGGCTATTTGACTTAAACGACATTATTTTAACGTTACCAGAGAGTATACTCATTTGACGCAGAAAAATTGTCTGTATCCAAGTATGTGTATAAGTCAATATCACCCAAAAGTGTCGCTTAAGACAAATACCCTTTCTCCCCCTATGTCAGTTAGACGCTCAATGTATTTATTAACATTGACACAACTAGTAAGTAACCATTATGAAATTCTATAAAATATTTGAATGTCAAATCAATATTATCTCGTGCGTGCATGAATCACCTGGTATTGAGATCTTGACCCACTCACCTACATTTCTCACACCTATATTGCACATAGCGAATGACTAAATACGAAAACATCTCACTAACAAATTAGTAATGACGTCAATCGAAAAGTATTATTGGAGTTCGAATTTTTAAAATGGCGCCTAACCTTTGACTATATTATGAATATTTGTTTTGTGGTTATTTTATTTTGGCTTTAAGTGTATACAATTTGAGATTTTAATTAATATCTTATTTTAATTACATATTAAACAAATATTATCGTATTTCGTAACACAAAAAAAAATGCTGGCAGTTATTTTTTTGTGTTTTAAGTTCAAAGACAAAACATGTCTTCATAGTATCGGGTATATCGCGATAGTAGAATATTTGAAAATAGAACGTGATCTTACCGTAACTACAAAATTTTAAAAAAAGGTAAATGCTCTGAACCCTGCATAGTGCATCAGCCGCCTTTGTTGGGTACAGTCGGGGCGGGCAATGATTAATTACGTCTATGAAGCCCCGGTAATTACCGCTGCTACCGATGATGCAATCGGAAAAAACTGTGAAACTGAAAAGTTTCATCCAATTAATATGTCAGAGACAGGGAATGTTTTTTTTGTTTTAGAATAGTTACCTAAATGATATTTGTTGAATACAACTTTTTTACACTAAAAAACTTATTAAAAAAATGGTTTAGGCATGGTACTCGTAAATGGACAATTTATATAAGCATTTTTGGTATTAACATTCGATTAAAACACATATTGTTTTGTTGTTATGAGACGGGTACGTCCCAACCGGGCAGAACGGATTTCTACATAATTTAAAGTTGAAATTACATAATATATAAAATCCAATTAAAGGCCTCATCAATTTATGTTTTAATGATTTTCTAATTATTTCTAACCTTCTCATAGGTCCTATAATTAATTTGGCAATAATATAACAACCTATAATGCTTCAGAGTCAAAAATATTATTTCAGAAAAACCTTGTATCGCCATGAACCTCATAGAATGTTCTCTACCAATAAATTCTGAAAGTTATTAAGTAAATATGCATCTCTACAATTTACAAATCCATTCATTTCCGTTATAAACTTATCATGCAAATATAAGGAACCTGTCTCTACCATTTTGGGAAGCTATATTCAGCAATGTTCACACGTTCACACACTTGTCTCTAATACCTGATTTGAATACTTCGATAACTTTGCATACGGCAATCGACACCTTGTTAGACACCTTGCTTCTGGTAATTTATACAGCGTGTTTCAGAAGTCCGAAATAATAATATCACATATGTATAAAGATCGGATAGTAAAAGTGTTAAATAAAATAGAATAAAACCGATAATGAATACTATGAATATTGTTCTTCATAGAAAATTAAGAGGATTTAATTTACTTTATAAAGTATTTTAAGTAAAATATTATTTTGAGAGACAACTGTAATTTTATTAAAACATTGTATACTTACGTTTACTGTTTCAACTATGGAGGCTGCTTTTTTTCTTTATAAATAAGTATTTGCCTATATTTCAAGGCTGCAACACAAAAACTATAGTTGAGTACGTATAGGCCGTCTTTACCAATCAGCATTATAAGCTACAGCGTAATAAACTAACGATGAAATCGGACTTCTGATAAACCTTAACAAAAATAAACGCTTAAGACCGCAAAACGTTCTCTTTAGGGGATGCGTATGAAAATTACAGAAATATGCAAACAAACATTTCGTCTCACGGTCAATTAGACGATAGTTCGTGAGTGAAAAAATTACATTATTGTAATGTAACATTTGTCATGGTTGAATTATTTAAATTGCATCCCAAAGTTGCAAGGGACGGATGCAAATCCGTGGGTCCTATCTCGCTCGATCAAGAACTAAATGAGGATTTTATACAAAAATGGAAGCGTTGAAATCCCTAGTTTTGCAATGTGACTGGGACGTGTTATAGTCTGGATTTTTTGGGATTCTTTGCGATGTTTTAAAACAGCTACAGACTAGACTAGATATATTTTAAATGTCATGTTTTGTTTTTATTTATAAAGGGCATTACATTTTTTAAAGCAAATGATTGAACATTATTTAGATTAGTAGCAGTGGTAGCCGAGTGGTCGAACGCACGCCTTGCAATCAAAGTGTGCAGGTTCAAACCCCGGCTCACACCTCTGGGTTTATATGCGAATCTCATTTTCATCCGAGTTTATCACTTGCTATGAAACGGTGAAGGAAAACATCGTGAGGAAACCTGCACGTTAGAGGGAACTTGACTAGTTCTCGATAGATGTGTGAAGTCTGCCAACCCGCATTGGGCCAGCGTGGTGGACTATGGCCTGAATCCCCCTCGCATTGAGGGGAGGCCCGTGCCCAGCAGTGGGACGTTAAAAGGGCTGTAGTAGTAGTATTTAGATTATTTATCCAGTAAACTATATATATTTGGAGTCAAAAACAAATCACCAAAACATGAGACTTTTAGTGATAAGTGCTGATTTAGCAAATTTCCTTAATATTGTATTTACAATTCGTGTCCTATAAATGTTCTTACATTTTAATTTTTCAAAGATCTTGATGTGTTTATTTGTTAACTCATTAATGCAAGCATGACCCCGGCTATAGTTCTCCACGCTTGCTTAATGCAAGTTGACGCACTTCAAACTTCTATCGGTAGAATAACACTTAAAAAACAACAACATACCTTCTTATGCAAATCACGTGAAGCGGCAAGTGTTGAAATTCACACAAATGTCGAATCAATACTAAACCCTAATTTGAATACTTGTTATGGTCAATTTGATAAGTAACCACATGCAAAATATATTGAAGCCATCAATTATTATCAATTGATATTTAATTCTAATGAGAAAAGGATGGAAGATTACTTATGTACAGGTGTTGTTAGGGAGATAGACAGAGATGGCAATAAATTATGTTGTTGATGATTGACTGATGCAAATGAGTTTTTTAAACAAAATCGTTAAGATAAATATTGAAACATGTGAAGTAGTAACTCAAGTTTTTCTCATAGATGAAATGTAAATTTAACTATGTAAGGCATATTTACAGGATACAGTTGAATGCCTGATGACAACAGATTTAACGGAAACGGATATGCAGTGGCAGAACGGGGCGTCAAAAGTCACGTGATATTTTTTTTACACCCAAAATGGACTCTGTGTTAATACATATAAAGTTGGGATCTCTATGGTAAAATACATGTCCGCGTTCGTCAAAATTCGCTCGCGCTGTCAATATAATTTCATTAAAATATGAACTTTTTCTTTATGTCTATACAGTTCATTTTGGTATGGGTAAAACCATTTTGGATTTTAGCTATTTGTCCCTTTTTCCTCCTCCTTCCTACCTTTAAATCTTGTACAACACGTAGTTTGTGTAATTAATTAATTGAGTGTTGAGAATGTATAGCCTCATTAACTTTATATTGTATAATTGTTAATTAAGAAAAACACAAAAATGAAAATCCGATGAAAAAAGCAACCATGGAGTTTCTTGCCCATTCTTCTCCATAGGAAATGCATTCCGAATGGGTGATAGAGCTACTATTATTATTATTTATTGACGATTCATAAGTGCATTGCATTGTATTGGTGCATTGTATTGGTTTATATGAAAAAATATTCTGATTCTGATGGTGACAATGTCTAATGCCTACAATGGCCATATTCTAGCTACTATTGATGCATGAAGATCTCTTATGCCTTAAAAAATTAAGTCATAGCAACTTCCCATCGATGGTATTAGGGGACTTAGAGCACAGGGCCTTACAATCTCTTAAAATATTATTATTTCAATAGTACCTGTCGATTTTTGACATATTTGGTACTGTGGTAACTGTCTAAAACTTAAAGTAATATTGAAAACATTGCTGTAAGACCAGTGTAAAGGGGCTGTACTATCATGAACATGTTCCATAGATAAAATTCTCTCAATTTTTTTTTTTTTATGAGATAGGGAGACAAACGAGCAGATGTTTCACCTGATGGTAAGTGATCAACGCCGCCCATGGACACCTGCAACACCAGGGGCATCGCAAGTGCGTTGCCGGCCTTTAAGGAATGAGTATGCTCGTTTCTTGAAGATACCTTTGTCGCATCGGTCCGGGAACACCGCTGCAGGAAGTTATATAAGTTATAGTTATAAGTCCATTCCATTTAAATCTACAGTCTTAGATAAATAAATACATCATCACGCCTGTATTCCCCGAAGATGTAGGCAGAGGTGCGTTGCAGTGCGCCCACACTTCGCTGATGTATTTTGGTCCAAATGTAATAGGAGGCAAGCCTATAGCCATTAAACCGGGCACATTCCCCCTCAATACGAGGGAGATTTGGACCATAGTCCACCACGCTGGACCAGTGCGGGTTGGTGAACTACACACGCTGAGACGTGCAGGTTTCCTCACGATGTTTTCCTTCACCTAGAAGTCTTAGATGACTTCCCACAAAGTGAGTGTTTTGTTTGTTCCTCTTTTACCACAAAGAGATACATTTCGTACGTTTTTAAGAAAACAACAAGGAGAGCTCGACTGTTGTGGATGTACAAAAATAAAGTTGCCCGACGTAGATTATGGCGGCAAAAAGTCGCGCGCCGGAAGCACCTCGGATTCTTCCAACGTGCGCTGGTCCGTTCCACTTGGACTGTTTCCATATAGACCGTAATATACCCTCCATATTTATAGAATAATCCGGTTATTTTTGCATAGGAGACTTCAGGTGATTTAAAATTTGGTTGTAAATAAAACATTATGTAAATTTAAATAAACTTTTGCATTGAAATATAGGCCTGAAAGGGGTGAAAGGTTAATTGATTTATTCGATACTTTTAGGCGATATTGACTTAAATAGATATTTGGAATCAGCTAACTTTTCTGCGTCTAATGAGTATGCTCTCCTGTAAAGTTACAAAAATGTCGCTTATGTCGAATAGGCTTACACCACTCGATATTATTTCTATTATTTATTTATTTTCCTTTTGGCGTTTGGCTAGGGGATTTGAAGGTAGGCCACTCGGCTCACATCACCTGGTGGGTGCATGTTCAATTCCTGTAAGCGGCAAATTTCTGAAAATTACTTTTCAGTCTATTGTATGATACCCTTTGATGATTGGTACTATTACATTATATCGTGGGGTGAAAGGCTTTTTAACTTAAGCGACCTTTTTTTTTACTTTACAGGAAAGCATACTCATTTGGCACAGAAAAAATAGCTGATTCCAAATATGTATACAGGGTGTATCAGAAGTCCGAAATAATACTTTGGGTACATATACGGTATCTCATACGTGGATGCTTAGTGAAGACAGCTTATATTAAACTATCATAGTTTGTGATTTATACACCTTTGAATATTTGTCACATGTATCGTGTTCTAGCCTTAGGGTACATCCATAACCCTATTCAGCAGTGTAAACTACACATATGAGGGGCGACTACCAATATTCACAAAACAGAACATGAAAATTTTACATACGACTCGAGATATTACGAGTTATAGAAATTGCCGACGAAAAAAAAGTTGGAAAAACATGGTCGAATGTCGATCAAATTTTTATACCATTCAGTTATATACCCGATACCGATGCAAACGTCAAAGTATTATTTCGGACTTCTGAAACACCCTGTATAAGTCAATATCGCCCAAATGTGTCGCTTGAGTCAAACAGCCTTTCAGGCTTCCACCCCTCGATATGTTTTTACTATTTTACAAGCTTTGCTAAGTTTGGGATCATGATCCCCAAGATGTGATATGAAGATTATGAGGAATATATTGTGTCATTTTGCAATTTTTTTTTTAAATATTTTGTTTACATTCTGTTCTAAACCAGAACACTAAATGGAACACACCAAAGACTTTTTCCTGTATCTCCTCAATTCTGAGACCAGTTCTCGAATTATATACTTTTTGCTTATTTTTAGAGTTCCGTTGCAACAAAAATATATAAATGCAAAACGTTTAGGATGTTCCGTGGCGTATCTCAGATAATAATAGTAGAAGTTTAAGTTATTCCCTTTTGCTCGTCATATTTTTAAAAATACTGTCTATGACAGTGATATCTATCTGTCCCTTTAAACTTAAACCAATATTTCTAGGCTGTATTATCTCCCTAAATAGCAAAGGACTACTCTCTTTAAAAAATATTACTCCTTTAGGGTGTAAGTTATTATCCGTTGAGACACCTGTCGTTCATTACATTTAACTTGAAATATTTTAAGAAAAATAACTTGAAATGTGTCCTCACATATCATTTAATGCACGAGGAAAATAAATGTTTTGCGATAAAAGTTAATTATTTTCTTGCTTTCATGCTAAGTCACATTTTATTGCCATAACGGGCCTCTTATATCTCGACAATCGAAAGTCAGGAGTAACAATATTTTTTATTATACGGAGCTCCTAGTGATATTCACCGTTACTCTTGCCGTATTTTTGTTATATCATC
Organism: Ptilodon capucinus; assembly: GCA_914767695.1. Taxonomy (NCBI): domain Eukaryota; kingdom Metazoa; phylum Arthropoda; class Insecta; order Lepidoptera; family Notodontidae; genus Ptilodon; species Ptilodon capucinus. Next base: position 2,068,227 of record OU611828.1, read on the forward strand.
CAAGTTGCTCGGGGTCAGTTATGTTTTGGTTTTTTGCCATTAACGAAACGATTGGACGATCGTATATCTGCCGTTTTTTGCTTGAGTCATTTGATGCAACGTTAATCAAAGGTTTTGTGCAATAAAGACCTGCACATATTAGCACGTCAAGACCCGCGCACCCAATTTTTTGTGAATACAGATATAAACTTCAGCCTTCACCTCTGGAACCTTACCAAGTATTGTTGTTTCAGTAGTTACAGTAAATTTATAACAGATTTTGTACTGACATAACAGTCAAAAATTGAAAGTAATATTAAAATTAATCCAGACAGGTGGTGGTAAGAGGACTAGTAACCCCGGCTCGCACCTCCGGGATTTATGTGTGAATCTCATTTTCATCCGAGATTATCACTTGCTATAAAACGGTGAAGTAAAACATCGTGAGGAAACCTGCACGTCTGAGGGAACTTGACTAGTTTCCGATAGATGTGTGAAGTCTGCCAACCCGCACCGGGTCAGCGTGGTGGACTATGGCCCGAATCTCTCTCGCATTGAGGGGAGGCCCGTGGCCACTGCAGTGGGACGTTAAAAGGGCTGTAGTAGTAGTAGTGAATGAAATCATGGAATTAAATAAAATAAAATGAAAGAAATGCGTGATAGAACATCGTACATATGGAATGAGTCGTTTGAGGGAGGAATAGATGAGGTCTGGGAGACTGTGAAGACCAGCATGGTCACAACAGCCATCAAAGTTTGTGGAGAAGGGAAAAGAAAGAAAGGGAGACCGATAGGTGTCAATTGGTGGGATGATGATGTGAAGAAAGTCGTGGATATGAAGAAGAAGGCATGGTTAGATCTCCTTGCCATTAAGATGAAAGAAAGAATGAATGTAGGGAGCGCAAATCCGCAGGTAATGAATGTGAAGTATGCGTATGCTGAAGCGAAAAAGTTAGTGAAGAAAGTAGTAGAACAAAAGAAGATAAGCATGAAAGAAAAGTTTGACGAGAAGCTTTCTGACGACTTTAGGGCCAATCTAAAACTGTTTTGGAAACAGGTTAAGTTAGCCCGAGGAGCGTCAGAGACATCTAAGTTGAGCGTAGTAAGGGATGAAGATGGAAGAATGTTGTGCAATGAAAGAGAAGTACTGCATCGTTGGAAGCTATACTTTGAAGAGCTTTTTGAGTGTAGCGAAGGTGAAAATAACACCACAGGAGAGCCTGTTGAGCTCACTAACTCAAAAGTTGATGCAGGTGACGAGATTACAAAAGATGAAATAGTGAATGCAATGAAGGGTATGAAACTTGGTAAAGCTGCGGGATATGATAGAGTGCACGTCGAAATGCTGAGAAGCGGCGAGGGTGTAGTGACAAAACTGATGTGGCTACTTTTTAATATGTGCTGGAAAGCTGGCAGAGCCCCAGAGGATTGGTGCAAGGCCATTATTGTTCCGCTATACAAGGGCAAAGGGTCACATCAGGATTGCAAGAACTACCGCGGCATAAGTCTTCTTAGTGTTGTCGGTAAATTGTATGCAAAAGTATTGATTAGAAGGGTGACGAATGTAAGTGATAAAAAATTGTGGGATGTGCAAGCAGGATTTAGAAGAGGTATGAGCTGCACCGATCAGATCTTCTCCTTAAGGTGCATTACAGAGAAACACTTGGTAAAGTCCAGAAAACTGTACTGTGCCTTCGTGGACTTGGAGAAGGCCTATGATCGAGTGCCGAGGAACGAGCTGTGGTCGACTGTCTCTTCATATGGGGTTGACGACCGCCTAGTGAAGGCCTTAAAGTCTCTCTATGAGAACTCAAAGGCCTGTATCAGGGTAATTGACGACGGCTTGGTCCAGTGGTTTAAGAGTAGGCCGCTTGACTCACTGAACCGAGTGGTTGCGGGTTCGATTCCCGCCAGCGTCAAGTTTTGGAAATGGCCTTTTCGAAATTTGCCCTGGTCTGGGTGTAACTGGGATCGCCCCCAGTCCATTGTATGGTACCCATAGTACAAGCTATGCTTTGTTTGGGATCATACGATGAGTATGTGTTGTCTGGCGATTTATTATTATTTATTAAATGGGGCGTACTCAGACTGGTTTAACATCACAAAAGGTGTTAGGCAAGGATGTGTTGCGTCTCCGTGGCTTTTCAACCTTTATATGGACAGCTGTTTGACAAATTTGAAAGGGATGGAATGTGGGCTAAGTATGAATGAGTTGCATGTCAAGTGTCTTCTGTACGCTGACGATCAAGTTCTACTTGCGTCGTCGGAAACGGAGTTACAGGACATGTTAAACGTGGTAAATGACGCGTTTAAGGCAAAAGGAATGAAAGTGAATGTTAGTAAGACGAAAGTAATGGTTATAGAAAGAGAGGAGGATGTTACAGACTGTAACATCGTTTTAGATGGTGTGAAAGTGGAACAATTGCAAGAGTTTGTATATTTGGGAAGCATGATTACAAGGGATGGTAAATGTGATAGTGATATTGAGAGGAGAGTGACTGCTGGGAATAGAGTAAATGGTGCTTTGCATGCCGTTGTGAGTAGCCAGGCTGTCTCAAAAAAGGCTCGTCTGGCGATTCACAATGGTGTTTTGGTACCTACTCTTATGTATGGTAGTGAATGTTGGGTTTGGCAAAAGAGGCATGAGAGTAGGGTGAATGCGGTGGAAATGCGTTCCTTACGGAGTATGTGTGGTGTCACCATTGCTGACCGGTTGAGGAATAGCAAGATACGAGATGAATGTAAGCTGAAAGATGATGTGGTGACTAAGATTGAGAAAAGTATGTTGAGGTGGTTTGGCCATGTAGAGAGGATGAATGAAGGTAGACTGACTAAAGAAATATACCAGGCAAACGTGAGTGGAAATCTCGGAAGAGGGCGCCCGAGAAGGACCTTTCACGACCAGATTAACGGTCTCTTCCAGAAAGGTCAAGTCCGTAGCACCCTTAACCGACGGAAGTGCATGAAAAGATGTATGACTGTGGATGAAGCGAAAGAGGTATGTCAGGATCGTAGCGTGTGGCAAACGGTAGTCTCTGCCTACCCCCATGGGATACAGGCGTGAGTATATGTATGTATGTATGTAAATAAAATAAGATGAGGAATGGCTCCACCTGCGTTTAGCGGGTATTTCAGCCAGTGCCAAGTAATTAATAGCAAGAGCAAATTCAATAACATCATAAATACAAATGGGTGATGAATGTGATAAATATGATGGATGACCGCACCTCTGATATCAGTATTGCATTAATAATAACTGTAATTTTTAACAGATTTTGCCTATCAAACAGTGAAAGCACCTAATATTAAAAACATAACTGCATGGGAGGTAGTAGTGGGGTATCTGTAACTTATATAGAAAACACAATTTTCCATGAAATATAATTGAAGGGTACAGAACATAACAGGGAATGTCCTAATAAATGAATTTTGAGAAAAAGCTATTTAAAAATTCAACTAATCTACCAATTCTATAGTTTGGCCCTAAACAAAAATGCATGTTTGGCGCCATCTGTTAACTTTTTCTTAAATTCTAATGATTAGAATAAAATTCAAAATACCATACCTAGACAAAATATGATTCTATAAAAAAAAATTGTGACATACTCTGTTATATTCCTGTACCCTTCAATTGATTACGCGAGAAGATTAAGTCAGGTTACTTTCGCTACAGAAATTCATGCTTTATATGAATATATGCACAGAGTACATTTTCTATAAATGTGAAGTGAATTCACCCGTCCCAGTATGAGCAGGGTATTAAGAATCAAGGCGGGGCTAGCTGACTTTGGCTAAGGTGATCTTGATTTGTTATTCGTTTTAGTCTAGATTATATTTATAAAATATGCAATGACTATAAAATAAATACATAATCACGACTGTATTCCCCAAAGGGGTAGGCACAGGTGCATTGCAGTGCGCTCACACTTCGCCGATGTATTTTGGTCCCAATGTAAAAGGGGGCGAGCCTATTTCCATTACACCGGGCACGTACTCTCTCAATACGAGGGAGATTTTTGGGCCATAGTCCACCACTCTGGCCCAGTTCGGGTTGGTGAACTTTACATGTCATTCTATAGACATGCAGGTTTCCCCGCGATATTTTCCTTGGCCGTTCAGCAAGTGGTAATCATTATTGAAAATGACATTCGAACATGAAAATTATTTCAGAGTTGCAGGACGGGGACTTAAACTTGCACCTCTTATGTTCAAGGCGGTCGTTCTTACTGACGAGGCTACCACTGCTCATGCAATAACTATTAGTCCATATTGTATATAGTCAATTCTTGAGATAATAAAGTAATGCAGTAAGCAACAATAGGCTAATAGTTAGAGGGGTCATGCTCTCGTAACTGACAAGTTCCAGGTTTGATCCCCACTATCGAGGTGAGCTTACTCTTAATACATTTAAGTTTAATTGAAGGGGCTAACAGGACTGTTAGCATTACTACGAATAAAATAGAATAGTGGAATTTAAAAATAAATGCGATTTTGTGGCCAATAGTATTTGACTCAAGATCTAAATGTAATATGTTTTTTTGGAAAATTTTACTTAATTAACATTAGTTCATTCGACTGAAACGAAAATTTTTTTGTATTTTTTTCTTTTAAATACTTATCATCATCATTTGCCTTACCTTGTCCCATTATTTGGGGTCGGCGCAGTATGTCTTTTTCTTCCATTCATCTCGCTTTTCCGTCATACTGACATCCACTCCGATCTCATTCATATCGCCCTTTATACAGTCCATCCATCTTTTCTTGGGTCTTCCTCTCGCTCTATATCCGTCCACATTTATACTCATCACTCTTTTAGTCACATGATTCTCATCTCTTCTCATCACATGTCCAAACCATTCTAATCTCCTACTTTTTACCTTTTCTGTTATGGGCGCCACTTTTATACTACCTCTGATAAACACATTTCTCACCTTATCCATTCACTCCAACATCCATCTCAACATTCGCATCACGGCAGAGTGGAGACGTTTTAAAACGTCTTTTAAATATTTATATACCTAAGGAATATCTAGATGTCCTACAAAATGTCCTACAAACTTTATAAACATGGAAGAAATCTATCTTTGGATGTAGAGTCAGTATTGGGGGTCCCACAAGTGAGCGATGACTCACAACAACACATTGTTAGCGTTTAATTTACACGTACAAAATTTGCGTAGCTTAACGATGATACTTAGAAAAAGTATACTGAACTTAAGCTTTAATAACACAACCGAAAATATACCTTGATGATATAGACTAAGATATCAAAATCCATTGTAAAAATTATGGTGGTTACGTCATTATATTGTCTGTGCATACGTAAAGAGCACCCACGGCTCAATGGCGCAGGTGTCCTTCAAACAAAAGGCTTTAGGTTCGATCCCCGTCTCTGCCGCGGTGTACAGCGATTTGTTTAAAAAATCACAACAAGGGGTTACGATTTGCTTTTTTTTTATCGTCGTGTGAGGGGTCCGTATGTTTTTTTTTACAACATTTAGGGATAGAGGTTTTATATTTTTTGTTTTGCTTCCATATCATGTCTACCTTCAAATTATTGTGGCTCGTGGCGTAAAACATAATACTAGAGTCAAAGTTAAATGATTTATTCTGTATAGGTCCATGGGGGCACTTACAAATTCTCAAGTTTACATTTTTTTCTTATATATTACTATATTACTACCGGATCGAAATGCGGCCTCAACTGAGAAGATACGGCAAGAAACTCAGTGGTCTGATCATTTTGTTAAATCGCCAAAACTTATTACAAGTACATATAGCTCCAGTGTGTTGCATTTAGATTATTTTATAATGGGTTAATTTACCCATCAAAGCGACTTTGCAAGCTGTATATTGATGTCAGAATTACCACAATAAAGAATTATTGAATTGGTATTACATTTCATTTTTTTTTCTAAAATATGCAGCTTTTAACTCATAAATGAGTTTTCAAGAATAATTAATATAATAAATATTAGAGATTTGGGTTATTAGCTCAGTGCGAGTTGGTGAACTTTATTTGTATATTTTTAAAACAAAATAATAGCGTTCTTTATTTAAACATTATTTAGTTTTTTTTAATATTTTCAATTCATCATACGGAACCCCGATAAAGGTGAAAAGGCAAAAACTTGGCTCGCGTCCCGTGGTGTTGCGAAACCGCGGCGTCACTGTCATCAATCAGCTCGATATAATGGTGCACCTCTATTTGGTAGGGTTGTACACTATCGTACTTAGTCATAGGTTGTTGGTAGCGTCTAGATGTATTGATATTTTTTTGTACTATAGAGACACCAGCAGCAGTGGTAGCCGAGTGGTCGAACGCACGCCTTACAATCAAAGTGTGCAGGTTCAAACCCCGGCTCACACCTCTGGGATTTATGTGCGAATCTCATTTTTATTCGACATTAACACTTGAAACGATGAAGGTAAACATCGTGAGGAAACCTGCACGTCTGAGGGAACTTGACTAGTTTTCTATAGATGTGTGAAGTGTACCAACCCGTACTGGGCCAGCGTGGTGGACTATGGCCTGAATCCCCCTCGCATTGAGGGGAGGCCCGTGCCCAGCAGTGGGACGTTAAAAGGGCTGTAGTATTAGTAGTAGTAGAGACACCACACAACGCATACACTTGACCCCAAACTAAGTAAACTTGTACTTTGACTGGAGGCAAACTTAGACACACCTAGACCAGGGAAAATTCGGAAAAGGCCATTTTAGAAGTTTGGCGCTGACGGAAATCGAACCCGCAAACACCCGGTGCAGTTAGACAAGCGGCTTACGCTCAAACGAGACCATGCCATCTTCTAAATATATCTATATACACAAATTGAATGAGACACATAACATGTACTCTTTTCCATTTACATACACACAGACAGACAGGTCGGCCTTAATTTGAAAATAATAACGTCTGGCCGTGGTAGGTATCATAATATTATAACCACGCTTTTAATCTTTGATGAGACATTTTGCTCAGTTTCGATAGCTCCGAAATCAAACCATAATTCTCATTAGATCTTTTATCTAGTTCCAAAATGAATATAATTATTGAGAATTGATTTTTACTGAAATAAATAGTTCTAATTATATTATAGTTCTAATTTGTAAAAAGTCTCATTTAAAAAAAAAAGAAAAAAAGAAATACATTAATATTATTATTTTTACTTTAGTTTTTTTTTGTAATTGTATAATAAATAATGTATAAATAAGTTTCGGCTAAATGAAACTGTATTAGTAAAATTTTACGAATTGTAAACGCGGTTGTATTCAAAGTAGACAAAGGTGTACTTTTGTAAATGTAAATTAATTTTCTTGGTTTCGGGTCCTATGATGACTATTTCTTGTCTGCTGATATGTCAATGGCTAAATATTAAATTTGGACATGTCCTGGAAATCCAAAATGTGTGGTCACAACAAAGGTACCTCACGATCGCTTTCCGATACGCCTTTATACGGTGTAATACCCAGAATTGAATTGTGGTTTCAAAATGGCCGCCAAACGTTATTTGCCGAAGTCTTTGTGTGATTTTGGGAAATGATTTACATTCTGACGAGCGGATGAAAGTGTTTGGTTTTGTATATTTATTTAATTATAAGTAACTAGGACTTTTTAATCACACATCAGCACGCCTGTATTCTCCGAAGGGGTAGGCAGAGGGGCACTACAGTGCAGCTACACTTTGCCGATATATTTAGGTCCCAATGTTATAGGGGGCGAGCGAGCCTATTGCCATACCGGGCTCATTCCCCCGCAATACGAGGAAGATTTGGGCCATAGTCCATCACGCTGGCCCCGTGCGGGTTGGTGACAAACGCTCTTCTATAGACGTGCAGGTTTCTTAACGATGTTTTCCTTCACCGTTCAGCAAGTGGTATTCATTATTGAAAATGACATTCGCACATGAAAATCATCTCAGAGGTGCGAGCCCGGGATTTGAACTTGCACCACTTGCACTCTACCGACGAGGCTACACTGTGAGGATTTTTTAAAATATGTATTTTTTTATTTGCATTAGCCGCACACTGAGGCGTTGACCCTCACGATGAATTTTTATTGCTATGTAATACGATCTTCATTTACACTTAGAAAAAGTTCTTCTTTTTTACGAAATGGGTGAAATGATTATCATCATTTTGATGGAATAAGATGAGGTATGCCTGCACCTGCAATTAGCGGTATTTATGGCAATGTCGAGTAATTATAGCAAGGACAAATTCAATAAATACAAAATTATAAATTAAAATGGATGATGACAGTTATAAAGATGGCGGATGAATCCCTTAGAAAAAGTTATTTCTTCAACAAAATGACAATGACAGCGCGAGCGAATTTCGACACTAGGAGGCGTGGCTCTTACTGCGGAAATTCAATCTTTATGTTCGTTGATACCAAGTTCGTTTTGACATTGAATTGCGTCGCGTCAGCGTCGGTCCACGCCCAAGTGTGTAGGTTGAATGTCTCTAGCAGAAGCTAAATAACTGGTCGTTATCGACATTTTGTTGTAAAATGTGTTCTTTCTATGAGTTAATATATTTTTTTAAGGAAGTGGCAAACATTTTGAAGTGTGTGTATTAACGCTTCAGTGTGTCCAGGGATTAATCTTTTAAAGGTCAAGGAAATGAGACTAAATGACAGTTCACCTCGGACAAGACAACTAAGGCAGCCGTTAGTCAGGACACGCTTTTCTTTATGGGACTAAGCCCGCCACTCATTCCCACCACTGCCAGGATCGACAGCGGTCCATTGAAAACACCGGTGTTTGACCCTCGGCGAGTCCCGGGGAAAAGCTAAATTGTCTTGGAACCCGCACGAATTTAATCGAAAAAGGTGTAGGAGGAGTTGGAAGAAAAATGTATCCACTTCCCTCCATTGCAAAGCGGGAGATAAAAATAACTGTATTGGTTGAATTGCCACAGAAATAAAGAAGGCAGCACGAAATTGAAATTATTTGGACCTAACAATGTGAGCTGCATTATACTTGATTCCAGTAATAGGTATGGCAGAACCGTTTGAACGCACGGAAATTTTCTCTGGTCTCAACAAGGTCTGTGTAATACACCACTCCCGATGTTACATGTAAACTGATTAACATATTGTTACGTTAGTTTTGCCAGAGACTGCACTCCCATAGGATGTGATGAGCAGATTGTTCGAATTCAACATACGGTGACGAACGCGCAGGTCAGGACACGCTTATTAACAAACTCGAACACAACCTCATTTCTCGATAATTTCTCAGCAATAAACAGAAATGCAAGTTTATATTTTGAGTACGCCCTCAATCATGGATGAGTTTAAAAAAAATATAACACCAAAGATAATAACACTTTATTACGTTGTTTATGGCAAATTACACTTTGCGAAGTGATGAAGCAAACTTGTTTGCAGAAAGCCAAACAATGAGTGGCCAATAAACATAAACAATTGTGAGTCTGCGAGTCGCGTTAAGTGTCGAGAGGAAGCCATGAAACCCGCGAATGAACCATTTTTGTGCCAAAAGCAAAAGCATCTGTATTAGCTAGTTGTAGAATTACATTGTACAACAAAATGTTATTGCCTCAAGTGAGTTAAGACGCGCAGGTGCATTACTTTTACAATAAAGAAACAATATTTAAGCAGTGGTAGCCGAGTGGTCGAACGCACGCCTTGCAATCGAAGTGTGCAGGTTCAAACCCCGGCTCGCACCTCTGGGATTTATGTGCGAATCTCATTTTCATCCCAGATTGTCACTTGCTATTATACTTGTAAAGGAAAACATCGTGAGGAAATCTGCACGTCTGAGGGAACTTGACTAGTTTTCGATAGATGTGTGAAATCTGCCAACCCGCACTGGGCCAGGGTGGTGGATTATTGCTCAATACTCTCTGGTATCGAATGGGAATATGTCCGGGATAATGGTAATAGGGCTGGTCTCTTATTACATTGGAACAATTTTAAACATGTTTAATTACCGCTTATCTGATGGCCCCAATTCTATAGTGGCACCATCTCTAATTGAAGTTTATTCACGTTTCCTCGTGCTGAAATTAACACCTTCGTGTCTCTGTCTTCTCGTCTAATAAACAGCCTCGTCTGGTTCTTACGAGAGGAGACGTAATAACTACCTTTGGAATATACTATTTTGTTTTCAATACAATATACAATATTTTGTCGAGCGTGGTCGTCAACTTTGCGACGTTGACGTACTTAAAAACGCATTTCGTCGCTGTGACAACGTAGTCGGCTACTCCCTGCAGTCCCGAAATAACGTTAAAAACGTTTACTCAAATCTGTTACTGTATACAAAGCAATACATGTATTTATTTAAAACAATGATACTATTTTTGTTGGCACTCAACTTAATTACACTCTGCTAATTGTATTATCATCATCTTTATGCCCGTAAAGAATATTTTTAACGCTATCTAATTTAGTTTAGTTGCAAACTTTGATGCCAACGAAATCGACACCTTCCAAACATTTTGTACATAAAATAATTATACAAGATACCTTTTTTTCTTCAGCCAGTGTCGTGTCACTGCTTTCCAAAGGCCTTCCCTACCATCATTTCTCCCGGTTTCTCCAATAGTATGAACTTTTTAATATTTCATTTTATATTATCTAACTCACCCCATTCTCAAGAGTTTCTTCGTCGTGTTCCTATAAAATAACAAATTAGCGAGCGGGACTCTGCGAAGTGTTCCAGAATATTATTCCAGACTTCTGAACAGGTGAGCTGTGAATTTGCAGATGTAATTCAACTCGTATTCGCTTAGTACCCTTTTATTAGTTCAGTGGAACTAATATTGAGATCTTGTAATATCGAAAATAATAAAATCTCCCACACACCGGGGCGTCCATACTTGCTCATATTCTTTTTGGCATATTAAAAGGAACTTTATTGACACAGTGAAAAAGTTCATTCTTCAACGAAATGACACCGAAAGCGTGAGTGAATTATTATATCGTGTGAGGGGTGTGGCTTTTATCACTGAAATTCAATATTTATGTCTATTGACACAAAGTTCGTTTTCGTATTAGCAAAAAAATTTACGAGCGTCTGTTGAATCAAGTGTACCAGTGATTGTATATTTCTTTTTAGGGTTCCGTACCCAAAGGGTAAAATGGGAACCCTATTACTGAGACTTCGCTGTCCGTCCGTCCGTCCGTCCATCCGTCTGTCACAAGGCTGTATCTCATGAACCGTGATAGTTAGACATTTGAAATTTTCAAAGATTATGTATTTCTGTTGCCGCTATAACACCAAATACCAAAACGCAGAATACAACAAACGTGATTTTTTGCTCGTATAATGGTATACGCCTGAAAAAATCGTTGGGTGTCACATAAGGCTCGTGATCGTCAGCGAACGGCATGTCTAAACATTTACGCGTGGCTTTTTGTAGATCAGTTATTGTATTTGTATAATTATTATATGCTTAGTAAATAAACGCACATAATATATGTTAAATAAACATTAATTATAATGATACACACCGTGTTACATATTAAGTTTTTAAAAAAAAGTTATAAATCATATATTTTTTTGGCAATAATTTAAACATTTTATGTTTTAGGAAGTTATAAAATCGATTTAATATACACTTCACTCGGCCCCTTAATTTCAAGACGCCTGATTCCAGTTTACGACTTTTAAATTGGAGTTTTGAGTACGATAGGGAACGTTTAACAACCTATTTTGCTGACCCAAAAGAAAGTTTCTTAGGTATTTTTTTTTTGGACTAGCCTTCTCCGTGACTTCTGCCGCGTGGAATTTATGAATAAGCAAAGCAGCCCAAGTTAATTCTTATACCAGCCGTTTGGGAGATTACCCGCAACAAACGGACCGATAGACAAAAAAAAATAGGAAGCGTAGCGTTTTCGTTATACTAAGTATAAGTAAAGTATCTGTCATATGCATTTAGTTGATAATATTCAATTTTTGTAATGAATTATGATGTGGTATTATGAATTAAGCAGTGGCAGCCTCGCGGGCAAGAACGCCCGCCTTGAACGTAAGGGGTGCAAGTTCAAATCCCAGGTCCACACCTCTGAGATAATTTTCATGTGCGAATGTCATTTTCAACAATGATCACCACTTGCTGCACGGTGAAGGAAAACATCGTGAGGAAACCTGCACGTCTATAGAAAGGCGTGTGAAGTTCACCAACCCGCACTGGGCCAGCGTGGTGGACTATGGCCCAAATCTCCCTCGTATTGAGGGGGAATGTGCCCGGTGTAATGGCAATAGGCTCGCCTCCTATTACATTGGGACCAAAACACATCAGCGAAGTGTGGGCGCACTACAGTGCACCTCTGCCTACCCCTTCGGGGAATACAGGCGTGATGATGTATATTATTTATTTATTATGATGTTATTTGTAGATTTTTAGTGCACCTAGCTTTTTGAAGTCGGTTTTTGTTTTTAAAGGGATTGAAAGGGGCTTGGGTGATTTTATTGTTTGCTGTTAATATTTATTCTTTTAGGGCTCTTTTAGGGATGAGGTGCGAGTATTTGCACATTTCTAATGATTATTGACATTAAAAATGGTGTCATTTTATTATCAAATAAAAAAACCGACTTCTAAAACCTGGCTTATTTCGAAATCAGTTTATTACCGCCGGAGATCTGTAGTCCAGAATGCAACATTTAACACCCAATTTCACCCAAATAATTCTTTTTTTTTAAATTCCTGAAAACCGCGTTTCTTTATTTTGTATATAAATAAAATGAACAATGTTTTGTACCTAAGTGAACATATTTAACACATAACTATGACAAGGTATTATCATATTCAGAAATGTTCTACTGAATCACGCCATTACTAGGTAACTTTATAGGTGACTCATACAAAAACTTGCATAAATAATATGGCAGCCATTTCTACGACACATTCATATTTGAGCGTGGTACCATTAGTGTTACTTCGTGGTACTTTTCTAACTTCATTAATTTCCTCACACGTTAAAAGCGACGGTTTAATAATGCAGAAGTGCTCGGGTGGGGTCCTTAGAACGGCGAGTTACGTCTAAAAACACACGAACAATGATATTAAACGCCACTTATTAAAGCTTTATTATTTCCATAGCTTTATTGTTTCCAAAGCAGTGGTAGCCGACTGGTCGAACTCACGCCTTGCAAATCAAAGTGTGCAGGTTCAAACCCCAGTTCGCACCTCTGGGTTTATGTGCGTATCTCATTTTCATCCGAGATTACCACTTGCTTTGAAACGGTGAAGGAAAACATCGTGAGGAAACCTGCACGTCTATAGAAAGGCGTGTGAAGTTCACCAACCCGCACTGGGCCAGCGTGGTGGACTATAGCCCAAAAAGCTTCCTCGTATTGAAGGAGAATGTGCCCGGTATAATGGCAATAGGCTCGCCCCCTATTACATTGGGACCAAAAATGCATCGGCGAAGTATGGGCGCACTGCAGTGCGCCTCTGCCTACCTCTTCGGGGAATACAAGCGTGATGATGTATTTATTTATTTATTTATTGTTTCCATACTCACTGTCAGTTTTTAACAGATTTTCTACAAAGTTAACTGTCATACAGAAAGTAATATTGAACGTTGCTGCAAGACGGGTGGTGGTGAGGAGGCAGACAAATAAATATGTCAAAAATACGTCCAAAAATCGTTTACTTTATTGGATGATAGATTCCGCCTAGTCTTAAATGACATCATAGAGTAACTAGATGGCAATGGCATTTTTTTTGACGTTTATCTGTCATCCGCCATTGTAGTTATTTTTTTTTTTATCCGGACCTCTATCGGCCCGGCCCGCGTGCTCGCGTCTGATGTGGGGGTCAAAGTTCTTAAAATTAGCCTTAAGTTTAATGTGTGTAAAATATTTTTTCCAGACTGTTGTAGTTACATTAGGTACTTAATTGATCCGGCAACTACATGGGGCAACTGCAATGGCGGATGTAAGATAACTTCAAAAAAATTGCCACAGAGCGGAGTCGATTTACTTTTACCTTCATGCTTGACATAGACAATCTGACGTACGTAAACGTCAAAGTCACATACAAAATTGGATGTGCGTAACTGTCGAATGTTAGAAAAATCTCTCTCAGTGATGTAATAACGGTTATCTGCCACCGTTATCACGTTCATCAACCATTTTTATTTATATTGTGTATTTACTAAACTTGTTCTTGCTATTAATAACTAGCTGAAATACCCACTAATCGCAGATATAGCCATTCCTCATCTGATTACCTCTAACTGCTATATTTTTCGTTGTTGAAAACCTTTTTTCAGTGAAATGATAATATTCTTAGTATTTCAGTTTGTAATTAATCAACACAGATATTAGTCGCTTGTTTTGTGGCTTTGACTACAGTGCTGGGATTAAGATAAGAGGATTCGCAGCCATTTCCATCAAATGTCCACGTTTGAGGAAGACGCGTATAGCTAATGAAATGAGCTTCAGATTATAAAGACGTTTTAAGAGTACTCATTACATAGAACACGAAGAAATAATAACTTATGTTTATTATAGTTTTGTATACCTGCCTATATACATAAGTATATAACAGCAGTGGTAGCCCAGTTGATAAGACGCCCGCGTTAAACGTAACAGGTGCAAGTTCAAGCCCCGGGCACGCACCTCTGAGATTTTCAGATGCAAATGTCATTTTCGTTTTAATGATTACCACTTGCTGTACGGTGAAGGAAAACATCGTGAGGACACTTACACGCATATAGAAAGGCGTGTGAAGTTCACCGTCTTGCGCTGGGGTAGCGTGGTGGACTATGGTCCAAACTCCTTCGTATTAAGGGGGAATGTGCCCGGTATAATGGCAATAGACTCGCCCTCTATATTACATTGGGATCAAAATACATAGGTGAAGTGTAGGTGCACTGTAGCGTACCTCTGTCTGCCACTTCGGGGAATACAGGAATGATGTGTATATTATGATGTATACATGCCCTCTGATTGTTTTTGTCTGAGATATTTTTTCAATTATCAATAAGGCTAACATGGGCGAATAAACAATTTATTAAATCTATAAAGGAAAGGCTAAATATAGAGCGAGGCAAAGAAGACTTGCTAGTCTGCTCGCTTGGTCAGACCGCACCTATTTACATATTTTGTAACCAAGAACAGTCACACCCAAATATCAAAAACAATCTCAACTCGCGTGCAGAAGGAAACATTCCATGCGATTATAGCAATAACCACACACGCTTTATGGTTTAATTTCCTGTATGGAGCCATACCATTTGTCTGTGGCAATGCGATACGTGTTATTAGCTTTTTATGGTGTCAGCACAGTTGTAAATGTGATTCACTCAGACTTAAGTATGTAGAGTTTTGATTAAATTATGGAGGGTAGAGAGGTGTGACTCCTAATCGGCAAATTATTTTATGGGACAAATGTTTTAGCGACGGCTTGATATAGTGGTTTGAGCAGCATAGGCTGCTTGGCTCACTTTACTGGGTGGGTTGTGGGTTCGACTTCCATCATTGCAAAATTTTCGGATATGGCCTTTTAATTATTTTTTTAATTGATCAGATAAAAAGCGGCGTCGAATGGTCCATTTCTCGTCTGCCTACGACGAAAAAAGTAATGATGCAGCGTTGAATTTTGTCTAATTTTATTCAGGAGTAATGAATTTTTGTTTTAATAAGTTTTTCGGCTGATTTAAAATTGGTATTTTAAGATATGAAATTTCCACTTTCTGCCTTCGATAATAAATTGTCTGGAATTTATTGTATTTTTACAGAAACAAATATTATAAAATTACCAATATGTATCACACATGAAATGGATTAAGCGACATAAGTAAGTACACTACACAATCATTATTAAGTATCATTATAGTAACCATGGTTAATAAAACGTTTGCAATTCTAAGGAATTGACGGAACATTTTTTTTTTACTTTTTAACTCCCGCAGGATACCGAGCCACTGATTGGAATAGTTTGCAGCACAAAAGACGACGAGAGGAACAATTTTCTGTCATTACACTGCGCAATACAAAGGAGTATGAGAATCAGCTTTTAAATGATGGCGTATTTTTAAAGGAGTAGGTATCAATTTATTTTACTAAAAGGACTTTTTCCCTATTTATAACTCAGGACGATTGTCACCTGCCGTATAGAACTAGCGGGAATTTTATTTTTGTCAATTATTGTTCTAGTTTTTGTAATCAAAATTTATTTATTTCAATAGGGGGCGTGTAGTTTGGTGATTTACCGTTTACCGCTGTGATTTACCATTTACCGCTTTTATTATTTCTTTTGTTTTTTTTTACTACGGTAAAGTATTTTTTACAAACGGTGCGCAGACGTTTCGTGTAACAACTACCAAATCCTACACAAAACCTTAGATATGATATATACATCATCACGCATAAACAGGCGTAATGATGTATATATGTATATATGTACACCTCTGCCTACCCCTTCGGGGAATACTCCCCCGAAGGGGTAGGCAGAAGTGTACTGTAGTGCGCCCACACTTCGCCGATGTATTTTGGTTCCAATGTAAAAGGGGGCGAGCCTATTGACATTATACCGGGCACATTCCCTCTCAATACGAGGGAGATTTGGGTCATAGATCACCACGCTGGCCCAGTGCGGGTTGTTGAACTTCACACGCCTTTCTATAGCTGTGCAGGTTTCCTCACGATGTTTTCCTTCACCGTCACCGAAAATGACATTCGCACATGAAAATGATATCAGAGGTGCGGGCCCGGGATTTGAACTTGCACCTCTTACGTTCAAGGCGGGCGTTCTTGCCCACGAGGCTACCACAAAACCTTAGATAAGAAAATATAAATTGTGTTCATATCTACAGTAAGGTTTTTTTCACCACCTCGCAAGTGATATCAGCAGCTCAATATCGAGGGGGGAAAGGCTATAAGGTCTTAAGCGCCACTTTTAGGTGATATTGACTTATATACATATTTGAAATCAGCGATTTTTTCTGCGTCGACTGAGTAGGTATGAAGTGAAAAGTCTCTCCTGTAAAGTTAAAAAAATGTCGCTTATTCCGAATAGCCCTTCACCCCTCGATATAATAACATGTTGTCGGTACACATTAGTGGAGAGAGGTTATTAATTAATTTACATTGTCATAACCGTATTTAAAATCTCATTTCTTCAGCGTTCGTTGTATGACCCCTATTGTGCAGCATTGAGTTAAATTTACTAGAAGATTTTTTTAAGACAATTTATTTATTTGCACAATTATACAGAAGTAAAAAAATGTACAAGGTAAGCTTAATGCCTCAGGCATTTTCTACCAGCCAACCTTAGAGTGGTGTAGAGAGAGAGAAAAAAAAAATCAAACAAATGGGTGCAAGAAATAAAAAAAAGTCGCGAATGCAAACAGAGAAAAGGAATCGAGAAAAAAAAAAAATAGGGTTATGATTACGATTAAAGCCAATAATATTATAAAATTTTGTATACTTAAATACTATACAGGGTGTTTTAGAAGATTCCATATTATAGATACCTATGATGAAAATTATAACTCTTTTAACGTCTCACTACTGGGTAGCGGCCTCCCCTCAATTCGAGAGGGGTTCAGGCCATTGTCCACCACGCTGGCCTATTGCGGGTTGGCAGACTTCACACAACTATCGACAACTGGGTAAGTTCCCTCAGACGTGCAGGTTTCATCACAATGTTTTCCTTAAACGTGTTTAGCAAGTGATAATCTCATATAAAACCCAGAGGTTTAAAACTTCTTACATTAATTGCAAAGCCCGCGTTTGACCACTAGGCTACTACTGCTTTTCAATTAATATATATCGAGGGATGAAAGACTATTTGACTTAAGCGACATTCTTAACTTTAAAGGAGAGCATACTAATTCGACACAGAAAAAATTGCTGATTCCAAAAATGTATATAAGTCAATATCACCTAAAAGTGTCGCTTTTCACCCCTCGATATATAAGTAAGATAAATATCTTAAACCTGCCAGTCCATAGATGTAACGCTTAAGTGCTAACACATAACACAACTCCCATACTGCGTTGAAGGCATCATACCAAAGCAAATATTTCTATAACCATCTGTGGTTTAGAATAATCCCTTCATTGTAAACGGGAGTAGACGCACCTTACTGTACTAGCTTCCTAAGCGTAAAGACTATATTTGTATTTAATATTAGACTGCCGTGAGTATAATTCTTCTCTAGTATTGTGGCAAAGATGTTGTCTGCTCTCAAGGCATTGCTGCTCCTGAGAATGTATTACTCGCAATTATCATTTTGAAAAGAGTAACCCATTCTCAGTGGAAGCAGCATTCCGAACTGGTGGTAGAATCTGACTATTTGTAAGTGCTTTTTGGTCTACACGAATATATATATATATATATATTTTTTAATCATCGATATTTTGGCGCCCAGTAATAAAGTAGTAAGCAAACAAATAAACCTTAATTATACTTGAAACTTCACTTCACAAAATTGCCATATGATATAAAAAATCAATGCCACTTTTCGTTGTAAGCTAACTCCTAAACGGCTGGACCGATTTGAATGATTATTTTTGTATGCGTTTGGGTGGCACCCTGGATAGTTTAGATTCACAATTGGACCCAGTAGGTGGCGCTGCTTTCGTATGCCACTCATTCTAAGGCGGTACGAAGTTCGCCCGGTCAGCTAGTTTTCTATATATGATAAAATGTAATAAATTTTATGTAATCTAAATAAAAATAGGTAATATCTACGGTTACAATGCCATAGTTATAAAGTTGTAAGCGACACTGTTACAAGATTTTTATTTGTCTCTTCCAGTCAACGCATACATCTTTTTTCTATGCAACATGGGCGTTATATTTCGTGTCTAAACACCATAAATTAGTTAAAAAACAAATCGTGCTATTGAATAGATAAACTCTAATGCTTTGATGTGCAGTTATGGCTGTAAGTAATACCAAACTTGTTATTATAATGTTAAATCATGTAGTTAAATTGTTTTTGATGTGTGCTGCGGGCGGTATCATTGTTTATTAGGTCATTCTGGAGGTGTTTTATGATAATATCAAAGAATATATTATTCCGAAAAAGCTTGTTTTCTGATTATAGATTGTTAGAAAAAACTGTCGCTTGCAACAAAAAATTACACCAAAAATATCTCTAGTAGAGACGTATAGCAAACGACAATAATACTACACTACTGGGCTGGAAAAAACATTCCAAAAATAAATAAATACATCATCATCACGCCTGTACTCCAGGAAGGGGTAGGCAGAGATGCACAGCAGGGTGCCCACACTTCGGCGATGTATTTTGGACCCAATATAATAGGGGGCGAGCCTATTGCCATTATTCCGGGCACATTCTCCCTCAATACGAGGGAGAATTTAGGGCTATAGTCCACCACGCTGGTTCAGTGCAGGTTGGTGAACTTCACACGCCTTTCTATAGACGTGCAGGTTTCCTCACAATGTTATCCTTCACCAACAATGACATCCCCACGTAAAAAAAAATTCAGAGGTCCGAGCCCGGGTTTTGAACTTGCGCCCCATACGTTAAAGGCGGGCGTTCTTACCGACGAGACTACCACTGCTTCCAAAAATAATGTCGGTTAAATGCCCATTAATAAATTTAAAATTGCAATTAAATCCAAATTGTATCAAAAGATCTATTACAAAATCTCGGATTATTTAGTTTAATCATTTTTGGCGATTTAAAAAAATGATCAACCCACTGAGTTTCTTGCCGGATCTTTTCAGTTGAGGTCGCGTTTCGATCCGGTGGTAGTATATAAGAAAAAAATGTAAACTTGACAATTTGTAAGTGCCCCCATAGGCCTATACAAAATAAATGATTTAACTTTGATTTTGACTTACCAAAAATATCACAGGACAACTTTAAATGATATAAAAAAAATACTGACGCATCAACATAAAATGCAAAAAAGTTTTTAATAACAAGCGCTGAATAATTAAATTAAGCACTTACTTAAAACTTTTAATGCAATTCTTAAACACCTGGAAAGTTCTTTCTCACGCAATAAAGCTAAACGTCTGTCGTAAAACGTTTTAAAAATCGATCGTAAAAAAATCGCAAAATCATCTTAAAAATTCATCGATCGATCACAATAGCACATTACCTTTTTATTGCACCTAATGAATATCTTTTCGGAACGCACCCTTTAATAGCGCAGTGTATTAAAAAATAAACTTTCAAATTTGGAACATAAAAATTTGTAAACGACATTTTGTTTTCTTTCATTTCTTTTTTCGAACGGCCCAAGCACGAGGGGTGTCAAAAAGTGTATACGTCATTTTATTTGAACTTGCCCCTTTTTAGGCATTGACAACCCTCATTTTGACACGGTTAACCGGTAAACGCTTCCTATGTAAAAAATGACCCAATAATTTTTACTCTCGCATTCTTTGACACAAAATTTATCTTATGGTGTTGCATTAAGAGCTATTTTGACGCTTTATTTTTGACATTACAAGATGAAGTAGGTCATAATTGGGATCACAATGCGAATTAAACCGTAACTAATTTGTAGAAAGTGTATTATATCAAGTATTTTGACTCACATTGTTAGTAATTGTCAAGGGTTATCATTTTTTTTGTATAAAAAGTAACGTTCAAAGATCGCTTATATTTTGACATGCGTGTCGTTCAAATAATTCAATTATGGCATAAATTTTAACTGACACTTTTGTGTTTCAACCCCCTCACCAAAAATACCTTTACTTCTCTTGTAGTACTATTATTTTCAGTTCCTGTTTACTACTACTACTACAGCGCTTTTAACGTCCCACTGCTGGGCACGGGCCTCCCCTCAATGCGAGGGGATTCAGGCCATAGTCCACCACGCTGGCCTAGTGCGGGTTGTTACTTCACACATCTATCGAGAACTAGACAAGTTCCCTCAGACGTGCAGCTTTCCTCACGATGTTTTCCTTCACCATTTCATAGCAAGTGATAATCTCGGATGAAAATGAGATTCGCACATAAATCCCAGAGGTGCGAGCAGGGGTTTGAACCTGCACACTTTGATTTGCAAAGCGTGCGTTCGACCACTCGGCTACCAGTTTACTTAGTACAAAAGCTGACAAAAATATAAAGTAATATTGATACAATACTGTTAAAAATGTCGTGACAAGGCTCCTATTATCAAAAATTGCGATATTTTAAACTTTTTTTTCTTATTAGGTACCCTTAAACAGATTGCCAAAAAAAACCTAGATCGTATACATATAACCTTGAATTTAACAGCACTATATTGATTACTTGTATACTATAACTAGATTTTAATGCCACTACTTTCAGTATGTAAACTGGACTTGCATAATGCAGACACTCCATCTGCTGAAACTTTTTACATATTTTTTTTTTCATTACAAGTTGATTGTGAATGAATAGGAACTGAATTCGTTTGACGCAAAAATACTTTAATATGTTGAATCAGAATTTGTTATATTTACTCTACAAACCTTACAAACACACCACAGATAAAGAAAACCTTCGGAGTCATCGTGTTAGCGATTCCATTTCTATCTACTCCATGGCTAACAAATAAATCCAATCCTACCTTTCAATACCATCATTACCATTCCTCATTCAGCACAAACATCAATTAGCACACATCGCACAAGCGTTTAATCAGCACGCTTAACAATATTCATAGGATAGTATTCTGTTTGGTAATTTGGATGCAAAACTGATAATTAACACATTAACATCCAAATAACGATGACAAAAGGTGCGTTTCGACGCCGAGATTGGGTTAACGTGAGTACTGCGGCGGGCGGAGGGTTAAATGACATACGATTGAAAACAGCGCACTTAAAATTATAATTTGACTACACTCTTTAAGCGTAGGCCGCTCCGTTGCCTGTATCGGCTGATTGCGGGTTCAGTTCCCGTCATTCGCAAATTTGGAATGGCCTTAAAATCATAGTATATAACAAGAATGCTATAAGAGGTAGTATTACTGCCCCAGGGATGTGATACTTCACAGGGACGAATAAAGCCTCCCTGCAAAGTCACGCTTCTTTTTTTTGCCGATACGAAAACAAACTCTGTGTCACTTGCACAAAGATTAAATTTCTGTTGCAAAAAACCTCGCTCAAACTGTCAGTGTCATTCCATTGTACAATGTGTTTTTTATTTCTATATCAATAAAGATCGTTTTGGTATTAGCAAAAAACTTGTCGGGCGAGGGTTGCCGACTCAGTTGTTGTCGTTATCCAGGGTTTTGGCTTATATGAATACCCTCAAGCGAAATTTACGCCACATTCTCTAAAAATTAAACGACTCTCATGCTTCTACCGCATAGACTATAACAACCCACTCGCTGCAGCGGCTGAAGTGGCCTGATTACCCTATTTATTCTATTAAGTCGGTAATTGTTTACCGAATGAGTTGCGTCGGTACTCTGTATTGCTCCGTAGTCCGCCATTATGGTTCCTTTGTTCGTCTATTGTCGGCCTAATGAACGTTATGTTATAACAGAACACTGTAACATTCATCGCTGCAATATTTAGAATTCTAAAGCTAGTGAGGTAGAGATTAAAATTGAATGTAAGTTAAGTTTTGCATGATAGGTTATTGCGTTTTATAGTTATGTTTACGGACCTGTATATGAGATATTGTAGTTTATTGTATAGTTTCAAGTGGCAGCAAGACAATACATTGAATGGTGATTTATTTGGACGGTTTTGTCTAATGCATAAGGATTTAACTATGTTATAATAAGTAAACAGTGTAACCACTAAGTCTTTAGCATTATTGTTTTAATATTACTTTGAGACTATAACGTATTTTTGGGGCACAACAGTGACACTTTTCATCTGTAAAAATAATAAAGCGTTTTTTTAAGCTTTTTAAGCTTTTCAAAAGTATTTTGATTCGGTTGTGATAATTTTTGTTTTAAAAATTTTTGAACTCTTCGATGTGACAGATTAAGACAAAAATCAGATCGTAAAGATTTTATTTAAAAACTTTTTTAAATTCTATTTTACAATAGAATTTCAAAACTTACTATCTCTTTTAACAGCATAAGTAAATTACTTAAAACTATTATATAAGTGTAAAACCATGCATTCTTGTCTGTATTATTCGTTCCCAGTAATCCCGAAGGACTAAAAATTAAAAAAACAACTACCCTAAATCATGTGAAATTTAGTAATAAACATTCCAACGGTTCCATAAAAATACTAACGTCATTATTACGTGACAAAATTGTGCACAAAAAAAATTATAAAACGAATTATTCCCACGACCGCCAATAAAATCATTCAAATAAATAAAATAGTTTGACACTTAATGACAAACACACATAGATCAAAACGGGAAAGACAACGTCGCACCCTTAATTTAGGGGAACAAGCCCACGCAAAAAAAAAGTAAAAAACACGGAAAAAAAATGGTAACCGCGAAATTGGGAATTATTTCTGATAATTTTCTAACCTTTAATAAGTGTATGGGGTCTTTACCGACCCCTGTACGGAAGAAACGGTTAAGTACAAAAAAAAACTTAAGGGTGACCAACCATGACTTATTCGTATTATGATTACGTTAACAAATACTAAATAGGGGTTTACGCCGTGCACCACTGTTTTTTTTTAATGGACTACGCTGTTGGCCGTGAGGTGGCCTTTACAGCTTTACCGGAGGAGTGGCGAGCGCAGAGTGCTTTAAGGGCGGAAAAGGGTGGCAACTAGCTCAAAGGCACCACAGAGGGTACGACCTCGGCTTGGGCAGTTACCGTGAGGGGGACACCACTGTCTACTCCTTAGGGACATTCAGTCGTGAAAGTAAAGGGACATTGTTTTATTTTTCATACAATTTGATAGCTTGGTTTGAGGGTAAATCGTTTGGCACACTGCAATAAATAGTAGCAGCTTCGAATCCCGTCACCGTCAAAATTTGGAAATGCTCTTTCCATAATGTAAACAATAACAATGTGATTTATTAAATGCTCTTTGGTTTGTAGATTAAAATTTAATCTAAATTAGAATGGAACCTGAAGCGATTTTATTCTTTATTTTAGTTTTATTTTTCATTTTTAATATTCTTTTTTTTCTTTTCACATAATTTTTAATTATTTATCTAGGTAAGTATTGGTTTATAATTTAGGAATATCATAAGTCTTTGAGATTAATAATGTAAACAATAATGTAAAATAAAAGCTTTCTGCGATACATTCTTTGTTGATATTTGGCAATATGTTCATTTCCACGTAACGAAAAACCGTAAACATTATCATCTAAGCAACGAACATGTAAACTTTAAGTAAAAAAGTAAATAAATAAATGTACGCTTGTATTTGTAAAATTTTAACTACCTGTTAGCACAAAATCTGTCATAAATTGACAGTTAGCATGGAAACAACAATACTTGAAAGACTGATGTAGTGTTAACACGCATGTTAAGACGAAGCCTTTGTCACGGATTGGCTCGGTTGCTCTCTGTCGTATTTCATAAGAGAGTAAGAGATATAATCAATATATTTTGGGACATAAGTCTTGGCGCTCATGCTACAACTACTGGTAAGGCCCCAGTTTACAAACTTTAGGTTTGGAGTGCACACTGCGCTCGCTACTCCTCCGTTAAAGCTGTAAGGCCACCTAACGGCCAACAGCGTAGTACTTTAAAAAAAAATACAAACTTTAGGTTAAACTTTGATTGATTTTGATTTTACAAAGTCTTTATTGAACACATAAGTTGTTTAGAAAGTTAATACAATTGATCTTATTCTAATTGTATACATGTCATATTTAAGCTTAGTTATTCAGGCTGAGGACGCCATTACAAACATTAAGCAGAAAAGGATACATTTTTTGATAAATTTAGTTTACTGAACTGGTACAAGTTTTTTTATTTTTTGAAGGACTTACACTGTTGGCCGTGAGGTGGCCTTTACAGCTTTACCGGAGGAGTGGCGAGCACAGAGTGCACTCCAACTAAGGCCTTAAGGGCGGAAAGGGGTGGCAACTAGCTCAAGGGCGCCACAGAGGGCATGACCTCGGCTTGGGCAGTTACCGTGAGGGGAGAGGTAGTGACTGCGCTCCTAGGTGCAAAGATGCACCTACGAGCGGAAGAGGGGGTTCCTCGACCTCGCCGGCGAGATCGGTGTCTGTTTGAGGCTGGTGTAGGTGTGTTGGTGGCCCTCTCAACGCCCGGGTCGAGGAGGGCGGACTGGTACAAGTGTAAGGTGTTTTAGGTAATGAGCAAGTCTTGGTATGGACACATTATTTAGAGCTAGGTTAGTACTAAATATACAACTTAATATTTAGGTTAAACATTAGATATAAGTACTTATTATTATGACAAAGAGGTGAACATGGAAGTATTTGGAGAGTGAAACAAGTGTGTTCAGCTACAGTTAATCCGGACTGTGATAAATGGCCGTCCTGCGCTCTTGATTTAACATCTATATACAGCGTGTTCAGCCCCGATTACAAAATCTTACCGATCGGCTAGACCCTCTGACGTTGCGTAGAGTTGTAGGCTCTCTCTGCATTTTCTACCGCTTCTATCATGGAGAGTGTTCCGAGGAATTGTTCGGTATTATACCTGCCGCTGAATTCCACCATCGCACGGCTCGCCACAGACTGCATTACCATCCTCACCATCTGGATGAATGGCGTTCCAATACAGTGCAATTTACCAGGAATTTTCTCCCTCGCACCACCAAATTGTGGAATGAACTTCCCGCAGCGGTGTTCCCGGACCGATGCGACAAAGGTATCTTCAAGAAACGAGCATACTCATTCCTGAAAAGCCGGCAACGCACTTGCGATTTTTTTTTTTTTTTGAAGGACTTACACTGTTGGCCGTGAGGTGGCCTTTACAGCTTTACCGGAGGAGTGGCGAGCGCAGAGTGCACTCCAACCAAGGCCTTAAGGGCGAAAAGGGGTGGCAACTAGCTCAAGGGCGCCACAGAGGGCACGACCTCGGCTTGGGCAGTTACCGTGAGGGGAGAGGTAGTGACTGCGCTCCTAGGTGTAAAGATGCACCTACGAGCGGAAGAGGGGGTTCCTCGACCTCGCCGGCGAGATCGGTGTCTGTTTGAGACTGGTGTAGGTGTGTTGGTGGCCCTCTCAACGCCCGGGTCGAGGAGGGCGGTGATCGTGTCGGGAGGATCAATCAACACAT
The DNA here is from genome assembly GCA_914767695.1 of Ptilodon capucinus. Classification (NCBI taxonomy): domain Eukaryota; kingdom Metazoa; phylum Arthropoda; class Insecta; order Lepidoptera; family Notodontidae; genus Ptilodon; species Ptilodon capucinus. Next base: position 2,094,286 of record OU611828.1, read on the forward strand.
GCCGCGGACGGCGGCGACGAGTTGATGATGTGTGCGTGGGGTCTGGCTCGTAATTGCCGGCGGCGACAATTAGAGGATTTAAATGCGACGCGGCTTTTTTAAAATAGCGTTCGGACGCTATTTTTAAGTGTTTTCGAATTGAGAAGAGGCCAAGGTCGGAATGAAGATCTACGTTCCGTATGTACCACGGGGCACCTACGGCCCTACGGAGAAACCGGGACTCGCACTTGCGATGCCCCTGGTGTTGATCACTTACCATCAGGTGAAACGTCTGCTCATTTGCCTCCCTATCTCATAAAAAAAAAGGCTGTCTTGCAGCGATATTTTTAATATTACTTTTAGTTTCTAACAGTTAACTCAGTACAAAATTTGTCAAAAATTTACAGTTCCTATTGAAACATATTAGAGGTGGTATACAAACAGTTTTAACAAGGACGACATTATTTTTTGTTATTTAAAAAAAAAATAAGTTAACACTATTTACCATTTTTTTTTCTAACCTTTTGTGTCCCACTGCTGGGCAAAGGCATCCTACACCTTACCATTACAAATCAATATATAAAAATCAATTCGACTTTCCGTTGTCAGCTAACTCCTCCTAAACGACTGGACCGATTTGAATGATTTTTTTTGTATGCGTTTGGGTGGCACTCTGGATGGTTTAGATTCACAATTGGACCCGCTAGGTGGCGCTGCTTGCGTATGTCACTAATTCTAAGGCGGTACGAAGTTCCCCCGGTCAGCTAGTTAAAAATAAAATAATACGCCAACAGTTTTTTATACGGTACCCATAGCACAACAAGCTTGGTATAGTTTGGGATCATACGATGAGTATGTGTTGTCTGGCGGTATTTATTAATTTTGAAACATAATAATCATAATGTTTTAGTTATCGATAACCTTATATCATTGTATACATTTCAGTGTAACGTTTTGTAGAAACTAACCAAGTTTATTTGTTTTAAGTACCATACATAATGTTTTTTATTAAAACTATGAAGAGAAAAAAACTTTTTATAAATTTCATTTAATGTTTATACGGTTATAGTTTAGTTAATTTTCACTAATTAAAAGTTGTACAAATTAAACATCCCCCTGTTGTTGTAGAGGCGTGACCGCGCAACTCTACCACAGATTACGTGCGTTGCATCACAGTGAACGCTACATCGATTATGCCAAACAATTACCGTACAACTACTTGCTGTTTAGTACTAAACAGCTTTACATTTTTATAATAACACATTGCCTTTCGTGTCTTCGTAGCTATTGGCTACTTAGTAGGGACTCTACATTCCATGTTGAGCTCGTTTTAGCTTTCTTTCAGCCTTGAGCCTAAGAAGGCATCAATGTGTGCCAATTTTTTTTAAAATACCAAAACGATATCTGTGTCAATACACAAAGAAACATAAAGATACATAAAAAATTAACTTTAATAGTTCTCGATGGATGTGTGAAGTCCACCAAGCCGCACCAGGCCATCGTTGTGAACTATGGCCTGAATACCCCTGGCATTGAAGGGAGGCCCGTGCCCAGGAACAGAACGTTAAAAGGGCTATAATAGTATGTAAATAATGTGCTTTTGATGAGAAACATCTATAGGCGAGGCGTAAACCTGATTTTTGGCGTTCCGAGATTTGCCGACGCTTCGCCACAACAAAATGAAATTAACCTTATTACTGATTGCATAAGTCTAGTTTTAAATGCGGCCACGCTTTGTACTCCTCGGCTCCTTGGTTCTTTCCGCCGCTCAGACTCCGCCCAGTGGCTGTGTGGCTCACTCGCCGCTACGACTACTATGTTTTATGTTTCACATCTGCCAGGCGTCCCGCGATGTCTCAGTTTTTTTTTGTTACTGCCATTCACCTTATTGTTCGAATAATAAACTTTGAAATATTCATAAAAGGAAGTCTCTAGTTTTACGAAAATGTACAATCTAACTTACTGCAGCTAACTATAAGTTAACGTACTTTATAATGGTCTTTTGATGTGCGAAGCGATTACTGCGGGGAAATTGTGCCCTTATTTCTTTGCGGGGTCCCGGGTTTGATTTCCAGTTAATGTTTTTTACGGATTACCCGTTATCATTACGGATATGAGATAGAGTTAATTATTTTATATGTTACATCCTAACGAGATATATTAAATACATTTCCGGAAGTTATTATAGGGAATAACGATCCCAGTTACACTCAAACCAGATCAAAATCCCAAAATGCCATTTCTGCAATTCACCGCCGGCGGGAAATGAACTTGTGTAGTGAGCCGAGCAGCCTTCGCTCAAGCCACTAGACCTGTGATGAGCAAGTACGGCCCGCGGGCCAGCTCCGGCCCGCGAAAGTATATAATCCGGCCAGCCGACGGTCCTTCGACATGAATAGTATATGGCCCGCGATAATTATATTTTGACTGTCCAGAAGTGCAAAGTAGATTTCAGTACAGTTCAACACAAAATGCACAAAATGCCCCCATTCAGAAAGTTTGCCCACCAATGCACTAGACCAGGGCTTCCTTAACTGTGCGTCGCGACGCCCTGGGGCGCCGTGGTATTACCCCAGGGGCATCGTGATGCGATCCAAATAGGTTGGCTATCTGTGTCGATGCGACCGATTCGAGAAACTATGCTCAGAAAAGCAAGCTCATCCTTCTCATTAATACCAATCAGATGAGATATAAGAGTGAGCTTGTTTTTTATCTTTTTTGTTTGCTTTTATTTATGTTTTGTTCTTTATTTTCTAGTCAAAAATTTTGAAGCTATTTGGAGTTTTTCTAACAAATTGTTATTAGGCTAGAACTACTACTAGTAGGTAAGAAGGCAGGGCGTCGCAAAAATTTGGCAACTTCATAAGGACGTCACAGTTGAAATAATTTTGGGAAGCCCTGCACAAGACCAAGCCGTCGTTGCAATATATTAATATGTAGCTACCACTTTAGGCGACTCCTACAGCCAGTGCAAACGCACATAATTACCCAATTCAAATGCCGAATTCTATGACTGCACAAATAAGCCTACCAAATTGGTTCCACTAATCAGCTTAGTCCGTCCGGTAATACCGCCTCAAATCAACCCTTTGACTACACACGGTAATACCTAGAGGCAAATACCGAATGCATCGTAACGCACGGTAAGCTCACGCGCAAATATCGAAGCAAGCAAACGGATGGTAAGCCCGGTTTATGTACTTTCAGGAAGACAAGTCATTGCAATTTTATTTATTTTCTTAATTTCCTGCATAAATTGCCCCCAACATGGCTTGCAGGAATGTTTTTAATATACTTTAAGAAGTGGTGGTAAAGCCCCAGAATAGATTTTATTCATATACCTGTCCCGGCGAACTTCGTACCGCCTTAGACATAGATACCATCCAGGGCGCCACCCAAACGCATATAAAAAATGTAATCAAAATCGGTCCAGCCGTTTAGGAGGAGTTAAGTGACATACACACGTACAGTAGAAATATATATATATATATATATATTAAGATACTACCACCACCTATTATAAAAGTAAATAAAAACCTATTATTTTTTTATTAGCTGTCATTTTTTTTACAGATTTTGTACAAAGGTAACTGTCAAAAACTGATACTAACGTTACTGCCCCAGAGAGATGACGATAAAGGAGCGGCGACCACCATTTATTAAATAGCTGACTTTAAAAAAGGAGGACGTTCTCAATTCAATACATGTAACGTCGCAAAGAAAATTCAATTTTCTCTCCAACGCTTTATCACTCGACAGTACATTGAACAGACAAGCACTTATCTACCACAGTGTACGCTCGATTGAAGTCAGCACTATCCATAACTTCAGTCGATCTACCGTTTTCCAACTATACACACAGTGGGCCATGATTCGCCAACGTTTGTCCCACTGTGCTGCACAGTGTGACGTGTGCTTGAGTCTCGGTGATGTAATATTTGCCCAATTGCCCAACATACTACGAACTGGCAAATCTTCTTTGCGTACCGGTAGCGTTATTCACGTAGTACTTTGTATGAGTTGAGATACTTGTCTGCGATTTTGTTTTAAGTAAACAAGTCTTGAAAAATAATAATGTTTTTAAGTTAATCCATCTAACTAAATTCAATTATTTAGACGGGTAATAATAGAAATAGGTACAGAAGTACTAAAATTAGTGTTTCTATGATAAAACACAGTGCGTTAAAACGCGCGGTACTATTATTTTGCTATCACCAAAATTAACTGTATAAACTCATAGATAAAGCAAATTTTTCAAGGAAATGACATTGATGACGTTATTACGTAGTCTTCACCGCAGAGTATCAATATGTATGTACAAGTACTTATGAGATCAGGAGTGGTAGCCTCGTGGGCAAGAATGCCCGCCTTGAACGTAAGGGGTGCAAGTTCAAATCCCGGGCCCGCACCTCCGAGATAATTTTCATACGCAAATGTCATTTTCAATAATGATAACCACTTGCTGAACGGTGAAGGAAAACATCGTGAGGAAACCTACACGTCTATGGAATGGCGTGTGAAGTTCACTAACCCCACTGGGCCAGCGTGGTGGACTATGGCCCAAAAATCTCCCTCGTATTGAGGGAAAATATGCCCGGTATAATGACAATAGGCTCGCTCCCTATTAAAATTGGGACCAAAATATATCGAAGTGTGGGCGCACTGCAGTGCACCTCTGCCTACCCCTTCTGGGAATACAGGCGTGAAGATGTATTTTATTTATTTATCGTTAATAACTAACACTATCATGGTCATCCGACGTCATTATCACGTTCAACTTGGATTAATTGAATTTTATCTTGCTATTAATTACATGACACTGGCTGAAATACCCGGTAACCGAAGTCGGAGCCATTCCTAATCTAATTCCATAAAATTCGTGAAAAAAAAAACAAAAAAAAACTTTTGTTACTTCCAGGGTAAACGCGGGTCATAAAGACAAGGAAGGCAAAAAAAGGTTTTTTTTTATATTTGCTGTGCCAGTAATATCCTACTTTGTTTACGTATAGATCACGGAAGGGGGCGCTGGAGAGCGGATTAAGCCACAGACTCGAACTCTGTTTACTTAACTAATGCACGCCATCTAGCCGTGGGCTCAGTAAACAACTGGTGCAGTTCATGATCTGTTGTTTTCGTCTGGATGGATTATTAAGTTAGGCAATTACGGTATCCCTGTATCATTTATTTGTATATCACATAAGAGATGATAGAACTACATACGGGAGTAGCAACCCTCAACATTTTATTCTTCTTCTTCATGACAAAATAAACGAAATTGTGAAATATTAGGAAAATGGCTGCATCTACGATTAAGGGGTATTTTGTAGTTAATAGCACCAAAAAGTTCAATAAATACACATAATAAATTTAAAAAAAAACATACTGGTCTAATGGAGAACCTCCTCCTTTTTGAAGTCGGTTAAAAATACACTTGCACATGCAGTTATTCTGACATTACAAAAATTTATTTTAATTTGAAATATTTGTATGTGTATACATATATCTAGTTCATCGCCATTTTCGTTCACCTTCCAAGGGTGGGGGCTAAAATATGTTAAAGCAAAATCGTATTAGCAATGATTTATATGTGAGCCCACTCACAGGGGGTCGCGGATCCACAAGTCATGTGATATAATGTTCGGACACTGTCTTTTACGAAATAACTTTATCACTTTATTTTCTTCTTATAAATCGTCGCATCACGATGGATTTCCGTGATTTGCAATATTGTTATGGTTTTATTACCAGTATTTTATGTACAATACTTAAATTTATATAAAATATATTTATGCAATACTTGATGAGATCACAAATAATGCAGTAGTATTGTAAAAAGAGTGGAATGAATAAAAAATCGTTATTCTTAACTCTAAGAGCTTAATAAAATAATGCGACTTCAGCAGTTATAATTTAATATTTACTGTCTATTAATGTAATCCAAAAACTATCAAAATATTAAATGTATACTAAAATAATCTTGATTTAAGAGATAGTGATATAACAATACTTTATTAGTCACACCTATAATATGGTGTAGACCAAATGTTTCCAATTATCACGTACCAACGATTTTTCAAGCGTCCCAAACTTTGAACCTTTAAATAAACAAAGACTCCCTAATATCCGAACACAGTGCAAAATAAACCTTTATGTAGAAACCATAAGATGAACTTTCTTTGACGGATGTTGGAGTCCAAATTTAAATAAAAACGCACTTTTAGCACAAGGCATAAGATAAAAATTCAATTGATTTTGAAACTATGCACTTACACCTAAAATTGTAGCAACGCCTACAAAAAATAGGGGCAAGTGCAAACGTGTTTGCCTAAAGACCGTAGAGACTTATAGAAAGGAAATCCTTAAACAAAACAGTCGAGTGTGACGTCAAAAACAATAATTCTTCATTACTATTTTTGTAGGGAGTTAAATAATAAGTGTACGAATGAATGAGGAGCGTTGAGTTTATTTATCAACGAAATATTACTGTTATTAAAATAGATGTAATAAAATATAGAGTTATTACGATAATGCTTTAGGGTTTTAAAACAATTAAGGTTTTTTTTATGTTTGTAAAACTAGAACTATGAAAGTTGCAAGAATAAATCAATGCAGTCTCAAAATGGTAATTAGCACATAAATAACCTATGATGTAAAAAAATCAGTTCTTTTTAATCACAAATACTAACTTCAATGGATTCCTAGTACTGGCCGCCGCCGTAAGGGCCGACCGAGAAGACGATGGCGAGACGACTTTGACACCTTGAAAATCGTGGCCGGAGGTTGCCAAAGACAGAGAAGTGTGGAAGAGGAAAGGGGAGGCTTTTGCCCAGGAGTGGGACACTATTATATGCTAGTTAAAAAAAAAATAACTTCAGTTAATAAAAGCTCACCGAAGTTTAGCGGGCATGTATTCAAACAAGTGGCACATCGGCATATTGTTCAAGTTTTGAGGGAACCGTGCAGGTGTTCACCGAGAAGGGTGCGAGCACTTTTTGTGGCTGCCAGTGTAAGCGTTAAATAGGAGCCGACTTAATAAGTGGTTATTTAGCAGGATAATACACTGCAGTCCAGATTAATTTGCGCAAAGTATGGTGTATTTTCATAATGGTTTTAAGTGGATTATAGCCATGTTTTCGTTTTGCGTATTTGTTATCTTATAATTGGTGGTACAGATGACAAAATATATGAATGACGCTTGTCAATTTCGCAAGTAAAACAAATAAAATTCATGTCAATTCATTATACCGATATCCAAGACCAAAATCTAATCAGATATTTTTAAACATTTGTTCTTAGAAAGAACATACGGTTTTTGAATAAAATTACCATGTAAAATAAGGTCGTGCAAATAATTAGGTGAATGAGCCATATTGACCAATTTCACCCCCAATGATTGGGGCATCTTATCGGTTTCAAATCGTAAATAGCATGTTAGCTTACTTTGATACCGTTTAAATATTGCTTTATACTTTTAAAATAAATTATAAAATATAATATAATTATAATCACTTAGTATTTTTTTATTCTTTCTTTATATGTATATTTAATCAGTCATTTTAATTATAATAATCATGTACCGCATGAAATAATACAGTTACAGCAGATTACTAGAATCGTCAAGTACACAAGCTCCCTACTAATACCACTTTAGCAGTATTCTTTCAATAATAATTTAATATTTGGAGAGATGTTATAATAAAACTTACACAGGTCAAAAAAACAAAAGACAGTCGTTAATAAAAAAATAAAGCTCAATGAGATATACTCGACGTCGATTATACCTTATGTCCAAAAATCCCTATTTTATGCCCATTCATCACGAACGAAGCGTCACTTCCTACACACGATAGCACTTAGAAATGTAACAATCATTGCGTTAGTACAGAAACATCGACATATGCACGAGACAACTGCACCCCGCCCACTGGTCAAATTTGATTTACGCTCAAATTACGTGTCATAACCTGTGCGTTCATATAACCCGTACCTCCCCCACGAAATTGTGACAAAGCGTAAAAATATACATATAAAAAAATTGACGCACTGGATGTATTTCAAATAAATTGGTAATACGTCCCTAGGCTGTGGCATGTAATGGGGCAGTGAGGGTAATATTCACAATGCACGAAGGTGTCATAAAAACTCCCATTTTCCAGTCAAGTGCACCTTTGTTCATATTGGTAATGCATTAATTTGAATATTCGCGGTGTCAGATGTCAAATGGTTTGTAATTCTCTGTCTGTTCAATTTGTAGTGTGATTTTCTACGGAAGTGTATAATAAAGGCGTGTGTCTAATGATATATTGTCACATTCGATTGTTTTGTGAGAAAATTGTAGCAAGTTCAGATGGACTTATCATTAAAATAAACATTTTATTATTGGATTTGTAAGAACAAAAACATTTTGGGAAAAAAATAAGCCAATCTCATTCCATAAGGATTTAGATGAAAAAAATATCATAGAAAAAAAAAAGACGTGTAAGTGTATTAAATTTTTATAAAATTCAATTTTATAACTAACAAATTAACACACACAACTTTTTTTTAAATCGACGCTTATACTGATTATTCATTTTTTCAACCCAAGTGTAACAAAATATTAGTTAATGTCATATTATTTGGTACGCGCAGACAAACAGGTGAGCTTATTACAGATTACGTACGGTTATTTGCAATGCAACGCCATCTGTCGAGGGTCAATTACAATCTATCAGTGTGGGTAGTCAATCACGTGATAGGATTTGTGCAATATTATAAATGATATAAATAAATAAATTATTTTATTTTATTTTCTCATATTTACGCGAATACACATTGAAAAAAAACTATTTTACGGATTCTATCGCCTTTATTTACTATTGGAAAAACTTTGCAGAAGGGCTAAGTAAGTATTAAAATTAAGTGGTTGTTAGCCATAATTGCCTCATACATTTGAATAAATCAGAGAATATTAAAGTAAACAAACATGAAAACTGTAAGAACATTTTTATATTATGTCAAATAGTATGTAGCTTTATTAAATAATTTTATATTTCGAGTTGATGATAATTGAAAATAATATTAAAGCATTATGAATTTTTGTAATAAAAATAAATCTTTTCTGCATAATCGGCACAAAGAAAAACAATAAAATAAATAGTAGTAACACACATGTGTTCCATTTAACGGACCACTTAACCCGAACACACCCTCGGAAAAATGAATCGCGGATTTTAAAAGTGAAATCAGAAATCCGCAGTTCATATTTAAATCCGCGATCCGTAATAGTGGTGTATTTGAAACAACCCTCTAACAATATTTCACCCTTCGCTGGTTACCGTTGAGTTAAATGTTTGAGCTTTCCAAAAGAGAATCAGTCGAAAATGCGGAGCGATTGAGGCATGAGGCACACTGAGTGATTTACAATATTTAAGATACAAACATAACCTTAATCAAACGACACCGCGGAAGGCCCAAAAAAAGATGGCGACACGAGTTGGACTCGCACAATAGAGATTGGTCCACACTGGGAAAGAACAGAGAAGAGTGGAAGAAGGAAAGGGAGGTCTTTGCCCAGTGGGACGATAAAGGCTGACAAACAAAAAAGTTACAAATTTAAGATACAAACATAAACCTTTTTGTTATGTCTAAATTAGTTTCTAAGTGTGAGATTTTAAAATAAAAAGTAAATAATTAACCAAGTGTTAATCTCAGAAAAATCTAAACAGATAATTCAAAAGGAACGTGTAAGAAAATTTATGTCGAGGTATGAAAGGCTATATGAGTGAAGCGACATTTTGTTAACTTTACGGGAAAGTACACTCAATCGACGCGAAAAAAATCGCTGATTCTAAATATGTATACCATTCAAAGTGCCGGTTAAGTCCTTTCAGCCTTCGATATAGTCTCGCTTTTTCCTCAATGTCAATTTGATTTTATCTGGCGTTAAATTTAATCTTTGATTTATGTAATCTTTACATCAACGAAAGTATAATAGCACTTTCGTAACAGCTTTTTTAGAGCAATGTTTTATTTTATTTATTTATTTTATTTTACTGTCTTAGGAAAGCTTACAGCTACCACAATTATAATGGGTATGAGAGTATACTTAAAAGAAGGCCAATTATGAGCTTTCACAGATAGAAAATACGAAAAAAAAATGTTATTTACAGGTTAGGTTGACAATTGTAGACACAGTATTGTTACATAATCTGAACATGAAATCGAGAATCATACAAAAATCCGAGAAGAAGAATGAAAGATTTAAATATTAATTAAAAATAAACAAAAAACAGTACAGTAGTGCTTACATATTATAATAGTCATTACTTAAGATCCTTTTATGTTTGTACACGCTAGTACTAAAAAGATCTAGGTCAACTCTCCGACATAGAGCGTTATACGTGCGGCAAGCTCTTATAAGGTACGAGTTGCGTCAACTTTGAAGGAAAATTCAACAATCTTATTAAAAGCAATAATAAAAATGTATGATTTCTTATTTTAATTAATAATAAGCTAATCAACGTATATTTTAAGGGTTAGTACACCCAGTTTGAGGTATATTGTTCAGATATCATATTAAGTCAAGGCCAAGTCACATTGAAAACAGGCATCACGGTACTTAACGATAACGATTTGTTATAAATATTACAAAAAAAAAACCGGCTAAGTGCGAGTCGGACTGGCGCACGAAGGGTTCCGTACCATTATCTATAAAAACGGCAAAAAAATCACGTTTGTTGTATGGGAGCCCCTTTAAATATTTAATTTATTCTGTGTTTTAGCGTTATTTGTTATTATAGCGGCCACAGAAATACATAATCTGTGAAAATTTCAACTCTCTAACTATCACGGTTCATGGGATACAGCCTGGTGACAGACGGACGGACGGACAGCGAAGTCTTAGTAAAAGGGTTCCCGTTTTACCCTTTGGGTACGGAACCCTAAAAAGCCTCTACCACCCACAGTCAAATCTCTCGTTGTATCACGTACCTAATAGTCTCTCTGACTTAATGCCAGCAGATAGATACCAAATGCTATAAGGCTAGTCATGATGACTGCACTGATCTGAGGGGGAAGGCCGGGGGCGCGAGTATGGATGACACGAAGATTATTGCTACCATAGTATTCATCTATACAGATGTATCAGAAGCCCGAAATAATACTTTGACGTTTGCATCAGTACCGGGTATACAACTGAATGGTATAAAAATTTGTTTGATATTCGACCATGTTTTACCAAATTTTTTCGTCGTCAATATCTATAACTCGTAATATCTCGAGTGTTATCTAAATTATCCTGTTCTGTTTTTTGAATAGTAGTTGCCCCTCATAAGTGTAGTTTACACTGCTGAATAGGGTTATGGATGTACCCAAAGGCCAGAACAGGATACCTGTGCCAGATATTCAAAGGTCTATAATTTAGAAACTATGATAGTTGGGTATAAACTGTCTTCACTAAGCATCCACATATGAGCTACCGTATATGTACCCGAAGTATTATTTCAGACTTCTGATACTGATGGTATAGGAATGTTGTTAAGTTAAATCTCCTTTATGTACAAATAAATGACAATGAGGAGTCATCCGCCATCTTTATCAGATTCATCACCCATTTTACTTATTATGTGTATTTAATGTATTTTATTGCTTGCCTACTAATTACTTGACTACTACAGCCCTTTTAACGTCCCACTACTGGGCGCGGGCATCCCCTCAATGCGAGAGAGATTCGGGCCATAGTCCACCACGCTGGCCCAGTGCGGGTTGGCAGACTTCACACATCTTTCGGAAACTAGTCAAGTTCGCTCAGAGGTGCAGGTTTCCTCACGGTGTTTTCCTTCACCGTTTCATAGCAAGTGATAATCTCGGATGACAATGAGATTTGCACATAAATCCCAGAGGTGCGAGCCGGGGTTTGAACCTGCACACTTCGATTGCAAGGCGTGCGTTCGACCACTCGGCTACCACTGCTTTACTTAATTACTTGACAATAGCTGAAATACCCGCTAACAACTGGTGGAGCCAATCCTCATATCTCGAAAAATTGGCCTAAATGACTTAAATATTCCATGTCACGACAAAAAAAATTATACAGCATTGATTTTTTCATATATCTTTATTGAGAAGTTACCTATACATTTTTGAATTCGTTTTTCAGCTTCGTAGGCTTAGTGGGACCGTGTAGACAAGTTATAACTCTTTGTACTGTCAGAAAAGTCGAGAAAATGACGTCACTTCGAGCTTTTTGTACTGGACTTGCCTCGGAGTAACGTAATTTTCTCGACAAATTTGACAGTTGAAAGATAAAATTTATGCCTACGTGTTCATGCTACAGGATTTTCGGATTTTCGTGCGATCGACATCAATCTCTATTAGAGGTTTGTCGAAACAAAACGTCAAATAGGTCGTATTTTTTTTTGTTTCGACATATCTCTAATAGAGATTTATGTATATCAAACGAAAATCATCAATACCAAGCAAACGTGAGTGGAAATGTCGGAAGAGGGCGGCGGAGAAGGACCTTTCACGACCAGATTAACGGTCTTTTCCAGAAAGGTCAAGTCCGTAGCACCCTTAACCGACGGAAGTGCATGAAAAGATGTATGACTGTGGATGAAGCGAAAGAGGTATGTCAGGATCGTAGCGTGTGGCAAACGGTAGTCTCTGCATACCCCCATGGGATACAGGCGTGAGAGTATATGTATGTATGTATGTAAACGAAAATCAGTCCCCTGGTATAAAATTTGATATTTAAGGATACGATATTTCCGCTTTCTACCGTCGAATATGATTTTTATTTCGCCTCATCACTCCCCACTCATTCGGGCAGCCCTGATAAATTAGCTCCGGGATTATGAAGACTAATTCTGCGTAAGTGAATTTTCGGGGTTCCGTAAGTATGGTGGAGAGAAATGGTCCAGCCAATGACTTTGCGATACTCGTCTTAATGGTATAATCGAATAAGAAAGAAAATTGTTGTACCGGAAAATTTTTGCCGTTTACATTATGTTAATAAAAATACTACACCATCATTACGCCTGCATTCCCCGAAGGGGTAGGCAGAGGCGCATTACAGTGCACCCACATAAGTAATTCTATGAAAGAAAATGTTTCCTATAAAATATGCATATCTTGCAACAAGCTTTTATATCATTTAATAAATTGTGTAATACATGTACTAAATTGATTGGTTTGATTTAGTAAAGAGTTTATTTTCCTTTTTTAGGAATTACATGAAACCTTATTTTTAAAAAGTTTTTTTACCATAAATTATTTTCTAGTTATTTGGATTTAATGTGAGGTTGTATTAGTTTTCGTGTTCTCCTCAGCAAGCCCTTTCATTTGATACCCATACTGTGGTAGTGCAGAAAAAATAATTATTCCGACATTTTGGATCCATATTGGAATTAGAATGACGTCACATAGCTAAGCATGCATTGTAATCCAAAATAAGCGTGTACACCAAATTTCAGCTCAATCGGTTAAAGATAACTGTTTTAAAATTCAGTTGCAAGTTACAAGCAACAATATAAAGCTTGTAATATTTAATAGTCCATGGCCCAAATCTCCCTCGTATTGAGGGGAATGTGCCCGGTATAATGGCAATAGGCTCGCCCCCTATTACATTGGGACCAAAATACATCGGCGAAGTGTGGGTGCACTACAGTGCACCTCTGCCTACCCCTTCGGGGAATACAGGAGTGATGATGTATTTTTTTTTTATATAATATTTTATAGCGCGCGATTAGTCGCTTCAGCGTGCTGGAGGTTTCAATCGTCATGGAAATATGCCCCCACCTGCCTTGCAGCAATGTTTTTGAAAAAACAAAACTTTCAGTTTTTGAAAGTTACAAAATCTGCAAAAAAATGATAGTTACTATTAAATCAACAATACCTTCAAAATCAAAATCATTTTTTTTTTATTCGTGAAGGCCAAAAAGCACTTACAAATAGTCAGATTCTACCACCGGGTCGGAATGCTGCTTCCACTGAGAAGAGCCGGTAAGAAACTCAATGGTTACACTTTTCAAAATGATAATCGCTAATAATACATTCTCAGGAGCAGCAATGCCTTGAGAGCAGACGGCACCTTTGCCACAATACTAGAGAAGAATTATACTCACGGCAGTCTAATATTAAATACAAATATAGTCTTTACGCTTAGGAAGCTAGTACAGTAAGGTGCATCTAATCCCATTTACAATGAAAGGATTATTCTAAACCACAGATGGTTATAAAAATAATTGCATTGGTATGATGCCTTCAACGCAGTATAGGAGAGAAGATGGTAAGTCATTAAGAGGAAAATGGTTGGACCAGTCCTCGCAAGTAGCTCCCGTACACGAGCATGACTTGAGGAGCAGCCATCACTCCCCTCAACCATATTCGAGGGAAGAGTTGATAAGGCCCACGGGGACTGGTGGATATCATTATTATGTAGTGCGCAATATTTTTTGTAGATTTAGATTTTTTTTTACGCAAAAGACCTTTTTTAATTACCATAAACTAACAAAAAATACCACCCAAACACATTCAATAATAAATACATCGCCAAAATTTGTTCTATTTGACCCAACCCTCGATTGGTCACGGCGCGTTAGACCACACACAAACAATAATTGGTCGTTTAGACCGTCCGGCGAAATTTACGCAAAAATCGGTGCCCGTCAAAGAGTGACCAATATAGTTATAAAATATAAAGCCGAGTGCACAATGGTGTGTCGTAAATTTCAATATTGGCTGTGACTGACCGCGTCGGGCAGTGCTGACAATGTTGCGAGAAAGCTCTCTATAATGGTCGCATGGAAACAAAAGTTTCGATTTTTTTTCTTCAGTTGGTCAATTATAACAGAAAATTGCGTACTAAGGATATTGATGGCTTCTGGTTTTTTCTTTCATGTTTAACGTAATACTCAAAGCATCTATTTTGACTGTTCTAATAATGTTTTTTCAATAAAATAAGAAGAAATTGCCAGAATATAAGAATGATTATTTAAAACATAGAAATTTTAGTTGAATTTTAGTAATTTTAGCCTGTTTTATGGTTCATTTATCTTACTTTTATTTATATAAAATTTACAAAAACACATTTTTATCAATCCAAATAAAATTATTTCATAATTATAGTAATAATTCTGCTTTTATACAGTTTTTTCAGTGTATAAAAATTTATCCCTACTTCCATTAGTCACGTCGTAACTTGACGATATACCGATTTTATCGATTTCACTATTTTTTTTCTCAAGTTTTCTAATAGGTACATTGTAGACGCTTCTTGCGGAAATATAATTGAATTAATTAGGCTGCCTAAATTTTGCGCGTACGAAGTCGTGAGCTCAGCTAGTTTTATATAATATACGTATTTGCAATATGTCATAGAATCTGTCATTTACGTTTTTTTATTGTGACAATGTTTGTTTCATTTTTAAAACCTATATAGATGGAACCACTGTCCACACGCAAACAATGTTGGCTCGAGGCGGCTCTCAAATTAACACCATAAAATTAAAGCCTAATTTACGATCTTATAAATTACTCGGGAACTTTATTTGCATTGACCATTTTAGGGTTATTTTTAATGGAATGAAAGCAGTCAACCGCACGTGGATTTTTATACTTTCGCGTATTACTATTAAGGTTCGAAATTGTACGTCTATTAATGTTGATAGGTTAAAAATTCGTATTAATTCAAATATTTAAAAATCATGTACAAATTGATTGACTGTATGAAGCAGTGGTAGCCTCTTGGGCAAGAACGCCCGCCTTGAACCTAAGGGGTGCAAGTTCAAATTCCAGGCCTCAAAGACCCTTTCCTTAATTTATTGCTATTAATGAACCTCTAGCAGTGGTAGCCGAGTGGTCGAACGCACGCCTTGCAATCAAAGTGTGCAGGTTCAAACCCCGGCTCGCACCTCTGGGATTTATGTGCGAATCTCATTTTCATCCGAGATTATCACTTGCTATGAAACGGTGAAGGAAAACATCGCGAGGAAAGCTGCTCGTCTGAGGGAACTTGACTAGTTCTTGATAGCTGTGTGAAGTCTGCCAACCCGCACTGGGCCAGCGTGGTGGACTATGGCCTGACTCCCCCTCGCAATGAGCGGAGGCCCGTGCCCAGCAGTGGGACGTTAAAAGGGCTGTAGTAATGAACCTCTAATCAATGAAGCATTTTACGACATCGCGAACCGATAAATTAGATATTTAATACCCGTTTTAATAAACGACATTTATTACAATATAGATGCAACACGACTTAATTAGTTGGCGTGAATGCTAACACCTGATTTTATAGACTTAATAAAAATAACTAATTAACCGTGAAAAGGTACGTTTTAAATGACATGTCTATATATCAAAATGTCTGAACATTTGTTGGGTGCGTGCGCGCAGATCGATGTTACTGATACATAATGAGGTGAATAAAATTAGAATATTTCCAATTGTTTAGGGGTGAATGCTAATTGGCGCGTTCTGACCTAGCTGGCAGCCTCGCGAGGATGCCTCAAAAGCAAACAGTCGCGATGCCTCTTAAAAGAACTGGCTTTATTTATTGTCATCAATGCTAGCTTGGACAAAAAGCTGATTGCTTCTGAATGCTTTTAACGAATTTAGTTTATGGACGTCAATAGGTCATAGACGTCATAGGATTCATTCATACGTTGACCCCCTTGGGCATACTATTTTTGCCTTACTAAAACAAACCGTAGTGACGTATTAGGTTGGGCGTTGTTTTTAGCACAGAAATGAAATCTTTATGCACAGAGTTTGTTTTCGTATTGTTGGCAAAACATTTTATAATTTACCCCCCTTCCCCCCCCCCCTCCCCCACTCTGACGCCTGAGCTAAAACATTCAGTGCATTTACAATCTAAAATCCGTGAGTGTTAGTCTTTACCAAAATTGACTTATAACCTAATAATTATTAAGTTCATTGTGCCTTGTTTGATGAAAACGTTCTGGTGTGAACACGCCGTTATTTAGATTAGTCTTCAATGGTCGTGCGATTACACATATGTTTTAGATTTTTGTGTCGCACAAAACGCAACGATATGCTAATGCGGATAATAAACGCAAGTGTTCATTTTACCACACACCTGTTCGTAGTTACCTCCCTGACAACCACTTTAATAGTATTGTTTTAATATTACTTATACTGACGAAGTCTGGATTCAGTGCAGTGCACATCTGCATACCTCTTCGGGTAGAACATGCGTGATGATTGTGATGGTAATGACATACTCGTAGTTAGGTACTGATCTGTTTATAAATTTTACAATTGACAGAAATTTGAAATTTAGATAACCTTCCATAAGGAGATTGTATAAATCAGTAGTCTCTTTCTACCCCCATGGAAGAGATAAGTTTTAGGCTAGATGAATAATATCGCCCGAAGAAACCTATTTATCGCATGATCGCTACGCTAACTAAGCAACGCTTGTACTTTGGTTACCATACAAAGGACTGGGTACTATCCCAGTTACACCCAGACCAGGGCAAATTCCGAAACTTGCCCCTGGCGGGAACCGAACCAGGAACCACTCGGTGCAGTGAACCAAGCTGCCCACGCTCAAACCAATAGACCAGTGATGGGTAAACTTTCTTAACTTTCCTAAAAATGCATTTTTGTTGAACTGTACTAAGCAGAATCTATTTTATAGTTTATACTTCTGGACCGGCAAAACATAATTATCGCGGGCCATATACTATAAATGTCGAAGGACCGTCGGCAGGCCGAAATAAATACTTTCGCAGGCTGGAGCTGGCCCGCGGGCCGTTCTTTGCCTTTTCTTTGCCCATCAGACCTAATGCAATGTCTAGTGCAGACCAAGCCGTCTTTTCTGATGTTACTTTACTTTGGTGCCAACAAAATCAGCATAATTGTCATGTTTCTATTTTCGCCCCATACGGCATCTCTCAACACATGCTAACATTGTTTCATTAATCAAACATTAACTGTACGACACTCAACAACACATTAGAGATGTATCCCTCACTCATGAGTTGACTCAATTGAGTTCCCCATGTTAACATTAAACCGCCTCACTCGTTCACTTCCTCCTTACGACGACGGCTTGGTCTAGCGGCATGTTCGTAGGCCGCGCTCGGCTCATTATACCAGTGGAGTTAGCACGCTGATCTTTGTCACGGAGTTGCTCGCTCGCTCTCTGTCTAATATCATACGAAAAAAAGAGACAACATCAAGATATTCCGTGACATACGTCTAGTCTTGGCGCACATGCTACAACTACAGGTGGTTGCGGCTTCGACACCCGCCAGTGGCAAATTAAGAAAATGGAATTTTAGGAATTGGCTTTGGTCTGGATGTAACTCGCGCCCAGGCGACATCAAGAGATCCTGACTTTGGGATCCTATCGAGGGGTGAAAGGCTAGACTTAAGCGACACTTTTGGGCGATGATATTGACTTATATTTGGTCTCCTCCGGTGAAGTTGTAAAGGCCAATTCACGGCCAACAGCGTAGTCCATTAAAAAAAAATCATATTTGGAATCAGCGATTTTTTCTATGCCGAATGAGAATGCTCTTCTGTAAAGTAAAAATCGTTTAAGTCAAATAAACTATCACCCCTCGATGTAATGAGTATGTGTTGTCTGGTGATATTTATTTCTTTACGTACCATGTAAAAGTTGCTGAGGAAAGTTTTGTGAGTAAGTAAGTGTTTTGTGAGTAAGTGAACGAAGGGAATACTCGTTCGAACGATGTCTCAACTCAACTGAGGTGTACCTACCTCGCTAGCGCCTTAAGAGGTAAACTGAAGCACTCATCTTCAAATAAAATACACTAGTTACCCATCACTATAACACATAGTTACATTGTACATTAGTTTACTTGACAACTACCATTTGTTTGATTGTTAAGACATGCCTTTCTACGGAACTGAAATAGTCGACTGTGATTAGTCGTAGTCGAATAATGTGCGAGTGGATGTATTTGTTTTAATTTATATGTGGATTGGATGATATATTTGCTCGATTTATAGTTAAGTAGAGTTATTGGGTGTACATGACTTGCTCTTAAAGGGGAGAAAGTATAGATATAAAAGTCAGTCAAAATGTCCTCAAAAACATATTGGACCAACATTGGTCTCATTGGTCGCTCGAATTTTGGTGCGTCTATTTTTCTGGCTATGTTAATAATGTTTTGCAGCAATGTTTTAATATTACTTTCAGTTCTTGATAGTTAACCCAGTATAAAATCAGCGAAAAATTTACAAAATTAAAATTGTTATTATTCATGAAGGCCAAAAGCACTTACAAATAGTCTTATTCTACCACCGGTTCGGAATGCAGCTTCCACTGAGAAGAGCCGGCAAGAAACTCAGTGGTTACTCTTTTCAAAACGATAAACAGTAAGGATTGTGAGTAAAACATTTTCAGGAGCAGCAACGCCATGAGAGCTGGAAGAACCGATAAGAAAGTCTATGCTTACTCTTTTCAAAATGGTAAACAGTAAGGATTGTGAGCAGGCGGCACCTTTGCGTCAAGAATATAGAAGAATTCGACAGAAGACGACAGGTACTATTGAGACAAGAATAATTTAACAGGCGGTGTCAAGGTCCTATTATTATTTTTCCAACTTTCACTTTCGTCAAATAAAAAATGTAAGGTGATACAAATTACTCATTAATGTCTGATTAATGTGTCATCCTTTGTCTCGTAACGCCGCCCGGCCCGTGTGTGCGCCCGCGCGTGAGATTTACTCAGAACACATGATACCTACCTTTGTTATACGTGACTAATAATTTTGTAATTGGTGCAAAAATTGAAGGAAAATTTGTTGGGGTCTGGATTAGTAGAGCAAGAAACTTGACTATATTATTTATAATGTTCCCCGTGGTCGAACGATAGCAGTGGTAGCCGAGTGGTCGAACGATAGCAGTGGTAGCCGAGTGGTCGAACGCACGCTTTGCAATCAAAGTGCGCAGGTTCTATCCCCGGCTCGCACCTCTGGGTTCCATGTGCGAATATCATTTTCATCTGAGATTATCACTTGCTAAGAAACGGTGACGGAAAACATCGTGAGGAAACCTGTGTGCCCGGTATAATGGCAATAGGCTCGCCCCCTATTACATTGGGACCAAAATACATCGGCGAAGTGTGGGCGCACTGCAGTGCACCTCTGCCTACCCCTTCGGGGAATACAGGCGTGATGATGTATGATGATGTTCCCCGTGCCAAAATACTTGAAGATTGAATTTCTTTGGACAATACCATGCGATTATGTGTCTTCTTCTTCTTCTTTTTTTACGAAATTAGTGATGATATTTTGATGGAATAAGATAAGGAATGCCTGCACCTGCAATTAGCGGTATTTATGACAATGTCGAGTAATTATAGCAAGGACAAATTCAATAAATACACATTATAAATAAAAATGGATGATGACAGTGATAAAGACGGCGGAGGACCGCGATTATGTGTCAAAAATCTCTTACGTCTTCGATGACTTTTGTTTAAATATAACCGTTTTCTATGAAATAATACAGTTCGTTTTGGTATGGCAAAAATATAGTTTGCGCGCAATTTGTCACGCCTGTGTGCGCAAAGGTTTAGTATTGAGGATAACAATTTATAGATTATCCAAAGTAAAATTTGACATACATTTAAGAGAGTTATTTCGCTTATTGTAGAGTAATATAGTTTTTTTAAATGAGTCTATTTATCGATTACGTCCAACTCTCTTTGACCTAAATATCAGAAGGTAGAAACGACCTAACCGACCACGCATTCGCTTGTCAAAGTACAAAAATAAATTCAACTTTTAATTTCGTGTGTATTCTAAGTGTCTTATTGAATTACGTCATTATTTCTCGTCACAGCAAATCCACTAGCGATTCTATCAGAAAACATTATTATTATGTGTATAGGTATTTTCAGTATTTAACGGCATTAGTACCTATTCATTTATAAAGTTTTTTTGTCGTGAAATATTCGAACCATAATGTTATCCCTCTACCCTATTGTTATTTTATTTTCAACTCGGACCAATTACGAAGTTCAAAATATTTCATCTACAACATTATTTAAACACAAAGAATCCCCTAATTCGACGTGGATTGATGCAAATGACACCTCCTTACAAGACTTTAAAGTACCCAGATATCATTTACCATTCACCAAACACAGTTCACGCAAATTTTAACTCTATTCTTTATGCTTTAGAGTACAGAGATACTTTTAGGGCTGACAAATATAAGTTTGTTGAAGAAAAAGTCAATCTACAACTGATTAATAATAACCCACTCAATTATAACTCTTATGTCGATGCAATAAGTTGGAAAGTACTTTTTTGAAAAGCAAAATTTATGTTTGTCATATTCAGAATGTCTCTATATTGATTTAAGAAAGTTTATTCTAAGGGTGTGTGCAGACATGGCTTTTGTAGTGATGTAGCTCAATCATTTAGCATAGTGATATAGACCAGTAGGGTTGGAATGAAAGGAATTATTTGTTCTTTCGTTCGAATGATGTCGCATTATAGGACTCCGGTGATCACACAGGCCATGTCAAAACTTCCATAGGTAGTATTATGTCACGGCATATTCGGTGTATATAAATAAATACATAGAGAGAAAATTAAAAATTGAATGTTAATTTAAATAACCAAATTATTTACTTACGTAAATAATATTTTATATATTTTTTTTGAAATTAAACTATTTTACGGATTTTATCGCGTTTATTTTTTTTATCCGTAAAATAGTTTAATTTCAATGTATAGTATTCGCGTAAATATAAGAAAACAATATATATATATTTTTTTAATATGACAACTTGTTCTGAATAAACATTGGAATCGAGACCAATGCATATAGTATAGTAATAATAAAATATGGTTTTCATATTTTTCCCGCAGAACCCAAATATTGTTATTTTGTTTAAAAGTAGCCTAATTTACTCGTTGTTACATCAGCTATCTAGTCCTACCTGTCAAGATCGGTCGAGCCGTTCGTGAGACCCGGAACAAACAGACAGACATGTTTTTTTAAAATTGGCGTTTCGTTATAGGTACTGTATATACTTTCATATGCATTCAGTAAAAAATCTGTTATGTAGACATAACAGACACTTCAATTCTATATTCTTGTATAGATTTAAGTGGATACAATTAGGTAAGTATATATATAATAGTGATGAGAAACGGTCCAATGTAAGTACGTAATAGTCCCCTAATAGTGTAATATGAACAGTGATTGATATCAGGAGCGGTACTATTGCCCACTGCAGCGGTATCAGGATCGACACGTTTAAATCATGCGGGTGTCGTGCCGTCTACTTACGGCGAAAAAAAAATTTTTTTTATGTCAAAAGTTTCAAGTCGATCAAAAAATATTTTAGAAATTATGTGACCTTCAACCCTCCGTTTCACCCCCAAGGGGGTTCATTTCTGATAATATTTTTAAAATGGGACCAACCTTGAAAAATACCCCAGCTATCGTCAAAAAAATTATTGAAATCGGTCAACAGACGCCGGAGATATGCGGTAACATACATAAAAAAAAATTACAGAACCTCCACCTTTTTGAAGTCAGAAGAGAGAAGTTAAAAATGAGGAGAGGTAACACCAAAGAAGTCGATTTTTATCATAGAAGTAGCCCTACATATTAAAAACCTCACTGTAAAGCGTACACTTTTCAGCTTCTATGTTGGCTGTAAGGCAATAAAGGTGGTATAAAGTATAAATATGATTAGGTAAAACTTCGAAATATATAACCTTCACTTTTGACATTGGAAAAAGCAACCATGGAGTTTCTTGCCCATTTTATCCATAGAAAATTCCATTCCGAATGGTTGGTAGAGATGAAATTACTATTATTTATTGACGATTCATAAGGGCCATGAATACAAAACAAAACCTAGACGTCGTAGCGGCGAGTGAGCGGAGTCAGCCGGTGGGCGGAGTCTAAGCGGCGGAAAGAATCTAGGAGCCGAGGAGTACGAAGCGTGGCCGCATTTAAAACTATACTTTATGCATTAATAAGTAATAAGGTTGATTTCATTTTTTTGTGGCGAAGCCACGCCAAAAATCAGGTATACCCCTCGCGTATAAATGTTTCACATCTAAAAATCTGATTCGCAAAGAAGGCTGAGAACGCTTGTCGAGCTCTAAAACCTCATGTACACTGAGGCGTCGACACTCACACATTTTTTTTTGCCATACAATAACTGAATTGACTCATAGAAAAAGTTCAGTCTTCATTGCACCATTGTTGAAAACTTATTAAATAACAATTAAAATTGACTACAAAACAATATAATAAATGTTATTTCAAAACTATGTAACATTTCTAATCAAAAAATTCGTCATAACAGACCCGTACACGCGAGGGAAGTGTTTTATTATTGCTTTTATCTTTCCGAAATCTATTTTTTGTCCGTTCCACGGCTCGTCGTTAATATCGCGACTGCTAACAATTAATTTAATTAAACCATATCGCTTGGGGTGCTTTCGCGTTGTAGATGCAATCACAACCATTTTTAACAGGTTGTTGCGTTAACGGAACCAAATTAATTATTTTAGTACATAAATTGATATTCATAGAGTAAGTGGAGAAGCAATAGTAGCCTTGTCGGTAGAACGCCCGGGCCCGCCGTGAACGTAAGGGGTGGAAGTTCATAAGAGAGTAACCATTGAGTTTCTTACCGGCTTATCAGTGGAAGCAGCATTCCGAAACGGTGGTAGAATCTGACTACCTGTAAGTGCTTTTTGGTGTACACGAATAAAAAAAAATTACTACAAATTGCATTTTATCATGACTTAAATAAACCTTAAACACCGTTAGTTAGTTTTAGTTTTTTTACGGTAAACTTAGTACGAAATTTAAAATAATATTCAACAATAATACTATAAGTGGTGGTGGCTCACCTAAAAGTGGTGGTGGCCCTAAGACCCATGATACCTAATAGTTATTCGATGTTCTAAAATAATGTGCTGACACTAAATGCAATATTTTTGAACCCTCTGTGAGATACCGATGCTACCCCATTATATTATAACCGTGAATCATCAATTAAGATTTCTTTTGTTACTTTTTTAATTTCGTGGGAATACAGGTTATGTAATGGGGTGAAAAACGTTTTGCGGTTTTTTTACTCTTTTTAGAGAAAGGGCGTAATATTTTTGTTTTTTATTTCCAATGGGGATCAATTTTGTGGGTAATGATTGTGGTTAGAGGTTTCAAAGGGCTTGAAAAGGTTACAGTTCAATCGCAGTTATTATGTCGCAATAGTAACGAAATTAATTTATTGTAACAACAATGTAACATAATATCTTTACGAATGACAACGTGGTTTCCTGAATAATTAATAACATACACAGTATTGTGTACTTCTTTCAAAAGATAGCAAGTATATTGGGTAGTAGTTAGGTATAAATAAACAAACTATGACACTAATATATAAATATCTAAAAAAAAATACTTTAAAGTAAACAAAGGGGGGGGGGGGGGGGGGGGGATTTTCGTGATCAACATCATCCCTATTCAAGATATATTGAAAAAATAACTTTATTGGTCGTATTTTTTCGTTTCGTTTTTTTTCGACATATCACCAATAAGATGTCTATCTTACAAAATTCGTCCCCACGGTCACGGTGATACAGCAAAATGATGTTTGAATAACATCCAATTACCCAAAGGAAATAATATAACAGTTCAACACAAAACAACAATCCACCCAGTGGTCTAACAGCGAGTAATTATCGGACAAAATAATAAACGAGATATCATAAAGCGGGCTGGCGCGGCGGGCCCGCGTGTGAAACGACGACACCTGTGTCCGGGGTGATGCCTTATAGACACACTGGGCTGGTAGAATAGACAAAAAAATACAAACGGGTCAAATTGAGAACTATTTATTTTAAATTCGGTTTACTTAAATAGTTTTAATTTTGTGACAGCTATTGCATTGAAGAGTTTGCAGTGTCTTCTTCCAAATTAATTATTGTAATTGGTTCGGTTTTTTTTTTTTTCATAAAATGATTTTAATTTGAAATGATTTATGTTTTTATTATTGGATTATGCACTTGAATAGTGTACTCATATTTTTTAACCGAAACTTCCACATGTAATAAGCTAGGTATTTTTTTTTTCTAAATTGAAATTTCAATATTTTACTTGTCTAAAAAGGTTACCTTACCTACGTAATGAGGCGTCAACAAACAAAAAGCAACGGAAACGCGTCACAAACGTGACGAAGTAAATTTCTTAGCGATTTCTCATTCCACCCTCACAATAAAACCATTTGATTTGTGTAATCAAATGCGGGCATTCAAATTAATTAGTTTGTTACGCACCTGAGCGCACTTTTGTGTTACAAAACCAATTCAAATTTACCGTCACTAATAGTTTTTTCAATCAATGTAGCTTTTAAGTTGTAGTGCATAAGAGACAAAGTTTTTTTACGAATTTTAACGCGAAATTTTGTATTGTATCATAAAACAAAATTAATATAACGTTAGTGAAGTCATTTTTCAATTGATTTAGCTTTTAAGTTTTTATATATATGGTACTATTTACTGTTTTCACATGCAAATACAAATTTGTACGTTTGGAACATATAATCATGTCCCATAATTCCATTTTAAAACTAAAACTCTCCAGTTTAAGGTTCATTATTCAGATTACATGTAAAATATTTTTGATACAATTTAATTGAACGGTGATGGTAGTTGTCATGTACATCCTATGTAATTTGATTTATTTGAATGGTCAATAGCTTTGAAATTGCATTATTGACTTAAAATTGTAGGTTTCTGGTTACCTATTGATACGGGAGTCGATGAGCGTGTGGCAATACCTACTAATTAGTTGAATAATAAATATAGCATTGATTACGACACCAAATAATAGGGTTATACCCTAATTTTTAAAAAAAGTGTAATACACAGTGATGTATTGCAGTGAAAAAATTTTTGTAAACACTACTTTGATTATTTTTTAAAAAGTATTAGCCATTCAGTGCTGGCCGTATTCCCATACGGCCAGCTTGTTCGGAACTGTTGGTGTTCATGATGATGTGATGGATTTTTTTTGTATTATATACAATGATATGTGTTATTATTTTTCGTTATTACTTTAAAATAATAGGTACCACTCAAATTACCATACATTTTAATTTCGGTAATTTATATAGCTACAATAACACAAAACATAAAGAATTAGCAACCTTACTACCATCTTGCTTGCAGCAATGATTTCAATATTACTTTCAGTTTTTAACAGTTAACTCAGTCCAAAATCTGTCAAAAATTGACAGTTACCATTGAAACACAAATACTTTAAGAGGAGGTGATAAGTCCCCAGAATTACTCTCCCCACTCTCTCTTCTTCATAGATCCTACCCATCCCATAATTACATCAAGAAATACCATAAATTAACATACACATTCGCCCGTAAAATTAGCGACTCCTACCAACTTAGATTACCCGAAATCCCCTGACAAAACACCATGTCGTAAAAGTTGCGTAAATCCCTTATAACTATTATGTACCAGTACTTGTTCGCTAAGCTCAGTTTACGATCGAATTTTTAATCCCGTTGACATAAACGAGTTTATCTTGCATCAGTTTTATTGGACGGGCGTAAGTGCAACACACAATGTATTCCGCAGACACGTCACGTATTGTGTGTTTATTGTGTTGATGTTATTGTCAGTTTCGTCAACTTGGCCGTAGTACACTTTGCATACAAGATAATCACACTCTAGTCAAGTTGGTGGTAGTACATTTTGCAAAAAAAGATGCTTTATAGTCCTTTCTCTGCCCTCAGTTTTTCTATAAGCAACCTCAAGCCTTACTATCGTCTCTTTAGTAATTACATTATATTACGTTAAATATTCTGACAGTTTAATAAACTAAATAATAAAAAAAATTAAGCCTGACTAATAAAAAAAAATGTAAACAATACAGTCAGATTGTCGTAAAGGGATAGGGTATGTATATTTTCTAAAAATTATGTTTGCAGTGATTTTTTTTTTAAAAAACATTTTTATCGCTGAGTTTAGATTCTTAAGTTAGAATTGTTTTTATACTTGTAACTGTACTACCACCACCTTTGTTGACCGTCTCTGTTGTTGATGTAATAATACTTAAACTGCAAATGTTATCCATTTCTTTTTAAACACTGTAAATGATTTTTTTCAAAATTGACAGATTTACATTGTTCATTCTTCAAAACATTTACTTTACTACTAATTAAAGCGCAGTATTAAAGTTGTTTGACTAAAACTATATCAGCATTCATCACTCTTAAATATAAAATTTCCAATTTGCATGACACTCTTTTATAAGGGCTGTAAAAACGTGAAAATTTTACGACCGCAATTTATACCGACTTGTCTTAATATTGTACCCACGCCTCTGACATATCGAGGCTTAGATTTTACTGTTCGCTTCGGTATTTCATTTGCATACTCGTAAAATTTACAACCTATGCATTTTGCCCTCTAATCCGGACATTTTAGCACACTGTGCGCATCTGACATCACAAATGCACCTAACGAAATTACCGATGACTCTTATATGTAAATGTCATAAGTATTTATTTTGTATGAAACTTAATTTTAGTATAGTATTTGTAATTTTGTGTTAATAGTAATTTGCCAATTTATTGTCGATCTTACAGGTCAGAGCCAAGTTATATTTTATAGTTATTAATTTAAAGACTCTACTATATTTAGATAAGTTTAACATTTTTATTAATATATCATCACGCCTGTATTCCCCGAAGGGGTAGGCAGAGGTGCACTCTAGTGCACCCACACTTCGCCGATGTATTTTGGTCCCAATGTAATAGGGGGCGAGCCTATTGCCATTATACAGGGCACATTCCCCCTCAATACGAGAGAGATTTGGGCCATAGTCCACCACGCTGGCCCAGTGCGGGTTAGTGAACTTCACACGCCTTTCTACAGACGTGCAGGTTTCCTCACGATGTTTTCCTTCACCGTTCAGCAAGTGGTAATCATTGTTGAAAATGACATTCGCACATGAAAATTATCTCAGAGGTGTGGGCCTGGGATTTGAACTTGCACCCCTTAAGTTCAAGGCGGGCGTTCTTGCCCACGAGGCTACCACTGCTTGCTTTTATTTCCTTTCGGCGAAAATCCTCATTAACATATTTACAGATTCATCAAACTGGTAAAACTAATCGGAGACCGTAAAATTACGGCAACTATAAAACCTGAAAATCCCCGCAGCGATCTCGTAAACCTGATGAGAACATTCGTAAGCATGTCGGAGATGAGATAAATCTGCCAATTTGACGTCGTAACATTGTGCGAATGGAAATTATCATGGAAATTCGTCAAAATGGCTCCAATCTTAGTTAAGTTACATGAAGTTATTTTTTTGTTACACTAGGCTGCGGTAGATGTCGCTAGGTTAATTTTACAAGGCGGTATAATTTTCTTCATAAGAAAGAAGTGACATTTTTTCCCAAAAATTAGCTCAATTGTACTTTCGGTCTTGAAATAATAATAGTAGAAAAAGTGAACGATAAAACGTACACAGACATTTCAACTATGTAATCTGCTTATAGCAAATAACGTTTACTAAGATTTTATATACGTGTAATTTGAAAATGTCCTCCTTGTGGTCTTATACTTTACAAGTAAATTAAAACTTTAAACCGCGACCTCGATTAAGAAGATCTAACAAGAAACTCAAAAGCCTTGACTTTTTTGAATTCATCTACTTTCTTAAGAAATGAATATAATGATGAAATTTAATGGAATAAGATGAAGAATGGCTGCACCTGAGATTAGTGTGTATTCCGCAAATGTAAAGTAATTAATAGCAAGGACAATTTCAATACATACCGGGTCATAAGATGAGGGATGAAATAAATTTTGGAATTTCAGTTTGTTTACGTTCTCTTGGAAAAGACCCCTCCGGTAAAGCTGTAAAGGCCATCTCACGGACAACATCGTAGTCCATAAAAAAAAAAGATTTTATATTAAAAACAAAGATGTCACCACAATTTACTTACCACCCACTATAACAATAAATCAAGCACTGTCCTTTTGTCTCATTCCGATCTTAATTTAGAACTCTTTCCAACATTATCAACACCGTGAATGCTAATGTACCAGAGCATTGTAAGCACGTGGCGCAATTAGTGGCTTGATATTTGTTGAAAGTAATGTTTGTAAATAAGATGAAGTTTCCGAGGGTCCCCTTTATTTATTGCAATTAAACCCCCCGCACACATCGCATCTTTAAAAGTATACAGTGTTTATCAGAAGTCCGAAATAATACTTTGGGTACATAGACGGTAGCTCATATGTGGATGCTTAGTGAAGATAGTTTATACCTTACTACCATAGTTTCCGAGCTAAAGACCTTTGAATATTTGTCACAGGGTACCCCATAATCACGGGGGGACTGAGGTGTTAGTCGTCCTGATGTCATAGTTAATAACTGGGTACCCTCATATTTAGTTGTTGTTTGCGGTCCGATGACATCAGGACGTCTAACACCTCAGTCCCCCCGTGATTATGGTTGCTGTAAAGCAGCCGAAACGTCAGGAAAATAAAATAGTAAATAAACGCGATAAAATCCGTAAAATAGTTTAATTTCAATAATACGTTTATTATAATGGTAGATAATACCATAGGAATACTTATTAGTTTATTATGATAAAATTCCCCCCTATTTATCACTAATCCATAATATAAATTTATTCACAAAATGCTCAATAGAATTAATTATGCCATTATCCCTTAAAACACTCTTTGATGAATTGCCTTAAAGCAAAAGCTTAAAATTATTTCATTGATGTTAAGAAGTTGAAACATTTTACGGATACTGTAAACAGCTCGGGGCGATTTGACAATTAGTCAAGTTATACATTCAGGGGAGTTGAGTTATTTTGCATAGCGCCCTGCACAGACTGGGGCGAACGAATTAAATTGACCTGAGACAATATATAAAGACGTGAAGGCTACGCAACCACCAGACCCTAAATATGCCAGCCTCATCAATGATATTTTGTTGAAATGTGTGCTTCCTTTAGGAGTTATAACAATAAGTTTTGGTATTCATCAACAACTCGTCGCCGCCGTCCGCGGCACGTGTTGATTTATCCTCTCGACACGATTACCGCCCTCCTCGACCCGGGCGTTGAGAGGGCCACCAACACACCTACACCGATCTTAAACAGACACCGATCTCGCCGGCGAGGTCGAGAAAACCCCCTCTTCCGCTCGTAGGTGCATCTTTGCACCTAGGAGCACAGTCACTACCTCTCCCCTCACGATAACTTCCCAAACCGAGATCGTGCCCTCTGTGGCGACTTTGAGGTAATTGCCACCCTTTTCCGCCCTTAAGGCCTTGGTTGGAGTGCACTCTGCGCTCGCCACTCCTCCGGTAAAGCTGTAAAGGCCACCTCACGGCCAACAGCATAGACCATTCAAAAAAATAGTCCATTCAAAAAAAAAAATTGGTATAGGCAAAAAAAATATTGTGCATGATTAAACGCATCTGCGTACGCAGGGCTTGATGAGATATCACAATATTTCTATGGGTTAAATTAATTTAGATTAGGGAAGAAGACTTTTTTAAAGTTAGCGTTAGAAGTCTCTGACGTTTACTAGCCTAAAGAAATCTTAACCAATTTTTCCCCAATATCTATCTATTGGCATGATAACGAACACATTCCCTCTCAATGCATGAACAATTTGGGCCATATTCCACCACGCTGGCCGCTTTCTCATACGTGCAAACTTCCTCATGATGTTTGCTTCCACAGTTACGCAAGGGGTAATCTTCATAGAATGAAAAATATTGAAAAAAAATCAATAACTACATCCTTTAAAAAAAAAAGGATATATACATCATCATCATCACGCCTATATTCCC
Organism: Ptilodon capucinus; assembly: GCA_914767695.1. NCBI lineage: Eukaryota > Metazoa > Arthropoda > Insecta > Lepidoptera > Notodontidae > Ptilodon > Ptilodon capucinus. The sequence continues at coordinate 2,125,123 of OU611828.1, forward strand.
CGAAGGGGTAGGCAGAGGTGCACTGCAGTGCGCCCACACTTCGCCGATGTATTTTGGTCCCAATGTAATAGGGGGCGAGCCTATTGCCATTATACCGGGCACATTCCCCCTCAACACGAGGGAGATTTGGGCCATAGTCCACCACACTGGCCCAGTGCGGGTTGGTGAACTTCACACGCCTTTCTATAGACGTGCAGGTTTCCGCACGATGTTTTCCTTCATCGTTCAGCAAGTGGTAACCATTGTTGAAAATGACATTCGCACATGAAAATTATCTCAGAGGTGCGGGCCTGGGATTTGAACTTGCACCCCTTTCGTTCAAGGCGGGCGTTCTTGCCCACTAGGCTACCACTACTTAAAAAAAAGGATGTACTAATTGATTCTACTGAAATTACGCTCTAAGAGTATGAAAGCGTAAAGCTTATGATTCTTTTTCACGATAAGAATCTATTCATTTGTTAGGGTAGGTACACGTACCGGTCCAAATCTTAACCCTTCACCATAGTCGGTTAAAAATGACACCTTAAAAAAAGGAAATCTTAATAAATCCTTACTAATATTATAAATGCGAAAGTAACTCTGTCTGTGTGTTACGAAAACACGCCACAACTACTGAACCGATTTGGTACAGAGATATTCTAGAGCCTGAGAAAGGACATAGGCTACTTTTTAATTCGAAAACGGTTTGTAAGGGTTCAAATGGGGGATGAAAGTTTTTGTGTGATGACGGCGGCAGAAAAAATATGATTACTTTTGGTCGCGATAACCGACAACCACGCGGGTAAAACCGCGCGCATCAGCTAGTAAAATATTATTTTTTCACTTGTTGCTTTGCATATTATGTGTAACTGCGCTTTATAAATTAATTTAACGGATCAAGCACCTACTTCACTTGTTGCATTAACTCCCACATTTTATGAAATCATCGCTGTTCCAGTCTTAATATCAGTTAACTCGATCTGGCGAGTGTCTTCCGCAGTCGGATTGCCCATTCAATCAGGGTTGTCAATTCTGGCTCGTTACTTGGGAACCGCTTTGAGCCCTGCGCCTACAGACGCGTGAAACCACGCGCGACCAAGTTTTTCCAATCTCAATACCAACTGCATTAGGTTAAATAAGAAGCAAATTTTATATATTGTAAGGAGTCTCCGTGCATCGTCATCAACCACCCCGTGATAGGTTATATAAGGAGGGTACTTAGAAATATTGGGCCAGTTGCTCGTGAGCGCTCGTACTGTACGGACGTCTCGTAATGATCAATGTTGGTCGTTATTAAGGTCACGTAAGCCATTTTTATTTTCATCTTTATTTCCAATTTGTTATTTAATTATTGAAGTTTGCAGTATTTGATTTTGTGTTGAATGCACTTGTATAATTCCTATTTTTACTTAATTTTGATTAATATAATTCTAAATAAACGGGTTTCTTGTTAATTTTGTATTTTTTTAATAAAATTCCGCTTCTGATGCTAAAATCAGAAGTGGGATAAAAGACTCATAAGCCCACATAACCTTAAATTGCACAAAGAGCTTGTAAATTTGTTGTCAACAAGAAAACCGTTATCTTTTGAATTTGAATTTTGTTCCGTTTTGTTTACAATTACTGCTTATTTATTTTGTGTGTTTAATTGCTAATTTGAACGGTGATAATGAGACATACGAGAACGCCTAGTCCACGGAAGCGTCTTTCTAGGGGTGATTCGCGTAATCGAGTTCGACATGCTTTTGAAAGGTCTCGCGACCACAGTGACAATAGATCGGATCGCAATTCGAACAATAGGCGTCGTACTTCGCGAGATGGCTTGCGTGTCCGAGATCGACGTGATTCTCACAGCACCGAAGTGCACCGGTCGCGTACCCGGGTTAGGCGCGAGTCGCGCAGTAGGAATCGCTCTCGTAGTGACCGCCGCGTCGGACCAAGGTCACGCTCCCGGACGGTTTCGCCTGTTGAGGCACGTTCATCTAATGATAAGGCGCGCCCCATTCGTGATGCCGATATCCTACCTGCGGTTACGACTGCGTCCGATAATATTACAACGCGACAGCAGTCTATAGAATCTGGCACCCCTCGTCCTGAGGCGTCTACCCTCGCTAACGCTCTGATTCAAGCAATAAAAACGATGCAACCCTCAAGGTCGCAACATTATTATGTGTCTAATTTCGACCCATCGATTAATAACATCGAAGCATGGTGCGAAGAGGTGGATCGCGCCAGTGAAGCTAACGGTTGGAACGATCACGAGTGCTTGTCGCGTGTGGCTTCGTGCCTTAAAGGAGACGCTAAGGTTTGGTTAGGCGAATGGGTATCGAATGACCGCACGTGGTCTAATTTTAAACGCGAGTTCAAACCTCTCTGTCCTGCTAAATTAGATTATGCCAACATATTGTTTGAGGCGATGAATAAAACTTCTGATAAATATTCTAGTTACGCCGAATACGCTCGTTGTACCTTATTGCGTTTAAAAATAGTTCAGGGGCTAAGCGACGATTTGAGAACCCTTATAGTAATACGTGGTATAGATAATGCACAAGTGCGCGCCGCCGCCGCTAACGCCAGTCTGGCCCCTGACACTATTGTTTCGTTCCTATCAATTTACACAAAGCCCTTAGCAGGAAGACGGGATAGGGTAGTTGAGCATAAGGGACATAGTCCAATAATAAGGTCAGATGGCGTCTCGGCTCCGAAATGTTTTAACTGTAACCAGTTTGGTCACGTCCGTCGCGACTGTAGGCAACCCAAGCCTAATGTGTCTAGTAGTCAACCGCCCGATACGCCTTCCGATGCAACATTCAGTTCGCAACCGTCATCGAGTAACACTTGCGCATTTTGTAAGAAACGGGGACACACCGAGGATAAATGCTTTATCAAAGCTAAGTCAGGGTTAGGTTAGGCCGAGTCCTCAAAAAGTAGAAGCCTTAGTTAGCACGTTATCGCCAGTATACGTGAAGCAGTTCAAGAAGCAAGGCTGCTCTGTTAAATACCCATTGGTCACCGTCTGTCTTTTGAGATTGTTCCATGACGAAGATTAACACGTTAATGCCGAGAAAACTCTCTACCTTATTCTCCGACATTTCTGTTTTCCTGGTCTCGGGCGATTTGTTTCCAAATATCTCCCTCGTCGTCTTGTGTGCATTTCTCAAAAGAGAGTCCTTGGGCTCCTTTACAAGCTGTAACTTCTTGGGAATAACCTTATACCTCATTTAATCCAGTTCACGTGGACGCTTTGGGACGGAAAGACTCAGACTTAGAAGGGTATAAAGTCATTTTTCTTATTGTTGACGTTTTTACCAAGTACACGCATCTCTATCCTATTTACCGACAAGATTCCACAGAACTTAAGCGCGTCATTACTCAGGCTATTTCTTTGTTTGGAGTGCCTAAACTTATGGTCACGGACAAAGGATGCATATTCGAGTCTAACGAGTTCATAAGATGGATCAATGAACTGGGCTGCAACCTGCACTACATCACGCCGGGGATGCACCAGACCAATGGTCAAGCGGAGAGTCGACGGCGACAGTTATGGTTAAACTATGCAAGCTGCTGAGCAATATATGGTGCCGTGGAGGGGTGAGTGGAGCCCTGAGACATGTGCCGCATTTTTTGAGAGTAAGTGAAACTGAAATGTTTAAATTTTACAAAGTATTCCTGTGGCGAGCCTGCAGAGTGAGCCACGGATGTATGATTACTCTCTCTGTATTCCTCACCTGTATGATCTGCTCTGCATGTTGGGATGCCTCAATACGTGTAATTGCAGTCAGCGTATTGGGAAGCCTCGACACGTTTGAATACGGTCTGCGTGTCGGGAAGCTTCACACGTTTGAATACGGTCTGCGTGTGGAATGAGCCACGGAAGTGTGGTTACTCTCCCCTGTATCCCTCACTTGTATGATCCGCTCTGCATGTTGAGATGCCTCAATACGTGTGATTGAGGTCAGCGTATTGGGAAGCCTCGACACGTTTGAATACGGTCTGCGTGTCGGGAAGCTTCACACGTTTGAATACGGTCTGCGTGTGGAATGAGCTACGGATGTATGATTACTCCCCTGTATTCCTCACTTGTATGATCCGCTCTGCATGTTGAGATGCCTCAATACGTGTGATTGCGGTCAGCGTATTGGGAAGCCTCGACACGTTTGAATACGGTCTGCGTGTCGGGAAGCTTCACACGTTTGAATACGGTCTGCGTGTGGAATGCACTCGTACGTTTGAATACGGTCTTCGTACGAGTGGGCATGAGGCCATTTTACAGGGTTCACTGATAAACCGAGTGATGAAGTCGACTAGCAAGATTGAAGTATGGTCCGTCTATGTCTTTGCTGGATGACGACGTAGACGTGGACCCACCGACCTGTCCAGTGGCGGGTCCTAGCGGAGTCCAAAGGATTTGCGTCGAGGACGACTCAACGTCAGGAGAGGCCGTGTAAGGAGTCTCCGTGCATCGTCATCAACCACCCCGTGATAGGTTATATAAGGAGGGTACTTAGAAATATTGGGCCAGTTGCTCGTGAGCGCTCGTACTGTACGGACGTCTCGTAATGATCAATGTTGGTCGTTATTAAGGTCACGTAAGCCATTTTTATTTTCATCTTTATTTCCAATTTGTTATTTAATTATTGAAGTTTGCAGTATTTGATTTTGTGTTGAATGCACTTGTATAATTCCTATTTTTACTTAATTTTGATTAATATAATTCTAAATAAACGGGTTTCTTGTTAATTTTGTATTTTTTTAATAAAATTCCGCTTCTGATGCTAAAAATATAATATGTTATTCTGATGTAAAAACAATAATACTGTAAAGTTTCATCAAAATCCGTTCAGTAGTTTTTGCGTGAAAGAGTAACAAACAACCATCCATTCTCACAAACTTTCACATTTATAACATTTGTAGAATGTTAGTATCACCATTTTGAATCACTTTACATTAGCATAGAGTATATTTTCAAATAAAGGTATGTTGATTTGATCACCCCAGTGAGTTCAGTGTCTTGATAAGACATGCAGATAGAATTATGGACGGTGGCATCCCTGTCCGGCAATCATTAGCCTCGCAGCTTGTTTAGCACTAAATCCTTTGTCTATTACTACTAGTGATGGGAGTTCATTGATGTAGTTCGTGGGGTAAGACAAGACTCACGCAACGGTTTATGTCATCTAGCGACGCTTTCTCGCTTATGTTAATCACTGGAGTGGAAGAGACAAAATCTGATGACCTCCTCCGGTAAAGCTGTAAAGGCCACCTCACGGCCAACAGTGTAGGTCCTTCAAAAAAAAAAAAAACAAAATCTGATGTATTTGTTTTTCTGATGTGTTAACTATTCATTCAATATAACCTATTGTTATTCTGATGTATAAACAATAGTATTGTAAAGTTTCATCAAAATCGTAGTTTTTGCGTGACAGAGTAACAAACATCCATACATCCATCCATCCTCACAAACTTTCACATTTTTAATATTAGTAGGATTAAGATGACGTCAATATATTCAAAACAATTGAAACTTGTCTGAATGTAAAATGAAAATATGACGAAATAATTAACTTTATTCTGTTATTCGTTGCAGATATTCAGTATTAATGACACATCACTACGGCTTGTTTAGTCCGGATCAATTATGCGTGATTTGGTTTAAATTGGACGTGCTCTGTGTTCAGATTGAAATGCCTGTTTAATGAACACGCTGTATACAGTGCAAAACATTCTTAGAATATAAATAGATAAACAGAGTACTCTTTATTGTAAACCAAATAGAGAGAGTGAGAAAAATATATAACAAAATAAAAAACAAAAATATAACAAAATAAATGTATTTGGTATTCCAAAATTTCTGAAGCTTTAGAACAAGTAAGTGAAAATTCCATGAAAAGAAGAAAGAATCAATGATTTTTAGGGTTCCGTACCCAAAGGGTAAAACGGGAACCCTGTTGCTGAGACTTCGCTGTCCGTCCGTCCGTCCGTCTGTCAACAGGCTGTACCGTGTATGTATCTCATGCACCGTGTTAGTAAGAGAGTTGAAATTTTCACAGATGATGTATTTCGTTTGCTGCTATAACAACAAATACTAAAAAAACAGAATAAAATAAATATTTAAGGGGGCTCCTATACAACAAACGTGATTTTTTTGCCGTTTTAATAGATAATGGTACGGAACCCTTTGCGCGCGAGTCCGACTCGCACTTGGCCGGTTTTTTATAGTTGTATAATTTGTTCAAGTCTTGGGTAGTCATAGTAGTTGTCAAAACGTGGTCCACCACATTTTTGACAGTACCGAAACAGACCGTATTGTCTCAATGGTAAAGTACATTTTTCAACCAAACGTTTTCGATGAAACGAGCAAATACTGATGCGTCATCGTGTTTTTTTACCATAGAAATGTAATCTTTATGTATATTGTATATAGGGTAGATATTCATTTAGTTCGTTCACCACAACGGGTGTAGAGAGTAACGCCTTTTAAAATAATCAGTGCAAGCGACCGAACACATTCTAAGACACAGCATCAAGACAGGCGTTTAATTTACAAAGTTTTTTGAAAATGAACTCTGTAAGAACTTGCATAGAGATTACATTTCTGTGGTAAAAGCCACGCGAATATGTGACTAATTTCGCTCGCGTCGTTGAATTAATTTCATTGAATAATGTGCTTCTTCAATTACTTAATACAGTTCATTTTGGTATAACAGATTATTTTCAAAGCAATGGTCTAACACACTTTTGCAATCAAAGTACGCAGGTTCAAACCACTGCTCGCACCTCTCAGGTTTTATGAGCGAATCTAATTTTCATCCGAGATTATCACTTGCTAAGAAACGGTGATGGAAAACATCGTGTGGAAACCTACACGTCTGAAAGAACTTGACTAGTCCTTGATAGATGTGTAAAGTCTGCCAACTCGCACCAGGCCAGCGTGATGGACTATGGCCTGAATCCCCCTCGATTTGAACGGAGGCCCGTGCCCAGTAGTGTTACGAATAAAGAACCGGATTCCGATTTTTTTTTATTTGAAAATTCAGGCACTTATGAATCGTCATATTACAAAAAGTATCTCTAAACGGGCTAAAGTAGTTTAATACAGTAGATAATCATCAGATCTCTTTTTAAGTCAAGCAAATCAAATCAACGTCATCATTGATGATTGAAATTGTAATTAGGTGAATTAATTGTGTTCAAAGCATTAGCGCTAATCCCCGAAATCCTGTTGAGCTCCGAGGGCTTATGTCGCGGCTTTTGGTCTTAATTAGTTACCTGTTCACGTGTATTATGTTATTAAATGTTTATAATTATTAACGCTTACTCTATTGTAAGTTTTAATTGTATTTTACACTCAGTAGCAGCCTCGTTGGTAGAACGCTCGCTTTAAATGTAAGGTGTGCAAATTTAAATCCCGGGCCCGCACCTCTGAGATTATTTTTATAATATAATTTTCAGTAATGATTACCACTTGCTGAACGATGAAGGAAAACATCGTGAGGAAACCTGCACGTTTGTAGAACGGCGTGTAAGTTCACCAACCCGCACTGGGCCAACGGTGGACTATGGTCTAAAACCTCCCTCGTATTGAGCTCGCCCCCTATTACATTGGGACCAAAATACATCGGCGAAGTGTGGGCGTATTGCAGTGCACCTCTGCCTACCCCTTCGGGGAATCCAAGCATGATAATGTATTTACACTCACTGATTGCAAGAATTTCTATGAAATACTTGTAAATAGGGGCTACGTATCAATCATTTAGAATTAAGCCTCCTGCACACTGGAGCTTCGACGCTTCTCGTGTCAAAATGTTTGCCAATAGTAAACCGAACTGTGTGTTGATATACATAAAAATTGAATATCTGTGGTAAAATCCACGAACCCACGTATCAAAATTCGCTCGCGCTGTCAGTTTAATTTCGTTGTAGAAAGAACTTTTTCCATGAGACAATAGAATTTGTTTTCCTATGGCAAACAATTTAACGAACGAGTTTCGACTCCCCAGTGTCCTGGCAGGCCTTATCGATAGTATGGAACCTTATTCAAAATCATTTGTGACTGTCCATTTCAAAATTTGACATATACCGAATGAAACAAAAAAAAGTAGATCAATAACAAAACTGTCACTGTCATCCCACCCCAAGCGTGTGTTCAAAATTTGTTTGTGGCTTATTGTTTAATTGTTTTCATAAAAAAGTAAAAACAAATAGTTACAAACACCGAATCGAACTGATTGTGTCCATGAGGTGCGATATGTTTGTTAGCCGATGTGTCTTGATCCGTGACGATAAGTGATAAAATTATGCCTGTGGACAAGAAGGACAAGAGAGACTTCGAAGAGAGATATTCGGCTTGCTTCATTGATTTCGCTGTTAAAACTGGTAATTCATCAGAAACATTCTTCTATAATAAAAGCAGGGGTACCCTGGTCAGAAGAACACCCTCCTTGAACTCTGGGGTGCAAGTTCAAACACGGTTCTAGCACCTCTGAAATTTTTGGATTTTATGTGCAAATGTAATTCTCAATTCGTCGATGTATTTTGGTCCCAATGTAATAAAGGGCAAGATTTTGCAATTATACCGGCCACATTCCCCCTCAATACAAGGGAGATTTAGGCCATAGTCCACCACGCTCTTGCCTAGTGCGCATTAGTGAACTTCACACGCCTTTCTATAGGCGTGCAGGTTTCCTCAAGATATTTTCCTTCATGGTTCATCAAAGTGGCAATTATTTTTTTAAAATTAAATTATCTCATGAAAATCTCTGATGCGCGGGCGCGGGGTTTGAACTTGCATCCCTAACGTTCAAGGCGGGCATTCTACCAACTAGGCTACCACTGCTTTATGCGTTACGCGCAACCAATATTCATCATTAAATTCGAATCCAGTGGCATTGACGAAAGACTTTGCTAAAAGCTTACAATCTTTATGTTTTATGGTACAGGGTACATTTTCAAGTGATGTATTTATTTGTTCAGGTGCTGGACTGTTAATAGGCAGTATGATGGGCAGCTTCTTCCTCCGTGGCTACAGGAAATGGCCGATGTACATCGGGGGAGGACTGGGCTTCGGCATGGCTTACACCAACTGCGAGAAAAGCTTGAACAGCTTCTTACTGTCTATGGAACCTAAAGTCTGCGTTATAAAGTTAGTATGTCCACAATTATAAAAAATAAACGTATTCCCAAGAGCCTAGTTGGATGACCGACCATCTTAGACCCAAGGGAATTTCCAAGGTTGAATTTCCATACCTCTGAAGTTTTAGGATTTCATGGACAAACGTCTTTTCCAATAATGATAACAACTTGCTGAACGTTGGAGACAAACATCGTGAGGAAATCTGCACGATGTGTGAAGCACGCATAACATTACTTTGGATCTAATTTCATTTTTAATGAACGCTTAGTAAAGCTATTACAAGGTCATTGTTTTGGTAGTACTGTATTAAGTTCTTGTAGCCCAGATAAAAGAAGAAAGGAGGGAAGTAACATTCTTTATAAATAAAAATACATCTTAAACAACTTTAGTTCAAACACATTAGAAAAAAAACTACAATATGCTCAAATTAGGGACGCTAACCATTACTTATTTTGCTGTTCCAATACAAAACATTGAATCAGCAAAAAAATAAACCTTCAAATATTATGCAAACTCTCTTTGTGGACACCGTCAAAAGAATTTAATGATTGTTTTTTCGCAAACTATACCAATAATTTACGATCAGAAACCGTTTTCCATTGTAACAAATTAGAAACAGTCTGGCTACAATCGATCGCGTTTCCAAAGCGAACTGCAGACGGGAACTAATTATGTCTATAAAATATTGAAAAGGGCAGTAGTATTGTGTTAAATAGTAGCTCTTATTGTTGTCATATAAAAAGCATGGACAGTCGTAAAGAAATGAAGACATTATAGATACAGGCCGTCTTAAGAAAATATAGGGTTGTTAAAGACATACACTTCCGTCTCATAATAAATAAGTCAGGACGTTGAAATCGTACATTTTAGTAGTAATATTCAAGTATATATTATCCTAAGGGGTGCACTGCAGTGCACTAATACTTTGACGATGTATTTAGCTCCCAATGTAATAGGGGGCGAGCTTATTGCCATTATACCGGGCACATTTTCCTTTAATGCGAGTGAAATTTTGGTCCATAGTCCATCACGCTACCCAGTACGTATCAGTCAATTTCACATGTCTTTCTATTGACAAGCAGGTTTCTGCACATTGGCTGGTTTTCCTTTACCGTACAGCAAGTGGTAATGATTATTTCAAATGAAATCCCTTGCGTTCAATGCGGGCATTGGGCACCTACTAGACTAGCACTACTTTGGAAGCAATTGCCCCCACCTCCTTACATCATCATCACTCTCCTTACATCATCATCACCATTTATATAACATCTGTATAAAAATTCACTTGTGTATAATAAACTGCCCTGTATAATCCCTTTAAAACACCAAAACGGTCAACAGTAAAGACGTTATAGTCCTTTCTTCACGCCCAGCAGGACATTTCCCTTCGCCATTCGTCTCTTTGTTTAACATAAAGGTCACTTACCGTCGCGTCTATTGAAGTTTCGATCGCACCTATACCTGTATTGAATTCGGCACCATCCTTTCTTCCAGTTTTGTTTGCAAACCCACCGCCTATTTGCCACCCACCGAGTCTACCGACAATTTTAACTTTGCCGACCTCTATATCATTAAAATTAAACTATTTTACGGATTTTATCGCGTTTATTTACTATTTTATTTTCCCGACGTTTCGGCTGCTTTACAGCAACCATGGTCACGGGGGGACTGAGGTGTTAGACGTCCTGATGTCATAGTTAATAACTGGGTACCCTCATATTTAGTTGTTGTTTGCGGTCCGATCCACGCAGAAAGTGCTTACGGTGTCCTGAGGTCTTGCAATGGTACACTTGGTTTTGGATTTAATCATATTGATTACTGGATCCCAAGTTGGTGGTAGCACCCAGCCATCTTCCCTATTGAAATTAGGATGTTTTTTAATTTCAATGGCCTCACGTATCATCCTTGGTCGGAGTCGGTGTTCTTTAGCGAGGATATGCGGTTTATCAAATCTGATATAATGGCGGGTGCGGTCCTGTACATGTTCACAGATTGCAGACTTCGTGGAGCGTCGGTGTTTCACGTCAGCTATATGTTCTTTTACGCGGGTTTTAATTGATCTTTTTGTTTGTCCTATGTAAGAGAGCCCACATTCACAATCGAGTTTGTATACCCCTGCATCTTGTAGAGGAATGTGACACTTGACAGGTGGTAAAAACTGACTAATCTTCTTCGGTGGCTTGAAGTAAGTTTTGATTGAAGCCCGTTTCAAGATGTAGCCAATCTTGTCTGTGACACCTCTTATGTATGGTAGTACAGCAGGTAGACGCTCAACTGTGGCTGGTTTCACTCGGTCACTGTGATGGCGGCGTGGGACCCGAAGCTTGTTGTCATGCAATACTTGCTTGACGTGGTGGATCTCGGCAGCCAGGTGTTGCTCATCACAGATCCCTTGTGCTCTCTGAAACAAAGATTTACCCACGGTAGCTAACTGTGTTGGATGGTGGTGAGATTCACCGTTTAAGTACCTATCGGTATGGGTCTTTTTCCTATACACGGTGTGGCCTAAGGTGTTATCAGGATTACGGATCACTAAAACATCTAAGAAAGCTAGAGTATTGTTGGCCTCTAACTCCATTGTAAATTTGATTTTAGAGTGTATGGAGTTAAGATGGTTTAGAAATGCTGTTATTTTGTCAGATGGTAATATTGTGAAAGTATCGTCTACGTACCGCTTGTAGAATCTTGGGGTCACAGGTGAAGTGCGAAGGGCTGTCTCCTCGAAGTCTTCCATGAATATATCGGCGACAACGGGAGAAACAGGAGAGCCCATCGCTACACCATCTACTTGCTTGTAGAACTGTTCATTCCACAACAGATACCCGGATGTGAGGCAATGTCTTAAGAGTTCAGCATATTCCTCAGGCATGTTATTCTCTGCTAGCTTCTTTGATACTATTTCGATGCAGTCTACTACAGGTAGACAGGTAAACAAGGACTGAACATCAAAACTGACCATAGTTTCATTGTCCGCAAGATGTAGATGTTTAATCTCACTGACAAAATGGTATGAATCCTTTGTATGTGCTCTTGTGTGTCCTCTTAGTAGTGAGAGCACCTTCGCTACGTGCTGAGCCAGACTGTATGTTGGTGTGTCAATCTGGCTTACAATGGGGCGCAGCGGGGCCTCGGGCTTGTGTATTTTAGGTAACCCATACAACTTAGGCGGTTTTGCGCACGAAGGTATCAATGATTTGACGTCTAGATTCAATGCGTCGGAGTGTTTCTTTATTAGATCGGTAGTTGTTTTTAACACGTTTGTAGTTGGGTCTGTTTTGACCTTTTTGTATGTCGTTTCATCCGATAGAAGTTCTAAAATTTTTGCATTGTAATCTGACGTATCCATTATTACCGTTGCATTTCCCTTATCCGCGCGGAGAATAGTAATGTCTGTCCTAGTACGTAAGTTCTTCAACGCTAAATACTGGTTCTTAGGAAGATTTTGTTTGGGCACTGAACTACGGCGTAACAACGATGATACGTCCTGTCTTATTGCCTCAGAGTCTTCCTTTTTAAAATTGTTTTTGGCTAGAACATCCTCGACGCTACAGATAATGTCTTCATAAGGGATCCTGCGAGGCGGTACAGCGAAATTTAGCCCTTTCTTTAAAACTTGCACGATGTTTGTATCTAAAATTTGTTTTGACAGATTGACAACTGCGCGCGAGTCATTATTGTCTGTGGTGCACGGGTACGTTCCGTTACCATGTTTTGAAAGATTTTTGACATTTGATTTGATGATTAATTTCTCATATTTTATAATGTGTTTATTTTTGCATTCATTGTATTTAGATGTTTCGCGCTTATTTAAAGTATCTATGCATTTATTAAAATCAAATGTCGTCAATACTGTCTTAATTTCGTTAGTTAAAATCTCAATTTGCCGGCTGATATTATGTAGATCGGAACGCGTTTGATGAATCATCACCCGTAGTAACTTTTTACTCGCCTGGTTTAGGATCTTAACGCTTCCTCGTATGTCCTTCTTTGCAGATATCTTGGCACACGTAGGAATGAGATTGTGGTCTCGGCATCTCTTCAAGAAATTTAAAGATGTTGTAAATCTTGCGCGTTTAGTCTTGAGATCTTCCAACCGACGTATTTTGTTTGCGATTTCCAGTCCGTACTGGTTCACATATTGTTTTCTTATATTTACGCGAACACTATACATTGAAATTAAACTATTTTACGGATTTTATCGCGTTTATTTACTATTTTATTTTCCCGACGTTTCGGCTGCTTTACAGCAACCATGGTCACGGGGGGACTGAGGTGTTAGACGTCCTGATGTCATAGTTAATAACTGGGTACCCTCATATTTAGTTGTTGTTTGCGGTCCGATCCACGCAGAAAGTGCTTACGGTGTCCTGAGGTCTTGCAATGGTACACTTGGTTTTGGATTTAATCATATTGATTACTGGATCCCAAGTTGGTGGTAGCACCCAGCCATCTTCCCTATTGAAATTAGGATGTTTTTTAAATTTCAATGGCCTCACGTATCATCCTTGGTCGGAGTCGGTGTTCTTTAGCGAGGATATGCGGTTTATCAAATCTGATATAATGGCGGGTGCGGTCCTGTACATGTTCACAGATTGCAGACTTCGTGGAGCGTCGGTGTTTCACGTCAGCTATATGTTCTTTTACGCGGGTTTTAATTGATCTTTTTGTTTGTCCTATGTAAGAGAGCCCACATTCACAATCGAGTTTGTATACCCCTGCATCTTGTAGAGGAATGTGACACTTGACAGGTGGTAAAAACTGACTAATCTTCTTCGGTGGCTTGAAGTAAGTTTTGATTGAAGCCCGTTTCAAGATGTAGCCAATCTTGTCTGTGACACCTCTTATGTATGGTAGTACAGCAGGTAGACGCTCAACTGTGGCTGGTTTCACTCGGTCACTGTGATGGCGGCGTGGGACCCGAAGCTTGTTGTCATGCAATACTTGCTTGACGTGGTGGATCTCGGCAGCCAGGTGTTGCTCATCACAGATCCCTTGTGCTCTCTGAAACAAAGATTTACCCACGGTAGCTAACTGTGTTGGATGGTGGTGAGATTCACCGTTTAAGTACCTATCGGTATGGGTCTTTTTCCTATACACGGTGTGGCCTAAGGTGTTATCAGGATTACGGATCACTAAAACATCTAAGAAAGCTAGAGTATTGTTGGCCTCTAACTCCATTGTAAATTTGATTTTAGAGTGTATGGAGTTAAGATGGTTTAGAAATGCTGTTATTTTGTCAGATGGTAATATTGTGAAAGTATCGTCTACGTACCGCTTGTAGAATCTTGGGGTCACAGGTGAATCCGTAAAATAGTTTAATTTCAATGTATAGTGTTCGCGTAAATATAAGAAAAACTCTATATCATTAACCAATTCTATATCTTCATTGTTAAGTTTGAAATAATTTTTTTCGAATGCACCTTTAAGTTGGTTTGTTGGTAAATCATCACTTTTTTTTTGTTTTCTTTATTTGTTACGTTCAAACCGTTTGTGAGTCACGTCGGTTGTGGCGTTCCACTCTGCACTTATCGGAGCGAGTGAATTAGTTTAACTTTTTTTGAAAATGAACTCTGTACATATGGATACAAAGATTAAATTCGCTCGCATCATCGATAACATTTCGTTGCAAAATATCCCTTTTCCTAGGTAATAAATTGTTCGCGCGTAATTTGACGCGTCTGTAGGCAACATGGCTTTGAGCTCGACGCAATGGTCATTTCTATGGGTTTTTTTTAATGTAATCGCACATCAATCACACTTTCGATTGCGATGGGCCTGAAACGATTGTTCTCAATGTATTGTATAAGGAGGGAGGTCCCTTTGGGTCATAATAGTTAATTATTGCTATAGAAAAAATTGGATTATAGTTTCTATTATTGTAAGTATAAAATCTATTTTTATATGTACATTATTTTACGCCATTTAATATGTCGTAAGGTTGAATTCTTTTTTTTTATTAGTAACAATTCTATTTTATTATCACATTATATAGTAGCTGACCGGGCGAACTTCGTACCGCCTTAGAATGAGTGACATACGAAAGCAGCGCCACCTACCGGGTCCAATTGTGAATCTAAACCATCCAGGGTGCCACCCAAACGCATACAAGAAAAACATTCAAATCGGTCCAGCCGTTTAGGAGGAATTAGCTTACAACGAAAAGTGGCATTGATTATTAAATATATTGATTTTTAAAATTTGCTCGTGGGGTCAATGTCGTTTCGTGGAAGAATGAACTTTATCAAGGAGTCCAATACAGTTTCGTTTGCTATTGGCAAAAAAAAATATGCTCGTTTTTTGACGTCCCAGTGAGCGAGGGGCATAAGTCATTTTCAGTACCACCTAACATTCAACAACACTATTGTACTGAAAATTGTCGAATAATGCTAATGCTGTTAAAAAATCTACTTTCTACTGATATTATTCATTTGATACCCATACTGTGGTAGTGCACAAAAATAACTATTCCGAGATCTTGGATGATCCGCCATATTGGAATTAGAATGACGTCACATAGCTAAGCGGGCATTGTCATCCAAAGTAAGCGTGTATACCATTTTAGCTTAATCGGTTAAAGTATAAATGTGAAAGTTTGTGAGAACGGATGGATGTTTGTTACTCTTTCACGCAAAAACTACTGAACGGATTTTGATGAAACTTTACAGTATTGTTGTATTTAAATCAGAATAAAATATATACTATACTTTGTAACGATATTGAATAATCAAAGTGTGCGCGGACGACGTCGTGTAGTTAAAAGCTAGTGACGAATAATTTAATATCAAAATTGAAATAACTTTTTTTTCATTTTTTTTTTCAGGAAGCAGCCTTAAGAAACGTACAACGAAGTAACGGCACACACGTGCCATAGTGTGTTGGTGATGTAAAAATGTAATAATCTTATTTAAAAGTAAAATATTTCTGTTTATTTAGATGTGATTGACACGACAATAAAATACATTAACTAAATACTTTATTTTACGATTGAGCTTAGTATCCTTCACGGTATTCCAGAAGTCCGAAATTAGTAGATTGTATTACAAGGGAGCAAAATTATATTTTTACGGCGAGGGCGCTTTTTTGAATCCTGAACGTAGCGAGGGATTCAAAGTACGTCGCCCAAGCCAAAAATTTCACTCTACTTTTCATCACCCACTATGAGAAAATAAAAGGCACCTCATATTTTATTGTAATATTATTATTTAATAAGACATAAAAATAACAACTTAATTGAAATTAAGTAGTATGTAACAATAAAACAACTAAAAACTTATATTTACATTTGAGAGATTTTAAACAAAACCATAAATTTCTAACATTCCGTGAAAATTCACGAAAACGTGGGCTGTATAGTTGCGCGTTGTTAATTTGATTTCTTTTTTTTTTATTCGGCTGGCGGCGGCGCGACTGGGCCGGTCGTACCAGCCAGTCTGTATTCAAACAATATTTGCATTTGATTTCTTTCCTGCTGAACACTAAGATGTTCCAAATTCAAAAAGTGCGCGGCAAAGTAAATTGCGACGCACTTATAAAGAGGATTAAAAACTCATTACTGCCCGCTAAAAGTTTCATGTAGAAAACTCCACCTTTGGGCGCACTTAAAGGCTAACCAAGTCGTCCTTTTCGAATAGATGGGAAGAAAAATACTTTTACATATGCATCCGATTGAGATGATTTCATGCATTCTAATAATCCTACTAATATTATAAATGTGAAAGTTTGTGAGGATGGATGGATGGATGTATGTTACTCTTGCAAAAACTACTGAACGGATTTTGATGAAACTTTACAGTATTATTGTTTGTACATCAGAATAAAATATATGGTATAATTTATAACGTCACGGGTAGAAGCTTACGCTCACAGTTTTATTTCGTTGAAAAATGAACTTTTTCTATATGTCAATACAGTTTGTTTTGATGAGATCCTTCCAATCTAAATAACAATTTTCCGTTAATTTACTTGGACTTTGATTTCATCGCGCTAATATGCGGATGGCGTGGGCAGACGTGTTACTGTCTGCACATCGCTCTAATGCTGCCACGCCCATCTTTATTGCCGAGTAAAAGCATCAACACAATAAGCCAATGTTAATTTTAAGGTTCCGTACCTAAAATGGAATAAACAGAACCCTTATAGGATCACTTTGTTGTCCGTCTGTCTGTCCGTCGAGACCTTTTTTCTCAGATACGCGTGGAGTTATCAAGTTTTAATTTATAACAGAGTCTCTAGTCTGCAGACCCATGGTGCCCTAAAATCAAACTTCTGGGTTAACTCAATCAAAAGATATGGCGGTTGATATTGAACCTTCAGAACATTACCGTGTAATTACATTGACAGCGCGAGCTTGATTGGGATACCTATGAGATATGAACCCCCTTGTGTTTAAGCCGGGAATTCTACCAATGAGGCTTTAAGATACGGTGGTAAAGACTTAGGGGGCTATTATCGCAAGGTCGATATCATCTCTGATTCGACATATATCCGAACAAAACGAAAGAATACAACCAATTTGACATTTGTTTCGACATTTGACGAAGTAGAGATTATGTCGATCTTGCGAGAATTTGGTACCAGTAGTTGTAGCATGATTGCCAAGACCAGACAAAATATGGGGATTATATCTCTTTCTCTCGTATGAAATAAGACAGAGTGACCGAGCCAATCCGTGACAGAGGTCTTGAAATGCGTGCTAACACCACAGGTTTATATTAAATTACTTTAGTTATACAATTTATTACCTTAAACAAATTAAGTAAATCCGTACAGGTATTAAACCTTTGACATACAAACATAAAAACTTCAATTACAACTCAACAAAGAGCAATAAAGGGCCTCTTTACATTACACTTTTATTTGAAACGGTCGGAGCGGCACTGTGGCCTATTTTATGTCACGAACTGCAGGTCTTAAGCCCCCCTGCACACTGGGGCGTCAAAATACGCGCGTCGACATTTTTGAAAATACAAAAACGAACTCACAGAAGAAGATCATACGTAAACGAAATAATATTGGAACTACACGCGAATTTTGACGAGTGGGGAGCGTGGCTTTTACCAAAGAAATATTTTTTTTAGTATGTTGACCATAGAGTAACTAAATGACCCATGTCGACTCCGCCCTACGTGTGGCCTGCGGCAATTTTTTTTAACGTTTATCTGACATCCGCTATTGTAGTTACCTGTAATCATAGAGTATCTAGAGTACCCATAACGACTCCACTCTTCGTATAGCTCTGCGGCGATTTTTTCGCCATTGTTGTTAACTCATGTATTTGTAGTATACGGCAACTATATGGGAAAACAACAATGGCGGAGTCAGATAAACCAGAAAAAATTACCTTGAAATGCCATCTCCGTTATAATATCTCCATGAGTATACGACAATTACATAGGGCAACTGCAATGGCGGATGTCAGATAAACGTCAAAAACATTGCCGCAGGGTGGAGTTGATATATATCTCGATGATGTTGCGTTTGATCTGGTAATACCAAAAAAATAAACGCTCGATTGCTGACGCCCCGGTGTGCGGCAGGTCTTATGGTTTACGTTACAAACTTTTACTCAAGGCAATAGAGTCGCGTAAGGGTTTTTTACTTAAGTTAATTTAAAACCTTGATCGACCCTTATTGTTGCTATCTGTTTAGAAATGCTTTATTATTTTCCTATAAATAACGTGAAGCAAGTAAGCATAAGATTTTAATTGTCGTTGGCAGAATCATCGCCCATCAATGGAAGCAGAAAAAAAAAAAGAAAAAAAAGTCTCTGTGTCACATAGCACTTAAATAAGTGTTATTTTTAATGGGTTTAATATATTCTACGGAGGTTATTTTTGTATTGTTTGATATTTTGTAATTATCATTATTTACGTGAACAAGAGAGGTGTAGAGTTAAAAGAAAATTAGAACGAAGGCGACTCCGTGCCTTTCCAAAGACTATGTCCACTTCAGTGATGATTCATCAGCGGTGAATCATCGCATACCTAGCCGCGGAAGACTGCACCTGATGTAGTCACGTGACAGGGTGAACGGACTAACGAGCAATGGACGTTATGCTCTGTAAATTTTTGTATGACTCGTATTTCAGTGCGGGCTTACTTGACACATAATCAAAAATCCGGCCAAGTGCGAGTTGGACTCGCGCACCGAGGCTTCCGTACCTCAAATACACTGAAAATTGTTCTAACGAGAAGAACTGGATTGAGGGACAAATTTAACTTCTTATTTCAATAAAACTGATTGCACTGCAGTGCACCTCTGCCTACCCCTTTGGTAAATAAAGGCGTATTGATATATTTTCTATATTTACTTGGATATCTTCGAAAATGATTACCACTTGCTTATCTGTAAATGGCAAACATCGTAAGGTAAAGAAAGGTATAGAAAGACATGTGTAGTTCATAAACCCACGGGCCCACACTGGTGGGCTATGGCCCAAATCTCCCTTGCCTTAAGGGGGAACATGAGCGGTATAATGGCAATAGGCTCGCCCTCTATTGCATTGGGCCCAAAGTCTTTGGCAAAGTGTACACTTCGGGGAACACATGCGTGAAGATGTATTTGATTATGCATTTTTTCACAATTTTGTATACTAAAAACACTGTCTAATATCAAACTAACATTAAAGTAATACAGAAGTGTACTGTAGTGCGCCCACACTTCGCCGATGTATTTTGGTCCCAATGTAATAGGGGGTGAGCCTATTGCCATTATACCGGGCACATTCTCCCTCAATACGAGGGAGATTTGGGCCATAGTCCACCACGCTGGCCCAGTGCGGGTTGGTGAACTTCACACGCCTTTCTGTAGATGTGCAGGTTTCCTCACGATGTTTTCCTTCAAATAGCTTATATTTTTCCTGCTAAATAGGTGATTGTAATTTCCAAGTTTTCTTAGGTAAATTAAGAACCCTTTGAATAGGTAAGTTAGAAAATAAACTTTCCCATATAGAAAGGAAATCAGATAAACAATTTCTTAAAAGCTCCAACATAGTATGGGGACATTAAAAACTTCCGAACGACTGCTTAGTTCGCGGAATGAGTTATTTTAACTGACACTGTCATGTCCTGGTGGAGTAATGAAAATATTTTCCATCTCTCCTTTATTACCTACGATATTAAATCCAGGTTCTGTAAACATATGGGTATTACTAATGGTTCTCATTCAATTCTCGCTTCAACTACGGCTTGGTCTGGTGGGTTGAGCGTAGCCCGCTCAGTTCACTGAACTATGGTGAACTATGGTGGGTGCGGGTTCGATTCCCGGCAGTGGCGAATTATGGAAAAGACTTTTCCAGAATTTGTCCTGGCGTGGTTGTAACTGGGATCGCCCCCAGCCCATTGTATGTTACCGATAGTACAAGCTTTGCTCAGTTTAGGATATAATAAACATGTTTGTTAAATTATTCCAAGTTTTAGGCATTCAAAAAAAAAGGAGGTTCTCACTTACCATTTATTGTTTTTTTTGTTTTACATCAACATCAGCTACTGATAACAACATACTACTGCTTCTTTTAATATTGTATTTAATTATTAAAATAACTAACTGGTCTCTGGTAAGTGTGTTTTTAAATAAAAGAATATCTTGCACTAACTTGAAGTAACTTAATTTAAAAACATGGCGTTATGATTTTCGTATTGACGCGAGTCTTCAGTAGCACAAACAACGGCCTAAATAAATTTATTATTAATTGTTATCGTATTGCTGTCCCACTCATTTTTTAGGAATAAGAGAAAGACGGCAATAGGTGCACTTGGGTTATGAATAAGTAGTAGTAGCCCTCAAATATTGCAGTTACAATGTCTATCTCTGCACCACTAAACTGCACAATGGATTAACGACACAAGTCAAACAGCAGTGTTTTACTGCCTCCGTGAGTACTGTGCGTAGACTGCCGACTGCCTTACGACCAGACGTGTTGACCTAGGTCAGGATCTGAAGGCTAGACGTAGACCGAGAAACAACGCCAGACGTATTTATTATTTTTATTTTATCAATGTGTTACTGATACCCAAATTACAAAATTTATAAAAAAACAACATAATACTTTTCCAAACATAAGTCGTTCTCGTTTTTTTTATTGATGGCATATATGACATATGATTGGATGGCATATGATTACGGCCAGTATCAGAAGCCCGAATCACGTTTGATAGACATCAATCTCTATTAAAATATGTCGAAACGAAACGTCAAATTGGTCGTATTTTTTTCTTTTGTTTCGACATATCTCTAATAGAGATTGTCAAACGAAAATCGGGACCGGGCCAATATATTTTTATATATTTTATTCATAAGTTCAGTGATGTTTAAAAATTAATTGCTTTATGTCGTCAACGTGGCCACAACAAGCTCAGGACAGGGACATGTGGAGACGGGAGGGGGAGGCCTTTACCCAGCAGTGGGACATACAATAGGCTATAAAAAAAAATATTTTTATTCCAAATATGTATGTAAGTCAATATCGCCCAGTGTCGCATAGGTGAAATAGCCTTTCGCCCCTCGATATATAAAACTATTTTAACTATACTAAAGGTTTTTCTATCAATATAAACATACATATACAACTTCCTACATACCGGATAATATAACTTTCCACCATAGTCGGGTAAAGTTAATTAAAATGGTAATAACGTTTTCTAGACAGACATGTTTGTAGGATACTATCATGATCATTTATCAAAATTCAGACAGTGGTGTCTTTCTATGATTATCGATAATTACCCAAAATTTTGGCAATCTGTAATCGGGAAACCAAAAATAAACATTTCAAAATCGCAAAAGTTATCGAAAATGGAGCATGTTACGTGTTTAGCACAAAAGCGGTATTCTCCAAAAAATGACAATGCAATATTTGTCAGCGCTATCAGCACAGACGGCCCGTGCATCGAACCTGTTAACCTTCCTTTATGTCCTGCGCTCGCTTTATTGCATCCATTGATTTATGTATCTTATGGAAGCGACCCGCTAAATGCCGAAGCTCATGCAAAGGAATTATTATACCTATTATGAAATTTGAAAATGTTACATTTGTGTTGTGCTAAATATTATTGGGTACTTGATTTTGTGAGGGAGCGAAAGACCGGGATGAATGGAACGAGGTGGGGGAGATCTTTGCCCAGCAGTGGGACGCAACTGATTATAAAAAAATGTGGTCTAATTATTGACCCGATTTTCAAACAATAATAATCTACGAAGTATATTTCATTCTTGAAACATTAAATCAGTTTGTAATACTTAATCAAACCTATTCACGTTGTTGCGTAGAAAATGTAAAAAAATATATTTTGTTTTAAGAAATAAGTGATATGATGAAATTTAATGGAATAAGATGAGGAATAGGCTACACCTCGACTAGCGCGGGTATTTCGCCAATGTCAAGTAATTAATAGGAAGGACAATTTCAATAAATACACAATAAAAATAAAAATGGATGACGACCAAATAAAAATGTTGTTACATGTATATGCATAAAATAGTCAAACAAAAAAGAACAGATTAGAAAAAAAACATATTAAATTTAAATACGCTCTAAGGTATTTAATCGTACCTATTAAAAGTAAACCTATTTAAAAAAAACTAAGTGTAGTTAGTCCTTTCCAGTTTTGTTTTTAAAGTTGGACATTCATGTTGTTGTTAATTTAATTTTTCGCCAGCAATGCACCGTCACATTGTTGTGGGAACGTCCCGGAAAGTGCGGTTTCGCATATTAACTGCAGCTCTGACGGATTTTATTGCGCTCCACTAGTTTTAATCAAAGCCTTTGATCTGCTCATCTGGAGTATAACGTAAATGGATTTAATTTTCTGATAGTATTTAATTAATTTATAAACACATGTAGGTATATGAATTAGTCTTTGTATTATATAGCCAGATCACACATACTCATCTTATGATATCAAACTTAGCAATGCTTGTAGGTACTATGGGTACCATACAATGGACTGGGGCGTTACCAATTCAACCAGACCAGCGAAAATTCCGAAAAAGGCAATCATGTGATTGGCCGCTGACGGATATCAAACTTGAAATCTCCTGGTGCAGTTCGCCAGGCCATTTACGCTTCGATCCCGTTGCATCCCTCCATAGCGGTGGGTGGTACACCGTGGGTTTTTAGTGGGTATACCGGCAATCTGCCGGGGACTCCCGCATACCCCTTCCTCCTCCCACGAGGCTGGAAGGGGATCCATAAAGGATTTTCCCACGAAAAAAAAAAGGCCATGTACGCTTGAACTACAAAACCTAGCTGTCGTTAAAGAATCTACATTGACATAAGGTGACATATAATATTATGACAACAATATTTCCCTAAATAGTAAATCGTTCAAACTTTCGACATTTTACTAACTTCCTTTTTATGAATGTGAGGGATGTTCGGATTAGTTTTTCAGTTTTAAATTTAATAAACGTACTTTATATAGTATTATTTTATACCAGTATAATACTATATACTATTGTGAAAAAAATCTCAAAAAAATCTCATTTCGTTGTCACATCGAACCAATAAAATAAACATGTAACAGTCATGTATTTTTCTTAAAAGCCTTAATATCTCGCAGACAGTTTTCATCTAAATCATAAGAAACATTCTTTAATATCGAGCCACAATCGCGTGTACCATTAGCGACCTTTACAACATACAATTTATGTTGACATCTCGCGTAAGAAAATGTACGAATTCTTACTACGAGTGTCATATTACATCCGTGGCGTAGTGATGTGCTATTAGTAGGAAGGTAGCTCAAGAAATTTATTAATTTATACTCTAGTACTTAGGTATTAGTACAAGAGGGTTGTTGTAAATTCGTCACAAAGTTAATTTGCCACAGAAAAAAGTATGTGTCAATTCGCCACAATTCTTTATTTTTAAGAAAATTACTATTATACAAATTTTGATTATTGTAAATTCGTCACATTATTTTTGTTCGTACAGACAGCAGAAAAATTTGTCACTGTACTGTGTTGTTATCCGATACGGCTTGCAATAAATTTTCGAGCGCTAGAAACTATTAGCTTTGTATGCTACCGGTACTTTATGCAAAAATAATGTAAAAAGAAGACCTATGACGAATTAACAATAACGCTTATCTACTTGTGACGAATCAACATATATTTTTAATGGATGTGGCGAATTTACTTTCAATGTATGGAGTTTAAAAAATGTGACGAATGTACAACAACCCGTACAAGAACTTAGGCACGTGAAATCCAGAAATGTTTACACGTAATCTCATATCATGTGTCACGTATCATATTTCAGGGGTGTCAAGAACTTCTTCTTCTTTTTTTACGATACGAGTGAAAGGATGACATTTTAATGGAATTAGGTGAGGAATGCCTGCACCTGCGATTAGCGGTATTTATGGCAATGTCGAGTAATTAATAGCAAGGGCAAATTCTTGACTACAATTAAAATGATATATTATACTTGCACGTTACAGATTATATTGTAAGTTAACTGTCAATGATGAGAACTGTCCGGTGTTCCTAGAAGTAACTTAGGCTACTTTAATTTTGGGAAAATAATTAGGATTCCTAAATTCCGGGCGGGCGAAGTCGCAAGGTGCAGCTTTAAATATATTTAACGATACTGATACTAGTGTAAGATCGTAACTGATATCACGTTATTGTGAATAATATTGCGCACGCCCCATCACTAGCTCTCACTCTCCCATAAATAATATTCTTTTCCATGGCGCCTTATTGCGCTGCTTACGTGTATAAGGATGAAACAAATAGTGTTGTGGCTAAAGAAAACCACCGTAAAGTACGTGGATGTCCTGCATAGTGCTGCCCATTGTCCGGTATGGTCTGCTGGTTGGTGAAATTACGGGGACGTTGAGACGGGAAAATTGCTTGGTTTTCTTGAATGGAAATTGTTTTTAGTGTTGTACTTATCCCGTTGTTTCTTTATAGGATATGACTGGTGTATATTTCTACTGCAAAGATTAAATTCAACCTCATATGTTTCATTTTAGTAGCATTAAAGAAACCTAATGTGCAATTTTTTTTTTTTTACACTGTACAACAACTAGGGCCTTGTTGGCAGATATTTACTGCATTAACTTTCAATAACTGAAAGTAATCTTGATCCGCCATCTTTATCACTGTCATCATCCATTATTTATAATTTGTATGTATTGAATTTGTCCTTGCTATTAATTACTCGACATTGCCGTAAATATCGCTAATAGGTGCAGGCATTCCTCATCTTATTCCATGAAAAATTTCATCATATCACACATTTCGTCAAAAAAGAAGAAGATTAAAAACATTGCTGCAAAACAGGTGACCGAATGGGGGCAGGTAGTTGCAAATAAAAATGAGTGATGAAGATAGCGGATCCCAAAAATATGACGGGTCAGTAGCATATGCCCTCAGTATCAGTTCCGCTCGTATCAGTTGCCCTTAGTTTCAGTTGCCCTCGATAAATTTTATTACATTGAATACCTGTAGATTTAAACTCAGTACCGTCAACAACAAAAGTGTTTTGATAATACAAAAAGAAAACGTTACTAAAAGGAACCAACCACAATAACAATCCCACGTAAAACAATCTAATCTTCTCCGAACGTTAACTCATCACAAAAAAAAATTACATCAATGATCTTATCAACTTAATGATCCGTTTTGAAATTATTTTCCTTTACAAACACTTGAAAGGACCAATTGCTTTTTTCTCCTATAAAAGACGATCTTAAAATCATTGTTTAAATACCATTTGAAAGGGTACCACGCACAATGAATACTTTGAATGTATTATGACCTGTGAACTGCTGGCATTCTTGTCGTTGGTCTAAAAAACTGTATACGGTCGGGGTCGTGGACCTAAGGGGATTAAAATTATCGCGGTGCGTCATTCTTTTAGTCCTGTTTTGATGTATTAAGGACACATGTCAATCAGGGATGTTACAGAGCTCTGCAACCGTAAGCGAAACTATCGGATATCCGAAATTAAAAAATATCCGTAATCTTTACCGATATAAAAGTGTCACATTTATATTATAAGTAGGATAAAATGCCATCAAAATGTTATACTTTACATACTACTACTACTACAGCCCTTTTAATGTCCCACTGCTGGGCACGGGCCTCCCCTCAATGCGAGGGGGATTCAGGCCATAGTCTACCACGCTGGCCTAGTGCGGGTTGGCAGACTTCACACATCTATCGAGAACTAGACAAGTTCCCTCAGGCGTGCAGGTTTCTTTACAATGTTTTCCTTCACCGTTTCATAGCAAGTGATAATCTCGGATGAAAATGAGTTTCGCACATAAATCCCAGAGGTGCGAGCCGGGGTTTGAATCTGCACACTTCGATTGCAAGGCGTGCGTTCGACCACTCGGCTACCACTGCTCATGTCATTAAATTATTTATATTTATTCGTCATCGCGTTACTTTTAAGCGTAGACAGACTCAATTTATTTCTCTTACAACTGTTTTTTTACACTAAATAAATTGACCTACAAACTTCCCCTCAGGGCTCGTCCAACAATAGGACCTCAATGACAATTCCTTTCAATGTCAAATGACAATCATTAGACATCGTCATAATAGTGTGCGTCAAATGCCGTATTGTGATACAGTTCCGTCACATATAATTAATATACCAGCGTTCCCAAAATGATCTCCTTGCGGGACACCTTTGGGGTCTTATTGTATGAGACCCTTATCTCAGTTTATCATTTATTCATGGTCATTATTTGACCATTTCAGCGTTAATGATGCGTTATTATTGTTCTGCCGTGTTAAAATATCGTTAAATTTTTAAGGAAGTGTGTAATGTTATATCTGATGGCCATAACGATCTCTCTTTGTCAGTGACCCTGTTTTAGTGTATTGGACAAATGGATACAAAAATAAGTTACTAAACATATCGAGGGGTGCCAGGCTATTTGGCTTAAGTGACATTGTTTAACTTTAAAAGAGAGCATACTCATTCGACCCAGAGAAAATAGCTGATTCCAAATATGTATACAGGGTGTATCAGAAGTCCAAAATAATACATTGGGTACATATGATTGGGAAGACAGATTATACCTAACTATCATAGTTCCATCAATACGACGGAGATTCTTGTATCATAGTCCACCATGCTGGCCCAGTGCGGGTTGCTGAACTGCACATGCCTTTCTATAGATGTGCAGGTTTCCTCACGATTTTTTTCTTTACCTCTTCTTAGCAAGTGATAATCTCGGATGAAAATGAGATTCCCACATGAAACCCAGAGGTGCGAGCCGGGGTTTGAACCTGCGCACTTTGATTGCAAAGCGCGCGTCGGTCCACTCAGCTACCACTGCTTCAACTAACAAAATGTAACGTATTGTTTTCTTATATTTACGCGAATACTATACATTGAAATAAAACTATTTTACGGACTTCATCGCGTCTATTTACTATTTTATTTTCCCGACGTTTCGGCTGCTTTACAGCAACCATGGTCACGGGGGGACTGAGGTGTTAGACGTCCTGATGTCATAGTTAATAACTGGGTACCCTCATATTTAGTTGTTGTTTGCGGTCCGATCCACGCAAAATGTAACGAATAAAAATATATTATGTGTCAAGGACTAAGGCAAAGAACGGTTAATCGTAAAACACGTGTTAAAAACTTAAATTCTGTTACAAATATCATACAATGAGAATAATAAGTATTATAATTGAAACGACTCATCAATCCAGCTTGTTAAGGTAATAAAATGTTATTTTATCAATGATTTAATTGTTAACAAAGTTATAAAAACATCGAGTTCTTCACTCTGATTTTATATCTAAACTTGTCTGTCAAGATGTGTTATAGCAAAAATTCACACAACTATAAAAATTACATTAACCGTATCTACAAAGTTTACAATTAAAAATTTGACCAAATTAATAACTTTCCCATCGAGCACTTCAACAGTCAACGGAAATTTAGTGTCCATTAAAACTAATTCAAGAACTTTAATAACGAGACTATTAAAATGTACTTCTGGTTAGTCTTTGTTAGTTTTGAATTTTTGCGCACCTTTACACACCCATAAGGGTGTGGACGCAGGGCTTGTGCCCTGCGTCCACAAGCGCGTCTAAACGCACGCGACTAATTTGTCAATACCGAAACAAACTGTATTAACTACTACTAAAAGCATATTTTTCAACGAAATGTCATCGAACACGCGAGCTAATTTTGGACGTGTGGTTGCGTCATTTTTACCACAGACAAAATATATTTATTTATATTAACACAGAGTATAGAGTCCCGCAGGTACAAGACGCCGTGGAAGACCAAGGAAACCGTGGCGCGATGATCTAGACTTTGCGGGGAAGACGTGGCTGGAAATGGCTTAGGATCGGGATCGGTGGAGGGAGAGAGGGGAGGCCTTTGCCCAGGAGTGGGACACAAAATAGGCCAAAAAAAAATAAAAATATATATATATTTTCGAATTAATCCGCCATCTTTATCACATTTATTGAAACTATCTTTACTATATATTACTTGATAGAATACTCGTTAATCGAAGGCACAGCCATATGTCATCTTGTTCCATAAAATTCTCATTATTTCGTAAAAACAACAAGTGCAAGTACATTTTAAAAAAGTGTCGCTATTTCGCTCGCCCCAGAGGCTGCAGGGTTAAGGTACAACCGGTTTCGGGCCATCAACACTGTTGCAATGTTTATTAAACAAGGCAATAAGCGTGATCTCTTCAATAGATAGCAGCGTTTTGTTGTTCAGTGTAACCAGTTCTGTAACTTTTGATATAATCTCTATTGTGTCTAGAATATTTTTAATGAATGCAACTGATGTTACATTAAAGTTAATAAAAAATATACTACTACTACTACTACAGCCCTTTTAATGTCTCACTGCTGGGCACGGGCCTCCCCTCAATGTGAGGAGGATTTCAGGCCATAGTCTACCACGCTGGCCCAGTGCGGGTTGGCAGACTTCACACATCTATCGAGAACTAGACAATTTTTTTTTTAATTTTCCTGTATGATCATCAGAGAGTTGTTACAAATTTATCAGTGACAAT
This sequence comes from Ptilodon capucinus, assembly GCA_914767695.1. Lineage (NCBI taxonomy): Eukaryota > Metazoa > Arthropoda > Insecta > Lepidoptera > Notodontidae > Ptilodon > Ptilodon capucinus. The sequence continues at coordinate 2,154,250 of OU611828.1, forward strand.
ATAAGTGTCCCAATTGTTTTACTTGAATAAAATCAAATAATTAATATTTTATGAAAATCTTTAAAAATATTCGAATACACAAATGAAGGAGATAGTAAATAGCAAACAAACATAAAAAAAAAATATATGGCAGTTAAATTGTCACAAATGTCTGATGATCATCAAAGAATTGTGACAAGTCTTGTTTGTGACAAATTATACATGTAACATTCATATATATACAGGCAACTTGGGTTTCACAGTAACTAGTTTTTGTTAATATTTTGGTGTTTTTTTTTTTTATAAATTGTAATTGTTACTATATCAATCCATCCGCAAGCCAATTTTAATGGTATTTTTCAGCAGAAAATTATTTTTAAGTTTCTGTAAGATTGAAGAATTCTGTTCCAGCCTATCTATATACCCCAAAAACAATGCCTGTATATAATATACTAATCCTATCATTCGGCGCATTTGTAAAAGATTATAAATATATGTAAATCTCATCACTTCTCCAAAGTTGTTCTACAATACTAATCCTCCTTACATCTCAAATCTTAACCCTTATTTTGAACCCTTCAGTTCTCCCCCTGCATTCACATCGTAATTCTTTCTTGACCCATAAACAAATACCCGGTACACGCACAAGAATAGCCGGTAATGAGCTCGGTGCATTAATTCTAGGTCATAAACTATGGAATTTATGGTCTGGTCCTATAAAATGGGACACGGTTTCTTTTGGTTGTCACCTTCCTTTGCATGTGACAATGTTGATGAGTTAAGGGGACAAATTGTTACTTAGTTACGTTGTAACCTTTATTAAAATGATGGAGTCACGATTGTTCGTATATTTTTTTCTATATCTACAAGAATATTTGGTGATTTTAAAAACGGTTATATAAGATTTTGTTTACAAGATAATAGCTTTCAATAATTTATAAAATGTTATAACGCACTTTTGTGTACTAGATGATTGAAATTTCTATAAATATTTGAGTTTAATATTGTATAATGTAAAAAAACATTATAAATTTTATACATAATGTCCCACATTTTATTTACACGATTTTTTCATCCATTTTCGTTAATTTAATGTTTAGTTTAGTATAAACTAATTAAAATTTAATTTGTAACTAAAATCTGGTGCGACAGGTCCAGGTAGGACATGTGGAGGAGTGGGACGCAGCTTTGGGCCATATGACAGGCTACATAAAAAAACTGACATAAATAAAAAATAACATAAACCGACTCTATCAGAACAGAACTAGACAACTAAATCTAAATGTCTGTCCATAGAAATTAGTAATGGTTCTAATATCCCATGGTGAATGAGTAGGTCCATTTGCTGGACATAATTGACCATAAATAAAGCAGATTACACATGTTTAGTTCAACCCTTACAACGGACAATGGGACATCAAAAGTAAGTTTTATTTTTTCATAGATAACTTGTATTTTTGATTGTGTTAACAAATGCGAATTTTATTGTTTGCAAAATGGCTAATAAATAAATAAAATGTATTTACCATTGTGCGATGTGAGAACCAAAATATATGTTTTTTATTGTCACAAAGTGTAAAAGACACGAAAGTGAAGTCTTTTTTTTGCTGAAAATTATTGTTCACAGTGAGAAAATAGATATTTTGTTTTTTATTTTGCACGGAAGCATTATCAATAGCTAAATAACAGTGATGATTTATTTTTAAATCGACCATAAATGAAATGAGCGAAACTTATTGCAGTCCTTTTAACTATTACTATGTATGAGAAAGACAGGAATATGGTTATATTTTGTCATTCGTACTCTAAATTCGAGGTTAAAGGTCAAACATTTTTTTTTTAAATAAGTAGCTACGATTTTCATTTGCTTTAAATTTTCATGACCGTTGTTATCTTTAAAGGTAGTTATTTATTAATTAAAAATGCATCCTCATTGCTTATAATTCAAACAATGACCACGGCAATTAATGACGCCAATGTATTTTATAAATCCATTCTCAACCCTCCGTTGAACTTTGACATAGCATGATAAAGATTTATCAGATCACCTTTGACCTTCTTAATGTAATTTGTGTCCAAAATGCTTTATTTATATGTGAAGATCAAACACAGGTGTGTAGATAGCTCGTAACGGAAGAACAGATAGACCAACATTTTTAAAATTGCGTTTTTGTTATGACTACGTATGTAGCGTTTATATGGCTTAAGTAATTGTTGTTTGTACGGTACAAACAGCCACTTCAATTGTATTATATATGTATAGATTAGTTGCAGCATGAAAGTCAAGTAGGTACCAATCATAGACAAAATAATATCGAGGGGTGAAAGGCTCTTTGAGTGAAGAAAATTTTTTTTAACTTTACAGGATAGCGTATGTACTCATTCGGCGCAGAAAAATTAGCTGATTCCAAATATGTATATAAGTCAATATCAACCAAAAGTGTCGCTTAAGTGAAATAGCCTTCACCCCTCGATATTATTAACCCGTTTTCTAATTGACTTTCAAATAAATGCGATTGAGTAAAAAAAAAAAGTTAAACCGAGGTTGAGATATTACTTATGAAAATTTTAAATTAAGTTCAGTACTCAAAACGACCGATATTTGCCTTAATGGAACTTCCCTTATCTTTTACAAAATGATGAAATTTTATGGAATGAGATGAGGAATGGCTGTAACTTCGTTAAGCCGGTATTTTACCAATGTTAAGGTTAATTAATAGCAAGGACACATTCAATAAATACACATTATAAATAATAAAAAAAAACAACGAAGATGATAAAGATGGGAGATGATCCTCAGGTAAAACTGGAAACTTAGTTGTATTTTCAGTCTATATTCAAAACGATTTGTGAATACTTATAGCAAAATAAAACAACCCAGCTTAATAAGACTACTAGCTTCTACCCACGACTTCGTCCGTGCAGACATGGATAAAATTGTTATAAATTATAGCTTATATGTAGTTCTGATGTATAAACAACAATACCGTAAAGTTTAATCAAAATCCGTTCAGTAGTTTTTTGCATGAAAGAGTAACATACATCCATCCATCCATTCTCACAATCTTTCACATTTAATATTAGTACGATTATTATAATATGTATTTAAGTAATTTCCCTAAGTTACAACCATCTTGGTACACCATAGATCTTAATAATCACGCCATCAAACCGAAATAGCAGGAACAATAACGGAATTATGTCCCAATACGAGGCCAGGGATAGGATGGATGTCCGCGCATTGATATTCAACGTTGATATATCGTATGCAGTGGAAAATAGCTCCCCTTGGCGAGGCGCATATTTCCACGCCGACCCCCTCAGCATTAGGGTTGCCAATAAAATATCGAGGGGTGAAAAAATAATTTGACATAAGCGATTTTTTTTTACTTTACATGAGTACAATACTCATTCGACGCAGACAAATTGGCTGATTCCAAATATGTACATAAGTCAATATCGCCCAAAGTGTCGCTTAAACCAAATGGCCTTGGACTCCTCGAAACATAAAACTATTTTAACTATACTAAAGAGATTTAGAAATGCTCAAAAAATAATTTTCGAATATTTCTGAATCTTCATATGAATTCTTGTTTGTTGAATTGAATTGAATTCTGTGACCCGACCACCACCATTTATAGAATTATTGCTTGAATATTAACTGTATTTTTTAACTGATTCTGTACTAAGTTAACTGTCCGAAACTGATGGTAATATTAAAATACTGCAAGCCATGTGATGGTGAGGGGGCTGAGCGTTCCTTTAAAACTACCAAACCGATTATACCAGGATTTTGGATTCCGTATAGGTTTCTCACATAGGTTAAATGATCACGCTATATTGTGCGCTTATTATGGTATAATAACAACGACGCTTGTATACTATTTGCTGATTTTTATTGTATTAATAGAAAAAGTACATTAAATATAATTACATCAAGAACAAGTCAAGTAAAATTTATAGTTTTACTACGATCCCCTCTATATTTAATTTAATAAAAGCTATTTTTGAATAAAATATTTTTATATATATAAACAAAATAGTGCGAGTGGCAACCCTAAGATCTAGTACCGCCCCCGTTACCGCGGCGACACACCGTCGGTCACCCTTTGCCGGCTCCTAGCGACGAACCGATATAAGTATATCGATATTCATATCGATAACAACGTTAAATATTGATTATTTTTTATTGTTTACGCGAAATGAAGAATAGGTTGTACAATAATGGGTATTTACATTCTTGAGCTAAGTTCAGGGGGTCTAAAATAGCCACCAAGCAATTCTTACACGACTTTTGACAGTACTCAAATTGACTGGTAATTTTTTGGAAATGAAATAATGTTAGCGATGGAAGATATTTTGTTAGCCTAGGTATTTCTTTTTGCTGGATGCGTATTTCAATTTAAAAAAATATCACTATTTAGGCTACATGTCTCATGGCTCTCATGGCTACATGTAGCCTGAATAGTGATATTTTTTTGAGTAGAAATACGCATCCAGCATAAAGAAATACCTAGGTTAAGTAACAGTATACCAAATTTTAGTCTAAGCTAAAAATATATTTAAAATATAATTTATTAGCGTCATCATATGTTTTTTTTTATTTGATAGATTATTGATCAGCTATGAACTTATAGACTTAATTGTTAAGTACCTAATTACTTGGTAAATGACGCAGTATTTTTCGCATCATTTGCATAAATAAGTATCTATACACGTTATTTGCATAAAAAATCGTTTACCAAACTAATCAATATGGAAAACACGACTAATAATATAAACAACAACACCTCAGTGTCATCTAATTGTCAATTATTATCTTATGAGGAAAAAAAATGCAAAACCTTTTCCCTCCAATAATATACAGTGTAATTTTTACGATAAAGGAATTTAATCGACACTTGAATAATTGAGATCGCGTATCCCATCACTAAACGGCTAGTGTTGCGATGACTCACCGGAGGCGTGCTGTGGTCACGATGCATGTGTTGGTGTTTTAGCTTCTTGTTTTTTTTTTAGATATTTACGTATATGTGGTTCTAGCAATTTACACATTAATTTGAAGAGATTAAAACAATAGTATACAATTTAAGCGTTATTTTGATTGAACGTGAATTAGAGATTTCTGTTAAACATAATTTAATGTTTCGTTAACTGAAAACAATTCAAGTTAATTCATGAAATTAAGTTTTGTAGTAAAGTTACACATAAACTTGACTTACCAATTAGTGTTCAGAAGCCACCAGAAGACTGCTTATCTAAAACAACAAATAACAATCTCAGGAACAGCAGTCATGTAAGAAAAAAAAACCTTTTGCCTCAATATTAGAAAAATAATAAAATTATACTAAAGCAGTCCAATATCACAGAGCAAGTCCATTTTAGGTTTTCAATTTATTTATTGAAATCGCTAATTAGATGTCAATATACAGGGTGTTTCAGAAGTCCGAATTTGACGTTTGCATCAGTATTGGGTATACAACTGAATGGTATAAAAATTTTATCGAAATTCGACCATGTTTTTCCAACTTTTTATTCATCGTCAATTTCTGTAACTCGAGTCCTACGTAAAATTTGCATGTTCTGTTTTGTGAACAATGGTAGTCGCCCCTCATTAGTGTAGTTCACGCTGTTAAATATGGTTATGGATGTGCCCATAGACCAGAACACGATACCTGTGACTAATATTCAAAGGTCTATAACTCAGAAAGTATGATAGTTAGGTATAAACTGTCTTCACTATGCGTCCACATATGACCTACCGTATATGTACCCAAAGTATTATTTTGGACTTCTGTTACACCCTGTATATTGAAAGGCTATTTGACTTAAACGACTTTTTTTTAACTTTACAGGAGAGCATACACATACGACGCAGACATAATCGATGATTCCAAATATGTCATATATAATTTAAGTCAATATCCGCCTAAATATGTCGTTTAAGACAAATTGCCTTTCACCGCTCGATATGATACGGTACCTACGTCTGTATAAACTTCCAAACGGCGGAACCGATTTTGACGGGAACTTCACTGGCAGCTGATGTTTTGCCGTAACGAAGGCAACTTTTATTTTAGATAATACATCATAATCATCACGCCTGTATTCCCCGAAGGGGTAGGCAGAGGCGCCCACCCTCCGCCGATGTATTTTGGTCCCAATGTAGGTAATAGAGGGCGAGCCTATTGCCATTATACCAGGCACATTGCCCCTCAATACGAGGGAGATTTGGGCCATAGTCCACCACGCTGGCCCAGTGCAGGTTGGTGAACTTCACACGCTTAGACGTGCAGGTTTCCTCACAATGTTTTCCTTCACCGTTCAGCAAGTGGTAATCATTGTTGAAAATGACATTCGCACATGAAAATCATCTTAGAGGTGCGGGCCCAGGATTTGAACTTGCACCCCTTACGTTCAAGGCGGGCGTTCTTGCCCACGAGGCTACCACTGCTTATTTGAGAAAAATAATTACAATTCCGCAGCAAATAGCCATTTTTTCGGGTAATCTCTTACACGCTGGCGAAGTCGCGGGCACAGCTTATTATTAATAAAAATGGGTTATGAATATGATAAAGATGGTGTTTTTGGTATAGGCATATATTTGCTTGCGTTAGATATCTTTATAGTCCGTATATAGCAGTGGTAGCCGAGTGGTCGAACGCACGCCTCGCAATCCAAGTGTGCAGGTTCAAACCCCGGCTCGCACCTCTAGGATTTATGTGCGAATCTCATTTTCATCCGAGATTATCACTTGCTATGAAACGGTGAAGGAAAACATCGTGAGGAAAAATGCACGTCCTAGGGAACCTGACTAGTTCTCGTTAGCTGTGTGAATTCTGCCAACCCGCACTGGGCCAGCGTGGTGGACTATGGCCTCAACCCCCCTCGCAGTGAGGGGAGGCCCGTGCCCAGCAGTGGGACGTTAAAAGGGCTGTAGTAGTATAGTCCGTATAGGTGCCGCGTCTCAACGTAATAAATACGATAAATCATACGCTAAACACTGCATTAAACATGCTCCATCAATAACAACTAGTTAGCAGTTATCTAAGCGCCGCAACACACGGCAGCACATTAATCATACATGTCGGCTTTGCGGCCGCTGTTCAACATGTAAATCCACCAATATTGAGTGTTGGAGACGCTGATTGCGTCAGCTAGTAATGACGATGGTTAGGTTAGATTTATCAACACGCTTGCATTCCCTGAAAGGGTAGGCAGGGGTGCACTGAAGTCCACCCGCACTTCACCGATATGTTCTAGTCCCAATGTAATAGGGGTCGAGTCTATTACCATTATACCGGGTACATTCCCCCTCAACACGATGAAGATTTGATGATGACCCAGTGCGGGTTGGCGGATTTCACACGCCACGTGCAGGTTTCCTCACAATGTTTGACTTCATCGTTCAGCGAGTGGTAATCGCTATTAATGAAAAAATAAAAATTAAATAAAATTTTATTATTCACCAAAATATTTACAAAAACTAATTACTGTGAAACCCAAACTAGGCAAACCTTGTATTTTGGGTTTCTGTCTTAAAATTATATGGGAAGTGAATTAAAATGTAAAATAAGATTTTAATTATTGAAATAGATATCAAATAAAATATAAAGAGTGTGTGCATGTGTGGGTGTGTGCGTGAATGTGTGTGAAACGTTTGTCAATTGTGTCAGTTGTTGGTATAGTTAATGAACTATTTTTAATAAATTTTCAGCCTCTGTATACGATTGTTGCAAAAACCAATTCTTTATTATCATTCTCGCTTCTTTCATTTTAATATTTTGTATGACACATTTAGAGACTGATTTGTTGTAAATGTACGGGGCTAGAAAGTATGAAAATCGTTGGGCGAATGTGGATTTTACGGGAATCTCAGAGGTGCGGGATTTGAACTAGTTTTACTTTACGTTCTACCAACTTGGATTACGAGACTGGAAAGCACCGCAGAGCAACTCTGCCTATCCTTTTAAAGAATACATGAGTGATCATGTACTATGTGAAAATATTTAGGTGTATGTCTACTGTTCTACATAAATTAGGTAAGCACTGATGTCGAATGCTACCTTAAATATATTTTCCCAAAAGAAAATGCTCCCCAATTCTCAGAATGCTTCGTGTCAGCTATACTGAGCACAAAGGTATTTCAATTAGAGACATGTATCTCCCGTACGACTACAGACAGACAAGACAATTTAATTAAAACCATAAACCATGTTAATTCTCTATCTGTGCTAATATTGGTACGGTCACTTTAGTTTATCCAATACTTTAATCTGTTTTACGTTTTTTAACTTATAGCCCCCTCCGCGCACAGAGGCGTTATGCCCCGCGCACACTAGAGCGTCAAAAGACGCGCGTCAGATTTTTTCCAATACTAGAACGAACTGTGGATAGATCGATAGATAGAATACTCTTTATTGCACACCCACTAGAGAGACAGAGAATAAAATATTGAAAAATATAACATTTTTATGTAACAAAAATAACAAAATAAAAGGTCATAACAAAAACAAACAACAAATTACAGCCCTTTTTTATCGTCCCCCTTCTGGGCACGGTCCTCCCCTCAATGCGAGTGGGATTCAGGCCATGGTCCACCGCGCTGGCCCGGTGCGGGTTTACACGCTGGCAGACTTTACACATCTATCGAAAACTAGTCAAGTTCCCTCAGACGTGCTGGTATCCTCACGATGTTTTCCTTCACCGTTTCATAGCAAGTGATAATCTCGTACGAAAATGAGATTCGCACATAAATCCCAGACGTGCGAGCCGGGATTCGATAATTGTTTGATAATTCTTGAACGTAATGCCAAGGTAGATGCGAGCGAATATTGCAGTTGGGTCGCGTGGCTTTCAGCACAGAAATGTAATCCTTATGTATATTGACACACAGAACGTTTAGTATAGGCAAAAATTGTGCAGCATGCGTCTTAAAAACCACACTGACATGTCAAAAGTCGCGCATTATTTCATTGAAGAATGGAGTTCTTCTATGAGGTAATACGAACTGTATTTTCGTTTTGTTACTGTCAAAAATATTGCTACGCTCGTAACTCTATATTATTATTTTATTATCATCATCATCATCAGCCGGTGTTAGTCCACTTCTGGACGTAGGCGTCTCCCAAGATGCGCCACTCAGCCCGATCTTCGGCTATTCTTCTCCAACCACTGCCCACCGCTTTGCGTATGTCGTCGCTCCACCTGGTCACAGGGCGTCCTACGCTACGTTTGCCGATATTATCATAGTATGATCCCAAATTGAGCAAAGCTTGTGGGAACCATATAATAGACTGAGGACAATTTCAGTAACACAGAGAAGAGCTAATTGCGAATATGCAATTTCTGAAATCGTTGATCGAAATCGAACCCACATCCAATGCAATGAGGCGAGTAACCTACGCATGAACTAATAAATCAAGGCCTTGTCGTATGTATCTTAAATATTATTTCGGACTAGTGATACCATATATATGGATTCAGTCACTGTAGGGCCGCTCCCGATAAGAGCTTTTTATTTATTCTCCGCATTCTCAAAATGTAACCACATTATTTTCACAGAGATAATCCGTTTGATTTATATACTTTGAAGCCCTGCACTGACAGGCGCGTTAAAATGGGTGCGAATTTTGTGGTGCCAATACTAAACTATGTATATTAACGCGTATGCTGCGTAAGGATTTTTAGTGTACTTGCAGCTGATGCGTCATGAGGTTATATTGACTCATAGAGTTACCTTTGTGCCAATATGACCTCACAACACCGTCATATTTATCACATTTATCACTCATTTTTATTTATAATGTGTCTTTATTGAATTTGCTCTTGCTATTTATTACTTGACACTGGCTGAAATATCCGCTAATCGCAGATCGAGCCATTCCTTATCTCAATCACTAAATTCCATAATTCATTTTGTATGAAAAGAAGAGCCGAGTGGTCGAACGCACGCCTTGCAATCAAAGTGTGCAGGTTCAAAACCCGACTCGCACCTCTGGGTTTCATGTGCAAATCTCATTTTCATCCAAGATTACCACTTGCTATGAAACCGTGAATGAAAACATCGTGAGGAAATCTGCACGTCTATAGAAAGGCGTGTAAAGTTCACCAACACGCACTGGGCCAGCGTGGTGGACTATGGCCCAAATCCCCCTCGTATTGAGTGGCAATTTGACAATAGGCTCGCGCTCTATTACTTTGGACCAAAATATATCGGCGAAGTATGAGGGCAATGCAGTGCACCTCTGCCTACTCCTTGGGGGAACACAGGCGTGATGTATTTATAAAAAGAAGAAGATTACGCGAGGGAATTTTGATGCGTGGTCGCGTGGTTGCCACAGAAATTCAGTCTTTATGCATATTTCTACAGACTACATTTTTGAAACAACGTCAAGTTTATACGCTCGCTCTACTGTGCGTAGGTCCTAACTCTATGATATATGGTTAAAGTTTGTGATTGGAATTTCTTGTGTTATCGATATGAACAATGGCCGACGTTTTTTTTGGAATGTGTTTTATTGAGAGTTTCCTTATTTGTAGAGTCAATACAAACTAATTTCTAATTCTCAAAGAAAGGTGCGAGCCCGGGGTTTGAACTTGCACACTTTGATGGCAAGGCGTGCGTTCGACCAATCGGCTACCACTGCTTGCATATGTGTAAACAAAAAGTTAATTAAACATACTTTTTGTTTGCAGTGATAATAACTCCAACAAAAGTTAACTACCATTTCTTCTAAGTTACAAGCTATTTAATAGGTCAATAAAACTGTTTACGAAAAACGTAACACCTCATAATAAGTCTGAAATGTCCGCTTACAATGTTGCTGGACAAAGGATTGGATTACTGCATACGCGATCAAGTTATGACCAAGACTTTAACAGTCAGTGGGGTGCAGTTAACAGAAATTCAATTATAAGTTTGCTCCTTGAGAGACATAGATTAGCTACGTGTATATAGATAGGTATGCGAGTATGTTGAGCATCAATCAATAGAATTATAAATAATTGAGTTGTACCAGAGAACTTGTCATAGCATAAAGCCCCCAGCGAGCTGAGGTGTCAATCCTCGACCGTCAAATTTGCCAAAACCAAAACGAACTTTGTATGAATATGCATAAAGATTAAAGGAGACGGATACGCTTTCATACATTCTTGGGCCCAGTTGTAAAAATATGAGAGTGGTGTCAATTAAGAGCTTATATATTATCAAACCATCTCCGAAAATTTTGCTGATCTTGGCAATCTGGGAGCAGAATTATTAGAGATTTAGTAAAAGTGTGGTTATTCTACAAAGTGACAACAACCTAGATACTAAACAGCAGACTTTTTAACTGTGATTATTATTTTATTTGAATATACAGTTTTGGTGTTAATTCAACCACTTTAGTGTATTTTAATATATTAAAATGAATACAATTATGTGCTTAATCATTAATAACACAATTTGTTTTTGAGCTACCGAACGTGCTCACTCTGTCTGGGGCGCGCGGGCGTTCGGAAACTCGTCCGTCGACATTTTGTGGAGCGTTCGGAAACGCGGACGCCACACAGTTATTTATTATATTAATTGTAGTTTTTTTTATTAATAATTATTACAATGAATGTATTCATTTTGATTGAATCAATCAAGTATTTTATGTTCAATTATTTAAATCGTTCACAGTAATCGATTATTGTAATCGATACTCTTATTTCTTCAGTGAAATAAACTTATTTTTATGATTTCTTGTCTCCCGGATAGTGAATTGAGCTAATTTTTTTATATTTTAAATCAGAAAAAAATACCGCTTTTTTTAAACTATATCTCAACTTATTACAATTGGGCCCAGAGATCCCCGTCTCCTTTATATGCCGCAAAAGTCACGCCCTCCCCGCGACAAAATTTGCTCGCGCTCTCAATGTCTCTTCATTGTAGAATTATCTTTTTCACTGTGTCAATACAGTTTATTTTGCTATTCCTAAAACAATTTGTCGCACGATGGTTGTTGCCCCAGTGTGTAATGATTGGGACTATGCCCGCCACAGATTCCCACCACTGTTATTCCTGTAAGCCAGGATCGACAGCGGTGTCCATTGAAGACACCGAGGTTTGACCCTCGGCGAGTCCCGGGGAAAAGCTAATTTTCTTGGACCCCGCACGAATTTAATCCCCAGTATGCCTGAGAGGCCTAAAATAGGCAATATGATAAAAAGAAAAATATATGTACACTAGCAAAGGACCTATGAACAGTCATAATCTACCATCGATTCTGTATGCTGCTTCTACTGAGAAGAGCCAAGAAAAGGTTAAAGAAAGTGGATCTCAAATAACTAGATAGTCCAAAAATTAATCCTTGTGAGGATCATGAAAATCATGAATAGGCCAAACATATAACAAGCGTTGAAGAAAACCGGGTAACTTAGCAGATGTAGAGGTGTACAAATTTAAATCGTTCTTCGGTTCTTACATGAATTGTTACAATAATTTAGATTGAGTTTTATACAAAAACTAGATATTTTTTGTTTATTGACGATTCATAACTACCTGTACGTAAATAAATAAAAAATATTCTGGAAAACATGACGGCCATTTATTTCTTAAAGATTTACATAGCTCTTTTCAATATTGGAAAGATTGTTGCATGAAATATTTTCATTTATGCTAACAAATGAGTGTCCTATCTATAATATTAAACTATTCTTTGATAGTAAAGCTTTACAGCGCATATCACCCAGTTGACTCATAACCTGGGAATTCAAAGCTTCCAGTTAACTTGAGCGGTGTTTCGTCTTCAAGTTGTATATCAGGACTGTGTCATGGGGGATTAGCGGACCATAAAGTTTATAAATCCAGAGTCATTGTTCTGCCATTAAAAATGTATTTACTTTGCAAGCTATTTACGTGATCATGACTCAAAATAATTACATTTGTTTTGGTAAAGAAAGATGTGAATTGAATCATTTATATTTTCCTCTATACAAGACGCCAATAGGATTGTAATAAGAATAATTATTATAGTAATTTATAGAAAAGGCCTGTGTACCTATTCAAATAATAAGAACGCAAGAATCGGTCTAGGCCATAAAAACGTCGCTATGTGTACTAATATATGTACTGATAAACTAAACTATCTTTGATTTTTTGGTTTGGCAGTTAATATATGGCAGTTAGTTGGTTATGACAGTGGTAGCCTCGCGGGCAAGAACGCCCGCCTTGAACGTAAGGGGTGCAAGTTCAAATCCCAGGCCCGCACCTCTGAGATAATTTTCATGTGCGAATGTCATTTTCAACAATGATTACCACTTGGGTGAAGGAAAACATCGTGAGGAAACCTGCACGTCTATAGAAAGGCGTGTGAAGTTCACCAACGCGCACTGGGCCAGCGTGGTGGACTATGGCCCAAATCTCCCTCGTATTGAGGGGGAATGTGCCCGGTATAATGGCAATGGGCTCGCCCCCTATTACATTGGGACCAAAATACATCGGCGAAGTGTGGGCGCACTACAGTGCACCTCTGCCTACCCCTTCGGGGAATACAGGCGTGATGATGATGATGTATTTATTTAATATGCAAAAGAGGATGAGTCTCACCACAACGATCTTATAGTACCAAAGTAGCACTGTTATAATGTTAACTGCAATTAGTTCCACTTAACTTTCAAGAACTCCAAGTAATGTTAAAGTTACTAAAGACTTGATGGTTTGTGGACAGTCCTTCAAAGTGCATCGAAATGTCGCATAAACCAAATATATTGCTGAATTTAATTGGTCATAAGATTGGATTCCAACACGATTCAGGATTGATTCATAAGAAAATGATTGTTTTCAAATAAGAAATGATTATTGAGAGAGTTGGCTCCTTACTCATATCTTCTATACATCTTCTATACAAATAAATAAAATTTGGAGTGTCTGTTTGTAATATCAAAATAACACTTTTTTACCAAATGCGTATGAAAGTATATACGATACCTATAAAGAAAGCGTATTTTTTTTTTGTCTGTCTGTCTGTCTGTCTGTTTGTTTGAGGTAAACTTCTAAACATCTGAACCGATTTCAATGGGACTTTCACTTACAGATAGCTGACGTTCCAAGGCGTAACTTAGGCTACTTTAATTTTAGAAAAAGCATTAGGGTTCCGCGGGAAAAAACATAATACCCATATTTCCGGGTAATCTCCCTAAAGTCCACGCGGGCGAAGTCGCGGGCACAGCTAGTGCAAAATATTACTATGAGATATTTTTCTCATCAAAATAAGCATTATCATTAATGAGTTGCTTGCTTTATACGAGTAGGTTACTTGTGACGTGGTTTCGCTCGCGTGAAATTAAGGGAGATTATGCGGACAAAATGGGTTCTATATTTTCTAACTTAAAAGTAGCCTAGTACTACTAATTGGTCAAGCCGTTTTGGGCATTGGAACAAACGAACAGACAACAATTTTAAGATTGCGTTTAAGTTATCTTGTATACTTTCATACTATGCGCTTAGTAAAAACTAGTTATTCTTGAATTGTATCGATCTGTATGGATTTAAATACCTCTAGGGAATAGATAAGGAAAGTCTTTTAAGATACTTAGTTGGACCGACAATAGCACACCAAACAATACTTGTAAAAATACCATCATCTCTATAACAAATTATAAAACCGTAAATAAAATGTACCCCATTCCATTTGATTGTAGGCAATTTTTTCACTCGCCACAAGTGTGCAAGTGTCAATTTGACGGGTCCTTTGTCCAAATGTTTTGGAGCGAAAAAATCGTTTATTGCAACACTATACGGAGCTGTTGATGTATGTTGACGCTTTAAAGCGCTCTAGCTTAGTTATGTTAAGACAAGATGTTTTGTTTTTTTCTGTTTATTAATTGTTTATGTTTTATGTTAATATTTTGTTTTAGAATGGTTTGGACACATGTGATGAGAAGAGATGAGAATCATGTGACTAAAAGAGTGATGAGTATAAATGTGGATGAAAACAGAGCGAGAGGAAGTCCAAAGAAAAGATGGATGAACTAAAGGGTGATATGAATGAGATTGGAGTGAATGTCAGTATGACGGAAAAGTGAGATGAACGGAAGAAAAAGACATACTGTGCTGACCCAAATGGGACAAGGGGGATGTTCGTTTGAGGCACATCGGTTGGATGGTTTCAAAGTCTGTAACTGACATAGGTAGAAACATTTTTATATATGTATCAAATGAATCAAACGAGTATTTCTATTAAGGTTACACCTATCACTGTAGGAAAAAAAATGTTATTACCAATACATTTTTTTTCACAAATCTAAATATAAAGCGTAAGAAGCGCTTAATTTTCCAACGAACCAATTTTGATTTCGGAACGCGATGCGCATGAGTGGTTTCTGGTGACAAGTGATAGTTGAAGAGAGGGATTACCGATCCCCGACAAATGTATTTCGGATTAATTTTCGTGAACGATACGTCAGAACATCTGTTCAATTAGCTTTTATTTTGATGGCTGGATATAATTGATAATAATGGTATACTGATACTTGTATTATTTAAGCCTCCACTAACTGGGGCATGAAAAGCCGCGCGTCAATTTTTGACAATACGAAAACGAACTCTGTGTGAAATGTACATAAAGATTGTATTTCTTTGGTAAGAGACACGCATTAAAATTCGCTTTCGCTATTAATGTCATTTCGTGGAGTGATGAACTTTTGATATGAAACATCTAATGACGCGCTTGGCGAGTGAGAGCAACTGTTGATGCCGCGATGCCGTGATGCGAAAACTTCGAGCAGCTCCGTGGCTCCTCGGTTCTTTCCGCCGCTTAGATTCCGCTCACCGGCTGACTCCGCTCAATCACCGCTACGAAGCTTCTCTAATGTTTCACATCTGCCAGGCGTCCCACGACGGCTACGGTTTTTTTTCTATGAGCCAATATAATTCATTTTCTAATTGGCGAAAAAAAATACGCGTTAGCTTTGACGCCCCAGTGTGCGGGAAGCCTTATTTTATAGACGTTTAAAAACTAAATGGTAGGAATTAATAATTTCAGTGGTGGTAAGCATACCAAAAATACAATAGGTTTTATCTGAATTCAACTAATACTTTACCCTCTAATAGGTACTATCCTCAAACAATATTATCACAGCGATCCTCGCGTTAGGACCACAGACAAAGATCACGGAGTATTTGTTCAATCAACAAATGGCACAGATAATATCGGTCTGTTTACACTCTTGTGACTACATGCACTAATTGCGTTTGTTTTACGTGTCCCTCGTGGCACTGAAAGTAGGAAACACTTCAGATTTACGGGTTCTTTTAATGAGTTCGCAAGTGTTAACTATTTCTTACGTATTTAGCAGTGGTAGGCTCGACGGTAGAACGCCCGCCTTGAACGTAAGGGGTGCAAGTCAAATCCCGGGCTCGCACCTCTGAGTTGATTTTCATGTGCGAATGTCATTTTCAATAATGATAACCACTTGATGAACGGTGAAGGAAAACATCGTGAGGAAACCTGCACGTCTATAGAAGGGCGTGTGAAGTTCACCAACACACACTGGGCCAGTGTGGTAGACTATGGCCCAAATCTCCCTCGTATTGAAGGGGAATGTGCCCGGTATAATGGCAATGGGCTCGCCCCCTTTTACATTGGGACCAAAATACATCGGCGAAGTGTGGGCGCACTACAGTGCACCTTTGCCTACCCCTTCGGGGAATACAGGCGTGATGATGTGATGATGATGATGTATAATTATAATTCACTGAAATTAAATTATAAGTATTGGCTAAAAAAGCTACCCAAGAGCAAGCCATTCCCTTGTTCAACGAGTAGCCATACAGCGAGCCTTTTTATTTTCCATTTAATTTTACTTTAAAATTGTTAATAATTGTATATACAAATTAATAACAATTGCAATCACTAAAATAATCTACCGTGTTGTGGTAATATTAAATTGTCAACTGCATCTCTAATGTGTCATAAACGCTTATAATCACATCACTAAACCCTTATCTCAATCGAAACAATAAAAAAATATGATAATCATCAAAACACTCAAACAAATTACTTGTTTCAAACATAAACAGAGACAATTTAGAATTCATTACAGTCCTCTTTACATTAATACATTTTTAATTCAATAATTGCACCTCTCCAGGAGTTAATTTTCATAATTGGACCCCTCTCGCATTAGTTTTGATCACGTGACAAATGTCATTTTGACGTTTGTGACAGATGCTATACAAATGGCGTCGGATTTTTTATTGTCTATGATAAAATGGTTAAGTTGAGTTGAATGTAAGATGATGTTTTTATGAACGTACCTACTTATTATGCATTATCTAATACTAAATGTTTGAATTTGCTTATGGACGACTAAAATTAAGCCCTACGCACAGTGGGGCGTCTGGATGCGCGCGTAATGTTATGTCAATACCCAAACGAAATCTGTGTCAATATGCATACGTATAAAGATTTAATTTCTGTGGTAAAAATACGCAACCACGCGTCAATTCTCGCGCGGTCAATGTCAAATGACATTTTACTAAAGAATTAGCTCTTGTTTGACATTCTGCCATTCTGCTTTTTTATTTATAATGTGTATTAATTGAATTTGCCCTTGCTATTAATTACTTGACATTGACTGAAATACCCGCCAAACGCAGGTGGAGCCATCCCTCATCTTATTCCAAGACATATTATCATTTCATTCATTTTTTTTAAAAATAAGAAATACCATCGAGATATATAACGGAGTTGCGCTATCGAGTCCACCATACGCAGGGCGGAGTCAACATGGTTTCTCTAGGTACTCTATGGTCAATACAGTTCATTTTGTATTGGCAAATTTCCAACGCACGTGTCTTAACGCCGCAGTGTGCGCAGGGCCTCAAGATCTTAAAAGGTTGGCAACACTACATAGATTGAATTAGATTAAGGTGGTAGAGATACTAACTACAGCCCTTATTTGGAACATATTATTAGGAATATTAACGTCCCACTGCTGGGCACGGGCCTCCCCTCAATGCGAGGGGGATTCGGGCCATAGTCCACCACGCTGGCCCGGTGCGGGTTGGCAGACTTCACACATCTATCGAGAACTAGTCAAGTCCCCTCAGACATGCAGGTTTCCTCACGATGTTTTCCTTCACCGTTATTATTATTTATTGACGATTCATAAGTGCCCGTATTGAATTACATGAAGAAAAAAATCTGATTCTGATTCTTAATAAAAGTAAATAAAATAAATAAAAATAAAATAAAATTTATTTGTAACAAAATAACAACGAAGTCAAAAATAATAATAATTAAAACGTTGACATTTGCGAAAGTTAAAAACTGTGTTGCAATGTCAGCGCCCATATTCCTAAAATGCGTAAGTTACAAATTGCTCCTTAAATGACAAAAATATAAATAATAAAAATTTAAAATTAACATAAAAAATCGCTCTTTGTGTGTATGAATGTGTTATGTGTGAAAGTATGTATGTGTAATCAATGTCCAGGTTATACCCAAAATTTTAAAAGATGAGTGACCAAAGACGTAACTAGGCTTGCCCCCAGTCCATTATGTAGCCAAAGTACAAGCTTAGTTTGGGGTCATACAATGAGTATGTGTTGTCTGGCGATGTTATAGATGATGGTAAGACCCCTGAACGTTAGACCTAAAAATATTATTAGAACCTATTATTAATTAATTTAAGTATGTTTTCCGCTCAATCGAAATTACATGCCATTCAAAATGAGGGTGAGAAGTAGTGTGTCATTAATTTATTAGCTGATTGTTGTTTCAAATTAATAACTGTTAAAATTGAATGGGGTTCGATTCTGTAAACAGTCATTATTATTACAAAATATATTTTTTTAATAAGAATTATTAAATACATCATACATCATCACGCCTTTATTCCCAGAAGGGGTATGCAGAGGTGCACTGCAGTGCGCCCACACTTCGCCGATGTATTTTTGGTCCCAATGTAATAGGGGGCGAGCCTATTGCCATTATACCGGGCACATTCTCCCTCATTACGAGGGAGATTTTTGGGCTATAGTCCACCACACTGGCCCAGTGCGGGTTGGTGAACTTCACACGCCTTTCTATAGACGTGCAGGTTTCCTCACGATGTTTTCCTTCACCGTTTCAAAGCAAGTGGTAATCTCGGATGAAAATGAGATTCGCACATAAGCCCAGAGGTGCGAGCCGGGGTTTGAACCTGCACACTTTGATTTGCAAGGCGTGCGGTCGACCACTGGGCTACCACTGCTTTTAAGAATAATAAGAATTATTTTATGCATATAATCTCGAAATTTATATAAATTTTAATCTGTTTATAAACTATCTATGACATAGTTATCATCGCATCATTATCATCATATTATCATCACGCCTGTAT
This sequence comes from Ptilodon capucinus, assembly GCA_914767695.1. Classification (NCBI taxonomy): domain Eukaryota; kingdom Metazoa; phylum Arthropoda; class Insecta; order Lepidoptera; family Notodontidae; genus Ptilodon; species Ptilodon capucinus. Next base: position 2,173,582 of record OU611828.1, read on the forward strand.
TCCCCGAAGGATAGGCAGAGACCTACACTTTAAGAGGTGGTGATAACCCCTTGTACTATAAAACAACAACAAGCATATTAAGCGTTATACGCTCGCAGTTGGTAAATATTGCAAAGGCCTGCCCAAATAGGCGCGTCACAACTCACGCGACTTTTTTTTTACCAATACCAAATTGAACCGTATTAACTTATACAAAGAGCACATTTTGCAACGAAATGTCATACATAACGTGAAAGACTTAAGTCACGTGGTCGCGTAGCTCGTGCTACGGCAATTCAATCTGTATATATATTAAGATAAAGTACATTTTCAAAAAAAGGCAAACGGTTTCGCTCGCTCCAGTATGATCAGAGCGTAATCGTGGAAAGCACTTAGCGTAATTAGATTGCGGATGAGGTTGGAACCGTGTCACTGTAAACTAACCTTTATACAGGCGGTTTCACAAAAAAACGTACCTATTTTGACAGTGACAGTTATTATAGAAAAAAATATTTTAGTATGTGTGACACTCAAATGAACGAGCTGAATACAATCTTGATACTAGTATATGTCATTGATATTGACAGTTTCTTTATTATATTAAATCTATGGATTAAGTGTGTGTTTAGTGTGATTTTATCAAATTTTGTTCTTGCTTTTAAACAGAAAACTAGCTCAGGAACAGAGCAGAAAACTAGACTTTAGCCCAGAAATCTCCCTCGTATTGAGGGAGAATGTGCCCGGTATAATGGCAATAGGCTCGCCCCCTATTACATTTGGACCAAAAATACATCGGCGAAGTGTGGGCGCACTACAGTGCACCTCTGCCTACCCCTTCGGGGAATACAGGCGTGATGATGATGATGATGATGTAAAACTAGCTCATAGCAAGTGCAGCCAAACCTCTTCTTATTCCATTACATTTCATTTATATGGTAAAGAATGAAAAAATCCGAATTGTTTGCTCTGACACAAAACAATTAATACTAATTAAAACAAATAATACTTTTTTAAATTTTTATTAAAAAATAAATCTTTAAAATTTTACTTTAAATTCGTACTTCATACATTTTGATTTTATACAACAACGAAATAAACAAATACAATTTTACGGTATTAAATTTCCCAACAAACAATACGTTTTGAAAACACGTAAACTCATGAAAACTGAAACTGTACGACTGTCTGTTTTCTAAAACTTTATACAACGCTTAATTAAACGCCACTCCGTTTTGTTAGCGTTCCTGTATTCACATGCGTTCGTTGAAATTCAAATAAATTGGATAATGTTTCGTTAAACAAAACAATTTTCTGTTAGCGTTCCGTTTTGTTATTACATAGAAATGGTGTCGAGTTTTAAATGTACCTTAAAAAAAAATATATTATGTGATGAGTGATGACTCTATCAAGCGCAATTATAGACGAGCATGTGTCACGTGAAGGGTTACAGCAGTCTCGGCATGACCGCGTAGACAAGGCATACATTTTATCTCTTCCATCGGCAATTTCGAGCAGATGATGTCTCATTCAGATTTGTCAACTAAAAATTATAGCTATATAATGTACTAAGAGTTGAAGGAAACAAAATGAATATCTACCTGGTCGTGCTGGCCTTCAGGTGTCACAAGAAGCCAGTGGTGGAAGATCTTCATGTGTCGAAAAACAGGGGAAGTCTCATGTCTAACACTAGATACACACTTCTACCACCGATACTTGTATAAATCATTGAAGTCGGAAATTTATGAGTCTACTGATGAACTACTAATTGAAGTCGGAAATTTATGAGTCTACTATCAATCTTGGTTTAGCAACACGCTGTATAAAAGCATAGCGGGCCACTACATCACCGTCCCTCGGGAGGTATTACCGTCCGTGGCACCGATCTGGCATTTTTTGCCGTAAATCTAATTTATTTGTATTAGTTAATGACTTATACACAATACATACCCATCGCCGCTCGTATAACTCTTTCGTGAATGTTTTGTGTGAGGTTGCTATTGTTTTGATACTTGCTAAAGTTAACTCGATATAGTGCAATGAAATAAAACTATTTTACGGATTTTATCGCGTTTATTTACTATAGACGCGATAAAATGGTGACCATGGTTGCTGTAAAGCCGCGGAAACGTCGGGAAAATAAAATAGTAAATAAACGCAATAAAATTCGTAAAATAGTTTTTATTGTTAATTGTGTGATGTTTTTTTTTATTTTTTGATATATCAAAATAAAATGTAGTGTACGAAACTCCATTATATCATTATGTCTATAAATAAGAAGTTACTATAAAAAATAAAACAAATAGACAAAATGTTAAACCAAATACTTCACACTGTTATTATTAACAAAAAGTATCAACACCATTGTTACTGTCAACAAACCAGTGGTGCCGGATCGTCGAAGCGTATTGCGAACCAATTATTTTAAGTTTTGTTCCGTGTCCGGGCATTTCGCGGTTTGCCCGTTGTCCATTAAACAAATACTGAGCTCTTGGCCGTCAGTGCGGAATTTTAAAAGCTATTAAACCAACGGATTGAAGTTTTATTAGCACTGAATTACTGAAATGGATTATTTTCCTAAGATAATTTGATTAAGTTAAGAGTTTTCGAAATAAAAATGAGTTGTTTAAAAATATTAGATTCCTATTTATAGATACTTCAAATAATAAATTAGTTTCATATTGTTTCCTATAGTACTTGAATTAGGCAAAACTTAAGTAACCATTTTTTAATATAAGTAGATTATAAAATTAATTAATGTACGCACTTACTTCTAAAATAAAGAATAAACATATTTACATGAAATGACTTAAGTACATATTCTACATTGCATTAAATGTATAATTATTTTTCTCGACAATTATGATATTAAGACTGTATTTAAAATAGAATCTGAAAAAAATATCACAGTAAATCAAGTAGCACTAGTTCTTAAGATGCATTCAAAGGGAAAATAAAAACAAAAGTCGCAAAATCGCAACACAATAAACTCAAAAGCCCTCGAGGCGACATGTGGCCTTTTAAGTGGCGGTGACAATACTACAAATAGAGTTACGTTTTAAAAGAACTGAAATTGTATTAATTTACCATTAATACCCAAACAAAACTCACCCTAAACAACCCTAAACAATCACCCGAAACTAAATTCTATAATTTATTTCACAAGGATCAAAATCATTTGTTCAGTGTCGATTTACAGTGTGCTCGCGTTACGCCGATTGAAATAAACCCATATTCAAATACTGGTAGGGTGGGTATCGGTTAAAACGTATGTAATTATTGAGTCGTGTGAGGGGGTGACTTTAAGTCAGGCCAAGCGTGGTGAGTTTAATGAATTTTAGCGTATGACCGATTACAATCGCGTGCGCGGTCGACAAGTTCTGAGAGGAAAATTAAGAGACAATACATTAAAAAAAAATGGTTTCCTCACACTTTTTTTTACGAGGAGCAAAAGTCTATTTCAGCCCTTTTAATTTGTCACTATTGTAAGTATTAGGTTATTACCGTGTTTCTATCACTAGCATAGGAATTCGGCTAAGTTGGAGGGGTTGATAAATAACATGTTTATTAATTTGCATTAAATTTGTTGGCTGGTAAGCTAACTTAAGCTTACCTTTGTAATTTTTTTTACTCTTGTAGAATTGTGTTACTATCTCGTGTGGAAACGACCAGTCTCCAATTCGGACTTACCATCAACAGAGACAAGACGAAAATGATGATAGTGGACCGGGCCGAACATAACAGAGCTGACTTACCTAGTGTAGGAAATTGCGAAGTTGTACAGAGGTATATATACCTCGGTTCTACTATCTCCAATACAGGAGGCTGTGGAGACGAAATTAGAAGACGGTGCGCCATAACAACATCTGCAGTAGAAAGGCTGGGGAAGATTTGGAAGGATAGGAGGATAACCAAAAATACAAAGGTTCGACTTATGAAATGCCTTGTCTTTCCAATCTTTCTCTATGGAGCTGAAACCTGGTCCTTGAGGCTACAAGATCGCCGAAAAATCGACGCACTGGAGATGTGGTGTTGGAGACGCCTCCTGAAGATCCCATGGACGGCATTCCGTACCAATAACTCCATCTTAAAGGAATTAAAAATCATAGATAGACTATCGTCGATTGTGCAGCTGCGAATACTAAAGTTCTTTGGCCACATCTCCAGAAACGAAAACTCGATGGAGAGACTTGTAGTTCAAGGTCAGGTAGCGGGAAAGAGAGCACGCGGCCGATCTCCCACACGCTGGATAGATTCAATTAAGACGGCAACTCAATCTACCATAGCGCAGTGTTCTCGCAATGCTACCAACCGCCAGAAGTGGAGAAGCATTGCCAGAGCGGTAACCAAGGAGAACGACGACACGGAGGATCTACCATGCACACCATTTCAACAACCACGACCACTCTGACAAGAGTGCCCGACTGAGAAGAGAAGAAGAAGAATTGTGCAATAAATAAAAAAAAAACAATATCGCTAGACAACACATGCTCATCATACTTCACTCAACAACTAAGCAAAGCTTGTTCTATGAGTGCCATACAATGGATTGGGGGCGATCTATTTACACACAGACCAGACTATTTACTACACTAAATTGCGAAAAGGCCATTTCCAAAATTTACCGCTGATGAGAATTGAACCCGTAATCACCCGGTTCACTCAAACCACTACAGCAAGCCATCGCCTAATCCTCACAAAATTATTATCATTCATTTATAAAACATGTTTATCAATCTCTCATAAAAGATTAACACCACATACCCTCAGAAAGATAAAAAACATTCCCACGACCTCACAATTCCATCACAATCATTATAATGTAAATTTGACGGACGATCAAAACTTTGACACGCACCAACAGACCAACAGATAACACGACAACATAACAAAACATACAAAAAAAACAAAAACAAAATAACAAAAAAAATGTGTCACTCGCAAATCAAACTAAATAAAGCTGGGCGCACACCATGTCTAAATGAGTGAATAAAGAGCGGTGTGCGTCGGGTAAATTGTATAAAAACAATCGCACACACGGACTAGTGTTTTACGATGCCTTTGACGAAAATCAGCGTCGAATCATACGTACGTAAATGGAAGATGCAGGAGTGTGGACAGAGGAATACTTAGAGTCGTTGACAACGAAACATAAATCAATAAAAAATGTCAGACAACACTTATTCATAGTATGATGACTAAGCCACGCCTGTACTGCCCTGAGCGGCCTATGTTCATGCCGCCCTGAAAATAAGTACGATTAGAATAGCCATCAGTTTGATTAATTAATTTTAGACAGTGTAATACGACGTTGTTTAATTTAAAACAACTACATTAATCCAGACAGCCGACAATAAATAATGTCAATTAATAGAAAAAGGGTTCATATTATACAGATTATTGTAGATTATCCGTACAAAAGTTTTACTTTTTTTACTAAATTAAGTGACATAAGTATTTTTATTCTGTTGTCCAAAAAATATGAAAAAAAAAGTAGTGAGGCCACTCCGTAGTTTTGTACCTCTCACAAAAGTTCACTCAGCGCATCAATTTTACGGTGCCCATCACGTCGCGTTCACGTGTCGGTCGCGTGTCGTGTACGTCGGCCCCCGGCGCCCCCTCGGACGGTGCGTGCGCCCCCCCGACCCCTATTGTTCTTAGGGGCGCCTGCACTGGTGAGATCGTATGAATGATGGAAAATAAAATTATATCGCTGTACGCATTTGACCCTTAAAATTTGAATTGAGAATTCGAAATATTTTCGAACGAATGAGACTACCGAATTCTTTAATCGATTATTGAATTTTAGTTAATTTTTTTTTATCTTACGAAATGAATCTCGACATTGCCATAGATACCGCCTAATCGCAGGTGCAGGCATTCCTCATCTTATTCCATTAAAAATTTCATCAGTTCAATAATTTCGTAAACAAAAGAAGAAGATAAACTTTTTCTATATGTTAATATAGTCCATTTTATTATTGGAAAAGTATTTAACAGGCGCCTTTTGACGCCCTATTTTGTGGGAGGCTTATGAAGTTTGAATATTGTATAAATAATACATAACTAGCCTCAAGTTGTGCAAGGGTGGGTAATTGTAGTCTACAATGTCAGTGGGAGGCCGGGAGCCGGCTTCCCGCTAGTAGGTACACGTTCGACTCCGTGGGTGTCCCAATCCTTGCTCTTTTGTTTAGGCTAATTACATTTGATAATAGCAGCAGTAGCCGAGTGGTCGAACGCACGCCTTGCAATCAAAGTGTGCAAGTTCAAACCCCAGCTCGCACCTCTGGGTTTATGTGCGAATCACATTTTCATCCGAGATTATCACTTGCTATGAAACGGTGAAGGGAAACATCGTGAGGGAACCTGCACGACTGAGGGAACTTGACTAGTTCTCGTTAGATGTGTGAAGTCTCTCAACAGCACTGGGACAGCGTGGTGTACTATGGCCTCAATCCCCCTCGCATTGAGTGGAGGCCCGTGCCCAGCAGTGGGACGTTAAAAGGGCTGTAGTTAGTTGTTAATAGCTATTCTATTAACTATGATAGAATGCCCGCCTTGAACGCAAGGAGTGCAAGTTCAAATCCTCGGCCCGCCATGATATTCAGATTTCATGTGCGAATGTCATTTTCAATAATGATTATCACTTACTGAGCGGTGAAGGAGGCGGAGGAAAAGGAAATGAGGAAATCTGCACGTCTCATCTATAGAAAGACGTGTGAAGTTCACAAACTCGCAGTGTGCCAGAATGGTGCCCAAATGTCCCGAATGAAGAGGGAATGTGTCTGGTATAAAGGCAATAGGCTCGCCCCCATCGGGACCAAAATACTTTTTATTGTTTTAAAACACAAAATAGGTATCAAAAAGGAATATATAATATTATAATTACCGGAAAAAAATGACGAGGGTAAAACCTGAGATAATTTATTTTTTTACAATGTTTTGTAACATTTTCATAAAACATATTGTAAACACATTATGTCCGCAAACGTTACTGCATATAGCCAGCGGCGACATCCCACATGGGTGACTCTCCCATGAACGATTGAATAACAATTTGTTACATTGAATATACAAACACAAGAGTTATTTAAAGAGAGAACTTTTATTAGTGATCGTGGTTCAGTAGTATTTAATTATTTAAAAGTTTACATTTAACATACATAGCGTACTAGCATATCTATATAAATTATTGAAGTGTATGTTTCTAATGTTAAAATAATAGATTTTTACTAAATGCATAATAATGAAAATATACGCTACCTATAATATTTTTTTTGTCTATCCATCAGTCTGTCTGGCTACCAGTTCAAGGGAATCTGTCCGTTTTCAAGAAGTAACTTAGGCTTATTTATTTTTATAAGTTCCACGCGGGCAAAGTCCCGGGCACAGTTGGTATAGAATATATTAATAAAATGTAACCTAACAATTTGCAAGTGCCTCTGTAGGCTTACACGAAATCAAAGGCTTAACTTTATCTTTATAAAGATTGTATACAGGCACAATACAATTATGCTTACCCCCAACTCTGCAAGATGAATCTAAAACACTGAACACTGCACTACGGATCACGAAAACCGAAATAAAAAAAAACAAACCCAAGTACACCCACAAAATCACGTAATGTATTATTCATAGCACACTTTTAAATTTGTTAAATGTATTATTGTTACGAATTTTTTTGTTTAAAATCGCCCGCGGCGCTCGCGTGTCGACGCACCACCGAATGGAGTTAATGTTTAGAAATTAGGGAATTGAGGGTAGAATGCTTAATATTTTGTGGGTAGTTCGTGAGAATTCATTGGATAATTGTTATTATTTATATAGAATCTTGTATTTTGTATAAGACGATAATGAATGGTATTATTACTAAATGTTTTTATGAATTCGTACGGGTAGGCAGAGGTGAAATAGATTAAGTCCTAGTGTTATCAATTCACGGTCTTCTGTCAAAAATTTAGCTTTACTGTAACTGGGCCAGGGTGGTGGACTATAGCCCAAATCCCCCTCGCATTGAGGGGAGGCCCGTGCCCAGCAGTGGGACGTTAAAAGGGCTGTAGTTAGTTCAGTTTTAGGCAGAGGTGCACTTTGTGGCACCCATACTTTACCGATGCCTTTTGGTCCCAATGTAATAGGGGTGAGCGTATTGCCATTATACCGGGCACATATCCCCTCAATACGAAGGAGATTTGGGCCATAGTCCTCCACCCTGGCCCAGTTACAGTACAGCTAAATTTTTGACAGAAGACTGAATTCCGAAGACTGAATCTATTTCAAGGCTGATTTAATTTTAGGGAGAAATGTATATTACTTTACCGAAGGGTAAATGGTGATTTAACTTCAGCGACATTTTTATAACTTTACAGGAGAGCAGTGGCCGAGTGGTCGAACGCACGCCTTGCAATAAAAGTGTGCAGGTTCAAACCCCGGCTCGCACCTCTGGGATTTATGTGCGAATCTCATTTTCAACCGAGATTATCACTTGCTATGAAACGGTGACGGAAAACATCGCGTGGAAACCTGCACGTCTGAGGGAACTTGACTAGTTCTCGATAGATGTGTGAAGTCTGCCAACCACGCTGGGCCAGCGTGGTGGACTTTGGCCTGAATCCCCCTCGCATTAAGGGGAGGCCCGTGCCCAGCAGTGGGACGTTAAAAGGGCTGTAGTAGTAGTAGTACAGGAGAGCACACTCATTCGACGCAGAAAAATTCGCTAATTCTAATCATGTATATAACTTAATATTACCCAAAAGTGTCGCTTAAGTCCTTTGCCCCTTAAGCCTTTCACCCCTCAAATTTTTTTTTGTATAATTATTTCAATTTGATGTTTTTACAGTAAGTAAATTGGATTTTAAACGTTATTACAGTGTCTTAAAATCTGACTAGCAGATACAATAACATTCTTTGTTCCGAGATCTCTTAATACCATAATTATGACCATTGTACGGATATCTTCGAGAGGTGTAACCCTCGCATGCCCGCGGCCGGTCCATTCTACCCTGGACATCAAAACAAACATCCACGCCACGCGACCATCGAGCGTTCGACAAATTGCTTGTGAAGTACGAAATATGTCAATTATAATTAATAGGGGGCGTTATTATCGACATCGTATTGTGAGGATTTTGGTCATGTTACGGCGATGTTACGCTGAGTGTGTATTGTATGAAACGAGAGATGTTTTTTCTATTGTTATAGAATCAGCTATTTTTTATTTATGTAAACCAATACAGATACTTATGGATCGGTAATAAACAGAACAAATATAGATTTCTACCACTTAAGTAGAATGCATTTCCTACGGAGAAGAATGGACAAGAAACTTCATGGTTACTCTTTTCCAAAAGGAATTATTTTTGCAATTTCAATAATTATATTTCTACGCGGACGAAGTCGCGGACACAAGCTAGTTTATTATACAAAAATGTTTATATTTTTTAACATAGGGACCCGTTATTACTATTTATTATTATATATACATCATCATCATCACGCCTGTATTCCCCGAAGGGGTAGGCAGAGGTGCACTGCAGTGCGCCCACTCTTCGCCGATGTATTTTTGGTCCCAATGTAATAGGGGGCGAGCCTATTGCCATATTATTAAACATAATTATTTTACATAACCAAAACATAGCTTACCGTTTGTAATTTAAGCTGTAAGGTACATTTGTGTTGATTAAACCTGTAAGTCCTGAAACTTCATCTCCTGAATAGGTACAAAGTCATTGGCAACCGGAACGGATAAGCCGGTCATATTACAGATAACTTCGCTCAGAAATTGACCCGGCTTCCGTCCGTATTCCAGCACAGAAATACAATTATATGAAGTGATGCAATATACTAACATTATTAAGGAAGTCATTCTCATTTGGCTAAGGACTGACACACTTCCAAATTCAAACATATTTCACTTTTATTTTTTACAAATATTTAAATGTGGCTTTGTAAATTCTTTTTTGTACAATTATTTGTATAGTGCCGTTGGATTTTTTTTTAATGTTTGTTACGATATACCTATATAGACTTGAATTTTTTAGGTTTGCTACATAAGTTTTCGACATTGGCCATTGGAATTTTATTACAAGAAATACGAAATCAACCCTCTAAGGACTGAATGGTTAAAGGTCACACAATTTCAACAATATTATTTTTGGAACGTAGTTCCTTATGGCGCGTTGCGAAAGGGGGCTAGACGGAATAAATAAGACTAAAAGTGTCGACCGACACTTTTGTAACTGTGTGTGTGAGAGTAAAAGTTGTAACGACACTTTTGTAAATGTGTGTGTGAGAGTAAAAGTTGTAACGACACTTTTGTAAATGTGTGTGTGAGAGTAAAAGTTGTAACGACACTTTTGTAAATGTGTGTGTGAGAGTAAAAGTTGTAACGACACTTTTGTAAATGTGTGTCTGATTTCGATTTCGGTTTCTATTTCGATTAAGTATATGTTTTTTTTGTTTCAAAAGGAACTTCGTTCCATCCGAGTGTCCCTTGACACCTCTCAAGTTTATTTATTTTTAATATTACATTGAAATTAAACTATTTTACGGATTTTATCGCGTTTATTTACTATTTTATTTTCCCGACGTTTCGGCTGCTTTACAGCAACCATAGTTAATAACAGGGTACCCTCATATTTAGTTGCGGTCCGATCCACGCAGAAAGTGCTTACGGTGTCACGAGGTCTTGCAATGGTACACTTGGTTTTGGATTTAATCATAACAACGTAATCTTAATATTACGTTTAAAAGGGGGTATTAGACCATACTCGTGGCCGGAGGTTGCAAATGACAGAGAAGTGTGGGAGAGAAAAAGGGAGGCCTTTGCCCAGGAGTGGGACACTATAGGCTAGTAAAAAAAAATACTTTTCGACAGTTAACTCACTACAAACTCTGTCAAAAATTTAAGGTTACTTTTGAAACAACAATACTTTAAGAGGGAGTAAGGGAGCTGTTCCAGTGTACTAAGTCCACAATTAAATTTGCATTGGCGTCAAGCGAGGATTAGTATCTTGCAGATCAACGTCAAGCCTGGGGGCTACCGTTTGCGTCTGACTTTCCACTAATAAGGTGTGTTTGGGCCCCGTTTACACCCAAATGATTTATTAGGCAAATGACTCACTTTGATGCCTGTATTTGCATTCGCTTGAGGCTTAGAATAATATTGAGATCAAATCATTGGTCTACAAGTAGTTATTAATTGATATTGGATTATAGGTATCCTTGAATGTACACAAGGGTACATACTGCTTTTTTTATCTTTTTTAATATTTTATTTTATCTTACAACCTTCACTGATGACATCTCTTTAACAATATACTTTATTAATAACGAAACAAAAAATAATAATTAAAAAATCGTCCTAATTTTATTAATAACGTGTTAAAATATCGTAATTTTTGTGTTTTTACACAATTATATGTAATTTAATATGATTATTTTATTAATCTACTTATTTGATATTAACAAAATACCTACAATTACTAATTGTTGCTAGTAACATTATTTCGTAATACTTATATTACGAATTTATTTCTACTTATATTTATAAGTAGACACGAATACATTTTTTTTACTTATAAAATCAATGTATTCGTGTCTACTTATCAATGTAAATTAATTGTAAAATGTATAGCATATTACACCAGTAACGAATTGCTTACAATTCAGATCCTCAATTTGCAATTCACACGTCAACACTCAAGTGTTCACAAATTATCGAATTTCTGAGACTATTTCCCACGTATTACGACACGTGTTTGGCCCTCGATGACGCTTGAGAGGGAAGGGCTTGTCCTCAACAAATATTGTCTTTGAGGACACCCTACATAACTTGACTGTTTGAGGGTTAAGTGTTTGGTGACGAGTATGGTATTGTTAATGTTATTTAATTTTATTCATGAATCATTACTCCGTAATAATGGCGTCGGTGGCTGATTTCAGAGGATAGCAATGCCAAATTTATGGAAAAATAAGACCAATTTACAATGTTTTTAGAGGACACAATTAATTTTAGAAACTTTGCCAGTGTCTTTGGGTAAATAATTCGTTAAAAGTAATAAATACCTCTTAACTACCAGAAAAAAAAAACAACAACAATGGCTCATCACCCATTTTTATTTTTAATGTGTATTTATTGAATTTGTTCATGATATTACTGGACATTGTCGCAATAACTGCTAATGTGCAAGTGAAGCAATTTCTCATCTTATTCCATTGAGTTTCAACAGTTCGTAAATTTTACAAGAAAAATGTATTAATTAATATTATGTTTTGTAACATCTAAATAAGTGCCTTCGAACGACAGTTAAAAAAATAACTGATATATTTTTGAAATAAAACTATTTTACGGATTTTAACGCGTTTATTTACTATTTTATTTTCCCGACGTTTCGGCTGCTTTACAGCAACCATGGTCACGGGGGGACTGAGGTGTTAGACGTCCTGATGTCATAGTTAATAACTGGGTACCCTCAAATTTAGTTGTTTCACGCAGTTTTATTTCAATGTATTGTATTCGCGTAAATATAAGAAAACAATATGATATATTTTTTTTCTTGTGTCCATAAAAAAAGCATAAACAGTGCAAACACTTACAAAAGAACACATACAAAGTCAAGCACTCGTAGTATTTTTTTTCGATACAAATTCAACCCTTCCCCTGCAACAGTAATTGCGAACGGCAGCAAGTTGTAAAAATTTATAACTTTTAGCTTCCGTGAGCGATACGTTCGCGTCTATTGTGATGCTGATTTCGCTCCGATGTTAAATCCTAACAAATATATCAAACGGTTCTCAAAAAAAAAATGCGTGAATAAACTTGTCTTGAGGCCGGTCGAATATTCCCCAGACAGTTTTTTAGTTTACTACCTCTAACTAACGTCTAAAGTAATTTGGATGTTTGACTGTCGAGTCGAGTCGAGAAAATTATATCGAGGGGTGAAAGGCAATTTGACTCAAGCGACACTTTTGTGCGATATTGACTTATATACATATTAGGAAACAAATATTTTTTCTGTGTCGATAAAAATGTCGCTTAGATATCGTTTTCATAGATTTACGCGAATACTGTGGTAGCAGTGGTGTGTAATAGCAGTGGTAGCCGAGTGGTCGAACGCACGCTTTGCAATCAAAGTGCGCAGGTTCTATCCCCGGCTCGCACCTCTGGGTTCCATGTGCGAATCTCATTTTCATCTGAGATTATCACTTGCTAAGAAACGGTGACGGAAAACATCGTGAGGAAACCTGTGTGCCCGGTATAATGGCAATAGGCTCGCCCCCTATTACATTGGGACCAAAATACATCGGCGAAGTGTGGGCGCACTGCAGTGCACCTCTGCCTACCCCTTCGGGGAATAAAGGCGTGATGATGTATTTGATGTACTATACGTCTAACACCTCAGTCCCCCCGTGACCATGGTTGCTGTAAAGCAGCTGAAACGTCGGGAAAATAAAATAGTAAATAAACGCGATAGAATCCGTAAAATAGTTTTATTTCAATGTCGCTTAGGTCACATAGCCTTTCACCCCGAGTAACAGTGGTTGGAATGTGTGGCGGGTTTAGTCCCTAAAAAAAAAAAAAAACACAGAAACATCGTTTCAGTAATCATTATCTACCCTATTTCATTAACAAGATTTAATTACAAATACTCCCTTATAAGGTGATATTTCTCGATAAAACATTGAGAAACGCAGACGCTGCAGTTAACAGTTTAAGCTCACGATAACGACATCGATAAACGCGACTAATGCGGTTTTTAACGAACGCGCCAACCCACGGCGGAATTTACACTATGCTTTGGTCATAAAATGCATCGATGCAACGGGTAAGGGTTAAACAATAATAAAATGTTGTTTGTTTTGATTCTTATTGCAACAAGAATTTTAATTAAATCAGAATTAAACTAGAGCACTTAAATATTAAATATTATTAAGACAACTTTGTTGTTATCTTAAATTGAATCAATAACGCCAGTCATAGTCATCGTACGATCCTTAACTAAGCAAAGCTTGTAGTATAGACACCGTAAAATGGACTGGGGGCGATACTATTTATATTTATACATACATATACTCACTCCTGTATCCCATGGGAGTAGGCAGATACTACCGTTTGCCACACGCTACGATCCTGACATACCTTTTTTGCTTCATCCACAGTCATACCCAGACCAAGCTATTTCCGAAATTTGCCACTGGCGGGCACCAGCATCTACCCAGTGCAATTGTTTGCCAAAATCTATCAAAAGGTCACGGTTTGAATATTAATTACTATTGCTACACTACTTTACACATCACTTAAATATTCTCGCCAAAAGTAATTGTATTTTTACAGCATTTAGCAGTTGTTTTTGTCTCCCGCTTGGCAATGGAGGGAAGTGGATACATTTTTCTTCCAACTCCTCCTACACCTTTTTCGGTTAAATTCGTGCGGGTTCCAAGACAATTTAGCTTTTCCCCGGGACCCGCCGAGGGTCAATCCTCGGTGTTTTCAATGGACACCGCTGTCGATCCTGGCTTACAGGAGTAACAGTGGTGAGAATGTGGCTTAGTCCCTTTAAAAAAAGCATTAGCAGTTTAGAACAGTTCAGTTCCAACATATTCAAGCTGAGTACGATATACTTTTGAAAATGAGTAACAATCTGTTGGCACCTTACTAATCTATAGAGATACATTGAAATTGTGATTTTACCAAACACCTTTTGAATACTTTGACTTTCACAAGGTCTTTTCACTCTATCAAATATACAGTACCATCTAAATTAGACGCACCTTACTGTACTAGCTTCCTAAGCGTAAAGACTATATTTGTATTTAATATTAGACTGCCGTGAGTATAATTCTTCTCTAGTATTGTGGCAAAGGTGCTGTCTGCTCTCAAGGCATTGCTGCTCCTGAGAATATATTACTCGCAATTATCATTTTGCAAAGAGTAACCATTGAGTTTCTTACCGGCTCTTCTCAGTGGACGCAGCATTCCGAACCGGTGGTAGAATCTGACTATTTGTAAGTGCTTTTTGGCCTACACGAATAAAAAAAAATGATTTTTTATTTTAAAAAGAACTTCAAAAGCCAGAACAGTATAGCATACATTGAAACTGGCATGGATAGCGATGTTTTTTGGCATGCCAAAATGCACTCTGCCATAACTCTAGCACCCAAATATGGCAGTAGCACCCTTTATCGTATTTCGGAATTCAATCGGCCGTATCGTAAAACTTTACGAGTGACTTCCTACAAATTAATGTACGGAGACGCTGTAGTCTAGTGCAAGAGTTTTATGGACTATATTTATGTTGTATATGATATAGTAAAGGGTGTATCAGAATTACGAAAATATACAGGATGTATCAAAAAATTAAAAAAAAAAACTTGTAATATGGTAGCTCAGAATGTGGATGCTTAGTGAAGATAGATATACCTAACTATCATAGTTTCTGAGTTATAGACCAGTGAATATTTGTCACAGGTTCCTCCGCTCGTAGGTGCATCTTTGCACCTAGGAGCGCAGTCACTACCTCTCCCCTCACGGTAACTGCCCAAGCCGAGGTCGTGCCCTCTGTGGCGCCCTTGAGCTAGTTGCCACCCCTTTTCGCCCTTAAGGCCTTGGTTGGAGTGCATTCTGCGCTCGCCACTCCTCCGGTAAAGCTGTAAAGGCCACCTCACGGCCAACAGTGTAAGTCCAAAAAAAAAAAAAAAAAGTCACAGGTACCGTGGCCTTTAGGTATGTCCATAACTCTATTCAGTAGTGTAAACTACACTTATGAGGGGTGACTAACAATATTCACAAAACAGAACGTGCATATTTTACTTCTCGAGATATTACGAGTAACAGAAATTGACGACTTAAAAAAAGTTGGCAAATCATGCTCGAATTTCGATAAAATTTTTGTACCATTCAGTTGTATACCCGATACTGATGCAAACGTCAAAGTATTATCTCGGACTTCTGAAACACCCTGTATGTTAGATACGTACATGGTAACAGCTTTGTAAATGTTAAGTGAAGGCAGACTATACCCGGCTATCATAGTTTAAAAGTTATACACTAACCTCTTGCTACCATCTTTCTTAAAGCAATATCTATAATATTGCTTTAAATTTTTAGGGTTCCGTACCCAAAGGGTAAAACGGGAACCCTATTACTAAGACTTCGGTGTCCGTCCGTCTGTCCGTCACCAGGCTGTATCTCATGAACCGTGATAGAGAGTTGAAATTTTCACAGATTATGTATTTCTGTTGCTGCTATAACAACAAATAATAAAAAACAGAATAAAACAAATATTTAAGGGGGCTCCCATACAACAAACGTGATCTTTTTGCAGTTTTTATAGATAATGGTACAGAACCCTTCGTGCGCAAGTCCGACTCGCACTTGGCAAGTTTTTTATAGATACGTAAGTGGTACGGAACCCTTCGTGCGCGAGTCTGACTCGCACTTGGCCGGTTTTAACAGTTAACTCAGTACAAAATCTGTCAAAAGTTTACATTTACTTTTGAAACAACAATACTTTTAGAGGTGGAGGTAAGACCCTGTTTATAACAACTATGCATTATAAAAAACCGGCCAAGTGCGAGTCGGACTCGCGCACGAAGGGTTCCGTACCATTATCTATAAAAACAGCAAAAAAATCACGTTTGTTGTATTGGAGCCCCCTTAAATATTTATTTTGTTCTGTTTTTTAGTATTTGTTGTTAAAGCGGCAACAGAAATACATCATCTGTGAAAATTTCAACGCTCTAACTATCACGGTTCATGAGATACAGCCTGGTGACAGACGGACGGACGGACGGACGGACGGACAGCGAAGTCTTAGTAATAGGGTTCCGATTTTACCCTTTGGGTAAGGAACCCTAAAAACAGCAACTTACTGATATTTATGTTTATCGAACATGAAAATTTCTGCTGCACACGATTCTCACTAGTGTCGGTGGGGCCATATCATATTATGGAGATTGCTTCCACTCAAACATATTGCTCGGTTTCTATTCAAATTCCAAACATTGTGATTTGTGTACCCATATTCCGACAACTCATTCAATACCATATTGTTGGGGAGAAGATATTGTTAAGGAAGGTAACGTATCCTTAATGTATTATTTGCATTAATGCTTGCAAATAAACGAGTTAAGACGTTCACGAACATTTTTTATGAATACGGACTGTATTAACACTTGGTAAAGCACATTTTTCAACGTAATTTCATGTGTGCGAATTGTGACGTGTGCTCGCGTGACATTGACCACGGTAATTCAATCTTTATGCATATCAACTTATAGTGTATTTTCAAAAAAAGGTAATTAAATGTGAGTGGTAGCCGAGTGGTCGAACGCACGCCTCGCAATCAAAGTGTGCAGGTTCAAACCCCGACTCGCACCTCTGGGATTTATGTGCGAATCTCTTTTTCATACGATATTATCACTTGCTATGAAACGGTGAAGGAAAACATCGCGAGGAAACCTGTACGTCTGAGGGAACTTGACTAGTTTTCAATAGATGTGTGCAGTCCGCCAACACGCACTGGGCCAGCGTGGTGGACCATGGCCCGAATCCCCCTTGCATTGAGGGGAGGCCCGTGCCCAGCAGTGGAACGTTAAAAGGGCTGTAATTGTAAATATGTGTAATGCAAACATGATAAACTCTCTAGGAAGACAATAACAAATTTCTCCAACGAGCATATTTCTTTGTTTTTTGCTGACACTGACAAATATAATAATTATTTTTTGTTGCTGTTTTTTTTCAATGAAGTGTTGATAAATTATAAAAATATTATGTTTTCTGATAATTTAATTTACATAGTATTATTAGTAGTTACCTACAGTTTGTTGTTAAAACAGAATTGCCATAGATTTACACTTGCACATTTAAAATAGTCAGTGGCCAATAAAATTGAACCATCTTCTAAAATATCAATGTTTGAATTTGACATACTTTACATTTCGACACCCCATTGGAAAAAAAATACCTCCCCCAACTATTTAAATTTGCAGTCGCGTCAGACAAATTCCAACTTTATTTTCCTAGCAGTAAAATCTGGGCAATTGTTTTTGGGTGATGTTATCAAAGTTGGTTACATGTAGAGTAGGCGTCGATTCAATAAATTTTAAATCCATTAGGAGTAGTACACATGTTAAGGCACTCTATCACAGTACATTTAACTTTACGAGGTTCAAATTCGGTGAATTGTTACCTAGACGCCTTTTGAAACGGTAGCCACCCTCACCGTGTTGTTTAGATAATTGAAATGAAAATGGAGTAGAAATTTATTACAAAAAAAACATAGGTAGAGACAACTTTTCAATGAATAATTATTTTAGCTTTGCGATAGGGGTTTATTTAAATTAAATTAAAAAAAAACCATACCTAGTTCTCATTGGTTTTTTTAGGGTTCCGTACCCAAAGGGTAAAACGGGAACCCTATTACTGAGACTTCGCTATCCGTCCGTCCCTCCGTCTGTCACCAGGCTATATCTCATGAACCGTGATAGCTAGAGAGTTGAAATTTTCACAGATGATGTATTTCTGTTGCCACTATAACAACAAATACTAAAAAATAGAATACAATGAATATTTAAAGGGGCTCCCATACAACAGACGTGATTTTTTTGCCGTTTTTATAGATAATGGTACGGAACCCTCCGTGCGCGAGTCCGACTCGCACTTGGCCGGTTTTAATAATAAAAGCGTTTGATTTTTCTCATAGTGACGCTGGGTTCGAATATAAACTAATTTGTTAGCGGTCGAAGCGTTTTAAAAGGAACAAATAACTCAACTTACATAACATTGCATAGTTTGTTTACTAAGTTAACTTGTAAAAATTTAATGTAATATTAAAACAATACTACAAGAGAGGTAGTAAGGATGCCAAAATTTTTGAAATAAAAATACTTCATGTTTTTCGACAAAAATAATATCCAACCCCAAAAATAAACTATTTAATACACTCACGCCGAAAACCCATTCGTCCATCCAAATCCAATAAACGCATTTAACGCTTCCGCACTCGATAATTTTGTTTTACCCCCGGGTCAGTCCAATTTTGGTAATATCCTGTAGTCACAATTCGATTTACGTAAAAAATGTGCTTTTTTTTTTCTCCCCCTCGGGTGTTGCGTGCATTTGATGTTTACGAGGTTGGCAGTGACTTAACCCTTTGATGCTTATAGTTTTTTATATGTAGAAGAACGGGTATTATGTACCCTAACCGATATAAAGTGCAATGTTCATTCATTTCTCTCTTTTTATTGCTTATCCAGTCATTTCAATGTGTAGTTTCTATAAATAACTATGGTTAGCCTTACATTAACTCTTTCATTAAGTATATAAAATTAACATCAACATCATCATTACGCCTGTATTCCCCAATGGGGTTAGCAGAGGTGCACTACAGCCTATTGCCATTACCGGGCACATTCTCCCACAATACGAGAGAGATTTTTGGGCTGTAGTTCACCACGCTAGCCCATTGCGGGTTGTAAAATTAAGTACCACAAATATTGTTTTTATAATTAAGAAAATACATTGTTCAAATAATGTTTTAATGAATGAGAGGCATATGACATAGACACTTATTAAAATATAATATCTAAAGTCGTATAAATACACACATTTACACTCAATTGAACCAGTAATGATAGTAACCGCTTACCCTTTACAAAATACCTTTACAAAAGATAATATATCTTTGCCAATTGTCAATCTTATGATTAATAGTTTAATATTATTGCATTTGACAATACTTAATAAAAGATAAAAGATTGTTTGCGGTAAAATTACGGTTGGGTAAATTCATAATGTGCCTTTGGACAAAATATCATTAATAAAAGATTTAATGGTACAACCCCTTCGATTATGTTTGGGATGAGTAAAAAATATACAATTAAATCGTATCATTGATAACTATTAACGGGTTTATAAGAAAAATACAGATTATGATAGATTATACTTTAATACCAGCTGTGCCCGCGACTACGTTTGCTTTGAATTTAGGAGCCCATTTTTTCCAATCATCAGCGATCTTCCAGTGAAAGTCCGGAGTAAGCCCACTCCCACTTCAAATCCGCCGTCTTTTTACCCACGTCCGTGACGCGAGTGATGTCGAGTTAATACTTGTATACATTTAAAAACCAAACGTATGTCTACTATAAATTCAACAAAACTATTAATACCTACTCATTATAGAAAACACATAAATTATATCAATAAGTAGCCAAAACAAAATGGCGAAATTCAAGTTGACCCTTTGTTACGTACTGGAACTAATTTTATAGCTTTCACACTCCTAACCGACGAAATGTCCTTATAAATACATCGACCGTGAATTCTGGGGTCATTCGGACCCGGTCACACCTAATTTTAGTGTTAACAATGACATTACTAGAAATTTTGTCAATTTCTACCCACCATTTTTGAAAAAAGCAACCATGGAGTTTCTTGCCCATTCTTCTCCATAGGAAATGCATTCCGAATGGGTGGTAGAGATACTATTTTTACTATTTATTGACGATTCATAAGTGTCTGTATTGGTTTATATGAATAAAAAATATTCTGATTCTGATTCTGATTCATTTTACTAAGAGTTTCGTGGGTATTGGGTATTTATCATCTTCCACGAAACCATGGTGATTTTGGTTATATTTATGCAATTCTGTGAGCAAGAAGTTAGACTGTACTAAAATCTAAATGTGTTGTCGCCCTTCTATGTAATGGCCGTCATTGATAATCAAGACGACACGACCTTTTTCGACTGAATTCGTGCAGGTTTCAAGACAGTTTCGCTTATTTCCCGGCACTCGCCGAAGGTCAAACGATGACTTCAATGGACACCGCTGTCTATCCTGGCTTACAGGAGTAGTAGTGGTGGGAATGTGTGGCGGTATTTGCCCCATATAAAAAAAAACAAGAGGCAATAAGAGGCATTTAGTTCTGTTAAATTTAGTTATTTAGTTCAGTTCTAGTTTCTGTATAATAGAATCGACATTATCATAGTGTAATGCCAACAGATTCAGCACCCTTATTTATATAAACATGAAAAATTAATAAAATTGTTTTTATCGAGACTTCGAAAAACTTAAAGAGTGGCTTCAAAACAGCTGCTTACCAGAACCTCTTTTGCGGTAGTTAATGTTTTTAATATTACTTGTAATTATTGACAGTTAGCTCTGTACAAGATCTGTCAAAGATTAGCAGTTAATATTAAAACAGTGCTGTTACAAGAAGTGGTGATAAAGTCCCAGAAAAAAAACTGTATTTTTCCAATAGTGTTTTTTTTACAAAATCCTCTAACTAACCCTCCTATAATAAGTACCTACTACTACTACAGCCCTTTTAACGTCCCGCTGCTGGGCACGGGCCTTCCCTCAATGCGAGGGGGATAGGTACCTACATGTTTAAAAATTACCAAAATTGACCATATCCGTCGAAGTGACCACACGTGGTCGACAGATTTTCACCGCAACAATGTCTTAATAAAACCGTGAACGCATCGATTAGCAAATGTGCTGTAAAAATTTAATCGTTCGGACACTATGCATTGAATGTGAAATATGCTTTTATACTTTAGTTTAGGCGATTTTGGACCTTAATCTTTACACATCACGTTTGAATATTTAGTCATTCTAGTGACGTTCAATAACTTGCGTCGAAACTGCAAAACAAATTAGAATAGGCTTTGGTAAATATTTGAAATATTTTAAGACATAAAATTTAAAAAAAACACATTTTTTTTTTTATTCGTACCACTTTTTTATGTAAATACAACTCATATTAATTACATGTGGTTAATATTTACCCGCTATCAATAGCATCGGAAGGGTTAAAGTAATTAAAATTAATTAATTAATAGCACAATCTTCCTATTATCAACCCTAAAATGACACTTACATGACATTTTTGATGTAATATGGGCCTTAATTTGTTTTATCTAATAGATCGTTAATTTAATCATATTTACCATACTAACTACTAAATAAAAGCAGTGGTAGCCCAGTCAGCAGAACGCGCGTCTTGAACGTAAGGGGTGCAAGTTCAAATTCCGCGCTCGCACCTCTGAGATAATTTTGTGATGAATGATTATGCTATGAATGATTACCACTTGCTGAACGGTGAGAGAAAACATCTTGAAGAAATGTCTATAGAAAGTCATGTGAAGTTTATCAACCCGCACTGGGGCAGCGTGGTGGACTATGGCCCAAAATCTCCCTCGTTGAAAATTGAGGAGAAAAAAAATTGAGGTAGAATATAATGGCAATAGGCTCGCCCCCTATTACATTGAGACCAAAATACTTCAGCGAAGTGTGGGCACAATGCGCACCTCCACTATTCCTTTTAGGAATACAGGCGTGATAATGAAGATATAATTATACATAATAAATAAAAAAGTCTTTGTTAAAGAATATTTGACCAAAGTCTGCGGTATGAAATGTTGATTAAAATTTTCGTGATTGATCTTAATAAAATTAATGTCTAAATTTATAATAAAAGATACTCTAGGGCTCTGGCCCATCGTAAGGTACTCATGATATAAGTTTTGATAGTCCCTATACAGTTGGTGTGAAAATTTTGTATCGACTATTTATTAATTTAATTAAATCTTATTTTATTTTTGATGAGACTTAACATCCCTACCGCTATTACTCCTATAAGTCAGTATCCACAGTGGTATCTAGATAGCTAAGGTTTGGCCTACGAGACCAAAGAAAAAGCTAAATTCAAATTGCAGGTAGAGCCCTTCCTCATCTTATTCCATTAAATTCGTAAATAAAGAAGAAGACCCAACACTAGGTACTATTTTTTTTTTGTAAAATATAATTTAAAAAAACATTTAAGTTTGTTAATCACCCATAATACAAGGATATGATAAAATCATTTATAAAAATCTATGCGACAATAAAAACCAGTAATACAATCATTAAATGTCAAACAAAATCTATTTGGAACTTTAAATGACGTTATAAAAATGATGTCAACTGTAAAATGCGGATGTCAAATGCAATGGCTTCGATTGTCGAATGTGTATTGACGGTGCACTTAATGGTTTGTCAAAACATAATGATCTGTTAATGATTTTGAATCGGTGAATGATGTCGTCATTATAAATGGTGTGATGAAAGGTATTTGAAGTTTCTCATAGTTAAATGTTTTCATGTTTTGACTAGCGGGCAACTCAATATAATAGTATCATGGAGATGCAAAAACTAAGATATTTCTTTTGTTTTATATATAATGACTATTGGTTAGGCGTGAGTGGTCTTTACAGCTTTGCCGGAGGGGAGGGGAAGAAATTTCAGTGCTACAAATACCTCACAATAGCAGTTTTTAGTCCTACCACCATTATAAACGTGAAAATTTGTGTAGATGGATGGGTGTATGTAATTCCTTTTCGCAAAAACTACTGAACGTTTTTTGATGAAACTTTAAAATATTATTTTTTATACATCAGAATAACATATAGGCTATAATTTGTAACGTCATTGAATAATTGAAATCTACGTGGACGAAGTCGCGTGTAAAAGCTAGTACAAAAATGTTCTACAATGCTATTAGGGTTTATGTGAGGTAGGGGAGGCCTCGGCTGAAAATCAGCGCTGTAGTCTACTGCAGCTTCATGCTGAGCTGAGACCTATTAGGCATGCAGAATTTGTGTACCTAGCATGTGATTATCTTCTATTGTATTTTTTTTTTGTGTTGCCTAATAAACATTATTCTTTCTTTCTTTCTTTCTTTCTTTTGTAAAAAAAATACGGCCAGACTACACATACTGATCAAGATCCCAAACTACTTAAAGCTTATATAATGGATTAGGCGCGATCTCAGTTACACCCTGAACACGCAAAATTGTGAAAGGGTCATTTCCGAAATTTGCCACTGACAGGAATCGAACCAGCAACCTCTTGGCGAGAACAAAGGCGGCCTACGCTTGAAAAAAACTAGAGCAAGTCGTCGTCATAAATAAATCATAACTTTCTACTAATTTGGTGGATAATTTATTACCTTGCAACATTTTACGACATAGTCCAATAACGCATGCACATTGTTTTTAGGGTGGAAATCCCCAAAGTTTAAAAAAAGCAGCTGATTATTTTCTTCCAGGACGACACCTATCAATTTATCCAATTAAACACAAAAAAGTGGCAACATTTTAGTGCCTCCATAAAGTCGTCTGCCATCACTGGGGCGGAAAAGAGAGCGATAAAATTTTAAGTAGTTCGGACTCACTCAAAAATATGAAATACGAACGATACAGATCGTAAAAGTGGGTAAATAATACAAAATACAATAAGTGCCAATATTGGGAGACGGAGAGTCCGCGAGTGAGAAATAAGATAGAGACACAGTGAGAGTAAAACAATTTATTTTTCTTATAAACCTATATGACTCGCATTGCGGATGTAGGTGAAATCATCTGCTTTGCTGAAGTGGGAATGGGCGGGACATCTAACCCAAATGGATGACACCTGGTGGGCAAAACTATGCAGCAACTGGATCCCAGATGACGGACACCGCCGCCGTGGACGATCCAGGAAAAGGTGGTGCGATGACCTGGACCGTTATCTGGTGAAATGTACTGATCTGGCAGGAGATAGAGATGCGTGCTGGAAAATGGGGGAGACCTTTGCTCAGCAGTGGAACAATGTAGATTTAAAAAAAACCTATATAAAGCACGGTTGCATTATAATATTATTGCCATTCATTTTTGTCAAAATTTGTGTCCGATTTTGAAATTGACAAATATTACGAAATGCAATTTAAGATGAAAGGCGTGCAAAATTCACCAACCCGCATTGGGCCAATAAGGGCTAATAGTTATAAATTACCTAATAGCTTAATACCAAATAGGCTAATAGTGTGGTGGACTATATACTATATTTCCGAATATATTGAGAGAGAGTGTGACCCGTAAAAGGCTCGCCCCCTATTACATTGGGACCAAAAACATCGGTCAAGTGTGGGTGCACCTCTTGCAGTGCACCTCTGCCTCCCCTTCGGGGAATACAGACGTGATAATGTATTTATTAATTCTCACAAAGTTCATAGATTTTCCATTTAACTATGACGTCATATGGTAAAAAGCTATTTCACTAATGCGACGATATAGACTTATGCAACTAAACACAATCAAACACACTTTGGAATAGATATGAAACGGATATCCGGTATCCGGCCTATCCTATCGATAGTTATCGGATATCCGATTCATCCGGCCGGATAGTGAAAACAAGGCCGGATAGTAATCCAGTATCCGGGTGGATACCGAATAATAATCCAGTATCCGGCCGGATACCGGATAGTTATACAGTATCCGGCCAGATAGAGGAATGAAAGCTGGATAGTAATCCAGTATCCGACCGGATACCGAATAGTAATCCAGTATCCGGCCGTATACCGGATTGTAAAATTTTAAAAAAATCTCATTATTTTACACAAGGCAAATCATACACAATAGGATATGGACACCGTTTATTTTTATGATCGCACGTCAAAAATATTTGTTTTATTAATTAGAATAGTACTCAAAATGAACAACTGGCAAATTGTGGTGAATGAATACCAAATATTCGGCATCTTCGTATACCAGACCAGCTTCTGAAAATAGCCTTACGCTTTAAACGCTACAGTCAGGTGCTGAAAAATAAATTCTAGCAAACCCTGACAACTGCGGGTACTGATGCAAATTAATTGACCACCATATGGGTCGTGATTGTGATTGATTTGAGATGTCTATAAGAAGTGCCATGTAACGCGATGGGCCGAATATCCGGTAGACGGATATCCGGCACTCCTGCCTGGTAGCTTGCCGAATATCCGGTATCTGGTATCCAGCATGAGTATGCTCTCCTGTGAAGTTAAAATTAATGGTAAATAAAAACTTTTTAAAAACAAGCTTTTATTTAATTGCCCTTAGTTTTTGTGTTCTCCTCAGCAAGCCCTTAAATTTGATACCCATACTGTGGTAGTGCAGAAAAAATAACTATAATAACTATTGCTAAGCATGCATTGTCATCCAAAATAAGCGTGTATACCAAATTTCAGCTCGATCGGTTAAAGATTGATGATTTAAAATTCAGTTGCAAGATTCCACCCGGACATACATTGCAAGAATCAGAATCAGAATCAGAATATTTTTTATTCATATAAACCAATACAGGCACTTATGAATCGTCAATAAATAATAATAGTAGTATCTCTACCACCCATTCCGAATGCATTTCCTATGGAGAAGAATGGGCAAGAAACTCCATGGTTGCTTTTTACAAAAGTTCATATAAAGCTTCTTCTTCTTTTTTTACGAAATGAGTGAAATGATGATATTTTGATGGAATAAGATGAGGAATGCCTGCACCTGCGATATGCGGTATTTATGGCAATGTCGAGTAATTATAGCAAGGACAAATTCAATAAATACACATTATAAATAAAAATGGATGGTGACAGTGATAAAGATGGCGGATGAATCCTCAAAACTATTCCCATATAAAGCTTGTAAAAGAATGTCGCTTAGCCTTTCACACCACGATATATTTCTCAGTGTATCGCCATACTGAAGCCTCGTTGACACTGCACCAGGCGTCGCGAGGGCGCGTTTACACATCCCATCGTCCTCGCACCGCTCCGCACCGCAGCCAGTCGCGATCGTAAACATTTACGAGCGAGGGATTAAACGCGGCATGTTTGTACCATTCGCTTTTATTAAAAAACAACTATCAGTTTGTTAGAACCGTTAGATTCGTATCCGGTGTATCGTTAGTGTAATTTTCTTTGTTCCATGAAAATTCTGTTGGGAATCGGGAAGTGGAGTTTTTATTTTCTACCATCTACTGCGTTTTTGTAAGATTTTATATCTGTTTTTTAGGGTTCCGTACCCAAAGGGTAAAACGGGAACCCTATTACTGAGACTTCGCTGTCCGTCCGTCCGTCCGTCCGTCTGTCACCAGGCTGTATCTCATGTACCGTGATAGCTAGAGAGTTGAAATTTTCACAGGTGATGTATTTTTGTTGCCGTTTTAACAACAAATACTAAAAAACAAAATACAATGAATATTTAAGGGGGCTCCCATACAACAGACGTGATTTTTTTGCTGTTTTTATAGATAATGGTACGGAACCCTCCGTGCGCGAGTCCGACTCGCACTTGGCCGGTTTATTATATACTCAGCGTGGTCAAAGTTTTTTTTTATATGCCACGCTATGTATACAGGGGTAACACGCCACGCTATGTAATGTTTTAGGTAGGTCATATTCGGTGGCTCATATGTTGATGCTTTGTGAAGACAGATTATACCTAACTATCAAAGTTTCCGAGTTAAAGACCTCTGAATATTTGCCACAGGTATCGTGCTCTGGCCTTTGCGTACATTCATAACCCTATTAGGCTTAGGAGAGGCGGCTACGAATATTCACAAAACAATGCATGCAAATTTAATGTTACATAGGACCCGGGATATTACGAGTTATCGATCAAATTTTTATACCATTCAAATGTTTACCCAATACTGATGCAAACGTCAAAATATTATTTTAGACTTCTGAAAACCTAAATTTTTTATAGCCTCAAATATTTGGACTATCAAAATTAACGTTTGCATGTAACCTACACACATACACAAACACGAAAGTCTTCTAAAGCAGTTATAAATTATAAAGTAAAGAGTTAAATGGTTAAATAGAATAAAAATATTTACCTAGATAATACATTTAATTCTAAGTTTATTTCCTACATTCTATTCCTAAACTTTAAAGCTTACGAAACACTAACCAAATACTTTTTTATACATGGAACCCCATATCAAATGATTCAACACTGAAATTTATGAACATGTTTTTAAGAAATTTGTAATATAATTGAAACACATCATTCATAACTTAAAGTTTTAATGTGAAGAAGGAAATGGTTTTACTGTTTTATTAATGATTGTTTTATAGTTCGGTATTATGTCCGACAATTGTATGATATATAATTTTGGCGAAACCCTGATGACTATTCTACGGAACCACTAGGTTCCTCGGAACCCAGTTTGGGAGTCCCTGGACTATACAATACAATTACCGTAATATGTGGTCATCGTATGAGAGAACCGCGGTACTGACATTCTCACAAATATCGAGATAATTTCATTTCGCACCATACAGATACGGCACGCTGACCACTGCGAAATCGGATTATTCCACACTGCGCCCTTACCACCATTTCTTAAAGTGTTGTTATTTTAATAGTAACTGTAACTTTTTGACATATTGAGTTAACTGTCAAAAAAAAAACTTCACGGTTTAACCTCAGAACTTTAACCTCCTCCTTTTTGAAGGCGGTTAAAAACTGAAAGTATTTTTAAAAACATTACTGCAAGACAGGTGTTAAGTGGGCTGAACAATGCGAGCATGCTGGCCACACGTCCACATTTGCCGATATCAAAATGAGCTCTGTGAGAATATACATAAAGATTGAATTTCCGTGGTAAAATTCACCCAACCACGCGTCAAAATTCGCTCGGAAAGAGTCCTTTCGCTGTTCTGTTTCGGTGAGGAACCCTAGTTCGTTGCTAATTAAATATGCCAGACAATACATAAATCATCGTATGACTCCAAACTTTACAAAGCTTGTACTATGGGTACCATACAATGGACTGGGAGCGATCTCAGTTACACACAAATCCAGTAAATTCCGAAAAGGGCATTTCCGATATTTGCCACAAGCGGGAATCGAACCCGCAACCACCCGTGTAGTGAGCCAAGCGACCTTCGCTCAAACCACTAGACTAGTGATGGGCAAAATACGGCCCGCGGGATAGCTCCGGCCCGCGAAAGGTCCTTCAACATGAATAGTATATGGCCCGCGATAAATATATTTTAATAATATTTTAATAATATTTATTGATACATTGCCACGTCTTAAAATATACACTAGAAAACATTGTTGTAGTACAACCAGACAACGACCAGATCCCGAACTACGATTAAACCTGTGGCGCGGGTATTCTGGATGACACCGAGGTGGTACTAACTGTTGACATATTGCTGTTATATGTGACAAAACATTGGTAGTTCTGAATCCCAAACTAGTTTTTTTTAAATTGGGATTCAGATTAAAAGTTACAAAGCATAATAAAAACTTAGATTAAACAAAATACAATATATTAATTAAACTTGTGTTGAGTATAAGGTGAGTGTAGTGCGAATTTAAGTATGAGTGTATGGTGAGTGTGGTGTGAGAATTGTAATGGTGTAATTATGTGATGGAGGGAGGAAAGGGGTAGATAGAGAGGTTCAGTAGTAGTAGTAGATTATATTTTGACGTTCCAGATATATAAAGTAGATTCTACTTAATACAGACACAAAATGAATTTATGCTATAATTCTGGCCCTCCTCTGAAATTTCTTAAACTTTCTGGCCACCTATTAAGAATGTTTGACTACCACTGCACTAGCCCAAACCGTCGTCTTTCTACTTAATATGAATTCCCACATATATTAGTCTCGTTAAGTATCGAATGAAAAGGATAAGTGACCACTGGTCAGTCCGCACGTCAAAGGGTTGATCTTATTAAACGCTTCATTTGATTCCATTCATCCCTTCATCCTATTTAGCTTTTCCGTGGGAAATACAATACCACAACAATCGTGTCTATACTTTGCAAAGGTAACAAAGACCATAGATGATAAAATAAACTATAGACCATAATATTGGCCTTACTGGTTTTATTGCTATCTGTATGAGGATGTTATATTACTAGCTTTAGTCCCGTTAGCGAGGACTGGTCCAACCATTTTCCTCTTAATAACTTACCATCTACTCTCCCATACTGCGTTGAAGGCGTACATACTAAAGCAATTATTTCTATAAACATCTGTGGTTTAGAATAATCCCTTCATTGTAAAAGGGATTAGACGCACCTCAATGTACCTAAGCGTAAAGACTATATTTGTATTTAATATTAGACTGCCGTGAGTATAATTCTTCTCTAGTATTGTGGCAAAGTTGCTGTCTGCTCCCATGGCATTACTGCTCCTGAGAATGTATTAACCATTGATTTTCTTACCGGCTCTTCTCAGTGGAAGCAGCATTCCGAACCGGTGGTAGAATCTGTCTATTTGTAAGTGCTTTTTGGCCTACACGAATAAAAAAAATGATTTTGATTTTTGTTAGCCTTAAACTAAAATCAGCTCTAGTCAATACCTTAAAAGTCTGGGATTGAATAGTTAAGACAGTGAAAGTTCCGTCAAAATCGGTCCAACCGTTTACGAGGTTACCTCAAACAAACAGAAAGACATACCGTTTTTTTCTTCAATTACGTTTTCATAATAGTTAGCGTATAAACTTCACTTGCATTTGGTAAACAGCTGATATTTTGACATTACATCACAAACGGAGATTTCAATTATGTGTATTTGTATAGATGAAGAACGTAATAAATTGTTCGCAAATGGCGTGTGTTTATTTCATAAGGAATAGAGCCACTAAATAATAGTGAGATAACAGAGCGGGTATCGCTAACAATAACGTACCGAGCGACGACGATAAAAGCATAAGGTGGAAACGTTCGAGTGAACGCGGCGATAGCTTATTGTGGAATAGAGGAAGTTTTTAATAGACAAAAAAAAAAGTTGTAAAAAATCTTTTTAAAAACAAGCTTTTATGTAATTGCCCTAAGTTTTTGTGTTCTTCTCAGCAAGCCCTTTCATTTGATACCCATACTGTGGTAGTGCAGAAAAAATAACTATTCCGCCATCTTGGATGATCCACCATATTGGAATAAGAATGTTGTCACATAGCTAAAAAATGCATTGGCATCAAAAGCGTGTATATCAAATTTCATCTCAATCGGTTGAAGATAACTGATTTAAAATTCAGTTGCAAGATTCCACCCAGACATACATTGCAAGTTAATATAAAGCTTGTAAGGACATACATTGCAAGTTAATATAAAGCTTGTAATAATAATAAAAATACCAAATATCTTGATCTGGCTCACGAGGTTGTCGACATGTGGGATATTGATGCGGTAATCATTGTACCGATAGTCGTTTCTGCCCATAGCTTATTAGCCAAGAGCCTCGACAAACACCTAAAGAGGCTCGCGTTAGGCAGCTGGATCAAGGGACAGATTCAGAAGGCGGTACTGCTGGAGACGGCGCGTATTGTGAGAAAGTTCCTCTCTCTGGAGCCCTAACCACTGGTAACTAGGACCCTGTTCCAGATGCCGGTGGGGAACTGTTTTTTTTTATATTTTTAAATGTATTTTTTATATTTATATTTAAAAATGTACTAAATAAGAAAAATTAGAAATAAAGGAATAAAAAAACTGTTTTTTAGGACATTTCTTTTGTTGAAAATTATGTTGCATATTTAGAACATTCGCAAGGGAATCCAAAACCTATAGGGTACTAACTTCCCGTTGACCTAGAATCATAAAATTTGGCAATAAGCAATGTCTTATAGCACAAGTAAAGGTAAAAATCTGTTAGTCTAAGCTTGAGGGATATAGGAAGGGTTCCTCATGGACCAGTAGCTCTTACCACTGATTATCACGTATTGACGTTTGTTGACCTCTTTGTCCTGCCGGTTATCAAACGTGACTATCTGGCCCAAATACGTATACTCTCCGACATAGTGTATGACTTCCTACGTTACGTGCTATTGGTCATCAATTCTTAAATACAAATACATCATCACGCTTGTATTTCCCGAAGGGGTAGGCAGAGGTGCACTGTAGTGCACCCACACTTCGCCGATGTATTTTGGTCCCAATGTAATAGAGGGCGAGCCTATTGCCATTATACCGGGCACATTTCCCCTCAATACGAGGGTGATTTGGACCATAGTCCACCACGCTGGCCCAGTGCGGGTTGGTAAACTTCACACGCCTTTCTATAGACGTGCTGGTTTCCTCACGATGTTTTCCTTCACCGTTCAGCAAGTGGTAATCATTGTTGAAAATGACATTCGCACATGAGAATTATCTCAAACTTGCACCCCTTACGTTCAAGGCGTGCGTTCTTGCCCACGAGGCTACCACTGTTTTTTCATACAAAATAATTCTTACTCATACAAAATAAATATTAAAAAAACACAAATGGCAGATCCCCGTTATGCCAACCACGTTTCCTTAAAGGAAAAACTCCATCGAAACTAAGAAAATATTGGATAGAGATTAGGCCATATACTTTTATTGGGTTTTTCACTATATTTATTTAACGTCCTTTCCTCCAGATGATTGCGGGGTAAGGAAACTGTAAAGGAACTTATCTGCCACTTGAAAATAAATCTTTTTGTTTGTTAACACATTTTTTTTCTACTTTTCGTCGAGAATTTCGTGAATGGGGGAACTTTTTTCGTATTTATTTGTAACTGAAGAGTTTCACGATAACGTGTTTAATTTATCGTTGCCGGTTAGTTTTCCGGGTCTTTTGTCAAATTATTGCTGAGATAATTTTGTTTCTTTACCCTATTTTTGTAAGTGGAAATTCAATTGACTTACTTTTATATTTAGAGTTACCAAGTTAAAGTTGTAGAGTTTTTTGACAAATTTAGTGTGAGTATTTGTGGCTTATCAAGACATGTTTTTTTTTTTAAATAAAATCTAATAGTTGTAGCATGTGCGTTAAGGCTAGACTTATGTCACGTAATATGTTGATTTTGTCCCTTTTTCTCGTATGAAAAAAGATAGAGAGGGAGCGAACTCGTGATGTCTAGTCGTGAGGTCTAGTCTTTACATACGTGCTAAACCTACATACTCGTACAATAGATTATTTGGTTTTGTACATTTTCCAAAAAAAAATCAAAAGTTTATACGAGTATATATTTAAAAATGGAATCACTGAAACCATAAATCACAAAAGAGTCCATTAAAATAATTCCATATTCAAAATTATAAATAGAAATAATTTCAGACGTCACAATAAAATAATAGCAATATCTTGTTCCCCGCAAAACGGAAACGGTCCGGCCGAACGCAATGATCTTGCAGCGGCGTCGTAAAATTTTACGATAACGCCGCACGCACGTGTAATGTCACTGAGCGCGGCCCTTGGGTAGTGACAGTGATGGGACATCATATTTATGACGTCCAAAAATTTATTGGTCGAGAGACGATTGGCGAGATTTTATAATATCGAACATCACTGCGAGCATGGTACAAAGTGAATGTGATCGGAGTGGATGTTAGTATGACGGAAAAATTAGAGGAACGAAACAAAAAAAAACATAGTGCACCGACCCGGATTGGAAAAGATCATGACGATTTTGATAGAAGGGGTATGAATATTATGTGAATCATATTCCAATTCATCTTTATTTACTTGAATGTG
This sequence comes from Ptilodon capucinus, assembly GCA_914767695.1. Taxonomy (NCBI): domain Eukaryota; kingdom Metazoa; phylum Arthropoda; class Insecta; order Lepidoptera; family Notodontidae; genus Ptilodon; species Ptilodon capucinus. The sequence goes on from OU611828.1 coordinate 2,206,856, forward strand.
TATCAATTTGAAAAATATTCATTTGATTGATTCGCAGTAAAAATGAATCGCAATACAAATTTTATTTTATTTTGATTTTTTAAGACTTTGACATAGTAATTATACAATATTTTGATTTAAAAAGCTGGAATAAATACCAAAAAACCGGCCAAGTGCGAGTTGGACGCGCCCACGAAGTTTTCCGTACCATTATCTATCTAAGCCAAAAAAATCACGTTAGTTGTACGGGAGCCCCCTTAAATATTTATTTTATTCTGTTTTTTAGTATTTGTTATTATAGCGGCAAAATAAATACATCATCTGTGAAAATTTCAACTCTCTAACTATCACCGTTCATGAGATACAGCCTAGTGAGAGACGGACGGACGGACGGACGGACGGACAGTGAAGTCTCAGTAATAGGGTTCCCGTTTTACCCTTTGGGTACGGAACCCTAAAAACGGTATAAAAACTCAATTATTTCGAAAATTTTGAATTAAAAAAATTAAAGAAAAATATTATATTGTATTTACTTTTAACTGTAAGTACTTAAGCTGTTTTATTTATACAGGATATTTTATTGTATGTATGTAGGATGTTATATATGTATTTATATGTATGTATGCATTTTGAAATTACTTACTTATTATTAAGTAATAAAGTCTCTCTTCTTAATCATTTCTTTAGATCCTCTCCATCCTAAGGTTGCCTGATAGACATTGCTTTTAGTGAGAAGATCGCCCATTGTTTTAATTATGTACTTATGTATGATACTTTTTGCGGTGGATCATTAAAGAGTAATCTATCCATTTTTTCCCATTTGTTTTAACCCCATCAATAGTCATCTTCTCATGCTACCATCGCTAACCCGTCAAAGACCTCCGTAATATAATTTGGTCCGTGTCGCAAATTGAAACCCCATGCATGGCACCTAATGGGTTAAGCCATAGCGCGTAATGGCAGCCGAACGATGACGTAATTTGATTACGTCACAATCGCACTCGGAGTGACTGGTCAGTGTTATGAAAGGGATGGTTCTGTATCATTAGTTGGTTTTGTTAAGGTTTCTATGGCATTAGAGTATGGTTTGGCTCGTTTGCAATGTTAATTGGCTATTCTAAAGACTTTTAATTCGTTATGCTTACCCTTTTACGGCTATTCCTTAACATGACAGTCGAATGAAAGTTGAGAAACAGATATCGAACAATATCTTAGCAATAAAATGAAAAGAAGATTAGATTCGCAGACGTTAACGCCTCAATATTTCAAACGACGATGTAAAAGTCAAATATCGTCGCTTTGACAACGTTAACGGCTAGAATATCGGCATAATGTGCATGTTTGCGTAGATTATTACTAATTAGATGCCAAGACGTATCTTCTATCCTACATTGACTATTATCTGGTTCATGGTAACCTCAACAAGTGCGAGTCGGACTCGCGCACGGAGGGTTCCTCCTCATCTATAAAAACGGCAAAGAAATCACGTTTGTTGTATGGGAGCCCCCTTAAATATTTATTTTATTCTATTTTTTAGTATTTGTTGTTATAGCGGCAATAGAAATACATCATCTGTGAAAATTTCAATTCTCTAACTATCACGGTTCATGAGATACAGCCTGGTTACAGACGGACGGACGGACAGCGAAGTCTTAGTAATAGGGTTCCCGTTTTACCCTTTGGGTACGGAACCCTAAAAAACGGTATATGACTGTATACAATGAAAATAAAGATTTAATTACCGAATGAGGCGATTCTATCCTGTCGAATATAGTATAGTATCAAATAAAATGCCACTTTCGAAAATCTTTCACACAAATACATAGACAATAAAAAAAAAAAAAAAAATACGTGACAAAAGTAAACATTGTATTCTTAGAACAAAACGATTTATCGTAAAATACGCGCCATATGTGCGCAGTTGTCGGATAACGAACGCAAATTAGCTGTTTGACACGTAACGCTACGCGTTCGGGGTTGTCACGAAGCATTGTCGGCTAATTGCGGTGTCAAACCTTTTTTTTATGGTTAAAAATAATATTTTTTTAACGTCGGCAATGCAGGGTTATGTGGTAGTCCCGACAGAAGGCCGTATACCCACAAAAACCGACGGTGTACCATCCTCCGCTTGTATGGAGGCGCCACGGGATCGCTTTGGCATGCACCGCGACTGTTATAACCTACTACTATTGCCCTTTTAACGCCCCACTGCTGGGCACGGGCCTCCCCTCAATGCGAGGGGAATTCAGGCCATAGTCCACAAAATAACCTATAAATGTAAAACCTGTTTAGGCACACTATGTAAAATGAAATCCTAGAATTAAATCTACACACATACTCCTAATATAAGAAAAATATTTGCATAAGAAAATATATTTAGACTGCGCTGAAATAAAAAGAAGATGAAATTTATTATAATTGATGGAGATTTTTTTACTTAAAACTTAATTAACATCGCAAAATAAGCCCACAACAAAAATTAAATAATAAATAAAATTAATAGACACGAAATTCTCTAAAAACATGAAGGGCGACAAATTGCTATAATTATCATTACTCGACGCGATTCGATGTAAGATAATGATTTCATGCGATTCCCGGGGTCCGTATCTACCCGATCGGGAGTGGCGTGTCACGTCGACAAATACCCAATTAATTATATTATTTTTATCATTTTATTTTCATCTGCGGCTTTTGATGTTTTTTTCCGGAAAATATTCGTTTGATTAATTCAAAAGCTTTTGACTGAATAAAAACAATAATTTGTGTTAATAAATTACAAGAGAAAAACATGCACAAACTAGGACGCCCGGACGTTAGTAAATACAAAATATCTACAATTTCAAACTACCAATTTGAGTGTAAAATTACAATGGTTTTTTTTCCATTATTTTAGTCAAAAAACTAAGTTTTTTCTCATTTATAAACATTACTACAGCCCTTTTAACGTCCCACTGCTGAGCACGGGCCTCCTCTCAATGCGAGGGGGATTCAGGCCATAGTCCACCACGCTGGCCCAGTGCGGGTTGGCAGGCTTCACACATCTATCGAGAACTAGTCAAGTTCCCTTAGACGTGCAGGTTTCCTCACGATGTTTTCCTTCACCGTTTTATAGCAAGTGGTAATCTCGGATGTAAATGAGATTCGCACATGAAACCCAGAGGTGCAAGCCGGGGTTTGAACCTGCACACTTTGATTTGCAAGGCGTGCGTTCGACCACTCGGCTACCACTGCTTCAATGCATTATCATTGTTAATTAGTCTAAGATGTATCCCATTTTAATTCCCTAATGACATCTTATAACAAAACAACCGTAATCATTAAGGTTACCACAACACCTCAGAGACGGCTAATACCCGCTGGTCTTATAAAACAAAAATAAAAAGGAGTTACGACACATCTGCTTGCGGCGTTCAGCGGGCTAATGAAATTGTCGGGGGTTGCAAATATTTGTTGGCGAAGATTAATCGCGGTGTTGCTAATGAGAAAATACAAGAAGCTAGCAAGAGATTTGTAGCAAAAAATGTTTTTTTTTATCCAAAGAGAAGTGAGTTTATTTCACAACTATATATTATACTTTGTTTTTATTTTATCTAAATTTAAAAGCTAAGGACTAGCTAGATAAAGTGTTATATTTTTTGTTATCTGAGAAGATCTAATTTTGTAATACGCAGGTAATATTTTTAAGCAGAGACGAATTTAATTTAAAAGGACAAAAAAACTTAACCTTATTTTTTTAACAAAATACAATCTATGGTTATATTTTATTTTCCTTAAATCATTTATGCACAGGAACAAAGCACTACAATAATTAAAAATGTGTTTTTGGAATATTCAAGCATTGAGATGTAGCTTTATAGGTTTTCTCATTAAAACCGTAATAAACAATGCTCAGTCGTCGACCTAATCAAATTATTTCATGAGCTTTATTCGCCCATACAAAATGAATAAAACCCTTTCTTAACGCGATCTCCAGAGAGAGTGCACTAAAACAAAGATGTACTTTTTACGAGCATCCTCTCGTTTTATGACAGTTGCATCTAATTGGTTTAGAATAATTATAATGACAGACAAGTTTGTCATATTTTATGATTATTTTATATGTAAAGAAATTTGAGTTACCTGTTTTTTTTTATTTCAAATTATTCGTAAATTATTAAAAGTATTTTTTTTTTGGGTATTAACTATAATGCAATCAAAGTGTGCAGATTCAAACCCGCATCTCTGGGTTTCATTTGCGAATCTCATTTTCATCCGAGATTATCACTTGCTATGAAACGGTGAAGGAAAACATCGTGAGGAAACCTGCACGTCCATAGAAAGGAGTGTGAAGTTCACCAATCCACACTGGGTCAGGGTGGGGGGCTATGGCCCAAATCTCTCTCGTATTGAGGGGGAATGTGCCTGGTATAATGGCAATAGGCTCGCACCCTATAACATTGGTACCAAAATACATCGGCGAAATGTGGGCGCACTGCAGTGCACCTCTGCCTACCCCTTTGGTGAATACAGGCGTGATGATGATGTATTATTAATGCAATACTTTTAATAAAACAGAAAACACAACTTGATCAAAGTGCCCCGTTTCCACTAATTAGCTCCCATGCAATTGTCATACAGTTATATCCACCAACGTCGCATTGTCAATTATTAAATTTTCGCACGAGTTCTAATTCTTCACACTCTTCAATTGTCAGTCAAAGTTGACGCAATGTCAAAGAGGTACAACGCGCATACCTACCGTGACAAATCTTGACGCTATTTTAAAACTGTCACTTTAAAATTAGGTAACCCTTTCAGAAGTTGTTTAAAGGGCGTGGGAACAGAATACTTTATTTATTTGAAAGCAAACTTAGAATAAATGTATTCATTTAAATCACTCGATTTAGAAATATTATCAAAGGATTCTATTTTTCCTAAAAATATTGAGGTTTAAGTACTATTTTTTGGTTGCAGAATATAGTTTAAAAAAAATTTAATTACAATTATTTAAACAGATAAGCTATTTATAAGCATAGAGGTTTAAACTTTACGTGTAAGGATTTAAATAAATTGTCTTTAATTTTATAACCGCAGATGTAAAATGCTTTATATCATAACTAAATAGAGACATTATTTTTAACGATACTAATTTACGTATCGTAAAAACGGAATAGTTTTTACGATCAATATATCAAATAACTAGTAAAAGTCATCCCCGTCATTAACGGCTGATCCTTTTTCATATATTTTTTAGCATTATTATGCAAATATGTTTTGTATATTAACAAATCAACCGTTACAAATTAATGTTTACGAATTATTTGCATATCTATACATACATACAAACAAATAAAATTGGAGTGTCTGTTTGTAATATCAAAATAACACTTTTTTACCAAATGCGTATGAAAGTATATATGATACCTATAACGAAAACGCAATTTTAAAATTTTTTATCTGTCTGTCTGTCTGTTTGTTTGAGGTAAACTTCTAAACGGCTGAACCGATTTCAATGGGACTTTCTTTGACAGATAGCTGACGTTCCAAGGCGTAACTTAGGCTACTTTAATTTTAGAAAAAGCATTAGGGTTCCGCGGGAAAAATATAATATCCATATTTCCGGGTAATCTACCTAAAGTCCACGCGGGCGAAGTCGCGGGCACAGCTAGTTTTTGAATAAAAACGCGTGTCATCCTTGCCGTAAAAATATTCACAAACATTAATGCATCATTTAATATTTTGCTAGGAAATATTTTACGACATCGATCAATCAGTTGGAATAAAGAATATAATTATGCTAATTATTCCAATATTTACTTTTTTTTATTAATTCATTAGGGTTGGCGAAACATAAATTGTGATTTTATGACGTCATTTGGTCGCGTCACTGCAGGACTATCGTTAACGACGATATCTTCCGCGTGATTTGTCAATTGATTTTTTAAAGTAATATTTTTAATGGTACGTCAAATTAATGTCGATCCCTTTGTGCGTATTCAATATGTCGATAGGGTTTTAAATAAAAGTTTCTGTGTTGTACTAACCCTTTTAAAAATTCGCGCTGAAGTTTTATGTTACAAATTGAATCTGTACAATGGATTGGCACCCTTCCATTTCGTCTATACATTCTTGAATCTATGTAGTGTGTGCTAATTTCAAAATTTATTTGACACCAAAATATTGGTGTTTGTTTTTGTTACGTAAAACATATTTCGTTATGGAGCGCGGTTGGTTTTACACGTGCCAATGATGGTGTTTAGATCTGTCATATCTTTAAATTTAATTATTATTTTTCATATTTATTGCATCCTGCCCTATTACTATAATTTCTTTCGCAGCATTATTTTAATAAAACTTATATTTAGTCACAGATTTTTTTGCAAAAACATATAGAGTCAAATCAAAGTACCTAATATTAATATATTACTGCATAAGAGTTGGTGATAATGCTCTTTATGAACCTATACCAGGTTCAGTGTCTTACGTACTTATCTGAAAAAAAAACTTTTTTGGAACTAACCATAATTGAAGTCAAATTAGAGATAATATCGATCATGTGAGAATTGGCCCCCCAGACTTGTTAGAAGAAAATCTTCTTCAAACTGCAGGTACAAGCCAAAATAAATATTATAACATAAATTTAATATACTCGTAAGCTAGAAGCAATCCACTGAAAAAATATTCAGTCACTCAAGTCTCACTCAACACAACTGAAACAAACACGGAAAATGAAATACAAACAGACTCGTTCTGAGTAATCTTATTGGATAAATAAATGTGAATATTTCTCCACTTAGAATGTGACATGTTTTTATGTAATTTTTGCATTGTTATGTTATTGTCCTATTATTGTTTAGAACATTTATATAAATGAATACAGAGATATTTTTATCCAGATTCTGCCCACGACTACGTCCGCGGAGACTTAGAATTCTCAATATCGTTATAAATTATAGCCTATATGTTATTCTGAACCAGGAATTTTCTCCCTGGCACCACCAAACTGTGGAATGAACTTCCTGCAGCGGTGTTCCCGAACCGATGCGACAAAGGTATCTTCAAGAAACGAGCATACTCATTCCTTAAAGGCCAGCAACGCACTTGCGATGCCCCTGGTGTTGCAGGTGTCCATGGGCGGCGTTGATCACTTTCCATCAGGTTAAACGTCTGCTCGTTTGCCTCCCTATATCATTAAAAAAAAAAAAACTTTAAAGTTTCATCAAAATCAGCAGTTTATGTTTAAGAGTATCTAACAAACCTCCATCCATCCTCACAAACTTTTACATTTATAATATACTAGCGGCCCGTCCCAGCTTCGCACGGGTGTCTAATATAGCCTTTGTTACTCAGTGCTCATATAGCTTTCTATTAGTATACCGTTTTCCCCTGAGAATTGCGCGGGTGGGGGCTACCCGCAAACGAATGGTTCCGCGAAAGCGGATAGCCGCTGTTGGGTTGCGGAAGTATGCTTCCGCGTTCCCGCGACCTAACAACCAGCGGAGTGCTGGACACCAAGGGGTTTTAGTGAGTAGGAGTCTCACATGCCCCGGGGCAGACTGACATCCATGATGGATTTCCCCTTGAAAAAAAGAAAAAAAATCTATTAGTATAGATTAGTATATATCTAGATATGTTATTCTGACTTTAAACAATAATACTGTACCTGTACACTTTCATCAAAATCCTTGCAGGAGTTTATGCGTAAAAGAGTAACACACATCCATCCATCTTCACAAACTTTCACATTTATAATATTAGTAGGATAGGAAGTAGGATTTGTAGGATATTATTAAAATAAAAATATTATATTAGAGTACGGTCTCAGAAGCAAAACATGTTTCCAACAAGAAGTTTATAAAAACTGAAGTGCGTCTTCAATAAACAGAATTTGCATGGCCTTAGAAGTAACGTATTAACCTCTTTGTATCTTGACAGACTCTGATGGGTTTTCGAGTGGCTGTATAAGTATGCGGGCGGTGTGTACTCGAAGGGGGTTCGATACGGGATTTGCATATTTTTTTATCCGGAGTATATTGAAGGATTTTGATATTTAGGTTAAGTTGTTTATGGAAGAAGTTTTTTTAATTATAGAACATAACTAGTTGTGACCGCGACTTCGCCCGCGTGGACTTTAGTGAGATTACCCGGAAATATTATTTTATTATGTTTTTCCCGCGGAACTCTAAAATTAAAAATCTGCTTTTTCTAAAATTAAAGTAGCCTAAGTTACGCCTTGGAACAGCTATCTGCCAATGAAAGTCCCGTTGAAATCGGTTCAGCCGTTTGGAAGTTTACCCGGTACAAACAGGCATACAGACAAACATTTTTAAAATTGTGTTTTCGTTATAGGTATTGTATATACTTTCATACGTATTTGGTAATAAATAGTAAGTGTTATTTTGATATTACGAACAGACACTCCAATTTTATTTATTTGTATGTATAGATATAGGACTATGTATATTGATGACGAAATGGTTTAGTGGTTTCAACATGGGCCGCTCGGTTCACTACACGGTCCGTCCGTCCGTCCGTCTGTCACCAGGCTGTATCTCATGAACCGTGATAGCTAGAGAGTTGAAATTTTCACAGAAATTTGTATTTCTGTTGCCGCTATAACAACAAAAAACAGAATACAATGAATATTTAAGGGGGCTCCCATACAACAGACGTGATTTTTTTGCCGTTTTTATAGATAATGGTACGGAACCCTCCGTGCGCGAGTCCGACTCGCACTTAGCCGGTTTTTTTTACCATTATTTGTTTATAATATTTAGTAAACAGTAATTAAATCTTTCAATTTCGCCAACCCAGTTGAGTAGCATCTTAATCGAGCACCCAGATCTCAAATGGTTTTCAAGTGAACTCAATAGAGAACATTGAATACCTCCGAGCCAAGATAGACGTCCCCCATGCATCTTCCATTTGATTCATGGCCTATTGAAATTGTATGCAAATTGGAAACGTCTCGCCCATACCACTTGCGGCAAGTGGCTAGCGGCAAGTGGTAAGTGTTAGTATGATTTAGAAGGTGTTGGAGTGATGTAGTTTCAATTGAGTAACCATAGAGGAAGTTTTTCCAAACATTTGTCAGTTCCCCACGTCCAATTTTGTGTGTGACTTTGGCGTCTATTTACGTCAAATTGTCTTTATCAAAACGTTTATGACTATTTCAATTTTTCCAATTGGATTCATCTGGCATCTTTATCAATTCCATCGCCCATTTTTATTCATAACTAGCGAACTTCGTACCGCCATCATTCTAAATGAGTGACATATGAGAACAGTGCCACCTACCGGGTCCAATTGTGAATCTATACCATCCAGGGCGCCACCCAAACACACAAAAAATCATTCAAATCGGTCCAGCCGTTTAGGGGGAGTTAGCTTACAACGAAAAGTGGCATTGATTTTTTTATATAAAGATGTGTATTTATTGAATTCTTCTTTGCTATTAATTACGTGACATTGGCATAAATACCATTCAAATTCGTCATTTCACTCATTTCGTAAAAAAAAAAAAATACAATTAATATTTCCAATTCATGCGTGTATGTGCCTAGTCTGACATGGGGTAGCTTGCCACCTACTCTAAATGTAATAAATTATCAGGTTAGTTAGGTATAGCTTTTAACTGCAACTAGGTTTTTGAAAACTTTTTTTTTTGTTTGAAACGCTTTCCATTATACGTCATTTGTAACAAAAAGGAACATACTAATAATTAAGAATTGAACTAACCATCCATAGGTACACCCCTCTGCTTACACGTGAATGGCCCAGTGGATAGACGGGCACCCTGATAACCCAGAAGTATCTACCAATGGGTTCGAAGACAACCGATTTTCAGTATCAGAACATTTTATATGAAAGCGTTGACACGTGTGCTGGGCTCCTAACACTGTCGTCGTGGAGTTGGTATGACTTTTTAAGGCATGAATATAACATCTTGTATCAATGGTAGCTAGAATATGAAAGAAAGAAAGAAAAAACATTTATTCAACAGCACACAGATAATATAAAACCTAAAAATAGATACAAACAAGAACAAAAGGAAAAGAGCTCAGTGTGAACTGTGCCGAAGAGGTAATGGCTCAGCACATGCTGGAGGAGCGTTGCTTCCCCCAGCGCTGATTTTCAGCCACACCCTCTCCAATGGCTTACCATAATTAATATATACTTTTTACGGGCTACCCAAAAGGTGACAAGCTTTAAGGTGACAATATCTAATGTCTCAACTGCTAATATTTTAGCTACCATTGATAAAAGATGTTGTTGACATTCCTTAAAAAATAGAGTCATAGTCACGACGATTATGTTAGCAGACTTGAGGCCCCGCTGTCGGATTACAGCCGTAAGTCCCGTCATTCAGGCGGCTAGATCTACCGAACAAATGAAGCCTAAGTATGAATGATATATGTTATTTTAATTATCTTTGATTACCACCAGCTGTTATAAAAGTACTGTCTATATTTTATTACAGATTTTGTTTTGACTAGACAAGAAAATATTTAATCCATTTTCATGCAAGGCTAATATGACAACAACAAAATAAAAAACAAAAAACAACCATTTTTATTTTTAAACCAGCCAGTATTTATAGTTATAAAAAAGGTTAAACGCATCGCTAACACGAAGACAAAATTTTACAGATTTGATTTTAATGTTTACAGTAATGTTAAGGTTATTAAAAGTTCACTTACTGGTGAAAATCTGAACATAATTTTAAAACAATACCGTAAGAGTACCTTTTAGTTAATTTATGGTCTTCTCAATCCTTTTCACGCGTCGTACTCGAGGCGATTAAGTGCTAGGGCGTTGTTGCGTCAAAACCAATCACAAGCCGACCACTTACTGCCCTTTTGTACGAGATGCCACCACTGACGGCACCGCTGAAGTGCGGCTGGTCATTTGAGTGGACAGAATGTAGATGTAGTGGACAGCTTTTGTAATACTGACCGCAACAAATGTCTGCTTATAACTGGAAAGCCATTTGTACGCTTATAAAACAAAAATATACACATATTAAATACATCATCACGCCTGTATTCCCCGAAGGGGTAGGGAGAGGTGCACTGTAGTGCACCCACACTTCGCCGATGTATTTTGGTTCCAATAGGGGGCATATTAAAAAATAAAAATTATATTTTAAGATCAAGATAAAACGGGAATGCATTGTTACATTTTAAAAGAATGAAGGAAAACGCTCCATTTTCCGAATTGACATTATAATTGTCAACAAGATATTAAACTATTTTACGGATTTTATTGCGTTTATTTACTATTTTATTTTCCCGACGTTTCGGCTGCTTTACAGCAAGGGGGACTGAGATGTTAGACGTCCTGATGTTAATAACTGGGTACCCTCATATTTAGTTGTTGTTTGCGGTCCGATCCACGCAGAAAGTGCTTACGGTGTCTTGAGGTCTTGCAATGGTACACTTGGTTTTGGATTTAATCAATAAAATAGTTTAATTTCAATGTATAGTATTCGCGTAAATATAAGAAAACAATAACAAGATATTATTTAAAAAAACTATTTTGCGGATTCTATCGCGTTTATTTACTTTGTATGTTCCCGACGTTCCGGCTGCTTTACAGTAACCATGGTCACGGGGGGACTGAGGTGTTAGACGTCCTGATGTCATAGTTAAAAACTAGGTACCCTCATATTTAGTTGTTGTTTGCGGTCCGATCCACGCAGAAAGTGCTCACAGTGTCTCGAGGTCTTGCAATGGTACGCTTGGTTTTGGATTTAATTATATTAATAACTGGATCCCAAGTTGGTGGTAGCACCATTACGCGATAGAATCCGCAAAATAGTTTTATTTCAATGTATTCGCGTAAATATAAGAAAACAATACTACTTCTACTACAACCCTTTTAACGTCCCACTGCTGGGCACGGGCCTCCCCTCAATGCGAAGGGGATTCAGGTCATAGTCCACCACGCTGGCCCAGAGTGGGTTGGCAGACTTCACACATCTATCGAGAACTAGACAAGTTCCCTCAGACGTGCAGGTTTCCTCACGTTTTCCTTCATCGGTTCATAGCAAGTGATAATCTCGGATGAAAATGAGATTCGCACATAAATCGCAGAGGTGCGAGCAGGGGTTTGAACCTGCACACTTTGATTTGCAAAGCGTTCATTTGACCACTCGGCTACCACTGCTATACTAAGTAAGAAAACAGTATAACAAGATATTAGTTAAAATCATTCCTTGAAGTGAAGTTTCGTAAGAAACGCAAATGATACCTGTGGGGTTACCACACATGTCAGAAATAGACCCCTGTCACGGATTCTCTCGCTCGCTCTCTGTCATGTTTCATACGAGAGAAAGAGACATAATCAACGTATTCTGTGCCATAAGTCTCGTCTTGACGTTTATGCTACAACTAATGTTACTGATTCCATTAAAAACCTAATTATTTCTCTAACGATATACTGGTCGGCACAAAACTAAAATACACTAAACTCATCGAATTTTTATCATACAAACTGTCGTTTTGTATGAGCAAGACGACAATACTTTTAATGTTTCTAAATCATTGAGTAACTACAGAACCCACATGGACTCCGCCCTGCGTATTGCACTGCGGAAATATTTAACGTTTACCTGTCATCCACCATTGCAGTTACCTGTAGTATACAGCAACTACATAGGGCAACTGCAATGGCGGATGTCAGACAAACTTCAGAAAAAATTGCCGCAGAGAGGAAGGAGTCAATGAGGCGGCATCTCCGTTATATATCTCCATGTTCTAAATATAGGTAAGTACAGTCAGAATTGACATTAAAACATACTTACCCAGTATAAGTTCGGAATTCTATCACTACCCTCAAAAAATATGGTTTGTTAACGAACCAAATCTTAATAAGCCAAGTGAAATTAATTGGCCCGGCAAAGGGTTGCCCTAATCCGGTCTGCGTAGTGGTAATTATATTGATAGGGATTTGGTACGTCCCTCAGGACCGTAGTATGCGCGTGTTTTAATTAGTTTCGGATTATTGTTCCCTTGATTAATGATGTGTTGAGTTATGTATAAATATAAATAGTGCCAAGCAACACAATATTTGTCGTAGTATTCTATACTAAAAAAATCTTGGACTTTGGGTATCGATGGGAATAAGTGTTGTGAAAATTCCCGAAAAGGTTATGAATTTTACTGCAGACGGGAATCAGAACTGTTCCTTATAATACTACACAAAATTAAAAATTCGTTTCTGAAATTCATTTTTTTTTCGCAAAACTACCTTAGTTACTGTAAAAGTTTAAACAAAGTACTGACTGATCAATTAAGAATACCACTCCTGACATAGAACTCGCCTTGCTGTAATTAATTCCTTGTTAACTCGACAAACTCCGCGCTAAGTCGACTTTGTGATTCATAAGCGCGTATTTGCACCCCTCAAAAGTCTCAGCCAAATTCACTTTCAAAATCTAACATTGTAAATGTCTAGAAAATTTTGGTACAGCGAACATTATGGTAATTATAAAAGGAAATAATTTTGGTTTTGGGATATTAAAACATGAAAATAAATATAGAAGAAAGCACCTTGAACGTAAGGGATGCAAGTTCGGATCCCGGGCCCACACCTCTGAGATTTTCAGGTGCAAATATTATTACCACTTGCTGAACTATGACGGAAAGCAACTAGAGGAAACCTGCACATCTATAAAAAAAATGTTTAACCAACAACACAAACCAACTTCAAAAACCTAGGAGCACTAAAAATCTAAAAATAATCTTATAATTACATACAGTACATTTAGATTAGGTGACAATCTACATCAGACCAGGCAAATACACACACATGAATTGGCACCGACTCCAAATGTACATACATAAAAAAATACTAATCGAATTGAGAACCTCCTCTTTTAGTAAGGCGTGCAAAGTTCACAAAACAGCACCCTCGCAAGCATAATATAAAAAAACTCAAATATCTATGCTATTTAGTTTTTTTTTAAATTTATAAATATATAAAGTCAACAAAACTCTACATTATCTATATATCCTAAGTGCGTCTGACTCACGTCCTTTTATATCACCGAAAATACGCTATCCTGAATATTAGGAACTTGTTCAAACTGAAACCGGTTCCGTGTAACATAAACTACATGAAATACATAAAGTTTATTCTCTAAATATACTCGCGAGACGTCTTTCTGGGAGTGCTAAGGTGGAGAGTACTATTAAAAAGTCACTCGAATCCTTTGAAGTGACATTTTCGTGAGTTTTCAAAACGAATAAATTTATACTATCTTTCTTTATAACAGATTGTTTTCTATTAAGTTGAAGCTCTGCGTGTGAAGCTCTCAATCGCGCACTGGCCCAGGGCGTGGTGGAGTCTGGTCCAAAATTACCCTCGTAGGCTCGCCCTCTATTACATTGAGAGTATTAAGACAAAATACATCGGCGAAGTGTGGGCGCGCTGCAGTGCACCTCTGCCTACCCTTTCGGGGAATACAGGCGTCAAAATGTTTCATCAGTCTCCCGAGTCAAAATTTGATAAGTTTATTGTACCTACTCACCCAGAAACAGAAGAAATAATTCGGATAAATTCAATATATTAATTAATTGCGGTATATAGTAAATTAATTGTCAGATAATATGACTTTTTATTTCAGCAAAGTTATAATAATATGTAGTATTATTTATAATATTTTAATATACTTGAAAAAAATAAATTTATTTGTAATATTTTAATTCAAATAATTTTACCATCCACGTGTGTTAGTAGCAGTTTTAATTCAAAATTAACTGTAAAGATTAAAAATACAAATGACATGAAATTTCGATTATCAATGCATCAGTCAAAGAATTCGATTAGTATAATAATATCTCAATAGTAACATTCGTAGTAGGGGTACACAAAGCAAAGTTATTATCATATGTCCCGAGGCGCCGGTACCAAACAAAACCGTTTGTCTTTTTAGCACATTTGTTTAAGATAGTTGTATTTCACGGGCGACGCATACATTAAGTTGTGTGAGCATAAAAATAAAGAGAATATTATAAAATTGCCAAAGATACGACATTTACCATACTTACAGATGATATTACATAAATACTAACATATAATGTAGTAAAATTGAGAATTTAGGGCAAAAGTACTGTCCTGATAAATAATTAATAGCATATAGTAGTTGAGCAGCAGTGGTAGCCGAGTGGTCGAACGCACGCTTTACAAATCAAAGTGTGCAGTTTCAAACCCCGGCTCGCACCTGTGGGATATATGTGCGAATCTCATTTTCATCCGAGATTATCACTTGCTATGAAACGGTGAAGGAAAACATCGTGAGGAAACCTGCACGTCTGAGGGAACTTGTCTAGTTCTCGATAGATGTGTGAAGTCTGCCAACCCGCACTAGGCCAGCGTGGCAGACTATGGCCTGAATCCCCCTCCGCATTGAGGGGATGCCCGTGCCCAGCAGTGGGACGTTAAAAGGGCTGTAGTAGTAGTAGTAGTAGATATAGTTAATAAGATAATTTACTATAGCTAGGTAATAATATCATTTTTAAACCACCAATAAGACCATATAAAAATTGGTAGCCTCGTGGGCAAGAACGCCCGCCTTGAACGTAAGGGGTGCAAGTTCAAACCCCAGGCCCGCACCTCTGAGATAATTCTCATGTGCGAATGTCATTTTCAACAATGATTACCACTTTCTGAACGGTGAAGGAAAACATCGTGACGAAACCTACACGTCTATAGAAAGGCGTGTGAAGTTCACCAACCCGCACTGGGCCAGCGTGGTGGACTATGGCCCAAATCTCCCTCGTATTGAGGGGGAATGTGCCCGGTATAATGGCAATAGGCTCGCCCCCTATTACATTGGCAATAAAATACATCGGCGAAGTGTGGGTGCACTACAGTGCACCTCTGCCTACCCCTTCGGGGAATATAGGCGTGATGATGTATAAAAATTGGCCAGGATAAGTTATTAATATAGAATTGATTAGAAAAAAGCCGCGACGCATTATCCATGTCTCTGTCTGCTTACGATAAAAAATACAGCGTTCAATTCTTCTACTTTTATTACTACTACTACAGCCCTTTTAACGTCCCACTGCTGGGCACGGGCCTCCCTTCCATGCAAGGCTATAGTCAACCACCCAGGCACAGTGCGGTTTGGCAGACTTCACACGTCTATCGAGAACTAGTCAAGTTCCCTCAGAATTAAATTGGATATTTCGAGTTATGACATTCACTCTTTCTGCCGCCAATATTATACATTACTAGCAAAGTATCCAGTGAGCGACCAGAACAAAAGGAGTACCCAATATACATGGTGTTTCAGAAGTCCGAAATAATACTTCGACGTTTGGATCAGTATCGGGTATACAACTGATATAGGTAATATTCTAAGACTCATATAGGTAATATTCTGGGTAATTTATTTACCTCGTGGGTATGGTCCGCTGACTTTCAGTCTTCTTACTCCACCCCATGTCTGTAGTAGGGACCAACGTCAACAAAAATCCTTACAATCTTTATATTTGTATTTTTTTTTTTTGTATAGCCCTAATCTGTTCATTTATATAAGTAGTAAAATATATTTAGTGTATTATGTATTTGTATTTATATTATTCAGTCTATATTTTATATTGCTTTTGTTTATTTTTCCATGTTTGTTTTTGTTTTCTTTTACTTAATAGACTGTTATTTAGTATTTATTTATTATAATTAAGAGGGTTTGGCTGAAAATCAGCGCTGGGGGAAGCTATATGCCCCTCCAGCATGTGCTGAGCCACTACCTTTTCGGCACAGCTCACACTGAGCTCTTTTCCTTTTTTTTTGTATCTATTTTTAAGTTTTGTATTCTCTGTGTTCTTTGTGTCTGTGCTGAATAAATGTTTTCTTTCTTTCTAACTGAATGGTACAAAAATTTGATCGTAATCGACCATGTCCAACTTCTTTTTTCGTTGTTAATTTCTGTAACTCCTAATATCTCATGTAAAATTCACATGATCTGTTATATGAATATTGGTATTCAGGCCTGAACACGATACCTGTGAGAAATATTCAAAGGTCCATAACTCAGAAACTATGATAGTTAGATATAAACTGTATTCACTAAGCATCCACATATGAGCTACCGTATATGTACCAAAAGTATTATTTCGGACTTCTGATACACCCTGTAGATCCTGGATCAATCGCCAGCACCCAGCGACGAGCACCCTACCGATTTGCGTCATAACATCGCGACGCTCTCATATCCAGGGCAATAAATGTCCAGCCGGACCGTTTTCCGGACGTATATTTACGGTACGCGTGTCCGGACACTTTATGATTATGTCCCGATGTTGATTGAACGGTCACGGTTACCCTATTTGAAATTTCATGCGTTAATTGCTGGACGCATTAGGCCTGCACACACTGGTGCGTCGACACTCGTGCGTCTGAATTTTTGGCCATACCAAAATGAACTTTATTGATACGTGGAGAATATTCATTCTTCAATGAAATGATATTGTCCGCGCGAGCGAATTTTGCCGCGTGGGGGCATGGCTTTTATCACAGAATTTCAATCTTTATGCATATTGACATAGAGTACGTTTTGGTATTGGTGAAAATATTTACGCGTAACTTATAATGTCCCAGTTTCACTGACGTTTTAGAGTCCAAAGCACGGCTCCTTTTCAATTTTATTTTTTATTAAATTAAATATAGGATTCTTTTCTAAATATTTTTGGGGTGAAATGCACGCATATTTAGACAAAGACGAAGAAAGAGTCCTTTCAAGTGTAAATTTGGATTAATTTCAGGCCAATTTGGCCAATTAATTTAGTTTTAATAGATCTAAGAATGTGCTAGGTGTTTAGGTCTTAATATTTGGCACTTAATATCGTCATTTCCTATAATAATAACCACATGCTAAACGGTGAAGGAAAACATGATGAGAAAACCTGCACGTCTTTAAGACGGCGTGTGAAGTTCACCAACCTGCACTGGGCCAGCGTGGTAGACTATGGCCCAAATTTCCCTCGTATTGAGGGGGAAAGTGCCTCGTATGATGGCAATAGGCTCGCCCCCTATTACATTGGGGAGTGCACCTCAGTATACCCCCCTTGAGGGATACAGACGTATTGATGTATTTAATTTTGATTGTCCTACATATAGTCCAGGAACTTGTGAGTGTACGCTATATGCTCCACAATAAAGCTGGATCGGAAATCTATCCAATAAACGGCGTCCGGATTAATGACGTCACGCGTTTCCGAAATATTTTTACGAATGCACCGTGCACCGGTCGTAAACTTTACGATCGAGGGTACCTAGGTTTATTAACTGGTATACATGAGCAGTCCCTATAATAGCCTATTAAATTTAGTTAGTACTGATGGCTACCGTGATCGTAAAATACTAATGATTTCATTTGAGTGACATCGAGACAATGACGTTTTTATTTGTGATCATAAATACGATTATGAATAGGATGTGTAAAGCTGTATTTATACTTTCGTATCTATTAAAATAACCAAGCTATAGCTGTAGCTTGGGACTCATTGTATGATCCCAAACTAAGCAAAGCTTGTACCTACTATGGACCGGAAGCGATTCCAGTTACACGCAGATCAGGGCAAATGTATTTCTAAAATATGCCACTGACGGGAATCGAACCCGCAATCAGTTAGTACAGGGAGTCGAGCGATCTACGCTCCAAACACTAGACCAAGCTGTCATCAAACTTCCCTTTCAATATAAAATTAATGAATTACCGCCTACGGTCAAATTCTTAGCATATCTACATACCATAATTACACAAAATATGCTCTCTATTAGAATCAACCCCAATTCAATAATAGCAAACAATGAAGCCCTGCGCACACTGCGACGTCAAGGTTACATTTCAGCACCATGAGACCGCGTAGACATAAGTTTTATCTCTTTCAACTGTCAGATTTGAAAATGACATCACTTCGAACTTTTTGTATTGGACATGGCTCAGTGTGACGTCATTTTCTTGACGAATCTGACAGTTGAAAGAAATATAACTTATGTCTACGCGGTCATGCTACAGGGCCTGTTGTAGAAGCGATGCCTCACGCGTCAAAATTCGCTGTCAATGACATTTAATTGAAGAATGAGCTTTTTCTATGAGACAATACAGTTTGAGTTAGCACTGGCAAAAATTTGCCAAACAATAACGGACTATATGTCAATATACATAAATATTAAATTTCTGTGGTAAAAGCCACCGCCGTGCGTCAAGGATCGCTTGCGCTGACAATGTCAGTTCGTTCAAGAATGAACTTTGTCTATGAGTGAAAACAGCTCATTTTGATATTGGCAAAAATAATGACGCGCGACTTTCACGCCCCAGCGTGGCCGGGCTTAATGTCCACTACGTTAATTAACTCTAATTCATATCTATGGTATTCAAATTCGGTCGCAAATCAAAGTGCCCGTATCTTCATGGTATGGGAAAATGGACTAGAGAAATGAATGGAGATGATAATTTGGGGTCATTTGTGTCGAACAAAAGGTTGCCGGACCCTGTATCACCCCTTTAATGATGATTCTCGAGTTGTGTAGAGTCGTTATTGGTGTGTAATTATTTTATACAGTAATAACGGTGTTCTTGTGTTTGTAAAATACACTTATGATAGAAAAATATTTTTAACATATTTTATATTTATCTTTTTTAATACAATTTACGTCCGTATTTGTAATTGTGAATAAATTGTAAATAGTATTTATGTAAATTAAATTGTAAATTATGATTTTTTAATAAAATAAAAAAAATCATTTGGTATCTTACGCAAGTAACAGTTGGCGGTTTTAATTTTGTAATTTTTAACTGAAATAATCCATACTGAAACGTATCCACTTTTTATTATAATTAATAGGCTCAACTTCTACGGACACGCGTGTAAATAAGGTAGACAAAACAGTAGATCTCCTCCACATAAGCTATGCTTTATGAGATTTAAAGGACCGTAAATAAGTATTGACCGTGTTCAAAAAAGTACAATAATACCTCTCCACGCCTTCCTCTGTGAAACATACCTAAAACTCATTCGTACAACTCGTCCAATCGAGTGGACGGTTTTTTCCTATTTCGCAATTGATAGCCACCGCCATGCAATTAAAGGGTCGCACGCGCATATTTTAAACATTCCTTTTATCATGCAGATCGGCGTATTGACTTCGGAACTCAAATTCACTGGACCATTGGTTTTACAAACTTATATTTGCGTCCACGAAACTTGTTCAACCGTTAAAAGAGTTCAACGCGAGTTCTTTTACAATTGAAAATAATATTTTGTTTCTCTGGTACAGTAATTACTCATGCAAATAAACTGAGTTTATTTGATTTTAAATCTTATGTGCGCAATAATAAAGTTGTATTTTTTGTTTGGGATGTTACTAGACTTCCGTTTCGCTGAAAAGGTGGGAGAGGGACGCGAGATATTGTTTTGGGTTATTCAGGTCACGTTTTGGTTTTAATAGATCGGACATGGGGGTGGATTGTGAAGTGACCGGCAGATAATATTTATGGGAAAAACATTTTAATTGTTTTGGTTTTAATACTCGGATATTTGTGTAATTGTATTTTTTGTTATTATAATATCCTAATTAGGCAGTGATAGCGTAGTTGGTAGAACGCCCACCTTGAACGTAAGGGAAGTAAGTTCAAATCCCGGGCCGGCACCTGGGGATACGAATGTCATTATCAATAATGATTACAGCTTGCTTAACGGTGAAGGCAAATCCAATAAGTATAATATTGTTACGTTCGAAAAATCCAATTTCCGACCAAATATCGATGCTATTCAAATAATATGGTTATAAGGATTTTGTGGTAAAAGTGACTAAGCTCAATAAAATATATATTTATATATTACATCATACATCATCACGCCTGTATTCCCCGAAGGGGTAGGCAGAGGTGCACTGTAGTGCGCCAATATTTCGCCGATGTATTTTGGTCCCAATGCAATAGGGGGCGAGCCTATTGCCATTAAACCAGGCACATTCCCCCTCAATTCGTGGGAGATTTGAGCCATAGTCCACCAAGCTGGCCCAGTGCGGGTTGGTGAACTTTACACACCTTTCTATAGACGTGCAGGTTTCCTCACGATGTTTTTCTTCACCGTTCAGCAAGTGGTAATCATTGTTGAAAATGACATTCGCACATGAAAATTATCTCGGAGGTGCTGGCCTGGATTTGAACTTGCACCCCTTACGTAAAAGGCGGACGTTCTTGCCCACGAGGCTATATATTTTTTGGCACTTATTGGTTTTGAGTACTATACCCTCGATATAAAAGTGAGTGTAGTTCACTAAATCTCCTTCGTATTCAGGGGGAATGTGCCCGGTGTAATAGGCTCGCCCCCTGTTACATTGGGACTAAAATATATTGGCGATGTGCGGGTGCACTGCAATGCACCCCTGCATAATTTTGAGAATTATACGACCGGTGATAGACTTCGAGTGTATTTAATGTTATGACTAAGAAATGTAATTACAACTCTTTTGGCGTTAAAAAAAAAAAATTATACACATAACGTTCTTTCAAATTCCTTCATTCACACCTGTCTTTCATAAGTGGGTCACAACAAATAAAATTGAAACTTAATTGCACAGAAATAAGGTTTAAATTATTACACAATGTCAGTAGGGTATCCAGGTGTGTTCACGGTCGGTAAAGCACGGGATAGGGGTACATAATGTGGACATCGTTAAGCAATAATGTGGTATACAATACGGTTAAGATAATGAAATTTTAACTTTAACGTGGAAGTAGCAATGTTCATATTTCAAGAGAATACTGTATTACTTGAAATATTATGTAAAGTATATATGATTGGTGAGTCATACTCGAGTTGTTACAGTTACTGGCACGTGGTTACTTTCTTATAACGTTGACCTTTTGATTTTTTGCGAAAAAAATGTCTTGGTTCAATGCATAATTGAACAAAAAGTTGAAATTTAAGTTTGTCGGTACGTATTACCGGTATCGTATAGAAATTTATTAAAATTACATTGTGGGGTTCTGTAACTATTAATATTCAACTTTTACTTAAATTGTACCTAATTTAAATGTTTTGTGATTCAGGTTATTTAAAAAAAAAACACAAATGTATTTCCATATTTTTTTTCTAAATTTGACATTGGTAATAAACGTGATTATGTGTCCTTAGAGTTAAAAATGCTAGTCTGCCAACCCGCACTGGGCCAGCGTGGTGGACTATGGCCTGAATCCCCCTCCCATTGAAGGGAGGCAGTGGGACGTTAAAAGTGTAAGTAATGGCTAAAAATACATATGAAAAATATAAAGAGCTGAACAACATTTTATTTAAATATATTTCCTCATTTCTAAATCGAAAGTGTTTTCTTAAATGTTATTTTAATGTTACGGAACCCTATAAGAAAATGTGTATTTTAATAGAAAAAAAGACTATTAAATAGTTACGTATAACCCCATGACAGTACCGTTTCGCAAACATCTGTCGTTTAACCTTTAACGCGTGTCACGTTTTTGCTTAACCATTGACCACACCTTGGATTCTGTCGCTATGGGGTGAGTAATAAGTTATTGTAACGGTATGCGGGTAGAAAAAACCGGCCCAGTGCGAGCTAGACTCGCGCACCCAGGCTTACGTACCTAAATTATGAAAGCACCGAACATTGTGATAACGAAAAGATAAACTGGACAGAGAGACAAACTTAACTTTGCCGTTGGTATAGTAGTGACCCCTTTCAAACTAACTACAAAATAAGTTTGTAATCACAAAAAAATAACTATAATTTTACTGTTTTCAGATTATTTCCTTTACTTGTGCTATAAGGCCTTGCTTCTTGCCAAATTTCATGATTCTAGGAAGAACACTATAGGTTTTTGATTCAGTTAAAAATGTACCAAACAACCGCTGTATCTTTTGATTGCTTTCTCATAGAAGTTTGATTTTTTTACAGCTTCAAGGGACCGCAGACTTGAGTATTTGTTATAAGACAGGCAGACGGACAACAAAGTGATCCTATAAGGATTCCTTTTTTCCTTTTTACGTACGGAACCCTAAAAGTAAAGTCTTGTAAACTTCGACAGTACTACGTAACCTCGGTGTCTTCAATGGATACCGCTGTCGATCCTGGCTTACAGGCGAAACAGTAGGTGGGAATGTGTGGCGGGCTTAGTCTTAAAAAAGTACTACGTATTTTAATACACTAACGCGACTTTTTAATCTAATTACCTACCTAATAACTAGTAACCTACTTAACTTTTACGTGAACTAATTATAATATATAGGCAATAGATAAATAAGTAAGTTATCTGTAGAAAAAAACGAAAAAAAAAATGTAACAGAAATCCAATAAAAACATTGTAGAGACATTCCTTTGTATATAATTTATTTTTATTTTTCTACCCTTGTATTATAATTTTCTTTGAATTTACTGTTTAATGTAAATAAATGCCTTATCTATAAAAAAGCGTGTGTAGACTTTTTCTTTAGGTAATTTTATTTGTATTTTTTTCTTTATAAGTGAATAAATTACGTATGTTATTTTTTTCGTCTACAAATGTGCAAATTTAGAACAGATGCGCATTGCTAATGGAACGGTGACTTGCAATTTATGTAAACTTGCATAAACACGCTGTAACCATTTCATATAGTTACGGAATTGCAATTTAAATACACGAACTCATTAGATTAATGAATCCATGACTTTGCGTTAAGTTCAAATGATTTGTAGTATCTTACATTAGTCTATATTCAATTGTTTCATGTATGCTATGAAATAAAAAAAGATACGAAAAAGCAGTAACAGGTTAATTTGAAACTGCTGATCCTAACCCTATGCTCGCAGGCCTGTATCGCAAGGAACTGTTACAGGCTTCAAAGAATAATTAACTATAAAATAAATTATAAGTGGAAAGATTAATCATTAATAAGCTACCTGCGGAGTTGTCGTCGACCGGCTTGGACGGCATGGACTGTCTTGCGCTAGGAGTGCTGGCCGCCACTCTCGTCATGCTGCTCTGAATGACATCATCCGTCGTTCTCTTGCCACCGCCAACGTACCGGCCATTTTAGAGCCGCAAGGTATCGTGCGTGACGATGGCAAGAGACCCGACGGAATGTCTCTGGTTCCTTGGAGCATGGGACGAGCCATGGTATGGGATGCAACCTGCGTTGATACTTTGGCTCCTTCCCATCTCTCGGGAACCACTCAGAAAGCGGGCTCGGCGGCGGAGGCGGCTGAGACTCTGAAACGGCGGAAGTACGAGGTTATCGGCTCCGAATATATTTTCATTCCTTTTGGAGTCGAAACCCTAGAATCGACGTGCATCGACGTCCATGGGGTCCAAGCACCCAAAATTTAATGAACTTACTCGGCAAAAAATTGGTCGACACAACCGGCGACCCAAGAGCAGGCCATTTTCTCGCTCAACGAGTGGCTCTAGCCATTCAGCGAGGGAATGCAGCCAGCGTCTTGGGTACGCTTCCGCATGGGCCAAATTTTTTACATATTTTATAAATATAATATTTTCTTATTAGTTTTAACTTATTTTATTTTGCATTGTAAATATTTTGTAAATAGTTGTCCAATTATATAATAAAGATTACAATATAGCTACAGTTACTAAAAAAATATCTAAACAAGTTACAGTTACTTATACAGATTAATGGTTGAATATTTTTATTTTGCTTACACTGTTTCAATTAAAGCCCCCGGCACACAGGGGCGTCAACTCTCGCGCGTCAAAATATTTGCCATTACCAAACGAACTCTGTGTCAATATGCATAAAGATTAAACTTCTGTCGTATAGCCACGCCGCCTTGCGTCAAAATTCGCTCGCGCTCCCAGTGTCATTTCGTTGCAGAATGAACTTTTTCCATGTGGCAATAGAGTTAGTTTTGCTATGCCTAAATATTTGACGCGCGACCGTTGACGCCGTAGTGTGCGGGAGCCCTTAACCTTATGACTTAGTATTCAGTTCACAGTAATATAATAAAAAAAAAACCAAATAAAATTTCCGCATTTAAATTGTTGAAAAACAAAGCTCAAAATTTCAAACACCGTCAGCATATTCGCGCAATCAACAATCTGAGGGGGCGAGATTAACCGCCCCGACAAGGTCCCAAATTAAATCCATCCCAGAAGATTGTGACAAATGCCATTCGTCATCCGACCCCTCATTTGCATGAGAAAAACTGTTGAAGAACAACTATTTATCAAACGGCGAGAGGACTTCCGGCGGCCATGACAGTAGGCGCGACGAGTTTCCGCCCGCCATCTTTGGCTGAACGCTACACATCCGGCTGGAGGTTTGGTATTATGTAGAGTGAAACTGGATGTGACAAATGTTTTCAGCCCTGAAATCAATAAGACAGTTAAAATAAGACACCAAAAAATCGACGCATGACTTTTAGCGCCTCAATGTGGCTCGGTTCGTTAAATTATGCAAATATAAAAGTATTTTCAATAATTTAAAATAGCAAACAATACACTTAACTAAGGGTATGGCGAGACGAGTTGGACTACCAGAATAGAGACAGGTCCACACTGAGAAAGAACAGAGAGGAATGGAGGAAGGAAAGGGAGGCCTTTGCCCATCAGTGGGCCGATACAGGATGAAAAAAAAAATAGTATTGACACCAGCATGGTGGACTACGGCCCAAATCTCCCTTGTGTTGAGGTGGAATGTGCCCGGTATAATGGCGAAAGGATCGCCCATTATATTGGTACCAAAATACATGCGCAAAGTATGGGTACACCGCCTTGCACCTCTTCATAGATCTCTCTTCATAGTTTTCTTCTTATTCCGTGTCTCCACGAATCCCGTTTGATTGGGGAGTGATCTCTGTTTAGATAATTTAGTGGTTCGCTTGCGATGATAAATGCGCTCGTAGCGCGCACCGGCGCTGATTGCTGATGCTGCATTATCTTGATGTCCGTCGTTTTGTTCAACAATATATCCACATCGGTTTCCTTGAAAAAATAAACAAGGTATTACTACAGTATTTTTGTGTTTTAACTCTTTTGTGGAAAAATAAATGTATACGTAAATATTATCATTTTATAAAGAAAAGTAAATAATTGAAAAATATAAAAAATATTTATTTATTAGCTGTTTTTTTATTATTTGATTTCTAAAATACTGAATACTCCCAGAGATGAAAATAATAATAACTGAAAATAAATTTTATTCCGCTGAAGTATGGTATTATGTATGCCTGTTTTAAATAGAATCCAATCTGCAATATTAACCCAAATTGTATTTAACCCAAATCTTAAAAAAAATGCACTTTATTAAAAGAAACAAAAGGTTCACCCTAACCATATTAAACTCAAACATTATAAAATTTGTGACGTAACATCTTACACACGGGTAGGTACATTACATAGTGTTATAGATAGTATTTGTTAATTTCGAATGGCCTCCCACACCTTCGATAGCTCAGTTGGTAGAGCGGTGGACTGTAGCTGTACAAAATTGAAATCCATAGGTCGCTGGTTCAAATCCGGCTCGAAGGAATTTTTTTTATTACTGGCTATGCTTTAAAATGCCACATAAGGTATTTAATGAATTAGTAATTCATTTAGTTTTTTGTACAATAAACTCTCGTGGATGTCGTCATAAGACAGTTTTTTTACAATCTGATCAATAGCTTGGGCACGCATACAGGACAAACATACAAACTTTTTTTTTGTATAATTATAAATAATTATTAATTACTATTTTGCTATGATTTTTCGTCCTAGCTTTTCTCCTATTTCGAAAAGAATCTCGACACGAAGATTATATATATAAAAAATAAAAATGCCTGTAAATTAATAGAAAACATTTCTATAGTATCCTCATTCTAAATTCAATTGTTCCGTTACAAAGAATTCAAAAAATCTTAACCCTTAACCACGAACTCTTAGAACCGTGTTGAATCAATTACGAGTAGACCTTTTGTGCTCGGATGTCTCCGTTCGAAATTTGAATTAATTTAAAAAAAGATCTTTGAGTTAATTCTGTTGGGACTAGGGATGTACCTACACAGCCTAATTCGATATTGCAAAAATAAATTAACTTGATTATTTTATCATCTTTAGTTTAATTTAATTTTAATACGATCTAGAATAATTGACATGAAGATGTAGATAACTTTGAAAATTACTCAATACATTATTTTAAATTTAAAAGTTGGGGCCGGTTCTGTTGGCACCGGACTAAACTAAACGCATTGCTGTCCTATAAATAAACATTTTAGTGTTGTCAAATATAGGTCAGTTGTAGTTTGTACAACATAATAAGCCCCATTGGCCCTATTATTCTGTACACAAACTAAGACTTAACTAAACTTGAATAAAAATATTGTTTTCTTGCCCTGATATTGTGCCCATAATAAGGACGGGAGACGCATTATACAAAGTGTATTTTTGTGTATTAAGTAAGTACTACTTAATTAAGATCTATCAAAATTATTACTTCTTCTTTATTTATGAAATAAATAAGAAACAGAATAAGTTTTTTTTTTATTCATGTAATTCGGTACAGGTACTTATGAATAGTCAATAAATAATAATAATATTATCACTACTCAAATTATTAAATTTAATAGGATGAGGATTGGCTCCACCTGTGATTAGCGGGTATTTTAGCCAAGTAATTAATAGTTAGAGCAAACTCAATAAAAGCGCATAAAAAATGGCTGAACGAGTGGCTCTAGCCATTCAGCGAGGGAATGCAGGCAGCGTCTTGGGTACGCTTCCGCATGGGCCAAATTTGTTAACATATTTTATAAATATATATTTTCTTATTAGTTTTAACTTATTTTGTTTTGCATTGTAAATATTTTGTAAAAAGTTGTTCCTGCATGGGTTATCATTATATGTGCCTCAATATGTAAAAAATATTTACTTAAATATAAAAATAATTCGACACTTGCCCATACCTACGCATCAATCATCGTACCAAGAAAAATCTCGTTCCCACAACCGAATCGCACCAATTAAACGCGAATGAAGTTAACCCTTTCGATGCTTTGTAGAACTTTTTAATTGCTGTTAAATCGAAAAGGGACCGGGTAAAAACCGGCTCAGCCCATTGTTGGGTAGTCGTCATTAATCTATGTGGGTGGGTGTAATTTCATGCCACGACTTTTGTTGTGATTTAAAATCTTATGTTGACAGATGATTTTCTTTTTTTTAAACGTACACTCCTAGTGTGAAGTGTTCGAGGTTATGGATTGTCTTGTAGATTGGTTGCGACTTTTGTGAGACATCTCCATGTCTCTCTGTTACGTATCATTATGTACATATTCAGTAAGAGATCACTTCGTATTCTTAATTTTTTTCATAATATTATTTTTAAAATACTTTTTTTATTCATCTACATTTTAGATGGCTGACCATTGACCTGGCTTGCGGCCAATGTTTGTAATATTACTTTCAGTTTTCGACAGTTAGCTCAGTACAAAACCTGTCAAAAAGTGTCAGTTTCTATTGAAACAATACTTTAATTTGTGTTAAGGTCCCTGATCGACTATATACCTACTTTTGGTAGAATCACCGTTTTCGAATGTATTGTGGCAAAAAGCCAACATCACGCGGTGTTCCCAGGCGGTCACCCATCCAAGTACTGACCGCGCCCGACGTTGCTTAACTTCGGTGATCGGACGAGAACCGGTGTATTCAACGTGGTATGGACGTTGGCATTAGAAGATTTGTATTTGTTGTTCTATATCCTGAAGATCAACTCTTATATTCATAGAATGGTGCGTGCGTCTGAACACCGATTCGCACAGCCCCAAACGGATTGGGGCGTCAAAAAACGCGTCGGAATTTCGAAACAAAACGAACTGTATTGACTCATAGGGAAAGCTGATTCTTCAATGAAGAGTCATTGACGTTGCGAGCAAATTATGAAGCGTGGTCGCCTACCGTTCACCACAGAAATTCAATCTTTGTATGTATTGAAACAGAGTTCGTTTTGGTACTGAGAAAAAAAAGAGCGCGACTTTTAACGCTCCAATGTTGCAATCATTTAACCCTCACACACAATTTTACGCGTCAACAAAACGATAGATTACATCTGAAGCCTGAAGCCACCCCAGTTAACCCTTCCATGACTCGCGCAGATTCATCTTAACCCGTCAAATGCTGATGGATCAAGATATTAATACCAGAAGCGTGTCGAATCTGACCGAACGCTAACCCTTTCCATGCATATTTAATTTGAAATGTGCAGACGGGTCTTCTAATGACTGATGGGCGTGATTCTCTTTTCAAAATCTGAGTTTGATTGTCTTTGAAAGAGATTTATTGATTGCAATGGAATTTTCTTGATAATAAACGATGAAACATGTTTTTGACTAGCTGAACTTTAGGGAGATTACCCGGTAAAATGGGTATTATGGTTATCCCGCGGAACACTTTTTTTTTTCTAAAATTAAAGTAGACTAAGTAACGCCTTGGAACATCAGCTATCTGCCAGTGAATTATAGGTCTGTACTCTCTTTCTACTATTGATTCAGAATGCATTTCTATGAAAACGAATGGGCAAGACGTAGGCTATTACAGTAATGGGAAAGATATTTAAAGTATGAAATATACTACTTTGAAATATTACCTACGTAGAGTTAATTAATCTTTTTAACTACTACTACTACAGCCCTTTTAACGTCCCACTGCTGGGCACGGGCCTACCCTCAATGAAAGGGGTATTTAGGCCATAGTCCATGCTGGCCCAGTGCGGGCTGGCGGACTTCACACATCTATCGAAAACTAGTCAAGTTCCCTCAGACGTGCAGGTTTTCTCACGATGTTTTCTTCCACCGTTTCTTAGCAAGTGATATCTCGGATGAAAATTAGATTCGCACATGAAACCCAGAGGTGCGAGCCGGGGTTCGAACCTGCGCACTTTGATTGCAAAACGTGCGGTCGACCACTCGGCTTACAATCGGCTCTTTTTTTACAATTTTAATTATTGAACGCCTGATAGTTTTCTTATAGCAAAACAGCACAACACAAAATCACAAAAGAAAGGGTAGGTAGGCAACCACGTATAGGTACTTAACCTACCTATTTGATTTCCGTGTATGTATGTAATAAATAATACTAATGTTTTTAACTATGTAAATAAGCTGCAAGGTCCAATTTCAGGCCCGCACCTTTGAGATATTTTATGTGCGAATGGTAAAGGAAAACATCGTGTGGAAACCTGCACGTCTATAGAAAGGCATGTGAAGTTCACCAATTCGAACTGGGCCTGCGTGGTGGACTGTAGTCCAAAAATCTTCCTCGTAATAAGGGGGAATGTGCCCGGTATAATGCCAATAGGCTAGCCCCCTATTACATTGGGACCAAAATAAAACGGCGTAGTGTTGGCGCACTGCAGTGCACCTCTGCCGATCGCGCCGGGAATACAGGCGTGATGATGTATTAGTGTTATGATGTGATTCGCATAAAGTTGAGTGACCAGCTTCCATTTGATTGGTCGCGATAATACGACCCGCATCTCTGAATATGAAACGATTAACAATCACCTTCGTGGTACAGTCTTGGATAAGTACGCTTACTCAGATTTTTCTTTTGAAATAATATAAAAAAAAAAATATAAAAAAAAAAAAATGGGTGTTACTTTTTTAATAAGTCGAGCCCCTCGCGGCATGTATACGTCCAATATCGATTGAAAATGAAATAAAAGAATCGAAATTATAAAATACTAAGCAGATCTTATAGGAATGCTTAATAGTTATACCTACTTATTGTTAGCATGTTTGACAATATAATTTTCAGAAATAATTTAAGTGAAAACCAAATATCTCCTGACCCCGCTTACTCAAAATAGTATTTTTGCAATCTATACTAATATTATAAAGGGGAAAGGTTTGTACTTTTGTATTTTTGTATGTAACGAATAAACTCAAAAACTAATGGTCATTTCAAAAATTATTTTACCTTTAGAAAGCTACATTATCACTGAGTAACATAGGCTATATTAGAAACCCGTGCGAAGCTGGGACGGGCTGCTAGTAACTAAATAACTTTTTTTTTTTTATTATTGTAGACTAATTATATTTAGAAGATACTATATAACTAATTATTCTTCTACAACAAACTAAGTATAAAGAAAAATCGACTCAAGTGTAAAAATCTAAATAAAAAAAAAACGTTCATCTAAATTATGACCTCGACTGTACTTCGCGTCATTATTGTACTATCCGCTGTACAGATTAAATAGCCCTTGCTTATTAAGGGCATGCGCAGAGGGAATTAATATGCAGATGAGCTGAATTAGAGTGAAGTTGATCGATTAGACGACGAAGAAACGGGGTACAATGTACCCGCATAGTGTTAATTTTGTATGCGGAATGTATTAGGTGTCCACTTTAAAGATTTTTGAATGTTAAATACATTTTGCGCTATGAATTAATCGACTAAGAGGACCTTTATTTAGATAAGAAACGTTGAAATAACTTTGAAAAAAAAAAAAGTATTTAATAGACATATGAAATAAAAAAATACCATCGATTTATAATTAATTTGTCAAAAAGCCAACATCACGCGGTGTTCCCAGGCGGTCACCCATCCAAGTACTGACCGCGCCCGACGTTGCTTAACTTCGGTGATCGGACGAGAACCGGTGTATTCAACGTGGTATGGACGTTGGCAATGTAGCGATTTTATTTTTGGATCTCTTTAAGTAGTTATCTTATTTACCAATATAGCCTAACCAACCAATTACCAATATTTACCAAGTAGCCAAAAGTTACTCCAGCTATCTACGAGTGAAAGTCCCCTCAAAATTAGTCCTGTCGCTTGAAATCTCCCAAGCGACTAAACAAACAGACAGACAGACAAAACAAAATACGTTTTTGTTATAGGTAGCTAAGTAAACAGTTGTTATTTTGTCATTACAAACAGGCCCTTCAATTTTATTCATTTTTATACATGGTGTTTCAGAAATCCGAAGTAATACTTTGACGTTTGCATTAGTATCGGGTACACAACTGAAAGGTATAAAATTTGATCCATGAAATTCGACCTTTTTTTTTTCAACTTTTTTCATGTCATCAATTTATATAACTCGTAATATCTCGAGTCCTGTGTTAAATTTGAATGTTCTGTTGTGTGAATATTGGTCGTCGCTTCTCATAAGTGTAGTTTACACTGCTGAATAGGGTTATGGTATACCTAAAGGCCAGAACACGATACTTGTGACGAATATTCAAAGGTCTATAACTCTCAGAAACTATGTTAATTGGGTATAAACTGTCTTTACTAAGCATCTACGTATGAGCTACCGTATAGGTAGTACCTAAAATATTATTTCGGACTTCTAAAACATTCTGTAGATACAATTCTTAAATGTCTTAAAGTGTCTTAAATTATTAATTGTACTTATTATGTTACATAGTAAGTACCATATGAGCAGTGGTAGCCTCGCGGGCAAGAACGCCCGCCTTGATCGTAAGGGGTGCAAGTTCAAATCCCGGGCCCGCACCTCTGAGATAATTTTCATGTGCGCATGTAATTTTCAACAATGATTACCACTTGCTGAACGGTGACGGAAAACATCGTGAGGAAACCTGCACGTCTATAGAAAGGCGTGTGAAGTTCACCAACCCGCATTGGGCCAGCGTGGTGGACTATGGCCCAAATCTCCCTCGTATTGAGGAAGAATGTGCCCGGTATAATGGCAATAGGCTCGCCCCCTATTACATTGGGACCAAAATACATCGGCGAAGTGTGGGCGCACTACATTGCACCTCTGCCTACCCCTTCGGGGAATACAGGCGTGATGATGTATTATTATTAGTAAGTACC
Organism: Ptilodon capucinus; assembly: GCA_914767695.1. Classification (NCBI taxonomy): domain Eukaryota; kingdom Metazoa; phylum Arthropoda; class Insecta; order Lepidoptera; family Notodontidae; genus Ptilodon; species Ptilodon capucinus. The sequence continues at coordinate 2,239,599 of OU611828.1, forward strand.
TACCAAATGTGGTTGCTTAATCAGTAGTATGTAACACATAATGAACATTGCTATGATTACACGTTAATTTGAAGCAATTAACAGGTAATTAGATTGAGAATAGCGATATTACTCAGATAATTAGATAGATAATGGATGTCGTCCATACCACGTTGAATACACCGGTTCTCGTCCGATCACCGAAGTTAAGCAACGTCGGGCGCGGTCAGTACTTGGATGGGTGACCGCCTGGGAACACCGCGTGATGTTGGCTTTTTGTATTTATGTTCCATTTTTTAATGAAATGCAAAGAGTAGAGTTTTCGTTTATTTTAGTAGCTTTTCCAGACTGTTTGGGAAAATATTGAGTTTATTTGTTTGTTGGCAACATAGGTACATTAGCTAGATAGACAATGCAATTGTCTAGTTTGATTGGTCAAGATGTAACTGACGATAATTAGATCAGATTAGCTACCTACGAACCTGAGAGGTCCTTATATGGGTATCTTATAATGTAATCCGGCTTGGTCTAGTGATCTGAGCGTAGTAGGTGGCTTGGCTCATACCGGGTGGGTACAGGTTCGATTTCAGAATGGCCTTTTCTGAATTTGCCCTGTAGGCTTAGCATGTCCGCGTAGACATCAATTTTATCTTTGTCAACTGTCAGAATTGTCGAGAAAATTACGTCACACCGAGCATGGCTCCAGTACAAAAGCGCTCGAAGTGACCTAAATTTTCTCGACAAATCTGACAGTTGCAAGAGATAAAACTTATGTCTACACAGTCATGCTAAGACTACAGTGGTGTCAGCACGCATGTCAAGACAAGACCTTTGTCACGGATTGGCTCGGTCGCTCTTTGTCTAATTTCATACGAGTTTTGGGAGTCAAGTTCGGCCAGGTAAGGGCCACCTTGTTACTTCCCACAGTATGTGTACCTCGTCCGTAAATAAACACACTTGTATAGTTATAACTATCTATTGTTCTTTTACAAGCATTACACACGGTAGGACAAAGGTAATATAATAATATAAATAACAATTCCCGAGTTTTACGAACTTGCGTCTGTAACTGTGTTGTCTCTCCTCTTAGGGAAACCGGTGTCATAGGCAATCTTTTGACAAATAAAAATCAGAGTAATAGGCTTTTCGCCACAAGGGTAATAGGCTTTTCGCCACAGAGTGAAAGAGACATCATGAAGATATTTCGTGACAAATGAAGGCGCTCATGCTACAAGTGCTGGTCCGGGTGTGTTGTCTGGCGATATTTATTTATTTCGGTGACAATATAATCGCGTGTGTGTTATCTATAAAAATTAATAGAAATATGCAAAGCAACCCATCAAAATAATTGGCGTCAAGATTGATGGGATATTTCACACTAATTTGTGGACATTACCCGTGTAATGGATGGGACTTGTTTAGTATTTAATTAATTAAAAAGTTTTTATTAAGTAGGTTGTATACTTGATATGGTTTAGTGAGTTTTTTATCTGTATGCGTCGATCTACCCACAGAGTAATCTACTAGCTGACCGGGCGAACTTCGTACCGCCGTAGAATGAGTGACATACGAAAGCAGCGCCACCTACCGGGTCAAATTGTGAATCTAAACCATCCAGGGTGCCACACGAACTACTACTACTACTACAGCCCTTTTTTTTTTTTAACGTCCCACTGCTGGGCACGGGCCTTCCCTCAATGCGAGGGGGATTCGGGCCATAGTCCACCATGCTGGCCCGGTGCGGGTTGGCTGACTTCACACATCTATCGAGAACTAGTCAAGCTCCGTCAGACGTGCAGGTTTCCTCACGATGTTTTCCTTCACCGTTTCTTAGCAAGTGATAATCTCGGATGAAAATGAGATTCGCACATGGAACCCAGAGGTGCGAGCCGGGGTTTGAACCTGCGCACTTTGATTGCAAAGCGTGCGTTCGACCACTCGGCTACAACACGAACGCATACAAAAAAAATCAAATCGGTGCAGCCGTTTAGGAGGAGTTAGCTTACAACGAAAAGTGGCATTGAGTTTTTTAAATATTGATTTGCTTCTATTAAGATACTAATTGATATATAATGTAGCTATAGTTCCGTAGATTCGAATCACTTCGCAACAAAAACATTCTCACTTCGCAGACATTATTAGGGACTAAACAACAACAAAACATATTTCGTAGAACGTTCAAAAAGTAGGATGTCTGAAGAAACTCTACTTGTAAGCTACTGAGTATGTTTTTTTAAGGTTTTATCATAGTAGGTATGTATGTACATATTGTGCGAGGGTTGCTTAGTTTGGGATCATACGATGAGTAAATGCAATATGACGTCAAAGTATCACTTTCGCTCATACATGCAGTTCACACAATTTTCCCATTAACACGATGAATTTCGCATTAAATACTTTCTTAATTCAATACTACCAATCTCACCATCCAATAACCATAGCTTAACGAAATCAAAATATTTATCATATAACTAATGGGAAATAATTGCTGGGTATAGTGTTCGCTGACAAATTCGATTGTCGAAATCTCGCGGTGGCTGACAATTAATTGTCGAATTGGACCCCTTAATATATTCACCCCCTGTTCTGTCAGGGTGCTGGGGTCATGGGGGTAGTACCATTATAAGGATAGTCCTCTTAAAAAACTAATATGAAATGTTAGAAGTCAGAATTGAGTATTAAAGTATAATACAAAAGTTACTTTACAATATCTAAGTAGCCGAGTGGTCGAACGCACGCCTTGCAAATCAAAGTGTGCAGGTTCAAACCCCGGCTCGCACCTCTGGGTTTATGTGCGAATCTCATTTTCATCCGAGATTACCACTAGCTATGAAACGGTGAAGGAAAACATCGTGAGGAAACCTGCACGTCTATAGAAAGGCGTGTGAAGTTCACCAACCCGCACTGGGCCAGCGTGGTGAACTATAGCCCAAAAATCTCCCTCGTATTGAGGGATAATGTGCCCGGTATAATGGCAATAGGCTCGCCCCCTATTACATTGGGACCAAAAAAGACATCGGCGAAGTGTGGGCGCACTACAGTGCACCTCTGCCTTCCCCTTCGGGGAATACAGGCGTGATGATGTATTGATGTATCTAATTTCCTCTTAAGAAAAAGACAATTAATTTTCTATTTCTAGTATGCCCTACTAATAGAGTACGGTAGGTACTCAATGTATTAAGCCCAGGGAACGCTGAGGCGAAAAATATTTGCCAATGCAAAAGGAACTCTGTGTTAATGTACATTACAGATTACATTTCTGCGGTAAAAGTCACGCGACCACGCCGCAAACCTCGCTACGCTATCAATGACTTTTGATTGAATGATTAGTAGTCAATAATAGTTGAAAATATGCAAGTATTATCACCTCATAACAACCGTAAAAAAGTTAATATTTACAGCTAAAAAAAATATCCCCCACCCCCCACCCCTCTTTGCCCAAAGCGGTGGAAAGGAGGTGTGGTAGAAATTAATTAAGCCCAAACACCAGGTAATTGCTGCAAATCGTTGAGGAGTTCGGTCGACTCTCTTTCGGCTCCATCTTCAGATCGACTCCAGGCCTTCATTAAATAGTAGTGCTTTAAAAATCTTAAAAAACGCACTAGTCGCCACTACGATTTTCGAAGGTTCCCCTCGATTTCTCTGGGATGCCATCATCAGATCCTGGTTTCCTTATCAAGAATCGGTTCATAAACGACGAAGTTATCCGCGAACAAACATAAAAAAAAATATACGGTCGAATTGAGAAACCTCCTCCGTTTTTTCGTCGGTTAAAAAAAGAAAACATACGAGTCGAATTGAGAACCTCCTCCTTTTTGAAGTCGGTTAAAAAAGGAATCCCACCCACTTGTCAGTCGGAAAATGGCGCCATATACAAAAATTTGCAACTTTTCAAATAGTTAGAAACAAACAATTATTTTTTAGTTATTCGATATATTTTAAAGAGAGAAAACTCGATTATACTTAGTGATCAATTTTTCCCCTCCAAGTCACTTCGGCACTTCAGTGCGCCCACACTTCACCCATGGTTTTTCTGCACTGACACTGACACAGTATGGATACCCATACCCAAATGAACACGAAAACTAATACAACGTCACATTAAATCCAATAACTAAAAAATAAATGAATGGTAAAAAAAACTTTTTAACCACAATTTAATTTCCCTAAAAAGAAGAAAATGCACTTTAAATAAAATCAAACCGATCAATTTACTAAATGATATAAAAGCTTGTCTTGACTCAAGCGAACTTTACAGGAGAGAAAAATTTGCGGATTCCAAATATATATGTCGAATATTTTAATTTTTTTTTGTTGTGTTTAATTTATTGGCAACACTAGATTTTGTAATGTCAATTAAGTTAATGTCAAGTTAAGTTAAGTTAGTCAGTGTCAAAAAAGATGATTAAGATATCAGATGGTACGTGATTGTGTTCCAAATTAAAAATTATTATTACGAATAGTTTCTTTGTTTCTACATATATATAGTTCAATATCGCCGAAAAGAGTATCTTATGTCTCTTTCACCCCTCGATATGTTAATACTACATGCATACAACATCATTGTAATCAATTCATGTTTCTGTTCATACATATGGCAATGTTTGCCGACGACAGATTTGAGATAAAACCGATACCTCCAGTTACAAAGGGAATTAGAAAAAAGATACTCAATTTGGGAACGATTCATTTATTTAATCAATAATGTTACGACTGACATAATGCTTCGATAATGTTTAAGATTTCCTTAGGTAATTTTAAATTATGAGCTTTATGAGTGAATTTCTCAAGCGTAATATTTAGGCGGCGGGACTGAAAACCATACCTTAAGGTTAAGATACAGTGAAGATTTTTTTTGTGTAAAAACCTATTATCTATCCCAATAAAGTAGTATATATAATGTTATTCGAAATTATTTCTGAGATTATACAAAAAAGGTATTTCCATCTAATACTAAGTTTGGTGGTTCGTCCATAACCTGTTTTTTTGGGAATAACCACAGCTTAATCAAAACTCCATTAATTTACAAGATATATCTAATTTTATTTTAATTCCGCCTTATTTTTTGTATCCCTTGACAATTTAATTTGTAGTATTTAGTGATATATCAATCTCTGAGAAAATATATAAGGTCCGTCCGCGATAAATTTTAAATTTTGGTGTACGTAACAAAAACATCACGTGAATCGTTTTGAGGGTACCTAAAAGGACGATACTACCATCATTCGAACCGCTCAGGCGGGTGCTCACGTGAACCAGTGCCAGTCGTGTTCCACCTTCTTTCGATTTCTCGCCAAAAACATAAGTAAGTCTCTGTTTAATCTCCTGACAAAAATCCTGCAATTTTTGTGTTGGTAATTTAACACGTTTTAATCTTATTGTATGTTTTGATATATATGTATAGTTTATAGGTTCGGTATGTGATTAAAATGTTAGCAATATAATAACTATATTCTAAATAGTATTTTTTTAAATCAATTTATTCTATACGATTCTAATTTTGGTGGTACAATTTTGGTGATTTTGGTGGTGTTTTACTAACCACCAAAATTGATTAGTTACACCAAAATTAGTTTTCACTGTTATTAGGTACTATATAATGTATAGTTAAAGTTAAAAAATATACTAAGTCTGCTATATTGTACATAGTTAGTTCAATACTATTAATTTGATACCTGCTTATATGAATCAGTGTGATTAATAAATTGCAAATTTGATACAGAACCGTTTAAATGGATAAATACTGAAAAAGTTTTAATTCAGCATGCCAAAGATAAAAGCCAAAATCAATTCAAGCAGAGAGTTTAGAGAAAAAAAGAATTGCAGAGAGGAATAGAAAATATAAAATCAGAATGATCCTGTGAAACTAGAGGAAATATGAAGAAAAGAAAGAGAAATATACCATCGAAAAAAAGCGGAAGGAAAAATAGTACATTTGAGTGAAATGCCACCACGTGCTCGCAGAGCTCAGTAAAAAAGGAATCGGGTTAATTTTAAAGCATACTATGAAAGGAAAAACAGAACACAACTAACAAGCACTAAGCCATCAAGCTAGATTTGTGAAAATATAATTGAAGACAGGATATCGCATTCAATACTGCCTCGCTCTGAAAGGCTAACCAACTACATCCCAGACACAATAGTCCAGTTTGCAGACTCGTCAGAAGTCTTCTAGAATCTTACGTTCCCGGAAGTTTCTTTGAGTAGAACCACTTGTCGACAGTTCCACTAATTGTATTTCAGAAATAAATTCTACTATGATTAATTCCAAGCCAGAAACAAGAGCTCTTTGTATTGATCAGTCAAGTACTCCAATTTATCGACCATCTTCGCCACAAATCGCTCCTAGTATCAGCAGCATACATTCGCCAGTTTCAAGTTTTGCGCGAAATAGTCCAGTATCAGATGTTTCAACTAACTCTTTTATATTAAAAAGATAACTTAATGATAAACTTAGAAAATACCAAAAACTAAAATTTGCTTATGTTCTTCTTCTGCTAATTTAAGGTATATTCTTCTTTAGAACATGATAATGATAGCGAGGATTTAAATATTTTTTTATTTAATGTAGAAATAGATAAAAATGAAAAATTATTTTAATTATTATAACATTAGAGTAGGTATAAGAAAACAAGATTGTTGAAGATTAGTAAAGTAATTTTTTACGATCTCATTACCTATGTTGATTTACTTATAAGATAATTTAATAAAACCACTTATTGATGATAATGATGAAGATTGTAATGATAGCGAGGATGGCGATACTTTTTAACTTAACCAATTATCTATAATATTCAAAAAATTTAAGTAAAATGTATAAAGAAAAAAAGTGAAAATTTTAAGTGATCTCAAATATTTTAAAAAACTGTACGAGAAATAAATATTTTGTTGTTGATTGTTAAAGCCCATTTTTAAAAACTGATTATTTGATTTATAAAATATTTTAATAAAACATTTATTATGAAAATGTATTTTTTTATTTTATAATAATTAAAAAATCTAATTTTGGTGTTAAATATCAATTTTGGTGTATTGGAAATTTAGGTGTTGATAATATATAATTAATTTTCAAGGTTAATTAGACTTTTCTAGCATTTCATGCAGCCAAATAGGTATTTCTAGCTAAGCATAGAATGAGTTTACCTAAATGTGTAAAAACAAAAAAAAACACCAAAATTAGGTAAAAATTCATAGATGTTGAAATTCACCCTTATACTAGTTGAGTTAGAATTGAAATTGGTTGTGCTGTTTCGTGAATAAAAATAAGTTAAAATGTGACTTAGGTATATTTAGCGCTTACTTCGTTTCGTTTATGACACAATAATTTATGATTTCTGAGTAAAACTCTGTAGAAAATTATTTTTTTCATATTACAGATGTCACAATAAGACTCGACCAATTCGGAATGAAATACCTATAGAAGGTTAGTTTTGAAAGGATCTTTTTAAAAGACTCTAAATTTTTTAATCCCAGAAAGTCTTGGTTTTCAAGTTACACGCTGCAAAATGTTTGCCAACCACAAATACTCCTTTGTTCAATAACAGCAGAAGTCTTTGGAGGAGACTCCTGTAGGCTTAGAATGACCGCGTAGTCATAAGTTTTATCTCTTTCAACTGTCAGATTTGTCGAGAAAATGACTTTGTTTTTTTTTTTTGAAGGACTTACACTGTTGGCCGTGAGGTGGCCTTTACAGCTTTACCGGAGAAGTGGCGAGAGCAGAGTGCTCTCCAACCAAAGCCTTAAGGGCGGAAAAAAGGGTGGCAACTAGCTCAAGGGCGCCACAGAGGGCACGACCTCGGCTTGGACAGTTACCGTGAGTGGAGAGGTAGTGACTGCACTCCTAGGTGCAAAGATGCACCTACCAGCGGAAGAGGGGGTTCCTCGACCTCGCCGGCGAGATCGGTGTCTGTTTGAGGCCGAGAAAATGACGTCACACCGAGCCATGTTCAAAAAGCTCAATGTGACGTCATGTTCTCGACAAATCTGACAGTTGAAAGAGATAACCCTTATCAAAGCCTACTGAGCCAAAAAACTACTTCAAAAATTCATAACCTCTTCAATGCTGTATCATTTATCAATTTCAGTTTTTTGTTCGTCGTAGGCAGTCGAGACGTAGACCATTCGACGTGGCTATTTTCTGATCAATGCTATATCGATAAGTCATTGAGAGCAATTTTCGGGATCAGAAATTTCCGCTTACTGAAATATACACATATTTAAATATCTATCACCCAAAACATTAATCGTCAGAGATTACCCTCGCGTTATATTAATATTCAGACAACTAGCTAAAGAAAGGGGTGAATAAATTCGTTTGTACGACAAAGTGTCGCGTCGGAACCAGCTACGCGTTAACAATACGGTAATTAATACTACTGATGGCGTTTTACTGAATAACATTACTGATATTTATTGTGAAATTATATGATAAATACGTAGAAATATCGAAAAATAGGAATTCCTTTTCGCCATTCCTTATCACCCATTTTTTCCTAATATAATTCTATTCATTACGTACTTAATGAAAAACGAGACCGTTTGGTAAACTAATAAATAAATACGTCATCATGCCAGTATTTCCAGAAGGGGTAGGAAGATGTGCACTGCTGTGTTCCCATACTTCACCGATGTTTTTGGTCCCAATGTATTAGGAGGCGAGCCTATTACCATTATACCGGGCACATTCCCCCTCAATACGAGGGAGATTTGGGCCATAGTCCACCACGCAGATCCACTATGAGTTAGTGATCTCCACACATCTTTCTATACAGGATGTATCAGAAGTCTGAATTAATACTTTGGTTATATATACGGTAGCTCATATGTGGATGCTTAGTGAAGACAGTTTATACCTAACTATCATAGTTACTGAGTTATAGGCCTTTGAATATTTGTCACAGGTATCGTGTTCTGGCCTTTGGGTACATACATAATCATATTCAGCAGTGTCAACTACATTTATGAAGGGCGGCTACCAATATTCACAGATCAGAACATGCAAATTTAAAATACTGAGGACTCGAATATTACAAGATAAAGACGACAAAATAATAATTTGAAATAAATCGTTGAATTTCGATTAAATTTGTATACCATTTTTTTTTTTATGTGATAGGGAGGCAAACGAGCAGACGTTTCACCTGATGGTAAGTGATCAACGCCGCCCATGGACACGTGCAACACCAGGGGCATCGCAAGTGCATTCAGTTGTATACCCAATACTAATGCAAACGTCCAATCCATCGCGCGTCATTTGCGGGAACACAGGCCTTTATTAACTTTAGCCTTATTGCGACCCACTCCTGGGCAAAGGCCTCCCTTATCACCCGCAACGGGTCCCGATCCTGGGCCATTTCCGATCCAGGACATTTAACTTAACAATAGCAACTCCAAATACGATTTATTCGCTGACATAAAACAGACGTCAACGGATTTACGACACCCATTAACAGAGCGTCATCTATAATCAAATAAAAACCAGCACCTATCACCCAGATCTTCAATATTCATGAAGACATAACCACAAGTTATTGTACTGTATGCTGCTGCTATATTTTTCTCAATCACCATTAGTCCGTATCTGTGAGCCTACCGACCTATTCACTCTGCGATACGCATACCACCTGCACCCCAAAATATTTCATTTGTCTCTCCATCTGCTATTCCATTTTCAACCTTATCGTACTGTCCGCTGAATTCAATTTCAATGTTCCTCTTATTGTTATATAAGTTAGATTAATGCGTGGAGTGGATTCGCAGTAGAATGCGGAGTATTTCTGCACTTCACTTTTATTGTATCAAATAATAGGGGCGCTCTTATGGCCATTATCACGTGTTTGATCTAAAATGATACTTGGTACGGAATTCAGTGTGGGGTGTCTTTTTCCGTGTAGTTACTGTTGACATGATGGAATCAGGGAGGATCCACAGTGCATATCCGATATGTAGTTTACGATGCGTGCGTCTATAAAAAAATGAAACGATTAAAACTCATAATTGAATACGATTTTTAAATTTCAAATATTCTTCGCCAACGTCCATACCACGTTGAATACACCGGTTCTCGTCCGATCACCGAAGTTAAGCAACGTCGGGCGCGGTCAGTACTTGGATGGGTGACCGCCTGGGAACACCGCGTGATGTTGGCTTTTTGCTTGTTTCGGACATAAGCAATCTTGACCAAACATTTTTGCTTGCAATCTGAATTTCGAGTTTTCAGGCTGCCGGAAGGCCTGCGACATGTACCTATACGTAAAATAATAATTCAGTACCAATGATACTGTATGTTTTTATAGAAATATCCTATTTTTTGACTCCTCCATCTTCACAGAAAATATGTGAATTTACGGTGTTTTGTTACGAGGAAAATCTCTTGAAATGATAGCGATACGTTTATTTCAGATAGCATCATAGTTAAAACCACAGTTAAACAGAAACACAACACATATAAGATAAACTACCTATGAAAATTGAAGCCATTACTTCTCTTTACCTATCTCAGCAGGACATAGCCCAAAGTTCGGAAGCTAAGAGCAGAAACGCACAAAATTAATCCTATACCCGAATCAAAACTCAACCACATTTAAACCAACAGATCTAAGGGTGATAATGCAACTATAGACAATGAAAACGACAGCAATGTTAAAGTTGTAAAAGTAGAAAACCAACCTTTTTTTGCAACTGAAAAACAACCCAATGAAGTTAATGCTGCTGAATATAAGAATGATATTGCAATGGTCAAAGATAGAGTAAACGGCAATGATAAGGTGGTAGATGTATAATGACAATCATATATAACGTATTGTGTTTTGATTGGTGCCGTCAGCTCGAAATAGTTTGGGACTGATGGGTGTATGGGAGTAGGAAATGGTTATGGTTAGCATCCGAAGGCTTTCGCAAGTTTCAATGGGCCAAATGACTGGAAGTTATCGTTCAAGCAGTTTAGTTTATTGTCTGGAGCTTTTCTTGTGGAAAATTTATGAAATTTTTATATCGCCTAAGGTTGGTAAGATAGTTTTCGTAGTGTAGATAATGGAAGATTTTTTCTGCTTTTCTTTTGATTAGGAAGCAAAGTGAAGATGATTCATGAAAATTATGTTCCTACTCTTAAATTTGAAATTTAAAAGAAATAAATTTTAATAATATGTATTCTGTAAACTACCAGGTGGTAGTAAACTAGCAGTGGTAGTGGTTGAACGCACGCTTTGCAATCAAAGTGTGCAGGTTCAAAACCGGCTCGCTCCTCTGAGTATCATCCGCGAATCTCAATTTCATCTGCGATTATCACTTGCTAAGGAAAGATGAAGGAAAACATCGTGAAGAAACCTGCAAGTCTGACTAGTTCTCGATAGATGTGTGAAGTCTGCCAACCCGCATCGGGCCAGCGTAGTAGACTATGGTATGAATCCCCGTCGCATCAAAGGGCGGCCCGTGCCCAATAGTGGGACGTTAAAAAGGCTATACTAAGTAGTAGTAAGTATGCACACTTTAAGCTCAATACTTCTGAAGCAGACAACAGATTCAGCCCCTAGCTGACACAAGCAAAAAATCTGCTCTAAAAGAATGTTTTTTTATTGAATAACACAATAAGGATATCAAAATAAAAAGCCGACATCACGCGGTGTTCCCAGGCAGTCACACATCCAAGTACTGACCGCGCCCGACGTTGCTTAACTTCAGTGATTGGACGAGAACCGGTGAATTCAACGTGGTATGGACGTTGGCAATAAAAGAAGTTGTTGTCAATTGTGAAGTCAAGTGAAGTCAATTGTTATGTGAACTTCAATAACTCTGGGTCCAATTAGCGAACCATTTACTATGATTACCGTACGTCAATTCGTTATTTTTTTAACACCAAAACCAGCAATCAAATCACCAATTACTACTACACAAGTGACAGGAATAACAAGGCAATGCTTTTTGTTAATGAATGGGCATGTTTAAATAATTTATTTATGGGTACAGTTTACCCCCAACGCACGCGAACGGTTAATGGCAGTCTCATGTAAAATATTCAGTTGTCAACCCTATAAATGATTGGGGGGTAATCTATTGTCTATGTAAAAAATAATACCTATTTGTCTTTTACGAAACATACGCCTCCAATAGTTATGTATATATGTACTTATTTAATTGGTAATACCAAAGACTTTCAATAAATGAAAATCACAGAAATGATTGAAGGAACTTTCGTATGAGTTTAGTATTTTTTCGTTGCTATAAAAACACCAAGGAAATTCTGGCATGTATTACGTAAATCTATTGCAAGCGAATTTCAATCACCTCCTGTCAAATCAACTTTAAAAAATTTATTAAAAAAAAAAACATACCGACCGAATTGAAAACCTCCTCCTTTTTAGAAGTCGGTTTAAAAACAAGTCGTGTCATTTAGTTTCTAAAACTAATGGTAGCCCCGATCCCAAGACTAGATAGACCTCTATCACAGATTCGCGTACTCGTTCTTTGTCTTATTTCTTGAGAGAGAGAGAGAGAGAGAGAGAGTAAATTAACATATTCCTTAAGTCCAGTCATGACTAGAGAAGATTAATCAGTAGTTGTAGCTTGTGTATTTCGGCGCTACCAGAGGCGGCCCTAGCAAATTCTTTAGGTGGTGTTAGATCTCAAAGTGGCGCTCCTCTAAATGCAAAATTCGAATCGAATAATACTAAGATGGTCGATGTAACGCTCGTTGTAAGGCTCCTCCTTGACGCCTTACTGAATAGCGGCGTCGCGACGCTGTTGAATGTCATGACTTGTCATTCATTATGGTGTGGTGACGCTGTCATGAGGTGTCATGACGCTTATCGGCGGTCGCTTTTCAGTTGAGTTTGGCGCCCCTTAAGGCCTTACTGTGAGCTATACATATTCTCGTTAAAACTACACAAATTATAATAAAACGTTAGGTAGGTAACCTATACCTAATTAACTATAACTATTAGGTAGGTATGGCAGTGGTAGCCGAGTGGTCGAACGCACGCCTTGCAATCGAAGTGTGTAGGTTCAAACCCCGGCTCGCACCTCTGGGATTTCTGTGCGAGTCTCATTTTCATCCGAGATTATCACTTGCTATGAAACGGTGAAGGAAAACATCGTGAGGAAACCTGCACGTCTGAGGGAACATGACTAGTTCTCGATAGATGTGTGAAGTCTGCCAACCCGCACTGGGCCAGCGTGGTGGACTATGGCCTGAATCCCCCTCGCATTGAGGGGAGGCCCGTGCCAAGCAGTGGGACGTTAAGAGGGCTATAGTTAGGTAAACTATACAAAGAACAATCATTTTGATAGTCTATTTTCCTAAACAGAGGGATAAGTAATAATTTATTCTAAAAACCCAGAGCGGTCACGTTTTCCTATTGATCGACACGTGTCTACGAAATTGCTTACCAATTTTCGTCAACCAAATTGGACGGCGGCGGTCATTCGTCCGAGTAATTGTTCCATTTTCAAAATTCTGTTTGTCTATTATTGCTCTATGTTGTCATTGCGTTGTGTTTTGTTTTTTTTCAAGTCGCTGTCAATATTTGATTCGTACTTGTATTCAATATTTAAATAGTTAGTTTTTTTGTAATCTCTTTTGTCATATTCTTCTACTTCTTTGGTAGCCTTTATCAATTGTAAAACGTACAAGTTCAAACCCCAGTCTCGCACCTCTGAGACGTAATTAAAATATATATAATATTATAATAATATTAATATTATAAAAAAATGACAGTCGCAGATGTAAATGTGCGAATGTAATTTTTAATAATGATTACCATTTGCCGTGCGGTGAAGGAAAACATCGTGAGGAAACCTGCACGTCTATATAAAGGCATGTGAAGTCCGCCAACCCACACTGGGCTAGCGTGGTGGAATGGCTCAAAAATCTTCCTCGTATTGAGGGGTTATGTGCCCGGTATAATGGCAATAGGCTCGCCCTCCGTTTTCATTGGGACCAAAATACATCGGCGAAGAGTGGGCGGCATTGCATTGCACCTCTGCCCACACCTCCGGGGAATACAGGCGTGATGATGATGTCATATTTTTCTTTTGTTTTATATTGCTATAATTGCATACTTGATTAAACGTTTCGTTCGATTTTTAAACAGATAAATATGTAGGTTGGTATAACGTAATAATATTCTGATCGCAACTACCCTCAGAGTAATTAAAAAAATTACTTATGGTTTTTCATGTTGGTACAATCGGTATTGGAAAACACTTCGATCGTGGTACTTTATTGCCTTGTAAATCTTCTGTAATGTGTTTGTAATGAATACGAAAGTGCCTGCTAAAGTTCGAGATACAATACAGTGATTATATCATTTTAATTCAATTCAAATCAACCGAAAATCAATCAAATCAATTATTTACTAGAATATCATTGTTTAAAAGTGTTTTGTGTTTACGTGTAGTGTTCAGTGATGTGATGAGGAGTCTCCTGAAGATGGTCAACATAAAGGTAAGGCTATTTACCTTCTTAATGTATTTATAATAATTATAATTACCACTTGTAATGTAACTACATGATATAGCAATAATAAGCAGTTATACAAATATAAAGCAGGTAGGTATGCAGCTGCAAGTAATGTCAATAAATGATTAATAAGTAGGTCTGTTTTGTTACACGTGACTATGTAAACATTATAGAATAAAATATATTGATACAATTCTTTTTTGTACCTAAATTGATTAAAACATTTTAATGATAGATTTTCTTAAGTTTATTAAGATTTAAGTTTATTGTCAGTGACTATCTACAACGAGCATAACTATGAAATATCAAATAATGTAATGAAAAGGATATAGAATTAAATATTTGAAATTATTATTCGGCTACATACTGATTGTATGGTCCCAAACCGCTAATAGTCGCTACTGCTTTTCAACTTTATTTTAATATAGATACGGTTGATAATCGCTTTTGATCGGCAAAATTGAATACTGCAAGCAAATAACAAATTAGCTACGCTTTCATTAATGACGTCACGTCTACCGTACAATGGTATAAGGTTGATAATTTCAATACAACTTTCAGTGCTCCGATAGCCGTGATCGTCTAGTGGTTAGGACCCTACGTTGTGGCCGTAGTAACCCAGGTTCGAATCCTGGTCACGGCAGTGATTAACACTGTCATGGCGGAGTTAATTTTATGTTATTTTTTATTTTAATCTATGATTTTATTAAATTACAATCGTAATTTTATAAGTTATAGTTACAATAGTTTCTGCATTACTAATAACCGATAAGCCATTTTTTTCCTTGACTGGAATCGAATCCTGTACCCTGTGTAGTGAGTCGAGCAGCTTACGCTCAAACCACTAAGGCAAGAATTATAAATAAGTAATTAAACGCTTTTAAATAATGATGTGGTGGTTGCTAAGCAATTGAGCCCCACGCGGGTCGTATATGACCCATAACTATACGAAAGTAATGATAATAATTAATTATACGGAGATTGGCAGACAAACAAGTACAAAATTAATTAAAAAATTTGGGTCAAAGGTATATTTAGTGTTCTATAAATTGAGTAAATCTATACTTAATCTATCTATACTAATATTATAAAGAGGAAAGAGTTGTATTTTGTATGTAACGAATAAACTTTAAAACTACTGGACCGATTTCAAAAAGTCTTTTGTAGTTAGAAAGCTACGAGTACATTATCACTGAGTAACATAGGCTATATTTATGTAACGGACGGGCCGCTAGTGTTATATAAATGTAGACTTATATAAGCACTGGTAGCCGAGTGGTCGAACGCACGATTAGCAAATCAAAGTGTGCACGTTCAAACCCCGGCTCGCACCTCTGCTGGGATTTATGTGCGAATCTCATTTTCATCCGAGATTATCACTTGCTATGAAACGGTGAAGGAAAACATCGTGAGGAAACCTGCACGTCTGAGAGAACATGTCTACAACATGTCTGTCTATAGTTCTCGATAGATGTGTGAAGTCTGCCTACCCGCACCAGGCCAGCGTGGTGGACTATGGCCTGAAATCCTCCTCACATTGAGGGGAGGCCCGTGCCCAGCAGTGGGACGTTAAAAGGGCTGTAGTAGTAGTAGTAGTGGACTTATACTTTTAAATCTTGAATGAGTGTTGGTATGTTATACGTCCTGGTAACAAAAGCGTGCAATCAATTAAATTTAACATCTCTGTCCACCCCTACCGCTATTGTTTATATTAACGACTGCCATTATCAAAGTAAAACGGTTTATGGTTTGTTGTGACACTTGTGATGATATTATATAGATTTTCTGTTAGCGGCATGCTATATTCTGTCTAATCAGTAGATTTGTCCTATCATGGATAATATTTCTTATTAAATTTAATGGAATATCTTGAGGAATGCCTCCAGGTAGTAGCAGGTGCTATTTACCAGGTATTTAAAAGCAGGAGGATTCAATAAATACACGTTATAAATAAAAATAGGTGATGGAAGATGGGAGATATATAATAACCCGAATTTGTATTTTTTTTTTCAGGATGAAGGGTATTTATTTACAATAAACACTAAATTCAAAGACAATTATAACACAAGGGTAGAAAAAAAAAAAAAATTATGTACAAAGGAATGCCTCCACGTCGTCGTCGATGCCGAAAGTTCCCAGCAGGCTGGCCGCATTTCCGCGCTGAATAGCGATACTTATTCATAATTTGTTATTGCTTGTTATTTAATTGCTTGACACGTTAGAATAACCGCTAATCGGAGATTCAGCCATACCTCGTCTTATTCCAATATATGTATATTAGAATCAATGGAAAGAAATATCATTAATTTCTTAAAACAACAACCGCTTGTCTAATAAAAGATTTTCAGGAAACCTAAAATATTAAAGTCAGTAAGATCCATAAATATTGGTTATAGTTCGCCAACGTCCATACCACGTTGAATACACCGGTTCTCGTCCGATCACCGAAGTAAAGCAGCGTAGGGCGCGGTCAGTACTTGGATGGGTGACCGCCTGGGAACACCGCGTGATGTTGGTTTTTTGTTTTGCCTCAATTTCAACATTGAACTGAGCGATATAGATATAATAAAATTATAAAGCATATTTATTTATTGTGCTACGTTTAAACTCGGAAATTAAACTTACCACCGACTTCCTAGATCTACTCATAATTACCAACTATTATCATAACCATTCATAATCAAAACCATCAAGCCATATATCCCACAGCGGAGTAGTAGGTAATATCCAAAGGGTCAAATTTTAATCACACCAAAAACCAGAAACGCGACCCCCAGGACTTGTTTGCATAAAGACCTCCACACATAAAATCTTACGACACCTTACAACAAATATCAACTTGCACACCCAAAAATTTATCTCATTGAAATACAGACTTCATGCAGTTGGAATAGAAGTTAACAGTTTCACAATGTAAGGTAGAGTTGTTTTGGTCGAGGCTAGTAAAATCATTACCAGCTTGCTCGGAGCTGTTTCCCGTTTAAATTAAACGCAGGACAATGGTCAGTTGCATTCTGAACCGCGTTTAATGGGGTAAATCCTAAGTTATGTGTGGATTAGCCGTATCTTAATATCTTCTAGCATTAACAAGGGCTTGGATTGGTTCGGTATAGTGCGGATGAGTGGGTCTGTTACTGGACATAAAGTGATATGGACGTTCTTTGAAATACCTAGTTATAAAGCTTGTAAAGTAGAGCCTTACCAGTCTTCCTACGACCTTTTATAGTAGTATTGTTTTAATATGAACTGCAAAAAATTAAAGTAATATTGCAAGAGAGGTCATTTATTTAATTATTTATTTATCAATTAGAACGGCAATACAATTGCCACTTACACTAATGACACAGTAACACAATAGGTAAGACAGACATACCTTTCACTCTTTCATCTCATGTCATGTCATGATAAAGGGGAGTCTCTTATCACGATTTCTTCTGCACTATTGTAATAATATTACCTTTGATTTTTGACAGTTATTTAAAGTTGTACAAAAAAGCAAACATGGAGTTTCTTACCCATTCTTCTCGATAGAAAATGCATTCCAAATGGGTGGTAGATGCACTATTATTACTATTATTTATTGGTGATCCATAAGTGCCTGTATTGGTTTATATTAATAAAAAAAACTGATTCTGATTCTGTACAGACCCTGAACAAAGATTCCAAGTAATTTTACCTAATATTTACTCCTGTATTTTTTGTTTATAAAAACCATTAAATACCTAGTTGGCTCGACTGTAAAATTGTGAAGAAGTACATTATTAATAATGTATGACAAAGGTCATAATTTGTACTTTTTTTACCATGCGGACGTTTTTGGTAATGACTGATTTTTGTAACTCGCAGTGACACACAGATTCATATCAGTATAATGATGGGTAGGCAGTGATTGCAAGAAGGATTATATTACGGTATCTATCGACTGGCGAGGGGCGGTCAGGGACTGACTTTGATGTCCAATTCTTGGAATTTATGAGCATTGGGTACATACTAAGTATATTATGTAAGTTTATATGTATAAAACCTTATTAATTCAAACCTTATAAATATACTTTATTAGTTGTTGACGTGAAACAACTTGTTGCTATAAGTATTTAATCAGGCGCACCGCACTTAGTATTTCAAGGTGTTTCTCACTAGATCTATGCTCTAGGTATAAAAATATTATAATAACTTTATAGGTATGCATTTTTGTCATTAGATCAAATATAGAAATAAATTGTTTTGTCATTGTCATTTTGTCATTGTCATTTTCAACAATGATAGCACTTGCTGAACGGTGAAGTAAAACATCGTGAGGAAACCTGCACGTCTATAGAAAGGTGTGTGAAGTTCACCAACCCGCACTGGGCCAACGTGGCCAACGTGGTGGACTATGGCCCAAATATCCCTCGTATTGAGAGGAAATGTGCCCAGTATAATGGCAATAGGCTGGACCCTAATACAATGGGACGAAAATACATCGGCGAAGTGTGGGCGCACTACATGGCACCTCTGCTTACCCCTTCGGGGAATACAGGCGTGATGATGTATTCTTTATTTTTTTATTTTAAACGATGTTAGTAAAATATAAAGCACCACCTGTCTTGAAGCAATGTTTTTATAATATAACTTACACTTTTATGATAGTTAATTCAGTGCACCTCTGCCTACTCCTTCGGGGAATACAGGCGTGATGATGTGTGTATTTTATTTTATTCAGTACAAAATCTGTCAAAAATGTACAGTTACTATTCTTCTTCTTTACTACGTAATGATGATATTTAATGAAAAAAGATGAGGAATAGCTCCACCTACGTTTAACGGGTATTTCAGCCAGTTTCAAGTAATTAATTACAAGGGCAAATTCAATAAACACTTATTATAAATAGAAATGAGTGATGACAGTGATAAAGATGGCGGATAAAAAATCAGGTGACGGTTATCTACTATTGAAACAACAATACCTACTTTAAGAGATAGTAAGGTCCCTGGGCCCCGATTTACGTGCGATCGAGAGTCATCTCTATTCGAGATATCTCGAAACAAATGAAAAAAATACATACGATTTGACGTTTCGTTTCGAGATATCTCGAATAGAGATGAATCTCGATCGCACAAAAATCGGGGCCCTGTTTCTCTTTTCATTCCGAGCATAGCAATACTAACATTGCGTCCCTACAACTTACGTCGCATTCAAATCTCAACAAAGCAGTTATTAATGATTCCATTTATAATAAATATCACGCTATTATACCGACTTTGCAAGTCAAAAGTGATATAATGCGTTCTGAGATACTGTCTCGGAGTTAATCAAGTTTATAACTAGTTGGGTAGATGATTAATTTGATGACATTTTATATTTTTATGTCATGGACTGAGTAGGGCAAAGGAACTCACTGAACTGTTTATAAACCGACTTCAATTCAAAGAGTCGGTGCCATTTCATGTGTACTCGTATATTTGCTGACGTAGATTGGCACCTACTCCAAATGTAATTAATTATAAGGTTATTCGTGCACCTAGGTCTTTGAAGTCTTTATTGGTTTTGTTTTTAGAAATTCAAAATATGCTCTCTTTAAGTTAATATAAATATTGAATTTCTATGGTAAAAATATATGTGACCACGCGACTAAATTGGGACATTACGTGGTAAAATGTGATTTTACAATGAAATAATACAGTTCGTTTTGGTATATCAAAAATAAATTCGCCCATAGATAAGCAGCTGGAAAAGTCGACAACCGAATAGAGACAAACTATTAATAAGAGAGAGAGAGTGAAAAATGGAAGTGGTTACTTAGGCGTAGCCTAGCATTAGACATAACTTCGTCGTTGATGAAAACGGACAATAATGCATAAACTACACACAAAGGTAATTTGGGGTGCAAAAGATTAAAACACCCCTAACTAATCCCTAGTATTAAGTCAGATTGAAAATATTACTTTGCATATTACGGGATTTTACTTTTAACTATCGACTCAGTAATTAATATTTTCGCATATAAAGCCCTTGACACACTGGGGCGTCATGACACGCGCGTCAAAATGTTTGTCAATACCAAAACAACCTCCGTGTCAATATACTTAAAGATTACATTTCTGCAGTCAAAACTAGTCATTTCATGGTATCAATCATCGAGTTATATAACGGAAATCTGGCGACTCTGCGCTGCTGCGGCAAATTTTTTTGACATTACCTGACAGCCGCCATTGCAGTTGCCATATAATACAGGTAACTACGGATGTCATATAAACGTCAAATAAGTCTTTGAAGACGAGATGGGTTCTCTAGTTACTCTATGGTGTCAATACAGTTCGTTATGCCTTGGCAAAATAATTGAGGTGTAAGCGTTGACGCAGTCTGAGGGAGGCCTTACGAACTACTATACCGAGCCGTCATCTGAGGGTAGCTATTTGTTAAATACAAGGGTTTTCACTGCCGCGGTATTGTGGTTGATAAATGGTGTTAATAAGAAACCTGTCGCGGTCGGATTAACTCGTGTTAATTACTGATATTCCCGACAAAGATTACGTTTTTATAGTGATGGGACGTGTTCCTTCATTTTATGTCGATATTTTGGAGCGGTGAAATGTCATGGTAACAGCCGAATTAAATGAGAAAGTGAGAAAAGACATTTATTAGGACTAGCAAGTATACACAAAATACAACATAAATAGGTGATTCGTGAGTAGCTGTAACCCCAACAGGGTCCATTCTCAGATTTTTTTTGGGAGGAAAAAGCCACAACGCTGGTTTTCAAAACGAGCCACAGACAAAGTTAAAGAAGAAGAAAAACAAATCAGGTGTTTAATGTCTGAAAAAAATTATATTTTCCATCCTTTATATTGAATTAACATTTCTAGATGTCATGCTTAAACTTCACATGTCAGACATACAGCATATTTAAATCGTTATGAAGCTAAATCATTACCCGAAAATATTATTATTTATTAAATTCAATAAAAAATACTAAAAAATACCTCCGCATCGTCATTAATGTTAAGAGAGAAATCTAACAGAGCTTTTAATTATTTTTAAATTTATCGAATATACTAATCACATCACTACTTTATAATTTAAACTCGACATTACCGCTGCAGTTTGGTAAGCGGATTAGTGTTGAAATTAAAATGGCCGCCGGGGTTCCATAATTAAAATGTGTCATAATATTTCGAGGGTGACTAGAGTGAAAATGAGAATTATAAATATTGTCAATAGAGATTTTGGGATTTTCATTTTATATTTCTAATTACAAAATATACTTGAATACAATAAAACATCGATCATTTGTTCAATTTTATTTTTTTAAAGGTAAACATTCAAATTATGATTGTAACATAAGGAAATCTCTATTTCAAAGTATATAAGTTTTTAATCATAGAAGCCGCCAGTGACACACTTCACATGACATTTTCAGTTCAGTCGTACAGTAGGTACGTACGTACTCATCTATACTAATATTATAAACAGGAAATATATGTATTTTTGTATGTAAAGAATTAACTTTAAAACTAATGGACCGATTTAAAAAATTCTTTTACCGTTAGAAAGTTACCGTGCGAAGCTGGGGCCGCTATTTCATAATATAACAAAGCCGGAATAAATCGCTCTATGATAATTTTTTTAAATATTTTTTATTCATATAAATCAATACAGGCACTTATTAATCGTCAATAATTAGTAAAAATAGTTAGTAGCTCTACCACCCACACGAAATGCATTTCCTATGGAGAAGAATGGGCAAGAAACTCTAATAAAACTCTAAAAATATTACAAACCACTTATTAATCAAAAGTTATCAAAAGAGATGCGTCTATTATAAGGAATCACTATCATTTCATGTAGAGTGCGCGTCAATTTGTATTGGTCAGTATGATGTAGAGACGTATTAGTATGACGGAGTAGCGCCAAAGTAGAGTCGGGGATGAGTTAATGGGGTGAATATGTTACGGTTTTTGATTGGGCGGGGTACCCTTTCTATGTTAAGAAACTCTGTATTATTTATAAGTACTACTTAAGAGCAAATATAATTTAAACTTTGTCGTTATAACTGATTAATATTTTGAAAACCTTAAACATAAGTAAATTTCATACAATACGTGATTTTAGATTTAGATTTTAAATATTATTATGTAAAAACTACAAAAAAAAATTATAACAAGCAATGATAAAAAATTAATTGTCGATAATACTCGGCTCATTTTCAAGGGTTTCTTACCCATAGTTCGGAATCATACGATGAGTAGGTGTTATTATGTTGTCTGACAATACCTGAATTTGATTATTAAATTCTTTTTTACTTAAGTACATAGAGATAAATGTGGCGGATTTAGTCATAAATTTAGTCGAGTATATTATTTACAAGATATAAAAATAGCTACAAAATTATGTAGCTATTTGTAAATCATGTAGGTAAATGTTTAATCTACATTAATGAACCGGACAGTCAGGACCCATAAAACTGATTGAGCAGGGTTCGAACAAAAACACGCTCGCTTTCAATACACTACGGACCCCTGTCAGTGGAACAAAACTGTTTGCCAGTGAAAAATGAAATCAAGTGGACAGTAGGTACAATGCGAATCCACATAAACTTTGAACTTGGCTATTAATATTTCTGCTCGCTTACCACCACCTGCCTTGCAGCAGTTATTTTGCTTCGAGAGTTATTTTGATTTTTTTTTTCTTCGTTTATCTATGACTATAACTTCGTCTATTGCATAGACCTTTACGACTTAAGCAGCACTTGTTATTTGAATATTATACAATGGACACAATTTAAAAAATACGGAAATCGAACCCCTTACCTTTCAGAATACTTAACTGACTTATGAATGCTTATACCAAAAACGCAAAGCACTAGAAGATTTTATTTAGGACCAAACTCATTGAGGTCTCAGTGGTCAATCTTGACCATTCATTTCTCAGTGCCGCTCAACGGAATTTACATAAAATCCGAGCCCGTGATTAATGTATTACACTGTACACTCACTGAATACGGCCCATCTCACTCGTTTGTTTGTTCAACACGTAAGTAGGACAAGGGTTACATTTTGAACACGGTGTGGAAATATTCCTTATGATAAAATACTTTATGTATTCTTTCTCCTGTAGTCCGCAGTTAATATTATAAAGTTTCACAATGCATGCATCGATGAATGCATGAAACTTGGCGTTTACACTGTGAAACTAATGCCACGACACTACTTTCACGCCACTAGTTTCGTAATGTAAATAGGGCTTTAAGTGGTGCTGTAAGGCCCTGAATGAAACAAAACACCGTTCATAAAAAGGAAATCTACGAATACTCGACGAATGGTACGTTCGGAAACTGTAAATCTAACTAAGCCTTCAGCCCGCCTAAATAACAGATGAGTTCCGTACAAAAATCCTGCAGGAATTACAAAGACACGTCATAATTCATTTCATTCGCTTCGTATTTGGAATAATGACAGAAATGGAAATGTATCGGTTCGGAAAATGAAGATTGGAGGGGTTATGTGTGGAGTTTTTATTTTATATTCGTAAAATGTTGATTTGTATTGTTCGTATTTTGCGATAAGTTTTCGTGAGATTTATGTGGATGATAAATAATTGGATTTTTTTTTTTTGTGAAACTGGTCACAGAGAATACGATGAAAAGAAATCGTTTGAAGGCTTTCTGTATGTGTACCTATTTGAAAATATGGTGAAAATTAGGGTGTTTCAGAAGTCCGAAATAGTGCTTTGACGTTTGCATCAGAATCGGGTAAACAACTGAATTGTATAAAAATTTGATCGAACTTCGACCTTGTTTTTCCAACTTTTTTTGTCGTCAATTTCTATAACACGTAATATCTAGAGTCCTATGTAAAATTTGCATTTTCTGTTTTGTGGATATTGGTACCACCACCTTTCACCACCGCCACCCTTCATAAGTGTAGTTTACACTGCTGAGTAGGGTTATGGATGTACCATGGATGTGTTGTTTGGTATAAACTGTTTTCAGTAAGCATTCATATTTGACATCATCATCACGCCTGTATAGACGCAGAGGTGCACTGTAGTGCGCCCACACTTCGCCGATGTATTTTGGTCCCAATGTAATAGGGGGCGAGCCTATTGCCATTATACCGGGCACATTCTCCCTCAATACGAGGGAGATTTGGGCCATAGTCCACCACGCTGGCCCAGTGCGGGATGGTGAACTTCACACGCCTTTCTATAGACGTGCAGGTTTCCTCACGATGTTTTCTTTCACCGTTCAGCAAGCAAGTGGTATAGCAAGTGCTAGTATATATTGTATTTTTTACGTCCATAACAAACGGACATACAGATCTAACATCCATAGACTAACGAATAACAGATGACGTTCGTTTTTCCCGCATCCGTTCTCCCGTATTCAAATTTGACAATGACAAATCTTCGGCCATTTCCGGCTGCGGTTCGGCGTCGCTCGGATGTTCATATCATTTATATTCATTCGAGATTCGCACGGCTTTTGTTCGAACGATAAGTGACATAGTCAGCGAAAGTTTGTAGTAGGAGGGGTGTGAATATAATTCACTGTTTTGCTGACTTTGATTGATAAAGTAATTATTTTTTTGAGAATTAATTCCGCAAAATCCATTAATTATCCTAAATATCACAATAGGTACTCACTATTTGTTTACTGAAAACTTCAGATATAATAAACAATAAATTATTATCTCATCTATATCTTATTATCTTAACCTGACAAAGGTAATGATTATGCTTAGTTTTGTGTTTAAATTTGAAATACTTAATTTCTTTTAACCCTTTTAGAAATACGTATATTTATTTATAAAACTATGCTCAGTGACCGGGGTTTAACACAAATATCTATACTAATATTATAAAGTGGAAAGATTTGTATTTTTGTATGTAACGAATAAACTTAAAAGCAACGACCGATTTCAAAATTATTTTGCCTTAGAAAGCTGCATTATCACTGAGTAACATAGACTGTATTGATTTATCCCAAAATGTTTAACAAAAAATGTATAGTCGGAATAGCCGGAATATATTTATATATATATATAAAGACGGAATATACCTAACTATCATGGTTTCCGAGTTGTAGACCATTGAATATTTATCACGAGTATTATGTTCTGGCCTTTGGGTACATATTAAGAAGTGTAAACTACATTTAAGAGGGGCAGCTACAAATATCCACAAAACAGAACATGAAAATTTAATGCAGAAGTCAAGATATTACAAATTATAGAAATCGGCGACGAAGAAAAAGTTGATAAAACATGTTCAAATTTCAATAAAATATTTATACCATTCAGTTGTAAATCCGATACTGATGCAAACCCCAAAGTAATATTTCGGACTTCTGAAACACCCTGTATATATGTAAACATCCAGACAATTTAACGAAAAGAAAGTTATTTAATATTTATGAAATCCTAAATACAAAATCATAAAAGGCCTTTATTATTTCGATGTTGATCTGCTTCCATATTTAAGGAGAAAAGCAAGAAATTGTCGAGATTATCGCCCCCATCGCTATGTTAAGTGACCCGATATGAAACGGCCCCCTTAGGCCCAAACGCCCGTATGTAAATCCCATCGAATATTTATTGTTATAACACGCATTTCGCTAAGTGATTTTTGAGATTTCTCTACGTAATAATAATTCTGCATTTTCCTTATACATTGTAGAGAGTAGGTAGGGTACATTATTATGTTCAATCTATTATAGAGCATCCCCAGAAGTTTTCTAAACAACTTGAGAATATTTTGAAAAAAATATTAATTAACGACCAAAAATTGAAAAATAAGTTGTACTGGGTGTTTCAGAAGTCCGAAATAATACTTGGCCGTTTGCCAGAGTATCGGGTATACAACCAAATAGTATGAAAATTTGATAACATTTCGATCATGATTTTCCAATTATTTTTTCGCCGCGTATTTTAAAAACTTGAAATGTCTATTCCTTAGCGAGATTCTGCTTTCTGAATATTAGTAGTCGCTTCTAGGTGATGTAGTTTGTACTGTTAAATAGGGCTGTGGATGTGCTCTAAGGGCAAAACACGATACCTGTGGTAAACACTCAAAGGTCTGTAACTTAGAAACTATGATAATTTATTTACCTGACCAATAATATTTGACCTTCTGCCCGATAGCGGCATGATAGTTTTGTGCGGTCAATAATTTGTGGATATGCTTATAATAAAAACTATACTAAGCTTACTTACTGGAGAGTCATGAAAGTATTTTTAACACTACACTTATTTGTATAGATGACCTGGTGAACCACGTATCACCTACAATTTAATTAAGTGTTCATATTGCATTTTATTATAAAATTATGTTAATTGTATGCATACTATGGCGGGACATAGCGAAATTTATCTGATGTAACACCTATGTATTCCACAATAAATGATTGATTGATTGAAAAAAAAATAAAAATAAATAACTAACGCTATTCCCAACAAAATTACCAATTTTTCAAATTTTAAGCTATTATTATAAGTTTTCCCAAACTTTTTCAAACAACCCCTGTAGTGAATGGGCGCCAGGACAAGACTTATGTCACGGAATATGTATGTTGCCCCTTTCTATCGTATGAAATAAGACAGAGAGCGAGCGAGCTAATCCGTGACAGATGTCTAATCCTGACATGTGTGTTAATTTTGTTTAAGCGCGATAAAAACAATAAACAATCTAAACAGTCACGCAGTTTATGAGTTTTAAAGGGACTAACAAACAGCAACAGTAGCAGTGGTAGCCGAGTGATCAAACGCACGTCTTGCAATCAAAGTGTGCAGGTTCAAACCCCGGCTCGCACCTCTGGGATTTATGTGCAAATCTCATTTTCATCCGAGATTATCACTTGCTATGAAACGGTGACGGAAAACATCGTGAGGAAAACTGCACGTCTGAGGGAACTTGATTAGTTCTCGATAGATGTGTGAAGTCTGCCAACCCGCACCGGGCCAGCATGGTGGACTATGGCCCGAATCCCCCTCGCATTGAGGGGAGGCCCGTGCCCAGCAGTGGGACGTTAAAGGGGCTGTAGTAGTAGTAATAACAAACAGAACAGTTAATATATGATAAAGTTAAGCATTAGTAGAAAAAATATATAGTTTTTCTTACAGGTAACAGTAATTATTTTTGTGTGAAATATCTCTATGCAAAGATATCGGCCAGCCAGTTTATTCTGGCTCAGAACTATCAAGGTAGATATGTAATTGATTTAAAACCTTATTCAAATACACATTCAGTTCATTAGAGATTATTTCTTCGATGGAATGGTATTAAAACACTCGATTACACTGTAATAGATTCGATATATTGTTCGAAATAACTTTCAGAATTGCGAATAAAACGTTTGTCGTGCTATCAAAAAGCTTAGAACAATAAATTAAGGGCAATATACATGTTAATGGTTTAAGGAAAATCTACATCTTCCCCTTTGTGCCCGCTACTTTGAGTTTACATGGATGTGTTATGACTATTATAGGATGACTATGGATGCGGTAAATTGGAAGAAACAAAATATGGATAAGAATTGTGACTACGTTCTCATGGTTTTTTTTTAAATACCGATTGAAAACATATTATTCTGGTTCCAAAATAAAGTACCATAAAATGGAATGGAGGGGATCTCACTAAACTTACAATGTATGTAGGTATTGTCACAAAATACAACAAAATATATTGTGACAATTTTTATTTGTAATATATTTGTATTTTGGGCCGAAGAAAAAAATGACAAAAAATACATTTTCACAAGGAAATATACGTTAATTCAATAAAATATTTTTTTTTTTTATAAATTAACTATTATATTTTATACAGTTAAAAGTAACGATATATTTACAGTAATATTGCAGAGCACACAGTTATTTGAAAAAAATATTTTAAGACGTCGAGAAATTACATACATTTGTAGGTTAGTCATTTATAATATACATTTTTTAGTAGATACCCTATAGCAGTGTCCCATTCGTAGGAAAAGGCCTCCCCTTCTCTCTTCCACATTTCTCTGTCCTAGGCAACCTCCGGGCACGTTTGAATTATATCTATAAAAATAAATCTATTTACCACCTCTAAATTATTTACAGACTTTTCCTTCTTAGCTTCTGTACAAAACAGATTCGCTGTTACCGTGTGAGGCGTCCAGTGTTGTGTGACTAAAAGCATTGTAAATTTCGCACGATTCCGGCTGCATTGTAGAGCTAGCAAGACGTAGTGCCCCCCTCTACATTTCAACAGATTTTATACGCAGACTGCGGCGTCAACAATCACGCGTAAAAATTCTTGGATTGAATCACGCGTAAAAAATCGACATGTTGACAATGTTGAAAAAAATACGAAATATTTATCGTAAGGTTTCGACATAATAATATGTCGAATTAGAAATCATGTCATTCATGCGAGAATTGCTCCGCTGGGCCCTATCTCCTCTTATTGTTGTTGCAATAGTAATTTTTTGACATATTTTGTACTAAGTTAACTGAGGACCACTTAAAGTTGTATTAAAAAACCGGCAAAGTGCGAGTCGGACTCGCGCACGAAGGGTTCCGTACCATTATCTATAAAAACGGCAAAAAAATCACGTTTGTTGTATGGGAGCCCCCTTAAATATTTATTTTATTCTGTTTTTTAGTATTTGTTGTTATAGCAGCAACGGAAATACATCATCTGTGAATTTCATCTCTCTAACTATCACGGTTCATGAGATACAGCCTGGTGACAGACGGACGGACGGACGGACGGACGGACGGACAGCGAAGTCTCAGTAATAGGGTTCCCGTTTTACCCTTTGTGTACGGAACCCTAAAAATTGAAATAAAACTATTTTACAGATTCTATCTTATCCGTAAAATAGTTTCATTTCAATGTATAGTATTCGCGTAAATATAAGAAAACAATATAATATTAAAAATATTGTTGCAAGACAGGTGGTACTAAGGGGCTGTGTTAATATGCTTAAGGATAGAATTTCTATGGAAAAGGCACGCAAACACGTGGCGAAACTCGCTCGCGCTTTCAGTGCCATTTAGTTGAAGCTGTTGAAGAATGAACTATTTTTAGGAGTCAATACAGTTTGTTTTAGTATATCAAGACATTTGACGCACGGTCGTAGACGCCCCAGTGTGTGAGAGGTTTTAAGTGATTTCAAACGTTTGAATATTGAGAGAACTTCGAACTGATAATTTATATGGTCGTATTTTTTAATATAATGTCTCAGGAGTGACTTTAAATGCGATTTAGAAAGTATTAAAGGCGGTTTTGTATAGTGGTTCGAGCACTCACTGCACTGGCTAGTTCCAGGTTAAATTCCGGTCAGTGGCTAAATCTATATACTATTAGCGGAGCCCGCGACTTCGTCCAAATGGAGTTTAGGAACGTTTTTATTTTTATCTCGCGGAGCTCTATATATTTTTCAAAAATAAAAGTTACCTTACTTGTAACATAATCTATCTACCAGTGAAACTCCCGTCAAAATCGGTTTAGCTGTTTGGGTTTTTTTTTTTGGAAGGACTTAAGCTGTTGGCCGTGAGGTGGCCTTTACAGCTTTACCGGAGGAGTGGCGAGCGTAGAGTGCACTCCAACCAAGGCCTTAAGGGCGGAAAAAGGGTGGCAACTAGCACAAGGGCGCCACTGAGGGCACGACCTCGGCTTGGGCAGTTACCGTGAGGGGAGAGGTAGTGACTGCGTAGGAACGCAGTCACTACCTCTCCCCTCACGCACCTCACGCACCTAGGAAGGTGCAAAGATGCACCTACGAGCGGAAGAGGGGGTTCCTCGATCTCGCCGGTGAGATCGGTGTCTGTTTGAGGCTGGTGTGTGTTGGTGGCCCTTTCGACGCCCGGGTCGAGGAGGGCGGTGATCGTGTCGGGAAGAGCCGTTTGACAGTTTACCCAAGACATACAAATAGATAGACAGACAGACAGAAACATTTGAAATTGCGTTTTCGTTATAAGTAGCGTATATACATTTTCATATGCATTTGTAAATAACTGTTATTTTGATATTATAAAAAGACACTTAAATTGTATTTATTGGTATAGTGTATAGATAGTGGCAATAGGCTCGCCCGTGGGCGCACTGCAGTGCACCTCTGCCTACCCATACGGGGAATACAGGCGTGATGATATATGTATGTTACAGATAGTGTAATTTTTGTTTGTTTTTTTGACAACCCTATCTTCGCGCACGTGCAAATCCTATCAGTGTTATTTGAGGCAAAATGTTGATTGCCGGTGGCGTTAATTCGGACGATATTAGATTACGTTGAACCCGACACCAGCGTTTTACGTTAATGTATCAGAATTTTGCATAATTACCTATTAGCTATCTGATACGCGGTGAGTTTACGTTAACTAAATAATTAGTCACTATTTTCTGATTATACAATGTCATTCCCTTTATACTAAACGAATATATCTAGGGGTGAAAGGCTCGTTACCACAAGGGTACCACACTTAGGGTATTTATTTACCTTAATACGTGAAACGATTATTTTTCAAACATTTCAGTTGGTTATTATTATTTAATTTCAATATGAAAGAAGGAGATCAATTTTACAGAATTTCGCACTTTGAAAAATGATAAAAAATCTAAGCAATATTGAAACAATACTGCTAAAGATTTGGTGGCAGGAATACAGGTCCTACATATGTAGCAGGATCCCATAATCCTCCCTTAAATCACCCATAAGAAGTGCGAGCATTTGTCTTGCGATGACAGCTTTATGGCTTAGGGTCCCGGTAGTGTGAACTACATAAAATATTAATACACAATTTGTCCGAGTGGCCGGCGGTTAATCTATTTTTATAGAGGATTTTGTTGGGATTAATTATGTTGGGTTACACCACGTAGCAGTGGTAGCCGAGTGGTCGAACGCACGCTTTGCAATCAAAGTGCGCAGGTTCTATCCCCGGCTCGCACCTCTGGGTTCCATGTGCGAATCTCATTTTCATCTGAGATTATCACTTGCTAAGAAACGGTGACGGAAAACATCGTGAGGAAACCTGTGTGCCCGGTATAATGGCAATAGGCTCGCCCCCTATTACATTGGGACCAAAATACATCGGCGAAGTGTGGGCGCACTGCAGTGCACCTCTGCCTACCCCTTCGGGGAATACAGGCGTGATGATGATGTATTATAATTATGTTGGGTGTCGTCGGGATTATTTGCAGTCTGTCCTAAAAGACTTGTGGGATTCTAGTTTTTTTTGTATAACTTTTTTCCATGCCCACTTCTCGTGCTGTTCGTGACCAAATATTACCCGCAAGGGTGTCTTTTTGGTCTGCTCCGGCTGCGATGGCCGTAGTAGGTATGCAGAAACGGAGTCCGTACCGTACTCCCTTGTGTAGAAACGGAGTATGCAGAAA
This sequence comes from Ptilodon capucinus, assembly GCA_914767695.1. Lineage (NCBI taxonomy): Eukaryota > Metazoa > Arthropoda > Insecta > Lepidoptera > Notodontidae > Ptilodon > Ptilodon capucinus. The sequence continues at coordinate 2,271,380 of OU611828.1, forward strand.
CGGAGTCCGTTTCTACACAGTAGCGCAGTGTTTGGGGTGGAGCTGCTCGAATTCACCCACTATTGTGAAGCAATAAGCATATGGTGTTATAGCTATTGTACATAATGTAATGATTATACTTATCTAATTAGTCAACAGGAATGTAATATAATTGAATCGATGACGTCATTTGGATGTCGATTTGGACGCATGTGACACGCGATCGTTAATGAGACTGCTAACAATTGCACGTCTCTACATATAGGTTCGAGGATATACTGGATCCATCAGAAGTCCGAAATGATACTTGACCGTTTGTTGTATTTGGTATACAACTGAATGGCATTAAAAAATTATCGAAAATCACGATTTTTTCTTTTCTTGTTCGCCGCAAATTCCATAAACTTGCAATGTCTCGGGTCCTATAAAAAACTGTTAATGTATATTAGTAGCCATGTCTCGTTGATGGAGTTTCTACTAATAAATAAGGATACAGATATGAACACGATTCCTGAGAGAAATATTCAAAGATCTGTAACTTAGACCCTATGATAGTTAGGTATAGTCTGGCTAATAGTATCTACCTTAAATATTATTTCGGATTTCTAATACATTATGTATATGTACACATTTAATGACACTTAAGTACCTATATCTAGTAAATTGTATTCTACGAAAGGCGCTTATGCCATTTAAGCTAGTAAAAGACGCAACTAGTACCTGACTCTATGTAGGTGTGATAATGTGACTTATTCTATTCTTGTGTGCTACCTATGACGCTTTTTGGTTTTCATACAAAATTATCGTTACCGGACGTTCTAATCTTATTTTATTTTCTATGGGGTTTGATCAAATACATTAGTCCGGCGCGTATTGGCGTTCAATTGAATCGGAATGTGTCTACACGTGGTAACGTCACGCGCACTATAGGGACTAATTACTCGTGACATCTGCAGAGGTAACGCATCACTGACGAAAAGGGCTCACGCACACTGGAGCAACGGCATAAGCGCATCATTTTTTTTGCTAATACCGAAATAAACTGTATTGACACATAGAAAAAGTCCATTCTACTACGTATGTAGTGACAATGACAGTGTGAGCGAACTTTGCGCGTGGATGCGTGGCTTTTACGACAGACATTCAATATTCATTCATATTGACACAGATTTTGGTATAGCCAAATAATTTGCAGTTTTTGACACCCCTGTGTGTACCCCCTTAATACTCTGAGCATACCGGGGCGAATGAATTGACTTGACTTTTCTCGAAAAAACATTCTGTGCCACCACTGGTTCGGTGACTATTACTGAACTTCACACGTCTTTCGATATGATGAGCAGATTTTATTTTCATGTTTACCCTATAGTCGGGGGACTGGAAGAACATAAAATAGGAAAGGTGTATTTTTACACTAAGTACCTTAAAATATCAGCAACTATCCCTGGAAAAGTCATCATACCCATAGGTTGCTTCTTGGAATTCTGTAAAGTAATGCACAATATTTTTTTTTTTTTAATCTATATTGTCCCACTGCTGGGCAAAGGTCTCCCCCATTCTCCTCCACACAACTCTATCTCCTGTCATATCACTCCATCCCTCCAGATAACGGTCTAGGTCATCGCACCACCTTTTCCTGGGTCGGCCACGGCGGCGGTGTCCGTTATCTGGGATCCATTCGGTACAAATTTTGGTCCACCGGGTGTCATCCATTCTTTTTAGATGACCCACCCATCCCCACTTCAGCAGAGCGGACTTTTCACCCACGTCTGTAATGCGAGTCATGGAGCGCAGTAAAGTGTTTAAATGCACAATTATTAAAAAAAAACTTAGTATTATTTTATAAAACATGCACATCTTCCGTGGTTAACAATTTTATCTAAAAGCTTACCCTTTCTTCGAATCTAAACACACCTATAATATATCATTGGTCTCTATTAATTGGTGACAAAACTCAACCTATATACTCGTATTATATGTATCTACCAATTTAACAGCATTCCCTTGCCCCAAGCACTATATTACACCTATTTACTAAGCCCACGACCCTTCATCAATCCAATTCTAGTTGCATTTCTGTCTAGTCACGTCACACGAGGCATTTAATTAGACCAATCGCCTGCAGCGGGCTGGACACCGGCCGGCAGTTCCATGGATTGATTTGTAGACTGTACAAAGACTAATAGGATATTTACTATAGTCTTACATTGAATGTACATGATTCTAAAATAGAGAGAGTGAAAAAGTCCTACTAATATTATAAGAGTGAAAGTTTGTGAAGATGGATGTTGTTATTCTTTCACGCAAAAACTACTGAACAGATTTTGATGAAATCTACACTCCTCACAAATTGGACCATGTCTGCGCGGGTAGCTAGTAGGTATGACATAAAATAACAAATAAACAGAAATATAACATTCTTAGGTCTAAATAATAGTATAAACTTACCGCTGAGGGAAATGGAACCAACTACCAACTTTAGGTGCAGTTAGCCGTCAACGCTAAAAATTATCAAATCTCGCGCTAAGTCAATCAGTTGTAAAATAAAATAGTTACATCTTCACGACTGTATTCGCGTCTCCACCCCTTGGGCGGAGACGCAGTATACTCAACCCACATTCCTTCTAGTTGTTTTGTTCTTAGATGAGGGTATTTTTGACACACGACGAGCCATTAAAATGTAGGGCGAGGCGGTATTTCACTGCGGCTCATCGCCTGCAACTTTACAAGGCGCAAGTCTGTCCGCACATGGAATACTGCTCTCACCGGTGCACCACAGTACCAACTTCTTCCTTTTGACCGCCTGCAACGAAGGGCAGTTCGAATTGTCGATGACAAAAAGCTTACCGATCGGCTAGACCCTCTGGCGTTGCTCTCTGCATTTTCTACCACTTCTATCATGGAGAGTGTTCCGAGGAAATTCAAGTTGTCTTCATTGTAATTGGCAGATAAACTAACTTGGTATTGGTGTAGTGGGCTGCCCTTGGGGCCATGAGCGTCTGGGGTGTGGGCCCCGGACGCTCTTAAGTAGACGACGACCCTGAGGAGGACGGCGGCGAGAGGTAGTCTCTCGCCGCCGTATGCACTGCGAGGGTGCAGGGGGAGCGAACATCTGCTCCCCCCGAGACTAGCTCCTGGGCACAAAGCTTGGGAGCGAGGAGTCCCGGAGTCCCTCTAACGTGTCGAAGACGGCCACCGAGGAGGTTTTAGTGGGTAAGAATCCCACATATCCCAGTCTTCTCCCACACAGAAGACTGGGAATCTTTGTGAAGATTTCCTCCCCGTCAACAAAAAAAAAAATGGTGTAGGGGTCTAAGCGTAGGCCGCCGGGCTCACTGCATTGGATGGTTGTGGGTTCAATTCCCACCAGCGGCAAATTCAGAAAGTTGCCTTTTCAGATTATGTTTCTGGATGTAACTGGGGCTACTCCCAGTTCATTGATGGAACTCATAGTATAAGCGTTGCTTAATTTGAATTCTTAGGTATGATACCATGAGTATGACGTGTCGTCTGGCGATATTATTTATACCTTACTAGCTGACCGGTCGAACTTCGTACCGCTTTAGAATGAGTGACATACGAAAACAGCGCCACCTACCGGGTCCAATTGTGAATTTAAGCCATCCAGGGTGCCACCTAAACGCATACAAAAAAATAAATTCAAATCGGTCCAGCCGTTTAGGAGGAGTTAGCTTACAACGAAAAGTGGCATTGATTTATATATATAGATATGAGTAGCTATGTAGGTACAGTATGATGCTTATAAACTTATGGCGTCATAAGATAGGTATTATCTAAGGGTGCAACTAAATTATCGATGTACGGGGATCGTGATTGTTCCCAACGCGTTCGCTACTAAATATCTTTGCATCGTAATATAAGTGATTATAGTGATGCGATCCGGATATCGATATTTTATTATTTAAATGTCAGTAGTCAAGACAGCTTGAAATATTCATTTATTTAAATATGAAGTCAATAGTAGCTCAGTTGATAGGACGTGAACGTAAGGGTTATAATTTAGAATCCCGGATTATTATTTTCGGATCTCATGTGAGAATTTCATTTATAATAAATACCACTTGCTGAACGGTCAAGGCGTTAAACGTGAAGAAACCTGCACGTCTATAATAAGGCGTGTAAAGTTCACCAACCTGCCCCAGTGTGTAGGAATAAGGGCCAAATTTCCTTCCAAAAGAGGAGGACGGTTCCCAATTTAATGGTAATGGTTGGACCAAAATACAACGACAAAATATGTCTGCACTGCAGTGCATCTCTATCTACGTGAAGGAGAAGATTATGACGTTTATATTTATGCAAAAAAAACAATGAACATCACCAAATATGGCATTTATAGCTCCAAAGTGTTTTAAATAGTCACTGTCAATGGATTAAAAAATCTATAATCAAATTTAATTTGTAAACATTTTATTATCGATATCAAAACATCGATAATGCGACAGCTAATCGATAAATACGCCTACATAACCTCCGTATCAGATGTCACCGTATCATATACGGATACCGCATATTCTATTCTGTGTATAATATTCCAGTTCATTCCCCTCACATTTGGTTTGAACCAGTGCAAACCAGTTCAGACTGGCACGAACCGCTTTATTAATATTTAATGTTTCGTTAGAGTATCGGAGGTCTTGTTTCGTTGGTATTGCGCCCTGTGGCTAAATGGACAATAGTCAAAGCTGAATTTCAGGACGACCGAAGGCTGGTAAAGGCCGTCTTTGTTTTGCAGACAGACGGCTAAAGTAGCTTTATTATTAGATATATGGAATAGATTACCGGGAAACGTTCCAAGGTATTCCGCCTTTGTATGTTCCTGGAGAGGACTTGATTAGCGATTTGGATAATTTCGTTGTTTTGTGTGTTGTTAATGTAAAATTTGTTCTACGTACTAAATTTTTTAATTATTTTTAGGTATGTTAAGGCATTTTGTTTTTGACAAACTAAAATAATGATTCCTAAAAGATAGCTTAAACTGTTTGTAAAAAAGAAAATGTATTGTCGTAACCGTAAGTAAAATTAACAATTAATAAATAAATAATAACTACAGCCCTTTTTAATGTCCCACTGCTGGGCACGGGCCTCCCCTCAATGCGAGGGGGATTCAAGCCATAGTCCACCACGCTGGCCCGGTGCGGGTTTGCAGACTTCACACATCTATCGAGAACTAGTCAAGTTTCCTCAGACGTGCAGGTTTCCTCACGATGTTTTCCTTCACCGTTTCATAGCAAGTGGTAATCTCGGATGTAAATGAGATTCGCACATGAAACCCAGAGGTGCGAGCCGGGGTTTGAACCTGCACACTTTGATTTGCAAGGCGTGCGTTCGACCACTCGGCTACCATTTACCATTAATCAAATATAAATAAACTTGTTCAGACATTTAAATAGACTATAAACAGTAGGTACAACATTAATATATTTTTTTTTCTTTTTAATTTCACTATGTAATTGTAAATAGTTCTGTACAAATTAAATAAAGTGAAAACGATGAAAATAAATCCAAAGTATCTCATTAAACAAGTGAAGTAGGTTTTTATGATTGTTATTATTTAAAATCATACCTATGCATAAGGCATTAAAATATAAAATGGAGACATTATATACACGCAAATACAACTTTCTGAAACTTAACTTTTTCTCAAAGTATTCAAATGTAAATTTATCACCTTCAAATAAAACAATTAGAAGTACTGAATTTACTTAAAGTTCGCATACTAACACCGGGCCCATGGTACATTTGCATCGTGAAGCAGTTAACGAGGCCATTATTGAAATTTTATGTGAGTTTCATTATTATTCAGTAGACCGCTATTAGAGTACTGGACAAGGGATTACCGGATAGCTGGTATAGTATAGAGAGGGATTTCTTCTTCTTTTTTGTCGGTATCACTCTTGACAGAGTGGTCGTGGTCATCACTTCAGGTGTTGGTGGCAAGCTTCACAACGCGCCGCCAGTCTTCTCTGATGACCGCCTTCCTCGTGCATTCGTGTGTTCGGTGTTGATCCATTTATTGCCACTTTTAGGGATTACCGAGTACCAATGTACTAGACGCACGGCAGTGCATCAAGCCAAGTAAATAATTTCAGAATTCAGCCAATCTTGGAATTCAAGACAGCAAATCTCTAGTCCCCTTAAACTATCGTTGTAGAGTTGTCATAACTTTTAAGGCATAAATACAACATCTTTTATCAATGGTAGCTAGAATATGACTAGTCTAATGGCTTCAAGCTGACAATGCCCAATGCCTAAACTGGTCATATTTAAGCTTGATAAAAAATGGTGTTCCAATGCCTCAAAAATTTAAGTCATATAAATAAATTTCGCCAGAGAATATGATCCCAAACTAAGCAAAGATTGTACTATGGGTACCAATGTACTGGGGGCGATCCCAGTTATACCCAGACCAGGCAAAATTCCAAAAAGGCCATTTCCAACATTTGGCACTGGGGGAATCGAACCCGTTACTACCCGGTTCAAACCACTAGACATTGTTTCATTGTTAATCTCTACGGTACCGTTCTGGGCACCGTACCACCCAATAGTGATGGGGAACTGTGGGGTTCATTTTTTTTTTGTTAAAATTGTCTGTTTTTTTTCCTAATCATTATTAATAATTGTTATATAAATATTTTGACTTATATTCCGTATTCTTAGTATTACTTACTAACATAAATCAGACTTGTTATTGAAATGCAAAAGCCCTTGCCATATTATCTCTCATCCTTGAGTGAATAGACATCGGTGAGTTATGTAATGGAAACCTGGTAATTGCTTTCAAAGTGCCAACGTACATAATTTATACAATCAGTAACTTATGTGCCGTGCTCCACATATATAGATACACCGCTTCCGGTTCCGCTTATATTGCATGCGTTGATGATTTCATGTTAACACATCCACTGAGGACCCAATTTAGTGAACTTTCAGCTAGTGCGGTTGAGGTTTACATCAGCCCAAACCTGAACTCTTTTAAAGTGCGTACACCAGCGTAAAGTCAGCCTTGAGGCAGTTTTGGCCTCAAACCGCAGTGAAGGTGTTTTGATGCATTGTATTGGTTTGGTGATATCAGTTTTAGTTTGGTCTTTTTGCACCTAAAGCGTAAGACTATACTTAAATATATGAGCACTCTCGTTAGATTCTTTGTCTGATTCTTTGATATCTGAAAAAGAACGAAAGAAAAGATATGTATTAGGACTAACAACTACACACACAATACACAAAGAAAAACTTTTAATCATAGATAAAGCAAGGAGTTTAATAGTAGAAATTTACCTCGAATATGTTTTTGTCATTAGAACAAACTTTTAAAATGAAGATCTACTGAAAATTCTCTTTTTGATAAGATAAACAGGCACACAGACAAAAATACTTATAAGATATAAAATATTGCTCCATTTTTTCGTAACTTGTAATAATTCATTAATTGTCCGTTACTGAGGGGTAAATATTACCAAGGTTCAATTTTTACGTCAAAACATGTTCAATCAGGAATATGAACAATAAGTTGCTGTCCTTAATATTTTTCTAAAGCCAAAATTTGTGCGGTGCTTATTTTCAAATTCCACTTCCTCAATTAATGAGTTCACCCAGCGTCGGATTTCATTTTAATTGGCGGATTACTTTGACATCGGACGCTTTGTTTTTTAGCAATTCAAAACAGGGCTTCCGCTTCGTGTTTGACGTTTGAATCGCAACGATAAGGCGAACGTAATTGCTCCCGTTTTTTAACTGCCTTATCTGATTCTTCCTCACCGACACATTTCTGCACCAATCTGACCAAGCATGTTGTACCTACCAAACAAATTTCAACTGTGTCATCTGAAACTGTGGGCTCCAAATCCATTGCACCATAATCTAGCAGTTTTCCACATCGTCTACGGGCATCTATCAGGATGGACAACCGTTTTGTTGAATCGTGAATTGGACGTTGGTCCGAGAGTTTTAAATCTGAACGATTTACGCGAAAATAATAGCTCTAAAGCAATCCCGTTGGACGAATGAGAGGTTTTTTGCGGAATCCATTTGGCGATTCTTTTTCCTTCGTTTTAAGAGTTGAATAGAGTTCCCCGTACAGGATTTGATTGCTAGTTATTGACTGCAGTTTTAGTTTCAAAAGGGCAAATTTGATTTGCTCCAGAATGGTAGATTTAAATATATAAGTTTAACCAACGTTTTACACTTTGTCCCACTGACGACTGAACTAAATGTGACTATTTTTTGAAGAGTAAAAGAACTACATTTAATAAAATAATTGTTTTGATTCTGAAATAAAGTTTATTATGTCTGAGAAGACTTAAAGTAGTTTATAAAACAATTAAGTCTCACATAACCCGTATTCTCAAAGAGTATAAATTTGACTAGACGGCTTGGTGCTGTGGTTTGAGCGTAGCCGTCTGTACTCACTGAACTGGGTGGTTGCAGATCCAATTCCAGCCAGACGATATTTAGAAATATCTTATTCGTAATTTTCCCTGGTCTGGCTGTAACTGGGATCGCCCCAGTCCTTATTAGCTTTGCTTAGTTTCGGACCATACGATAGATAAAATTTTATCTGGTGACGTTCAAAATCAATTTTTTTTTTATTCATGTAGCCCAAAAAGCACTTACAAATAGTCAGATTCTACCACCGGTTTGGAATGCTACTTCTACTGAGAAGAGCCGCTAAGAAACTCATTGATTACTCTTTTTAAAATAATAAATAGTAAGGATTGTGAGCAATACATTCTCAGGAGCAGCAATGCCATGACTAGAGAAGAATTATACTCACGCAGTCCAATATTATATAAAAATTCTGGCATTACGCTTAGGAAGCTAGTATAAGGTGCGCCTACTCCCATTAACAGTATAAGGATTATTCTAAATCATAAGTGGCTATGGAAATAGATATAATACAAATAATTCCAGAAATGAATTCTCCACAACCTATTTATAACACCTCATGCAAAAACACCTCGTCGCAATAAACATCAAACATAATGATTGATGCTGTACCATCTTTATCCAAAACTTATCCCGTACCTCTTTTATCCATTGAGTATACAAAATCACTGACATTTTATCATTAATCTTGTCTGTGTATGTAAATTTTGTTGATAAATCGTTGGTCAAGCGCTACTGGACCCCGTCCATTATTTTAAGTCTAGTGGGGTCGCTCGTTTGTAACTGTTAGGTTTTTGTTTAATGTTATTAGTGTTTATATTGTTTATCCTCGATATCTGGATTTTATCTTATATTGAGTGCTTATCATTGTTTTTATAAGATACAATATGAATGATTTGAAAATAAAATTTACCAAGCAATCAGCAGAGCCTATAAAAATGATACTCGTCGCCTTTTAGGTGTCGTGTGCGATACAGATTTTCAGCTAGGTCTATTCAGGAACTAACTTCAATTTAAAGGTATTTTAATTCATCTAAAAACCGCCCCTCATAAGTGTAGTTTACATGTCTGAATGGGGGTTATGGATGGACCCAAATGCCATAACAAATATTCAAAGGGCCATAATTCAGAAACTATGATAGTTAGGTATAAACTGTCTTCGCTAAGCATCCACATATGAGCTACCGTATATGTACCCAATGTATTATTTCGGACTTCTGATACTCTCTGTATAGACAAAAATATATCCGTTGCTATTTGAACAATTTTAGAAGGTTTAAAGACATCTCGGAGTACTTGGAAAAATTCCATAATGATTGTACAAACACTTAAAATTCGTACCTTTTGAAGTATAATCTTCAAGCTACATAAACATCCTAACACAACCCCACTATATACCAGACAGCCGCCCCAGGGCCCCTTGTCCTAGAGGCGATAGGGTCAGTGTACTCTGACACGGCCCTGTCGCCGATATTGGACTAATATTGCACTCGGATAATCCAATTAGTACCACTGTCGGTATGAATGGACTGTCTCCTTTGATGTTGCGTGTGTCTATTCGGAATTTAGGATATCCGGTGTTACTCGATAGACATACATTTACCCTTTATTTTAGGGTTGTAAAACTACTACTACTTCAGCCCTTTTAGCGTCCCACTGCTGAGCACGGGCCTCCCCTCAATGCGAGGGGGATTCAGGCCATAGTCCACCACGCTGGCCCAGTGCGGGTTGGCAGACTTCACACATCTATCGAGAACTAGTCAAGTTCCCTCAGACGTGCAGGTTTCCTCACGATGTTTTCCTTCACCGTTTTATAGCAAGTGGTAATCTCGGATGTAAATGAGATTCGCACATGAAACCCAGAGGTGCAAGCCGGGGTTTGAACCTGCACACTTTGATTTGCAAGGCGTGCGTTCGACCACTCGGCTACCACTGCTTCTAATTAAATTTAATATGAAAATCTATCAACCAGTTTCGTCACGATGAACTAGGGGAATAGTATTTTTGTACTATACCATGGGTTTAAGCCTTCCACTCCAGGCGTCGACGCTAAGTTTTTTTGCCATACTAAAAAAAACTTTATTGTCTCATATAAAAAGTTCATTCTTCATCTGAACCGTGCAAGCGAATTTAGACGCGTGGCCGTGGCTTTTCACCACAGAAATTCAACCTTTATGCATATTGATACAGAATTCGTTTTGATATTGGCAAACATTTTTGCGCCCAAGTGTCGACGCCCATTATGCGGGAGGTTTAACGCGAGCGAATTTAGTCGCGTGACTTTTGCCACAGGAATTCAAACTTTACGTATATTAACATAGAGTACATTTAAATGGACACCAGAGTGTCAAAACCATTTTAATATAAGTAAATAACGATATCATGTTTTACGAATGAAAAGCCAAATTTAATTTTATAAAAAAAAAACATACGGGTCGAATTAAGAACCTCCTCCTTTTTGAAGTCGGTTAAAAATAATTTGCCTACGTCAATAAATTCCCAGGCAGTGAGTTCCACCAAGTCAAATAAAAATGTAACTTAGCTATTTAAAGTCAAATAAATCAATTTTATTTTAAACAGTTCGCACAGTATTCTCACGCCCTTAACATTAGCAAATAATTACAATGTTAATACAACATAAACATGATAAACGACTGTAATCCACTCAACTGTGAAGACGCGTGCGCCCCGAGACAAGTTTAAAAAAAAGTTACACCCAAAAAAAAAACATTTTATACTCTACTGATTTAAAGTTAAGGTATATTTTTGCTTGTAATTTTTAAGTGTGAAATCAAAACAATTTAAACTATAGGGCGTTCTCAAAGTAGTCAACGGTTTTGGAACTGTGTTTAATGGTTTTGATAACACCCAATTGATTACGCATCGGGAGACAGATATATAAATTTTATTTTAACGTGGGAACTCTGATGTTTCAAACTTGAACATATTATTTATTTGACATACTCGTAGTTAAACAAAAAATATTCCAATCCATATCAAGTCAGTTTTAAGGGCCAATAAGTTTAAAATTGTTACTTTCGAAATAACTATAGTTGTACAATAATATTTTAGTTATAAGGACAAAATATCTAAGTTATTCAAATAACATCGTTTAACATCTACATGGGGAATAGTAACCTATCTGGTGAAAGTATCTGTTTGCTTTAATTTTTTATGGGATCTTTTTTTGTTAATTGAAATGGCCTCCTTTAGGAACCGTTCAGTATACTTAACTCAATTTTGTGGAATGTGCCCGGTATAATGGCTATATGCTCGCTACCTATTACATTAAGACAAAAAAAGACGAAATCTGGTGCACTGCAGCGCATCTCTGCCTATCCCCATCGGAGAATCGTGGTCATGAATAGTGGTGGTAAGGGGGCTCAACTGAAAGAATAACCTGGAAGAATTCGTGTCACGTTCACGTAGCAACTTATCTCTTCCCTAATCAATCAATCACTGTCGCCGTTGATTTCTGGACTCTGCGCACTTAAACATTCTTTCCTACTAATATTCATAATGCAATTATGGTTTCAGACCATAAATAAACGAACTATGGACTATGGCCCGAATCCCCCTCGCATTGAGGGGAGGCCCATGCCCAGCAGTGGGACGTTAAAAGGGCTGTAGTAGTAGTAGTACCACACTCACAACGCGATTTTTGTGGCAAAATTTCTACAAAAAGAAGTGTAGAACATTGAATCGAAAAGAAGAAGACCACACGCCGGGTATCCGATAGTCTTACATAAACACCCAATTTCTTGTAACCCTATCTGGTTACACAAAACCTTATCTTCTTCATTAGCGCAACCCTTAAGACGACAGAGCATAATGACATTCGTATCTTGCGAATGCTAATACCTAATGTCTGTTCGACGTGTCGCGTCGCGTCGAATAGTATCGCAATTAGTGTAAACGGTTCGCGCCGCGTCGCTCTGTACAAAGCTCACTTGATCCGTGTTCCGGCTTTGTGACAGCTCAAATCCGAATTTTGAGGATGCGTAAAAACTGGATGTGACAATTTTGGGAGGCCTTAGCTGAGTAGTGGGACACAATATGCCCATTTATGAGCTAATCAATAAAAATTACAATTTGAGATTAACCAACATTTGATGTTGGTTTAAGCGGTCGCTCTGATGCCATTTGCAGGGAATAATGTTTAAATTTTCTATTTGTATTTCCTTCAAGATTGTAAATTTAATTGAACATAAATAAACTGAATTTATTCTTATAATATTATATGTAGGTAAATATGTATGTATGACATAGGTATATTATTATGATTATCTATATTAATTATATAGTATTTAAGTATACAAAATGTTTATAATATTATTAGCTTTAATCATAATTTTGTTCGTTTATGTAAGTATTTTACCATACTATTTTTCCTATTCCTTTTTTCTCGACTCCTTTTCTCTGTTTGCAATCGCGACTTTTTTTTATTTCTTGCACCCACTTTGTTTGATATTTTTTTCTCTCTCTCTACATCACTCTAAGGCTGGCTGGTAGAAAATGCCTGAGGCATTAAGCTTAACTTGTAAATTTTTTTACATCTGTATAATTGTGCAAAAATAAATAAATCGACATTATAGAACATCTTTGGTCTGTAAAATGCATTTTTTGTGATATATATAATTGAAATCACACAACAATTGTTTTGCCAATCCCAAAACATATTGTAATAACGCATAGAAAAGAAATTTTGACGCATGGTCGCGTGGTTTTTCCCACAGAAATTCAATCCTTATGCACATTGACATACGGTATATTTTCTAATAAATGGATTCCAGAGGGCCTCTCTTCTAATTTAAGGGCTCGGCCCTTGTCGGTGCATCTGATTAAGTCCCCGCCATCTGGGTCGATCCAGTGCAGCCTTCTTCACCTCCACATACGTCATGACACCAACGTTATCTTTTATTTGACTCATGTAACATATTCGCTGTCTACCTCTTCCACGCTTTCCGTCGATCTTGCCTTCTATGATGGTCTTAATAAAGGTGTCATGTCGCATGAGATGGCCTATCATCTTTCCTCTCCTGTTCCTTATTGTCTCTAATAATGTTCTTCGTTCTTGCACTCTTTTCAATACATCCTCTTTTGTTATCATTTCTGTCCAGCTGATCTTTTCCATTCTCCTCCAACACCACATTTTAAACGCGTCCAACGTTTCTCTATCTTTTTGAGTGAGTGTCCATGTCTTGCACCCATATAGTGCCAAACTCCAGACATAGGTTTCCAGAGGGTACAGAACGTATATTATAAACGTTATAATCTATTAAACGTGGTTTTGGGAGTGTTTTTTTTTAAGTAGACTTAGTCTTCAAATGAAGACCTAATCGGTGCCTTGCGGTTAAAATTGGATGGGCAGGGTTTCTTTACAAAATTGTTTTTTTTTTCAAAATAATATTTCCACAGACACATCCAGTGATCGCTCGTTGTTCGTGTCACAATGTATTTACAATTGTACCGTATTCGCGGGCATCTATCAAAATTAAATTTTACAGGATTTTGGGCTTTAAATCTTCGCTGTAAAGGATTGGAATGTTGCACTGTTGGTTTAATGTCGGACAGGTTTAAATATTTCCAGTTTATTGGACGCGACAAATCCGATGTTTTTAGTTTATTTTGCTACCGACGGCCGGCTGGTGACACAAAGTGAAGTGTTTTGATTATTTACTACTGAAATAATGCACTTGTTAGTAGTTAATAATTTATAGATTTATATTCTTAGTAAGATAATACAATTTGTCAGGGTTATGGCAAAAACTGAAAAATGTGCTATTTCAATGAGAAAATACAGTTGATTTTGGTTTTGGTAAAAAAAGGCGCCTGTAGGCCTGTTATGATTATGATGGCACTATCTACGTGATTCAACAACCATATCGGTGTTTTTAGGGTTCCGTACCTAAAAAGGAAAAAAAAGGAACCCTCATAGGATCACTTAGTTGTCCGTCTGGTCTGTCTGTCAAGACCCTTTTTCTCAGAAACGCGTGAAGGTATCAAATTTATATCGGAGACTTCTGTCTGTGGTTTTTAATCGTCGTCAATTTCTATAACTCGTAATATCTCGAGTCCTATGTAAAATTTGCATGTTCTGTTTTGTGAATATTGGTATTCGCCCCTCATAAGTGCAGTTTACAATGTTGAATAGGATTATGGATGTTAAAGTACATGACCAGAACAATACCTGTGGCAAATATTCAAAGGTCCATAACTCAGAAACTATGATAGTTAGTATAAATATACTTACTATAAACTGTCTTCACTAAGCATCCACATATGAGCTACCGTATATTGACCTAAAGTATTATTTCGGACTTCTAATACACCCTATATAAGGTTATGGTTCCATAAATAATCTCCTGAAAAATATCAAAGTTTTCTTATATTTACGCGAATACTATACATTGAAATTAAACTATTTTACGGATTTTATCGCGTTTATTTACTATTTTATTTTCCCGACGTTTCGGCTGCTTTACAGCAACCATAGTCACGGGGGGACTGAGGTGTTAGACGTCCTGATGTCATAGTTAATAAAATAGTAAATAAACGCGATAAAATCCGTAAAATTGTTTAATTTCAAAATATCAAAGTATTCAATTTAGTTAAAATAGTACTAAGATAAACAAACATTTTATTATTACATATTTGAACCGCGAACAAATTGCATAAACATTATCAATCCTCGAATTCAATAATATCTATTGACAGATATAAAAATTGTATTGGAACTATTATTACTTTTTGATGTATCACAAACACGCGCCGTTATCGTGACGGATCGTATCCGGACAATCAACTAAGAATGATAACCCAATGATTTCCTACAGCAATATTATATTACAGAATATGAACTCTATTGCACTGACATAAGAGCTTTCATGTATCAATCTATTTGATTGAATTAGTTTGATGTGTGTGAAAAGAAATAGAAAAATATTTTTAGCTTTTTTTTTTCTTATAAGTAGTTTTGATAAATAATTCACGTAATATTGGTACTACTTTACTACTGGTCTACCTTATTATTGGTATCTTATATATATGTACGGTGAAGGAAAACATTGTGAGGAAATCTGCACGTCTATGAAAGGCGTTGAAAGTTCACCAACAGGGACTGGGCGAGCGTGGTGGACATTGGCCCAAATCTTCCTCGTATTCAGGGGGAATGTCCCCGGTATCATGGCATTACATACATTGAAACCAAAATACATCGGCGAAGTGTGGGTGCACTGTAGTGGACCCTCCGCCGACCCCTTTGGGGAACATAGGCGTGATGGTGTATTAAATATTTGTCTATCATTCTTGCTTGGATTGGTGATTTTATTAAATGTAACGCCAGCATTACCGCGTTTTATCCCTGCCATATGTTAGACTTGTCGAAGAAATGTCGTCACAGCGAGTTTTTTACCTGAAATAGCTCTATGTAACACTAGCTCGGCAAATATGGGGTCCTACCACCACCACTTACAGTATTGTAGTTTCAAGAGTAACCGTCAATTTTTGATGTCAAACATCTAATGGTACCCTTGGCGAGTGAGAACAACTGTTGATGTCGCGATGCCGTGATGCGAAAACATCGAGCAGCTCCGTGGCTCCTCGGTTCTTTCCGCCGCTTAGACTCCACCCACCAGCTGACTCCGCTCACTCGCCGCTACGACGCTTCTCTCTCTAATATAAATAACATAATGTTTCACATCTGCCAGGCGTCCCGCGACGGCTACTTATTAATAGATTTTGTACTAGAGTGAGATCACTACGAGATTTGAGATTTTAAACAAAACCATGAATTTCTGATAATCCGTGAAAATTGACGATAACGTTCGCGCGTTGTTAATTTGATTTATTTTTTATTATTGAGCTGGCGGCACAACTATGGGCCATCGTACCAGCCAGTCTTTATTCAAACAATATTTACGTCCGATTTCTTTGGCGCTGAACACTAACATGTTCCAAATTCAAAAAGTGCGCGGCAAAGTAAATTGCGGCACACTTATAAAGAGGATTAAAAACTCATTACTGGACGCTAAGAGTTTCTTATAGAAAACACCACCTTTGCGCGCACTTAAAGGCGAACCAAGTCGTCCTTTTCGAATAGATGGGATGAAAACATTGTTGCAAGACACGTGGTGGTAAAGGGTTTGGTTGAAAGAGGAAAAGTATTTTCTTAAAAGATACCTTCAAGATACTATCAAAAGCTCCTGAAATGATCACTCTCATATTTGGCACAGGAAGACATATTTAAGTAGCTTCTATTAACTTCCCAACCGCGATTAATCATCAAACTATTAGCACTATAAACTCAAGACCACTGCTCAAGACAAACTTAAGCATCAAATGCCTACCCTTCACAATGGTATATCCATTTGGGCGTCTATTCTGAACTGTCAAACATTTAGAGCGTAGCAATACGTATGTAAATGTAGTCCCTTCGCTCAGTTTATTGTTATGGCAAGATGCCCTGAAACGCCTCTCAATAGGCGTTCAAGATGTTTGCGACACACGGACACGCTGACTCGTCAACTTAAATCAATAAAAAAAACGGCCAAGTGCGAGTCAGACTCGCGCATGAAGGGTTCCGTACCATTATCTAAACAGCAAACCAATCACGTTTGTTGTATGGGTAACCCCTTAAATATTTAATTTATTCTGTTTTTTTGTTATAGCGGCAACAGAAATACATTATCTGTGAAAATTTCAACTCTCTAACCATCACGGTTCATGAGATACAGCCTGGTGACAGACGAATGACGGACAGCGAAGTCTTAGTAATAGGGTTCCCGTTTTACCCGTTGGGTACGGAACCCTAAAAAACAGACTGGAACAGTAACTTTTGCATTTGAGAAAATATTGTTGTACACAAATAACTAAGAATATCTTTTTGATATGACCAGACATTATTGTAAAGATGTCGTGTTACCCCAGTTAGCTTGGGACTGTATGCCAAAGCCCATAAAAGTATTTTGAAAACGATATGAAAGAAGAACTGCCGAGTTTCTTGCGATTTTTTTTTATTATGTTCAAAGTTTGTGTTTAAAATTGTGTCATTGCAAAAATCAAGGTGAATGTTTTGTTACTTGGCGGCTACGCTGAATTCGAAAAAACTTTTCGCTTCTTCTTCTTTTATGAAATATAATAGAATAAGATGAAAAATGCACCAGTAATTCGCCTATATTCTGACCATATCAAAATTACTTACTTAATCATAAAATTGCCTCCACAGATGACAAGAGGACTGGCTCATTCCTCGCTTAACGAATAGGACTCGCTATTCAACGAGGAAATTCAGCTATTCAGCTTTTCTCGCTATTCAGCCAGCGTTCTTGCCACCATGCCACGCGGACCAAATCTTTGTTTTTTTGTTTTGGTTTTCAATGTTATATTTGTACATAATTGTAAACAGTTTATTTAAATAGATACAGGCTCGTAGAAGCAGCAAATAAAATAAATACACAATATAAAAATGAAGATTACAAAGATGGCGGTGGACAACTAACTGTTGGGTTGTCCAGTCAATTCTGCAATGTGTTATGTCGTGTAGCGAACCGTGTCTAAGTGCTGCAGAATCTCTATTGCGAATGTTAGTGAAATTCAAAACAGGCAGTTTGCACGTCAACGAGTGGAGCCCGATTTATTGGAGTGATACCCTACGCAAATAGCCGCATCAAAACGCGCGCGATCCGTTTTTTGCTAGTACGAAAACTAACTATATTAACTTGTAGTTTAAGTACATTTTTCAACGCAATTGGGTCGCGTCGTCACGAGAATTTTGCCACACATATTCAATCTTTAAACGCATAGATATAAAGTACATTTTCAAAAAAATGTCCAGTGAATTCTCTCGCGTTAGTATATTCAGGGTGTGATTCCACTGAATATCCGATTTTATTGTGACGTTAAATGTTTTCATACTGTATTATTATTGCGATATTATCAGGACTTGGGAACAAAATGGTTTGTATTTAACGTGATCATTATATAGGATGTTGTTTAGCATAGCAGTGGTAGCCGAGTGGTCGAACGCACGCTTTGCAATCAAAGTGCGCAGGTTCTATCCCCGGCTCGCACCTCTGGGTTCCATGTGCGAATCTCATTTTCATCTGAGATTATCACTTGCTAAGAAACGGTGACGGAAAACATCGTGAGGAAACCTGTGTGCCCGGTATAATGGCAATAGGCTCGCCCCCTATTACATTGGGACCAAAATACATCGGCGAAGTGTGGGCGCACTGCAGTGCACCTCTGCCTACCCCTTCGGGGAATACAGGCGTGATGATGTATTGATGATGATGATGTATATTGTTTTCGTGTATTGAATAAGTAATTTTACTGATTTTGTATCGTTAATTGTAGTTTTGCTATCTATGATACTCGAAAAATGTTTTTATCCTTGAAGAGTTCGTAAAAGATTTTATGTTCATGCTATATGCTCTAGCGAGATAAACTATTACTACTATAATATTTTTTTATTTATTGGTTAATATGAATTAAAAAATCTGATCCTGGTTCTAAATAGCTATCTAATTGTAGGTATGTGTGTGTGTTTGAAAATTGTCTAAAAATGCTGTACATTAACGTTAGATGCACATTTTATCGACCCCAGTGACACCAAGACCAGAGAAAATTGCGAAAAGTTAATTTCTGAAATTTGCAGTTGATGGGGGTCGAACCCTCAACCACTCGGTACAGTGAGCCGAGTGACCTACGCTCAAACCACTAGACCAAGCCGTCTTCGAAATGTATACTTCCATCAAAACATTGCATTAATGATGTCTACTTACCAAAGGCTTTCCACCGTCTGCAGCCGAACAATATCCTCCAAACAATCAATTCAGCACTCCTTCAGTGACAAATATCAAAACGTTAGCACAAACTGTTCCATTAGTCAAATTAATTATTTACCATCTCGCAATTTGTCCTTTGACCATAGTGCAGAATAATCTCGCTAAGAGCCAAGTTGTCGATGGTTTTGGGTCTCCGCGCCGTCTCTACCTTGGATTTATAGTTTGACATTTGTAAGGATCTATGTAGTACCTGCCAGGCTTTTGTAATACATATGTTAATGGGGATTACAAATTTGATATACTGTTGAATTTGACAGGAGTCTTAAGTTTCTTGTGAGATTTAGTGGTAGAGTTACTAAGTCTGTTCGTAGGTGGGTGTGACGAAGTAATTGTTGAAGATGATAATTCGTAGATACAAGTTTCGTATATTTCTAAAAGGTGTCCCTCAATATATTGAATACTATTCGATAGCTTCATCATATCTGCGATAGATGTCACTGGCTCGATCGATATTATTTTTAAAACGCGGTGAAAGTATTCGTACCGATTTATAGAGGTGAGTACTGATTTTTAGACTTGTACGGCATTAAGTCATATTAAGCGGGAACGCATACTAATTTAATAGATAATAATTATTATTGAATCATTTTTCATATTACGATGGGAAAACTAGAGCTGTACCATCCACTAGAGTTGAGGGCAGTGGGTCACCACCGTGTAACTTTTTAAGTTCAGAAGGTGCTAATTCCAGCACCTAACATGGCACCTGGGGCCCTACTATCACCTCTTTAACCATCGTTGTTTCCATATTAACTGTATTTTTTTACAGATTAGGTATGTACTAATATATCCTTCAAAAACTGAAAGGAATATAAAGAATATTGCTGCAAGGTAGGGGGTGGTTAGGGGGCTAAGTTGATGATTACCTATTCTTAGTGCACCTAGATATCTGAAATCGGTTTTCGTTCATCTATACTATTTATTTTTTAATATTATAAAGCTAAAGTTTGTTTGTTTGTTTGTTTGGTTGAACGCGCTAATCTCAGGAACTACTGGTCCGAATTGAATAATTCTTTTTGTGTTAAATAGTTCATTTATCGAGGAAGATTATAAGCTATATATCATCACGCTACATTATTCGTTGCTGCTCCGCTCCGGAGCAGCAACGAATAATGTGGCAAAAATGGGAAAATTCCCGAACATGAATCGGGTATTATAGACTTATAATCATAGACTTTATAACATCACTCTACGCCAAAGTAACTATTAGCGCAGGTGAAACCGCGAGCACAGCTAGTAATTTAATAACAGAAGAAGAAACCAATTCCCTATCAGCCGGCAATTTGAAACCACTGCAATTTGTGATCCGTCTGCCACAAACAATACGCCGGAATACATTAACTTGAAGTCAACAGCAAAACCGCGATACAGG
Source organism: Ptilodon capucinus (assembly GCA_914767695.1). Classification (NCBI taxonomy): domain Eukaryota; kingdom Metazoa; phylum Arthropoda; class Insecta; order Lepidoptera; family Notodontidae; genus Ptilodon; species Ptilodon capucinus. Next base: position 2,291,981 of record OU611828.1, read on the forward strand.
ACAAGCCCGCCCACCCCCCACTTACCCCCTAGCCCCTAGCTTTGAAAGCATCGCATTACGCACTGCACACACTGGGGCGAGCGAATTAACTTGACATTTCTTGAAAATGTACACTATGAAAATATACATAGAGTTTGAATTTCTGTAATAATTGCCACGCGACCACGCATCTTAATTTACTCGCGTCCTCGATGACATTTCGTTAAAACATTAACTTTTTCTATAGGTCACCCCTTCCTTATGTTATTCAGTACCCATTTATATTTATAATGTGTTTTTTATTGAATTTAACCTTGCTATTAATTACTTGGAATCGGCAGAATACCCGCATATCGCAGACATCCATTTCTCATCTGATTTCATCGCATTTCGCAAGAAAAGAAGAAGTGTTAATACAGGTTGTTTTAGTGAATATTTATCGCGCGTCTTTTGTCGCACAAGTGCGCGCAGGGTTTTACTAGACCGAATTAGGAACGGTGGAACGGACGGATACAATAGTTTTGTCTCAGATGACAAATGATACTGTTTGTGTGAGATTCTGATGTTTCGGTTTGGTTAACGTACTTGCATTATTAATTTGGTAGGTACCTTTTTGAAAGGGCTTTATAAAGTTTGTATAATTAGAAGGCCAACAATTTTCAACAGTGTAGTATAGATAAATAAAACAAGACAACACATACTCATCGTATGAATCCAAACTAAGGAGAGCTTGTACTATGGGTACCATACAATTGACTGGGGGTGATCCCAGTTACGCCCAGACTGGGGCAAATTCCGAAAAACGCATGACGTTGGACGTGTAAAACTGTCAAATACTAGGAAATTCTCCGTGTATAATAACTTGATGGTTTTTAGGGTTCCGTACCCAAAGGGTATAACGGGAACTCTATTACTAAGACTTTGCTGTCCGTCCGTCCGTCGGTCTGTCACCAGGCTGTATCTCATGAACCGCGAAAGTCGACATGTTCGGTACTGTACCGAACACCTTACGTAGCAATTATTAAATGTAAGTGACGCGCGAACCTTATTAATATAAAATGAAAGTTTTTTAGTGTACGTTGAGCTAGCGCGGCGTCCGGGTGCCTTAAACATTAACATTAACATTTTTACTATTAACTAAACATTAAGAACTTTGAAGAACTGGACATTAAAGGAGTTTTAACACAAACAATTTTATTTCTTAACACCTCTGCAACCTTGCACCGTACCCGACACGACAGGTGAAATTTTCACAGATGATGTATTTCTGTTGCCGCTATAACAGAAATTAACATTTAAGGGTGCTCCCATACAACAGAAGTGTTTTTTTGCCGTTTTTATAGATAATGGTACGGAACACTTCGTGCGCGAGTCTGACTCGCACTTGGCCGGTATTTTATTGTCTTTTTGTAAAAGGTCTCATTATAATTATGGTAAATAAATAACAATATTTAGATTGAATTTAAACCATACCTCATAAATCATTTCCGCTTCTATAATCCCTAAATGCGATATAACAAAGAATGAATAGCATCAGTCATCGTAATCTCGAATTGGTTTCCAAACATGAAACTTTAAAAAGGAATCTATGATTGAATCAACACACCATAAATCGGGGCGCCTAAGGGGACCTTATTGTTATAACAACAAGGATTAGAATTTAAAGATATACTGGATATGACACTTTAAATAATACTAACTAACTAACTACAGCCCTTTTCACGTCCCACTGCTGGGCACGGGCCTCCCCTCAATACGACCACGCTGGCCCAGTGCGGGTTGGCAGACTTCACACATCTATCGAGAACTAGACAAGTTCCCTCAGACGATGGGTGGTGGACGGTTTTCTCACGATGTTTTCCTTCACCGTTTCATAGCAAGTGATAATCTCGGATGAAAATGAGATTCGCACATAAATCCCAGAGATGCGAGCCGGGGTTTGAACTTGCACACTTTGATTTGAACGGCGTACGTTCGACCAGACAACACATACTCATCGTATGATTCTAAACGAAGTAAAGCTTATGCTATGGGTACCATACAGTGGACCGGAGGCGATCCCAGTTACAGCCAGACCGGGGATAATTCCGAAAAGGCCATTATCGAAATTTGCCACAAGCGGGAATCGAACCGTGTGTTCGCTCGAACCGGTGATGGAGAGTGTCAGTAGCGTCTTATGTAAGCGTATAAGGGCATCAACGCTTATACGAGTTGAGCCTGTACCAAAAGGCGCTTCTATACGCTTCAAATTGTAACAAAAATCATTTTACACATAGAGTAAAAAGTAACAAAAATTGCAGCCTTTTTACCGTCCCACTGCTGGGCACGGGCCTCCACTCAATGCGAGAGGGATTGGGCCATAGTCCAAAAAGTTACAAAAATAATTTTAAACAAAGAGTAAAATGTAACAAAGATCATTTTACACAAAGAGCTAACTGCAATAAAAAGTCCCGAGAATGTATCTTGTCTAGTGTAGTTTTTACTTGTCTATGTTAACATATCTAGATTTTTCGGATACTCCACGATATTCTATTGTGTTCAAAGCAATATTGAGCGCGTGTGTAAGGGCAAGTAATTGTGAAGATGTCGTCGGATTACCGCGACCCCGGCTCGAGGGGACACCGGGGATAAGTGATACATCAGTGTCGGGTGTGTTCAATACTGATGCTGTTTTGTACAGCTCTAAGTTACAGGGTGGCATCTTAAACATCTTAAAGAAACTTAATAAATTGTAGAGTCGATGATGGATTTTATTTAAACGAATAAAAAAAACTCTAGTTTCTGTCTGTTATTTTTAACTAACAGGTTTTTACTAAATGCATATGAAAGTATATACGGTACTTAATAATTAGTCGCAATTTATGTCTGTTTGTTTTGAGTAAACTCCCAAACGGTTAAATCAATTTTGACAGGACTTTCACTGACAGATAGCCGATGTAATAATGAGATACATATGCTTATGTGTACTTATTTTCTTACGAACTCGTTGTATTGGCTAGTTAAGTACAGAAAATTGTATTTAAGAATATTTTATTACTTAAGTAAAATGATTGTTTTAAAAGACATTCGAATCAGAATTAGGTTTTAACAATGCATTTACGGAAATAATGTTGTTTCCATAAATGAAAAATAAAAACAAGATTTAAAACTGTAACAGCAATACTGTATCAATTAGTCAAACGATAAGAATTTTTCAAAGTAAGTTGACATAAATTCCACTATTGACAAATCTGACTAAGGCCAAAATAAACGAAAACCAAAAAATATATGTCGGCGATGTGAACACAAATAAAAAAAAATTGACAATATCATTGTAAAATAGCAAGGCCCTTTGTTTACTGAAGGGGAAATAATTAGAGCAGGTTGGGACGAGAGCGCGGAAGGAAAAAGAAACAATAATTTATCAGGTAGCAAGAGATAATGCTGCGGATTTTACAATAGGCTCTAATGACTTGCTTCCAGTGGAAGCTTACAATACTGGTAATATCGAAACAAAATAAAATAAAACGATGGTACATACAAACTTCTTTTTATGTTTGAATAATTTACATACATTCATATCAAAGGGCGAAGGGCAATTTGACTTAAGCGACATTTTTCAACTTTACAGGAGAGCATGCTCAAAACAAATCCAAAACCACGAAAGTTTTGTTACAAACTGAACTGTTAAAAAAATGTTTTCTTACTTATCTATCAGCCAGAGACGTCCACTGCTGAACATAGGCCTCCCCCATAGATCGCCACAAATTACGTTCTTGGGCTTTATGCGCCCATCGACTCCCGGCGACCCTGGTGTGGTCGTCCGTCCATCTGGTCGGGGGGCGTCCCACATTCCGCTTACCTGTTCGTGGCCGCCACTCTAGGACTTTGATGCCCCAACGGACAACCGTTCTCCGGGCAATGTGTCCGGCCCATTGCCACTTCAAACGTGCAACCCTTCGAGCTATGTCTGTAACCTTGGTTCTTCTGCGGATGTCCTCATTTCTGATTCTATCGCGCAGTGAAACTCCCAGCATAGCTCGCTCCATTGCACGTTGAGTGACTCTGAGCCGTCTTATGAGTCCCATTGTGAGCGACCACGTCTCGGATCCGTACGTCATCACTGGCAACACACACTGTTCGAAGTTTCGAAGACACTGTTTCTTACTTAAGGTATTTTTAAATAAAATAAAAATTGTTTTAAGGCTTTCTCAATCTTACGAAATAACTGTATAAAAACTTAATCGTTGTACCAACTTAACTTCGATTTGAGCTATTGATGTTTAACTTTGATAAAACGGTGAAATGCAGGATGGCAGAAGTGGAGACAAGTTACCATCACTACCTGTAACCCCAAAATGCCTTTAAAGGTGAAAGGAAAAATTTACAAATCAATTATAAGACCAGTGATTATGTACGGCTCGGAATGCTGGGCGGCTAAAGTACGTGGAGAGAAATGTCTCCACTCTGCCGAGATGCGAATGTTGAGATGAATATGTGGAGTGACGCGAATGGATAAGGTGAGGAATGTGTATATTAGAGGTAGTATAAAAGTAGCGCCCATAACGGAAAAAGTGAGAAGGAAGAGACTAGAATGGTTTGGGCATGTGATGAGAAGAGATGAGAAGCATGTGACCAAAAGAGTGATGAGTATGAATGTGGATGGATACAGAGCGAGAGGAAGACCAAAGAAAAGATGGATGGATTGTGTAAACAGTGATATGAATGAGATCGGAGTGGATGTCGGTATGACGGAAAAGCGAGATGAATGGAAGAAAAGGACATACTGCGCCGACCCCAAATAACAGGATAAGGTAAGGCAAATGATGATGATCTATTTTAATTATTTATTAAACAAACGCTATGGCTCGCTATAGCGTAGCTTAATGTGAAAGTATCTCCTTTAAATTGCTTTTATCCGGGATCGTCCGGAGAGTGAATACGAGGCAAATTAGCAATTATATTTTTAAAAAATCATTGCCCAGTGTTGTTTTAAAAGTGGTGTCGTTTGCTATGTTTTATTTCTGAAATCCAATATCCCCTAATGAGGGTAAGCGTATGGGATGTCTAATGAATGGGATTTTTATAAGACAAAAAAAGTATTTTATTTTATGGATTAATACTTCCCCAATCTACCCTAAGGTTCTGCCTTTATAACAAAATTTGGCACTAAGAGCTTTTTTTAGTTTTGGAATCAATTCATATCAAAGTGTTGCTCATAACCCTTAGCAGCAGTCTATCGCAGTGTTGTTTTAATATTACTTTGAATTTTTTTACAAAACTATAAAACATATGAAGTTATATTGAAAACGTAAATCATTCCCTAAAGGTGTAGGGAAGAGGTGCACTGCTGTGCAACCATACTTTGCCAATGTATTTTGGTCCCAATGTGGTGAACCTATTTCTATTATACCGGGCACATCGTTCCATAACAAAATGATATTGCTATTTAATGGTATCGTTCCTGGGACCCAATTCTCGCAAAACCGACATCATCTCTAATTCGACAAAACGTCAAATTGGTCGAACGTTTTCGTTTTGTTTCAATAATGTCATTCATGCCAGAATTGGACTGCAAACGCAACCCCGCTGGAGCCCGAATTTCGTTTGCTAGACATCAATCTCTATTAGAGATTATGTCGAAGAAAAAAATACGACCAATTTGAAGTTTTGTTTCGACATTTCCCGAGCAGAGATTGATGTCTATCAAACAAAAATCGGCGTGGACTGTTCAAAAAGATTTTCATTATTTGACATCACAAAACAAACAAACCAATAAATAAATAAATTCTCCTTCCAAACTGAAATTAGTATCCACTACAAAATCCGTCAATCAATCAAAAAGTGTCCACGGAAAATAAAGTATTTGTAACAGAATACAATGATGCATTATACCCTCAACACATACATATTCAAGGGTCCGGTACTTTGAAGGGTCATCGACGGTACTCCAGAATGTCTCACGATTGAGACAGATGGCTACCATACAATAGACCCTTAAGGTAGAAATTATACTTTTGGCAGATATTTAATGCCTATCTTTTTGATATAGACCTCCACTTGAGTTCAAGTGGTAATTACTATTCTGAGATCTATTGAAAAGGTTTCACAATACATAGATACCTCTATGGGTATCTATATCTTTCGGACGAACGCTAAATGTGCTAACTGATTAATGGTAAAGAATTTCTAATTAGAGAAGCTATGGTACCAAGGTATGACTCTATACAGAGATAGAAATACAGCCAATAATACATACTATACATAGAAATACAGCCTGTATAGAGAGGGACTTCTGTCCGAAATAATACTTCGACGTTTGCATCATTATACAACTGGATGTTTTATCGAAATTCGACCATGTCTTAAATTTTTTTTCGTCGTCAATTTGTATAACTCGTTAAATCTCGAGTCCCATGTAAAATTTGCATGTTTTGTGAATATTGTTACTCGCCCCTCATAAGTGTAGTTTACACTGCTGAATAGGGTTATGTATGTATTCAAAGCCCAGAACATGATACCTGTGACAAATATTCAAAGGTCCATAATTCAGAAAGTATGATAGTTAGGTATAATCTGTCTTCACTAAGCATGGACATATGAGCTACCGTATATGTACCCACAGTATTATTTTGGACTTCTGATACACCTTGTAGACAATTTAGTCCTACTCATAAATTAGATCCTAATTATTTTTGGAATCAAATATCCCTTAAGTAAGTTTTTGTATGTCATGGCTCTCCCAACGTGGCTATCTACTAGTACTACTACAGCCCTTTTAACGTCCCATTGCTGGGCACGCTCTTCCCCTCAATGCGAGGGCGATTCGGGCCATAGTCCACCACGCTGGCCCAGCGCGGGTTAGCAGACTTCACACATCTATCGAAAACTAATCAAGTTCCCTCAGACGTGAAGGTTTCCTCACTATGTTTTCCTTGACCGTTTCATAGCAAGTGATAATCTCAGATGAAAATGAGATTCGCACATAAATCCCAGAGGTGCGAGCCGGGGTTTGAACCTGCACACTTCGATTCTGGCTATCACTTTAAGTGATTAAAAATCAACGTTCAAATCCCATAATACTATAAAAGATTTTATGTTTTATATAATGCAGTGTTTTGCATATGAAATGCTGTAACGCGGCTCGGCACGCGCTTGGCGGGGATGCACGGGGATTACATTTATTTTCAATCTTCACTCTTGATTGGAATTTCACATTTGCATGTCGTTTGCTAACATGTTGGGTAGTGTGACGAAATCATGATTTGTGTATTGATTGATAATACTTTCATATAAATAAAATAGGGTTTGTCCAAAAGGTACTGTTTTGAAAACAAGCGTTGGAGCCTTCCCTTTATCGCCTAAATCAACGCCTACGCACGAATCACATATTTTTGTCTTGACTTTTATACACCTTGTTGTACCTATGATTAAATGTTTTTCCTTGTGTATTGTGGGTGTAGTATTTTCTTTTTTTATTTCTATCAGAAGCCAAACTTATCTGCTACGCATTGGTATATTGAAAGGTACCTTGTAGAAAAGAACAACTGATGGTATATTTTCTTTAAAACGTTAGAAACTAAAATTGTCGAAATATTAATAAAAAAAAAAAAAAAAAATTTTATGTTCATTATCACTTTCAAGAAAAATAAAAAAAGATGTACAGAATAATTAAAGGGTTAACAAAAACATTTTTTTTTTCGTAAACAGCGATATGTGTAATTATATCCATCAAGACTTTACATGAAAAAATCCACAAAAACCCAAAAGAAACTGCTCGCATGGGCTAGCCAGTGTCGGGGGCAGTTTATCTTCATTCAGGACAGGTTTATGGTCGGGGGCGGTAAATAATATCAACGCGAGAAAACGTCATGCAACATTCATACGTGTTATTGGATGTATACAGGATGCGTTCCATTCGATAGATCAACCAAAAAAGAAAAGTTTTCTAAAAACAAAAAAAAATATTTTACTCTACCAGTACTATTGCCACACAGTGTCAATGTTTCTTAGATCATAGGAGAATTATATAAAACATTCGAAATATTCGAATTTCATGGACGGGTTTTGCAGACTAGCATGTCTGCACAAAATTGAGACAGGAACGGGTTGAGAAAACAAGAAAACATTTTGTAATAAAAGTTAATTACAATCGCTTTAATTACAAATTTAACTAATCCCCATATGATTTTCAATTTATCATACATATATAAAGGCAACTTTGAATACTTTTGTTTGCCTATAAAATGCGGTCGAAATTAAATTGCTATAAATTTAGGTGTGCTTTTTTCATCTATTATTATTTTTTTTTTGCACAATTATACAGAAGTAAAAAATGTACAAGGTAAGCTTAATGCCTCAGGCATTTTCTACCAGCCAACCTTAGAGTGATGTAGAGAGAGAGAAAAAAATCAAACAAAGTGGGTGCAAGAAATAAAAAAAAGGTCGCGAAGGCAAACAGAGAAAAGGAGTCGAGAAAAAAAGAATAAGAAAAATACTATGGTAAAATACTTACATAAACGAACAAAATTATGATTAAAGCCAATAATATTATAAAATTAAACATGAATAAGTTCGTATAAATAGACCAACCTGTATGTGAGATAAATATGAGTGGATTCCCACAAATACCTCTCGGCGGCATGATCACAGCTTCTATTGGGGCTAACAAGAGTTATAGTGGGGCAGCTGGCGCCGATCGAGGAAGCTCTCCGTTGCAATAGGGACTTTAGTTGTGGTCACTAGCATCTAGTCACCACCACGCCGCCAGAAATGTTTGATCATTCCATATTATTATATCAACTAAACCATAATAAATAACTACAACTAACCAAATATTGGAAGTTTTGTCATAATATACATATATTTTAAGAATGCTTATTATTTTCCCAAAATAAAAGTAGCCTAAGTAACTTCTTATAAGTCCCACCAAGAAAGGTTCAGTCGTTTCGACTATTATCCAGAAAAACGGACAGGCAGACCCACAAAACTCTTTTATAAGTATCTATAAGTAAGTAGTATGTTATAAGCTAAAAGCAGTGGTAGCCTCGCGGGCAAGAACGCCCGCCTTGAACGTAAGGGGTGCAAGTTCAAATCCCAGGCCCTCTGAGATAATTTTCATGTGCGAATTTCATTTTCAACAATGATTATCACTTGCTGAACGGTGAAGGAAAACATCGTGAGGAAACCTGCGTGTAGAAAAGCGTGTGAAGTTCACCAAACCGCACTGGACCAGCGTGGTGGACTATGGCCCAAGTCTCCCTCGTATTAAGGGGAAATGTGCCCGGTTTAATGGCAATAGGCACGCCCCCTATTACATTGGGACCAAAATACATCGGCGAAGTGTGGGCGCACTACAGTGCACCTCTGCCTACCCCTTCGGGGAATACAGGCGTGATGATGATTTTGATGACGGTTTTAATGGATTTATAAACCACTGTGCTATTTTAGTATGAAAAAGTTGACAAACTTGTATTTAAAACAAATCATAAACAGCCATCTTTTGAAATAAGATCCAATTAATCATTTTCAATTTGAAAGTGGATCCTCATTTAATACTCATAAATTAAGTAATTACTTAAGTGTCAGTACCACAGATGGAGTGCTTGTTCAAATAAATCCAATATTAATTCTCGATCGAACCCGTACGATACATTGCATTATAATAATGAAATTTACCCAAAAAATATATTCACCCACGCCGTAATGTGGAGTTTCACCCCAAAATGCGGTTAAATGCAACTATTTGGGGTAAATTGGAGTATAGAGGGGTATTTAATCGAATCATAAAACTAGAGACGAGACATAATCGAATATTATGATCCGTTTTAGATTTTTTTTTCATGTGGGGAGAAGATAGTGCATTTTTTTGCTTGAATTACACTTTTTTATTCAATAAAGAATATACTAAGTGCAACGGTGGAGATATTTAGTAAAATAAGTCCGCTGCGGTGAACCTACACTTCGCCAATGATTTTAGTATTTGGTCCCAAGGGGCGAGTTAATTATCTACTATTAACCGAGGCGTTAAAAGTCGCGCGATATGGCGTTAAAATGTATGTCAATACTACAGTGAACTCTTTGTCAATATACTACTAACTACAGCTCTTTTAACGTCCCACTGCTAGGCACGGGCCTCCCCTCAATGCGAGGGAGATTTAGGCCATAGTCGACCACGCTGGCCCAGTGCGGGTTGGCAGACTTCACACATCGAGAACTAGTCAAGTTGCCTCAAACGTGCAGGTTTCCTCACGATATTTTCCTTCACCGTTTCATAGCAAGTGGTAATCTCGGATGTAAATGACATTCGCATATGAAACCCAGTGGTGCGAGCCGGGGTTTGAACCTGCACACTTTGATTTGCAAGGCGTGCGTTCGACCACTCGGCTACCACTGCGTACTATATATAATCCCGAGTATAATAGGGGGCGAGCCTATTGCCATTATACCGGGCACATTCTCCCTCAATAAGAGGGAGATTTTTGGGCTATAGTCCACCACGCTGGCCCAGTGTGGGTTGGTGAACTTCTCACGCCTTTCTATAGACGAGCAGGTTTCCTCACGATGTTTTCCTTCACTGTCAATATACATAAAGATTGAATTTCTGTGGTAAAAACCACGCCCCCACGCATCAAAATTCACTCGCGATGTCAATGATATTTTGTTGATGAATATTTGCTGTATGGTAGCCGAGTGGTCGAACGCATGCCTTGCAATCAAAATGTGCAGGTTCAAACCCCGGTTCCCACCTCTGGGTTTCATGTGCGAATCTCATTTTCATCCGAGATTACCACTTGCTATGAAACGGTGAAGGAAAACATCGTGAGAAAACCTGCACGTCTATAGAAAGGCGTGTGAAGTTCACCAATCCACACTGGGCCAGCAGCGTGGTGGACTATAGCCCAAATCTCTCTTGTATTGGGGGAAGGTGACCGGTATATGACAATAGGCTCGCTCTATAATACATTGGGACCAAAATACATCAGCGAAGTGTGTGCACTGCAGTACACCTCTGCCTGCCCCTTCCGGGAATACAGGCGTGATGATGTATATTTTATTTTTATGGACTTATTCTGAGTCAATACAGTTGTTTTGGTATTGGAAAAATTTGAGGCTGATTCTGACACCTCAATATGCAGGGGGAATTATTTAGGATATAGTATAGACTATATTAAGCGAGTTTTAGACTACTATTGTGCTATATAGTATAGCATATCATAGCGTTCACATCACGCGATATTATTGCAAGCATTTATAGCATATAGCAAGCTCAGTTGACGGGACGGCCGGGGGTGAGGGAGGAGGAAAAGGGCGGCGCGCGATATAGCATAGCATGAACTCAGCGCATCGCACCAATTTATAGCGTATAGTAAGCCAATAATATATAGTACAGTACAGTGTGAACGTGTCCATAACAATGTATGGTGCGCGATATTATTGTGCTATGAGCTACATACTATAAGCTACATATTACAGCGTAGTCTGAAACCCGTCTTAGGCTGGTAACAGTATATTTGGACTTACAATTTGAATCCGCCCCCAAAAAAACTCCATTACCTATCTTTATTACCTCGCATCAAATTTAGCTTACGAATACGGAAAGCGGGTTTTCTATTTGCAGGCAATAAATCATACATTACCTGGTAGTCGAGCAAGGGTTGTCGTAGACAAGCAATTTGTCATATGCCCAGTGATGCGAGGAAAGACGAGATTTGGTAACCCCTATGAGGAGTTGCGATTTCGTTACGCTATTGTGGTTTTCTATTTATGAGGATTGTATTATGCATTCGAGAATTGTTTTTCTGTTGTTTGAAAGTGTGTTTAGGTAATTTGTGAGTGAAGACAATTTTTTTATAGAATTGCTACACGTTTTAGATAAATTTTACGGTATTATTTTATTTCCATCTCCGATATTAATAATTTGATGAAAAGAAATAATGAAAAAGAAATAGTTTAATCCATTATAACATTTAATGTTGAAGACGTGACTCTTTTAATTGTATTCACCAGTTTTATTCTTACTACTCCAGCCCTTTTAACGTCCCACTGCTGGGCACGGGCCTCCCCTCAATGCGAGGAGGATTTCAGGCCAAAGTCGACCACGCTGGCCTAGTGTGGGTAAGCAGACTTCACACATCTATCGAGAACTAGACAAGTTCCCTCAGACGTGAAGGTTTCCTCACGATGTTTTCCTTCACCGTTTCATAGCAAGTGATAATCTCGGATGAAAATGAGATTCGCACATAAATCCCAGAGGTGCGAGCCGAGTTTTGAACCTGCACACTTTGATTTTCAAAGCGTGCGTTTGACCACTCGGCTACCACTGCTTAGTTTTATTCTTGTTTTTTGTTAATAATTTTGAATTAAATATAATTAGACACAATAAATATACGGTGGTCCTATTTGAACCATAAATATGATACTATTTTACTTCAAAAGTATTCAATTTATGTACTTACTCACAGAAAATACAAAATAACGGAAAAAAAAACACGAATTATGTAACATAAGAACTTGAATTTTTCTATTTCATTTGCCGCAAAAACTGTTTGTTATGTTCTAATCCTTTTTTTTTTCGAAACCCTATTTTAAAATGTTCATGTTTATTGTAATTAAAATACTTGTAATGAATTATTCCTCCATAAATATTTCTAACACTCATATTACCCTCCATCCATACTAACACATCATTAGCTAAACCCCAAGGGGGTGAAATCGAACCTTTTTTTCATGTTAATTAAACAGATTAAAGCCGCTGTCCGCATGACCTATTTCCACCCTGACAACCACCCCGTGCGTAGGGGATGAACATAAGAGTATAACCCTGCGCAAATAGGCGCGTCAAGACGCACGCAGCAATTTTTTTGCAAATACTAAAACGAACACAACTCTAACTTCTATGAGTTAGAAGAAAGAACATTTTTCAATGAAATATCATGGCTGTCGCGAGCAAATTTCCTGCGTGGTCAGTTTGACTTTTGCCTCAGGCATACAATCTTTACAAAGTGCATTTTAATGGAAACAATAAAGTGTAATTTTTCGCCCGAGTGTGTTCAGGACAAAACGATCCAATGATTAGGAATAATAAAGTTAATTAATTGGAGAAATATTGCTCCCGTTTGTTAGGATTGGTGGGATAATTACGACAGGTTTTAATAAATATTTTTATGTCTCGCTCTAACATCATATGCGTAACCATAGAAGAAATATAAAAATTACTATTATCTGCAGAACTATATTTACGTTGTGTAGGTACTAAAGTTTGTTATGTAAAATGTTACACAGTAAAACGGAAGAGGTATGTCAGGATCGTAGCATGTGGCAAACGGTAGTTTCTGCCTACCCTCATGGGATACAGGCGTTAGGTTAGGTTAGGTATTGTTAGTTAGGTATGTATATGACACGACATTTGACTTTGCTGTTTTTAAACTCACCATTTGTTAACGTGCAATTTAAAAACAAACATTGCATACTAGGGCAAAAAGTCCGCTCTGCTGAAGTGGGGGTGAGCGGGTCATATAAGCTGAATAGATGATACTCAGTGGGCAAAAGTATGTACCAGCTGGCTCTTAGACGATGGACACCGCCGCCGTGGTTGATCCAGGTGGTGCGAAGACCTGAGCCGATATCTGGAGAGATTGACAGATCTGACAGGAGATATTGATGTTTGGAAGAGAATGGGCCTTTGTCCGACAGTGGGACAAAATAGTTGAAATAAAAAATACGTAAAGTAAAATAATTACTTCAACAACGAATATTTTATCAAGATATAGGAAGTGATCATAATAGCCACTCCTTATTTTAATTGGAATTAGCCTCATAGCATACCAGCACTTACAACAATACAATAATACTACTACTACTACTTGTTTTCTTATATTTACGCGAATACTATACATTGAAATTAAACTATTTTACGGATTTTATCGCGTTTATTTACTATTTTATTTTCCCGACGTTTCGGCTGCTTTACAGCAACCATGGTCACGGGGGGACTGAGGTGTTAGACGTCCTGATGTCATAGTTAATAACTGGGTACCCTCATATTTAGTTGTTGTTTGCGGTCCGATCCACGCAGAAAGTGCTTACGGTGTCCTGAGGTCTTGCAATGGTACACTTGGTTTTGGATTTAATCATATTGATTACTGGATCCCAAGTTGGTGGTAGCACCCAGCCATCTTCCCTATTGAAATTAGGATGTTTTTTAATTTCAATGGCAATGGCAATGGTATACAAACTCGATTGTGAATGTGGGCTCTCTTACATAGGACAAACTAAAAGATCAATTAAAACCCGCGTAAAAGAACATATAGCTGACGTGAAACACCGACGCTCCACGAAGTCTGCAATCTGTGAACATGTACAGGACCGCACCCGCCATTATATCAGATTTGATAAACCGCATATCCTCGCAAAAGAACACCGACTCCGACCAAGGATGATACGCGAGGCCATTGAAATTAAAAAACATCCTAATTTCAATAGGGAAGATGGCTGGGTGCTACCACCAACTTGGGATCCAGTAATCAATATGATTAAATCCAAAACCAAGTGTACCATTGCAAGACCTCAGGACACCGTAAGCACTTTCTGCGTGGATCGGACCGCAAACAACAACTAAATATGAGGGTACCCAGTTATTAACTATGACATCAGGACGTCTAACACCTCAGTCCCCCCGTGACCATGGTTGCTGTAAAGCAGCCGAAACGTCGGGAAAATAAAATAGTAAATAAACGCGATAAAATCCGTAAAATAGTTTAATTTCAATACTACTACTACTACTACACAGCCCTTTTAACGTCCCACTGCTCTGGGCACGGGCCTCCCCTCAATGCGAGGGGGATTCGGGCCATAGTCCACCACGCTGGCCCAGTGCGGGTTGGCAGACTTCACACATCTATCGAGAACTAAACAAGTTCCCTCAGACGTGCAGGTTTCCTCACGATGTTTTCCTTCACCGTTTCATAGCAAGTGATAATCTCGGATGAAAATGAGATTCACACATAAATCCCAGCGCTGCGAGCCGGGGTTTGAACTTGCACACTTCGATTGAGGTGTGCGTTCAACCACTCGGCTACCACTTGTCAAATTTTTCAAAATTAACAAAACAATTTCGTAGCGTGAGATTTTAAAACCGTGTCCAAATGTGTCCAAATTACGTAATTTCATTCTCGGGGACATTTAGTTAAAGCAATCTACGTTGATGGGAGCGCGGAGGTGAACACACCTGTGGTCTGGCGATATGATCGGAGTTGTAAGTGGAATAAACTTGGATTACGATATAGTTAGCTTGTGTAGAGCGTGGTACAATATGTATGTATAACATTAAGAAAAACACAAAAGTGTAAATCCTTATTTGAAAAAAGCAACCATTGAGTTTCTTGCCCATTCTTCTCCATAGGAAATGCATTCCGAATGGGTGGTAGAGCTACTATTTTTACTACTTATTGACGATTCATAAGTGCCTGTATTGGTTTATACGAATAAAAAATATTCAGATTCAGATTCTATTTTAAATCAATATGTATGATCCCAAGCTACTTTCGTACTATAGATACCATAGATACAAAGGACTGGATATTGACGGGAACCAAACTCACAACTACTATACCATATGCTCGAGCTATTTACCTTATTAATGTTATTTCTTCTTAAACACGCTGCGTAAGGATTTTTAGGTTACTTATAGCTGGTGCGTCATGAGGTTATATTGACTCATAGATGTACTAACTTTGACAGCGCTGCGCATTGGACGAAAGTTCGCCATGAGTCAATGTGACCTCACAACGCAGCGAACGTGTTAAATAAGTAATAGAGTTTAGAGTTGTCTAGATCCGACTTGATACTTAAGTATCTAGATAGATATTCGGATAGTCGAGATAACAGTAAAAAAAATATTTGCAAATCATGTACTAGGCGATCATGAATGAAAGGAGGTATCTGTGTTAAAATAGCAATTGCAACTTTATTAGGCTTACGCAAGGTTTATTTTAGTTTAGAAGTTGATTCAATAATATTCAATCTAATCTTTTTTGCCAAGTATTTATGCTTAACAACCAAAAGCTTCGACAATCCGCGAGCACAAATCCTTAACAAGGTAAATTGTTACCCGCAAATGCGTCTAAATATCCCTCCCCCACTCCACCATTCGATACCCTCGGAGATTTATAACGGACCAACATAAACAACCATTTAATCAAACAACTACCAACCTTAATATAAACGGTATAAAGCATAATATAAACGCATAAAAATACCTTGCAAAAGACCAACCTCAGAATTTTATTGCAAAGCTCTTATTCTACTCTATCGTGCAATATTGCACTTTCATGTATTGTGTTAAGGGTTTTACGGACTGAAATGGTTTTGGTAACGTAGTAAGCAAGTCCTTAACACAATTGTTACGCATCTCGTCACGGAGTTACGGGTCCGTTCACGTGAAAACCGTTTCTTTCGAGTTTCAGTTGCAGGTTACTTAAATCGAAAGGTTTATTGATTTTGCGGCTTAGTGAATACCGAATAAATTTTAATGTGATTTGAATAGCCCAGTGGTTAGACGGGGCGCTCTCATAACCGGGTTCGATATCCACTCACGCCATTAAACTATTCCCTTGACCACACTCTTAGTACAAGCATATACCTTCGTTGAAAGGGCTAATGGGACTACTAGATATATTATATAGGGTGTATCTGAAGTCTGAAATAATACTTTGGGCTCACATGTTGAGGCTTAGTGAAGACATTTTATTCCTAACTATCATAGTTTCTGAGTTATAGAATTTTGAATATTTGTCACAGGTAGGTATCGGTATTCAGCAGTATAAACTACACTTATGGGGGGGGGGGGGGCGGCTATCAATATTTATAAAACAGAACATTCAAATTTTACATAGGACTCGAGATATTATGAATTATAGAAATTGACGACGAAAAAGAGTTGGAAAAACACAGTAGAATTTCGATAAAAAAATTATTCAATTCAATTTTATAGATACGTGATACTGATGCAAATATCAAAGTATGGTTTCGGACTTCTGGAACACCCTGTTGATAGACAACTCTGAATTTTTCTACCTCCTTATGTACTACAAACTAAATATAAATAAATAAATTTAGAGTCATACAATAGGCGGTCTTATCACTAAAAGTGATCTCTACCAGGCAACCTTTGGATGGAGAGGAATTGTGAGTTTACAAAGAGTTACAGACGTTTAATGGTAAGTGTATCGTAGAAACCATACTTATACAATCAAAACAGATATAATATATGCATTCGGTCCCCATTTCTCTTGGCTGAAGTGAAAGAAAAGAGAAAAACACCACATCATTTTGGCCCCTATTTCCACGTAATAAAAGACAAATGATTATTACAATACTTTGATGCCAAAGATACTTTTACATACTACATAACTTTGTATTTTATTGAAATAAATAATATATTCCTCTGCTTCAGCTTTTGCGAAATGAATGAAATAACACTTGCGCAACGGTGAAGGTAAACATTGTGAAGAAACCTGCACGTATATAGAAAGGCGAGTGAAGTTCACCATCTGCACTGGGCCAGCGTGGTAGACAATGACCCAAATCTCTCTCTTTGTTAAGGGAGAATTTGCCCGGTATAATGGTTCTCTATTACATTGGGACCAAAAATACATCGGCGAAGAGTGGGTGCACTATAGTGCACCTCTGCCTACCCCTTTGGGGAATATAGGCGTGTTGACGTATTTATGAAAAGACGAAATAATATCTTAACCTGCGACTAGCGGATATTCTACCAATGTCAAGTAATTAATAGCTATTTGCCGTCCTTATCATGGCAGTAATGTTAGAGCGAGTTGGCAATATGATTGCTGATGTATTTTGGTGCTAATAGAAATAGCACCAATGTGCAGGTTACTTAACAGTGTGTTTTTAGTTCATTAAAGGTGCGTGCGCGCGGAAGCAGTCGCCGCCGGATGCCTTTTCCCGAGCGGCTTGTCTTTGGCGGCGTGTTCAATGGATTGCCGTTAGGGTAACCACGAGTCCAATAAAAAAAAATTTATATACGGTCGAATTGAGAAACCTCCTCCTTTTTGGAAGTCGGTTAAAAAACCGGAGATGTTATGACAGCTATGCATCATCTTGAAATTAATGGAAAGTTTCAATTTATTGATAGTGGCATTACAAACCACTTCATATCGAGGGGTGAAAGGCTATTTGACTGAAGCGACACTTTTGGGCGATATTGACTTATATACATATTTGGAATCAACAAATATTTCTGCGTCGAATGAGTATGCTCTCTTGTAAAGTTAACAAAGTGTCGCTTAAGCGATACCCCCGCTTACCCGCTTACCCCTCGATATAATAATCATCTAGGGTGGGGCCTTACTTCTAAAAGTATGGTTGTTTCAATAGTAACTGTAATGTTTTTTTACAGATTTTGTACTAAGTTGACTTTGGAAAACAAAAAAAAAAATACGACCAATTTGACGTTTCGTTTCGACATATCTCTAATAGAGATTGATGTCTATCAAACAAAAATCGGGCCCCAGGTCGTTAAATTAATGGATATGACATTATAATCTTCTAGTACCTTCTAAAAGAAAAATAAACCTAAAACTAAATACCTTAAATAATATAATATAAAAAACTAAAATATATTATTAAAAGGAGTCCCTTTAGGCAAAGTTCCGAAGATACTGGCAGCGTTACCCCTTTGAATAACTAGACTAATTCTTTGTCCGAGGTAGCTGCCAGCTCTTTGGTCTCCTGTGATGTCGACTAACCTTTTTGCTATTTCCTTAAAAAGTACCTTCTTATATTTTTACGGAATGAGCGAAATGATTATATTTTAATGGAATAAGATTAGGAATGGCTCCACCTGTATTTAGCGGGTATTTCAGCTAGTGTCAAATAATTAATAGCAAGGGCAAATTCAATAAATACACATTATAAATGGATTATGACAGTGATAAAGATGGTGGATGAATCTTCTGGTATGGTCACCGTACTATCCGTTTGATGTGTACCGCTGGCATAAACAATTACTCGCAAACTGAAGCCACCTCGGGGAGGCTTTTGTCGCGAAATGATCAGTCGCTCTCTGAGAAGACGGAAACTGGTAAAAGGTAGCATATTAATGAGATGTGCCTTTGAAGGGATACGGGTAATCTTTGATAATGGAAGATGAGTTTGATTTGGGAAACATTTTTTTTGATACGTTGGGATTTAATTTAAATTTAATAAAAAAATATAATTTAGGCAATGACTTAATTTAATATATATCACACATCAACTCGCTTCCTTCGTTTTTTTTTATAATTCTGATTCAGTCAGTTTTTTTTAATGATTATATTACTATACTAGCTGTTTACTGCGTTTTCGTCCGCGTGCCATTCAACAAAAAATGATTTATTTTTTTGCGTAAAACACTAATTCTATGTAGCCTTAGCTATCAGCCAATAAAAGTTTCGTTCAAATCGGTCAAGCAGCTTCGAGGATAATTCTTTTCAAAATGTACCGCTTTACAATTTTAAAGTAACTGTATTGCCTCCATTTTTATGTTTCAATGAAAATGTCACATATTTTCAGCAGAAAAAAAAGTTAACACCAAATTAGATTTCCTATCGAAACTGAATCGCTCTGGTCCACATTACTTCCGGTCCATTAAACCCTGTGTACAAACAATATTACGCCAATTTCCTGAAAACACCTTTCAGTATATTCAATTTATTTCTTATTTCGTGGGTCCATCTTGGGTACAGGTTATTGCCTGTTCGGGGAAATTATACCTGAGCGTGTTTTTTTATTTGTTGTAAACTATTATTTTTTATACTACTTGCAAAAGTTCATGTTTATTGATTTTTACGTTATAATTAATTTAAAATAGTTAACAATAATCCAGTGGTAGCCTACTTAGTAGAAGAGAAGGGGTGCAGGTTCAAACTCCGGGCTCACATCTCTGAGATTTTTGTATTTAATTTGTGAATGTAATTTTCCATAATGATTACTACTTGCTGAACGGTGAAGGCAAACCTCATGACCGACCCTGTCAATAGAAAGGCGTGTGAAGTTCACCAACACGCACTGGGCTAGCGTGGTGTACTAGGTCCCAAATCTCTCTCGTATTGAGAGGAAATGTGTTCGGTATTGTGGCAATAGTCTTGCCCCTTAATATTGGTGGTGTATTTTTAATTTTCTACATGAAATTCAAGGTTTTATAGGAAACATTTTGGTTACATATAATGTAATAGCTTATGTAGGTACATAGTGTGAAAATTGACTTTCAGTGAGTCATTCCACTGGCAATAAAGGTCGAGTAAATAAATTACCAACATTACCACCTGAAATAAAAGTATAGTAAACGCGGACGGTCCTGAAAAACGTAGTTAATCGCGACCCGAGACCGACTCGCAGCACGAATAGCTTCATTTACGATTTTTATTTCCGGCTAGTGTTGTGCGAGATGAGAGATAATAAAATATCGATAGTCTTGTCAAATATCGAAGAGTAAATAACGTAAAGTTCGGTAATACGCATTGGGTTAGTGTGATCGGCTCTTATTACACGTGGATGGTACTTTATTGCGCTCCTGTTTACACCTTGGGCAATACCAGGATATTCATGAATTATTTGATAAATTACAAAACAGAGCAATCAATTTCAATTTGTTTGATTTTTTATTCTATATGGTAAACACCGCACCTCTGGGATTTATGTGCAAATCTCATTTTCATCCGAGATTATCACTTGCTATGAAACGGTGAAGGAAAACATCGTGAGGAAATCTGCACATCTGAGGGAACTTGACTAGTTCTCGATAGATGTGTGAAGTCTGCCAACATGCACTGGGCCAGCGTGGTGGATTATGGCCTGAATCTCTCTCGCATTGAGTGGAAGCCCGTGCCCAGCAGTGGGACGTTAAAAAATAAAGGACTGTAATTTGTTTGTTTGTTTTGTTATGGTAAACAGACTCAAGCGCCATGTTGAGCGATATAGAGTTATATAAATTGTTGGAATCAGCAATTTTCTTTTTTTTATAACATAGGGAGGCACACGAGCAGACGTTTCACCTGATGGAATCTTTTCGTCTTAAGCGCTTGTGTCAATTCGCCTTTTAACCGTACCGATGCACTGTATGTTCCCAATTTATAGAAACTCAAATTCCCGGTCAAGGTAATTTGCATCAGCATTTAACATTACAAAAGTGTATTGTAGATGGAATAAAAAGTTTCATGAATATCCGGGCTCCAAAATAGCTTCCAAAATTAGTATTCGATATTAATTTACCGATACACCATGTCGCATCACTAAACATAATAAGTTCTATCGGTGTATTGAGATTAACCTGTTTTTATAGCATTAGGTTAGTGTACATTAAATTTAACGATCCCGCTCCATTGGAACTCTGAATTGGTCCAGACAATGACGTTGGATGTTTTAACTATTTATTTTATTCCGCAAGTAACAATTCTGATGTCGTTAATGTAATGAAAAAGAGGGAAACAAACGCGTTATTGTAGTTTTGAATATTATTGATATTTGAATTTTATTGTTATAGTATTACTAATTTTATTTTGTAGTGATTTGACTATGCTGCAACGTGGACAGTTAATCTAAGGGCTTTTTATTACACTATAGACCACTGAAACTATGACACTATGGACCACTTCTCACTTCACTATGACTATGGACTGCTTGCCACTACACTATGACATTATGGACAACATCGACAACTTATCACTTCACTATGATACTATGGACCACATCCCACTTCACTATGACGCTATGGACCACTACCCACTACACTATGACTATGGACTGGCTTGCCACTACACTATGACACTATGGACCACATCCCACTTCACTATGACGCTATGGACCACTTCCTACTACACTATGACAGCATGGACTACTACTTACTAGGTAATTAAACAAAGCTAAAGCACAGTATGTTGTCTTTTCATCTATTCGTTTTTCAAACACACAACTCCACTAATTACCACGGTCAGATGGTCAGGGTCGGATTCTTCCGGATATTTCCGGGTGATTTTTCATTTACCCGGCGCGGCGTACGCGATTATTGAGAACCGCTCATGCAACTAATTAGTCGCCGTTAGCGTGTGGGGTTGCTTTTGATTACATAGATAATTGATTTTTTATATATGGCTGCGTATAAAATATTGTAATGTAGATAGGACCTGTTTTACAGGTTCGAATCCCAGGCTCGCACCATTGGGATTTTCGGATTTCATGTGCCAATATCATTTTTAATAATTATTATTTGATGGTACGGTGAAGGCCAACATCATGAGGAAACCTGCACTCCTGTAAAAATGGCTATATGAAATTCACCAACCCGCACTTGACCAGTGTAGTGAACTAACTATCCAAATCTTCCTCGCATAGAAGGGGGAATGTGCCCGGTATAATGGCAATGGGCTCGCCCCCTTTCACACTGGGACCAAAATACACCGGCGAACTGTGAGTGCACTACAGTGCACCTCTGCGTACAGTTTTATTATTATTAATTAATATATAAATAATCTTACGATTCCGCTCCTATATATCTGTTTGGGGGCAATGAATTTTAAGATTATTCCTGTACACCTGATATCGTAATATTGTTTAATTTTATTGGTGTAGCTAAATAAAAACAACCTGTATGTATGTATACAGGTTGTTTTTTATTTAACAACCTGTATATCTGTATATATACAGGTTGTTTTTATTTACACCAATTAAATTAAACAATATTACATCAGGTGTACAGGAAAAATCTTAAAATTCATTGCCCCCAAACAGAGATATAGGAGCGGAATCGTAAAATTAGAAAAAGTGCCCCCAGGGCGGGCCCTTATCCCACTCGAATAGTCAGTTTTACGATCCCATTATAAAATGGTCTTTATGAGCGATTTTATTGCTCAAAGACTTACGTAATTACGTTGAGCCGGTGAGAAGATGAGATTTCCAGAAGTTAAATAGCTATTAAAAGTTTTTGATATTCCGGTCAGCGCGGTCTTCTTGATCTGATTGTTGAATTAGGTTTTCTTATGACATTAAACTTATACCTATATACGATACAGTACAAATATCGGTCATTTTAAAAGGTTTATATAACTTTAACTAAATTTATTACAGCAGTGGTAGCCTCGTGGGCAAGAACTCCCGCCTTGAACGTAAGAAGTGCAAGATCCCCGGGCCCGCACCACTGAGATAATTTTCATGTGCGAATGTCATTTTCAACAATGATTACCACTTGCTGAACGGTGAAGGAAAACATCGTGTGGAAACCTGCACCTGTCTTTAGAAAGGCGTGTGATGTTCACCAACCTGCACTGGGCCAGCGTGGTGGACTATGGCCCAAATCTCCCTCGTATTGAGGGGGAATGTGCCCGGTATAATGGCAATAGGTTCGCCCCGTATTACATTGGGACCAAAATACATCAGCGAAGTTTGGGCGCACTGCAGTGCAACTCTGCCTACCCCTTCGGGGAATACAGGCGTGATGATGTATATATAATTTTGATATCCGAAAAATAAATCATCTTCTCAATAAAACCTTTTCTAACGAAACTGAGCGTCACTCATACGCGGTATTCCATCAACTCTCGTCCCCCGTCGCGCATAAACAAAAGATATAAAACGAGTCAAGTGGAACACCCTCTATACGTGGACTCAGCGCGTCATAGCGGACAGGTACCTACAGGGGAACTCGGATTTATATTTATGATTTAAAGATTTATACATACATTATTGTTATATCTTCATTCTTTTTATCCGCACACGATGTCAATTAACTATTAAAATTAAAGCTAATACCAAAACGAACTCTGGGCCAATATACAAAAAGATTGAATCTCTATGATAAAAGCCACGCGTAATTTTCTTTTGCCATAGCAAAACGAACTGTATTGACACATATACTCCATTTGTTATAACATTAGAAATAAGAGGCTCGTAGAAGCAGGAGTGCAAAACAGTTTATTTCAAAAACAAAACAATAACTATGGAAAAAAAGTAACAAATAACAACAACATTACTAAAATTTGGTAATAACAACAAACGAGGCGTAGCATTCAGAAGTATTCACATGTGAATGACAATCACAGAACATCGTTTACGTCAATTTGACTGCCAACATAAACCGGCAAAATAAGAAAGATCCTGTTGTCACAACGGATGAAGGGATTAGGTAACATTTTAGATTTGGTAGGATTATAGTGAAACGAAAAACGTTCCCAGTATTATTCATCCCTGCTTATTTAGGTTTTTTGTATCGACACTGTTATTTTAAGTTGGAAAAAATATATATATATCTAAATGAAAGCCACTTAATTTAATAAGATAAATAGTGAAAATGATTAGTTACAGTGAGACTGCTGGTTTAAAAATATATTATAATAAATTGGGCGTCAATCGTAACTGTAATATGTTAATTGTTACTTTTGTTACAAAGTGTACATTAAAAAGAACCTTTTTTAACTTCTTTCTAATGCTATAACAAATGGAGTATAGAAAAAGTCCATTCTACAACGAAATGTCACTGACAGTGTGACCGAACTTTGACGCGTGGGGGCGTGGCTTTTACAACAGAAATTTAATCTTTACGCATATTGACACAGAGTTCGTTTGGTCATCATCATTTGCCTTACCTTGTCCCACTGTTTGGGGTCGGCGCAGTATGTCTTTTTCTTCCATTCATCTCGCATTTCCGTCATACTGACATCCACTCCGTTCTCATTCATATCACCCTTTATACAGTCCATCCATCTTTTCTTGGGTCTTCCTGAAGACACGCTATATTTATTCTTCTTCTTTTTAGTAAATCTGCTATTTCCGCTCCTTTTCCAGTCATACTTCCTACATTCAGGCTTCCCATTCTTACCCTTTTTTCATCATTCCAGGGTTTGTTTGGTGTGTTAGGGCTTCAAAATTTGCTTGCACTGACAATGTCAATTCGTTGAAGATTGAACTTTATCTATCAGTCAATACATTTCATTTTGTTATTGGAAAACAAGTCAAAGCGCGCATCTTTACACTGGGGTGTGCGTGGTTTAAAAACTGCTCCAAAATGTTGGATATTTTATCAAAGGGTGGGAGCACTGCTCATCTGCCTACCCTTTCGGGGAATACAGGCGTGATGATGATGGGAATAAGGAGGGTTATTTTTGGAAATTTAGTTTTGTTGGGTATTTTTTTTGTTATAATAAAACAGCCTGTATATGCAGAACCCATTTAATGCATTTGTATCAGTTGAGTAGTAGCCCCGCGCGAAATCAATCATTGGCCCTAGCCGACGACACCTGATGCCGTCTGTCTGTCTGTTTCTATGTATATACATACCTACAAAGTAGATGCTGCAGTGGTAGCCGAGTGGTCAAACGGACGCCTTGCAATCAAAGTGTGCAGGTTCACACCCCGGCTCACAGTTCTAGGTTTCATGTGTGAATGTCATATTCATCCGAGATTATCATTTGCTATGAAGCGGTGAAGGAAAACATCGTGAGGAAACCTGCACTTCTGAGGCTATTGCCACCCAAATTAATATACTGACGAAAATAATATCCATATCACACGTAAAACGGAAAGTATCCGAACAGGAATGGAAAATTATCTTTCAAATGCGAGGCAATAAAGAAAAATAGTTAATAAGGCAATGTCACGAACGTACAATAGTAACATGAGCTCATAGAATATGCATGCGTAGATGAGACAAGGGGTGGAAAATCAACATTAAATACCTACATTCAGTTTCTGATTAACTATATTTTATTAGTGTTATGTTGAATTCAAATTTGAATATACAATAACAACAATTCAACCCCAGGCACACTGGGGTGTCTATACGATTAAGTATTTTGCCAGTACTAAAACAAACTGTGTATCAATATAGCGAGGGGTGACCATTTGACTGCGCCTTTTTTTTAACTTAACAGGAGATCATACTCATTCGACGCAGAATAATTAGCTGAATCCAAATATGTATGTAAGTCAATATCGCCCAAAAGTGTCGCTTAAGACAAATGGCCTTTCACACCTCGATATGTAAGGGCTGAATTTCACTGGTAAAAGCCACACGCCGCACGCGTCAAGGTTCGCTCGCGCTGTCAATGCCATTTCGTTGAGGAGTTAACCTTCTTTCTGAGTCAGTACAATTCGTTTTGAAATTCGCATACATGATTTTGATTTTCTAGCAGTTGTAGCCGAGACTAGCAGTGGTAGCCGAGACTAGCAGTGGTAACCGAGTGGTAGAACGCACGCCTTGCAAATCAAAGTGTGCAGGTTCAAACCCCGGCTCGCACCTTTTGGATTTAAGTGCGAATCTCATTTTCATCCGAGATTATCACTTGCTATGAAACGATGAAGGAAAACATCGTGAGGAAACCTGCACGTCTGAGGGAACTTGACTAGTTCTCGATAGATGTGAGAAGTCTGCCAACCCGCACTGGGCCAGTGTGGTGGACTATAGCCCGAATCCCCCTCGCATTGAGGGGAGGTCCGTGCCCAGCAGTGGGACGTTAAAAGGGCTGTAGTAGATACATGATTTTGGACGCCGCAGAGTGAACTGGAACTTTAGGCATAATTGATAATCTATTTATTTAGAACAGTTACTTATCTATACTTATCTACTCTATGACGAGCTATAATGGTAGTTTATTTTTGCTTTATTGGCATTTCCTTACAAAATAGTGGCCCGTCGGTAGGTGGCGTGAGCGAGCACAATTTGTTAGAAACTGGACATAACGGGCTGCCACAAATAACGGTTTACAACGAGGATACATCTCCTTTTTAAATTGATAGACTTAAAAATATCGCCAGACAGCACGTTATCTTCATTGCAAGATTCTAAACTTGTCAAAGCTATGAGTAAAATATAACTCTACGTAAAGTTTAACTGTTTATACTCTGGAACTAACAACTGCTTCATATTTAGGTATCATGTCAAGGCATGTACTCTGTATCAATACAGATAAAGATTTAATTTCAGTGGCAAAAATTACTCGAACACAAGTCGTAGTTTGCACGCGTCATCGATGAAATTTCGTGGAAAAATGTACTTATTATACGATTTAATAGAGTTCCTTTAGCTATTGGCAATTGTCACGTGCGCAATTAGGCTAGGGGTTATTTAGGTAGACGTAGGGATTTTTACATGCTTTAACCGACGATAAAACGGAGGAGGTTCCTCAATTCGACCGTATATAAATATATATATATATATATATTTAGTTTGCAACGTATGTATTTCCGGGTAGAATCTTGCAACTGAATTTAAAATAAGTTATCTTTAACCGATTGAGCTGAAATTTGGTATACACGCTTATTTTGGTTGACAATGCATGCTTAGCTATGTGACGTCATTCTAATTCCAATATGGCGGAATAGTTATTTTATCTGGACTACCACAGTATGGGTATCCAATGAATGGGCTTGCTGAGGAGAACACGAAAACTAAGGGCAATTAAATAAAAGTTTTTTTTAAATATTTTTTTTCCATGATTTGTTTTTTTTAGACGAATACTTTTTCGTTTATTTATTGAAAGGAACTATATTAAGCTCCCCGCACACTGGGACATCAAAATCCGCTCATCAAAATTTTTGCCAACACTAAAACGGACTCTGTGTCAATACGCATAAAGATGGAATTTATGTAGTAAGTTCACTCTCGCTGTCAATGTCAATCCGTTAAAGAATGAGCTTTTTTATGAGTCAATACAGTTTCCTTTAGTATTGGCTAAAATTTGGACGCCCGCGTCTTGTCGGATGTATTTTAAACTATTTCAAACAAATAATAAGTCGCGCAGTGGACTGTCACAGATTTTCGGCAGTCTTAGTGGTCCTCTTAGCTTGTTTACCAATTCAAATGCTGGCTTCAACTGATCTTGTGTTACGCCCTACAAAAAAAAAATGAAAATCAATATAAATATCGCCATAAAACTAATTATAATTAAAAACGAACGGAGCAAACCCAAGACACACATTAAGCCAATACGAACTTTGTGTCAACAGGCATAAAGATTGAATTTCTGTGGTAACAGCCACGTCACCACGTGTTAAAATTCGCCCGCGATGTCAGTGTCATTTCGTTGAACAATGAACTTTATCTATATGTCAATACAGTAGGTTTTGATTGTTCAAAATATTTGACACGAGTGTCGACGCCCCAGTGTACAGGAAGCCTCACACTCAGACCAGAGTTTGCTCTGGTTTTTCGAAATTTGTTCCGAAAAGGCAATTTCCGAACCATTTCCAGCTTTATCTCTATGACAATAACAGTGATTATTACCTGCGTTCTCCTGTAAATTACGACAGATATCATTCTCCCCCACAGCATTTGTATCAGATACGGTCCATCATTCGTTTCGAGAAGATGCATTTGCATCATCGCTTCGTGTTTCAGAGCTTTATCTGAAAAAAATGTGAACGCAGTTCTCAGCATTTTTTTTGTGACCCATTGCTGGGTTTGCCCAGACAAGACTGGGAGACAGAAAGGGAGGTGGGAGAGACGTCCCTCTATTCATCCCAGTCTTTCGCTCTCTCACACCATGCGTCCAAATAAGCGTCGAAGTCATCGCGCCACCACTTCTTGCGCCTACTATGGGGCACTACAAAATTGTAGGAATAAAAAAAATGTTGCATCGTTATGTAGACATCGAGCCGGGTGAAGCTATTGCCATTATACCACACACACACACACACACACACACACACACACACACACACACACACACACACACACACACACACACACACACATTGGAACATTCCCCCTCAACACGAGGTAGCACCACGCTGGCCAAGTGGGGGATAGTGAACTTCACATGTCTTTTTTAAAAGGTGCAGGGCCGAAACACTCATTACGGAGTTGCAATGACTTCATTTGTTATGTGATGAACACAACATATTTTATCAATAGTAGCTAGAATATGACTAATGTAACGGTTTCAAGGTGCCAATGGCTAATATCTACACTGGTATTTTAGCTACCATTGATAAAATATGGTGTTATCATGCTTTATAAAATTCAATCATACCAACTACACAAAAATTGAGTTAGGTGACTAGGGGCCCAGGTGTCCTCAAGATGATACCTTCACCGTGCAGTAAGTGGTAATCATTGTTGATAATTACATTCCAACATTAAATTTATAAATCCCAGAGATGCGAGCTCGTGGTTTGGACTTGCAACCCTTGAATCCAAGGCAAACGTTGGTCAACAAGGCTACCAGAGCTTACTACTACATCCCTTTAATCGTCCCACTGCTGGGCACGGGCCTCCCCTCAATGCGAGGGAGATTCGGGCCATAGTCCACCACGCAGGCCCAGTACGGGTTGGCAGACTTCACACATCTATCGAAAACTAGCCAAGTTCCCTCAGACGTGCAGGTTTCCTCACGATGTTTTCCTTCACCGTTTTATAGCAAGTGATAATCTCGGATGAAAATGAGATTCGCACATAAATCCCAGAGGTGCAAGCCGGGGTTTGAACCTGCACACTTTGATTGCAAGGCGTGCGTTCGACCACTCGGCTACCACTGCTACTTACCACTACCACAGCTTATAATGTCTTATTTCAAAAGCTGACGAATTAGTTAACTTACGGCTATCCTTTTTATCAATATCCAAAGAGATCACTTGCTGAAAACATCCCTGGACCCCTTCCATTGATTTGGACCAGACATCAAAAGGGTTCTCGGTGAAGTACCTTTGCCTCACAATTAGGTCACCATGTTTTGTAGACAAAACCGCTTTTGGGGGTTTTTCTATGGTATTCTTAATCAGCCATTTAAGACCAGCCTGTTGATTGAAGATAGTTAGAAATTATAATATCTTAAGTTGCAGAAAAAAAAAAATTCTAATACATTTTTACTTTTAAAATGGTAGCTAACTATCCAATGTTGATAACGATTTAACGTAGAATTGTAATCAGATTGGAAATTGCCTACAACCAAAGTAGGAACTTATTTAAAAAACTTATTATAGACTCAATTTTTACCTCAAATAAATAATTACGTAATAACAAAATTTGCATAAATTTTAATCCATCTTCAAACCATTGGCCGTTTTCAGTGTTCTATAATAACATTGTAAATGGATTTTAAGTTTCCTAAAAATCATAATAATAAAAAAATAATAATGATTATTTAAGTATAAAATCATACCTCATCTGTCTCCCTAATTTCCATCTTACAGCACGTCACTTGTTTTTCAGGAAACAGTTTTTCAGGTATCACTGCGACCACGTGCCAAGTGCCCGTCACATCCTTCAAATTAAAGTTGGCCTGATAACCATTGCATGTGGTACTATTGTCGGTACTTTCGCAATTTGATAGGGTTATAATGGTGATTAATATTAGGAGAGCGAACATGTTTGAGGTGTTGCGATGAGAAGTGGAATTGGAGAACTGAAATTTTGTATTGGACGCGTTGAGGTTAGATTATGTAGAGTTAAGAAGATATAGAAGATACTCGTTTAGCATTTAAAAGAGTTTTACTTATGTAAGGCAATCATTTATTAATAATATATAAATAACCGTTGACCGTTCTAATCATAAAAATAAACATAATTCCTTGTTTAAAGTTATAGGATTGGTAAGTACATTATAACAGTTTTTTAGTAAGGAGTAGGATTTTTTAATATCTGTAGATTTTTTTTTTTGTTATTTTTATAACCAACTAGCTTCTATCCGCGAGTTCGTCCGCTCAGACTTAAATTTTTCAATATGGTTATAATTTGTATAATACTGTAAACTTTCATCAAAATCTGTTTTGTAGTTTTTGCGTGAAAGTGTAACAAAAATCCATCCTCACAAATTTTCACCAGGATATAAATAAAATCTTCAGATTCAGTAGTATTTTTTTTACAAAATAGAAAGTACTGTCTCTACGTTTCTTGGTCTGTAAACTTACTTATGAATGAAGTGACAAGATGTGGGCAGTAATTTTGTGCGAATAATTCAGAATAATTGGATAATTCCGTCCCGTCTGTGAATCCACTGAGCAACACGAATCCCAACAATTATTCAATTTGGGCCCAGATGAATGACCGACAAAGATGAACTGACCTAAATTTATGATATGCTTTTGTTAACATTCTATTAAAAAATAAGAAATTTGAGTACATATAATTTAGGTTCTTGTTTTAAAAAAAATGAGTAAATTTTATTGTTATTACTGTAGTCTTTGAATACTTATTATTTAGTTGTTGTTTGCGGTCCGATCGCACCGCAAATAACAACTAAATATGAGGGTACCCGGTTATTAACTATGACATCAGGACTTCTAACACCTCAGTCCCCCCGTGACCATGGTTGCTGTAAAGCAGCCGAAACGTCGGGAAAATAAAATAGTAAATAAACGCGACAGAATCCGTAAAATAGTTTTATTTCAATGTATAGTATTCACGTAAATATAAGAAAACAATATAAGTATACATATCTTTCTTTTTTAAAAATGGAATAAGGTACCCTACATAAAATAAGTTTTACAATAGAGATTTCGAACCGCCATTCTTGCTATAGAAAAGTCTTTCCCACTGAAAAACACGGTCATTGTTTAAAAAGTCAAAACCGACATACATTTACTCGAACAAAGGCAGTAAAAACGGTTTATGGACTTGTTATTGCCGTTCCGACGGACAGTACGTGTGGTACAAGTTGAAAGATTAAGCGATTTACGTTGTGCTAATAAGCACCCCGACTTTTAACTTGTATTCAATACAATCGAGATTTTTTACATGTCCTATTGTTATGTCTAATATTGATTCCATTGTCACAATAAAACTAAACATTACAAATAAAAATAATGTCACCTCGTTCATACATTAGGACCGTGAGCAAGTCGGCAATACGCTTAGATAAGTAGTTTAGTTCGATGTCAACAGAATCGGCACCATTGAGTAATTCATAGTTTTTTTCTTTGAGTGTAAACTGGAGAATGTATATTTTTATTTAAAAAGTTTTATTCTGGACTTAAATTATATTAAAACTTTATTGGACTATATTTTTTGGAAATACAGAGACAAAAAATATTAGCGCGAAAAAAAACATGTTTTAAAATAATCATCCTTTAAAATGTTTTTAACATATTCGATGGTTACAGGTAGTTTAATTAAATCAGTTTTTTTTTGGTCTATGATGACTCAAAAAGTGTTTTAAATGGGATAGGTATATAATGTATATTCCACAATCGCTCATAACATACACCGTATTCAGAAACGGGATCGGTAGAAACAGATTTTAATGTATCCTATGAAAATCTTCATTCAAAAGCTCTCCCGCTTTGAATTTTAATATAAATCTCGGATCGGGAGTTTATTAGCGTCGGACGAACCGTCTCCGAATGGGGAAATTATGTATTTGTCCTTCACTGAGTATTTACGAGCCGGGAACTTGAAGGAAATGTTTTCTTATAGAGTTTGAGAGACTCTTCGTAGGGAATGCTTTACACCTTTCGCAATAGTATATTTTTTACTTGATTTTCTTTTAATGACATTTTACATTCTTTTGGATGAGTAAAATGAAGAAAAATGTACTCGCCAACCAATTATATTATACACAAGTTGTATAGATTTCATATGTATGATATATTTTTTAACCTAGCACTGGCTTCAATTTGCCACGCCTCTCTAATTCAAGTGGCCCCTTGTCAACATCTAAGAAAAAATTGACCCAGAACATCGCAAACGTCACCAAAAAAAATACATATATTATACTAAATAATCTACCAAATGACAAGGGTTTGACTTTATTACTTAAATAAATACTAATGATCTATTAGTAAATTATAAATTAAAAATTAATTTGTATATTAAAATCAAACAAATATAATTTTGTCTTAAAAACCCTACATTAATAAAAAATTATGACCACCAGAGATCATAATTTTTCATTTTTTTAAATTCAATGTCAAAGTCACTTTCGAAGTAGTCCACATGCTAGGTCTGAAATAAAATTGAAATTATGTGGTAAAAATACTTGGATAGGAAAAAAATGTCAACATTAAAATAACCATTCAACGCCTGGCCCAAACGACCATATTATTAAGCATAATTTTTGCCATCCAAAACAAAAATGCCAGTAATTAATCTTACCCTTTCACGAGTTGTTGGCTCCTCGCTAAAAGGATTTCAAGTTTGCGTCTCATTAACTACGAATATTCATAAAATATCCCATCAACCCTTTGCATGGAAAATATCAAAATGAAACTTGTTATAATTTCACTTTTGTTTTTACAAGCTTTATATTAACTTGCAATCTATGTATGTCCGGGTGGAATCTTGCAACTGAATTTTAAATCAGTTATCTTTAACCGATTAAGCTGAAATTTGGTATACACGCTTATTTTGTATGACAATGCATCCTTCGCCAAGTGACCTCATTTTAATTCCAATATGGCGGATGATCCAAGATGGCGGATCATCCAAGATGGCGGAATAGTTATTTTTTCTGCACTACCACAGTATGGGTATCAAATGAAAGGGCTTGCTGAGGAGAACACGAAAACGAAAGCCGATTAAATAAAAGCTTGTTTTTAAAAAGTTTTTTTTTACATTGATTTATTTTATTTTCTTTTTACAGATCACTGAGCGGTAATGGTAAGTGCCAAACTAATTTAATATTAACGCATTGGGCTAGGAGTAAAGTATTTGGAACTTTACTCGGTATTTTAGAAGGCCGAGTTTTTTATTTTTTATTATTTATTTATTCATCACTTACATCTATCATTACAGGCTAACCTAATTCAATAGTGTAGTATAATAAAATTGTAAATTGTAAACATACAGAACTCTTAATAGATAGGATGAGTCAAATTAGTTAACTTAACTTATCCCATCCATCATACATCTTGCAACAGCACACGATATGCGACCTTAGTGAATTCACCCAGTGTACAGCCAAACAAATCAATGTGTAAGGACACCGCGTTGAGCGCACGCAGCGCGCGCGTTAGCGGCGCGTGTTGCTGGAGGTTGGTGCGCGCGCGCGGCACCGATAGCAGTAAATAATTTCATAAATGCACGAAAACGGATACAATTATTTTTTGTGTCAAAATTTGAATATGTTTTTTAATTTTAAAATCTGCATGTGAAATTTTCTATACTGACTATTTTGTTCACTTAATATCCGCTTTTTGAAAATTTCATGCAGTTTAGATAGTTTTAATAATAAATATGGAATACGCAAACAAATCTAGGCTTTTGGTTTGAATTTTAATGGATGTCCTTACACCACAGGTAATATTAACTATATACATCATCATCACGCCTGTATTCCCCGAAGGGGTAGGCAGAGGTGCATCGCCTATGTATTTTGGTCCCAATGAAATAGGGGGTGAGCCTATTGCCGTTATACCGGGCACATTCCCCCTCAATACGAGGGAGATTTGGGCCATAGTCCACCACACTGGCCTAGTGCGGGTTGGTGAACTTCACACGCCTTTCTATAGACGTGCAGGTTTCCTCACGATGTTTTCCTTCACCGTTCAGCAAGTGGTAATCATTGTTGAAAATGACATTCGCACATGAAAATTATCTCAGAGGCCTGGGATTTGAACTTGCACGCCTTACCTTGCTTAATATTAACAAACTAACTCAGAAACTTTTTTGGTCAGGTTTTGTCTGTGTACATTACGTATACGGTTTTATGTGCCTAAAATATTTTTCGGACTTCTAATACACCTTAATAATAGTCCCCCATCAAAACACCATTGAGTACTTTTATTTTTTTACAGTAGCATTTTTTTAAACGTTTGTCATTGGGGTACACTATTAGATACTCAAATACGGATACGGAAATATTTCATAAAAAATATTTTTGGGTTCCCTTTGTACTTTTTTATTAAAATCTCAAACCGTATTCTTTCAATCAGGAATCGTGGATGTAACATAATAGTGCAGGATGTCTGTCTGTCACATTTAACGAGCACATGTAGAGATGTAGAGCGTCTTGGAGCCTCGCAATCAGGGTGCCAATGCCGTTTATTGAAATCTCAGCTCTATTAAATAGAGTAGACATTATATTCAGAGGGTTAGCAATTTTTTTTAATTAATCAAATATACTGAGCGACATAATCATAATCAAAGTGTGCAAGTTCAAACCCCGGCTCGCACCTCTGGGATTTATGCGCGAATCTCAATTTCATCCGAGATTATCACTTGCTATGAAACGGTGAAGGAAAACATCGTGAGGAAACCTGCACGTCTCAGGGAACTTGCCTAGTTCTCGATAGATGTGTGAAGTCTGCCAACCCGCACTGGGCCAGCGTGGTGGACTATGGCCTGAATCCCCCTCGCATTTAGGGGAGGCCCGTGCCCAGCAGTGGGACGTTAAAAAGGGCTGTAGTAGTAGTAGTATTCAATGTTGATATGAGTGTGTGTATGCGAGTGTATTTTTGTGTTTGTGTGTGAGTTATGTATGGTACATGGTATGCCTACTCATAGGTTATTTGATAAAATCTCTCTGACTGCAAACCTACTCTGTATCCGAAGATGATTGTCACCGATAGAGGGCGCCAGTTCGTAAAGTTTTACGATCGCTTCCGACACGGCCTCCACTAGCGCCGAGGAGGGGTTGACGCCTAATGGAACTATTGTGGCGATGTCACACTTTATATGAATCTATGATCTCCGATTGCAATATACGGAATGCAATCTTGAGATAGAAGCGGTTTGGGTAGCATGACATTCAATTCCAAATTCAATTTCTGTTTTTTTTTGCAAACGGTCTCAAGATTCTACTTATTTTAATACTAGCGCGTGACTTCGTCCGCGCAGATTTTGATTGTTCAATATTGTTATAAAGTAAAGTTTATGTGAAGTTGACAAAATCCGTTCTGTAGATTTTGCGTGAAAGAGTAACAAACATCCATCCATCCATTCTCACAAATTTTCACATTTTATAATATTAGTAAGAATAGTAGCGAGTAAGATTAGTAATATTAGCGAAAATAACAATATTAAAAAACAAAGATTGTTAAAAGGAGGTATACTGAGGCGTCAACGCCAAAATGAACTCTATGTCAATAAGCATAAATATTGAATTTCTGTGGTATAAGTCACGCCCCCACATGTCAAAATTCGCTTGCGGTGACAGTGTCATTAAAGAATGAACTTCTTCTATGATTTAATACAGTTTGTTTTGACACAAGATGCGGGCGATCAACTATTTTCTAAAACCAAAACAAACCGTATTAACTTGTACAAGAAGCACATTATTCAACAAAACATCAACAATGACACTTGGGAATTGATAATCGTGGTCGTGTGACCTTTGCTACAGACATCTAATCTTTATGTATATTAACTAAAGGGTATATTTTTAAACAAGGGTTTTTTAGCGCTGGTATTCGAGCCATATTACGCTATAGTATACGTATACAAACGAATCAACTTGACTTTTCTTTAAAATGTGTTCTGTGCCAATGTTAATAAAGATTGAATTTCTGTAGTAAAGGTTAAAATTCGATCGTGTCATCAATTCAATTTATTATAAAATGAGCTTTTTCTGCTTGATAATACAGTTAATTTTCGTATGGGCCTTATTAAAATAGTAATTTTTGAAATTAGAATGGTTCGTATTTATATTTCCGTCGTAACAGTGCAGAAACAGGGTGTGGTAATTCCGCGGCGCGCCCGCTAAAACAGTACAAATCGCGTTTAAATTCCCGCGGGTAATGTGACATCGCTTGTTATAATAAACGGGACATTACTCGCGCTGTATCCGCTCTTCGTCATAGTATAGGGTGACTGTGAATTACGAATTTTCTTCAATTTATGTATACATAAACAAAATTGAAGTTTCTGGTTGTAATATCAAAATTAAAGTATATAGGGTACATAAACTGAAAAGAAAAGGGTAACTATGAGGTTTCTTGCCCAACCCTCTTCATAGGAAATGCATTCCGCATGCATGGTAGAGATCTATATTATTATTTTGATTACTAACGATTAACCTGTACGAGATAAATAAGATTTCTGCATGGTGATTACATAAATAAATTGCGAACAAGTTTCAATGACCTTTCGTCGAACAGCTGTCAAGATGTATTGAAAATTCACCATTTAGTTTTGTTTTAATCGAAAATTGATAACAATAACAGTTACAAAATTTCCTATCTGATAAAAAAAATATATCAAAAATTTTGTCTGTTTGTTCCGGCTAGCCTCCGAAACGGCTAGGTTGATTTTGACATTACTCTTACTGCTTCGTAATGTAGTGCGTATTATTATTGTGCATGTTTAATCTAATATTTAATTAGTTTTCCTGCGTGCTTACTTTACTGCATTATAATATAAACATATAAAATGCCATAAAAATAAAAACGTTTACGAAATTGCGATAAATTAAATCAGTGTTGCAAGCTGCCCGTTTCCCTAATATGCGTGAGTTATATATAACATCAAACAATAAACTCAAGGTACAATGAAAATATAGAACTAGTCAAAAGGTCCGTCAAACATGGTCACCCTAAACATATCTAGGTGATGAATGCAATCGCTACATCGCGCTGCACGTCACACACAACATTAATAGCGGAAAAAGCGCTGAATATTTTTAAATTACTACGCTTGATTTCTTAAAGCACAAATTGGGATAATGAAAATACGTCGCACGCGTCTTGACGCGTCTGTAGGTGCAGGGCTTAAAGCCGGTAAGGTGTTTTATAAATAAAGACTCACGTTGACTAATAGAAAATAGAAGGGGGAGAATGATTGGACATTTAATAAGACATGACGCACTAATGATGAAAATAATAGAGGGAAAGTTGGAAGGCAGTAGAGGAAGAGGAAGACCAAGGAGAAGTTACTTTGACCAAGTAAAAAAAAAAAATTGCCAAAACATACCAGGAGGTAAAAAGGAAAGCAGAAAACAGGGATGAATGGAAAAAACTCCACCGACAAGAGCCTAGCTCTTAAGAATAAGAAGAAGAAGTTGACTAATACCAAAACGGATTGTATTGACTCAGAGAGTTTCATTCTTTAACGATGAGAATAGTTTCATTCCTTAACGGTGAGAATAGTTGCATTCTTCAACGATATGATATACCTAGGCAGCACAAACGAATTGTGACTAGTGGTCGCGTGGCTGTTACCACAGAAATTCAATCTTTATAAATATTGACATACAAATCGTTTTGGTATTGGAAAAATTCCACACGCGCCCCTTGGCACTCCAGTGGCTTAAATCCGCTTTTCCCGCTGCATAGCTTAAAGCTGTAGTATTACGGGGCGTATGCCGCGCCCTATAGCTAAGCATTTCGCAAATGGCGCGCGAATGACGTCACACTGATAGGTGCATTACCATGAGTTGCGTTTCTGTCTTCACCGCCCAGACAGTTTATTAAGCCTCGTTTGTTGTAGGAAACGTGAGGTTGTAGACCTTTCTGTTATTCTTCCCGTGGATATTTTTTTTTATATTGTGGATAACATTGTGTTTACAAGATGTTTTAATGCATTTTTAATTTGATACATACATTTTAATCTGAGATTATCACTTGCTAAGAAACGGTGAAGAGAAACATCTTGAGGAATCCCGCACACGGCTAGCGTGGTGGAATATGGCCCAAAAATCTCCCTCGTATTGAGGTAGAATGTGCCCGGTAAAATGGCAATAGGCTCGCCCCCTATTACATTGGGACCAAAATACATCGGCGAAGTGTGGGCGCTCTGCAATGCACCTCTTCGGGTAATACAGGCGTGATGATGTATTATTATTATAATTACATCCCTTAAAAATGGTTCATCATATCGAAAGTGTAACAACAGCCCCTTGTCTCGCAGCAATTTTTTTAATATTTCTCTCAGTTTTTGACAGATAACTCAGTACAAAGTCTGTCAAAAATTTACAGTTAGTACGGAAACAACGTTGCTTTAAGAGGATTACCTCTTAATTAGGGAGATTACCACTACCTCTTAATTTGGGAGATTACCACTACCTCTTAATTAGGGAGATTACCACTACAGTCAATCCCCATTTTTTTTGTTATGTCACAAATTATCACATTATTAGTAAGACGGAATTTAAAATATTGCAACCACCTGTATTTATACCTGATCTCACGGATACTACATAATGTTCTTTTTTTATTTATTCACTTAATTTAATTTAGGCACCCATGTAATTCTGTTTATGTATTTTGTTCTAAATTCAAAATTAGTAAATAAAAAAAAAGACAAGTTTTCAAAATAAAGAACGTTCTAAATTTAAATTACTTTTTTTATTGGGTTCTTTTATCTACAAATTTTCGGCTCTAGCACATAGATAGTGTTGCCACAGATGCAATTAATTTGGAGAGTTTACCACCCCAAAATCAATTACCACCAGATAACGAATCTTAACCGCCCTTGAGAGAATTAAAAATGCACCACTTACCTCCACCCTTTACCTTAAAGGGGGCAGTCAGGTGTGAAATTAGCAGAGTGCCTGCATCTGCCATCGCTAATTGTGGTTAATTCTGCTTTTAGTTGGAGAATTAATGTTACCTTTGAACATGTAACGGTTGGTTTGACTTTTTTGTGTGAAGCGGTGTCGTTAACATTTCTAAAGTGTGTTGAATTTTTCAGAAAATCACGATGTACCTAATGGATGAATAAGGTATATAGTACCTAAGTAGTACTAAGGTATTAGATCAAACCCAATATATGTATCAACACTTAAGGTAATATTTAAATTGAAAAAAGCATGTATTAATTTTGGTTAAATGAAAATGTGTTTCCGTAATGTGGAAATAAAGCACAGTATTCTGCTACGGCACATATGCCAGCCAAATTCG
The DNA here is from genome assembly GCA_914767695.1 of Ptilodon capucinus. NCBI lineage: Eukaryota > Metazoa > Arthropoda > Insecta > Lepidoptera > Notodontidae > Ptilodon > Ptilodon capucinus. The sequence goes on from OU611828.1 coordinate 2,331,698, forward strand.
AAGTCACTAGCTAACTAAAATATACTTTCGAGTCTCTTACAAAACAGTGAGACTTGGATAATCTGATTATCCTGACTGAAAACTGGAAGTGTTACCCGTCTATAATATATATTTTTGTTAATTGTAACTATTTTGGACACAAAATGTTACCATTTGAAATTGGAATTGATTAAGAATACAAAGATAATCTTGAAAATACTTTATTATCTGTAAGAAACAATAACCGAGTTCTATATTCTTGGCTGGGTTCCAATTTCAAAAAGCACATTTTCCAATAAGGCGTCTTGTAAACTACTCGGCTCCCGCGGGGGCGCGCTGTCATCCGTCATCCGCGACGCGCACTTAATTGGGAACATCCTGTTTCACAATTTAAATTTCAAATCGAGTTTCGATTTCGTTTTACGTAACTCTCTTGAAAATAGTATTCTTTTGTCAAATTCGAATAAAACATTTTTTAAATAATATTGTAAATTGTTTTGACGAAAAAAATACAAGACCCATATTTGACTTTTGTATTTATTTAGAAACATAATGATTCTACTACTACTTTAAACTGGTAGAACTAGGTACAGGAAAGACAATTTGACCACTACTTATTAATACAAATTAGGCTAGAAATAAACAGCTAGAAAAAATAAATATAACAGGCAAGAAACGCAAACATTCATAATAAAAAATGCCTAGACTTACCAAAGATGGATGTTAGACGATAAAAAATGTACAGTAGGTAATTATATTAACAGCATGTGTCATCTTTTTTACATTTGGATATAGTATTAAAGCGGGTTTCAGACAACGCTATAATATAGTAGCATATAGTATATAGCTCATAGCACAACAATATCGCGCACCATACATTGTTATGGACACGTTCACACTGTACTGTACTATATATTATTGGCTTACTATACGCTATAATTGGTGCGATGCGCTGAGTTCATGCTATGCTATATCGCGCGCCGCCCTTTTCCTCCTCCCTCACCCCCGGCCGTCCCGTCAACTGAGCTTGCTATATACTATAAATGCTTGCGATAATATCGCTTAATGTGAACGCCATGCTATGCTATACTATATAGCACAATAGTATAGCGTAGTCTGAAACCCGCTTAATACTATTATGAAAGTTAGTTTAGTTTCAGTAATACGAAATGCAGGACATTACCGAGGTTTAATGCTCACCGCCGGCTAAATATAAAATACGCTTGTGGAATTGTTAATTTCGCCTGAGTATTTTTGATTGTATCTTTTGTTTTTATACTAAGTACACAATGGGTTATTTTCCTAAGATATATCTTCTAACCAATGTTACCTTACGATTTAGTACTGACCACAATTTGTAAGTGTCCCCGTAGGCTTAGACAAATCAAAAGACTTTGACCACATTGAAAAAAAAAAATCTATCACATTTCATTTAGGTATACTTATTTCGTGCTAGTAACATAAATACTTACTGTGTTGTTACTTGTATTTTAACCGACTTAAAAAAAGAAGATCTCCGAAGCTTGTGAACCGATTTTGAAAAATATTTTTGTGTTTTATCGGTATCCTGAAAAAATAAATGTTTCATTTAATTCAAATAATTAACACAACATAATATAGTTTATTGTTAATATATTTAAATGAGTCCAATAAAAATTAACGAGGTATTTTTCCGCACATAATTCAGGTGCCTTCAGGCGGCTGAAAACCTGAAATCAGAATTAGTCGAAAGAATAAATGAAATAAAAATTCGACAACCCCCATAGCGGTCCTCTCAGCGTTGCATGTGATATGAAAAAATATGGCCGCATTATATTGTCCTATTCGCACTTTTGAATACAGAAAGAGATGGATAGTCTGAATTCAGTGATAAACTTCTCGCCTTTGTTTTGGTAACACCGCAGCACTCATTGTGCCCCGAACATAACAAGAGTCCTCCAAAACACAACTCACACAGCCCGTAAAACCGACACAGATACACCGAGTATAAAATATTTTAATTATATTTTATCACCACTAAAACCGTGTAAATGAAAAACCGGTTCTGTAGCTTTATGAAATCGTAAAAAACTTGTCTCTGCCACTCCCCGGTAGAGATTCCTTCCCACTTAATGGTGCGCCATTGTTGGAATTTCATTATCGAGTTTTATTGCAACCTTCATTATTCTTCGTGTTGTTTCTTTTGAAATTTTAATGCATTTATGTTAATTAAGATGGATTTATAGATAAGCTCATAACGCACATCACTACGCATATCTTTCTTAATTCTTTCTATTCTCTTCTTCTTTCCTTTATAATTATCGTCAGACAACACGTACTCATCACATAATCCCGATCTAAGCAAAGCTGTGGGTGCCATACAGTGAACAAGAGGATGATCCCAGTTCCACCCAGACCAGGGCAAATTCTGGAAAGGATATTCCCGAAGTTTACCACTGACGGGAATCAAACCCGCAACGACTGCGTTTGCAGAGTCGAGTGACCTACACTCAGATCACTAGATCAAACCATTGTCAAGTCACTTTAAGAAGTAGCTCTACATACTAATAAAATCACTGTATAACTAAAACTTTTCAAAACGTTATTGCAAGCCATAAGGGGATAGAGGGGATAACTACATTATGGGGTCAGTACCGTTATGGGGTCAGCAATACAATTTGGCACCATGAAAAAGCTACACCTTCGACATAACGCCGTGTCCCTTGCGAGCATTTAGACATCATCCACTTCGAGGTTTCGTTCATCTGAAATCCATTAAATTTAAAAGACAATACTTTTGATTTTTCTCAGAAACCAAGTCCTTTAAAAATAGGAAGAGGTTCTCAATTCAAGTATTAAGTTTTTATTTTCTATAAAGTCTCAGAAGACATACAACTTGGAATAAAATTCATTTAAAATTTACTCATAAAAAAACTAACGCTTAACAATAAAGGGAGTTATGAACATTCGTTAGGGAGTTAGCTGACAGCAAAGTAATTATATTTAATCCCAAAGGAAAATAGAGTCACGGGGCTAATTAAACATGTCAGTCTATTAAAAAAGAAAATTTAAATTGTATACTTCTTCTGTATTGTGAAAGTAATGAAAATAATTGGATTTTGTACAAAACTCATTTTGTACAAAATCAATCAACAATTCGTATTTTTCTATACACTTGTTAACATTTTCAGATTATTGTGTATAATTATAATTTTGTTAGACCTAAAAATAATGTATATTTCAGTCTGAAAACATGACTTGTTATGTAAGCAACTTGAATGGAGCCATCCCCTGAAAAAGTGGTAGAACCCGTAAATAAAGTGAAATAAAGACAATGAGGGCAAAGAGTAATGATCCTGAACAGTTTCGATGAATGTTTTATTTCAGCGGGAACTATATAGAGCAGCAGATTTCTTTTTACTGTTTAGTATAGTCACTGCTAAGCACAATGTTGGTAGCAGTGCGGGTTAGCTAGCCGCACTTATTTCTTGCAGTTCTCAATTGCTGCTATGTACTCATTAGCGGTTAGTATCCAACAAGAAATACAGAAATTAATTAAACATCCAAAACACTGAATAATATAAAAATAAAAATACATCATCACGCCTGTATTCCCCGAAGGGGTAGGCAGAGGTGCACTGTAGTGCGCCCACACTTCGCCGATGTATTTTGGTCCCAATGTAATAGGGGGCGAGCCTATTGCCATTATACCGGGCACATTCCCCCTCAATACGAGGGAGACTTGGGCCATAGTCCACCATGCTGGCCCAGTGCGGGTTGGTGAACTTCACACGCTTTTCTATAGACGTGCGTGCAGGTTTCCTCACGATGTTTTCCTTCACCGTTCAGCAAGTGGTATTCATTGTTGAAAATGACACTGAATAAATATTTCAAAAAAAAGTCTATTTAATTCTTATTCTTTTTTGAAGTTTAATGGTAAAATAATATGTTATGTCTGGTTAACGAGTATTATATCCAGTATCAATTAATTAATAGTATGAGCAAATGCTATTGACTATATCTATCTAATATTTGAATGCCAAACGTATGTCTTCAGCAGAACTTATAATATAAAGAAGTACGGAGACCAGGATCAATCTTATCAAAAGCTAATAAACTCTCAAAGCCCACACTGGCCTGCTGGGTCACACTGGGGCACACTGGGGCATACTGGGGCACACTGGGGCACACTAGGGTACACTGGGGCACATTGGGGCATCAACACTCACGCGTCAAAATATTTGCCAATACCAAATGAACTCTGTGTCAATATGCATAAAGATTAAATATCTATGGTAAAAGCCAAGCCTCCACGCGTGAAAATTTGCTCGCGCTGTCAGTGTCATTTCGTTGTAGAATGAACTTTTTCCACGTATCAATACAGTTCGTTTTGCTATGCCAAAAATTTTTGTCGCGCGACCGTTAACGCCGCAGTCAATTTTCTTTTTAGCCTTGTTCTTTAATAAGTTTAGCTGTTACTTTATCCGAGTTAAAGTGAGTTTAAACTCAAATTAAAACTGAAGTGAAGTTTCAATAGTTTCGGTAATATCAGCTCTGTCGAGTTCTACCCTTTCTTCTGACCTGTCTCCATCGATCCACGGTGATGAGACCAGATAGGGCACAGGCGGGATTGGCCGCCGGTTCCTGCGTTATTTATTGGGCTGACAGACGGACAAATGTGGGCGAACGTATTAATGGCGCTGGTGTTTTTTCTTCCGATCCTATTACGTTTGATTAGGGAAGTGTATTGAGCGTTAAGACAAATGGAGACAGTCTTTTGTGGAAGATTGTTTTAACCTCCACATTCATAATTAGATGTGATCCATTTATAACGGTATTGCAGAACACGTTTCTAGAAAAAGACATATTAATGAGTTTATATACTCGTACATGCCTTTCGTAGCGCCATATTATTGATTTTTAACCGACGAAAAAAAAGGAGGAGGTTCTCAATTCGACGCGTATATTTTTTGTTTTTTTTTTTTTATGTATGATCACGCATATAATCAGTAGACCGATTTCGATAGTTTTTATGACGTTTGCTAGAGAATTCTTTGATCTTTTTGGTCCCATTTTCAAAACATTATCAGAAATCAACTTTCTTGGGGGTGAAATGGGGGGTTGAAGGTCACACAATTTAAAAAATATTTTTTGATCAACCTGAAACTTTGTACATGTATTTTGCATACAAAATAAAGTAACACGTGTTTTAGGAAATTTGAAAAAAAAATATGTAGGGGGTGAAATGGGGTGATAAAGTTTGCATTCTGGACTATAGCATATCATCGGCGTTAGTGAGCCGATTTCGAAAAATCTTTTTTAACAAAACCAATTGCCAATCCGCTTTTAAAATGTATAATTACATTGACTAATATACAAAGTTGTCGAATACTTGACTAGAGATTGAATGGATGCAATGTGTCATTTTTTTTCTCACTCTCAATTAGTTTTTATTTCTCTAAGAGGTGGAACAATAAAGAGTTATCTATCTATCTTTTAGAGAAGTCGGTGCTTGGTAGCATAAAATAACTTAAGATTTCAGCACTTGAGATGATTTCCTCTCAATTTAACAAAACTTACAATACATAAGAAATACTTGTTCAAAGAAAACCCCAAAGCATCCAAAACATCTGCTGGTTGAATTATGCATACCTCGTCCCCAAGATCTGAACGAGATGTCCAGCCAAGCGGCCACTCAAATGGACCTTGCGGCCACAATGCCGAGAACCCTTCACCGCGGTCAATATTTATGAGTGTCCGAACAAATTTGCCGTGGTAATGGGTCCGTTTATTTTGGTTCAGCCGTATCGTAAGCGAAATAAGGTTGTTTTTATGTGTAACCAGTTTGGGGAAGTTGTGAAGTGTGGCTTTGAAGTGTGGTGGAGATATGCGTGTGTGGTGATGAATTTTGATGAATGTGGTTTTGAGGGCTATTCAGGGCTATAGTTTAGAATAAAGAATCTTCTATATGTTATACTTTATACTTTATCTATTTTTAAAGCAATGTTAGTAAAGTTGTTTTTATTTTAATCTCTTGTCATAAAAAAAAACCGGCCAAGTGCGAGTCGGACTCGCGCACGAAGGGTCCCGTACCATTATCTATTAAAACGGCAAAAAAAATTACGTTTGTTGTATGGGAGCCCCCTTAAATATAAATTTTATTCTGTTTTTTAATATTTGTTATTATAGCGGCAAGCGAAACACATTATCTGTGAAAATTTCAACTCTCTAACTATCACGGTTCATGAGATACAGCCTGGTGACAGACGGACGGACGGACGGACGGACGGCGATCTCAGCAATAGGGTTCCCGTTTTACCCTTTGGGTACAGAACCCTAAAAATGATTGACTTTTTAGTAAAACACAATTGTATCGTGTTTCATAAATCTGCTTGCATACAAAATTGGACATCCTAGATTCAGTTCTATGAAAATTGTTGTACCTACGCAAAACACGATTGTTGTTGCATAAAGAACTTATGGCATTGCATTTTCCAAGATACTTTAGACCCTTTCTTCCTTCAAACCAAGGAATGTTCATCTTAAACTACTCCAACCATCAAAAGCACTAGAATCATTACCCATTGTCTCATAATCCATTCGAGCTGAATATTTCACATTCATCGTTACGTCAGATCCTTCGCTGCGCCAATAAAAGCTTTATGGCTATTGCCTCACATCGCTCCTTTATGCCATTCTTGATCCCATACGGAGAGGTTTGAGAGCTTTTCCAGCTGGTAGCACTGTGTTGGATTGTGTCACATTTTGACATATGAAAATGGGCAAATCAATATGTTTTTTTTTTGTGTATGAATTCTGAAGGAACTTGTAAACGTAAATTCCAAACATATCGGCATAATTGATATTAATTAAATAACACACCACCTGAAATAACTTGTTGATACTAATTCCTGTAGAGTCTTCATAGTAGATGTCGCGTTCCAACTCGGTTCAGAACTTAAGGCAAAAAAAATAGTACTAATAATCGACTTAGATTTGGTGAGTAACCCAATAAGATTAAATATATTTGAATATGTATACAAACTGCCTAATATGGTATTTTTCAGTAGATACAAAACTGGTCTCATTTAATTGTAGTGTAAAGTAATTTTGGAAAAAAAAAACATGTGTATCTCGTGTTACTGAAAATTGTCACACTACAGTATTCGCCGTGCAAACACTTGTGCGCAACTTCGAATGGAGATTTGTAGTTTATGAGTCATGTAGGGGAAATCGATCGTTTATTCAAAGCAGGTGATTCCTTGCGAAGCTCCTTTTATGGCCGTTCTCGTGTTGATGGGTTGAAGGAATAATAGGGAGATGTAATTTGCAAATTGAAAAGCTTTTATGATGGGAATACCACGAAGATTCCAAGATTCGATTGTTCTGCGGAGGACTGCTCATAGTTAGGGCCCATGACTTAGGACATACTGACTCTCGACTGACAGGGAGTTCGGTTTTGTTGGTTTCTCTATCTATTATCGATCAAATTTATTTGATTTATAATTTGGGATTCTAAACAATTCCAAGGGTGAGTGGTGGGTCCCTTTCTCTACTATTGTATTAACGAAGATTCCCATTATATGTCCTCTCAGTGACTGAAGTTAATTTTCATTCACATGGAAATCATGAACATACTTCGGTGACGTGTCAGTGCACCTAGAGCCGCACACAGGGGGGTCAACGCTCGCGTGTTGAATTTTATGCCATACCAAAACCAATCGTATTAACTTAAAGAAAACAGTTCAGTCTTTATCTTAATGGCAGTGGGAGCGAATTTTGACGCGTGATAGTCGTCGCCCCAGTGTACGGGAGACTTGAGCCTATCCCTTTGGAGAATACAGGCGTGATTAGGTATGTATATTTCATTTATCTGTATGCTTTTGTGACGTTCATACTTAACTATAAAATCGATACTGTTCACGCAGATGTCGATTACACCTACGTTATTTATGTTCTTTTATGCTTACGGTTGGTGTAATGTATTATTTCTTCTTTTTCTTGTATTTTAATATATTTTTTATGCGCTTACGTCTATGAAGACAAAGACATGAGTCTTATGTCGTATTTATGTAATGGCGGCCGGAACTCTCTAGTGTTGTCACACTGTCCCGACTAGTGATGTTCTTAGTTAGACGTCGTTAACAGATACTTATCGAATATTTATTTATTTGAAATTGGAAATACAACAGCTTTTAGATACATCTGTGGTAACAATTGTGATATGCAACATAAACCTACTGTTTTCACAGATAATACAATGCTTCCTAATATTTCAAGTCACGCTTCTCCAAACGTTTATGCTAGTATGACACATCTAAATTTGGATTAGATTTTATAATGTTTACAGGATACAACCCAAACAATATACAGGGTATGTCAAAAGTCTAAAAAAATACTTTAGGTACATATACGGTAGCTAGAAATATGTAGATAAAGTTAGATTATACGCAACTATTATAGTTTATGAGTTATATTCTATTGAATAGTTGTCACAGGTATCGTGTTGTGGGCTTAGAACACAAGCAACATTAATATTAACTACTACTACTACAGCCCTTTTAACATCCCACTGCTGGACACGGGCCTCCCCTCAATGCGAGGGGGATTTGGGCCATAGTCCACCACGCTGGCCCAGTGCGGGTTGGCAGACTTCACAAATCTATCGGGAACTAGTCAAGTTCCCTCAGACGTGCAGGTTTCTTCACGATGTTTTCCTTCACCGTTTCATACCAAGTGATAATCTCGGATGAAAATGAGATTCGCACATAAATCCCAGAGGTGCGAGCCGGGGTTTGGACCTGCACACTTTGATTGCAAAGCGTGCGTTCGACCATTCGGCTACCACTGCTATATTTTACCACTGCTATATATATTAACGAATAAATTTATATTTCTTTTTACACAATGCATATCCATAAAGTGTACAAAAACATTACTGTCACATTGGCAGAACAATCGGGGCAATTTGGTCGCAACTGCCTCTTGAATTAGCCGATGTCTCGGGGCATTTTATTCCCTCAATCAAGTGTACAAGTGACGTCGAGTGGGTCGGAACGACCTAATGAATTCTCTACTTTTAGCTTTTCTTAAGGGGCTTTGTAGGGGTGTACGTGACTTCTTAAAGGTGGATATTTTTGGTTAAGATTTTTGTTGTAGCTATCATTTGGCATTGTTAATTAATTTAGAATAGGTACAACAAAAAGTTAACAGACAGTAAGCACTAAATATATTTCCGCCTTGCTCATAAATTGAGAAACACCACGACACAATATCACCCAACTTTAAAGGAATAATTTCATCTACAACCTGTCATTGAAATGATGTTTTATAGAAATGTACTTTTGTTCAATGGATAATAACTTTTTATAAAATTAAGAGGGTTATTAGTTTAGTTCAATATAGTCAGAACAATTGTTATAAATGTTATATGTCTATTACAAAAAAAAACAGTATTTCAACACGTTGAAATTGCTTTATATTAGATCGTGCCAACCGCATGTTACCGTCTTCTGTGTCGAGCCCAAACGTCAAGGGTGGCGACTGTATTACAGTTAGGGGGTCACATTCCGCAGATTATAGCGACGTTGCTTCTTGTGAGACCTATGGAGACCTGCATCCGCTGGGGCGAACGAAATAACTTAACTTTTGTTGAAAACTTACTTTATTTAGTCTATTGCAGACTGGCCCCCTATTACATTGTTGGGGCCTAAATTCATCGGCGAAGTGTAGGTGCACTGCAGTGCACCTCTGCCTACCTATTTGGGGAATACAGGCGTGATCATCATCACGCCTGTATATCTTTTTTATAATACATCTATTTTACTGTGTATATATAAAAAAAAAATGAATTCCTTTAGCAAAATCCACGCAATCACGCGTAGTTAACTAGTTCCCTCGCGTCATCGATGAAATATGTGCTCTATCTTTATGTTAATGTAGTTCCTTGTGGTTTTGGCATAAAATTGGTCGCGTATATTTTGGCACCCATACATGCAGACCTGTAGGGAGTGCTAGGGACCTGTGTTAAAATCCTAGATGAGACAAATATTTTGAGGGGAACCATTGCAGTTCACTAATATTTTAAATTAATAAATATCATCAGACAACGGTGAAGGAAAACATCGTGAGGAAACCTGCACGTCTATAGAAAGGCGTGTGAAGTTCACCAACCCGCACTGGGCCAGCGTGGTGGACTATAGCCCGAAAATCTCCCTCGTAATGGAGGAGAATGTGCCCGGTATAATGGCAATAGGCTCGCCCCCTATTACATTGGGACCAAAAATACATCGGCGAAGTGTGGGCGCACTGCAGTGCACCTCTGCCTACCCCTTCGGGGAATACAGGCGTGATGATGTATGTATGATGATGTATTTATAAATATCATCAGACAACGTACACTTGTCACATAGTCCCAAACTAAGCAAGGCTGGCACTATGTGTATCATACAAATGTTATTCCGGCCTTCTGATACATCTTTTATAAACAAAAAAATAACCTAGACTGGGGTTTCTTCTAGTTTTAGATGGAAGCAACCACTTCTCGGTTCATCATCACTACACGAATACACGAGGAAGGCGGCCCATTTGTCTGAACCTTGCGTTATTATAAATAAGTCACAAGATTCCTTTTATACATGAGGATCTCCTCATGTATAAAAGGATTGAGATAGAGATAAAAGTATTGAGATAGAGGTGAGATAACAATTGAAAAAATTGGCGATTTAAAAAAAATATCAGCCCACTGAGTTCCTTGCCGGATCTTTTCAGTTGAGGTCGCGTTTCGAACCGGTAGTAGATCCAGTAGTTTGATAATTTGTAAGTGCCCCCATGGGCCTATATAAAATAAATGATTTGACTTTGACTTTGAATAAAAGGTTGCTAATAATGTAACTACTTCGAGAAATATCGAGACATAGAGAGGAGGTAAAAGTTTTATAAAATTGACTAATCATGTGACTAGTATTCGATAATGTAGAGTTTGGTTTATGACCCCGGTATTTTCCTCAGTACTGTTTGAATAATACAATTATTTTCGGTCCCTATATTAATTAATTATATAAAATTAAACAGCCGTAATTGCATTAAGCACGTTCATCGGTAGACGATGACAACGCGATTGCGAACTATTCGGCTTTTAATTAAAACCATTAGCCGACATGCGTGTGAGGCACTAATTAGATTGAAGCGGCTACAGCGTTGCCAATCGGAAATTCTTACATTTTGTATGCTTTTTATATAAAGCGCTTCATGGCTGCAAAATTATTCGTATATTATATGATTTATTGAGTGACTTATGTTATTTTTATAGTTTATATTTAACAATGCGAAAAGTACATTTAACTTTAGTTTTTCACCAAATAAATTATATTAGTCGTTTAAATATAATAATAATAAAAAATTATTACCATCGAGTTTAATACTTTTCATATGAATTAGGCGCCAATCAAACATTTGTAGAAATGTACACAGTGTCAATATAAATTAAGATTACATTTCTGTAGCAAACGCTACGCGACTACTTTTGCTTGTCAATACAGTAAGTTTCGTTAGTGTCAAAAATTTTGCAGCGCGTATCTTATAGCCCCAGTGTATCCAGGCTTTATAGTCTCAAAATAACCTCTAAACAAATTATGGTTTAACTGAAAACAAAAAAAATAATCAAATAAACTCACAAAATATAAAGTAGCGAGAAAAATCCAGAAGCCTATTGCCGAGTCAGGGTTTCCACATAACAAGGTAACCCAATAGTTTCACTACTTTCAATTAAAACAGAGGGGTGAGACAATGTGCGTCGGTAATGAAACTGTAATCCTGTTAGCCAGTCATCAGGGGAATGATTGTACGATGATGACGAGACGATACCGTGGCAATAATCTTTTTAAGGACGTCTGGTGATGATTCAATTTGAAATTGGCTGGAAAAATTTAATGATGAAACAAATTGAATGTCTAATAAGGTGTTACAAGTTAATTTATACAAGTTGTACAAGTTAGTTATTTTTACAAGTTAATATATATACTAGCTGAGGTTGCGACTTCGTACGCGGGATATTTAGGAACCCTAAATTTTATTTTTCTAAAAGAAAAAAAATCTTGTTCAATTTTCTTGTTCCGTGTTAGAAACGTTTAAAAAAAGATGAATGAAATCTATGAAGTCGTTCCCAAGTTATGGCGTAACCAAGGTAAATAGGAATTATTTTTTATGGATACAAACTAAATTATTAAATTAACAGTAAAGTACATTTTGTCCAGAAGTAAAAAATACAGTTGTTTTGATTCCCCTTTCATTAGGCTTTCTTAGGTGAGAACCAAATTTCATTAGCGAATAGCTTACCAATAGTTTTTTTTTCATTTACGATAGAAAAAAGTTTATTAAATATTTTTTTTATTTGTTTTTTGATATATACAACTATTCTTACAAGATTAACCTAATATTACTTAATTATTTTAAACTCTCACATTTAGATACTCTCGTTATTCTGTGACAAAATATAACGGAATATTCTACTAGTATCAAGTATACCACAGGGTAAGTACTTACCAACAACATAATGTTTTTTAAATTGCTATCCAAAAGCAATAACTTAAAGCAATATCACCTATAATTTCAAATAATCCAGTCACTAATGATTTAATTTAAATTATACAAACAAAAACTAACTTTATAGTACAGTACATAAAGTATATTCTAGTTTTTTTTTGTTGTGAAGTGGATGGTAATGACTTTATTTCGTGTTAACTTTGGATACTGGTGATGATTGGAGCCGGCAAATGATAGTGTCATTATTGGTACGTCACTTTAAATTAAGTTTATCAAAGTTGTAATAATAGGATTTGATACTATGGTTAACTTTAATACATTTATAGATTCAATAATAATAATCAAAAACAATTATATTTAGGAAACTTATTTTTACTATGCAAATCAAAGTGTGCAGGTTCAAACCGCGTCTCGCACCTCTGGGTTTATGTGCGAATCTCATTTTCATCCGAGATTACCACTTGCTTTGAAACGGTAAAGGAAAACATCGTGAGGAAACCTGCACGTCTATAGAAAGGCGTGTGAAGTTCACAACCCGCATTGGGCCAGCGTGGTGGACTATAGCCCAAAAATCTCCCTCGTATTGAGGGAGAATGTGCCTGGTATAATGGCAATAGGCTCGCCCCCTATTACATTGGAACCAAAAATGCATCGGCGAAGTGTGGGCGCACTGCAGTGCACCTCTACCTACCCCTTCGGGGAATACAGGCGTGATGATGATGTATTTTAAAAATATCGAGGGGTGAAAGGCTATTTGACTGAAGCGACACTTTTGGACGATATTGACTTATACAGGGTGTTTCAGAAGTCCGAAATAATACTTTGACGTTTACATCAGTATCGGGTATGCATGGTATAATTTTTATAGAAATTCGACCATGTTTTTCCAACTTTCTTTTCGTTGTCAATTTCTATAAATCGTCATATCTTGAGGACTATGTAAAATTTGCATGTTCTGTTTACTGAATATTGGTAGTTGCCCCTCATATGTTTAGTTTACATTGCTGAATAGGGTTATCGATAAACCCAAAGGCCAGAACACGATACCCATGACAAATATTCAAACGTCTATAACTCAGAAACTATGATAGTTAGGTATAAACTGTCTTCACTAAGCATCCACATATGAGCTACCGTATATGTACCTAAAGTATTATTTCGGACTTTTGATACACTGTATACATATTTGGAATCAGCGATTTTTTTTGGGTCGAATGACTAGGTATGAGTATGGGTTGTCCGGAAGAAATTGCTTTTAGCGATAAGACCGCCCAATTGTACATAGCTACTGTATTTAGAACTACGAATGTTGGATTATTTTATTTGTTTGGTGTGCACAATAAAGAGTACTCCATCTATCTATTTATGCTCTGCTGTAAAGTTTCCATTCACTTCACAATATGTTTTACAAAAAGTATGTATTTACGTATGTTCCTCCGTAGCGCCTAAACTATTTATCCGATATTGATGAATACGGTGTCGATCGATTCGTTATTATAGCCCAGGTTACGTAGGCTACATTTTAACTGACTTCAACATAACGAGGAGTTGATTTTAGCATGTAAACCCGTATTTTAACCCATTCCGTGCCTTTTTTCCATGATTGGGTTGAGGAATTTTTTTTAGGGTTCCGTACCCAAAGGGTAAAAAGGGAACCCTATTACTAAGACTTCGCTGTTCGTCCGTCCGTCCGTCCGTCTGTCACCAGGCTGTATCTCATGAACCGTGATAGTTAGAGAGTTGAAATTTTCACAGTTGATGTATTTCTGTTGCCGCTATAACAATAAATACTAAAAAAACAGAATAACATAAATATTTAAGGGGGCTCCCATACGAGAAACGTGTTCTTTGTTGCCGTTTTTATAGATAATGGTACGGAACCCTTTGTGCGCGAGTCAGACTCGCACTTGGCCAGTGTTTTTTATTGTGGTAGCTTCTCAGCAACTAAATCGATTAGTACATTATCTATAGAGACTAGGTAAGCTACATATAGTTAGGTTAGCACTTAACCCTTGCCTATTATTGGGATTCTCCAACCCCACAGTGCAATTCAACGTGACGTCACTATAGTAAGGGCTGGTACACATTGTTGTAGTGTGGGCATACAATACGGGAACACTAATGGATTATCAGTGATTTGCATTTAGCTGGCTTTGCGGGATCACAGTATGAGAGATGTGGTCAGCCAGAAAATTAAATATTAAGAGAAGGTTACAAATTTCATATCACTTGAATGATAATGAAAATCTTTATTAATTATTAAACCTTCGTGGGATTATTGTTTCATAATTTATGTTTTAAGTTTTATTAAATGTAATCCCCGTACTTATGTTTCGAGAGATACGTATTGTTTTTTTTTAAATAGTATTATTAAACGAGTATACGAGTATCGTCTGTTTTTTTTTCGAAATTATGAAATACAATTATAATATTTATGTAATGATTAAGCGTTGGATTTAAAAAGTCCCACGCCAGATTAACTTGTTTTGAATCAAATTAAAAGAATAAGATTAATTTACACAATAAATACTTATTACGATATGCCAATACCCTCTTAATTAATTATTTAAATATGGTAATGATAATTGAAAGGTATTATTATTCTATCTTTATTATTAAACGCAGCTCTTAAGGCAACACACTGGAGCTATATGTACCTGTGTATTTGTAATAAGTTTTGGCGATTTAAAAAAAATATCAGCCCACTGAGTTTCTTGCCGGATCTTCTCAGTTGAGGTCGCGTTTCGATCCGGTGGTAGTATAGTAGTATATAAGAAAAAAATGTAAACTTGACAATTTGTAAGTGCCCCCATAGGCCTATACAAAATAAATGATTTGACTTTGACTTTGAAAAGTAGCAAAACATTAAAAAGTATTTTCTTTATTAAGCTTCAAAATTTTAAAATACTTACATTTTGGATGAGAGGCAAGAAAATATAAGAAAAATTATAGAGGGATTGGTAACATCTAGCATAACGTCATCCACGAGAAACAATGATGCGTTTCGACAGGCACCCCGCCACGGTCCAGTTGAAAATAATTGTCTCGCTGATAGGCCAGCCGCAAACTAATTCATTTCTGTACACAATACATATATATATACTTACAATCTATAATATACTAGCTTCTACCCGCGACTTCATCCGCACAGACTTCTATAATTCTATATCGCTGTAAACTATAGTCTTTATGTTATTTTGATGTGTGAACAATAATAATATCAAAATACGTTTATTAGTTTTTGCGTGAAAGAGTAACAAACATCCATCCTTTTTTTTTTGAAGGACTTGCGCTATTGGCCATGAGATGGCCTTTACATCTTTACCGGAGGAGAAACATCCATCCACCCATCTACCCATCCTTACAAACGTTTACATTTATAATACTGGTTTCTACCCGTGACTTCGTCCGCGCAGACTTCAATGGTTAAATATCGTTCTAAATTATAGCCTAAACAATAATACAGTAAAGTTTCATCAAAATCCGTAAAGTAGTTGTTGCGTGTAAGACTAACAAACAACCAGAATCAGAATCAGAATATTTTTTATTCATATAAACCAATACAGGCACTTATGAATCGTCAATAAATAGTAAAAATAGTAGCTCTACCTTCGGAATGCATCCATCCAACCATCTATCCATCCATCCTCACCAACTTTCACATTTATAATATTAGCAGGATTTGACGTTGACTTACAGTTTTAGTTTAGTTTTAGTTTGGCATCAGTAGCTACAATAGTCGGGTGAGTGTGTCGTATTGTTCCGCCCCATTACACAGAGACACGACTGTTTGTGCCGACACGCTGACTTTACGAGCTTACAGCAAAAATCTGATACTGACACCGTCCACCTTTGTAGGCACTCGCGTTGAATACTTTGCATTAGACGCTTTCAAAATATTAAATTGAATTTAGATTGTGCAATTTAACATTTTGGTTAAATAGTATTCGAATTTAATTTTTTTGAAATATAGAACACTCGAAAATGTTTGACACAATAGACACAAGAAGTACTTAACATAGTTAAAAACAAACTAGGCGTTTTTGTTTGTCTCTAAACTAAATTGTTTTTCTCAAAATTTATGGTTGGGTCGATTTCATCCGATTAAAAAGAAAGAAAAAACAAAATTAAGAAAAATTAAGTTAAAAACATAAAATTAAAATAAGTTTACAAAACGATTTACTGTTTAAAAACTAAAAACGTAATGTAGTGCCGTTGTAGTAACATTAAAAATATTGGTTTAATTTGAGAGTTCATTAATGGATATTTAAATTCAGAAACTGAACATCATTTAATACTAATAAAAAGCACTTTTAAATGTCTCGTTACTTGCACGCAATTTTATTGAAATCATATTTATACAAAAAATATATTTATTACTGAGTGTTGAATCCAAAGTGTTAATTGAGAATACTATCCGGTTGTCTCTCCGCTGCGATTTAAGAAGACAAAGGGCAGTAAACCGACTGATCGTCCGCTACACTGCCGCCCCTGGCGACAGAGACGCAATAATCCTACAGACTCCGAGATAATTAAACGTAGACCACACTAACCTAATGATATTTACGTACTTGTGACATCATAAAAGAGCCTAATATTTATTAGGACTTTTACGGTATTTTATTTTCAACTTAGATAATTACTACTTTTTTTGCTACGGTCTACGAGAATTGTCAGTTTGTAGCAATGCCGTAGCTTATGGCATAGCTGAGATGTAGCATCATGTTGAGTATCCTATAGATATGTTTACTTTTGGTATGACATTGGCCAACTACATTTTTTGCTATTTTATCAGCCGGTGGCAATGCCGCAGCAAACTGCGTAGCCGGGACGTAACATACGGCGTAGTAAGCAACGTAGCCGTCACTTAGCACACGGTGGTGTAGGTATGCAGCGTAGCCTAGGCGAAACCTACGGCGTAGCACACCCGTAGCGGCAATGCAAAACTGATTTTATTGTAGCCATTTTCTGAAAACATTGTACTCTGTGTCCGCTCTGTAATAGTTTTCAGTCTACAATTCAACTTTATTAGCTTTTTGCTCGCTGACGAACTAACTTATTAGTTTTTATAATGTTACTCTTTATTGTTGTACGTCCAAACTTAAATTACTTGAATCGAGATTTATGACTTGAATTGTACAAGAGACACTATAAAATCAGTACAATTTACTTCAAAGTCTTCAGTAAAAGTGCTAGTTGTTTAAGGTTACGCATTATTATTTTTTAGATTTACTGTTGCACACAGACTATAACCAAACTATATTTGACAGCAATAAAAATATTGGCGTCTCGCTCATACAGAGTAACCGTGAGAAGGATCGCAATACCCTTAGTGTAGGTTAGTTGCCAACAGAATCTAAACCATAGTCTATGTATAAAAGCGTTCAAAATGAAGTACTCAAAACCGTTTAAACAGAATCAAAGATTAATCAAAGACAAGATAAGAGTGCGTACAAATTAGCATCGGTCTGATGAATGTAGGCGTGTTGACGTCATTGTGGGGTGCTGAAATAATTGTGCTTAAATCCTCGG
Source organism: Ptilodon capucinus (assembly GCA_914767695.1). Taxonomy (NCBI): domain Eukaryota; kingdom Metazoa; phylum Arthropoda; class Insecta; order Lepidoptera; family Notodontidae; genus Ptilodon; species Ptilodon capucinus. Next base: position 2,349,731 of record OU611828.1, read on the forward strand.
GTGATAAATCAGCGCGCTACTTAGCACCCGATTAGCATCGAACAAGCGCGCGTAAATCATTGTGACGTCACGCCCCGCCCTGTTCAAGTGTCAGTACCTGTAGGCTTAAGCACACTGGGGCGTCAAAGATCACACGTCAAAATTATTGCCAATCACAAAATGAACTGATTCCATCCTCAACGAAATGACATTGACAGCGGGAGCGAATTTCCGGCCGTGGCTTTTACAACATAATTTCAATCTTTATGTATATTGATATAGAGTGCGTTTTGGTATCGGTAAAAATGTTGACGCCCGATATGCTTAGCGCGCTAAACACACTGGATCGAGCAAACGCATTTCATGTTTATTTAAAAATAGACACTATGGTTAATACTACAACAGTTAAATTTCAACCACACGACTATGTGATTATATTCGCTGGCGTCATTGATGACGTATCGTTGGATATTTGCTACTTCTGTTAGTTATTACAGTTCGTTTTCGTATGGGATTTTTTTTATTGACGCTGCTATTTGCGCAGGTCTTGATTTATTGTATAATTATACAAGTACTCAAAATATCACACAGATGTTTCAAGTGTTTACGCTTTCTCGGATTTCTTTCTTTTCCTGAATTCCAAAAAAAAAAAACAATTGTTACTAGTTTAGTGTGCTAAAAGCACATAATTTCCGGAGATATAAAAAAACATAGTTCTCACTGTTCTAACTAAGATGCGAGGGTTGAAGGAAGGTAGCTCATCGAGACGGGGCGAATGGCCGGAGGCAGCAAATGGACCATAAGGTTGGCAAGAGTTCAATATTCAATCATGGTTTATTTGTTGCTTCTTTGTTAGCGATGCAATCAATCTTTATGATTAAGTTCTAAAATTATTTTAATGTGAATTACTGTGTGTGACCCATATAAATGGAATAAATAATCAAGTAGTTCCATTCCAATTGTTTTTTAATCTTGCAAAATGCATATTTTGTAAGGACTTAACTTTTTTATTTTTTTTATTTGTATACAAGTTGTTTCAAAAATTGTTTTACACTTGAGAAATACATATTTTATTATTGCATAGTAATAAATATTTTGTTCGTTGCAAAAGTCTGCCTGAATATTTCTTACAAAATGTAAAAAAATATTTTTCTCTGTCAAAGCATGTTTTAATACAAAATTGTTTGGTAATCCTTTTATAAATTCGATAAATCAGAAGGTAAATAATACAAATAGTGACCTGACATTGATTTATGACTTTACAAACAACACTTAATACCGCGTTACATGTTACTAAGAATACTTACGATACCTAACACTACCGTCCATCCAGTGCGAGTGAAAAATGAACCAAAATGAGGGTAGATCGACGAGCGATTCGGCACCATTTCCGCTTCCGGTGCAGCATCCATCTTAGTCGGATGTTTGCCGACACCCATTTTAAATTATGATGTTATATAACTACTTATGGTCTATAGCAATCCATGTGATTACACTCCATCTAAAGTATTACGCCCTGCACTAACAGATGCGTCAACCTTTATTAGCCAAAAACACTGTTTATCTGTTGTAAGAAGCAAGTTTTTTCAACGAACTGCTATCGACTTGTTAAAGCCCATGTGAGTTTAGTTGCAAAGTCGCGTGACTTCTGCTATCGACATTCAATAATTATTTATATCTGCATAGAGTACATTTTCAATTAAAGTCCAGTTAATTCGGTACCCACAGAGCGTAAATTTATTGAATCTAATTTATACCTACTATATAAAATGAACTGTATTGTCTCATAGAAAAAGCTCATTATTTAAAGAAAGGCCATTGACAGCGCGAGCGGATTTTGAGGCGTGGTCACGAGGCGTCTACCACAGTTAGGCCTTGGGGCATCAACACACACACGTATTTATTTTTGCCAATACCAAAAAGTACTGTATTATCAACTAGAAAACCGGCTAAGTGCGAGTCGGACTCAAGCACGAAGGGTTCCGTACCATTATCTATAAAAACGGCAAAAAAAATCACGTTTGTTGTATGGGAGCCCACTTAAATATTTATTTAAGTATTTTACTATTCTGTTTTTTAGTATATTGTTGCTATAGCGACAACCGAAATACATCGTCTGTGAAAATTTGAACTCTCTAACTATCACGGTTCATGAGATACAGCCTGGTGACAGACGGACGGACGGACGGACGGACGGACAGAGAAGTCTTACTAATAGGGTTCCCGTTTTACCCTTTGGGTACGGAACCCTAAAAAGTGCATTCTTCAATGAAATGACACCGACAGAGCGAGATATTTACAACGGGTGGTCGCGTGGCTTTTAACTTAGTAATTCAATCTTTAGGTAATGACACTGAGTGCGTTTTGGTGTTAACAAAAAAAAAATACGAGCATTCTTTATGCTTTAGTATGTACAGGGCTTTAAGCTACAATCGCACTACCATTGTGAATGGCGAAATAATAGCCAACACGAGTGGTCTGCGAAGGATAATATTCATCATTAAATGGACAGCCGTCTTATATCCGTTCATACGTCCCTAGAAACACCCTAATATCTGGGGAAGGTAAAAATAATTGGGACCTTTGATACTGAATGAGCTAAATGATAAATAAATAAATATAATAATATTGCCAGACAACACATACTTATCGTATGATCCCAAACTAAGCAAAGTTTTTACCATGGGTAATTAATTAAGAATAGTTTTCTCGTCCAAACTGGCTGTCTGGAAGAAATTGCTTTTAGCGATAAGACCGCCCAATTGTACATAGCTACTGTATTTAGAAATAAGAATGTTGTATTATTTTGTTTGGTATGCACAATAAAGAGTACTCTATCTATCTATCTACCGGGATTGCTCCCTACTGGGATCCTAATTACGCCCAGTTCAGGGCAAATTCCGAAAAGTTCGAACAGCAGGAATCGAACCCGCAACCAACTGATTCAGTAAGCTGAGCGGCCTACGCTCAAACCAATAGACCAAACTGTCATCACAGGTAAATATGGTGCTTCTTCTTCCTCTTTTCGAGTCTAGTCACCTCATTTTGTAGAAATTTTGCCACAACAATCGCGTTGGGAGTGGCCGCATACAGGTCCTCCCTGGTGCAGGTGGTCGGGCACAGGGGACAAGTCAGCAAGTGTGGCATAGACTGTGCGGGATCACCGCAGTCGCACTGCGTTACGGTGGGATCCCTGGAGCCCCACTTACACATGTTCAGTCTGCAGCGACCAACTCCAGCGCGAAGCCGGTTTAGAGTTTTCCACATTGACCACGGTAGGTAGGTATATGGTGCTGATTCGGTTGGTATCAAAGTATGACTTAAATAAATTTGACGGCACTAAAAAATTTGTCGCTTCGCTTATAGTAACAATGATCTTAGTTCAGTTTGGCACCTACAATGAAAGGTGATGGTTTCGTCGGGTGAGCATAGGTTAAGCTTACTGCATCGGGAGATTGCGGTTCGAATCCCGAGAGCGGTAAAGTTAACGATTTTCCAAAACAAAAACCTGTTACCTTTCATATAGACAATATTACTTTTTTTTGTAATTATCCATTCATCAAACAGTCGTTTCTTTAACTATGATATCGGGACGTCTAACACCTTAGTCCCCCGTGACCATGATTACTGTAAAGCAGCCGAAACGTCGGGAACATATAAAAAAGTAAATAAACGCGATATAATCCGTCAAATAGTTTTATTTCAATAAGTGCTTATACTTAAAATGTAAAAAAAACTCTTACAAAAGTAAAAACCTATACTATCCACCTATAGCTCTACCTATCTGACGGTAAATTACCGCGGTAATAGTTACGGGCTCTAGTGTTCAGTGAAGTTACGAGTACAAAATTCAAAGCGGTCATCTGACAAAGAAACTTGGCCGGAACAATTTTCCACTTCAAAAACAAGTGCGGGATGATAGGGATGTATAAAACGATTTCATGGTGAAAATACCCCTATTTTTATAAGGTTATCGACCCTCAATGCGAGGCAGATCTGGGCCATAGTCCATCACGCAAGCCCAGTGCAGCTTGATGAACTTCACACGTTGTTCTATAGACGTGCAGATTTCCTTACGATATTTATCTACTGGAAATCATCATTGCAAATGACATTCGCATATGAAAATCTTAGAGGCGCGGGCCCGGGATTTGATCTTGCACCGCTTACGTTCAAGGCGGGCGTTCTACCACTGCTAAAGTTTATTTCTAGAATTTTCCGCATTTGATTGCCGACAAGCGTGAGAGCTCTATTTTCCAAAGTATTTGACTTCAGAATACCTTCTCTACATATTATCTTCGTATCTCTACCAACGATGGGTCCAGCCATTGATAGTAAGCGGTTGTAGAGTGAGCTCTAACTTGTGAGCCACAAAGTATTCAATTACATGCAAAAAAAGAGAAAGACTACAGTAATCCGCCTGAAACTGAAGCGGTCTTTTGACGGAAACTTTAGTTTTGAGTTATGTGAGCATAGAGTTTTATTATACTTTTACACACTAAAGTATAAAGCAACCCTTACTTTAAGGCTGAATTATGCCTTGGACATACTAAAGCGAACATGCACTTAATTTTTAATTAAAAGTACGTAATAATCGCGCGTGTTTAATCTGGTTTTTGTAATTTATTCGCATTGTCGCGTGGCCTTTTCCACAAATTTTTTTTTATGAGATAGGGAGGCAAATGAGCAGACGTTTCACCTGATGGTAAGTGATCAACGCCGCCCATGGACACCTGCAACACCAGGGGCATCGCAAGTGCGTTGCCGGCCTTTAAGGAATGAGTATGCTCATTTCTTGAAGATACCTTTGTCGCATCGGTCCGGGAACACCGCTGCAGGAAGTTCATTCCACAATCTGGTGGTGCGAGGGAAAAAAATCCTGGTAAATCGCACTGAAAATTCATTCTTTATGTCTAATTGAATAGAGTACATTTTCAAAAGAGCCATGTGAATTACTCTTATACCGGCGCGAGCGAATTGAATTGACTTTCAGTAATAATAATACTACAATAATAATAATACATCATCACGCCTGTATTCCCCGAAGGGGTAGGCAGAGGTGCACTGTAGTGCGCCCACTCTTCGCCGATGTATTTTGGTCCCAATGTAATAGGGGGCGAGCCTATTGCCATTATACCGGGCACATTCCCCCTCAATACGAGGGAGATTTGGGCCATAGTCCACCACGCTGGCCCAGTGCGGGTTGATGAACTTCACACGCCTAGACGTGCAGGTTTCCTCACGATGTTTTCCTTCACCGTTCAGCAAGTGGTAATCATTGTTGAAAATGACATTCGCACATGAGAATTACCTCAGAGGTGCGGGCCCGGGATTTGAACTTGCACCCCTTACGTTCAAGGCGGGCGTTCTTGCCCACGAGGCTACCACTGCTACCATTGACTTTCAGGTCTTTAAATAAACAAATAAATATTAAATACATAAAACAACTGTAATGACTATATAACACAACTGTCTGCCATCATGTCAATATGACAAAATCCTCTCCATCCAAAAGTTGTCTGGAAGAGATCGTAGCTTGCGATAAGACCGCCCAATGTACACTTCTTTCTGTTCTTGTTTTTGTCAATATGTGTTGTGTAATTTCCACGTAACTATTGGTGTACAATAAAGAGTTTTCTATCTAAATAATCGGTATTCACTGAGTAATTCATTTGCTAGAAAAACAGTCCCTATTCCTTATAAGTGGTACGTTCACCCTCTGGTAGTTGGTAAATAACATAATGAGGGTGAAAGTACTAGATGTTATTATTTACAAGTGGCGGAGTCACCGCGCCATTGAACAATCGGACTTGACGGTATTTTATGTACAGGCTGTTCTTTGATCTTCAGAGTTCCTACATTTTCAGAGTTAGAAATACAGTGAATATTTTTATTTACGTAAACACTATAATTATGTACCTAAAGATAATCATATAGTATTAACTTTAATAAAAAATCCTAAGAGTGGTTATGTTAAGTAAAATATTAATTTTATCTTTCAAGTAAAATGATTCACTTGATATAATTTGAAATCACTTAATTTATAAAAAGTTATGTGTCATTACATAGCAGTGGTATCCGAGTGGTCGAACGCACGCCTTGCAAATCAAAGTGTGCAGGTTCAAACCCCGGCTCGCACCTCTGGGTTTCATGTGCGAATCTCATTTACATCCGAGAATACCACCTGCTATGAAACGGTGAAGGAAAACATCGTGAGGAAACCTGCACGTCTGAGGGAACTTGACTAGTTCTCGATAGATGTGTGAAGTCTGCCAACCCGCACTGGGCCAGCGTGGTGGACTATGGCCTGAATCCCCCTCGCATTGAGGGGAGGCCCATGCCCAGCAGTAGGACGTTAAAAAAAGGGCTGTAGTATGTGTCATTACAGTAGCTTTTTACAGTACGTTTGTACAAAAATTAAATTGTAGTTGATTCGTAGATAGATTTATTCTTCTTCCTATACATTTATTAAAATTTGAAAATTTTATTACATTAATATACGTGTTAAAAAAAATTGTATGAAACCTAAGGAATTAGCTTGACCAAGTATGCAATTGGCTTGAAAAATATGTAACTATAGGTTCCTGCCAAATTCTTAATTTTAAATGTATTACATTTGTACTGCATTTAGTGCACGTTCTTAGTGTTTCTACCAAATGCATAGTAAACTGTATGTTTATCGCACATCCTGTACATTAGACAAATTGAAAGCAATGAAGTCGAAAGCGTAAGTTCTCAATCATTCAACTTAACGACGATCGAGGAGAGGGGCGCCGTGCTTAGCACTAATATCAAACATCTACCAACACTCATGGATGTGGCATTGTAGATTCACAATGCACGCTTCGTAAATTTTTACCCGACTACGGCGAATTCAAAAGGAAGGGTTATGATTTCAGCAGTGTATGTTACGTATGTTCTTCCGTAGCATCTAAACTAATTTAACCGATTTTCATGAATAATTTGTCAATTGATTCGTTACTATGACTCGAGTAACATTAGCTAAATTTTAACCGATTTGAATAATAGGAGCCAAATGTGTTTTCTTGTTTTCAATTACAAATTCATGATTTTTAGTAAACAAGGCGCGTTGACTTTGATATGTCTATGCTTAAAATACATTATTAAGGTAAATAAATAAAATATATTTTATCTAACTGGAAATAAATTCCAACTAATTCTATTAATTTCAAAAGACTTGTATCTTGAACAAAACTTGAAAAGAAATGATATTCTCACGTATTTGTTGCTTAAACAATACATTAACAATACATTGTTACTGTTAAATAATATTTTGTTTTATTTTCACGTATTTATTGGTTGGTACTTCCTCAAAAAATACAGATAACAGAATATGTTGTTAATGTTTCCCATGGAGATATTATAACAGATATGGCATTTCGAGCCCGCACTGCGGTAAATTTTTCTGGATTTTCTGACTTCACCATTGTTGTTTTCCCATATAGTTTCTGTATACTACAGGTACATGAGATAACAACAATGGCGGAAAAATCGCCGCAAAGCTATACGAAGAGTTTAGTCGTTATAGGTATTCTAGATACTCTATGTGTCTATGGCATTTATGCTGGTTAGCAATTTTTTTTCTGCCTCATCCACACTTTTATAGTCTCATTCGCGTCAAGATTCACGAAGCTATAACAAGTTAATAGTGTAAGAGCATGTTGATTGCCGCCGAGCGACTAATGGCCGGTCTTAAACAATTTAGCCAGCTTTTTATTGTCGCTACGTTTTTCCTTTATTGCCAATGTTTTGTTACGTTTTCCTTGATTTTCTTGAAACTTTATTCACTCTCTAGTTTCTTATTTTTTAGGGTTCCGTACCCTAAGGGTAAAACGGGAACCCTATTACTGAGACTTCGCTGTCCGTCCGTCTGTCTGTCACCAGGCTGTATCTCATGAACCGTGATAGCTAGATAGTTGAAATTTTCACAGATTATGTATTTTTGTTGCCGCTATAACAACAAATACTAAAAAACAGAATAAAATAAATATCAAAGGGGGCTCCCATACAGCAAAAGTGATTTTTTTCATAATGGTACCCTTCGTGCGTGAGTCCGACTCGCACTTGGCCGGTTTTTTTTTATGAAATTACGATATGAAATCGAAGAAAATTGGCAATGTCCCCACCTGCCATTTAAATACACATTATAAATAAAAATGACTGATGACATTGATAAAGATGGCGGTATACTTTATTCATAAATATATCTGCCAAAAATAATTTTGTTATGGTGTATAGTTTCTGTCATTTATGTAAGTAGGTATAATATCATTTTTATAAACAAAAAACACCATTTTGTTCTTATTTTGATAAAAAATTTATTTTGATATGCTCGTAGTAACTAAAAATGATAATAAATTTTACGATGTTGTCTTCCTACATTATTTTAAGAAAGTCAATAGTCCTTAAAACTCCAAAAGAAATACACAGACAGTGCCTCAAGGTGAGGTATCAAACAAAAAACATAATTTACTTTTCAAATCTTTTTCTTCTTTTCATTTTATGTATAAAACATTCTTTTTTTGTATTCCAGTCGATAATCATTTACTATAAAAGTATAGTAAAAGTTATTTACTGTATAGAAAATAAACAAGATCGTATTGAATGCAAACCACATAACATTGTCGCTAAGCCCTTTGTAGTCATATCGGCGGTCCAGTAATAAATATATCTTTGTCGGCTGTACAGTATGAACACGTCATTTTAACTGGAAATTCGATAAGTTTTGACGGTTTTGGAGAACTACAATCAATGTTGACTGCATTGAACCTTTAGTAAATTAATTAATATCAATAAATTCACAAAATTCATCCACCATCTTTATCACTGTCATCGTCCATTTTTATCCAACTACGGCAACGCCAAAAGGAAAGGTTATTATTTTAACAGTCTATGTATGTTTGTGTTTACATGTTTCTCCGTAGCGCCGAAATTATTCATCCGTTTTTTCCTTTGCTATTAATTACTCTGGGAGAATACCCGCTAATTGCAAGTGCAGCCATTACTCGTCTTATTCCATTAAAATTCACCATTTCATTTATAAGTAAAAAAAATTACAAGGACTTACTAAATATGGGACGATTATATCTGCCTGCAATATAAATTGAGAAGGGTTTTTTATGATACCGCATATCTTCAAGTCCAAGTCCAAACTTAGGGTAGATGTGCCCTTTTTACACACGGAATAAATTATTAAGTAATTTCTGACTTTAAAGTGCGTTTGAAATCGGTTTTTAAACTAAAACACTTACTACTTTATATTATTTGAATGAATGTACATAAGTGTTACACATTACTTATCAGATACTCCAAGAGCTAAAACGTTGTCCTAAGGATACGTTACGTAAGCGATAACGATAGGTGACAGTAAAAAAATGATTACTCTCTCGAGTAAGTTTGGAAAGAAGTATCGAATGAATATACAATTCCGTAACTGCACGCTATGGTGCCTTTGTCCGTCAGGTCCAAATTGTTGTTGACAATCCCACCACAGCATACACACGGTTTCGACGTGGCTTTGTGACCAACGTCCGACTCGCGTCCGAACATTAATTAAAATATTCGTCAAAATGCCAATACATAAAATAATCAATTTCAATAAAAGGAATTTCGTTACTCTTTTCAGTTTGTATAAACCAATGTTGATTGTTCTACTCATATGTGGCTACCATTTTGAATTTTACGCGCGAAACGTCATTTTGTCAACTCTCGCTAATATTTACTGCGTGACTCTCGTTACTGCTGTCATATTAGCTACTATCGCTTGCTGTGAAATACATGAAATATTGCAAATATGGTCTCTAATTGAATATACCGCGTCCGTGATAATAATTTTGTTCTCAAAAAATCATACGGAATTATTTTTCAATAAAATGTCAGACGTCGATTGCTATTTACGAATTAATAAACGCCATTACATGCATACCGTATATAGACTGGTAATATTCGTGATTGTTATATGGTGTGTGAGAATTATCTATACGTATTTGTATTGTTTATCATACCCTTGTTTTAATATATTGGCCTTGTATGCAATAAAACAATTCTCGTTGCTGTCACTCGATTTAAATCGAGTCTGGAGGTGCATTCTATTCGATAGTATCAGGTATCGATTGAAAATTCTTCGGTTACGATTGGAAGAATCGACTGATAACGATTTTTATTTGTACGTCAAGAATAACAAATGTATGAAGGCGAACAAGTTTAAGTTCTGTCTCTATCTGTATAGAAGTATAGCTGATTTGGTTGATATGATATCACCTGAACTACATACATCTGTAAGTACTTTTTTGGAACGTAGTTCCTTATCGCGCGTTGCGAAAGGGGGCTAGATGAAAAAAAATAAGACTGTAACGAAATTTTGTAACGACACTTTTACATATGTGTGTGTGATTTTTATTGTATTTTTTATATTATTGTTGTGAGTTACATCAGTCGTTGTTTTAAAACGCACGAAACGATATCGAAACGTGTTAAACCTTTTTCTAAATAATATTCGTGAGTAGATTTATAAATAAATATCGCCAGACAACACATACTTATCGTATGATCCCAAACTAAGCAAAGGTTGTACTATTGGTGCACTTCGATGTACTGGGGCGATCCTACTTACACCCGACCCAGACCAGGGCAAATTCCGTAAAGGCCATTCCCGAAATTTGCAATCGAACCCGCATGACCGCGTAGACATAAGTTTTAGTCACACCAAGCCATGTCCAGTACAAGAAGCTTGAAGTGACGTAATTTTCTCGACAAATCTGACAGTTGAAAAAGATAAAACTTATGTTTACACGGTCATGCTAAGGGTGCTGGTTTAGTGAATGAACTTCCTGCAGCGGTGTCCCCGGACCGATGCGACAAAGGTATCTTCAAGAAACGAGCATACTCATTCCTTAAAGACCAGCAACGCACTTGCGATGCCCCTGGTGTTGCAGGTGTCCATGGGCGGCGTTGGGTGCACTTACCATCAGGTGAAACGTCTGCTCGTTTGCCTCCCTATCTCATAAAAAAAAAAGTGAGCCGAGCATTCTACGCTCGAACGACTGGACCAAGCTATTGTCAAGATCTTTTTTAATTTTTTTTTTTATTTCAGCTATTTCTAAGTGTTGCCTGCAGTTTGCCGAAGTTGATTATAAATGTTTACTATATTCTAACTATCATAGAAGGGCATGTGAGTATTGACGTTTGTTTGTTTGTAATTAAATAAGTACGTAATTTTGATATTAAAATTATATGCGACTCGAAATTTTATGAAATCACAATAAAATTTCTGAATTCAAGTATCCGTTTGTTTGATAGCCTTATGGTGGTTTTATTTCAGGAGGCATTGGAGTCCCTTGGTTTTGTGATAATGCACTTAGTGCAGATATCATTGTTGCTATTTTCTCCGTTCTTCGCTGTTGAGATGTATGCAGTCGAAGTGGAGAAGATGCGATTATATCTGATGCACAGGCTGATCGATCAACCTGGTAAGGTCATCAATCCTACTATCGTACTAATATCATAAGTGTGAAAGTTTGTGGCGATGGCTGGATGGATGGATGTTGGTTACTCTTTCACGCGAAGACTAGGTACTGAACGGAATTTGATGAAACTTTACATTATTGTTTACCTATACATCAGAATGATATACTACTACAGCCCTTTTAACGTCTCACTGCTGGGGGCCTCAATGCGGGGGGATCCAGGCCATAGTCCACCACCTGGCCCGGTGCGGGTTGGCAGGCTTCACACATCTATCGAGAACTAGTCAAGTTCCCTCAGACGTGCAGGTTTCCTCACGATATTTTCCATCTCTATAATATTACAACTGTTTCAGATTCCTCCTCCAAAGACGATGTAGAGATGTTTCTTCGTTACACCGAACTGAGAACATTTCGGTACAAAATATGGCGCATAATACCGATAAATGCGGCTCTACCGTTGGAACTGATCAATCAATGCACATCCTATGTCATAGTTATTATTAACTTCACACACTTGTATGGGTGATTCGTTGCATATATTCAACTTGCACTCTAAAGCGGCAACGCTGTCATGTTTTTTTATTGCCAACAGCAAAACGAACTGTATTGACACATGGACAAAGTTTATTCTTCAACGAAATTACACTGACAGCGCGAGTGCGTTTTGACGTGTGGGGGTAACCCATAGAGTAACTAGAGAACGCATATCGACTCCGCCTTTTTTTGACGTTCGACTTCCGCCATTGAAGTTACCGTAGGTACTAACTTGATCCGGCAACTACATAGAGCAACTGCATTGGCAGATCAACGTCAAAGAATTTGTCGCAGGGTGGAGTCGATAGCATTTCTGTTGTATATCTTGATGGATCGACATCATCTCTATTCAAAATATATCAAAACAAAACATCAAATTGGTCGTATTTTTCCGTTTTTTTTTTTCGCTTATTAGGTCACTAAACCGGTTAGGTTAGGTTAGGTCATTAGCACCGATTAAGGTGTATATTCGTGGAGTGGGCTCACATCAATAGTTTTAGTACCTAAGGCTGGATTGAACTCGAAACCTCTTGGTTAAATGGCGGCCAGTCTAGTTAAGTCATGTGTGTTCGACCTTATAACGGTTTACATGAATAAAAGAAAACATATTGATTTCTTTCATGAAGTTTTTATTCGTATTTTATCTATGGACCTGCTTTCTATCTATCTATCTATCAGCCAGTGACGTCCACTGCTGGACATAGGCCTCCCCCATAGATCGCCACAAATTACGTTCTTGGGCTTTATGCGCCCATCGACGCCCGGCGACCCTGGTGAGGTCGTCCGTCCATCTGGTCGGGGGTCGTCCCACATTCCGCTTACCTGTTCGTGGCCGCCACTCTAGGACTTTGATGCTCCAACGGCCATCCGTTCTCCGGGCAATGTGTCCGGCCCATTGCCACTTCAAACCTGACCTGCTTTATCTTAAATAAATGAGCAAATAACGAAATCTTATTATTATTTGTATTAAAAGTTGTATCCTAAGGCGGAACAGAGACGCCTTTTGAAGTTATAAGTGTGATGGATTGGATGCACATTGATTTAACGATTAAAAGTTTCAAAGTTTTCAAAACGTTCGCTTCGTTAAACTTAATCAAAATAAATGGTTCTTAACGCTTGCTTATTTTATTGTTTCAACATTATTTTATACCGGTGTTTTATGTAAATTATGTATATAAGTTAATACACTTTTTAAGCCATAAAAAACCGGCCAAGTGCGAGTCGGACTCGCGCACGAAGGGTTCCATACCATTATCTATTAAAACGGCAAAAAAAACACGTTTGTTGCATGGGAGCCCCCTTAAATATTTATTTTATTCTGTTTTTTAGTATTTGTTGTTATAGCGGCAACCGGAATACATAATCTGTGAAAATTTCAACTCTCTAACTATCACGGTTCATGAGATACAGCGTGGTGACAGACGGACGGACGGACGGACAGCGAAGTCTTAGCAATAGGGTTTTGTTTTACCCTTTGGGTACGGAACCCTAAAAATACATTAAACTCATAATATGAGAAACTACCCCAATGCAGTGGTGCGGCGAATCGCACCCATATTAAAATTATAACACCGGACGCTATGTTACGGGTCGAAATGCACCTAACGAGGAAACACAAAAACTGAGTTTAGTCGTACACGAATCACGAAATACATACCAGTAAAATTGAGAACCTCTTACTTTTCTTGAAGTCGATTAAAAAAGACAAATATTCTCTTTTACAATGCAAAGTTTCAACGTGTATGTATATAATTCGTACGTAAGTATCTAGAATCAAGCTGAATCACTGTTATATAGAGAGTACATTATGTACCGTCTAGACTGATGGCTTTGAAGCTATTAATCATGGGTTTTTGTTACCATCTAGTATACAGCACTTAGCATAATTACTTATTGTGCTCCGCATTTCCTTACTAATTACCCGTAGACTATAGTTTCATTCGCTTGTAATAATGTAGATTTAAAATAATTACCAAACAGATCATAACATAATTATTTATTATATCGAGGCGAGGGATGAAAGGCTTGTCTATTTGTCTTAACATTTTTTAACTTTACAGGAGAACATACAACTACAGCCCTTTTAACGTCCCACTGCTGGGCACGGGCCTCCCCTCAATGCGAGGGGGATTCAGGCCATAGTCTACCACGCTGGCCCAGTGCGGGTTGGCAAACTTCACACATCTTTCGAGAACTAGTCAAGTTTCCTCAGACGTGCAGGTTTCCTCACGATGTTTTCCTTCACCGTTTCATAGCATGTGATAATCTCGGATGAAAATGAGATTCGCACTTATATCACAGAGGTGCGAGCCGGGGTTTGAACCTACACACTTTGATTGCAAGGCGTGCGTCGACCACTCGGCAGATATTTAGCAGAAAACAACACTGATTCCAAATATGTAGGTATTTTAAGTCAATCTTGCCCAAAAGTGTCGCTTAAGACAAATTGCCTTCACCACTCGATATGAAATATTTTTATACGTTTATTAAAAAAAAATCACTATAAATGTCGCCTTTATCAAAAAAATTACAAATTTGTGTTAAATAAATCATCTGAAAAGTAATTTTAACATATCTAAATAATATACCTCATTTAAGTATTTTTAATTTATGTCAAAATGGCAAGTTCAGCCGTTATACAAAATAAAAACTAATATTTTGTAATCATCACGCAAATCTAGATACACGGCAATGCGTCCAGCCAAAAAATTGTATTTTTTTTTTTTTTTTTTTTTTTTTATGTGATAGGGAGGCAAACGAGCAGACGTTTCACCTGATGGTAAGTGATCAACGCCGCCCATGGACACGTGCAACACCAGGGGCATCGCAAGTGCGTTGCCGGCCTTTAAGGAATGAGTATGCTCGTTTCTTGAAGGTACCTTTGTCGTATCGGTCCGGGAACACCGCTGCAGGAAGTTCATTCCACAATTTGGTGGTGCGAGGAAGAAAATTCCTGGTAAATCGCACTGTACTGGAACGCCATTCATCCAGATGGTGAGGATGGTAATGCAGTCTGTGGCGAGCCGTGCGATGGTGGAATTCAGCGGCAGGTATAATACCGAACAATTCCTCGGAACACTCTCCATGATAGAGGCGGTAGAAAATGCAGAGAGAGCCTACATCTCTACGCAACGCCAGAGGGTCTAGCCGATCAGTAAGCTTTTTGTCATCGACTTCGTTATCAACGACAAAAAAAACGTTTTCTTATTCCATAAGTTAATATTACTTTATTTATTTTTAATTTATGCCCAACGTGTGACGATGCAAGCGATCTTTTTACATCGAGCTCCTTGGAGCGAAATAACGAGGAGTTTTGTACAAAAATCAACACTTATTACGTAGTGTTTAATGTAGTAAGAATAAAACGTTGAAGTGTGAAAAATTTGAGACGGTATAATATTTTAGGTGGGTGCATTTCGTCCTGGAGGATCTCGCCCATAATAAATATATTTAGGGACATCTCGTCCATTTTGGAGTAAAAGAAACAAAATTTGTATACATGTTTTATCACGTTCAGATTTTTTTTTAAAACATTCTAATTTTTTAACAGTGGCCTCGTTAAACACTTTTGTATAAAAGGCCCAGTGTCGGATTGAAATTTTCTTTGAATTTTATGGTAGCTTTTGCTTCTTTTATACTTAGAACAATAAAGAGTTTTAATCTATCTATCAATTTATTGTTTTCTTATATTTATGCGAATACTATACATTGAAATTAAACTATTTTACGGATTTTATCGCGTTTATTTACTATTTTATTTTCCCGACGTTTCGGCCTCTGTGACCATGGTTGCTGTAAAGCAGCCGAAACGTCGGGAAAATAAAATAGTAAATAAACGCGATAAAATCCGTAAAATAGTTTAATTTCAATATCTATCAATTTATTAACGCTAAGACTAAGTTTTTCTGATCGGTCTAACTGAAACGATTTTTTTCATGTATATTCTTACGTACTTAGTAATAATAGGTAGGTACATATATCCCAACTTTATGTCCTTGAGCTTTACAGAGACGAGGAAGCTTGGAGTTAGTAAAAGTAAAAATCAAGTGAGTTTTTTTACCAACTTCAAAATAGGAAGACTTTCTGAATTCAAACTTATTTGTTTCGACCTATTGTTATTGGATCTTTGTCATATAACTTACATTGTAGAAGGTTCACATTACAATAGCACGATACTGTAATGTCTTATCCATTTTTTGTTACTCTACGTATTTTAAACACGAATCTACCAGAGACAATAGTGTACCAAGTTCTTTTATCTTTGATATTAAGGACGCTATATCCGGACTATTCCGGACTGAGATGTGCTATAGTTTTCATTATACGCGTATAAGTTGTTCTTATCGCGCTTACTCTCTTTTCATCGTCCGGTTATTGTTTTTTTTTCAGTTTAGATATTGTTTTTTGTTTTGGGATACGTTTGTGTCGGTATTTAAAAATAGAAGATTTTTTTTCAATAAAATTGTTTTTTATAAAAGGTAAGTTTTTGTTTTCTTGCCTCATACGATGTTTTTAAACTTATCTATCTCAAAAAGGTATCTTACTTGCTTCCCCTATAATATGTCAAAATGCGAGTTTTTGAGAAGTGGGCCCGTCAGAGACTTAAATACTTTAAGCTCGATCAATATACACCTTATACCCATCAAAATAAGATAGCATATTAGCATGTATTAACACCTGTATTCAGCTCCCTTTGTTACAGAAAATCTAGGTATGCCATTAATTGTTATGTGAAGCCAATTGCAAGTGTCGCCATCTATTGTCTAATCACAATAAACATTCACAATCGTACCAAGAACAATCGCTCCATTTCGCTTTAGGGCAATCCAATCCATTTGCAAATAGAACTAGAATTCGTTGGGTTAATTGCCGTTTTACAAACTTATCTGGTCTTTTAAAAAATTTAAAATCGTTCGATTTTAGACTTTGTGTATTTCGCAATAGAAGTGTTCAGGTTTGGTTTTGTGTGTAAAGTTAACGTGGTGTGATAGGTAGTGTTGGGCCACGAAATACGAGTATTGTTCATTCGTTCGCCAGTGAGTGAATTGCTTTTGAAATGTGAAGGGTTTTAGAGGTTATGCCTGTTCTAACTTTTGTTTAGAGCCAAGAGATATACGTCGAATGAATTGTCTCTGCTGCGTTAAAGTTTAGTAGGTATGAACAGTTTTAGCTGACAGCAAAAAGAGGAGGAAGTTCTCAATTCGAATCAAATGTTTTTTGTTTAGTTGACAGTATACGTACAGTTGATATTTTCAATCTTCAATGTTTTATTTCAGGTAAAGTTTATGAATACTTGTATACAATTATCATAATCATAAAAATAATAAATAAATAAATATTTCCAGACTACACATACTCACTGTATGATCCCAAACTAAGCAACGCTTGTACTATGGATACTGTATAATCGATTGGGGGCGATCCCAGTTACACACAGTCCAGGGCAAATTCCGAAAAGTCATTTTCCGAAATTTGCCACTGGCAGGAATCGAACCCGCACCCACCCAAGCGGCCTACGCTCAAACCACTAAAGCTAGCTGTCCTGAAAACAAGAACTTAAAACAAACATGTCAAACAAGAGAATGACGTCCAAAAAGTAAAAATATTTACGGAAATCTAATCCCCCTTCACAAACTAAGGTTTCCCTTATTACGCACTGTATAAAACCCAATAAAAAATAATAAGACAAATATAAAACCCGGTGCACACGTAACGCGATATTTTTCAAAAGAAAAAAACACACCGGACATGTGAAGACCTTTAAAACGAGACAAGGGAGAGGCAATTTAATTTGACAGCAGTTTTCAATAACATGTTAAATACGCAAAATATTGTATTGTAAATTGAACTTAGATACTTTGATATAAAGTTTAAATTGCAACGGGATAATGAGAGTAACTGACACCGTGTCGTGTTCTGTTTGTTAAATTTTCCCTGGACATTCTATTGAGTGAAATCCAAAGCATATTGGGCATGATGTTGAAATAAAAAGCTTTGATGTAATGTTATCCCTTTGTCATATTTCCATTTCCTTTTTTGAAAATATTAGCTTCGTTTTCCGAATTGTGTTTAGATTGCCTCGTAGTTTATAAAAGAAATTATTTTCTTACTATATTTGAGTACATTCTTAAGGATTTGAATTCAAATTTAACTAGGTAACAATTATTTTTTGTGTAAACTGGATTTAATAAAGTCAGAAAGCCTTCAATTTCAATAGATAATGATTCAGGATCGCGCCTGAAAGGCATTCCTTACTAAGCAACAAAAAATCGTTAAATGAGTTAAATATACCATTCAATTTTTTTAATTTTAAGACGAGTTTACTTGTTTTTTTTTTTGTTATCATGTATTTTAACTGACTTTTTAAATAAATTTTGTTGACATTTTATTTATTTTCAATAAAAATAATCCAGGCTGGAAAAAATATTTTACACACATTAAACTTAAGGCTAATTTTAAGAACTCTGACCCCCACATCAGAGGTGAGCACGCGGGCCGGGCCGATAGAGGTCCGGTTAATAAAATTAAAAAAAAAAAATGCCCCAATTTTTCTGCGTCGCTTGGTATATATAACAAATTTTACGATTTATTGTCGCTTAGTAAGAATTGCCATTCAAGCGTCGAAATAAACATTTAACATAATACTATCGGTTCGCTAAGTATCAGTTATCTCTGTCAAAAATATACTGATTTCTGCCATTAGAGGCTAGCAAAAAAAATATTTAAACAATAAAATATTAATATGCATAACAAATGAGCGATTTCTCATTTGCCAAAGAGAATAGGCGATGTTATTAAATTTTAATAGGCGTCATATCAAAGCGCGATCGGTGACGCGTCGACGCGTGACCGGCACAAAGCGAAAATTCCTTTGCCATTATGTCATTTTATTTTGTCATTCCGCCGGTGTCGACTGAGCTTTACAATGCGTTAATTGCGTTCATTAAAAATATGAATCATTATTTCGTTGGCTGTCACTCCTGAATATCAATTAAATAAATATCACCAGACATCACATACTAATCGTATGATCTCAAATTAATACCATCTACTCTCCCATACTGCATTGAAGGCATCATACGAAAGCTATTATTTATATAACCATCTGTGGTTTAGAATAATCCCTTCATTGTAAATGGGAATAGACGCACCTTGCTGTACTAGCTTCCTAAGCGTAAAGACTATATTTGTATTTAATATGAGACTGTCGTGAGTATAATTCTTCTCTAGTATTGTGACAAAGGTGCTGTCTGCTCTCATGGCATTGCTGCTCCTGAGAATGTATTACTCGTAATTATCATTTTGAAAAGAGTAACCATTGAGATTCTTACCGGCTCTTCTCAGTGGAAGCAGCATTCCGAACCGGTGGTAGAATCTGACTATTTGTAAGTGCTTTTTGGCCTACACGAATAAAAAAAGATTTTGATTTAAGCAAAGCTTGTACTATACGCGTACCATAGAATTGACTGGGATCATCCCAGTTACAACCAAACCAGTGTTAGCACGCAAGACAAGACCTTTGTCACGGATATGCTCGCTCGCTCTCTGCCTAATTTCATACGAGAGAAAGAGACAACATATTCTGTGACATAGTCTAGTCTTGGCACGCATGCTACAACTACAGGACAAATTTAAGATAGCCATTTGCGGTTGCGGCTTCGATACCCACCAGCGGCAAATTTCTGAAATTACCTTTCCGAAATTTATTCTGGTGTGGAGGTTACTGGGATTGCCCCCAGTCAAACGGTATCCATAGTAGGCTATTCTTAGTTTGGGATCATATGGTGAGTATTTTGCATCTTTAAAAGAATAGAGACCCATTTTGAAATTTTAGGATTTCGACTGACGGTGAAGGGAAACATATTGAGAAAACCTGCACGTCTGAGGGAACTTGACTAGTTCTCGAAAGATGTGTGACGTCTGCCAACCCGCACTGGGCCAGCGTGGTGGACTATGGCCTGAATCCCCCTCGCATTGAGGAGAGGCCCGTGCCCAGCAGTGGGACGTTAAAAGGGCTGTAGTAGTAGGATATCGACTATAAATCTTAAAGGGTCGTCCTAACGACCATTTTTCAACAACATTATTTTTGAGTTAGGTCTCTATACTTTTAAAGATGCGATGTGTTGTCTGGCAATATTTAACACACAATTATCAAGATGAGATAAGTATCATTAAACATCAAACTCATTAGCACTTACAAGTCACGAGCGGTTGTTAAGTTTACGCGCGCGTAAACGCTCGCGGCTAATCCGCGAAGCGCGTAAAAGATACGTGACGGTACGCGCTCGAAGTCGTATGACGCGTACTTAAC
Source organism: Ptilodon capucinus (assembly GCA_914767695.1). Lineage (NCBI taxonomy): Eukaryota > Metazoa > Arthropoda > Insecta > Lepidoptera > Notodontidae > Ptilodon > Ptilodon capucinus. The sequence goes on from OU611828.1 coordinate 2,370,041, forward strand.
GATCGAAATAAACCGCGTTACTGACGCCGTCTGATAACGCTAATGGTTTTGTTTATTGATATGCATGTTTAATGGTGGAACACGTTTTAAAATCACGGGCTTTGGAAATGCTCGCTAGAGAAAAAATCTTAAGTGCGATTTCACTAACACGAAGAGACCTTAAACGCCTACATTTTATAAATACGTTATAAATTACAGCATATATATTATTCTGATGATACAACAACACTGTAAAGTTTCATCAAAATCCGTTCAGTAGTTTTGCCGTGAAAGAGTAACAAACATCCATCCATCCATCCACACAAACTTTCACATTTATAATTTTAGTAGGATCATGATACTATTCCGGGCGTTATACTTTAGAACAGCCTATTAAGCCTCTCATCTCTCATTCTGTAATATTGTAATTACAACTGAAACGTAAAGGCCGAGATTAAATTTTAATCATCCCTCCCCTCCCCTCCATCCCCTCCCTATCCTTCCTCTCCCCTCCCTCCCCTCATTAACACAACATCTCAAGATTTAAACAGTCATCACACTCTGATGAGTTGTAAAGTTGTAAGTTAAACACGGAAATATAATTCATAGCTTATGTTACGCCACAAAAACACATCGTTGTCATTATTTTTTAATACGTTTACAAAATTTCGTTATTATTTACAGACTACAATAGTCGTTGATTTATTTATAAATTTCAATAACAGCAGCAATGAGTTAGTAATACATTATAATAAATTAACAGGATGATTATAACGTGGTTGTTAAATAATTGTATTAATAATTTGGAATTTTCCATGCAAATAACTGAATGGATATTATAGAGAACCTCAAATATATGACAATATGATGACTTTAAGAGTCGAAATTTGTATTATAATACACTTTTGTGCTACACACACTTTTTCTACGATTGTAGATACTTTGATAATACAATAATAAAACTTCTATACATTTAAAATAAAAAAAATTATAAAAAATAATAAAATTTATTTATTTTTCCACACTAGGTTTTGCTAAAATCTATGACACTTGTTGGGATTAACTGAGCTAGAGGTATAATTATTTTAACAAGGTTTACAGGCAAATTTGAAGTTTGTTATAGGGAGTGGACTGGAGCCTGAACTAGGGCAACCCTGTATTTCAGCAAGCTTATATCATTGTTATCTTTTATTTTTATAGATTTTCATCAAAATTAATGCAATATTAATGAGATATCATGCTTACACGTAAATACTTTCATTTTAATCCCCATATTGATCACACTGAACATTTTTTAAATTAACTAATGCAAAAAAAAAAACAAAAACTGGAACTTAAATATTTTAATTGTGAAGCCTCTGGTACAGACTCCAGCAGTGACTTCTCTGTCACGCGACGTAAGATAAGTACAATTTCGCTTTTAATGTAACAAACGCAATACTGCGTTTTGACGGCAAGATAAAATATACATTTTATCTTGCCGTCAAAACAGGCAAGTTTTAATGTTTATTGACGGCAAGTATTAATGCTGAGTGATTAGCGGTTGAGTGTACTCTCCGTGTGACTCATTGTTATAATCTTATGCGCTTACGCATGATCATCTTGAGTATCTATGAGTGTGGTTATCCATATCGAACTTAGAAACCCTTGGTTGTTAGAGCGACACTTTTAAGCACTAGTTTATCAAAGCTTGTGTAATGTAAATATTACATTTTTCAAATTCATATAAGAACTACTACTACTACTACTACAGCCCTTTTAACGTCCCACTGCTGGGCACGGGCCCAATGCGAGGGGGATTCAGGCCATAGTCCACCACGCTGGCTCAGTGCGGGTTGGCAGACTTCACACATCTATCGAGAACTAGACAAGTTCCCTCAGACGTGCTGGTTTCCTCACGATGTTTTCCTTCACCGTTTCATAGCAAGTGATAATCTCGGATGAAAATATAAGAACTGTAAATGTAAATTTTAAAAAATAACTTAAATCTATTCAATCTATAAAAATAAATAAAATTGAAGAGTTTCTAATATACAGTAATTTTAACAAAACAATTTATTTTTAATTTTGTCAGTCTGTATGTCTACCTGCTTGTCTCATGGTTCCGGCTAACCTCGGATCGAATGGACTGATTCTGACGGCACTTTCACTGGCAGATAGCAGATTTCATAAGTGACTCAGGTTACTTTTATTTTATTAAAATAAAGAAAGAACTACAGTTCCTGAAATCCCTGCGGAAGAAGTCGAGGGCACAGTTCATATAAAACCTTGGAACATTACAGCAGCAGTATAAACGAAGGTATTTCTACAAAAAATATTAGTGAAAATAAATCATAAATCTCGCCTCCACTCGCGCGGCGGGTTGCACCGATGCATCCATGCAAGCCACGGTTCAGCTCACGCCCTGGTCACAATGGAGCGAGCGAATTTTGGTTGACTTATATTAAAAACCAGCTTTATCCGCGAATTTGAAACCCTAACTATGCTACTAAATAAAAGTACCGTTAGTTACGCCATCAGCTATCTGCCCGTGAAAGTCCCGTCAAAATCAGTTCAGCCGTTTGGAAGTATGCCTCAAAAAAACAGGCAGTCAAAAAATTTAAAATTGCTTTTCTGTTATAGGTACTGTACTATATTCATATATGCATTTGGTAAAAATATGTTATTTTGACATTACAAGCAGACACTCCGATTTTACTTATTTGTGAAGTATATATGTACTGTGTGATAAACATCAGGAGATTAAATATAAGTGGCAAAATACACGTAACCACGCGACAAAATCCATCCACATCATCGATTGCATTTCGTGGAAAAATGTACTTAATCTTTTTTTTTTTTTTAGCCTATTTTGTGTCCCACTCCTGGGCAAAGACCTCCCCTCTCTCCCTCCACCGATCCCGATCCTGAGCCATTTCCGGCCACGTCTTCCCCGCAAAGATGTCTAGATCATCGCGCCACCGTTTCCTTGGTCTTCCACGGCGTCTTGTACCTGCGGGACTCCATTTGGTACTTATATAAGTACTTAATCTATGAGTTGATAAAAATCGTTCGCGTGTATCTTAACGCGACTGTCAGCTCAGGGCTTCATGCATGACACACCGTTATAACATACACGCTATCTGTCATGCCACGACCGGCTGCGAGCACCTCTACTGATTACATGGCATATATAAATCACTTTAGTTTTCTCCGAAGAATCTTTCAGTAATAATTTATTTATCCAAGAAACTCACCGTTTCCTTAACAGATCGTACACTGCATATCGAGACGTTAGTCAAACTATTTCTAGAAAAAGCTTCCTTTCCATATTACCCAGCTCGGTCTTTAACAACATATTTTTAAGAATAAAATCATAAATTGTGTTCTTATTTCTTATCCCATACATATTAATATTATATATTTTGTAACTAAAAAAAGGAGAAAACATAAATAATGATATTGTTTTCTTATATTTACGCGAATACTATACATTGAAATTAAACTATTATACGGATTTTTTACGGGAAAATAAAATAGTAAATAAACGCGATAAAATCCGTAAAATAGTTTAATTTCAACATAAATAATGATTAAAAAAGACTTGATCCGCGTGGGATGGTGGCAAGAACGCTGGCTACATTTCCTCGTTGAATAGCAAGTCCTATTTGTTGAATATTATTAATTAATATTAATATTCCTATATTTTTTCAGTTAATAATTCTAGGATAACATTTATTTTTCATGTTATTTTTGACTAAGCCCGCCACACATTCCCAACACTGTTACTCCTGTAAGCCAGGATCAACAGCGGTGTGCACTGAAGAAATCGAGGTTTGACGCTAGGCGAGTCCCGGGGCAAAGCTAAATTTGCCTTAGAACCCGCACGAATCGGTATAAAAAATGTAGTGTAGGAAAAAAAAATCGCAAACTCACTTTTTCGCTACGCTTTTATAAACTACTTGGACCTAACAATATTCGCTGCATGATGATATTGCAGATAATTTTCCATGTTATTAAAGTGTATTGTTTAAATTATAAATAAATACATGTACCATGTTATTGTTCAATATTTTCAAAATTGCTTTGGTGTGGACATTACTGTTATTAAGCTCGCACAGTACTGAAGGCTGTAGTAGCTGATGTAATACAAAGTGACGTAAGAATTAACTAGGTTTTTATAATCTACTCTTTGCTAATATGAATAAAGATTGAATTGCTGTGGTAAAGGCCACGCGTTCACGCGACTGAGGGAATGTCATCAAAAAATGTGCTCCTGCAATGAGAATCTAGCTATTATAAAAAAGCAGCCGTCACGGGACACCTGGCAGATGTGAAACATTATGTTATTTAGAGTAGAGAGAGAGAAGCGTCGTAGCGGCGAGTGAGCGGAGTCAGCCGGTGGGCGGAGTCTAAGCGGCTGAAAGAACCGAGGAGCCACGGAGCTGCTCGAAGTTTTCGCATCACGGCATCGAGGCATCAACAGTTGCTCTCACTCGCCAAGCGCGCCATTAGAATTTTCACATCAAAAATCTAGTTATAATTCGCTCGACCTACAATACTTTAAAGACATACATCATTATATCCTAAACTTAACAACCCACCCTTATCCTATTAAATCCTCAAAACAAAGCACATCCAGGAGAGGCAATAAACTGTCCGATTCACTTCGTAACTGCAGTTTAACGTACGGGCCGTTAACTCAGTTCAATCTGCTTAATTGGGAATGGTTTCAACGGCCTTTAATAGCCAATATGTTAGTTATTTGAGAGATTCTGGCTTGATGAGTATTGTCTTGTTCTATTGCCACCTTTTGTAGCATCTGAGATGTAACAGACTGGGTTTTGATGCGTTTAAATAATGAACAATAACTCTTGGTGTCTCCTTTTATTTATATTTTTCTTATTCATCAGTCCTTTACATCTCTCGCAAAAGTAATCAATGTTGGCCGGCGCATCTGTCACTGTCAACGTCACATAGACATAGATAGTAGTGATGGCGTCGGCCAAACTATATGTAATTAAAAACAAAACAAATGTAAGTATTAGGCCTATTGCCTTCCACCCTCAATAGACTGTAACACTCGTACCAGTGCCATATCTATCCTAGATTTGATCCTACCATTAAGATGGCTATATGGGTTATATGCATATCGAGGGGTCAAGTGCTATTTGAATCAAACGACACTTTTGAGCGATAATGTTTTATATACATATTCGGTATCAGCGATTTTTTCTGCGTCAAATGCGTATGCTCTCTTGTGAAGTTGAAAAAATGTCGTTTAAGTCAAAGAACCTTGAACCCTTCTATATAATGAATAAGGGAAAATCTTGAGTACAGCATGCAAAGGGTAAAACGGGAACCCTATTACTGAGACTTCGCTGTCCGTCCGTCCGTCTGTCACCAGGCTGTATCTCATGAACCGTGATAGTTAGAGAGTTGAAATTTTCACAGACAAATACTAAAAAATAGAATAAAATAATTATTTAAGGGGGCTCCCATACAACAAACGTGATTTTTTTGCCGTTTTTATAGATAATGGTACGGAACCCTTCGTGTGAGAGTCCGACTCGCACTTGGCCGGTTTTTTAAATTGCCACGAAAACGTTGGATAGATTGATGGTCCACCAGCTTTATCACATTAATTACCCATTTTTATTATTTATAATGTACTAGCTTCTACCCGCGACTTCATCCGCACAGATTCGAGTATTCAATGTCGCTATTAATTATAGCCTATATATTATTCCGATGTCTAAACAAGAATACTGTAAAGTTTCATCAAAATCCGTTCAGTAGTTTTTGCGTGAAAGACTTACAAACATCCATTCATCCCTCCATCCATCCTCACAAACTTTCATATTTATAGTATCAGTAAGATATTTATTGTATTTGCTAGCAAGAGATTTACTTGACACTGGCCAAAATACTCGCTACTTGATAGTGGAGCCATTCCTAATATTATTCCATCAAACTTTATCATTTTGCAAGATGAGAAGAAGAAAGAAGAGTGTTGGGATGAACTCTAGTTATTAAACTGTACCCCATACTATTTAGTTACAATTCCAAGAAATGACACTCAGTGACTTAAAAAGGTCTTCTGATCTGATATTTATAAAGGCTTTACTCAAATCAATACACAATTTAAGTCACTCCAACAAAGGAGGAGGTTCTCAATTGGAATTGTATTTTTATGCCCAAAAATGGTTAGCAATATCGCATGTTGCGCAACCATAGAAACTATTTTTTATTACTCCGCGGTCCGGCAATTTACTGCCCCCGGTTTATGCTTTGATGCGTCCTGTGTGCCGACAGTTATTATAAGGATCCCTCAGGGCATGTTCAGAATAAGTGTCTATTATGCTAAAATATATCTTACCTTACTTAGAAAAGTCAAATTACCATTTGGTCATTTATTTTCTTTCTTTTTGTTTCGACATTATGTCGAGCGAGCATCATGCGAGAATCCCCCCCCCCCCCTGGGGCCTAATTTGATAGACATCATCTTTATTCGAGATATGTCGAAAAAAAATAAAAAACGACCAATATGACTTTTGTTTCGACATATCTCGAATAGAGATTGATGTCTATCAAACAAAACTCGGGACCCTGGCCTAGTACGGGATGACATACTACACATGTCTACAAGAACGCAGACTTCTTTAAAGTTAATTCAGGCGTCAACTCTAAGAATTTTGTAATGATTCAACGAGATAAATGTCACGCTATAGGGATTGTCGCAGTTGACGCTAAATTTATCTTTCGACGTTCTTCTGTGCCGTTCAAAAACAATGAGCTGCGCGCGAAAAATCCTAGAGGTACGAACCGAGGTTTGAAACTGCACAATTTACACAGCTTATATACATAAAATAACAAGAACCTTTGATTATCTATCAGTAGATACTCATACTCTGAACGCCCACATCTTGCCTCACGTTGCCCCGCGACCGACCATCGGATTTCTCTGTCCATTATAGTGTAAGCCGATATTATTGGGGCACAAATTGAATTGTCATACATACACATAGTCCTTTATCGAGTTTTAATGGGTGGCGCGCACGAACTGCTTATTATAGTTTGTTTACTGGTCGCGAAGAGATCAATCAATTCTCTTTTTTTTTTGTTGTAGCCTCGCGGGCAAGAACGCCCGCCTTGAACGTAAGGGGTGCAAGTTCAAATCCCAGGACCGCACCTCTGAGATAATTTTCATGTGCGAATGTCATTTTCAACAATGATTACCACTTGCTGAACGGTGAAGCTAAACATCGTGAGGAAACCCGCACGTCTATAGAAAGGCGTGCGAAGTTCAACAACCCGCACTGGGGCAGCGCTTGGTGGACTATGAACTCCAGTAATTCAAAGAACCAATATTACCTGATATTTTTTTAGGTAGAGCATATATTTTCTCATGCCAGTTGAGAAATATCGTCATATTGCTGGAGTACTTTACATTCAACCCTCCGGAGAAGTCAACTCAAACAGTTGGAACGTTATTATAATTCTATTGGGTAGAAGTTTTATATTGAAATTCTCTACCACGGTTCTTTTAGTCATCATATTATCGACAGTTTGACATACAGTCCCCAGTTCTGACGTATTGTTGTCAGTTTTGACATATTGTCGACAGTTCTGACGTATTGTCGGCAGTTTCGGAATATTGTCTTGAGCTACAACATATTATCGCCAATTTCGACATGTTTGCGCCAGTTTCTATATAATATTGACAGTTTTTACATATAGTCGACAGTCTCGTTATATTGTCTACTGTTACACTTTCGATATTTATCGGATATCGTAGGTAACATTATTTTATAGATATTTGACGACGAACCGACTTTGGTAGGTCAATCCTGTACAACATAATTATGGAGGGTAAGGAGTGCAATCTCCTTTGGGAAAAATGTGAAAAAGTGTCCGTCGAAATGCAAAAATGATTAGTTCAAAAAATATCCACAATGGCGCTGGTGTCGGCGAGCGTGTATATCGACGCCCCCCCGGGCACTCCATAAACATAATTAAAATTAAAGATAGATTGTTGGTATTATCTGTAACAAATGACGATAAGTAATTACATCGGAAAATTACAAAAAAATAAATATTTACTGAAAGCCAAGCCACAGACTTCGGCTTAATAGGCCAATGAATTGGGTTCGGCTTTGGCGAGAAATCGACTTTCAATCGAACACTTAGGATATGATACTTATATTTGTACGTATATCGAGTTCAAATCGAATATAAACAAATAGTAGTGCTACCTGAATATATATCCTCTTTCGCAAACTTCTCAATATTTCACAGACGAACAAGAACTCGGCGCGCACGCCGGCTTTGCCTGCATTAAGTGATTAGTCCCATTTGCGAATAACACAGCTCCAATGAATGGTACAGTCGAACTGTCGAAGTTGGAATGCTGCATACTGATTAATTATGAATACTGATTAAGGTGTACCTAAATGGAATTGTTGGAATGGATTGATGTTATTATACTAGACTTAAGACTTAAGTTCGCGTGGCATTTGACGCCCGCGAGGCACAAGGGCGTCAAAAGCCACGCGTCGAAATTATTGCCAAAACGAGCTGTCTCTTAGGGAAAGCCATAGAGTAACTCGAGAACAAATATCGACTACGCCCTGCGTATCGCTCTGTGGCAATATTTTTGACGTTTATCTGACATTCGCCATTGTAGTTACCTGTAGTATACGGCAACGATCAGTTTTATTTTTGATTTCATCCGCCATCTTTATCACTGTCATCATCCATTTTTATTTATAATGTGTATTTATTGAATTTGCACTTGCTATTAATTACTTGACACTGGCTGAAATACCCGCTAAACGCAGGTGAAGCCATTACTCATCTTATTCCATTAAATATCATCATTTTTCATTCGTTTCGTAAAAAAGGAGAAGGCATCTGCAATGGCGGATGTAAGATAAAATTAAGAAAAAATTGCCGCAGGATAGAATCGATAGGGCCGCCGATATCTCCGTTATATATCTCGATGGAAAAAGTTTATTCCTCGATGCGACTCTCGATTGACATTGACAGCGCGAGCGAATTTTAACGCTTGTCTATACATAAGACCTTTCGCATACTGGGCCTCAACACTTGCGCTTCAATTTGTTTTGCCATAACAAAACAAACTGTATTGACACATAGATAAAATTCATTCTACAACGAAATGACTCTGACAGTGCGAGTATATTTTGACGCGTGTGGGCGTGGCTTTAACGACGCAAATTTAATCTTTATGCATATTGACACAGAGTTCGTTTTGGTATTGACAATCATTATATCGCGCTAGCATCTGTGGTTTAAGCCAGGCAACTAGATATCTATATTCGCACACGCTGTCAATGACATATCATTGAAAAATGATCATTTTGCATAAGATAATACAGTTCATTTTGGTACTGGCAAATATTTAGCAACGCGCGTCTTCCCGCTGCTGTCCATAAGACATAAAAGTCACCATAAGACACCCTATTCCATAAGCTTGAGGGTTTTCTTAAACATTCATTAGTCACCTTTTGTGTTTGTATGTATGTGCGACACATCTCGGAAACGGGAAGGCGATGAAGCGAGCAGTATTAATGGGTGCGCTAACGATCTTTTGTTGAGAGTTGTATCTTCACGCAGCGATATCGAGGGGTAAACGATGGTAATAAATATTGTAGCTACTAAAGCATTTTTTTTTAAGTAAAGGGTCATAATCACATTGTACAGCTTTTTTTTTTAAACCCATTGAATAGAAGACGGCTTGGTCACTGCACCAGGTAGTTTCGGGTTCAATTTCCGCCAGCGTCAAATTGCTGAGATGGTCTTTAGAAAGTTGCCCCTGTCCGGATGTAACTGGGATTGCTCCCAGTCCATTGTATTATACCCATAGTACAAGCTTTGCTTAGTTTGGGATCATATGATAAATATGTGTTGTCTGGAGGTATTTATTTATTCATCATTGAATGATAATTCTTGGTTAATATAAGCACTCAGGGCAATGATATTCTGGTAAAGAGATATGTTATACACGCACAAAACAACCGGAAAAAGTGTTCCGCGTAACAGCGGCAGCACACATACACACTTTTCATTCATTTTACATTTCACAACACGTAGAAATGTGCAAAAGAGATGGCTTAGTAAAACCAACGAGAAAAAGAGAGATAGCTAGTGTTGTCACTTGCGCTTCTATGTGATGTAACATTCATCTGTCAACCAATCCCCATGTTGGTATCAAATTTACGTCCTAATTAATCCTATAATTAGGACGTAGTTAGTATTCGAGTCTTCACTAGTGCGCGCTCATAACATATCTGTTTACTAGAATATCATTGACTCAGGGTCAATACTTAATTCAATTTACAAAACGTAAAATTCCCTTCAACAAATGACAGTGTATCGGAATTCGTAGAGTACCTAATGAAATTCAAAATCAAGGCGGTAGAGAACAATTGTCCGATGCAAACGATTCCATCCCAATCGTGTAGAGTAAGGGAAGTGCAGGGAAAAATCCTGAATGAATACAGATGAATCTATTACTATGTACGTACGGGAGTGTGTTTGGTAGAGCAAGTTGGCGAGCATTCATCATTTTAGTAGAAAAAAATATTGTCGCCAGATATCACATACTCATCGTATGATCCCAAGCTAAGCAAAGCTTGTAGTATAGGTGATAGCAGTGGTAGCCGAGTGGTCGAACGCACGCCTTTCAATCAAAGTGTGCAAATTCAAATCCCGGCTCGCACCCCTGGGTTTATGTGCGAATCTCATTTTCATCCGAGATTATCACTTGCTATGAAACGGTGAAGGAAAACAGCGTGAGGAAACCTGCACGTCTGAGGGAACTTGACTAGTTCTCGATAGATGTGTGAAGTCTGCCAACCCGCACTGGGCCAGCGTGGTGGGCTATGGCTTGCATCACCGTCGCATTGAGGGGAGGCCCGTGCCCAGCAGTGGGACGTTAAAAGGGTTGTAGTTAGTTAATTAGTTCGTTAGTAGTATAGGTACCATACAATGGACAGCTATACCCAGACCGGACAGTTACAATAAATAAGCTTTATGTTTATATTGTTGTCTTTTTGTATATATTGTTTAATAAGTTTTGGTTTATTATGAGTTTATTGTTGTAATAAGTTTTGGCGTTTAAAAAAAAACAGCCCACTGAGTTTCTTGTCTGATCTTCTTAGTTGAGGTCGCTTTTCGATCCGGTAGTAGTAGATATAGTAGTATATAAGAAAAAAAAAATTACTTGACAATTTGTAAGTAAATGATGGGCCTATACAGAATAAATGATTTGACTTTCACTTTGTTTATCTTACTTGATCCAGCAACAACAATGGCAGATGTTAGATAACCGTTAAAAACATTCCGCAGGGCAGAGTTATAGGGCTTCTCCTTTTACACTATGGTCGCGCGCAATTTGACGTCCCTATGCAGGGCTGTATAATTCTTAATTTGAATGCATCTCACTACTTTTGAATTTAAATATATTCTTCGTCTTTTTGGTAATTAGTTTTACTAAATATTGTTGTCCAGGATATGTTCCCGTATGTTTCCATACCTATCGTCTGCCAAATGCAAACAGACACACAGAGTCGATTGTAGTCGCGTCGTTTACATATTGTTTACAGAAACACAAGCAAAAATGCGCCATATTCAATTTCAGTGTCCTATCGAGTCTGCCGTGCCCGCCCGGAGCGGAGCTTAATTCATTTATTGTTAGACTCTCCCAGTTAGTATTTGAATTAAAATGAAAAATATTTTCATTGGTCGTTGAATGCCTGGTAGATAAAGGGATCGCCTACCTAACTCTAGGATTTGTGTTCTGTACGATGTGTTGGGCTTCCCATAAATTATAAAACAATTTACTGTTACAATTAACCTTCATCCCACTAATGAAATAATTGTGGACTTGTTATAACTTTATTTTAAAGAATATAACCAGTGTAACCATTGGACATAGTTGCCTGAGCGCCAGTATTCTGGTCATATTCAACTTAAAGCTACCATATTGATGAATGATGTTGTTTTCATGCCTTAAGATTCGAAGTTATAACAACAACTTCACAGTGATACAGTTAATTAGATTATTAGGTATCAAGTAGAAAGCAATTCTACCGAGATTCAGAAATTTACTCAAATAGTCACAACGCCATCTAGCGGTAAATTGTTTAACTATAAATTTGGACATGTTTGTACCTAAAATATTTAAATGAGTCCACACTTAGCACAAGCTTAGAGATGAATTGGAGTAGCTAAATAATAGAAATGGGAGAAAATAATATAACTAGTAATAATAGCCAGCCAACACATACTCATTGTACGATCCCATACTAAGCAACGACTGTAGTATGTATAGTTATAATGAACTGGGGGTGATCTCAGTTACACCCGGTCCAGGGGCCCGATTTCCGTGCGATCGACATTCATCTCGATTCATGTCGAAACAAATGAAAAAAAATATATATACGATTTGACGTTTCGTTTCGAGATATCTGATAGAGCTAACCTTCGGGATAGATGAATGTTGATCGCACGAAAATCGGGCCCCTGGCCACATTCTGAAATTTGCCGCAGACGAGATTCAAACTCGAAACCATCCGGGGCAATAAGTCGAGGCCTACGCTCGTGCGAATGATAACCAACCCGACGTCAACTGACCCTATTTCATAGGACCAAACTTTGAATACTAAATACATCATTACGCCTGTATTTTCCGAAGGGATAGGTCGTAGTGCACCCACACTTCGCCGATGTATTTTGGTCGTAATGTAATTAGGAGCGAGCCTATTACCATTATACCATATTCCTCCTCAATACCGGCTCTTCTCAGTGGAAGCAGCATTCGGAAACGGTGGGAGAATCTGACTATTTGTAAGTGCTTTTTGGCCTACACGAATAAAAAAAATTTTGATTTGATTTTTTGAATACGACGAAGATTTTAGCAAATCTGAATCCTGGGTGCACTGCCTGCCCTTTGAGGAATACAGTCGTGATGATACATTATTATTGACAACTCAATCATCCACACATATTACATCTTGTAGATACAATAACGTAATCAAGTATTAAATTATGCAAACTCGGCAATGACCTGCCCGCTAATAGATTCCACGCCGTTGATTACCATCATTAGCCGATGTTAATTAGACGTGATCGTATTACATAATGCACATAATGTGAAGGCAAGGTCGGCGCCTCACTATCCGTATGGAATAGTGAAATGGAGACCAAGTCGCTCAAACTCAAGCTGTCATCTTACTGCACGGTCTACCAGGCTGAACTTTTGGCTATATGCAGAGCCACGAAATTCGCGTTAGAGAGTGGAAGCGCCAGTTTTGCTATCATCAGCGACTCGCGTTCGGCACTCGAGACAGTGGTCAACGCACTCTCTCATCATCCGCTAGCCGCCGAGGCGCGGGACAACATCGCCCGCTGTAGACTCCAAAACAAGGACGTTTCCTTGTTTTGGATAAAAGCACACGCGGGGCTGGCGGGTAATGAGAGAGCAGACGAGCTGGCTAAACAAGCAGCGCTGCACGTTAGGTCCAAACCTGTGTACGACAAATGTCCGGTTTCATTCGTCAAGCAACAAATCCGCTCGGAATCGCTTGACGAATGGAATCGTAGGTACCAGACTGGCACCACTGCATCCACGACCAAAATGTTTTTCCCTGACCTTCTGGTAGCGTACAGGACGATTAGAGAGATCGTGCCCACTGCCGTGCTCACACAGGTTCTGACGGGGCACGGTGGGTTCTCTGGGTACTTGAACCGTTTCAAGCGCAAGGAGGACCCATCATGCATCTGCGAACCGGGTGTCAGCGAGACAGTGGAGCACATCTTGCTTCATTGCCCTGTGTTTGCGCGCCGAAGGCATGATGTTGAGATGACCTTAGGCGTAGCCTTAGTTTTATCCAGCCTAAGTAAGCTCGTCATGGACAAGGATAGACGTGATACCCTACTAGGCTATTGCGTGGAGGTGGCGACCAGAGTCATTGATAGAAATAAAACCTAAGCAGAAAGAGGCCAGCTGCCAACTTATTTGTCAATAAGCGACCAACAGCCGCCTACACTACACTGCGCATCAATGGCTCTGGTTGCCGGATCCGCGCAATGGATAGTAGGGAAACTCCGTTATTTTATTTTTATCATGTTTTATATGCTGTTTATTATCCTTGTCCATAGCCTTTTGCTATTTTATTGTCTTTTTATATTGTTAATTTTAAGACGGGTTTACTTGCTTTTTTTGTCATCATGTATTTTATGACTTTTACTTGACATTGACTTTTCATTTATTTTCAATAAAAATAATCCAGGCTGGAGAAATTATTTTACACACATTAAACTTAAGGCTAATTTTAAGAACTCTGACCCCCACATCAGAGGTGAGCACGCGGGCCGGGCCGATAGAGGTCCGGATAAAAAAAAAAAAAAAAAAAAAAAAAAAAAAAATGCACATAATGTACTGTAATATGAAGCTTCATAGCTGAGTTTCAGGTAGGAGGGTCAATACAGGGTGTAATAGAAGTCCGATATAATAGTTTAGGTACATAATAGTCCGGTGACAGGAAAAACTCAGTACAAAAAATAGGAAATATGTTTTTTACACTAAGTACCTTAAAGTATCAACAACTTAAAACTAACAAGTATCAACACTAAGTACTTTAAAGTATCAAAAAATCACTACATCACACCAAAACAATCTGTTAAAATCATTTCGAATGGAGAGGATTTTCTCATAATGGTTGTCTGGAAGAGATCGCTTGAGATAAGACCGCCCAATGTACACTTCTATTTGTTCTTGTTTTTGTCAATATATGTTCTGTAATTTCCTTACTACTGGTGTACAATAAAGAGTTTTCTATGTATCTACCTAAAATTCAAAATATAGAAAAAAAATGTATTTTTGTTACTTAATTAGTTTTTCCTGTCATCCGACAATATGCCGTAGCTAAAATATCGATGTCAGTAAGCAACGATTCTCGATTGATCGACATCATCTGGAGATGACTTCGACATATATCGAAAGACAACGAAAAAAACACCACCAATTTGACGCTATGTTTTGACATTATTATGTCGAATTAGAGATGATGTCGTGTGAGAATTTGGCTTACTATAGGAGGTAGTGGTAAGGCCCCTGTAATATTCCGATAGCCGACTTTACCGTTTCAATAGAGCCTGATGGTTATATTTTTTAGATTTAATAATAATATCTGAATACATTTCCCGTATATTACGATGCGCGTATTCAATCATCCGTCAAAAAACAGCTCAGTATAGTTTCAAGGGAAACCGTGGGGGAACTGTGAGATGATTCTTTTGTGGATATCATAGAATTATACAATAAGTACAATAAGTAATAACGGGTTCTGTATGTTTTTTTATTTATTGGGATAAACAAACAGTGACAAATTAAAATATGCAACTTAATAGATAGGTCGTACAGGTAAACATAAATTTGACACCAGCATCGTTTACCATATATTATTTATTTACAAGCTCTGAAAATGATATAAGTTTTTAGGGTTCCGTACCCAAAGGGTAAAACGGGAACCCTATTACTAACACTTCGCTGTCCGTCCGTCCGTCCGTCCGTTCATACGTCCGTCCGTCCGTCCGTCACCAGGCTATATCTCATGAACCGTGATGGCTAGAGAGTTGAAATTTTCACAGATGATGTATTTCTGTTGCTGCTATAACAGCAAATACTAAAAAATAGATTATATATTTAAGGGGGCTCCCATACAACAAACGTGATTTTTTTGGCGTTTTTATAGATAATGGTACGGAACCCTTCGTGCGCGAGACCGACTCGCACTCGGCCGGTTTTTTGAAATTACAAATGTCATAATAAAAATAATTAAGTTTATTTAACTTTGAATTCTACATCAACATGTAGATTATATTATTTTCTTCACAAATTTATGATATCTATACAAATCAATTAAATCGGAGTGTTCGTTTGTTTGTAATGTCAAAATAGCAGCTTTTTACATACATTCATATGACAGTATATACGCTACCTGTTCAATACTTATTTAAATGTTTACTTGCTTCGGCACCTCAGTACAAATTAAAGAGTCAAAGGGAACGGTCGTTTGATTTTTAAACACAATTCCACGTCGATCTGCTAAGCCATACTGAACCTTAAGACAACAACCACTACCCATAACGAAAATATTTTTTACTGGCTGTTTGTTTGAGGTAAACTGCTAAACTGCTGAAGCTATTTTGACGAAACTCACATTGGCACATAGCTGCAGTTACAAAGAGTAAATGAGGCTAATTTTATTAAAGAAAAATATTCAGGGTTCCGCGGGGGATAAAATATTTACGGGTAATTAGGGTTCCTAAATTCTGCACGTACGATGTCGCGGACTCAGCAAGTATTTAATAAATGTAGATTTTATTATCAAAGCTTACAAATGCAACAACATTTCAATTTTTTATCGTAAGGAACCCTAAAAGAGCGGTAGCATGTAGAAAATGTTTTAAACATTAGCGTCGGGGTCATATCGGAAAACGTTTTATATTGCTAACATGATAAATTGATAGCAGGTTCGATTCCTTGGCACACACCTTGTTAGCTACACAAACATAGTTTACAAAAAAAATGTAAAAAAAAATATATCTATACTTTACTAATATTATAAAGAGGAAAGATTTGTATTTTTGTATGTAACGAATAAACTCAAAAACTACTGGACCCATTTCAAAAATTCTGTTACAGTTAGAAATCTACATTATCACTGAGTAACATAGGCTATATTAGAAACTCATGCGAAGCTGGGACGGGCCGCTAGTATTTAATAAACTATTTACCTACCCCTTCGGGAAATGGAGGTGTGATGATGTATTTTATCTCAGCTAACTATATTATTTGACGGATAGATATACAGCCAAATAAAGCCAGTACAATGGGGCGTCAAGACACGTGCGTCTAAATTCGCTCGCACCCTCAATAATATTTAGTTGGAGAATAAGCTCTATCTTTGAGTAAATACAGTTCATTTTAACTTCATTTGTTAGGTAGTTACTTGATATTTTGTTTGCGGACTGAAAATTCTAATATTAATTTTTAAATTCAAAAATAGAACGCGCCATTTTGATTTATTTATTTGAACCTATAAAATGTACAGTCGATAACAAAAGTGTAAACAAAAATAATAAATCTATGATATTCATACCACACAAAAGGTCACTAAGATACTCTAACAAGTCCATCAGAACCCATATAAGCCGCTTACAGAAACCTCTTTTCATAATACACCATACAAAAAGCGGCTACTTTCGATTTCATAACAAATCGTTCCAAATCCCTTGATAATATTAAACCTTTAGATTAGTGTGCATACACTGATTCCCAACTGTATTTTAATGTCGACAAAGTTGAAATTTGGTTGAATATTTGGCAATAAAATATTATTTCAGTGTCTTATTTGTCAACATGTCAAAATAGCCCTTTGATTTTGTGTCCCTTTGGTGGGCGATGTGAAATAGGGAATGTGAGTAAGGGCGATACGGTGTATCAATTTTGTTAAGCCGATACGTCATACGTCGTGATTTGGTTGAATAAACGGGTATATTAATAAAATGTATAATTCATGTATTGGACGTTGAAATATCATCATATCATCCTTCAGTACATTTTTTAAACTTAAATAAATATCGCCATGCAATACATACCATACATACCAGCAGTGGTAGCCTCGCGGGAAAGAACGCCCGCCTTGAACGTAAGGGGTGCAAGTTCAAATCCCAATTACCTCTGAGATAATTTTCATGTGCGAATGTCATTTTCAACAATGATTACCACTTGCTGAACGGTGAAGGAAAACATCGTGAGGAAACCTGCACGTCTATAGAAAGGCGTGTGAAGTTCACCAACCCACACTGGGCCAGCGTGGTGGACTATGGCCCAAATCTCCCTCGTATTGAGGGGGAATGTGCCCGGTATAATGGCAATAGGCTCGCCCCCTATTACATTGGGACCAAAATACATCGGTGAAGTGTGGGCGCACTACAGTGCACCTCTGCCTACCCCTTCGGGGAATACAGGCGTGATGATGTATTTTATTTATTTAACCCATACCTACTCATTTTATGACCGCAACCCAAGCTTTTTTAATACTATGAGTTACTGCACACAGCGGCAAATTTCTAATATTTCCTATTTGGAATGATTCCTTTTTTTTGGTGCTCCTCCGGTAAAGCTGTAAAGGCCACATCACGGCCAACAGCGTAAGTCCTTAAAAAAAAAAATTTTTGGTTATTTGTAGCGTTTCCCAAGTAAAATTTAAAGCATTTCCTGCAAGAGTTAACCCAATTAAGAATTTGAATTGCATTTGAGTCAAAGAAACGCATACAACTTTAATAGCATATTTTAAAAACAGTCTTATTTTGTTCAAAGTAAATCTAAGTTAGTCTCATGTAAAATGCAACAGATTCTAGCTTCCTTAACTTCAATACATATTTGTGTCACGTCAGGAAGCTTGGACTGACACGTTGTGTAATTTGTTTTCTCAAATATACGTTTTGTAATTTATTATTTAATTAAGATAGATATAGTTGCTTTGATATTTTTTTAAAAATAAAATGTGACTTGTATTACTAGAATAGTAGAGGTGCTATTTTTTATTGGATAATACTCTCACAGTAAAACTTCTAACATACCGACGCGACGCGAGAAAATTTATATGTCTTTTGTTGAAATATACATTGAATGTCCATGGCAATATCCACCCAAGAATACGACAAAATTCACTGGTGGTATCGGTGATATTTCGTTGAAAAATAGAGTTACAGTAATATACGGGAAAGTGCTTCGTTAAAGTTAATTTTCATATTGTCAAATAAACGGCTGCACATGTCTATGCTTTAGGTTAAACAATCTCACTTTTTATAAGTAATAAATCCTTTTTCAATTTCTTTGTATTTTTTTTGTAAATAAACCTAGAATGTTCGCTGGCTCGCAATATCGAATGGAACCTTTTAAATAAATTAACATCAATTATTCTGTGTGTTGTACACTCGGGTACCAAATTAAAACTTCTCACGTGCACTCCCCGGATTCTATTTGAAAATAGAACGTACCGAGAACAAAGGAGTGTTTTCTGTCAACGGCATTTCCTTTTGAAAATGGAATGCGGCTATTTGAGTCCGTGTCCAATGGCCGACCCGTCTGCAATGGAACGTTTTAAAAATTTGAAAAAATACAAATTCGATTGCGTTTTGTTTTACTTTCACTATTAGCAAATATTCGTAAAATATAACTCAAATTCTTAAAACTTTTTGATGTTGTTACAAAACACTTTTGCACTGAGAACTGTCACTATAGCTTGTAGAGGGATAACTATTTAAAAACAACTGCATAGTATTCGCGTATATCCCGACATAGTGTACCTTTTTAATATTTTTAGTTCGGGTATCAGAGTTATATATTTAAAAAAAAATCGCCCATTGAGTTTCTTGCCAGATCTCCTAAGTCTGGTTTGCGCCTCGATCCAGTATAGCGTATAAGGAAAAAAATAAAAACTTGACAGTTTGTATGTGCCCTCGTAGGCCGAAACAAAAGAAATAATTTAACTTTGACTTTAATTTCAAACAAAATAGTGTAGGTAGCTTAGGGTGTTAATATTACAAAATTAATGACAAATTCCAAAACCTTTTAATATCACGTCCAACCCTTCAACGACATCAATAAAACTTAAAAAAAAGAAAAATTATGAATCCGTCGCCCGGCAAACATCAAACGTAATAATTGCCAATATTTCAAAGTCCCTTTCTTAAAAAGGAACAATAACTTAAAAGAATTTTACGAGTGCATCAAAATGCCTGCGGGGTATTTTTTGCCCCGGTGGCGGTGAAAGGGTTAAGGCTTAACCCTCTTTGGCGTTGCCAGTAATTAATGGCAGATTTCACGGATCTTTTCTTCCCTTCAAAAATATACTTTCTTTGATGTGATTGTTTCAATTTTGCTATCAAATCCAATATCATTTTTGTTTTGTTTTGAGTTTTAAATCTTATTTTGACTAGTGCAAATACCATTATGACTTGTGACTAATATAACATGGTTATTGTTAGTTTTTTTTTAATAACGTACAAAAGATCTTGTATCAATGATTTTGCCATTATATTTTTACTTATTCACTAACTTCCACACAAAATAGGGTGAAAGGTCCAGTTAGTGTTTGCACCATAATTAAATATCATAGCCGTTAACGTCATGTAATCGTCGAAATATTTCACATTACTCTTTTACGACAAAATATAACTGTCAAAATTATAAATAAAACTCTCTTTATAAGTAATGCATCATCATCATCACGCCTATATTCCCTGAAAGGGTAGGCATAGGTGCATTGCTAAGCACCCACACTTCGCCCATGTATTTTGGTCCGAATGTAATAGGTTGGGTTTATGTGCGAATCTCATTTTCATCCGAGATTACCACTTGCTATGAAACGGTGAAGGAAAACATCGTGAGGAAACCTGCACGTTTATAGAAAGGCGTGTGAAGTTCGCCAACCCGCACTGGGCCAGCGTGGTGGACTATAGCCCAAAAATCTCCCTCGTATTGAGGGAGAATGTGCCCGGTATAATGGCAATAGGCTCGCCCCCTATTACATTGAGACCAAAAATACATCGGCGAAGTGTGGGCGCACTACAGTGCACCTCTGCCTACCCCTTCGGGGAATACAGGCGTGATGATGATGTAATAGGTTGCCCCAACAGCGGTGGCCATTGTAGACACCGAGGTTTGACCCTCGGCGAGTCTCGGGGAAAAGCTAAATAGTCTTGGAACCCGCACGAATTTGCATTATTATGCATCGATTGTCCAGTGATAAAATGCCCGCCTGCCAATGTATCTTTATAAATAAATGGATCCTTATATCGTTAGCACTAAGAGCTGACGCTTGGTATTATATTCGATGCCTAGACCCGGTCTAGCTGCAACGTATCCCGTGATTAACGAGGCGCTGGCGATGACAGGCGGGCGCGAGGTGCAACCCATGCAACTGTATACAGGCTGTTGCAGATCAAGCTTTTCTTATACGATCCTTCAGTAGTTCATTCCTGTAGAAGCAGCATGAAGCTGCAAGCCGTGCAGACATAAGTTGTACCTCTTTCAACTGTCAGATTTATCGAGAAAATGACGTCGCTTCGATCTTTTTGTACTGGACATGCCTTGGTGTGAAGACATTTTCTTGACAAAACTGACAGTTGAAAGAGGTAAAACTTATGTCTACGCGGTCATGCTAAGCCTACTGGAGGCATCCTCGACTACTTAATTGGAGTGTAGTCCTTACCACCACTTCTTAAATTATCGTTGTTGCAAAAGTAACTGGCGATTTTTAACAGATTTTGTTCTGAGTTAACTGTCAGTAACTGGAAGTAATTTTAAAAACATTGCTGCAAAACCGTGATATGGGGGCAGGTTAGTGAACATAAAGCGGCTTTCAGACTACGCTAAAATATATAGCACAACAATATCGCGCACCATACAAATCCAATAATATATAGTACAGTACAGTGTGAACGTGTCCATAACAATGTATGGTGCGCGATATTGTTGTGCTTTGAGCTATATACTATATGCTATTATATTATAGCGTAGTCTGAAACCCGCTTAAGTCCTAATCCACAATACTAAATTTAATTCATCCACGAATACGGCCATTTTGAAAACGCATTATGGAAGGACACATAGAGGTTTGACTAATTTGGTGTGTCATTAATGACGATGTTGACAATAGGTTCGCTATTACATTGGTGCCAAAATATATCGACAAAATCTGTGTGCTCTGCAGTACATCTCTGCCTCCCCTTTTACGAAACAGACGTGATGAAGATATATTTTTATTAATATCTTAAATAATATATACAACATCTTAGTGGTGCGGTCCCCGCTACCAAGCCTAGTTGGTAGGACGCCTGCCTGCTGCACCGGAGTGCACCGTTTAAAATAATACATGTCTAAAATAATCACTAAAGTTCACCCTGTATGTCCTAGGTATATCTTAGATGAGTTGGCATGTCTCGACGCTAGCGGTCGCCACTTGAACTGTCAATTAGAAGATATTGAGAAGCCGATGATTGACGACCTCACCCCACCAGATATGAAACTACTGTGATTTGTATTAATCACTAGTATGTTATATACTTCCCTATATCATGAAGACTAGGTAATTGGTTTAATGGTTTGAGTATAAGCCACTGCAGCGTAGTTTTCAGGAATAGAGTTACCTATTCTGTAATAAAACAGCATACCCGTTCACGTTGCTACAGCGCCGAAATGTGTCGTATTTCGAGTGTGTGTTGTCTGTCAATATTTATGTATACTTCATCATCACACCTGTAATCCTCAAAGAGATAGGCAGAGGTGTACTGTAGTCCACCTAATCTTCGCTGATGTAGGTATTTTGATCCCAATGTAATATGGGCTGAGCCTATTGCCATTAAACCGGGCACATTCTCTCTTAATAATGGGAGGTGCGGGTCAAGTCCACCACGCTGGCCCAGTGTGCTTTGGTGAACTTTGCACGTCTTTCTATGGATATAATGTTGTTGTTGTAAAATTAAATTAAGAAAAAAAAAATCCTCAATAAATCATAAATAATCACGCTGAATTCACGGTATCGCCCAAATCCGCGATGAGCCGATAAATAACAATTGTGTATTGATATATCACCGAGGCCGGTTGTAAACCAAACCGATGATTAACAGATCGCCGGTTAATACATCCGTCAGGGCTGTGTACAGATAAAAAAATAACAATGACAAAAAAGTTTCGTAATACCTTAAGATATGACGGTGAAAATAGAACTAATTACTCTAAAAAGATTATCGTCAATCTACTAGTCGGTACCTAGGATTTATAATTAAAAAAAAAATGAAAAAAAAATTCAATTTAATAAATTAATTGTCGTTGATCTATATATATACGTATTAAATAGTTGCTCTGTCACTGTATTTACAAATTAAAGAAATGCCAATAATCAGTATTCTATTTTCGTAAAAAGTTTTTTTGATATTAGCTACTAGGTCAATGTATAACATATCAGCCCTTTGATTGTCTAAACTAAATACTTGCTGTCAACATTGCAGTGTTACGACATACTTAAAATTACATTGATATCGAATTGATAAGTTTTTTTTGGTCTTCCGCCATCTTTATTTATCACTGTTATCATCAATTTTTATTTATTTATTAACCTGCTCATTGCTATTAATTACTCGAAATTGCCATAAATACCGCTAATCGAAGGAGCAGGCATTTCTCATCTTATTCCATTAAAATTTCACAATTTCGTAAAAAAATATGTTTTTTTTTATCTTTTCCGAAATTATACTGTTCTAGTGGCTTCAAGATTGTCGCTGTCATGATTAAATATGTAAGTTTCTAATGTAGTAACTATCAATGTCTCATAGATACGTTTATCAATACCAGTCCAATTAAGTTACTTTTTTATCATTAGAGTTACCTTTGCGTTTCCATTTCCATTACTTGCCAACCCTGCGTAACAGTGAAATTGCGTTGAGCACCGGCATCGCTTAACGGCCGTAAACGCGTTTAATCACGCGACCGGTTATTGGCGCGGCAATGAAAAGTTCATTTGTACGCCTGTCGTAAATCCACCATAATCCATACGCGCGTATTACGGGACACTTCATTTTCATTGCCATGTTTTGGTGTCCTCACCCTTTCCGCTAACCTCAAAATTTAAGGTAAAATACCTTATTATTGACGTATTATTTTTTAAAAATCAAACTCCTGAACCAGTACATCAAACAGGTGTACACTTTCTCTGTCATGTCCATAACTTCTATCCCAAAGAGAGATTTTTCATATAGACCGAGATATTTATACCCTTTGAGGTACTAAAATGAATATTAGTTCACGTTGTCTACTTACCTAGTGCAAAATACTCAACAACGTTGTGGTATATTATCATTACAGGCTTTAAAAGTTCCTAGTCACGCAGCTTTCGCGTTTCACAACCCGTTTGGTCTTTCACAACACAGCAGGGACTAATATTGAGCCAGCGAGCCTTAAATATGTAGCGAAATGGGAGTTTTTATCAGTATTTACTGGTTTCGTGGTCAATAACAACGTTTAATTATGTATCCTGCTGTTTTTTCTATCTTGTCTATGTTTAATAGAAGTGTTAGATAAGAAATTTTGTTAAAAATGATACGTTATTTATAAAATAATACCTTTGACTAAGGTAGCTCGTGAAATCTAAATAAAATAAATGTTTATTTGAAAAATTAAGGTTATAATAATACAATACATCATCACGACTGTATTCCCGAAGGGGTAGGCAGAGGTGCACTGTAGTGCGCCCACACTTCGCCGATGTATTTTTGGTCCCAATGTAATAGGGGGCGAGCCTATTGCCATTATACCGGGAACATTCTCCCTCAATACGAGGGACATTTTTGGGCTATAGTCCACCACGCTGGCCCAGTGCGGGTTAGTGAACTTCACACGCCTTTCTATAGACGTGCAGGTTTTCTCACGATGTTTTCCTTCACCGTTTCATAGCAAGTGGTAATCTCGGATGAAAATGAGATGAGATTAAGGTTATAACATTATTAAGGTAGAAAAATAAATATAACTAAGGTAAAAGCTCCAATTATCTACTTAAATACTTGAAAATTTTCATTAAAATTGCAAAAAAATAAAACAACACGATTAAGATATAATTCGTATCGTATGAAATTCATTTTATTAAGTATATAAAACATTTTTCGTATTACTTTTAATGTAATCAAAACAGACATTATTATCCTAATGTTATTGTTCTCATACTGCGAGGTGAGAGTCCCAGTTACACGCCATTTATCCTGCACGTCACTTGTTTCTGCGGGCCATTTGTCAAAAACTCGGATGTCACTACTCACACTGATTTATGAGCGGGACAAGGAATGCAATACTTGTAATGGATAAATGTTGTACTATTTTTTTGTTCAGACGTCGTTAGGGTGTCTCCATTTCCTATTTTTCTTTGTTGAAAAGATATTATTAAATGTGTGTCATTGTAGGTGCTTAATTTCTATAACGTAAATTATATTTCAATACAAGCTATAATACCTATTTTCTTTATTTCACATGTTTGTACAAGATTAGTGTGCATATTTATGGTATATTTAATATAATAATTTTAAATTGTATCATTGATTTTGTTTTGTAAAGTATATTTTATACCTACGTGGCAAAAAATACATATTTTTATTAAACATACTAGATGGTATACATTTTTTTTTCAGTTATTTATAGATGCATTTAAAATAATTGATTAAGATCGCTAGAAGTCATTTAACAAAAGTCTAAGATAAGTTGATGTTAAACTACTCCACCTTCACCTATCTACGAATGGTAGAAAATACCTTTTTACAAGAAAAAATGTTTCAAATGCCACCCTACACACAATCGAAACTGTTCACCAGCCGAGATCGGTTTACACCAAATTGAACTGCCACTGTGACGTCATTAATCATAATACGTAATGATGCGATGTAAATTTTGGCGAATATTAAACTTTTCCTCATCTCTTTGAGTGTATAGTGTAGTTCGGTTAAGTGAACCGCTTTTATCATTTATATCTTTTGCTTGTCATGGCTTTTTAATTTAGTCGAATTTTATAAAAAAATATCTACGTACTAACTAAATCAAGTGTCAATAGTCGAGTAGGTTAGTTAGATTTCGTTAAAAAATGGGAGGATCCAGGTTTGATCTCAACCCTGACCATAAAATCAAGTCTTAAGCCCACTACTAGGCCTAACACGTGCATATCGCTTATTCTTCTTTCTTCTTTTTTTACGAAATGAATGAAATGATTGTATTTAATGGAATAAGATTAGGAGTGGCTCCACCTGCGTTTAGTGGGTATTTCAGCCAGTGTCAAGTAATTAATAGCAAGGGTAAATTCAATAAATACATATTATAAATAAAAATGGATAACGACATGACATGATGATATCGCTTGTTAGTTGGGGTTCAAAGTATTCGAATATTACTAGTCTTTTTTTTTAAATAAAAACTCCCTGACTTCGATTTACGATTTTTCTTAATTTTTCATCCGCCTCGTCTTTGAAGGGGGTTCGATCCCTAGTTCACTACGCCACCACGCTAGTCCAATGCGGACCAAATATTCGGTTGATAGACGACACTATATCTGCGTTATTAGTAGACAATCAACAACTAATCACAACAGGTAATCCTAGTATAATTGACTTCAACCAGCAGTCATCAGAGAACACAATTGCTGTACGGAATTATCTCCGGTCAGTAATTAGGTTTCCAATATAACGGCATCAAATAGCGATAATATCGATGGCCGGTGATTGGTATTGTTACCCTAGTATGATCTTAATTCCAAAATCACTAATACTACACTTAAATGTATCCATTTTTTGGTTGTATATAACCCCAAAGAGGACGGTTATGAGTGCTACGGTACTTAAGCAAAACGAGACTGGAGTATTTCTGTGTGAAAATTTGAGTGTCAAAAAATATTTCTGTTTGTACTCCTGAGGAATATAAACTTTTTGCTAATTGGATTAAGGTTCAGGCTGCCTTGATTTGTCGGATAACCGATAATTACTCAGATTTTCATGCATAATCATGAAATGCATCGCAAAAAGTCGTATATAAGCCCTATTGTCCACTCAAATCTAATCAACTTAAGTCCTAAACTCATTTAAAAAGGCCAACGAATGGACAACAAAATCCATTAGCAGGTTTATTTAAACAATTGGATAACAGAAACTCAATCTGCATACTTAATGTTAAGTTAACTATGTTTTTGTTGCCGACAATAGGCCCTTTCACCCTACTGTCCGGTACTGGGCGGTAGGGTAAAGGGACCTGTCGACGGACATCGTCCGAGTGACAAATGGAATGAATATTTTATAGGGGTGTGTGATTTAGATAATTGAACATTAGTTTATATTAAGTTGAGTGGCCAAGTGACTATATTAAGTGATACATAATTGAATAATACTACAAATGATTTACGAGATCAACACTTAATCTAAAAAGTTTTTACAAAAAAAAGAACAAAAAAAAGTATTTTCTATTCGTTCGTTAAGTAAGTCATGACAAAAATAATAAAAAAATGTCTCTGCAATTTAAAAGCGAACCTTATACATTATACTCATAATGAACACAGTGAGAAAAGTCAAGGACAAAATTAAATTCACATTTTTTACACTCACCTAACCCTTGAAATGCGTGTCGGATTCAACGGGATTTTATTGCACGGAAAATGGGTAAAAAAGACCCACTCGGGCAAAAGTCTTGAACTGAGAACGTTTAGTACAAGTCATATACTTACAGCTATTCACGTATCGATACGACTCTTGGTACTATTATAATGTAGCCCGACTCTTTGTGTGATAATTTTTTTTTGTTACTGTAAGCCTTAAAGGACGTACAAACTGTCTGATTTATCTGACAGTTTGGAATGCTGCTTTTACTGAGAAGCAGAGCTGGTAAGAAACTGGATGATTACTCTTTTCAAAATAAAGAAACAATAAAAACTTGTGACTAATACAGATTCTTAAGAGCAGCAAGGCAGTGTGAGCAAGCAGCGCATTTAATTTATTTTTTGCCAACCTATGGTACTTTCCTTCCTTCTCCCACCACTGGTCTCAATCTTGGGCCAGTTTCGGTCAAGTCTTTCCAGCAAAGGTGTCCTATAAATGTAGCATGACCGGGTTGACTTAAGTTTTATCTCTTTCAACTGTCAGATTTGTCGAGAAAATGACGTCACACCAAGCCATGTCCAGTACAAAAGCTTGAAAACTGAAGTGACGTCATTTTCTCAACTAATCTGACAGTTGAAAGAGATAAAACTTATGTCTACACTATCATGACGATCGCCGTGCCACCGGTGTTTTGATCTTCTATGGCGTCGTGTACCTTCGTGACTCTGTGGTAATGTTGGCCCAGTTTTACGGACTTTTCCCCCAAATTCAGTGTGTCGAGTTCTTTGTCACAATACTAGAAAAATAAAAATTATACTTATACTTAATCAGTAGAATATTACAAAGCAAGTTAGTTAATTACAAAATACACTAATTACCGCTTAATCTTTCCACTTGTACCCCACTCTATCCCGCCCCGCTATTCGTAAGGAAATCAATGCAAAGGAAACACAAAGCGGCGAAATATCGCGATGTCCGCCACAGGGACCGGAATGGCCAGCTTCTGACGGTAGATTTAACATTTTTACCCCAACAGAGGGTTACCCTTTCCGTTTGTCCATTCAATATTCCTACTATTATGGTAAGTGTGAGGCCTTTTTGACCCCTTCGTTTTTTTGGTTATTATTTATTGTGTACAGATATCAATAAATTTGTTGTTTATGGTACATTAGCACGGCTTTTATACATTATTTATAACTTACCTACTATATTCCTCAGGAGTACTAATTTACGAAATATTTTTTCAAATTTATTTTTTTCTGACCAAAATCCAATCTTGTCTTCCAATGAAGACACCATGGTTTAACCCACGGTGAGTCCCGTGGAAAAAAACTAGATTGTCTTGGAACCTGCACTAACGCGGCGGTGGAACTAGCAGTGATGAGATAACGTCACCACTAGTAAAAAAGACGTCCATCATCATGCATTAATCTTGCCAGCGCGACGTGCATTAAACCGATGGGGTGGTAATTAATATGTTCACGTCGTCGCCGTCTCGCGGTTTTCACAACTTCGTTTCTCATTAAGACGCCATTAGCCTGGGAACATGCCATTTTATAATAATAACGCTCGCCTTTTGTCACTGAGAAAATGTTTTGCGCAAGATGAAAACGAGATAAAGTTGCATCTTAATTTTTCACCTTATTCTTTAAGGCCATTTTGACAGTACTTTTTTGCATTATAAATAGTTTTCTGTTTTTATCCAACTTATTTCTGCTTACCTCCCAACTCCAATAAGTGGGGCTACCAAATAGTCCTTTACCAAGGGCTCTACCATCAATTCTACCAGCAGTAGTCGTTTAATAATTTTGACAGTGTTTTTTTTGTTGAATCTTTCGAAAAATTATAGTAACAAAAGAGGTGGTGACATGAAGTCAGTTTTTGTCAAATTATGTTCAGATTTATGACTACGAGTAAACCGTCTGACGAAGGTGACAGTAAGAGCTATCAGCTTTGCGTGCACAACCGAATCAACTTAGTAAAAGTATACTCACAAAAGTTTTGTGAAGCAAATGTTAAGATGTTTCGTCTATCAATCGTTTAAAGACGCCCTGGACTTAAAAGGTCTCCAATTACTTTCACATACCCCGAACCATGGTCATTCTACACTCGCTGTATAAAACCCCCGAAACTACACCGATAACTTAACATGCTTGTTTTGTTTATCACTCTTCTTGGCGTTGACACGGTTAAGCCTTCGCGTTACTATTCAATAATTCTCATACATGTACGAATGTAAATCTGTACCCCAAATCATCAATTGAGTCAAACAAAATTTACACAACAAAAGCTTATAAGCCCGGGCCATTTCGCACGCGGAATCCCTCCCGGTAATGAATCCGAACCTGCGGAAACCGGTCCCATTTGCAAATTCTCGTCAACCCTTAATCTGGCGCTTGCATTTTACGAGACCTGAAGCAATATCTGTCAATGTCCTTATCAATAAATTGTGAACGTTTAGGAGTAAACGACGTCGTTTGACGGTTTGAGGCGGGCGGCCGTAATCCGCGGTCTATTGGACCCCATCTGCGTTGCAAGGGTTAAGTCGCGACAAATAGACCATTTGCAAATAATAAGACGCAGTGAAAGAATAAATTAAGGGCTCGGTGGGGCCGCGAGCGTTTTAAGGGTTGGATTGAAAATCTGTGCGAAAATGCCTTCTGTGTTTTAATACCTGTTTATTTAGGGTGCGATCCTAAAAACCTTATTTAGTATCCTGGATGAACATCTTTGTCGATACATGTGTATCAGAACTTAATGACGACTGCCTGGTTTAGTGGTATGCCTTTCGGCTCGCTACACCGGGTGCTTGCAGGTTCGATTCCAGAAAATGGCAAATTTTGGAAATGCCTTTCCTGAACCAATTCGTAACTGTTTCGCTAATTTTTAACGAAAAATTAATAATCGAAAGCCTTATTAAAAAGATGACAAATTAAATGTTTACTTCAAAAATTATCGCCAGACTACACATATGAGTATGTATGTATGATCCCAACTTAAGCAAAGCTTGTACTGAGGGTACAAAACAATAGACTGGAGGCGATCCCAATACCCAGACCAGTGCACATGTCAAAAAAGCATTTTTTGAAATTTGCTACTGACGAGAATCAAACCAGCAACACTCTACGCTCAAAGGACTGGACAAAATTTGTTTAATTCTAAACAATTAAATACCAAACAAATTGATTACTATAACTCATTGCAGGGACGTCCCACAGCGATGATGTCTTAAGACTCCATTTTCCGTCTTACAGAATGGCAATTAATAATTATTGCACCTAGTTCCGGCCGTTTCCGGCAGGGGCAGCACTTCCGGTGCGTCACTGGGGAGAAGTTAGGTTATGTTAATAAATATTATTAACGGTTCAGGGATTTGATTTGTTTTGTAGTTTGCGTACAACAGAATCGAATTCAACTTCCTGTAAGTACTTAAAAATACACTTTAGATAATGCTTTATATTTTAACTGCATTGTTTTCAATCATACATAGTAATTATTACCGGAATTTTAGTAATTAATTTAATACATCATCACGCCTGTATTCCCCGAAGGGGTAGGCAGAGGTGCACTACAGTGCGCCCACACTTCGCCGATGCATTTTTGGTCCCAATGTAATAGGGGGCGAGCCTATTGCCATTATACCGGGTACATTCTCCCTCAATACGAGGGAGATTTTTGGGCTATAGTCCACCACGCTGGCCCAGTGCGGGTTGGTGAACTTCACACGCCTTTCTATAGACGTGCAGGCTTCCTCACGATGTTTTCCTTCACCGTTTCAAAGCAAGTGGTAATCTCGGATGAAAATGAGATTCGCACATAAACCCAGAGGTGCGAGCCGGGGTTTGAACCTGCACACTTTGATTTGCAAGGCGTGCGTTCGACCACTCGGCTACCACTGCTTAATATCTTACGAAATAACAGTGTTAGCTTCGTTGGTGGAACGCCCGCCTTGAACCCCTTAGGTTTAAGTTCAAATCCCGGGATCGCACCTCTGAGATGATTTTCATGTGCGAATATCATTCAATAATGATTACCGCTTGCTGAACGGTAAACGAAAAGATCGTGAGGGAACCTGCACGTATATATAAAGGCGTGTGAAGTTCATCAACCCGCACTAGGCCAGCGTAGTGGACTATGGCCCAAAAATCTTCCTTGTTTTGAGGGAAAATGTGCCCGGTATAATGGCAATAGGCTCGCCCCCTATTACATTGGGACCAAAATAGGCGAAGTGTGGGCGCACTGCAGTGCACCTCTGCCTAGCCCTTCAGGGAACACAGGCGTGATGATCATGATGTATCCTACGAAATAATTTCAAATTATGAATTACCATTCCACCAACATAACGCACACTATTCTAGTTTTAATTACCGAGATTGGCAGCACTGAAGCGCAATTTACGACACCATAACTGCTGGTACAGTTTACAGCCTCACGTGCTGCTAGTTAATGTAATGCGGGATTTGATTACGACGCTGACTGTATATTTGGTTAAGGTATCTGTTTAATTAGAGTTTGATCTGAGCTCAACTAAGACATCACCTTAATCTCCTAATCTCCTGGTACTTTTTATTAAATGATACATCAATATAAATATCGCCAGACAACACATACCCATCCCAGGTTAAGCAATGCTTGTGCTATAGGTAGCATACAATAGACTGGGGGCGATCCCAGTTACACCCAGACTAAGGTCTATTCCAAAAAGGCCATTCGAACCCGCAACCATTTGGTACATAGAGCCAAGCGGCCTAAGCTCAAACGACTAGACCCAGTTCACAATTGGGTCCCAAAGGACCCAATTCTCGCAAAATCAACATCTATAATGCAACATATCGACGTTTGAAGGACAATTCTTACTAAGCGACAAAAATCGTAAAATGAGTTATTTATACCAAACGACACAGAAAAATCTGGCTGTTCGAATTGTCGTTGCCTTTCAAGCGTCGATATGTCTATACAAAAGCATCAAATCGGTCGTATTGTTTGGTTTTGTTTCGATATAATGACGAATGAGCGATGATGTAGATTTTGCGAGAATCGCCCCGAACCCATCCTATTGTTTCAACATCACCCAAAAACAATTGAAACGTCCCCACACATCGTAACACGTCATTAATCTCTGATCTATGTGACATTTAATTACCTAAAACACCATATATTAGGCGTTCTTCCGTCCCTTGCCCTATGGGACACATCACTTCACTTACAACTTTATCCACAACCTTATTAACCTCAATACTGATACGTCTGCCTTTGTGATAAGGTTTTACTGTGTGCATGATATAAGTTTGTAGTGCTTCCGTAATTAATATTGTCTTTCTTATTGCTTCACGCCTAAGATTTTATTGCTTGAGTACCAACAGCGTTCGTTTGTGATCACTGTCGCATTTGAGATTCCTCTAAGACCTGTTTATTATCCTACCTTCATTTAAAAGTATCATGATATAAGTGATATTCTGAGAATATCTAGTTCTGTTATACAACTCGTCTGCTGTACAATCATGACTTAGCCAGAGCCAGAGTCTTGTCAAAGCCAAGATATCAGGGAGTTTGCTTTTTGAAGACTTCTTGTAGTATCGCCTTCGACTTCTTGTAGTATAACTTACAGGAGTGTGGGATTATTGACATATTATGATTATTACTTATCTAGAATTATAATTGCTCCATGATGTAATAAGCTAGTTAAGCTAGCAATTCCTGTAAATTTAATATAAACTCCGTGTACTGAGCCTGTTTTTTTTAAAATACAATAGCCTCAACATAGGTCATCAAAGTTAGGTCTCAGAGGGTTCTATATTGACAAAATAGACTAACCCTTAACCCAAGAAGGCTTAAGAAATTCTTGGGAATTGCAGATTTGGAATTAGCGGAATTTGAAAAAGTATTCGTATTGCACATAGCTTCCTACCACTTTACCTAATGCATATTCCCATTTTAAGATCACGTGCTAACGTTCGCTGACAAATACTAGGACATTTCACAGTCTGGCGACCCCCGGATGAAAGCATACACAATGCTGTAGTATTAACTGAAACACGGAATGAATGGGCTCGTATTTATTTCAGGAGATATGAGGTGAGCACTTTGGTGAAGAAATGTTTGCATGTTGCTTTGGCGTTTTATAAAGAATATTTTAGAATAGTTTTAACTGTGATAAGTTTTGAATTGGATATCTTATAACTTGATACAAATTTTAAACAATTATTTTACAAGTTAAGAGCGTTACCAAAAGATTTATTATAACAAAATATTTTCCGTCAACTGGACAAAGAGTGAAAGAGATCTATATGTTTAAATTTGACATAGTATGTATTTAATGTCTGTAGCGGCAAATTATTTTTAAAAAATGCTTTATCATTTGTGAAAGTTTAAAACTATGTTGCAATGATGAATTGGAACGATTGGAATCAGAATATTTGTATGATTACATTTTTATAGAATAAAAAAGAACGAAATAGTGGACAAAATGAAAAATGGATTCCCAATAGGTTGCCCAGTTCAAAATCCTAATTCACAAATCATAGCACCACCGCGACAGGCGCTGCTATCTCGACCAATGAAAAATGGTGTTCACATGGGACATTTATTTGATGTCTACCGACCGTGTTTGATAGATGTTCCAGTGAGAACACCACACTGCAAGTTTAGATACTTACCCATTTTCGATAGAAAATTCAAAATTTGAGACCAAAATCACAACTTTGTTGGACCATAAGTTGACTATACTATAATTTAACTATATAACTTACCTTAAGTAATGTCAGTTTACAATTTATAAAAATTCAGATCCCTCTAGAAAGTGTTTTCAACAGCATTTTGCAGTAAAGTAAAGGAGTATTGTAATTTCAATGTAAATGCTATGGAAATTTAACTTCAAAATTGTATTGATTTTAGTGCTGTTGTAATTATGTAACATTACTAAGTATAACTTCTGTGAGCATTCTACTCCATCATTAAATATAATTATGATAGCTATGAATAGTTAAGCAATATCTCATATTCTATCTGTGAATTTTCCTTCCGGAAAAGAAAATGTCTATCAGTACTTTTCCTCCCTTACATTCTTATTAGCGTACCTTTTACGAATGTATCAAGAAAAAATTAAGCTACAACTGTCCTAATATTTGTTTGGTGGTGGTAGCCGAGTGGTCGAACGCACGCTTTGCAATCAATGTGCACAGGTTCAAATCCCGGCTCACACCTCTGGGTTCCATGTGCGAATCTCATTTTCGTCCGAGATTATCACTTGCTAAGAAACGGTGAAGGATAACATCGTGAGGAAACCTTCACGTTTGAGGGAGCTTGACTAGTTCTCGATAGATGTGCCAACCCGCACCGGGCCAGCGTGGTGGACTATGGCCTGAATCCCCCTCGCATTGAGGGGAGGCCCGTGCCCAGCAGTGGGACGTTAAAAAAGGGCTGTAGTAGGAGTAGTAGTAGTACTAAAAGCAATATTGGTTATTTATGGAAACTTGGAACATAAGTAAATTGCTTTTATTGTCTTACCAAATGTGTGCACACGGAAAATTTTATCTAAACGCTTCTAACCTATTTTATCAACGACCATCGAGCAAGCTAAGTGCTTACACAGAAGGCATACCAACCCTTTTCACCGTACAATACCATTTCCAATCGTAAATTCATCTCGAGGGCTATTAGTTCGATAAAATTCAACTAAAACGATAAATAAAACCGACTTTGACGGATAGCCCGTATCCCCCGCAAAGAATACTCCAACCAACATAACTCTATTGCCGAAAATCTGAACAATTTCATTTATAAACCTTAGCTGAGTAATAGTAAGGGTGTATATTGAACGAACGTAGGTTTAGTAACGGTAATATTATGTCGGTAATGTTTATGTATCAGTGTCACATGGGAATGTTTTGGTCCGAAACTTATTTACCGCCGGCGACTGAATAAAACATTAGCAGAAGAAAGATGTACAAATCGAATTGGGAGGGAATGATTAATTCTGTATATAGTGATAGTGGTGGGTGAATGATTATTTTTATTTACAAGTTGCGTGTAGTAGACAATATATCGGCGGCAGAAAGCGAAAATATCGTATCTCGAAATATCAAATTTTACACTAGTGCCGAAAAACTATTTCAAAAGTTCATAGCTCCTTAATAAAAGTAGAAAAATGCAATGCTGTATTTTTTTTTTATGTCGTAGTCAGACGAGACATGGACCAATCGACGCGGCTTTTTTCTGATCAATTCTTTATCAATAAGTCATGTAGGCCAATTTTGGAGATACGACATTTCCGCTTTCTGCCGTCGATCCTTTTGGCTTCAGGGGTAAAAAAATACCTAAATGGGTAAATTGATTCCATGACTATGCCCAGTCTTCTTTTTCTCCTTCTTTTTTACGAAATGAATACAATTTAATGGAATAAGATGAGGAATGGCTCCATATGCGATTAGCTGGTATTTCAGCCAAGTAATTAATATTAGTGTCAATAATCTCAGTGTCAAGTAATTAATATCAAGAACGAATTCAATAAATACACATTGTAAATAAAATTAGGGGAAGAATGTGATAAAGATGGCGGATAAATGCCATTTAGTTTTATTCGTCTCGACATACATTATCTGACGTCTAAGTCAAACACAAAAACTGACAAGTATTAGGAAAAGCTCTCTGTTCGGTATAATATCTCGTTAGATAATAAATCCTTTTTACAAAACACCTCACCCCCGCTACTAACCGATGCGTGAAATTGATCCAAAACAAATATTAATCGTCGTGACCGAAGCAAAGGATTGTAATTGCTTGTCAAACGATTTTTATTTGGTGTTCTCTGCCCAATACTGTTGCCTGAAGGCAGGCTGTGTGTGCCATCAAATACCATGTTTAACTTTTTATTATTTTGCTGTCTGGAGGCATTTGATCAGCGAAGTTCAAATAGTTTTTTTTTTTTATAAAGTCTATTGAATGTCCCACTGCTTGACAAAGGCTTCCCCCTCCCCTCCGTCATATTTGAAGGGGGGTTTAGACGAAAGTACACCACGTGAGTCCAATGTGATTTGGTGGACGGTAAAATAGATCTCTAATCATAACTTTATCATTAACTCGGCGATTTTATGAAAAAAAGGAACATACGCTATGATGTGAATAGCTAAATAACAAAAAGCCAACATCACGCGGTGTTCCCAGGCGGTCACCCATCCAAGTACTGACCGCGCCCGACGTTGCTTAACTTCGGTGATCGGACGAGAACCGGTGTATTCAACGTGGTATGGACGTTGGCGAGTTGCTACCGAATTAAGTGAAGCACATCATCCAATAAAATGCAAGCAAGAGTCTAACTAGCTAAAAATACCAGTTCTTTAGTGAACAAGTTTTTTTATAGATATAGGGCCCAATTCTGGTATGATCGACATTATCTCTACTTCGTTATATGTCGAAACAAAACGAGAAATTTTGTCGAATTTCATACAATACTCATGCGAGAATTGTCGGCGACCCAGGCGTTATAAAAATGACATGCCAGATTCACTTCAAGAGTAAAATATAGTGAGAAGGCATTAAAATTCCAAAGAAGTACTGTATAATGCTTTCAGAAGTTCCGTATAAACAGGGCTGTAAAGCAAACGTGTCGTAAAATATATTAAATCCAACAAGTTCTGGAAACTGTAGGATATGGAACTAGTTCCATATCTAGGTGTATTAACGCAACTTTCCGACGACGCAGGAACTACGGAGTTCGACTTTTGCATTTCCTTGGGACTGTGATGTGTAAAATATATTGGAGGAGGGATTTTATAATTTGAAAAAAAAAATGCTTAAAAACTAATATAGCTGTTTTTTTTATTGATATTATGCAGCTATTACTATTTTTTTTAATTATTATACCCCTGTCGTCCTAAAAAACTAATTATTAGTTTAGCGAGTAGGGAATTGTGGGTAAACATGTAAACTCTTAGTAGAGCTATTGATAAAAAAAGTCTATGGTACTTACGTCAAATGAAACGTGATAGAGAAATGTTTAACATTTAGTATCTGGTTTCCATTGTACGGCAAAAAGCCAACATCACGCGGTGTTCCCAGGCGGTCACCCATCCAAGTACTGACCGCGCCCGACGTTGCTTATCTTCGGTGATCGGACGAGAACCGGTGTATTCAACGTGGTATGGACGTTGGCGATAAGGAGATCGAAATTAGTATTTAGTTTATAAAGAAAATTGTTCAAAAGCGTTATCAAGCCCCTCGGCCCCGCACACTGGGGCTTCAGTACGCGTCGATTTTTTTCCAATACCAAAACGATCTGTATTGACCTAAAGTAAACGTTCATTCTTCAACGTAATTACATAAAAAGCGCGAGCGAATTTTGACACGTGGTGGCGTGGCTTTTCCACAGAAATTAAATCTTTGTGTGTATTGACACATAGTCTAATTTGGTATGGGTAAAAATTCCGACACGCGAATTTTGACGCACCAGTGTGCAGGCGGCTTAAGCATTCTTATTTTAAGAAGGAGGTATAATATGAGCTTAATGCAATATCATTCAATACCATTAAGTATATATGTATTGCTATCTAATCTATCTAATTTTGATACTGATCGATATTCTATTGTCCCACATTCATTCATATCTATAGATACTCACTTATACAGAACACACACATTCCACACACACATACACACACATTCACGCACACTTACATACTAAAACCTCAAACTATACTCACATACACTTATCTCACTCTCATACAACATAACCTCAAAAACCTTAAGGATACATATTGCATTAGTTTTATAATCTATATTCTTTAAGCGATGTCGAAAGAGCGTGACTCCCACGACACAGGGCAACCTAATGTGAGAGCTCAGCTACCAAAAATTGTGTGCTTCAAATCTGAATAAATATATTTGCATTTTTATTGCCGCATCAAGTAATAGATATTATTATAAGCTTCTTGTTATGCCAAGTTAAAATATGTCTCTAAAATCGAAGGTACGTCAGTAGTAGGTATTCGCCGGTTTGAGCTCACGCCAAAAAAAAAAAAAAAAAGCTCATTCGTCGCGTCGGCCATCGTCGCCTAAAAAAAAAAAAAAAAAAAAAAAAGGTTGGTATCGTTTTGGGGGTTTTCAGACATGCCCGATCGATCTGTGCAATCCCCGTTTTGATATCTCTTACGGTTCCCGAGATAGGTTTCAGGATTAGCGCTCATTAGATAACGTAATTACATCACGCTCGGCGCTAATGAGGGTTTGTCATTGTTGTTAATGAGGGTCTCTTGTTCCTAACAATGCATCTGTTTGAATCTTGGTTATTTTATAAATCTTTATTAATCAAAAAAAGCATTTAAACATATCATGAAGTAATATATCATTGTACAGTGTATTAGTATCGAATATTCGTATAAAATCAGACATTTTATTACCATTGAATTTATAGTACAGATACAACAAACAATATTCACCGCATACGGATGTAAAATCATTTTGTAACCTATCGCTATTAAATTGCCATTGTCGGGAATTCCTCTTTAAAAATGATCTGTGGTAACCTGTTGGCGGTCGACCATAAGAATCAAAATATTGCCCAACCCCGCTGTCATCAATGTGTATTGCTATCCAATGAGATCCAGGCCTTGTATCAGGGTCTAAATTGCTTATTATGTATGTTGGCGTATGACTGTATATTGGCAATCGGTTGGCAGCATACACATTAAATTGTAAGCTTGGATGAATTTTGCACAAATGTTTCTGGATATCTATTGTGTTCATAATGGTCACTGAATCGTCCGCCGCATCGCTAACTGTTAACTATCCAACTTATCAGATGCAAGTGTATAATTTAAGGTATTGACTTGGTATTTCAAGTCTGCTGAGGTCATGGAATAAATACAAGGATATGCTGAAAATTATGGGTTTATTCAATTAAAAAGCTTAAAACTATTACAATGAATACTTAAAACAACTACAATAAAATACTAACATAACCATAACAATGAAAACTTAAAACCATTATAATAAAATACTAACCTAACCTAACCTAACATACACTTAACGCGATAGTCAACAAAATTGATGTTTTAGCTACTATAGTCTACTGTAACATTACGGTTTTTATCAATTTCAATAACATTATCGAACTCAGCATAAACAATACAGTTGATGGTTTGCGAAAGTGCTGATTCAAAACGAACTTCCAATCTCACGCTTCCATGTTTTATAAGATTCCAATGGCCTGATGAGCTAGCTGATAGATCGGGTGTTAAGTCAAAAGCTAATAGACAATAACCTTGTGCATATTGTTCCCTAGATATGCCATTACCTTCGTTAAGGAAATGTATACCCGTTCCAGAGAATAATGTGTGATAAGCTGAAGTGTAAATATTATTCTCGAATGATGGTTGTAAAGCTTTGGAAGGTATTTGTTGTCCATCAATATATAAAGAAAATGTATTAAAATTGTGATTTTCAAAATTAAATGGATTTTTTGTGAGTTTGCCATTAAAGGCTGCGTTATTAACAAATCCTATTATGCATCTTTTAGGTACTTGTCCTAGAAAAATGTTATCTAGTGTTTTTCCCTGAACTCCCGATGGAATTGTCAAAACTTTAACTTCAGCACGCGTAATAGGATATTTAGCTGTAGTAGAGGCTAAGACTTTTTGATGTGCAAGTAAAACTGTTGGATTGATTCGTGCTCTACGGACAATAAGCGTTGCATCAGTAATACACACTTTCAATTTTAAATCATCTGAAGAAGCCATTAAGTTGAATGTTTCTCTGGAACGAACTAATTTAACAGACATCTCAACACCATTAATTAAAAACTTTTCTTGGTTGAATATATCACCATGCAGATGCCCAATCATTTCAATTTCTTTACTTTCGGCTGTTAATTCATGTCTTTTAGTGAACCCTTCATTTTTCTCATCGGTTGAGTCCATTTTCCCAGCTGTATCTTCATACCAAAGACTGCATGTTAGATGAGATTCTTTTGATGCAGGAGCATAATTCAACAATGTTTCCATGTAAGCACGATAGGCGTATGTATTATTTGGTGGAGACACAAGTTTTTGATTCAAATAAACATCGAGCTGACTAAATAATGAATGTAACCAATTGTTTATTGGTGCTGCTGTCGTTGTAGCTATCAGTTTTGTTGAGTCTTGGTTTAGTATCTTTGCTTTAATATGAATCAAAGTATGAGACAAATCTATGTAGTCATCACCGGTTCCTGGTACTTGAAATTCGATGGGGCCATCATCGGCGAGAGATGAAATAGGTTTGTAATGTATCCACATTCCATTTTCTATACTTGTTTGTGTAGATGGTAAAGCAAATAAATCTAGCTCAGACTTAATGCACTCACAAGAATGATTGTGTAAAAAAGACATTTTATTATTATTTAAGAAAATATATCTTTGATATTATTATGTGTCAACTTTGTTTTTTTGTTAGCACCTTTCACTTTAGCACGTAGCGGTGGAATGAATGAAGCCAGACGTTTTTTCTTAGTTATATATCCTGATCCAGACATATTAATTCGATCAATTTTCTCATCGGCTTTTCTTTTTAAGTTTGATCCAGCCTCTTTCAATCGAGTTTTAATAGAATCTTCCATAGGACGTGCACTAACCATATCCGATAAAAGTCCCACACCTGCATTTAAAACCTCTTTACCGATCGCTCGAGCTCCACTAGAGAGCAATGGTAAAACTGATCTGAATAAGCCTCCTAGAAAGCTACCGATTCCATGACCGCGTTGATATGGTGCTCCTCTATAAATTACTCCAATACCTGATCCAGCTTGATGTGAATAGTAATGTTCGTAGGGACAACTTGTATTATTACGTTGTAGGTGCATTATAATTTTTTAAAATGTAGTTTAATAGCCACAGTTCCGAACTGGAATGGTATTTTATGTCCTGTGCTTGATCTTATATCTATTTCAATGGTATCAAACTCTCTACGCATGACAGACAAGTAGTGAGGTGGTGAGAAAACATGCATTTTATTCGCACCGTAAATATATTTTGAAGGGTCTAAAGGTATTATTCTGAGAAGAGGCGTCATTACATCTCCAACGATCTGAGGCTCGATTATATCACAATAAACAAATAACTGAGATGGCAACCCTAAATGTAAATTCGCTGGACACTTTCCAAGCCTCTTAGAAACAATGTTTTTATTAGGTTCAAATCCTAGTTGAAGAGACAAATTCGGCGATAACATTATTGATTTTATTGACTCATCATTTACAGTAACAAATACAAACTTTGATATCTCATCATAGCGAAACTTCACTTTCTCCTTCAAACTGTTTAGTACCACCATAATTTGTTCAATATTATCATAGTTTGTGGCTGGTATATGAGATTTGTAGTATGCTAGGGAGTTGCCAGGAGTGCCGGTATTATCGGGTATTTTCATCCATTTCCTAATGTAAACAACGTTTTCATGTTCTTGAACAGTAAACATCGTACATGGATACTGGAATTCAACCACACCAACCGACCACGATCCTTCCAATATGATTGGTTTAGGTAATTTTGTTGAAAAAAGAGTTGTTGAGTTTTCTGGAAAGTATTCCATAGAACTATTACTAAGTAAGGTTAAATAAAAACTTTCTTTCATTGTAGCGTTTCTAAACTAGAAGCCAAAATCCAAGAGTTAAATTTATCTGGATAACCTTTCCACTTCACTAACAGTTGCTTTCTGTTGCCAGAGTAGCGAGTGCTAATTATTTTATCTATTTTATACTTGGAAGTGGGGCTATAATCTATTTTTTGCAATTCTCTTTCATAAAAAGTACCTACTATCGCTTCATTTAGTAAATCTTTCAGTGTATATACTATCCAGGGTGACCTATCTATTATTGAAGATACCATAAAAATTTCGTCACTCCAATTGGATTCATAACCCTTTTGAAATATATGTTTAAATTTTGTAATTCTTACATGATCACCAACATGAAATTTTGGTGGTGGTGTAATATCGGAAGCTTGTTTTGTACTACCCTTTTCATATAAATTATTCCAAACAGTCATTATATTGTTTGAATTTACATCACAAGGACTCATTTTAATACTGGAATGGTAACCATGATTATATGCATATAACAAGTCTTGTAAAATATCTATATACCTATATGTATTTTTATGAGTAAAATAACGCCACATTTTCATCTTGAGTGTTCTTTGAAATCTTTCCACAATGCTTGCTTTAATATCAGGATTATTTGTTGTATAATAGTTTATATTTTTACTCCTAAAATACTTTTGTACATCTTTTGAAACAAATTCAGTTCCTTTATCCGATTGTATATGTGTTGGAGTGGTACCGGCCTCATTAAATATGTGTTCAAAACATTTTTTAATAGTTTCAGAATTTTTATTTTTCATGGACATAGCATAAGCATATTTAGTAAATACATCAATAACACAAAGAATGTAATTATAACCATCATTATATTTAGAATAAGTTCTCATATCACTTAAATCAGCCTGCCAAAGTTCATTTAGATTAGATAAAATGTATTTATTCCGAGGGAATCGTCTGTGCACTGGCTTATGAAGTGTGTAAGTTTCTTGAGCTTGCAACCATTTCTTGATGTCACCTCTAGTCATTTTACCTTTCATAG
Source organism: Ptilodon capucinus (assembly GCA_914767695.1). Classification (NCBI taxonomy): domain Eukaryota; kingdom Metazoa; phylum Arthropoda; class Insecta; order Lepidoptera; family Notodontidae; genus Ptilodon; species Ptilodon capucinus. The sequence continues at coordinate 2,412,825 of OU611828.1, forward strand.
CTGTTACTAGTTTGGTGATACTACCATATCCGGCAGGATGTGATGCATCATAATATATTTTATTGATTTCTAGTAAGGAGTCCATTTTTCCCAATCAATCTTTTTCTTTAGTTTTCTTTGATACTTTTGATCAGCACTTGTTGGTGTAGCATAGATTTCCTCATCCACAGAGTGTTGTGGATGATCATTCGATTGGAGTTTATTTATGTATTCACTTCTGTTAGGATTTCCAATGTAAGCTAATGGTATTTTAATGTCTTTCAATGCTTTAGCAAAATCTTCCCAACCTTTCGGATTACTTTTTTTCAATGGTCTAAGGAAGTCGTTTACCAAATCTATGATATTACTTCCAGGAATTTGTTTGTTATCTATAGTGACTGTACCGCTGTCGTTCCAGTGAATTTTGTTTTCACTCAATGATATTGTATTAAGTAATAACTCACCCTTTTTTATGTATGTTTTTGGTATTAAACTTAGAATTTGTCTAGGTGTGTATATATGACTTTCTTGTTGTTTTTGTTTCGCTTCGTCTTTTGATGTCTGACTCGCAACTAAATCTTTATCATCGATTTCAGCTTTTATATTAGAATCTTGGTTGTTTGCAGTGTCTCCGACAACATCGATATTGGAAGTAATTAGTGGTAATTCTAAAGGTCGGCGATCTACTTCGGTGAAGTGTAGATATCTTTGTAAAATTTGTTGATATAAAATCCATTTTTTTCTGTCGTCCATATTACTATTCAAAATCTTTTGCATTTCAACGTCTAACCTTGAGGTAGAATTTTCAATTTTGTGTTCATTGTCGTTTTGATTTAATTTCTCTAATAAACTTGGATCAACAAGTAACATTTTTTTGGCATGTTCCATTTTAAATAAGTGAATTAACTAATACACTCAAAATGGAACCCAATATAATTGGTAGGAATGCACCACCTTTTTGAACTATTATTCTCTTTCTTATTTTATTTGTTCCTTTACGTACCAACTTGCGAAGTATACTTTTAAATTTACCAAGTTTTTTCTTTTCTTTATCTTTAAGCGGCACCTTACCCTGGAGAACGTTATAAATACATTCACAAATGCAGTTTATTTCTTTCTCATCACACGTTTTTAATAGAGCTCGTTGATATTTCGGTTTAAGAGTGTGTAGTGCACTTAGTAAATTCTTGTGCGTCTGGATACTCTGAGACATTATTTGTAAATGATGGGAATTTGTTGGTTCTTGGCATATTTAAACCCTTTTGTGGGGACATACACTGTGCAATATCCATCTGAGGGGAATATCTTCGTTTTAATGCGACATGTATCATTGGTGCTTTGTTTAAGATCAACCATTAAATATCCATGTGCTTCTTTGGTAGCGTCATTGTATGCATCTTCAATGAATTTTGAATTTTCTGGTGATACTTGACGCGCTAAGTATCGAATTTGTGTTTTATCACGAGGGTTTTTGAAATAAATAATATAGTTTGAATTCAAAGAAATGTCTCTTTGACCTTTACCTTGGTGGAATAAATTTTGTGTAATGTAGAATACACTTAAGTTTCTATGATGGCTACCTTTAGTAAAAATATCAACAATTCTACCATCAGATTCTCTCATAAGATCATCGATAATTACAAGGTTTGCCTCCTTTCCATCAAACATACTTAGATCCGGTATACCTTGATAATAGTTTACGTTTGGTAAATTGTATAAAGGCTGCATTTCATCGAAGCACCAAGTAATTTGACTAAACTCTTTGTTGCATATCTCTTTAATATGTTGAATAAACTTTGTAACGAATATAGATTTGCCACAACCACTTGGACCTGCAACTATCGCTGTAAACGGATGAATAAATTGGAACATTTTTAATACACGTGTAGATTCTTAGAGGGTATTGAAATGAATAAGACATATTGTTCGAAACACATACATTTATATTTGGATTAATAAAATAATCTTATATAATATGGTGAAAACATTTTTTTTTTTTTACAGAAATTTTATTTATATTACATGGTATAATTATCACAAAATATTGAAAATCTTAAAATTATATAAAAACAATTTTATTTAAATTTACATGGTATTACTATCACAAAATATTTAAAATCTTAAAATTATAAAACAACAATTTTATTTATTTTCTAGGTATTACTATTACAAAATTTATTACAATTGAAAGTGTAGGTATTCCTTAACTTAACTTATAATGACCCCACGCTAATGTGTCAACTTGATTTGGCAAAATATGTCGCTTTGTATCATTATAGGACAAACAGGTTTTGTTTATTTGTTGAGTAAAGATTGTGTGTTTAATCGATTTAAATCTGTACATACTACAAAATAGATTTTTCTTTTCAAAGAGACATGACTTGTAATTTTCAATGTTCATTGTTTTGGTAACACTTTTATTTACACCTTTTGCTTTGGCTATCAATTTATTTTCCACCTCAAACGCATACATTTTCGATCGAAGTCCTACAAATTCTTTCATAATTCTGCCATTATTTTCATCTTTAAAGAAACCTATCTTTTTTTTATTTAGTCTTGGAAAACAAAATATATTATCAGAAGCATAATCAGATGTATCAAATCGTGTAGCAAGGTCTGGTTTAATATCTTCATAAAAATTGGCTGTAAAAATTTGATATATTAAACTGTCAGTGTCGGTGTATAATAATTTTGTTTTATTGTTGAATTTGTTTAACATGTAGTTGTAATGAAAATCATACATCAGAGTTTTTGAAATATCTAATATACAAAATCCTAAGTAAATAGGTTTGTTATAAATCAATTTTGTTTTTTGTAACTGTACTGCAACTAAGTTTTCGGAAAAAATTGATAAACTGTGAAATTCTGGCTTTGCAATTAAGTCTTGCACGCCTAAAGTTTTACCTCGATTTTCCCAGTGCGTTAATAATTTAACATTAACTCGTTTTTCAATGTTCTCCATTGTTTTACCGAATACGGCGTTGTTCATTAATTTATAAAAATCTTTCTCAAAATCTGATGTTGCCTTTGTTCTTAATTTCGTATTCAGATCTATATATCTTTCTAACCAAGGACTTTGACGAAACTTTAAAATCCTATGAATTTTAACCAATTTCATACCCATTTCAAGACATTGTTTGAGATTTCTGTAATGAATTTTATATTTGATTTTTTCATTCAGATTTGGAATTAGTTTTTTTTCTTTAGAATTACCTATTAATATATTTTCTGGACACAGTGGCAAGTCCGAATGTAAATCGTGAAGTTCCATGGGGTACTCTAAATCGACTTCTAAAATGAAACCACATTCAGATGTATCTGACACATCAAAATTTGTATCCGTGCTAACCCACTCAAAACTACCTTCTGGAAGAAATTGAGACATAGCCCAACCATAAAGATTGTTAGCATCAAAATATGCAAGATATGACCTAGGTTTTTTCTCATCAAAATCTTCCAAGAATTCATTATTTGCCTTGGCATATCGATTGCTACATTGAGATACACCTCCCCTTATACCTGCCTTAATAAAAGCTACTTTATCAAAGTCTGTTAATAGTTCTAGTTCAATTTTTGTGTATTTCAACATAGCGTCCCAACTCAATCCCGGTGCTGTATAATAGTGAGCAGGATCTAAATCATAAGTTGTAATACAAATATCTCTAAAGTTTTCAAACACATCAGTCAGGAGCAAAACATCAGTTTTTAGGTATAAGTCAGAGTAATTCGACATTTCGCGACAGTTAAAATGTTGCCAAACATCCTGAGCACGATGATAATCATCAACAGAAACACTTGAATCGGTTAGTGAACTGTAAAACTGATCTTTGCTGGGGAGAGTTGTTAATTTTAAACAGTCATATGATGTCATAAATTCGTAAGGGTATATGCCCTTCTTTCTAAGACGAATAAAGTCTTCATCCCTAGGGAAATTTCTTTTAAGTGTGTGGAATTGTTCATCATTGAGATTCTTAGCTAATTGATCAAGACTGCATGGTAGGAATTTAAAAGAATCTACAAATCTTAAATTGACTCTCCGGTTGTTTATGGTTAATATCTTTGAAAAGGATATGTATCTTTCTTTGTTTTGGGGAATTACTTCCACATTACCATCTACAAAATTTAATGCATGAACAATGAAATGTGCATCATAGTGACTGAGATTATGAAGGAATACTGGAATGTATTGTGGTGTTTGAAATTTAGTCACACATACTTCATGTGCAACTCCTTTGAAATCACCCGTGTACCAATCAAAATAGTGAACGTTTTCCTCTTTCAAATCGGTCTCACAAATGTAACATTTTTTTGAATTGTTAATTTTATTCTCATCTTTAGTTGATAGTGGTTTGGGTAGTTTTTGAAAGCTATTTTTACAATATATATTTTTTAAATCTTCATATAAACGTTTCATAAAAACTTGTGCGCAGTCCGGCCCACTGTACGTTTCATATTTTGATAAGCTATCATCAAAGGAACATTTTATGTAATAACCAAAGCTATAAACTTCATGTTTATTAACGTTGTTAGTATACGACTTAGACGGGTCATTAGGACATGATTTTATCGGGTTTAAGAATGCTTCAAAATCAGCATACACAACAAAAGGTATTTTTAACTTTCTTTGAAATTTATCAAATTTTAATTTATCGTTAGATACCGACTGTCCAAACCAATCTTTCGATGTTTTTAGATCACTTGGAAGTTCAGTAGATATGTGAGAGCAATCATGTTGTTGGTGGTTAGCCAACCTCTCTTCTGTGGGAAAGTGAAGTAAACATCCATCACAGATATTAATTTTATGATCGTGATTTGAAATTTGTTTTCCGACTAAGCGTGCCAAGTTTTTAATAAAACAATAATGGTTATTTGCACCATTGTGTATGCACAATAGATTTATGTGTTTGCTTTTACGAGATTTCGTCATAAACAGTGGGCCCACCACATTATGTGCTTTTGTTTCTTTGTTTAATTCCAAACCAAAGACATTTATACTGATATTGTTTAACTTTTCAACTTTCGGTATGTCACTCAATTTAACTGGGAAAGATACGCCGTTGAATTTAAGGTTATTGAAATGTATGCTGTAAGATGATACACGATCTGCGTTTTTAGTTACGGGATATAACGCTGAGAGTAATGCCCATTTAAAACATAAATTATCTTTATTTTTTACATTAATTATGGCTTTTTTAACTTTAATGTCAGGGGGTAAATCAATATATGAAGATCCCCGTAGGGGGTTAAATTTGTTTACATTCATATCGATACATTTGATTTGTTTGAGACTCCAGCCACTATCTTTTTTCTCGAAAGCACTAATTTTATTTGTTAGAGTGTCACATAAAGATGAAAAGAATATATTTAAGTCGTCTCCTTGAAAAATTATATAATTACTGGTTTGAAAATCAAATGAATTTGTAATATTTTTAGTTTGTTGTACAAAATCGGCATTCAAAATAAAATTTGTTTTAAAAATTTTGTGTTTATTAATGGATTCTTCAATCAAAAGTAATATATCATTTTTTATGGAATTCAAAAATAATTCTGGTGTTTCAAATACCAATTCTGATGAGGGATTCCTTTTACTATTAATTTTATATGTTATGATTCTTTGTCCAAAAGCAGTTTCAACAACGGAAACATTTGGCAAAGAGTTGTGTAATTTGAAAAGATTATTTTTATGTATGTTACTTTTTAAATGATTTGAGAAATATCTCCTACTAACTAACATCTGACATGTGCTACAATTTACCTTATCACTAGCGGAGGGTCTAGATGATGAAGTTGAAGGTCCTTCTTCAATTCTTGGTCTCTTCGTAGGTGTTGTTTCTGATACTTGAATACTCCGAGCTCTTTTGAGACCACCACCAATCTGATGTGTTGATTGACTGTAATAAAAAAATAAAATATGTTTAAAATAAATCCTACAGATATATGTTTATTTTATATATGGTAAATTAAATGTTCATGCAACTTACTTTAAGGTAATTTCAACCTCAGCACAGATTTTATAGAGCTCCGCATCGTAATATGAATTACTCAATTCACATCTTTTTTCTATCTCTTCACAAAGCTCGTACATAATAATATCAACATCTTCATTGAGTGCCGAATTGAAGAAAGTGCTGATGCAAACTTCGCCACTTTGTTCCATGTTGTTTGAGGAAACAGACGGTAGATCTAACATCGATGGTTCCACGTTTCGAAATGATGCGCCTTTGAAATTTACACTACATATTTATATGGAGCCTAACTAGTTAAAAAATGGTTTAGTATCTTAGTAACTACAGCGAACAATGGAATACAATTAACAAATTCTTTTTAGTTATTAGTAAATTAGTAAGTACAGCGAACAATGGATTACAATTAACAAATTATTTTTAGTTATTAGTAAATGAATATTTCCTACAACTGTCCGTTTCTGAAATTTCTTTCGTTATTTGATAGATAACATTTTTACTATCAACAAAGTTATTATTTTTTATGTCTGTGTAGTATTTTACTTTGACATCAGCATATTTCCAGTGTTGTTGTTGAGGAATTTTCGACAACTTTTTTAGATCATAAATTTCAATTTTTATTAGATGGCTTGAATTAATATTATCATCAGCATTTGTTGATATATATGTTATTCCCCCCTCTGCATTAGACCTAGCAACTGTGGACGATTGCTTTTTCTTCTTTATCGGTGATGGATTTTCAAAGAGCTCATCCAAATTATCCGATGATGTGGTCATTGTCTTTCTTTTCATTTCTTTTTTAGGTGTTTCTTTGATGGTTAGGTCATCATCCGGTGGGGTGAGTGGGTAATAATAATGTTTGTATGTATTTTCTTCGACATCGAATGAGTTCTGTAACAATTTACATTAAAGTTGTATAGGAGCCAACTAATGAATTGATGAAATAAAAAAATATAAAAAACTGTGACCATCTAATGAATTGATTAAATAAAACCGTAAACTTACCTCCATTGTGCAGTTCTGAAGATTGAAGATTTTAGATCACTTTCACAACACTCTATATGAAACTGAGTTCACAAACTAATGAATACTGTAGCTTCCAAGTTCTTATTGTTCACTTTTATACCCAAATAGTAGCCCCCACCGTCACCGTCTGTTATAGTTAAGTGTTTTTTTCTTTACAGAAAGGACGGAAGTTGATAATTCAAATTCTTTGACAATGGAATTCGTCCGATAAAAGCTTGTCTCAACTTTATGTTATCTGTGAATAAAAGGTTTCATTTACTATCACGTTAAGTGGTTTTTTGTGCAGAAAGGGGCGGATGTCGATTACTCAAATTCTTTGTTAATGGAATTCGTCACTTTCGTTTCATAAAGATAAAGTCATGTCTGAACTTGTACGCTGTGATGTTATCTGTGAGCAAAGGCGAACATAGATAACTATGGTAGTTGCGTTGACATTGGCCAGTTGAGTGGACGTTCGTTAAGAAAATAATCATGAATCCAGACTACATGATTGTAGATTTACAAGGATTTAAAGTTTCGCAAAATGTGTTCGTGATAAAGGAGTTTGCACTAGCTACAGAAGATTACACCCAAGTGTTCTTGATAAAACCGCCATACCCATATGGCAATTTGACAGACGCAGAAAAGAAAAACGTTTCTTTCCTAGAAAGACGACATGGATATTATTGGAGTTCCGGTTTCATTGACTATCGTGAGTTTAAACGAGTGATTATACCAATTTTAACAAATAAAAAAATTTTAGTTAAAGGTAGGGAAAAAATAAAGTGGCTACAAAGTGTTTGTAATAACTGCAGTGTGATAGATGTTGGTGAAAAAGGTTGCCCCAATTTATTACGATTATATAAACTGTATTATAATGACAGAAGTGCATCAAATTGTTTGTACCATGAAAACCATTGTGCATTAAGAAATGTCATTTTACTGAAGAAATGGTTCATTGATAATAATATGTGTGTATTTAAATTGTTTGATTAAGGATACATTACAAACCTATTTCATCTCTCGCCGATGATGGCCCCATCGAATTTCAAGTACCAGGAACCGGTGATGACTACATAGATTTGTCTCATACTTTGATTCATATTAAAGCAAAGATACTAAACCAAGACTCAACAAAACTGATAGCTACAACGACAGCAGCACCAATAAACAATTGGTTACATTCATTATTTAGTCAGCTCGATGTTTATTTGAATCAAAAACTTGTGTCTCCACCAAATAATACATACGCCTATCGTGCTTACATGGAAACATTGTTGAATTATGCTCCTGCATCAAAAGAATCTCATCTAACATGCAGTCTTTGGTATGAAGATACAGCTGGGAAAATGGACTCAACCGATGAGAAAAATGAAGGGTTCACTAAAAGACATGAATTAACAGCCGAAAGTAAAGAAATTGAAATGATTGGGCATCTGCATGGTGATATATTCAACCAAGAAAAGTTTTTAATTAATGGTGTTGAGATGTCTGTTAAATTAGTTCGTTCCAGAGAAACATTCAACTTAATGGCTTCTTCAGATGATTTAAAATTGAAAGTGTGTATTACTGATGCAACGCTTATTGTCCGTAGAGCACGAATCAATCCAACAGTTTTACTTGCACATCAAAAAGTCTTAGCCTCTACTACAGCTAAATATCCTATTACGCGTGCTGAAGTTAAAGTTTTGACAATTCCATCGGGAGTTCAGGGAAAAACACTAGATAACATTTTTCTAGGACAAGTACCTAAAAGATGCATAATAGGATTTGTTAATAACGCAGCCTTTAATGGCAAACTCACAAAAAATCCATTTAATTTTGAAAATCACAATTTTAATACATTTTCTTTATATATTGATGGACAACAAATACCTTCCAAAGCTTTACAACCATCATTCGAGAATAATATTTACACTTCAGCTTATCACACATTATTCTCTGGAACGGGTATACATTTCCTTAACGAAGGTAATGGCATATCTAGGGAACAATATGCACAAGGTTATTGTCTATTAGCTTTTGACTTAACACCCGATCTATCAGCTAGCTCATCAGGCCATTGGAATCTTATAAAACATGGAAGCGTGAGATTGGAAGTTCGTTTTGAATCAGCACTTTCGCAAACCATCAACTGTATTGTTTATGCTGAGTTCGATAATGTTATTGAAATTGATAAAAACCGTAATGTTACAGTAGACTATAGTAGCTAAAACATCAATTTCGTTGACTATCGCGTTAAGTGTATGTTAGGTTAGGTTAGTATTTTATTATTATAGTTTTAAGTTTTCATTGTTATGGTTATGTTGTTGTTTTAAGTATTCATTGTAATAGTTTTAAGCTTTTTAATTGAATAAACCCATAATTTTCAGCATATCCTTGTATTTATTCCATGACCTCAGCAGACTTGAAATACCAAGTCAATACCTTAAATTATACACTTGCATCTGATAAGTTGGATAGTTAACAGTTAGCGATGCGGCGGACGATTCAGTGACCATTATGAACACAATAGATATCCAGAAACATTTGTGCAAAATTCATCCAAGCTTACAATTTAATGTGTATGCTGCCAACCGATTGCCAATATACAGTCATACGCCAACATACATAATAAGCAATTTAGACCCTGATACAAGGCCTGGATCTCATTGGATAGCAATACACATTGATGACAGCGGGGTTGGGCAATATTTTGATTCTTATGGTCGACCGCCAACAGGTTACCACAGATCATTTTTAAAGAGGAATTCCCGACAATGGCAATTTAATAGCGATAGGTTACAAAATGATTTTACATCCGTATGCGGTGAATATTGTTTGTTGTATCTGTACTATAAATTCAATGGTAATAAAATGTCTGATTTTATACGAATATTCGATACTAATACACTGTACAATGATATATTACTTCATGATATGTTTAAATGCTTTTTTTGATTAATAAAGATTTATAAAATAACCAAGATTTATCATTTCAAACAGATGCATTGTTAGGAACAAGAGACCCTCATTAACAACAATGACAAACCCTCATTAGCGCCGAGCGTGATGTAATTACGTTATCTAATGAGCGCTAATCCTGAAACCTATCTCGGGAACCGTAAGAGATATCAAAACGGGGATTGCACAGATCGATCGGGCATGTCTGAAAACCCCCAAAACGATACCAAACTTTTTTTTTTTTTTTTTTTTTAGGCGACGATGGCCGACGCGACGAATGAGCTTTTTTTTTTTTTTTTTTTTTTGGCGTGAGCTCAAACCGGCGAATACCTACTACTTACGTCCCGATGAGCTGCGAGTGTATGCAAAGTGTATGATTTATGGGTTATGCACTTTCAGTATTCGCTATGCAAATGTGCTGAGAATATTCGACGGCACCTGACGTGTTAGTAACTAAGTCTGAAATTTCAAGATTTTGAACTCGGGTTTGTTTGGGATGGTATTTTGAACGTGATTTATTTTATATAGATATTATAGAGTCGAAGAATGTTTGATTCGCGAGTTATGATCGTTTTTAATAATTACAATATTATTTTATGTTTATCTAGGGCTATTTGACTTAGCGACACTTTTAAACGATATTGACTTAAATACATAATCAGCTATTTTTTCTGCGTCGAATGAGTATTTTCTGCTGTAAAGTTAAAATAATGTTGCTAAAGTAAAGATTTAGGTAAGTACTAGTGTGTTCTCTTAATTTGCAAGTCTCGTCGCCAACGTCCATACCACCTTGAATACACCGGTTCTCGTCCGATCACCGAAGTTAAGCAACGTCGGGCGCGATCAGTACTTGGATGGGTGACCGCCTGGGAACACCGCGTGATGTTGGCTTTTTGTCATTTAAACCATTTTTCGACCCATTGATAACATTCTTAAGACTTAAGTGGTTAGTTAAGGTGCTAGCATTAATTTATACATTGGTTAATGTATAACATCCGCTTAAGTTAGGTGCCGATGTTAGTGTTCTTTCAGCGGAGTATCCGCATGTTAATCCTCCTCAGTACAGTGGTGAAACAAACTTTATAACCACAAACAACAAACACAACTGATGAAAAAAAAAGTTAAAAACGTCCCCACCGATATGATCAATAAAAATCACGTGAAAATTTTATTTGAACTAAAACCCATTAAGTTTATTCACGTGTGTTTAAACTACATAATAAAAGCGAACACAGCGTTTAAACTGTTATCGCCCATAAAAGTATATCTTAACTGAGCTATGTTATTGCTTTAAACGTTTGACTATTACGAGCCGGGGTTTGATTTAAACCTGCACACTTTGATTGCAAAGCGTGCGTTCGACCACTCGACTACCACTGCTTATCTGAGATCTAATTACTTCAAACATTATCATCTAATTGAATACCACCAGAACAGCCGCCTTGAACGCAAGGCGTGCAAGTTTAAATCCCGGGCTCACACCTTTTTTTTTTAAGGCCTTACGCTGTTGGCCGTGAGGTGGCCTTTACAGCTTTACCGGAGGAGTGGCGAGCGCAGAGTGCACTTCAACCAAGGCCTTAAGGGTAGAAAAAGGGTGGCAACTAGCTCAAGGGCGCCACAGAGGGCACGACCTCGGCGTTGGGCAGTTACCGTGAGGGGAGAGGTACTGACTGTGCTCCTAGGTGCAAAGATGCACCTACGAGCGGAAGAGGGGGTTCCTCGACCTCGCCGGCGAGATCGGTGTCCGTTTGAGGCTGTTGTAGGTGTGTTGGTAGCCTTCTCGACGCCCGGGTCGAGGAGGGCGGTAATCGTGTCGGGAGGATCAATCAAAACGTGCCGCGCACGGCGGCGACGAGTTGATGATGTGTGCGCGGGGTCTGGCTTGTAATTGCCGGCAGTGACAATTAGAGGATTTAAATGCGACGCGGCTTTTTATAATAGCGTACGGATGCTATTTTTAAGTGTTTTCGAATTGAGAAGAGGCCAAGGTCGGAATGAAGCCCCGGCTCACACCTCTGAGATTTTCATGTGCCACTTTCTATCATAATAATAATCACCTGATGAGGCTCCATAAATGAAAATTAAAATAACTAGCTAAGAGGACAATAATAATAACCCACACATGAATGAATCTTTCTTTATAGCTTAAACTATAGAGACAATAATAAATATAAGATACAAGTAGATGCAATATCCAGTACATCAATGTTTTACAAAAGCCGTGGTGTTAATATTTAGAATTAGTAACCACAATTTTGTTGTACACCAGGGATGTCAAAGATACGGTACCGATACCGCCCCCCCCCCCCCCCCCCCCGCCCCCCCCGGGCCGTATCAATACGGCGCGCGATCGCAATGTGTCACAGAAAGAAGAATCATGACTTCACTCGATTCCTCTTAAAATGCGCACAACACATTTCTATGTAATTTCAAGGGCAGCGAGTGCCTTACAAGCGAAAAGGTAGACAGTAACGCAATATCTTAGCAACATATTATAATAATTCTATTTTTTTTTATTTCAATCTGGCCCGCCTACACATTCTAAATTTAATATATGGCCCTCTGCAAAATTGAGATTGACACCCCTGCTGTACACAAACTAAACCTAAACTTAGTTCGATAGCACTCAAAATATAGCTGTCTCGCTCACATCTAATGTTTACGAACAGGACGCTATAACCCAAATTTATGTGAAAGTTATAATTTGCAGTGAGAATATATCGAGGGGTGGAAGTCTTTTTGACTTAAACGACACTTTTGGGCGATATTGACTTTTATACATATTTAGAATCAGCGAAATTTTCTGCATCGAATGAGTTTGCTTTCTTGTAAAGTAAAAAAAAAATCCCTTAGGTCTAAAAGCGTTTCACCCTTTGATATAACAATTGCACTTGAAATATCCTATTTTGTTTTTTTTTTGTTGTTAGTTTTTTTTAAATAATGTTTTAGTTAAGTTTAGTACAGTGGCAAGAAAATTAGGAAAACCATCATGGTGCCTCTATGGCATGCCGGTAATCACAGCATTTTCAAAATAAAGATCAGTCTGTCCTTGTTTAATTCTGAATAAGCCTGATTCTCCCCAGCCTACGCCCCAACTATTAGCTACTAACCAATAACCAACGCCATTATCAACGCCATACCCCAAAACCCTTACGCTATGATCTGATATGTATTTACCATATTTGTGTTCGTATATACCGCTGTGGTAGTCGTCATGAAAATCTGTGTACACTGCAAACGACGCTGTAACAGGTCCATTTTGAGACAGTTCAGCTTTGATGTTTTCAATGTCATTTGCTACGGTATAGACATTGCTACCAAAATGTTTATCACTATTATAATCAATGCTGCTATCAACACATGCCTTTGTACATAAATTTTGGTGGAGTTTATCAACATCGTAAGGTTTGCACGCCAAAGTAACCAAACCATTGTTTTTCCAGAACGCAAATCCGTCCGTATTTGTACCACCGTTACATACATCAGTTTTTGAACATTCAAGGTCTTGTTCAGACAGATTGACTTGTTCGTTTTTGTGTATGCAAGTCCTGTCGGAAGCTGTTGTCGCTGTGCCAAAGGTCCAGCACGAACCACAGTCACCTTGATCTAAAATTTGACTGATACTGGCACATTGGGGCCATTGAGATCTTGAGTCGAAACTCTCTGGAGCGTTGATTATGTCTTCTCGACTATGATGTTGTATTGGTAATGCGATTACATCAGAATCCATATTCAAGCACGCGACAAAGCTTACATTGTATGGTTCTTCAGACATCTTCCACGTATAGTTCTGATTGTTGAAGTGTTTGACGAATTCCTTTCGCGGCATTGTATTGTACATTTCGTTTAATTTCTCGTCGAATAGACTTAAAACCATTGTCGTTAAAGACACCAGTAGTACCAGTCGAAACATCATTGTTACTAAATGAAATGATTTAAAGTGATCGTGTTTATATATGTTTCGTTTTCTGGGCTAATAATGTATGTTATTTTAGAATTAAGTGCATAAGTAATTTATGTCACACGTTAAAATTATTTATGTTGGACAAGAATTCAAATAAACTATTGATAATGTAACCCACTTTGATACAACTATTTTAGTATAATTTTTTATAATAAGTATTCAAATAACAAATAACACGTATTTTTAAAATAAGTTTTAAAACATTGTTCAGAATATTTTTTCTTGCCATACGCAATGCAATGAAATGAGGAATATAATTTAATAAAACAAGGTTATGGCTTCATCCGCTTTCAGCAGGTATTCTTAAATACAACTTAACTACAATTGACTGCACCAAAATATTGTCATCTTGCTTATATGTACTAGAGTAATTATAGAAGAATTTAAACCTAAACAATTTTTAATATTTAATAGCATTACAGTGGTAGCCGAGTGGTCGAACGCACGCCTTGCAATCGAAGTGTGCAGGTTCAAACCCCGGCTCACACCTCTGGGATTTATGTGCGAATCTCATTTTCATCCGAGATTATCACTTGCTATGAAACGGTGAAGGAAAACATCGTGGAAAACCTGCACGTCTGAGGGAACTTGACTAGTTTTCGATAGATGTGTGAAGTCTGCCAACCTGCACTGGTCCAGCGTGGTGGACTATGGCCCGAATCCCCCTCTCATGAAGGGGAAGCCCGTACCCAGCAGTGGGACGTTAACAAAGTAGCATTAACAAATTTTAATATACAACTGTAATAAAAATGAGTAATTGAGATTTTCAATTAATAACTAGACACTGCCTATATTATTCCATTCAATTTCATAAATAGAGTAAAAAAGAAAAAAAAAGGAAGCTACAAAAAAAAATCCATCTGACAGTAGCAGTCATTATTGTTTTGACTACTACAGATAATAAAAGCTATGTCATTTCCACAAGTTAATCGCTTCACTAATAAACTAGACTTATGATATAAACGTAATAATGACTAATTTCGTGTAATATGTTACAATGAAGTTTATTGTCGCGTTTTATGACGAATCATAATGGGGATTAGTTCGGTAAAATTATAGCTCGGGATTAGATGGCAAATTACGGGCTGGCTTATTAACTATCTACAACGCAATTACAGTTCCAGGTATGTATGAAATATTATAGGGGAACCGCCAACTAACCATAGTAACCGCCAAATAGTTCCTTAACGATTTTGTTGATTATAAGTATACCGACTAGGGGCTCAAGCTGCGGATAATAAAATTATAACAAAGGATTTTCTTTTGTTTTTGGACGTACGAGTACATGTCCCGTTCGAAGATTGACGTATTAAAAGTAACCTTTGAAATTAAAGTATTATAAAGTGGCGCACCCTATATCTCGCCACGAAACACAACAACCGCCAGTCGCTACTAGATGGCGCGACTGTGTAGACACATCGCAATTCTACGTGTTCAAGAAATTATCCGCCATACAAAGTACTATAAAAATCCTAGCTCGCGGTACTGGTGTGTTCAACGATCTGAACTACATATACAAATTCCCCGACAACATCACCGGGGCGTAGCGGACCCCGCCAGGCATACCACCCGCCTGGCAGGAAGATCTTTTCTTTACCGCTAAAATAAAAAGTCTTCAAGATTTTAATTTACATTATAATTAACATTAAATATCAATAAAAATGGTCATAACATTAAAATTATTAAAAAATAATTTGAGAACCGCCTCGTATTTTGAAGTCTTTTTTTCCTGTCTGCCTGACTGTTTGGAAGGAGTTATTCCTTGCTTTTCAGTAAACAAAAATGTTTTTTCTAGTCATTCTCGATAAATATATTGTTTGTTTTTTTAGTCTATTCTCATTATTCAGGTCTCCTAGTAACAAATGCCTTCATGATATTGTCACAATATGCTATATGCAACTTTTTTTCTTAACGGAACACGGTATGGCCAAACCAATTTCACTTTTTAATTATTAACCCTGAAAAGACCTTGAAAATACCCAACACACCACAATACTCAATTCTTAACCCTACGGTTGCGACAATAACGCCCCGGGGAGTGTAAATTTCTTTTAAGCGCTTCTCATTATTTGCAATGGCCAGGCTGTTTAACCCTTCAAAGCAGATGGGGTCTGTTATATCCGTTAAAGAAATATTTCCACCCATAGATATTCTATAAAGTAAAACACTATAAGAATAGAAATTTTTTTTTTACATTGTAAACTCAAAAAAAACCTTTTTTGTGACCCAATCAATGTACATTTTCAATTTAAATTCAGTTACCAATTATTATTCATATTTAAGCTATTATAAATATTAAATATTATCGTAAATAAAAAAAAAACATTTTAATATATTTCTCAAATTAAATCATCATATCATAAAGACAATAACATAAATATAAAATATTATATCGCTCTATAACATAGCTAACAGTACGTTACCGTCTCTACATCTAGCGTAACGTCATCAAAGGGCGTCAACAAGTCGGCATTTTATAGGTATTAGGTTTTGACAGATATTGCTAAATATAACATAAAATACAGGCTTAATCCTGGATAGTCAGATTATAGGATAACAGTGGTTATTCAATTAGAATATTGCATTAAGACTTTTTATAACGTTTATTTATTAAAAGGGTTTTAGACCATGCTAACCCCATCATAAACTTACACTTACCAATAGGTAAGTTTATTTATTTTCTAGGTTTGTTTTTAGTTGAGTACCTCAGTTTTAATGAATTTAAATTACCAATTACCTATTTGTAAGTGTAAGTTAATTAACAACCTGACGTATTGAACTAATAAATAATTAATTGTAAAAAACTTTTTAAAAACAAGCTTTTAAGTAATTGCCCTTAGTTTTCATGTTCTCCTCGGCAAGCCCTTTCATTTGATAGGTACCCATACTGAGGTACTAATGGGGTAGCTACAGGTAGCTACTGAGGTAGTGTAGAAAAAATAACTATTCCGCCATCTTAGATGATCCGCCATATTGGAATTAGAAAGACGTCACGTAGCTAAGCATGCATTGTCATCCAAAATAAGCGTGTATACCGAATTCCAGCTCAATCGGTTAAAGATAACGGATTTAAAATTCAGTTGCAAGATTCCACCCGGACATACATTGCAAGTTAATATAAAGCTTGTGAAAACAACCCAAGAAAATAGGTAACCAAAACTACTTTATACACAAAGATAAGCAACTGTTTATGAAGTATTCATAAAATAAGAAGTAGTATTATAGAAGTATATAGTAGCATAGAAGTAGTATTATTAGTAGTAGTAGAAGTATTTAGGAACGAACTAACTATGTTGAAGTATTGTGTGTCTCATACAAGGAAAAATAGTTTTCAATATTCACTAGCCAGAATACATTTTACTCTACCAATGCCAGCCAATAGTTCCTGTAGGCTTAGCATGTCCGCGTAGACATAAGTTTTATCACTTTCAACTGTCAGATTTGTCGAGAAAATTACGTCATACCGAGCCATGACCAGTACGAAAAGCTCGAAGTGACGTAATTTTCTCGACAAATCTGACAGTTAAAAGAAATAAAAATTATGTCTACACGGTCATTCTAAACCTACTGGACGTTTTTAAAAGATGTATAACTTGACTTATAAGTAAACTATAATGACTAAAAATAGTTCAAAGCAAGCAGCAGCAATAAGCAGTGGTAGCCTCGTGGGCAAGAACGCCCGCCTTGAACGTAAGGGGTGCAAGTTCAAACCCCAGGCCCGCACCTTTGAGATAATTTTCATGTGCGAATATAATTTTCAACAATGATAAGTGGACTATGGCCCAAATCTCCCTCGTATTGAGGGGGAATGTGCCCAGTATAATGGCAATAGGCTCGCCCCCTATTACATTGGGGCCAAAATACATCGGCAAAGTGTGGGCGCACTACAGTGCACAGAGGAGCACTATAGTGCGCCTACCCCTTCGGGGAATACAGGCGTGATTATGTATTTTTTTTAATAGTTTAAATAAATAGTGTGGCAATTTCACCGAAGCACGTTCAATATCCAAGAAATGTATTGTGTTAAGTAGCAAAAACGGCGGGCGGTCAACTAATTCGATTGTGAAACATCGGATTACTAACCCTTGAATTGCAGATCCATTACAAATCACACCTTAAATCCAAATACTTACAGTTTATTTTCCTTTGACGTTTTTCGACGATTAAATCTATTATTTGTTTTGTTATTTTAAGCTTTAGTGTATTAAGAGTAGGTTGAAAGTTGTCTGCTTTTGAAAATGTTTTCTAATGCAAAGAATCGTGAACTAATCATAGAGGCACGTGCCGGTTCCCGCTGTGAATGTATCGTTCTTGTCTATGATTCATTCTGTTTGGTACTTACTTGTGAATTTAAGGGTATTTATTCTTTGTTAATTGAAAACAGTTTTTTATTTGCCGACGCAATTGTAAAATGATGTATTAAAAATTATGTTACAGTATACTGAGAGGTCACGGATTCTATCTTCACCCGTACTGTTGAAACTGAGCATTCTTCTGGAAAAGAACATTTTATATCCTTGTTAGATAAGCTAATGGGACTACTATAGATATTAGTAAACGTACATTGCTTGTAATTCTAAAACCAAAATATATGCAAGCGTATTAAAAATTATATATCTGTTCTAATAGATGCGAAAGCTCTTAAACTATCATAATTAGGTAAAAAAAAACGCTTTCTTATTATATACATTTAATTTAATTCCTAATATTTTTAATACTGTATATTGGAACGTAGTTCCTTATCGCGTGTTGCGAAAGGGGGCTAGACGGAAAAAATTAAGACGAAAATTTTGTAACGACACTTTTACATATGTGTGTGTGATTTTTATTGTAGGTACGACACTTTTACATATGTGTGTGTAAAGTTACAAATGTAAATGTATATAATAAAATTCGGTTTCGATTGCGATTTCAATGTGTGTGTGTGTATGTATATGTACTTTTTTTTCCTTTTTTTTGTATTTCAAAAGGAACCTCGTTCCACCCGGGTGTCCCTTGACACCTCTCAAGTATTTTATTTGTCTTTAATAATATGTGTCATCGCAAATAATGTGTTCCTAAAGTATTATTATTTAATCTTGGTAGATATTATTATATAAATCGTGTTTATGCATATTTAAGAATCAAACGAACTTACCTTGTAAAGTTTGATATCTAATTATACGAGTGTCTTGACCGAAGATGATTACGAATATTACATGCAGCACACGACATGTCGCTGCCCAAATCACACATTTAAAGATATATACATGTATATATATATTTTTTTTTAATGTAGGTAGTTGGATCCATTTAATACAGCAACCTCACACGCTGACTCGGGCGCAGCTCAGCCGCCATTATTTCAGAGCATTTTTTTTTTTTTTTTTGCTTTGGGTACTGAAAGGGAGAGGAGGGAGTGTAATCATCTTCGGTCAAGACACTCGTATAATTAGATATCAAACTTTACAAGGTAAGTTCGTTTGATTCTTAATTATACTTCGTATCTCTCCCGAAGATGATTACGAATATTACATGTAGATGTTTAGAGCAACAAAAAATAAAATAAAAACTTGAAGCGATCAAATGATAGGGTACATGTATTTTTAATAACATATAACGTAGGTACATACATATATTAAACAAAATCATGTTAACATTATAAATTAAGTATTCAACGAAATAATGCTTCTGCAAATTCACAGTCTGTTGACGTGGATAAATCTTTGCTATAATACTTTAAAAAGACATGTGAAGATTCAGACCAGCCTGCAGCTTTCCTTATGGCTTCCAAACTTACACCTGCTCTGTGCGCTGCAGAGGTCGACGCGTGTCGCGTACTATGAGCACTATATAACTTAATGTCGATCCCACTCTTTTCTAAAACCGACTTTACCCAATGCGACAAAGTCTGAGATCCCACAGTCTTGTGTGGTTTTTGATAACTGATAAAAAGGGATTCTTGCTGTCGTAAACAATGAGTCCTGTCGATATAGGACTTAATACATAACGCTGGACAGATTTTTGGGTTTTCTTTAATATATGGCAATACAATGGTTGGCTGGAAAGTTCCTGGTCTTGAAGTTTTAATTAAATCATTTATTCTAATCAAAATCCTCTCTGAATCAAATGTAATATTCTTAATTTTGATCATACTTAGGGTTTGCATTCTTTGTGCGGATGCCAACGCTAAAAGAGTAACTGTTTTAAATGATAAGTCTTTTAAAGAAATTGATTCATTAGGATAATAATTATTTAAGCAATCTAACACTAAATTTGGATTCCAGGTGGTATTATATTTTGGTGCAGGAGGTTTAATACGGTAAACCCCCTTGAAGAACCGTTTAATACAATCATTACAGGTGACTTCCTGACCTAACAATATGGATAGTGCTGAACGGCAACTGTTGAGTGTACTGTAACTAGCACCGGAATTAAACTTTTCTGTCAAAAATTCTAACAGTATTGTTGTATTAGAATCAATAAAATCTAAACCTCTATTGTTACAATATGACCACCATGACTTTAATGCCGTATTATATTGATTGATCGTATTTAATGAAAAGGAGGCCATAACTATGTCGAGAGAAGCGCTAGGAATTCCGCGCTTCAGCATTGACTGCCTGATAATTTCCCTGCCATCAGGGTGAGATTCGCATGAAGAGGATGTTGCTCCCTGAAAGGAGAAAATAACAAATTTTTGTTAGGCTCGAGGTACAACACTTCCGAAACGAGTAAGTTTAACCATACTGGGTACCATGGTTGAGAAGGCCAAAATGGCACTACTACGATTCCCTCTGCTTTGTCACATTTAATCTTACGTAAAACTTTGGAAATAATACTGAAAGGCGGGAAGGCATAAAAACATAGGTTATTCCACTTAAATGTAAATGCATCAATTATTTCTGAATTCGGATCTAACTTCCATGAAGCATATCTGGAACATTTATGGTTTTGGCTATTTGCAAATAAGTCGAAATGAGGTGTACCAAGTGACACTATTATTTGGTGGAATGCATAATCAGCCAGCTCCCATTCCGTGTCTATGTTTTGTGGCTGGCGAGATTCGAAGTCTGCAATTACATTTTCGCAGGACCGGATATACGAAGCAAAAACTTGTATATTGCGTTTTTCGCACCATTGCCATATATCACGTGCGATATTATTCAAATGCGCGAATTGGACGCCACCCATTTTATTTATATAAGCAATAGCAGTTGTATTGTCTATTCTTAGTAAAATATTGCAATTTTTTAGATGCGACGCAAATATCTTGAGGGCATAAAATGCCGCTATTAATTCTAAAGTGTTGATGTGTAATGATACTTGTGAGTGATTCCAGTGTCTATTAGCGGTTTTGTCATTACAGGCGGCGCCCCAACCGGTAGTTGAGGCGTCGCTAAATATTTCCCGAACATAATCCCTATTTTGAATAAAAGAATATGAAGAGTCGATGTGATCTCTCCACCAAATCAAATCACTGTTTAAATATTCTGGTAAGCTCATAAACTTATTGTAGTTATTAGTATAGTTAAGCGCCAAATATTTTTCTCTTTCGAAAACTTTAGTATAGACCCAGCCGTATCTGACAGCGGGGCATGCTGACGTCAAAAGACCTACATAACTAGCGAACTGCCTGACTGTGCAGCGTCTAGCATTTAATAACTTATTCGTTGATAATTTTATACGATTTATCTTTTCAACAGGTAATGTCAGATGCATATTAATTGAATCAAATAAGAAGCCAAGAAATTTACACCTCTGTTTCGGATGAAATTGACTCTTTTTTTGGTTGATTAAGAAACCTAATTTTAATAACAAATCCCTCGTTAGCTTAATATTATTAAGACAGCTATTAAACGAATCACCAATGCATAAAAAATCGTCTAAGAAATTGACTGACAAATGACCGCACGACCGTAAATATTGTAACACTGGTTTTAATAACTTTGTAAACACATAAGGTGCAGTACAAAGTCCGAAGGGTAAGACATTGAATTCGAACAATTTTTTCTTCCAAGTAAATCGAAGATAGACCCTATCGCCTTTAGCAACCGACACTAAAAAATATGCGTCCTTTAAATCTAGAGTGGCCATAAAACTGTTTCTATCTAGTAATTTAAATGCGGTGCGATAATCTTCCATTTTGAAATGGTTGACATAAATAAATTTGTTGAGTTCCTTTAAATTAAGTATGAATCGGTGATTTCCATTAGGCTTAGGTACTGTAAAAATAGGTGAGATAAACTGTTTTTTAGACGGAGTACATGTAGAGATAAAGCCCTTTTTTAACAGTTCTGAAATACATTTCTCAATTATTATGTTTTCTGTGGCTGAAAGTGACCTATTTTGAGGCGTGGTAGTTTGATATGGTTTACAATAAAATGGTATCTGATATCCTTGAATCCAGGACAGAATTGTTTTGTCATCCGTTATGTTAGACCACTCATCAAAATAGTATTGAAGTCTGCCCGCAATAGGTACAGATTTGTTAATAATATGTACCTGCGAAGTGATAGTTAACGTCGCCGAGTTTGCATGTAGTTGTTGTTCCGTGGTCGCGTCGTTGTCGGCGGTGCGCGCCGGTAGTCGCGCTGCGGCGGCGGCGGCGGCGGCGGCGGCGGTGGTGGGCGCCGAGGCATGCTGGGGAACACTCGTGGCTCGGCGGCTACTGTCCGCGGTGCCCCCCGTACGTTTAAAGCCCCTGGATAACGAGGCGTAGAGGTACTCTGCTGTACACGTTGTGGTTGGGTGAATCTGCTACTGTTCGCGCTAAATCTCAGCTCTGAGGCGGAGCGCGATATGGCTTTTGATGATTTTAGGTACTCCGACAAATTGGAACCGAATAGATGTTCATCTATTTTCGTATTTTTGACCGTGTCTCGTTTTTGCTTGCTTAAGGAGTTTACAATAGAAAATCTCCTTGAAAGAGATTCTCTGTAGTGCGTATCGCATAGTAACCGCCCCGCATCACTCAGTGTCTTTATGATTTCTTGTCGCGAGTTTTCAGTTTGTGACAAGGCTAAGTTCAATGCTTTCCCAATGGCTGAAATACAGCTAGACATTTGATTTTGTTTCTGCTCACTGTATGAGTCCTTCTTTACATTGGTTTCAGATAGTGCTGATTTTATCTCGGGATTCAATATAGGCGCTTTCATATAGCAACAATTTTCAGCAGGTAAATACTGTTTTAAAAGATCGATTTTTTCATCTTTTGGCAGGCCATTAATTAAGATGTGCTTCCATCTCGTTGCTAAATCCTTATGTAGATTGTCTCCGAAAGTCTTATTAAGTGTAGGGTCTGAGCCAAGCAACTCCAATATTTCTGGGTCTAACTCAAAATTCTCGTTCACAGTTTCATCATTCTCGTTAGGCGGTTCTAATGCCACGTCAGATGGAATTGGGATCTCGTCTGTAATGACGTAAATACATTGTATCAGTTTAATGTAAAGAAATAACAATAACTAATTTGGAAGGTAGATGCATAACAACTGTTATTCATTCATGTCACTTTAAAACCTTATCCGAGGTAGGTATCAACCATATCCACACACGATTTACGTCGGGATTGTCTTTTTTTTTTTTTTTTTTTTTATGTACCTTCCTAAGTAGGTAGGTATAAACCATATCCACACACGATATACGTCGGGGGTTTTTTTTTTTTTTTTTTATTTTTTGTAGGTAGATATCCAACATGTCCACACACGATATACGTCGGGATAAATCAATAAATTTACGACACACGAATACGTAGGTACTCACCTTGATTTTCCAGATCACTAGCCAGTTTCTTATGAGGCGAATGTGCGAAAGACGGCGTTGGCGCACCGTCCGAATCAGATGACGATGACGATGACGAAATTATTCTTCTTCTCTTAACTTTTGCCAATCTTTTCACTTTATTTAATAGACTTTTCACAATACTACTATCATCCCTATCGGATCGCTTCCTTTTACCCATCTTAATAGGAAATTAATTATTATTTTGAAGAGGAACGAAATAGGTGTGAATCGGACAACACAAAATCGCGTAATGGCGGCTGAGCTGCGCCCGAGTCAGCGTGTGAGGTTGCTGTATTAAATGGATCCAACTACCTACATTAAAAAAAAAAAATATATATATATATATATATATATATATATATATATATATATATATATATATATATAAATGTATATATCTTTAAATGTGTGATTTGGGCAGCGACATGTCGTGTGCTGCATGTAATATTCGTAATCATCTTCGGGAGAGATACGAAGTATAATTTACGTGCAAACACAAGTAGTCACCGACATTAATAAATCATAAATAATTTATAAATTAACCCTACATCCACAAAGTTAACCATTAAATATAAATTCCGTATAGGTATCGCGGCATTCCATATGAATATACGCTGAGTCAACAATACCGTCCCCTCCACCCAGAATGCGATTCATTTCCGTTAAATAAACATGTGTACGAACATACAGAATTGCAAATCGACCTGTTAATCTAATAAGAGGAGCCAGGGCGTCGTCACGGTTCATTTGCGAAAAAAATGTCAAATTCTTTTTTTTGTGTTCTATCCCAACGCGGGGACGTGACGTTGACAAATATTAAAGCATTTCCCGTTGGCATCGGGTATATTTCTTTTATATTTGAACAGATAATGTAGATTGCATGTTTTTTTTAAGGATTCAAATTGTGAGCTGAGTGGTTGATGTTTTTGATTTGTGAAATTGTTTGTTTTCTGTGTGTATATTACTCGACTATTGATGACGACATGTCAGTCCCCTTACCGCCATCTCCTTTGCAGTATCGTTGTAATATTACTTTTTTTAGGGTCCCGTACCTAAAAAGGAAAAAACGGAACCCTTATAGGATCACTTTGTTGTCCGTCAGTTTGTCTGTCAAGACTCTTTTTCTTAGGAACGCGTGAAGGTATCAACTTGATATATGTAAAAAATACTCTAGTCTGCGGTCCCTTGACGCTGCTGTAGAAAAATCAAACTCCTAAGTTAGCCCAATCAAAAGATATGGTGGGTTAAGCAGCGTATTCAGTACCTTTTATCGGAAACAAAAAAACCTATAGGGTACTTACCGTTGATTTGCCGTAGAATTTGGCAAAAACAATGTCTCATGGCATAAGTAAACAGAAAAAAAATCTAATGAGGTGATGACAAAGCTGTAAGTTCTACCCTAAAATCTGGAGTAGAAAAATAAATGCCTCAATTTTATACTAGATTTATAAACACAATTTTTTGCATTTATTTAAATCATAAAAATATCTACATAAAAAATACTACATAAAGTACATACATAATTTAATTATGCAACAATAAAATTCCCTCCTGTAATCAGAGCGCCAATAAAGGGTTACATGACATGTCTTTCAAATAAATTCCACTCGGTACAATGCACCGGCGCATTTAATCCAATTATTAGTAATTTGGTTACTCCTTAACCGGAGTCATTGATGGGTTAACCCTTTAACGCAGATGGAACCCAGTCGGTACCGTAATTAAATTACCGGACTATTAAAGATTTCCCTTACAAAGTAGGTAGCACGACTTTATATAAATCGTGACATAAAACTTATTACAAAGCCTTTGTTAAATAAGTACCTATACGTATAATCATTTCCTGTCTCCAGGTAGAGGTGAACATCGAATTAATCTAAACAAATAAATAAAATTGAAGTCTGTTTGTAATGCCGAAATATCAGCTTTTTCTGAATGAATATGAAAAAAATAGAACCCCTTTTTTTATGTATTAAAAAAACAAAGTTTAAAAAAAATGTCTGTCTGTCTGCTCGCGGTAAACACCAACACGGCTGAACTGATTTTGACGCAACTCTCACTGGAATATAGCTGATGTTACAAGGGATGACTTAAGTATTGGATATTGGGAAAATAAGCGCGTTGGAACCTCAGCTAGTCAAAAATCAAGTTCCACAAAAATATACATTTCAATTAACACTCCACTTTCTAAGCGCGGTCTTAAGTCCCCAGTCCGAGTTCAACCATCTCTGTTATAGCAAGTACATCGCGGCATTGTTGCGTGTAATCCCGCCTCACATAAACGTTCCGTCTGTACGCGACAGGGCACACAACAAACATTATTATTATATGTTTAATGTAAGGACCGTGACACATTTGCGATTAACATTTACGTAATGACAAAAAGAGTTGTTACTTTGAGTTGCTTGTGTAAATTGAAAGAAAATTGTCATTTAAATTTCCATTATTTATACTATTAATATGGGTTGTATTAACGTTTTCTTAAAAACCGGCCAAGTGCGAGTCGGACTCGCGCACGAAGGGTTCCGTACCATTTTCATCGATAAAAATGGCAAAAAATCACGTTTGTTGTATGGAAGCCCCCTTAAATATTTATTATATTCTGTTTTTCAGTATTTGTAGTTATAGCGGCAACAGAAATACATCATCTGTAAAAATTTCAACTCTCTAACTATCACGGTTTATGATATACAGCCCGGTGACAGACGGACGGACGGACGGACAGCGAAGTCTCAATAATAGGGTTCCCGTTTTACCCTTTGGGCACGGAACCCTAAAAAACGGTACTAAGTAGGTATTACTGATTTTGATCCGATTTGTATGTTTCCATGTTTATAAAGTGTTCTTCAAATCATGTAAAAGCTGTCAAATAAAAAATAAGTAATAGACGCTTTTGATTTTAAATTATTTGACATTTTTTGTGTCGGAAATATTGATAATTTGACATTATTCGTAACTACATAAAATGATTTAATAATCCTTAGCACTCTTAGTAGTTAAGCCTGCGCGCTCACCCATAATGCCCAATTATGTCATTCACTTAATCGAACACGCGATTTACTGTGTTATGTTAAAATCTATGTAAGGACAGAAAATAAGTTGCAGTCGCAAGTCCAACTTAACCCTAAGCGTATAAAGTTGCGTCTAAGACCAGCGTCTTGTTGCAACAGTTAATATTAAATTAAACTTAGACCGAAGTCATTAAGACCCGTCGAATGCATTCGCCGGGTTAACGCCGCCAATTTCGGATGTGGTCACCATATGAAATGGCTCTCATTATAACTAAGTAAGATGTGGATACAATTTCCTCGGATAATCTTTGGGGTTTCATGGAACTACGTATTATAACACAAACATGTATTACGTAAATACATTTTGAATTTAGAATTTAATTTTTTTTTACGCAGTGGCGTAGCTTTTGCTGCACACTCAATCGCGTAGGCACAACATTGGCACAATAATCAATAAAACGACAAGTGGATTCAATTACGCGAACATGTTAGACGTCTTAAAACTTATTTTCAGTAGAATACGGACGACATCTAACTACTGCGTTCACAAAATCATTACGAGGGGTGAAAGGCTATTTGACTTTATTATATATATTTATACTTATATTATATTATATATATATTTATATTTATACTATATATATTTATATATTTATACTTTGAACATTACAGGAGACCATACTACATACCAGGAAAATTTGCAAATCTTACTATATATTATAAATGTGAAAGTTTGTGAGGATGGATGGTTGAATGTTTGTAACTCTTTCACGCAAAAACTACTGAACAGATTTTGATGAAATTTTATAACGATATGGAATCGTTGAAGTCTGCGCGGACGCGGGTAGAAGCTAGTATGTATATAAGTCAATATCGCCCAAAAGTGTCGCTTGAGTCAAATAGCCTTTCACCCCACGATAAATAAAATCGATCCCCTACAAAACCTACCTACTATTTGTAAGTAATACGAGTTTAATTGGCGTTTCGAAACATCTGGCGTACCGCGGTATGTAATTTGTGTACATTTTCATACATGCATTAAGCTTGATGGCTTTATTACTTAGATAGCTAGTGATTTACTCATGACTAATCGAATATGTTAAGCAGTGGTAGCTGAGTGCGACCACGCACGCTTTGCAATCAAAGTGTGCAGGTTCGAACCCCGCACGTCTGGGTTTTATGTGCGAATCTAATTTTCATCCGAGATTATCACTTGTTATGAAACGGTGAAGGAAAACAACGTGAGGAAACCTGCACGTCTGAGGGAACTTGACTAGTTCTCGATGGATGTGTGAAGTCTGCCAACCCGCGCCGGGCCAGTGTGGTGGACTATGGCCTGAATCCCATATGGATACTTGAGTTTTTCGGTCAAGTTGCCAGGAAAGATGGCCACAACCTCGAGCAACTAATGGTTACTGGAAATATCGACGGAAAACGTTCCAGAGGCCAAAGTCCCATTACAAACCTGACCAGATATGCAAATCTCTGGACACTAATCTCCACGAAGCTCTCCACGTCGTCAAAGACAGGCACAGGTGGCGCAAGATAGTCAAGGAGATAATAATTCCATGGGGGAATCACGACCATCAGTAATGAGGAGCACGCTGTGAGGAGGAGACCCATATAATAAGCTTTGCTCAGTTTAGGATCATACAATGAGTATGTGTTGTCTGGCAATATTGACATCTTTATCAATAACGTTTACTGCGGCGTCAAGACGCTTGTGTCGCTTTACTTGCCAATACCAAAACGAACTGTATAGACTCATAGAATAGGTTCAGTCTTCATTGACAGCCCGAACAATTTTGGAGTGTGGAGGCGTGGCGCATTTACCACAGAAATTCAATCTTTTACAAGCTTTATATTGAATTGCAACGTATGTCCGGGTGGAATCTTGCAACTGAATTTTAAATCAGTTATCTTTAACCGATTGAGCTAATATTTGGTATAGACGCTTATTTTGGATGACAATGCAATGCTTAGCTATGTGAGGTCATTCTAATTCCAATATGGCGGATCATCCAAGATGGCGGAATAGTTATTTTTTCTGCACTACCACAGTATGGGGACACGAAAACTAAGGGAAATTAAATAAAAGCTTGTTTTTTAAATGTTTTTTTAACATTAATTTGTAAGTTGACACAGAGTGCTTTTCGGTATTTGGAAAATACCCCAGACAGAGTATGTAACAATCTGAGGACTAAACTTAAGTTCGTATTTTCCTCATTCCATTTTCTCAGTCTGCAGACAATACTATAAACTATTTATAAATATGTTACCATACCATCAAATTCTACTGAAACCTCGTATCCTGAAACCCCAGGTTACGAATACATAAAACCTGTATCGATGTTTTATTATTCAGCTTTCAGCAGCGTATACACGGTATTGCACTCTTGAGATGGATCTTCGGAATACTGCCCAATAAAAACTGTCAAACCGATTGAACCGTCATGCAGGGTAATGGTATAGTTTATTGTTCTGAGAGCCTTAAAGAGATACCTTAAAAATTGCGCTTGCTAACGCAAATACGTACCTATTGTTTTTTATATTTATTTATTTTCTTATTTTTGACCTTTCACGACCAGAACAACGGTCTCCTCCAGAAAGGTCAAGTCCGTAGCACCCTAAACCGACGAAAGTGCATGAAAAGATGTATGACTGTGGATGAAGCGAAAGAGGTTTGTCGGGATCGTAGCGTGTGGCAAACGGTAGTCTCTGCCTACCCCCATGGGATACAGGCGTGAGTATATGTATGTATATTTACGCGAATACTATACATTGAAATAAAACTATTTTACGGATTCTTGTAAATAAACGCGATAGAATAAATCTTAGTAAATAAACGCGATAGAATCCGTTAGTTTTATTTCAAAATACGTACCTATTACTTTTGTATAGAAAGACTAAATTGGTGTAAAAAAAATATTAAACTTAAAAATAAAAAGCCGCATGAACTCGAAAGGTTCAGGTTGAAGACCCGGGCTCGCATCTCTGGGATTTTTTGATTTCACGTGCGTATTCAATAATTATTACAACTTGCTAAATGGTGAAGGCTAACATCGCGGGGAAACCTGTACGTCTATAAAAAGACGTGTGAAGTTCTCAAGACTATAGCC
Organism: Ptilodon capucinus; assembly: GCA_914767695.1. Lineage (NCBI taxonomy): Eukaryota > Metazoa > Arthropoda > Insecta > Lepidoptera > Notodontidae > Ptilodon > Ptilodon capucinus. Next base: position 2,442,571 of record OU611828.1, read on the forward strand.
CAAATCTCCCGCGCATTGAGAGACAATGTGCCCGATATAATGGCAATGGGCTTTCCCGCTATTTGATTAGGACCAAAATACATCGGCGAAGTGTGGGTGCACTGCAGTGCACCTCAGCCTACCCCTTCGGGAATACAAGCATGATGATGGAAATTTATAAAAGATTGATTTTTGAAACATGTCAGTCTTATCCGTGATAGCCGTGGTAGCCGAGTGGTCGAACGCACGCTTTGCAATCAAAGTGCGCAGGTTCAAACCCCGGCTCGCACCTCTGGGATTCATGTGCGAATCTCATTTTCATCCAAGATTACCACTTGCTATGAAACGGTGAAGGAAAACATCGTGAGGAAACCTGCACGTCTGAGGGAACTTGAGTAGTTCTCGATAGATGTGTGAAGTCTGCCAACCCGCACTGGGCCAGCGTGGTGGACTATGGCCTGAATCCCCCTCGCATTGAGGGGAGGCCCGTGCCCAGCAGTGGGACGTTAAAAGGGCTGTAGCAGTCAGTCTTATCATACATTTTTACCTTTTTACGATGAGTGCTTTTAACGATTGGTAAGGTAAGAACTGTATTTATTTATGAGACTTTCTTCTACCCGCGGCTTCGTTCGCGCAGACTTCGATATTCAATATTGTTATAAATTATACCCTTTATGTTATTCTTAACAATAATGCTTTAGAGTTTCATAAAAATCTATTCAGTATTTTTTACGTGAAAGAGTAAAAAATGGATGTTTGTTACTCTTTCACAAACTTGCGGCTTTCAGACTAGGTACGCTATAATATATAGCACAACAATATCGCACACCATACAAAGCCAATAATATATAGTACAGTACAGTGTGAGCGTGGCTATAACAATGTACGGTACGCGATATTGTTGTGCTATGAGCTATATACGATATGCTATTATATTATAGCGTAGTCTGAAACCCGCTTTAGTAGGATTACGAAATAACCGAGGCATCAATTCTTCAGACCGATAAGTTGTTGACATTTGTCGAAATTCTAATTTTAAAAATACTCAGTTAGGTAAGAAAATTCATATCCTCGATATATTTTTTAATAAAAAAAATACACTTGTCTCTCAGACTTCAAAAGCGCAAAAATTAAACAAAACACTGTCTTAATTATTCAAATCGGTTTACATAATCAACCATACCGGGGGCACACTTTATGCAAAACGGAGCCAACGGAAAAATACAAACGGGAGACAATATTTATACCTCCCACGTGCCATTGAACACGAAAAAACGATGCCTCAAAATGTATGCAAATTCTTTGACGTTCTGAGTAAAAAAGGCACAATTTGCATAAACGGTCAATATTAAATATTTCATACGCACATTAAAACGATTAGGAGGGATGGTGGTTTAATGTCAGCTTGGATATGACCGGTCGTTTGGTTGATGGTTAGCGATTTCTCACTTTTACTTTACTCACTAGGGCATGCGAAGTAACATGAATTCTTTCGAAAATGTACTCTGCGTCGATATACGTAGAGTTTAAATTTCTGTGGTAAAAGCCACGTCGCCGCGTCTAATTAGTTCGTGCTGTCAATGTAATTTCATTGAAGAATGGACCTTTTTCTATAAGTCATTACAGTTCGTTTTGGTTTCAGCAAAAAACTCGACACGTGCGAAACTAAAGAAATCTTGTATACTCAAAGCCTTCACACACCGAGGCGTCAAAAATCGCATGTCAAAATGTTTTCCAATACCAAAAAGGCTCAGTGTTAATATGCATAACGATTGATTTTCTGTGGTAAAATCCCAGGGAGACATAATAACGGAGACGGTATATCGAGTTCGCGCTGCGGTAAAATTTTCTGGTTTATCTGACTCCACCATTGTTGTTTTCCCATATAGTTGTCGTATTCTACAGGTACATGAGATAACAACAATGGCGGAATAATTACCGCAGAGCCATACGAAAGTAGAGTCGTTATGGGTACCCTAGTTACGCACGTCACGCGTCAATCTTCGCTCGCACTGTCAGTGACATTTGGTTGAAGAATGAACTTTTGCTTTGTGTCAATACAGTTCGTTTAATTTTTATTGGCAAAAAATCGGAAAGCTCTTAGACTATAATAGTAATCTTGTATGAGTTAACTTATTGATTGATGACAATAAAAGAAAAGATTTATTAACACAAATTGAAATGTCATTAGTCACAAAAAATATAATCAAATGACTGAAGCACCCAGCATCTAATCTGTTTGTCACAATACGGCAAACAATTAACCGGAGTGCAGCTAGAGGCATTATTGTTAAGCCTATTAGTGATACAGACATCTTTTGTCTTTTCTTCGTTGTGGTGCAAGCTATAAGAGAAATACTTGTGCTGGTTTCCTATAAAAAAAAGGTAATTACTATCATTAAGAGCTACGATTCGTTTATAGTAACGAACAACTAGTCGTAACAGGCAATGATATAAATTACAGAGGGGATACTATGTAAATCTACAATTAATATATCGTAACATCTGTCATGTTGCGCGTTTCATGATTATATTACAGGTAGTCAGTAAAAGTAGGTTCAAGAACATTTAAAATGAAGGCAACTTTAATTTTAATTTGGAAAACATCTACTTATTGCTCTCTACAAGTTAGTAATTATCTTTATAATTACAAGATTTATATTAGCTTGCAACCTATGTATGTCCGGGTGGAATCTTGCAACTGAATTTTAAATCAGTTATCTTTGATTGAGCTGAAATTTGTTATACACGCTTACTTTGGATGACAATGCATGCTTAGCTATGTGAGGTCATTCTAATTCCAATATGGCGGATCATCCAAGATGGCGGAATAGTTATTTTTTCTGCACTACCACAGTATGAGTATCAAATGAAAGGGCTTGCTGAGGAGAACACGAAAACTAAGGGCAATTAAATAAAAACTTGTTTTTAGAAAGTTGCTTTTAGCATTATTTTTTTTAGAATGATAGTTGTCGTATATTGCTTTCTTTATGATGAACATAATGTTTGAGTGAGACAGCAATATGTTGGCACCACAATATGATTAATAATAATAATAAAAAAGTTTAAAAACATATTAAGATCTGAAAGACTGGCGTCTTACCACCACCTCTTAAAGTATTGTTGTTTCAAAAGTAGCTGTCAATTTTTGACAGATTTTGTCCTGAGTTAACTGTCATAGACTGAACTTAATAATTAAAAACATTGCTGCATGACAGGTGGTGGTAAGAAGGCTTCTTATTTCTTTTTACGAAATGAATGAAATGATGATATTTAATGAAATAAGATGAGGAATAGCTCCACCTGCGTTTAGCGGGTATTTCAGACAGTGTCGAGTAATTAATACAAAAATGAAATAAATGCACATTATAAATAAAAATTGATGATGACTGGTAAGGGCTGGAGGGCTGGCCGGGGGCTGGAGTATACAGATTCGCAAAATGACAGAAATCGCAATTTGTCAAGTGACAAATTGGTAAAATGACAAACTAAAATCGCTTGCGCTTACATTTTGGTCTCAGTCCGCCCATCTCGGTAACATTGACGTCTATTTATCAATGTCTCAACTCGAACCGACGACCATCCGATTACGTCGTGACATTCTCATTCCCGTCCCCTTGTTTCTTGTTAAGATTTACTTATAATTCGCCTTTTGATGCCCGCCCTTTATTAATCTTGAACGTCATTAATTAACATCAATTCTGTTTATCCACTAAGGCGTGTTACGAAAATGGTACCATTGTTTTTTGTAAAGATTTTTTAAATAAATTATAGAGGCTACTCTACCAATGACTTCGTCCTTGCAGACTTTGATTATCCAATAAATTATTGCCTATATTCTGATGTAAAAACAATCTATATCTATACTCATATTATAAAGAGGAAAGATTTGTATGTTTGTATGTAACGAATAAACTTAAAAACTACTTAGCCGATTTCAAAAAATATTTTGCCGTTTGATAGCTACATTATCACTGAGTAACATAGGCTATATTATAAACCCGTACAAAGCCGGGACGGACCGCTAGTAATACTATAAAGTTACATCAAAATCCGTTTATTAGTTTTTGCGTGAAAGAGTAACAAACATGCATCCATCCTCACAAATTGTCACATTTATAATATTAGTAGGATTTTGTCTTTATTTTTAATACTATCAACTGATGTTAGCAGCTTATTTTTCCAACTAAATGACCCGGAGAACTTCGTATCACTTAAAATTTATTTTTCAAACCACTCTTGACGACTTTTGTGTTAGAGCGAACAAAACAAAAATAAATTTCATATCGATCAAGCCGTTTTTCAGTTTTATAAAGTCTTAGCACAGCAATTGATTTTGATATATAATAGAAGAAACTATGATATTATACCGGGCACATTCCCCCTCAATACGATGGAGATTTAGGCCATAGTCCACCACGCTGGCCCAGTGCGGATTGATGAATTTCACACGACTTTCTATAGACGTGCAGGTTTCCTCACGATGTTTTCCTTCACCGTTCAGGAAGTGGTAATCATTATTGAAAAAGACATTCAAACATGAAAATTATCTCGGAGGTGCTGGCCCGGGATTTGAACTTGCACCCCTTACGTTCAAGGCGGGCGTTCTTGCCCGCGATGTTATTTATCCTAATATATGTTTACTGTAGCATTAACAAAATATTGGCTAATATCCAAGATTGGATGATTTTGTATTTGCTCCCTTAACAACTCTCTTACAAGTCCTTTTTAACGCCCTAATAAGGGTACAATACTCTTTAACCGTTTGACTAACAAGGCGTTACATTTTTAACACCCCCCTCCAGTGTAGGGACCGACTCCAAGCCCTTCAGTTACATAACATCCACTACTGACCTATAAAGGGCCCTACCCTACCTTCAAGAGAGTTCTTTCAATTATTCAAAGTACTCTCGGCGAATGTCTTGGGGTGGAACAGTAGTGTAAATAAAGTTTATGTATCTTAGAGGTAAGAGGTAAGAGGATTTTTGATAATTTTACTATCCGGTATCTGGCCGGATACTGAATCACTATCCGGTATCCGGCCGGATACTCAATCACTATCCGGTATCCGGCCGGATACTGAATAAGCCACTATCCGGTATCCGGCGTTTGGCATTCGATTTCGATTTTTGATAATTTTACTATCCGGTATCTGGCCGGATACTGTATCACTATCCGGTATCCGGCCGGATACTGAATCACTATCCGGTATACGGCCGGATACTGAATAACTATTCGGTATCATATATTTACTATGATAAGAATCATTATTGGTATACTACTACAGCCCTTTTAACAGCCCACTGCTGGGCACGGGCCTCCCCTCAATGCGAGGGGGATTCAGGCCATAGTCCACCACGCTGGCCCAGTGCGAGTTGGCAGACTTCACATATCTATCGAGAACTAGTCAAGTTCCCTCAGACGTGTAGGTTTCCTCACAATGTTTTCTTTTGCCGTTTCATAGCAAGTGATAATCTGGAATGAAAAAAAATGAGATTCGTACATAAATCCCAGAGGTGCGAGCCGGGGTTTAAACCTGCACACTTCGATTGCAAAGTGTGCGTTCGACCTCTCGGCTACCACTGCTTCTATTATTGGTATACAATATTATAATTGGTATATAAGGATTTTATTTCATTATGTTTAATATTGTTTTTCTCGTTAGTTTTATATTATTTGGTCTTCTAATTAATTCCAATTCTATTCGAGAAAAGCTTTTACCTACTTACCTATTAAAACTTTAGTATTACGTATTCTTTCTTATAATCTAAAAGTTCTGTTGCGCACAGTTCTATAACACATAAAACTAAATTGCATAGATTCTGCTCGTGTCAGCGTGGGCGTGCTTTGTTAGCTGTGGCCTTCTGTGAATGTCAAGGAGAAGAATTGGTGTGTTCCCATTACATCCAAAACTGTTGAGGACTCATTTTAACGCTTATTAAATTAAATATCGCCAAACAACACACTTATCGCATGATCCCAAACTATGCAAAGTTTGTATTGGGTTCGCATACAATGGAATGGGTGGGTGATCAGTTACACTGAGACCAGGGAAAACCTGAAAAGGCCCTTTTCGATATATGCTGCTTGGAAATATTGAACCCTTAAACCAGTAGACCAAGGCGTCATCAAATATCTAAGTCACTTAGAATTTAGTTACACTATTTAAGCATTGTTGGCAAAAGTCTACATACCAGCATTTTCAAAATATATATTCTACCTGTTATTTTATTATTCTTTATGTAATCCATGACAAATTTCATATAATATACGATTTTTTTTTTAATTTATAACAAAAAATAATGCATTTAATAGATAATATTTTTGTTTATTCCACTATATACACTAGGCAAAGGCCTCCTATCAACACCACACGTTGCTTTATAAAACCTTACCCCCTTATCTACAACATTCTTCTTGTACATAAAGTGGCCAAGTTTTATCCTTAAAAGTGTTAATTGTCCAACCATCGTCGCTTCAACGAATTATATTTTAATTAATTCACAACATTTCAAAATATTATTTTAAGTTGAATTGTAAAAGCCGAATATGGAACAATCCTTTTTTCTACAAAGTTAATGTCAAGGACAAGGTCAGAAGTAGATTGTCATAATGTAACACTTCAAGGTTCCTCTCTATTGGCACAGTGAGATGGGATATACTGGAACGAGAGGAAATACGAGGAAAACATAGGTATTAGATATTTAACTATGAATAATAGCGGTGTTTGTACTGTGTACAAGGTCATGATTGATAAATCTTATTTTCAGTTTTCAGTGTATACATTAAAGTACAAAATATATTAACTTGTAAAATGTCATCCATGGCGCGAGCGTATCATTACGCGTGAGCGGGTAGCGTTACCACAGAAATTCAACCTTTATAGTTATTCCTATAGGGTACATTTTCAATTCGTTATATCACACGCCCCAGTGGCTTCAGAGCGTAAATAATAATTCATTTTTCATTCAACAAAGCTTTTAATTTTCTAAGACAAGATTTTCTAAGACATTTAAATTATAACATGTCCTAGAATAATTTAGGGCAAATCACTCATGATTCATGCGTCACCTACTATTTTTTTTTTTACTATATAAATTATTCAGGCTGTTTGTAAGTTTTAACAAGTTTATAAGTGTCTTCTAAGTGTTATACGGTAGGGTAAAGGGTAGGCACTGCAGTGCGTGCACTCGCCGATGTATTTTGGCCATAGTCCAGTGCGGAGTGGTGAACTTCACAAGCTTTTCTGTAGAAATGCAGGTATCCTCATTTATTTTTCTTTCATCGTTCAGCACGTGTAACAGTGGTAGCCGAGTGGTCGAACGCACGCCTTGAAATAAAAGTATGCAGGTTCAAACCCCGGCTCGCACCTCTGGGATTTATGTGCGAATCTCATTTTCATCCGAGATTATCACTTGCTATGAAACGGTGAAGGAAAACTTGGGAAGTCTGAGGGAACTTGACTAGTTCTCGATAGATGTGTGAAGTCTGCCAACCCGCACTGGGCCAGCGTGGTGGACTATGGCCTGAATCCCCCTCGCATTGAGTGGAGGCATTGAGTGCCCAGCAGTGGGACGTTAAAAGGGCTGTAGTAGTAGGTCAGTACGTGGTGGTAAATTTTTTTTTAAATGACAATGTTTTTTTAACCGACGAAAAAAAAAAAGGAGGAGGTTCTCAATTCGACGCGTATATTTTTTTATTAATCTTAAACGTAGTTAAGTATGTAATTTAGATGAGATTGATCAAATAACGATCACTATAGGGAGTATAGGTATATACCATTCTCATATAAAAAACTCATTCTTATTGCAGACACCACATGCTCCAAAAATAACCTCACGATTAAAAAACCCCCGCTACTGTCTTTTGACACAATACGTCGCTTTTTTTTGTAACCAACCCGTTGTCATTTGGAATACAGAACCCTCGGACAAATGGAATTCGTCCAGCCTCGAACCACGCAGACTGCGTAATGTTCTCCCATCAGCTCTTAAATGGGACACGTCATTTACCAATTTCAACGTGCAACACATCCGCAATATCGCTTCATACTACATCCATCGACGGTTTTATTTATACCTGTTAAATTTTACGCATACCAAAACCAGCAATGTATTAGCAACAGTGTGTTAGGATTGAGTAATATTGAGTGTCGTGGTGCGAGAGTTTGTGTCCAGGAATTATGGTCCGAATCCATCTCTGGGTGGAATGACGTCATTGTGCATTGCAATGACAGGGTGGAGACAGGCGGGCAATAGGCGTCGGATACAGGCTGTATCAGAAGTTCGTTATAATACTTAATAACATTGACTGCTTGGGGACTTGCTATCATCTAAAAGACCCAAGCCAACCTCTGCTGATTAAGGTAAGAGGCTCTGACGAACCGACCGCCAACCCGCATTGGACCAGCGTGGTGGACTGTGCTATCGTCCGATAGATAAAATGCCGTTAAGTAAGTAAACCCAATTTTGAGCTACAAACAAAAATGCAAGTAGCAGTGGTAGCCTCGTGGGCAAGAACACCCGCCTTGAACGTAAGGGGTGCAAGTTCAAATCCCAGGCCCGCACCTCTGACATAATTTTCATGTGCGAATGTCATTTTCAACAATGATTACCACTTGCTGAACGGTGAAGGAAAACATCGTGAGGAAACCTGCACGTCTATAGAAAGGCGTGTGAAGTTCACCAACTCGCACTGGGCCAGCGTGGTGGACTATGGCCCAAATCTCCCTCGTATTTAGGGGGAACGTGCCCGGTATAATGGCAATAGGCTCGCCCCCTATTACATTGGGACCAAAATACATCGGCGAAGTGTGAGCGCACTACTGTGCACCTCTGCCTACCCCTTCGGGGAATACAGGCGTGATAATGTATTAATATTATAAACAAAAATGCAAAAAAATATCTTGCTATAAATTCTGTAGAGACATATTCGTATCTAACTATAAATGTTTGAAAAATAAAGACTAAAACTGTTCGTTTTCCGACTCCTAAGAAGCTAGCTATGTTTGTACATTCAATTTTAAAATACAAGCCAAAAAGCCGAAAGTGATGTCTCAAGAATTTGTGATTGCATAGAGTCCTGTCTCCACGTATCTTGATATAAATGTTAGAAAAATTAAACTAAGACCGGCCGATAGGGAAAATGTTTGACTTTCATGTTGTATATATTACTCAAAATAGTCAAATGTGATTTAACGGCCTCTTAGCCTTCGAACGGCAGTATGGTATAATGCATAGAGCGACATGTAGAGACAGGACGATGAGGCCTTTGCCCAGTCGTGACAAATATTCCAAGGTCTGTAACTCAGAAACTACGATACTGTTAAGTATAGTATGTCTTCATTAGCAAAAACATAATATAAACTAACTCATATGTACGTAACATTATTTTTCGGACTTCTGATACAACCTGTATACATGCGGAGGTGTTTTGATGAAATTGCAATGTGCTCTCACCCTAATGTTGAGTTATTTGACTATTGATTAGGTTCGGGTGGCCATGCGTACGTTTAGACTATCTACCTAAGGGTATTTACGTCTGAAATTATATGACATATGGATATAATAATGTAGACTAGACATATTACTTCATATCCGTAGGGCGATTACATATTCTATTGCAAAACCATTTCTAACACCTATCAAAGCCAAAATATATAGAAAAGTCGCCATGTTTTGTGGTTTGAAACGAAATTAATAGCAATTGAAGTAACATAACCGCCTGCGCGGACATCAGCCCCCTTATTACCACCACTTGTGGTAATCAAATGTTAACAGTTCCCTCAATATAAAAACCATCCATTAGTTTTTAAGTTAATTCGTTACATACAAAAACACAAATCTTTCCTCTTTATAATATTAGTATAGATTTGCAAAGTGGAATTATCTCGTAACCGCTTCAGACTAAGCTGAATACTTGTGAGGAGTGTCCTCACGACAATAGTTTAATAGCTACATTGGGGATCGAACCCAGACCCTCTCGATTAGAAATCCCATCAAACATTAAATTTATTACCGCTATTTAAAAGTCAATTTTATTATTGACCCTTATGCTACCTCTATTACACCTCTGCCTACCCGTCCAAGAAATACAGGTGTGATGGTATTTATGTATACTATAACCCGCATGCTTTCCCCATAATCTCCCTCATAGCACACATCCGTGGTGACCTAGATATGGCCCCATTTTTCTGTAATTACTCACAGCGGCTTTGTCGACTTCCCTTATAGGGGGACCGATGTTTGGCTGTACCACTGATGCTGTGGTGTTAGCCATTTTTAATATTATATTATTGGACATATTATATTATTTAATTTTCAATCATGATTACCACTTGCTGAACGGTGAAAAATATCGTGAGGACGTGAGACGTGCAGGTTACGTCTCGACGGTTAAGAATCAATAATGTCTATCTCATTTTTTTGCATTTTCTACTTTTTGTAAGTCAATGGATATAAAGTCCAATTTGGCACAGTTTATTCAAGCTGCTATCTCAATATGTATATATTTCCTAAGTTATTTGTCATACCACCTATATTAATAAATACCCCATAGATGATGTTAGGAACGCGTAAATTTTTAAAGGTTTTTAAAGTTGACTTTTGTGAGATTTTTTTGTTATTACCAAAACTGACTGTATTATCTTACGGAAAAAGCTCATTTTTCAACGACATAATATGATCGATGACGTGAGAGTATTTTGCCAAATGCTCGCGTGCTTGTAAACTGTCGCAAGCAAAACTGAATCGTGCGCTTAAGTCTAAGGTATTCCATTTTTCTTCGGATTTTTAGCATTATGTTGACCATGTTCATACTTTATCTAACATCAATATACATAATAATACTTCAGTCTGCGGATCATCGCTGTCACCTTTGTACATAACCAAGTATATAGCACCATATACCTGGAGGTCCTGGTACCCTACTCTTTGAGATTATTATACATGGGAAGGGGAGCTGAAGGAGGATGCTGGGTATGAAAATCATCACGCTTTTATCATTGGGAGTGGTGAGATTTGCATTTCAGTAGAGCCCGGAAGGGGACATATTAAGCCCCCCGCACACTTGGGCGTTAACACTCGTGCGTCGAGATGTTTGCTAATAACAAAACGAACTCTGTGTCGGTAAACATAAAGATTGAATTTGTGTAGTAAAAACCATGCTTCGCTGGCAATGTTATTTCGTTGAAAAATTAACCTTTTACCATGAATCTTTTGGTATTAGAAAAAAAAAATCGCTCGCATTTTGACGCCTCAGTATAAAGTTTAAAATATAAGTTATTTAGCTTATTGTAGGTACGTGATTATATGAATGAGATATAAATTCCTATAGTTTTTTAGGGTTCCGTACCCAAAGGGTAAAATCGGAACCCTATTACTAAGACTTCGCTGTCCATCCGTCCGTCCGTCCGTCCGTCCGTCCGTCTGTCACCAGGCTGTACCTCATGAACCGTGATAGTTACAAAGTTGAAATTTTCACAGATAATGTATTTATGTTGCCGCTATAACAACAAATACTAAAAAACTGAATAAAATAAATATATAAGGGGGCTCCCATACAACAAACGTGATTTTTTTGCTGTTTTTATATAAAATGGTACGGAACCCTTCGTGCGCGAGTCCGACTCGCACTTGGCCGCTTTTTTTTCTACACAGCTGGAAAAATATGGGAGCAGAGATTTAAAAAAAATCAATCAAAAACTGCCATTCCTCTGCTTGAGGAATGGCAGTACCTGCGATTAACAAGCATTTCGCCAGTGTCAAGCAAATTTATAAAATGCGTAATTAATGTGATAAAGAGAGCAGATTACTACATGCATAAATAATTTAAATGAAGCATTAACTTTTTAATGGTTCTTCAATAGATATGCCCCCACTTTTAATAACAAAAGTGACCGATCATAGAGACTTTTTCTTTTTAACGTATTGAAACGACCACGGGGGCGGTTTCAAAAGGCTACATAAAGTGCCTGTTAAAACAAAATAAAGGGAAGCCTAACTCAATAAACACTCGATCATACGAACACATAGAATTAATTATACTAGATATGATGACATCAAAACAATATAAATAATCACGACAAAGTAAACCTTATTTGTACGACAACGACAAAGTAAACCTTATTTGTACGACAACGACAAAGTAAAACTTATTTGTAGGACATAAGGTTAGAGGTTTTAGAGGCTCCATTTTCACCACTTCAGTCATGCTTTTAATATCACTTTCAGTTTCAGACGGTTGACTTTGTACAAAATCTGTCAAAATATTACAGTTAATATTAAAACAGTACTGGGTCATCCGCCATCTTTATCACTGTCATTATCAATTTTTATTTATAATGTGTATTTATTGAATTTGTCCTTGCTATTAATTACTTGACATTGGCGAAATACCCGCGCTAGTCGCAGGTGAAGCCATTCCTCATCTTATTCCATTAAATTTCATCATTTCACTCATTTCGTAAAAAAGTAAAACAGTACTGCTATAAATGGTGTAGTAAGACGCAAATAGGCGTGTTGAAACCTCGCGTGATTCCTTAATTTACTATTACCACAATACCAAATACCTATTTTTTTAACGAAATTACATTGATGACCCGAGCGAATTTAGTCTCGCGATCAAGCGCGAGGATCGCGTCAAGGATCACATATGGATATGATGTAATTTAAAAAAAAATCCCCATTTGAGTACTTTACTAATCAATAAACAATTTTATCACACATATCTAACTAGTTTCATTTAAATCATCTTTTGAAATGTAATCGAACTTTTGGCCACCCCATATAATAGTCCAATTATGTATTTATATAGTAATATGAGGTCAGGTAGCTAGAAAGAGAGCACGCGGCCGATCGCTCACACGCTGGATAGACTTAATTAAGACAGCAACTCAATCTACCATAGCGCAGTGTTCTCGCAATTCTACCAACCGCCAGAAGTGAGACCGACGACACAGAAGATCCACCATGCACACCATCTCATCAACCACGACCGCTTTGACAAGAGTGCCCGACTGAGAAGAAGAAGAAGTAATATGAGGGCGTATTGATCTAATGTTTTGAGCACAGGTCGCTCGGCTCACTGCACTGGTTGGTTTCGTGTTTGATTCCTGAAATGTCTGAATTATCTGCGTGTATCTGGATTTCCTCTAGTCCATGGTACCTGAGCTTGCCTTAGTTTGGGATCATACGATGAGTATGTTATCTGGCGATAAAATTTATTGTCATATCTAGTTTAACTTTAAAATATAACCTTTATGCAACATTTTCCATCGAAATGAATAAGCTATCACCCTTTGATCCCATAGCGAGTGAAAGGGCCACCAAAGGGCCGCTCGATCGTCCTGATAACTGGCTAATTGACCGTGCGCCAAAGAGCATATCAAATGCTTTGATATTGATGTGTTGATGAAGCCTTTTATGTAACATGTGGTTAGAAATGATTGAATACCATCACTCAAGCTACATTTACACGATTAAGTCAACTGCCTGATAATTACGGATCCTCAGTGTTAAAAGAATGTATGGAAGCACTCACAAGAGCTGATCGTTAACGGGAGCCCTGGGGCCTTACCAGTATTGTTTGACAGATTTTGTACTGAATTAACTTTTAAAAACTCAAAAAAATATATTTGAAAAATACTACAATGCAGGTGGTGGTGTCGAGAAGCCAATTATCTGACAGCTTGAGTGAGGTGTGCCAGTACAGGGAGCAATTCTAGGAAGATCGACATTATCTCTAATTCGATATTATTGTTTTCTTATATTATTTCTAAAAAAACGATCTATTAGACGTTTTATTCGACATACTCGTATGTTGAATTAGAGATGAAGTCGATATTGCGAGTATTCGGTCTCTCTCTCCCCTTAAAGCTGTGTTTATTAAGCAGCGGGTATTATCACGTGAATTCGACTAAACGTTCTACCAATCTTTTTTTAATTATTTCGTGTTGCAAACCCAATTCGAGATATATTTATTTTATCCACGAGTGTTGAACAATAAATATGTAAAATACACTCAAGTCAATCATCGTTACTGGAAAAGCTATCAGTGTTTTGCAACGCAGTTGTAAAAGGGCTGTACGCGGCAAGAGCTGTCGCCCGCCGCGGCGCAATTTGGGAGTTTGATTGATGCACGTATTGGACGCCACGGGAATTGGACAGTGATGTAGAAATAATCACATGAGGAGAAACCTCTTAAACCATTTCGTCAAATAAAATAAAATATGGAATAAACGAACTTTTTAACTGTACATTAAGTACATTTAAATGCTAAAAACTTTAGCTAGTACTCAAACTGTAGCAAATAGTGTTGGTGATAAATTTACATGTATTTGAAGGTAAGTAATAGTTAGATTTTTTAATTCGTTCCGTGTATCTACACAAATAAATGAAATTATAAAGTAATTAGGTGTGTTGATACGGATAGGAAGTAATTACAACTGTTTTGTAGATCACTTTTAAATATAATCTCTGTAACTGCCTATTTAGGCGAAATTTTACTTGAAATTACTCAAACTACAAGAACACACCATTGTTGCTTTTTATGCTTATATTTTTAGGCGATTACTTATTAATACAGATTATTTACACTCTAGAGAGATTAAATTTAAAAAAAGTTGTAAACATATCCTTTTTATTTTATTTTCTCTGGCGTGAATGTACTCTGTATTAATAATTAAGAAAACAAAAAGTATAAGTAAAATAGAAAAGAGGGCGCCACACATTAAACGCACAACAGCTGTTACACATGTCATATTTACAGTAAACGCATAAATAAATAATTTTACCGGTAAAATATGAACACTATATGTTATCCTACATCCATGTACTATTCATATTGTAGAGTCTGGTAGAGCTATTATACATTTACAAACAAGTGTAACGCTGTTACATGACTCCTTTGTGGTTTGCGTGTTGGGACATATTCGTCTGATTGGTATGTTAAACGGGTCACAGATTGGTTCGCAATTTTATTAACATCCAATATTCCTTGAAACTTTCCATATTGATTATACAGAATGTTTCAAAAGTGTTTATATTTAAGTGTAGTGTTCTATGTTCACACAAACCTGTTTAAGCTAAGGTAACGTGAGGCGTTGCCAATAATAAAACGGGCTCTGTGTTAATACACATAAAGATACAATTTCCGTACTAAAAGTAAAAAAAATTGCTCGCGCTGTCAATGACATTTCGTGAAAAATTGAGCTTTTTGTAAGAGTCAATACAGATCTTTTTGGCATTGGATAACATGAGTTTTAACTTTCCAGTATGCATGGGACTTCATACAAAACTTAGTAATTGTTTAATTGTTGAGCAGTGGTAGCCTCGCGGGCAAGAATGCCCGCCTTGAACGTAAGTTCAAATCCCAGGCCCGCACCACTGAGATAATTTTCATGTGCGAATGTCATTTTCAACAATGATTACCACTTGCTGAACGGTGAAGGAAAACATCGTGTGGAAACCTGCACCTGTCTTTAGAAAGGCGTGTGAAGTTCACCAACCCGCACTTGGCCAGCGTGGTGGACTATGGCCCAAATCTCCCTCGTATTGAGGGGGAATGTGCCCGGTATAATGGCAATAGGCTCGCCCCCTATTACATTTTGACCAAAAATACATCGGCGAAGTGTGGGCGCACCACAGTGCTCTGCCTACCCCTTCGGGGAATACAGGCGTGATGATGTATTTATGTATTTATTTATAGTAATTGTTTGGTAGTAAAATTAAATGCTATTACTAAACAATATATGCCGTTTCTACTTAGTACAGATTCTTTAGTTTCATCCTATACTACTAATATTATAAATGTGAAAGTTTGTGAATATTGATACATGGATGGACGTTTGTTACTCATTCACGCAAAAACTACTGAACGGAATTTGATGAAACTTTTCAGTATGATTGCTTATACATCAGAATAACATATATGCTATAACGATATTGAATAATCAAAGTCTACGCAAACGAAGTCACGGGTAGAAACTAGTCATATACATTTATCCAAATAATGCCCTTTAAGGGTATACCTATAAGTACCTTCGCATTTGACTGTCAATACCATAACTGCGATAAAATCTGAAGCACTCTAGAAACGGTATACATAATCACATTCTAAAATAAATCCTATATCTCATGTATTAAAGTGTAATCTAGCACGAAGGAAATTTATGTCTAGTCAGCCATTTTCCTAAGGATCTCTCCATACATTGAAAGGGAAGTGAAAAGGGTTCGATTTGAGATAATATTCATGTTTGCCCTTTGACGTGTTCAGTTATTCATGGAATTTTGATGTTTCCACCGTTTTATCGGTATTTTCTTTCAGTTATATGATTTTCATGGACGCATATGGAATATTTCTATGCCTGTGTAGATATTTTTGTAAAAAATGTTTTTTTTTGTTATTGGTATCGTATATACGATCATAAAATGCATTTACTTAAAATGTACCATTTTCAATATTTATTACTACTATATATTTATATATTTCTCATCTCATTAGTGGTAGCCGAGTGGTCAAACGGACGCCTTGCAATCAAAGTGTGCAGGTTCAAACTCCGGCTCGCACCTCTGGGTTTCATGTGCGAATCTAATTTTTATCCGAGATTACCACTTGCTATGAAACGGTGAACGAAAACATTGTAAGGAATCCTGCACGTCTGTAGAAAGGCGTGTGAAGTTCACCAACCAGGTCTGGGCCAGCGTGGTGATCTATAGCCCAAAAATCTCCCTCGTATTGAGGAAGAATGTGCCCGGTATAATGGTAATAGGCTCGCTCCCTATTACATTAGGGACCAAAATACATCGGCGAAGTTTGCACCTCGGCCTACCCTTTCGGGGTATACAGGCGTAATGATAATTTCGTAAAAAAACGACAAAGAAGCAGAAATTACTTGGCATACCTCGTCCAAAATTTAATGGGCAAACATATTGACCAACATGGTGGACAACACACGAACACTAATGAATTCATTCTCAATAATCCATTAAAACCAATAGGCTAGTGAATTCCAATCGCAAACAGGCTCGTCCATTTGTATCGATGTGTCCGAATACAACGTAGAGCTCGAAATCCATTAGCGGCCTACTCTACCATTACTGCGTGATGGCACTGCAAATATGAACTGGCGAAACAATGTAGAGCGCTCCCAGTTGCTTTTAACGCTATTTTTTACAGTTAACAAACACCAGTGATGGGCACTCCATGCTTTTCTATAAACTTACGGCCAAAACCATTTTCACTGACTATGACGAAGCCAAAAGGAAGGGTTATGATTTTAGCAGTCTATGTATGTATATTTGTATTCACGTATGTTCCTCCGTAGTTCCTAAACTATTCATCCGATTTTGATGAATAAGATGTCAATCGATTCGTTATATTTTTAAAACTATTTTCTTGTATTTTTCAAAGAGAACTTATTTTTTTTACAAAATGATAACATTTAATGGAAGAAGATAAGAAATAGCTCCACCTGCGGTTAGCGGGTATTTCAGGCTGTGTCAACTAATTAATAGCAAGAGCTACTAATTCAATAAATACACCTCGAGGGGAGAAAAGCTATTTGACCAATTTAACGACACTTTTAGGCGATATTGACTTATATACATATTTTGAATTAGCATTTACACATCATCATACATCATCACGCCTGTATTCCCCGAAGGGGTAGGCAGAGGTGCACCGTAGTGCGCCCACACTTCGCCGATGTATTTTTGGTCAAAATGTAATAGGGGGCGAGCCTATTGCCATTATACCGGGCACATTCTCCCTCAATACGAGGGAGATTTGGGCCATAGGCCACCACGCTGGCTCAGTGCGGGTTGGTGTACTCACACGCCTTTCTGTAGACGAGCAGGTTTCCTCACGATGTTTTCCTTCACCGTTTATTTCTGTGTCAAATGAGTATGCTCTCCCATAAAGTTAAAAAAATGTAGCTAAAGTGAAATAGCCTTTCACCCCTCGCAAAATGAAATAATAATAAATAATGAATGAAAGGGCAAAGGGGATAAAAGACGGCAGATCAATCGGAATCAAAATTATAAATAATATAAACCAATCCAGGTACTTATGAATTATCAAATAAAAAATACTTGATCATACTTCACAACAATAGTTTTCTGAAAACAAAAGCGCACTAAGCATCATAAAACGTTCCACATTAACCATTCAGTTAGCGTAGAAACGTAGTATTTATCTGAACAATAGCCGGAGCAAAAATGCGAGGCATCTCATAATACGACGCGATGGAGGATCAAGCGGGAACTTGAGAGAATAATTAGCCAACTACGAAGCACGTAGATATAAGAAATAGGGAATAATTTAACTTGATAATATCATACTCCGGGTACCTGGTAAATTAATTAGTTTTAAACTATAACACTCTACGCCCACTGGAAAGAGCAAAAACTCAACTGTTTTTGAAAATGTACGCTTTGTCACTACAACTACAACAACCGTAGTGACAGAATTTCTGTAGCAAAAGCACGTGATAAAATTCGCTCGCGTGATTGCTTCAACTTCGAAGAAACGGTTGAAAAAATCTTGGAAAAATCCTATTTCCAAGATTTTTGTGGAGTGCTAAACAGTATGTTTTAACTCTCCTTATTAATAAAGTATTAAGTATTTATAATTAAACTTCATATCATTACCTTACAATAACATCCCATGCATGCCCTATAGCAAATATATCTATATATATAAACATGAATCCCTTTTTCCCTGAGTCACACTATAACTCCAGAACTAGAATTTTAGCTATTTCATCCATTTTTAATGTTATCTAATATTTTGTAATAGGTTCTTACGGAATAAATTATTAAGGAATTTTAAAATTATACGCGTACGAAATCGCGAGATCAGCTATTATTGTAATAAAATGTATAGTGCATAGTATCTCTATTAGTCTATCTATATACAAGGCTGTGTTATTATTAATTTGTTTTTGGAAGCATTGCTAACAATGTGAAATCTATACGAAAGCATACTCCATAACCCTGTATTGCTGAGGCAAGCGAATTACGTTGACCGTTTTTGAAAATGTACTCTGTATCAATACGTGTAGAGTTTGAATTTCTGTGGTAAGAGTCACGTGACCATTTTGAAATAAAATCGTTGAAAAATATGCTTTTTGTAAGAGTTGATACAGTCCGTTTTTACACATCATCACGCCTGTATTCCCCGAAGGGGTAGGCAGAGGTGCACTGCAGTGCGCCCACACTTCGCCGATGTATTTTGGTCCCAATGTAATAGGGGGCGAGCCTATTGCCATTATACCGGGCACACAGGTTTCCTCACGATGTTTTCCGTCACCGTTTCTTAGCAAGTGATAATCTCAGATGAAAATGAGATTCGCACATGGAACCCAGAGGTGCGAGCCGGGGATAGAACCTGCGCACTTTGATTGCAAAGCGTGCGTTCGACCACTCGGCTACCACTGCTATCCGTTTTTGTATGGGCAGAAAATTGGTTGCGCGCGAATAGACGCACGCCTTAGTAGACCGGTGTAAGCTTCCTAAAAACAAAACATGTAAACTCATAAACCGAGGACTAACGAAACGAGAAACCTTATACTTTTTTTTTCCTTTCAACCGAATACATATTCAAATTTTTCCACCTTTTGCCTGCCTCCAGGTTATTTTGGCTCCGTTTTGCCTGTACATTGTGTTCAGATCACAGTTAAAAAATATCTGTTTTAATTTCATGCATTTCGGTATGGGTATAATGTTATACAGTTCGTATCAGAATGCCGAAATAATATATTATTATACGTCAGTAAATATGTGGATGATCAGTCGATCATCATATCATATCAGTATAGTCATACTAGTTAACTATCTTGGTTACTAAATAACAGACCTTTGAGTATTAATTACAAGTATCATGTCGTAAGCTTAATAACGACATAGTGAACTCAATTTCAAATATCAATACCAAAACGAATTCCGTGTTAGTTTACATTAAAAAAATATGTCTATGGTAAAAACCACGCCGCTACGCGTCAAGATTTGCTCGGTATAAACTATTGCTATGAATCAACACAGATCTGTTATAATAGACTCAAAATAAGGTTTTATCCGTTTGTTTCTTGCCCATTCTTCTCCATAGGAAATAAACTCCAAATGTGTGGTAGAGGTTATTAGTATTACAGATTATTATTATCGATTCATAAGTGCCTGTATTGATTTACATGAATTAAAAAGTTCTGATTCCGATTCCGGGTCCGACTGTGTCTCTGATTCTTTCACTCAGCGGTTTTTTAGGAATCGGATAATTGTTGGAAGGTAATTGTTAAGAACATGGTCATGTCAGTGACACACTGACATAGTAGGACTGTAGCCCTCATTACATCCTTGCAAATAGAGGGTGCAGCAGAATGCGGCGGGTGCACTGAACTGGGGTGGCGGCAATTATACATAGCCACGCTCTGACGGCCCCCTGAAACCACCCTTCAGGAGGATTTTTAAATAGTTGGGGCGTTGCGACTGCTTCTATTGAGACTTCAGGGACCTTACCACTACTTAAAGTTTTGTTGTTACAATGGTATCTCTCAAAGTTTTGACCGATTTTTTATTGAGTTTTTTTACTTTTTACTGAGTACCTACCTTACTAAGACAAAAAAATATCTATACAAATAGTAAAAAAAAAAATTAAGTACCTATCTGTTTGTAATGTCAAAGTAAGAGCTTTTTACAAGCTTTATATTAGCTTGCAATGAATGTATGTCCGGGTGGAATCATGCAACTGAATTTTAGGCCAGTTGTCTTTAACCGATTAAGCTGAAATTTGGTGTACACGCTTATTTTGGATGACAATGCGTGCTTAGCTATGTGACGTCATTCTAATTCCAATATGGCGGATCATCCAAGATGGCGGAATAGTTCTTTTTTCTTCACTACCACAGTATGGGTATCAAATGAAAGGGTTGCTAAGGTCAATACGAAAACTAACTGAAAGCACCATTAATCTTTACTAAATGCATACATAAGTATACATGGTACGTCAAAAGCCATATTTTTTTAGTCCGCCCGTCTTTCTATGTCTACTGCTCACGGGAATCAAACCCGTAACCTTTCCGTTCAGTGGACCAATGAGCTCGAAACACTAGAGCAAGCCGTCAACAAATAGGTAGTCCACAATTAAAATTAATTGTACAAACAGCGGAATAACCTAGGTAGACTAGACAACATGAAATGCAAATCAGCCCAGCAGCCATCTCTCGCGGACGTGTGTTCATTAGTCTCCCCGCACACTGAGGCGTTAAAACGCATGCGTCTAATTTCTTGCCAATACTATAACGAACTCTGTTTCAATAGGCATAAAGATTACATTTCTGTCATAAAAGCTATATTCCCACGCGTCAGAATTCGCTCGCGCCGTTATTTTGTTGTAGAATGAACTTATTCCATGTGTCAATACAGTTCGTTTTCTTCTTCTTTTTTTTTACGAAATGAATGAAATGATGATTTTTAATGGAATAAGATGAGGACTGATTCCACCTGCATAAAGCGAGCGGGTATTTCAGCCAGCGTCAAGTAATTAATAGCAAGGGCAAATTCAATAAATACACATTATAAATAAAAATGGATGATGACAGTGATAAAGATGGCGAATGAATCGTTTTGTTAGGGCAAACCAATTGACGCGTGGTTTTTGACGTCCCCGTGTGCGGGGGATTTGCCGTCCGTGGACGCGGACTGCTCTACGTACAAATGACATCATTACCGGAACACTCGCCGCCAATCGGCGCCGTAACTTATGCATTTTGAAGATAAGGCTTTATTTTGACGACTTGGTCTAGTGGTATGAGTGTAGGCTGCTCGCCTCACTGATCCAGGTGGTTGGGGGTTCGATTCCCGCTAGTGGCAAATTTCGGAAATGTCCGCTCCGGAATTAGCCCTGGTCTGGGTGTAACTGGGATTGTCCCCAGTCCATTGTATGGTAGCCATATTACAAGTTTTGCTTGTGTGGGATCACGTCATGAAATGAGTCTGTATTGTTTGGCGATGTTTATATTTCAATACCACCCATGTAAGTTGTCGTAACCCACAGAATTTGTGTTTTCATTCTGAACGACTATATGACTCTACTCTACTACAGCCCTTTTAACGTCCCACTGCTGGGCACGGGCCTCCCCTCAATGCGAGGGGAATTCAGGCCAAAGTCCACCACGCTGGCCCAGTGCGGGTTGGCAGACTTTACACATCTATCGAGAACTAGATAAGCTCCCTGAGACGTGCAGGTTTCCTTACGATGTTTTCCTTCACCGTTTCATAGCAAGTAATAATCTCGGATGAAAATGAGATTCGCACATAAATCCCAGAGGTGCGAGCCGGGGTTTGAACCTGCACACTTTGATTGCAAGGCGTGCGTTCGACCACTCGGCTACCACGGCACAATTTTATTTAAATTTATATCGCTGCAACGCTCTGTTGTAAAGTAGTGCAGCAAGTTAGGTAGGTATAGATTTATTTATAGGTTATTTAGGTTTTCATGTATTTTGCTACTATTTACAATCAAGCTATTACTTATTAGACGTAATGATGTGCAGGCAGCATGATATTCCATTACGAGTGGTCACTGACGCGTGTCAGATTAAATCATCAACAGATCTTCGATGTCAATAGATATTAGCATACTGTTTGTTTCCAACAAACATTATGGTACAAGTTACGAACGTATCACCTAGTCAATAACACTCAATTTCGAATAAACAAAGATATATTCTGTATCTGCCACACTTTTTAACTTGTATTAAGCGGGTTTCAGACTACGCTATACTATTGTGCTATATAGTATAGCAAAGAAGGATGCTATAAGTATAGCATAGCATGGCGTTCACATTACGCGATAGTATCGCAAGCATTTATAGTATAAAGCAAGCGCAGTTGACGGGACGGCCGGGGGTGAGAGAGAAGGAAAATGGCGGCGCGCGATATAGCATAGCATGAACTCAGCGCATCGCACCAATTTATAGTTAAGCGGGTTTCAGACTACGCTATGTTATATAGCACAACAATATCGCGCACCATACAAAGCCAATAATATATAGTACAGTACAGTGTGAACGTGGCCATAACAATGTATGGTGCGCGATATTGTTGTGCTATGAGCTATATGCTATTATACTATAGCGTAGTCTGAAACTGGCTTTACAGTCATCTTAACCTGCTTCCTGAAGCCTAAAATTAGCTTTTATTCAGCAAAATTGGTGCAATGAAACTCGCGCAACCGATTTTTTAAACACCAAGACATACCTACTGTTTTACCTCATCAAACTTGCTGATTTTTCAACGAAATGTCATTTATGACGCCAAATACATTTTTAGGGGTGATTTTTTTTAAATGTACATGAGAATATACCTACTCGTTCAACGCAGAGAAATTCACTGATTCCAAATATGTATATAAGTCAATATCACCCAAAAGTGTCGCTTGAGTCAAATAGCCTCTCACCCCTCGATTTAGTATTTTTGTTTAAGAAAAACTGCTGAAAACATTAATAACAAGTCAAATTTATCCTCGCTCCAGTGGGTTCAGGGCGTAATAGTCTCCAAGACTTAAGCATAACTATTTTTCTATAAGTCTCATCAACTTCAGTCACTTGTGTATAGCAAACAAAGTTGCCGTTGCGGGACGCCTGGCAGATATGAAAAATTATATTATTTAGAGTCAAGATAGAGAAGCGTCGTAGCGGCGAGTGAGCGGAGTCAGTTGGTGGGCGGAGTCTAAGCAGCGGAAAGAACCGAGGAACCACGGACCTGTTTCACATAAAAAAATTGGAAAATTATTACTGTTAGGATTAATTAGCATTTTTTAATCTATAGAATTCTAATCTCTTTGTTTTTTATATCTATAAGTATCTTGTCTATGGTATGTATTTTTTTTTACTCTCTGGAATACACCGGTCTCGAAGCAAACAAGATTTTCATTGCTCCTTCAGTAATTTAATAATATAAATAGTTTTAAAGGCAAATAGTTCACTAATATCAACTACAATTACTCTACCCACAAAAGTCAAGCAAGTGTATTTAACTCTAACAACGCTGAGTCTCTCAGTTTTGTACCACAATATATTAAGAGTTATTATGTAAACACTAATTAATCTGCAAGCTAATGAAGACCCTATTGATCAGCAATTATATTCATAACATGATTCACAAGTAAATTAAGATTCATATAATGATAATGTTGAAATTAGTTAATAGGAGTTAATTAAAACACCGGCCAAGTGCGATTCGGACTCGCGCACGAAGGGTTCCGTACCATTATCTGTAAAAATGGCATAAAAATAACGTTTGTTGTATGCGAGCCCCTTAAATATTTATTTGGTTATGTTTCTTAGTATTTGTTGTTATAGCGGCAACAGAAATACATTATCTGTGAAAATTTCAACTGTCTATCACAGTTCATGAGATACAGCCTTTTGACAGATGGACAGCGGAATCTAAGTAATAGGGTCCCGATTTACCCTTTGGGTAATGAACCCTAATAGTAGTTGGTTGTAAAGTATTGGCAACTTAAACTAACAAATTATCAATACTAGTTCTTAATCTCCAAGATTCTGTTAGATGTCTCCCTCACTCATGAATCGACTCATTTGATGTCTTCATGTTGTCTAATTGATAGAGTTACTCGAATTTCAATATAGAATCGCCTCACTCATTCCCTTCTCATTCCCTTCTTCCCCATTCCCTTCTTCCCCATTCCCTTCTTCCTCACGCCTCATGTAAATGTTGCTGAGAAAAGATGTGTGTGAAGAAAATGTTGTGTCTAAGAGAAATTTCATTACTGTGTGGCTCGTACGTAGATAGCTCACTGTGAATACGCGCTTAAACGATGCCTCACCTCAAATGAGGTTTACCTTGTTAGCACCTCGCGGGGTAAAGTGAGGTACTCCCTTATCGTCAAATAAAATATACGAGTAACCCATCACTAGATCCTAAACAAATAAACATAAAACAGAATACACAATTACAAAATGCGGTTTCTCCAGATAAACTATTTCGATAGCAGGAACTTGAGTTTCCTAACGATATCACCCAAGTTGCTGCGACTCGGTTGAACTCGGTTCGGTGGCAATTTGCACAAATTGCACTGGGAAGGAGTTGTAACGCATTATCGCGGGACTTAGGAACTACTGACGGGTTATGCGGTCCTGGTACTTTCGAGTGCCCGAATGGAATTGCTGCAGTACTTAATGTAGGGACAAATAAGTAAATTAAGTGTTTAAATCTAATGATTTTAATAAACATAAATAAGTATATCTATTTGATGGTGGTTTGGTCTAGTGGTCTGAGTGGAGGCCGCTCGGCTAACTGCGACGGGTATTTGCAGGTTTTTTTCCCAGGGGCAAATTTTGGAAAAGGCCTTTTGGGAATTAGCCCTGGTGTGTAACTGGGATCGCCATTATATGGTATCCACAGTAGAAGCTTTGCTTATTTTGGAATGAATCGATTAGTATAATATTTGTTATGATGTCAAGCGATATGTATTTATTTAAAAGATGTAATTATAGTAAATATGAAGAAAAACATAGAGTTAGAGAGGGTTAGAGGAAAGAGAGGGATACTCGTATGAAATTGGACAATGAGTGTGGACACAAAGACTTACCATTTTTGTTCTTCAACTGGATTTATGTTATATTCATGACTGGAAATGACGATGAAGTGTTATTAAATATATAAATAAAAACGTATAAATATTAAATAAGTAATGAACAAGCTCGATATAAACCAAGATATGCATGTAATTAAGCCCCAGTACTATATGCGTGTCGAAATCCACGCGACTATTTTTCAGCCCATACTAAAATAAACTGTATGATCTTTGAGCAAAAGATAATTTTTCAACGGAATGTTAGAGGGGAAGGGGGGGTTAGCTGTAAATATTTACTTTTTTATGAGGTGATAATAATTGCAAATTTTCAACGATTATTGACACTAAAAAGCGTGAAAAAAAAAATTTAACCAAAAACAAAAACCCGACATCAAAAACCTAGGTGCACTAAAAAGCTAGAAATAACTTTATAATTCATTACATTTGAAGTCGGTGCCAATTCATGTGTGTATTTGCCTAGGCTGACGTAGATTGGCACCTACTCCAAATGCAATTAATTATAAGGTTATTTCTAGCTTATTAGTGCACCTAGGTTTTTGAAGTCGGTTTTTGTTTTTTGTTATTTTTTTTTTTTAATATTTGTTCTTGCTCTGTAAATGTACGCCAAACATAGAATATTATTAATGAACAAGATGACCCAGGGTACTTTGTTATAATTACTTTTCCATTTCCGCATTTTTACAGTAGTATTTTAAAGCACATTGCTGTGTTATTATTATAAACTTGCTGTGCCCGCGATTCTGCGTTCATGAAATTTGTCAAAATAAAAACAAGTTAGTCTAAGTTACACCCAGCTATCTGTCAGTGAAAGTCCCGTCAAAATCAGTCCAGCCGTTCTGGAGATTACGAAACTTGTCGATTTGTTGTAAGTACCTACCGTATATGCATATAGTAACAAGTTATTATTTTGACAGTGCAAACAGTTACTTCAATGGTATTTATTTGTATAGAAGACTACCTAATTGAATTAAAATGTAAGGAAAACTTCATCTTCGTTTCGTCCTTGCCCTTCATGCTTCGTTAGGTACCTAGGTCTCTGGTATAGCGCAACTCGGGACACGTGTAACCTATTTCGTGACTTAGTTATAAAGTTGACCTTGTATAAGATAGAACAAATATTTTATGTATTAAATGTTGCCTTTGATAACTCAAGTTAAAAGCAGCTTGCTGCTCTACCGTAGGTTTCACACTCATTAGTCGTTGTTGTCTGCGTTAAGTTTTTGTGCAGTAAACTGTATTACGTCCTTATTCGAAGAGCTTTCAAATTTTTATCGCCTACCGACCATGATACGATTGATTTTATGGATAAACTCAAGTTGGGAACCAAGTTATTCAACTAATTAACAAACAAATACACATTAGAAATCACTGAAAGTTAAATAAGTATTTTATAAAGTATTACAGAAATAAGGGAACAATAAAATTATTAACAAATAACAATTGATTGAAACAAAACTATTTTACGGATTCTATCGCTATTTACTATTTTATTTTCCCGACGTTTCGGCTGCTTTACAGCAACCATGGTCACGGGGGGACTGAGGTGTTAGTTTTGTTTCAATGTATATAGTATTCGCGTAAATATGAGAAAACAATAAATAACAATTGAATTATTTATTTCGATAGGCCTGTATAGTGTTTGCACTTTAAACAACTTGCAAATAATGCCTCATTTTCTGATGGTGGCTAATTTATATTAAACTACGAATCTAATTAATTGACTGACTTATTAAAAGTTAAAATAGCGACTGAACACCATTTAATATTAATGTTAATTAATAACATACCATTTTAAAATAATTAAAACATTTATGAGAATAACGTTGTATGCATTTAAAACTTTGCTATTACTTACTTATTTATAAATAAATAAATATAAATACATCATCACGCCTGTATTCCCCGAAGGGGTAGGCAGAGGTGCACCGCAGTGCACCCACACTTCACCGATGTATTTTTGGTCCCAATGTAATAGGGGGTTCCTATTCCCATTATACCGGGCACATTCTCCCTCCATACGTGGGAGATTTTTGGGTCATAGTCCACCACGCTGGCCCAGTGCGGATTGGTGAACTTCACACGACTTTCGATAGACGTGCATTCAGCAAGTGGTAATTATAGAAACGTTTACCACTTAGTTAATTGTTGAAAAGGAAATAAAATCTTCAAGAGATAAATGTAAAGGATAAAAGGATAAAATTCCCATTTTATTTAGAACAGGCAAATCAAATTTTTCGAAGTCCCGGAGTGTTCATGAATAATGCTGGAAGAACATGAGTAGTGCCACTCGATACACACATCACAAAAAGTTGTGCAATACTAGCTAAGCATCAAATACATGTTGCGGCATAACTTTTTTTGAGTTCATTACCTTCGTTAACTATTTATTATAAAGATTGAAAAAATGATCTAAATAATTTATTAAAATATTAATTTATTTATAAACCTACACAAACCTAGATATGATCAATTATCTTGTTTGAACCTTTTGCTGAGTTAATCTTAAAACCAAAGGGAGTTCACAGGTAACAGCTGATTTTTGCAAAAAAAAAATAAGGAAAACTTAATACTTATTTTATTTTTGTTAAAATTGTTTCTTATTTCAAATTCATTTAGTATAGAGGGTTGGAAGGCAGTAGAGGAAGACCAAGGAGAAGTTACTATGACCAAGTAAAAGAAAAAAGAAATGCCAAAACATACCAGGAGGTAAAAAGGAAAGCAGAAGACAGGGATGAATGGAAAAAACTCCACCGACAAGAGCTCTTAAGAATAAGAAGATAGAGGGTATATTATAAGGGTGATTATATTAATTTTGAATCACGATGTACAATTCCAGCCAACTTGCTATACGTTTCGTAAGGTTGCGTATGTACCCAAGCTTATATCTCTTCACCGGGGCAACCCGTAGCGCGCCATTAAAACAACCAGGATCAGTAGAATCTCAGAGCATTGGCGCGGATGGTTTTATAACTTGAATACATAATTTATTTATTACTACAATCGGCACGGATGTGGATGTAGACAGAGGCAGGTTTATAGTAATGCACCTACTGTATAATAAAATTAATCTTTGATAAAGTAGCAGTGGTAGCCGAGTGGTCGAAGGCACGCCTTGCAATCAAAGTGTGCAGGTTCAAACCCCGGCTCGCACCTCTGGGATATAAGTGCGAATCTCATTTTCATCCGAGATTATCACTTGCTATGAAACGGTGCAAGAAAACATCGTGAGGAAACCTGCACGTCTGTGGGAACTTGAGTAGTTCTCGATAGATGTGTGAAGTCTGCCAACCCGCAGTGGGCCAGCGTGGCCTGAATCCCCCTCGCATTGAGGGCAAAACCAAAATAAAATATCGCTACGGTAAAATCATCAGGGAAACTTTGCTGGTTTACAATTTTTTGTTTGTGTTATTGTAATAATCTGTCAATACCCTGCCCAAAAAAGAAACATTATCCAAAAGAACCAACACATAATAATGAATCGAATTAAGGTATCACACGCAAATTGTGAATAATGTGACACATCATCAGAATCCTGACTGCACTATGAATTATTCATTGTACAATCACCAACAATATCCATTGACCCCCAACCCTGGATAAAACCTTTGAAAACCGAGCTCAAATGAACTGGTCGCCAGTTTAAAAAGATCCCTGCTATAGTTAAAATGGTAGAGTTAAAGGGATCAACGTTATATGCGTGTAAATCTCATTGGTTGTACACAATAGAAGAACATCAATCATTGTAAGATTAGAATTTTGACGTCATGTGATTTTGGAGGGATGTGTGGAAGAAAAAAGTAATGAGTTTTTTTTTTTATTGCCTGACAGACTTAATCTTTATTTCCAGACTGGCTAACCCTGCGACTTTGTTCGCGAGGAATTTAGAAACCCTATTTTTTTCCCAAAATTAAAGTAGCTTATGTTACTCCATGTAACATGCTCAGACATCTGCCAGTGAAAGTCCCGTCAAAATCGGTCCATCCGTTTAGGAGTTTACCGAAAACAAACAGACAGACGTACATATTTTATTTTCCGTTTTTGTCACACATTATTTCATATGCATTTAGTAAAAGTTGTTATTTTGATATTACAAATAGACACTCCAATTTTATATATTTTCAGATTCACGATAATTTAGGCAAAAGAAATTTATGGATAAAATCATTTTAGACACTTAAAATTTTCAATAAACCATAAAAACATTTTGAACAATAATTCGGATTACGTAAACAAATAAAACTGTAGGTAAAGGGCAGTTAAAATATTTTATCTGTTATGAATATAATCCTGTTTTTATGGCGATGTTAAAATTGAACCTTTTTAATATTTTCGTGTACAACAAGCGATGCGATGTACGACAAAAATTCGTCATTCATAAAAATGAAAGAGTAGGTTTTACTAGCAACACCCATTTTACTAATAAAGTCGGCACCTGTAGTTTAGCATGTGCGCCAAGACTAGATGTATATCACGGAATGTCTTGATGTCTCGTTCTCTCGTATGAAATAAGACAGAGAGCGACCGAGTGAATCTGTGACAAAGGTTTTGTCGCGACATGCGTGCTAACCGCACATGACTCCAATTCTCGCTTGATCGATATCATCTCTATCTATATCGTGATATGTCAAAAAAAATACGACCAACATGACGTTTTGATTCGACATATCTCGAATACAGATAGCGGCGATGAGAGGAGAATTGCTCGCTGGGGCCTTACCATCTCTTCAATATGCGTTATGTTAATGAACGTTTTAGTGTATAAAATATAACAAAACCGTTCTTAAACTAAAATTTTAAACAAAAAAAAGTATATAAAATAGGTATTGTTTTATGGATTGCATAAAATTAACTTAAGATTTTTTTTATAAAAAAATATAGCTTATACTGTGTGGCGGCCCTTAAATCTCCTTAAGGGCAGCGATAAAAGGAGACATAAAACCTTAAGAAGTGTTTTTAAAGGATTATCTTAGCTTCCCCTTTTGTTTTTTTTATTATTTCTAAGGGCTAATTGTAACCCTTCTGTTGAATGGTCTAATCTTATTTCATTTGAATTTTTTGAAGGATTTTGTAGTAATAAACCTTATAATAAGTAATGTTTATTTTTTAACGACAATCGTAGCTCTACCTTGTGTTTATAAATTAGTTAGATTTAACTTAGACGATAGCGATTACCGAGCCGAGTGGTCGAACGGATGCCTTGCAATTGAAGTGTGCAGTTTCAAACCCCAGCTCGCACCTCTGGGATTTATGTGCGAATCTCATTTTCATCCGAGATTATCACCTGCTATGAAACGGTGAAGGAAAACATCGTGAGGTAACCTGCACGTATGAGGGAACTTGACTAGCTTTCGATAGATGTGTGAAGTCTGCCAACCCGCACTGGGCCAGCGTCGTGAACTATGGGCTGAATCCCCCTCGCATTGAGGGTAGGCCCGTGCCCAGGAGTGGGATGTTAAAAGGGCTGTAGTAGTAGTAGTAGATTACCGGCGCGATTAGTATTAGTAAGTGCGTTAAACTCATGGTAGAGTTGCTGGTATTAACAGTTTAGAAATTTAAAGTAACACATACAATTTTCAGTTGTGTATATGTTACGGCTAAAACCCGAAGTGCGGCTACACCTAGTTTTAACCGGTTAGAACTAGGTGTAGTCACTTACTCTTGGTTAAATGTAGTACGAGCCGATTGATTTCGGGTAAAACTAGGTCTATCCTTCATCATGCCGGCTACAACTAGGTCCAGCCATTCCCTGTTGGATAAAACTAGGTCTATCCGATATCATTCCGGCTAGAACTAGGTCCAGACAATCCCTGTTGGATAAAACTAGATGCAAACAAGTAACAGGCGCCTGGCTCACGCGAGTCGCGCGCCCCTGCCGCCCGCCACCCGTACACCCGCGTTTGCCCTTGCGCTTTGAGTTTAGTACGCGTTGTGCCGTTGTACAAAACAGACGTACTTTCTTGTTTTTGCGCACTTATACAATCGAATTCAAAATGGCTGTGAATGATGACCTACAGACTATGAAGTCAAGTTTTTTGGAACAGTTTCAGTGTTTATTAGCCACAAAATATGGTGAAAATCAAAGCTACATGAATGTAGTGCAGTATTCCAGTTGCAGTTTGCAGTGCAGGTTGTGAGCGCCAGATGCTGCTGATCTACTGCAGGTCTACTAGCGAGTGTGACTCACAGCGTCTGCAGCAGCAGCGCGTGCCTTAGTTTTATCGTTTTATTTTCACCATATTTTGTGGCTAATAAACACTGAAACTGTTCCAAAAAACTTGACTTCATAGTCTGTAGGTCTTCATTCATAGCCATTTTGAATTCGATTGTATAAGTGCGCAAAAACAAGAAAGTACGTCTGTTTTGTACAACGGCACAACGCGTACTAAACCAAAGAGTATAATAAGTAATGGGAAAAGAGTGCCCTCTTACGGCATATTATTGCATATAGGTGTAAAGTGGCGCTATCTACGATTTGAATCCGAACTATTTATGGCATCTATAGCTAGGTATTCATATATAATACTGCCGCAGTAGTAGGGTAGATACTATGTTTATTAATGTATTTATTGGAACTGTTTTAATAGCCTACTTACTCATATTAAAATAATGCATAAAATCAAGTAGACTCAAACAGCTTCAGTGAATACAATTTTAGTCTTGATTTTATGTACTACTTTAATATGAGTAAGTAGGCTAATTAAAACAGTTCCAATAAATACACTGATACTTTCATGGAAGTTAAAAATAAATGAAACAAGTAGGTAATTTAAATTCACTTTTTAATTTTATGATAATAATACAACACAAAAAGCGTCCTTGCACGATATTTTGAACTTAATTGAACACGTAGGTAAACAACGTTGGTATTACGGGGCGAAGTCACCACAGCAATGCGGAAGAACTCAAAACTCAACTCTATGCACTCACTCAAAGATTTTATAACCGAAATACAAAGAATAAAATGAAAAAATCTACGAACTAGCGCTCACACAAAAATAAACTTTTTGAAAATTGAACAGATCGGATTCTAGTTTGACGTTTGATACAATGGTTGCCAGTATATATAAATACATTTAGTTTATTTTGTACGAACAATATTATGATAGGTACCTATTTTTAATATATTATTATTATTGTTCCAGTAGATATATATTATAAATACTTAAAATAAATATATTACAATTATGAATTAACTTTTCAATATAATTCGGAATATTACACCAGTAGTTTCTGCATAGCGACATCTGTTGAAATTTCATACTCACTCTGAACTCTAATATTACGGATTCAAATAATAGATGAAGTCACCATATTTGAACATTGTAATAATGTATGAAACTGTCCCCCCCCTGTACTAAACTCAAAGCGCAAGGGCAAACGCGGGTGTACGGGTAGCGGGCGGCAGGGGCGCGCGACTCGCGTGAGCCAGGCGCCTGTTACTTGTATGAACTTGTTTGCATCTAGTTTTATCCAACAGGGATTGTCTGGACCTAGTTCTAGCCGGAATGATATCGGATAGACCTAGTTTTATCCAACAGGGAATGGCTGGACCTAGTTGTAGCCGGCATGATGAAGGATAGACCTAGTTTTACCCGAAATCAATCGGCTCGTACTAGA
Source organism: Ptilodon capucinus (assembly GCA_914767695.1). Classification (NCBI taxonomy): domain Eukaryota; kingdom Metazoa; phylum Arthropoda; class Insecta; order Lepidoptera; family Notodontidae; genus Ptilodon; species Ptilodon capucinus. Next base: position 2,475,781 of record OU611828.1, read on the forward strand.
TTTAACCAAGAGTAAGTGACTACACCTCGTTCTAACCGGTTAAAACTAGGTGTAGCCGCACTTCAGGTTTTAGCCGTAACATATACACTATGCAGAATACTAATAAAGTAGACATTTCATTTAGATTTTCAGACCTACGGGCGTCCTTTACACCCGTAGGTCTGAACGAAATACTAAAGTATAGGGAAGATCCTTCTGCCAGGCGGGTGGCATGCCTAGCGGGGTCTACTACGCCCCACTTTTGTTGTTGGGGAAATTGTATATATAGTTCAGATCGTCAAAGACTCTTCTACCGCGAGCCAGGATTTTCATAGTACTTTGTATGGCGGTTTGATTTCTTGTACGCGTAGAATTTCGATGTGTTGGTAGTCGCGCCATCTAGTGGCGATTGGCGGAAGTTCTGCTTTGTATATAGGGTTTGCTACACTAACTTTAAGCAAACTATAAAGTTTACAATATATAAACAAATTATGTTTGTTTACATAGAGACATTTCTCATAATTCTATAAAACGATAGGGTAAGTAGGTAAGATCACTTGAATTTAGGTAGAAAAGTAATGAAACATGCATACAATGGCGAGACTAAAACTAATTAATACGATATTAGTCAACTGAACGCCCTATTGGATAGGGCGCGCCAATAAATAAATCAATTTGAGCTTAATTCCACTTGACAAGACTGAACTGTACTAAATCATGAGTAATGTACTTCGCACAGAACGTACGAATGATTACAATAATAAACTATTACATACTTATTAATAATACTTAACAGTGAAGGGATACATAGTGAGGAAACCTGCACGCGTATAAAAAGGCGTGTGAAGTTCACCAACCCGCACTGGGCCAGCGTGGTGGACTTTGGTGGTGGAAGTATTATTTATAATACATCATCGCGCCTGCAATCCCCGAAGGGGTAGACTGAAGTGCAATGCAGTGCGCCCACACTTTTGGTCCCAATGTAATAGGGGCGAGCCTATTGCCATTATACCGGGCACATTCCCCCTCAATACGAGGTAGATTTGGGACATAGTCCACCACGCTGGCCCAGTGCGGGTTGGTGAAGTTCACACACCTTTCTATAGACGTGCAGATTTCCTCACGATGTTTTCCTTCACCGTTTCAAAGCAAGTGGTAATCTCGGATGAAAATGAGATTCGCACATAAGCCCAGAGGTGCGAGCCGGGGTTTGAACCTGCACACTTTGATTTGCAAGGCGTGCGTTCGACCACTGTTCAGACTAAGGTTATAGATAGATACTAATTATATAGATATCGAATTATTTAATGACATCGTTTTTTAATTACCCTAATTTGGTGATTGCTTAGAACTCATAGCGGTGACAAAAGTTATACGGTTATATTTACGTCACTTGTTGAACAACCTTTGTAAGGTGTTGGTGCCCTGACTCAATGGAAAGAGGCCATTAAACAAAAGGTGTTGGTGAATAATTTATTTTGTTAAATTGGTGACTGTGTAGTGTTCTAATAACAATGATTTTCTATCGACTTGGATTACAAAAGTAAGTATTGATATTATTATATTTTGTAGGTTGTATAAATTGGTAGCAGTGGTAGCCGAGTGGTCGAACGCACGCCTTGCAATCAAAGTGTGCAGGTTCAAACCCCGGCTCGCACCTCTGGGATTTATGTGTGAATCTCATTTCATCCGAGATTATCACCTGCTATGAAACGGTGAAGGAAAACATCGTGAGGAAACCCTCACGCCTGAGTGAACTTGACTAGTTCTCGATAGATGTGTGAAGTCTGCCAACCCGCACTGGGACAGCGTGGTGGACTATGGCCCGAATCCCCCTTGCATTGAGGGGAGGCCCGTGCCCAGCAGTGGGACGTTAAAAGGGCTTAAAAGTATTGTTGACAATATCAAAACTAACTCTATGTCAATATACATTAAGATTGAATTTCTGAGGTACAAGCCACGCCCCCAGGCGTCATAAGTCGCTCGTGCTGTCAATGGCAGTTCTTCAAGTAATTACCTTTTTCTGTGAGTCTATACAGGTCGTTTAGGTATTGTTAAAAAAAAATGCCGTGCCGCTTTTGTCGCCCCAGTGTGCTGGCTTAAGTAATTTATAATACTTATCTAGATATATTTTTCCAGATTGATCGAATACTTCGAACTGTTCCGAAACAACAAAGAGGATGAACGCAACAAACTGTTTCTACTCAACAAGAAACCGAAGGAGGTCTACCGAACGCAACTGCAAGCGGACCAGACAATGAACTTGTGCGTTTCGACCCTTTTATCAGTGATAAGCGCATTAGTATGCATATCCATACCCTACGCGGCCCTAGAATCCCCTTGCGAGGACTTGAAAAAACAAAATCTAATAACTATCTATGGAATTGCGAAATACTTAGAGAGATACGTGGAACTAATAGACAGATTGATAATAGCCTTATCAATAATACTAGTCTATATTGCTGTTAAGACTGTGGTGGATGCGATAAAGAATACGGATATTAGTAAAAGTCCTTGGTTGGAGAGGGGGAAGTACACGTTGCCGATACAAAATAAGAAGGCGAAACGAAAGTATACAGGTTCAATGTATCTTTCCTAATGCACTTATACTGTCGAAGACTTTAGTGTTCACATTAGGGCTGCCAACCATACTTTATAAAAAAGTATTCTACTTTGTTTTTGGTAATTATACTTTATACTTTTGCATACCAATAAAGTATGTGAAAATACTTTATTTTCAACTTTTACTGTGATGCGAAAAACAAAACACTCATTATGGGTACTTAACTATTTAATTGTAGACATAAGTAAAAACGGATGACGGAGACGGAAACTATTTATAATTAAACACTCACACTCAGATGTGGTGTGGTGTGTGGTTGTGATTTTGATTGTCAAACAAGCTTTGAAACATAAATATAGCCAAAAATTGAGAGCATGTGCTAAGAGCACACAAAAATACGTTTTTAAAGCAATAAAAATATAAAATTTGAAAAATACTTTTTTTTTTCTTCTAAATACTTTATTTTTTTCCTATCCAAACCATTTTATACGTTTTTTTTTGTCAAAAAAAGTTGGCATCCCTAGTTCACATTGTTAATACAGGGTATTTCAGAAATCGGATATAATACTTGGCCGTTTGCACGAGTATCGGATATACAACCAAATGGTATAAAAATTTATCGAAATTGGGTCATGACTTTTCAACAATTTTAAAAACTTAAAATATCTTTAGTCCTAAGCGAAATGTTCAAGTTCTTTTTTTTAATATTAGTAAGCTTTTCTCGTTGATGTAGTTTGCACTGTTAAATAGGGTTATGGATGTGCTGTAAAGCCACACCACGATACGTGTGGTCAATATTTAAAGGTCTGTAACTCAGAAACTATGATAGTAAGGTAATCTTTACTATGTACCTACATAAATATATCAGCTACCGTATATGTACGTAAAATATTATTTCGGACTTCGGATACATCCCGTATATAGTCATTTGTGTCGTCTAAAATCTACATGTCTAAGAAACAATAATAGCCAATACTAATGTCTGCATGACTGATTTTTTAAATTGGTTTAAAGACTGGCTCCCTGTCGAATTAATGAAGAGTGTACCTTGTATACTGACAATAGGGCCTAAAATAAGCAAGTGTAGTGAATCCCTGCTTATCCCTTCGGGGAGTACAGTCGTGATGGTGTGTAGTGAAGGATTCTTGAAAGAGAAAAATTCATGTGCTTTATTGGAATTATATCCAAAGTAACAAGCAGGCGAGATTGAAACAATTTTTTTTTAGTCTTTCTATGTCCCAATCCTGGGCAAAAGCCTCCCCTTTACTTCTCCACACATCTCGTTCCTGGGTTATTATTTGACTTCCCATAGATGAGTTACGCTTTTTAATGTTAAGCAGGTTTAGATCATTTCTCCACCACGCTGCTGGTCTAATGATAAAACAAATATAAAAAAATAATTATAAGCTTAAAATAGTCAGTTATATAAAATTGTATTTTAATCTTATTTGTTAGTTTAATAAAAAAATCCTGGATTTTTAATTAAATTATTTTTATTACCTATGCCTTAGTATTTCTATTCCCAATAAGGTAACCCAATTAAATATTGATACGGTATCCACTATCAAAGTGAAACCCTAACCACACCAATTACCGTAACATCAAAAAAACTTATCAAAACATTTTATTTGCGCAAAATATTTGTATGTATGTTGCCGTGATACATAAAAGCATCTATCCAATTTGGGGAAAGCAGTAACATTCAATTGTGCGCCGCACGCGAGCTCCTATTCATACGACAAATATTTAGATAAGGTACCATATTTGCTTTCTATACCCAAATAATCTTTTCAAAGAAATATCTGAAAGGGTATCGTTGTAGAGACGGTATTTTCGTAATGGAAACGGTGTTTGTTGTGGATAGTTTTATTTTTCAAGAGAGAGGACTCTATTTGATTATTTATTCCGTTTGACATATTTTTAATCAGTTGATTGTGATTGTGTATTTATTAGTTTTGCTCTCTGAAAACTTTATAGGTAAGTACCAAAAGTAAATTATGTTCAGTCATAGTTAATTATTTTATTTGAATAGTACCTTGTTTCGAATAGTTAATGGAATGGATATTTTATACTAAGGGTGATTTTTTCAGTTGTTGCATACATGTTGATGTTGTTGTTGTTGTTGTTGTTGTTCGCTTATGACTCGACTGAAATTTGTTAGTATGCAACATTTCGTCTGGGGATGCGAAAATCAACCTTAGGGATGCGAAAATCAACCTTAGGGATGCGAAAATCAACCTAATATATTTGGACGCCATTTATTTGTGGTGCAAATTAATTGTTTATTTACCGATAAAGAAAATTATTGCATTTTGAACTTTGATTAAAACACGTTACGTTACTCTCAACTAAAATAATACAATTTTTAATTTGTATAAACACTAAAATGTAAACTGTTTACCGTTATCAATCTGCTGAATATTTTATTCGAGCCTCCAATAAACCCTGACGCGCTACGCTGGGTACAATGGACCATTGGACTTCACTATTGTTCAAGTTGTGACATCAAGCGACAAAGTAGACATGTTATAATTTAACAAACGTTTGTTTTAAATAAAAATTGACAACAAATAAAATGATAAACAAATCTTGTTTTAATTTAAATATCAAATTGGGAGACAATTAATTCGTTCTCAGAAAAATCCGCGCATTACAGTCCTTCGTGACGTCATCCATAAAGAAAAAAACACTGTACTTATAAAGCTCCTACTGTACTCTTATTATAGAGTCGTCTCTCCATATACATTGTCTCTCTACATTCAAGTGTCAGATCAGGGCATGTAAAGCGAAACAAGTGACTATCTTAAAAATAGTAAATGCTTCACGCTTCATCCTCCAACTTTTACCAGACTATCTCACTCTACATTTCCACAACTCTACGCACCAACTGTAGTCTCTACATCACATGCCTCCGTGGTCCAGTTGTTAATATTGCGCACACGGCTCTCCACTTGTGGTTTATTCGCACGGACTCTAGGGGTTATTTAAGAGTCGGCCTGCCTCCGTGACTAGGCACAGTTGATAGGCTTTCGAATTTAACTGCACGCGTGGAAATGTTGTTTGTGTAATTGAAATTGTATTGGGTAAGTAAATATGGTTGGATATTTTAATATACACCACTATGCTTTAATCTTCGAAGGGGTAGGTAAAGGTGCACTGATTACACCAACACTTTGCCAATGTGTATTTGGTTCCAATGCCCCAATAGGGAGCGCGCATATTGCCATTATACTAGACACATTCCCTGACAAAAATACTTAAATTTTTGTACAATTTTATATAAAAAAATGGATTTAATATAATGGATTTAGTGGCAGTGGTAGCCTCGCGGGCAAGAACGCCCGCTTTGAACGTAAGGGGTGCAAGTTCAAATCCCAGGCCCGCACCTCTGAGATAATTTTCATGTGCGAATGTCATTTTCAACAATGATTACCACTTGCTGAACGGTGAAGGTAAACATCGTGAGGAAAACCTGCACGTCTATAGCTTTCTATAGCGTGTGAAGTTCACCAACCCGCACTGGGCCAGCGTGGTGGACTATGGCCCAAATCCCCCCCCTATTGAGGGGGAATGTGCCCGGTATAATGGCAATAGGCTCGCCCTCTATTACCAATTGGGACCAAAATACATCGGCGAAGTGTGGGCGCACTACAGTGCACCTCTGCCTACCCCTTCGGGGAATACAGGCGTGATGATGTATTTGTTTGATGTGGATTTAATTGATATTTCAGAATTCTTATTGAACTTAAAAAATTTGAAAGAGAATTAAAAAAAAAGCATCGCAGAATCTAGATTAAGATAAAACTACTTACTCTAGCATCTATGACTTTGAATTTAAAACCGCCAAAAAATTAAAATAATGGACACAATGCCAAGAACACAACGTCAGAAATTAAATTCTGTTTTTGTACAAAAAAAATGCGTTTCACATTTTAAAAAGAAGTGTCACATGCTACCCCCAACGACATATCAATATAGATATCGACAACACCTCGACAACACATGTCAGAATTAATCACGCCATGTACACAACCCGTCACGTACGAAATACATAACAGTTTCAATCAACAGAGTGGTCATACGGACCGCGCGTGCACCGGCGACAGCTGCGCCACCGGCGGGTTAATACCGAATGCTAATGTACAGTCGCGTTAAAATATGAAAACACATTTCTAGATCATTTGCCATTTTGTGCGCGTACTTCTCATCCCATTTTGATTTCTAATGTGTACTTATTGACTTTTTTTAATTAATAAGCAAGTCAATAAATACCTGCTAACCGCATTCCTCATCCTATTCCATTTCATTTCATCAATTTCTTCATTTCATAAAAAAAAACAAAAGAAGACAAGTTGTACAAACATTAACTAGATATTTATCATAGTTATGAACTAAATTTAGTCTCAAACTAAACGTTGGCCGTAAATCAACCATTTACCAAATTAATAAGATGAAAATTAACCGCATTTTCGGTTTTGGCGGCAGTCGACGCGTCCGCGTAATACAGGGGACGATCGTAAGTATGATAAATGTGTTGCCAGCATAATTATATCAGAGGATGTGTGGCCGCATTCCATTAATAATGTTTTTTTAATGGGTACAAATTCTAAATTTGAAAATTATTTCTTTTTATTAAATTGATGTTGGAAAGAGTTCGATTGTCGTCTGGACTTTCGGAATATACTGTAATCTAGGTTTTTGCTCCTTGAGATCTCCCCTAGTATGGTCCTATCAAACTAGACTGATTCTATAATATAAAATGCAGGGGCATCCACTTTAAAACGTGCGTGACCACTTGTTTGCCAATACTAAACTGTATTCACTCATACACAAAGAACATTTTCAAATGAAATGTCATCGATGACGCGACTGAATTTGACCTCATCACTTTTGACACAGAAATTTAATTTTTATGTGTATTGAACCAGAGTACATTCTCAAGAAGTCAAGTTACTTCTCTCACCTCAGTGGGTTCAGGAAGCAATAGGGACACTACATTTTAAATTTTATAAAACAAAAAACTGTTTTGAAATAACTTCTTAAACAAAGATCCACTCAATTAACAGTACCTCAGTATTTCTTAAAGGTTTTTGTGTTTATTTCCCCCGCTGCGCTAGACTAGCGAAGTACTTTAACGCGGTATAAATCATCTCAAGTGACAGTTGAACCACACCTCTGCATTACTGATACACTAGGTGGCTGGTAAATAAAATATTTTAAAAAACAACGAAGGTACGATTGTGAATCTTTTCTTTTGTTTTTAAATGGTACAGAAATGGGGTGAATTATAACTCGGAGCGAGAAATGCTTAGATTTACAAAATATGAATAAATTATGGATACAATTTTTTAATTGATTAAGACAAAATCAATTCAGAACGTAATGATTTTTATTAGTCATTTTTTATATTGATTTTTTATCATTCACAACCACCAATGCCCAATGTTTCTCTACCGCAACTTCTCATTATTGTTTTAATGTCACTTTAATCTATTGTAGTACAAAATCTTAAAAAAAAATGATAAGCTCACCGAGTTTCTTGCCGGATCTTTTTAATCGAGGTCGCACTTCGATTCGGTAGTAGTATATAAGAAAAAAAACGTATATAAGAAAATGTGAGTAGGTGATCAATGTTGGAAGCTAACTTATTAAAAGGACGTTTATATCAACAATTTACCAAACTATATACCAAACAATACATCAACTAGGTTCCAACAAAAATGAAAGTAAATTAATTTACCACTCACCATTGTTTCGTCAACAAAGACTAAGCTTTGAGGTTCATTAATTTAAAATCTTAGCAACAATACGAGCCAGCTGAAAGGGTTCCGTACTAGAGATCCGTAGTGCAGATACTCGGGGTATTAATCATTCGCTTTCAGACTAAAATAGATAAAACGCTTTAAGAAACTTTGGTATAATGATGGATGGGGATTTGTATTGTATTTGGCTAATGTTTAATACATCATCATCATCACGCCTTTATTCCCCGAAGGGATAGGCAGAGGTGCACTGTAGTGCGCCCACACTTCGCTGATGTATTTTGGTCCCAATGTAATAGGGGGCGAGCCTATTGCCATTATACCGGGCACATTCCCCCTCAATACGAGGGAGATATGGGCCATAGTCCACCACGCTAGCCCAGTGCGGGTTGGTGAACTTCACACGCCTTTCTATAGACGTGCAGGTTTCCTCACGATGTTTTCCTTCACCGTTCAGCAAGTGGTAATTATTGTTGAAAATGACATTCGCACATGAAAATTATCTCAGAGGTGCGGGCCTGGGGTTTGAACTTGCACCCCTTACGTTCAAGGCGGGCGTTCTTGCCCACGAGGCTACCACTAATGGGCTGGGCGTGTTTGATACTAAAGTTTATGTTTTCGAAGCTTTGTAAAGTGTCGCACCCACAGGGCGCGTCAAGAGGCGCGCGTAAATCGTTTTACCAATATCAAAACGAACTGTATTTCCTCATAGAAAAAGTTCTGTCTTCAACTCAATGACATTGACAGCGAGAACGATTTTTTACGCGTGGCGGCTTGGTATGTGGCTACACAAATTAAATCTTGAAGTATATTGACACAGAGTTCATTTTGGTACTGAAAAAAAATTGGACGCGTGAGAGTCAACGCCCCAGTGTCTAACGAACTATAGAAGCACATTTTTCTTCAAAATCTCTTCGAAGTCGTAATACGCGTGGTGACGTGGCATTTAACATGGAAATTCAAACTTTATGAATATAGGCATAGAGTACATCTTCAAAAAACACCTTGTAAATTCCCTTGCCCGAGTATGGTTTTTTGCATAAGTTTAAATATCGAACAGAAATCCTTAAGCAATAAGTGCACCATGGAGATATTATAACGGAGATGGCATTTCGAGCCCGCGGTACGGCTGGTGGTCTGGTTTATCTGCCTCCGCCATTTTTGTTTTCTCATATAGTTGCCGCATACTACAGGTACATGAGATAACAATAATGGCGGAAAAATTGCCGCAGAGCTATACGAAGAGTGGAGTCGTTATAGGCACTCTAGATACTCTATGAAGTGCACTTATATCAGGTCGGTTCTCTAAGTATGTTTGAGTATATTTTCGACAAAATACCAAATCACGGTACACGAGTGCCCAGCATCGTAAAGCGTATGATATACCGAGTTCACTTTGACTGCAGGTTTAACTGTCCGGTTATCAAGCGCCGGCAGACGGTGGCATCGTAAATTATAATATATTCACAGCACCTATCATATCCTGGTCTAGTTATTTGATTTTGTGAAGCACAATACAGCTGTAATAAAATCTTTTTAAATTTCGTCTAAGGTCAAACCTCGGTGTCTTCATTGGATACCGCTGTAGATCTTGGTAACAGAGTAACTAAAGCCTCCTGCACAATTTTTGCCAGTACCAAAAGAAACTCTGAGTCGATATGCATAAAGATTGGATTTCTGTCTCCACGTCGAAATTCGCTTGAGCTGTCACTGTCATGTAGTTGTGGGATGAACTTTAAGGTACCTATCAATACAGTTTATTTTGGTGTGGCAATAAATTAGACGCGCGAGCGTAGAGTGTGCAGGAGTACTAACTATACTCGTAGAAGTAACAGTGGTCGACCCATCTCTATAAAACAATCATCTTTCTTACCCTCAAAATTATAGAAATATGTTTTATAAAACCATTGTGAATGGGTTATAATCCCATAGTCGTTCAAGAGTATAGGTGTACCCAATGATATTCTAATAAACAGATATGTTATGAGCGCGCACTAGTGAAGACTCGAATACATCCTAATTAGGACGTATATTTGATACCAACATGCGGATTGGTTGACAGATGAATGTTCCATCACATAGAAGCGCAAGTGACAACACTAGCTATCTCTTTTTTTCTCGTTGGTTTTATCAAGCCATCTTTTTGCACATTTCTACGTGTTGTGAAATGTAAAATGAATGAAAAGTGTGTATGTGTGCTGCCGTTGTTACGCGGAACACTTTTTTCGGTTGTTTTATGCGTGTATGACATATCTATTTACTAGAGTATCATTGGGTGTACCTATAACACAAGCGCTGCTATGTTTAGGATCATTTGATGAGTAGATGTTCAAAAACAAAACGTTTCAGTAGAGCTAATGGTGAACAGTATCTTGTACGGTAGCGTATAAGTAATTACCCATTTACTAGAGTAAACCGAGTAATCCGGGGGCATCACTAAAGATTATTAACCCTCGCTTTATTACCTGCTCACTGTCTCCTCAATACAGCTAACCCGGTACTGCCGAGACTAACTTTATTTCGGTCCATTCGACCCTTCAAATCCCTGTTTAATGACCAGCTTGGGTAACGTGCGGGTTACTGTTGATAGATTCAATACTATAGTGGACTTTAAAACGTTTTATTTTTCAATCTTATTTTGGACTAATTTAAATACCAAATCACTTTTTCAAAATGATATTCTGATTAAATGGCATGTTATACACACCAAATTTGATATTTCCATGATTTTTTTTTTTAATGGACTACGCGTTTGGCCGTGTGGTGGCCTTTACAGCTTTACCGGGGGAGTGGCGAGATTGAGATTATACGATAAATGTGTAGTGTCCAACCGAACCGGCTTCGGCAAAAAAACTACCTTCACCCAAAACTTTAGCTTCAGTTTCGTAAGCAATCGATCTTCGATCGCCCTGTATAATATCATGCCTGGTGCTATTTATTTATTAGATTTAAGCTACCGGTCTAACGCTTCGACATCACCGAGAGTGTACACCGTCCATACTGCAGTATAATTTTCACATACGTCTGTCTGTCCGCACAATATCACTATATTTACACGGGCCCCTTTGTTTGACGCGTAATTACTGTGTTCCGGAATATCCGGACGATCCGGACCCCATACATCAGTTGGTCCGGATTTGTCAACGCCATTTAGTTACTTTGTACAACCATATTTAATGGTGATTTAGTTTGAATGCAAAATTTCGAATGAGTTAAAATTTCCTTCTACCATAAAGTACATAGATAATTTTGATGACAGTAAGTTGTAACCTGTGTCATATTTGCTTGTTATAAATAATGATATTGAATGGAAATTACCGATTACCAACGAGTAATTATATAGAAGAGGGAAGTTTTCCTATCATTGGACAGTTTCACTTGCTAGTTACTTTTATCTGCCAGTGAAAGTCCCTTCAAAATTGGTCCAGCCGTATGGGAGTTTATTTAAAACAAACATACAGACAAAATAACTATTATTTTGACATCACACAGAGGCACTTAAATATTATTGATATGTATAGATATAGATACGGGTTGTTGTAGTGATTAAAACGTAAGCCACTGGGCTCACTCCCCGATAGTTCCGGTTTCGATTCCCGCCAGTGGCAAATTTCGGAAATGGCATCTAAGAATTTGGCCTGGTCTGGGTATAACTGAAATCGCCCCTAGTCCATTATACCCATTGTACAAGCTTTGCTTAGTTTAGGATCATAAGATGAGTATGACGTTGCCTAGCGATATACAAATCTATCTATCTATCTATCAGCCAGGGACGTCCACTGCTGGACATAGGCCTCCCCCATAGATCGCCAGAAATTACGATCTTGGGCTTTATGCGCCCACCGACTCCCGGCGACCCTGATGAGGTCGTCCGTCCACCTGGTCGGGGGTCGTCTCACGTTTCGCTTGCCTGTTCGTGGCCGCCACTCCAGGACTTTGATGCCCCAACGGCCATCCGATATATAAATACATAACTATTATAAGTAACAATGTCTAATCAACTGAACCCACATGAGTACATACATGCCTACCCACAATACGATCATCAGACAAGTAATTAGTCGCATGATCGAATCGTCCTTACAGCTAATTGGTGTGCCCAGCGGCTAATAGAAAAATTCGAATGATCCTTTGAGTTCGCTCAACTGACTGGAAAATTGTCATTCCGCTTAAGGGCTGGGATTGTTTAGAAGAATTTCGGAGTTAAATGTTATGCTTACTTATCTCGTGGTTACTCGTGTTGCCCTAGTAACTGATGCGGGAGGTTTCAGGTTCGATTCAATACTGATGTCCTTTTTAGGGTTCCGTACCCAAAGGGTAAAACGGGAACCCTATTACTGAGACTTCGCTGTCCGTCCGTCCGTCCGTCCATCCGTCCGTCCGTCCGTCTGTCTGTCACCAGGCTGTATCTCATGAACCGTGATAGCTAGAGAGTTGAAATTTTCACAGATGATGTATTTCTGTTGCTGCTATAACAACAAATACTAAAATACAGAATAAAATAAATATTTAAGGGGGCTCCCATACAACAAACGTTTTTATACATAATGGTACGGAACCCTTTGTGTGCGAGTCCGACTCGCACTTGGCCGGTTTTTTATCCTAGTAATGTATAGGTAAAATGGAAATATTCTATTGTAGTCTCGGTTTTGTGTAACAACTTTGGTTAATTATGTTTTTTAAGCATTGCCTTTATTTTAAGTTTAGCTTGGCATATCGTTTAATTGATAATAAAATATGATAAAATATTAATGACCCATCGTATTGAATAGTTAATAGCACCTCTGGGATTTATGTGTGAATCTCATTTTCATCCGAGATTATCGGTGAAACGGTGAAGGAAAACATCGTGAGGAAACCTGCACGTCTGAGGGAACTTAACTAGTTCTCGATAGATGTGTGAACTCTGCCAACCCGCACTGGGCCAGCGTGGTGAACTATGGCCTGTATCCCCCTCGCATTGATGGGAGGCCCGTGCCCAGCAGTGTGGCGTTAAAAAGGCTGTAGTAGTACGCTTATAGTTAATAGCATGAGCGCTTCTCCTTCAAAGACATCATAACGTTTCATAGAATACGGTTTTTGGGCCCAGTTTTGACATCCCCCGGAAATAGAGCTCCTTACCTTAGTAACATAACAAAGATACACTTTAATTTTATATATTTGTATGTTTTGATGAATATTTGCGTAAACTTTGTTAGTGTTGCCAGCCGTGATATAACGAACGGGTTTCCATTATAACTCCAGTGATATAAACCTCCGCATAATACATTTTCATGTCATAAAAATCCATGAATATATCATGTTTTATGGGTTTATAAACTAGCAGGTACTACCCATTGTGTATCGAAGGGTTATGTTATGATGTATTGCGCTATAAAGGTACCTACGTATTTTGGGGGGGTATTTTTGCTGACTCTAGCGTTTATATTTTAGAGACAGATAAATGAAGCATAACTCAAAATACAATATCTTTTTCTATAAGCGAATTGTATCATGAATAATAGTTACAAAATAAACAGTATTTTTTTTTGTTTTAATACTTTTGAAACGAATAATTAATTTCACTATAGTAGATTAATACATCCCATCCTTACCAGTGCTTTAATTCCTCTCCATCCAAAAGTTTGCCTGGTAAAGATCACTTTGTGTTAAGGCCATCCCTTGTAACTCTTCAAATATATATCGCACACAATATAATTTGTATTACTTTAAGCGGAATCAGAAACAGAATCAGAATATTTTTATTCAAATAAACCCATACAGGCACATAAGAATCGTCAATATACAAAAAGTAATAATTGTATCTCTACCACCCATTCGGAATGCATATACTATGGAGAATAATGAGCAAAAGATTTCATGGTTTTGTTCCATTATGGATTTACATTTGTATGTGTTTTTCTTAATTAATAATTATATAATATAATAGCAGTGGTAGCCGAGTGGTCGAACGCACGCCTTGCAATCAAAGTGTGCAGGTTCAAACCCCGGCTCGCAACTCTGGGTTTCATGTGCGAATCTAATTTTCATCCGAGATTACCACTTGCTATGAAACGGTGAAGGAAAACATCGTGAGGCAACCTGCACGTCTGTAGAAAGGTGTGTGAAGTTCACTAACCCGCACCGGGCTAGCGTGGTGGACTATAGCTCAAAATTCTCCCTCGTATTGAGGGAGAATGTGCCCGGTATAATGGTAATAGGCTCGCCCCCTATTACATTGGGACCAAAATACATCGGCGAAGTGTGGGCGCAATGTGGGCGCTTCGGGGAATACAGGCGTGATGATGATGTATATAATAAATAGTTATCTATCTATATAATATTAATTAGTGTCTGCGTGCTTAGGTAACAATTATAAATGGTTATACCAACACATAGTACAGCTAAGTTACACTAATTTAGCGACAAACTATACAGTGGTCATCCCGCTATGACCCCGAGGCATCATTACACTACAGACCGCTTTGTGTTGCTCTACATAGCTAGTGTACTTATATTATATGCTCTACAATATGTACTTGTTTGTGTACCTCTGTGTTATTGTGATTAGCTGAGAGATTACATATCTCGATTAAGAAACCATTTCAATCACCTTTTATCGAAATGTATGGAAAAGACACCATTTTTTGTGGAGTCTAACGAAAAAAAATTGCAATTTAAGTATTTTTTATATATTATACATTTATTTTGCTTCCAACACCTGATGCACCTTTTTTCGATTAAATTTTTGCGGGTTCCAAGAAAATTTAATTAAAAAATTATTTCCTCGGAACTCGCTGAGGGTCAAAGGATTCAGTAGATACTGGATACCACTGTCGATTCTGGCTTACAGGAGTAACCGTTGTGAGAATATGTGGCGGGATTAGTCCCGAAAAAAAAGGTTTGTAAATAGCACAAAGATAAACATTTTACGATAATGAGACCCTTTTATACCAAAAAACGTGAAACATTGAGCAGACACGTTGGCCTAAGCAAATAATTAGCTTAAAATGTGAACTTATGTAATTAAGGTATGATATAAAAGCCAAATATTAGTCTAGACATGTTATAAAATGTTTGAGAAATTTATGATATTGTTAAAGCGGCAACATCTCAATGGTTAGACTACCCTGGTAAACAATCAGAATCAGATTTTTTTATTTATGTAAACCAATACAGGCACTTATGACTGACTGACTACAGCCCTTTTAACGTCCCACTGCTGGGCACGGGCCTCCCCTCAATGCGAGGGGGATTCAGGCCATAGTCCACCACGCTGGCCCAGTGCGGGTTGGCAGACTTCACACATCTATCGAGAACTAGTCAAGTTCTCTCAGACGTGCAGGTTTCCTCACGATGTTTTCCTTCACCGTTTCATAGCAAGTGATAATCTCGGATGAAAATGAGATAAACTCAGAGGTGCGAGCCGGGGTTTGAACTTACACACTTTGATTGCAAGGCGTGCGTTCGACCACTCGGCTACCACTGCTCACTTATGAATCGTCAGTAAAAAAATAATAATATTAATAGTATCTCTACCACTCTACTCTGGATTCAATACCCGCAATGGCCAATAAACTACAGACGAGAGCCCACTTTAAGTACAAGCAGTTAGCTTAGTTGGTAGCTCTGTCAATGACATGTCATTGAAGAATGAGCTTTTTGTATATGTTAAGTCAGTCCGATTTGCCATTGGCAATAAATTCAACGTGCGTGTTTTGTCGCTCCAGAGTTCCTTGGACCTTAATTCTGTCAATATCTCACCAGAGTACTGTTACGACGGATATTTAGCTTAAAATGATTTGGTCTTGATTTGAGGGTTTTAAAGAGATTTTTTTGCATTACAATACAAACACATATGTTTTAGAAATTAAAGAATTGGAACATAAGAAGAAGACAGTACAAGACTTTTCGCGGCAAAGTCACAAATTTTCTCTGAATATAATTCAGGAAAGGAATTTATTGACAATGACATCAGCGCAAATTGCATAAGCTGCATTTTAGGTGACTATGGAAGACTTTAACTTCTTATGCAAAGCTCGAAAGGAACGCCTCTGTTCCAGATAATGGGAAGATCAAGCGGAACCCGGGGCGTTGCTGTGAAATCGAGAAACACTGCAGTCCGATAAGTCGACTGTATTTCAGTTTCAGTGGGACGGCGCTATCTTGGTTTTAAACTACCGTTACTAAAGGTTTTCGATTTAAACTCGGTGTTGCTACTTTATATGTCTACGTAGAAATTCTACTTTTTACATTTGTACCAATGTGTACCAACACCAAAATGAACTGTATAAACTCGTGGAAAAAGCACATTTTTCAACGAATTGTTATCGTTGACGCGAGCAAATTTTAATGGAATGCAACGGGGTAGATACAACTGTCATGGCCTCTAATCTACAGAGCTTAGATATAGTGGCTTAGCGAAGATAGATTATTGCGTGGATCGGACCGCAAACAACAACTATATATGAGGGTACCCAGTTATTATCTATGACATCAGTGGTGTCAGCACGCATGTCAAGACAAGGCCTCTGTCACGGATTGGTTGGTCGCTCTCTGTCTTATTTCATACGAGTGAAAGAGACAACATCAAGATATTTCGTGACATACGTCTTATCTTGGCGCTCATGCTAGTGCAGGAAGTCTAACACCTCAGTCCCCCCGTGACCATGGAAACGTCGGGAACATAAAGTAAATAAACGCGATAGAATCCGTAAAACAGTTTTATATCAATAGATTATACCTATCATAGCTTCTTTGTTACAGTGGTGTTAGCACGCATGTCAAGACACGACCACTGTCACGGATTGGCTCGGTCGCTCTCTGTCTTATTTCATACGTGAGAAAGAGATATAATCAACATATTCTGTGACAAAAATCTGGTCTTGGCGCTCATACTACAACTACAGTTGTTAGTAAATTTGTCACAAGTATCGTCTTGTAGTCAAAGCATAATCGTTTTGAACAGTGTAATGTAAATTCACAAGTAGCGGCTACTAATAGTCATAAACAGTAGATGCAAATTTTGAACAGAACTGTAATTTACCATAAGCGCAAATTGACTGACGATCACAACTCTTTTTGATTCCAAACTATTGTATACTCTGAAACACATAGTAGCGGTCATCTGAAGCCAGCTGCAGGCGGAGCATGCATTATGTATAAGTTTTTATAAGGCGCGTCAGAAAATGCAATTTGAAACAAAGTATCAAGTTTAATGCGATCCTCAGATTAAAAATGGCGAGAAAACACTGCCAGGGCACCGTATAAACTGATTTTGATGAATTGTTCGCTGTGGGGAATATAGTTGAAGCAGTTTATGTTGTGTCTATGGCAAAAGGGTTGCCGTAGTGTTGGTTAAGTTGGTAATTATGTTATATCATAGTTCAGGGGGCCAATTCTCACATGGTCGACATTACCTCTGATTCGACATTGTCGAGAGAAAACGAAAATATTGGTCGTATTTTGTCGTTTTGTTTCGACGTGTGTCCAATTTAACGTATTAGTTAACAAGTATTAATTTTGTTCAGGCCCAAATACAGCGTTTTTTTTTTATTATACATTTAGTACTTTTTGTAACTCCCAATTAGTAATGCAATATAATACCACGTACTTAATTAAAGACATTTTTTTTAACGTCGGAAAATTAGGTATTTACTTCCTCATTAACTAACTAATCATTATTTATTTAATTAATCTCCCTCGTATTGAGGGAGAATGTGCCCGGTATAATGGCAATAGGCTCGCCCCCTATTCCATTGGGACCAAAAATACATCGGCGAAGTGTGGGCGCACTACAGTGCAACTCTGCCTACCCCTTCGGGAATACAGGCGTGAAGATGTATTATATTATTATTATTATTTATTTATAACAAGACAAAAAAAATGTACTTATCTACACAGAAGACATCTCTTAAGATTAAAAATTATAACCAAAATATTCACAAAGAAAAATAAAACCTCACTAATTAGAACATAATCCTGACATTCTAATTGCCTCCATCTACTAATAACTGTAATAAAATAATTACGAAGCCGGGAGGAAAAGGATGATTTAGGCCATGCGCAAATAAGTGCGTCAAAGCGCGTGCGATAATTATTTTTTTTTTACAAGGGGAAATCCATCATGGATGCCAGTCTGCCGCGGGGGAGACAGGCTGGCGATGTGAGACTCCTACTCACTAAAACCCCTTGGTGTCCAGCACTCCGCTGGTTGTTAGGTCGCGGGAACGCGGTAGCATACTTCCGCAACCTAACGGCGGCTATCCGCTTTTTCGGAACCATTCGTTTGCGGGTAGCCCCCACCCGCGCACTTCTCCGGGGAAAACGATATCAGGTACCATTTACCTTCTTAATGCCAATACCAAAACCAACTCTCTCAACTGGTAGAAAAGCACATTCTTCAACGAAATTTCATCGGTGACGAGAGCGAATTTAGTCCCGTGCTCGCGTGGTCTTTAGCGGCAGAAGTCAATCGTTATACATAGTGTTTCAGAAGTCCGAAATAATACTTTGACGTTTGCGTCAAAATTATCGAAATTAAGTTTTTACAACTTTTTTTCGTCGTCATATAGCTTGTAATATCTGGAGTCCTATATGTACAATTTGTATGTTCTGTTTTGTGAATATTGGTAGTCGTCCCTTGTAAGTATAGTTTACACTGCTGAATAGGGTTATGGATTAACCAAAGGTCAGAACACGATACCTGTGACAAATATTCAAGGGTCTAACTCAAAAACTATGATAGTTAGGTATAAACTGTCTTCACTATGCATCCACATATGAGCTACCGTATATGTACCCAACGTATTATTTCGGACTTCTAATACATCCCGTATACAAGAAAATAGAGAACATTTTCATAAAAACTCAAGTGCATTCGTTCGCTTCTAGTGTATTCAGGGCGTTATTGCTCTGAATTAAAATACGCCCGGTGTAATCCGTCAGACAAAATGGCGGAGTGAAATTCAAGATGGCGGAACCAGGTGCAACGGTTTAGGCGGGATTTTCCTTTTTTCAGCTCTTTTACAACGTTAGCTTTGTTTTAAAAGAACGGAAATCTGCAGTTGATTTTTATTTGTAAAAGGCTTTTGTGAATAATAAATTTACCTACAGACTTTATGTAAAATTATTATAATTATAGTTATAGTGCGATCATGGACGTATACAAAAGAAGTATAATGCATCACCTTTGTCGAAAGTGAAGCAGCGTATTGAACTATCTGGGCGTGGATTGAGACATAACTACCGAAGCGTGTCTCGTAACTGCGGCGATTATCTTATTGATGTAAGAGTGTGCGTGATAGACGTCTAGCAAGCCGACTAATTATGGGTGCTTCACTTTTATAAACGCGGTACCATCTGACTTTTTTCATACTTACAGGGTTGTGAACTAGTTTCTTTCTACTATATTCCATTTAAGTCATTTTCTAGTCTGCGTACGTGGTATACGTGGTATATCATGGGACTTTTATTGACATGACAATCTCACATAGCTAAAAAAAAATGATTTCTAAAGTACAGTAGCAATGAGGGGCTAGTCCACAATACTATCAAGTGAACTAATCCATAGTTTACAAAACCATAAACACTCAAAGACGGGGGTTAACGAGTGGAAACCATAAAGCCATCGGGTGCTATCGTAAAGTGAGGATTTTCAGCGTCAGTGCACATCGCGCGATCTATTCATTGCGTTTTATAGCACTCAGTCAGCTTGTAACTTGGTACCTTTTGAAAGTTAGGAATAGCTTAAAGCCTTACGCTCACAGGCGCGTCTAAAGGCGCCCAACCAATCTGGCAATACTACTACTACTACAGCCCTTATAATGTCCCACTGCTGGGTACGGGCCTCAATGCGAGGGGGATTCGGGCCATAGCCCACCACGCTAATCCAGTGCGGGTTGGCAGACTTCACACATCTATCGAAAACTAGTCAAGTTCATTCGTTCGTTTTTTTACAAAATTAATTAATTGATAAAATTTTAATGGAATAAGATGAAGAATTGCTGCACGTAAGATTAGCGGGCATTCTGTCAATGTCAAGTAATTAATAGCAAGAATAAATTTCATAAACTCACATACACATTATAAATAACAATGGATGATGAATGTGACAAAGATAGCGACTGAATCCTGTAGTATTTCATAGAAGGAGAGTATCTTTCAACGAAGTGTCATCAATGAAACCAAGGAATTGTGTAGCGTAGTCGTGTGGATTCTACCACAGAAATTCAATCTTTATGGATATTAGTACAGAGTACATCTATACATACATATACATACAAATAAATAAAATTGGAGTGTCTGTTTGTAATATCAAAATAACACTTTTTTACCAAATGCGTATGAAAGTATATACGATACCTATAACGAAAACGCAATTTTTAATTTTTTTGTCTGTCTGTCTGTCTGTCTGTCTGTTTGTTTGAGGTAAACTTCTAAACGGCTGAACCGATTTCAATGGGACTTTCACTGACAGATAGCTGACGTTCTAAGGCGTAACTTAGGCTACTTTAATTTTAGAAAAAGCATTAGGGTTCCGCGGGAAAAACATAATACCCATATTTCCGGGTAATCTCCCTAAAGTCCACGCGGGCGAATTGGCGGGCACAGCTAGTTATCAATAAAAGTCAAATTAGTTCGCTCGCCCGAATGAGTGCAGAGCGTTATCAATAGTTATAAAAGATTATAGCAGACCTTCATGAATTAGTGAATAGCTATAAATTGAGATGGTTTTTATTTCTTCTAACTATTTCAAGATAATTTAGCTTTTTCCGTTATCTCGTCGAGGGTCAAACCTCGGCGCCTTCGTTGGATACCGCTGGACCATGCGTCACAAATCGCTCGCTTCATTAATGATATTTTGTTGCAAGATAGATTCGTCGAGAAAATGACCACCCGAGCCACGTTCAGTACAAAAAGCTCAAAGTGGCGTCATTTTCACACCAAATCTAACAGTTAAAAGAAACGAAACTTATTGTCTAGACGGTCATGCTAAGGTTGCTGGTCCAATAGTAGAGATAATAATAGTTAACAGCTACTATTCAAATAAAGTGGATACATTAAACTAACTACCTCAGTATACCACGTAACCTCAGTATACCACGTAACCTCAGTGTTTGAACTCTACATCGGTCGATTAATCAAAACATCTTTACTCTACATGCCCGCGGCGGGGTTCTAACGAGACTCTATCAAATTACCTAATGGATACGGTGATTTTAATTATTTACAGGTTAATCTGTGGTTAAAAGGCAGTGTATGGTGGTATTATTTAAATATACGTATTCCCAAATCAGTCTTTAAACCTACAAATGCTTTATTCAATATAAGCTATTTTTAAATCCTGCTGTGATTCGTTTATAACTTTCTATGTTTATAGGATTTATATAACTTTATTGTAGTTTTATTTTAATTGTTTGTTAAGTAACAGCCGGATTGAATTAAGAACGTTCCTCTTTTTTTGAAGTCGGTCAATAAAAAACGAATCCGATAAGACCATTCTTCGCTTTACGAGTCTACGTATTGACTACGAATTTGCTACGTTGACGCTACGAGCGCCTACGAAACGGCGTAGTCTCGATTATTTTTGTAAATTGCTTTGTTACAAATATTTTGTTCGGTAATCAGAATTCTCGTTTGAAATGTTGCAGGTATTGAGATGAATTGAAATGTACGTAATATTGTAACGTTTCGGGTTTCTGATACATCCTGTACATATATATAAATATAAAGATAATATACCTATATGTAATAAACTACACACAGTAACCAAGACACGACAGGTTATGTAAACAGAGCCAGTTCCGCATTAGACAAATTGTTGCCTCCGGCTGTTTGACGCACCATTTGGTACACTTAGAAGCGTGGGGTGAAGGTATCATATACAGAATTCTCGATCAAAGCATCCACTTGATTTCATTTAATATCTATTCAACTACTGATGCATTGCGTACATCAAAATCGCTTATAACCATCGATATACTAACTAATTCACAAAAATTGCTGAATTGACTCAAACGCCATTTTCATAATTTTTTCGGTGATTTTTTTTGGCTGTAAATATTTACGTTTTTAGGGCTGTTAAGAGGTGATAATACTTGCATATTTTCGACGATTATAGACACAAAAAATCGTAAAAAAAATATTTTTTACAAAAGATAACCAACTTTAAAAACCTAGGTGCACTAAAAAGCTACAAATAATTTTATAATTCAGTACATTTGGAGCCGGTGCCAGTTCATATGTGTATTTGCCTAGTATAACGTAGATTGGCACCTACCTACTCCAAATGTAATAATGATAAATGTATTATAAGATTTTTTAAATTTTGTTTTTTTGTTAAAAGTATATTTTTTTAAAATAAAATATCATCCTTATTTATAAGCTTGACTTCGTCGCAGTAACTCAATGCCATTTCAAAGAGATATGAGGCGATACGAAACAATTCGGAAGGTACGGGTATTATTACATTATTTGGTAGACAAAGCGACGAGACAAATGGCCCCCGATCACTCCCGCGCAGTTGCAAAATGAAAGCCTAATGTGCATCATCACATTTGCACACTCCGCTCAATTCCATCATTGCAGCACGATGTACGAAGGTTTTTGGACAACGAAACAAAAACACCAATACATATACAAAAAAATGTGAGGATATTTTTTTGCTAATACGAAAACGAATCGTATTGACTTATCGAAGCACACAAGAATGAGCCTGAACCATTTAATAAAAATTAATAAAATTATTGGCTAAAAGTTTGGTCGATACAACCGGTGACCCAAGTGCAACCCCCTTAGCATGACCGTGTAGACATAAGTTTTATCTCTTTCAACTGTCAGTTTTGTCGAGAAAATGTATCGGTGTGACGTCATTTTCACGACGGTTCTGACAGTTTAAAGAGATAAAGCTGGGCCAGGTCATTTTCTCGCTCAACGAGTGGCTCTAACCATTCAGCGAGGGAATGCAACCAGAGTCTTGGACACGCTTCCGCATGGGCCAAATTTTTACCGTACATAACCTCTGTCTTATTAGTTTTACTTGGAGCTTGTAAATAGTTGTGCATAAAATAAATTCCTTAATAATAAAAAAGAAACAGTTTCTTTCAGAATCAGAATCAGAATATTTTTTATTCATATAAACCAATACAGGCACTTATGAATCGTCAATAAATAATAATAGTAGTATCTCTACCACCCATTCGGAATGCATTTCCTATGGAGAAGAATGGGCAAGAAACTCCATGGTTGCTTTTTTCAAATAAGGATTTACATTTTTGTGTTTTTCTTAATTAACAATTATACAATATAAAGTTAATGAGGCTATACATTCTCAAAACACAATTAAATCACTAAACAATCTACATGTTGGACTTAAAAGGTAGTGGAAGATTTAAAGGTAGGAAGGAGGATAATAAGTTAACTATAATATATATAACATATATATATATATAACTGTAGTATATATAACTATAGTATAACTTTTACAAGTATAATAAGTTTTGGGATCATTCTGCCGCATCCAAATCCCTCTCAATATTTCCAACTCCTCGTTCATATTTATGCCAAACAAATAACAGTTCATATTTCATGCATGTATCTCGCTAAATTATATACCTTTATCCACTGTACGTATATTGTAGTTTGTATTTGTCTCTCTTTATCATATTTCTGTTGATGGGGATTGTCGCATATTTTACGACAGCACCGGGCGGTTGCGGGTTCCATTCCCGCTAGCGGCAAATTTCGGAAAACCATTTCGGAGTTTGCTTTGATTCGGGAGTAACTAGAGTCGCCACCTGTCCTTTGTATGGTACCCACAGATAGGTCAAGATTTGCTTAGTTTGGGCCCATACGATGAGTACGTTTTGTCTGGCCGAATTTGTGTAGTGTAGAATATAGTGTAACCGTGCAAAGCGAGTTCTCTCAATTCGGAGAATGTATTTTTATCAATATCATACAACTCTTAAATCATTGTGTACCGTTCAATAGGCCATCGGAGTCACAACACGTATCATAACGCTATTATTCCAGTGGGGTCGGCAATAAAAGTACACATTATATTGACTTATGGAATTACCTACAAATGGGGGTCGCGGCCTTTGGTGTTTTTGATAACTTATAAGATTCCTGCTTTGTAACAGAGCTTCAATAAACAGACGAAAACGAACTGTATTGACTTATCGTAAAAGCACATTTTTCAATTAAATGACGCGAGTGAATAAAATTTCTTTTGACAAATAATCTTTATGAATCAATATAAATAACGTTTTTAAAAAAATATTCATAGTATATTCACAGTTTAAAGCTACGCTTTGCTACGACGTAGGCATTCGTAGTAGATTTGTAGTAAATTCGTAGCATTACACGGACTTAACCGTCTAATCGGAAACATTCCTAATATTACTTGCAAAATAGAAGAACTATGACGAACAGCATCTTTGGAATTCTTTTGTCAGACTTTAGCATGTCTTCTCGTCATGACCAAAGGCTCAACTTTTCAACGATTAATACCGCGCGCTGTATAAGGACCGTGAGTAACGATATTGCTGACAAAAGCCGCTGGTATGAGCGGGACCTGTCGCCTCGGGCGCCGCCTAATATGCTAATACCGAATAACAGACTGAGATAGTACGTAACAACACATGGTTCAAGTTTTGTTTGATAAGAAAAATATAGATACGTAACGACGCTACAAATCTGTACAATGTTATTCAAAATAGGTATACTAACCCTTAAAATGCAGGTTCTATAGCTAAATGCATTTCGAGGGGTGATAGGCTATTAGACTTAAACGACATTTTTTTAACTTGACAAGAGAACATACTTTGAAATTAAACTATTTTACGGATTTTATCGCGTTTATTTACTATTTTATTTTCCCGACGTTTCGGCTGCTTTACAGCAACCATGGTCACGGGGGGACTGAGGTGTTAGACGTCCTGATGTCATAGTTAATAACTGGGTACCCTCATATTTAGTTGTTGTTTGCGGTCCGATCCACGCAGAAAGTGCTTACGGTGTCCTGAGGTCTTGCAATGGTACACTTGGTTTTGGATTTAATCATATTGATTACTGGATCCCAAGTTGGTGGTAGCACCCAGCCGGCGTGGGACCCGACATGACAACAAGCTTCGGGTCCCACGCCGCCATCACAGTGACCGAGTGAAACCAGCCACAGTTGAGCGTCTACCTGCTGTACTACCATATATAAGAGGTGTCACAGACAAGATTGGCTACATCTTGAAACGGGCTTCAATCAAAACTTACTTCAAGCCACCGAAGAAGATTAGTCAGTTTTTACCACCTGTCAAGTGTCACAAACTCGATTGTGAATGTAGGCTCTCTTACATAGGACAAACTAAAAGATCAATTAAAACCCGCGTAAAAGAACATATAGCTGACGTGAAACACCGACGCTCCACGAAGTCTGCAATCTGTGAACATGTACAGGACCGCACCCGCCATTATATCAGATTTGATAAACCGCATATCCTCGCAAAAGAACACCGACTCCGACCAAGGATGATACGCGAGGCCATTGAAATTAAAAAACATCCTAATTTCAATAGGGAAGATGGCTGGGTGCTACCACCAACTTGGGATCCAGTAATCAATATGATTAAATCCAAAACCAAGTGTACCATTGCAAGACCTCAGGACACCGTAAGCACTTTCTGCGTGGATCGGACCGCAAACAACAACTAAATATGAGGGTACCCAGTTATTAACTATGACATCAGGACGTCTAACACCTCAGTCCCCCCGTGACCATGGTTGCTGTAAAGCAGCCGAAACGTCGGGAAAATAAAATAGTAAATAAACGCGATAAAATCCGTAAAATAGTTTAATTTCAATGTATAGTATTCGCGTAAATATAAGAAAACAATAAGAGAACATACTCATTTGATGCAGAATAATTCGCTGATTTCATATGTATATAAGTCAATATCACCCAAAGTGTCGCTTCAGTCAAATAGCCTTTCATCCCTCGATATGTTACGCCACAAATATTTGTAAGCAGCTCTAAAAGTAAACACTGAAGCTCTATGTATTCTACATATGTATCTAGCGTATCTATATATATAAAAATCAATGCCACTTTTTGTTGTCCTCCTCCTAATGCTGGACCGATTTGAATGATTTTTTTTGTATGCGTTTGGGTAGCACCTTTGATGGTTTAGATTCACAATTGGACCCAGTAGGTAGCGCTGCTTTCGTATGTCACTCATTCTAAGGCGGTACGAAGTTCGCCCGGTCAGCTAGTTGTATATAATATCTACTTAAAGTAACCATTTGAAGTAATTTTTGGTTATTAAAAAAAGGTTTATTTTTAATGATAAGCCCACCAAGTTTGTTGCCGGATCTTCCCAGTAATTGAATCTTCTATAAAATTGATTTGACTTTTACTTTATAAATAAGATTTTTGATGTTAAGTTTCCCTTTAAATTAGGCCCAATACCTGATTCAAAGCGTCTCCCATTCAATGAATATTAAACTCCAATTTAAAATCTAAGTATTTATAGCAGATTTTTAGAACTAGAATGTCAAAGTGTTGAAAACATATTTTAAAACGAAAAGCACCACGTTACCTTCTATCTTCTATTTCTCCCTCGGAAATCCGAATAACAATGCTCCCGTACATTATGCGACGGCAAATAAAAAATAATCCATCCGATGCATAACCCACCTTAGCTGCGGGCGAAGCGCCCGATTTTATTTCGTAGCTTTATGTAACAAAATCTTTATTTCCGTATTCATAAAAGCCTTTGAAAATAAAATTCTATGTACAACCTAACTGTTCGGATTGGATATGTCTACATAACGTATTTAAATATAAACTAGTGTAAAAGAACGTAATGAAATTATTTACGATAACATTTATACAATGTTATTCAGGAAGGATTTGCCACACATCATCATCACGCCTGTATTCCCCGAAGGGATAGGCAGAGTTGTACTATAGTGCACCCACACTTCGCCGAAGTATTTTTGGTCACAATGTAATAGGGGGCGAGCCTATTGCCATTATACCGGGCACATTCCCCCTTAATATGAGAAAGATTTGGGCCATAGTCCACCACGATGGGCCAGTGCGGGTTGGTGAACTTCGCACACCTTTGTATAGACGCGCAGGGTTCCCGCGTTGCAGTCCTTCACCGTTGGATTTGCCAACCCTTAAAAAACGTCCTCTATCTAACAATAGCCAAAGCATACAAATAAGTTAATGATACTATAATTTTGTTTTACAATATGATTTAAAATGGGTTCAACAAGCCAGCAACCCTTTGCCATGTTCATACAGTATTATAAAATCCTTTTTGGAAAGACAATTTTTTTTTTAAACTATTTTATTACTCATAAAATTTATAATTGTCTATGCTTTGAGAAGTCTAAGCACGATCATACTGTGTTAATCTTTAAGTATATTATAAAGTATATATCACAGCTCTAAAATTTTTAAGCTCAGTTGCTCCTCCAAATTTTAAGGACTCGTCAAAAATCAGATTTAAAATATTTCTAATTATACGTCATGTTCGTTTGGAATAAGTTTACTTACTTACTATAGTCCCTTTTAACGTCTCACTGCTAGGCACGGGCCTCCCCTCAATGTGAGGTCATAGTCCACCACTCTGGCCCGATACGGGTTGGCAGACTTCACACATCTATCGAGAACTAGTCAAGTTCCTTCAGACGTGCAATTTTCACGATGTTTTCCCTCAACGTTTCTTAGTAAATGATAATCTTGGATGAAAATTAGATTCGCACATGAAACGCAGACATGCGAGCCGGAGTTTGAACCTGGACACTTTGATTGCAAAGCGTGCGTTCGACCACGCGGCTACCACTGCTTTTACTGACTAAGCTAGATAATGTTTATTTAAGGCTTAGTGTACTTACTTTGACACATATTTAGAAAAATATTAACTCGGACGAATCATATTTCCTTGAACGCGTGGCTTTTGCCACAAACATTTAATATTTATGTTGCTAAGTAGATATTTTGTCGCAGATTACATTTAAAAAATGCAAGTGAATTCCCGGCAGTACATAAGAGGGTAAGCGAATTGTAGAAACGATTTTAGATGATACTCTTTGCTAGTGCTTCAGACTCCAATATGGTGATCACAATAGAGTCGTTCATATAGATATCGTTAAGGTTCACGGACAATTAATAACCATATTCAACATTTAAATGTCCCAGGTATAAACGGTTGGCACTAAAAACAATAATAAAACCGGTATTAAAGTATTGGCGGTCGTAAAATTGAAAAATTCCCGAATGGCGGCGATGTATAGTCTTCTATTCTATTGGGGGTTTATGGGCCCCCAGTGTGGGGTGTAAAGTATAGATCCTCTTGTTTATTTTTATGGTCCCGGCTATTTACAGTTTGGTGACGAAAGGTTCTACCGGGTGTATAAGAAGTCCGAAATAATATTTTTTGTACACTAAAGGAGATTATGTAGATGCTCAGTGAAGATAGACTATACCTAACTATCATAGATTCCGAGTTGCAGGCCTTTGAATATTTGTCAAAATTGTCTCTACAATTCGATAATAGATGGCGTACAACCACGATTTCATATGCTATCCTAAATCGCGATAGGAGAGTTCTCCACTATCTGAACTATATATACACAAGATCCCGACATTAACCTTTAGGCGCAGCGGACCCCACCGCCAGGCTAACCAATCGCTTCACTGGAACAACTTTCCTTTTCCACTAATCCTACTAATCTCATATTTTGTTTGTCTGGTCGCTTCTCTACAAACAATTCAGAATGGTAATTTTGAGTAAAAAAGGCATCTTGTAAAGCCAATATAAATGTGGTAGCTAAAGTTTAACGAATATAGATGATAAACTATCAACAAAAACCTCTTCTTAAGTCTAGTAATATTGCAAATTGAATGCAGCGTCGGTGGCGGACTGTAATATTTCAGTGTCCGAACCCAACCTTCACTTTACCCGCGTTCAAATGAAAACTAATTTTAATATTAATGCCCGCTTTCGTGAAGCTTTCGTTATGAATGATGGCTCGCGTCTGGTTGTTTAAAAAAAAGACGTTTAACATAATGAAAGTGTTAAGCCCTATTTATATTACGACACTAGTGGCGTGAAAGTAGTTTCCTGAAATTAGTTTCATCAACAGTTTCACAGTGTAAACGTCAAGTTTCATGCATTTGTTAATTCAACACATTCATCAGCTATGATAAATACTACTACTACTACAGCCCTTTTAACGTCCCACTGCTGGGCACGGGCCTCCCTTCAATGCGAGGGGGATTCAGGCCATAGTCCACCACGCTGGCCCAGTGCGAGTTGGCAGACTTCACACATCTATCGAGAATTATACAAGTTCCCTCAGACGTGCAGGTTTCCTCACGATGTTTTCCTTCACCGTTTCATAGCAAGTGATAATCTCGGATGAAAATGAGATTCGCACATAAATCCCAGAGGTGCGAGCCGGGGTTTGAACCTGTACACTTGAAAGGCGTGCGTTCGGCCACTCGGCTACCACTGCTATAATAGATAAACCTTCTAAAATCCATAAAGAGATAATGTATGCATGCATTGTGAAACTTGACGTTTACACTGTGAAACTGTTGATGAAACTAATGTCACGAAACTACTTTCACGCCACTAGTGTCGCAATGTAAATAGGGCTTTATAAATCTGCACATAAATAGGTAGACTAGCTGTGCCCGTGACTTCGCCCGCGTGGACTTTAGGGAGATTATCCGGAAAAAATGTGCTTCACGTTCTTCCCACGGAACTCTAGTTATTTTTCTAATATAAAAGTAGCCTAAGATACTCCTTGTTACATCAGCTATCTGCCAGTAGAAGTCCCGTCAAAATCGGTCCAGCCGGTGGGAGTTTACCTCAAACAGACGGATAGGTAGCTATTATACTTCAATTTGCATTTATTAAAATGCTGATATTTTGATATCACAAACAGACACCTCAAATGCCAACAGTAAAGTAATAAAAGACGCTATTTTTTAAATATTTTTATTAGTTTACATACCACATAGCATGCATCTAACAAATAACAAAATTGTCCTACTTATAATACCTTTGTTTCGTATCAATTCATTATTATACCGCTTAATATAAACCTAAGAAAAATCGATTATAAAATCTCCTGTATAGTAGCGACATCTATTATTAAAACAGTAGTCATCGATCATGATTTGCAGTCCATAGATGGCGTGTTTCAATGTCGACGGAAGCTTTGGAATCCTACATCGCGATAACAAAATGTACATAGCAAAATTACTTATATTTACAAGGTATATATAAAAATACTACGGGTGTACTTATGTATTGTAGAAATATCAAGCAGACCAAAATTTCAGAATAGTTTGGAGTTTCATTTTTTTATTAGACATCGTACATAATACTTAAAAGGTAAAACGCGTTTTCGTTTTTGTTACCGCGGGTTGAAAACATTTTGAAATGGCGATTTCGTACAATATCAAGCTTTATTGGGTTACATATATTATAAAACTTCTTTATAAAGTCTAAAACTTATAATAGCCCCGCCGAAACGTGTTGAATCAAGGTAGGACTTATCCTTCATATAGGTCAATGACATCAGAAATTACGGATATGCACATGTATCTAAATACGTCCATAAAAATACCGAAATTAATGTCCTTGTTGCCACGGCTATCTAGTCCATAGAGTATCTAGAGTACGCATAACGACTCCACTCTTCGTATAGGTCTGCGGCGATTTTTCCGCCGTTGTTTGTTATCTCATGTACCTGTAGTATACGGCAACTATATGGGAAAACGACAATGGCGGAGTCAGGTAAATGTACCGCAGCGCGGGCTCTAATTCTCTAGAGCTCTCTAAAGCTCGAGGCTCCAGTCTAATACGTCTTAGCATCATGGAGATATTATAACGGAGATGACATTTCGAGCCCGCGCTGCGGTAATTTTTTTCTGGTTTATCTAACTCCGCCATTGTCGCTTTCCTATATAGTTGCCGTATAATACATGGTACATGAGATAACAAACAATGGCGGAAACATCGCCGCAGAGTTATACGACGAGTGGAGTCGTTATGGGTACTCTAGATACTCTATGCTTAGCATAGTCAATTTGACGTGCGTTGACGTCAAAGTTACACACAAAATTGTACGCGTGGAACTGTCAAATGTTAAGAAATGCTCTCTCTTCGAAATAAAAACTCGTTGATAAGTTATGTAAAGATTGAATAATGATTCCTATTAAATTGATTGGTTCCGACGAAACAGCCATCAATCCACTTACGTTTTATCGTGCAGTAATGTAAATTCATCAAGGATAGGTGTAACGGCAGTGTATAGAAACTATCTTAATTCTTAAATGTATATGCATAGACTAAAGACTATTACAGTATTTTCATCCCATTACGTTTCTCCACAGATTATATGGAGGGGTGAAAAGCTATTTGACAAAAGCGCTTAAACGCCGAATGAACATGCTCTCCTGTAGAGTTAAAATAATGTCGTTTAAGTCAAATAGCCTTCACCCGTCGATATCACTCCTGAGAACGGTTGTCTATGGTCCGCTAATATTTCTCGATAATCCTACTCGAATGGTGAGAGTTTAAACATTATAAAAAATTGGCACCAAAATCACATGTCCCATTAAATACACATTGTAAAAACATTAACCAATTTTACACAAACTTTTACAAAAACACACAAAATTAATAAACGAAAAATTTAGTAAATAACACGATACTAATCGATTACTTAAAATATATAAGTAATAATTGCATTGATTTAAAATAAAAATATAATCAATAAACTATTTTTATTTACAAATAGTAATAATTAAAGAAATTAAATAAAGTACTTTTGCGTCTCTGGCACACTCGGGCGATCGAATTGACTTAACGCTTTTTTTGAAAGTGTACTCTGTGGCTATTGCCACAGAGTACACTTAAAAAAAAGTAGTACGAAAAGTATTTAAAGATTGATTGTCTGTTTTGAAAGTGTACTCTGTGGCTATTGCCACACTACACTTAAAAAAAACGAAAAGTACTTAAAGATTGATTGTCTGTGGCAAAAGCCTCGCCCCACTCGTTAGAATTCACTCGCACAGTCTTTGTCATTTCGTTGAGAAATGAACTTTATCTTTGAGTCAATACAGTCCATATTGGCAAACATTCTGACGCGCGACTTCTGATGCCCGAATGTGTCAAATATCGTTAAGTTTAGTTCAAACAGAATCAGTTTCATAGTATACTAAGAAGAATTAACACTACTACTACTACAGCCCTTTTAACGTCCAACTGCTGGGCACGGGCCTCCCCTCAATACGAGGGGGATTCAGGCCATAGTCCACCACGCTGGCCCGGTTCGGGTTGGCAGACTTCACACATCTATCGAAAACTAGTCAAGTTCCCTCAGACGTGCAGGTTTACTCACGATGTTTTCCTTCACCGTTTCATAGCAAGTGATAATCTCGGATTAAAATGAGATTCACACATAAATCTCAGAGGTGCGAGCCGGGGTTTGAACCTGCACACTGCGATTGTAAGGCGTGCGTTCGACCACTCGGCTACCTATAGACTAGTATTGTATCCTAATTGTAATCCAGATCTGAATCAATCTGCCCTCTAGGACTATTAGCGACAGCCTCACCATTGACCGAATGCGCCGGCGCAGAATTCCCAACCCTATTCCCATTCACTCTTGAAAGATCCAAAACTGGTAACCTTAATACATAATCATTATCCCACGACCTTGACCTCGCATCCGACCATTGCAGGACCCGGTAATCTGAATTCTGACCTGACGTCGTCGCAATAGGGTTCAATCTCGGTATTCTCTGCGCTAAAGTTCTCAATCGCGAACTCTCCGGTCGTTCTCTCGTATCTGGTACAAAGTTGGGAGCGTCTGGTCGTCTGACTGGTTCCGGTCTCTGGGTTTGACTAGACGCGAACATGTGTTGATACCTGTAATTAAATATAAATAAATACATCATCACGCCTGTATTCCCCGAAGGTGTAGGCAGAATTTGCAAAATGCCGATGTATTTTGGTCCCAATGTAATAGGGGGCGAGCCTATTGCCATTATACCGGGCACATTCTCCCTCAATACGAGGCAGATTTGGGCCATAGTCCACCACGCTGACCCAGTGCGGGTTGGTGAACTTCACACGCCTTTATATAGTCGTGCCGGTTTCCTCACGACGAAACCTGCGCGTCTATAGAAAGGCGTGGGAAGATCACCAACCCGCACTGAGCCAGCGTGATGGACTCTGTGTATTAGAATTCAAAATACCTTACACAAAATATGAAAAAATGAAATAAATTGTGACATTCCCTGTTATTTGCCGGTACCCTTCATATGGTCCCTTCAATGTCGTTATACCTGGCTATCTCGCAGGGGAGGAGTGGTCTGGCGTCCCTGCCCAGTCTCTGGACGGTGATCTGTCGCTGATTCTGCTGATTGGGTGATGTGATCGATGATGAGTCCGGTGTGTGTGTGGGATGGATTATAATGCTGTTCTGTTGTCCGCGTGTGGGTGATGGAAAGTTCAATGCTAGGAAGTCCGGTAGCGGTACGCAGAACACGCCCAGTTCCTCCTGAAAACCAAAAAACACATCATCAAGCCTGTTTATTCTCCACGGGGTAAGCTGAGGTGCACTGCAGCGCAGCCAGACTTCGCCGATGTAGTTGGTCCCAATGTAATAGGGGGCGAGCTTATTGCCATATATATATACAGGATGTTTCAGAAGTCCGAAATAACACTTTGACGTTTGCATCAGTATCGGGCATACAATTGTATAATATAAAAAAATATCCAAATAGCACTAGTAGCCGAGTGGTCGAACGCACGCCTTGCAATCAAAGTGTGCAGGTTCAAACCCCGACTCGCACCTCTGGGATTTATGTGCGAATCTCATTTTCATCCGAGATTATCACTTGCTATGAAACGGTGAAGGAAAACATCGTGAGGAAAGCTGCACGTCTCAGGAAACTTGACTAGTTCTCGATAGATGTGAGAAGTCTGCCAACCCACACTGGGCCAGACTATGGCCTGAATCCCCCTCGCAGTGAGGGGAGGCCCGTGCGCAGCAGTGGGACGTTAAAACGGCTGTATAAGTATCCAAATTCGATCTTGTTTTTCCAACTTTCTTTTCGACATCAATTTCTATAGCTCGAGTCCTATGTAAAATTGGCATGTTCTGTTTTGTGAATATTGGTTGTCGCCCCTCATAAGTGTAGTTTACACTGCTGAATAGGTTTATGGATGTACCCAAAGGCCAGAATACGATACCTGTGGC
Organism: Ptilodon capucinus; assembly: GCA_914767695.1. Classification (NCBI taxonomy): domain Eukaryota; kingdom Metazoa; phylum Arthropoda; class Insecta; order Lepidoptera; family Notodontidae; genus Ptilodon; species Ptilodon capucinus. The sequence continues at coordinate 2,510,353 of OU611828.1, forward strand.
AAATATTCAAAGGTCTACAACTCAGAAAGTATGATAGTTAGTTAAAAACTCAAACTAATTAAACAAGTAGGTATGTGAAGCTAGTGAAGAGGGTTGGCTGAAAATCTTCTTTCTTTCTTTCTTTCAAACTGTCTTCACTAATCATCCACATAAGAGTATTATTTCGGACTTCTGATACACCCTGTATATACTAGCTGTACCCCGCGGCTTCGCCCGCGCGTAATTTAGGAATCCCAAATGTCCTTTCTCAGGCCCCAGACTATCTCTGTACCAAATTTCATTTAAATCGGTTCAGTAGTTTACGCGTGATTGAGTAACACACATACAAAGTTAGTTTCGCATTTATAATATTAGCAAGGATTAAACCGGGCATATCCCCCTCAATAAGAGGGAGATTTGGGCCATAGTCCACCACGCTGGCCCAGTGTGAGTTGATGAACTTCACACGCCTTTCTATAGACGTGCAGGTTCCCTCACGATGTTTTCCTTCACCGTATCATAGCAAGTGGTAATGTCGGATGAAAATGAGATTCGCACATAAATCCCAGAGGTGCGAGCCGGGGTTTGAACCTGCACACTTTGATTGATGCAAGGCGTGCGTTCGACCACTCGGCTACCACTATTATCATTATTACTGTAAAATTGAAGATTTCCCGATTACCACATTATTTCTGGGCATCGACTTACATTAGCACTGGGAGTTCTCTCTCCATTGGTGTCAGGTATTGTCATAAAGGGTTTTCCGTCAATCTCATTCGACGACTGGATGCTGTGGACTGACTTTTCTTTACTGTCTTCGTCGAGCGGCACGTCGGGTACCACCTGCAAGTCTTCAGGCGGGTTCGGGATGGTCACGTAACTCGCTATTATGCTCGAAAGCTGGTCTAATACCTAAAAAAAACAACAATTAAATGACGATGGCTTGGGGGGCAATTCTCGCAAGATCGACATCATCTCTAATTCGACATGTTATGTCGAAGCTAAACAAAAAAAATACGACCATATTGACGTTCTTAGGGTTCCGTACCCAAAGTATAAAACGGGAACCCTATTACTAAGACTGTCCGTCCGTCTGTGACCAGGCTGTATCTCATGAACCGTGATAGTTAGACAGTTGAAATTTTTACAGATGATGTATTTCTCTTGCCGCTATAACAACAAATACTAAAAAACAGAACAAAATAAATATTTAAGGCGGCTCTCATACAACAAACATGTTTTTTTGCCGTTTTATAGATAATGGTACGGACCCTTCGTACGCGAGACCGACTCGCACTTGGCCGATTTTATTTTTCGAAATATGTCGAATTAGAGATGATGTCGATCATGCGAGAATTGGGTCCTTGGTCTAGTGTAGCGATTCATTCAGTGCTCGATATCGACCACTTTGCGCTAAGTTTTGCTAAGAAACGTTGAAAGAAAACATCGTGAGGAAACCTACACGTGTATAGAAAGGTGTGTGAACTTCACCAACCCGCACTGGGGTGGCGTGGACTATGGGCCAAAAATCTCCCTCGCATAGAGGGAGAATAAGCCCGGTATAACGGCAATAGGCTCGCCCCCTATTACATCGGGACCAAAATACATCGGCGAAGTGTGGGCGCACTGCAGTGCACCTCTGCCTACCTCTTCGGGGAATACAGGCGTGATGATGTATTTATTTGATGTATGATGTTAAGTTTTTAAATTGGTAAGTAATTTGTATAAATAGGAATAAAACTAGAGATATGATTTTGACGTAATTTGGCTATGGGGGTCCGGTATCAGTTCATTTTGGAAGAGGATCTCTTGCCCAAAATAGTTTGGGTATCCCTGGTCTAGTGGTCAGGTCGTTTGGCTCGCTGAACCGTGTGGTTGAGGGTTCGGTTCCAGCCAGTGGCCAATTCGGGAGTTTAAAGGGGCTATAAATTTTTTTTCACAAATCAAAATATAAGGAATGCTTACCTCATCCGCAACTAGTCTGTGTTTGGGATCTTTGACTAGAAGTCTTTGTATTAGAAATACGGTATTATCTGATACTTGCACGGAGTTGCCATCACTGAAAAATACAAGTCATAAATTCTATTATCCGCCGGTATCCGGCCGGATACTGAACTACTATCCGGTATCCGGCCGGATGCTGAACTACTAGCCGGTATCCGGCCGGATACTAAATTACTATACGGTATCCGGCCGGATACTGAACTACTATCCGGTATCCGGCCGGATGCTGAACTACTAGCCGGTATCCGGCCGGATACTAAATTACTATACGGTATCCGGCCGGATACTGAACTACTATCCGGTATCCGGCCGGATGCTGAACTACTAGCCGGTATCCGGCCGGATACTAAATTACTATACGGTATCCGGCCGGATACTGAACTACTATCCGGTATCCGGCCGGATGCTGAACTACTAGCCGGTATCCGGCCGGATACTAAATTACTATACGGTATCCGGCCGGATACTGAACTACTATCCGGTATCCGGCCGGATGCTGAACTACTAGCCGGTATCCGGCCGGATACTAAATTACTATACGGTATCCGGCCGGATACTGAACTACTATCCGGTATCCGGCCGGATGCTGAACTACTAGCCGGTATCCGGCCGGATACTAAATTACTATACGGTATCCGGCCGGATACTGAACTACTATCCGGTATCCGGCCGGATGCTGAACTACTAGCCGGTATCCGGCCGGATACTGAATTACTATACGGTATCCGGCCGGATACTGAACTACTATCCCTTACCGTACTAAACGTTTCGTTTTCCGACCATTAAGAAGCTATTAATGAGAGTTTACCCAATTTTGAAATACAAGCAAATATGCAGAAAGTGATTGTCTTTAAAAATTGTGAACACATAGAGATTTGTCTCCACTTATCTTGATAACTTGGAAAATTGAGACTGACCGATGGAGAAAATGTTTGGCTTTCATGTAGTATACAGAACTCAAATTAGCCAAGATGTCACTTAACAGCCTTTCTGAAATCGGACGACAGATGTCGTTGTTTGGCGATATTTATTGAACTCACGGTGGTATGTTATAATTGGCGGCTTGTATTCTGCTGAACAGCTGGGCGAGGCTTGTATCGCAGAATGGGAACTGTCCGTACAGCATAGTATATAATACCACACCCAAGGCCCACATGTCCGATGGCTTGCCCAGATATGGCTTGCACAGTAAGACATCAGGCGAAATATACGCTGGAGACCCTGAAAAATAAGATCACATCACAATGGAGAGAGATACAAAGCTAGAACACAAACTGCATTCAACTTAATTGAAGGAGCTATGGATACTACTAGGTTACTTGACATTGGTGGAAATTGTAAAACCCAAATAAATATCTACTATTCACTATAGCACTTTTAACATCCCATTACTGGGCACAGGCCTCCTTCAATGCCAAGGGGATTCAGGCTATAGTCCACCACACTGGCGCAGTGCGGGTTGGCAGACTTCACAAATCTATCAACTATTTAAGTTCCCTCAGACGAACACAGACAGATTTAATTTATATGTGTATGTCCTGTTTGTTCTGGGTAATCTGCGTAACGGCTAGACAGATTTTGGCAGGGCTTTCATTGGCTGATAACTGATGTTATAAAGAGTAATGTGACGTTAAAAAAGTAAAAACTGAAATTAAACTATTTTACGGATTTTATCGCGTTTATTTACTATTTTATTTTCCCGACGTTTCCGACGTGAAACACCGACGCTCCACGAAGTCTGCAATCTGTGAACATGTACAGGACCGCACCCGCCATTATATCAGATTTGATAAACCGCATATCCTCGCAAAAGAACACCGACTCCGACCAAGGATGATACGTGAGGCCATTGAAATTAAAAAACATCCTAATTTCAATAGGGAAGATGGCTGGGTGCTACCACCAACTTGGGATCCAGTAATCGATATGATTAAATCCAAAACCAAGTGTACCATTGCAAGACCTCAGGACACCGTAAGCACTTTCTGCGTGGATCGGACCGCAAACAACAACTAAATATGAGGGTACCCAGTTATTAACTATGACATCAGGACGTCTAACACCTCAGTCCCCCCGTGACCATGGTTGCTGTAAAGCAGCCGAAACGTCGGGAAAATAAAATAGTAAATAAACGCGATAAAATCCGTAAAATAGTTTAATTTCAATGTATAGTATTCGCGTAAATATAAGAAAACAATAAAGTAAAAACTCTTTACTCTTCTAGTTTTGGAAATTAAAAAATGTTAGGTTACCTCTCTGGTCTTTCAGTAGATCCCTGTCGCTGCCCAGATGCGTTCCGAGACAGAAGTTGGTGATGACGACGCGACCCGTCCTCTGGTTCAAAACTATGTTGCCCAACTTCAGGTCTCTGTGCACTATATTCCTCTGCAATTAAAATTATAACTTCAACCCTGTTGCAAAGAAACGCGTATTCCTGTACATGTAGAAGTTCTGTATTTTTTACAGACTTCTAAAAGGATGAGGTTCTCAATTCGATTGGTATTTTTTATGTATTTACATATGTATATGATTACGATGAGATTTATGATCAGATTTACGTGATTCTTCTTTATTTTCATGCGGAATCGGTCCCATCAAAGATTAAGATAGTTTGGTTCAGTAGTTTTATTTTATGGATTTTTTCATCGATTATTTACACTAAAAATAGTTTAATAAAATCTAACAAAAATAGGTGCACCTAGGTTTTGAAGTCGGTTTTTGTTTTTTGTTAGATTTTTTTTTCAAAGTCAGTTTCATAAATTTTTTATTCACATAAACCAATACAGGTACCTACTCTCCTCAATAAACAAAAAATCTCTTGCACTCATTCAGAATGCATTTCCTATGGACAAAGAATGGGAAAGAAACTCCATTATGTGGCGATTTCATTTTGGTATTACAATACAAATTGAAATATCATGATAGAATTTTATACCATTCAACCGTTTTCATACTATTAAGTATACCCGATATTCATGCAAACGGTCAGTATTATTACGGAATCAGAATCAGGGCCCCGATTTTCATGCGATCGAGATTCATCTCTATTCGAGATATCTCGAAACGAAACGTCAAACCGTATGTATTTTTTTCATTTGTTTCGAGATATCTCGAATAGAGATGAATCTCGATCGCACGAAAATCGGGGCCCAGATTCTTTTATTCATGTAAATCAATACAGGCACTTATGAATCGTCAGTAAAAACTAAATAATAATACTCTACCACCCATTCGGAATGCATTTCCTATGGAGAAGAAAGGGCAAGAAACTCCATTGTTACTTTTTTTCGGACTTCTGAAACACCCTGTACAGTATTCTTACCTTGTGTAAATTGGCGACCACCCTCACTATATCGTAGAATATAAGTATCGCCTCTTTTTCTGGGACCTTTTTCACTTTGGTCACATACTGTTGTAGGTTGACCAGTTCGGAGCCCTTTTCGCTGAACTGATGGGAGGCCACGCAGTCTAGGACGAGAAATAGGCGCTGACGAACACGACCAGTGTATATGAACCCGTTGCCATTGGGATTAGGAATCTCTTCTAACGCGTGATCCTGTAATATATTAAATCAGGATGCATGTCAAGACTAGACCTCTGCCACAGATTTACTCTCTCGCTCTCTGTCTTATTTCATGCAAGAGAAAAAGACAAAATCAATTTATTTAGTTTTTTTTTATTTATTAGCAAATCACTGGTGTTACAACAAAGCAGTTTTTACTATTGAGGAGGTCCGAAACAAAAACTGATAAATCCACTATTCGTATTTTTACAGAAAACACAAAAGTATACCTGTATTTGTTGGGTTTGGGCCTGGCAGCCCATCTTTAGAGCCTTATTTAATACGTTTTCAACGCAATTTGCTGTGGTCTGAGCGATGTATAGTATGTATGAGTGCACAAAGTGGAATTATCGGCTTTTGTTCCGGACCTCCTCAATTGTATAGTGTAGTTGCAGTACAGATAATAAGAGATGTTCCGTCAAAATACCACAGCGTTGACGGACATATCAAAGAGACATTTAAAAACTTTAAAATTGTACACAGAATTCAGAATGTGGGTTTATGAAATGTAAGTATACAAATGAGGTAGTTATGATACTCCTGCCCATAGGGATTTTTTAATTTGTGTTTTAAACATTCTGTTATTTATTTCGTAAATACCTTAAACAACCCATGGTGGTGAATAACACCCTCCTGGTCATTCAGTAGGGACAGCAGTGAATACTCCGTGTGCAGCAGCATCTTGCCTTGTCTGTCGTCCTGCGTTTCGGGCTGGCCCTCCGTTCGTAGTGTCAGAATTTTCACCTGTTTAATAATATTTATGTTACGTGATTCGGTAAGCATGAGGTGGAATTCATATCAAGGGGTGAAAGGCAATTTGACTTAAGTGACATTATTTTAACTTTACAGGAGAGCATACCCACATGCAGAAAAAATTGCTTATACCAAATAAGTATATAAGTCAAATATCGCAAAAAGTGTTGCTTAAGTCAAATTGCCTTTCACTCCTCAATATGCCCTAAAACAATGTAAAATTAATTGTTTTAACTATCCCGAGCTTGATGAGTTAATTTTATCAATGCAAACATCAACATTCTTTAAAGATATTGGATTTAGACAATAGCTTGGTTTAATGGTTTAAGCAAGCAACATTGCTTGGCTCAAACCACCAAATGGTTGCTAGGTTTGTTGCCATTAGTGGCAAATTTCCGAAATGTTGTTTGTGGTCTTGCCCCAGTCTCGGTGTAATTAGAATCACCTCCAGTCTATTGAATGGTACTCATAGTCCATGTGTTACTTAGTTTGGGTTTGAACAAGCCGTCTATGCTCCAACTACTAGCATCACATGCCATCATCAGTAGTAATAGTAGTTATTAATTAATTATTTAATAATTTTTAGTGCTTTGGCTCAATGGACCTACCATCTATACGGCGAATGGCACAAATACATAATTATTATTTTACTTAAATTATATTCTGAATCAGTATTTAAATGATTGCACAAGTTGTAAATAAGAGCATTAATCAAAGTATTGTTGCATCATTATTTATTTTACATGTTTATTTATAGAGTAAAGTAAGCACAATAACATTATGGTTCAGACTGCAACATCAATTAAAATAACAGAGAATAATGTTATTAAAATAAACATACTCATTAAGAATATGTTTAAAGCTATAACATTAACCCATCTAGGACTGTAGATGTACTAAAAACGAGATGGAAAATCAGAAGTACCTGGTAGAATTCATCAGTCCTTTCCTTTCTTGCTAAACACTGTACAATACTTTTAACAGGGCTGGGCCCCAGTTTAGGTCCCAAAAGGTAAGGCCCAGCCTTCCTCACGTGCTTATCAGGTACTAGACTCCCGGGGATAGGTACATCACTTCTATTGTACGTAATACGAGCCCGCTTTGGAGAATTGGGCGCAAATTTTCTAGAATTCTTAAGTACGCTACTGGAGCTCGAGCTCGCGTACGCTGACATCCTAGCGATCTTCGGACTCGGTTGCAGAAGCAAAGGTCGTGTCCGCTTTCCATGATTTGTACTAGTTTCTGGCCGATCTTGGTCCATAACGACAAAAGTTTACACACCAATATCAACTGTAGAACGATTATCAATTGAGGTACTTTGTGTTATTATCACTTCGAATATAACTAGTTTAGGGTTTTATAAGAAATTTAACAAGGGAAATTAACGATAAACGCTAATAGAACGAGTTTTGGATCTCTTTTATTTACCTACTGAAATGAAATGAAAATGTCTGAGTTTACGTTCGGAAACCATAAAGTGTCATTTCTGAGTGTAATGTATAATAATGTTTTATCGTTATTTGTGTATTGTGAATTGTTATTGTTATTGTTACTAATTTGCATATACATATTTTATGAGCATTTGGGTCAGAACTTCGGATTAGTGGTCGTTTTAATTCACATGATGCTTATTTTATGTTCTTATTCCTGAACGGATCAAGTGTAAAAATATATTTCATCTATGTTTCAAAGCTATAAACACACGAAATGTAGAGATTCTCAGGCTGATTTGTTTGTTCTTTATCTAATTCACTGTTCGTATTTAAATTTGATACCTTTCTCACAAAGTGCAAGTGATGTCAAAATAGTTTGAAAAGCTTTGAAATCAAAATTTAACGATTTTGTTTTACTCACAGAAAAATATTTACGTAATTTCAATATGTGTAGACAAGGCATTATTTTGGTTGCATAGACATATGACATTTTTGAATTTGACAGATTTTATAACCATGTTTGTCACGATAATTTCTCGATAATTTTGTGATTCCATTTCCGATTGAATTGTGCAATACTAATATTTGAAACTATTATTTACTGTATATAAACAACAATTAGGCCAGCATGTGGAAAGGTTTACGGTTGACCCAGTCGCAGTTATCGAAACTACATTTCAATGGCCACAAACTTCATCCCGTCGGTGTCCCAGCTTTAGATTCTGTGTTGAAACAATGGTATGAGTTCTGCAAGAAACCTCCCAAGGGTTTCGAGAAGTACTTCCAGCCGAGCACAAGTCAGAAACAGTCTAAAACTCCTGGAAAAGATGAGTCGCCTGCACCGTCTAAAAGTTCACCGCCCTCGACCAAACCTGGCACTTCCCAGGACAAATGGAACATGAATATGTTTTCTGGACCGTCTTCGAGCGGCGGCGGCGGCGGACGCGGTCCTTACGAAGGCCAGGATAGAGAAAAATGGATGATGTTCGGAGCAATGGGTGTCGTAACATTAATAGCTGCAATCGCGTACTTCGAGCTTCGATATCGTGAAATCAGCTGGCGGGACTTCATCAATCTATACTTGAATAAAGGTGTGGTCGAAAAGTTGGAAGTCATAAACAAGAAATGGGTTAGAGTGAGGTTACACCCAGGTTCGGCACTCGAAGGCAAAGTCATCTGGTTTGCTATTGGAAGCGTTGATTCCTTCGAAAGAAATCTAGAAAATGCTCAAATAGAAATGAGTATCGATCCACCAAATTTCTTACCGGTTATTTATAAAACTGAGGTTGAAGCCGCTAGTCTCACAGGCATGCTGCCGACATTATTAATAATAGGATTTTTAATCTATATGATGAGAAGGTCGGCAGACATGATGGGCCGTGGGGGACGAAAAGGTGGTGGCCTGTTTGGGGGTGTAATGGAATCAACAGCAAAACTCATAAATCCCACCGATATTGGTGTCAAATTCCAAGATGTAGCTGGCTGCGAGGAGGCTAAAATTGAGATTATGGAGTTTGTTAACTTCTTAAAAAACCCTCAGCAGTACATCGATCTTGGAGCTAAAATCCCTAAGGGAGCCCTACTTACAGGCCCTCCTGGTACTGGTAAGACATTACTAGCTAAAGCAACTGCAGGAGAAGCCAATGTACCGTTCATTACAGTATCAGGTTCTGAATTCTTGGAGATGTTTGTTGGTGTTGGTCCGTCTAGAGTCAGAGATATGTTCTCCATGGCCCGTAAGCATGCTCCTTGCATCCTGTTCATTGATGAAATTGATGCAGTCGGCAGAAAGCGTGGTGGACGTAGCTTCGGAGGGCATTCAGAGCAGGAAAACACGTTGAACCAACTCTTAGTTGAAATGGACGGTTTTAACACGACAACTAACGTTGTAGTTCTGGCCGCAACTAATAGGGTTGACATTCTTGATAAAGCACTGCTCAGGCCAGGTAGATTTGACAGGCAGATCTTTGTGTCAGCACCGGATATTAAGGGAAGAGCATCTATATTCAAGGTCCACTTGCTACCGTTGAAGACTACACTGAATAAAGAGAATTTGGCGCGTAAAATGGCTGCGCTTACACCAGGTATTTATGAATTAAGTACCTATATTTTAAAGCTGAACTTTTTGCTTATATATTTAACACTAGCTGTGCCCGCGACTTCGCCCGCGTGGACTTTAGGGAGATTACCCGGAAATATGGGTATTATGTTTTTCCCGCGGAACCCTAATGCTTTTTCTAAAATTAAAGTAGCCTAAGTTACGCCTTGGAACGTCAGCTATCTGTCAGTGAAAGTCCCATTGAAATCGGTTCAGCCGTTTAGAAGTTTACCTCAAACAAACAGACAGACAGACAGACAGACAAAAAAAAATAATTGCGTTTTCGTTATAGGTATCGTATATACTTTCATACGCATTTGGTAAAAAAGTGTTATTTTGATATTACAAACAGACACTCCAATTTTATTTATTTGTATTTTGATATTACAAACAGACACTCCAATTTTATTTATTTGTATAGATGTATAGATTCCATCAATGGACGCTGGTTTTTTAGTCATACACACTCAACATAATGGTCCTAAACAGACTAGGGGCGACACCAGTTACGCCCAGACAAAGGCAAGTTCTTAATATTCCGTTTCCGAAATTTTTCACAAACGGGAATCAAACCGACAACCATCGGGTACAGTAAGTTGATGGGCCTACACTCGAGCCACGAGACCTACGCATCGTTGTCGTCATGATGTTGACGTTTTACATTACATGAGACTACAGTCGTGTTTTATTTATTAAAATCTCTCCTTGTTGTCACACATAATGTATACTAAACATTTCTATGAAGTAGACAAAACATGTCGCAAGATTGAGTCAGAGTAAAAATGACGTAAATTTCACCTGTAAAACTATCATTACCATCATACTTGTGTATCTGGAAGGTATTGGCAGGGATAACTTCTTGAAAGGTTCAACGGCCATTCGGCTCACTGCACGGGTGGTTGCAGGTTCGATTCCTTCAGTAGCAAATTTCTGAAATGACCATTTCGGAATTTACCCTGGTCTGGGTGATAATGGGATTGCTCCCACTCCATTATATGGCACCCATAGTACAAGCTTTGCTTAGTTTAGGGTCATACAGTGACTTTGTAATTTTCTTCATAATTTTGGCCAATATTATTAGATGACTATATTTTCAAGGCGAGTTATCTACAACGTGCTTGCACTAACCATTTTCTGTATCAAATATCATTCTAATCTGTTCAGCAGTTTAGCGTGATTCGTCGTCAAACTCACAAACATACACACACTTGAGGTTAATATGATTAAGACTATTTAGCCCTGCGCAATTAGGGGCGTGAAAACTTGCGCCCACCATTTCCTGTCAATACCAAAACGTACCCTATTAACACGTAGAAAAAGCACACTTTTCTACGTTATGTGATGGATAATTCGAGCGAATTTAGTAACGTGGTCGCGTAGCTTTTTGCCGAAGACAGATATTCAATCTTTCTCTCTGTCTTAATCTACAGTGTAGTAGGTACTTACTAGTGCGTAATTTCACGTTGTAATGCACAAAATAGCTGCAGACCGGCCAACTAGCTGGCCTTGGTCCATCAAGGCCAGCTCGCTCGCTTCGTTGTGACGAAAACGCTTACCAATAACGCGACGATGTAAACTTTAAAATCTATTATAAGATATTATGTAAACAGGACTAAATCCCCCGCACAGTAGGGCGTCAAAGCTGTGGTTGTGGCGAGTGTTAGTGGCGCGTCTTCTACAAGCTTATAAGCGCGTCAACCAATACCGTCTTCGCCATAAAGGCACACGAGGCCCGTGCCCAGGGCCCCCATTCTCAGGGGGCCCCGAAGGGCCGACAATTTCTCTCACACATTTATTCTCAAAACATTTTTGTCGGGCATATTACACTTTTTCACAAATCAGTAATCGTATCAGAAGGTATTTATCAACCTAGTTAAAAAAATAGTTATTATAATTAGCTTTTTTTACTTTCTAAAAAGGTCCCAAATTCTTGTGTGCCCAAGGGCCCCAGCCTAGTTTAAGACGGCCCTGGCGTCAACGCTTACACGAGTTGCGCGTGTAGCAAAAAGCGCGCCTACACGCACTTCCAAAAACGAGCTCGTACAAAACCATAGTCTGAAAAGGGTCTTATTATAAAAACTTACGTACTTATTCTATGTAGATAGGAATATAGTTATGGTGTAAGGTACTCCATCAGTGTATCTGTGAATGCAACGGTCAGAGTTCAAGTTACATTTATATTCAGCACATTCCTAGATCCACATGTCTCCTTGAGAAAATGTACTTACTGTTTGTAGACAAATACTTGTGTATTGTCTACTCATTATAATTGTTATTATAACCAAAACTTGTTTTACGTGTAGATTAAATGTAACACGATGTACCTGTCTTCCTCCACATAGGTGAGGGAAAGTATATAAGTACATAGGTATAAATACAAAGGGTTGAAATTGTATAGCGCGATATTAAATACATACTCACGAGGTACATACTCACGGAATCACGGATATATCCCCCAAGGAAGTAGGCCGAGACTTCCACAAGCTAAAATCCTGAATACTACTTTTGCTTTACATTTTTCCTACACAACTGACGATTGAGAAAGCTAGGAGATTGGTATTGCTTTCAAAAATGCAGTAACTTCGACATTGAAAAAAGAGGGGAGAGTACTTAAATTCCTTCTTCAAATTCCAGGTTTCACTGGCGCAGACATCGCAAACGTATGCAACGAAGCCGCCCTCATCGCTGCCCGAGAACTGGCCTCAGGCATCTCAATGAAGAACTTCGAACAGGCCATTGAGCGCGTCGTCGCCGGCATGGAGAAGAAATCCAACGTCCTCCAGCCCGACGAAAGGAAGATTGTCGCTTACCACGAAGCGGGCCACGCTGTCGCCGGGTGGTTCCTGCAACACGCCGACCCACTCCTCAAAGTGTCCATAATACCCAGAGGAAAGGGCCTCGGGTACGCTCAGTACTTACCCAAAGAACAATACTTGTACAGCAAAGAACAACTGTTCGATAGAATGTGCATGACTCTAGGCGGTAGGGTCAGCGAGGAAATATTTTTCGGTCGAATCACTACCGGCGCGCAGGACGATTTGAAGAAGATAACGCAGAGTGCGTACGCGCAGATAGTACATTACGGTATGAACGCCAAAGTTGGAAACGTGTCCTTCGAAATGCCGCAACCCGGCGAAATGGTGGTCGACAAACCTTACTCAGAGAAAACTGCGGAGTTGATTGATTCAGAAGTCCGAGATCTCATCAACACTGCGCATCTGAGCACAACCGATTTGTTAACTAAACACAAGGAGAATATAATTAAAGTTGCCGAGAGACTTTTGAAACAGGAGATTCTTAGTAGGGACGATATGATTGAGCTTTTGGGTGCGCGGCCGTTCCCGGAGAAGAGTACTTACGAGGAGTTTGTCGAAGGTACCGGCTCTTTGGATGAAGACACGTCGTTGCCGGAAGGCCTCAAAGACTGGAACAAAGAGAAACAGCCCGCAACGCCACCTCCGGAGAGCATACCAAAAGATTCAACCGCCAGTAAAAATTAAGATTTGTAGATTGAGTTCATAAGTCAGTTTACGTGAAATATTTTAATTACCTTTAAGATAAAAGGTTTTTTTGTTAACATCGTGTTGAATGTGTGTAACGAGACTTAGATTTCTTTGTAGTCGACGAGTCAATTGAATAACTGGAAAGGGTTTTAAGCATTTAACATAACAATAGGTTTGTGAACATACATAGGCAGGACACTACTAACATTAGTACCGTGGTGAAAATCAATAATGCCGTGTGCATTTTATGTATAGCTGCTTCACGATTGCTTGTTTTGTAAAATAAACAAATTCCAGTATTTCAATGCATCTCTTTTATTTTTATAACAAATTAGTTCTGTAAAAATCCGCAACATGGCCGCGGTTGTGGCGCAGTTTGCTTATTTCATGTTGTATAAGGAAACAAGGTTATTCTAGTGGATTTAAGGATGAAAATAATGTACCACATTTCGAGTACCAATGTATTTAATTGGCCACTGGCTGAAATTAAAAAAATTACATTGCCTCCCCTCCAAGTAAGTCGAATGCAGTAAGGCGAGCACTTTCGCACGGTGCAATCGCGCCGTCTTTGTCTGCCCGGAGTAAACGTAGGTACGGCGAGCGAAAGAGACCGCGAGATAGTGCTCGCCTTGTACAAAAATTGAAGGAACAATTTCAACAAAAAAAAACAGGGTTATATTAAAATTATAATATGAAAATATTCAAATATGAGCTGAAAATACATCCAGCCTTATTTCTGTTTATTTAAATATTCACTACATTTACTTTATACATCACCAATTTCTTAAGTAAATTCAGTTTTTGTACAATATAAAAAGAATCTTATAATATTATCATCTAGTTTACACGCGAGTAGTGTATAACACGCCATCGCATCTTGATCTAACCGAGCGAACGAGAAAAATAAGAGATATCGTAACAAATTTTTTAAAATTATGGTAATTATTACAAGTAACTACACTATACTTTATGTTCAACATTTTATGTCAATATTAATTATTAACTATACTTATTTGAAGCCTATGATATAACATTATAAATGATGAAAACATTATTTTCTTCTTCATGATAATTCATTCAACAATTAATCCAATAACAACACGCATCCATTTACACGTAACTATCGAACGGAAAATTATCACTAATCTCAGTAACAACGAAAGGTCGATATTAATTACAGTCTCTGATTTTTTCGCCCTTGGGTTTTCGGCCCCGTTTTTTGCTTGACGTGACGCCGGCGAGCGCCATCGCGGCCCTTTTCGCGAGACACGACTTGCAGAACCAGTCTTCGGTCGCGCCCGGCTCCTCCGTAATGCCCACGCAGATCCAGTGGTACCACCCGTCGCAGCCGTCGCACCCAATCATGGGCGAGCCGTTGTCCGGCCGACCGCAAGCCGGACAGACCCAAATCTTATTGCCATGTTCGTCCACGTAATAAGGCGTGGGTAGCGGCCCCGTCGGCTTCTCGACGTTCACGGGCGGCGGCGCAGGAGCCGGCGGCGGTTCTTCCGTAATCGTCGCGACGTCGTCGTCGAAGTGTTCCACGGGCCCTTTCTTGGACACCGTTTTGAACATTATCCTCTTATATTTGGAACTTGAAGATGGTGTGTTCTTGCGAGGCGGCGAGCTACCTGATGACGGCGGAGGCGGTGGCGACGCAGACTGTCCCTCCCCGTCTGCGACGTGATTGTGCTTCGAATGTTTCTGTTTCGGCGGTCTCGTCACGAGCGCCGATATCTGAGCCAACTCCGGTGAACGACTATGCTCCCTGGAAACGGCATCCTCTTTCATTGGGGATTCTTCCTCTTCCTCCTTCTTCACTACTGGTTTGATATTCAATTTGAATATGTCCGGCGAGCTCGGCGGCATCGGCGAATTAGAATTGGACGAGCTCAACTTCAACGTGAGCTTCGGCACTAATCCGTCCGCCAATTTCTCCTTCTTCTTTTCCTTCTTCTCTTTTTTTATCTTTTCTTTTAGCTCCTGCTTCTCCTCTTTGTCCCTTTTCTTTTCGGACTTATCTTTATTTTTGTCCTTTTTATCTTTCTTCTTTTTGATTTTAATACCGTCTTTGTCTTTCTCCTTCTTTTCTTTCTTGTGTAATTTGTCCTTTCTCTTTTCTGCGTTGTCGAGTTCCTTTTCCTGTTGAGCCTCTGGTGTGGGCGGATTAACAGGTTTTGGCTCGGGCGCGGGTTCCGGCGGCGCAATTGGTTCCGGCTCGGGCGTGGGCAGGCGGGGCGGTAACGGCGACCGTCTGGGCGGTGGCGGCTCGTGTCTCACGGGCTCAACTTTAGGAGGATTCAATTCAATAGTTATATCCGGCTGCACGGGTGGCATTTTGAATATATTCGCTTTGTGATCCTTATGCGATTTCGACTTTTGTTTCTGTAATATATTTGGAATGGTCTGAGATTTGTGTTTGTCGTGCCTGTCCTTTTCGCGGCCCATCATTGGTGATTTGCGCATGCCTCTATCGTCGTCATTGTCGACTGGTATTACTTCTAAACTAGGACGACGCAGCATAGGATGTATTTTCATGGATGACGATCTAGAGGTGTTAGGGAAAGCACCCATAGGCATGAGTGGATTATTGCGAAGGGAATTCATATTGCCGGTCATGAAACTAGGGCCAGGTATCAGACCCGGTCCGCCAGCTAATGCGAACGGATTCGTGAGTAAATTGGATGGCGGCAAACCTCTTAGCGCGGGATTGTTAGCCAACCCAGCGAGGAAGTCGTTACTAGGGATCAACCCAGGAGTAGGTATTAGACCGGGGCCCGGCATCAAACCTCTCCCGGGAACCATTCCCGGAAAGAACGGGAAGCCCGGTGGCATTGGCGGCAATTTTGATTCATTCTTCGTCCTATTCGATTTTGGCTGTTTCGGACCACTCATTTTTATACTCTGCTTCTCTGCTATTTCGAATGCTATCTGCTGTTGTTTCTTAAGTAATTTCGCCTCCATTTTGGCGGCCTTATCTTTCTTGTCCTTATGTTTCTTTTCTTTTTTAATTTTTGGACTGACACTAGCTACATCTTTGGGAAAGGGTACCTGTAGGGATTTTTTAACTGATATACTTGGACGATGTTCCATTTGCGGTTGTCTTGAGACCACTGGATTCATGTCTACATCGTCATCAATATTTATCACTTCATCAGTCCTCAGGTCCATTACCTTGGACAGATCCACTGCACTATCATCATTGTTGTTCACGACTGGTTCCTCAACTTTCACTCTAACATTATCATGGGATCTACTTTCATTTACATTATTGTGTGCAGAATTTTGTAACCTTGAGATCAATGAATCAGACTGTAATTTATCATGGACGACCTCTGGCGCCATCCTATCTTCTTTAGATTTGTTCGATATTCTTTTAAATATATTAATTTTTGATCTATCCGGTTGAGAAGCCAATTTCTCCTCCTCATCAATAACTTCCTTCTTTATTTCTACATCAGCGAAGAATGAATTAGTAGCAGACGGTGCTTTATTTACAGGCAAAGAATTAGGAATAAGTGGAGATTTAGAAATAGGAATTTTCCTTGGTACAGGAATAGCATCCTCCTTAAAGAGTGGTTTGGGGACAGGTGCTGGTGGATCTATGGGTTCCTGTTTGATGAGAGGGATTGGTTTCATCGGTTCAGGAACTGGGGATGGTGGAGGCATGACAGGTTTGGAAGGCGGCGGCGTGACCCTCGGCGCCGGCATGGTGACGTGATTATGATGAGTCGGATGTACATCCTTGCTCTTTATTGGATAACCTGGTGGATACTTATTCAACTTACTACTATCTTTAGATTTACTACTCTCACCCTTATGACTTTTATCTTTCCTTTTACTTTTCATAACTTTGCCATTCAATAATTTATTCTTCTTAGATTTTTTATCACTTTTCTCTAATATTGGTGCTTTAGTAACATTCGAATGATGCGAGTTTACTTTATGCTTGTCGTAGTGTTTCTCTGACATGGTGGCAGGTGGTCGGGCTTCAGGCAGTTTCCCTTCACGTGCCGGCGACAGGAAACCAGACATAGTCATCATGACACTACTGATTTCTCTTGTCCTCTCCTCCTCGTCCAAACGTAACCTTGGCCTTTTGCTATTCGGTAATGATACTGGATCGATAGGCCTCTTGAATATATCTTTAGTTTTCTCAGGACTGTCTGTGACAGAAATCTCTGGACTTGTACACGACGCATGACTATTGTCAAGATTATCAATACCATTTTGACGAATCTCAACAGTTCCTGCCACAGCAGGTGTATCCCTTTCCTTTTCTGGGTACATTGGTGGCAGGTGTTCGTGCACATGCATCGGTCTCGTGACAACCTCATGACTTCCAGGCTTGAGGAAATTCAGATTAGAATCTTTAGGTTTAGGGAACTTTTCAACACTGACAGGTGGGGGCACAGGTGGTACACACCTCGTATAGTCTGTCAACTCGTGCAAATTAATGTGTAAGTCACGAAATACTAATCCTAGGTCATGTAGATTTGGTTCAGTCCTATTGAATTGTTCGGCGTATCGGTTGGCTTGCGTGCCCAGGGAGCGAATGTACTTCTCCAGTACATGCACCAAAATGTCAAGTGGCGTCGAGTTTATACCGTTCCATCCTATAGTTTGGCATATTTGCGCAACATTCCTTCGCAGTATCTCGCGGGCGTACGCCTCTGACATTATGACACCAACAAAGTTATCTGGAACAAACGAATTTATAGCATACAATGCGACAATTCACGCTAATTGAATAACAAACACAGTATTTGGCGTATTCATTATGTTTATACTTATATAGAATCACGTTACTAACGCGAGGAGTCCTAAAACAGCGAATCTCATGATTTTTATACCTGCAAGTGTCTACTGATACAGAGTCGTGATTCCGAATGGGTGAAAATTTCAAGTTTTGATCACACATGTATGCTTCACTATTATCTTAAGAACTCAATGATAATTTTTAAATATACAGATATCGTTTACAATGCAAAATAACGAAGTGTTTACGTAAAAACTTCTCAGCATTCTAAAAACACAGTGCCCCGTGCGCCATGATTGCATTTTGGGTTGTCAATGTTATGTGTTGCCATATTCGAATACAAAAAGGCGGTCTTAAAAAAACTGCGTTCACAGGAAAAAAGAAACAGAAAGAATATTTTTTTAATCGTGTGTTGGCAATAATTTAGTAAAATTATCTAGATGTCTTGTTGTTTTTCCTTTTCATTGAAATTAATTGATTATAATAATTATACCAATCCCTATATTAAAATGTCAGTAAAAGAATTTGGAAATTAACGCTAGAAAGCAAGTATTCGAATGTAAAACAATAATAATGCCATGGAACAATTGATCCAAATATTGTTATTTTGGCTCAATGAAATTAAATTGCCAAATAAAAATTTGTTCGTTACCCAAGTTGTAGTTACGGAGAAACTTGGTACATAACAAATGGTATCAAACGATTATAATAAGTACCTATGCCTATTAACCAGATCTAGTACATATACCCATAGCTAGCTTTACTCCTAGTTTTTAAACCAACACTATTTTACAGTTGCATCGCTTGAAAGTACTTTCAAGGCAAGTGGTAACCTACGTCTAGTTACCTTATAACCGAGTTCAAAAAAAGGAGGAGGTTCTCAATTGGAACCCTAAAGTTTTCGACTATGCCGCACACATTTACATCATAGTGAGTCGATCACTGTCTTTACACGGTATTCATCGATTAGTCCCAATTCCCACACACATCGAACAATACGTTGCTTCAAAAACCTTTTTTATACGTTCACGCCTTTAGTAATTTATTTGGATATTTTTTCAAGAATTTTAGGCGATTCATTTGTCTTTTAAATTCTGAACAACACTACTTACAATGTACAGATAATAAAAAATAGTTTGTCAAATTTGCTAATGGTTGATGGATTGTGATATGCTTTTTGTAGATATTATTTCACAATTCTTAATTTTTATATTCGAATAATGCGTTAATATTATCTGATATATAATAATCTCACTAGTTTATACATACCAATATTATAAAATAGCACATGGAACTGTATAAAAAGTGTTAGTTTTCGAGTTGGGACAGGAAGAGTTTGGGTAGCAGGGTTTGAACGTTTTATATCTTTTTCATGATAAGTTGTTGTTTATTGGTGGTTTGAGGTGGAAGGGAAGATGACTACGTCCTCCGAGGATGTGTTGCTCAGTGTGAGCTACGTTAGGTACAAAAAAGGTGATGGAACCCTGTATGTCATGAACCAAAGGCTCGCGTGGATGTTGGAACACCGAGACACGGTCGCCGTTTCTCACAAATATGCTGATATTAAAAGTGAGTTGAATATACTTCATTTGCAAGAGCCCTCCTTGGGTTATGCAAGTGGGAATGTAATTGTTGATTTCTTAAAAATGTGTTACTTTGTCTAGATTTACATGTGTAAGAGAACTTGTTAGTTTCATATTTCAGTGCAGCAGTATCTTTATATTCGTTGAGTTAGTTGCTCAACCCATAAGAGTGCGTACAGTAGTCCATTATATTATAATAGAAAAGATAATAATAAAATGTTGGAACATACTGCCGAATAAGTACTCAATTGCCGATCGGTGTGAATTCTGAACAGCCTTTCTCAAAATTAATTGCTATCGGGAATATAAACCGCAACCACCTATTATTGTTTGCCAAGCGGTCTTCACTCAGACATTGACCAAGCTGTTGTCCTGAAACTGGGTGTAGTGACATCCTTCTGCCAAATATAGTTTATGTTGTGCTTTGTGTATAATAAATTATTGTATATTGATTGTGTCTTAAATTATAATCATAACTATATGTGGGTAGTAAAGCATTGGTAGCCGAGTGGTTGAACGCATGCTTTGCAATTAAAGTGGGCAGGTTCAAACCACGGTTTTCACCTCTGGGTTATATGTGAGATTATCACTTGCTAAGAAACAGTTAAGGAAAACCGTCCTGCACATCTGAGGGAACTTGACTAGATCTCGATAGATGTGTGAAGTGTGCCAACCCGCACCAGGCCAGTGGGTGGACTATGGCCTGAAACCCCCTTGCATTGAGGGGAGGCTGATGCACAGCAGTGAGGCATCAAAAAGGGCTATAGTAGTATATGTGGGTATATTAAAATAAAATTATTGTCACTATTTTTGATCTGTCAATAAACTGTTTAGCTTCTGGTTTGAACTGTGTGGTTTAGTTTGAGGATCAATACTATAATGTTTAAATATGTTGTTACAGCCCAAAAAATATCTCCAGTAGGCAAACCGAAGGTCCAGCTGCAGGTGGTGTTGCACGATGGAACATGTTCCACGTTCCACTTTGTCAACCCAGCAGGGGCGGAAGCACAGGCCAAAGACAGGGACCAAGTCAAAATGCTGCTACAAAACTTACTGCCAAAGTTCAAGAGACAGATAGACGGAGATTTGGAGATGAAATCTAAGTAAGTCATTTAAAGCCTACATACTCCTTATAGATATTGAAAGGAGGATGTTTAAGTTCTGTATATAACATAAAAATTTAATTCTGACTCATAATCGTGCTACCCACTTAAATGTATTTATTTATTTTAAAACTAAAACCTCCATTCCATTCTTTAACAATTTGTGATCCTGTCACTTACTTAGTGTTGTAAATTAAATTAATTATTTTACATTCACTGGGAGAAGCCTACTTCCAGCAGTGATCGAATATAGACTAGTAATGATGATGACATTTAATGGGACTACTATTAATGTTATAACTATAACACTTTGCTAGTAATCTCATGAAAAAAGAGATATAAGATGATTGCTAGTGGCCAAAGCTGGTATGGATTTGTCTTTCCATTCTTCACAGATTATTGTCTCTGCATCCTACGTTGAAGCATTTATACGAGGATCTAGTTATATCCAAGGTGATAAACAGTGAAGAATATTGGAACACACCCACACTGAAGACATATACGGAATCTAATAACATCAAACAGGAAGCAGGTAAGATTTATGCCCCAAAAACACTGGGAGGAGTGACGACTTTTTTAACTCATTTTAATGCAGACAAATTTGGTATTGTCGTCGTGACGCTAACCATGAGGCGTCACGACGCTTATCGGTGTTTGACTTTTGGTTGATTTTGGCGTCCCCCATACGAAAGCGCCTGGTGCAGTTGCACCGCTCGCACCGCCCTTTTTTTTTCGTGGGTAAGTGCATACCCCGCTGACTCGAGGGAGTCGGAGGGGGTATGTAGGACTCCCGTACCAACTAAAAAGCTTCAGTGTACCACCCTTCGCATTGCAAGGGGGCGTCACGGGATCCCAAGTATTACACCGCGACGCACCGACGAACGGCCCAGCTTTGGCCGGGCCTCGGCGCTAAGGAGAGACGGCCTGGTACCACCCCAGCCGTCTCCCAGACCACCAGCACCGTGCAATGGGCCCCCAGAGCTGTCAAACCGCTCACACCGGCCTTTTTTTTTACGTCTGAAAATCTTCATACCCTGCCACCTCGGAGGAAATAGTAGGGTTATGTGGGTGTCCCGGCAGAATTCCCAGATTCCCACTAAAAACCGACGGTGTACCATCCTCCGCTTGTCTCGGGGCGCCACGGAATCGCTTTATCATGCACCGCGAGCTCGCACCGCACCCTGGTGCCACCGCTGATGGTGTGACATGGCCCATTTATTATTATTACAAAAGAATCTTGCAACTGAATTTTAAATCAGTTATCTTTAACCGATTGAGCTGAAATTTGGTATACACGCTTATTTTGCATGACAATGCATGCTTAGCTATGTGACGTCATTCTAATTCCAATATGGCGGATCATCCAAAATGGCGGAAAAGTTAATTTTGTACTACCACAGTATGGGTATTAAATGAAAGGGTTTGCTGAGGACGAAAACTAAAGGCAATTAAATATAAGTTGTTTTAAAAATTCACTCTCATTAGGTGTGTCGGGCGCATTCCTCGCGGATATCCAACCTCAGACGGACGGGTGCAACGGACTGAAGTATAATCTCACACAAGACGTAATAGACGCCATATTCAAAACGTATCCGGCCGTTAGAAAAAAACACAGTGACTACGTACCGAATAAAATGACTGAAGCAGAATTCTGGACCAAATTTTTTCAGTCACATTATTTTCATAGGTATGTTTGTATTGTACTTGCTTCTACTATGATTCTATTCAATATCGTTATATATTGTAGTCTATATGTTATTCTGACGTATAAACGATAATACTGCATAGTTACATCAAAATCCGTTCAGTAGTTTTTGCATGTATGAGTAACAAGCATCCATCCATCCTCACAAACTTCACATTCATAATATTAGTAGAATCAGAAGGATTCTGTGTGGTTAATCTCTATCAAATGCCTGTGCTGAAACTGTGTACCTAATATACAGGATGTTCCAGAAAACCGAAATAATACTTTGACGTTTGCATCAGTATCGGGTATACAACTGAATGGTATAATTTTTTTATCAAAATTCGACCATGTTTTTTCAACCTTTTTTACATTGACAATTTCTAAAACTCGTAATATCTCGAGTACTATGCAAAATTTGCATGTTCTGTTTTGTGAATATTGGTAGTCTCCCCTCTTATATGTAGTTTACACTGCTGAATAGGGTTATTGATGTACCCAAAGGCCAGAACACGATACCTGTGACAAATATTCAAAGGTCTATAACTCAGAAACTATTAAAGTTAGGTATAAACTGTCTTCACAAAGCATCCACATATGAGCTACCGTATATGTACCCAAAGTATTATTTCGGACTTCTGAAACAGTCTGAATTTTATAATACTCTTGTTAAAATGTTATGGGAGTTTTTGAGTGATTTATTTATCTGCTATTGTGTAGAGACCGCATAGCCTCATCATCAAGCAAGGACTTGTTCGGAGAATGTGCCAAATTGGATGACCAAGCCATCGCCTCAGCAATGAAACACACTACTGTGGATCTCACGGTATGATCACCAAATTTTTAAAATAAATAAAATTGAAGTGACTGTTTGTTATGTCAATATAACAGCTTTTTACTAAATGCATGTGAAAGTATATACGATGCAGGCAACAAACAAAAAAACCGGCCAAGTGCGAGTCGGACTCGCGCACGAAGGATTCCGTACCATTATCTATAAAAACGCCAAAAAAATCACGTTTGTTGTATGGGAGCCCCCTTAAATATTTATTTTATTCTTTTTTTAGTATTTGTTGTTATAGCGGCAACAGAAATACATCATCTGTGAAAATTTCAACTCTCTAACTATCACGGTTCATGAGATACAGCCTGGTGAAAGACGGACGGACGGACGGACAGCGAAGTCTTAGTAATAGGTTTCCCGTTTTACCCTTTGGGTACGGAACCCTAAAAACATCTTTGTCTGTCTTTTTTGCTTGTTCCGCATAATCTCCAAAAGAGAAGGACCGATTTTCATAGGACTTTTATTGTAAGGAGGGTAGATGGGAAGGAGTGACATCTAGGTATTGAAAAAGTGTCCATCGAAATGCAAAAATTACTGGTGAAAGAAACTTGAAGACAAAGTGTATGGTATGAATATAGCAATTGTATACTCTGCATACTTCAGTTCATCCACATTTTTTTTTGTGTATTATGAAACATACCTTTTTACATTGAGATATAGTTAAATTTTCTTTATCTGGTCTATTTACCAGGTGGATCTGCCTCAATTTACGGAGAACATACCATTATTACCGACGGAGGACGACTCACCGCCAGAGAAGGACAGTAGAGACAGCGCATCAATACACAGGAATATGATAAAGCGTTTCAATCAACATTCTATCATGGTAAGTTGAAAATAAGGTTGAATATCACCTGACGTCAGCGTTGTGTCGGTTCGATGGCGATTTTGAAAATTGTATTTTCTGAATTCGGCCAGTCTGGGTGTAACTGGGATAGCCCCCAGCCCATTGTACGGTACCCATATTACAATTGTTCCTTAGTTTGAGATTATACGATGAGTATGACGTGTTGACTGGCGATATTTTGTTTGTAATATTTAAATAATAACTTTTTACTAAATGCGTATAGCAGTAATAAATAATAAAAAAATGCTAATAAATAAAAATATTTACTTACTACAAACGTTATATTTTCATTTTTTTTCCATTTACTTATTATATTACTATTTATCTATATATCTTTATAAACTAAATTTAGATCTTTACTTCTCTATCTAGGTATATGTGTTTATAAATAAGTGTATGTAATAAAGTAATCATTATTATTATAGGATTATGTAGTAGTCGCCTCTGCGGCGTGGGCCTCTCCTAATCCTTTCCAAACACCTCTTTCCCGAGCCATTTGCATCCAGGTATTATCGGACCTGTGGCTGAAAACGTCTCTCCATCTTTTATATAGTATAGCAGTATTATACGGTACTTATTTATAACAAAGACACAATAATTAAATTGTTTGTCTGTCTGTTTATTTGTTCCGAGTTACCACCGGAACTGCTAGATCAATTTTAACGGGTCTTTTATTGACAGATAGCTGAGGCTAAAAAGCGTAATAAATAAATGAAGGCTACAATTTGTTTTTCTAAATTCCACGCTGACGACGTCCCAGGGGTAACAGATAGTATTTATTTTCAACCGACTTCAAAGAAGAGGTGGTTCTCAATTCGACCCTCATGTTTATCTTTAATTTTATATCAAGGGTTGACAGGCTATTAGACTTAAGCGACATTATGTTAACTTTATAGGAGATCGAGTATACTTTTTCTTTTAGTTTATTTACAATATACAAAGTCTCATTTACATCCGAGATTACCACCTGCTATGAAACGGTAAAGGAAAACATCGTGAGAAAACCTGCACGTCTGAGGGAACTTGACTAGTTCTCGATAGATGTGCGAAGTCTGCCAACCCGCACTGGGCCAGCGTGGTGGACTATGGCCCGAATCCCCCTCGCATTGAGGGGAGGCCCGTGCCCAGCAGTGGGACATTAAAAAAAAGGGCTGTAGTTATATATACAAAGTTTTACATCTGCAATTTACAAAAGCTGTGCCACGCAGACCTCGTAGGGTCTATCTGGGTATCAGCGAGCCGTTAATAATACACATCTATCATTGTTACTTGCTTAACATCGGTGCATAGTGTCTTTTTAAAGTTGGTTTAAGTTTTTTGACATCTGATATATAGAGCATTTGGAGTTTCTCCGGAAGTTTGTTTAAAAACTCATTCGACGCAGATAAATTCGCTGAGTTCAAATATGTATACAGTGTGGATACGACAATACGACAATAAATTAAAACACTGGTAATACTAGTTCATAAGAGTAATTTAAAACTATATAAACAAAGACCCGTCCAAATTTAAAAATATGATTTTTTCAAACAAACTAAATAGAACGAAAATTGAAATAAAATAGAACACCATTAGTAAATATTGGTTCACTAACCTGTGTGTGTGTGTGTGTGTGCGTAAGTGCGGCAACAGCGCGGTGTCATGTTATGACGCGAACTTTCGGCGCCTTTTATGCTCGATGTAAACAATAGCACTGATTCGAGTAAATATTATTATTAATCACAATCACTTTGTTGAATCACGTTTTAGTAATTACATTTTTAAATTTTCAATATGTCCACCATGAACCCGAATGCACAAATTACACCGTCTTACAATGTTGTTTCTAACTCTCAATAAGAGGTCTCCGTTAGCGGCCATATTTTTTAACTTATCAAAAGATCTGATTATTCTATTTTTCAAATCACCTAGGTTATCAACGTCTGTTACATAAACATCATTTTTTACATATCCCCACAAAAAGAAATCCAATGGCGTAAGGTCCGGTGACCTCGCTGGCCATCGCGATGGTCCATAACGACCAATCCACTGTTGGCCGAACATTTGAGTCAAACGCTCCCTGGCAGCCACCACTGAATGAGCAGGAGCTCCGTCTAACTGGTACCACATCTGCCTATACGTGTCCAGCGAAAGCGCGTCCATGTACTCGGCAACAGGTCCGTCGAGAAGTTCTAAAAACTTTACGGCATTCAAATTGCCCTCGATAAATACTGGACCAATTATGGCATCCCTATGTATGCCAGCCCACACATTGACAGAAAATCTGTACTGGTGCGAAGCCTCCCGCCCTAGATGCGGATTCACGCGACTCCAGTACCGAATATTTTGTCGATTCCATAAACCATTCCTTGTGAATGTACTTTCGTCAGTCCACATCACATTGTACAAGAAGTCGGGATTTTCTGCACTTTTTCTTAATACCCAGTGGCAGTAGGCTTCTCTGACAGGCTTGTCTCTAGGTAACAATGCCTGTACTTTCTTGTACTTATAAGGCCTCCGTTTGTCGCGTTTTAAAACTTTGTGGATAGTTCTGTGATTCAA
Organism: Ptilodon capucinus; assembly: GCA_914767695.1. NCBI lineage: Eukaryota > Metazoa > Arthropoda > Insecta > Lepidoptera > Notodontidae > Ptilodon > Ptilodon capucinus. The sequence continues at coordinate 2,537,049 of OU611828.1, forward strand.
ACGAAATTGTCGAGCTGCTCTACGCAGACTAGACGTTGGATTGCGTTCAAAATGATTTAAAATTTGTTCGTCTCGGTTCACTGTCACATGTGGTGGAGCACTATCAAAATGCGGAATTAATTTTTGATTTTCACGTATCCTTTGGACAGCTTGAACAATAGTGCGCCCGTTAGTAGGACAAACACGGGTGTTTCCATACCTCTCTTGGTATGTCCGTACAGCTAATGAGGAGTTTCCGTGACATTCCCCATAAATTAAAATCATGTCGGTGTACTCCGAAGCTGTGTAGTTATAACGAGGCATTGTGTAAAAATTATAAGTATTGTGAGTATTCTAACACTACAACAATTTAATTAAGTACCTATTCTAAATTACGTGTCCTGTCACTATGAAAATAAAGCGTCCAATTTCGCACAATTCACACTTTTAAACGTCTTGATAACAATCACAAACAAAAGGAGCGCCACGCTCCTACGGTTAAACTCGTGCGCTTCCGAAATTGCAAAACAATGACGCGTGCCACGTCACAGGGTCGCGGCGACACACTGACCTACTTACTTATTACAGGACGCAGGTTTCAACAAGAAAGTGAAATAGAAACAGAACAGATAAATACAGATCTATCCCTTTCGCACTTACTATGTTTTAAATTTACTTGAGGGCGTAACATGAAGTCATAACTTCCGCATCATTTGTTTACTTTTTGACAAAGGTTTTTTTAAGTGGCGAGTTGGCAACGTGTGCTAATACCAATGCGGAGGTCTTTAACCCGTTTGGTAATAGCCTAGTAATATACATCGTGTAGAAAATGTTAAAAATGAAAAATGATGTCCTGTGACTAAAATACTGGATATATTTGTTTGAATTTTTGTATGCAGACTTGGAATGTCAATATATACACGTAGTTTAATTTATTGTCGTATTGTCGTATCCACATTGTATAAGTCAATATCACCCAAAAGTGACTTGAGCCAAACAGCATATCACCCCTCGATAATAAAACTCTCTGTTACAGGTGCTCAAAGCTAGTCATAAAACAAATTCTAGTAATAATAGTAGTAGCAGTAACACTAGTAGTAAAACGACAAACAACAACAAAGTTGTTGAGAATGGCGTTAAGGATACCAACGGGGTGGCGGAGAAGCGAACCGGTGAAGATATTGAAGAAGCACCGAACAGAAAGAAGAGAATATTGGAGAAGATACACTATGAAGATTTAGAGGATAAGAGTGGGAATGATGACGCACAGGAATTGAAGTTATCTAAGGTATGTTTAAAATAACTATTTTAGTCTCGTGACGCCTTATAGTTAGCGTCGTGGTGCCTTATAGTTAGCGTCGCGATGCCTTATAGTTACCGTCGCGATGCCTTATAGTTAGCGTCGGGATGCCTTATAGTTAGCGTCGCGATGCCTTATAGTTAGCGTCGGGATGCCTTATAGTTAGCGTCGCGATGCCGTATAGTTAGCGTCGCGATGCCTTATAGTTAGCGTCGGGATGCCTTATAGTTAGCATCGCGATGCCGTATAGTTAGCGTCGGGATGCCTTATAGTTAGCATCGCGATGCCGTATAGTTAGCGTCGCGATGCCTTATAGATAGCGTCGCGATGCCTTATAGTTAGTGTCGTGATGTTTTATGTAGAGCGTCGCGACACATTATACAGAGCGTTGCGACGGCTTATAGTGAGAGTCACGACGCCTTATTGACAGCATCGCGACGCGTTATATAGAGCGTCGTAACGCCTTATAGTTAGCAGGCGTCGCGACGCTAACCATAAAGTGTCGTGACACCTTATAGTGAGCCTTGAGTTGTTATTTTTCACAGGTAGAACGATATTTATTGGGGCCATCGTCACAGACAAGCCAAACAAACACAGTAACGAATAACCCACCACCGTTATCGGCGCTGGCGTCGATATGTCAAGTAAGATAACATTATGACCATATTAAGTGTCGTTTTTAAGTTGGATGTGTTATAGTACTTATAATTTATTAGATTTTTTTTCTGACCCTATTGATTGACATTTAAATCGCAATAATCTTTGGATTTTTTTATGCTACCAAAAATGATTAAGTTAAAAAATGCTAAAAAATCATCGCGTGATTAATGGCCGGTCCCTTAGAAAGAGTGGAGTCGTTAGGGGTTCTCTATCTACTCAGAGCTCATTGGTTTTGTCCAGGCGTGGTCGAGCGGGCAGCAGTGCCAGCGGCCGGTGCGGGTGAGCGCTGGCGCGGCTGTCGGCGCGCTCGGCGAGCTCAGCCCGGGCGGCGCGCTCATGCGGCACCACCACGCCGCCTCCATGGCTCGTGAGTACACCCCGCAGGCCTGCTCCAGCACAGCCACCGGCATCACCAGCGCCCGCTCCAGCATAGCGCGCTCGGCGACTAGAAGGAAAACATAAAATATTCACTTAATTGAATTTTAGGTGATCTATTGCATACTAATTGGTTTATGTTCATCCATTTTTAAATTCTACGTAATATAATTTGATTCAAAATAGGTATTCTAATCCCTGGGGTCGAAACTGGTCACTCAAGTCAGTTTTTTGAACGGCGGTCTGTAAAAGTCAAAAGTTTTCGTTCACCGTTTCATAGCAAGTGATAATCTCGGATGAAAATGAGATTCGCACATGAAACGCAGAGGTTCGAACCTGCACACTTTGATTGCAAGGCGTGCGTACGACCACTCGGCTACCACTGCCACAATGTGCCAAACTTATATAATAATATTTGGTTAAAGATTTATTTTCTCAAAAGAATACGCATACATTCACTTAGAGAGAAAACAGTTTTAAATTGGTTAGTAAGGTTGCCATTCAGGGTAGCTTAAATTATGTTAGAAATACTTTAAACCTGCTAATTGGATATTAATAAAATTAAAACAGGGTAGTTTGTTCAAAAGAACCGTACAGTTGATTCGCGCGATCGCATGATGTTGATTAAGGCTAATACACACAATCGTGTGGAAATCAGTTGACATTATTAAGTTTGTTCGTAGTTTATTTGGTTATTATTACCTATTTGGTTATTGTAAGGCCTATGAATTAATTCATTAATAGGTTAGTAAGTTCTTAAAAGTGTTTTAAATTTATTATTTATTTATTACTTACATTGAGTGTGTGTGTGTGTGTGTGTGTGGTGTCCAGAGCTGATACCGGCGGACGTGAAGAGCGAGCTGCACCGCATGTACCTGTCGTGCGGCGAGCTGCTGCGCGAGCTGTGGCGCTGCTTCCCGCAGCCCGGCGCGGGCGCGGACCCCGACTCGGACGACGCGGCCGCGCGCGCAGACAACTTCTACGAGGCGCTGCTTAGATTTAGAAACGTTAAACTGAGGCCTTTTGAGGTATGCTATTTTACGTCGTTTTCAAGAAACGTAACGAAACCAGTGGTTTCAAAACAAGTGATTTTTGTAACTAGATATTTTTATTTAGCTACTGTAATTGTTTGCATAAATAACTCCACCAACTATACAGTTAAATTACAAACACACGAAACGAAAGTGTTTTTAGCCATACAGTTAAATCAATCAATTAAGTGACGTCTCTCGCTCACAGTTACTGTTAACAGAAATAACGCAGTTACAAAAATCACTAATTGTAATCTGACTTGAAACGAGTGATTCGGTTACATGCCGCGTAGCTAGTTATTGTAACTAGTGACGTGAAATAACGTCCACGTCTACTGTATACCAAGCATATTATTTCGGACTCGTGATACACGCTCACTTCAATTCACAGGAGAAAATGCTTCGCGATCTGACGCCGCTGGCGACGACTCTCACGCGACACATGAACCAGATGATCGACAGTGCGTGCACGAAGTACGCCTTGTGGCAGCAACGGCAAGCCAAACTTCGGTAGTAGTAAGTTAACTCTCAATAAACTGGAACACCGATATAGATATGGACGGCTTTAAGGCGAATTGACTCAAGCGCCATTTTCGTAACGGTGCACGAAACCCAGCTCAGAAGACGGAGAAAAATTCGCTGATTACAACGATATATATCTCGTGAATGACAATTTGACTTGAGCGACAGTTTTTTAACTTTGCAGAAAAATGAACTGATTCCAAATATATAAGTCAATATCGCCCAAGTGTCGCTTAAAGCCTCGTATTCATGGTAAACATTTGTTTAGCAACAGTTGATCAACGTTGTTGATGAACGGCGAGAATGCTGCTGGAAACTTTGTTTAAATATGGGTTGTCCACACACGCCAGTCTGCGTTAAAATGTTGCCCGGGGAAATAGTGTTGTTGTGTTCTCTGTATCTGATGTAAAATATTTCTATTAAAAAAAAGATAAAAAGATGGTGGGTGCGAAACTATCTCCTGCAAAGCGAAAGTTTGATTAGTGACCTCAGAATGACAGAAAGATCATTTAGTAACGCTTTTGATTCACGACAAAATTTGTTGCTAAACTGACGTTTACGCTCGCCGGGCGTCAACTCTGCAACATGGCGTGATCAACTCAAGCAACACAAGTGTTGCCCGCAATGTGTTGACAGCAACTCGGCAACATGTTTATGCAACCATGTTGCTAAACAAATGTTTACCATGAATACGAGGCTTAAGTCACTAAGCCTTTCAGCCCTCGATATCACTCAAAATCGCCCAACCCATCAACCCATCTACAAAACAGTTACAATTAAATATTTAATCCAAAAGTGTTCTACAGTGGTGTTGGCACTGAACTAAGAGCATCGTCCCTCTTACGGCCTTATGAGTAAGACAGCAATATATTTAATAATATCGAGGGATGAAAGACCATTTGACTTAAGCGTGCCCAAGCCGAGGTCGTGCCCTCTGTGGCGCCCTTGAGCTAGTTGACACCCTTTTCCGCCCTTAAGGCCTTGGTTGGAGTGCAGAGTGCACTCGGCACTCCGGTAAAGCTGTAAAGGTCACGGCCAACAACGTAGTCCATAAAAAAAAGCGACACTTTTGTGCGATATTGTCTTATAAACATATTTGGAATCACATATTTGGTGTATTACCCAGACCTTGTTGAGACCAGAGAAAATTTCCGTGCGTTCAAACGGTTCTGCCATACCTATTACTGGAATCAAGTATAATGCAGCTCACATTGTTAGGTCCAACTAATGTCAAATAGCATCCGTGGTGCCTTCTTTATTTCTGTGGCAATTCAGCCAATACAGTTATTTTTGTCTCCCGCTTTGCAATGGAGGGAAGTGGATACATTTTTCTTCCAACTCCTCCTACACCTTTTTCGATTAAATTCGTGCGGGTTCCAAGACAATTTAGCTTTTCCCCGGGACTCGCCGAGGGTCAAACCTCGGTGTTTTTCAATGGACACCGCTGTCGATCCTGGCTTACAGGAGTAACAGCGGTGGGAATGTGTGGCGGGCTTAGTCCCATATTTGGAATCAGCGATTTTGTCTGCGTCGAATGTATTTGCTTTCCTGTAGATTTAACCAAATGTCGCTCAAGTCGAGTTGTCTTTCGTCCCTCGATATCAGATATAGTTTAATTGTAGTTGTTGTACATCAGAATCTGGATACATGCACATAAAGCCTTGGTTTTTTTTTTCCCAGTAACAAAACGAACTGTATTGACTAATAGAAAAAGCTATTTTTTCAACGAAATATTGAATTTGATGCGTGGTCGCGTGGTTTTTCTTACCGGGGTAATTCAATCTTTATGTATATTGGCACAGAGTTCGTTTTGGTGTTGGTGAAAAGATTGACGCGTGCGTCTTGACGCCCGTGTGTGGCCCGGATTTAAATCGATCATACATTTCGCATCTTTAAAAGTGTAGAGACCTAATTTAAAAATAATGTTGTTGAAAAATGGTCGTTAGATCGACCCCTTAAGATTAATAGTCGAAATCCGAAAATTTCAAAATGGGTCTATTTTTTAAAGGTGCGATTTGTATAAACTTTAAGAAGTATAAATAACATTGATAACCTACTGGATGAAGACTTGTATGTGAGATTTTTTTTTAATCAGATTTTTGTGTTAATTCCATTGAGATAAGAATACTAGGCACACAGTCAGCTACTTAAAAATGTCCTAAAAGTAGCACTAAAGTCAATTTATATACCTATTTCTTTTTTAAATAGACATAATTCTATTGACTTAAAAATACTGGAGCCTCATCATGACCGTGTAGACATCAGTTTTATCTCTTCCAACTGTCAGATTTGTCGAGAAAATGACGTCACTTTGAGCTTTTTGTACTGGACATGGATCGTCGTGACGTAATTTTTCTGAAAAATCTGACAGTTGAAAGAGATAAAATTTATGTCTACGCGGTCATGAGCTAGAGCCTACTGGGCACACTCGACGAATTTTTCGTAAAACCGACAATAACTTTTATAAATAAATATATCGGTGTTGCCCTAAGTATTTTTACATCAATGACTATTATTATAATGTTGTCTTTGTTCTTTGTCTATCAAACGATAGAGACAGCAGCATGTAATTTACCTTGATGTATACAAGATGTACACAATGGGGTCGTGTCTGTACGTAACATATTTAGACGACGAGATATAAAAAAAAATATTGTCGTCTACCTCACACATTACGGTCATGAAAAGGATAACAATACGCTTGTAGCCGAAACCAATTTTTTTCTTGTGCCAACAGCTAAACATTCTGTACTGACTCAGAAAAAAGATCATTCAACGAAATTAATTGGATGGCGCGAGCCAATTTTGACGCTTGTTCGCTTTTGCCACTGAAATTCAATCTTTACGTATATTGATATAGGGTTTGTTTTGGTATTGGCAGATGTTTGGTCGAAATCGATATAATTATCTTGACGTAAGCTGTTACTAATAGGCCCGTAAATTATTGCAACTTTGTTAAATACTTGTACTCATCTGTAAAGTTTAAAAAAATGTCTAAGTGTAAAAAAAGCTCGTAGGTGCATCTTTGCACCTACGAGCGGAACAACGGGGCAACTACCAATATTTACTTAACAGAACATGAAAATTTTACATAGGGCTCGAGATATTACAATATAAAGAAATTGAAGCCGAAAAAAAAGTTGGAAAAACATGGTCGAATTTCGATCGAATTTTTATACCATTCTGTTGTATACCCGATACTGATGCAAACGTCAATGTATTATTTCGGACTTCTGAAACACCCTGTATAGTTTTTTTTTTATATGACAGAATACGTGTTCATAGTTATAATTAGATTACATTTCTCTTGCTGTATGTACAGACTCGACCTCTTTATATTTTCGTTTCACTGTTATATACTAAAGTAATATGCATAAAACATATGGGTCTAAAAAGTTAATGTTCCTCACATAATTCTAAACCTGAATATTTTTAGTTGATATTAATAAATAAGGTAACGTGTAACAAAATATTTTGTCACTGAACAGTAATTATGTTTGAAATAACATTTTTATTTTGTTACGCGATACATGAATTTTAATTTAAATACGAAAAAATACAATTCGATATAATTTTGGTTTTATTTTGATTTCCCGTCAAAGGTGCCGATTCTTTTGTTACCAAACTAAACTAAGTGTATTGCCGTCCTGCTCACGCCCGTTATGTATGAGCGAGACAGCATCGTGTTTAGTACAAAATTCCGTTTAATCGTAATCGTTTTTGCCAAAAGAATCGACGAATTGTTGAAATGAAAAAAACCGGCCAAGTGCGAGTCGGACTCGCGCACGAAGGGTTCCGTACCATTATCTATAAAACAAGCAAAAAATCATGTTTGTTGTATGAGAGCCCCTTAAATATTTATTTTATTCTATTTTTTAGTATTTATGTTATAGCGGCAACAGAAATACATCATCTGTGAAAATTTCAACTGTCTAACTATCACGGTTCATGAGATACAGCCTGGTGACAGACGGACGGATGGACGGAAGGCTTAGTAATAGTGTTCCTGTTTTACCCTTTGGGTACGGAACCCTAAAAATCAACAAATATAATAGTGTAATTAAAACAAGAATAATATAATTTCTTACGATGATTTATTATAAATATGTTTTACAAATTCAACAAAATATAATCACTTATTGATATCAATTGCTAAAATATGCTTTATATGACAACATACTGTACGGCTCAGAAACAAAAAGTTTATATTACAAAATGTATATAAAACGGCCAAACCTTTATAACTAAAGAGATAAGGTTTAATGTCGATTAGCTGACTGATAATTTAAGGCGGTATTAGAACCATTTTTAATAATATAAATATGCTTCGGATTAAACATTTCATAATAAATTCTTGTTGGTCCTTGTGCCACGTTACTTTGGCTACGGTAAAAACGACTTTATTATTAATAGCAATAACATCGAAAGTCGTCAGTCGGTCGAGTTCAAGTTTTTTTTTTCGACTTTAATTCAGAATAACAGAATCTTTGGAATGTTTTTCACAATGTTAATGAGTTTTGAAGGTAGTTACAATAATTAGTTATATAATTCTTACCTATATATAAATTCTTAACTACTATTTATTACATAAATAACAATTATATTTCTCTACATAAGGCATTATATACAGCGAATATATTATATATTTTAAATATAAATCAACCCGTATGCGTTGATCCGAGTGTTTCTTATAACGTACGTTACAAAAGGTTTTGAATATAAAATCGACTCGAACGCCTGCCATGTAGGGTTCAAAACGGCTTGTTCTAGTGGTTTGAGGATAGGACGCTCACTGCACCGGGTGGTTTTGGGTTCGATTCCCACTAGCGGCAAGTTTTGTAAATGGCTTTTATGTAATTTGCCCTAGTTTGAATGTCCAGTCTATTATTATGGCTCTCGTAATACAAGCTTTGCTTTGTTTGGGATCATACGATGGGTATGTGTTGTCTGGCGATATTTATTGATCGCGTAGTGACGTCACGTTAATCCGAGCTAATTTAGCACCGATTGACGTGACGTCACTACGCGATAAGACAAAATAAAAAATTTAACGCAAATGCTTTTTGTAACGTACGTTGTAAAAAAATATGAAATATTTGCAGTGCGAGACGCCAGCCCGCACGCGTAACAAAACTCGCAAAATAATACTAGGGAGTTAATAAAAAAATGAATTCGCTAAAATAAGAAAAAAATCAACCAGAAACTTGGTGCTAATTCTTTTGGAACCAAACATCTAAACAAAATTTGACAGCACAACGTATTGCTGTCTCGCTCATACATTGTGGCCGTGAGAAGGACGGCTATACATTTAGTTTGGTGCCAACAGAATTGGAACCAATAAGAGAGCCTTTCACATATTTTTTTCAAAAACAATATTGAAGAAAACGACCGACCGCCATAGAGTAAAAGGAGAAGCCCTAACGACTCCGCCATGTGGAAAATTTTTGGACGTTTATCTGACATCCGCCAGTGTCGTAGTTGCCGGATCAAGTAAGTCAAACAATATAAACAAGCCGCGTATTTATATTGTTTTCTTATATTTACGCGAATACTACACATTGAAATAATTTTACGGATTCTATCGCGTTTATTTACCTTAATAAACGCGATAGAATCCGTAAAATAGTTTTACTTCAAAGTTGCGTATTTATTTAAAGTTTTACAGTCAAAATGGTATTAAAGCGCATGTACTTTAATAAATACGCAGCTTGTTCATAATGCTTGACACGTTAGGTACTTTCCTGATCCGGCATACTATGATGGCGGCTGTCAGATAAACGTCAAAAAATTTGCCGCAGAGCCATACGCAGGCCGGAGTCGATATTGCTTCCTTGTTTACTCTATACTCTATGCCCACCTCTCACTCTCGGAACTGCCGGTTTCCCAAATTATACACCAAATAGGTTGTGATCGATAATAGAGGATACCAACAAGGTCAATCAACTGTCAGCCGAGAGTAAGTATGTCATAAGCATAGACTAACTAGAGTACCCATAACGACTCTACTCTTCGTATGGCTCTGCGGTAATTATTCCGCCATTGCTGTTATCTTATGAACCTGTAGTATACGGCAACTATGTGGGAAAACAACAAAGGCGGAGTCAGATAAACCAGGAAAATTAACCGCACCGCGGACTCGATATGCCATCTCCGTTATAATATCTCCATGGTCATAAATCCTTCCTCTATTATCCCTTTCTACACAATGGATCACTGCAATATTACAACTAATTCCATCAATTACATATATATTTTTTTGTGTATGCTGTATACATAATAGCAAGCAAATACTTAGTTCATCGAATGGCCGATAGTGGGCGCTGTGCAATTTGACGCGTATTTAACGTAGACGTTAACGTTAGTGTCGTGTAGCAAGCGTTAACTCATGGTACAGCTATTCACTTCAGTTTATTAGAATAACAGAAAGGACCGACAGCTCAAAACGTACCTAATCTTAAAACAGGGGTGTATCAGAAGGCCGAAATAATATTTAAGCGTTTACATGAGTGTCGGGCATACAACTAAATGGTATGAAAACTGGATCGAAATTCGATATGGCATCATTTTACTTGCCGATTCAAAAAAAAACGTACTATGCTAATTTTCATGTTTTATTAAAAAAAAAAAAATACTCAGAAGCTGCCGCTTAAAAATGTAGTATTGACTGTTTAATAATCTTATTTATGTGACATTAGGCACCAACACGATACTTGCGACAAATATTCAAAGGTATATAACTCAGAAACTATGATAAGCATAGTCTGTTTTCAATTAAAAATCTAAATGCCTATAGGAGCTATCGTAAAAATATTATTTCGGACTTCTGATACACCCTGTTCGGTTATGTGATAGGACCCCTTAGATATAAATATAAAACACAAACATATAAATCACAGATTGATGTTACTAATAAAAAATAAAACTAAATTTTTTGAATGAAATGTTGGCATTCTATTCTTTTTACACAGATAAAGCCCCGGAGACAGAGGGGCGTCAGTAGTCTGTATTTATCATAGAGTAAAAGGGCTTCCGCTCTGCGGCAATTTTTTTGACGTTTATCATACATCCGCCATTGTAGTCGCCCAAACAAGTTACGTCAATAATCAAGCTGCGTATTTATTAAAGCTTAACAGTAAAAATGGTATTAAAACGCTTTAAAACTTATGTACTTGAATAAATACGCAGTTCGTTTATATTGTTTGACACCTAAGCTACTTAATTGATCCGGAAACTACAATGGCGGATGACAGATAAACGTCAAAAAAATTGCCGCAGCGCCATACGCAGGTCGAATTCAATATGGCTTCTCTGTATACTCTATGGTATTTACCCTTCATTTAAGCCCTTGGAACACTGGGGCGTCAAGACGCGCGCGTCAAACTTTTATCTATACTAAAACAAACTCATAGAGAAAACTCTTCTTCTTTTTTTTACGAAATGATATTTTGATGGAATAAGATGAGGAATGGCTCCACCTGCGATATGCGGTATTTATGGCAATGCCGAGTAATTATAGCAAGGACAAATTCAATAAATACACATTATGAATATAAATGGATGATGACAGTGATAAAGATGGCGGACGATCCCATAGAAAAACTCATTCTTCAACGAAATACAATAGATGAGCGAATTTTGGCGCGTTGTCGCGTGGCCTTTACCACAGAAATTCAATCTTTATGCATATTAGACACAGAGTTTGTTTTGTATTGGCAAAAGCTTTGACGGGCGAGGGTCGCTGTCAAACAGAATCAACACCGCTATGTCCCAGTAATAATCACCCTTTACATACATCCTATAAACACTTAATTAATGTCGTGAATATATTCTTTTAATCTAAATTAACATTTTCGTATTGGCAACACATAATATGAATAGTGTTGCCACGTAATAACTGAAAGATACGATTAAAACAACGTCAAGCGATAATAATTATTATTTACTCTATTACTTATATTGCCATTTCAGAATTGATTTCTAGTGAAGTTCAATGACTTCTTTATAATTACAGAGACAAATTTATAAATATCTCGAGAGGTCAAAGGCAATTTGACTTAAGCGACACTTGGACGATATTGACTTATACACATATTTGGAATCAGCATTTTTTTCTGCGTCGAATGAGTATGGTCTATAAATTGAAATAAAACTATATTACGGATTCTATCGCGTTTATTTACTATTTCATTTCCCCGACGTTTCGGCTGCTTTACAGCAACCATGGTCACGGGGGGACTGAGGTGTTAGACGTCCTGATGTCATAGTTAATAACTGGGTACCCTCATATTTAGTTGTTGTTTGCGGTCCGATCCACGCAGAAAGTGCTCACAGTGTCTTGAGGTCTTGCAATGGTACGCTTGGTTATGGATTTAATCATATTAATTACTGGATCCCAAGTTGGTGGTAGCACCCAACCATCTTCTCTATTGAAATTAGGATGTTTTTTAATTTCAATGGCCTTAAGTATCATCCTTGGTCGGAATCGGTGTTCTTTTGCGAGGATATGCGGTTTATCAAATCTGATATAAACGCGATAGGAACCGTAAAATAGTTTTATTACAATGTATAGTATTCGCGTAAATATGAGAAAACAATATGCTCTATAAAGTTAATAAAATGGCGCTTATGTCAAATAGCCTTTCACCCCTCGATATCGAGTTCGTATACAAGGTGTATCAGAAGTCCGAAAGCCTTTACCTTTACCTTTCCATTAGCATAAGTATCGGGTATACAATTTGTCTTAAAATATGAACGAAATCAATAAAAACAGAAATAACCTTTCAACTTCCTTTCAAGGTCTGTGCGAAATTTACAAGTACTGTTTTGTAAATATTAGTACTCGCCCCTCGCACATGTAGTATACACTATTAAATAGGGTAATGGATGTACCGCAGTGGTAGCCGAGTGGTCGAACGCACGCCTTGCAATCAAAGTGTGCATGTTCAAACCCCGGCTCGCACCTCTGGGATTTATGTGCGAATCTCGTTTTCATCCGAGATTATCACTTGCTATGAAACGGTGAAGGAAAACGTCGTGGGAAACCTGCACGTCTGAGGGAACTTGACTAGTTCTTGATAGATGTGTGAAGTCTGCCAACCCGCACTGGGCCAGCGTGGTGGACTATGGCCCGAATCCCCATCGCATTGAGGGGAGGCCCGTGCCCAGCAGTGGGACGTTAAAAGGGCTGTAGTAGTAGTATGGATGTACCCTAAAGCCACAACACGATACCCGTGTCAAATACTCAAAGGTCTGTAACTCAGAAACTATGATAGTTGGGTATAGTCTGCCTCCGCTGTGCATCTACATATCACCTACTGTTCATGTATCTATACATCTATACAAATAAATAAAATTGGAGTGTCTGTTTGTGTAGCTGCTGCTTACACAGAGCACAACGGCGCATAGGCCGGAGAGTTAACCCATGCCCACACACCCAGTCGGTCCGTCAAGGAGTCAAGTCGCGTACAGAGAGCGTACAGGTCGGGCACGGGTGAACACGCACACGTATTAAATGTAAAATTTATTTATTTATTAAATTTATTATACTTGGGTTAATTGTGGTTATTATTTGGAACCGAAAACCATATACCAATACCACAACCTTATATCACCAAAAGCTTGTAATATCAAAATCTTTATACCAAATGCATATGACAGTAAATACGACACCTAGAACGAAAATACAATTTTTAAAAATTTTGTCTTTCTGTCTGTTTGTTCCGGGTAAACTGCCAAACGGCTGAACCGATTTCGACGGGACTTTCACTGGCAAATAGCTGATGTTCCAAAGGCGTAACTTAGGCTACTTTTATTTTAGAAAAGTCATTAGGGTTCCGCGGGATGAACATAAAACCATTATTTCCGGATAACACCTAAAGTCCGCGCGGGCGAAGTCGCGGGCACATCTAGTCAAAAATATTATTTCTGACTTCTGATACATTATGTATATTTCATTTGCCAAGTTTTTATATGTATGGCGACACACGCATGTTCTATTTCCCTCTCTGTCTTCACCAATAGTTTAGAAAGAGAGGATCAATGACATGTCTCCGTTTTCACTTTAATGAGACCTCAGTACATCGAATTATGTTTAGCTTCGCCAATTGAAATCAACAAAGACGCCAATTCCGTTTTAGTCCAACACAAACTGAACTAATGTCAGCGATCATGGAGCTCTTAAGCCCTGCGTACACAGAGGCGGCAAAAGTGGCGCGTAAAATGTTTACCAATACCAAAACGATCTCTTGGTCTTTAATATACAAGGTGTATCAGTAGTCCGAAATAATACATTGGGAACATATACAGTAGCTCATATGTGGATACTTAGTGAAGACAGTTTATACCTAACTATCATAGTTTCTGAGTTATGGACCTTTGAATATTTGTCACAGGTATCGTGTTCTGGACTTTGGGTACATCCATAACCCTATTGGGCAGTGTATATAACTACAGCCCTTTTTAATGTCCCACTGCTGGGCACGGGTCTCCCCTCAATGCGAGGGGGATTCAGGCCATAGTCCACCACGCTGGCCCGGTGCGGGTTGGCAGACTTCACACATCTAACGTGCAGGTTTCCTCACGATTTTTTCCTTCACCGTTTCATAGCAAGTGGTAATCTCGGATGTAAATGAGATTCGCACATGAAACCCAGAGGTGCGAGCCGGGGTTTGAACCTGCACACTTTGATTTGCAAGGCGTGCGTTCGACCAATCGGCTACTACTGCTATTGGGCAGTGTAAACTACACTTATGAGGGGCGACTACCAATATTCACATAATCAAGTAAATTCCACATAGGACTCGAGATATTACGAGATAAAGAAATTGACGACGAATAAAAAGTTGGAAAAACATGCGTCGAATTAAGATCATTTTTTATACCATTCAGTTGTATACTCGATACCGATGCAAACGTCAAATTATTATTTCGGACTTCTGAAACACCCTGTAGACCAAGAGATCGTATCGTCGGGAAAGCCACGCGACCACGCGTCAAACTTCGCTCGCTCTGTTAATGTCATTTCGTTGAAGAATGAACTTAGTCTCTGAGATAATACAGTTCGTTTTGGTATTGGTAAAAGAATCGACGTACGCATCTTGACGGCCCAATTATGGAGGGTAGAGTAAAGGAGTGACATCTAGGTATTGATAAAGTGTCCGTCGAATTGCATAATTAGTAGTTCAAAAACCTTCCACTATAGCGCTGGTGTCGATAAATGACATATGGACGCCCCCCCTGGAATAAACCGGTACGGAAAAATCGCTGATTCCGAATCTGGCATAACAGCAAAAAGTCCATAATGGCACTACCGACTTATTCCAAGTGGGCGTCGATATGTTATTGACACGATTATGCATTTCGACGGATTTTTTTCCCGTAGGAGATTGCCCTCCTGTAATTCTACCCTCCATAGGCCCAATGTGTGAGGAATTTATTGCAATACATTTTCCATAGAAACCAAACAACATGGCGGATCTTCAATACATTTTGACACAAGTTGAATGAAACCCGTTTGCAACTGAATTACGTGATCGCCTTGCTGAAATACATTTACAGCCTTCACTGGGGCAATACCGTACAGACCTAGTTCCATCTCGACGCATCTATCTAAACGCCTTAACGATCCATACTATGAGTATGGTGGCGAGTATGATACCAATCAGTATGAGTATAAACATTTTCTTACGGTACCTACGTTGGTACTCGGCCGCTTTCGCTAGTTCGTCCACGCCCAGTTCCACGTTAGCGCTGGCCGCTTCGATGTGACTTTCAACCGTATCTATCAACACACAAAGTTAAGACTTGAATGAAGTATATTGAAAATTCGATTGCGGAACTATAGTTTTTTTTTCTAGACGAGTGAAAATAGTGTCGTGAGTTTTTAAATGAAGAATATATGACTAGAAGATAATTTTCTGAATTTGGAATTGAGAACAGTCTCTGGAATAAAGTATTGAGAATTGAGATTCGATATTAATGTCTGGAATTTAGTATAGAATGAAGTATTGACGCTTTAGATTTGATATTAGTCTCGGGAATTAAGTATCGAGAACTCAGATTCAATATCAGTTTCAGAAATTGAGTATCAAGGCCAGGTATCAAGGATTAGATTCGATATTAGTCTTGGGAATTAAGTAAGTATCGATAATTCAGATTCAATATTAATTTTAGGAATATAGTATTGAACATTTGACCATTATCCTTCGAAAGTCATGTCGCTGTTGAGATTTATCAGCTACAACATTTTTGGAATTTCCAACAAACAACATTTTCTCGGAATCCGGTATATTATTTAAAAAAAAATCTCGATAATGTATCAAATCCTACTTCACTTTGTACTTAATTTGAAAAGATCAACAAATCACTGACATTTTGCATTACATAACTGTTATATCGAGGGATGATTAGCTATTTGACTTAAGCGATACAGCACTTGCAGTATAAGCGCCAAGACTAGACTTGTGTCACGGAATATGTTGGATGTTGTCTCTTTCTCTCGTATGAGAGCGAGCGAATCCGTGACAGAGGTCTTAACATGCGTGCATATTTGGAACCGGCAATTTGTTCTGCGTCAAATGAGTATGTTCTCACGTAAAGTTAAAAAAATGTCGCTTAAATGAAATAGCCTTTCACCCCTCAATGTAATAACATACATACATACATCATCACGCCTGTATTCCCCGAAGGGGTAGGCGGAGGTGCACTGCAGTGCTACCACACTTCGCCGATGTATTTTGGTCCCAATGTAATAGGGGGCGAGCCTATTGCCATTATACCGGGCACATTCCCACTCAATACGAGGGAGATTTGGGCCATAGTCCACCACGCTAGCCCAGTGCGGGTTTGGTGAACTTCACACGCCTTTCTACAGACGTGTAGGTTTCCTCACGATGTTTTCCTTCACCGTTCAGCAAGTGGTAATCATTGTTGAAAATTACATTCGCACATGAAAATTATCTCAGAGGTGCGGGCCTGGCATTTGAACTTGCACCCCTTACGTTCAAGGCGGGCGTTCTTGCCCACGAGGCTACTACTGCATAATAACACTGTAAAGTGAATTAGGTACTTTACTTATTAACATTATTCTAACATAACCCTTTTTACCGACAACGTTTATTACTTACCGACAGTTTGTCCTTGAGCGTTTACCATCTCGGCCAGGTCCTGTATAATTTGATTGACATCCAACACATCCGCCTCTATCTTGTTTATGTATGCTTCCTTCTCGAGCAGCATACTCGTCTCGAATTGCACCAGACGCGCCTGCCATTCAACATTAACATGTCAAAGTATTTTCAGTTTTATTGTATTACTACGAAGGTCCATTACGGATAACCATCACGCCTATTTTCCCGAAGGCAGAGGTGCACAGTGGAATCACACTTCGCCGATGTATTATGGTCCCAATGTAATAGGAGGCGAGCTTATTGCTATTATACCGGGCACATTCCTCTCAATACGAGCGAGATTTGGGCCACAGTCCACCACGCTGGCCCTGCCAGGATTAGTGAACTTGTCATGCCTTTATATAGACGTGCAGGTTTCCTCACGCTGTCTGCCTTCACCGTTACCAATCATTTGTCAAAACGACATACGCTAATGATAATCTCAGAGGTGCGGGCCCGGCGTTTGAACTTGCACCCCTTACGTTCAAGGCGGCCGTTCTACCGACTAAGCTACCACTGCTCTCTTGGTCTCGTCTTCTTCTTCGTCTCGGATTAATTTAATTTATAGAGAGAATTCAAGTAGTGCCTACTAGCCTACTATTAGAACTATACAGGATGTTTCAGAAGTCCGAAATAATACTTCGCCGTTTGCACGAGTATCAGCTATACAACCGAATGGTATAAAATTTTCGTCGCAAATCATGATATTTCAATATTTTTTTTCAAAATTAGTGTAGGTATGCCAAATTTCAGCTCAATCGGTTTAAAATTCAGTTGCAAGATTCCACCCGGACATATATTGCAAGTTAATATAAAGCTTGTTAATATTTAATATTTCGGACTTCTGATACACCGTGTATAGATATTAATTAAGCTATTAGTTGTATAGGACGTTAGTATCTATTAATTAGGTTTAAGTTACCTGTGCCTGCTGGTTTGCTATGAGCGCGGCCTCTTCATCATCAGCTATAGCCTGCTGTTCCATGGCCTGAGGATCGTTCCGTACGCGCGGCGCCCGCGGCATATGCGCCGCCATCTTTTCTGACACTTGCTAAAAAAAATAAAGAGACATTTAAACTTCAAAATCCTTATAATATTACCTTTTTGGCGATCTTTATCACTGTCATCTGTCATCATCCATTTTTATTTATAATGTGTATTTATTGAATTTGTCCTTGCTATAATTACTCGACATTGCCATAAATACCGCATATCGCAGGTGCAGGCATTCCTCATCTTATTCCATCAAAATATCATCATTTCACTCATTTCGAAAAAAAAGAAGTAGAAGAAGAACTTTTTTGGTGGCGTTTCTTGTCTATAGGAAATACATACCAAATCCTATTATCTGATTGTCCTGTTTTTGTTTGCTTGATAATTCATAAGTATATTTCTAGTGTATTAAATGAATTAAAAAATAAGGTTATGTAATTTTTACATACCCATTTAGTTGACAAAATGTAAAAGTGTATATGTATGTCTACGCTAAAAAATGATTTTAAAATCAGTACCTACTCACATTAATACATATAAGACAGGTATAATTGAAACAATAGATTTTCTATTATTTCTGTAAGTAGTAGGGAGATAAAATAAGATAAATTTCGAAAAACCGGCCAAGTGCCAGTCGGACTCGCGTACGAAGGGTTCCGTACCATTATCTATAAAACCGTCATAGTGCGAGTCGGACTCGCGCACGAAGGGTTCCGTACCATTATCTATAAAAACGGCAAAAAAATCACGTTTGTTGTATGGGAGCCCCCTTAAATAATTATTTTATTCTGTTTTTTAGTATTTGTTGTTATAGCGGAAATATAAAAATACATCGTCTGTGAAAATTTCAACTCTCTAACTATCACGGTTCATGAGATACAGCCTGGTGACAGACGGACGGACGGACGGACAGCGAAGTCTCAGTAATAGGGTTCCCGTTTTACCCTTGGGGGAAGGAACCCTAAAAAATAACAATCATTGTGTGGTATATCTGGCCACCAAGATTGTACACATTTGTGATTTGAAATGAGCTTGTCAAGATGGAATAAACTACGATTTCAATAGTTTCGTTTTCTTATTTAAATATCTTAAATACATGATACATTGTCATAAAAATACAAACGTTGACATTTGCGAAAGTTTATAACTGTGTAATGTCAGCGCCCATATTAATAACTAATAAATTAATGATTAAAAACTTTTTAAAAACAAGCTTTAATTTAATTGCCCTTAGTTTTCGTGTTCTCCTCAGCAAGCCCTTTCATTTAATACCCATACTGTGGTAGTACAGAAAAATAACTATTCCGCGATCTTGGATGATCCGCCATATTGGCATTAGAATGTCGTCATCGCATGCATTGTCATCCAACTTAAGCGTGTATACTAAATTTCAGCTCAATCGGTTGAAGGTAACTGATTTAAAATTCAGTTGCAAGATTCCACCCGGACATAAATTGCAAGTTAATATAATGCTTGTAATAATTACGATAAGTTAAAGTTTTTTTTTTCATCCCCCATCACCCATTTTTATTGCAATGTGTATTTATTGAATTTGACCTTGCTATTAATTATTCGACATTGCTATAAATACCGCCGATCGCAGGTGCAGGCATTCCTCATCTTATCCCATTAAAATTTCATAATTTCATTAATTTTGTAAAAAAAAAATATAGTTAACGTTACAAACCTTTTGTACAGAGGAATATCTGGCTAGGGCATCCTTGAAGACCTGAGTGAGTCGTTCCACCTGCAGCTTCTGGGGCTTGTCTCCGCGGCGGACCACCACGCCGAGCCGCTGGATATCTCGGGCGGTCGCAGACACGGACCCATTCACAGTTTGCTGGGTGTCGTGGCTGGCAGTGATATATTAATTATTATAAAATACTAGCTGAACGGGCGAACTTCGTACCGCCTTAGAATGAGTGACATACGACAGCAGCGCCACCTACCGGGTCCAATTGTGAATCTAAACCCTCCAGGGTGCCACCCAAACACATACAAAAAAAATCATTCAAATCGGTCCAGCCGTTTATGAGGAATTAGCTTACAACGAAAAGTGGCATTGATTTATATATATATATATAGATTTACTTTAATACAAAGTGATCACACATCGACAAATAATATACTTTATCGATAGTTGCACTTACTCAATGGGAAAAATATTAATAGTAATATCATTCATAGTAAAAATATACATACAGAATAGAATAGGATAGGAGGACTCCAAACAGATAAAAATACGCTTATTATGTTGGTATAAGATCTAAAGTACGACGAAATGTGACAGCACAAGTGAGATACGCATCGTGGACCTGTGGCCTTTTTTTACCTCAGAAATTCAATCTTTATGAATATTAACACCCATTTTGGCATTAACCATTTTATTATGCCTGCAACGGCAACGTGACGGCGGTATAGTGTGCCCTGTAGCTATAGCATAGACATCAGTTTTATCTCTTTCCACAGTCAGATTTGTCGAGAAAATGACATCCCACCAAGCCATGTCCAGTACAAAAAGCTAGAAGTGAAGTCATTTTCTCAACAAATCTGACAGTTGATAAAGACAAAACTTATGTCTGCACATGGCGGCAATTCTTGCATTATCAACCCCTAGATTTTTTTTTAATAGAATTACATACTTACATTTTATCCCTCAATTGCACACTATCATTTGGTCCTCCGATTTGCTTCATCATCTTCTCCAAAGACTTCAGACCACTGTTGATAGTGTTGACATTCTCAGCAATGCCTTCACTGAGGTTGTACAGCTCAGTAGGACTGAAGTCTGCAAATCCGACGTTAGGCACGGCCGCGGTGGCGCCGTAATCACGGCTGGATCCACTAATAGGTTCGCGTTCCGTCATGGTGCAAGCTAGAGAAGAGGTAATGATATCGCCAGTCAACACATACTTCGTACGAAAGAAAGAATAGGTACAATTTGGAGTTTTGTTTCGACATAATGTCGATCTTGCGAGATTAGATTAGCAGCGGTAGCAAGTGTGCCGGTTCAAACCCCGGCTCGCACCGCTGAGATTTATGTGCGAATCTCATTTTCATCCGAGATTGTGTAGGAAAACATCGTGAGGAAACCTGCACGTCTGAGGCAACTTGATTAGTTTTTGATAGATGTGTAAAGTCTGCCAAACCGCACTGGGCCAGTGTGGTGGACTATGGCCCAAATCCCCCTCGCATTGAGGGGTGCCCATGCCCAGCAGTGTGACGTTAAAAGGGCTGTAGTAGTAGTCGTTGCAAGATTTGGGCCCGTGATCCCAATCTACTGAAGGCGAATCCAGTTACACCCACACTAGAGCAGATTCTGAAATGGCCATTTCTGTGATTTCATGCTGTTGGAATCGAACCTGCAACTACCCAATGCAGTAAACCTACACTCAAACTACTAGAACAAGCCATCATCAATAGTATATTGCATATTCGTACAAATTTATTTATAAAACATAAACAATAGTTATTATGAGTCATTTCCTGGTTTACTGGAATAAACGGCTCTTTTGCCCTATAATGAATGTAGGTAGTGATTAATTATTATTATAAGTACTTACTATATCAACTAATTAAAAAAACATAACTAGGGTTTTAGATTACAGTAAAACATTTATTTGAGCAGTATTAAACTGCCTTCACACAAATTGATTGGTGGTTTTACCAAGACTAGATTTCTGTCACCGATTCATTCACTCGCTCTTTCTTATTCCATACAATAGAAAGAGATAAGATCAACATATCCTGTGACTTAAGTCTAGTCTTGGCTCACATGCTACAACTACTGAATTAATAAACTTTTATTTATGTAAGCTAGAAAGCACTTACAAATAGTCAAGATTTCTACTGAGAAGAGTCAGTATGAAACTCAATGGTTATTTACAGCATCATCATGCTTGTAATTCCCAGAAGGGATAGGCTGAGGTTCACTGCAATGCACATTGGTGTATTACTATGCTGATGTAATTTGGTCAGTGTTCATTAATATACACAATTTTCAGTATCAACATAATTCAAACTTATTAAAGGTAATTTGTGATTTTTTTTTTAATTGACTACGCTGTTGGCCGTGAGGTGGCCTTTACCGGAGGAGTAATTCTGTCTTTCAGTACATAGCTAGTATCTAACAAAATAGGCACTTTTATTTTACTCTACAACTAACCCTACCTATCTACCTCCTTGAATATCAAAGTATGATATTATATGTAGTTATTCAGTTATGTAGTCGATATTCAAAAATATCTGTACGAAAATATCATCTCATGAATAAATAATGATAATTTTATAGGTGACATCTTACAAACAAGTTTTGATATAATAAGAACTTCAATCAGAAAATCAGATGATATAACTTTATCATTATACATACATACGGCTATAGAATATGCTATATTTACCCTTTGTTATGATGCAGGGAAGGTACAAATAATCTTGTTATGATGAATCACAAAGATTTTTATGAAATGATTGTTCAAATTGCCGAACCACTTATCACGACACAAAAGTGCTATACGTCTGTTAATTGACACTCAGTGGCGCAACACACACATGGGAACCGGTTTAGAAAATAAATTTACCTTAAAAATGTAGATTAGGCTAGTTAATTTCAGGTTTTCCAATAGAAATTCTTTTGTTCAATATAATGCAGTCGACGATATAAGGCGACGGTCGACCAACTGTCACTGTCAGTGTCAGTGTGATAGATATACAGCCGTCTTAAGGTCCGCCATCTATATCACTGTCATCCGATACAGCATCGGATTATAAATTTGTCCACGCTAATAATTACTTGATATTGTAATACCGCTAATCGCAGGTGAAGGCATTCCTCATATTAATTCAATAAAATATCATCATTTCACTTATTTCGTAAAAAAATAAGAACGTACCTACATTATGTAGCTGTCAAATACTGTTTCTCTAATATTGTTTCTCTTTTTCAATAGGTGTCGCTATATCTGATTTGTTAGATTATTTTTCATTTCGTTTGTCTTTCAATGTTTGGCGGGAGATGGCACTGGTAGTATTATTTCCAGTCACAAACTTTCGCTAACTTACCTTTAGTGTAACACTTTGTTGATGATGTGGGTAAGCAGAATTATTATAAGTTGGTTCTTTATTAAATACTCTTTTATCTCTATGTTTCAATAAGAGTCAGTTTGGTGTTGTGCCGTCACTGGGTGTTGAACTCCCTTGAAGCATGTGATACTTTTGCTTCAAAGTCAGTGGACTTATCATTAATTCTCTGTCTTTATAAAGTGCTTATCTAGGTAGGTAGGTAGGTACCTACATGCTAGGTGCATTAGTACGTAGTGGTTATATTTTAGTTAGGTATTATAATAAAAATGCACACGAGCTTATTATTTATTTCACTAGATAGTTACATACCTACTTACGTAAATGGTGACAATAATATTCCTGTTTTTACAAGGAGGGAGGCGCCTGACTTGATTTCGAAATAATAATACACAGAAACAGGTAACTGACAATTTATTTGAACAACAAATTAAGGCTTCTCCTAGTAATAATAAAAACGGGCATCAGTAAGAATAGTTATCTACTTAACTAGGTGATACCTACCCACACCTAGGGTTGCCAACCGTACTATAAAATATAGTATTGTACTATAATTTAGCTCTGCGTACTATACACTGTTGATAAAAAATATAGTACGCAAAAGTACTATATTTTTTAAGCATTCATTATTTTTTATAAAATAGCAACATCTTTCGAAAAAAATACGCATCCATATATTTATTTTTCCGTGCATGGAGATTTGCGCGTGTTTCGTAACGTAACGACAACTAAACGAAACTGTCTACTTCTATCAAGTGAAAGATGTTTGCATACAAACAAAAGTACTGTAGCCTAATTCTCGTATTTACAAATAGTCCAAGCATCGCCGCAGTTCCGACCCCGCTCTATCGTAGATCTATCCAAAATTGGTATTCTCGTAATATCAAAACAATGTCTTTTGCACTAAATATCGTGATTTTCGTCGAAAAAATTAAATAAATTACACTTAAAATCATTAAAATAAATATAAAATATAAATAGAAATTCAAAAAGCACTATTTGTCATGATTATGCAGAAAGATGCTAAATGGATGCTAAATTGATTCTCGTTTAATGTTATAAGTGTAAGCCTAGTTGGTAAAACGCTCGCCTCGAACGTATAGTTGCAAGTTCAAACCCCGGGCCCGCACTTATTTTATTTTTATTTCTTTATTTTGTTTTTTTTTTAAATTTTCCTAACAAAAACATTGTTTTTATTTTTATTTATTTGTCACCTCTACTAATAAATGTTCTTTAAGAGTTTGTTTGCATAAAATAATAATAGATGGCGGTATAGTTCGTCACATATTTTAATTGAAGTTTTAAAATTTTCCTAACGTATTTTAGGACTCGGAGCTCTTTTTAGGCTCCAAGTCTTCGAAATCGTAAAAACAGCGTAAGTTGGAGCACATTAATTATATTTTTCACGAGAACAATACATGTAATCGCCGCAAATAACCTACGAGTGTTCAACGGCATTTTGATTGCGAAATTTGACAGATTCCCGCTAGAAAGTAATTTTGTTGAGCTATGAGAATACCATCATGTCAACGTGGTGGAACGATTAGAAGACGATCAACGTTTTTGCGAACAAATTCAACGACACTTCGACGAAAGTACTTAAAAATCGGTGCCGTTCAAGCTCGATAGACGGATGAGAATACCAAAAGGGCTTGAACGACTAATTCGCTACGATATCGCTACGATTTTTATTACGAGAATCAGGGCACAGGTCTTTTTTAAGAACCGCGGTACCGCTTATAAAGGTGCCGAATACAGTTTGATTTCATTAAATTTGTGCGCATGACAATAGTACTGTTTTTGTAGGATTTTTGTGAATGTACTATATATTTTGAGCAATGTATTATATATTTTACGACTCTGGCGGGAAAATACTATATTTTTGAAAAAAAAATAGTTGGCAACACCATAAAAAAATTTTGCTCGCGGTTATCAAGATTCCCGTGAAATTAATTTAAATAAAAAATTCTAAGGGCGTACGTACATGCATATGACACGTTGGATTTTTCTTTTCTCTTAGGAGCGTGCTGGGTTCAGGATGCATAAACCACTCGACAACTGTGGCTTGTGTGCGGAGATTAAAAAAAAAGGTTCTACTGGGAAAAATAGAATAATGGCCGGCATAAAATAATGTGATTAGAATTTTCTATGAGTTTAAAATGAAATGTGAGACTTAACGTAGCCTTTACGTCATTATTCTCACGAACGCTGTTTTTGTGCAATCCTTGTTATTATGGTAAAATCATAATACTTTTTTTTTTAATCTTAAAAAGAGAGAAAAATGTTACCATGTCCATAGTTTGTTTGTTCTCGCTAGGGAATAATAGAGACGATAACTTTACACAACTTTGTAGGTACTATGCGATTCAAATGAGAATAGGATCGACTCTGCGCCATATTGTGACGAACGAAAACGAATTATGACTTTAAATAATTAAATATTATACTAAGACAATTTACTTCTAACTTAAACTTTTTATTTAAATTTGATGTAAAACTATTATTATTGATATGCAAATAAGTTTTTTGCAAACCATACTTTTCAAGTGTCATTTGACAGATAGAGGTTATTGACATTCCTATTCTTTTTTGGATTGCACTGTAAGATACCTACATATTATTTTATGTCAGTGCAATTTCAAATCCCTTTATTTACAGCATTAGTTAGTACCAAAATATAATATACAAAATATAATAAAAGTATCAAGATAAGTTCGTTTACTGCCATTTTTCGCTGACGATTCGTCCCTATGTGTGTTTTTTTTTTTTTTGAAGGACACACTGTTGGCCGTGAGGTGGCCTTTACAGCTTAACCGGAGGAGTGGCGAGCGCAGAGTGCACTCCAACCAAGGCCTAAAGAGCGGAAAGGGGTGGCAACTAGCTCAAGGGCGCCACAGAGGGCACGACCTCGGCTTGGGCAGTTACCGTGAGGGGAGAGGTAGTGACTGCGCTCCTAGGTGCAAAGATGCACCTACGAGCGGAAGAGGGGGTTCCTCGACCTCGCCGGCGAGATCGGTGTCTGTTTGAGGCTGGTGTAGGTGTGTTGGTGGCCCTCTCAACGCCCGGGTCGAGGAGGGCGGTGATCGTGTCGGGAGGATCAATCAACACGTGCCGCGGACGGCGGCGACGAGTTGATAATGTGTGCGCGGGGTCTGGCTCGTAATTGCCGGCGGCGACAATTAGAGGATTTAAATGCGACGCGGCTTTTTTAAAATAGCGTTCGGACGCTATTTTTAAGTGTTTTCGAATTGAGAAGAGGCCAAGGTCGGAATGACCCTATGTGTGTGTGAACTGTGCGCATGTAGTAGTGCGCTAAATTACCTAAAGTCGTACTTTTTGGTTCCAGACTCCCGGCGTTCAGAATATTATTTATTCATATAAACCAATACAGGACTTATGAATCGTCAATAAATAGTAAAAATATTAGCTCTACCACCCATTCGGAATGCATTTCCTATGGAGAAGAATGGGCAAGAAACTCCATGGTTGCTTTTTTCAGTTAACAAACATTCCTTATTTCAATAAAAATATCGCCAGACAACAAACTCATCATATCGAGGGGTGAAAGGCTATTTGCCTTCAGCGACATTTAGCATACTCATTCTACGCAGAAAAATTCGCTGGTGCCAAATATGTATTTAAGTAAATATTGGCTAAAGTTTCTAGCCCTTCACCCCTTTATAGATCCCAAACTAAGTGAATCTTGTTCTGTGGGTACCATACAATGTCCTGGGTCCGATTCCAGTGACACCCAGGGCAAATTTCGAATAGGCTGTGGCGACATCTATCTCGCTACATACGAACTAAATCCTGCATCGCGATATTAAAGTTATCCGAGCGATTGAACATATATACAAGAACCCGACAACGACCGTCGGGCAGTAGCCCACCAGACACAACACCCGTCTGGTCGGTGGATCCTCCGTTTTCAATGGTGGATGAGGAACTATACACCCTGTTCCTCACACTCCCCAAAAGGCAATTTCCGGTATTTACGGCTGGCGGGATTTGAACTAGCAACCACCAGGTTTAGGGAGCTAAGCAGCCTACGCTCTTAACACTGGACCAAACCGTCGTCCTCGTTTTGTGAATAACTTCTAATTATGTCCTTAAAATTATCTCTGCAGACGTTTATCAAATTTATTACCCAGTCTTGCGAGTTTTAGATGTGTGAACAGCATTAAAATATTTTACTTATTTACTGCAGAAGTAGATGCGTATAATGAGCTTAGTCAGTGTTGCCATTTACGAAATTTAATTAGGAGAACTCGTCTAGCGGTAAAAGTTATTTTAAAAGTTTGTATTTCAATGTTGAAATATCCATAATTTATCTGTGGGGAGAATATCGTTTATGAAATAACTTCAATTCTCGCATTTTTGACATTACCTACTTCTAATTCGAAATATTATGTCGAAACCATGTCGAAAACGACAACATTGGTCGTATTTTGTAGTTTTTTTTTCGACATATTGAATAAGAGATAGCGCCAACAACTCTCCTGTATTGTTTTTGGAACGTAGTTCCTTATCGCGCGTTGTGAAAGGGGGCTAGACGGAAAAAATTGAGACGAAAAATTGTAACGACACTTTTACATATGTGTGTGTGATTTTTATTGTACGACACTTTTACATATGTGTGTGTGATTTTTATTGTACGACACTTTTACATATGTGTGTGTGATAAATTCGATTTCGATATTGATTGCGATTGCGATTTCGATGTGTGTGTGTGTATGTATATTTTCAATTTTTTTGCTTTGTTTTTATTTCAAAAGGAACTTCGTTCCATCCGGGTGTCCCTTGAAACCTCTCAAGTTTTTAATATTACTTTTAGTTTTTGACTGTTGACTTAGTATAAAATCTGTCAATAATTGACAGTTAGGTACTATTGAAACAACAATACTGTGGTAAGGCTTCTGCTTTATAATATTAAAAAAAGGGTTGGAAAAAAGTTTAGTTTGCACCTCGTCTATTAAAGATAGAATACGTTTACAACTTTTTTGCGTTATTAAAGAGATTCTCGTTAAAATTGCTCATCGTAAAGTCTTGGAATCCGCCATCTTGTGCGTCTAGTCGAGAATCTTAGACATTTTCAGTGAACGGCTAGATCCTGTGGTAAATTGCATGACAATTAATGCCAGCATTTTTGTTGTAATTACTGGTAACTATTTAGTAATCATCTAAGCACACAATGTAAGGAGTTTATGTCTGTATTATGAGGTATCTTGGTTTTTTATTTTGAGAGAATAATGAAGTTTGAAGAAGGTAATAACAATATTTTTTGTATTTAAAAAAAATAGTATTGTATAAAAAATAGGTATGCCTATATACGGTCGAATTGAGAAACCTCCTCATTTTGAAAGTCGGTTAAAAACCACAGACAATTATACGTAATTTTTAAGTATCCACTTAAAAAAATGCTTTGGGTAGAATGGATGTAAAAACTCCGTGTCAATTAATTTATTTTTAAAACTAGATCAATAACTATAATAATATATGTATAATATATCTATTAATAGTAATTTAAACGTAATTTAATAGTAATTTAAACCAATAAGAACAATGAAGTGTAAAAATTAGGTTTCATAGATTTCTAATTCGCATCCGGAACAAAAACTCACTTAAAATAGATTAAGAACTTGATTCAATCGCCATCTTTTTCACCTTCAACACCCATTTTATTCGTGTGTCATTATTTATTGAATTTGTCATCAAGAAGGCACTATTAATAACTTGACTCAGGCAAATACCCGTTAATTCCAAGTGCAGCGATGCTTCATCTTATTCTATTACTTACTTATATTTCATCGTTTAAGTTAATTTCGTTAAAGAAGAATAAAGTACCTAAGTAAGCACCTTTTGAAAGACAAATAATAGAGTCTATGTATTCTGTTCACACCGAAACGATGGAAAAGCGTGTAGTTCCAGCTTTTTATCCCACCACTTGTAAAGAACCACTTACAAACTGTTTGTTTTACATATCGGTTGTTTTACAATGTGTTTGTTTATGCCGAAGTCGAATCTACTGTTGAGTTCGAGGCTACTTTATGTAAGATATACAAAACGAAAGTAGGGCTGTTGAAGATGGTTTTTTTTGTATTCAGCATGTTAATGGACAATTTGGGTAAGCCTATGGGGGTCTTTAAATCTTTTTCTTATTTGCTACGACCGGATTGGAACAAGAACTCAATCCGGAAAGAAACTCCGTTGGCTTGCCTTTTTTGAATTGCATATCGAGAGGTGAAATTTTTACCTTTACAGGAGAGCAACGATGCAGAAAAAATAGCTGATTCCAAATATGTCTTTTAGTAAATGTCGCTTAAGTGAAATAGCCTTTCAACCCACGCTATTTTATTAAATGATTAAAACATAGTTCTAATACACAGGCAAATATTATAGTTTTAATGTTGCTTTTAATCAACAAATGCAATAATAAACAAATCCATTTCAAAACCATTTACGAGTATATAGTAATTATTTAGTCAGTATTGTATTCTACAGTGCAATTAAAAACAGATTATAACGCTCTATGAATTGGTAGACATTCTCTATTATGTAGAGTTGGCAACCCTAAACAAGAGTACTCCGTAATGGTTTGTATTCGCTCATTTATATTTTTAACTGCACACTTTACTGACGTCTCTGGGTACATGATTGTTCTTATTTATGTGATTTTGAACTTTATTTCTCTTAATATAAGAACGGAGAATATCTAGTTTATGATGTTAGGAACTTAGGTCTTAGATTCTCGTTTCAACGATCTTAACACTCTTGTTTCAGAGCTGCATTATAGGTTAAGTTTTGTTTCTATAATTCTTTATTGAAATCAGTATAACGCCTTAGATTTTGATGGGACTTTCATTGGCAGCTGATAATATTACAATGAGTAGGTAACCAATGCTTCTTTAATATTGAGAAAATCGTAAGGGTAACGACGGCTATACACGACCCGTGCGTCCGATGAGTGCGTCCGCCAGACATCGTCTATCTACTACCGTCGATTGGACATGACCGCGATGGTGTTAGCACGCATTTCCAGACAAGACCTCTATCACGGATTGGCTCGGTCGCTCTCTGTCTTATTTCATACGAGAGAAAGAGACATAATCAACATATTCCGGGACATAAGTTTGGTCTTGGCGCACATGCTACAACTGCTGCTCTGCCAAGAGTACATCGACCAAGAAGAGGACGACAACTTGGTCCAGTGGTTTAAACGTACGCTGTTTGAATCACTGAAACGTGTGATTGCGGGTTCGATTGCTTATTTCGAAATTTACCCTGGCTGTAACTGGGATCGCCCTCAGTCCATTGTATGGTACCGTTAGTACAGGCTTTGCTTAGTTTGGGATCATACGATGAGTATGTGTTGTCTGGTGTTATATATTATTAAATTCCACGCGGGCTCAACTCATAGGTAACTAAATATAATAATGAGTCATATTTGCATAAACTCATTCTAACCTCATAATACCTAGTTGAAGGGAAATGGTTTCTGTTTCGCTTTCAAACATGACGCATCCATTCAATGCATTATTAAACTATTTGATATGACTTCTGGAGACACCATGAGATTACGGGGCGTTTTAAATGACTATTTATATGAATACCTATTCATTTCCTTAATTATTTCGGGATCAATCATAATTGGGATTCACTCATAGATTCATGCCGCCAGCGAATACAAACCATACCGAATTCGGTATGGTTTGTCTTTAAGGCTCGGCGCAAACGGGCTACTGATGCGCCGCACACGTGTAGCTGGTGGTGGCCACTCGTTACAGCAGTGTCCGCGACTCGCCACTTGTGGTCGCTACGGGCCACACAAGACGCCGCCGACACCCGCCACTGTCTCACTGCTCCACCTCCCGCGCAGTTAACAGTTAGACGTTCTACGTGTCGATATAAAACAACAATAGCACGAGCAAACCTTCCGTGTCATAGTCCATCGTAAGACTGCGCAGCAGAGAGCGTGTTATAAAATGTGGCAGCTTCCGAACACCGGTGGCTGTCGCTCGCTTCTGACACTGTTACAAATGTGGCGGTAGCGCGCGACAACCACCGGTGGCTGTGGTCGGTGGCCACGAGATGCAGACGGCAAGATGAAATTGAATTGACAGACAAGAAAATAAAAAATGTATTATAAAATACCTACTAAGATGGACTGTAGTTATATAACTGCATATTTTATCGTATGTCACGAGCAGGAAAACCCATAACGGGATAGGACGTGATAGTTGCATTGATTTATGATTTCACTGCAGTTATTTGACAAAGAGATTGTTGACATGCATGTAGGAAAGTGCTGGCAATGTCAATTCATATTTCTAAAGAATATCGCCAAACAACACATACTCATTGTTTGCCAAAATTTGTATCTAATATTAGATTGCGTGAGTATGATTCTTCTCTAGTATTGAGGCAAAGGTGCTGCTGCTCCTGAGAAAATCCTTATTATTTACCATTGAGTTTTTTACCGGCTCTTCTCAGTGGAAGCTGCATTCCGAACCGATGGTAGAATCTGACTATTTGTAAGAGCTTTTTGGCCTACACGAATAAAAAAAATGATTTTAATTTTGATCCAAAATAAGGAAAGCATGGTACTTTACTTGCCATGCAATGGACTGAGGGCGATCCCAATTCATTATAACTATGCCCAGACTATGCCATAGTCTAGGTGTAGACCAGTGCAAATTCGAAATCTGTAGGTCTAAGCAATAGCTGGAACAAGTGGTACCTACAACAAAATTTAAAAACATCATAAAATTCGAACAAAGAAAAAATACCTGGTTGCATAAAGATGTCATTAGTATTAAAAAAATATTCTGATCTTCTCAGTCTAGGTCTCGCTTCGATCCGGCAGTAACATAATAAGGGAAAAAATGATATTTTGTGAGTCTGCTTATACGATATAAATGATTTGACTTTGACTTATTTCATAGATATGCAATAAGTTCGCCAAGTCACGGCAAGTGTGAAATACCGTTTTTGGAACTGCCTCGTCCATTTCCCGCGGTAAGCAACGCGAGCTTCTCACGTGCTGCCCACGTCGGCAGGAAGTTTACGCGGCACGCGCGCTGTTTCCTCGTTCGCAGGATGTTTTGCGACTCCCGATGCGCATACGCAGCCCAACAGCTTCGAATTCGGAACGCGAAGTTATCGGTTTGCTATTTCTGTTCGCGGATTATGTGACCTATTAAGCGGTGGTGAGTGTAATTTTAAGTGGATTAAGTAATGCATCTCATATCCTGCCTCTGTTAGCGTAGTCATTTGTGACAAGACAAAATGTGACATATAACGTTTTTGTCTTTTTCTCTCGTATGAGTTACAAAAGGGTGAGAGCGATTAATTGTTACATAGTTCTTGACATAAGCCTAGTTCTTAGTACACGGGACGATACAGATGATGATAGCGAGTTAAGTAAGGCATCAAGTCCTTAATAGATCATTTTTATCACCTTCGTCACACTTTTATTTATACAGAATGTGTAATGATTTTTTTGTTGCTATTAATTACTTGACACTGGCGGAATGCCCGCCAATCGCAGATGGAGCCATTCCTCATCTTATTCCAATAAATACCATAATTTCATTCATATCGTAAAAAAAAAGAAATCTTTACTTAGTTTTTGTTGTCATCGTCTTGATCAAAGACCTTTTTATTTTCTACTTATCCTTACTCTATGGTTTTATAAAGAGAAATAAATGTGCGTGTGCTCCTAAAATTTTTTATCTTCCATCCGAGGCGAGGAATCTACAAAAGTCTTGAATCGAACGCGAGTCAGCAAACTTTTCAAGTCTTTTAACAACTTGCATCAGAGATCTAGGAATGAAGAGCATTCCTAAGCGAAACATATTCTATTTGGAGAGACACAGGTGTTAAGCGTTGCCGTCGGCCTGAGATGGCGTGCGAAGGTCAATCCGGCCAAGGCGACTCTTCGGCTGGCGGCGTGCAGTTTTCAACACTTGATTTGATTTACAAATTGCAATTGTATTATTGGGACCATTAGACTGTGTTTTCTTTGCTGCTAATTACGTGAATAGATTTGCATGAATAAACTGAACTTGCATTAGTAGTACATCGAGGGTAGAAAAGCTATATGGATTAAGCGACACTTTTGGGCGATATTTACTTTATACATATTTGGGATCAGCCAATCCAAAAATCCGGCCAAGTGCGAGTCGGACTCGCGCACGAAGGGTCCCGTACCATTATCTATAAAAACGGCAAAAAATCACGTTTGTTGTATAGGAGCCTCTTCAATATTTATTTTATTCTGATTATTAGTATTTGTTGTTATAGCGGCAACAGAAATACATCATCTGTGAAAATTTCAACTTTCTAGTTATCACGGTTCATGAGATACAGCCTGGTGACAGACGGACGGACGGAGAGTGAAGTCTTAGTAATAGGGTTTCCGTTTTACCCTTTGGGTACGGAACCCTAAAAAATGTCGCTTAAGTCAAATAGTCATTCACCCCTCAAGTCATTTGGGACAAGACAAAATGTGAGATGTACTAAATTTGTCTCGTTCCCTCGTTTAGATTACGAAAGTGAGAGAATGCCTGAGTGCGATGATATAAGTCTTTACATAGAAACCTGTGTGTTTTCATAATTGGTATTGCGACAAATTTTCCGCATTTTTGCTTGTAGCTCACAATTGGATTAGTAAGTCACTTTACGGCCTTTTAGGCATCGTACGTTCAGGGTCCTTACCGCCACCTTTTAATTAAAATATTGTTGTTTCTATAGTAAGTGTAAATTTAAAGACAATCTAGCTTTTTCCCCGGGACTCGCAGAGGGTCAAACCTCGGTGTCTTCAATGGACACCGCTGTCGATCCTGGCTTACAGGAGTAACAGTGATTAGAATGTGTGGCGGGCTTAGTCCCAAAATAAAAGTGTACATTTTGACCGATTTTGTACTGATCGAACTGTCTTAAACTGACAGTAATATTACAACTTTGTTAGAAAACAGGTGGTTATAAGGAATGCAGGGTGACAAGTAACTAAAGTTGTTAGACGGAGCGGCATTATAATTTACAAAGGGATTTTATATTTATAATAATAAGGATAAGAGCCATATGGCAGCTTCAGTCCACCTTTCATGAAGCTTAAATAACGGGAAAATGATAAAGTTTATTACACACAGTTCTTTAACGAAATATAAACACCACTTTTGTTACGGATCTTTTGAAGCTCACACCTTTGTTCTTCATTTGAGTTAAATATTACGTTCATTTGAGTTAATTTTGTTTGAATTAAAGAAAAAATGCATTTAAACAAGTAAATATTTAGTAGAGTTCCTTCTTCTTTTTTTATGAAATGAATTAAATGAGGAAATTTTAATGGAATAAGATGAGGAATGCCTGCACCTGCGATTATATAGAAGTTCTTGAAGATTACTGTTGAATCTAAAGATACAGGGAAAATTTCCTGAATGTAAAATTTCATCATAGAATTTAAAGTTTTTTATTTAGGATTCATCCGCCATCTTTATTGTCTTCACCACTTTTATAATGTGTATTTATTTAATTTGTTGTTGTTATTAATTACTTGATACTGACTGAATACGTTCTAATTGCAGGAGCAACCATTCCTCATCTTATTCCATTAAATTTCATCATTTCACCCATCTCTTAAAAAAATATTTGAAAGATGGCAAATTTTTATTTATTCGATTTGTGTTGCTTCGATTGAAAGCACAATGACCGCATCCATCGTACCGGACAGACGGTTCGATTTTTATTTTGACTTATTAGTATCGATTAAACAAATGGACAACCCCATGGTCGGTAATGGGACAATTGTCCGACATCCGTCGCGCTAATCATCGACAAATTACAATAGCTGCCAGCTTTCACTGAAGAATGGGCTTTGATGTAACTCGTTTTAAATATGTACCTACCATATATTTTAGTAGTATTGTTTTAAAACTTCCAACTCTAAACCAACCAACCAAAAAAAAAAACTATGGTTCTCAATTCAAATTGATGTCAATTTATTTCAAAACTTTTTCAAAACAAGATTCTTTTTTTTTTTTTTATGAGATAGGGAGGCAAACGAGCAGACGTTTCACCTGATGGTAAGTGATCAACACCGCCCATGGACACCTACAACACCAGGGGCATCGCAAGTGCGTTGCCGGCCTTTAAGGAATGAGTATGCTCGTTTCTTGAAGATGCCTTTGTCGCATCGGTCCGGGAACACCGCTGCAGGAAGTTCATTCCACAATTTGGTGGTGCGAGGGAGCAAATTCCTGGTAAATCGCACTGTACTGGAACGCCATTCATCCAGATGGTGGGGATGGTAATGCAGTCTGTGGCAAGCCGTGCGATGGTGGCGTCTATATTTGAATCGATTCAAACTTTTTTCAGGCCTCTGCCCAGCATTTGGACATTCAATAGACTATTTAAAAAAATGCCAATGTGATGTGTTGGCATAATAAAAGGAAGATTTTTTTTCGACTTTCCCAGATGTTAACAATCTTTCTCACTGGGTGTAGTAATTAAAACTTTTAGGCACATGTTTGTTTTTATATTTCTCTTTGACACGAAAACTACGAGCCGTGAAGATAATAACACAATAGAGTCAAAGGTTCTTAAGTGCTTAAATAATTCATACTCCCTTATTGTTTTCTAATTTCAACATGTTGGACACAGGAAATTGTAAAGCACTTACTTATTTTAGTTGAAAATAAATTAAAAAAAGTTGGATTGTTTAATTAGACATTTAAGTCCCGGCACACCGCGGCGCGGCGTCCAATTTGCCAATACCAAAACGAACTGTGTGTCAATAAACATAAAGATTTAATTTGTGTGGTTTCACTCGACCAGGCGTAAAAATTTGCTCGCGTCTTCGATATCGTTGAAAAACGAGCTTATTCTATGAATACAGTTGCATTTTGTTCGTCGATTCCTTGTAAACCGTGATCCTATAGTCGGCTTTACCGTGTGAATATAGCCTTACGCGGCTTATCTATTAATTGAAAGTAATGACAATAAACAGTAATAAACAAAGATCCACAAAGCAATGAAACAATCCCGCGCATGTTAACTTAATTGAAACGATACAACGCCACACATTAACATAATTTATTCACAATAAATCTCTTGCGCACAATCGAGTGTGGCAATTAAGACGACCCTTTTATCTTTAGTTAAATCCATTCCGCTTTGCGCTAACTAGTTTCTTCTATACAAATAAATTGGTCATCGTATGATATCAGACTAAATAAATTTTGCATTATGGTTCTTCATTCATATAAGCCATCGAGATATTATAACGAAGGTGACCTATCGGCTCCGTCCTGCGGCAAATTTTTCTGACGTTTATCTGACATCCGCCATTGCAGTTGCCCAATGTGGTTGCCCGGTACTATGCGATCCCAATAAAAATAGGATTGTCAATAAGCTCTATCTGTCAAATGTCACATGAAAAGTAAGCTTGCAAAAAACTTATTGGCATATCAATAATAATAGTACCTACATCAAATATAAATAAAAAGGCTAAATTAGTAGTAAATTGTCTTAATAGAATATTTAATTATTTATTAAGTCATAATTAGTTTTTGCACGTCACAATATGGCGCAAAGTCCATCCTATTCTCATTTGAATCGCATAGTTCTTCAGGTAACTACAATGGCGGATGTCAGATAACCGTAAAAAATGCCGTAGAGCCATACGCAGGGTGGAGTCGATATTGGTTCTCTAGTTACTCTATGACAAGCCAGAATAGTCGTTAAATAAAGTAGACAAAAAAACTAAATAATTTATCAATGGTTACAATGCAATGCATGTGGGGAATTAGTTCAACAAACAGTACCTAGCACAGAAAACAAAACCAAATAGAATGGCATTCGTTTGCAATGTATTTTAAAACTCGTGTCCACGCTCAAGTAGGCTTGTTTTTTTTATATAAAATGTGGTATTTCGCTCTTCTCTTTATTATGCTATTTTGGTTAATTTGAGCCATATTTAGTACATGAAAGTGAAACATTTTCTCTGTGGGCCAGTCTTGGTTTTATTTTTCTAACATTTAAAGTTCTCCTTGTTGTTACATATTGTTATTTTCAAGACAGGTTTACTTTTTATTGTGCGTTTACGACTTTTATAAATTTGTAATAAATATATTGACTTTTGTTTAAATAAAAAGAGTGGGAAGAAATCATTGCACACACATTAGGTTTACGCTAGATTAAGAGCTCTACCCCCACATCAGAGGTTAGCACGCGGGCCGGGCCGAAATGGCCCTAAAAAAACAAAAAAAAGCATTTATAGTTTTCAATATGTATAAGCAGTGGTAGCCGAGTCGAAAGCACGCCTTGCAATCAAAGTGTGCAGGTTTAAACCCGGCTCGCACCTCTGGGTTTATGTGCGAATCTCATTTTCATCCGAGATTATCCCTTGCTATTGAACGGTGAAGAAAAACATCGTGAGGAAACCTGCACGTCTGAGGGAACTTGACTGGTTCTCGATAGATGTGTGAAGTCTGCCGACCCGCACTGGGCCAGCGTGGTGTCCTGGCCTGAATCCCCCTCGCATTGAGGGGAGGCCCGTGCCCAGCAGTGGGACGTTAATAAGGGCTGTAGTTAGTTCTCAATATAAGTGGAGACAAATCTCTATGCCTTCACAATTTCTAAAGACATCACTTTCATGCATGCATGCATTTGCATGTATCTTAACATTGGGTATACTCATAAAAGTAAGGTTCTTAGCTGTCGGAAAACGAAACGTTTTATCTAAAGGCCAGTCTTGGTCTTATTTTTCTAACATTTATAGTTATTGAAATAAATAGGAACAAATATGTGTCTTTTTAATTTTTTAACCGTCTCCAAAAAGAAGGAGGTTCTCAATACCACCCGTATGTTTTTTTTCGGCATATCTCCGGCATTTGAGAACCGATTAAAAAAAAGGTTATGTTTGCTAGATAAATCTTCCAGCTTGGTCTTGTCTTGGGTCGTCGCGGTGCATGCGAAAGCGATCCCGTGGCGCCCCGATATAAGCAGAAGATGGTATACTGTCGGTTTTTAGTGGGTATACGGCCTTCTGCCGGGACTCCCACATAACCCTGTTACTAAAATTCCCCCGAGGTGGCAGGGTTGGATACCCTTAAGGATTTTCTGACGTTAAAAAAAAGGTCTTGTCTTGGGATATCAATTTCTGCATTTTTGCTTGTAGAACATAATTGGTTTTATTCACTTAACGATATTTTAACGACGCCATGGTAGGGAAGTAAACACCATGGACTAGAGATTACATCGTAAACATCCATTCACCTACACCAGTTCAACACAACTGCTAATTGGACACGAACAACGTGCTGAGATTGTCACGGTCTTACGTCAACGACAACGCGACGACGCTACTACTTACTTTCCTATAGTGTCACTTACTTCGTTTAGTAAATTAAATTAATTATTTTTACATGTCCTGTCCAAAGTAGTTTTGTGTTTGTTGTGTCCAATACTTTATACTCGTATGTTTGCTCAACCGTTAATTGTCTCTTCAAAATTTTATGTTTATATTTAGGTTTGTAAAGTCTCTACGAACCGACCAAGTGTGTCCAAACTTCAAAAATCATCGGCTAAATTCGATGGAAGTATAGTACTTTTAAAAAGTTAAGTGAAGTACTACTTACTTATGGACTGTACCATCAAAATTGAAATATTAAGAGTTCCATCCCCCAAATGGATAAAAAGAACCCTTATAGAATCACTTCGTCGTCCCTCTGTTCGCCTATCAGAACTCTTTTTCGCAAGGTGGAGGTATCAAGCTAAAATGGATATCCAATATTCGGCTTTTAATACAGAGTTTTTTTTATTAATCTTTGCCAACAAAACATGCATTTGTCCAAATGAAATGCCTTTATTTGCCGAATGGGCTGACAGTTGATGTCCTCTGCAGTGCCGGGCGACTCATTATACTAATGGTATTTTAGTTTCATTTACAGTGACATATGATAGGGAATGGTCTCTGAATGCAAGAGGGAGTCGACCGTTCCGGTCCAGTGTAGGCAAGTGAACTTCAGACATATTTAGTCTGTACTCACTCGGACTTCAGAGTTAGTATATTCGATCAAGGTAGCAATAACCTCCAAATGAAAATAAATTTTAATCTATTCACAAAAATGATTAAATTTATTATTTTTTCAGTAATATAACTGTTTTACAATGCCACATTAAACGGATCATACCTTTTTTGACTTTGGGGGGTTGTTTTTTGTTTTTTAATTCTGATGGTATATTGTTGTGACCGTTTCTCCTCGCTTCGTTCTTGTCTCTAATTGGCGGCGAAGAACGCGTGGAAAGATAGTAACGGTTTCATGCCTAGTCTGCGCCATAATTAGGTGTCCACTAATTGGTGAAAAGGATTATTTTTTCATCTATTTCTATGGTCAGTCCGACTTTGATTTATATACTGGTATACTTGTTTCCTTTTCGTTCGTAAAGGGGAGTTGTTTCATGTGACGTGTTACTGCTGTGTCAGTTTTAATGATGTGAAATGAAGACTCTACATCTACCTACTTTATATAAGTTGCATACCATCTACAAAACGTTTACCACTGTATTTGGAAGTACTGAAGATCAAAGTGTTCTTGATCAAAAAAGTTTTGTTAATTTGGGAGTCTATGTTTTTGTCCATTGTTAAATCCATATTAAAATAGATAAAAATAATAAAAGTAACATTCCGTTTATAATAGAGAGGTTCCAATAGGAATATACCAAGCTTTCTCACTGCGATACATAGCAATTAAGACAGTACTCCAATACTCTGCAAATAAATTCCAGATAGATAAATATTTTGCAGAGCATTTCGCGTTCGGTGTCTTTAAATAAGTGCAGTAGCGAAGGGATCTATTTTCTACGTTTCCACGAAGATTGGTGTCATGTAATTAAATTGATTTTAGTCAATATACAGCAGCTTTTGTCTTCAGCATATGGCAATAGGTGCCTTAGGGGTACTGTAGCAACAAAAATGCCTAGAGATAGTACAAAAAGATAAGTTATTTTGTGATTTATTTTCGTCCACGCAGACTTTGATTATTTAATATCGTTATAAATTATAACCTATATATTATTCTGATGTGTAAACAATAATACTGTAAAGTTACATCAAAATCCGTACAGTACTTTTTGCGTAAAAGAGTAACAAACTTCCATCCATCAAAAGCACATTTTACAACAAAGTGACGCGGGTGAATTTAGGTGCGTAATTTTAGCCATAGATATTAAATCTTTATTAATATTGGCACAGAGTACATTTTCAAAAAAAGCGGATGGATTCGCTTGCGCCAATATGTTCAGGGCGTTATGTGAATAAAGTTGTAAGTGACTATTGGTGATTGCGTGTTCTGTGTAGGCGAGTACTAATTGGATAAAGTGTCTAGTAATTATTTTATAGTCCAACAGCTGATATATTAGCTGCTGGACTATAAATGATATACATTACATAGTGACAGGTACGCGATACGATAAAGCCGTGGTAGCCGAGTGGTCGAACGCACGCCTTGCAAATCAAAGTGTGCAGGTTCAAACCCCGGCTCGCACCTCTGGGTTTATCACTTGCTTTGAAACGATGAAGGAAAACATCCTGAGGAAACCTGCACGTCTATAGAAAGGCGTGTGAAGTTCACCAACCCGCACTGGGCCAGCGTGGTGGACTATAGCCCAAAAATCTCCCTCGTATTGAGGGAGAATGTGGCCGGTATAATGGCAATAGGCTCACCCCCTATTACATTGGGACCAAAAATACATCGGCGAAGTGTGGGCGCACTGCAGTGCACATCTGCCTACCCCTTCGGGGAATACAGGCGTGATGATGTATTTACAGGTACGCGATACAGTTGATATAGCTGTCTTAATTATTGTCAATGTAATGGATTACCAATTTTATTGGTATGCCGAAGGCAACAGAGTTATTATATCAAAGATGGAGTAAGATGAGAAATAGCTGCAACTACGATTAGCTTATGTCCGGTAATTAATTTCAAGGACAAATTAAATAAGTAGGTACGCTGCTCACGTCCGTAGGGTTTAGCCCTCGATGCCTTACACGTGACCCCTGGGTGGTGCCAAATGAGCAGCAACTTTCATGTGGTAGAGCCTTGCTGCTATCAGCAGCACACATGGGCCGGCTCGACCGGGGTAGTACCACACTCTCGCAGAAGACCGGTCGTCTGAGTGGCGGCTTTTGTCGTCGCGCTTCGCCTGGTTAGCGAGAGAGCCGGAGCCCATTCCCCACCCCCACCCCAAGTATGACAGCGGCAATTAGAAAAGACGTACCCCAGGAGGGTACCAGCACGCTGCGTGCTGGAGAATCCCTCCCTGAGCTTTTACGCTCGGGCTGCCCTGCGTACTCTGGGGTGGGCAAAATTCCGCTCGATCACTTACGATCTTCCCGAGGCAAGAGCAGAACCAAGGCGCCCCCTACCGCGCTTAGCGTGGATTTCTGCAACATCAGGGGTTTGCACTCCAACTTGAACGCCGTCCACTATCACCTTGAGGCGGCCAAGCCAGCCTTGCTCTTCCTTACGGAAACGCAAATATCCTCCCCGGCGGATACGTCATACCTTTATTATCCAGGATACAAGTTCGAGCACAATTTTGTGCCTCGTGCTGGAGTATGCGTATACGTTAGGGAGGATATTTGTGTCAGACGTCTGGGAAACCTTGAAGGTAGGGACCTATCTACCATCCTGTTAAGCGTAGATTGCGACGACCATCCCCGCGTCTATGCTTGCATTTATAGGTCCCATAGCGGGAACTCGGAGACTGATCGACTCATCGAGCATGTGCAGATGGCCGCTGATTCCATACTCGAACGTATTCCATCCGTAGAGATCGTGATACTTGGCGATTTTAATGCCCACCACGCTGAATGGCTTGGTTCGCGTTCCACCGATCATGCGGGTAGGTCTGTTCACGACTTTGCTCTAGCCTATGGTCTGTCGCAGTTGGTATCCTCGCCAACGCGTATCCCAGATGCGGCAGACCATTTACCTTCCCTGTTGGATCTTCTGCTGACCTCTCACCCGGATGGCTATCAGGTAACCGTCGATGCTCCTCTCGGATCGTCGGACCATTGCCTTATCCGGAGCAAAGTGCCATTGTCGCGCCAACTACGGCCCCGTTCAGCGGGCTGCCGCCGAGTCTGGCACTTTAGGTCAGCAGACTGGGACGGGATGCGGTCCTTTTTTGCATCCTACCCATGGGACAAGGTTTGCTTCTCTTCGGAAGATCCTGACACCAGTGCCGAGTCTATCGCTGATGTGGTGCTGCAGGGCATGGAACTTTTTGTTCCATCTTCTGCAATTCCCATTGGTGGTAAGTCAAAGCCTTGGTTTGAGCGCTTCTGCAAAGCGGTTTCACGCCGCAAGCGGGAGTCGTTTCAGGCTTGGGCTGCGGCGATGGCGTCTCAGGATCCTAATTCTTACCGCCTAAAAAAGAAGTACAATCATGCCTCTAGATCCTACAAAAGAGCCCTGGCAGGAGCAAAGAGTGAGTTCATCGGCAGAATTGGCAAGAGACTAATGCGTTACCCCTCGGGTTCCCGGGCGTTCTGGTCTCTTGCCAAAGCTGTCGAAGGGAATTTTTGTCGGCCATCTTTTCCACCACTGCGCAGGGGGGATGACTCGTTGGCCCAGACTGCGAAGGAGAAAGCCGATCTTCTGGGCTCTCTCTTCGCTTCCAACTCCAGAATTGATGACCATGAGATGTCTCCGCCGACTATAGCTCCTTGTGATTACTCCATGCCGGAGATCCGTTTTACACAGAAGTCTGTGCGTAGAGCGCTACTCTCATTGGACATCAATAAATCGAGTGGGCCTGATGGTATCCCCCCAATTGTGCTTAAGACATGTGCTCCTGAGTTGACCCCGTCCTTGACGCGTCTTTTCCGACTCTCTTACTCTAACGGCGTAGTCCCAGTCTCTTGGAGGTCTGCTTTGGTACACCCGATCCCTAAAAAAGGAGATCGCTCCGATCCAGGCAACTACAGACCGATCGCCATCACTCCTTTGCTCTCTAAAATAATGGAGTCCATTATAAACCGCCAGCTCCTTCGGTACTTAGAGGACCACCAGCTGATCAATGACCGACAATACGGTTTCCGTCAGGGTCGATCGGCGGGTGATCTTCTTGCCTACCTAAGTCACCGTTGGGCTGAGGCGGTCGAGAGCAAAGGTGAGGCCTTAGCGGTCAGCCTGGATATAGCGAAGGCCTTTGATCGGGTGTGGCATAAAGCGCTTTTTTCGAAGCTTCCCTCCTACGGGCTGCCTGAGAAATTTTGCAAATGGGTCGCCAGCTTTCTTACGGATCGGAGCATCGTTGTCGTAGTCGACGAATCATGCTCGGATCGCAAGTCCGTAAATGCTGGCGTCCCGCAAGGCTGTGTCCTATCCCCAACCCTG
This sequence comes from Ptilodon capucinus, assembly GCA_914767695.1. Taxonomy (NCBI): domain Eukaryota; kingdom Metazoa; phylum Arthropoda; class Insecta; order Lepidoptera; family Notodontidae; genus Ptilodon; species Ptilodon capucinus. The sequence goes on from OU611828.1 coordinate 2,580,562, forward strand.
TTCCTGCTGCATATCAACGATATGTTGCATCATATCAGCAACTTCCGTTGTTATGCAGATGACAGTACAGGAGATGCTGTTTACACCGGTCGTGCTAATATTTCTCGGGCAAACGTCGATGAGTGTCGGAACAAACTTGTGTCTGAAGTCGAGACTTCTTTACATCTAGTCTCGAACTGGGGCAAACTGAACTTGGTGCAATTCAACCCCAATAAGACACAAATTTGTGCGTTCACCGCCAAAAAGAACCCCTTTGTCGCATCTCCTCGTTTCGAAGACACTCTCCTTAATGCCAAGCCAAGTATCGGAATCCTTGGAGTCGACATATCGAACGACGTGCAATTTCGCGGTCATCTGGAAAGTAAGGCCAAGTTGGCCTCCAAAAAGTTGGGTGTGCTCGGTAGGGCGAGGCGGTATTTCACTGCGGCTCATCGCCTGCAACTTTACAAGGCGCAAGTCCGTCCGCACATGGAATACTGCTCTCACCTTTGGGCCGGTGCACCACAGTACCAACTTCTTCCTTTTGACCGCCTGCAACGAAGGGCAGTTCGAATTGTCGATGACAAAAAGCTTACCGATCGGCTAGACCCTCTGGCGTTGCGTAGAGATGTAGGCTCCCTCTGCTTTTTCTACCGCTTCTATCATGGAGAGTGTTCCGAGGAATTGTTCGGTATTATACCTGCCGCTGAATTCCACCATCGCACGGCTCGCCACAGACTGCATTACCATCCTCACCATCTGGATGAATGGCGTTCCAGTACAGTGCGATTTACCAGGAATTTTCTCCCTCGCACCACCAAATTGTGGAATGAACTTCCTGCAGCGGTGTTCCCGGACCGATGCGACAAAGGTATCTTCAAGAAACGAGCATACTCATTCCTTAAAGGCCGGCAACGCACTTGCGATGCCCCTGGTGTTGCAGGTGTCCATGGGCGGCGTTGATCACTTACCATCAGGTGAAACGTCTGCTCGTTTGTCTCCCTATCTCATAAAAAAAAAAAAAAAACATAAATAAAAATGGTTATTGAACGTAATAAAGGTGGCGGATAAATCTAACTATCGAGATATAATCCAATACATTTGATACTTTGACACGTCCATTTTTGTTGACGTCTACGTCCTTCTGGTTTATCCATAGAGTATCTGGAGTACCCATAGAGTATCCGATTCCACTTTTCGTATAGCTCTGCGGCGATGTTTCCGCCATTGTTGCCATCTCATGTACCTGCAGTATACGGCAACTATATGGGACCGCAGCGTGGGCTTGCAATGCCATCTCCGTTATAATATCATATCGAGTCCGCACTGCGGTAATTTTTTCTGGTTTATCTGACTCCGCCATTGTTGTTTTCCCATATGGATGCCGTATACTACAGGTACATGAGATAACAACAATGGCGGAATAAGAATGGCGGAATAAGTACCGAAGAGCCATACGAAGAGTAGAGTCGTTATGGGTACTCTAGTTACTCTATGGGGCAACTGCAATGTACGTCAGATAAACGACAGAAAAATTTGACGCAAGGTGGAGTCGATAGGGGGATAGGGAATCAAGACGGCTGCAAAATAAAAAGAGTCCAATTTAGTAAAAAAAAATAACATCTTTTTGACACATCTAGGTATTTATACTTTGTAATATCATTGGCTGAAGGCTAGATTAGGGATGGAGAACATCCCATAGATACAACACAAATAATCATTTTAGTTACACGTGCAGTACGTTTCGATCGCGTACTATAGATGAATAATATATTTATCCTAACTAACTAACTACAGCCCTATTTAACGTCCCACTGCTGGGCACGGGCCTCCCCTCAATGCGAGGGGGATTCAGGCCTTTGTCCACCACACTGGCCCAGTGCGGGTTGGCAGACTTCACACATCGAGAACTAGTCAAGTTCCCTCAAACGTGCAGGTTTCCTCACGATGTTTTCCTTCACCGTTTCATAGCAAGTAGTAATCTCGGATGTAAATGAGATTCGCACATGAAACCCAGAGGTGCGAGCCGGGGTTCGAACCTGCACACTTTGATTTGCAAGGCGTGCGTTCGCCCACTCGGCTACCACTAACTATTTATCCTATGAAATATATATTATTAATCCTCAGAAATATAGTCTTTATGTTTATCAACCCAGAGTTCGTTTTGGTATTGGTAAAAATATTAACGCGCGATTAATGACGCCCCAGCTTGCGGAAGACCATGAATTACAGTAATTTACAATCATTTTATAATCCAATAAATTATTAACTCAAAGGAAAAGCCGAAAGGAACTTTTACAAGAACACACGTCAAATCAAAGTTTCCCATTCGGTCCCACGCAAACCGAATCAAAGAACAAAGGGATTATAAAACGATTTTCAACTTTATCGACACCACAAGCTCTTTTTATGCAATACTGACCATTAAAACACACATGTAGAGTTGGTAATCGTGTGTTATAATCTAAGGGAGTTCCAAAGTTGATGTGAAGGGTGTGCATCAAACGGTAGGCCAATACAATTAAAGGTTTGTTTTCTTTTGTTTATTTATAAACGAGTTGGTACTTGCGGTAGGTACTTGGGGATAACAGGTAGTAAGTAAGACTATCTATATATTGTTTTCTTATATTTACGCGAATACTATACATTGAAATTAAACTATTTTACGGATTTTATCGCGTTTATTTACTATTTTATTTTCCCGACGTTTCGGCTGCTTTACAGCAACCATGGTCAAGTCATGGTTAAAGCAGCCGAAACGTCGGGAAAATAAAATAGTAAATAAACGCGATAAAATCCGTAAAATAGTTTAATTTCAAGACTATCTATGTCTACAAACAGAAAATTAGAGTATCTAATTATGCGTAGTAATTGCTATTAATTATTTTTTCTATCAAAATGTTAATTGACTAAATATTCGATTACAATTGATTTAATTGTGATTAAATTAATCGCAATGAATCTATTAATTGCATATTGCAATTAATTAATTTGGATTAACGTATGTTAATTGTAACTCAGAATTAAAGTAATTGCAATTAACTTTTGGTCTCATTGCTGGTAGTACCGCACGGCCGCACTAATTTGCTGAACAAGGCACCACTGACGCGCACGATTCGCACTCTCAACCTCATTGCAGAGGAAACAGATATTTTTGTTTGTACACTGAGTGAATTTACTAAAATAACGCTATATATATTATGTTATAGAATGTGAAAAATCTGTATATTGCTACACTATTGCATTAGGTTTATTTACCTGTAAAAATAGTTGTAATGTAGAAGTAAATAAATAAAAAAATTGTTAAAGGATACAATTGCAACTAACAATTAACCCACTCATCTTCACGGATAAATTATCCTTTCTTTTAATGTAGTATTCGATACTAAAAGTGTCAAATGACATTAAGGAAATAAGAGTTATTATGATAGTAATTAATAATTAATTATTTGTTAATCTTTAATTGTCCCTGCAATAATCTTTTGCCCAACACTGAACAGGTACATATTAGGTATGCCAATACTAAAACGAACTGTATTATTTTATAGTAAAAGTTCATTCTTCAACGAGAGGTTACTGACAGTGGGAGTGAGTTTTGACTTACCAAGAAGTGCAATATTTGTAACTCTGTACCGATGTACATAAAGATTGAAATTCCGTGTTATGTAAAACCACGCGTTAGCGCGTCGAAATTCACTCGCTCTGTCAATGACATGAATTGACATGTTTAAGAATGAGCTTTTTCTTCATAGAATCTGAACTGAATAGAATTATATTGACTCACGTAGATAAGGTTCGTTTTGGTATTAACAAAAAAATTGACATTATTTTTTTGACGCCTAAAAATCAAACTTTGTGTATATTGACACAGAGTCCATTATCAAAAAGCCAAAGTTAAATCGTTCTTTCAAGGAGGGCGTTCTATGAACTAGGCATCCAAGGTACTATGACCTTACTGCCAGTGCTAGTCAATCACGACTTGGCACAGCGCTGGCATCTACGTCACGCTGCTAGTTTATTGGCAGCACGCTAGGTGGCGCCCGTGTCGTTCTCAAGCTCTACACACGATTGGAATAACATTAATTCAACGCGCGGAATATATTACGCGCTATGTTTATAGTAATCTGCCTGTTTATAGTAATCTTAAGGAGCTCGCAAAATAACATGTTTTTTTTTAAAAATGTATCCTTTGTTGACAGACATAAAGATTTAATTACCGTGGCGACGTGAAAATACGTCAAAATACACTCGCGTAAGATATTTTGTTGAACACTGAGATTTTTTAATGAGTAAATACAGTTCGTTTTTGTATGGACAAATAATTGTTCGTGCGAATTTTGTGCACCTTAGGATTAAAAAGAGGTAGAAAATAGTCTCTCTAATTTCAAGTCTTTATAAATCTGTCCAAGATTTCATCTACTTGGGCACAAACATAAGCAACACAGGGTCATGTGAAAAAGAAATAAGGAGACGCATAGGTATGGCCAAAAACGCAATGACTCAACTCCAGAAGATATGGAAAGACCGTAACATCTCCCGAAAAACTAAAATCAAACTGGTCAACTCACTTGTATTTTCCATATTCAACTACGGAGCAGAAACTTGGACCCTAAAGAAAGCCGATCGAGACCGAATTGACGCTTTCGAGATGTGGTGTTGGAGAAAAATGCTACAGATTCCATGGTCTGCCTTCCGCACAAATGCATCTATTCTACAGGAGCTAAATGTAAAGACCAGACTATCTACCATCTGTCTCCGTAGGATACTTGAGTTTTTCGGTCACGTCGCCAGGAAAGATGGTCACAACCTCGAGCAACTAATGGTCACCGGAAAAATCGACGGAAAACGTTCCAGAGGTCGAAGTCCCATTCGATGGTCTGACCAGATCCGCAAATCTCTGGACACTAATCTCCACGAAGCTCTCCACGTCGCCAAAGATAGGCACAGGTGGCGCAAGACAGTCAAGGAGAAAATAATTCCATGGGGGAATCACGACCCTCAGTAATGAGGAGCACGACGCGAGGAGGAGGATAAATCTGTGTCCATACACGTTTAAAAATACAACTAGATTACGAATATAATTTTAACCACTATTACCACTACCTGTTTAAGGATAACATCGTAAGGAAATCTACATGCGTATATACGTGTGAAGTTCATCAATTGGCACTGGGCTAGGTGAGCTAGGTCTCAAACACCTTCCCATTGAGGGAGATGTGTCTGGTATAATGTTAATAGGCTCGCTCTCTATTACATTGGGACCAAAAAAACGTCGGCTAAGAGTGGGTGCACTGCAACGCACCTCTGCCTATCCCTTCGGGGAATACAGGCGTTAACTTGCAAGGATGGTCTACTATTCTCGCTTTGTTAGCATGACCGCGTAGACATAAGTTTAATCTCTTTTAATTGCCAGATTTGTCGAGTAAAAGACGTCATACTGAGCCATGTCCAGTACAAAAAGCTGACGTCATTTTCGCAACAAATTTGACAGTTGAAAGAGATAAAACTTATGTCTACTTGGTCATGCTAAGTCTACAGGAAACAAATGCAAGTTATCACAGTCGCAAGGCACTCTATCAGAAAATGAATGTAGAGAAAGTTTTACAATATTTTCAAGTTCAAGACCCTCGTTTCGTAACGAATTCATTTACGCATTCTCACCTCTCACTGTACAGTCCGCTAATAAAAACAATACTAATTTCGTTCCAGGTACAGTCGGCTAATAAAAACTATAGTAATTTTGTTTGTACGTTAATTGGTTCTAAGTGAGGGAACAATGTACGCTTTTATTATTTCACTGATAACTGTTAATGGTATAGTTTTAATGAGGTGTTTTTATTTGTTTGTTTTATGAAAGTTTATGTAGGGAAGGTAGGTGTAGGTGCGTATGTGTTCTGTGAAGTCAATACACAAGTTCAAATATGGAAGTAATCTGAGTACTTTTATTATGTTGGTAGTAAGAGATTTTTATTTTATCTGTGACCATCGTTACGGTTTAAGATCTTTGTTGTTATTTTACTTTCTTAATTTGTAACCCTATGCAGAGCCTCCTTAAGCGAATAGCCACTTTTTAATAAAAATTTACTTCAAGCTTACGCCCATTTAAATAAAAAAAATCTAAGTGCTTTGAGGATATCGTTTTTGAAACGAAAAAAAAGTCAATTTTGTGGCAACTCCTTTTACTCTAAATGACTAGAAAGTTTTTTTTTTAATTTTTGGTTAACTTTTTTTGCAAATGAATAAATCTCTGTCAGTTAGACCGCAACAAATCTCCCAGATTGGCATTGTAACAAAACCGAGCGGAATAGATAGAGTACCATCATTGCTCTACAATACAAGAGGCTCAATTGAATAAAGATTGTAATGCGCACACGATGGACAGGGGTCCGAATAAGATAGAGACGGTCAGCATATCGATACTGAGGGCCAACTAGGCGATTATGTGACTCTCATTGCTATAATTTTTGTTAGCAACTGTTATATCATAAGAAAACCACTAAATTAATTAATTGGCCATTTATTATAACACTGAGACGTATAAGAACAGAGCACAGATAATATATACAAATTTCAAAAGATGACAAGCAACGTTCAGTATACCTAGGGTTGCCAACTTTTTTTAACAAAAACAATCGTATAAAATGGTTTGGATAGGTTTTTCCTAAAGTATTTAGAAGATAAAAAAGTATTTTTCAAATTTTATGTTTGTATTTTTGTGTGCTTTTAGCACATACTAACAATTTTTTGCTATCTTTCCACCGCACACCACACCACATCTGTGTGTGTGTGTCTTTAGTAATTATAAATAGTTTCCATCATCCGTTTTCACTTATGTGTACCGTTAAATACCCATAATTTGGTTGGAAATAAAGTATTTTCACAAACTTTATTGGTATTTTTTTATGGGACCGCCACACATTCCCACCACTGTTACTCCTGTAAGCCAGGATCGACAGCGGTATCCATTGAAAACACCGAGGTTTGACCCTCGGCGAGTCCCGGGGAAAAGCTAAATTGTCTTGGTAACTTGGTAACTTTATTGGTATGCAAAAGTATAAAGTATAATTACCAAAAATAAAGTAGGGTACTTTATTATAAAGTATGGTTGGCAACCCTAAGTATACCACAGAAACCAAAATACATGGTGGATTTTCAATACTTCTTGACAGGAGATGATAGGAATTGAAACTATAAATAGAAAAACGTTAACACTGGAGTGATAATTATGTGCCTCAGCCCTTATTTACTTTTAACGCTGTAACAATTTATGATATGGTCTTACTATGACTGACTAATTTTTAGTGCTTTCTGTATCGAGAAATATTTTTTTTTAACGAGGTATTATATCACAGAGTGACGTTGACGGTGACGTACTTACGTCAGATTACTGCACTAGATGGCAGTAGCGTCATTAAGACCAATTTCGGTCTTATTTATTTTTAAGTGTTTTTGATAAATTAAGGTACGTGTACTTTAATATGATTGGATTTTCATAATATAAATCGAAACGTTATTTTATCATCGATATTTCTTGAGTACATCACTAGCCTCTTACCAAGATACAAATCGGCAAATGGAGCGGGTCGAGTGGATACGGGACTCTTGTTTGTGCTTCAAATATCGCCTTGAAACAACATCTATTACATGAACTATTACAGAGCATATACAAGCAGTATATAAAGATAAGACAGGACGAGATTCATCCGCCATCTTGATCACTGTCATCATCCATTTTTATTTATAATGTGTATTTATTGAATTTGCCCTTGTTATTAATTACTTAACACTGGCTCTGGCTGAAATACCCCCTAAACGCAGGTGGAGCCATTCCTCATCTTATTCCATTAAATATCATCATTTCGTAAAAAATTAAGAAGAATACAGGACGATTTGAGCCATATTCTAGCTCAGTGCGGGTTGATGAACTTCCCCTTTTTATGGACGTGCAGGTTTCCTCACGATGTTTGCCTTCACTGTTCAGTAAGTGGTAATCATTACTGAAAATGGCATTCGCACATGAAATCTGAAAATACCAGAGGTGCAAGGCCGGGGTTTCAACCTGCACCCGTTAAGTTAAATGCGGGGATTTTACCAACTAGTCCATCACTGTTTCTTTATTGTAATATCATACATACAGTAATGAGAGGTTGCAGGCTTCGTATACCGACGCTGGAAAGGCAATCCTTATTAAACGACAAAAAAACATATACCTACCATTCGAATCGCCAATTTTTTTCTGCGGCGTTTGGTATATACAAACTCGATTTTTTGGTCGCTTAGTAATTATTGCCTTTCAATCGGCGATATATTGTATTTCGACTCGCATTGTATATCGATAATTCAGTTGGAAAACTCAAATTCATGACATTAATTTACCAATATTTTATAAAGCAGTGGTAGCCTCGCGGGCAAGAACGCCCGCCTTGAACGTAAGGGGTGTAAGTTCAAATCCCAGGCCCGCGCCTCTGAGATAATTTTCATGTGCGCATGTCATTTTCAACAATGATTACCACTTGCTGAACGGTGAAGGAAAACATCGTGAGGAAACCTGCACGTCTATAGAAAGGCGTGTGAAGTTCACCAACGACTATGGCCCAAATCTCCCTCCCTCGTATTAAGGGGGAATGTGCCCGGTATAATGGCAATAGGCTCGCCCCCTATTACATTGGGACCAAAATACATCGGCGAAGTGTGGGCGCACTACAGTGCACCTCTGCCTGCTTTCGGGGAATACAGGCGTGATGATGTATTTATTTATATAATTTACCAATAAAACTATTTTCGTTAAAAAGTGTGAGTTTTAAAATCTGATTTAGATTAAGTGAAGCAGTAAAATCGTTGGTGCCAAAAAGAGCTGGAAAATAAAAAAAATGCAAGCAATAAACTGTCTTGAATTAACTATCACCTAGTTTTAGTAGTTTCAGCTAGTGATGTGATTATGCGTGGTATCGCGGGGTTGGGATAGAAAGATTATCTTATTATCTATAATTTTTATTTTTTGCTAGAAGCTTTGAAATCATGTCCAGTTTTTCTCATCTATTTAATTGTTGCAAGAATGACCCCAGTTTTTTACTGACTAAAACGCTTTGAATAATAATGATTAATGGAAACGTCTGCTGCGGAATATAAAAAAAAGGTAAAAAAGTATATTGTGGAATAAAGTATTTTTTTAATTTGGTTTTAATTAAAATCCTCAAAAAAAATTAGTTTTGATATACATTTCCGCACATTTTACGTTCTAAAGTAACTTTTTACTAAAGATATAAAAAAATATAAATAAAATATATTTTGATTCGCAAATATTTAATATTATATTTATAATATAAATAATTCGGCGATTTACGTTAAGAGGCAGTACTTAACAAGTACCATAACAAAAGCAAAGATTTATCCAAACAAAATCTACGACCTACTTACTCATTATTAAAAGATCAAAATCAATTAAATTTGGTTGTAACTAGTTATCTATATAATATTACTATCATTTACCTAACATACATTTTCATTAATGCTACTTTACCCAAAACTTTGGTTTTCGGTAAACTTTGTGAATATTCCGGGAAAAATTAAAAAGTGCAACAACACTAGCAACTTTTACGTCGATAGTGGTCGCATTCGGATATAACACCCCATTAGTTTTTATGTCCAGTGTTGCAAGCTGACAAATAATATTTTTGCCGCCAAGTCGTTACTGTCAAAGATACAGTTTAATACGCATTTTCTATTTAGGATAAAACGTGGACATGTCGCGTAAAATAGTAGTGATGTTGCCACAGTATACCTATTATTTATTTTTTAAATGTAGTGTTGTGCATGATCTTGCGAAAATATGAGTGTTGCCAGTCGTAAATATGTAATTTAGGTTGAAATGTATTTTGGAAACGCTTGTAAATATGTGTTTTTATTGCTGAAGATAATTGGGCTTGTAGGTATGTGTCATTACACAATCTTCGAAAATAGTTCGTATTCTGCTAGTTTCAAATAATTAAATAAATAGCTGATTTTGAAGAAGGCTTTTATATTTATTTTTTTCAACCAAGTTACTACACTAAAGATGTATTACATCTTAACCTAGATTCCTTTTAAGATTACCTGGAAAATCTAGAACTAAACGATCTTCTTTATTTTTTTTCAGTCCGTGTCAACCCGCTGCTGGTCCTCTATTACGCCATTTGTTCCGGTCCTTACCACCGCCTGTCTTGCGGCAATGTTTTAAATATTACTTTAAGTTTCCGACAGTTGACTCAGCACTAAATCAGTTAAAAATGTCAGTCAGTTACTTTTTTTTTTATGGACTACGCTGTTGGCCGTGAGGTGGCCTTTACAGCTTTACCGGTGGAGTGGCGAGCGCAGAGTGCACTCCAACCAAAGCCTTAAGGGCGGAAAAGGGTGGCAACTAGCTCAAGGGCGCCACAGAGGGCACGACCTCGCCTTGGGCAGTCACCATGAGGGGAGAGGTAGTGACTGTGCTCCTAGGTGCAAAAATGTACCTACGAGCGGAAGATGTACCGGCGAGATCGGTATCTGTTTGAGGCTGGTGTAGGTGTGTTGGTGGACCTCTCGACGCCCGGGTCGAGGAGGGAAGTTACTATTGAAACAATAATACTTTAAGAAGTGGTGGTAAGGCCCCTGATCTGTTGTTGTAGCAGGTGCGCCAAGACTAGACGTATGTCACGGAATATCTTGATGTTGTCTCTTTCTCTCGTATGAAATAAGACAGAGAGCGAGCGAGCCAATCCGTGACAGAGGTCTTGTCTTGACATGCGTGCTAACGCCACTGGTTCAACAGCCAACTCACTTTCTTTATAATTCAATAAATACACGTAATAAATAAAAATAGATGATTAATATAAGATGGCGGATGAATCCGTAGATCATGTATCAAAAGCATTGTATTCTATAAGTTAAAACTGACAGGATGCTTAAAAAAATAGGAATTCTAAAAAGCTTAGATTGACGCACTCCGTTCAAATATTTCTATTGGAAACAAAATAACAATTTGCATATCCGGCCGAAACTTCGCAAAAAATAATTTCTCATCGTTTTCTTGTATTTATTCAGTGGACGACACTATAGCGTTATCTCGATGCACATCGGCATACGTTAGGATCGATTGAAATATCGATGTATCGACTGAATACTAAATTGATAACAATGGCGAATGGTGTTTTAATATTTTTGGATGGCAACGGAACCGATTTTACAGCCGGAACTTTAATAGAATCGCATTTATAGTGTATTGTGTGATTTTAAAGATTGATTTGCCGACGGATATATGATTGATGACCTTCAAGATGCAATTAATGACGTAATACTCAAAATAATATGGAAGTTTTGGCCCATGAACACTTTTGCCTTACATCTTAGCTCCTTTTCTATGCTACAACATAAAATAATATATGAAACAAGTGTATAGAGGTTTCAGTATGATAACCTAGCACACTGTGGACTGGCTTTTTCTGGTTCTACAAAAAAACCTTTTAAAGATAATAAAAATCTAGTTAGAAAATGTGTCTATGAAACGAAGTGATTACATTGTCTATGGTGATTACTCTATAGTAAAACTGGCAATGTTGATTAGTGTTTTCAAATTAAGAATACGATTTTTTTTTATTGAACATATTATAGTAATTAATGTAAGGTAAAATACCCAATTAGTGAACTAGTATTCGTAACATTTTGAAATAAAATTCAATACTATTTATGTTGCATAATCTCTACAAGAGTCAACAATTCAAAGATATTATAAAAATATTTGCGGTTGATATTTTAGCAGACAGACTATCTATTCCGTATACAAATATCAATATCTCAGATGGCTGACCAAATAATAGATAGCTGAGCGTGACCGTCTAAATAAACGTTAAAATAGGAAGTGTTTCGGAGTGAGCCATTGTTTATCTATAGAGTTTCAATGGCAATAAATTGAGAGCTTGCGATCACGATTAAGCGAATAAAGATTTTTGTTCGCAGAATTGTTGTCTATTGCTTGAAGCGTATGATTGATGGTGACAATAGTCAATTAATCGTGAATTTATTTGCTTTTTCTGCATAAGTATAAAATTCTGACCGAACTGAACTGGCGTGATAGGCGCGATCCTTTTTTTGAAATCCTACTTTCAGTTTTATTTTTATTTGCTTGTTATAACTTTTTATTAGTATCAACGCTTAATATAAAGCCAGCATCATCTTATTTTCCAGAAGCCACACCTGTATTGTAATAACAGAGAATATTACCTCCATGAGTACCAATAACTTTGTTTATTAACTATCACAAAGAAAAAAAAATTGTTTGACTTTTAGGGCACAACCAAGCAGACATCAAATTTTCGCAAGATTGACATCATCTCTAATACGACATTTGTCGTAAGAAAACGAAAATATATGACCAGTTTGGCGTTTGGTTTCGACATATGTCGAATAAGACATAATGTCATTCATGCGAGAAGTGCCCCTCTGATAAGGTACCCTCTATACAGCTGTTGGTGGTGCAACAAATGATTTACTAGAATATCATTGAGTACAACTGATTGCGCTGCCATTGGTGTCCTAGTGTCTTTAGGTTAGATACCTACTATGTTATTTTGTATGAATGAAACGGCTCTGTTCGCATTATCATTGAGCTTTATCAATCAATTGGCATATAATCGACTTAATAGAATGCAATTGTCTCCGTCTTGCTTCTGAGAATTGTCTGCGCAGACGCACATTAGCATCGAAATGGTAGTCTCCTTGCAATTTTAAAGATTTGTAATTTCTCACATGATGTCAGTCATGACTTCTGATAATTCAGTAACAACATTATTTTTATGAATCGTAAGATATTTTAGGCAATAAATGCTTATATTAGGAGTAGGCTCACGTAAACGGTTTCATAGGCCGTATTGAGATGGAACTCAGTACGTCTCGGTTACAAAGAACGCTCCTTGAACCCCTAGACTATTGTTGAAATACCTATATTTTGTCGAATCTCTGGATTTGCCTTACTAAAGATAAAATTGCCTATCTTCTCTGTTTTTGATAAAGCAATGACAACTAACTTTTTCGTTATCCAAATAAACTTTTGTAGCAAAATCTATCTCGCCACATACGAAATAAAAACTGACGTATCCTACATCGCGATGATTAAAGTCATCCGAGCAATTGAACATAATATACAAGAACCCAACAACAACCGTCGGGCAGTAGCCCACCAGACACAGCACCCGTCTGGTCCGAGGATCCTCCCTTTTCAATGGTGGATGAGGAACTTTACACCCTGTTCCTCTCACTCTCCAAACTTCTAACTTATACTACCGCTTCCCTAACGATCGCTTACCTTTGTAAGAAAATTATTGGTTTCGGCTCTTAAAAAATAGGATTTAGACATTTACTATAGGTACAATTAATTTAAAGATAAACTCAGAACATTAATTATTTACACAGAATCCCAGTTTTATTTTATTCAGGTCATTGATACAACATAACATGTACAGTTAACAATCATTGCTGCTTTAAAAATAATTATTGACAGTCGATAAGAAATAATAATTACACGACCATTTCATTTAAAAAACCGTTTTAACCAGTTTGTATTGTATGTAGTACATATAAAAACACAATGTGAAAGAAGATGCGTTGGTGAATTGCATTGACCTAAATAATCACCCAGTTGGCAGTTGGTAAACAATTACAGGGTCTACAAGTAATAAAAAATAAAGCTGACATTAAAATACCGTCCGACTAAGAAAGGAATGAATGAATGAACATAAAAAAGTAAAACTCTCACAGTTTCAAGATAAAACAAATTAATATTTATCACTTGCTTTAATCGGGCAATGCGCGATAAAACGTTTAAAGCTCATTAAAAACATTGTCATCGGGGATTTTCACGCGTTACTCTCATCCTTCACTCTCCTGACCCGAATCCACGTCCGCGGTGAATTCTTCCTTCCTCATAGTCCAACAGAAATAAATGTTGGAGCGGACGCTATTTGGTGCGTTTACCCCAACGATGACGTTTTTATGCGAACGCCGACAATGACATTATTTCTATTGACAGTTATTTGGTGGCGTTTGTTTATTCGGAATTCAAATATTTTCGGGGGGAAAGTGTTTTTTTTTTTTTTTTTTTTTAACGAAATGAGCGAAATGATGATATTTAATGGAATAAGATGAGGAATGGCATCACCTGCGACTAGCGCGAGTATTTCGCCAATGTCAAGTAATTAATAGCAAGGACAAATTCAATAAATACACATTATAAATAAAAATGGATAATGACAGTGATAAAGATGGCGGATGACCAGGAAAGTGTTGATATGTCCGTTATGTCACTGTATTTTTTTTTTAAATTGTGTTAGGTACTTTGAGAGCCAGCTTTTTGGATGAATAACTACCTAAGTAAAGTCAGTTCATTCTGTAAAATATTAAGCTCCCCGCACACTGGGGCGTCAAAACGGCGCGTGAACATTTTTGCCATTGTCAAAACACATTCTATGTTAATATAAATAACCCACGCGTCAAAATTCACTTGCGCTGTCAATGTTATTTCTTTGAAGAATTACCTTTTTCTATGAGTCAACACAGTTCGTTTTGGTGCCTGGCAAACACTTTGACGCCCGAGTGGCTTTATTCCATCAAAATCCCATCATTTCATTCAATTCATAAAAAAAGTTGGGTTGACAGCCAATAAAAAAAAGTTGTCTATGGCAGCGCTCGTCTACCGTTTATAAATTTTAAAAGTAAACAGATTGTTTCGCAGTTGTTGTTCGAACAATGAGGCGGCCGCGACCAGTAATCAAGGTCGCGCCATATATCTGTGGTGATTGATTGCATGTAACGCTGGTTGAATGCAGAATACCAGAACTGAGGGTTATGCAATTTTGATGTACATTATTTGATTATAAATCATCATTTGCCTTACCTTATCCCATTATTTGGGGTCGGCGCAGAATGTCTTTTTCTTCCATTCATCTCGCTTTTCCGTCATACCGACATCCATTCCGATCTCATTCATATCACTCTTTACTCAATCTATCCATCTTTTCTTTGGTCTTCCAGGCTCTTCCTCTCGCTCTGCATCCATCCACATTCATACTCATCACTCTTTTAGTCACATGCTTGTCATCTCTCTCTTCTCATCACATGGCCCAAACCACATTGTTTTTGATTATCAAAATCTAGTCTTTTTAAGTAGTAGTAGTTGGCCAGTTGGTTGAATGCTCTGGGATTTTCGAATTTCATATTATGTGAATATCATTTTCAAAATAAATAAATTTAGAAATTGAAATAAGTAGCCTAAGTTACTGCTTACAATATCAGCTATCTATCCGTGAAAGTCCCGTCTAAATCGGTTGAGCCGTTCAGGAGATTACTCGGAACAGACAGGCAGACCGACGGACAATATAAAAAAATAATTGTATGTCCATACGGTATGGATTAAGTAAGACAATCTGTTATTTCTGACATTACAAACAGACATTTGAATTTTATTTATATGTATAGATTAAAAGTAAAGTGTGGACATTTTTATATATCCCCCCTAAAACGATATCAGACATTTCCTTTTCACATTCCGAACTATATTTGTTTTTTTTAAATTTGATATATAAACGACACTTTGTACGGAAGTAGTGGGGCGGAGGAAGCGATTAATTGTTAAAAAGCGTTGCTCTAACTGTGAGTGGCGCGTGCGCATCCTATCGTTGGCGCGTACAGCGTGGCGTTTTTTTCAAAAGTTCAAATTT
This sequence comes from Ptilodon capucinus, assembly GCA_914767695.1. NCBI lineage: Eukaryota > Metazoa > Arthropoda > Insecta > Lepidoptera > Notodontidae > Ptilodon > Ptilodon capucinus. The sequence goes on from OU611828.1 coordinate 2,596,269, forward strand.
AGAATTTGTCGTTCTCTTTTGGTTTTTTTTCTCGTTACGTTGGTATCCGTTAAGTCTGATGCTTAATGATGTCCTGCTTCGTTAAAATAGGGTGGAGATCGATGTTATCGATAGAATTATATTTAAAACCTATCAATTTAAATAATAATAAATATCGCCAGACAACACATCTTCATCTTATGATCCCAAACTAAGCAAAGCATGAACTATGGGTACCACACAATGGAGTGCAGGCGTTCTAAATTACACCTGGAATAGAAAAAAAAACGAAAAAGATTCGAAATTTACCACTGACGGGAATCGAACCCGCAACTGCCTGATTCAGTGAGCCGAACGGCCTACTTTTGTACCACTAGACCTAGTCGTCGTAAAAAGTTTGGAAGCATTTTAAATAGAAATATAAGATTGATGTTTTCAGGGGCCCATATCTCAAAAGGACCTCTTATAGGATCACTTCGTTGTCCGTCTGTCTTATGTATAATATTTAGTACAAGCTCTGCTTTGATTGGAATCATACCATGTCCTGATGACCGCGTAGACATAAGTTTCATATATTTCAACTGTCAGATTTGTCGAGACAAAGACGTCACACCGAGCCATGTCCAGTACAAAAAGCTCGAAGTGACGTCATTTTCTCGACAAATTTGACAGTTGAAAGAGATAAAACTTAAGTCTACGCGGTCATGCTAAGGTTGTCTGACAATATTTATATTTATACTCTCTCGACTCTCATGTTATCACATCACTAGTAGGGCTCGATACGCGTGTGACAGACAGTCAGGCGCGCGCATAGGAAGTCATTAGTAAGGCGCATGCACAACGGACATCGAGCGCTTGCGCACCTCACCTACATGCACCTTGACTATGACAGCCGATTAATACTATTCCTATAATCAAATAACGTCTCGTTTCGATAACCCACCGACATTTACCGATTAATTAGTCGAAACAGGGGGTTTACCACCACCTGTTAAAGCATTGTTGTTTCAATAGGAACTGTCAATTTTTGACAGATTTTGTGCTGAGTTGACTGTCAACAACTGAAAGTTATTCGATTAAATTCGTACTAATAACACCCTTTTCGATTAAATTCGTGCGGGTTCCAAGACAATTTAGCTTTTCCCCGGGACTCGCCGAGGGTTAAACCTCGGTGCTTTCAATGGACACCGCTGTCGATCCTAGCTTACAGGTGTAACAGTGGCGGGAATGTGTGGCGGGCTGAGTCCCATAAAAAAACTGTAAGCTATATTAAAAACATTGCTTTCCAAACTCCGTTGTTGGCAGTCATCGGGTAAACTCGATGGGAGCCATAGAATTTTAAAAAGTGAAGTGAAGACAGGGATTAGTAAGGGGGCTGTGCCTGTAGAAAAAGTTTTGTAAGTTATCCTACGGATGCCAGTTACGTCCTCCTACTTACCGCCACCTATCTTGCAGCAGCAACGTTTTAATATTACTTTTAGTTTTTGACTCAGTACAACATATGTCCAAAATTGACAGGTACTATTTACTCCTGTTATTTGTTGTTGCTGTTAGAAGGCATATTTTGGATTCATCCGCCATCTTTATTATCACTGTCATTATCAATTTTTATTTATAATGTGTATTTATTGAATTTGTCCTTGCTATTAATTACTTGACATTGGCGAAATACCCGCGCTAGTTGCAGGTGAAGCCATTCCTCATCTTATTCCATTAAATTTCATCATTTCACTCATTTCGTAAAAAAGTAAGGCATTTTTTTTTAAAATTTTAGTTAGGTCGTTTTATTATTAAGCGTGCGCATTAATATTATAAATGTGAAAGTTTGTGAGGATGGATGGATGTTTGTTATTCTTTCACGCAAAAACTATTGAATGGATTTTGATGAAACTTTACAGTTTTATTGTTTATAAGTACATCATATATAGCCTATATGGCTATAACTTATAACGATATCACAGCTCTACAAAAATAACTTTTTTTTTGTTGCCAGATATCATCGCATTTTTTTACGTTTTCAAGTATCCAGATTACGAATATATTCATGAAAGTTCTCAATGTGCTCGTAAAATACATCATAATACATCATCACGCCTGTATTCCCCGAAGGGGTAGGCAGAGGTGCACTGTAGTGCGCCCACACTACGCCGATGTATTTTTGGTCCCAATGTAATAGCGGGCGAGCCTTTTGCCATTATACCGGGCACATTCTCCCTCAATACGAGGGAGATTTTTGGGCTATAGTCCACCACGCTGGCCCAGTGCGGGTTGGTGAACTTCACACGCCTTTCTATAGACGTGCAGGTTTCCTCACGATGTTTTCCTGTCTCGTATTTTATGATTTTTGCATATTATCTCATATTTTGAGCAATTATCGGCTTGTTAAAAATATAATTTGATTCTCCAGCCATGGTTAGGCTTCTGCGCAACTTTTTAAGCATACAAACGCATACAAACATCACGTGATCCCCACTCTCAGACCCCTTGCTCCACAATACAGCTGAAATCTCAGTTATTTGACAATATTGAAATATATCTGTTATCTTGTTTCTCGTTTTCTGATTTTCGTAATGTAAAATGAAAATATGGATTTAAAAAATAAACAGAGCAAATCTTACAAAATCATTGATAGTTTCATGAATTGTGTGCATAAATAGACTCAAAATCATTTTCATATCTAGGTCAACAAAGCCACTGTAGACCAGTGTATTGAATAATCGAAGTCTGCGCGGCTGCAGTCAGGGGTAGAAGCTAGTTATCAATATATATAAAAATAAATGCCACTTTTCGTTGTCCTCCTAAGCGGCTGGACCGATTTGAATGTTTTTTTTTTGTATGCATTTGGGTGGCACCGTGGATGGTTTAGATTCGCAATTGGACCCGGTAGGTGGCGCTGCTTTTGTATGTCACTAATTCTAAGGCGGTACGAAGTTCGCCCGGGCTGCTAGTTTAATATATATCATAACTTACCACATGTACCTAACACATGTCATGTTAAAGTTGACTGCACATTAACTAAGAACTTTTTAATGACTCAACTTTCTAACAATCATTAAAATGACGATTTAAACTTCTCATTATTTATCATTTGACAATGGTAGCGATTTTCTTGGCGCCCGACTAAACTGAGTATTGACGTCCTCCTCGCGTCCATTATATATAAGCGAGAAGGCAATATTCTTAGTGATATTGAATAATGATAGAATTAGCGCCATTATATTGTTGATTCGGGCTATAGTGAAAGGGAGTATTCAATCAAATTGAATGATTTACAGAATCTTTAGAGCGAGTTGTCCCGCGTGGGATTGACCTGACCGATTAACGGCCCTTTGGTAGCCGCTTTGTTAAGGTATCTGGTCTTTGGTTAATGTGTTATTAAATTAATAACATGTCAGGTATAGAGAGGTGGTTAAAGCGGGTTTCAGACTACGCTATAATATAATAGCATATAGTATAGCACAACAATATCGCGCACCATACATTGTTATGGACACGTTCACACTGTACTGTACTATATATTATTGGATTACTATACGCTATAAATTGATGCGATGCGCTGAGTTCATGCTGTGCTATATCGCGCGCCGCCATTTTCCTTCTCTCTCATAGTACAAGATACGGTCTAAGAAATGTATACCCTCATCAGTTATTTATTAGTGATAAGAAATAAATGATAGATAATATTTACATTGACACATTGCAAATAGGTTGCATAGTTAAATTGCGCCCGGATAGTATTAAATGTGGTGCTGGAGAAGAATGCTTGGGGTTTCGTGGACCGAGTTTCGCACGAACGTCTCGATACTTCAAGAACTCGGTATCAGGCAGCGTCTGTTTTCGATTGTACAATCTCGCATCTTGACATTCTTCGGACATGTTTCCCGGCGTGACAACCAGTCCATAGAACGCCTTGTCGACCAAGGAAAAATAGAAGGCACTAGACCGCGCGGAAGGTCACCCACGCGTTGGACTGACCAGATCAAGTCGCCATTGGAGGCTCAGTCAACGAATGCAGCAGGATGACCTCTTGCAGACAGCGGTGGCGAAATGTCGTGAAGCGCATTACATCTGCCCCTTCCAATACTGATACTTAACGATCACGACCGCTCTGTCAAGAGCGTACCGGATAAGAAGAAGAAGAAGAAGAGTATTAAATGATAATGTTTTAATTAAATTTGCCTGCTGGTTGTAAATAAGGTTTTTGAAGTAGAAAAATAAGTAGCTAGGTGCACTCATCGCAACGAAAATCATCGTATACCTAATCGATTGAATCGATACGAGTAATGTCTATAAGTGTTCTCTTACCGAATGAATGGAAGTAGTGAATGAACGCTTTCATGAAACGTAGTCATATTTGGTGTGAAGGAACTTCCGCGTGTTCTAGTTTTGTTTAATAATAGCGTGAAAATTGTGTAATGAGTCTTTGGAGACGATTAGAGGAAACTGTAAGACCACACTCAGTTTCTGACAGTGTCTGTGTAACTTTAGTTGGAAATAAACATGTAACTACTTAGGACTAGCTAAAGTCTAATTTAAAGAACATTGAGCTCTGCCATCTTTTTCACCGCTTCTATTTATTTATAAATAAACACAACATCGTGCTTGTATTTCCGAAGGGGTAGGCAGACGTTTACTGCAGTGCACACAAACTTCGCCGATGTATTTTGGCCCTAATGTAACAAGGGCCAACCTATTGCCATTATACCGGGCACATTCCTCCTCAAAACGAGGGAGATTTGGGCCAGAATCCACTCCGCTGGACCAATGCGGGTTCGAGAACTTCACACGCTTTTCTATAGACGTGCAGGTTTCCTCACGATGTTTTCCTTCACCGTGCAGCAAGTGGTAATCATTGTTGAAAATGACATTCGCACATGAAAATTATCTCAGAATTGCGGGCCTGGGATTTGAACTTGCACCCATTACGTTCAAGGCGGGCGTTTTTGCCCACGAGGCTACCACTGCTTTTTTCTTTATATTGTGTATTAATTGAATTTGTTCTTGCTAATAATGACTTGTCATGGGTGAAATACTCGCTTCGATTGTCCAAGCCATTTCTCAAAGTATTTAATTAAGTTTCGTCATTTTATTGATTACGTAAAGGCAAAGAAAGTTGTGTCACGCCCACTGCTGCTTTGTACACCATTGTTTCATTCAAAACAGGTACACGACTCGTCTTGTATAGCATAATAAGACAATGAGATATATCGGCGTATTGAATACCGTAGTAATGTTTGTAAGTTACGATGGGATGTGGGTGGTGAGTTTGTTTTAAATACAGAGAGCTACCATGGACAGATACCTTATCACCACCTTTAAAAGTATTATTGTTTTAATAGCATAGATTTTGTACATTATTATTAGTAATTCGTGCGGGTTCAAAGACTCGTTGAGAGTCAAAACTCGGTGTTTTCAATGGACACCGCTGTCGATCTTTCTTTGCTTACAGGAGTAACAGTGGTGGGAATGGTGGGCTTATTCCCAAAATAAAGCATAGATTTTGTATTGAGTCAAAAACTGAAAGTATTATTTGAAACGATGCTGCAAGATGGGTGGTATATGTTGAAACAAAACGAAAAACCGGCCAAGTGCGAGTCAGAACGAAGGGTTCCGTACCATTATCTATAAAAACGGCAAAAAATCACGTTTGTTGTATGGGCGCCCCCTTAAATATTTATTTTGTTCCGTTTTTTAGTATTTGTTGTTATAGCGGCAACAGAAATACATCATCTGTGAAAATTTCAACTCTCTAACTATCACGGTTCATGAGATACAGCCTGGTGACACACGGACAGACGGAAAGCGAAGTCTCAGTAATAGGGTTCCCGTTTTACCCTTTGGGTACGGAACCCTAAAAAGAGAAGAGTTTGAGAAGATTATAATCTGACTATTTGTAAGTACATTTTAGATAATTATAGAAGCGTCAATACTGGTGCCTACAATGTTTTGCCGATACCAAAACGAACTGTAGTGTCTCGTAGATAAAGTACCTACATTCGTCACGAAATGATATGTCATATGATAGACAGCGCGAGCGAGTTTTGACGTGCGGGAGCGTGGCTTTTACCATAGTAATTCAATCTTTATGAATATTAAGATAGAGTTTGTTTTGGTATTGGGATAATTTTTGAAGCATGGCTTTTGACACCCCAGTGTGAGAGGGGTTATTTAATCAAAGATAGAGACTTACCGACCATGTTGGATACTTAAAAACTCCGAAATTATTTTTCTCTTTTTTGTCATTCAAATTTGTCTCTATTTACGACCATCTTACTTCCTTCCTTCCCGATTCCAACATAAATTTCCTCACTAATTCCGTCCGTTAATCTATCAATCGTAGGTATCAATCGGCGACAGCAGAGGGCGCCACGAATTTGTTCTTAAATCTCGCGGTGCGCGTGCGCATCCGTTTCCGGTTGGAGAGTGGCCGCACGTGCCTGGAATGTGGGTTCGTTTGTATCTATGTTTTTAGGGTTTTATATTTCAACTTTGATCGAAAACGTGGTAGCCTAGAAGTCAAAACGCTTGCCTTGGAATCAAAGGGTGCAGATCCGGATTGCCGGATCCGCGCAATGGATAGTTGGGATTTTTTGTTGTTTTTATCTTTATCATGTTTTATATGCTGTGTACTATCCTTGTCCATAGCCTTTTGCTATTTTATTGTACTTTTATATTGTTATGTAAGGCAAGTTTACTTTATCGTGTATTTTTATAACCTTTATCTTTTTATAATAAAAAAAATTGACTTGTATTTAAATAAAAATAAGACAGGAAAAACTCATTTTACACACTAATTATAAGGCATAATTTAAGGACTCTGACCCCCACATCAGAGGCAGGTACGCGGGCCGGGCCGAATTAGGGCCCGGATAAAAAAAGGCTCCTTATTAGTTTTTAATTTGTTTATTATTGTTACAACTGTATTAATAGTATCTATAAGATATATTTGTAATCTCCTCCTAAGTTCCTCCTAATTCATAAAAAAACAATCTGTTTACAAACCACCTACACAGACATTTTTCAGTGCAAATGTATTCTACAACGCCACTTTATAAACTTGCAGAATCAAGTCAATTCTTTGAATTGTAATAAAAAAAACATAGTTTTAAAATAATTGTTTTCACACATCGAGACGTATAAAGGTTATCTGTGTATATTTACTTATTTACGCATGCGTCAGTGGTGAGATTGTGGGTTTTTTCAGGGGTTTTAGATCGGTACCTAACGTCCGTACCTGCCTAAGGTCAGAGATAAGTCTTGGTCCGTACCAAGACTTATCTCTGACTTTAGGCAACACAAAGGTCACAAATTCATCGTTTCAGTTTTTGTTTTTTTTAGCCATTTTTAATGTAAATCATCGTTGATAAAAAAAAATAAAAAAAATATACGCGTCGAATTGAGAACCTCCTCCTTTTTTTTTCGTCGGTTAAATAATATGAAACTACTAGCACCTAATAACATAACTACTATGTAAATATTTACAGCAAAAAAAAAAACAACTTTGAAAATGGAAATACATTTGAATATGGGCCCTACCATGAAAAAATACCTAGCAAACGTCACAAACATTTTCGAAATTGGTCTCTATACGCCACATACATAAATAAAAACATACGGGTTGAATTGAGAACCTCTTTCTTTTTGAAGTAGCTTAGAAGTAGAAGATTTCCATAGTATCTATTGCAGACATAGTGACCACCTACTAGATGATTACAAGTTATTTGCGAAGACCTCCTCTTCGTAAAATAAGTAATTACATTCGATGTGAATACCAGAACACACGGAAACCGGAACGAGGGACACACAGACAGTACGAGGAACAAACATAATGTTGATACGTTCTCGGAAACATGGAGGATATTCGCTTCCTTGTGTAACTGTCTGATTCCCTCTATTTTGGCTAAGCGCGCCAACATGCGAGTCAAGAACTAGGCGGCTTTTTTATGCAAATACCAAAATGAACTGTATTGACTTATACAGAGATCTGAAAGATCAGAAATTGCCGATGGTATGTAGATTATAACTAAAAGCGTTAGCTGGTGTTAGCACGCATGTCAAGACAAGATCTCTGTCACGGATTGGCTTGGTCGCTCTCTGTCTTATTGCATACGAGAGAGATATATGATCAACGTATTCTGTGACATAAGTGTAGTCTTGGCGCTCATGCTACAACTACAGACTATACCTACCTATCACAGTTTCGGAGTTTTGGGCAATTTCGAATGGGACTCTAGATACGGCACGATTTTGAAATTGGTGGCGACAAAAAATAATATTTTCTAATTTTGATAATTTTTATTAAGGTAATAATTCATACATTCTTATTTTATACGTATACGTATATTATCTAATTGTTACTTTGCATTGGTTTGGTTTAATCTATACATACATACATACATACAAATAAATAAAATTGGAGTGTCTGTTTGTAATATCAAAATAACACTTTTTTACCAAATGCGTATCAAAGTATATACGATACCTATAACGAAAACGCAATTATTTTTTTTGTCTGTCTTTCTGTCTGTCTGTTTGTTTGAGGTAAACTTCTAAACGGCTGAACCGATTTCAATAGGACTTTCACTGACAGATAGCTGACGTTTCAAGGCGTAACTTAGGCTACTTTAATTTTAGAAAAAGCATTAGGGTTCCGCGGGAAAAACATAATACCCATATTTCCGGGTAATCTCCCTAAAGTCCACGCGGGCGAAGTCGCGGGCACAGCTAGTAAATAAATATAATACACTTCAATTTTATTTATTTGTATTGATTAATGGCATTATCGAACAAACGTACATAGATTCAGTAATCCATTTATTATGGTAGTATGAGTTTATATTATTAATTTGGGCATATGATGAGAAGAGATGAGAAGCATGTGACTAAAAGAGTGACGAATATGAATGTGGATGGATACAGAGCAAGAGGAAGACCCAAGAAAAGATGAATAGAGTGTATAAAAAGTGATATGAATGATATCGCAGTGGATGTCATTATGACGGAAAAGCGAGATGAATGGAAGAAAAGGACATACTGCGCCGACTACAAATAATGGGATAAGGTAAGGCAAATGATGATGAATTACTTTATATAAATTTGGTTTTTCCATCCTGCTATTTAACACCTAGCATCCTGCTATTTAATACCTAGATATGACAACTCCTCCTACACCTTTTTCGATTAAATTCGTGCGGGTTCCAAGGCAATGTAGCTTTTCCCCGGGACCCGCCGAAGGTCAAACCTCGGTGTTTTCAATGGACACCGCTGTCGATCCTGGCTTACAGGAGTAACAGTGGCGGGAATGTGTGGCGGGCTTAGTCCCAATTAAAAAAGCTTACGCAATGTCATTACTATGGAGGTACTTAACTAAGACCTGACTTGGTGAAGCTAAGGGCTACCTATAGAGGTGTCGAATAATTACTGACCGGTAAATATTACGATAATTGTTATTTACCGGATTATAATTATTATTTACCGTAGTTGTTTGACGTGTCTTGCTTTAAGTGTATGTCATTACATGTAGTGATAACTAAGCAAAAATCAACAGACTTACTCGTAAGTGGGTAGTATTAGTAGGTACATTTTAGACAAACACTTTTAAACACTTAACTTTGAAGCCCTGCACACACAGGTGCGATAAAACGTGCGCGACCTATTTTGTGATTTTCGATAATAAAGTCGTCGAGATTTAAGATGCTCGTTTTGACACCTGTCATTCATAAAATTTGTCTTTGAGTTATTCGTGAAAAAAATTAATTAAAATATGTTCTCAACTGCTCCTTTTTTTTTTTCTATGGACTACGCTGTTGGCCGTGAGTTGGCCTTTACAGCTTCACCGGAGGAGCTCAACTGCTCCCATATTATTTGACGCACGAAAATAATAGATAAGTGTTTTTTTAAAAGAGTTAATATGTAGTCAATATTTTTATTTTATTATATTTTCACGCTTCTCTTTTTAAGTCTATGGCTTCCATTGAATTGGGCCGATGATTTTGTCAACAACAGAGTATATTTTAATCTTGATTTCATGCTACGTTACGTTCTATTGTCATAACTTGCTGTCAAAAGAGGTCCTAGAACTAAACGATGGTAACTGTATTAAATCTTGTTATTATTTATTGAGAACGAGCGAATTTTGACGCGTGGTCCCCGTGGTTATACACACAAATTAAATCTTTATGTATATTAACCTAGAGAACATATTCAAAAAAAGTTTAGTGCAGTGGTAGCCGAGTGGTACAACGCACGCCTTGCAAATCAAAGTGTGTAGTTTCAAACCCCGGCTCGCACCTGTGGGATTTATGTGCGAATCTCATTTTCATACGAGATTATCACTTGCTATGAAACGGTGAAGGAAAACATCGTGAGGAAACCTACACCTCTCTGAGGGAACTTTACTATTTTTCGATAGATATGTGAAGTCTGCCAACCCGCACTGGGCCAGCGTGGTGGACTATGGCCCGAACCCCCCTCGCATTGATAGGAGGCCCGTGCCCAGCAGTGGGACGTTAAACGGGCTGTAGTAGTAATTCGACCGCCCTAATGAATGCAGAGCGTTAAGTAGTTTTAACCGAGGCTTAAACTAACGAATCGTGTCCTACTTACACCATAAAACCGTCTCCTATCATTGAACACATGCCAACATTAACAAATCACGAGGAAAACGGTAGAAACACATAAATCACGAGACGGAATATAATGATAAATGCACCCCGTATTACATAATGCTGTGTTTACTCGCCTTTTTCACGATTTCCACGCGTCGGCATTGAGACGAACAAAGATAGCGTACCCGACCCTACGATACGACGTACGAAAGATAGAGATGAGTATATTCTCGCGCTTTCCCCTGTCGTTTCAATTACGGCGTGCGCGCATCGCTGAAAAGCTCAGGGATTGTGTTCAGTGTTAATGCGAAGCTCGAGGCGTTCGGTCGTCTCGTGACAGCGTGTTCGATATTCGAATTTCCACGTTGCGGAACTGAAGTTTATTTTATAGTGAATTGTTTCAGTGGATGTTAATCTTTTTTCGTGACCTTTTTGTGTTGGAACTGTATATTAAAGTAACTGGAGTGACTTTATGCGTGTGTCCCGTCCCGGGATTGTCTTCATTCCAAGAACCTGGTAAGCCGATTTGTGTTATTTTAAGATATAATTAAATATAGACCGGCGGCATTTATATGAAAACATAATTAGTTTCATACGCGGCCGGTCCGCGTTCTTGGTATTGTTTTTGGCGGTGATTAGATAAAGTTTCGCTCGTTTACAAACGTTTCTAGGAATTCGGGTTTCGTTTTTATTTCTTTTATAGAAATTGCAAACGATTTTAATTTACATAAAATTAAAAATCTAAGTTGTTTGATTAGATAAAACCAAAAATATTTGGTTTATTTAGGGCATATTTCCCTTCAATACAGTTCGTTTTGATATAGCAAAAAAATGTTGACTCATCAGCTTTTTTACCACGACTTCTTCAGCAGTATTGTTTTAATATTAACTACTTTGTTCTTTTATAAAGAAATGACGTTTATTAAGAAGTGGTATTCTTAATAAACTACTAACTAACTAACTAACTACTACTAACTAATAGCTACTAACTTTACGGATTTCTAAGCACAAAAATGCCAATAAACTCAAAGTAATATTAAAATAAGATTGTTTAGATGTTGGTGAGGGGTCTGATCTTCTATTGAGTTACGGAACTAACAATCTGTTACTTGAATAATAAATCATTTTTAACCGACTTCCAAAAGGAGGAGGTTCTCAATTCGATTGTCAATCTATACAATGGTACCAAACCCCGCGATGCCTGATCTTTGCGCGGGACTCGAACCAGTGTCCCTTTCAGCATTCACCAGTCGTCCTAACGCGTAACACGTGGCAAACAATACGTTTTTGTTGCTCAGAGAACAGAGATTGGTATGGAGACTTCATTGCTGCTCTTCATTATTGCAATTCGATATTAACTCCTATAGATTAATAAAAAAAATGTTTTAATTCAATTTTCAATCTAATATTTTAAAATAATTAATATTAAATTATTATTATTAATAATTATTGATTTATTTAATATTTTAATAAATAGCCGTGTAGCCGAGTGGTCGAACGCACGCTTTGCAATCAAAGTGCGCAGGTTCTATCCCCGGCTCGCACCTCTGGGTTCCATGTGCGAATCTCATTTTCATCTGAGATTATCACTTGCTAAGAAACGGTGACGGAAAACATCGTGAGGAAACCTGTGTGCCCGGTATAATGGCAATAGGCTCGCCCCCTATTACATTGGGACCAAAATACATCGGCGAAGTGTGGGCGCACTGCAGTGCACCTCTGCCTACCCCTTCGGGGAATACAGGCGTGATGATGATGTGTATTTTCAATGTAATGGTGATGTTGTGTATTTTATCTCATAAGTAGGTATATGTTACATCTTTTAATTTAAAATTATTTGCATTTACTAGATTTTGCATTAAAGTGAGGCCCGTGCTCAGCAGTGGGACGGTATGAGGCCTATAGTAATAGTAATACCTACTAGATTATAACATAGTAGCAAAAAGTTATTACAATAAATTTTACCATTATGAATATTATGTCTTACATTGAGATTATCTTAGTAGGTAATCAAAGTTTGCTCAAGAAGCCACCCCATAACGCCTTACAACTAATTCTTATTATGTAGACTAACTAACTACAGCCCTTTTTAACGTTCCACTGCTGGGCACGGGCCTCCCCTCAATGCGAGGGGGATTCAGGCCATTGTCCACCACGCTGGCCCAGTGCGGGTTGGCAGACTTCATACATCGAGAACTAGTCAAGTTCCCTCAAACGTGCAGGTTTCCTTACGATGTTTTCCTTCACTGTTTCATAGCAAGTGGTAATTTCGGAAGTAAATGAGATTCGCACATGAAACCCAGAGGTGCGAGCCGGGGTTTGAACCTGCACACTTTGATTTACAAGGCGTGCGTTCGACCACACTGCTACCACTGCTACCACTGCTATTATGTAGACGTATTGTTTAAATATTTAGTGTATTTTTGACAGATTTTGTTCTTCGTTAGCCGTTAAAACTAAGTTATATTAAAAACATTACAACACGACACGTGGTGGTAGGAGGGCTGGGGCCCGATTTTCGTTCGATAGACATCATCTCTATTCGAGTTATGTCGAAAAAAAACTAAAAAATACAACCAATATGACGTTTCTTTTCGACATATTTCAAATAGAGATTGATGTATATTAAGCCAAAGTATTACCAAACTCCGTTGTTGGCAAAATCTTCGACTAAACTCGATGGAAGCCATGGACTTTTAAAAAGTGAAGTGAAGTGAAGCAAAAATCGGGCCCCTAGTCTCTAACTAATACTTCCAGTAAATGTAGTAACATTCATAGTTTTTTTTCTTCAAAATTTGTCATTCATACAGCGTCTCCATTCATCTTAAACATCTCTGTCCTTTCCGGTTACGCATAACGTGTGCCGAACACGTGGTTCCGTAGGTGTGGCAAAAAAAACATCGGACATACAATGAAGATGTTCCCCAAATTGCCGACATAGCCGACAGATGCCTTCAAGAAATACTTTGTTTAAATGCTTTTAATAACATTTCTCATTTTTAATGTTGTTATTCTACTACTACAGCCATTTTAAAGTCCCACTGCTGAGCACGGGTCTCCCCGCAATGCGAGGGGGATTCGGGCCATAGTCCACCACGCTGCCCCAGTGCGGGTTGGCAGATTTCTCATATCTATAGAAAACTAGTCAAGTTCCCTCAGACGTGCAGGTTTCCTCACGATGTTTTGCTTCACCGTTTCATAGCAAGTGATAATCTTGGATGAAAATGAGATGCTGTTAAATGAAGAGTACAGGCAAATAATAGGGAATGTCAAAATTAATAAATTTTGAGAAAAATGAATTTGAAAGTTCAGCTATTCTAACAATTATATAGTGTGGCCATAAACAAAACTGCATTTTTGGCGCAATATGTTAACTTTTTTAAAATTCTAATTATTAGCCATATCAAAATACCATACACAAAATATGATTCTATAAAAAAAAATGACATTCCCTGTTTTTTGCCTGTACCCTTCACGTAGGATTATATATTTGCTCCAAGGCCACCACTCGATACTTGTGAACTTGTGACAAATACCCAGTAACGCAGAAACTATGATAGTCAGGTATAGGCAGCCTAGACTATGCATGTACATATTAGCTACCGTATAGGTATGTACCTACAATATTATTTCGGACTTCTGATACACTAGGTATATAATTTTTATTTTAAATTCACGTTTTAACGTTTTTAAACATTTAGACGTAACATTTGTTGAACCTACGGAACACCCACAGTCGCCGTCTGACGATTAGACATCGGATTTATTAAGAAAAACGCTATTTCAGGGCGCATGACTCAAGTAATGGAACTTCTTGTTCTACATTTTGCCACAATTGTTTAATCATCTGTGTATATAAAATCAATAGCTCTTCGTTAGTTTGGTTAAAACTCAAGAACTTAAAAATGAAAAAAAAAATGTGATTGTGATACGAAGTTTATATATTTTACAGACTTAAGCCCCGGCGTCAAAATATTTGCCAATACTAAACGAGCTCTGTGTCAATATGCATAAAGATTAAATTTCTGTCGTGTAAGGCACGCCCCCACGCGTCAAAATTCGCCCGCGCTGTCAGTGGCATTTCGCTGTAGAATGAACTATTTCTATGTGTCAATACGGTTCGTTTTGCTATGCCAAAAAAATTTACGCGGGAGGGCTTTTATGAGTACACAGTTCCGAATGTGACTTGTTCAACGAACGGCCCCGACATTCAAATGTACTTTTAAATAGATTAAATGCAATTTATGTACAAAACGCCAGTTTGGATTTAGGAGCTTTGCCAAACGTAATCCGATTAATGTTCTATCGACATTTTAGAGAGTTCATTGAAAGTCACATTACTGTACAATACGCGAGAAATTGTACCGCCCTTTTTTATTCTGACGTTTATATTTTTTTTTATATCTACTACCTCCATCGACAAATACATTTTATATCATTCTCGGGAAACGCTAATAAATGATAGTTGCCAGACCGCGAAACGGTTCTCCAGCGAATTGCTTCTTAGTAACATAACAATAAAAACTATTTTGCTCCCATGGTTTTATGAACTTGTTTAGTAATGACGTGTTAGATATATCCATGATATTCAAATTCAAACTTTAGAGATGCGTTGTGAAAGTTTGATTTGTTTTAAAATAGTCCACCAGGTTCACTGTTTATTGCAAAATGGTGTTAGTAAAATGCAGTACATTAAGTTGATTTTGCAACATTCATTTCTATTCCAAGAATCATATTTTATTTTGTTTTTCATTTCTGTACAGGCGTTCGTCGTCGTCATCTGAAAATCTTTATTCTATATTTGCATAGTCCTGTCTGATTTAAAAAGAAATCATAATATAAGCAAAAAATAGAACACGCGTAGAATTCCAAATTCAAATATTTGTATTTAGTTTTTATCATTGTCACAGGCGTTCTATTTTTGTATTCTTTAACGGCCAGTGTTTAGATTTCGTCAACCTTTGAGTACACAATCAAGATTATTTGTTGTGACTTCAGTTCATGTTTACTGGAAATTAAACCTTAATGATAAAGTAATTGAGTTAACATTTCTAACTGTATATATAAGTTTGATAAGTAATTTATACAATATGACTTTGTCTTTTTTACAAGCTTTATATTAACTTGCAATGATATTACAAGCTTTATATTAACTTGCAATGTATGTCCGGGTGGAATCTAGCAACTGAATTTTAGATCAGTTATCTTTAACCGATTGAGCTGAAATTTGGTATACACGCTTATTTTGGATGACAATGCATGCTTAGCTATGTGACGTCATTCTAATTCCAAGATGGCGGAATAGTTATTTTTTCTGCACTACCACAGTATGGGTATCAAATGAAAGGGCTTGCTGAAGAGAACACGAAAACTAAGGCAATTAAATAAAAGCTTGTTTTTAAAAAGTTTTTTTACTATTAATTTTTAAATCGTTTTTTTTTTATTAGTGATGGGAAATTATATTTTTTGTTCTATCGACAAACATATTTGGTGTGGTTCTTACCTAAGTAGAAAATCTATTATTGTATCCTAGACAAATTATGTCTAGACAATATTAAATTCGCAGACCATAGAGTTCAGTGACTTCATAATTTTATTTCAAATCACATACTTCGGCCTTCCATCATCTCATATTATGTCAGCCATGGCATAAACTTGTCTCTCCAGTAACACGTCAACTACTGAAAATATGCTACTTTAAATTATACTGTATCACACTGGCATTAAAGTTTACTTTCAGATGTACAATTAGTTCGGATAACACATTATAGTATGTTTCTAGTACCAGGGTCCCATACGGAAGCCGGCCATATTGAAATAAGTATTCAAAATGACCATAGATTGTTATTCATCACATGTACCAGGGCCTATTGACGGAATAAAAACTAATGTGAGTAGCTTTAACACATACAAATTAGTGAAATGGACATTTTGTTTCAATTAAAATTCAAGGAAATTCGTTGAACTTGTAACGATAATTGTTTAATAAAAGTGTACATCCCTATATATATAACTTAGCCTACGTTTAGTATCAAACCTGTTTATTCAGTAGAGGTAGGCATAGATGCACTGAAGTCTCCAATATGATTTACAAACAAACCTGCACACCTTCGTCATATTCAGTATGTGAAATCATTTTACGAATATCGGTTAGTATTTTTTCTCCATCAGCATTAAAGCCACTAGCTCGTCAAAAGTCGTTGTCCAGAATTTTTGCCAATACCAAAATGAACTCTATGTCAATATGCATAAAGATTGAATTTCTATGGTATTAGCCACGCCCGTACTCGTCCAAATTCGCTCGCGCTTTTAGTGTCATTTAGAGTTAACTTCTTCTAGGCCATCCGCCATCTTTATCACTGTCATCACTTTTTTTTGGAACGAAGTTCCTTACGGCAGGCTTGGAGGGAATAGGGATTTTGCTAGGCGACCGAACTGAAAAAAATGTGATAGTAAAACCGTAAGAAAAAATCCGTGGAAAAAAAACCGTTAAATGAGACGTCTCTTTATTTGTGTCGTTTGATGGATGGATGGATGGATGGATGGATGGACGGACGGACGGACGGACGGACGGACGGACGGACGGATGGATGGATGGATGGATGGATGGATGGATGGATGGATGGATGGGTGGATAGATTGATGGATGGATGGAACGAAGTCTGCGTGGACGAAGTCGCGGGTAGAAGCTGGTATTTTAAATGTCCTATCATATATGTCTACTTCGAAGGAACTTCGTTCCTACCTGGTGTCCCACGACACCATTTAGTTTTGTTTATGGTGGTGGTTATGGTGTTTTTATTAAATTTGTCCTTGCTATTAATTACTCTATATTGGCATACCTAAATACCACTAATTGCAGGTGCAGGCATTCCTTATTTTATTCCATTAAAATTTCATCATTTCGTAAAAAAGAACAAGAAGAACTTTTTCTATGAGTCAATACAGTTTGTCCAGGCCCTGTAGCATGACCGAGTAGTCATAAGTTTTATCTCTTTCAACTGTCAGATTCGTCGAAAAAATGACGTCACTCTGAGCCATGTCCAGTACAAAAAGTTCAATGTGACGTCATCTTCTACAGTCACTACCTCTCCACAGTCACTACCTCTCCCCTCACGGTAACTGCCCAAGCCGTGGTCGTGCCCTCTGTGGCGCCCTTGAGCTAGTTGCCACCCTTTTTCCGCCCTTAAGGCCTTGGTATGAGTGCACTCTGCGCTCGCCACTCCCCCGGTAAAGCTGTAAAGGCTACCTCACGGCCAACAGCGTAGCCCATTCAAAAAAAAAACGTCATCTTCTCGACAAATCTGACAGTTGAAATAGATAAAACTTAAGTCTACAAGAATTGACGCCCCAGTGGCTTAAGGGTTGATATGCAGTTTGTCTCACATTGTATATTCAAGATATCTATGAGGTCAAGTGACAGTGTGTAGTATCGCAATATCCGCCAACATATCATCGCTTCCGTGTCTATACGACGTGCGAATGATAACTCTACATGACGTGTCTCCGCTATTTTACGAGCTCACGTCCCGGTTTGCGTCTAAGCGACAGCGTTTCGTCCTGTCCTAGTTTATAATAATATCGAGGAGCAAGGCTTTTTGACTAAGCGACACTTTTGGGCGATATTGACTTATATACATATTTGGAGTCCGGTAATTTTTCTTCGTCGAATGAGTATGATCTACTTTAAAGTTAAAAAACTGTCGCTTAAGTCAATTAGCCTTTCACCCCTCGATACACACTTATCTCAAGAACAAGTACGAAATAACTTTAAAAGAATCATGGGATCTTTTAGAAAAAAAAACCATTAATATCGCCAGAAAACAAATACGGATTATATGAACTAACTAAGGATGTCTTATACTATGGGTAACATACTGGGGGCGATCCCAGTTACACCCAGACAAGGGCAATTCTCGCATGATCAACATTATCTCTAATTCGACATAATGTCGAAACAAAACGACAAAATACGACCAATTTTGTCGTCGATCAGGGCAAATTCTGAAAAGGACATTTCCGAAATTTATCACTGGCGGAACTAGCAGTGGTCGAACGCACGCCTTGCAATCAAAGTGTGCAGGTTCAAACCCCGGCTTGCACCTCTGGGATTTATGTGCGAATCTCATTTTCATCCGAGATTATCACTTGCTATGAATCGGTGAAGGAAAACATCGTGAGGAAACCTGCACGTCTGAGAGAACTTGACTAGTTCACGATAGATGTGTGAAGTCTGCCAACCCGTACTGGGTCAGCGTGGTGGACTATGGCCTGAATCCCCCTCGCATTGAGGGGAGGCCCGTGCTCGGCAGTGGGACGTTAAAAGGGCTGTAGTAATAGTAGTAGGGAATCGAACCCGGTTTAGTTAACCAAGCCGTTGTCAATTAGTATTGTTTAGTAATTATCTTTCCACAAACTGGCACATGCCTACAATACATGCAAAATAACTATTAAAACTCATACCAAAGAAACGATTTATTAATTTAAAAAATAATACATCATCACGCCTGTATTCCCCGAAGGGGTAGGCAGAGGTGCATTGTAGTGCACCCACACTTCGCCGATGTATTTTGGTCCCAATGTAATAGGGGGCGAGCCTATTGCCATTATACCGGGCACATTCCCCCTCCTTACGAGGTAGATTTTGGGCCATAGTCCACCACGCTAGCCCAGTGCGGGTTGGTGAACTTCACACGCCTTTCTATAGACGTGCAGGTTTCCTCACGATGTTTTCCTTCACCGTTCAGCAAGTGGTAATCATTGTTGAAAATGACATTCGCACATGAAAATTATCTCAGAGATGCGGGCCTGGGATTTGAACTTGCACCCCTTACGTTCAAGGCGGGCGTTCTTGCCCACGAGGCTACCACTGCTTACAACAATTTAAAAAAAAAACAAAAATAGTATCGATAATGCGTGACCTTAAAAAAAAATATCGCCCATCACTACGATGATCAAGTCACAGATTATATAATATTTTAATTAATTCCATTAGCTCGCTCCGGTTATCGCTAAGCTGTGCGCTGCGCCACTGTCTGTGATTGACATATCAACTTAGATATGCATAATTGAACAACTGCGTCGGCGCAGGACAGTGGATACTGGTCATTTATCCTACATGGATGAATACTGATGGTCTTGGCTTTTAAAAGCGGAGGGGGGGTCTTATATTTATTCAAGCTTATTAAGTATGAAGATTGTTCATAAAAATATACTTAAAAAGCCGGAATATTACCTATAAATCTATAAAAAAAAAAGTTGAAGCGTCTGTTTGTAATGTCAAAATTACAGATTTTTACTAAATGCTTATCGAAGGCTATTTGACTTAAACGACATTAGAGCATTCGACTCAGAAAAAATAGCTGATTCCAAATATGTATATAAGTCAATATCGCCCAAAAATGTCGCTTAGGTCAAATAGCCTTTCACCCCTCGATACTAACTAGTTGTCTGGAAGAAATTGCTTTTAGCGATAAGACCGCCCAATTGTACAAATCTACTATATTTGGTTCTATTTTCTTTTCTATTTGTTTGTGGTAAGAGTACTCTATATATATATGAAAGTATATACGTCACTTATAAACGCATATTGTGAGCCTCCCTCCATTTTTGAATTCGAATAAAAATACCATAAATTCCGGAAACGAAAATTAGGGGCGTTCTCAAATGTAGGGTGACCACACACATCACGACAATCGCGGACTGTACTGCGGCCTCGCGTGACGACGTCGTTAACGGAACATTAATGTCCTTATAACAACTCTTGTGCGTTTTGTACTTTTAATGACATTTAGAATTATAGTCGTTTGATAGTCCCTTTACCACCACCTCTTCAGCAGTATTGTTTTAGTCACTGTGTACGCTGGGCATGTTGTAACGTGCGGCATTAGCGCAAATCTACGAGTTTTTTAGAACAAAATCTGTCAAAAATGACAAAGACTTATCAATACGAGACTGCCAAAGTCGCGGAAGTTCAGACCTAGTAACATTTTTGAACTTGTTTTACAACGTTATCTTTATAAAACACTCTTAATCAGCATTAACTGGTTGCTTAAGGTATGACGGTAAAGCATTATTTTTTGTGTATAATTTTAGATAAATAATAATACATCATCATCACGCCTGTATTCCCCGAAGGGGTAGGCAGAGGTGCACTGGAGTGCGCCCACACTTCGCCGATGTATTTTGGTCCCAATGTAATAGGGGGCGAGCCTATTGCCATTATACCGGGCACACAGGTTTCCTCGCGATGTTTTCCGTCACCGTTTCTTAGCAAGTGATAATCTCAGATGAAAATGAGATTCGCACATGGAACCCAGAGGTGCGAGCCGGGGATAGAACCTGCGCACTTTGATTGCAAAGCGTGCGTTCGACCACTCGGCTACCACTGCTTTTTTTACCACTTTTAGATAAATAACTGTATTTATGAGACCTCTACCTAGTAGTGAGACACAAATGATTAGAAATAATAAAAACAGTATTACATTTTTTGACTACGTCCATTTTGAAAAAAGAGCGGTCCGATTGAACTTTGTAATAAAATCAAAACAATTCGTCTCAAGACATGTATAGAAAGCTGTTTTGTGTAAGTGCATGTTATTTGGAAGTATCTGAATGATTGAAGACGACACTGCTTTGAATGATAATAAGATGATACATGCATTATAAAAATACAATCCTTCAATTTGGCCGGTAATACTAATGATACCTCTTGACATTTGTATTGTACGTGTGCGAAATCAATTTGAATTCTATCAAACAGAATTGCATATTTGAAAATTTACCGCATTGAATTTTTTTGTCCTAAGGTTGGTACTACTAGTCAATACAACTACCTATTTAAATAATATTCTAGATTCGCTTATTATTATGATGCATAACATTCAAACATGATGTAATTAGTATAACGATCTTACTATAAAAAGATTTTACTACACTGACCATTACGTTATTTCACATAATTCATGTGAAAATGACGCAGAAGCGTCGTTGCTGCTTCCAAGTTGTAAAAATTGCAATTAATCAACGAATCTCTTGCGTACTCTTCGTGTGAAAATATTATTTGTCACTTGCATAGTGATTTATTTTGGTCACAAGGTACAAACATTTAAGTGGTTTTGAATTTAGAACAATATATCGTTGGTTGTCATTCTAATATAGCTTTTATTATTACTACTTTACAGATTATTTAGCTTCATCACAATTTTCCGATGGCGACCAAAGTTAGAATTCAATTGTTTTTCTCCTTTTTCCGGTTTTAAATTAGCTTATAACGTTCAAAATGGAAACATTAATCATTGTAATACACTAATATCCTGTTATTCAATCAACATATCGTATGATTCAGTGCTTTGGACTTCGCAATGAAAATATTATGATGACCTGATTTTTTTGTGCAAATATATGGTTCACCTACGGGAGGAAGTGGTGTTCCTATTGTAATTTAAATTTAGAAAACACAATGCGGCTCTTTGAATTTCGAATTTTCTTTTCATATCTAGCTCGTTGCAATAAAAAGCGTCATAGAGAAAGGAGCCAAATAAAAATATTTTTGTATTTGATACTCAAAGTTTTTTTTATTATTTCTCATAAACATGTTCTTGTTATTTTATTTGTCTGTCTGTAGGTAGATAAAGACAGTACTAAATATCAATAAAACTAAAACGTTCGGCTACGTCTCAAATAACATAAGTGCAAGCATTATCTTCCATTGAGCGACAATAAAATATTGAAACTCACAGGCCCGAATTTGAACAGTTTTGATTTATGCTACCAAGATAAACATAACTTTATGACCTGACGGTTAAAGTTGAATTTTGAGCAGACGGTAGTGGCGACAAGTATCATTTTGCATCTTGAATCGTAGCCGAGACGCAATAAATTTCAATTAATGTTGTTGACGTATACTTATGTCATTGTCTTCTCTGTCGAGATTTGGCTAGACTTTGTTTTGTATCTGTAATCGTTTTGTATACAAAAGTAGGGAACCAAAAAAAAAAAATATTTTTTTTTATAAAAAAAGTCTTTATATGTCGTTACAAAATTATTAAATGGCAAAATTAATAAATCTTAGGTTAATGTTGCTATTGAAACACCCAACTAATAGTATAAACTTAGAATAGATAGCAGTTATGTATACATACCAAAGATCGTTATTTACATAGTGTATGGAAGTAAATTGTCATTATTCAACCATAAACCTTTAACTGATGTTAAATGACGGACGAAGGCCATTTTTAACCGATTTATATGTAAATAAAAGTCAATTGATCGAATGCGCTTAGTTATTTATTGTTATGCGCGTGCGCATCGCTTTTGCATACCCTTATGTACTATTGTTCGTGCGGAGTTAATTTATTGGCCACGATACAGGGTGCGAAATTACTTTTTTTTACTGTCAATTTCTTTGGAAGGAAGAGCGTTATGCTGTAATGAGCCAATTAAATAAATATATTGCTTTTTAAATGAGGCTTTGTCTGTCTATGAAAGGTTTGCATTGCCTTTAACGATTTATGATTCTATGATAGAATTGTCATGTCGAGGGTCGCTATCATCGGCGGCAGTATATAATATACTAACTTGTGTGCCTAAGTAACAGCTAACAGCGTCAAATTCTGTCGGGAACAATGCAATTTAAAAAAAAAAATTGTACGTCCCAGTTTCCTTTTTTGCACTGGTAATTCAGTTGATGGACTCATGTTCATTTGTTTCGGGGCCTTTACACTTATTTGTAATATACCTATATTTTTTTCTTATATCTCAAACATCCTGTATTTTTTTATGTTGAACTTTCCATTACTTGAATTTTATCTCCACGTAGGCGTAAATGGTGTCCATGACCTTATTGCTATTGAAAAATCCTTATTATCATTCAAAGGATTTAATAAATAGGTCTCGTAGAAGAAGACGAATACAACACAAGCCTGGAAAATTAATTGTGTCTCAGATTCCCGAATAAAAATTAAAAAAAAGTGTTAAATTGTCGTCTAGACTGAATTACGTAGCTCATGTTTATTTGTAGGCGATTAAAACGAAAATAAATATTTTTTCAAAAAATAAAAATATTCTTTAATAGAGATTATAGATTAAAAAATACTTATATTCTTACCTATCTAATGGCGGTCGCTTCCCCATAATCTGAATGCGTTTGTTAAATTTATTTATCAACGGAAGAAACATTACATAATACGAAAAAAACATTGTTCACATCCAAAGTAAACTCGATTAATATTTCTATAGCATCGGGGATCGTTCCCGCTTCCTTGTACGTGAACCGCATTTATTGGACATCTACCATCCCTTTCTTATTACCTATACTTTCATATAAGAGTGAGTGAGATGGCCCATATAACGAGCAACGTCTTATTGCAGTCAATCATCTATATTCGTAGTGGCTAGTCGAATATTATCGTCACTTCCGGTTGGTTTAAGTCGTTGACTCGATGAAAGGCCCGTGGTTTTGACTGTCAGTTTTATTGATGGACTGACGTGAGTTTGATAGAAGAGCTACATCATAATCAATCTTCGTCTGTGCTTTTGCTTTTAGAACCTTACGGCGTTTAATATCTTGTACGTAAATATGTTATAGCGAAGTTAATATTGTTGATTGTATTTAAAGTAGTAAGTCAACTTCATACAGACCTTTAAGAAACTCCTGTGGCCTTAGTAAGTCATCGTAAGTTCTGTGAAGGTACAGAATACAATATAAATTGTTAGGTCACATAAATCTCAATGTTTTATAAGTATGTAAGTGAAAATAAACAAAACTTACACCACTTAGCTACGAGTGTCGGTCAAGTGCGTGCGAGGGACAATGGGGCCGCTTTATAGCTTATAATCTTAACGTTTTGATGGACTGACTACTTATTTGTACAAGAACAGAGCGAGGCGTGGAGTGGCTTGTGCGACCTTGAGTAAAAAAAAAATATACACTTAAAATCGCGGTACGCAATGTTTTAAATAAAAAAGAAATGAATAAATTATGCATTTTCATAAAATTATAAATATTAATTTATATGCAACTCTTGCAAAAACAGTAGCCAAACTATTTTCAATAGTAGAGGTTTAATTTTAATAAACAATGTTTACGATTGACGTCTCTATGTGTTTCTTTAGTAATCACAAGACGGTCTGTAGCGCCCCCCTAATCAAAAATCCCAGACGACTGTCCTGCGATCTCGTGTTGTATTAAATCATGTATGTAGGTACATATGCAACTCTCAAGCAGCAAGAAGTGTCCTTTAATAAATCACCATAATGTGGATACCATTTAAAATAGGGTTACCAATTGCATGAAGTATTCTGAATTGCGTAAATATTTGTATTTTTGATAAAATCGGAGTAAGCAGACGGTATGTAAGGTCTTGCAAATGTTCGAGAACATACCTAAGTATGTATTTTTTGGACAAATTCATCTCAAACTAAAAAAAGTTGTCAAAACAATTATTATATCAAGGGGTAAAAGGCTATTGCGACTGTTAATGTGACTTAGCGACATTTTTTTCACTTTACAGGAGAGCATAGTCATTCGACGCAAAAAAAAATGCTGATTCTAAATATATATAAGTCAATATCGCCCAAAAGTGTCGCTTAAGTCAAATAGCCTTTCACTCCTCGATATCTATTTTAAATTTCTATACACTTCTATAACAATGATATTTCAAAAAAATCAAAAAAAATTGTTCGAAGTAACAGCAATTAGGTAACAAATGTTGGAATCCGTTCACAATTCTTGAGGACTACGAATATGTATCATAATATCAATTTATATGGCACTACAAAAGAAAAAAATTAAAATCAGGCCATTCATGCACGCCTTACAAACGATACGATGACAGGTTATATCAATTGAGAAGAAATATGATACATTGTTATGTTGCCACACAGTACATAGGTTTCTTTAGATCATAATATTGAATGGCACTAAGGCCACACTACGTGCCACTAATGCTAATCCCTGCTACCACATAACACGCAGTTAGAATACCGTTAATTCTGAATTAATTTTATTCAAATTTAATTACTGACTCATTGTTGCATACAGCGATCCTTGGCTCATCATCTCGTGAATCAAAATTTATATTTTTTTTTACTTACGTAGGGTTGGCCGGTGTCATTATTTTTAAGGATATCGACTTAATACCGAAATAGAAGAACAACAAGAAAGTTTATTACCAAAATAAATTTAAAAAAAATCTGTTGTAAACGACTATTTACTATCGTTATATTCAAAGAATGTCGTATTCATGACGAAGAGTATTTATTTCGAAAAATAGTTTGTGAAGTCATTGTAAATTGGAGGAATAGTTTATAAGTCGTATAAAGGTATTTGTTG
This sequence comes from Ptilodon capucinus, assembly GCA_914767695.1. Lineage (NCBI taxonomy): Eukaryota > Metazoa > Arthropoda > Insecta > Lepidoptera > Notodontidae > Ptilodon > Ptilodon capucinus. Next base: position 2,622,189 of record OU611828.1, read on the forward strand.
ATATTGTTAGTCGTTAAGACTTTGTCTTAGTAAATATTTGTTTTTGTTTTAGTATTGGCAAACTTTTCGATGTGAGAGTCCTAAAATCAGTGTATGCCGGGCTTAATAGTTTCTGATTTCATTCCAAATCTATAATGTCGCTAACATGCCATAAAATAGCCGTATTCTGTAAAACACAATGTTTACAAGAACCCGATGCAGTCGGCAGTCAACTACGAGAATTCTTGGTTCACTCAGGGAATGCTAATGTTTTTACCGGAATTAGGGCTGAGCGTATAACATAATCTCATTAATCCCGAATAGAGTAAGGTGTTCTATATCAATGTCTGCAATGTATTGTTTACCCAAATATAATTGATGGTTACATATAAAATTGAGTTTTTAATGTCTCATTGTCAAGCTTGGGTTGTTTTAAATAACACTTACTTTTCTTTTTTTTTAAATGGTTATAATGGTTTAAAAAACAATTTAGCAACTAGGTACTTACTTGTAAATAAATAAACGTATTAACAATAATGCCTATTGTATTTTATATAATAGATGTTATTAACATAAACAGATATTTTCTAACTACTTTTAAGTGTTTTAATAACATCGGGGCTTGAACGACATAAAGATGGAATGCCGCGCTTGCGACTTATGTATGAACTAACTTTAGATAAAAGTATATTCAAAATTAGAGCTTTTGAACATAGGTTACGAGACTTACAAGTGACAACCCTGTTCCGAATACATGTAATTTGTAATCGATCGACGGGTCATATTACAGTTGTAGGAATTAGGACGTTACATCGACATTCCGATCGAGATTCACTTGTTTGTACTCTTAATTGTGTTAACATTAAATTGATTTAAATCTTATTGACACCATAAGATTTAACTCGAATTTGTTAAATCAATAGATTCGGTTGTTGCTTAATTTATAAATCAGAATTTAAATTATAATTATTTTAATTTATTTTTCGTTTGACAGCTGCATAGGTCAAAGTGACGAATGTCAAGTGATTATTCGACACTAGTTTCCGTACCTACAAAGGAAAAGAGGAACAGTTGGAGTTATTATTATGTTGGTTAATTAAATAGCAAAAAGGTTAGTTGACATCACAGGAGACCGAAGAGCTGGCAGCTACCTCGGACAAAGAATTAGTCTAGCTATACCACATACCAGATACCAGGTGTTTTGTCTGTGAGCTATTCAAAGGGGTAACGCTGCCAGTAACTTCGGAACTTTGCCTAAAGGGACTCCTTTTCATAATATATTTTAGTTATTATATTATATTATTTAAGGTTTTTAGTTTTAGGTTAATTGTTCTAGTATATATTTCTTTTATTTCTGTATAAATAAATATTTTTTATTATTAAAAACAGACGTCGCAAACGCTAACTTATTTTTTATTTATTTGAAATATTAAAATTCTTTGTTGTGACGTAACAAAAAAGTCTCATCAATATCTTAACACGCTCAGGTGCTAACTACCGCCACCTATTGTATTCGAGATTCGAATCTCGAACTTGTCATTCTCAAACGGTAGACGAAAGCTGTGATCCGAATCCAGAATAAGGACGCGTTCTTGGAACTTTAGCTTTTTTTTTTAAATGTGTCGAAGCCCGTAATCTATTTTGTTGTGTTCGTACGATATTTGAATTAGTGATGTGCGTTTCGTTTTGTCGATTGCGATGCGATTGGTTGTTTCTGGCACAGTGTGCTTAGAATGGCTTTGAAATTAGTCTTTAAAGGTTGCATTAACAATTTTATTTGTTCGAAGGGACATCCTGACTACATGTCTGGGATTTTTGATGTGCAACTAACCTTATTATTAAACTTTTTTATGGGTTCACGTTTTTAGTTTAAAAAAAGGTAAAGTACTCTATTAAGCCCCCGCACACTGGGGTGTCATAAATCACGCGTCAACATTATTGCACATATCAAAATGAGCTCTATTGACATTAATACAAAAAGTTCATTCTTCAACTAAATGACACTGAAGCTCGGCTTTAGACGTCCCAGTGTGTGGTAGACAGTCCTTCTAAAATGTGTCTCTAACTTCTATTGTCTAGTAAGAAAAATAACGACCTTAATGCTCTTGTTTTAGGCACTATATTACGACAATGGGTTCATGGTAGACTTCAAACTGCGTCTACACAACAATGCACGACCAAACCATCTATTTCGAACAACATGAAAGAGCGACACAAATCTTTCAATCGTCACAATACTCGAAATCCGTCAAACCTTTCATCTCTCTCACACGGATAAGGAAAATAGAAGTTTCCGAAATTAAAACTATTTCTATCTCGCTCGTACAAGTAGTGAAGTCCATCAAGGCTCGTTATTCAATCCAGCTCATTGGCTGGCCCACAATGCATGTATTGTTTAGGGCGATTAGTTTCAGATACGACCTACTTACAGAGACGTCCGGAGATCTCTGGTGTTCGTTACGAAAAACGTTCCAAATTAAAAAAAGTTCCAATTTTAAAACACTGTTCCAAATAAAAAAAATATGTTTCAATTTTAAACCAATGTTCCAAATTTAAAAGAAATGGATCGAATTAAACAAATGTTATGCAAATCCCGGGTTTTATGAAATGTGCGGTTTTATGGCTAGTAACTTATGTTTGCAGATAAAATTAGCGTAATCCAAATACCACATATTCCGGAAGGGTAGGCACAGGTAGGACGATTACGGGATTATTACTTAGATGACTAAAATAATAAATATTGATAAATTAAATATATTTTTGTATAAACACATAATACTTTTATATTATATACATTAAAGTATAATACTATTGAACGCTCAGATGAATGAAGTCAAAGCATTCACGGCCTCCTGTCAAAAGTGTAGCATTTTGATAGCATGCAGCATATTGATAGAACTAAAAAAAATTGTCCGCCACATTAGATACTCTGTGGCTATCGCCTTCAGCCAACAATGACGTTTCGAAAAGCGCTACTTCTGAAGAAATTATCCGATGCTTTAGCCGAATGAGCCTCCACAAATCAAAATGGCCATTAACATTTCAAATTATAACTGAATTATATTTGATAGAAATGACTCCGGAATAGTAAAAAAATTAACTGTCAGTTACTCGACCCTGCGGTCACGTGAAATATTTCAGCTCCTCTGAAGTCCGACCGCGGGCGACTTCAGGCGTTCTTGTGATGTTTATTTTCGGTCAAAACTGTGGCTTTATTTTCAACCGTATTTTTATCACATTAATGCCTCCCACACACTGAAGCGTCTTCTATCAAAACGAACTGTATTGATAACTACTACTACTACAGCCCTTTTAACGTCCCACTGCTGGGCACGGGCCTCCCCTCAATGCGAGGGGGATTCAGGCCATAGTCCACCACGCTGGCCCAGTGCGGGTTGGCAGACTTCACACATCTATCAAGAACTAGACAAGTTCCCTCAGACATGCAGGATTCCTCACGATGTTTTCCTTCACCGTTTCATAGCAAGTGATAATCTCAGATGAAAATGAGATTCGCACATAAATCCCAGAGGTGCGAGCCGGGGTTTGAACCCGCTCACTTTGATTTGCAAGACGTGCGTTCGACCACTCGGCTACCACTGCTACTTGATAAATAGAAAAAAAATATTCAACAGAGATTTGACGCGGCGGCGTAACCTTTACAACAGAAATCATAAATTATAACCTATATGCTATTCTGATGCATAAACCATAAAACTGTATAGTTTCATCAAAATCCGTTTAGTAGTTTTTGCGTGAAAGAGTAACAAACATCCATCTTCACAAACTTTCACGTTTATAATATTAGTAGGATAGGATTCACTACTGACATCCATGATATTTTTTTGAAGATTGTTCCATAACTTGGTATTAATACAATTCATTTTAGCATTGGCAAACATGTTGGTCTCGCGCGTTTTGACGCGTTCATGTGCGCAGTTGTTGTATTAATAGCTTTATTTCAGTTGTGTAATAACTAAATGTGTTTATCCAATTTTCTTGGAATCATATGGACAACACTTATTTAATGAATTATTGCCAAATTGCGTATGTTTAGGGTTCCGTACCCAAAGGGTAAAACAGGACCCTATTACTAACACTTCGCTGTCCGTCCGTCTGTCATCAGACTGTATCTCATGAACCGTGATAGTTAGACAGTTGAAATTTTCACAGACGATGTATTTTTGTTGCCGCTATAACAACAAATACTAAAAAACCGGCCAAGTGCGAGTCGGACTCGCGCACTAAGGGTTCTGTACCATTATCTAGAAAAACGGCAAAGAAATCACGTTTGTGGTATGGGAGCCCCCTTAAATAATTATTTTATTCTATTTTTTTGTATTTGTTGTTATAGCGGCAACAGAAATACAACATCTGTGAAAATTTCAACTCTCTAGCTATCACGGTTCAAGAGATACAGCCAGGATACGGACTGACGCACAGCGAAGTCTCAGTAATAGGGTTCCCGTTTTACCCTTTGGGTACGGAACCCTAAAAAACAGAATAAAATCAATATTTAAGGGGGCTCCCATACAACAAACGTGATTTTTTGCCGTTTTTATTTATAATGGTACGGAAACCTTCGTGTAAGAGTCCAACTCGCACTTGGGCAGTTTTTTTATATAATTCTAAAACTGTCAAAAAATCGGAATTACTATTAAAATAATATGTAGAGTAACCATTTTTGTTTTTAAACATGATTCAGACCAAACAATTTCCATAGTGAAAGCCAATGTTTAGCTGAAAGTCATAACGTAAGCTTTTATATATAGAAGTCGAGGGTAATCGGCGCATACACACACGATGTTACGATTCGCGATACTGCCCGCAGACCGTGTAATCAATGACTAATGTGAAATTGGTTTATATTTGGCAATAGGATTTGGAGAATTGGTATAAAGTATGGACTTTGTACCACTAACCTTGGCTACGTTTTGTTTGAACAGCCTGAAATTTTACCCCAAATTCTATTTAAATCATTGTAAAATGACTACCTGTAGTTAAATTAGGAGTGAGGAGTATGTATCGGGGCCAGCGTAGTAGAATGTGGTCTGGATCGAGAGGGAATCTGCCGGATATAATGGCAATAGATTAGCCCCCTATTAGATTAGGACCCAAAATGCAGGTGCACTGCAATACACCTCTACCTACCCCTTCAGGGTAGCGAAAAGTACCCGAAACCTGATGATATTTAAAAGAAATCGAAGTAATATTGAAACAATGCTGCTGAAGTGGTTTCAAAAATATGCAGACGTTAATGACGTTAAAATTTATTTATAACAAACCATACGTTATTTATTGTATCGAAGACGTAATGATGTTTATAATAAATAATGTTTAATTTACTTTAAGGATGACACGGGCCGTAATTCACTTGGATACAATATGAGTTGCGAACAGATTTGCAGTACATATTAGCGATATAAAGGAAATAACGTCTATGTACAAGATTTATTAAATGTGATGGATTAAATTTAAGGCCTCTACACACTGGTGCGTCAGAAGCTATGCGTCAAACATTTGGCCAATACCAAAATGAACTCTGTGTAAATAATGTCGACGCTTGTAAGGCTATCCGTACTAAGCGACAAAAAGTCGTAAAATGAGTTATACGTACAATACCGTCTTCAACATATGGGCACACGGGGCCCGTGCCCAGGGCCCCCATTCTGAGGGCGCCCCGAAGGACCGACAATATCTCTCAGACATGTATTCTCAAAACATTTTCGTCGGGCACATTACAATTTATTTCCAAATCAATAATCTTATCAGAAGGTATTTACAACCCTATAATAATTTACCTATTTACAACAACTTAGTGAAAAAATGTTATTATAATTCGCTTTTTTTACTTTACAAAAGGGCTAAAGGGAAAATGAAATAGTAAATAAACGCGATAGAATCCGTAAAATAGTTTTATTTCAATGTATAGTATTCGCGTAAATATAAGAAAACATATATATTTCCAAAAGGGCCCCAAATTCTTGTGCGCCCAAGGGCCCCAGCCTAGTTTAAGACGGCCCTGTATACGTATATAGGCACCATTCGAATGGCCCGATTTTGCTGTGTCGTTTGGTATGTATTACTCATTTTACAATTTTTTGTCGCTTGGTAAGGATTGCCTTTCAAACGTCGAGGTGCAAACGTACACACAATTCCGCTAAGACTCTATAGCCCAGCAAAAGCAGTGGTAGCCCAGTAGGTGACACGCCTGCCTTAAACGTAAGGGGTGCAAGTTCAAACCCCGAGCTCGCACCTCTGCGATTTTCATGTGCGAATATGATTTCTAATACTGATTACCACTAGCTGAACGGTGTAGGAAAACATCGTCAGGAAACCTGCACGTTTATAAAAAGGCTTATGAAGTTCACCAACCCGCAATGAACCATCTGTGTGGACTTTGTCCTATATCTCCATCGTATTGAAGGGGAATGTGCCCGGTATAAAGGCACTAGGCTCGCCCCCTATTACATTGGGACCTAAATACATCGGCTGAGAGTGGGTGCACTGCAGTTCACTTCTGTCCACCACTTCGGAGAATACAGGCGTGATGATGTGTTTATACATACATTTATTTATTTGCTGTTCAAGTCCAACATGTCTCAATTTAGTTATTAGTCAGTTCATATCCATAGTTATTTACATCTAGTTTCTAAATACAATTTGAATCGTGAAGCTGAACTCTTCCGATCAAGGACTTTAGTATTTAGTTTACCATTCAAATGGTTTTGACCTGAATTCTTGAAACTTCAGCGTCATACTAATAAATAAATAGAATGTTACTAAAATGCGTTCGGTATTATGTTGTTTGCATATACTTAATTACTGGTATAACTACCCATCAAATAATAGTACTAAATCTTTAAAAAGACTAGAACACCGGAACAATTATAAGATTGTGACGTAAATCATTTGTTGTGTCAATTAATTGTGTTTTGAGAATGTATATAGCATCATTAACTTTACATTGTATGCTTGTTAATTAAGAAAAACACACACAAAAATGTTAATCCTTATTGGAAAAAAGCAACCATGGAGTTTCTTGCCCATTCTTCTCCATTACAAATTCATTCTGAATGGGTGGTAGAGCTACTATTACTATTATTTATTGACTATTCATAAGTACCTGTATTTGTTTACATGAATAAATATTCTGATTCTTGTGAAAAGCCAAAGTTGTTATTAGTTTTCGTAAATTACGTACGTCAATTCACTCACATATCGATAGTCATAAGTTATTTTAATATCAAGATATATTGGACAAGGCATATTATCATGTTTGTGTCCTCCGCTATAGTAGACACTCGGCTTTATAGCGTGTAGTACCACGCGCAATTGAATAATAATTTTCTGCGCGCGCGCTGGTCAGTATAGTGATGCGCCGTTACTGTGTCGATGGTTATCAATAATCGGATTATGCTTGAGTAACTGTCTAGTTACGTTGTTGTATTATTCATTGGAATTGATTAGGGATTGACACATTTTGATTTTTTACATCGGTAAGCATGTCGAATATTCATTTTAATAAAATTTACGTCTAAATTTAAGGTGAACAACGCTTCCATACGATTTGTGGAATAGTAATTTTATAAAACTAAATAAGTTATTAGACGTATTCGTCCGCCATCTTTATCACTGTTATCATCGTTTTTTATTTATAATGTGTATTTGTTGAATTTGCCCTTGCTATTAATTACATGACACTGGCTGAAATACCCGCTAAACGCAGGTGGAGCCATTCCTCATCTTATTCCATTAAAATATCACCATTTCATTTCAGAAGAAGACGTTATTAGACGAAAATATATGACTACGGAATTTATTTAAAAAACTTTTGTACCTCGCGCTGGACGTGTACGTCCTACAACAATAGGTAGTCATTTGTTTCAGTACTGCTATTAAAACTTGCGGTATGATTTCGTAACAAAACTAACCGTCTGAATAGCGATGTGATGTAATACTATCGATGTATATGATATCCATAGCCCATCACTATACAATCCATGCCTATTTATCCGTGATTTACAAATTGTTTTGGACAATAGGCCTATCTCTATCATAGAGGAGAAGGACCAAGGTCAAAAGGCCGCTTATGCCCAATGTAACTCCTATTACTGTAGCCCCCAAATTGGTATAGGCCCGTCCAGATATTTGAAGGATCCGTTCTAACCAGTACACTTAGAAAATGAAACCAGAGGTGCATTGCAGTGCCTTCACACTTTTTCGATGTATTATGATCCCAATGTAATAGCGGCCGAGCCTATTGCAATTATACCGGGCATATTCTCCATCAATACGATGGAGATTTGGGCCATAGTCCACCACGCTGGCCAAGTGTGGTTTGTAGATCTTCACACGCTCATATTGATTGAGTTCGTTTGGTAAGTATATACTGAAATTATTTTTGCTATTAATTACTTGATACCGGCAGAAAACTTGCTTATCGTAGGTGAAACCATTCCTTATCTTATTCCATTATATTTCATCATTTTGTAAGATAAAAATATGCTGCAAGAAGTTCGTGCATTCTACCTATGTTTAAACAGAGCTGGGGTACCATATCCCCAAAAATACAAAGCGGAAGTATTTTTTGCTTAATCAATAGTTTATGAATGTGTTATTAAATCGCTATTGTAATGTGGGAATAGTTTATGGGGGTCATCTTTGATTGTGTTTTTATGGGAACATTACAATTTTTTTGGGGTATTTATGTATTCTTATTATTGTGGAATGGTCAATACACTATTGTCAATTACGTATCTACGAATATACAGGATGTATCTAAAACGCGAAATAATAATTTAAACGTTTGCATAAGTATCGGGGAAACAACTAAACGCTATAAGTTTTTCATCGAAATTCGAACATGTTTTTTTTCAATGCCAATTTCATAAAATATCTCGAGTCCTGTACAGAAGTTTAAAGTTCAAGATTGTCAATAGCGATAACGTGTAGATGTAGTTTACTCTCATAGGATTATGGGCAAACTCATAAGCCTTAGAACACCCCCTAAGGCTTAAACACGACAAAATATTCAAAGGTCTGTAATGTAGAAACTATGATAGTTAGTTATATTCTCATTTCACTAAGCATATCAGCTACCGTATTTATATCAAAAACATTTTTTCAAATTTCTGATCATCATCATTTGCCGCATTTGCGAGTCGGCGCGGTATGTCTTTTTCTTCCATTCATTTCGCTTTTCCGTCATACTGAAAAGTGGATGTTTCGGTTTACATTGTTTTTATATTAGAATGAGATTGGATCACTCCAATCACTCCAATCTCATTTCAATGCTTCAGAATTCTGATACATTCTGTATATTACCAGCATCCACCCACCATAGTACGTTTTTTGTCTAAAAGTCCATTCGCTACCCACTTAGGTCGTTTCCATCGAAAACATCTCGCTACAATAATTTACAGAAAACCATAAACAATCACTTTGCAATTTTTAATATCCACTAAAACTCATAGACTAATTTGTTTTGATCTTGTGAATTGAAATCATTTATTTTTGATTCTGAATCATGTAGTAAAAAGCGTAGGAATGCAAGATTTTATGTAATTTTTTTGTTGTTTTAAAATATACGTATTTTTAATGGGTTTAATTCCGCTACATATTCCCACCAGTACGCTACGCCTGAAAGCCAGGATTAGCCGCCGTATCCATCTAACGTCCATGGAGATATTCCATGGACGTTAGGTGGATACGGCGGTTATATCTACTTGAACTCACCAAAATACAGGCCCTTAAACTCTTCCCAGTAATGATGTCTTCACCTCATAACTCTTATTAACACCAGTTTCGCAGAGCGTACAGACAGACAGAAACCAGTCCAGACAATCCCCGTGACCTGTTTAGATCACCGGCGGAGTAACGACCGAGTAGCCTTTGTGTACGCGATGAAAGTAAAATTATAATATTTGTATGATTTACAGTGAAATTTGTGGAAAGTGGGTCGGAAGACGTTGAACCTTTGGATATGTTGTTATATTTATACAGTGTTCTGTTCATTTTCAGGATTAATCTAGTAGTTTGGTACAGTTTCTTTAAATACCTATAGTATTTCGTGTTAGTATTTATGTTTACACATATATTTACACTGTAAATTGACATTGGTTGGGTGACCCGAACGAAGTGATTTTAATTATCACATGGATCAAACACATCACCTTTTTTTACAAATTTTGGCCAATAAAAGATTTAGTAAAATCTTACATAGATAGATTTTTTTTGCATAAAATGACAATTCCTCAATTCTTCAATCCATTTGCTTCAACTAAAAAAAAGTCCTGTCAAATTTCCTTATTATAGTTGCTCTTTTGAGTCAACGAAACAAATATACTACTAATACAGTAAGTATATTAAAAAAGAAAGAAAAAAAATAAACAACTCAACTCGCCCGTCCACTTTTTAGTAGTTTAAACGCAGCATAAGGTACACAGTATACAGAAATAGAGTTGATCGTACAAGATTTGACCTACCGTGTGAACGCACCGGTTGATTACCGAAAGACGTCTGTGTTTTTTATTTAACGCCTTGCCCAGTGACGCGACCGAATAAACTTTACTTTTTTTGAAAAATATCTCAGTTTTGATACATATAAAGACTGAATTTCTTTGGACAAAACCACGCGATAACGCGTCAAACTTACCACGTCATAGATGTCGATTTGTTGACATATGTGCTTTTTCTTCGAGTTACTAAAGTTGGTTTTGGCACAACATTTGTTAAGCCTATTTGATAAGGCATAAAGATATATATTTGGCTATGTATAGCCAGATCTGTAGATCTGGGGTTGTTGAGATGGAGACCCAAGAGTCATCGCCATTATGCTATTAAAATGTATTAGCCGAGATAATTAAGAGTGCTACTTATCGTTCAAGTGCAACCCTTTTAGAGCTATTTATAAAACTATTTCAAGGTGGAAGTTGAGTGCGTCCAAAAATAAGTAGGGAACCATTTTTGTTTTCAATCTTAAAAATGTATGAAATATGTCAAAGTTATGTAACATTTACTGTGGTCCACCTTCTGGCCATTGATCATCCTACACTTCGGCCCAGATTAAGTATATTATAAACAAAAAAATATATGCCTTTGGTATTTTCATCGTGATCTTAGTAAAATATTGACTTAGCCACGTATTAGTAAAAAAAAAAGTTATATTCGTGTAAGCCAAAAAGCACTTACAAACAAATAGTCAGCTTCTACCACTGAGAAGAGCCATTATGAAACTCAATGGTTGCTGTTATAAAAAAAAATACATGTAGGATTGTTATTATTTCTCGGAAGCAGAAACGCCATGAGAGCAGGCAGCGACCTTGCATCAGTACTAAAAAATAAAACTTGGGCTGTCCAATATTAGACTTTGAAAATGTTTGTCTTTTATCAAAACTGACATGTCAACGTCTTCTACATCTTTTACGATATTAAATGAAATAATGGAATAAGGTGAGGAATGTCTATATAATCTCTTAGTTACAGAGTCCTTTAGTTTAGATTCTAAGTGACTAAACTTATAGAAAGTTTATTCACCATTATACCAGGCACCTACCTCATTGCAACAAAGAGTTGAGCCATTATCCACCACGCTGGCCTAGTGCCGGTTGGTGAACTTCACACGTCTTGCTATGAATGTTAAAATTTATACAAACAATGCAGACAGAAATGACTATAACTTTAGAAGTTACAAAACTCTCCAAATAAATTGTAACAATAATTGAAGTAAGTAAAACTTTGTTCCCCTCGCAGAGGGCGGGTTACCTGGTGCACACCAATCCTAAAAATAGACGTTCTTAAGAGTTCCAGCCCCGCAGTGGGATCGCGCTTAATGTACCGAAGCATATTAACTGAACGACCACCATTCTTTACGAGTTTCTTAAGCTCGAGTGTTCGATTTAAGGTCGGATTTATCTACGTAGAGTGTTTCTTGTTGAGATTTTGATAGATACTTAAATTTCATATCCAGTATTGATATTACAACTTCACTAGGTTGTTTCGGGTTCCAAACAATCTGCGCGAGTAATTATCAAAACCTTTTTAATTATTTTTATCAATGGTGTTCAATATTTTATAAATACATCACACCTGAATTCCCCGAAGCAGGGTAAGCAGGGTCTTACTATAGTGCAGCCACACTTCGCCGTGATTATTGATTATTTTAGCACCAAATTAAACTATCAATTGTATTGCTGACCTTTGTAAGCGCGAGCCAGATATATTTTCAGTTCTGTCAAGTTTAATAAAGTCTTCGTTTGGTAAAAACTGAATTGGCACCAATATCCAGGATATAAGGATTGAAGTCAAGTAAAACGACTAAAATAGTCAAATCGATTCTGTTCCGATCTGCCCCCGGCCGCCATGTTGGCTCCGTTGGCAACAAGGTGCGCGGGCGCAGGAAGTTTACCAAGCACGTGCGCGCATTTCCTTGCACAGGATGTTTTAAAACCAGCGATTCGAATTTAACAATCATTTTATCGGTACTGTTTGATGTGATTGCAGATTCATTTGGATTTGGCAAATATTGGAAACATTTTGAAGTGATTGTATGTTGCTAATCTTAAGGCCGATTTTTCAATATCCAGATAAAATGTGTCTAATACATTTACGAGTTCAGAATTTGAGTGAGAAAGAGGAATAAAGTAGTAATTTTTAAAATATTTTATATCAACGCTCGTTTTTTAAGTTTCGAATCCCAGAGTGACGTATTCACTGATAGTATAAAGCTTTAAAAAAATTAAGTAAAGAGGTGAAAATGCACTATTGTGTACCTACTATAGAAAAACAACATGTTTGTATAAACTATATTTGTATTTAATATTAGACTGCCGTGAGTATAATTCTTCTCTAGTATTGTGGCAAAGGTGCGGTCTGCTCTCAAGGCATTGCTGCTCCTGAGAATGTATTACTCGCAATTATCATTTTGAAAAGAGTAACCATTGAGTTTCTTACCGGCTCTTCTCAGTGGAAGCAGCATTGCGAACCGGTGGTAGAATCTGACTATTTGTAAGTGCTTTTTGGCCTACACGAATTTTTTTTTTTTGATTGATTGAACAACAATAGATAAAATAATTGGTTTGTATATATAGCACTAAAATCGCTATCATCGCTATAGAACAAAGAAAAGAGTCGGTTCTAATTATAAAAGTGAAGCGTATTATCTTTGTTGGATATTCTGGGACTTAGTTACCTACCATTTTATGAAATGCATTTGGTAAAATTCGCGAACGCAATTAGCAATGTTTATGTTAATCATATCATGTTTACGAGATCTGTGGTGTTTTAACGACTTTGGTTTTCAATCAAAATTTTGTTTTCGTTCGATTGATGACGGAGTTTCGACTGTTTTTCCTTTTAGGGTTCCGTACCTGAAAAGGAAAAAAACTGAACCCTTATAGGATCACTTTGTTGTGCGTTTGTCTGTCTGTCTTTTTCTTTCTACCTTTTTCTCAGGAACGCGTGAATGTATCGAGTTGAAATTTATAATAGAGACTTATTATATGAAACATGACCAAGACAGAGTCAATATGGAGACGTCATAGGGAGGCTAGCCATGCGTAGGACATTAGATTAAAAATATATTATAAATGTCTTGAATCAAACGCATTTACTTACTTCATATCTATAAATATTTTTTTTACTATTACTACAGCCGTTTTAACGTCCCACTGCTGGGCACGGGCCTCCCCTCAATCCGAGGGGGATTCGGGCCATAGTCCACCACGCTGGCCCAGTGCGGGTTGGCAGACTTCACACATCTATCGAAAACTAGTCAAGTTCCCTCAGACGTGCAGGTTTCCTCACGATGTTTTCCTTCACCGTTTCATAGCAAGTGATAATCTCGGATGAAAATGAGATTCGCACATAAATCCCAGAGGTGCGAGCCGGGGCTTGAACCTGCACACTTTGATTTGCAAGGCGTGCGTTCTACCACTCGGCTACCACTGCTATTATCTATAAATATACAACACAAAAATGCTATCGACCTATGTCCGATATAGACTTTGAAACCATCCAACTTATATGCCTCAAATCACTTTCATTAGAAAGACAATGATGCGAAGATGGTTTTAGACTACTAAAACAATGCACTAGGTACATTGTGTCCATTCATCGTAGTTGCAAACGCCGGGTATCCGCTAGTCTATACTAATATTATAAAGACGAAATATTGGTATTTATGTATATGACGAATTAACTTCAAAACTACGCGTCCGATTTCAAAAAATATTTTACCGTTAGAAAGCTACATTATCACTGAGTAACATAGGCTATATTATAAACTCGTGCAAAGCCGGGACGGATCGCTAGTATGCACTAAAATGGTGAACGCGTAGTAACTTAATATGTTCAAATGTTACAAATTTGTCATCATTGTTGACGTGCTTAGAATTATTAAAGTTTTTAATTTAAATTTTAACACAATTTTAAAGCACACCCTATACGTTGACCATAAAACTATGTTTACAAACAGTAATAACTAAAAAACGCCGCACGCGACATCTGGTGTGGACCCGGCTGCGGCGTTATATCATTATTTGTTTTAAAACTATAACATGGCGCCGTTGTTTTAATTTTTTTTTCATATTTTTATTAAAATTTGTGCAATTTGGATCGTATCCCATTGGCTACGAATCTCTCTCGCGCAGAAGTAGAATGTGCCCGGTATAATAGCAATAGGCTCGCAAATGTAACTTTCCGCCTTTCCACCCTTAAGGCCTTGGTTGGAGTGCACTCTGCGCTCGCCACTCCTCCGGTAAAGCTGTAAAGGCCACCTCACGGCCAACAGTGTAAGTCCTTCAAAAAAAAAAAAGTTTTCGTCAGGGAATTGTTGGGCGTCTCATTAAAATGAAGCTACTCACGGAAAATTAGCTTGATAATAATCAAGCGCAAAATTGGACCCTGGATCCCGGACTACAAAACCATACGTCAACATCATCCATTCAATTTAATTTTGTAAAAATATTACGTAAAATTTCAATGCCCGTCATTCTCCTTTGCCATAGCAAGCCCACTGACGTTCAAACTTGCGATTGTGTATTCCCGTAGTAAAGAATGTAAGTGGATGAATCATAAGTATTTCATTATTGACAATCCTTACTCTCTGTAAAACGAATATGCACCGAAGGTACATTTATAAATAGCCCAAAACAATCTTCGGTTACGCCCCGTGAAATAAATCATTCGTAAACGGATTGTTGAAAAGCCCATTTTAGAAACATGGGGTGTTAGTGCTTGGTACAATAAAAAATGAATTTAACCCTAAACTCTTCATGTATCCAATTTTAAACCTCGAGTCAACCCTTCAACGCTATGATATACGAGTATAGTTCCCTTCCACGCGTTATACGGCGCAATGAAAATTGAACATAAAACAGAACTTAGACCCCTGCGTTAATAACCGCGTCGAAACACGCGCGACCTATTTTTGCATTTACCAAAATGAACTTTATCAACATTTATAGTAAGCACATTTTAAAATGAAATGTCATTGTTGATGCGAGCGAACTTTTGCCACAGACATTCAAAATTTTATGTATATTGACTCAGAGTGCATTTTCGAAGAAATGTCAAGTAGAGCTCCGTGCACACTGGTTTCTATGCAATTTCTTTGCCAATACCAAAATGAACTCTGTCAGTATGCACATAAAGATTTGATTGCTATGATAAAAGCCAAACGATATCGCTGAAAAATTCGCTGGCGACGTCATTTCGTTGAAAAATGAGTTTTTTCTATAAGTCTATACAGTTAATTTTGGTACTAGCAAACATTTTCAGCGCGCACCTTGACCCCACAGTCTGCTCGGGGCTTAAATTCGCTCACTACAATGTGTTCAGGGCATTACAGTTAAAAACGTTAGCCAGCGGCCGTATATGAAGCTACTATTTATGATTGAACATAAAACTTAAAAAAAAAATAGTTGTTTATGTTATGAAGCGTGCCTGCGTGAAAGTTGTTTTATTAAAAGTAAAAAAGTACGCATTTATATTTTTTTACTTCGTTACATTTCGCAATGTATTATATTCACAAAATTGATATTACTATATTTATTGTACATAGAATTGTTTATTCTGTAACACACTTCCGAATTGTAACAACATTTGATATGACATGACTATAAAAAAACATTTTCAACCCTTTCATGAGGCGTTCCAACGCCGTGAATCAAACCTGAGTTATTTTATATGCTTGTTTATTTTACTGTTTAATTTTATACGGTGTCATCGACCCGAGCAATGTACTGGGAATGTATATTTAAAAATGTACCAATGTAGAGGTACATACCATCTCTTTGGGATGGCTGAGTTCCGCGTGACATTAGAAAACCACTTAATATAATGCCTGAATATTTGACAGGTGTCTAACGCAAAAAAAACGTGATTATAGAGCCGCAAAAAGTTACTACATCGTTCCAGGGATACGTAAGCTTAGACAACTCTACATTTTCATACATTCCACAATCGTCCGTGCAGCCAAGCAACGTGAAAATATATACAAACAATAGTAAAAATCGCTAAGTGAATAAAGAATAAGAGTCGTTAGGTGACAAAAGAATGACCAAACGCAAGTTGTTGCAAAGGCATCTTAATTAACATCATACTTAATTTGGTTAGACATGTATTTTTACTGTTGATATATTAGATGAGATATGAAACATTCTGAAAATGTATTGTATTTTAAACTGAAAAGGATCTCTGGAAGGCGACAGAATTCAGAAATGCATTAAGAGTTTCCAGACTTTGAACAGAATGCGTTGGATGACATTGTGGCATTAGCAACCAGATCTGTTCATGACTTTATGAGTTACATTTACTGACTCATTGGTAGTTATTCGTGTTTACCAAAAAGTCTTTAATATATGGTGTGATACGCGTGATATTTCTGATGTGAATTAAGCTGAAGCAGTGGAAGCCTCAAGGGCAAGATCGCCCTAAACGTAAGGGGTGCAAGTTCAAATCCCGGGCCCGCACCTGTGAGATAATTTTTATGTGCGAATTTCATTTTCAACAATAATAACCACTTGCTGAACGGTGAAGGAAAACATCGTGAGGAAACCTGCACGTCTAAAGGAGTGTAAAAATTCACCAACCCACACTGGGCCAGAGTGGTGGACTATGGCCCAAATCTCCCTCGTATCGAGGGAGAATATGCTTGGAATAATGGCTATAGGCTCGCCCCCTATTACATTGGAACCAAAATACATCGGCGAAGTGTGGGCGCACTGCAGTGCACCTCTGCCTAGCCCTTCGGGGAATACAGGCGTGATGATGTATTTATATATAATTAAGCTGAGTTTCAAAATCCCGGGCGCACTGAGGCACGAAGACGCGCCCGTCTATTTTTTTGCCTAAGTCAAAACATACTCTGAGTCAATATGCATAAAGATGGAATTTCTGTGATAGCCACGCACTCACGGGTCAAAATTCGCGCTGTCAATGAAGAATGTACTTTTTCCTAAAGTGAATACAATCCATTTTGGCATTAGAATAAAAAGTCTGTTAGTTATTTATTTGAGTTGATTTATTATCATAATATTAATATTAAATTATCTTGTTCCAGAGGCTAATGGATCCTAATAAAAGGAGTTGAGCTGTCGGTAACATGAAGACCGCCATTGCGTTTTGGCGCGAAATGTCAATGGCCGCCATGTCACTGTTGTTGGCTACGGCGTGCGTGGCTTCAGCCAGAGACATCGTATTAGGTAAGACAATAATTTATGGATATTATAGATTGATAGATAACTCTTGATTGTTCCACTTCATAAAGAAATACAAACTATACATATAAAATAAATAATAATAATAATGCAACAATGGGCGATCTTATCTCTAAAAGTGATCTCTACCAGGCAACCGTTTATTACTAGCTTTGCCCGCGACTTCACCCTCGTGGACTTTGGGCAGATTACCCAGTAACAGAGACAGACAGACGGACAAAAAAGTGATCGTATAAGGGTTCCTTTTTTCCTTTTTAGGTACGGAACCCTATAAATTGGTGTTATATATGTCCCCGTAACCCTAATTCTTTTTGTAATATAATAGTAGCCTAATTTACTCCGTGCAACATCCACTATCGCCCAGTGAAAATCAAAATCGGTTAACCGTTTGGTACTTTACCTGGAACAAACAGACAGACAGAAAAAAAATGTGTATTTGTTATAGGTATCTTGTATACTTTCATATGCGTTAGTAAATAGCTGTTATCTTGTTATTACAAACAGACGGTCCAATGTTATTGAATTGTATAGATAATTACAGGATCAGTTTTGTCATCGACTTGGCCGTCACAAACATACGCTCGTGTGAAATATCTTAAATTACGTATAAGTGTGATTATTTACGTCCGGAAAGTTAACTAAACTATAGCTGGTGTCATAAAGTTATTGTGTTATCGTTATCACCGTGGGATATTTTGGTATTTATAGTGAAAAACTTGAAAATTGGATTCTATTTACAGTACAGTGCAAAAACTTTTTATTTTTATACCCTCATTTTTCGAACTTTTTTTTTTTTTTTTTTGTTATTCATCTGACATTAACTCAGTTGACTAGAGTTGCCAACTTATAAACCTTACTACCATTGAAGTACTTTTTATTCAATTCATCAAGCTCAAGTGTGCTCAGGTTTTCGTCTCTTATCCGATTACCGTTAATACCTGGTATTTCACCACGGTATTAACGATGTCCATACACCGCTCTCCACCAATGTCTCAGCCCCAGTTATCTGCACCAAGTTCCTCAATTCATTATAATTCAGACTCTGCTTTAAACAAGGCTGGTAAAAAAGAGCTGGAAGACATTTATTTTAACATCTCTAAGCGTCAAAAACGTACCCTTAGTGACTTTAATGACCAACCAGAGTCAGCTGTCTCCGAAATAAAAACCTTGTTCACCGATCTTAAGGCTCAACAAGATGAGAAGTTTGAATTCTTAAACAACGCAATGCTCACAATAATTAATCAAAACCAAGATATTCAGACATCTGTACAAACGATGACCAATAAACACGAAGAATTGTTGCAAAAAATTAATCTGTTAGAAAAAGAAAACAATGACTACAAAAAACGAGTAATAATTTTGGAAAACAAGCTGGATCTCGTCGAAAAACATGTACGAAATACAAGCATTGAAATCCGCAACCTACCTAAGCAAGAGAAAGAAAATAAGCTTATATTTACTACAGTAATTCAAAACCTTGGTGTGACATTGGGTCTGGAGTCTCCAATACATGAGTCCGAGATTAGAGATGTTTTTCGATCCAAGTCTGAGGCTGTGGTAGTTGACTTTACCACTACTCATCGGAAAGAGTGCATGTTATTTTCATTTAAAACACATAATAAAACCAGACGTGAAAACAAGGAGTCTCAATTAAACTCGGAACATTTGACGATACCTGGCCCCCCTCGCACAATCTATATGTCTGAGTACCTGACGAACAAAGCTAAGCGTCTTTTTTACGTGGCTCGCGAATGTGTCAAATCTAAACAACTGGTTGCTGCTTGGACGTCTTTTGGAAAGGTGTATATCAAGAAAGAAGAAGGGGCACTACCAATTCGTATTGAGGATGAAACTGAGCTACCGAAACTTAGCAAGTGACTAGGCATAACACACCGTTGTTTTTATTACCTACTACTGGCAGAAATTGTTATTAGCCTAGTCTTAGCTTATTTAATTTTTGTTTTTCATATGTTTCATATATTATTATCTTATGTTAGAATTAGACGCATGTCCACACATCAATATACAAGCGCACCACACTTACAACATACACTTTACACACACAATCCATATCATACGTTAGCATTGAGAGTTTTAAACATCAGAAAGGATATCCCGTTCAATCTTCCAACACAATTTTACACATCACATCACATCCCATTGATAGCACCTATTGTTATAGCTAGCATGCCAGATCCAAGTATTAACTTCCAATATGACATACTATGCCGGTCACGCGGGCTTCGCGACTGGCATCTCACAATACTATATAGCTTGTGCGATGCAAGACATTGAAACTATAAGTTTGGATCTGGATGCTTTTTCTGTAACTCAAGTTATCAAATGTAACATTGATGATGTAAAATACTATGTAAAAAATGTTGACTGTTCTCTCAATATTCTTTCTCAAAATATTCGAAGCATTTCTTGTAACATGCCCAGTTTCATCACCCTTCTGCATAGATCAGTAATAAAATGGGACATTATAGTTCTCTCTGAATGTTGGCTACCCTCGGCTAAGTGTATTCCTGCCCTCGATGATTACAGCTACGTAACTACAACTTTGCATAGGACGCAAAACGAGGGTGTAGTAATCTATTACAAAAAGCAACTTATACTATCATTTGAAGAGCCTCAAATTGAAGATGCAAACTGTCTTCTACTAAAACTAAACGCTGATACTTGTATTCTTGGCATATATCGTCCTCCTGGCCAGCATAATACCACTAAGTTTACGAATTCCATTGATTTACTCCTCACTAGTCTTAACAGTTATAAAAACATTATACTCTGCGGCGACATCAACATAGATATAGTTAATAATAGCCCCGATAAACGCTCCTGCGAATACTTAAATGTCCTAGCTAGCCATTGTTTACTACCCGGTCACATTTTCCCAACCCATGGAAAAACCTGCTTGGATCACATAATAGTCAAAACCAAACTGCAGGCTACTTGTCTGGTATTTGAAACATCAATTACAGATCACGAGAGCGTAGCCATTTGTTTTTGCCAAAATATTCAAATAAAGCACTTAAACAAAATATGTTTCCGTATTGATTACATAAATTTAGATAAAGTAATGCTAAAGGGTAATTATCAACCCATTTTAGAATGTAGCGATGTTAACAAAGCAACTAACATGCTGGTAGGTTGGTTGTCAAGCGCTATTGGTGTTAACTCCAAGCTGGTCAAAACGCCTAGAAGAGAACGAGTTAGCAAACCTTGGATAACAAAAGGGCTTTTACGATGTATGCGAAATAGGGACAACCTTTACAAAAAAATGAAACGGAACCCAAATAATGATGTTCATAAGACAATCTATAAGCGCTACAGGAACTATTGCACTTCTCTTTTAAAGAAAGCTAAAAGAATGTATGAGAAACAAGAGATTGCAAATGCTAGAGGCAACAAGAAGAAACTATGGGATGTGATTAAACAGATAAGCGGTTCGAAGGTGGTAGCAGACCATTCAGCGTGTCTTATTTCGACGGTGAACCCGGATAAAAGCATAAATGAGGTTAACGGTTTTTTTGCGCAAGTTGGAAGGAAACTTGCTGAGGCAATTACACCCGCTTTTAGACATACACCTGAAGACCCTACGCACACGCCTCCCATCAATTCATTTGTTATGTTTCCTACGGATGAGAGTGAAGTACTACAATTGATTATGGCACTAAGGGACAATTGTGCTGTCGGACTTGACCAGATCTCAGGGAGATTTTTAAAGAGATATGCTCTCGTTCTCACTCCAGCAATTACACACATATGTAATCTCGCCATATCTACAGGCAAATTTCCCACGGCATTTAAATCTGCAATTATCAAACCCATACACAAGGGTGGCGATAGGGACTGCGTCAATAACTTCAGACCCATTTCCATATTGCCCACACTCTCTAAGATTTTAGAGCGCTTAATGAATCGGCGACTTACTAAATTCCTTGAAACGAACAACCTCCTTTCACCTGCTCAATTTGGTTTCCGTCATAATAAGTCGACCAATGATGCGGTACATGAGTTGGTAAATTCCATCATTACTTGCTTGGATGGAAAACAGAAATGCCTTGCAGTGTTCCTCGACTTGGCCAAGGCTTTTGACACGGTCTCTATTCCTCACCTATTGGTTAAGGTGGAAAAGGTAGGAGTCCGAGGTCTTCCCCTGAAATTGTTTCAAGATTATCTCACCGATAGGAAACAACGGGTTAAAATCGAGCACTGTCTAAGTGAAGAACTGCCTATAAGTTTTGGCGTTCCGCAAGGTAGTATCCTCGGTCCGACCCTGTTCTTGATTTATATCAACGACCTTTGTCGGCTTAAATTAAGCAGTGGTAGTATTATTACCTTTGCTGACGATACTGCCCTCTTTTTCGCTGGTGATAACTGGGAACAGGTTTTTGCAGCTGCTCAGGATGGGTTTAACAAGACTAGCGTCTGGTTGCAGGATAACATCTTGACACTTAATGTCACCAAAACTAAATATATAACATTTGCACTTAGATCGGACCAGCTACCACCACAAACTCTTTCGATCACCGCTCATACATGTGCTCTGGGGAACCAATTATGCACTTGTCCATATCTCCAAAGGACCGATAGTATAAGATATCTTGGTGTTATTATAGACCAATGTCTAAGTTTCAAACCGCACATTGATGTTTTGGTTACTAGGTTACGTAAACTCATTTATATATTTAAGACCCTTAAGCACGTAGCTAATCATGGTGTTATCAAGATGGTTTATTACGCTCTCTGTCAATCGTTGGTGGAATACTGTATTACCTCGTGGGGGGGCGCCGCTAAAACTCATTTAATTGAAGCAGAAAGAGCCCAACGTGCCATACTCAAGGTTGCTGCTGGTCTCCCTTACCGTTTTCCTACATTTGATTTGTATAAGAGGTGGGATCTATTGTCCATCAGACAAACGTTCATTGTACACACTATTATCAAGAAACACCTACAGCTAAATTACGACCCAGAACTTATAAAATATAAACGGCGGAAAAGCACTGTTTGCCAAACAGTGTCTTTCCGTACACGCCTATCCCAAAAATTCTTCTGCTTCCTTGGTAATTACCTATATAATAAATTTAATAATTCCCTCAACATCTATCCACTTCCCAAGCCCATTTGTAAACAGAAAGTAATTTCATATTTAAAGACGCTGAACTACGATGATACAGAAAAACTGCTCTGCCCATTAATTTAGACAATACATAATTATATTGTATATTATTATTTATTATTGTATATTTCATATACTCATCTCATCTCATCATAGTCTTATAATTTTTATTTTATTTCCTGAGCTGACCAGCTTATCCCTCACCTCCATCTACCCCTGAATCTCATGATCTAATGCTAACATACATACTCACTCACTTACACACACACCCATACACTTTAAACACAAACATCATACGAACAATAACATACCTCAAACACCTGCTACCTTTTTTGTTATTACTTATAATTTTACTCACAGTTAGTTTTTTATATTTTTAATTTTTTGTTTTTTCAATTGTCATATTTCATTACTTACCGGTTCTTATTCATTTTTTTTTAAATTATTATTGTTATTAATTTCGCGTCACCTTGCATGTTAAGTTACCTAAGAATATTTTGTACACGCATGGCCAAGATTAATTACAATCTGCAAAGTGGTCCCTGGTGACCTGTAATACAGGTTTCTTGTAAACCTATAACAGGCACCAGCTCTCACAATGTGGAATTGACTTGTCTTGCACCAATTTTTTGTACACTATCATATCGCATGAAATCAATTGTGAGAGAAAAATAAATAAATAAATCTGTCAGAAGTTCGAAATAATATTTCAGGTAAGTACTAATTTAATATATTGTTTCCTTTCGACACATCTACGGACGTATAAGGTAATATCCTTTTCCTTTCTAGATCCTGTTTATTAGCTAGCTTTAAGCCTTGATTTAAAGGAAATGGATCTTTAACAGACTGTGATACGTCACCAAATCAAAAATTTAACAATAGGCTCAGGCAGTGCGTATAGAATGTATAAAACCTACTTAAAAAAATCTAATTCCGTATTCAAATACGATTCGTATTAACAAAAATCTGGGATGCGATAGTCGAAATTTAAAATTCTAATCGATTCTACGTACCGAATACAAATCGTTATGACGAAATCGATTGAAGGGCCCACAGTATTATTTTGGCAATCGGATATGATTTCTTTCGTCTGTTTATTATTCATTGCGGAGTTTTGGCGCCATGTCGAGAATTATTTTGTGGGTCTCATGCGCAAGGGCCTGCTCATAATCGACTGACAATCGGTAGTGTTGCGCCAAACGATTTAAATAATCATTTCGAAATATTTGGGCTGACCGTTTTGGTGACACGGAATTTGGGTGGTCTTGTTACTTACTTAAATATTATATTCTTGCGTTTACTGTTATTATAGGTACTGATTATTTAAGTATGTTGTATACTTGTGAAATAACTTATAATAAAGAAGAGGTAACCAAGAACAAACTAAAATTGTAAGAAATTCTTAAATCTATATTTTTGTCTACACTTTTAATGTAAGTAAATCAACTAAATACGAGAATATTTCACAATTAATTTGCAATAGAACCATTGAACATAACAATTATAATAGTTTTTGTGTCATATAATAATAGTGCTAAGATAGCACTGCTAAAATAGAGAAGAATGGAGAAAGGGGAGGGAGGTCTTTGCCCAGCAGTGGGACGTTATAGACTCATAATAATAGTTGTGGTAGGCTAGTAGGTGGAACGTCCATCTTCAGGGGTGCAGGTTCAAATACCAACGACTTTCGAATTGTATGTGCAATTCTCATTTTCGTCCCAGACGATCAATTGCTAAAACGGTGAAGCAAAACATCGTGAGAAAACCTGCACGTCCGAGGGAACCTAACTAATTCTCGATGGACGTGTGAAGTCTGCCAACCCGCACTGGGCCAGCGTGGTGGACTATGCATTCCATCTATTCGCACTGAGGGAAGGTCTGTGTCCAGAAGACGTTACTAAAAAGTGCTACTTACGCGACACAGTTAATTAAATGTAGCGTCATCTCTCACAGTTTATATCTCTGACGCAAGAAGTATCAGGCCCTTCGTACACTGGGGCGTCAACCCTCGCCTGTATTTTTTGCCATAACAAAACGAGCTTTATTATCGTGTAGAAAAAGTTAATTCTACATCGAAATTACAGTGACAGGGCGAGCGAATTTTTACGCGTGGGGCCGTGACTTATATAACGGAAATTTAATCTTTATGTCTATTGATACAGAGTTTGTTTTGGTATGGGCAAATATAATGACGCGCAAGTGTTAACGCCTCAGTGTACGGGAGGATAATTAAATCTTTCTCGGAGCTCACTAATTTAATTTAAAGACCAACTTCCATCGCGTCGGACGAGAGTCAACGAGACAAAATAATATGTCAATCAAAGTTGCCTATCACTAGGGTTGGCAATTTTTTTTTGACAAAAAAAACGTATAAAATGGTTTGGATAGGAAAAAAATAAAGTATTTAGAAGAATTTATTTTTATTGCCTTAAGAACGTATTTTTGTGCTTTTAGCACATGCTAACAATTTTTTGCTATCTTTAAATGTTTTAAAGCTTGTTTGACTTTCAAAATCACCACCACACACCACAACACATCTGAGTGTGTGTGTCTAGTAATTATAAATAGTTTCCGTCATCCCTTTTCACTTATGGAAAAAAAAGGATGGAATAAAAGTATTTTCACATACTTTATTGGTATGCTAAAGTATAAAGTATAATTACCAAAAATAAAGTAGGACATTATATTATAAAGTATGGTTGGCAACCCTACCTATCACCCTGTTGAGATAGTCGCAAATAATTCTTTGCTATTATCAAAACGGATTGTATTAAGTCATAAAAGGGATTCATCCGCCACCTTTATCACATTCATCACCCATTTTTAACCGACTTCCAAAAAGGAGGAGGTTTCTCAATTCGACCGTATATTTTTTTTTGTGTGTGTTCGCGGATAACTTCGTCGTTTATGAACTGATTTTGATGTTTTTATTTTTATTATAATGTGCATTTATTGAATTTGCTCTATCTATCAATTACTTGACACTGGCTGAAATACCCGCTTACCGCAGGTGAAGCCATTCCTTATTTTATTCTATTAAATTAAATTTATTTCGTAAAACATGAAGAATAAAATTTTTCAACGAAGTGTCATTGACGCGAGCGAATTTAGTCGCGTGGTCTCAGCCATATAAATTCTATCTTTATCTACATTAGAATAGAGTGCACATTAGTTCGTATGCCTCAATAAAAATAAACGTAGGTAGATAGATACGTTGCTGTACTCTTTATTTATTTCGTCCTATAAGGTTTAAAAATTTCATTAACTATATTTAAGTATTCAATGAAGAGGAGGAAATGACCAAGTAATGTCACACTTACAAAATTTAAAATAGATATCCAGAAATTAATACACAAAAGCGGAAAACATTATTACTTCACGGCAGCTAATCGATTGTCCCTCCCAACCCCTTTTCATTTGGTTCTCATTAGAAGACCGGATGCCTAATTACAGTAATAACCAGTCCGTCTTGAGCCCCATGTTTTATTTTCCATTTCACTTTGACCGTTCAAGCTAAGATATCAAGTGACATTGGTCGTTATGAATAATTAAATATAATGTCCTGACGTTTATGTTGTCCTGGTACATCGATTTGATTCAGGGATGATAATTTGTTAAATTTGTTGTGATTTTGGGGGTTGAAAGGATGTGATGGATTAATTTTATTATTCTTGATGACATAATCACACATTTTAAAAGTATTTCACGACTGTTAAACTCGAAAAGGTAGGCAGTGGCACTCCAGTTTCATTCGGATTTTTTTTTGCCAAATAAAATTATATTAATGTAAGTTATCTTTTATGCGATATTTATCTTAAATTCCGGATGTAAGACGTATACACGTAACGTCCTCTTAGCAATTTCTTTATCCCGCCTCTTCAAATAATAGAAAAAAATATATAAATGTCACCTTCGCTATCTAAATCCAAATAGTGTTGTGTACAATGATGATATTCCGCGAATATTTTATTATCTATGACAAAGCAAACACGTTAATACAATATTTACGATAAGGGAATCCCTAAATAAATATAATGTATTTTTTAAAATATTTTATAGGTATTTATTTATCTCTCATCGGCCAACACTTACAATTTCAAAAATAGAATTAATCCGCGCGCACACAGGAGCGTGAAGACGCGCGCAAATAAAAAATATCCCAATACTAAAAGAAACTGTATTTACTTATGGAAAAAGCTCATTTTTCAACGAAATGTCATTGACAGAGCGAGTCAATTTTTACGCGACGTCGCGTGACTTTTTACCAATGGAATTCAATCCTTGTGTATATTGACACAGGTTTTATTTAGGGCGGGCATCTTGACGCCCCAGTGACTTCGGTGCTTTGAGTAATTATACTTTTAAATGCTAGATCATGACAAAAGGCACCGATAAGTTTCCACAAATAAATAAAAAAACGTTCATCCCACGGAAAGATATCCATCGCGAATCAATATGATTTTGCGTTGAATACAAATGCTCGCGCGCTGCGACGGATGTCGGCGCCTTTACGGAGACCGTGCTACCAACACGACGGACGCGGCCGCTGCGCGGGCGCATCCGATAGGTGTTGTAGGGTTTGCAAAATTATGACGTACTAATCATGATTAAAACCGGTACCTGAGGGTTGTCCTCTCATATTGAACACGTAGGTTTAATTTTAAAACAATGATGATAAAACAGTTTCAAGTGGTTTCGTATTTTTTAAATGTCTTTCAGCCACTCGTTGTTTTCGTTCGTATTGAAAGTCTCTCAATAATTTTCTGACTATTCTCTATTCATCGACAAGATTTTTAAAAAAATCTTTATTAGAGAAACTTATTTGTTACTTGTAGTATTCCACAGTCATTTTTTGTTGGGTCAGTCAACAGAAGTAAGGGTCGTATTAAAAAAAAATCACATCGTGACCCATGTTTACATTAGCATTGGAGCCGGACAACGAGATCGCCATCTTGTTCCAAAAACAAAAATAACAAGTAGCCTATGCTTTTACTTTTAAAAATACATTTTTTTATTTACGTCCTGTATATGCTGAGACGAGCGATTGCACTTGATATTTTTTGGAAATGTTCACTATAGCAATGTACATAAAGATGATTTTTTTTATGGCAAATCAATGCGACCACGGTTCTAATTCGACCGAGGATACTTTGTTGAAAAATGTGCTTCATCTTCGAGGTAATACAGTTCGTTTTGGTATCCATGAGAAATTGATTTCTCGCGAATGCCGCGTCTATTTGCTCAGTGTTTGAGTCTTCCCAAGAAATTCTTCGTAGATATTATCAGTAAAGGATTGGATCTCACAGCCCTAACACGCGTTCGCTTGCACGCTCTCTGCATTTCTATTGCGTCGGGGAAATCTATCACCGGAGCCGTGACGTCCTTACATAACCTTGGTACAATCGCGATATGAGTATTAGTATTCAGCTAATGTTGTGAGGATGAGAGTACGTCTCAGTTAACGACTTGCTGTGGTTCACGGTTTAATGCGTAGATTTCATGTTCCATGATAGTTACGTATAGTTTAGCGATTTATTAGTAAAGATTTTGTTCATCAATTTTAGATCAGTAGTTTTGAAGAGTACCCCTTACATGTAAGAAAACACCCATATACTACTTTACCTCTTAATTATATTAGTATAGTATATACCTATACATTTCAAACAATTATTATTCATACATTATTTTCCTTTTTCCTATTATTTTCCTATTTATTTTCCAGTTTTTTTTTTTAATCTGGAAGGGAAACAATGAGATACATAGGTTAATGCATAAATGAAGATATAATTAAACGAAATTATAGAAAACCTTATTCTTTGAAAGAAATAATTACTAGAAAATTTTACAATGAAGCAGTGGTAGCCGAGTGGTCGAACGCACGCTTTGCAAATCAAAGTGTGCAGGCACATAATTTGACGCGCGTCTTAACGCTCCAGTGTGCCAAGGCTTCAAACCTTATGGACTTCATAACAAATATATACCATTAATGTACTTAACTGAGTTTAATTTTTCGTCAATAAACAGGTACTAAACATTAACGTCCAATTTTTACAACGTATCTCATTCGCGGCCAATTTCTCTACCGCAGTTGACTGTTTCTGAGAAGCAGATAGTAATTAAGTGTAATAATGGATTTGACATGCACTTAAACCCTCCTAAACTAACAGGCAGATAAACTATGGTTAAGGATGGACCACCCAACTTATATTTAACTTGAGATAGTTTAAATTGTAAGTTTAATGCAATTATATCGAAATATTGTAATGTTTTCACGATTGCATTTCAATGGAGTATTTTTATTATTATTTATATTTTTTAATAGCCTATTGTATGTCCCACTGCTGGGCAAAGGCCTCCCCCTCTCCCAGGCAAAGGCCTCAAAAAATCTCATGACAAAATTTCAACATTTAATTTTGCGTAGGACTTGAAGAATCACACGATTTGAAAAGTGGCACCGAAATATTTTTTTCGAATGTTGATGAAATTTCTTCACCATTCAGTTGTATACCCGATCTGTAAAGTAATATTTCGGACTTATGATACACCCACGAATTATATAATCGCAAGCTTGTGGTAACCCTGAATTATTATTACACAAGCGAAATACACTCGAAGTGGTGTCTATACTTAAAATGTCGTAAAAAAATTATAGCTGAAAAAGAAAATAAATAGTTTTCCCGTGTTCCATTTGGACGGTATACTATAAAACTTTAACAGCTGCAAGGAAATAGACTCCTGGATGCTTTGGAATAGGGATGAGCTAATAACACATCGATATCGGTACGTAATCGATTACAGTCGACAAGTTATCGACATTCAAAATTAAAGGCACATTTCATTCACGCATCGGACACTGTACGCTCTTGTGCGTTTTTACGCACAATTATATTTTTCGACTCTAATCTATCGATATATATATATATGTAAATGAGCATTTTAATATGATTTGCTGACAATTATTTCGTTCGGCATTCGCTCATACTAAAACGAACTGTATTAACACATAAAAAAGAGCTCATACTTCAACAAAGTTGATATCGCGAGCGAATTTACACTCGTGACCGCATTGGATTCTATCACTGAAATTCAATCTGTATGTATATTGGCACAGAGTACATTTTCATTAAAAGTCAAGTTTAGGTGTTAGACAATCTCAGTTTTGTAATCGAGAGATTAGCTCTATCATTTTAACCTTGCTACTAGTTTAGCTGCGTATCGTGTTCCTAGATCTTGAATATTAAATGGTTCGCATTTTTCATTGCTCGTGTGTTTGTTTCGTTTTGATTTGTGCATTTAAACTCCAAGTGCATTACACCTAGTGACAGACAAACAGACATTTAGACGAGAAAAATTAAATTGCGTTTTCCTTGTAAAAGGTGGTTATCAGAAGTCAAAAATAATACTTTGGGTACTTATACCAGTAGCTCATATGTGGATCCTTAGTGAAGACAAATTATATCTAACTAATAACTATCATAGTTTCTGAGTTATAGACTTTTGAATATTTGTCACAGGTATCGTGTTCTGGCCTTTTGGTACATCCACAACACAATTCAGCAGTGCAAACTACACTTATGAGGGCAGTCACCCCTGGTAGTCACCAATATTCATAAAACAGAACATATATATTTTACATAGGAATGGCAATAGGCTCGCCCCCTATTACATTGGAAACAAAATACATCGGCGAAGTGTGGGTGCACTGCAGTTGCCCTCTGCCTACCCCTTCGGGCAATACAGGCATGATGATCTATAAATATTAAAAAAAATGTCATAATTCAATGAATTTCATAAACAACTAATGTATTTAAAGCAGCAATCACTGCTACTTAAGTATTCAGCTCGTATTTTCTCTTTATAGAAACAAAACAGACTAAACATGTTATTTAGACATTAGTTGGAGTAACTAAATAATTCCGAGTTAATTACTCACTTTGATATATATTAAAGGCGAATAAGTGAAGTGTTTGCGCGCTATATCTCCAAGATATTTGTCACTCCAGCTAGCCGGTAATATTGTACGCCAAGCCCGGCGCATAGAGAAACGCCAAGACGCTCGCGTCGAGAGTTTTGCTAATACCAAAACGGACTCTATGATAATATAATAATAATCATAAAATAATACATTATCACGCCTGTATTCCCCGAAGGGGTAGGCAGAGGTGCACTGTAGTGCGCCCACACTTCGCCGATGTATTTTGGTACCAATGTAATAGGGGGCGACCTTATTGCCATTATACCGGGCACATTCCCCCTCAATACGAGGGGGATTTGGGCCATAGTCCACCACGCTGGCCTAGTGCGGATTGGTGAACATCACACGCCTTTCTATAGACGTGCAGGTTTCCTCACAATGTTTTCCTTCACCGTTCAGCAAGTGGTAATCATTGTTGAAAATTACATTCGCACATGAAAATTATCTCAGAGGTGCGGACTTGGGATTTGAATTTGCACCCCTTACGTTCTTGCCCACGAGGCTACCACTGCTGATAATATGTTATGATAATATACGAGTACATAAAGATTTAATTTCTGCAATAAAAGCTAAGCAACTACGCGTCGAAATCAAGCGCGCTGTTAATGACATTTCGTTGAAAAATTATCTTTTTCTATGAGTTAATAGAGATCGTTTTAGTTTAGGTAATAATTTTGAAGGATGAGTCTTGACACTCCAGTGGGCCCGGGGGTTTAAGACCTCACGTCCGCGTAAATACGCGTACAATAATATTTTTGCCAAAACGGGCTGTATTAACTTATAAACAAAGTTGGTTTTTCAACGAAATTTCCTCGTGGATGCCAGCGAATTTTGAAGCGTAGTCGAGTGACGTTTACATAGATATATATTGAATTTACTGACACAAGAGTATATTTTTAAAAGAAAATAATTTAATTCGCTCACACAGTGGCTGCAGGGCGTAACTCTAAACTCATAAATAACAGTTATTTTCCTTCCAAACGAGATAAAATTAACTAGCATATCACTGGATTCTGTTCTTTTAAACATAGCGTATAAAAGAGATTATCCTGTAACAGTGAATTCATGTTGAATTAAAGTCGAGTCAATTTTAATATTTTGTAAATTTATTACGCCATTGATCAGTGTTTATATATCGCTGGTTACTTAATTTTTCATGTTTTGTGCGAAGCCATTTATTAAGCCATTGGGGCTTCGACACGTAGAAAAAGTTCATTCTTCAACTAAATTACACTGACACCGCGAGCGAATTATGACGCGTATAGGGGCGTGGCTTCTACCTCAGAAATTCAATCTTTATGTCTATTGACACACAGTTCATTTCAGTTATCATCATTTAAAATATCTATGGGTCCTCTGCCATCAAAAGAACGCTCATTTCTCAATAAAACGACATCTAGTTCTCAGTAACCATTAGTTTTATTATTGGTACCTAGCATTAATGGATTACCTCCTCAATTTTAATATTCAGCTGTCAAAACAACCTTGTTGTAAGTACTTCATAACTGCCACGTAAGTCCATACATCTCGACGTTTGAAATATTTACATGCACAAAGTCAAAAATAACTTACTACGGTCTTGTTACTTGACTCAGTACAGTACTGGTGATAATTTTATGTACATATTTATAGTCTTCTTCGTGTTTTCGTTGCTTTATTAATATGGGTGGAGAGTTATGGTCGAGCCTCAACTGGTTATGGACGTATTTCTCTGCTTATAAGTAATCATTTTGAACTCTACACAACTAACGAATTTGGTAAATACTGCCTTACTAACATATGATACGAGGCGATATGTAAGCTGAAGTGATTGGTGACTGAGATTGAGAAAAGTATGTTGAGATGGTTTGGCCATCTAGAGGATGAGTGAAAGTACACTGACAAAAGAAATATAGGAGGCTAACGTGAGTGGAAGTGTATGAAGAGGGCGCCCCAGAAGGACCTTTCACGACCAAATTAACGGTCTATTCCAGAAAAGTCAAGTCCGTAGCACCCTCAACCGAAGGAAGTGCATGAAAAGATGTATGACTGTGGATGAAGCAGAAGAGGTATGTTAGGATCGTAGCATGCGACGAACGGTAATCTCTGCCTACCCAGTGGTATACAGGCGTGAGTATTAGTATATGTATGTAACGACGCTTGAAAGGCAATCCTTCCTAAGCGACAAAAAATCGTAAAATTTGTTTTTGATACGAAACGACACAGATAAATCTGGCCGTTTGAATGGTATATATAACTCATTTTACGATTTTTTGTCGCTTAGGAAGGTTTGCCTTTCGGTATGATGTATTTAATAAGCTTGCCTCCTATTCCCCCCCGTCTTGTCACCCAGGTAGTTGCGGGTTCAATTCTATTCTATTCTTTGAGCATTTCCTCTTAAGCAAATCTCTCTCTTAAACTCTTTTAACGTCATGTCGTAGCTGATAAAGGAAGCAACCGCTGACCTTTCTGTGAATCATGAAATGCATATAAATATGCTGATAAATATGCAACAGTTCTGCTAAAAATTAAGGAAATAAATTATTTGAAGAGAAATTGCTAAGTGACCATTTTAGTTCACCTGACGTAAACCTTGTAGAATCTTTAAGCAAACATAAATCTGCAGAAATTCAGTCTTAATTACAAACACAGCACGACCTTAATGAGTTTCCCTCTAATTCGGTCGCCCATGTCCAAGCTTACAGTTTGTCATTGATGTATTCGCGAGCTGCGCGCGCGCAGCCCTCTGTAAATATTTGCTATGCCACGCCGTGATTATAGGCACCAGTTCATTGAGCTTGCGGATCTATTTGTGATCGCTACGGGAAATAGCAACGTTTTACTATATTTGGATAGTCAATGAAACTATGTTCGTGTTTTAATAATGTTGTATACTTTTTTTGGAACTGCATAAATTTTAAATTTTGCAATTCAATTGTTTCAATTTGCCAAAGAAACTGTCATGTATTTTTTAGGACTTTAAGACCTTTGATAGAGTCATCCACCATCTTTATCATATTCATCGCCCATTCTTATTTATTTATAGTTTGTATTTATTGAATTGGCTTTTGTTATTAATTACTGGACACTGGTTTAAATACTGCATGGCTAACCACTCCTCATCTTATTCCATTACATTTAATTTCATTTATTTCGTGAAAAAAGAAGAAAGAGACTTTGTGGTGTTTCTGATTCTGCATTAAGCTACAAGATTCAAAGTATAATAGCATCATAATCTGTTCCACCATGTATGTCAGTGTTTGCTAATAGTATTATGATATCTTCGTCAGAGAAAAAAGGTTAAAGTGGTTAGTATAAATGCAAATTTAAAACATCAAAGTTACAAAGATGATCTGAAGACTTTTTCCACTTAAAACCTGCAAACCAGCCCAACCTCCCAAAATGAGAGCATTAGCACAACACCGAAACGTAATGTCAACGCTGTTTGGATGAAATGACAAATTATCCCATCTCTTATATATGCGCTTGGCAAATTCCAAATTCCATTCCGAAAACCCTTAAGTATAAAGCGTTAAGTCGCAAATTTCGATGGCAAGAATTTCTGCAACAGTAAAATATGTTTGTTTAATGTTTTTGAGATGCACATGGTGTCTCCGTATTCATTTTACAGTCTGCTGCTATTCTAGGAATAATATTCGTATGTATCTTCGCGTATTTCAGTACAGGTGACCAGATGTGGTTTTTCTGGTCCTCCTTTTGCTGCAGATTCGTTAGGGATACGTGTCTCAGCCAATTCATCTTCCCATTCGGTCTCATCTGTCTGGATTTATTAGTTCTCATCTTTTTTAACCGCTTTTGGTGCAAGTTAGTGAACTTGATCCCAATTATGGTGTGCTGACTAATTATTAACTCTCTGTTCTGATTCTTTGTGTCAGTGTGTTAGTGACACATTCATGATTGCATGATTTCTATCTTTGGGCTGTAATGTAAAGAGCTAGCCATTGTAATGGTCCCATCATTGGTTGTGTTATTAAATTCTTTGGATTTATTTAGGTAATTTGAACTTAAATAATCTTCGCCGACAGTGGAATAATAAATATAGTATCAGAGCTTTCTTTAATTCCTTTTGTTATACCCGTAGTTCTGTTTTTTTATCGATCAAGCGAGTCATTCTTCAATCTGTTAGGTTCATTTGATTTATACAGTTGTGTATTAGGCTATGATTTAAAAAAATGGATTTCAAGGACACTTGAAGAACATTTTTTCCGTGCGGGCACTTATTGGATTATTTTATTTCACGAAATATTCCAAATTTAAATAGTATGAATGACAGGTGCCAAAAGGGCACCGATCTCGACGACTGTAAAATCATAAATTATCTTTCAATCTTCACTCGCTAAACCGTAATACCGAGATTACATAGCTATTATTATACGTCCAGCCCTGTATAAACATTTGCATTGAATAATGACCAAAGCTTGTTATCTTGAAAGTCCGGTTGTTTCAATGCCTCCAAGCTGTTAGATAACGAAATTAATAGGTTCACCTGTGTAAGACAATAAATCTGATAAGATATACGTAGGCTCGCTGATTCGGTACGACTTCTTGATCTTTTATCTCGAAAGCAAGGTACATAAAGGCTGTTATTTCGATAATTCCGAATAGTTACACAATCTGAGATGAGATAAGTAATTGAATATCGTGAAGTTATCTGGGAAATTAATTTGTACAGCAGTTAAAATCTGTTTGTACCGGTGTAGGATTATTGCGGTAAGACAAATGTCTTAAATAAATACAACATCACTCGCTTTTATTGCTTTATGTGATTCAAATAAAAATTAACCTTAATGTGATTATATTGTATAGTTCATTGTATCTCCTATTGTTAGTGTAAATAGCGAATATTTTTGCAAGAGAACTAGACGCAGCGGGGCTTCAAAGATGCATCGCGCTGTGTACATTATTAAAAAATTTCTCACGGACGCACATGGTGCTGTAGAAGAAAGATGTCGTGGAGTGGCTACTACATTTTACCGGTGAAAGTTTGATGTATAATTAAACACAGTGTGATACTTTCTACTATTGGCAAATACTCTTTATTTTACTAAAATTCATGTAAATCGCTGTTGTAGGCTTTCAACGTCTGTGTTGATTTTGTAGTCCGTATAAGAATACAAAATCAACATTACATGTAAAATATTAATACTTAGGTACTAACATAGTTAAGCAAAAATGTTTTTAACACTTTTTGAGTCATAGTTACATGAATAAATACTTATTATTATTATTAAAAAAGGATATTGAAATCACAAATATTTACAATAAAAAAAAAAAAAAAACAATAAGGATAGAATATAAAATATGTAAAAAATGGCCTATGCTTTATGTTTAATTGTTTCAATAATTGAATAAGTTGAGGATCGGCTGCACCTGCAATGACCTGCTTATGTCATTTATTATCTGCCAATTTTAAGTAACTAATTGCAAAATTTCATTAAAAACACATTACAAATAAAAATGGGTGATGAATGTTATAAAGCAGCTCTCAAGGCAACATACTGGAGCTATATCTAAATGTGTATATGAAATAAGTTTTGGCGATTAAAAAAAAGATATCAACCCACTGAGTTTCTTCTCTTCGAGGTCGCGTTTCAATCCGGTGCTAGTACATAAAAAAACTAAATGGTGTCGTGGGACACCAGGTAGGAACGAAGTTCCTTCGAAGTAGACATATATGATAGGACATTTAAAATACCAGCTTCTACCCGCGACTTCGTCCACGCAGACTTCGTTCCATCCATCCATCAATCTATCCATCCATCCATCCATCCATCCATCCATCCATCCATCCATCCGTCCGTCCGTCCGTCCGTCCGTCCGTCCGTCCGTCCGTCCGTCCGTCCGTCCGTCCGTCCGTCCGTCCATCCATCTATCCATCCATCCATCCATCCATCCATCCATCCATCCATCCATCCATCAAACGACACAAATAAAGAGACGTCTCATTTAACGGTTTTTTTTCCACGCATTTTTTCTTACGGTTCTACTATCACATTTTTTTCAGTTCGGTCGCCTAGCAAAATTCCTATTCCCTCCAAGCCTGCCGTAAGGAACTTCGTTCCAAAAATAAAATTTAAACTTGACAATTTGTATCTACCCTTTTAACGTTCCACTGCTGGGCACGGGCCTCTCCTCAATGCGAGGGGGATTCAGGCCATAGTCCACCACCCTGGCCCAGTGTAGTTTGGCAGACTTCACACATCTATCGAGAACTATACAAAATAAATGATTTGACTTTGACTATAAAGATGGCGGATGAATCCGCCAAATACTATTCACTTGTAAATTTTACTACAGATTTGTGAATATTCTCATCTGTATTTTAACAAAGAATTAAAGTCAAAGATTACTAGAAAGCGGACTAAGATGGCTTATAATTCAGAGCGTATCTCAGATATTATCAAAGATTATAGTGACGTTTGGATACATCTCATACTTATAGCAAGATATTCGCCATACGTTTGGGTATTAAGTAGTCTTAATGCAGCTTATAAGAAGATTATTCTCGTCTTTACTACAAGATCTGTAAGATGTACTCGATGCATAACAATAACTGGCTTTTAACATTATTATTAATGACAGTTACTGATAGACCTAGTTGATAGAAAGTCCTCCTTGGAAACCAGGGTGCAGATGAAACCTTGGACTTGCACATCTGAGATTTTCACTCACTTGATGTACGGTGAAAGTAATCACTGCGAGGAAACCAGCATGTTTATATAAAGACGTGTTAAGTTCATCAATGCGTACTCAGTCAAACCACGGGCCCGCACCTCTGGCATTTTCGGATTTCAAGTGCCAATTTTAATTTCAATAATTATTACCACTTGCTAAATAGCCACTTGCTAGTGATGAATTATGAGGAAACCTAGAAAGGCGTGTGAAGTTTATCAAACCGCCCTGGGCCAGTGTGGTGGACTATATCCCAAATCCCCCTCGTATTGAAGGGGAATGTGCCCAGTATATTATCTATAGGCTCACCCCTGCAACAATTGAACCAAAAAAGAAATTGGCGAACTGTGGATGCACCACAGTGCACCTTTACCTAACCTTTCGGGGAATATGCTGGTAATTCCCGTTTCAAAAATAATATGTTAATGTGTTACGTAGAAGCGATTAGATAGTAGTGTAGACAGGTCGGATTTATGTAAGTTTAGGCATGCTAATAATTTATTTCTAACCTTGAGGTCAACGGTCATCTGTCAGGTCACGTTTAGTTCGTGTTCGTGTTCGTACACAAACTGGTACGTATTGCTGCTTTAATAAATATATCATCACGCGTGTATTCCCCGAAGGCGTAGGCAGAGATGCACTGCTGCGCACCAATTCTTTGCGATGTATTTTAATCCCAATATAATGTAACCCTATGCTATGTACCCAATGCGATCCTATTGACACGCTATTGGCCATATTCTCCCTCAACGCAATGTATTTTGGTCCCAATGTAACAGGGGCTAATCTATTGCCATTATACCGGGTACGACAACTCGATACGAGTCCGATTTGGGATATATTTCACCACGCTAGCCCAGTGCGGGTTGGTGAACTTCACACACTTTACTATCGGCGTGCAGGTTTTTTCATGATGTTTGCCTTCAGCGGACAGCAAGGGTTATTATTGAAAAGAAAAAATATTGAAAAACATATTCAGACTTTTAAGCATAAATATATTATTTGCGAGTCCACGGTTTTCGTTGTTCCAATTTCGACCTGCAGATTTATTGCTATCCCCGTTTTTGTCCATTTGTTTGTTTTAAAAAAGACATCGTGTCAAGTTGCGCAAAAAAGCCGACAACGGTAACCATTAAAATACTACCGAGAGTAGGTAGGTAATAAAAATCTTTGCAATAATAAAATAAATAACATTCATAATATTATTGGTCTAATACTCATATTTACCTAGGGTTATATCTATGTTCCTACCACCACGTCTTAAAGTAATGTTATTTCAATAATAACTCATGTTTTATCAGATTTTCTACTGAGTTAACTGTCCAAACTGAAAG
This sequence comes from Ptilodon capucinus, assembly GCA_914767695.1. NCBI lineage: Eukaryota > Metazoa > Arthropoda > Insecta > Lepidoptera > Notodontidae > Ptilodon > Ptilodon capucinus. Next base: position 2,660,994 of record OU611828.1, read on the forward strand.
TAAATAGTAATATTAAATAAACAACAGCCCCCTTACCACCTAGTCTTGCAGCAATCTGCAAGACTAGGTGGTAAGGGGGCTGTTGTCCTATTCCAACGTTTTTATCTAGAGCCAAGTTCTTTATACACTACTTTTTTTTTACTGTAAATCTCCAATCACACGATAAAGCTGGCTACCCAATATTTACTACTACTGCTACTACTACAGCCCTTTTAACGTCCCACTACTAGGCATGGGCCTCCCCTCAATGCGAGGGGGATTTAAGTACTACTCGTATAGTCCAAAATAATAACACAGTATACACACATTTATTTTTTCGGGTGGCTAATAAGGATTTTCCCGCAGTAATACCTTTACAAATATTTTACGTACCGACAAGCGAGAGTAAAACTCTTGGTAGAGGCGCTGTTTTCGTAATAAACATGCGCGCGCTCTGTATCACGTTACGCGGCTCGTTTTACAACAACAATATAGGAATTGTAACAGTTCCTGAGGGATTCAAATACATCATCACGCCCATATTCCCCGAAGGGGTAGGCAGATGTGCACTGCATTGCGCCCACACGTGGTAATCTCGGATGAAAATGAGATTTGCGCATAAACCAGATGAAAAAGAGGTGGGAGCTGGGGTTTGATTGCCTGTACACTTTGTTTGCAAGGCGTGCGTTCGACCACTGCTATACGCCCTGAGGGATTCAATTTAACATTATAGAGCTAATGGTAACTATGAACAACGATTTAGTTAAATATCTGTTCATATCATCACGCCTGTATTCCCAGAAGGGGTGGACAGAAGAGCTCTGCAGTGCATGGGTGCACTGCAGAGCTCCTCTGTCCATCCCTTCTCTTCTCTTCTATGATGTACTTTGGTTCCAATATAATAGGACAAATGTATTGTATACCGGTGTAATGCCCTGGCAGAATCCCACTCAATAAGTGGATGGATCGGGCCATAGTCATTGTCCATCACGCTGGCCCAGTGCGGGTTGGTGAACTACATCTCTTTTTTCACACACAAATTCAATCCTTATGCATATTGAAATAGAGTTCATTTTGGTATTGCCAAAAAAACATCGTGCGATATTTGACGCCTCAGTGTGCGGGGGTTTACCGGCCAGCTATTTGTAGCATCCCTGCCCACCCTATCGGGTTCAAGGACGGCGCTGGTGCGATTTTGTACAAACATTTACTTTGTGGCGGGCTCACGGCGAGTTATATTTAAACTGTAATCGATTCTTGGGGGAAATGGAAATAAAATAAATAGGTACGTTATTTCAAGTTACTTGTGAACGCCAATGATAGCTATGTGGTCACGGGCACGGTTCCTCAATCTAAATGCGCAGGTTCAAACCCCAGCCCACATCTTTAGATTTTTCTGATTCCATGTACGAATATATAAATATAATTACCCGCTAAGCGATTTAGAAAACTTGAGGAATTCTGCATTCACAACTTTAAGATGTTCTCAATAGTGATCATGTGAAGTCCGTCAACCCGAAGTGGTAGAAGAGAGTGTATTTACTAGCTAGATTACTTCTATTTCAGATATAATAAGTCTTGTCTTAAAGTCTTAAATTCTTAACACCCGTGTTAGGCATGTTGGAAAAACAATAGTATTAATTCTGTTCTATACAAACTACAAGCGAACTATACTTGACAACACTAAAAGTATTGCTGTCTCACTCATACATCACGGCCATATAGTAACTAGAGTACCGATAACGACTCTACTCTTCGTATGGCTCTACGTAATTATTCCGCCATTATTGTTATCGTTATAGCAGTGGTAGCCGAGTGGTCGAACGCACGCTTTGCAAATAAAAGTGTGCAGGTTCAAACCCCGGCTAGCACCTCTGGGATTTATGTGCGAATCTCATTTTCATCCGAGATTATCACTTGCTATGAAACGGTGAAGGAAAACATCGTGAGGAAACCTGCACGTCTGAGACAACTTGTCTAGTTCTCGATAGATGTGTGAAGTCTGCCAACCCGCACTAGGCCAGCGTGGTGGACTATGGCCTGAAATCCTCCTCACATTGAGAGGAGGCCAGTGCCCAGCAGTGGGACGTTAAAAGGGCTATAGTAATTGTTATCTCATGGTACATAGTATACGGCAACTATACGGGGAAACACCAATGGCGAAGACAGAAACAACAGAAAAATTTAACGCAGCGCGGGCTCTTTATGCCATCTCCGTTATAATTTCTCCATGATTACGGCCGTAAGAAGAACGGATCCCAAAATGAACTGTATTGATTCATAGAAAAAGTTCATTTCTCAACGAAATGACATTGAAAGCGCGAGCGAATTTTGTCGGGGCGTGGCTTGTACCACACAAATTCAATATTTATTTATATTGACACTAAGTTCGTTATGGTATTTGCAAAGATTTTGACGCGCAAGCAATGACGCCAATATTTTCAAAGTTTATAAATTTATTTTGTTGGTACTATTGAGTATTCACGGTTGGCAGCCATGAAATATAAATCTTCGTCGATTATTATCGCATCAGTCTCAAAAAACCAGTCAAGTACGAATCGGACTCGCACACGAAGGGTTCCGTACCATTATCTATAAACACCGGCCAAGTGCGAGTCGGACTCGCACACGAAGGGTCCCGTACGTAGAAACGGTAAATCACGTTTGTTGTATAGGAGCCCCCTTAAATATTTATGTTATTCTGTTTTATAGTATTTGTTGATAGAGCGACAATAGAAATACATCATCATCATCATCATTGGTGAAAATGTCAACTCTCTAACTACCACGGTTCATGAGATATAGTCTGGTGACAGACGGACGGACGGACAGCGAAGTCTTAGTAATAGGTTTTCCGTTTTACACTTTGGGTACGGAACCCTAAAAAAACTTATTCATTATTTCCTACGTGTGTCGCACAATCGCGCGTTAGATTTACGATAATTCGCTCTGAGTATCATCAATTTAGTTGATTATTTCTCGCGTCGACAAATTGTTTTCACGATGCGCAGACGCAGCGTAGCGTGTCTACGCGGATTAGGTACAAATAATGGTATTACATCAGACCATCCACTGTCGTTTTTTCTTTCCAAATAAACTGCCGCACAATTCGGCAACGGATAAAATGAACCGCCATAGGCTCTTCAGTTTAAGCAAGGTGTATCAGAAGACCGAAATAATATCTTAGATGTATATACGGTTGCTGATATGTTAGTATGTAGATTTAAAATAGATTTATGGTACCAAATATATCAACTTTTAGTCTTTACTTTAGTCTTTTTCTTTCCTTTGAATTAAGAACGAGAGAGAGAAACTTGGCACGGCATAAATATTCAAAGTCAAATCATTTGTATAGGCCTTCGGGGGCACTTACCAATCGTCAAGTTTATTTTTTTAACATGAATTGTATTTCTTTATTGTCTTGGCCAACGTGCTCGATGTATTAAAAGTCCGAAATAAAAACTTTACTTGTGAAGTAGAGCTACGACGAATTATAATATCGATCGCCAGTACAAACCCTCAAATGTTCAATGCTCAACTATTGTGAACTCCCGCGGGAACGAGCGCCAGTGGATGTCTTATCGTGCGTAGCTGTAATCTTGCATTAAAATTGCGTTAGTCTCGGTTAGGTTCCTCTAGGTACTTAATATTTACCTCATTTCCGGCGGTTGTAGTTTATTATTTAAATTAGTTAATTATTTTAACAAATATTATAACTTACTGGTAGCCTCGCGGGCAAGAACGCCGGCCTTGAACGTAAGGGGTGCAAGTTCAAATCCCAGGCCCGCACCTCTGAGATAATTTTCATGTGCGAATGTAATTTTCAACAATGATTACCACTTGCTAAACGGTGAAGGAAAACATCGTGAGGAAACCTGCACGTCTATAGAAAGGCGTGTGAAGTTCACCAACCCGCACTGGGCCAGCGTGGTGGACTATGACCCAAATCCCCCTCGTATTGAGGGTGAATGTGCCCGGTATAATGGCAATAGGCCTCCTATTACATTGGGACCAAAATACATCGGCGAAGTGTGGGCGCACTACAGTGCACCTCTGCCTACCCCTTCGGGGAATACAGGCGTGATGATGATGTATTTATTTACTTAAGTAAGTTAGGTAGCGACATTTTTATGTTAACAAAAATCATATAAAATTAACGAAACTATTCTTATCGATACTCATCTCATAGCTACTTGTAAGACAATACCAGCACTAGCAGCATGAGCGCCAAGATTAGACGTATGTCACGAAATATCTTGATGTTGTCTCTTTCACTCGTATGAAATTAGACAGAGAGCGAGCGAGCCAATCCGTGACAGAGGTCTTGTCTTGACATGCGTGCTGACACCACTGGTTATGTTAAATTAACTCCGTCGCAATGACTGCATTGCAAAAAATACCAAGTGCACTCCGAATTGTGCCCTAGAGACACTGGACCGAGCGAATTCATTTTGCCTTTCTTTTGAAAATGTACTCTATGTCAATATTAATAGAGCAAGAATTTTAGAAAATACCTAAATCTCTCACCAAAACGTCCAAAAAAAATCTTGACCGAAAATGATGAAATTGGTCTCGTCTCATCAAATCTACCTACGACTTGACATTGATAATCAGTAGTTGTAGCATGTGCGCCAAGACTAGACGCAATATATGTTGTCTCTTTCTCTCGTATGAAATTAGACGGAGAGCGAGCGAGCAAATCCGTGACAAAGGTTTTGTCTTGACATGCCTGCTGACGTACGTTGGACGTGTGAAACTGTCAAATAGAGAGATTCTGTTGGTTGTTCATCCGTCATCTTTATCATCATCACCCATTTGTATTTATCATGTGTATATCTTAAATTCTAAAAAATAAAATCTTAAACGTCTGAGGGAACTTGACTAGTTTTCGATAGATGTGTGAAGTCTGCCAACCCGCACCGGGCCAGCGTGGTGGACTATGGCCCGAATCCCCCTTGCATTAAAGGGAGGCCCGTGCCCAGCAGTGGGACGTTAAAAGGGCTGTATTAGTAGTAGTAGTAGTAATATCTTGCTCTTGCTATTAATTACTTGACAATATGAAAATGCCGGCCGCTGAAATGCCAGCTAACTTCAGATAGGGCATTCCTCATCTTATTCCATAAAATTTGATCATTTAATTCATTTTGTAAAACAGAAGACGAGTCTATCACAGAGATTTGATATCTGTGGTTTGCTTTGCTTCAATCATCGAAAACATTTGTTGAAAAATGCGCCTATTTCAATAGTTACAATACAGTTAATACAGTTTGTTTTGGTAATAGTTGCACGCGATTTGACGCCCCTATTCAAGCAGGGCTTTATAATAACGCAACTATTTATTTTTGCGTCTAGACTTTTTGTGTGTCTGCAATGATTGCAAGGTTGTTGAACATGTGCTGAATGTATAGACACTTAAATTTTTAGGCTGTAGCACTACCCTTTGTTCAAATCCTTCTCTTCTTCATCTGTGTGAAGATTTGAAACATTTTGATTAAAATTTCTTTATCAGAATCAGATTTTTTTTATTAAAATAAACCAATACAGGCACTTACGAATCGTGAATAAACAAAAAAAATCTCTACCACCCATTTGGAGTGCATTTCCTATGGAGAAGAATGGGCAGGAAACTCCATGGTTGTTCTTTTCCAATAAGGATTAACTTTTATAAGTTTTTTTTTCTAATTAACAATTATACATTATAAAGTATAAAATCAATGTGGCTATACATTCCCAAACCACAAAATTATTATCTGAAGCAGTGGTAGCCTAGATGGTAGAACACCTCGCCTTAGAAGCAAGGGCTGTATTCGTCACTACAATATGTTTCTACATACCTACCTAAAAAGTTAAAAAAAAATCGCCCAAGTCATAGAGCCTTTCACCCTTCGTGATAATTCCATACTTTATTATAATCATAAAATTCAATATTTACCTTTTACGTAGCTAATGAAATCACTTAAGGTTAATATTCTATTATACTACAGTAAACTTGATACAGGACTTTAAAACGTATTTGAATAGATATATATTATTTAAACTGGTGTGGGCTTTGAAAATTTATTGTAATTTTATGCAGTTTTGCTGTCACAACATAGGCAGTAAAGTAGGTTCATTTTATTTTGAAGCCCTGAAGATATATTATTAAAAAATATATATTTAGTTGCCTCAACAGAGCATAGGCATATCTGAATACTTTAAAGTAGGAAAATTCCAAACGATTTCCAAATCATTCAAATTGGTGCTACAAAGTACTTTTATAAAATAATAGTGTCATTTTTGGTGATTACTTTTATCGTTTCATTGAAACCCAGTGTCAAAACAAAATGTAGCATTTTTATATTTAGTTTATTTCTATTAAACTACAAAGCTACTCGGTGCGACATAATCTGTGACTTATATTACGAGTTATGTCAGTCTTGTCTTCTCGCTCGTGAAATCCAACTTACCCTTCTGATTCATCTCTATGGTGTAGATAAGAATTGTAAGGTGACACCGCCTCTACATAGCGCCATGACGATGTTTACTCTACACTTCACATGGGGAATCGTTTTTACGGCATGTTTGTTCAGATCTGGCGCTAAGGACAACTTATTGGTCAGCCAATAGACAGATACTCTGTGGCTTTGACTTCTGTATGTATCGATATTTCAATTTAAGGTGTGCGGTCTCTTTCCTACGCCGAGATTGTTATTTTTAAATGTCACCGTTTACTCGGCGTTAGAAGGAGATGGCACACGCCTTTGTGGATTGAATTGTCATACAAAAGAGTACGGATCAATGACAAATGGTTGGCCTAGAGGTGCATAGACCTCACAATACTCTATGCTAGCAGGCTCTTGTATCTCTGCTTTTGATTCGATCATGGTCGGAGCAAATTTCGTAAATTAACTTTTCGACATAGGTCCAAAAACGATGCCGTCAAATTAGCTTTTTGACAGATTTCTTGCAAAGTTAACCGTCAAAAACTGCATTCAGTATTAAAATCATTACTGCAAACGAGGTGGTAGTAACGAGGCCGTGTAGTTATAAATATATATTTTGGATTTATAGAAACTCTTTAAAAAAAAAAAATTTCAAATTTCGAACGATAGTAAGTACAGCCAGCCCTAGCCGTCAACCCTCTCCCGCTGATGGGTGCATGAGTAACTGAACCTTTTTGTTGTTCGATATACGGTGGCGTCTGGCGGTCGTCTCGTCTCGTGGCGTCGCCTCCAACAAGGTCAAGTGATTCACTGCGAACGTTTTCAGTACACTGATCATTTTCTTGCGTTTTTTTGTCACACCGTGTGCTATGAGCCTTATGATAATTTTTTTAAAGCATTGATGCACTTTTTTTAACCTGCAATGTCGGCTAATAAAAATCGTTTTCGGATTTAAAAAAAACTAAAAATATGTTTGAATTTATGTTCTGCTAGGCAATTATGTAACTCATATTGCTATTAGTAATCCACATGGCGATTTTTAAAGCATTTTGACTGTAGGTAATTTACTTTGCAATAGAATAACAGAACATTGACAAAGATAAGCAACAAGTCGCTGAAAGTAAATCGTTTATGTGTCTTAACCCTAACTCAGTTTTATGTCAAGTGACAAAGAAGTGACAGTGCGTCGCGGATGACAAAGCGTTTTGTGAATGCTCCTTGTTTTTGTAAACGCTTCAAGTTTAACTTGACACTTGCGAGTGCTTACTTTGGTTACACTTAAAATGATCTGTTATATGCTTGTACTTAATATCGGAGAGGTTATTATTTGCATATGGTACCGCTTTTTGTGCAATGACGAATCTATCTAAAATTGAAATGTTATTTTTGACATGTCGCGTTGTACATGAATAAAACAATTTTTGTTTATTGTATTCGGACTTGGATGTCCCGTGCGGAGATCAACGTGTTAAATTAGCTACGATTTGCGGTTTCGTCCTATTTTTTATTTATTTTTTAACGAAATGAGCGAAATGATGATATTTAATGGAATAAGATGAGGAATGGCATCACCTGCGACTAGCGCGAGTATTTCGCCAATGTCAAGTAACTAATAGCAAGGACAAATTCAATAAATACACATTATAAATAAAAATGGATAATGACAGTGATAAAGATGGCGGATGATCTCCGTCCTATTTTTTTATATAATTAATAAAAATACGGTTTGAATTTAGAACCTGCTCTCATAATACTTTTTCTTTTTTTTCACGAAATGAATGAAATGTTGAAATTTAATAGAATAAGATGAGGAATGTCTGCACCTGCTGTTAGCGGGTATTTCAGCCAGCGTCAAGTAATTAAGAGCAAGATAAAATAAATACACGTAATAAATAAAAATGGGTGATGAATGTGATAAAGATGGCGGATGATGTCCGGCACCCATCATTATTGTTACCACGATTGGTAGAGAAAAGAAAATGTGAGATATGTCAATTTTGTCTCTGTCTCGTATAGGTACAGCAAGTCGGTGCGACATATATCGTGGTATAAGGCTCAGAAATCAGATTTTATTTATTCATATAAACCAATATATACATAGTATCTGTACGGAGATAGCGCGTCATTCTAAAATTGTAATTTTTTCGTTTGGGAGTACCATAAAATAGTGACAAAATGTTTTTTTTTTTTTATGTAACCTGATTGCCAATAATATCTATGAAAGATGTTGTCAGGCAAAAGTGTTGCAAATCTTACGCTGCTTACATAGACACTACAAATGAGTCACAGATTAACAATCCCAGATGCGCGGGAGTGCGTGAACAAACGGAAATACCTAATCTTTGCATTAGACTATCGCGGGCCGCGGGCGAGTTCTCAACACGTGTGAGATATCGGACGGAATGTTTTTTTGAAAATAATCATGTTCCGGTACTCAATGCGAATTGAGATATAATGGACTGACGAATTCAGAAGTAACCAATTTGGTTCCACACTATTGTGGGATAAAATTGTCAACCTACGTGTTAACGTAGCTCGTTGCTAAGGTCCGCCCGTAAGCTCCGTCGACACTGAGGCGAGAAGCTCATGTTTGCTAATACCAAATGGAATTGTATTACCACATAAAAGAAGCACATTTTCCAACGAAATGCCATCGATGACGCCAGCGAACTTGGTGGCTTTTGCCGCAGATATTCAATCTTTATTTATATTACTACAGAGTACATTAAAAAATAAACTAAAAGTTACTACTACTTTCGTAGATCCGTGAGGGCGTAACTCAACCAAATTAAACAAAGGAAATCAACGAGCCTGCACTAGACGCTAGACGACGGCCAGACGAGTCCCGCGCCGTATTAATTATAAATTCCTTGCATTACTAGACGCATTCTATTCTTTATTTGTATTCTATGATTGTCAAAAAAGTATACTGATAAGCTTATTTGCGGTAACTAGTCCAAATATGTCAATGGATGCACTGTGCATGTCATAACACTTGTTTGAATATTAAAAAGTTGTATAGGTCATTGTTTTTATTATAATTGTATTAGCATACATCATTATCACGCCTATATTCCCTGAAGGGGTAGGCAGGAGTCTACTGCAGTGCACCCACAATTTGCCGATGTATTTTGGGCCCGATGTAATAGAGGGTGATCCTATTACCATTATACCGGGCCACAGACAAAATATGTGTACCGGGCACATTTCTTCTCTTTACGAGGGAGATATGGGCCATAGTCCAACATGCTAACCCAGTGCGGGTTGGTGAACTTCACACGCCTTTCTATAAACGTACAGATTTACCAAGATGTTTATGTACACAGTTCAGCAAGCGTTAATTATTTAGTAAAATTACATTCACAGTTGAAATCCGAAAATCTAAGGTGCGAGGCTGGGGTTTGAACTTGCACTCCTTGCGTTTAAGGCGAGCGTTTTACCAACAAGGCCAACGCCGCTATATCCTATCCTACTTAATGTTATAAATGTGAAAGTTTGTGAGGATGGATGGATGGATGGATAGATATTTGTTACTCTTTCACGCAAAAACTACTGAATGGATTTTGATGAAACTTTACACTAGTATTTTTTGTACATCAGAATAACATATAGGTTATAATTTATGGCGATATTGAATCATCGAACTCTGCGCTGACGAAGTTGCGGGTAGAAGCTACATTGATTGATTAAACATTGACTAAAGTTGACTATATTATAAAACCAATGTATGCGCATGAGTGTTTGAGGCCGCCCCATATACAACGCCTTCGACACCTGAATACAAATCACGATGGTAGATACACCGTAGCAGTTAACTTACAGTTATAACGTAACTATTATTGTTACGTTTTTGGTGTGCACCTTCAAGCATAACACATACGCGTGACAGGATAAGCAGCAATTATCAATTACGGACTCATTGCTTTAATCTGTCTAATCCGTGTATTTGCCTTACTAAGTATAAAATGTTCGGCTACGGCGAATGCAAAAGGCAGGGTTATGTTTTTAACAGAGTATGTTTGTATTAACGTATGTTCCTCCGTAGCGACTAAACTATTCATTCGAATTTGATGAAGAAGGTGTCAATCGAATCGTTATGTAACCGACATTAACAATAAGATTTGATTTTACCTTGTTCTGTAGTCGGGTTACAGTCTTATAAGCTTTTAGCTTGTTGCCTTCAAACATTAAAAAAAAAATCTAACAAATTATCAGATAAGCCAAAAGAAAAAAAACGGTATCATTTTACGAAATTTAAAAACTGTGCTGCAATGCGTAAGTTACATATTGCTCCATACATAAAAAAATAATAAAACTTGAGAGGTGTCAAGGGACACCCGGGTGGAACGAAGTTCCTTTTGAAATAAAAAAAGCAAAAACATTTGTACTTATACATACACATACACACATCGAAATCGTTACATAAATGTATACAAAATAAAAATCACACACACATATGTAAAAGTGTAGTTACAGTCTTATTTTTTTCCGTCTAGCCCCCTTTCGTAACGCGCGATAAGGAACTACGTTCCAATAAAAAAATAAAATTAACATTAATATTCGCGTTTTTGTGTGTCTATACACATAGACACACAAAAACGCTGTGTAAAACGTGTATGTGTGTTATGTGTGAAAGTATGTATGTTTACTCAATGTCCAGATTATTCCAATAATTTAAAAAGATTTTCTGTGTCATCATATGATAAAGTTAAAAGCCAAGAAGTACATTTTCTTTTACATTTATTTAGAGGAAGGGAATGGATTTCAAGATTTTAAACATGTATGTGTTTACGCCAAGCCGTTGTATTCGGCACCAATTAACATAATCTATAGTGTTTAAGTACTAACTACTTGCAGATAAATAATATGACTAACATCTTAATTCTAGGCAATAAACCACTCAGCTAGTTCAAAGCTTCCCGGTACTAGCTAGGTTTAACCACTTTAAGCCGGAGTCACAGTGTCCGTATCCATCAAAACGTTCGTACGCACATTTTCAGTGTTTATTTTCAGCGTTTTCAGCGGTTCGTTAAAGGTCACCGACACATTTATAGTTTTCATTGAAATATTGTGGGCGAACGTCATACAGGAAATTATTATGAATTATATTTTATAATTTTCAGACAATATTTTGATTCAGTTTATTAAATTTGTTGCGATAATTGACTAGTTATGCTACTTTAACATCCTACAAAACAAACCAAGGTTTGTATCATGGCCTTTATATTTTCAGTGTTGAATCCTGCACACTGGCGTATCAATTATTTTGCCACACCAAAACAAACTGTAAAGACTCATAGAAAAAGTTCATTCTTCAACTAAATGACACTGTCACCGCGAGCGAATTTTGACGCGTGGAGGCGTGGCTTCTACCACAGAAATTAAGACTTTATACATATTAACACAAAGTTCGTTTTGGCTTTGTATAATATTTTGTGTGCCAGAGGCTTAATGGTTTCTTGCAAAACAACAAAAAAACAATATATTGTAAAAATAAATATTAGCCGACTTTTTCGTATGGTACAAAGTAACCATTGACTGTACACCGTACAATGGGCTGGGGCCAATATCATTTACATTCAGACAAGGGAACATTCTTAATATTGAAGGGCATTAAACATTTAGTGGTTGTCATCTTTAAAATGCTTTTGTAAAGCACACTGTCGCGTAAAATTGTTCGTTATACTAAAACAAACTGTATCGCCTCATAGATAAAGTTCATTATTCAACTGAATGACGCTGACAGCGCGAGAAAATTTTGGCTTTTACCACTGAAATTCAATCTTTATGCATATTGACACAGAATTCGTTTTGGTGTTGGCAAGTGCCCCAGTGTTCAAGAGGCTTGATAGGTCATTAAAAATGTACCTAGTAATTATCATTTTAAAACGATTTTTAACCGACTTCAAAAAGGAGGAGGATCTTAATAGTCAAAGATCGCTTGTATGTATAGTATGAGAGCAGGAAAACTGTTTTGCACAAGGATTATAATATAACGTATAGACAAAGAGTCATCGTTAGCGGGAACGCTGCGCGCGCGCACCTCGCATGGATAACACACGTCAGTGCGATCAAACAAATATAGCTTCGTACGGAATATAATTACTTTATCCATAGTCAATACAGGGTGTATCAGAAGTCCGAAATAATACTTTGATACACATACGGTAGCTCATGTGGATGCTTAGTGAAGACAGTTTATATCTAACTATCATAGTTTCTGAGTTATAGAACTTCGAATATTTGTCACAGGTATCGTGTTCTGGCCTTTGGGTACATCCATAATCCTATCTAACAGTGTAGACTACACTTATGAGGGGGTCTACCAATATTCACAAAACAGCAATGACAATTTAACATACAACTCGTGATATTACAAGTTATAGAAATCGGCGACGATAAAAATCTGAAAAAAAAAAGTTCGAATTTCGATCAATTTTTTATAACATTCATTGTATACTCGATACTCGATGCAAACGTCAATTTTGGACTTCTGAAATACGAAATGTTATTCGTAAACTATTACGGTACCAACAGATTAACATCAACCGCAATAATACTGTCCTCTAAATATTAAATCGCAAGTTTCACCATAGACAAAGTGATTTATGGTCGATACAGAATCTATTGATCTGTTTGAAATGAATTATTATTATGACAACCCCAGCTGGTTTACTGTTATAAACTTCGTTGTAAATGGGTTTGTTTGTTATGTGTGTTTCAATCATTTAAATTCGCTTTAAATTTATTGGATTATTGTTAGCTTTTTACTTTAAAATGTATGGAAAGTTATGATGCATTTACAATGGAATTGTAGAACGTTTATATAGTAAGAAACCGGCCAAGTGCTAGTTGGACTCTCGCACGAAGGGTTCCGTACCATTATCTATAAAAACGGCAAAAAATAAACACGTTTCTTGTATGGGAGCCCCCTTAAATATTTATTTTATTCTGTTTTTTAGTATCTATCACGGTTCATGAGATACAGCCTGGTGACAGACGGACGGACGGACGGACGGACGGACGGACAGTGAAGTCTTAGTAATAGGGTTCCCGTTTTACCCTTTGGGTACGGAACCCTAAAAAGGTAGTTTTGTTAGTGGAGTGAAAATGATATAAATTTGGTGGTACTTACTTAGCAGATTTTAGCGAGTACCTATTTCTGTAGTACCTAATTACTGAAGTTTAAAATAATAATAAATCATCACGCCTGTATTCCCCGAAGGGGTAGGCAGAGGTGCAATGCAGTGCGCCCACACTTCGCCATTGTATTTTGGTCCCAATGTAATAGGGGGCGAGCCTTTTACCATTATACCGGGCACATTCTCCCTCAATACGAGGGATATTTTGGCCTATAGTCCACCACAGGCCCAACTGGCCCAGTGCGGGTTGGTGAACTTCACATACCTTTCTATAGACGTGCAGGTTTCCTCATGATGTCCTTCACCGTTTCTTAGTAAATGACAATCTCGGATGAAAACGAGATTCGCACATGAAACCCAGAGGTGCGAGCCGGGGTTTGAACATGCGCACTTTGATTGCAAAGCGTGCGTTCGACCACTAGGCTACCACTGCTTAAAATAATGATACAATAACATTACAAAACATTTATATTGAGGTAACATATACAAACGATCAAACAAACAAATCCAATACAAGCCTCCAACAACACAGTTGATCAAAAATTGATTTTATGCACTGTATTATAAAGTTCAAACTCGTAAAGATATCCTCAGATCGAATCATATTGTTCCTGATGACCTAATATTTGAAAGGCGAAACGATATAGCCATACAGGCGCGTCAAAACACGCGCGAAAATGTTTTTGCCAATAACAAAACGAACTGTATTACCTTAATATAGAAGCTCATTTTTAAACAAAGTGTAATGGATTTCGCGAGCGCATTTCAAAGCGTAGTTGCATGATTTTTTACTAGGTACAGTCATTTAATCTTTATGTATAATGACACAAAGTATTATTTCGAATAATAATCACGTTAATTCGCTTGTTTCTGTGGATGCAGGCCGTTAAGACACAATTTTCCATTACCTGAAGTTAAATCAGATGGGGACAGTGCGAGTTATATGCAGCGAGTGTTGGAACTAGGTATTATTTGATATTCGGTTCGATTAGGTATTATTGTATAAGGATAGCATTACTCACACTACGTTTTAATAAATAGAAATAAACAAATATATTTATATTAATATATATTACCAACTACCTACGTTAAAGCCGTGGCTACACTATTGTATTAGGGATACCTGTAAAGATAGTGATAAGTTTATTAAATAAATAACGACGACGGCTTGGTCCAGTGGTTTAAGCGTAGGCCGCTTGACTCACTGAACCGAGTGGTTGCGGGTTCGATTCCCGCCAGCGTCAAATTTCGGAAATGTAACTGGGATCGCCCCCAGTCCATTGTATGGTACCCATAGTACAAGCTATGCTTAGTTTGGGATCATACGATGGGTATGTGTTGTCTGGCGATATTATTATAAATAAGTTCTTAGTCATATTCGTCTTAGCTTTGGTTATCGATTTCTTATAATAGGTAATAAAATAATTTCTTCTTACAAAATAAAAGTAAAAATTCTTCCACGTCCTACACCTTTTGCGGGTACTGGGGAGTTTCGCACCACGTTCCGAATCGCCCAAGTGTTCTTTACGAATGGGCTCTTTCCGACCATGGTCCGAAAAGTCCAATGTTTTTTTAGGCTAATGCGTTTCAGAATGTTGTGCGCACAGCTCGTACTGTTTTTGGATTTGACGATTCGGACCATCTATTAAATTCGTGGGAGTTCCAAGACCATTTGAGCTTTTCCTCGGGAAACCTCTGTTTATTCGTTGAATACCGCTGTAGAGTCTGGATTACAGGAGTAACAGTGGTGGAAATGCGTGGCGGGCTACTATATCGATAGCTTACCACCATTAACTGACATATTTTACACAGAATACCCCGTTTTTAGACGTCATACATCATACTGCTAGGCAATGGCCTCCAATCTCTTGCTCTATTCCTTCATAAGAGTAAGAAAAGGGGTCTGGACGTGGTACTAACTCACTCATGGGTGCTGCAATTTTTTTTTCAATACCAAAACGAACTCTGTATCAATATACATAATATAAGAAAAAAAATGTTAACTTGACAATTTGTAAGTGCCCCTATAGGCCTATACAGAATAAATGATTTGAATTTGACTTTAAAGATTTCACTTGTAAGCTACGCGACCAGAATTGGCACCGTCTGAAATAAAAAAGGATTTCTGAAATTTCTATAAACCATTTATATTTCCTTATTGCTCTATGGTGGCAGCAGATCAACTCCTGCGCAGCGTCGCGCGTGTAGGCGGCGTAATATCGCTTTCTTGATTATCAACAAGACGTAATTTCGTGTAGTTAATGATTTTATTTAGTATTCAAGTTGTTGAAGGTCAGAACAGTTATATGTGAACCGGTTTGATTTAATTACTTGATCAGAAATAGTACATTTGAGGAAAGCTATGAATAATTAACAAGCGTCAATAGCGCAGAGGCAAGATGGGTTGTCGTGGTAATTTTAAAATTCTGGGTTCCAGATTTAGTTACAGATTTAATTCAGCTTTTAACTGTAGCAGTTCTACTGACAGAAATAACAAATCAGGTGACAGAGGTAGCAGTTATAAACATAGAAATAGCAATACTGTTGACAGCAGTATCAGTTCTGAACATAGAAATAGCACATCAGAAGATCAGAAGCAGCTACATGAAAAAAATGCAGCAAAATAGCAATACTGCTGACAACAGTAGCAGTTCTGACGATAGAAATAGCAATTTTGCTGCCGGAAGCAGTTTTGTCAGCAGCAGCAGGAAAACAAGCAACATTGTTGTTGATATCTGCTGTGTTACTATCCTGCATTTAACAAATACACACGTTATCTATTTCTTTCAACTGCACCTAATGCATAAGAAGATTTGCAAAGATTTTTGTACCATAAACATATCTGCACAACAACACAGCAGGTATAAACCCTTTTTATTAGGGTTCCGTACCCAAAGGGTAAAACGGGAACCCTATTACTGAGACTTCGCTGTCCGTCCGTCCGTCCGTCCGTCCGTCTGTCACCAGGCTGTATCTCATGAACCGTCATAGTTAGAGAGTTGAAATTTTCACAGATGATGTATTTCTGTTGCCGCTATAACAACAAATACTAAAAAACAGAATAAAATAATTATTTAAAGGGGCTCCCATACAACAAACGTGATTTTTTTGCCGTTTATATAGATAATGGTACGGAACCCTTCGTGCGCGAGTCCGACTCGCACTTGGCCGGTTTTTAATCCCTTCCATTTAGATACTTAAATTTGTAAAGCTAATAAATTTTCCATCCTATTAGTTCATGAACGCCAACCTTCAATTATCCTAGACGGCGCGGTAAGTTATCTTGAATCTATTTCATTACCAAGATATCAATGTTAACAAATTGGATTGGCCATTACACGGGCTTCCGTTGCGTTGGCGCTAGATATATAGCTCTGTTTAGAACCAGACCACGCTACGGACAGTAATTACTGTAGAATATACAAGACACATAAAACGCTTCAATGAAATAGTGTGAGAAAAAAATTACTTTCGGAAATGATACTTATTTTTATAATAGCTGTGCTCGACTGGACGCGTGGAATTTAAAACCAGAATATTTTTTCTAAAATATAAGAACGATAACCAGCTAGCTTCCAATGAATTTGCGTCAATATCAGTTCCGCCGTTCCGGAGATAGAGAAAGCTAAACAAAAAAATAAAATAGTTTTTTTTTGTTATATGTAACCCTGTAAAATGTTGTTATGTAGACATCACAGAAACACACTACAATTTAATTTGTTTGTATAGCTTAGATTTTTGACATTTTTGTTTGTGATTTTGAACATTTAAGTTGTTAAAGAATTGTTGAGATTTTCGATGACTTTGTTTTTGACGACCACTCTCTCTCTCTCTGCTCATTGGTAATTTTCCACGTTGTTTCAATGAAATGTCATACCTACTGATTCACTTACAATAATTATGGGTTTTATATGGAAAATCTAAATAACTGAATAAACTATTTTCTTTAACTAAATTTAAAGAACTTATATTTACATTATGAATTATTGATTGTTTTTATTATAAATCAAGTCTCACTGGGAACTTCAAAAAGCACCTTATGATACGGAATTATAAATACTAATTTCAAAGCTTCTAAAACTGAACGTTCATTCGAACTCTATTTCTGAATGATTTGTGAATGAACTCGTTCATTCAATACGAACTACGTCGCACATTATAAACTCCACTCCAGTTACTCGAGTTCCATGAAATTGATTTCCCACAAATCATACTAATTGAACGAAACCAAAAGAAACGTGCGCACGCGTTCCTCTATAAATAAATCCAACATGGCCGCCGACCCTTCATACCTACGAGGTGAATGTATGAAGAAAAAATATCAACGGTAGCGAAGTTTCAATGTAAGTCTATTAGCAGAAATTTTGTGAATTGTGGCCTTCAATAGGGCATAAGATTTTTTTCTTGGATATAAAATTGCTTCAAGATGTCCATGGTCTTTGATTTATGCAGCAGTATATTATGAGACTGCTACTCTTTTTCCAACCACCGGTTACTAGTTATTGCTGTAAACTAGAATATTAAATTTTTATTTTAATAACTAGCTGTGCCCGCGACTTCGCCCGCGTGGACTTTAGGGAGATTACCCGGAAATAAGGGTATTATGTTTTTCTCGCGGAACCCTAATGCTTTTTCTAAAATTAAAGTAGCCTAAGTTACGCCTTGGAACGTCAGCTATCTGTCAGTGAAAGTCCCATTGAAATCGGTTTAGGCGTTTAGAAGTTTACCTCAAACAAACAGACAGACAGACAGACAGACAAAAAATTTAAAAATTGCGTTTTCGTTATAGGTATCGTATATACTTTCATACGCATTTGGTAAAAAAGTGTTATTTTGATATTACAAACAGACACTCCAATTTTATTTATTTGTATGTATGTATGTATAGATATAGATAAGATAGGTACCTGTCTTGCAGAAATGTTTTTAATAATACTTTCAGATTTTGACAGTTAAATCAGTATAAAATCTGTCAAAAATTGACAGTTACTATTGACATAACAATACTTTAAGAATTGGTGGTTAGGCTCCTGTTTTTAAGACCTGAATATACTACCATGAGCGAATGAACTTGTCTTTCATGAAAATTTAATTACTCCGTATAGAATGTCTGAGACAAAGACGCGCGAATATATCCGCTTGCGTCATCAATGATACTTCGCTGAAAAGTGTTATTCTATGATGTAACACACTTCGTTTTGGTATTGGCCAAATAATTGTCACGCGAGAAGTGTACATCAGTGTTGTTTGATTCTACGCGTAACTTCTAGAATCCAAATTCTTTGGGTGAATGAAACTTTCTTGGAATAGATTTGAAATTGGAACCAGCCAATAAATACTTGGCATTCCAAAACAAATTTCAAATCACTGTCAAATTACGTAACCGTTGCCGCCTTGAATTTAAATTTTGCAACTGTCATAACCTGTAACGGAAATGGCATATCGCGTTACTATTTGAAACTAACGACATTCCCCTTCCGCCTTCTAGCCGCCATCTTAATTGGGGAAAAGCGCTGCGCGTGCGCATAGCCACAAAATCCGAAGAGGAAACGGATGTAGCGGTGTGTCTTTTTAATAATTCTCATTTTATATTCCCGACGCGACAAGTCGTTGCGATCAAAAATAAAAATCTTTTCATCTTTTCGGCCGCGTCCAGGCGAAGTTACTTGTAATAGTTCCCCTATATTATACGGACTTTACTTTTGATGTTGGGCGGTAATAAACAAATATGAAAAGTGGACACTCTATT
The DNA here is from genome assembly GCA_914767695.1 of Ptilodon capucinus. Classification (NCBI taxonomy): domain Eukaryota; kingdom Metazoa; phylum Arthropoda; class Insecta; order Lepidoptera; family Notodontidae; genus Ptilodon; species Ptilodon capucinus. The sequence continues at coordinate 2,680,286 of OU611828.1, forward strand.
TAATTAGAAATTAAGTGATATATTTCAATTAACGTTATATAAATGCATGGAAAGGGCAATATAAATTAATTTACGCTATGCGGAGTTAAAATTTCTATCTTATAATACATAATCAACGAGTTAATATATCAAGAGGGAGCTTTTCCTAACATTTGACGGGTTTACACGTCTTATTTTCTGCGTGATGTCAATGTTTATATACGTCAGACTGTCTTATGTCAAGACTGATAATAGGATTAGATGGCTATGGCACCAATGTGACCCAATTTAGCTAGGTATCTGTACTATTTTATATCATTGTTATTGTTTTTTTATTATTTTGATTATCAGATAATAAACGCTGAAGTTTCGTTGCCACATAGGTATTATATTAGTTTTGACTTCCGTATCTTATATTACGAATCACTTTCGTTTTGAAAAACGACTTTAAGTTGCTCTCTATATGTATCATTAGTGATATGCTATATTAAACCACACGACATTTCAGTACATCTGCGTCAATTCATATCATGATTCCAAAAGTAATTTTCCATCATAATATTTTGAACAAAGCATAAAATCACAGGAAACCGCTCCGAAGCCGTCACACTCCCAAACTCGATATGACGTTTGTCACGCGATATTTCACGTGACAAATACGCTGAACACCCATCTATTTCTAGCACGAACTTGTTACTATACACATAAGGTTGATTATTTATTGGCTGTTGGTTTGACAGGGGGTTATACAGGGTGGGTAGGGTGCGGTATCGTGTTTTAGTCTGACATTGATACTTGATGCCTTATTTCACGTGCAGTTTTATTTTTAGGGATGTTTTAAGTGTTTTTTTCTTAATGCTTTAATGAGTTTTAGGGGCTGTTTACGTAGGAAATATGTTTAATGTTCGTGTATTCGTCACTCAACTTCTAACACTGTGGATGTCAAAATACGCAACTTTTAAGGAGAGCAATAAAACCGCTTTTCTTTCTTTACACACTAATAGACGCGGTATTGTTCTTTTTTTAATAACGCCTCACTATTGGTCCAAACTCCCGTGTTTGATTCGTCAAACGATGCTTCTTGCGATTCCTTATCGAATGATACACGAAACGTATTTTGGTTAAAATATGACTTCCGCGTTGTTAGTACTTTAGCGACGTATTGCATACCTATTGCGAATAAACAAAAAGTATTTTTTAAAAAAAACTGTAACCCGACTACTGAGAAAAGGAATGAAATCGGTTAAAATCTTGATTTACAAGGTAAAATCCCGACTCCCCCTATTGTTAAAGTCGCTTATAGGGTAGCTTATGTCATCCGGGCTATATTCACGAATCGATTGACACCTTATTCATCAAATTCGGATGAATAGTTTAGGCGCTACGGAGGAACATACGTAAATACAAACAAACATACATAGACTGTTTAAATCATAACCCTTCCTTTTGGCACTCCATTTTTAACCGACTTCATATTAAATACAAAAGAGTAGTAATGTTTAATTATCTCCTTTGTATTTTAAAAACGTGTTACAACATCGTTTATCCAATAATCAGTAGTTGTAGCATGAGCGCCAAGAGTAGAATTATGTCACAGAATATGTGGATTATATCTCTTTCTCTCGTATGAAATAAGACAGAGAGCGACCGAGCCAATCCGTGACAGAGGTTTTGTCTTGATATGCGTGCTGACACCACAGTTCCTGTTAAGGGAACGAGGAAAAGGAAGCTATCAGCTCGTCCACGGTCGGTGTGTCCTTCAACCATGTGTTAAGTACCTACCAGCGCCATTATATAATCCGAACACGGATAAGCTTTGCTTACATACAAGTTACAACTCTGTTTATTCAGACAATTATGGTATAGTAATAATATGGAAGTTATTAACCGACTTCAAAAAGGAGGAGGTTCTCAATTCGATCCGTATGTTTTTATCTCTTTTTTAGGGTTCCGTATCCAAAGGGTAAAACGGGAACCCTATTACTGAGACTTCGCTGTCCGTCCGTCCGTCCGTCCGTCTGTCACCAGGCTGTATCTCATGAACTGTGATAGCTAGAGAGTTGAAATTTTCACAGATGATGTATTTCTGTTGCCGCTATAACAACAAATACTAAAAAACAGAATAAAATAAATATTTAGGGGGCTCCCATACAACAAACGTGATTTTTTTGCAGTTTTTATAGATAATAGTACGGGACCCTTCGTGCGCGAGTTCAACTCGCACTTGGCCGGTTTTTTAATATGGTTACGTTCTTATTATTTTTCAGGTTAGTTAAACTTATGTGACAATTTTATTTGTGATAATTTAAACTCTTTGCTTTATGAACGGTGGCGCAACTGTCTGGATATATTTGCGGGAAAGATAGGGTCAGAACTGGCCAATGCCAGTGGATCAGGTCTGATGGTGGAAGAGAGGGGCGGCCCAGGGCTCCAAGTCCCCTGACACTTTCGTTGTAGAGTTGCTACATAGGTCATCCTATTTTTTATTGAATGAATCTATGACCTAATACTAGCTTAAACAGGACCAGTGTAGACATTAGTCATTGTCACCTTGAAACCAGTAGAATAGTCATATTCTGGCTATAAATAAATAAATAAATACATCATCACGCCTGTATTCCCCGAAGGGGTAGGCAGAGACGCAGTGTGCCCATACTTCGCCGATGTATTTTGGTCTCAATGTAATAGGGGGCGAGCCTATTGCCATTATATTCTGGCTACCATTAATAAAATATGTTGTTTTCATGCTGAAGTTATAGCGATGACGTTAGGTGACTTGGGCCCTGGAGTGGGACATAAAATAAAGGCTATTGAACAAAAAATCTTCAAACCATCCAGGACACAATATTTCAGAGATTTCGTTTTGTTATTAATATTTTTTTATAAATATATGCTTTAATTTATTAGTTAGAATCATTATTTTATGATATTTTTTTGTAACTGAAATGGTTCTTATTTTGTTAATACTAAACTCTACATTTCTTTATTCTTCTGTAAAGTTGACAACATTGTTGTAGAAACATATATTACTTCAAATGATACGTTAAATTTCAAAACTCATGTCATTATAATCATCATCAGGACGGAATACGGAATGTATGACATTAAAGATCCCAATAATAAAATGGAACATGTAAAAATATAAAATAATGATGGCTGCCGTATATAAAAATAAATATTCCCTCTGATGTAAGGTTAGGGTCTATTCACAGCCGGTTTTACCGCGATCATGTTCTTAGGAACCATTGATAAATAAGACAGTATATACTCCTCCGGTAAGCTGTAAAGGCCACCTCAAGGCCAACAGCGTAGTCCATTAAAAAAAAAATTGTAACTTATGACCGATTTTATAGACATCGTAGAATACTTATACATATACTCACGCTTGTATCTCATGAGGGTAGGCAGAGACTACCGTTTACTACATGCTAGGATCCTGACATACCTCTTTCGCTTCATCCACAGTCACATCTTTTCATTCACTGCCGTCGGTTGAGGGTGCTACGGACTTGACCTGAAATACGTGTGTACTGAAAATGCCAGTATGTAGTTTATAGAGTCCCGTTGATATCGGTTCAGCCGTTTGGAAGTTTACCCGGAACAAACAGACAGAAAGACAAAAATTTATATCGTATATACTTTCATACGAATTTGTTAAAAAAGTGTTATTTTGATATTACAAACAGACACTCTTATTTTATTCATTTGTATAGATTAAAATGTAACACCTATAATTTTATAAATTATACCATTACCACCAGACAGTTTGGTAGTTAACAAAAGTAATGAACTCAATACATGTCAGACGTCTTTCATCCGTCAAGTCGGACACTAGATCAGCGGCGCAGAGCGCACGCGCACAAAAATCCACCTGGCAGTGTTCCAGGCAATCAAAACCTCATATACAATGACCCTACAAACGATTTGCGTTACATCCATATTGTAATGGGATTTGAGATGGACTGGATGGTTTATTAGTGTTTTTATTATGCGATGTTTCACGCCAGATGCCTAAATAGTGTAGGCAGAGCAGTGTAGGGTAGGAAACATATAAAATTCTACATCTTTTTTGCCGTCTATATCGCGTTCTCAGAAATATCTTTTAGATAGGTAAGTATGACATGTAGAAATAAAAATGACGGAATTTTCTTTGTATGGCAACAAAGAAACTTATCGATGTTACCAAAACGGGTAGTTACCAATATTTGATGAAATGAAAAGTTTATTTCATTTCTTTTTTTAAACTCCTTGTTATAACATACCTAAATGTATTTTCTTGAGTCTTAAATATGTAGAAAATGAGTCCCAATAAATGTCTTTATACCCTTTCTTGCTTAGAAGGTATCCTTATCTTAGTTACCAATGATATTAAACTATAGCTTTTAGTTTGTTTAATAAAAAAAGAAATAAGCAAACTACTATAATACATAATACTAATATTAATGTGTTTATATAAGATGTACTGTAACACTACCAATTTTCAACGTTTAATTATTATCTTTAAGTAAGCTGTGGTAAACGGTGTTGGTGCCACATTTAATTTAATTTAATACCTAATGTTTATGTAACTATAAGTAATGTGTCACTGTTTGTTTACCCAAATATATAAAAAAAAAACCGTAAAATAATTTTACCGTTTTTTACATAATAAAGACTGTCGCTCCCTCTTCTCGTTTTTAACAGAGAGTACGCAACATTTTGCCAGTAAAACATTATCCCATATAACAATAGTGTCAAAATTACGGGTAATTGCTAAGACCCCTACAATCCCCCCACAATTACGACACAAATAAAACAATGGCCCACTAATCTGTCAGGTTGGTGGTCCAAAGCATACATCGTGACGATTTATCTGCATTTATTAAGTCAATGACAGTTTTGAATAATTTTCTACTTAGGTAGAAAGTGTTCTTGTTGGCAATAATATTAAAAAAAAAAAGATCGATTTTTCAATAAATTTCGCCGTTACAAATTTTAAAAACCGAACGCCAACTTTGCGTTCCCATTCTCACGGATCTTTTCGCAACCGGGTATTGTTTTTGAAAACATCGTCAACTTTTATGGCTGCGTCTTGACTTTCGGATACTTTTTTGTTGACCCAAGGGTGTAGTGACTGCATCTGCTGAACATATGCAACCACTAAATCGATATTTAAGGAGTTCGCAAAAAGATTAGTGATGGGAACATATCGATCCATAAATACGTTAAATACTTGAAACAAAAATTGTGCTACTTGTCCGTCTAATTTTAATTCGCTCAATTTATTTTTAGATCTGGGCTTATTTAATAATTAGTTTGGTTGGTTAAATAATTTTTTCACAGAGAATATGCAACGTTCATTATACTTTACGTTATCATTTTTGACATAAGTAAGCAAGTTTTCAAACAATTTTTTTTCTATGTAAAATATTTCTTCACCTAATTTATTGAAGTTATTTAAGTAGGTGTGTACATATTAAGTACGTATCATGTTTTGTAACAATAAAATAACTCTACACGTATCGCAATAACACCACGATATCTCGACTTCAAAGATATACGTAAGTATAAAGCGGTCGATACCGACAACGCTTGCCCATCACTATCAAAGGCCATAATTCACGGGCCACAAATCTCAATGGCCGTTAAAATCTCACCGGGCCCTCTTGCGAAACAAAGAGTGCATGTAACTTTGTATTAACTCTGAAAGCATGTTAGTAATACACTGCGTTATGGACATATGTAATTTATATTGTTTTCTTATATTTACGCGAATACTATACATTGAAATTAAACTATTTTACGGATTTTATCGCGTTTATTTACTATTTTATTTTCCCGACGTTTCGGCTGCTTTACAGCAACCATGGTCACGGGGGGACTGAGGTGTTAGACGTCCTGATGTCATAGTTAATAACTGGGTACCCTCATATTTAGTTGTTGTTTGCGGTCCGATCCACGCAGAAAGTGCTTACGGTGTCCTGAGGTCTTGCAATGGTACACTTGGTTTTGGATTTAATCATATTGATTACTGGATCCCAAGTTGGTGGTAGCACCCAGCCATCTTCCCTATTGAAATTAGGATGTTTTTTAATTTCAATGGCCTCACGTATCATCCTTGGTCGGAGTCGGTGTTCTTTTGCGAGGATATGCGGTTTATCAAATCTGATATAATGGCGGGTGCGGTCCTGTACATGTTCACAGATTGCAGACTTCGTGGAGCGTCGGTGTTTCACGTCAGCTATATGTTCTTTTACGCGGGTTTTAATTGATCTTTTAGTTTGTCCTATGTAAGAGAGCCCACATTCACAATCGAGTTTGTATACCCCTGCATCTTGTAGAGGAATGTGACACTTGACAGGTGGTAAAAACTGACTAATCTTCTTCGGTGGCTTGAAGTAAGTTTTGATTGAAGCCCGTTTCAAGATGTAGCCAATCTTGTCTGTGACACCTCTTATGTATGGTAGTACAGCAGGTAGACGCTCAACTGTGGCTGGTTTCACTCGGTCACTGTGATGGCGGCGTGGGACCCGAAGCTTGTTGTCATGCAATACTTGCTTGACGTGGTGGATCTCGGCAGCCAGGTGTTGCTCATCACAGATCCCTTGTGCTCTCTGAAACAAAGATTTACCCACGGTAGCTAACTGTGTTGGATGGTGGTGAGATTCACCGTTTAAGTACCTATCAAATTTACAATGGAGTTAGAGGCCAACAATACTCTAGCTTTCTTAGATGTTTTAGTGATCCGTAATCCTGATAACACCTTAGGCCACACCGTGTATAGGAAAAAGACCCATACCGATAGGTACTTAAACGGTGAATCTCACCACCATCCAACACAGTTAGCTACCGTGGGTAAATATTTGTTTCAGAGAGCACAAGGGATCTGTGATGAGCAACACCTGGCTGCCGAGATCCACCACGTCAAGCAAGTATTGCATGACAACAAGCTTCGGGTCCCACGCCGCCATCACAGTGACCGAGTGAAACCAGCCACAGTTGAGCATCTACCTGCTGTACTACCATACATAAGAGGTGTCACAGACAAGATTGGCTACATCTTGAAACGGGCTTCAATCAAAACTTACTTCAAGCCACCGAAGAAGATTAGTCAGTTTTTACCACCTGTCAAGTGTCACATTCCTCTACAAGATGCAGGGGTATACAAACTCGATTGTGAATGTGGGCTCTCTTACATAGGACAAACTAAAAGATCAATTAAAACCCGCGTAAAAGAACATATAGCTGACGTGAAACACCGACGCTCCACGAAGTCTGCAATCTGTGAACATGTACAGGACCGCACCCGCCATTATATCAGATTTGATAAACCGCATATCCTCGCAAAAGAACACCGACTCCGACCAAGGATGATACGTGAGGCCATTGAAATTAAAAAACATCCTAATTTCAATAGGGAAGATGGCTGGGTGCTACCACCAACTTGGGATCTAGTAATCAATATGATTAAATCCAAAACCAAGTGTACCATTGCAAGACCTCAGGACACCGTAAGCACTTTCTGCGTGGATCGGACCGCAAACAACAACTAAATATGAGGGTACCCAGTTATTAACTATGACATCAGGACGTCTAACACCTCAGTCCCCCCGTGACCATGGTTGCTGTAAAGCAGCCGAAACGTCGGGAAAATAAAATAGTAAATAAACGCGATAAAAATCCGTAAAATAGTTTAATTTCAATATGTAATTTATTTTTGTGTTCTCAGAACTCATATTTGTTTAAATTAATTTAAGCAAAAACAATATTTTTAGTTAATTTATGTGATAGCCTCGAATATTACGGAATGGCAAAAGGATGACGCTGATTTTTCATAAAAAAAAATTGCATTAGTAGTTAAAACGTAAATAACGTAAAATTAGGCAGATTTTGTGTCTAAAAAAAGTTTTTTTGTCTACTTTTAGGGAGGGTACAAGTGGATACATAACTGCCTAACGAATCGGGATACGATAAAATATTGTAAATAAGAAAACTTAACCCGTCAATGCTCATTAAAATCACGTTTGCGTCCGAAAATAGCTGACCACCGCGTCTGTACACCTGAGCACTATAAATCTGTTTGTTATATTATTTTAACATCCACGAACCGCTCGCGAATGCATTTCTACGTTTTGCATTGCGTCATTGAGTTTTGTTGGTGACTGTACTCCTATTTTTGGGGTGTACAATTCTGTATTTTTCACAAAAAAATTACTTTATCCAACTACATCACAGAGGGAGGTTTACCCAAAGAGTATCTAGAGTACCTACCCATAATGACTCCACTCTTCGTATAGCTCTGCGGCAATTTTTACACCATTGTTGTTATCTCATGGACCTGTAGTATTGGGCAACTATATGGGGAAACCACAATGGCGGAGTCAGATAAACCAGAAAATTTTACTACTGGTGGCTCGAAATACCATCTCCGTTATAATATCTCTATGAGTTTACCTAACATTTGACAGTTCTACACATAAAATGTGACTTTGACGCATATGTACGTCAGATTGTCTGTGTCAAGTTTTTTTTTAATCATCCGCCATCTTTATCACGTCCAACACCCATTTTTTATTTATTTATAATGTGTATTTATTGAATTTATTCATGCTAATACCTGAAATACCGTAGGTGGTGTTATTCCTCATCTATTAAATAAATGCTGAATTTCATCAAACCAACCATTTTGTAAAAAAAATAACATGAAGAAGCATACCAAGACGTAGAAAATCAAACTTTATAAGTCTTCCATTGCAACTGATGTACGTATTTAATTAATACTTAACTTCACGTAAACATGTTTTAATTCCCGCGTTATAAACATGACTCGATTCTTAAAAATGTACGGATTGCTCATTGAGATTCACTGCGACACTCGCCGAGATAACTTTATGGGCTGAGAATGTAATACTGAAATGAAATCTTTATTTTCTGTTTGTATTAAAACATATTTTTTATACCAAACCGACTTTTTACAGTAAATCTCAATGGTGTTTGAAGACAATTTAACGATTACCTACTTATTTTAATTTATTGACCGTGTGACATTTATTTAAACAATTTCCTTTGGATTATACAAAATTAGCGAATTACTGACATGTGTCGGTTTTATTGGTCAAAGTGATTTCTTTTCTTAGCCTTGAGAATGAAGTTAAACTGAAAATGTCAATTCGGAGCTCCATAAAAAAACATAACAATACTCACAACTAATGTTGCTGAGAAAATAATGACAGGCGCCAAATTATATCCATTTTGTTGGCACTAATCTAAACTTAGCTATATTGTATGAGCAAGGCAGCAATATTTTTAGCCTTAATCAATTCCTTAGAGAGAGTTGGAGAGTTGGAGAGGACTCCATCCTAAGGTTGCCTCGTACAGATCGCTATTAGTGATACTCTGTGTAAATTGTCTGTAATGTTTAATACTTTTTGCGGTGGAATAATAAAGAGTTAATAAAAATAGCAGTGGTAGCCGAGTGGTCGAACGCACGCCTTGCATATCAAAGTGTGTAGGTTCAAACCCCGGCTCGCACCTCTGGGATTTAAGTGCGAATCTCATTTTCATCCGAGATTATCACTTGCTATGAAACGGTGAAGGAAAACATCGTGAGGAAACCTGCATGTCAGAGGGATCTTGTCTAGTTCTCGATAGGTGTGTTAAGTCTGCCAACCCGCACTGGGCCAGCGTGGTGGACTATGGCCTGAATCACCCTCGCATTGAGGGGAGGCCCGTGCCCAGCAGTGGGACGTTAAAAGGGCTGTAGTCGAGTGGAATAAAGAGTTATCTATCTATCGATCTATTTTTAGTGCTGTACCAATATAGTTTATGAAGTGTGAAAACCAGAATGTACTAAACGCCTGTCGTTATTTTCTTAGCAACATTAGTTGTTAAGGCGTATTATTATATTTTTAAAAGGGCCCCCACTCATGAACCTACTGTTTAGTTGTTTTATTTTACGAATACTAATTTTCATCATCGTCTTCAACTTGTTACAGATAAAGACTACACAGACGTAGAAGCGTCAATGAACGAGAGGCTTCGGCTGATATGTGGGTCAAGCTCAGCCAGCGACCGGCACTCGGTGGTCTGGTACAAGAACGGGGAGATGGTTGAAGGGCTATCCAAGAGCCGAGTTGGGCAGCAGAGGCAATGGTACGTTTAACATATTATCTACCTAATGACATAGCAGTTAAGGCATACAATTAGTTACGATCAATCCATATTGAAATGAGCCTAACGTACTTGAGTAATACGATTACAGCCAAAATGTAAAGTTATATTAAAACAATACTGCTAAAAATATGCGTTGAAAAGGCCCTTATTCCTGGTAACACACGCACATTGATAAGCTTTGCTAGTGGTCAATATTCAAGTTACTAAAAGTGATTTACAATACCTCTGTAACTAGACTGTAACGTCCACTATATGACGAGGTTCATCTACAACACGATGATAATGATTTTACAAAACACTTTTCCCTGTTATTGTATGTAGATACTTTCTATCAGTTCGGGAAAATACATTGAAACAAACAAGAATAGAGTCCTAAGTACCGAACTATTCGCAGTAATATTTACACAACCCGCCTCAGAGGCTGGAAACAAGCAATAAATTCACGTGAATTCGATCGAGAGTTGCGCGATGCTATTCAAAGCATCTCACAACACGATCAAAATAAACTTTATTAATAAATCATTCGATTACAAGAAAGGATTTTGGATAGAAACTTTGGTGAAGACGGTTAAGTATTCGTGGAATAACTAAGTCTTTTTAGAAAACCCAGTTCTATTTTGGTTCATGAAGGCAAGTCCTCAAAATACTTAATAATAAACAAATACTCCTTATTAGTCATACATGTGAAGATTTGTTCGTTTGTATAATTTAACTCATGCTGGGTTCCTTTATAAACGATTTTTTGAGGTAAAAGCAACGATATCTTTTTAGGGTTCCGTACCCAAAGGGTAAAACGGGAACTCTATTACTGAGACTTCACTGTCCGTCCGTCCGTCCGTCTGTCATCAGGCTGTATCTCATGAACCGTGATAGTTAGAGAGTTGAAATTGTCACAGATGATGTATTTCTTTTGCCGCTATAACAACAAATACTAAAAACAGAATAAAATAAATATTTAAGGAGGCTCCCATACAAGAAACGTGATTCTTTTGCCGTATTTTATAGATAATGGTACGGAACCCTTCGTGCGCGAGTCCGACTCGCACTCGGCCGGTTTTTTGATATATGCGTGACTAGTTGTGACAGATAATCTAGGGCGTTATTTACAAAGTTTTAGCATAAGAACAGCCAACAATCTATTTTCCTATTTATTTTTACGCGCCGTTATCAAGAAGGGAGTGTTTCTTGTACAAAAATCGCAAATTAAAGAACAGATATGGATAAAATGTATGTGGCGCTCTTGAATCAACTGTCTCCTAAAGTTTAAGTTTGACGAGAGAGCATAGACAAACATTGTCATATTAATAATATGCAAAACTATTCCAGAGTAGGGAGTTGTAGTTGTGTGCAGCCAAATGTAGACTATCTCTCGAAAGTTATAACAGCAAAGTTGTTACGACGAATATTATATGAATATTTGCATATTTATAACAAAAACTGTGAATAAACGAAGTTATATAATTGTTACGATTGTACAAGAACAAAATATCCCGGGCGAAAAGTTATGGATATTCCGAGAATATAAATCTTTAAAATAATATCTTTGAAACATCAGCAAACAAAATGTCGATGAGAAATTTACAAAAACAATGGATATATTTCAACGAATGGAAAATGTTAAAAAAACAAAACGCGATCAAAATAAAAAGACTTATGTTGAATGAAAATTTAAACAATACGGATTTCCACAAATCTGAGTGCATTTTTCACACACCCTTAGCAAATAAATTTTATTTAAAAAATATCTTGTTTTCCTCACTCTACCTAACTGGTTAGAACTGACAGCTATGACGTCACAATATGGCGCATAGTCGATGCTATTCTCATTTGAAACGCGTAGTATCTATACAACTTGATTCAATGCAAAAAGTAATAAAGATAGTAGATAGAGAGATAGTAGAAGCCTTTTGCAAAAAGGCTTATAATGTTTACTAACATACCAGTAGTCTAGAAGGCGTTTCCGCTAGAAGGCTGTGCCTACCTTCATATGGCATTATTTCGCTTGTTCTAATAAACATATTCGATGAAGAGTATGCACCAATTGTCCGTAGCTCCGAAAGATACCTCGAAAATATCACTGTGCATTTAAACCTCCCAACTGCGTATGTGGAAGCTGCGCCAACAAGCAAATTATCGTAAAGCTTCTAACGTAGGAAATCGCCATTGTATCCTGAATACATTTCCGCTTTCAGTAAATAACGATTTAAAATATAAATATTATACCTGCCCACAGTTTGGATTGATGCCATTGATATTTATACGTGAAAAATCCTGTTTTTAGACTAGATACTGTACCAACCAAGGGGTTATTATATCAAAGAGGGAGCTTCATCTAACATTTGACAGTTTGACACCTCTGATTGTTGACACATACATACATCATCATCACGCCTGTATTTCCCGAGGGGGTAGGCAGAAGTGCACTGTAGTGCGCCCACACTTCGCCGATGTATTGTTGGTCCCAATGTAATAGGGGGCGAGCCTATTGCCATTATACATTATATAAAATGAGATTCGCACATAAATCCCAGAGGTGCGAGCCGGGGTTTGAACCAGCACACTTCGATTGCAAGGCGTGCGTTCGACCACTCGGCTACCACACCATTTTTTGTGTGTTTGAATTGTCTATGTCAAGACGTAGAAGTCTAAATGGTCGTCGCATAAATGAGTCAAATTTCGGTTCAATTTTTTCACACATTTAGGCATCTTTTTTTCAAATATCATTGGTACCTACTTATTTTTTACGTTTGATTCTTCAGCTAGGCATTATTTGAGTTTTATAGGGCAAATAGCAGTCGCTCAGTGTATTTATGGGTAAATTTATCACATCAGAACAGATACAGAATGAGAAAATCTCAAAATACCATAAATGTAATGATTATATTGTTCTTTTTGCAGGTTAAGGATAAAGGGATTCAGGGCGAAGGACTCTGGATTATACTCATGCAGAATGGACAGCTATGACTCCAGGGAGATGACAGCTAGGATTAGCCTGAAGCAGAGGAGCAGTTATCAAGAAATTGAAGGTATGTTGAACAATATTTACATATTGTAGCACTTATGGATGAAACTAACTTTTTTAAATTGGTGAACGGGTAGTATAAGTTAAAAGTTTTTTTTAATAACCAAAAAGTCTGTTGTTATCAAAATGTTTCTTTTTTAACGGCGGAAATTCCTTTATGAATACCCTGACACCTCGGGGGAAGTAGCAGGGTTATGTGCGTGTCCTGGCAGAGGGCGTATACCCCCTAAAAATCGTCAGCCCTATCCTTGGTAAAAGGTCTACTATCAAGCATGATGGGAAGCAAAAATAGAGAAGAGGCTAAGGTAAATCCATAGATTAAACAGAAAAGAGGTGTCCACCGTTAACCAATCTCAATTTGATGAAACGCAAAAATTTCCTTGGAAGATGTTATATAGAAATTTTGAAGGTCTCTACAAGTCTTGTTCGTATGTACGTATTCTTCGTAAACATTATCATGTACAAAATACGATACAACATCGAAATCTCTGTCACACTGCCGTAAACATTTTCATCGTCCCTCGTGTCTTTGGCCTGATGGTTATTTTCATATTATATTTTATTGGCGTCTTTATCGGTGGTCCAGATGTGTAAACACAGCCACTGTGCGCCGGATTCCGGGGTTGCAGTGCTCTACTCATCAACAAATTCGTTCGGATCTCGTTCGGATTTAAATTTCGCCACGACAACACGGGATGTACTTAAAATTCGTGAATAACAAGCGATTTCCTGTGCAGTTATTTTTTCTTTGATGCAATTTTAACATCGTTAGTAATCTCAGTTGCTTTAAATAAAAGTGAAGAGGTTGGAGTAAGTGGAGTATTACCACCAACTGTTAGTACTAGCAACACAACTTAATTAATTTTTACTTGTATAGTTTATAATAGATGTCTTGGGCCAGCGACTCTGACGGTGTTCTTACCTATAAACGCATAGGGTACAAGCAAACATTAATTTATATTATATGGTATATTGTCAAAAAATCGACGTAAAACAATACTGCTAAAGAGGTCATGGTAGCTGAATCACGATAATGCGATTTCAGATTAATGCTAAGAAATAAATAATTTGATCTCTGAGATAGTCAAAGGATTCCTAAATAAGGGTCCTAAACAGTCAATACTTGTTTAAATAAGTTTACTATTTAATTGAAAAAATCTACAATGTTCCAGGCTATCAATCAGATATGGCAGACAGTACACTACCAGAAATCCTATCACAAATCAAGAGCACAACCCTCATAGAAAACAACAATATAGAAGAAACCAAAAAATTAAGAGGTAACAGTAATAACGAAGACCTTAAAAGGAATGTGGAAATAAATCATGTCAATGATACGAAGAATAAGTTACCTCCAAGGTTTAAACACCCGTCTAAAATGTACAAAATGGACATGAAAGCCTCCGGTAGCTCCATAAGACTACGATGCCCCACTGAAGGTACCTAATAAATATTTTAATAAGTTTATTATTTTAGGAACCATATTTTTTATAAGCAGTCTTAGAAACCATATTTTCCGTAAGTAGTTTTAGAAAGAATCTTATTTATTAAAGAATCTTATTTATTTAATAAGCAGTCAGTTATCTGTAAGTAGTCTCAGAAACCATATTTTCTATACGTAATCAAGTGCATGTAATGTATTGGCATTCTAGGGATCTTTAAGTTATAAGCAAAATTAACTAACGCTTACATAACTTATGAGTATGTATATTTGATCAGAAAATCTTACTATTTTTAAATAACAACAGCTGTGTCAGAGTATAGTGCTTTTTTTAAATTTGCAGGCAATCCAACGCCGAATATAACGTGGTACAAAGACGGCCACACTCCAATATCGAGACCTTACTTCACGCCGTCATATGGGAAATGGTCAGTACAGCTGGACGAACTATCGAAAGCTGACGATGGGAACTACACTTGCGTCGTTTGCAATGAGCTCGGCTGTGTTGATCATACGGTTGTCTTGCATGTTCAAGGTACGAAAAAAACATTTTTTTGATGATCTGTCGGGCGATTATAATAGTGAACTTTACAGATACATCGTTAAGATTATCCAGAATTGCACAAAAAATCTCAAACATTAAAAGAAACACCTCATCAGCTAAGTTTTCTCTTGCTTTTCTGATAGTAATGGTTTCACTTGCCTACGAAAAATCAATGCAACCACAGCGTAGACAACAGGGCCGTTGGTAAAAGTGATATTGCTAACAGAATCGATGCAAACACTTGTGTAATCATTTATAATTACTCCCAAGATATAATTGCATCAACTCTAATAGACATCTTGAATTATAGAGCGCTATCCATCGAGGCCGTACATAGTGGAAGGTTACCCGGGGAACAAAACGGTCCTCGTTCAAGACACTGTTACTTTCTCCTGCCCTCCAGTCTCTGATCTTGAGCCACTAGTTTATTGGATCAGGTTAATAAACTTCAATGCAGACGTTTCCGAAGCTGGATTCAGGGAATTATCAATTCCGCCAGGAGATGTTATAGAGGTCTCAGATTATCTTAACGGTGGAGGTCCTTGTTTTAACTTTAAATTTGGAAAAGGTTATGCTA
The DNA here is from genome assembly GCA_914767695.1 of Ptilodon capucinus. Classification (NCBI taxonomy): domain Eukaryota; kingdom Metazoa; phylum Arthropoda; class Insecta; order Lepidoptera; family Notodontidae; genus Ptilodon; species Ptilodon capucinus. Next base: position 2,696,001 of record OU611828.1, read on the forward strand.
ATGGTGATATGATAGAATTTGTATAATCTGGTGTTGTTTAAGAAGAAGTGCTCAAGTTTTAGATTTTTACAAACCATAATAGTCATTACATTAATTACTGATCACTTGAAATCGTTTGTTTATAGAGCGTCTATACGTGAAACCCCAAGTGATTCGTGGCGCTAAAAACCAAACCGTGTTTGTTGGTGAAACGGCCCGTTTCAGTTGCCAATTCCTATCTGATTTGCATCCACTCATATATTGGATGTATTTATCTAAAGACGAGAACATTTCCCATAGAACAGAGGGTCCTAATAACTCTAGTGTTGAGGCACAAATCGTATATCAAGAAGGCAAGACTAAAGTGGTGAGGGGACTGTGACTAACGCATGTTGTGTGCTTCTTCGTGTTGCTTTGCTTCTCACTTTGTAGCCTTAAGCGAATGTTTGTTTAGGGATGGCATTTTGTCAACCCTGATTTGGTTGATTACTGATTACACGAAGCAATTTTCACTTGCCATCCGAAAATGCTGCTAACTTCAGGATGAGAGATTAATTTATTTCCAATTCGTTTATCTGAACTGCATTGCAGGCTGTCTTAAGTATATAGTTAGTTCTTTTATAAATTAAAGTAGAAACTTAAAAGTTAAAAAAATTTAGTATGACTTATAACACAAAAATATTACATAAAAGCTGATTTTAACTCTTGCTTTTTTAATGCATGAGATTTTGGTACATACAATACGACAAAACATTTTTGAGTATTTTTTTTATTAGTCCAAAGGAAATGTATTCATAAAAAATACTTACCCATTGTATTATTACAGAGTGATAAACCTGACGAGAAACCCGAACAATTGACAATATACAACGTAACCAAGGAAGACGAGGGCTGGTATGTGTGTGTAGCTCTCAACAGTTTGGGCAACACCACGGCTAAAGGATATTTGACTGTCTTGGAACGTAAGTAAATACCTTTGAGGATATAGTTCGGAGTTGGAAACGAGACGAAATCAATTGTGTTTATTGATATTCGTTGTAAACATTAGATCTCACGACAAATTAATCTTTAGCCATTTGCTACTGTTAGTTACTGGTAGCCAGAGAGTTTTTATCTCGAGAATTCTACAATAAGCAAGTCCGTTTTAAGTCGTTTTAAAGCCAAGATAGGTACGATAAGACATGGCATGCAGCAATGTTTTTTATATTACTTTCAGTGTTTGATTGTTAACTTAGTACAAAAACTATCAGTTAGTATGAAAACAATAATTTAAACTACTTTAATAGGTTGAAATTAAACTATTTTACGGATTTTATCGCGTTTATTTACTATTTTATTTTCCCGACGTTTCGGCTGCTTTACAGCAACCATGGTCAGGGGTTTAGAAACGGGTCACGGGTTTAAAATAGTTTAATTTCAATGTATAGTATTCGCGTAAATATAAGAAAACAATACTTTAATAGGTGCTAGTAAGTTCCCAGTTATAACCTTACCTATTACTTTTTTTAACATAAATATAATATTACAGGTTACCAATCAGATATAGGGAAGAGACAGCTACCAGAACCTTTATCACAAATCAAGAATCTACCACTGATAGCAAACAACACTATAGAAGAAAACGCTAAGCAAGTGAACCGACGAGTTCCCAAGAACATTAAGTTGAAAGAAGATGATAACAAAGATGAGGATCCTGATGATAAATCAGAGAAGGACCATCCGAATTACGGCCACGTTGACGATACGCAGAATAAGTTCTCTCCGAGGTTCAAGCATCCATCTAAAATGTTCGCAATGGACATGAAGCCAGCTGGTAACTCAATAAGACTTCGCTGCGCCGCAGAAGGTAATAAACATGAGCTCATCGCTTCTACAAAATTTGTTTTAATGTCACTTGTTTGTGACGATGGCTTGGTCTTGGCTTTTTCGGAATTTGTCCTAGTGTGGTTGTAACTGGGATCGCCTCCAGTCTATTGTATGGTATCCATAAAAAAATATACGGTCGAATTGAGAAACCTCCTCCTTTGGAAGTCGGTTTAATAAAAGTATTGCTTAGTTTGGGATCATACGATGAGTATGTGTCGTCTGGCGATATTAACTTTTTATTATCCTGTAGCACTGCCCCACCCCTAGTTAAAGGCATTTCTTTCTCTCTTCCACACTTCCCTGTTCTGATTCTGCTCTCCTTGGCAACCTTTGGCCACATTTTTGCAAAAATGTGACAAGGTCATGTCCCCACCATCTTTATGTTCTACCCCAGGGGGTAGAACATACAGATAAAAATATGTCAATCTACAATTCATTTAGAACACTGTTAGACTTATGCTTCTAAACATTTTCAGGTAATCCAACGCCGAATATAACTTGGTACAAAAATAAAAGCACGCCGATAACAAGGTCCTACTTCACGCCGTCTTATGGGAAATGGTCACTTCAACTGGATGAATTGACGAAAGCTGACAATGGGAACTACACTTGTGTAGTGTGTAATGAGCTTGGCTGTATAAACCATACCGTTGTTCTTCATATTCAAGGTATGGTAACTCTTAATTATAAAATTCTTATTTAGATGACTTCCTACAGATTTATTTTTGAACTAGCCGCGCTCGAGACGTCATCCACGTCGAATTATGGAGCCCTTACAATTACATAAGAGTTACTTCTTTGATACAACAAGTATCTGCCAGTGAAGGTCCCGTCAAAATAGGGCTCGCCATTTCGAAAATAAGCAATGTATTTTTTCGCAATGTAATAAATGTAACGCTACGATATTATTGTTTTTGTATAGGATTTCATAGTGATGTATAAATTACCAATTAGGACTTAAAGACCCAATATAAGCTTACCTACCTACGTTGATGTTGTCGTCTATGTAATTCCAAAGTGAACAATTTGCGTCAAATCCAATTAATCCACTTTTACACATAGATCTCCTGCGAAACCTTCCAGAATTTGTTCGGAGCCATTTGCATTATTGGGTCACTACAGAACTAGTACCATCTGTCTACTTTGTAAGACTTGTGCTAAGTCTTCCACTTTGTCTCTAGAACAAGACAATTCTAGAACCATCTTTTTCTCAATGCGTTTGCTTTGGTAATTATTTTGGAAATTAGTTACGATGGAGTTTCTTGCCCATTCTTCTCAATAGAGGTAGGTTATTTGTTTGTTTGTTTCTTGACTATTCATAGGTTTCTTATTCGGATTCTGACTCATTCGCAATCCCATCAGCCAGCCTACTGGACCAACTCTGCAATTCTAGAAATTTCCGTGGAAATTTCAATATACATCTTAACTTATAGAGCGCTTCCCATCAAAGCCGTACATAAAGGAAGCTCATCCTGGAAACAAGACTGTCATTGTCAATGACACCGTCACCCTCTCCTGCCCGCCGGTCTCTGACCTGGAACCATACCTGTACTGGATCAGACCAATCAACTTCACTATTAGCGACTCCGAGGCTGGACCCAGCGATATGCCAATACCATCCGGAGATGTTATAGAGGTCTCAGTTTTTTAAACGGTGGAGGTCATTGTTGTAATCTTACCCCCCAATTTTATAACATTTACAAATAGTCTACAATGGCACTGTTGAATTTAAAACTGTTCTGCAATGCCAATGTTAAAGCCCCGAGCAGACTGGGCAGGCAAGAAGCGCACTACATTTTTTTTCGCCAATACTAAAACGAACTGTATTGACTCATGGAAAAAGCTCATTCTCCAAAGAAATTCCATTAGAGGCTTGGTCGCGTGGATTATACCACAGAAATTCAATCTATATGTTTATTGACACAGAGTGCTTTTGGTATTGGCAAATATGTTGACGCACGCGTCTTGGCTACTTAAAGTGCTCGGAGATTTGATGGAGCAAATTTCTATAAATTTGGGGGTTAGTGTTGGGAGAGATTTTATTTAAGGTGATGGAGTCTTATTTGAAGCGAATAATTATTTTGTCTTAATAACCATGGATACAGTGTCTGACTTTTCATCTCAATTATGTATTTATAAGTTAATGTTATAGTAAGTTTAAGTCATCATCATTTGCCTTACCTTATCCCACTATTCCCATCTCGCTTTTACGTCATATCGACATCCACTCTGATCTCATTCATATCACTTTTTACACAATCCATCCATCTTTTCTTTGGTCTCCCTCTCACCCTTTATCCATCCACATTCATACTCATCACTCTTTTAGTCACATGCTTCTCATCTCCTCTCATCACATGCCCAAACCATTCTAGTCTATTACTTCTCACTTTTTCTGTTATGGGCGCTACTTTTATACTACCTCTAATATACACATTCCTCACCTTATCCAGTTGCGTCACTCCACACATTCATAATTTAAGTAATGGTTCAATTATATTCATTGTTTTGTTTATATCATGTGAAGGGTATTCGTATTTCATAGTTTTTTTCGATTTTGGTGAAGGTTTAAACGGGTGATGGTTTATGTCGTAGATAACCTTAACACTAAGATATAGTTAGGCTAAAATTAAGTAATTGCCATAACATTATGACTCAAATTAAGTTCCATAACATAATTTAGTGAATAATTTACACTAACAATAGTTTTCAATGAAATTAAATTAGTTATTTTGATGTAAAAAAAAGTATTCTTCTGTTTTTATGACATGAATGAAATGATAATATTTTAATGGAATAAGATGAGAAATGGCTCCACCTACGGTTAGCGGGTATTTCAGCCAATGTCAAGTAGTTAACAGCTAAAGCAAATTTAATAAATAAATGTGTTTATTGGTGTACCTATAAACAAAAAGAACTGATGTATGTTAAAGATGGCGGATGAATTCCTCGAGTGTTTTTTTATTTGCGTAAACAAACAGTGACACAGTACTTATAGTTACTTATACATTATGTATTAAATTAAATTAAGTGTGGCATCAACACAGTTTACCACAGCTTACTTAAAGATAATAAATAAACGTTAAACGTTGACAGTTGGTAGTGTTACAAATTACAATACATCTTATATAAACAAATTAGTATTATGTATTATAGTAGTTTGCTCATTTATTTTTTGAAGATACTAGGGCGCGTTGCCGCAATGTCCACTGAGTTTTCGTATTGAATGTATGGAGTAGTCTATAGAACGGTGATCGTTTACCGGAGTTGGTACGGCACCGTGCTGTTGCAAACAATTAGCAGGGATTGCAGCAGTGAGTTCTAGTTCAACAAAGAACGAACTTTTCCTAATATTTGATAGCTTCACACGTTCAATTATGTGTATGTCTTTGGCTTAAGACACTTTTTAGACGTCGATTTGACACTTTTTGGGTATCTTAGCTTTCTAATATTATTGAAAATAGTTATAGGTACATATATTGCCAGAAAATGGAATAGGAACTCATTGATTATTTCTTTATAGAACGCCTTTACGCAAAACCAATACTGACCCGTGGTACTGAAAATCAAACGGTGTTGCTTGGTGAAACCGCACGTTTCAGCTGCGAATTCCTTACGGATATGCATCCGTCGCTGTTCTGGATGTATTTCTCAAGGGACGAGTACATTTCCAATGAGACCGTAGATTCTAACGACGCTAGCGTAAAGGAGGCGGTAGTTTACGAGGATGACAACAAAATTATGTTGGTGAGGGAACTGTGACTAACGCATGTTGTGTACTGCATGGAGATACTGCTTCTTGCTTCGTTACAACCCATTCTTTTAGCAGTATTGTTGTATTATTACTTTTATAACACAATACTGCTATTAAAAGTGGTGGTAATTTCGAGTCTCTTGTTAGTTTTTTTGTTGGAGTTTTAAAAACTGAAATATTTAACAATGCCACCAAAAGAAAACCTTACCTACATGATGTTTTTGAAATTGGTGGCAAGAACGTTGGCTGTATAGCCAGACTGATTCGTTGCACAAGGAAAGAGCCATCACTTGTAAATGTAATCAATTTTGGTACCATTTATACAACTAAAATTTTGGGATGGTGTGTGCGGCAAACGGAAAATACGACATTTATGTTCAGAGAAGCGTATCTGTGCTGCTTGCCAAGCTTCCAATCTAACCAGCAAGCTCAGCATGACTGCGTAGACATAAGTTTTATCTATTCTGTCAGACTGGTCGAACAAATTTTATTGACATCGTTTTCTCGACAAATCTGACAGTCGAAAGAGTCTTGGAACTACTGCTAAAAGACTAGTTTTACGCAACTAATTGTGTTTTTTAAGAGTTTTTGTTATATTGCTATAATATCAAACTGCAGGTAAGTTTTGCTTTTTGTATGTTTAGATCATCAAACAAGTATTATTCATTGTCTCTGGCCTGGTTTAATCTTTGATACAAGTTGTGTCTGTATCCGTAACTGTAAATAGGTTGCAAAATGTTTTGTAAAATGTCTAAAGCATTGTAAGTGGCGAAAAATTTCCATAAATATGAGATTTGTATTTTTGACTATACTTTTAAATGCGTGAATCATATCCCAAGTTAAACAACTCATGTTTTAAAAATGAAGTCTAATTTGCCATTTCTAAATGTTTATGGAAAAGATCTTAGCAAACAGTTGTCTATTAACTTTTGTTATTACAGAGTGAGAATCCAGAGGACAAGGCCGAACAATTAACGATATATAACGTAACCAAGGAAGACGAGGGCTGGTATGTGTGTGTAGCTCTCAACAGTCTGGGAAACACCACAGCTAAAGGATACTTGACTGTCTTGGAATGTAAGTCTTACAGAGATCCTTTATTTCTACGACCACCAAGCATGAAAAAGGGCTTATATATAAAGATATAATTACCACATTACGCCTATGTATTTTGGTCAAAATGTACTAGGGGGAGAGCCGATTGCCATTGTACCGGGGACGTTCTCCCTCAATACGAGGGTGATTGGGGCCATAATCTACCACGCTGGCCCAATGCGGGTTGGAGCACTTCAAACGCCTTTCTATAGACGTGCAGGTTTCTTCGCGATGTTTTCCTTCACCGTTCAGCAAGTGGTAATCATTATTGAAGATTACATTCGCACATGGAAAACTTGGAAGCTCGGGATTTGAACTTGCACCTCCTTACGTTCAAGGCGGGCATACCGACGAAGCTACCACTGGCTACATTCTTATACTCTGTTATATTCCAGCTCCACCAATCATAGAAGCGCCGGACCATGGAAAACACGCGCTGCTCATAAACATACTTATTGTATTCCTCGGAGCGATGTTCTTCGTAGCAGCGATAATAGTGGTGATGATCTGCAAGAAGTTAAAACGGGAAAAGGAACAGAAGCGATTGGCGATACAGACAGCTAGAGCCGTGATAGTGACGCATTGGACGAAGAAGGTGACAGTGGAAAAGCCACAGATCAATGGATCTCCTAATACCACTGGCGAAGCTTTGGTGAGTTGGATAAATTTTAACGTTATTTGTGTATTCGTTGAGTTTAATTTTGCAGAATCAGGTTTTTGTTTATTTGTCTCGTCATATAGTCGCTTAACATAAGGTCGATTTTTGCGATGCCCAGACAAAACGTTGGATACTGTCGATTAAATATTTCAGTCGAGTTACTTGTCAAACAAAAGCCTACCTGACACTCAACTATTACAATCGATGTGTGTGAACTATGGCTACGTTTTTCAAGGCACGAAAACAACTTAGCTTAAATATGACTAGGCGACAATGCCTTATGTCCTATACTGTTCATATTCTAGCTAACTTGGATAAAAATTGTTCTTTTGTACATCATACTTCGGTTATTCGTTATCGTTATATGTTATTTTGATGTATAAACAATAATACTGTAAAGTTTCATCAAAATCCGTTCAGTCGCATTTGCGTGAAAGAGAAACAGACATCCATCCATCCTCACAAACTTTTACATTTATAATATTAGTAGGATATAGTGAAGCAATTGTCATACTATATCGATAATGTTTGATGTTCGGGTGTATGGAATAATAATAGTGTTGCATTTTTAATAAATACCAATATTCCAGCTAATGCCAGTAGTCAAGATTGAAAAGCAAAAGCTGTCTCAAGTACACAGTAACACGAGTGATTCCATGCTTATGTCGGAGTACGAGCTACCGATGGACATAGATTGGGAAGTGGCGAGAGAATCGCTATGTTTAGGGAAAATACTTGGCGAAGGGGAGTTTGGGAAGGTGGTGAAGGCAGAATGTATTGGGATACTGAAGCCTGGCATGCAGTCTGTGGTCGCTGTTAAGATGTTGAAAGGTGAGTTTGAAGATTATTGATACAAAATGTAAAAATATTTTTTTGCAGCCATTATATTTGACATAAGCGACAATTTGGGCAATATTTGAATAAATACAAATTTGGAATCAGCTCGTTTTTCTGCGTCGAATGAGTATGCTCTCCTGTAAAGTTAAAAATGTCGCTTAAGTCAAATTGCCTTTCCCCGCTCGATATAATAAATGCCTTCTTAACAACAGTAAACTATTTTGAAAACTCGAAATATGAGTGTATTACATTATAAGTAGTCTCATTAGTCCCTACAACAGCTGCCCATAATTAATTAATTACCTATAGTTTTCTTGTCCAAACTGGTTGTTCAGAAGAAATTGGTTTTAGCGATAAGACCGCCCAATTGTACATAGCTACTGTATTTAAAACCAAGAATGTTGAATTATTTTCTTTGTTTGGTGTGCACAATAAAGAGTACTATATCTATCTAAAGACGCTTATTGTTTTCATCAACAGAGGGCCACACGGACGCGGAGATGATGGCTCTAGTATCAGAGATGGAAATGATGAAGATGATTGGGAAGCATGTGAACATCATCAACTTGCTCGGATGCTGCACGCAGGATGGACCACTCTACGTCATTGTGGAATACGCACCAAATGGAAATCTGAGAGAGTTCTTAAGAAACCATAGGCCTGGGAATAGGTAAGAATGAATATTGTGACTTGGTAGTCAAACTAGAACTCTATACTGAAATACAGATGGTACAATATTGTATAAGGAGAGAAAGTATAAGTAAATATCACCAGATAATACTTATATAGACAATACTCATCGTAAGATCCCAAACTAAGCAAGGCAACTATTAAATGGGCTGGGATCGATCCTAGTTACTCTCAAACCAGGGCGAATTCCAAAAATACCATTACCGCTATTTGCTCGTGACGGGAATCGAACCCGCAATTACCTGGTGTTGTGAGCAGCCTACCTTCGAATCACTAGACCAAGCAGTTGTCAAAAGGTTGCTATGAAAATTGAGACAGATGAAACATTTTTTATCAGCACTGCAATATTAAGACTAAAGATACGCGGGGCAATTCTCACATGAATGACATTCATAGATAGTATAATTCGACATGTGTCAACCAAACGTCAAAATGGTCGTATTTATTCGTTTTGATTCGATATATTATGAAGATAATGTCAATCTTGCGAAAATGAAAAATGTCACAGGTCATTAAAACGTATCTAATAAATACCATGTCAAGAATAGTATAAATAACAAAAACAAGTCAATTATAGTTCTTACAATAATTCCAGTTTGGCAACCTAGAAAAAATGAAGTTGGTAGCATTGTATATCGATGATATTATCACCACCCTTTTTTATATTTGCTGTTGACCTTATTTGGGGATTCCCATAAAATAATACTGTGGTTATAAGTGTTATGTAGCTAGTTACTAGGTATTAAATAAAAATGTTTAGCTTCCTGTTATTAGAGGAATCCTTATGGCGCTGATACATATGAGCAACACAACTCATTGTTGTCCTGAACTTTTTTTAGATCTCATTTATGAGTATGCCAATGTTATACATTAAATTATAAGGAGTTGCCCCTATGGAAGCGTTTAGGGGGTGGAGCCGAATCTCACCTTATCTCACGTGTGGGAGAGGGGATCTCGGCAAGTAGAAAATCGCTAAAACACCTCATATAATTAATGAAGTCCCAAAACAAGTGCCCAACAAAGTATACCAAGACACAACCCAAGCAAAATCAGCATCAAACTTTAAAATTACTATATTTCAGATACGAATCGCCCATCGAAGATATTAAGGAGAAAAAGACACTAACCCAAAAGGATTTAGTGTCATTTTCCTATCAAGTCGCTAGAGGGATGGAATATTTGGCATCTAGACGAGTAAGTTACCATTATTATAGTCAATTGTGCGATCTAAGTAGGCGAGTGCCCACCTTGTATTACGGCTAGTCAGAGGTAGCATTTGCAAGGAATCGAGAAAGAGTGGAGCGAGTCTTCGTGGATTGAACAATCTTAGACCAATAATGGCCGATTTTTTTTATTTACTTAAATAAGCAATAGTTAGTGAGCCGATAGTGTTCTTCTTCATATTTTTTTACGAAATTAACGAAATAATTAAATTTTAATGGAATAAGATGAAGAATGGCTGCACCTGCGATTAGCGGGTATTTATGTCATTGTCAAGTAATTAAGAACTCAATGAATACACATTATAAATAAAAATGGGGGATGACCCCCGGGACTATAAGTCTAAAGTTTTTAATTATAACCACTATGTCAGTTGTTATCAAAATAATATTAGGACGATTGCTCTTTTAGCCCAGTTTAGTGAACGGTACACTCATAGGAATGTTGGGACGCGAAGATAAAGAAGAGAGACAAGCTCAGAATATAGGATTCAGCTGTTAATAGTTCTCATTGTTTCCTTCTTCCAGTGCATCCATCGTGACTTAGCAGCGCGCAATGTCCTCGTCACTGATGACTGTATCCTCAAAATAGCAGACTTCGGACTCGCCAAAGATGTCCACAGTAACGATTACTACAGGAAGAAGACTGAAGGCAGGCTGCCGGTCCGGTGGATGGCGCCCGAGTCGCTGTACCACAAAGTGTTTACAACACAGACTGATGTGTAAGGGAACTTAGTTTTATGAAAAGATTTCCTGGAACAATGGCTTTATTACTTGCTCATATGAGAAACTTTTTCCTTGATCAGTTCATTAGTGCTGAGTAGGTATGCCAAGGTAAAATCACCTTAAGGGGGGCTTTACGGCACACTGGGGGGTGTTATTTTTTTGCCCATTGCAAATCAAACTGTGTTGACTAATAGCAAAAGGATCATTCTTCAAGGAAATAACATTGACGCTATCGAATTTTGACGCGAAGGGACTTGGCTTTCACCGCAGAAATTCAAGCTTTATGTATATTGACACAGAGTTCGTTTAGGTATTGGCAAACATTTTGATGCGTTGCTTTTGACGCCACTAGTGTGTGGGGGGAGTTAGTGTTAGGCATATCCAGATCCTTGTTGGTCTGCGATTAATACCTACGTCAGCTTTGCTTTTGAGGGAAGAACTGCAATAGAAAATAATTGTAGGGTATTTCCTTGCATTTAGAAAAATGAATCGAATGACTCAAATTCTTCTTTATTACGCCATGTCATAAAACACATTTTCCTTGATACTTACAGATGGTCATTCGGGGTCCTTTTATGGGAGATCATGACGCTGGGTGGGACGCCGTACCCAACAGTTCCGGGACAGTACATGTACCAACACCTGAGCGCTGGTCACCGGATGGAGAAGCCGCCATGCTGTAGTCTTGAGATGTAAGATTTTATCATCTTAATCCTCTGTATCGCGACAAATATTCGTGATGTAAACACAATGCTTGAAGTTCACAGTGCACCTCTTCCAGACTTTTGGCGCGACTTTGACTGAGATGTCTCGACGGATGATGTACTCAGTATGAAGCGTCGCGACGCTCCCTATGAGGCGTCGCAACGTATATTATGACTAGCCGTGATATTCAGTATGAGGCGTCGCGAAGTTTACTATAACGCGTCGCGACACTTACTATTAGACGTCGCGACGCTCAGAATAAGACGTCACGACGCTCACTATAAGACTTCGCGACGCTCACTATAAGGCGTTGCGACACTCATTATAAGACTTCGCGACGCTCACTATAAGGCGTCGTGACGCTGAATATTAGCCGTCACCACGCTCACTATAAGGCGTCGCGACGTTTACTATTTGACGTCGCGAGGTTCTCTTTAAGACGTCGCAACGCTCACTATAAGACGTCGCGACGCTCAGAATAAGACGTCGCGACGCTCACTATAAGGCGTCGTGTGCTGAATATTAGCCGCCACCACGCTCATTATAAGGCGTCACGACGCTCACTATAAGACATCACGATGCTCGCTATAAAGCATTGCGACGCTCACTATAAGACGCCATGATGCTTGCTACGCCCACTATTAGACGTCGCGACGCTCTATAAGGCGTCGCGACGCTTACTATGAGATGTCGCGATGCTCACAATAAGACTTCGCGACGCTCACTATAAGTCATCGCGACGCTCACTATAAGGCGTCGCGGCGTTCACTCTAAGGCATCGCGACGCTCACTATAAGGCATCGCGACGTACACTGTGAGGCCTCACGAAATCACTATAAAGGACTCTACCCACTACAACGTATCATACCATGACCGTGCTATGAACGTATCAGACACGACAAGCAACACGATACGCTCTACTATGCCCACTAGAGCGTATAAATTACGTATCAAAGTCGTATGTATCGGCTTTAATGACCGGAGCGTCATGCACAGAGCGTATCGCCACCGGCAAAATATTCTCGCCGACAATACTTGCCGCTCCGTGCATGGCACGCTACGGTGCTGGTCGGTAACGGAACGGGCTAGTGGGCATGGTCTCATACTTTTTAATACAGAGAATATTTTTTTGCCTGACACGTTCATAACACGGTCATAGTATGATACTGTGTAGTGGGCAGAGACCTTAAAGCGACATGGCGTTTACTATAAGACGTTGCGACGTTGCGATAGAGTAAATAGGTGATACTAACCATGAAAAGGAGAAATTCCTTTATAGGATCGCCACTGTCAAGATAATTTCGGAGTATGATATACATATATTGTTTTTTTTCAGTTACATGCTAATGCGCGAATGTTGGTCTTTCTCGCCTGGTGATCGGCCTTCGTTCACCGAGCTGGTGGAGGATCTGGACAAGATCCTCACAGTGACTGCGAACCAGGAGTATCTGGACTTAGGTCTGCCTCAGCTGGACACGCCGCCTTCGAGCTACGACGGCTCCGGTGATGAGAGCGATAGCGAGTTCCCGTTTATTAAGTAGACTGATGCAAGGATTTACTGATCCCGGATTCCTAAAGTTTGAAGATTGAAGTGGAACTCGAAAAGTATTTGACTCAACCAAAGTGCGAATGTTGGTACCTACGGGCAGTTGGCACTGTGGTACCTTAACCTGTCCTGCTGCAATGTTTTAATATGTATGACAGTTACTATTGAAATAACAATACTTTAAGAGGGGGGGGGGGGGGGGGTAAGACCCCCTTCTGATTTAGTAAGTAGTTAGGGACGAAAGATTAAAATGATTTGAATTCACCAAAGATGCATTATGATGCTGAGTTTTTGGGTATATTTAATTTATGCATTTAAATCTTTCACGGAACAAATGACAGCGCAAGTACAATAGGCACAGTTGGTGGTAGTACACTAACCGCGTCTAGCCCCGAACTCCACATCCATCAATCTAGACATTTATGTGACCATTGCAACATAAATGTTGTATAATTTTTATTTTAAGTTTGAGAGGTTCGCGTGCAAGTAATTTTGTACTGTACTACCGCCGACTTTCGAGTTAAATTTTTAGTTCATATAAATGAACTAAAGCGATAGGGTTAGGTCTAAAACATTGTACTGGTCATGTCGTAGTATATGCAGTCGATTGTTTGATATTCCACCATTATGTTTGAAGTCAGCATCGCAATTATTATCTTGTTAGGCCGATACCTGCCCTCTTACTATGTAGTAGTGTTTTTAATATTACTTTCAGATTGACAGCTGTCAACTCAGTACAAAATCTTTCAAAAGATGACAGTTAATATTAAATTAATACTTCGTAGACGTAGAATGTCTTGAAGTGGTTTAAGAGGGGTAATAATGCTGGAATAACTTCAAAGCGAGCATTAACGTCGGCTATTTGAAGAAGCGCCTCTGGTCTCGATACCGATAAGGCGACTTGTCTATATCCGTCTGCTTTGTGCTCCATCAGCCAACATGCTCTATGGCATGACGCCATTAGCATCGTGAATATGAAATCAAACGCACGTTTGAACTTAATTATCATCCCACCTATAAATCTCCGGGCATACTGCAGCGTCAAGATGAAAGCAAAAGTTTTTCCAACACCAAAATGATCTCTGTATCAATATACATGAAGATTGAATTTCTGTGGTAAAAGCCACGTGACCACGCTGCAAAATTCGCTCGCTGCGTCAGTTACATTTCGTTGAAGAATTAGCTTTTTGCGTGAGTGAATACAGTTCGTTTTGTCTTGACGCCAGCCTGTCCGGAGTTTAAAAGTAAGCAACAAAATGTGTGGAATCTATTTTGAGGAACACTTTTGTTGCTGATTGTACCTATCACAATTGTACGTAAATGTTATATAGGCTTTTGAGTCTGAATTTCTAGAAGTAACATTAATTATTTTATCCGGATATTTTAACGTTTATCATTATGTATTTTTTATTATTAAACTATGTTTGTAAGTTGGTATAAAATATTTATTATTAGGTTTTTTTTATAATGCGAAAAAAAGTATTGCATAATATTTAGTGTAAATAAAATTATTCCGGTTAGGAATAATACATAATGTAAATAAATAATACTGTAGTACCAAAGTTTATTTGTGTTTTCTTTGTATCATATTTTGAAGCATTTGTTTTTTTTTTTAACATAATACGTAGAGATGTTATCCATGACGTTAGTTTAAGAACAAAAATATTTACGTCTAGTCTATGTATGACTAAAGAAAATAACCGTTTACATATTGTTTTCTTATATTTACGCGAATACTATACATTGAAATTAAACTATTTTACGGATTTTATCGCGGATTTTATACAATCTGTGAACATGTACAGGACCGCACCCGCCATTATATCAGATTTGATAAACCGCATATCCTCGCTAAAGAACACCGACTCCGACCAAGGATGATACGTGAGGCCATTGAAATTAAAAAACATCCTAATTTCAATAGGGAAGATGGCTGGGTGCTACCACCAACTTGGGATCCAGTAATCAATATGATTAAATCCAAAACCAAGTGTACCATTGCAAGACCTCAGGACACCGTAAGCACTTTCTGCGTGGATCGGACCGCAAACAACAACTAAATATGAGGGTACCCAGTTATTAACTATGACATCAGGACGTCTAACACCTCAGTCCCCCCGTGACCATGGTTGCTGTAAAGCAGCCGAAACGTCGGGAAAATAAAATAGTAAATAAACGCGATAAAATCCGTAAAATAGTTTAATTTCAAAATAACCGTTTATTTAGGTGATTGAGATTATTGAATGTTTGGAGAATTATTATGGATATTTTAAAACTCACATTATCTGGGTTATTCCCATTGATCTTGCTGTATTTTTTTTCCATTAGCATACATAGTCAATGCGAGTACCAACCTACCTACGTTATGTTCATGGATCATTTTAATAGGTAGGTAATTCATTACACAACTAAATCGATTTTGCGTACTTAATAACGTAATAATTATCTTCGTAGGTATTTCGACGATTAGCAAAGGAAAATTGTGAGATTATTTTGTATATAGAGTAAATAAAAATCATTTTCTACTCATTATGTAATGCAATTTGAAATTAGTTACACTGATAGGTACATTAGGTAGATTATACATTTAATATAAACACATATAAAAGCATTTATGTATTAGTTATAGTGTCGATAAAAAAATGTAATTATAATAAGAATTTCCACTTGCGAATTTTTTTAAAAAATCTTGCTTTTTGTATAACTTCCAAAAGATTAGTTGGTAGATACTAATTGTTTAAATGTCGCAAAAAACGTATTAAATACCTATCTTATAAGTAGGTAATTTTTTCAATTCAAAAATGATGTGGTTATGTGTGAAGACGGTGTGTTGGTACTATTTTTATGTATATTAGGTAAATTAATAAAATTGTGGATTATTATAGAATGTTGTGATTATAATATTGAAATAAAGATTTTCAGTGGAAATGTATCATGTCGTATGTTGTTTGATTCTTATGAAACCCTAACTTTAAACCGTCAACTTCCGTACCTAAAAAGGAAAAAAACGGAACCCTTATAGGATCACTTTATTATCCGTCTGACTGCCTGTCTGTCAAGCCCCTTTTTATCAGAAACGCGTGAAGGTATCAAATTGAAATTTAAAACAGAGAATTATGTCTGCGGTCCCTTGGTGTCCTAAAAAATCTAACTTCTAGGTTAACGCAATCAAAAGATAAGGCGGCTTATGATGCATTTTCAGTACATTTGCACGGGAATCAAAAACCTATAGGGTACTTCCCGTTTACCTAAAATCATGAAATTTGACAAGAAGCAAGGTCTTATAGCACAAGCAAAGGCGAAAATCTGAAAACTGTAAACTTTTTTTTGTAATTGCTTTGTATGGGGTCACCAGTGTACAAACTACACAGTTAAGTTTGTCTCTCTACCCAGTTTGTGGTGATTAAATTGTTGCAAAATTAATTTCGGTCTAAAATCACAAAACCTCTATTTTACGAAAAATTGTGTTGATTAAATTGTTGCAAAATTAATTTCGATCTAAAATCACAAAACCTCTATTAACTTAAAAACGGTACGTCGTAGCTCAAAAATAATGTAATTTTACCACCCCTTTAAGAAACCCCCGTCAAAATTTAATTATGATCTGATTGTCATAAGTTAATTTGCTGTTTTTTTATTAATTTTCCGAAAAATTTAGTGGATTAATTAATTTAGATCTAAAATCACAAAACCTCTATTATCTTGATAACGGTACACCGTAGCTTAAAATAATGTAATTTTAGCCCCCCCCCCCCTTTTAATTATGATCTGATTTTTTAAATTTAATTTGTTGTTTTTAAGGTTCCGTACCTAAAAAGGGATCACTATGTTGTCTGTCTATCTGGCTGTTTGTCTGTCAAAACCCTTTTTCTCAGAAACGCGTGAAGATATCAAGTTGTATATAGTTAAGTTTGTCTCTCTACCCAGTTTACCTTTTCATTAGAAGTAATGCTCGGTGCTTTCAGTTTAGGTACGGAAGCCTCGGTGCGTGAGTCCAGCTCGCACTTGGCCGGTTTTTTTGGCAACTACCATCAATACAATTTAACTTCTGATTTTTTCGTAAAATTAACTACTTCAAATATTTAAACGAACAGAAAAAATAAGTGTTTTTAACCTAAAAATATGACGTATTTTGTTTTATTTTATTGGTTCTTTCTTTGTGAAAGTAAAAAAAATCAAACGACAAAAATAAGTAGTTGAATTTGTTTTATTTTTTTTAATAATTATTAGGTCATCGACTTACATAAATCATACATACATACAAATTTTCATAGAAAAAATATGCTAGTCGAACATTATTTATTAACAAACAATATTTAAATAGTTAAACTTATAGAATTAATCATGGTATCACATAACATCATAGAAATTAATTGTAAATTAAAAAAAAAATAGTTAAAACATTTTTTTAATAACAACACAAAAGTAACACAAATTAAATGACATATACGTACAATAACTTAACACGATTCTTAAAAGAATAGAGTAATCACAATATATAAACTTAGTTAAAAACCTACGTACGATAATACTTCATAATTATTTGGTATGCCCATAAATTGTGCAATGTCAATTACTTACCTAAATACACGAACACATATCTTACCCCCATTTTAATTTGGACAAATTCTCAACGTTTAAAATGTGATCCAGAATGGGTACAACAGTCTGCAACCCTTATATGTACACTGTATAATTTGCCACACTCCCACACTTTGCCAATATACCGGGCACATTCCCCCTCAATACGAGGGAGATTTGGGCCATAGTCCACCACGCTCGCCCAGTGCGGATTGGTGAACTTCACACGCCTTTCTATAGACTTGCAGGTTTCACCGTTCAGCAATTGGTCATCATTATTGAAAATGACATTCGCACTTGAAAATTAACTCACGAGGTGCGAGCCTGGATTTTGAACTTGCACCCCTTACGTTCAAGGCTCGTTCTTGGTTAAAATATTAATTTATTTATATGCTTTAACAAGCCCAGGCGTGGTCAGTTAGGTCGCTTGTACTTTCCGCTGTATTATACTTTAGTTGAAACGGAATTAGTAACAGGTGATTTTAGAGCTGTTACGAAAATTTTTAACATTTTTAGGGTTCCGTACCCAAAGGGTAAAACGGGAACCCTATTACTGAGACTTCGCTGCCCGTCCGTCCGTCCGTCTGTCACCAGGCTGTATCTCATGAACCGTGATAGCTAGTGTTGAAATTTTCACAGATGATGTATTTCTGTTGCCGCTATAACAACAAATACTAAAAAATAGCATACAATGAATATTTAAGGGGGCTCCCATACAACAGACGTGATGTTTTTGCCGTATTAATGGTACGGAACCCTCCATGCACGAGTCCGACTCGTACTTGGCCGGTTCAAATCTTATTTTAGAATAAGCTACAGCAAGTACCTAGCTATATTTTAAAGGTATACCCATTTTGAATTACATAAAACGCCAAGATGAAATACTATTTTTTTAAGCATTTTAATAGTCAGCCTAGTTCAGTCAATTCCAAGTCATCGACTCGATAGCCCCTAACGACATTAAAATTGTTATTTTATAAAACAATACGCGTTGTACAATTTGTAGTACATCCGTTTGTTTTGACAGAAAACCTTATCGTAATCATAACAAGGCTGTTATTTCCCAAGCGGACTATTGTAATGGAACGATACAATAGAGAGGGACTATCAAAACTATAGTGTATCAAAGGTCTGAAATAATATTATTTTAGGTACATATTGACGGTTGGAAGGCTATTTGATATAAGCGACTTTTTTTACTTTATTGTTGCGACAATTGTTTTGTTGCGACAACAAATTGTAACGACACTTTTACATATGTGTGTGTGATTTTTATTGTACGACACTTTTACATATGTGTGTGTGATTTTTATTGTACGACACTTTTACATATGTGTGTGTGATTTTTATTGTACGACACTTTTACATATGTGTGTGTGATTTTTATTGTACGACACTTTTACATATGTGTGTGTGATTTTTATTGTACGACACTTTTACATATGTGTGTGTGATTTTTATTGTACGACACTTTTACATATGTGTGTGTGATTTTTATTGTACGACACTTTTACATATGTGTGTGTGATTTTTATTGTATACATTTATGTATACAATAAAATTCCATTTCCATTGCGATGTGTGTGTGTATGTATATGTATTTTTTTTGCTTTTTTTAATTTCAAAAGAAACTTCGTTCCGTCCGGGTGTCCCTTGACATCTCTCAAGTTTTTATTTTTATAAATAAAACTAGTAATCATATGAGCCTATAGGAATTTTCTATTTATTTTTTGTGAATAGTAATTTATGCTGTTCAATAGAATTATGGTTGTGCCCCAAGGCGTTAACTGTGATAAATATTCAATTAGGTATAGTCGGCCTTTTCCATGTATATTAATACTAGCTACCGTATATATACCTAAAATATTATTTTGGACGTCGGATACACACAGTATAGCACCTAGTACGCACGAAGACAATACTTATATCACGGATTATGTCACACCCAGTCGCTCATCATATTCATCGTTTTCTTTGTCGTTCCTTCTCACATTGACAATGACTAACGCTACGATATATGGATTTTAGTCATGTCATGTCATTACTAGACCTCTGATTAGATTATGGATTCGCTCGCTTGTTCTCTGTCTGATATCATACAAGAGAAAGAGACAAAATCAACAAATTACGTGACATAAGTCTAGTTTTGGCACACATGCTATTTAAACACAGGGTTTGTTCAACAATTCGATGTATGTAGTTAAACAAAAAGGATCCAATCAAGCTAGTTTTGAATCGCACAGTATATGACTTAAATATGTAACGGGAATAAACATTAATAATTAAGTTATCACAATTACACTTAGATACTTAAAAACCCTGTTAAAACGGGGTTAACTGCCGTTGACAGCGACCAATCGATTACGCCCATGAAGCCCAAGGCATACAGCGGTGTCAAAATATATTCACCTATACTCAAACAAACTGTATGTACGTACCGTCAATGTCATTACATTGAAAAATGAACTTTATCGTCGAGTCAATACAGTTCGTTTTGGTATTGGCAAACATGAGATTTTGACCCCTTTAGTATGCGCGAGACTTGAAGCAATTTACAGAAAGGCAATTTATCTAATTGTGATGCTCAGCACCTGGAAGAAGATTTTTAACTTATCCTACAAGAAGTCCACCAGAAATAATATGTTTTTCAACTGGACTTTATCTTCGAACCTTTGAAAGAAAATATACATCAATAAAACCACATTTAACTACAAAGATGTCAACTTTTGAGACAGTAACCTGCACTGTACCGTCAATTATATCCATTCTATTCTCCATCAACTATATTTGATAGCACACAAACTATTTCCATCTTGCTTCTACATTACGGTCGTAAGAAAGACGGCAATACACTAAGTTTAGATTAGTGTCAAGAGAATCGTTACCAATGCCATGCTAAAAGATTAATTTTACAATATCAATACGTCAAATTAAAAAGAAAGCAGTCACAACTTAAAGTTTAAGTCTTAAACGATACTTTCGCGTCAACTGCAGGTGAAAGCGAGTTCGCTAGGAGTCCACAGAGCCATATCGACTTCAAATCACATGTTGACACAACGCAATTTCTTCTCTGGAACTCTGGACGCGAACTGGTAACTGGGCACAACCGCTTTAACCTCAGCCTTCTCGTCCCTTCCATCCTCACCCATAAGACTCTTCAAACATATCCTCATATCCGCTGCGAATTTCTTAACTAGCCTTTCCAATGAGAACAGATGTTCATCCAACGCCTCTGGTATTTCATCTCTCATGAAATCTGCCAATTTCAGAAGATACTCCGCATTAGATCCCGACGATCCTTGACATTCCAGTATTTGCTTAGCTATATCGGGTAATGGGGCTGAACCTAACCAATGCTGGTTCTCTGGCACGGCGATGTAGAGTAGAGCGTCTTTGTCATCGACTATGAAGTTACTGCTAGAGCTAGAGCTACTAGGTAGGATTAAGGAACGCGGATGGAAGTTCACTGTGCAAGTTCTGTAGCCTCCTAACTGGCACTCTCGTGTGGTCAGATAAGGCAAAGCAGCGTTGTTCTCGGCCGATATCAGGAACGCTTTGCCCCATGTTATGCCCTGCAACAAAGAAATATTATATTTTAATCGGACAAGCATATGCAATGACTTGAGAAACGATTTCAAGGTCTCTTTCCGATAAGTTAGTTTCATTCGCTAACGTTTGAAGGATATTTGTTATCATGTGTGGTGGCGGACCTAATGAGTCTTTATATATTAGTTCATGAGGTGGTCGATTAATAACTAGGTATTGAAATGGCTTAATACCAAGCAAAATATATATAAATATACATCATCACGCCTGTATTCCCCGAAGGGGTAGGTAGAGGTGCACTGTAGTGCACCCACACTTCGCCGATGTATTTTGGTCCCAATGTAATAGGGGGCGAGCCTATTGCCATTATACCGGGCACATTCCCCCTCAATACGAGGGAGATTTGGGCCATAGTCCACCACCCTGGCCCAGTGCGGGTTGGTGAACTTCACACGCCTTTCTACAGACGTGCAGGTTTCCTCACGATGTTTTCCTTCACCGTTCAGCAAGTGGTAATCATTGTTGAAAATGACATTCGCACATGAAATGAAGCAAAATATCCCTAATTTCCAGAAAGTTATGATGATCAATCTACATGGTAAAACAGTTGGTCTGTAGTAATCTATTGTAGGTGTTTTGTAGTTTTCTATAAATTTAGAGGATGAGGAACAAGCCTGTATTTATCTCAAAATGAAGTCAACGGGAAGATAATTAACTTCGGATGGACTTGATAAAGTTCTAGTAATACTTATTACCATTTACATAGATATCACAAAATCTAAATAAGGAGCTAAAGAGTATTATTTATAATAAAGCTGTCTAGACAATTTGTGAGATAAATGGCGTTATCTATCAGTCTATCATCAGCTCTACACGTGATCCAATATATTAGATCAGTAAGGCCCCACAGCAGATAAAACATTGCCCATGCTAATCTCTATGCCACGGTATCGTGTTTTGCGTTGTTGAGAAATTTATCTAGTCACTATGGATCTCCGGGACCATTAGCGAAGTCAATATTGACATAATCGGAACACCTATCTGTATGACATTTTTGTGATAACCTTATCAAGCGTGTCTGGTTGAGTACAAGTGTTTGAACGGAAATATAATATTCAGTGAGATTGCAATTTAGCGTAGAATTGGCGAAGATGAAGATTATGAACTAAAAACATAAAGACAGTATAAATAAGGTGATCAATCGTATGACAGGATTTTTATAGTATAGATGCAGCAATAGACAATAAGCTTCACCTCGGAGGTAATAAGAACGGAGTTGGTATAGCAAATAATATTTTTTCCTATCTGGAGTGGGGTACATATAGTATACAACACACAAATGCATATTCGCGTCTAGCGAATATTACCCTTATTGTATTGCAGATATTAACACTGCGATTCAGTTCGTTCACAGCGCCATCTACTATACCACTAACGACTTTCGTTCAATTGGAAATTGCAAGGCAATAAGTATTCGGCATTTGTATAAGCATTTGGAAATTTTGAGCAAATGCCAGGACGCTTTTTTTAAAGGCTAAATTTGTTGTATTGGAATGCAAAGTCCGTTATTAGCCAGTATAAACTAGTCATTCGGTTGATGTTCTTGAAATAGTTCAAGGTAAACGGTGTATACGCTACACTGGCTAGTAGGTATAACTATATTTAGGACACCAGATGTTTAATCGCAAATAAATTAAGTATTCCAAGATATGACTGTGCGAACACATATCGCGGGGTGAAAGGCTATAAGCGACACTTTTGGGCGATATTGACTTATATACATATTTGGAACCAGATATTTTTTTCTGCATCGAATGAGTATGCTCTCCTGTAAAGTTAAAAAATGTCACTTAAGTCAAATAGCCTTTCATCCTAGAAATGAGATCCTAGAAATTAAAAGAATCAACACCATGACATGTAAATAGAAAGGAGGTTGTATTAAAAATGAAAGAAATCCTAGCTGCTATAAAATACTGAATGAATTAAGACCATTTCAACCTTTCTTATTGCGCTAAAAGTGAAGCTATTAATGTAATTTTGAAGCGTGGCTTTTACCACAGCAATTCAATCTGTATGCTTATTAATAAAAAGTTCGTTTTGGAATTGGCAAAAAAAAATTGAAGCGCGAGGGCAGACGTCCCAGTGCGCGGTATTTATTCGGCAAGTTCATTGTTATAAATGCAATCGACAATTGAAAAAAAAAATGTTTAACTAACTAGGTTTTTGAAGTCGGTTTCACTTCAAAAACCTAGGTGCACTAAAAAAACTACAAATAACCTAACAATTCATTACATTTGGAGGTGCCAATCTACGTCAGACCAGGAAAATACACACATGAATTGACACCGACTCCAATTGTAAGGTTATTTGTAGATTTTTAGTGCACCTAGGTTTTTGAAGTCGGTTTTTGTTAGTTTGGTCAACATAGGGTCGAATTGAGAACCTCCTCCTTTTTGAAGTCGGTTAAAAAGGAACGGTTGTTAATATTCAAATTATTTAACAATTAACAAGGTAGTCACATCAATATTTTCATTAAAAGATAAATGGATGAAACTTTTGATTATCATAACATGACGACACAAACATTACCGGCGTCGCGAAGGTTAAATGTGGTGCTTCAAATATTTACATTAACTTTTATCTCGACAGCGTTAATATTGAACGTATTTCGCGAATCAATTGCTGATAAGGCAATGTTTTAATGGGGTAACGAAATTGTTGGGATGAAGATACATTTAGGATATAAATTATACGTAATTCGAAAAAGAAATACTATATTTTCAAATACCACTGCCGTTACAATGAAAATGTACTAGAATTGTGAACACGAGAAGACCAAACAAATTCTTCGACGGGTTTACTTAGGTTTTTAAGGTGGATCAATAAAAAGACTATCTACGTCTAAGACTAAATAACTCTTACGATGGGAATATGTAGTAAGCGTAATAAGTGATGTAATAAGTTTTAAGACGTAGTCTTAAAACTGTGACTAAAGATCGACCGGATATAGACAGCCTGGGACAAGGAGGTCCAATTACCACTTAATCCGGTAAAAAGACAAGATGAGTCGGACATTGGAGGAAAGTCCCACAATGTTAAAGTTGGAGGAGTTCTTCTAGTTGGTGGATAAATGTGGCAATGTTTGGCTTACCAACAAATAATAATAAGATTGTCCTCGTAGTAGAAGTCTATAATTACGTCGACTCGTATCTACTACGGTAGATATAAACATAATTTAATAGAAGACAATTTGTAGAATAGTATCGTTATAATATTATAGTTGTCATAGCATAAGCTGAACAAACCTATTGTTTGGACAGTAGGAAATGAACTGTGAACTACGAAAATAATTAATTCGTTATATACTTGATAATGAGATGATAATACAATGAACCTTATCTAAAAGCAAACGTATATAGCTGGAGCCTCAACCCTCGCTCGTCATGTTTGTCGATACCAAAACGAACTTTGTGTCTAAACGCATAAAGATTAAATTTCTATCGTAAAAACGACGCCAAAATTCGCTCGCGCTGTCATTTGGTTGTAAAATGAACTTTTTATGTGTCAATACAGTTTGTTTTGCTATGGCAAAAAAATACGCGCGAGCATAGACGCCCCAGTGTGCTCCTGCCCAATATTATGTTTTAATTCAATAAGGTTGTATAGTAGATATAACATGGAATCTAAACAAAATTAAACAGAATATGATACAATTAAGTATGAAGTAAGTAGTAATGTTGTGGTTGACCGCAGGCTCGTGACTTGAACACACCTTACACAATCGAATTAATTAAATAATTGCATTGGATATACGTGATTTATTATTGCCAAAGAGAAGCAGATGTAGCTTACATAGTCGTGGCTAAAAACTATGATTTAATATTTATTTAAATGATTTTTAGCGAGGGTAAGACTTGTCAGGAATGACGCTGATGGATAAAATGAGGAATGTGTATAAAAAAGGTAGTATAAAAGAAGCACCCACAACAGAAAAAGTAAAAAAGTAAGAGTCTGAATAGTTTGGGCATCAGATGACAAGATAAGCGTGTGGTTAAAAGAGTGATGAGTATAAATGTAGATGAATAGGAAGAAACAAGAAAAAATGGATCGACTGTGTAATAAGTGATATAAATGAGATCTAGATGTCGGCATGACCGAAAAGCAAGTTAAATGAAAGAAAAAGACATACTGCGCCGATCCCAAATAATGGACATGTACAAATGACATTGAGAACGGGGAAACGGGGAACAGCATAACAATTGCTAATGTAACCATCGAAGGTACGGTCACGGTCACTTCAAAATATTGATCAATAATCTCAGTTTAAGAAATTGTTCGTCGATTAAACATTTCCTCATAATCGAGGAACCTAAATCCCTAACCTTGGAATTAAAAATAACCTTACTGAAATCAGCTTTCATTGGCCTCAATTCATTGTAGGACACCTCCCGCAAATCAAGTTATTTTCGCTCAAGCAAATTAAAACCGGCCTTTCCGCCCTCTTATCATCTCTTACGTACTATTGTTTCAATATTACTTTGATCATTTCACAGTAAATTTAGTACATAACCTATCAAAAGATTATAGTAAAATATTTTACGTGTGCATAGAATACACACTAAATTCCCAGCAATGGTAGTGGCCGAGTGGTCGAACGCACGCTTTGCAATCAAAGTGTGCCCGTTCAAACCCCAGTTTGCATCTCTAGTTATGTGCGAATTTCATTCGAGATTATTAGTTGCTAAAAACGGTTAAAGAAAACATGGTGAGGAAACCTGCACACCCGAGAGTACTTAAACGGTTCTTGATGGATGTGTGAAGTCTGCCAACCCGCACTGGGCTAGCTTGGTGGACTATAGTCTTAATCCTCTTCGTATTGAAGGGAGACCTGTGCAAATTAGTGGGACATAAGAAGGGCTAGCATTCCTCTTTTTTTTTTGAAATCAAACCCAATAAAGTCAGGGGAAGGTTAAGGAGCCGTAATTGGAAGATATGTATTCGCATCAGGAGACCCAACAATCTCACCGATCACACTGATGCCAATTTGTAAATCGGCGGATGCAATTTCGCTGTGACCGTGGCGATATGAGCTTCACTTATCTGGCTTTTGTATGTTGGGGATTGGTATTCATCACCGTCTACCCATTACAGTGGATACTTTGTTAAGGCTGATTTAACATCACCAGCCACCTCCTCATCTTATGTTTCCCAACTAAGATGGAGATTGGATACCAAGCAATGGTCTGAGGATGATACAAGATTAGGGTAATATCCGATAAAGACATTACTGATATTCGCCACCCATGGGAATATAGTCCGCAATCATCAGATACAGTGAGTCGAGCGTCCTACGCGCAATTCACTGGACAAAGTCGTCGTCAAATGTAGCTCTTATTAATTTGGCTTGTAAAGAAATGACTTATGCTAATGCACTGTCTTCATAATAATTTTCCGGATAAGTGTATTCAAGTTTAGTATTTACGGTAGTAAATGCTAAAACCTGTTAGTTCTTCATGTGGTTTATCGGTTATTATAGTTATCATAATCTTTGACCCAATGTTTACTTAACAACAATGTTTATTTTGATCAGATCTATTGCGTTGTAATGTTGGCTTGTTTCCAAACATTTATTTGTTTTTGAATCATACATTGATTGTGATACCAAATTGTTGAAAAGAATAACATACCGTGTCATTGACTTCATCTGTATCTGGGATAATAAATAGGACTCTTTTTGAAAATGTACTCTGCGTCAATATACATAAAAATTTAATTTCAGTGGTATAAGTCAGCACGCGACAACGAATCGACATTCGCTCGCAAAAATGTGCTTCTTGTATTAGTTAATACAGTTCATTTTGGTATTTTTATGCGTCTTTGGACGCAGGGTAGACAAAAAATTATGTTTTAAACTTATCTACCACGAGTATCAAAGAGGGAGCTTTTTACTTCACAGTTTCATACGTCCAATTTTGTATGTGATTTTACGACTACGCACACGTCAGATAGTGAATGACAAAACGCATAACACTATACGACCGTGGCATTAATAAGGAAAAATATGATCCAATTCTTTTGGACGTCCCTTTGGAAAATTTACTTATCAATACTGTCTAATAGCTCATTTTCTTCACATAATTTTATTTCTAGTTATATATCGTAAAACTTTCTTCACTTATAATAATACCTCATTTCTAAGGTCTTTACACTTAAGTCTAGACATAATTAAGAGATTATTGTAGCTTAAGTCATTAAAAGCTATTTCTATCGTGTTAATTCCATATTTTCAAACAAAGACACTTATTTACGAGTGAGTAAATATAATAATGTAAACCTTTGACACGTGTTTAGAAGCAGGTGCTGATAAAGTATAATACGGAACATGTACGCAGTAACTCGAATAGCCGATAGATGTTGGCCTGATGCAATAATGAGCCGCGTATACAATGACACAGAGACACAGAGATCAAGGTATACTGGTAAGTGATGCAGAATTCGCTACTGCGAATTGGATTATTTGAGATATTTTCCTCATGGATATGGAGGGTTGTAATCTAAGTAGAGAATAGTAGGAACAGGATAAGTAACTCTGTTGTAACAGTTTCAATTTCAAACATTTTATTTCAAAGAGCTGGGAAAACGTATTGAAAATTCGCAATGTCATTTGGTTTCAAACGAAAATTTATAGCGCCGAGATGGTAAGTTGCAATAAACAAAGGAAAACACACCATTTGTACAGTAAGGAATCGTTATGTCGAATATAAGAATCGAACATTAGAAAGACCATATTTGGCAATAACTTTTTTTTTTGGCTATTTTCACTCACGCCCACTCCTGAGTAAAGGCCTCTCCTTTAAACCTCCACACATTGCGGTCTCGTGCTGTGTGAATAACTTAATTAATAAAAATAATTGCAATGCTTCCGCAGAGGCTAAAATAATTTTGTTTCCGTATAAGATTAAAAATCTAACGTAAATTAGACAGTTGTGGGCTAAAGAAGTTTTGCTAAGGACTGACTTTGAAGGGCAGGAAGTAAAATGAGGTAGTCAGGCATTAAGTGTTCTAACAACAGTTTTTGTGGCATCATTGTCTAGACTACAATCATTAGGAAGAGCAAAAGGCAGCGATGCGGAATTGCTGTGTTTTTGTTTTGCTATTCGAGTCGAATTTAACTGTAATTTATTATACAACATCATCACGCCTGTATTCCCCGAAGCGGTAGGCAGAGGTGCACTTCAGTGCACCCACACTTCGCCGATCTATTGTGGTCCCAATGCAATAGAAGTCGAGGCTATTGCCATTATACCGGCCACATTCCCCCTCAATACGAGGAAGATTTGTCTTCATAGTCAAGTTGGTGAACTTCACACGCCTTTTCATAAATGTGGAGGTCTCTTCACGATGTTTTCTTTCACCGTTCAGTAAGTAATCATTATTGAAAAATGATAATGGGACATGAAAATCTCAATGGTGCGGGTCCAGGATTTGAACTTGCACCCCTTACGTTCAAGGCAATCGTTTTACCAACTCCAGCACATGTAGCATGAGCGCCAAGATTAGACGTATGTCACGAAATATCTTGATGTTGTCTCTTTCACTCGTATGAAATTAAACAGAGAGCGACCGAGCCAATCCGTGACAGAGGTCTTGTCTTGACATGCGTGCTGACACCACAGTGTTATTTTTCTGGAACCTTTAAGACAATAACATTCCTAACTCATATATGTACTGCAGGTACACGTATGTATTAAACAATAGAACACTATGGGAGCTTTATACAGTCCCTCGCGTGTACAAGATGTATCATGTTTTATTATCGACAATCAATTTTCTCATAACACCGTGCAATGATTATCACATGATGTCATGTGTTTGGCACGACTAAACGATAATTTATGTCACGCCCATAAACTTAATAAACTAACCCTAGGTTTAGAAGAAGATAGACGCCCTAGAGATGTGGTGCTGAAGGAGAATGCTCGGAGTATCGTGGACTGAATTCCGTACCAACGAGTCTATACTTCGAGAACTCGGCATCAAGCAGCGTCTATCATCTTTGGTACAGTCCCGTATCCTCATCTTTTTTGGTCACGTATGCCGCCGAGGGGAGGTGGCTATTGAGCGACTTGTAGTCCAGGGAAAGGTTGAGGGTACCAGGCCACGAGGAAGATCGCCCATGAGGGGGACTGACTAGATAAAGGCGGCTATAAATGGTTCATCATCACTACACGAATGCACGAGGAAGGCGGCCATCAGGGAGGAGTGGCGGCGTGTTGTGAAGCTTGCCACCAACACCTGTAGTAATGACCACGACCACACAAGAGTGATACCGACAAAGAAGAAGGTTGAGCCCCAGCAAATAGACGCATTAAGTCCAATACCAGTAGGAACTGTATTAATTCATTGAAGGAGCAAATTTATTAAAGAAATGTTATCGATTATGCGAGCGATTTAAGTCGCGTGGTCGTAGTCGTTTAGGCTTTTGCGGCATTTACTAACGTTTTACCCGACCACGGCGAAGCTTTTTAGCCATGTGGCAGTGTCATGGTTTAAGCAATCTCTGTGTGTTTGAATTTACGTACATAGGCTACATTTCAACCGACTTCAACAATAGGAGTCGATTTTAACTTGTTTTTGTAATGGGGAACAGTATTTAAACTGTTTTTCTTGGTTATAATTTTTACAAGCAGCTCTAAACGCAACACTCTGGAGCTAAATATGTACGTACATAGGTAGAAACCCAAAAACTTCAAATACTTATTTGAAGTCAGTTTTGGAGACTGAGTAAGCTGATATGCTCATGCTCGATAACTCAGTGAGAGTTTCCTGCTAACTCTTCTTAGTCGAGATCAATTGTAAATGCCCTATACGAAATAAATAATTTGACTTTGATTCAGAGTACATTTTCCAGGAAAGTCAAGTGTAAACATGTAAAGTACAGAAAATTTTCCCTCAACAAAAAGCAGATGAGCAATCTGATGACGGAATTAATTACGGCATAATTTTCCCTAAGGACAACAGGGACTTTAATAATAATAATAATAATAATATTTATTGATACATTGCCACATCTTAAAATATACACTATAAAACATTGTTGTAGTACAACCAGACAACGACCAGATCCCGAACTAGGATTTAACCTGTGTCACGGGTATTCTGGATGTCACCGAGGTGGTACTAACTGTTGACATATGGCTGTTATATGTGTGTGTTTCCTCAGTTACACGTAATATCGTGTAACTGAGGAAATTGATCTCAATGCGTCAATAAACGTGTCATTACTCACATAATAACGTCTGAGTATTTCCGGCTATCCACTTACGTTCAATTTCTTGCAGGTATGTGTTATTGTTAAGGCATGACCGCCAGTAGGTATGCACTAGCGAGAAATAATGACACCATTCAAAGTCCCCCGTGAGTCTGTTTTTTTGGGATTGAGCCCACCACATATTCCGCTACTGTTACTCCTGTAAGCCAGGATCGACAGCGGTATTCATTGGAGACATCGAGGTTTGAGCCTCGGCGATTCCCGTGGTAAAAAGCTAAATTATCTTGAAATCCGCACGATTTTAATCCAAAAAAAGGTGTAGGAGGAGTTGGATGAAAAATGTATCCACTTCCCTCCACTGCAAAGCGGGAGACAAAAATAACTGTATTTACTGAGTTGCCATAGAAATGAAGGAGGTACTACGGATGGTATTTGACACTACTTGGACCTAACAATGTGTGCTGCATTGTACTTGATTCCAATACGTATGGCTGAAACGGTTGAACGCACGGAAATTTTCCGTCTCTACTGTATGTGTAAATTTTATATTAGACAGTTTGGATACTGATTTCACGCGTCTAGACGCCCCCGTCTGCCCGGGGTTCTATGTATATTCAGAATAGGCACTCATATTATATAATCAGCAAGCTGTGCCCGCGCCTTCGCCCGCGTGGACTTTAGGGAGATTACCCGGAAATAATGGTTTTATGTTCATCCCGCGGAACCCGAATGCTTTTTCTAAAATAAAAGTGGCCTAAGTTACACCTTGGAATATCAGCTATCTTCCAGTGAAAGTTCCGTCGAAATCTGTTTAGCCGTTTGGAAGTTTACCCGGAACAAACAGACAGGCAAAAATTAAAAATAATGCATTTTCGTTATAGGTATCGTGTATACTTTTTTCATATGCATTTGTTAAAATAATGTTATTTTGATATCAAACAGACACTCCAATGTTATTAATTTGTATCGAAGAAGTGAAGTAAATTCGCTCATCTCAGTAGATTCAGTGGGTTACAGATTCTGTGACAGTTAATCCGGAATGAAATAACGTCAATCGACGGCACCGGCATATTGGGGCGTCAAAAGTACCAATACCAAAACGAACTCTGTACGCAACCACGCAAAAAAATTCGCTGGCGCTGTCAGTGTCATTTCGTTGAGTAATGAACTCTTACTATGACTCAATACAGCACATTTTGGTATGGCAAAAAAATGACGCGCGAACGTCGACGCGCCAGTGTGCGGCAGGCCATTTGACAACATCAATTAGATGATAAGTAGATAATAATAATTGGCAATAACAGGATAAAGCAACCGCTAGTTGACCGTAATAAATCGATCAGTCGTCCAAAACTGCCTCAATTAAGATCTTGAGATGAAACGAAGCCGAGGGACATAGTTGCGATATCCATGATCTGCGATAATTTAATTATCTCTCAATTATACAAGGGGTTACCAATTAGCAATAGTTTGAACTACGAAATCGGTATTTTGAAATGTGGTAAATTTAAAAGTAGCCGTCGCGGGACGCCTGGCAGATGTGAAACATTATGTTATTTAGAGTAGAGAGAGAGAAGCGTCTCGTAGCGGCGAGTGAGCGGAGTCAGCCGGTGGGCGGAGTCTGAGCGGCGGAAAGAACCGAGGAGCCACGGAGCTGCTCGAAGTTTTCGCATCACGGCATCGCGCCATTAACAGTTGCACTCACTCGCCAAGCGCGCCATTAGATGTTTCACATCAAAAAAATATTTTGCAAATTAAAGATTGATGAAGACTGATAAGCAGAGGTGACAGAGGTCTGTCTTCCCTTGCAGGGAACACAGATGATGTAACCTCATGTTGTGAAGGACGGCTCGGTCAAGTAGATTGAGCGTAGCTCAGATCACAGAACCACGTGTTTGCAGGTTCGATGTCCGCCATGAGTAAATTTCGGAAATGGCCTCTTCGGAATTTGCACTGGACCCTAACCAGGCCAAATTCCGATCGCCTAATTGAGATCGCCCCCAGTCCATTGTACGTCGATACGATGAGTATGTGTTGTCTGACGATAAGTCTGCCAAAATGCCGAGCTGGACTTATTTGCTGATTAATGGAAGGTGATAGTGTCAGAAAGTGTGAAGATGTGTGAGATGAAAGAGTGAAAGGTCTATCTGTCTTACCTATTGTATTGTCTTACCTATTGTGTTACTGTGTCATTAGTGTAAGTGGCAATTGTATTGCCGTTCTAATTGATAAATATAAAAATAAATTCGGTACTGAAATTTCTTGCGAAATGCATGACTTCAAATTTATTGTTGCATTTTCGCCACAACAAAACCAATTAATATACATGGTTTTCAGTAGTACTACTTGAAACCAAAACAGTGGTGTTAGCACGCATGTCAAGACAAGTCCTCTGTCACGGATTGGCTCGGTCACTCTCTGTCTCATTTCAAAAGAGAGAAAGAGATATAATCAACATATTCTGTGACATAAGTCTAGTCGCGGCACTCATGCTCAACTACTGTAATTACGATTATTTTCATGCTCTTCGGAAGTTTGGACTTAATTTGCCAGTCAATAAGATTCAATTAACATAAATATAAACGTATCACGCGTTGTTATCGTGTACAGATTCTCGCCAAAGCCGTAGAATGTGGAGCATTGACGTTAATGGATACACAGAAATAGATTTCGTGTTATAAAAAAAAACAAAAATACATCGAGTTACTCACTTCCTTATCTTCTATGAGAGTCGCGACTCGTCCGGGCTGCAACAATACAAAACATATTAATATAATAATACTTTAATAATGACGTCGCTAGCGATAGCAGTGGTAGCCGAGTGGTCGAACGCACGCCTTGCAATCAAAGTGTGCAGATTCAAACCCCGGCTCGCACCTCTGGGATTTATGTGTGAATCTCATTTTCATCCGAGATTACCACTTGCTATGAAACGGTGAAGGAAGACGTCGTGAGGTAACCTGCACGTCTAAGGGAACTTGACTAGTTCTCGATAGATGTGTGAAGTCTGCCAACCGGCACTGGGCCAACGTGGTGGACTATGGCCTGAATACCCTTCGCATTGAGGTGAGGCCCATGCCCAGCAGTGGGACGTTAATAGGGCTGTAGTAATGACGTCGCTCGGCTCGGTCTAGCAGTTTGAGCGTAGGCTGCTCGGTTCACGGATGGTTGCGGGTTGGATTCGAAAGCAGCAAATTTCAGAAACACTGTTTCGGAATTTGTTCTGGGTGAAACTGCGATCGCCCCCAGTCCATTGCATGGTACCAGCTGGCTATAGTCCGACGATATTTAGATAACTATATCAAGGGCTATTTGACCTAAGCGACACCTTTGGGCGATATTGATTTATATACATATTTGGCGAATTGTTTTTTTGCGTTAAATGAGTATGGTTTCCTGTAAAGTTAAAAAAAATCGCTTATAAATGTCAAATAGCCTTTCACTCCTTGATATAGATATTCTACTTGGGCTAATTAAAATTGTGAACAATTAGGTCTACTAAAGCGGTTTGTATGGACTAAGGCAGGGCTTCCCTAACTGTGCGTCGCGACGTGGTATTATCCCATGGGCGTCGTGAGGCAATCCAAATAGGTTGGCTGTCTGTGTCGATGCGACCGAGTCGAGAAACTATGCTCAGAAAAGCAAGCACATCCTTCTCATTAATACCAATCAAAATGAGATATAAGAGTGTGCTTGCTTTTTATCTTTTTTGTTTGCTTTCATATTTGTTTTGTTCTTTATTTTCTAGCAAAAGAATTAGATGTTATTTGGAGGTTTTCTAACAAATTGTTATTACGCTAGAACTAAAACTAGTAACTAAGAAGGCAGGGCGTCGCAAAAATTTGCCAACTTAACAAGGGCGTCACAGTTAAAATAAGTTTGGGAAGCCCCGGACTAAGGGTTTCAGAGTACGTACTGTCATCATTAGCATAAGTGCCTATTATTATTATGATTGGAGCACCGAACAAGTTATGGCTGAAACACACATGAGCAATACAATAAGAAGTACCCACAACAATTTACCAATACAGATGTTCTTACTAATAAAATGTATGCTCGCTGTATACGTGTTGAAGAATCTTAAAGAAACACAACACCTGATCCATAGAAAAACTTGGCTGAAATATGATCCAATTTTTTCATCACAATCAAGGAAGTTCTAATAGTATTCCAATATCGCAATCCGTCAATATTCGTATATTATTACATAATCTATTATTATTCCCAGGAAGTGAAACGTTATCATTAGTGAGTTCAAACATTTGGCTCGCTATTGCGATCAATAGTTGTGAATCTATAATTATTGTCATATTTCGTCAAGGTCACAAATAGCTATGATAAGATTCAAGGTTGCGACTTGCGTACCTTCTTCCGTATCGGATGATTATTGATCTATCTTAATTTCCGTACTAGGTATTTTTTATTAGTAGGAAGCGTCATCGTATCTACTTACTAGATATAAATTAATAATGAACCTTTTTATCGTCCTACTACTGGGCACGATCCTCCTCTCAATTTGAGGGGAAATGAGGCCATAGTCCACCACTCTGGCCTAGTGCGGGTTGGCAGACTTCGTGTCTACCTTATTAGCTTCCCTCGAACGTATGGATTTCCTAACTATATTTCCCTACATCAAAAATGAGAATCGCACATAAAAACTAGACTTAGTTGTAAAAATTATGAAGTTTTTATCACTTTGGGCTGACCACCACCTAATTTTACCACCACCACCTCTTAAAGTAGGTATTGTCGTTTCAATAATAATTGTCAATTTGTGACAGATTTTGCACTGAGTTAACTGTCAAAAACTGACAGTAATATTAAAAACATTGCTGCAGGATTGCTGGTGGTAAGTGGGCTGATTTCGGCAACGCTTTTGATTTCTATAGATTTTCGTCTGATTTGGGGTTTAACTAATTTCAGTGTTAGTGTCTAGAGTTCCGTACCCAAAGGGTAAAACGGAGCGCTATTACTAAGACACCGATGTCCGTCCGTCCGTCTGTCTGTCTGTTTGTTCGTCTGTCACCAGGCTGTATCTCATGAACCGTGACACAGATGATCTATTTCCGTTGCCGCAATAACAACAAAAACTAAAAAATAACATAGATGTGGGGTGTTCTTTTATTCGTTTAGATTCTGCTAGGTAGCATGTGACAAACATAAGTCTTATGCCTTAAACATGTCTTACCCAGTGTGATACAGGCGTGAGCATATGTATGTAGGTTTTAATGTTTTTAACAAACTAAAATGTTTTCAAGTAATTTGCAGAGTCACGAGTCATGTTGTCTGCAGGATAGCCTCATTTAACTGAATGCGACGATATTTTATCTTCTCTATATGATAGAAAATTACGATGTAGGCTATATCATTTTTATACTGTTTCGGTAAATATTTATGTATTGTAAACATTTCATAT
Organism: Ptilodon capucinus; assembly: GCA_914767695.1. Taxonomy (NCBI): domain Eukaryota; kingdom Metazoa; phylum Arthropoda; class Insecta; order Lepidoptera; family Notodontidae; genus Ptilodon; species Ptilodon capucinus. The sequence continues at coordinate 2,731,891 of OU611828.1, forward strand.
CTCAGTGCCTGTGACAGCCGGTAATGGAGAATTTTGTTAATACAATTATGTAATAACTTTCGAAGCGTTGAAATAAAACTATTTTACGGATTTTATCGCGTTTATTTACTATTTTATTTTCCCGACGTTTCGAAGCGTTGTTAAAAATACTCGTATTATGAAAATTTTTATATTTTTTCAGCAGCATACTAGGCGGCTTGGTTTAAATAAAAGATATTTAGGGGGACAAATTATCTAATTTAAGGCGTCACCTAAGAAACAATATAAAATACTAGTTGAGCGTTAATTATTTTAAATTTTCGTAAAAAAAATCCGTAAGATCGCGTACATATGTAATCGAATCGCGTACAGAGGCTTCCGTACCTAATCTGTGAAATCACCGAGCGTTATTCTAACGAAAAGATAAACTGGATAGAGAGACAAACTTAACTTCGCCGTTGGTCGTTTTTGTTTCTGAGAAAAAGGGTCTTGACAGACAGACGGACGGACGGTCGGACGGACGGACGGAAGCGGAAATGTCGTATCTCGAAATATCCAATTTTACACTAGACCCGAAAAACTGTTGCACAAATTCATAAATCCTTAATAAAACTAGGAAAAATTCAAAGATGTATCATTATTTTTTCTTCGTAGGCAGACAAGACAGACCATAGACCATTTGACGCGGATCTTTTTTCTGATCAATTCTATATATCAAAAGTAATTTAGGCCAAGTTTCGTGTACGAAAAAAAAACTTGAAAAACCGGCCAACTGCGAGTAGGACTCGCGCACGAAGGGTTCCGTACCATTATCTATACAAACGAGCAAAATCACGTTTGTTGTATGGGAGCCCCCTAAAATATTAATTTTATTCTGTTTTTTAGTATTTGTTGTTATAGCGGCAACATAAATACATTTAACTGTCTAACTATCACGGTTCATGAGATACAGCTTGGTGACAGACGGACAGACAGACAGACGGATGGACAGCGTAGTCTTAGTAATAGGGTTCCCGTTTTACCCTTTGGGTACGGAACCCTAAAAATCATGGTCGAATTTTGATCAAATTTTTAAATCTACCATTCAGTTGTATATATGTCCGATACTGATGTAGACGTCAAAATATTATTTCGGACTTCTGATGCGTCCCGTATAAAAAGCTATTGTATGTAAGTAAGTACGTGTGCAATCGCGATGCGCGTACGCATCTCGTGTGAAAGTGCAGATACCTTGAAACGCAGCCAATGTTGTGTTAATTCAAAGTCAGTGTGTCAATAACACGGGCAGTTCACGAGTCGGACGATGATGCATCATGGAATGTCATGACGTACCCACAGTTTGACAGAAAACACGTGTTCTTGTCAAGGTCATCATATTGTTAAGGACACGAGAATATAATGACCAACGAGTTACATTAAAAGAGGGAGCTTTTCCTAACTTTTTACACATTTACACGTCCAATTTTGTGAGTGACTTTGACGTCTCCGTACGTCAGAGCCAGATTGTCTATGTCAAGTTAAGACCACTGGTCAAGACGTTTGGGCAAAAAGTCCATTTTGGAATAAACTCCGATTGTCCAATCAACCTCCATCGTGTCTCCTCTACTACGTCGACATTGGCACATCACATTGGGCCTGATTCAATGGAAAGAGGCCATTAACTCAAAAAAAAAAACGTTTGGGCGGCGTAATTCTTTTAGGCAAACTTATAATATCTGTAATACTTTATGTCATTGATTGATCATAGTATAATTTTATTGACACACCATCACGCGTGTACTAGTCGAAGAGGTGGGCATTTCGATCCTAACGTAAATCATAACGATATTACGTCTCATTTGGGGCCCAACCATCTCCTCTGATAGTATTGTTTTAAACAATAAATTTTTCAAGATTTCGTACTTACTACTAATGTTTCTTTTATATCAAATATAAAAAAATATTTAAATAAATAAGATAGTAGAACGTACGCCATATAAACAGACCTGCATAAACAAATATCAGCAGACAACAGGAACTCATCATAATATTTTTTTTTTCTTTTGAATGTACTACGCTGTTGGCCGTGAGTTGGCCTTTACAGCTTCACCGGAGGAGGGTCATAATATGATCCCAAACTAAGCAAAACTTGTATTTGTACTATACAGGGTGTATCAGAAGTCCGAAATAATACTTTGGGTACATATACGGTAGCTCATATGTGGATGCTTAGTCAAGACAGTTTATACCTATCTATCATAGTTTCTGAGTTAAAGACCTTTGAATATTTCTCACAAGTATCGTGTTCTGGCCCTTGGGTACATTTGTGAACCTATCAAGCAGTGTAAACTACATTTACGAAGGGCAGCTACCAATATTCACAAAACAGATCATGAAAATTTAACATAGGTCTCGAGATATTACGAGTTCTAGAAATTGGCGACGAAAAAAAAGGGGGAAAAACATGGTCGAATTTCAATCAAATTTTTATACCATTCGGTTGTACACCCGATACTGATGCACACGTCAAAGTATTATTTCGGACTTCTGAAACACCCTGTATAATGGTTTGAGGGCGGGCGACTTCGTAAATACCCATATAATAAATACCTTAAATACTGTTAATGCAGTGGTAGCCGAGTGGTCGAACGCACGCCTTGCAATCAAAGTGTGCAGGTTCAAACCCCGGCTTGCACCTCTGGGTTTCATGTGCGAATCTCATTTTCATCCGAAATTACTACTCGCTATGAAACGGTGAAGGAAAACATCGTGAGGAAACCTGTATGTTTATAGAAAGATAATCTATAGAAAGTGTGAAGTTCGCCGACCCGCACTAGGCCCAGCATGGTCAACTATAGCCCAAAAATCTCCCTCGTATTGAGGGAGAATATGCTCAATATGATGACAATAGGCTCGCCCACCATTACATTGGGACCAAAATACATCGGCGAAGTTTGGGCGCACTGCAGTGCACTTTTGTCTACCGCTTCAAGGAATACAGACGTGATGATGATGTATTTATTAAATACTGTTAATAGGGTGATAATAAGGAAGGAAAACTCGCAGAACAGACAATACACGCTTTTATATATGTAGATAGTATTTACATAAAGGAATGAGATGATTGTGGCACTATTTCTCAGAACACATGACGCAGTCAAGGTGATCACGGTCAATGACCAAGCAAAGCAGACGTCAGGGATTAAATAAGCTGATTATATTGTTTTATAGACATTTGTATACAAACAAAATGGACAATAGTAGGACATAGCATTAAATGTACAGTGCAAAAAATTATCTAGGTCAAACCAATTGCCCTTTTTCCTAAAACTCAAAAAAGGTTAGATTTTTTTTTTCTTTACAATACCACCACCCCAATGAAAAAAAAATGTGTTTCAAAATTCAAAATTCTTAAATAGGTATTATAGTTAGGAAGAAAACTTGTCATACAAAAACTTTATAAAGTAATTCATTTAATAATTATGCATTAATATTATCAATAACTTCAATATGAAAATAACATTAAAAAAAAGCCCTGTGATTAGGTGAATTTTCAGAATCCCATAATTTAAAAACTAAAAGTCAAATAAAAAATATATCTTGTGAACATGTTCATATCCCTTAGAAGTACAAACATGCCCAATATAAAGAAATTTCAGAATCTCACTTTTTGTTACATCCTTCACGTGAATTGCCCCATTGCCCATTAAGTAGATTGAACCTTTAGGTACGATAAATATAATATAACTTGCTTACAAAAATCATTCCCATTATGTATTTTAACTTCCATAAATAATGTATCATATAGATATGCTTCGACGTCATATAGTTAATAGAAGTATGTAGTCTTGGCATGTATTGTAAAAAGTTCATTCAAGTCCAATGTATTGTTTTATGAAAACACTTGTGTGGACCAAACAAATAGGTATGCAGACAATAAGTACTTATTATATAGACTGTTTTTTTTTCTATATTTAGAGTTTTCAAAAGAAATTAATCAATCAAATTATAATCAATTATTATCTCATGAGAAAAAATTGTGTTACAAACATTATTCATACATGGAATATCATAACACTTATTTAAACGCAACAAATGAATGTCGGAATTTGGGAATGAGAATTCGATTTTTCGAAAAATTCAAATTTGGAACTTACAAAATGAAAACAATTGAATTTCGTACTTTTTAGAATGAGAATTTGAATTTTTTAACGTTTAAAAGTTGGAACTTTCGAAACGAAAAAAATTTAATGTCATTTTTTTTTAACGACACGATAGAGGTACCTCTACAAATTTACGAAATTGTAAAATGCATTGTGAGATGACGTAATTCTCCGTCTGTTTGAGGTCAGTAGGTGGGTTTTTGGATGTGCCTTACCTTCGATTCGGTCCCACGATGTGTCGTATTCCCCTGCCAAAATCTTCTCGAGAATCCTTTCACGTAGCCCGTCACCGACTGCTGGTATTCAAACCCCGGATTCCAGCACAGCGAGCCGTAACCGAACACCCAGAACGGTTCCTTCTTCGCTTCCGTAACTTTACTCGCGTTATCTGCCATTTCCTTAATACAATTTCACTAGTTTGTGAAAATTCTTCGTAGATTTAAATTTGCGTTCACTAACCCGATTATTTTTTAAATTTAGAAAGCGAAGAGGCTAGTCGCGACCCTCTAACATAGAGGTTATATACACTTCTGTTATTCTACAATCGTGTCATTGTTAGCATTCAAAATACGCGTGTAATAATAATTAAACTAGCACTACGAATGAAATAATTATCGTTATAACCCATCCATTGCACTGTTCAATCGTGGACTGACATGATTACGATTGACAATGACACTTTTCTGCGAAAATAGGACATTAGCTACGTTTCGTTATACGGTTGACACATCAAGCTATAAGACTAAAATATATCTTTTAACTATTAAATATGTAATAATTAGTTATTTTTAAATTAAAAATGTTTTTGCTTAACAAAGAAAAATAAAGTAAAGATAAATGTGTAAAAATAAATAAATATAAAAATATTTTAGAGAACGAATGTTTTATACGTTCTGCGTGAAAAGAAACGTTTGAACTCTTGCTTTATTTTTGTTTGGTAACTGAATTAAGGATTAGCCAATCACGAGATAAGGGGGGTTAATGCTGCTAGGGGATTGGTTACCGATCACCTGATGCAATAGTCGATTGATTTACACTTGCAACGTATAGCGCGCTAAAATTAAAATGTATAGACTATGTTTTTTTGTGTTTTCATTGTGGCATTAAAATTAATTTAAGTACCTAATTGGGTATTTAGCAACGTAACCCCCGGAACTGATAGTATATGTAATAGGTAGGTACTTACTATTAAAAGTGATTTAAATTTTAAAACAATAGATAATTATGTTAACCTACCCATGCATCGGTGATGAGTTAGGCAACTATTAACGAAATGTCTAAGTAATAAAAATGTATTGACACTATTTTGTTGTTCTAGATACCTACATTAATCAATAGTTTTTTAATGTCTTTTGACCCAGAATATCACTGCCTAAGATTAGGTTGGTATCTACTGACCTAAGTCAGTATCTTCTTAATGATATACTTTATTTGTAATAACGACGTAGGTATGCTTACATAGCTGTCGTTTAGTTATAAACGCTTCTAAGTTTTAAGTAGGTAATTATGTACCTACTGACAGAAACATAAAAGATACAAAATAATTTGAATTGTATTGTTTACCAATCTACTTATGTACGGAGCAATTTATCTACTCACAATGACTTCCCCAGATTTGTACGCCTTAAGTTATTTGTAAGAACAGTAGGTACTTACCGTAAATAAATGGTCTACAAATACTAGGTACCTATAGATACTGATTAGTACCTACCTAGTATTTTGAATCATCACAATTATTCGGTACCTAGTAATTCTGATTAGTACCATAGTATTTTGGAGCTGCGTGCATCTAAAAATACTCGTACCTACCTACCTACCCAGTATTTAAGATCTATACTGATAAAGGGGTACCTAGTAGATATTTTTTTATGTTTGTTATAGAAAAACTTCAGAAATCAATATAATGGTCCATATATTTTCATAAAGAATAAAATCACAATGCATTAGTTTATTTTACACGATATAACAGACATGGAGTATTCAACGGCAGGTAGGTAGTTAACTATTATAACACGAACATCGATATACCTACATTGAACAGGCACCTTACCAACACTCCTAAAGCAGTATTATTTCAATATTACACTTATGATATGCCTAAATATCGCACGTCACAAAACGTCAAAAAAATGGACTAATAACGGTATCTATAATGACAGCCGCTTGTTATTACATTGACAATCTGACGAACCTAGGTATGTAGATGTCAAAGCCACGCATGTATTCGTCTTTTTTAGGGTTCCGTACCCAAAGGGTAAAACGGGAACCCTATTACTAAGACTTCGCTGTCCGTCCGTCTGTCACCAGGCTGTATCTCATGAACCGTGGTAGTTAGAGTTGAAGTTTTCACAGATGATGTATTTCTGTTGTCGCTATAACAACAAATACTAAAAAACAGAATAAAATAAATATTTAAGGGGGTGGTAAATATTTTAATGCAATCCCCCCCGTTGCCGTTTTTATAGATAATGGTACGGAACCCATCGTTTGCAAGTCCGACTAGCACTTGGCCGGTTTTATATAAAATGAATATGATTTTATTGGAATAAGATGAGGAATGGCTGCACCTGCGATTAGCGGGTGTTCCGCCAATGCCGAAAATTTAATAGCAAGGACAAACTCAATAAATACACATTATAAATATTTGGCGGATAAGAAAAGATCTTCTTGCCAGGCGGGTTGTATGCCTGGCGGGATCCGCTACGCTTCGTTGATATTTTTGGGGAATTTTTATATATAGTTCCCGCATGTCAAGACAAGACCTCTGTTACGGATTGGCTCGGTCGCTCTCTGTCTTATTTCATACGAGAGAAAGAGACAACATCAAGATATTTCGTGACATACGTCTAATCTTGGCGCTCATGCTACAAGTGCAGATCGGCGAGAACTCTCGAACCGCGAGCTAGGATTTTCATAGTACTTTGTATGGCGGTTAATTTCTTGTACGTGTAGAATTGCGATGTGTCGGTAGTGCCGCCATCTATTGGTGACTGGCGGAAATGGCGAGTTATAGGGTTCGCCACAAATAAAAATGGGTGGTGAAGTTGATAAAGATTATGGAACAAAATCTGCATCCATTTTAAAATAGGACATTGGGATAATCCACCATATTTATTTACATGATATTGACGATATTTCTCATCTTACTCCATGAAGTTCCTTCATTATATTAAATAAAAATTGAATTTTGAAATCATAAAATTAAAAATACTATTTACTTTCAAAATGAATAGCTCAAATACATAAGTAGTCACAAAATCAAAGAGATATTAAAACAATACTGCTTCAGCAAATGGTGGTATGTCCTTACTGCTGGCCAGCTTTACAAGCCGCACAATCAACAAAATGGAATCATAACCCTTACTGTATTTTTTTCAAATCAATTCATATCTAACTTCCAACAGAAATTTGACCTTTTCCTGTGATCAATACGGTCGAATTTCTATTGTAAGTTCCCATGGTAAAAAAATATATTTACATACAGTGTCAATTTCAAACCGATGTGGGTCTCGATTCAGTTTTGTTGACTGTACCTACTTAAGTACTTGTAATAATAATAAGGTCAATTTATATTGGTAACATTTGCCTAAAGAAGGGTAGCTAAGTACCTAATTGATTTTTGATAGGTACCGACATATTCAAATGTCTTCCGATTCCATTCTGTCTAAGGAATAGCAATGGTTTTAAGGCGACAAATTAATTTAGCTTATTGAAATAATTTTATTGGATACTGACGACATTCTTGTACACAAAATTCAACTTTACTGAATTTGATAGCACTAAACATAGTTTCATCTCGCTCATATACATTACGACAAAGAAGGATGGAAATACATTTAGTTTAGTGATACTTAAGGTTCAAACGATATCAATATCTACCTACTTAGATACCAAAAAAAAGTTTATGCTGGCCAGTATTTTTCATTATTTCCATTATAAACATTACCTACAATTGCATTTATAAAGTGCACTATCGAATATACAATTCAAAATACTGTATATATTACATAGACAAACAGTAAAATTGCTGACGAATAATTTTTTTTGCAAATATTTGGCATCAGTTTGTAACATCGAATTATTAATATAAATTCTATTCTGTAACGGTTAAAATTTAAAAATGTGCTGTAGTACGAACAATGATTATAATTAATATCTTTCTCTAAGAATGGAATTATTGAATAAATTATTCTATTGCCCTGGAATTTGTTTGAGTTGAATTTGGAATGGAACGACACTATTTTTTTTTAGGAGACAGCGGTTCAGGGAACTAGTAATATAACTGGCCTTTATTTACAAATATAACAATGCGATGTTTAAAATTGTATTAATCTAAGCACATCGAGTAAAATAATCCTCACAAACATTCGCTCACTGTTCTAGCGAAATATTGATTGAAGTGGAACAGAGACATGGAATTTCATTTTGAGCTTGTCTAAACATAGTCAGAAATAGATATAAGAATAGTTTCTAATAGGTGCTAAGCAACACAAAATGAACATTCGCAAATTATCTAAAATCATTTATTTACAATAGCATTAAAATCAAATAAGTTTTAAAACCTTTTATAACGCCATTATATATAAAATCATCTATAGTAGTGAAGATTTTTACTTTGAAATGTATTGATTAATTAATCAATATTCTTTACGATAAAAAATTGTCATTTCTCTATTTCACTTCACAAAAATGTTAATATCCAACTGCACCAACAATTTGTGATATCATAGGTAACTAACAACATTATATTATTGAGATTACAGAATCATTAATATAATCAATATTTTTTTTTTCTATTTACAAGCGATTTAATATCTTCCATTTGCGATATTTGGCTTCAAATTGTTATTTCCTTGATAGGAAAATGTATATTATGCATGAAATATTTTATAGGCCACCTAAAAATAACGTCAGTTAAAAAAATGCCACAAAATGTTGTAAATAATCTTTCCATTATGGCTCCTAATGGAAGATTATTTATGGTCCTATAAATCATTTCACACAATAACTTAATTATACTAAGTCCATATCGAAATTGTGATGGTCATTTACTACCAAAACTAACAAATATCCTATTTACAATCAGACTTTATACAACATACATAACAATCATTTATTATAGAAAAGACATTCCAGTTTCTTCCATTCTGATATAATTATTACACAATAATTATTAATGTATAATTATTGTTGCTTATCTAAGTATAATTTAATACTATTTCCTGAACACAGGACAGGTACGGTTATATATTTTGTGTATTATATTCTGATATTTTTTATACAATATGACTAGTGATATGTAACGATAACTTTACATAGAGCATGGTAAATCAGAATAAATTTTGTTTATTATATTAATTAAGTAATAAAATTTCTTGATTATATTATTATTATTCGAATAATTATAAGTAATGTAAATATATTTATGAGTGAAGTTATAAATGTAGTATTATATGTTTTATATGCACCACGGGGTAAATCTATCTACATAATATCATTGATAAATATTTTTTCAAAATATCTAAGTAACCATACATTGTCAATTACATCAGGTTTTTTTGGTAATCCCATATATGGGGATGGGTCTAGAATAATTTATTGTATTATGGAGGTAGGTAGAGAGTATTAAAATCTATGTATTAATTTATTATGCAATATTTTTTTCGAAATGTATTTTTTTATTATGAAACTGACTATTAAACGCACGATTAAATTGTAATTATTGCAACACACGATAAATATTTTTTTCTTAACTCTAAACAGATAATATCAGATCAATTATTATTTCACTTATATGTACTTGTAATTTTGGTCATACATACACTTACAAACAATTTAATTAAGTATTTTTTCATTAGAAAAATGTGGTAGATAATTATCTAGATATCCAGTTATTCATAACAACAACTCGAATGCAATATACATACCTAAGAATTTGAATTTGGCATAATTTTAATAACATGAAGGTAGGTATTACAGTGAATATGAAATAATAAAAAATGTTGTACAACATTCAGTAAATATCTACATTTTTTGCACTACATTTAAGAATACAAGGCTATGAATCATGTAATAAAGGATCTTATTTCTTAGATCGGCGAACATGACCTCCTGATATGTAAATTAACACTTCTCAGAGGCCTTAAGAATAACTTATTTACACAGGTATTAACAGACTTAAGTCGAATCCAATATGGAGGCGACTTAAGTGGAATGCTTGGATCATACATTCGACTCGGGCCCTTCGGTATTATGCTTGAAAGATGCCCGAATCCTGGCTAGATATAAAGCACAAATGTGTCCGTAGCATTTGTTGTACCACTCTGGTGTTCTGCCCCTGAAAAATATAAACAAAACTATTATAATGAAAGTTCATTCAGAAACATATTTATAATAGAAATATTTGTATCATTTATTTTGAAAAGCGAAACAATAAAGAGTTATTAATGTATCGAAATAAAAAAATACTCAAGACACTTTTGCAGACTATTCTTTTGGTATTTTTCGCACCAGTTAATTAAAAAAAAACATCCGTTAAGCCAAATTAGAGACATGCTCGTATCGTGTTTACTACTAAGATTAGAATTGGGTTACTTACATAGTATCAACCCTAGCTAAATGTACAAGTCGGCTGCGTCCCTTGCCAGCCGGTTGTGCTAAGTACCGCGAGGCGAGCACGACGCCACGTGAGCCCTCCCCGGCGGCCGCGGGCGGGCCGTGTGGGCCGTGCGTTGCGGACGCTCCGTGTGCTACCGAAGTCTCTGCCACTGCACACCATCCGCCACCACCACCACCTTGCTGCCATGACCTATAGTAATAGCAATTTATTAGTCTCTGGTACAGCTTGATATGAGGTCGGAAACAAGAAAAAGTTTAAAAACTGAACTTACCCGACTACGGAAATAGAAATGAAATCGTTAAAAGCGGGGTATATATGATAAAATGGACTCCTCCTATTGTTAAGTTTGGTTAGAACGTAGCTTATGTTACCCAAGGCATAATAACAAATCGATTTACACCTTATTTATCAAATCTGATGAATCGTTTAGGCGCTACGGAGGAACATACGTAAATACAAATAAATACATAGATAAATACACATATAGACTTCTATAATCATAATCCTTTATTTTGGCTTCGCCTTAGTTGGGTATAAAGTCGATAGTTAAACCTACTTACCGTAATACACAATAATCCCGCGGTGGTAGATTGATGCTTGATGCGGTGATGTACTGGAAAACCTCTGCATTTGGACCCAACTTTTCAGCGACTCGCCACTTCACCAGCGAGTCGTCCCATATATGTCGCTCACGGAGTATCCTAGAAAATCGAAGAATTTAAGAAATGGCAAACCAAACACTACGTAAAAAAACACTCATAGAAGAAAATCTCGCATTGAAGTGCGTACATTTTAGGGTTCCATTCTGAAATTGGAATCCTATAGTCACCTTTGCATAACCTCCTGGGGCGGCGCCTCTACATCTGTAGTCGCTCTCCACAACCTCAGAGGATGTCCATCACCGACCTTCTTACAGCATAGTTCCACGTGAGGGGCCGCTCCGGATACTGACATCCACCCACGGCTTCTGGAAGTGTATAATGGAATTAATTTATTGTTGGAATTTAAAGTTATTTTTGGTATAATTGCATTGCATGCGATTCTAAATGAAATAAAATTAATCTGTCACTGTTATTTTATTATTCTTGGTATTTAAGATACCTACACTTTTATAGCTAGGTAGGTAAGTTCGTTTTATGAATCCTTTTAAAAAAATACGTATGCCCGTGATAATAAATGAAAATGATTTGGTTATTACAAACATACCATAATAAATCTCAAGTTATTAAATGATTAACAACACAATAAACGATGATTAATAAATTTTATTGTATAATTTATTATGCCTTAAATATCTTTAAGTAATTCGTTCACTTGGATACAAAAAAAAGTATTCCTAAGAAGCACCATAATAATACTAAAATAAGCAACACCAATAATAAAACAAGTCAAATATTATGCACTAAACGAAATATCTAGTGGCAAAAACAGGACTACTGATGAGAATGAAGTGATGCATTTAATGTTTTTGGGTGAAAACTTGGATTATTATCTGTTCTTTACTAAAGATATTACATCAGCTTTGACTGGCACCTAAACTTACGGACAAGAGATGATAAGTATTATCCAACGTCAAATTACCATAAGTTGACTTTAAAAATAGTTATATCTGTCAAACAATGCGTGTGCCACAGTAGCACAGACAGATAGTGATAAATAGTTTGATGAATGTTAAACAAAACTCATCATAAACAGCCCCCTGTGAAATATCTCCACAATTAATCATCAAATCAACAATAGCTATAAGTTCCACCGTCATTGACAATACCTACTGATAAATAAACATTTTTAAACAATTATATCATTAAAAGTTAGTATCATCATCAGTAAAGGACAGAAAATATGAGATATCAATGATTAGTCAATGATCAACGCTCTAACACCGATGTCTCACCTCTTTCCCGATCGGCCACAGACTCTAAAAAGCATGAAAAAAGTTAGAGTCTATAAGAAACAATAATATGTACAAAAGAGATATCGAGGGATAGGCTACAGATATTGGAAAAGAGTTTTTGGCTAGGGTATTAAAGGGATAAAAATGTATGACTTACTTTTCTTTGGCTTCTTTTAGTAAGGCTTTTATGCACGCCTGCTGGAATCCTTTCCAGTCTTGATTGAAGTCTGCACCCAATTCGTCTAATGCCACCTAAAATCACGGACATTTCAAGTAAGATTTACCGCTGTCATAATTAGATAAATTAGGTGTTTTTACTAGTTTATAAGACAGTTTCAAAGGGAGACTCTCTTACACACCAATCTGTCTTCGGTAACTGCCGTCTACGTCTTTCTGGCAAAGGTGTCAGTCAAGCTTATTTTGTCAAAGTCTTCTCCGTCGAACTCAACGAATTAAATTGAAGTAAAACTATTTTACGGATTCTATCGCGTTTATTTACTTTTTTTATTTTCCCGACGTTTCGGCTAGAATTAAACGCGATAGAATCCGTAAAATAGTTTTATTTCAATGTATAGTATTCGCGTAAATATAAGAAAACAATACGTCAACGAATTAAAGCTAAAATACATATTTCTATAAATAGTCTTTAATGTTCATATATCCGGTGTCAGCACAACTAATATCTCGTTGATATAAATTTAAAATTTTAGTTAAAATGATCAAATTCTTACCGGTACACTCTCCTCAAAGTAGTTAAATTTACACCTAGCCAGCATATCAGCTGGCGCCAGGAACAGTTGTTGGTGTTTCTGTATCAACAGCAAGAGACACGCGTGAGCGGCTCGACTCTCGCTTATCTGCCTCTGGTCTGCCACGCTCTCTATCACCATTCTGGAAATGGAATATAGAAATATTCATTTAATTTTTTGAATAATATTAATGCCGTAACTTTCTATTTGAAATTCGGTCAAGTATTTTGATTGTAATTATTGTAATTTTTGGTGAATCTCTAAATAGTAATCAATTTAAAAGCTGAAATATTCACATCGGTACACATAGGATAGTATTCTGATGAAGTTACTGATGGTCCAATGATTTTTTCTAGCCCTGATAAACGTCCGAAAAGTTCTTAACACCTTAGTACAGATATTGAATGTCTTCGGAGTACCCGAAAATGTGTCAAATCAGATAGGTTACCTGTTAGAGTTCCCCTCCTTTGTGCTGCCAGTCTGCGGAGGAGCGTGATGCAGCCTCAACAGTGTGGGTGCTAAGCAGACTGCCAAGTTGGACGCTGTCATTTGATTAACAACAGAATGTTCCGCCACCTATAAAATAGTTTATTATCATATTAAGCCCATACCACAATAAATTAGGCAGAGTTATTTGGTACCATATTACGACCATGAGAAGGATGGCAATACACTTAGATTGGCTTTGTTTATTCTAAATAAAACCACATTTGCACCAACTCATTGCAACAACCACACGATACATACTCATCGTATGAGCCGAAACTAAGCAAAGCTACACTAGACCCTGGTCAAATTCTAAAATTTGCCATTGTTGGGAATCGAACCACACGGTGCAATGAGCTGAGTGGCCTATGCTCAAGCGACAAGGCCACGCCGTCATAGACTAAAAAATATTCTGGTAACTTACGTCAGATAAGAAGATGAGTAGTGAATGCAAAGCCTCCAGATGTTCCTCTGGTAGCAGGAGAAGTGCGCACTGCACAGCATCCGGCCTTAGAGGCTCGGGTACATCTATAAAACAAAATAATTGTACTGTGGCTACCTCTAAAACTTGTCACGAAAAGAACTTCTACAACACACAAACTGATGGCGCATAAAACATGCACTGAATACAATAACAAGATTTCATAACGCAATTCCTTATCACAACAAAAGAGTTCTCGACCGGTAATAAGCGATGAGACGGATTTACCGTGTGGATCAAAGTTGAAGTCAAATCTTGTATTTCGTATAGGCCTACGGGGACTCTTACAAACAAATTGTCAAGATTCCATAGTTTCAAGGAGCCTTACCATCACCTCTTAAAATATTGTAGTAACTGTAAATTTTTGTCATATTTTGTACTGACTTAACTGTCCAAATTGAAATTAATATTTAAAAAAAGATTTGCAAGACAGTTGGTGGTGAGGGGGCAGTTAGAGCCTAAGGATTAATTAGAGGTACTCACGTTGGAAAATCGCAATGAAAGTCTCGCTAAGTTTATTTGTCAGCAACGCATCGGGTAGTTCTCGGAAGTATTGCTTCACCATATCTGCGACGTCGTGCGCCTGCGCACCGTCGAATGTCAAACTCGACTGGGTCGGATCTATGGTGTTCAAATTTTCAATGGCAAAGGGGGCGTTGGACCCCCCCGCCGCTTCTACCACCGTCCGCAGCTTTGCTATTCGAGATTTGACGCCGGCTTTCCTGAAGATGCCCATCTACAAAAAAGTTACGAAAAAGGTTAACCACCTGAGTTAGCCACAACCGGAACAATTGATTGTCTATTGTTATGGAACTTATATATGACCCAATTAACGTTTAACCTATTAATCAGTAGGTAAGTTAGTATTTTATTATTATTTTATTTGCATTTAACATTAAAATCTGGTTAAAATAATACTGCTTTGAGAAATGGTGTTAAGGCCTCTAATAATAACAGTAAAGCGGAAGATAGTACACATAAAGAAATAAAAAGTTGATCATTTATATTAATTTAAACCGACCTGATCTAAGGCATTGTTCTTCAACCAATTAAGAGCACACTGTATTGGTTTTGGCAATGCGTGTCCAGTTCTCTGTAGAGACACGGTTAGCGGTACGCCAAACACAGTCTTATCTGCAACAAAATAGAGAACATTTTCAATATTACTCACAACGCAGAGTTTAGTCATGCAAAGAAGTTTCGAATTTAAACAAAGTCAAAAATTACCTTTATAATCTGGTGTCTTGATCTTTCTGATCAATTTTGGTAGTTCCCAGTTCCAGCCAGATTTGTGTGAAGGACAATACCTTTCCATGCATGCTGTGAGCCTTAAGAGGGCCAGCTTCCTCAAGATATGGAGCTGCCCGCATGAGAGAGACGACATTGGTCGAGACACTGGGGAAAATAAACATATGATTTTGATTTTAATGAAATAGGAATAAAAAAAGTGTTATTTTTTTCAAAAATATAACCGGAAATAGAATACTTAGAAAGAAAATTTGTTATTTCATTTAAATGGAGACATAAACACAGGTGTTTTTATGCTCAAATATAATATTTTATATGAAGAAAAGTCAAGTTTATAAATCTTGGAAGGTCAATTTTGTTTTGATGTGTATCTTTTAAAGTACACTCCATAATATTTTAGGTCCAGCAACGAATAAACAACAATTTTTTTCAAGACCCACATGTTCACACATTGTAAGTGCCCCATTTCTACCAATTACCACCCAATCAAGGGCATTGTTTGAATGTGACGGGCAAACAAATCATTCGTTTGACACTCACGGTAGGAATCTGGGTCCTTCTGGTTATGCGTAGGTTGCAAAGTGTTGTTCGCTTTGGGACCACCATTTAGCGCGGTCGTTCTAAACGAATACCATCGCTGTATGTTGTTCCTGTAAGAAAAAGAAATCTATAAACAAGCAGTATAATATTGTCAAATGAGTGGATACCCGGCGAGTGCTGTGCTACTACGCTAAAAAAAAAAATTTTTTTTTTAAATTTTTGTTAGTCTATCACCATCTTCGCATTATTGCCTTTCCAATGAAGCCTTTTGAAGCACATCTTTTGGATGGTTTCAGAGTGTATAACAGACATAGGTAGAAATAAATTTTGTGTTTTATGTATCGACGGGTAAAAGATGAATTGACTCAAGCGCCATGTTGGGCGATATCGTTGATATCAGCGAATTTTTGTCCGTCTTTTGAGCTGGGTTTTGTGCTAAGTTATCAAAATGACGCAATTTTTTTTTTAATGAGAAAGGGAGGCATACGAGCAGACGTTTCACCTGATGGTAAGTGATCAACGCCGCCCATGGACACCTACAACACCAGGGGCATCGCAAATGCGTTGCCGGCCTTTAAGGAATGAGCAGCATTCTCATTCCTTAAAGGCCGGCAAGAAGGTAAATTCTTGAAGGTAAATTATTATTAAGGTAAATTATCTTGTCAATTCGCCTCTTATGTGTCGATATATAGATTGGAAACTTGGCAATGATGACAGCATTTACTGTAAATATATGCGATTGCCGGACTTTAGCTACAAAAATAAATGTTCGGACTTACTTCTTAGTCTTCATATCGAGACTATCATCGTCATCGTCGTGGTCGCCATCGTGCGACCTTGATCCAGCCGAGTTGGGGCTGCTGTCCAGCTCAGAGCTCCGTGACGCTGACTTGTCCCTCTTGAGGCTTCTGTCTCGAAACCTGATGACCAAGACAGTTCTTTGATAAAAGGTTTAGAGGGTAACTTCTGTGCGAAAGAACTAAATATGGACAATACAGCATCATTTTAAAAATATTTGACAGTACAAAATCTTTTAAAAGTCTACAGTTACTAATGAAACAACAATACTTTAAGAGGGGGGGGGGGGGGGGGGGGGGGTAAAGGCCTTCATGTCCTGCAGAGAGCGTCATATTCAATTTATTGTGACGTCACATAGCTTATAACCAGGGGCTGATCAAGACGTTACCAACGATACCACATTTATCAAATTACGATAAGTAGTTTAGAAATTATGAGGGAACAAATGAACATATAACACTATTTATCAGTGTAAATTACATCTATGAGGGTTGAGTATTATATTTACAAAACGAAAGGAAAACTCTTAAAATTGGTGACGATATAAAAATTGAAATTTCACGTTAAATCACGATCAAATTGCAAACGGTAAAGTATTATTTCGGACTTCTGAAACGCCCGGTGTACCCACTACAAAGGCGACATTTTTTTTTTACTGAAATACAATATACAATTTATATGTTCTTATATCCACAATTAGAAGTATTACACTTTCAATACAAAGATATCTCACATTCACAACACTATTATGTTGGTATTTAACAAACAAGTTTTAAACCAAATTCGTAATAACAACCTTTTCACAATCAATACAAGACTGTTATCAGCACTTTGAGTACTGAGTTTATTCCACGAGTTTCAGCAAAATTCTCAATAAAAAATACTTTGCAATCACGAGACTATCATCACGGAGCGTCTTCAACGTATATTAAAAACAAATATAACTTATTTGCTAGTCCATGTATATTATTATCACGTTGCTCGTTTAGTACTAATAGCTTAGTACTAATCACCGGGAGTCATTGTGGCAATTAGTCTTAGTGGTAATGAGTTTGCTTTCAAAGGCGAGTGAAACGGAATCGATGTTTAAATGTATTGTGTTTACAGCCCGCGGCATAGTGGGGCGTCATTAACCATACGTCAAAAAATTGGCAATACTATGGAGGGTAGAATGGAAGGAGTGCAATCTCCTATGGGAAAAAATTGAAAAAGTGTCCGTCGAAATGCAAGTTAGTAGTTCAAAAAACTTCTACAATGGCTCTGGTGTCGAGAAAGTGTATGTTATGAATATAGCAATTGTTGATGAACTTAAGTATGCCGAGTATACACTTTTTCAATACCTAGATGTCACTCCCTTCATTCTACCCTCCATAGGTAATACTAAAACAACTCAGAGATAAGCCAAATTGTTTAAAGAAATTTCATTGTCAGCACGAGCGGGATTTGACGCATGGTCTCATGTAATACATTCAGGATTTTACACGAATTGTAATTTCCACACAAACGTTTTACGTAAACTTTAGCAATTATTGAAAAGAGATTTTGGTAGAGCCACTTTATTATTATTTCCAATACTTACTTCTGCCCTTCCTTCCCCAAGTTGAGGGAGCTGGTCCTGATAGCTTGCCGCCGATGGGGCGTGTGCCCTGGAGACTTCTGCACCTCCCGCAATATCTCAGGGTCCGGCTTCAATTCCACAGGAGAGGGTGGCTCTACGTACACCTAGGAATATCAAAATATTAATTTTAAACCGGATATTTTCATAAATTTTCAAAATTTATTATAATCTAAGTGTTAATATAAGATAAGGGAGTACACTGACACTCGGAGTGTATGTATTTTCTCTAAGTAATTGGGGGCAAGCCTATTACCAATACCGGAAACTGTCCCTCCCTATGCAAGGGAGATTTGGGCCATAGTTTACCACGCTAGTATAGTGCGGGTTGGAGAACTCACGTCTTTGTATAGACTTTCAGGTTCCCTCATGATGTTTGCATTCGCCTGTATAGCAAGTGGTGATCATTATTGGAATTAATTTAAATATTATAATTCAAAATTATTTCTTTAAAATGGGCCTGATTTATGCATCGAAGTGTGCCAACATAATACCTTAATAGTATTCCACAAGAGTATATAGATTACGAGGCTAATGCGATTATCTAAGACAGCGTTAGCGAATAAATTGTCAAGCTTTTGCTACAATCTCCCAAAATACTTAACATGGTTCGGGGACTAGCTTACAGAATAGTTTCTGAGAACAATGTCAGTTTCACTATAGCTTAAACCATCAAAATGTAGCCATTTTGTTTTTATAATTTTGAGTAGTAATATGAAAATATCGCTAGACAACACACATGATACTATTAGTACCATACAATGGACTTAAGGCAATTCCAGTAACACCAAAAAGCCATTTACGAGATTTGCTGCTAATGGGAATCAAACCCGCAATAATTAGGTTATCCGAGCAACCTACGCTGGAAACACTGGACAAAACCTTCGTTTTATGAGATTATCTTATTAC
Organism: Ptilodon capucinus; assembly: GCA_914767695.1. Classification (NCBI taxonomy): domain Eukaryota; kingdom Metazoa; phylum Arthropoda; class Insecta; order Lepidoptera; family Notodontidae; genus Ptilodon; species Ptilodon capucinus. Next base: position 2,751,351 of record OU611828.1, read on the forward strand.
TTATAGTCCAGTTAACCCCTCCAACTGAGCTAAATGCTTTTGCTAGGAATAGTATCACGTGTCAGAGGTGTCGATCCTGGAACATCTAAATTACAAGAGCAGCTAGCTAACTACCAAGCCATTGACGTTTATTGTTTTATCTTAGAATATGGGCTATGCTTTTTGATTGTATGTATTTATTTTTACCTCAGTATTTTGATGGGTATTGTGATCCTTATAATAATTGTGTCTCCAACTGGCCGGTTGACATTCAGAATCGCTTAAAGCGCTTGAGTCATCATTCTTGAGACCTCTATGGAAAATCCTCTTCGCTTTACCCAATTTGGATTTGGAACCCTTATTACTGGAACTCATACTACCATCAGATGCGTAACTCGAACTGTCATCACCAAATGGTGGGTTTAAGACGAATGATTGTTCCAACGGGGCTATGGGGGATGGAGGCATTATTGTCATGGGCGATGGCGGTTGAGTTCTGATAGCCGGAGCGTGTAACGGAGAACTTTGGAACTCAGGAAATGGGAAAGCTGTAGGCGTGGTCGGTGTCATGTCTATGAAACTCAAGTCTGGATATCTGTCTGTTTGAACGTCTAAAAAGTGGGGTGACGAGACGATGACTTCGGTTCTGTTTTGGCGTTTTCTTCTTCGGGTTTTAAGGGACTCAACTCTGCGGAGGAGGGCTTTGGCGCCATCTCTAAGTCTCTCGGAGCCCGTTCTTCTGAAACGCGTGCTTGTTTCTTCATCATCTTCCCTGTCGCTTGCTAACTGTATCATTGTTTGGCCGGGCATTGTTAACCTGTAACAAAAATATTACTCATTCACAAATAAGGTTCAATCCGTCGAACAAGGCCATCGATGTTCATTCTATGCAAATTAACAATCCATAAGAGATCTAGACTCTAATCTCAAAACATAACGAGAGCTACGAAGAAATTGAAAACCGTCATTATTTCTTGTATTGCACACCTACTTCCCTTCAGTATTAAACCATTGTACATTATTGTTGAAATCTTGTACATTCTTGTAGTAATCAAAATCAAAAACAAAATCAAATTTGTTTTATTCGTGTAGGCCAAAAAGCACTTACAAATAGTCAGATTCTACCACCGGTTCGGAATGCTGCTTCCACTGAGAAGACCCGGTAAGAAACTCAATGGTTACTCTTTTCAAAATGATCATTGCGAGTCACACATTCTCAGGAGCAGCAATGCCATGAGAGCAGACCGCACCTTTGCCACAATACTAGAGAAGAATTATACTCATGGCAGTCTAATATTTAATACAAATATAGTCTTTACGCTTAATGCGAGATCGTTGTAATAATAGTCCTCTAAAAGGATTTACCTAGTTTCATCTATTATTGTAGATCCATCAATCATTAGTAAGAAAGATCTTTTCAAGCATTACTTATGAAGACCTCAAATATGAAAACAAATTCAGGCAGGCTCACCCTAAGCAAAACATAAACCCTCGCAAACGTTTTAGCTGAAAATGATTACAGCCTAATGCCCTAAACATAGTAGGACGAGCGAAATCACTTTGACTTTTTTTGAAAATGTACTCGATGCCAATATACATAAAGATTAAATTTCTGTGGCAAAAATCACGATTAAATTTGTTCGCTTCATCAATGATATTTTGTTGAAAATATGCTTCTCAATGAGTTAATTAATACAGTTCGTTTTCGTAATCGCTTACAATTGAATACGTTTGCTGCGTAAGGATTTTTAGTATACTTTCAGCTGGTGCATCATGAGGTTATATTGACTCATAGAGGTACTAACTTTGTGAGCGCTGCGCACTGGATGAAAGTTCACCATGACCCAATATGACCTCACAACGGAGAGAACGTGTTAATCACGCGTGTTTTTTCGCCACTATTTGCGCAGGGCTTAATAGTAAGCCAACTCATCTACATAAACGTTGGGGATAGGCTATAATGGTGCTAAAGTTAGAGCCAACTCCAGTGCCAAACTTGGCTTCTAAATAGCCAAGTTTGGCCCAAACTCCTCAAATTAATAAACAACAATTTATTCCCATTATAACACGGTAAACAACTTTGGGGTCTATTAATTAAGTTTGGCAGTTAGTTTAATAATTACCTGATCAAAGTTTGCCAAAAGGTGATTGTGCAAAGTTATTTGCTAAGACATTTCCATGAATGATGTGATATTTTTAATTGCTAAGTCCTGGACAGTGTGGAGCGTCAAGACACACGCCGCAATACATTTGTTCAAGTTACAAAACGAACTGTGGGGCACTGCTCGTGCGATCGACATCATCTCTATTAGAGATATGTCAAAACAAAACGTCATATAGGTCGTATTTTTTAGAGTTCCGTACCCAAAGGGTAAAACGGGAACCCTATTACTAAGACTTCGCTGTCCGTCCGTCTGTCACTAGGCTGTATCTCTTGAACCGTGATAGTTAGACAGTTGAAATTTTCACAGATGATGTATTTCTGTTGCCGCTATAACAACAAATACTAAAAAACAGAATAAAATATATATTTAAGGGGGCTCCCATACAACAAACGTGATTTTTTGCCGTTTTTATTAATAATGGTACGGAACCCTTCGTGCGCGAGTCCGACTTATCTCGAATAGAGATGATGTCGATCATGCGAGAATTGGGGTCCTGTATAGATTCATAGAAAAATCTCATTCTACAACGAAATGACTTTGACAGCGCGAGCGACTTTTGCAGCGTGGTCACGTGGTCACGTGGCTTTTACAATTTAACATTTTTAACATTTTGCAGGCCAAGTCTTAACGTCACAGTGTGCTCAGGGCTACCTCGTGTATCTAACTTAATATAATCATTAATTTGCCATCAATGGTATTCTAGTTGTTACAACCCTCGCCTTGGGAGGCTGCCGGTTCAAAGTCAAATCCCAGGCTTGGATGTTTACAACTTGCAGAACGCTTAGACCTGTCCCCTTAACATAACCGCGTTGACATACGCTTTATCTCTTTCAACTGTCAGATTTGTCGAGAAAATGACGTCACATTGAACTTTTTGTACTGGACATGCCTCGATGTGACGTCATTTTCTCGACAAATCTGACAGTTGTAAGAGATAAAACGTATGTCAACGCGTTCATGCTACTTGGCCTGCATGTCAATAGAAAGGCGTGAGAAGTCTATCAACGAGAAGTGAGCCAGCGTGGTGGACTGTTGAATGGGTATGTGTCCGGCATAGTGGCAACAAGCTCGCCGCCTATTACATACATAAGCGTAGTATGGATGCACTGTTGTGCACCTCTGTCTATCCCTTTGGGGACTACTCAATGATGATGGTGATATTAAAGTAAAACCGCCTAAGAGTGTCATATCCTAAGATAATACAAAGCTTGCTCGAAAAAAATACGTATTTTATTACTACATGTTAGAGACACGTGTACAAGATTTACCAGACACTAAGCTAGCTATCATTATTTTCTCGAGATGAGAACCCCCTGAATAGATTTTTATGAGACCCTTGCGAACAGATTAGGGATATTTTGCGAGAAAATCCTCACTTCGCTGATATTATAATTTTCTTCTACATAAAATTGTTTGTACTCTTAATATTACTAATCTACTGATCAGTTTGGAAAGAGATAGAAAATGGGTTGTACCTGTCCAACGTTTTTGTATGAAGCGATGAGCATAATGATGACAAACTAACTTTATTGAGAAAATTACTCAGCGTACTTAACATTTTTGCGAATATCAAAACAAACTGCGTAAAATTGTATAAAGTTTATATTTCTGTGGTAAAAGACATGGCATGCCTCAAAGATCGCTTGCGTCTTCCATGACATTTCGTTGAAAATTTAGCTTTAACTGTGAGTTAATACAGTTCGTTTTAGTTTTGCCATCAAATTGGTCGCGCGAATTTTGATGAACTTATCGAACCGGGGTTTTAACTATTAAAGATTGTAAAATACCACAAAGACAGCCAACCGAAAGAGGTAGTACTGTGTGCGCCAAAACTAGACATACGACACGAAAAATATTCAGTTTGTCTCTTTCTCTCGTATGTAATAAGACAGAGAGCGAGCGAGCGAATCCCTGAGGTTTATTCTTGGCATGCGTGCTAACTCCACTTGAACGTACCACATAACGACTTACTTTCGGAAAAATAATAATAATAAAAGTTTTACATATTGTTTTCTCATATTTACGCGAATACTATACATTGAAATAAAACTGTTTTACGGATTCTATCGCGTTTATTTACTATTTTATTTTCCCGACGTTTCGGCTGCTTTACAGCAACCATGGTCACGGGGGGACTGAGGTGTTAGACGTCCTGATGTCATAGTTAATAACTGGGTACCCTCATATTTAGTTGTTGTTTGCGGTCCGATCCACGCAGAAAGAATCCATTAAATAGTTTTATTTCAATTAAAAGTTTTAATGAGAAATTTCACCCCTTCCACGAGTTGCAATTCTAATTCTAATGTATAATTCCGCTAACGGAGTTCCGTTAAATAACTTATAACGACTTATTATGACACGCGACGAACATTTTATCGAATTACCAAGTTGTGGGCGAATTACGAATTACGAAAAAAGTGAAAAAAGTAAGTATGTATGTACCTGTGTGTAAGTGAAAAAGTTCATTTTGCAACGAAATTAAACTGACAGCGCGAGCGAATTTTTAAACGCGGAGGCGTGGCTTTTACAAGAGGAATTCAATCTTTATATATATCAACACAGAGTTCGTTTTCGTATTGGCGAAAATTTTAAGGCGGCGACGCCACAGTGTACGCTACGCTTAATGAGTGTACCCTTAGGCCACAATGCGATACATGTGGCAAATACTTAAAGGTCTGTAACTAAGAAACTATGACAATAAAGTTTAGTCTACCTTCACTAAGAAAATACATTTTAGCGACTGTACAGGGTGTTTCAGAAGTCCGAAATCTTTGACGTTTGCATCAGTATCGGGTATAAAACAGAATGATATAAATATTTGATCGAAATTCGACCATGTTTTTCTAACTTTTTTTTCGTCGTAAATTTCTATAACTTGTAATATCTCTAGCCTAAAATTTCCATGTTCTGTTTTGTGAATATTGGTAGTTGCCACTTATTTGTGTAGTTTACAATGCTGAATAGGGTTATGAATCTACCTAAAGGCCAGAAAACGATACCTGTGACAAATATTCCAATATCTATAACTCAGAAATTATGATAGTTAGGTATAAACTGTATTCACTAAGCATCCACATATGAGCTACCGTATATGTACCTAAAGTATTATTTCGGACTTCTGATACACCCTGTATATTCGTACGACTTCCAATTCAGTTTAAAAATAGAATACATTGTTATAAACCTCGTTGTCTAACCGTTAACGCCATTATCCGGCTCGTCTTAGAATTTCTAATTAGCAATTGTTCCACAAATTAGAATAGGCAGTTGGAATTTTGTTCATCCTCAGTTTTTAACATACCATTAGAAAGTATAATGTTTGGTAAGTAAATCCTATTACTTCCGGTAATGTGATTTTAGATCTTTTATTTTACGGTGTTGATAGAATCTTTAGGGTTCCGCATTAACTTATAATAAGGGCAACTAATAGCGACCGAAACAATGGTAGTTTAATGATACCAGTCATTAAAGGTATAATTTGAAAGACATCGCCGCTACGCATACCTTTAAGATAAATCAATGAATATCGCCATTTCAGAGGGATGTGAAAAAAAATCGACTTTTATATTAATCGTTTTTTTTTTCTAATAATAGATTTTTAATAATATTGTTTTAAGATCGATTTATTTTAAAGTTAGAAAAATCGATTATTTTGTAATCGATTTTTTCCTGTCCAAGTCACAGCCCTAGGTTTCATACAATGGACTGAGGACGATCTCAGGCTAGACTAAATTCTGAAAAGGTAGGAAATTAAAAGGTAATTTCTGAAATTTGCCACTCATGGAAATCGAACCCGCAACCATCTGGTGCAGTGAACCAAACGGCCTACACTCAAAACACTCCACCAAGCCATCAACAACATGATTGATTAATACTTTTTCTTTTCTGCCAACCAGGAGACCCATCGGGACATTGATGCGGCAATCATTGTACCGATAGTCGTTTCCGCCCATGGCTTATTAGCCAAGAGCCTCGACAAACACCTAAAGGGGCTCGCGTTATAGGGAGGGATATATCAAGGGATAGATTCAGAAGGCAGTACTTCTGGAGGCGGCGCGCATTGTGAGGAAGTTCCTCTCTCTGGAGCCCTAACCACTGGTAACTAGGACCCTGTTCCAGATGCCGGTGGGGAACTGTTTTGTATTATTGTTTTTGGTTTCTTTATCTTTTCTTGATGCTTTTCTTTTATTTTATTTTCTCCAATGTAATCCAATTATCAACCACGACCTCTTAAAGTATTATTAATTCTATATTGCCTGTCAACTTATGGCAGATTTTGTACTGAGTTAACTGTGAAAAACTGTAAGTCATATTTGAAACATTTCTGCAGTTGGTACAGCTGGTGGTAAGGGGACAGACCTACCTACGGAACTATCATTGATTATTCGAGGTTCACTCCTGACTGCCATTTTATGTAGTCAATTAACTCCCCATGTTCATACGATCACAAATTAATGTTGCATTAAGCTTTCCACTCCAAAAACCTAATGCCCTTCATGTTGGTTATTGGGGCCGACGCAATACGCGCGGGTAAACTTGGGCTGCCATTGACAGCGATTTATAACAAAAAAAAAGTACTCTTCTATCATCACGCATGTATTCCCGAAATGGTAGGAATAGGTGCACTGCAGTATCACCGATATATTTCGGTCTCAATGTAATAGGAGGAGAAGCCAATTGCCATTATACCAGTCACATTGCCCCTCAATAAAGTGAGATTTGGGCCAAAGCCAAAAACGCTGGTCCAGTGCGGATTGGTGAACTACACATGTCTTTGCATAGACGTACAGGTTTCCTCCACTGTTCGGTAAATGCTTATCATTATTAAAAATTACATTCGCACATGAAAACCTCAGAGTGACCTGGGATTTCAATTTGCAGCCCTCACGTTCAAGGCAGGCGTTCTACCAGCTATGATTGTGTTTTAGAGACTGACTACGATGTTGACCGAGAGTGACCTTGACCTTTACAGCTTTATCGGAGAAGGGGCGAGTGTAGAGTACACTCCTGCCATAGCCATAAGGGCGGAAGGTGGACAACTAGCTTAAGGAACCACTAGGCTACCACCATTGCTTGTACGGTACGGTGATATTTTTTTTATTATATTGTAAGCCTTAGTGAAATCCGCTACCCGCTGCTTCTGGGACCATGCCGCTATCATTACTATGGTTTAGCAATCCCAAATGGAAACGTGATAGGTGAAGGGCTAAGTACACGAATTGTGAGAGGAACGAAATGGCCTGTGGACTTAATTATACCAACTATAAGGTCCTCCACCTACAAGGGCGAGCGAATTAAAAAAAATATCGAGAAGTGAAAATCTACTTGTCTTAAGTGCCATTTTTTATCTTTACAGGAGAGAATACTCATTCGACGCAGAAAAAATTGCTGATTCCAAATATGTATACAATAAATCAATATCGCCCAAAAGTGGCGCTTAACTAAAATAGCCTTTCACCCCTCGATATATAATCAACCAAAATTGCTACACAACAAGTTACTCTGGAACCCAAACTAATCATTGTATTTTTTGAAAATGTTCTCTGTCTCAATACACATAAAGATTGAATTTCTGTGGTAAAATCCACGGGACTACTCTCGCTTCTACTACACTCGCGTCATCATTGTTGAAAAGTTAACTTTTTATATGTGTAAATACAGTCCATTTTGGTATTGACAAAAAGAAACGCGTTTTTATTCGTATTTAGCGCGCCTGTGCGCGCAGAGCTTTAGAGGGCTTTGAAGCATTTGACGGGTAAGGACAATAAAGGGATCTTATGAGGCCATAAACAAGGGCCTGGTTTGATTGAAGGTTTTGTCAATACATGCTCAGAGATTTGTGTTGATTGATGGATTGGATTGTATTTACTTAGTATAAAGCTAACTTTATTAACTTCATCGTGGGAATCCTTGGTAGTATTTAGACATAAAACCTACACAGGGTTTTTTGGAGCTATAAAAATAATAATTTGACGTTTGCATGATTAAGGAGTATACATAATAAGAATGGTATAAAAACAAAATTGTTCGAAATTCAAATTTGTTTTTTTTTCGTTGCCAAAAAAATTTTTGAAATTCGAATTAGTTTTTGTTGCCATTATTAAACATTTAATATAACCACTGCACTTTTACAATTTAAAAAGCGAATCTGGTTAATTTAATTACATTGCAATATTTTTTTGTTAAAAGAATATAATCAGTATTCAAATCCACTTAATTATCTGACAGATTAAAAAACCGCCCACGGCTGTTAATATCACAAAAGATGATCCATAGGTCGTCAGCCTACCAAACACAATTGATCCCAAACCGTTAACATATCTCCATCACATCAAATAAAATCAAACCAATCCACTTAAAATACCAATCAATCAATTTCGACAATGAAATTAATAAGCTCGCTACACAATGACTGTAATCATTTCATCGTGGTGTTAATGATGGAGGTGGGGCTTCTGAAATAGCGGAATATAGTTTCAAAATAAATTAAGAACGGTCGCTTCCAGAAAGGTCAAGTCCGTAGCACCCTCAACCGACGGACGTGCACGAAAAGATGTATGACTGTGGATGAAGCGAAAGAGGTATGTCAGTATCGTAGTATGTGGGCAACGGTAATCTCTGCCTACCCCCATGGGATACAGGCGTGAGTATATGTATGTATGTAATAAATTTTGAGCAGTGCTAGCCTATTTGGTAAAACGCCCGCCTAGAACTTAAGGGGTGCAAGTTCAAATTCCGCACTTCTAAGATTTTCATGCGCGAAATTTTCAATCAAGTTTACCACTTGCTGGACGGTAAAGGAAAACACCGTGAGAGAACCTGCTCGTTTATAGAAAGGCGTGTGAGGTTCACCAACCCCCACTGGGCTAGCGTATTGGACTGTGACCCAAATCTCTCTTAAAGGGAACGTGCCCGATATAATGGCTATAGGCTCGCCCCCTATTACATTGAGACATCGCCGAAGTGTGGGTACATTGCTCCTCTGTCTACCACTAAGGGGAATACAGGCGTGAAGATTTATAGTTTGTGATTGAGTATAATTTTTGTGTTTGGAATTATTATGATTGTAAATTTCTTTTGTAATCGCTTCACTGACTTTAATGGCCACAATATAACAGTGGTTTATAGGTTTCGTTCTGAAATAATTGGCCCTTGGTAGCTGAGATTGTTGACATTTGACACAATAGGCTCAGTTTAGCTGTCAACTATTATAATTATTACTTTATTATGTAACGTAGAAATCGGAATTTTGTTAAGTGTTTGCGTAATATTTAGTGATTCAAAATTGGAATTGGTTATTTATGATATGAGTAAACACTTTTTTTATTCGAACGTTCAAATAAATTCCAAATTTAAATATACCTATATTGAATTAAAAAAAAGAAAAGCAGTATCAAAACCTCTTTTAAAGAGTCAAAAAATCATTATCTCGGCGTTTGGCACACCTCTGACCGACCCCTTATAATAAACCGTAATATTAATTAATTACAACAGATATGATTAATATTTTTCTCAGTCCATTCATTACTAGACAAACGAAATTCACAAACAGAAGCCAGCGTAAAATGAAACCAAAGTACCAGGCGGACAGAACAGTGTAAGAGTCAGCTCTTAAGCAAATTGGTGTTACACAGACTAGAACAATGGAACGTTGAGATAGTACTTCAATGGAGGGCGCCTTGTATTATACCTCTGCCTTTTCAAGTTTGTATATTGCCTTCCATAGGATATTTTGAAGGCTTCCAGCACATTGCGGCATCAACCGTAGCTCGTATTTTTTTGCAATATTAAAACAGAAAGAAAAATCTTCATTTTCAACTAAGTAAACTCAACTAGAGTTTAGTTCGAACAGAATTAACAGGGATATCTTCTTAATCAAGGCCCGATTTTGGATAAAAAAAATTGGCTTGGCACAAGTATTTTTTTTTTGCAAAAATTTAGTTATGTTATTTTTAAAAATATTTAATCAATTTTGGTGTATTTCACTATATATGTAAATAAATACTATTTTCGCGATATAAACATAGTATATACTATACGAGAATATAACCTACTTGGACTTGTCGAAATAAAAAAAAACATTTTCGAATTTCGAATGCAATTTATACGTATTATAATTTTGAATTTGGAATCGAATTTGGAAAAACATCCATAAAGCTATACTATACTGAAAGTACAGAGGCCTTACCACCACCTCTGTTGTTTCAATAGTAACTGTCAATTTGTACTGAGTTAACTGAAAGTAATATTAAAAACCGGCCAAATGCGAGTCAGACTCCCGCACGAAGGGTTCCGTACCATTATCTATAAAAACAGCAAAAAAATCACGTTTGTTGTATGGGAGCCCCCTTAAATATTTATTTTACTTTGTTTTTTAGTTTTTTGTCGTTTTTTGTTATAGCGGCAACAGAAATACAACATCTGTAAAAAAGTTCAACTGTAACTATCACGGTTCATGGGATACAGTCAGGTGATAGACGGACGGACAGACAGCGAAGTTTTAGTATTAGGGTTCCCGTTTTACCCTCTGTGTACGGAACCCTAAAAACATTGCTTCAAGACAGGTGGTGATGGTTGTGAGTATAAAAAGTATTATTTCGTATTCGTGAAACATTCTGTATAATAAAAATGTAGTAAGTACTTACAGATCAGGTTCGACATCAGTGTAATGTCCATCGGCATCCACCAACCCCACCCTGATCGTGGGGAGTGTTTCATCTTCATCATCTTCCAATTCTCCCCTCGCTTCCCTTGCCTCCCTCTCCGCTAGCGCCCGGGCTGCTATCACCTGTGGCAAGAATGTATCAAATGTATCCCGACTAGCATACTCGCCAAGACTTCGCCTTCCGCCCAAAGGCGCGTCCCCATTCTAATACTAAAACAAACTTTTTTTTATGAGGGAGGCAAACGAGCAGACGTTTCACCTGATGGTAAGTGATTAACGCCGCCCATAGACACCTGCAACACCGGGGGCATCGCAAGTAACCCGGGTAATACCTAGATGAAGCACATTTTTCAACGCAATATCTTCTTTTTTCTTTAAGTAATTAATGAAATTTAATAAGTGAATGAAATTAATGAATCAACTTTACGTAATGAATGAAATTTAATAATAATAAAAAAATATTATTTACAAAAATTATTACACAACGAGTTACTGCAGTGGTAGCCGAGTGGTCGAACGCACGCCTTGCAATCAAAGTGTGCAGGTTCAAACCCCGGATCGCACCTCTGGGATTTATGTGCGAATCTCATTTACATCCGAGATTATCACTTGCTGTGAAACGGTGAAGGAAAACATCGTGAGGAAACCTGCACGTCTGAGGGAACTTGACTAGTTCTCGATAGATGTGTGAAGTCTACCAACCCGCACTGGGCCAGCGTGGTGGACAATGGCCTGAATCGCCCTCGCATTGAGGGGAGGCCCGTGCCCAGCAGTGGGACGTTAAAAGGGCTGTTGTAGAGTTACTGTGGAACCCAAACTAGGCGTCGCCTGTATTTTGGGTGCCTGAACAAGATGAGGAATCGCTCCACGTGGGGTTAGCGGGTATTTCAGCCAGTGTCAAGTAATTAACAGAAAGAGAAAATTTAATAAATCATATCATATCAAGCCTTGACTGTCCCACTGCAGGGCAAAGGCCTCCCCTCCCTTTTTCCACTTATTGCGGTCTAAAGCCAACCGGGGCCACTCCGGTAAGTGAGAGTGTAGCTCATCCTGCCATCTCCTTTTGGGTCTGCCGCGTTGCCGGTTCCCATGGTAAATAAATAATAAATAATCATTATAAATAAAAATTGGTCATTAATGTGATAGAGATGGCCGATGATCTTAATATGAAATATCATTGATGGCACGAGCGAATTTTGACGCTTGGTCGGGTGGTGTTTACCACGGAAATTTAATCTTAATGTACATTGGTTTAGAGTATAATTTTCAAAAACGGGCAAGCTCATTCACCTCTTTCGCTTCGACTACCGTTTGCCATATGCCCTAGCATAGTCTCTGCCTACCCCCATGGGATACAGGCGTGAGTATATGTATGAACTTTTTCTATGGGTCATTACAGTTAATTTTAGTATTGGCAAAAACTTAGACGCGCGCGATTTAACGTTTCAGTGTGTGGTAGAGACTTTGCTCCATTTTTCAGGAGTGCCATAATTAATTTTCACCATTTTAACCCTTCAAATGGTTTCGGGTGTGCTTGGAGTTTTTCAGGAACGCGAAATATGATAACGGGAGGTAACATTTCAGTTTTCAAAGGTGAAACTGGCTGAAATATTAAAAGGATACATAACGAAGCATGAATGCTGTATTGTGTGTGAATACTTAAATACATAATGGCTATGTGAATAGTAAATGGGCGGTATGAAATAAATCTAAATCTATACAAATATATAAAAATAAAGTGTCTGTTTGTTATGTGAAAATGACTGATTTTTACTGAACGCATAACGACGCTTGATTCTTGACTCTGATTGTGCCATGTTATCTCCGGAACGGCTGAAACTATTTTGACCAGACTTTGACTGGCGGATAGCAAGAATCCACCTAGTATTGAATTGGGGGGGGGGGTGATAATTAGTTATACCTGCAGCCTCCTTTGTGCCTGCGGCGTGATCTCCACCACCCTGGACCATCTCCTGGACTTCCTCTCGTACTGCCACTTATCGCTCAGCGCGCACTGCTCATCGTCAGAGTCGTTCTGCGGATAAAACATGAATATTAAGAATGATTCCAGTCGAATCCTCCAACTTTGGGCCCGCGAGGGATTGGTTAATCTTTATTTATTTTTAGGGTTCCGTACCTAAATGTGAATAAACGGAACCCTTATAGGATCACTTTGTTGTCCGTCTGTCTGTCTGTCAAGATCCTTTTTATCAGAAACGCATGAAGGTATCAAGTTGAAATTTATAACATAGACTTATGTCTGCGGTCCCTTGGTGCCCTAAAAAAAATCAAACTTCTAGGTTAACGTGATGAAAAAATAGGGCGGTTTACAATTTGCATTTTCAGTACAATTTGCACGGGAATCAAAAACCTATAGGAACAAGGAACCCATACCACAAGTAAAAGAAAAAATCCAAAAAATGTAAGTTTATTGTTAGAAAATGTTTTTTGCGATTACAAACTTATTCTGTAGTTACTTTGTATGGGGACACCTCTACATCAATTGCAAAGTTAAGTTTGTCTCTCTATCCAGTTTATCTTTTTCTTAGAGTAATGCTCGGTGCTTTTACAGTTAAAGTACGGAAGCCTCGGTGCGCGAGTCCAGCTCGCACTTGGCCAGTTTTTTTCCTGGTAGCGCTATCTATTGATTGATTTTATAACACAATTCCCATTTATTCAATCCTTAACCACAGAAATTAAATCCTTATGTATATTGACACAAGAGTTCGTTTCATTACTGGCAAACAATTTGACGCGCGCTTCCTGACGTCCCTGTCTGCCCGGGGCTTAATCTTACTTAAGATATCGGTCTATGTCATAGACAAAATCATATAAAAATATTATTAAATAAAAATTACGCAATCCGGTGATCAGAACGCTGGAAACACAGCACATCAGCATTGCCATTCAACGTGGCAATGCTGCCAGCGTTCTGGGTACCCTATCGCCCGACAATGATGGGGGGGGGGGGGGGGGACTTTGGGGTATAAATATATTTTTTTGTTATCTTTATTTTTTTTTCTCTCGTTTTTAATATAAATAGCAAGTATTCCGCTATTAATATCTGCTAAGTAATTGCAGATGTAGTCTACTAGTGATCAAATTCCTATTAAAACAGCTTTCAATGCTTTTAGCTGTCCCTTGAGGACGTCCTGATATTCCCTTTACGAAGAAAATTAATCAAGCGTATACTGATTCGAGCAGCACTCAGTATTAAAATCTACCCTTTGGGGAAATCATGAGGAGAACTGGAGATATCACTCGATTTTCATATTTATTCCAGCAATTGACGGTGCATTTTAGAATATTGCAAATACATGACTGTAGTCCCTGATGGGGTAGGAAGAGGTGCACATAAGTTGCACTTACTGTTTTTTGTTGAAATGAATAAGTCTGTTTCCTAATATCTAACTAGTGGTATGAGGAGCAGGGACCCAATTTTCGTGCGATCGACATTCATCTCGATTCGAGATATCTTGAAATGGAACGTCAAGTCGTACGTATTTTTTTCATTTATTTCGACATATCTCGATTTGAGATGAATGTCGATCGCACGAAAATCGGGCCCCAGGTCTCGTAATGGACAAGTCCCAGGTTTGGTTCCCACACTGGTTACTAAACGAATATCATAAGCCCACTTCTAGTATTTTATCTTGAAACTCAAAAATACCTACACGAAGTAAGTCCTACCTCACTTCTTTAAGTAAACCTTTAGGGGTTACCAGTAATCTGGAAGAGAAATTTATAATTGGTATATTATTTTCAAAGGATTAAACCATCGTAATATCTGTCCAATGTATAAATGGTACAAATGAATAAAATTGAAGCGACCATTTTTAATAACAAAATAGCAGCTTTTTACTGAATGCATAATATGAAAATATGGTAAATTAAAACAAATAAAAAACAATTTTAGATTTTTTTTCCATCTGTCTGGGAGACGGTTTTTCCGAGTTAGGCAGATTCCATACGAACGGCGTCACGAGCACAGCTAGTATAATAAAATTTAAAATGTATTTCATTTCAAATGTCTGGCTATTCGGATTATCATTACACATTCAATTAAGCGCTGTCATGGAGGTGCTAACAAGACGATTGATTCGGATAACAGACGGACTGACAGACTATTTTATTGTACAAAACATTTAGTAGGGTTCCGCTTAACGTTGAAATTGTAATAACTCAATACTCCTCCTTAGGGCCCGCGGCTGTTTTTTGTAAATTAAAGTGTTATACTTAGATACACACATACATATAGTCACGCGTGTATCCCATGGGGGTAGGTAGAGACTACCGTTTGCCACATGTTACGATCCTGACATATTTTGCTTCATCCACAGTCATACATCTTTTCATGCACTTCCATCGGTTGAGGGTGCTACGGACTGGACCTTTCTGGAAGAGACCGGTCTGGTCTCTATTAACTTTATCTGGTCACAATTACGTATGTATCAATGAAGGGTACTGGAGCGTTATGCCCCACAAGTCGATCGAACCACGTTCCGAATCGCCCAAAGGTTCTTGTCAATGGGCTCTTTCGGATAGCAGTGGTAGCCTTACCAACAAGGCTAAAGCCCGCCTTGAACGTAAAAGGTGCAACTGCAATGTGGACGCGAAATTGGAACGCATTTGTGGACCCAGGGCTATAATCTCTAATCCAATAAAAAACTATTACTCATTTCAAATTTAGTCCTGTCATCGCCTCGCTAACAAACCGAGCTTGAAATTGACTGACAGACAGTTAAATAGCCATATAACAACTCTACTGCTTACCAATTTCATAGAGTGACGGTCGTAATTTTTATATCACAATAATTGTATTCTCCCGATTTTGTTTATGGGTCGGCTTCCTGACAACCCTGATCTGCTTTATTGATAAATGAAGTAATTGTCTTGGAAGGTTGTAAGGCTAGCATGCAAGCCAAGACTACACTAGGGCAAGCGAAGCACATTCCCACTCAATACGTGGGAGATTTGCGCCATAGTCCACCACGCTGGCCCAATGAGTGTTGGTGAACTTCACACGCCTTTCTATAGAGGTGCAGGTTTCACCGTTCAGCAAGTGGTAATCATTATTGAAAATTACATTCGTAAATAAAATCCGAAAATACGAGGTTCAAGGCGGGCGTCCTACCAAATAGGCTACCACTGATTCTTCTTTTTGAAAATTAACTCTGTACTAATAAACATAAAGATTGGACTTCTATGGCAAAAAAACACGTGATCACGCATCACATGTTATTGGAAAATGGGCTTTTTCTATATGTTAATCATTTCACACTTCATTTTGGTATTGTTAAAAAATTGGTCGAAAACAAATGACTCGTCAGATTCTTAAAATAATTTTCTGATTGCGCGTCCTATCATCAAATTAGCAATTTAACTTTTTTGTCTACTCTAAGGTCAACGACTATTGATCTTTATAGCAATACTACTTATGCCTGTGAATCCGTTTGCGTGAATTTGTTCAAGCCTTAAACCCCGCAAAGCTGTAAGGCCACCTCAAGGCCAACAGCGTAAGTCCTTCCAAAAAAAACCTTAAAACCCGCGCACATTGGGGCGTCAAAAGCGGCGGGTCAGAAATTTTGCCAGTGCCATAACAGTATCTGTGTCAAAACACATAAAGATTGAATTCCTGTGCTAAAAGCTCCATGCCTCCAAGCTAAAGCCTCCACGCATCAAAATTTGCTCGCGCTGTCAGTGTCATTTAATTGAAGAATAAACTTTATACATGGAGTCAATACAGTTTGTTTTGGTATGGCAAATGGTCAGCACCTAAGTGTACTTGTGGAGGCTCTATCGTTAAGGCTACTTTGATATAGGTTTATTCATCCGGACATAGGAAAGTATTTAATTAGACCTGTTATATCTTAAGATATAAAAATTTTGCAAATACCGAAACAAACCGTATTAACACAAGAGGACCATTGTCCAATGAAATACCCTCGACGACACGAGCGAATTTGTAATTGAAATTTAAGCTTTGTGTTTACTAGCATAGAGTACATTTCAAAAACATAGTTTATTCGGTCGCCTGAGTAGAATATCTTGATAGTTATAACACAAAGGTAGCAATTAACGGATACATTATAAAGTTGTTCTAATTACTATATCATGATCAAAGGTTAAATGTTGTTAGATCATGGGATGTGTGCACTTATTAAGATAAAACAAGAAGCGTGTATTCCCCAAAGGGTTGGCTGAAGTGCCTTTATTTCGCCGATATATTTTGCTTATTGCAATTTATATTATTATCTCCGGTAGCCGACCGATTGTATAATTAATGTCTGTATGTTTGTACTCTATATATTTCTAACCCATAGAACAGATTGTGATGAAAATTTGGTATTGGTAGAGTCTTGCCTCTTGACTAAATATACTAAATACGTAAAATGAATAACTTTGTGTCGCATTGCAACATGCACGTTACCATTGCCAATACCCAAAGGAACTCTGTGTCAGTATAAATAAAGATTGAATTTCTGTGGCAAAAGCTAAGTGACCAAGTGTTAAAATTCGCTTGCACTGCCAATAACGTTTCGTTAGAGAATGTGCTTTTGCTATGGGTCAATACAGTTCATTTTAGTTTTGACAAAAAAATTGACACACGAATTTTGACGTTCGACTGCACCTACTGGCCGGGGGTTAATTATTACGATATACCAAATAGTTAAATATACATTATGACACAAACTATTTTTCTGACTAGTAGATAACAAGTCAAACTTTTGTAAAAGTACCAGGCTGTTATAAACTAAAGAAGATCGTCGTAATATATTACGGCACAAACTATTTCGCTGCCTAGTAAATAATAAATAATACTTTTGTAAAAGTACCAGGCTGTTATGAACTAAAGAAGATCGTCGTAAACATTTGACAAAGGACAACCTCAAGGAGTTTGGATGACATAATTATTCGCATGCTCTATCGATATAATCGTGTCGCGAATATCGATTATAGGCTTATCTGTATCGGATTAGAAGTTTTGATGAGATTCGAAAATTGTTGATTGTCTTTCGGGGCGAATTATGTTGGGACTTAGTGACTTAAAAATAATGAGTTTATGTCACCTATCTTGTTATTTCCTACGTGTTGCGATTATATAGCTATTACTAGCGGTATAGGTACCTAAGTTTTTTATTACAAAGTATATCAGAATTTAAAATAATAATTTAGGCTTAAACGGTAACTAATATATCTATCGTGAAGGCAGATTATACCTAAGAAACATAGTATCTGACTTACAGGCCTTTGAATATTTTTGTCACAGATATCAAATTGTGGTCTAAAGTACACCCTTAATCCTATTTTACAAGGGTAAATCCCTGTTAAATAGGATTAATGGTGTACGGCTACTAATATTAAAAAAAAGAACTGAACGTTTCGCATTGGACTCAAGTTTATGAAATTAGCGAAAAAAAAGATCGAATTTCAAAATATATTAAGCGTCACCAAATTAAAAAAAATACAAGACTTAATAAAATAACAATGGCACATAATAAAAAAACAAATTTCAAATTAAGAATAACCCGTTCCACATTTGAAATGTCAGAAACAAACGACAATGACCCTAATCAAGTTAATTTTCGTTCCATCATTCGGCTTCATTTGTCGTAACTCCACAAAATGCCTTTACATACGAACAGTGAGTTGATTGCACAATTTATAACCCGCAAATAAAAATGTCAGTGGTATCGCGATTACTCGTGTCATCGTAATCAGTCAATTATTTAGGCATGTTCAGACTTAGACGGAATGTGCGACCACGTGTACTTAATCAAAACTAAAAGTAGGTACTTTGTCAAAAACTGTTAAGCGGTTGGAAATGCACCCTGGTATTTTGGAATTTCATGTGTGAATGTCATTTTCAATAATGATTACTACTTGCTGAACGGTGAAGGCAAACATCGTGAGTAAACCTGCACGTCTATAGTAAGGAGTGTCAAGTTCACCAACACGCACTGGGCTAGCGTGGTGGATCAGGGCTCAAATCGACCTCGTATTGAGGGGGAATGTGCCCGGTATAATGGCAATAGGCTCGCCCCCTATTATATTGGGTGTAGTGCAGTTGTTACGGCGCCATCTAGTGATCAACATGCAGGGCCTAAGTTAGCCATTTGTCACTGGATGGCGCCACTACAGTCTACCGTCTGTGGATGGCAGCCTTTATCCACGAATGAGAGCTACCATAGACAGGCTACACTATCATAGACACGGGCTGCTATCAGTGTCACATTATATACTCTCTCTTGCTTGCTTGCCATCAACGACGGCACATTATGTATAAAACTTAAAATACTTTAAAATACATTTATTGCTGAAGAAATAGTCACACTACCATCGGCAAGGCGGCTTACCACGGGACACGAGCGTACAGCAGTGCACTTATGTCTACCCCATCTGGGAAAATAGGCATGATGATGTATTTAAAAAATCTGTTATTTTTGTTGTAGTTAGTGAAATCCGCCCAAATGTGAACGGTGCTTTTAAAAAAATAATTTATTATTTTAAAGTTCGCACACTCGATCATGTGAGCACAATGCCCGCACGCAGATTAGTTTCTCAAGTTATTTTTTTTGGTAATTGCATGTAGCATTTTGCAAGTGTCAATATAATTAATAGCGCAAGACAAATTGCCTTGATCTAAACATTACTGGGATGCCGATGACCCGGGACCCGATTTTCGTTTGATACACATCAATCTCTATTCAAGATATGTCGAAATAAAACGTCAAATTGCTCGATTTTTTTTTGTTTCGTTGTATTTCTAATAGATATTGTTGTCTATCAAACGATAATCGGGCCCATGGTCTAGTGGATTCAGCTTAAGCACTTACAAACTATCATTTTTAATATTTATAATAATAAGTCAGGATTCATTTTGTTAAACAAAATTAAGTTTTTCTTAGGTAATAAATATAACTTTGATAACATATTACACGCATGATTCCTCTTTGTGCCGGCCCAAATGCTACGTCCTTCGTTCCTTACAAACTTTGTCAAAGAAACGAGCCAGCATATTTGTAATACTTCATGTTTCATCACAAAGGGACGAAGTACAGTGCCTTAATAAATGGAATACATAAATCCGGGAACATTTTTATTAAAACTACATCAAATGAATCCGTTTTTACACTGGTTTCCTATACAAACCAATCGTTATCGGTAACAATTCATTATCCGAACCAACGGGTCGTAACAGAGATTACTAGTGTTACTTTTGATTTTGTACTTAACGATTTCAAAAAAGGAAGCTCTATGGTTGTTTATGGATATTTTTATAAGAGCCGTTTTGACCAAAGAGTTAAGGAATACCTACTCTGGACTGATGAAGTGGAAACTTCTTTTTTTGACGAAATGAATGAAATGATGAAATTTAATGGAATAATATGAGGAATGGCTCCACCTGCGGTTAGCGGGTATTTCAGCCAGTGTCAAGTTATTAATAGCAAGAGCAAATTCAATAAATACACAAAATACAAAAAAAAACCGGCCAAGTGCGAGTCGTACTCGCGCACAAAGGGTTCCGTACCATTATAAATCACGTTTGTTGTATAGGAGCCCCCTTAAATATTTATTTTATTCTGTATTTTATTTGTTGTTATAGCGGCAACAGAAATACATCATCTGTGAAAATTTCAACTCTCTAGCTATCACGGTTCATGAGATACAGCCTGGTGACAGACGGACGGACGGACGGACGGACAGCGAAGTCTCAGTAATAGGGTTCCCGTTTTACCCTTTGGGTACGGAACCCTAATAAAAATGGGTGATAGAGGCCATATCTTTTAAAAAGTGAAGTGCAGAACACAGCTGCAGGACAGGTGGTGGTAAGGCGACTGAAACACCCTCAAGTTTAAACAAGGTTGAAAACAAATTGCATAATCCGTTTATTGCCAGAATTTTCTAACATACGCTGCTAGGTTTACGAGCGTCTGGATTACTGTGTTGCCTTACACCATTTTATAACAAAGAAAATGAGTTATAAATCTGCTGTTAACATGAGCTTAAGCTGTGTTAAGTCATATTTGCCTAATCTGTTATTAAAACTACTATTTATTTTTCAATCAATTTCTAATTGAAATTAGCTAATTCAGAAATTAGCTTTATAATTTTTGTAAATTCCATTTGTATTTGTATGTGATATATTTTTTGATAATCTAATAAAAGCTCCACTGCTCAGCAAACTTTTACTCATCCCGTTTCCACGTATCTCTGTGCAACTAAAATAAAAGATGTAAAAATCTCATAAAATATTTCAACATTTTCGTGCCAATAAAATAATGAACATAAATAAAAATAAAATAAAAGGTTTTAGGTTAAATTGACCTTTTTAGCCTAGACACGTTATCAAATAGTTATTTGCTTTTATACGCTTAATAATCGTAAAACAAGTTATTCACTGTTGCTTTCCATTACAGCGATTCTCAACATTTCACACCGGGTTCAGCACGATTAGCAAATTGCGTCAAGGCGTGAAATAAATTCATGGATTTCATCGCACCAAACCACTCTCAGTAGACAAATTGATAAATGTAAATTTCTCACACTATGTCTTGCCACGGCTAGTTGTTATGCTACCGATGCAGTATGCCTAGCAGTTGTAACAACTTAAATAATCTAACTGTGAAGAAATAAGTTGCGATTTGCGTAGAAAAACGGTGATTACAAATAAGTTTTCTATATAACATTATTATTGTACGGCTATTAGAAATATAATAATACATCATCACGCCTGTATTCCCCGAAGGGGTAGGCAGAGGTCCACCGTAGTGCGCCCACACTTCGCCGATGTATTTTTGGTCCCAATGTAATAGGGGGCGAGCCTATTGCCATTATACCGGGCACATTCTCCCTCAATACGAGGGAGATTTTTGGGGTATAGTTCACCATGCTGGCCCAGTGCGGGTTGGTGAACTTCACACGCCTTTCTATAGACGTGCAGGTTTCCTCACGATGTTTTCCTTCACCATTTCATAGCATGTGGTAATCTCAGATGAAAATGAGATTCGCACATAAACCCAGAGGTGCGAGCCGGGGTTGGAACCTGCACACTTTGATTTGCAAGGCGTGCGTTCGACCACTCGGCTACCACTGCTATGCTGCTATATTAGAAATATAATTTGTTATATTTAAGATACAACTCAAAATGGGTAATGTATATGATACAGATGGCGAAATTTCAACGACATGTCGTCTATAACGCTCGGTCTCTCTATGTACGTTGAAATAGAGTACATTTTCAGGAAATAATATCACTTGTTTTATTTCCTGAAAATGTACAATAACCTGTTAAGTTTATGACCAATAATAAACAGGATAAATAATTTAGCTTCATTCCTGTGAACGTAAAAACAGTACAACCCCTATGATATCCAACGACCAGATTCGCACAGATACAAAAACTACATAGATGGCCTAAGTTTATACAAAGACAGGCTTGACCTCAGAGGGTGCATGGCGGAATAGGGGGCATCAAGTTAAAGTTTCAGAACCACTGTTCTGTCATAACCACTCGATTTTATTGCCTAGGAAATAGAATTTAAAGTAAACGACTGGTATATAATACAGCATCTGTAAATTACATAAGTTTTAATACAACTAATAAAGATTTATGTCGTTTTATTATTTAAGTAGGTACTTAGTATATTGCGTAATACGATAGAACATTATCATGGGATGAACGTCTCTATATTTTATTTTCTCAGGGGTCTACTTACGTACGTAGTTCTCAGGGTGTGTTATTAGATTCTTTTTTTTAAAATATATGCAGTCATTAAAGATATCCCGGTAAAATATTGTTTGGATGACGGTAAATTTAAAGGTAGGTAAAGTAAAATTTAATTAGTATAAAAGAGATTATAAACTATTACTTACTTAGAATTTCAAAGTAGTTACAGTAAATATAAAATTAAATTTAAAATAATTTTTAATGTTAGTTAATTAGTTGTTTAACTTAAGCAGTGGTAGCCGAGTGGTCGAACGCACGCCTTGCAATCGAAGTGTGCAGGTTCAAACCCCGGCTCGCACCTCTCGGATTTATGTGCGAATCTCATTTCCATCCGAGATTATCACTTGCTATGAAACGGTGAAGGAAAACATCGTGAGGAAATGTCGTCTGAGGGAACTTGACTAGTTTACTATACCTAGATGTGTGAAGTCTGCCAACCCGCACTGGGCCAGCGTGGTGGACTATGGCTGAATCCCCCTCGCATTGAGGGGAGGCCCGTGCCCAGCAGTGGGACGTTAAAAGGGCTGTAGTAGTAGTTGGTTAATTCATGCATATTGAGTAGTTTAACGCATTATTCTGAATAGTAAAAACGTCGACTTTTTATTGAAAATAGACCCTAAGACTACGTATCTCAGGAACAACATGAGAATAATCAAAAGTGTTTGTAAAACAACAATCAATTTGATTGCTTTCATTAAAATATAGTCATTAGAATATTTAATTAAGTGTAGATTGAAGCCGTGTGCACACTGAGGCGTTAAGATGTAAGCAGAAAACGTTTTGCCATACCAAAATAAACTGTATTGACTGATAGAAAAAGCTTATTCTTCAATGACATGTCATTGACGGTGGACTCGCTTTCGCCGCGTTGCGTTGTCGCGTAGCTTTTACCACAGAAATTTCATCTTTATGTATAGAGACACAGAGTTTGGTTTTGTCAAATTTAGTATATTTTTTGACAATACTACTTAATACTAACTGTATTAACTCATAGAAGAAGCAGCTATGGAAACAGTGAATTGCGTGGTGTTTGCTACGGAAATCAAATCTATAGATGCATTAGCACAGAGTATATTTTCACAAAAAAGTCAAGGGTATCGCTCGCTTCAGTGTGTTCAGGGCATAAATAATCAATATTCACAATTTAGTTATAATTATTAATATCTGTGGAAAATGTTATTCGAAAGTAATAATCGTAAAACAAAAGTGATGGTTTCATTAAATTTTATATTTTTTTAGGGTTCCGTATGATACCTTTCATATTTTCTTAACCTAATTATGAGCCTGCCCTCTTTCCAACTATTATATATATTATATCAGTATTATTTCAATATGACTTTTCATACTGCAACAGCTGATGGTAGAACCCTCCTATGTTATTTTAAAACGCGTCATCACAAGATTTTTTGAAAGAGATAAGCGTTAGTTAGTCAACCGGTAGTGTATGTTAGTAGTTTCTATAAATAACCAAAATGTCAGTTGTCATCACAATAATATTGGGAACGATTACTCTGTCAGGTAAAAGGTGAACCGACATGAATGGTAGGACGCAAAACTGGAGAAGATGGGCAATTTTATTTTTAATGAGGCAAATTAAGAGATTACATAAAATATACAGAACCGCGTACAAGTAACACAACCGCGCTTAACCGTTTCAAAGCTTTCTCCGTTATTAGGCGGCCGGCGCTGTCTGTTGATACAGATGTATCCAATTTTCTTAATTAAATTTTGAAATCTAAACTTTTTAGCCAAGCTCCTAAATTAAAGTCGGTTTATATTTCGGTTTCCAAATTAAGGTTTTATGGTTTGCAATTAGCGAATAATTCGTTAAACTTAGTTTAGTATTTTTGGAGATTTAGGTATGAGAGTATTATTTTAAGGCTCCTAAGATAACTATATAAGTAGTAACGTATATAATGTATAGAAAATTACCGACGGCTTGGTCTAGTGGTTTGAGTCACTACACATGGCGGTTGCAGGTTCGATTCCCGTCATGGGCAAATTTCGGAAAAAAAAATTAGAATTTGCCCTGGTCTGGGTGTAACGGGGATTGACCTCAGTCTATAGTCTAGATTGGGATCGGACGATGAGTATGTGTTGTCTGGCGATATCAAAAAATGACATTATTAATATAATATATTTTTTAATGTTGAGGTACGGAACCCTAAAAACTATAAACTTTGTGAGTTTGTTGACCAAACTTTTTCAATCAGAAACCCTTGTAGTTTGGTTGGTACACTTGCCGTAACTTTTCGGATATTTTATAAATGTCGAAACAAATCACTATCTTTATAAATTATATAAATAACTAGCTGACCGGGCGAACTTCGTACCGCCTTAGAATTGGTGACATACGAAAGCAGCGCCACCTACCGGGTCCGATTGTGATTTTAAACCATCCAGAAACCCATTGAAATATACATAAAAAATTTCATCTAAATCGGTCCAGCCGTTTAGGAGGAGTTAAGTGACATACACACGTACAGTACGTTATACTGATAAGTTTTTCTTAAAATTCGTCGCAGCAAAAATCAAATATTACTTTTAAACCCCCTTTGATCTAAAGAATGACATAGTAGAAGGTACAAGTGACCTAACTGACAACCACTAGGCCCTTGTCATCTTATCAAAGCATACCTACAAAATAAATAAAGCCGTCGCGGGACACCTGGCAGATGTGAAACATTATGTTATTTAGAGTAGAGAGAGAGAAGCGTCGTAGTGGCGAGTGCAGTCAGCCGGTGGGCGGAGTCTAAGCGGCGCAAAGAACCGAGGAGCCACGGAGCTGCTCGAAGTTTTCGTATCACGGCATCGCGGCATCCACAGTTGCTCTTACTCGCCAAGCGCGACATTAGATGTTTCATATCAAAAAATGTTTTATTGAAATTCTGTCTTAATAAAATAATTTCATGATGCAAGGTTACAGATTTTAAACTCATTCTGTTTCACATTACATTATTACAAACTTCTTATACTTCTGATACCCTTATCCACCGTGTAGAAGAAGACTTAAGTACTTACAGATCTCTTCTGATGATGATGATGTTCCAGCTTCATGTTGGCACACCGGTTTAATGCTGTCAACCTTCGAAACAGAGACTGCAGCGAGTCTGCATCAAGGAACGGATGGTCGTTCTGCACTCCAGATACATCTATCGGGAACTGGAGATCTGTAACAAGATAATTTAAATATTAATACAATTATAAAATTCAAGTTTTTGTTTGTAATGTAAGAATAACCGCTTTTTTATTACAAGCTATATATTAACTTGCAATGTATGTCCGGGTGAAATCTTGCAACTGAATTTTTAATCAGTTCTTTAACCGATTGAGCTGAAATTAGGTATACACGCTTATTTTGTATGACAATGCATGCTTAGCTATGTAAGGTCATTCTAATTCCAATATGGCGGAACATCCAAGATGGCGGAACAGTTATTTTTTTCGCAATACCACAGTATGGGTATCAAATGAAAGGGCTTGCTGAAGAGAATACGAAAACTACGGGCAATTAAAAATAAAAGCTTGTTTTAAAAAAGTTTTTTTACGATTATTATAAAAGCAACTATACGCTGTCTTGATACGTGATCATCATCGGGTTCATCACCCATTATTATTTAAGATGTATATGAATTGAATGTGTCCGTGCTATTATTTACTTGACACTAGCAGAAAACCCGATAAAATCGTAGGTGCAGCCATTCCACGTCTTATTCTATAAAAATACAGTCATTTCATACATTTCGTAAAAATACAAGAAGACTATGCCGTATATAATACATCATCAATAATACATCATCACGCCTGTATTCCCCGAAGGGGTAGGCAAAGGTGCACTGCAGTGCGCCCACACTTCGCCGATGTATTTTGGTCCCAATGTAATAGGGGGCGAGCCTATTGCCATTATACCGGGCACACAGGTTTCCTCACGATGTTTTCCGTCACCGTTTCTTAGCAAGTGATAATCTCAGATGAAAATGAGATTCACACATGAAACCCAGAGGTGCGAGCCGGGGATAGAACCTGCGCACTTTGATTGCAAAGCGTGCGTTCGACCACTCGGCTACCACTGCTATGTGCCGTATATGCCGTATATATACCAATAATATTAATTTAAAAATGTGTCGGTCCGTCTGTCTGCTTGTTTGTTTGTTCCGATTATTCTCCAAAAGGGCTGGCCGATTTTGACAAGGCCATATAGCTGATGCCGATGTTACAAAGAATACTTGGGGTACTTATTTAAGAAAAATAATTAGGGTTCCTAAATTCCGTAACTGAATCGAAACACATTGTAAATGTAACAACAATTGTATAGTAGACTTATGTAAAATGGCAGTAAGAAATCACCCTGTGGATTTTACTACAAACACGAAAGTAATATTAAAACAATAATGCTTAAGAAGGCCTTTGTACAATGTATCGTATCTACAATCATATTACAACATACCCAATTCAATTAGTTTCGTAATTTTACACTCATCAAAAGCCTTACATAAATACACCCATCTCTGAATGGGAGGAAACGTCACTCACGCTGACGTCATGACGCTATCTCGAATGTTCTGACAGCAAGTGACGTTAACCGACATTGTATGAGTATGATGATAAGTAGATAATGGGGCTTAGTGCGCTGCGTTGCGAAATGTTCTTAGATAAGCTTCGGGCACATGGTTCGTACATAACAAACTCTGTGTAGATATACATAAAGATCGAATTCCTGTGTTAGAGCCACGCGATCACTCTGCAAAATTCGGTCGCACCGTCAATGACATTTCAATGAAAAATGAACTTTTTCAATAAATAAACAGAGTTGAGCGGAGAGTTTTGGTATGGGTAAAATTTAGATGCGTGCATTACGTATTTTACTAACATAAAAAAGTAGGAGACTCTAAATTTGACACGCTTTTTTTTCCTCGATGTTGCACAGCGCATTTAATTGCGCAAAATGGGTAATGCCAATTTTTACTAACAATACGAGATGCCTAAATACTGGGCAGTTACAGAAAATTACATTCGCACATGAAAATGTCAGGGGCTCGAGCCTTTGATGTGAACTTGCACCCCTTTCCTTCTGCCAACTGCCCGATTTGGCAGCAACAGTAGCCCTACCATTGATGCAAAATCCGCTTCAATGTCCCGTTAACTATGTTTTAGTATCCCCGAGCCGATGTCAAACAATGCGGGCTAGACTGTGTTTACCCGTTGACTGTCCCAGCCTATAACAAGGTTGCAACTGCTTTGTAGTGGTCACTAGCTAAAACTTCCCCATGTAACGTTGCAGGCACGAATTAACTCCTGAAATTCGTCGCGGAAATTTTGTAACCAGATGGTTACAAAATTTAAATAATTTTTTTTCTAGTTATCTCTTTATCTGTGCTCTATTCCAATAAGGATTTACATTTTTATGTGTTTTGCACAATATAGTATACAATTCATGAGGGTATAATACATCAAAAGGCAAAAATAAAAAGTGCTCGGAGCGTAAAGCTATGGCAGATACAAAACTAGGGCGGTTGTCACAAAGTGTTCTGTATCGCGGTGTGACGTCAACGTCCGGTGGGGGGGGGGTTGGATACGGAAGTGGTGGGGGAAGCGGCGCAGTCAAGCACCGACTGTTGAGCATGTAGGTCGCGTTTGACGTGCGAGAAATAGATACACTCGTATTTTATTTTTATCGCTTCTATTTATAGGAGTTAAAAAAGTAGGTACGATAAGCTTACTGTTATATACATATTGGCTTCACGATTTACACTCAAAAATTTTGCTAACACTTAAATGAGCTGTATAGGCTCATAGAAAAAGCTCATGCTCATAGCAAAAGCAAACGGCTTTTACAACAGAAATTCAATCTTTATGTTTATTGACTCAAAGTGTGTTTTGGTAATGGAAACAAATCGCGTAAGTCTTGACGCCCCAATGTGTCCGGGGCTTGATAATGTTCATGAAATTGGTATTATTGATTATTAAAAAAACATGCATGTACAATGAGAACTTAAGCAGTCTTTGGAAGATGTATAAAGTTCACCAACTGAGCTACCGTGGTAGATTTATGTCACCAAAATAATTATACTTTTAATAGCAATAATCTCGTCCAAATTTCAGTTCTAAATCACACCGTTGAAATGTGGGTACACTGCTGTTAATTTAAGGCAATTTAAAATGGCCATAGATCAATGCCTCTTGAACGAAATTGTTTCCTGAACTTCAGCAGGAATTCCGCTTATTTTCTTAACATTTTCAAGTATTTTCGCAATTCACGCGTAGATTTATATCACCAGCGAATTCATATTTAGTTAAATGATTTTAAAAGAAAGTATTTCGTGTCAGAGGCGTTGCTAGAGCGGCCATTTTGTAGCTCCTGGCATTTCAGGAACCGCTGGCGAGATGACTAATTACTTTCATTACTAACTTATCCGCCTAATAGGCATGTGGGTAGATCAATATTTATAAGTTAGTAAATATATCACCACATGGATATCGTAAATAATTCGCACTCGTATAATCCACGTAAAAGTCTATAAGACCTTGGCCGCAATAGAGATGTTCTCGACTGTTTAACGGTAAATATGAGGTCAGTAGAGTGGTTCCAGATGGAAACGGTCCATTTTATTGTTGGGTAAAATTACCGGGTCAATGCTATAAGACTCAGTCCTGTGCACATAGGTGCGCCAAACCGCGACCAATTTTCTGATACCAAAACGAACGGTGAAGGAAAATATAGTGAGGAAACCTGCACGTATATAGAAAGACGTGCGCAGATCAACAACCCGCACTGGGCCAGCGTCGTGGACTATGGCCCAAATCTCCCTCGTATTGAGAGAGAATGTGTCCGGTATAATGGTAATAGGCTCGCCCCCTATTACATTGGGACCAAAAATACATCGACGAAATGTTGGCGCACTGCAGTGTACCTCTGTCTACCCCTTCGGGAAATACAGGCGTGACATTCTAATAACATATAGAAACCAAGTTTGTCTTTGTTTAAAATGACAATAAAATCGCCGCAATCTGTCCCACTATTAATCAAAACTTGCAATCGAAAACCACCTCTCTGCGGTCATATTACGACTCAAGATTCATTTTTAATGCTGTTGATGCTGTAGTTCCACCGAAGCGTATGTTTTCATCAAATACGTGCTGAATACGCCTGCGTACCACTTGTTTACGTCAGTAGGCAGTCGGCACCCTTGTCAGGATCCTTTTGACACATTTGTTTTGATAATAAAGGAAGCGCTACACACGAAATATTGTTTTCGTTTTGATTGATGAGGACACGAGTACGCCACTTTGTTATTGCTATGTCAGTTTTGGTAATTTCAAAGAGAAAATTACTAATAACCCTTTGGGTGAATGCCTGTGTGTAATATTGCGATGAAAATTGGCTTTAGTGATTGCAACTCAATATTTTTGATCAACCTTTGCACGCAACTACTATAATATACTGTTAGTACATAGGTACAGTCATCATCATCATCACGCCTGTATTATCCGAAGGGGTAGGCAAGTACACTGCAGTGTAATTTTTTGCCCATACCAAAATGAACTGTATGTAATTACACATAATTGTAGAATCTCTTTCTTTAACGAAATGTCATTGAGAAGCAAGGACAGGAACGCATTTCGACGCGTGATCGTGTTGGTTTTGCCACAGTAATTCTATCTTTATGTATTTTCACACAGAGTTTGATTTTGGTATTAACAAAATAATTGGTTATACGAGTTACGACTTTGAAGTTTCACTATAAATATCATAAACTAATTGTCTAATTTACCGTTGTCGTACCCTTTAAAACTTAGCTACTTAAACTACATGAAAACAAGATCTGTAGGCTACCTTGACTACTTAACTTCCTTTATACATTCTCAACCGAAGTGTACCAGCCCGAAGGACACTTGAGTCTCGGTAAGTTAGATAATTAAATGCTTGTTGGGTAAAGAAAGGGGTCTTTGTTGTCCTCACCGTCGTTACAGACCGACAGGTATTGACTTTCCTATACGAGAATTGTACGAATGAAATAAAACAATAGTTCTTGATACAATCCAAATCAAAGAACAGCTAAAGTTTTAAATAAATCGGTAAGTATTAGATTTTCGTTAGGCATCCTCGTAAATTGGCCTAAATTCGATATAATTGATCAGCAAAAAGTCCCGTTGATTGGTCCATGTCTCCCCTACGACGAAAATAAGTAATGGTATCAATGGTATTGATTTTTTTATAGTTTCATCTTAATGAAACTATAAAAAAATCGAAACTAACTCAGAGAGTTACTAATTCTAACTCTTTAGAGTTATTAATTCTTGTAATGGTTTTTCGGCTCTGGTGTAAAATTGGATACTCCGCCGTCGATTCGATATAGCTGCAATTTTGGCGAAGATCGATTAAATTTTAATACATCATCACGCCTGTATTCCCGAAGGGGTAGGCAGAGGTGCACTGCAGTGCACCCACACTTCGGCGATGTATTTTTGGTCACAATGTAACAGGGGGCGAGCCTATTGTCATTATACCGGGCACATACTCCCTCAATACGGAAGAGATTTTTGGGCCATAGTCCACCACACTGGCCCATTGTGGGTTGGTGAACTTCACACGCCTTTCTATAGACGTGCAGGTGTCCTCACGATGTTTTCCTTCAACGTTTCTTAGCAAGTGATAATCTCGGATGAAAATGAGATTCGCACATGAAAACCCAGAGGTGCGAGCCGGGGTTTGAACCTGCGCACTTTGATTGGTAGGCGTGCGTTCGAACACTCTGCTACCTCTGCTATTTATTACCTCCAAGTATATTTACAATTTAGGTATGGGCTAAAATTTAGACGCGCGGCTAAGACGCCTCACTGTGCGTGGGGCCACCTTTGATACTTAGATACCTATTATAACGACCATTAGCTACTGTGTGCGCCGAATAGGAGATACCTACCCAAAATAGGCTATCATTAAAGCAACCTTTTTGGGCGAACGAATCCAGCCATTACCAGACCTTTGGTAAAATTGAAATTTATTCACCCTGTCTCTCCTTATAAACGATGAATTTGCATAATTTACTAAACAACCTTCCAGCCATTTAGATGAAATATTACTATAGCAACAAGCAAGTTTCTATGGCAACTTGGACGTAATATACCTGTTATTTTAGGTCATATATTTTTTTATAATTCAGCAATAACAAAGAAGTTATAATTTAGTTTTACGTGCCTTGACAAACCCTTGGCACACTGCAGCGTTAAATATTGCGCCTTAATTTTTTTTACGAAAACGGACCCTTATAGATATATTTTTTATGCTAAATTTAACTTGCGCTGTCAATAAATAACATTTAATTTTGTTATGAGTCAATAAAGGGCAATTCTCGCATGAACGACATCATCTCTTATTCGACATATGTCGAAACAAAACGAAAGAATACGACCAATTTGTCATTTTTTTTCGTCACATGTCAAATTAGAGATGTCGAACATCGTTTTCATATTGGCGAAAATTGTGACGTACGCGTTATAACGCCGCAGTATGTGACAGTTTTGCATTATAATAGTACATGACACTCCTCGTTTATTAATATATTTATTTCAATCAGTATTAGATAGTAGCAGTGGTAGCTGAGTGGTAGAACGCACGCCTTGCAAATCAAAGTGTGCAGGTTCAAACACCAGCTCACACCTCTGGGATTCATGTGCGAATCTCATTTTCATCCGAGATTATCATTTGCTATGAAACGGTGAAGGAAAACATCGTGAGGAAACCAGCACGTCTGACTAGTTTTCGATAAATGTGTGAAGTCTGCCAACCCGCACTGGGCCAGCGTGGTGAACTATGGCCCGAATCACCCTCGCTTTGAGGGGAGGCCCGTGCCCAGCAGTGGGACGTTAAAAGGGCTGTAGTAGTTGTATTAGATTTATTATTTTTCATGACCCCGTTATAAAGGTATAGTTTACAACGGAGGCCACAGTAATCCCGCCCACTGGGGTCTCGCGTTTAAAATTAGCGCGCGGTCGTCGGGCTGTGAAATGTACGCCCCAACGCTCCCGCCTTTTATCCAAAATCAGTGTAGGCTCAACCTGCTGGGGTAGGCTTTTATGTATATTGTTTATTTAATGAGAGAATATTAAAAGACGTTACGATTTCAGAGGTAAATGGTAAACAAAAAGCATTTTCACAATGGCATGGGAATTAATATGTTTCCTAAAATGTATAGACATTTTTATTAGACAAGAGGCTCGACAAACATCTGAAGAGGCTTGCGTTAGACGGTTAGATCAAGGGACAAATTCAGAAGACAATACTATTGGAGACAGCGCTCATAGTGAGGAAGTTCCTCTCTCTGGAGCCTTGACCACTGGTAGCTAGGACCCAGTTCCAGATGCCGATGGGAAACTGTATTTTATATTTATTTCCAGTTGTATTACATAACTCTTTTGAACTAAGAAATGCTACTGAAAAGGTTTGTAGATTGATTAAAATTATTATTCATAGTATAATAATGTTTGTGTATTTAAAATATTGTATTGGTTACCAGTATAAAAAAAAAACATGAAAATGTGTCAAAAGAAATGTATACATCCCTTTTACACGAGACAAAGGATACGAAGTAGTTTATGTTTTCCAAATATAATATTCATACATTCTAGAAACGGACGAGTTTTGAGTGACAGCTTGGTATGTGGCATCCGAGTCGGCCATCTTTAATACTTTGTAGTCCTGCGACGAAACGTACGTGTTACGTATTTTATTTTCTGACGATAAGATTATAAGGTAGTTTCTTTACCTAGAATAATAAAAAAAACAAACTTCATAAAATTAGTAGGTTCTCAATCCAACCAGTGTTTTTTATGGGTGTATATGAATATATTTTTTAATTATTTTCAAGCACAATAAGGTACTAAATACGTCTGACATAAATGTCTTAACACCAATCAATATTATTTTTCAATTAAAAATACTTTATAATCTTTAATAGAAGCCTCATGCCCCAATTTTTTTCATTAAAAATACCAAACAATGCATACCTACCCCAAAAGTTTGACCTAAACCTGAATTGTTTTCGTTCGAAGCTTTATCAAATGTTTCCCTCGGCGCTATATCGCGAGTTCAAAAAGAAGCCTTGAACTAGAAGCGACACGCTTTTTTACTTCTACTTAGTTTTTAATTAAAAAGTGAACCGAGTCGTTTGTCCCGCAGTGTACGAGGTGAGTAATTGTTTTGGTAGAACATTTTGTTTTATTTTTTTTTCTCAAATATAAGTCAATGTTTTGAGACTGAGGGCATCTTATTGCTGTACTATTTTGATTATGTCACCATTAAACTAACATTAACTGTCAAGATATCATAGCTATAAACCAATACTGTTAATAAGATAGTACCGGGGGCTGAGCTTTTGCGATTTACAATACGTTTTTGTTAGAGAATAATAACAACATGCCTCTATTATTCAAAATGGTAGGTAAAGATTCACTATAAGCAATAATAATAGTAATAAATCCGATTTCTCAGTAGGATAAGATATGGCTTGACAAGCAAAACATGTAGCAATTATTATTTTTTCATTTCAAAACGTGCGCTCTAAAATTATTTGTCTATAGCAAAACGCACTCTGTATCTATATACATAAAGATTGAATTCCAATGGTAAAAGCGGCCACACTCTGGAAACTTCGCTCGCGCCGTCAGTGATATTTCGTTGAAAAATGTTCTTTTTCTGCAAACAATAAAGTTCGTTTCAGTATTGCCTAAACATTTTTCAGCGCGCGTCTTGGCACTCTAGCCTGACCTCAATTCTCTAAGTACGATAGTTTATACTATTCATCAACATACTCTACAAATCCCTATAGAGCTATATTGCTCTAACAAGGGTGTATACAATTACTTATCCAAATCCAATTAACGAACTCGGTCACTGCGTCGACGTGGGACGTCTCTCATCTCTATGTAGAGACGGTTATGTAGAGAGAAGCTAACACTCGCTACATACTACCACTCTACCAGCATAATCACTTTAAAATTACGGTGGCTACATTATTTAATCCTATGAGAATAGCATCCATTTATCAATGGTTTTTTAAGAATTTAAACAACTGCAGACATTTACGTATTTTAGTAAAACATCCATTTGCGTAGATATCTTATTTTTAGATTATAATACAAGTAGGTTAGGTACACTTAATAAATGGTGATGCTTCCACCTCAAAGTCTAGTTCTTGAATGCCGATTCGACTGACTGTCTCGCGCTCCTTCGGCACTTTCCCCCTCCTATGATACGACGTGTCACGATAGTGTTGTCAATTTTAAATAGAATAATATCAATACCAACTAGTATTTTACGAAATACCGTTACGTTTGAAATCGTTTTGAAATTTATTAAAAATCATGACAGGTTTAATAGGACTCTTGAAAACAATTTATTGAGATTGGTGTAACTGTAACCCCAGTCCATTTAATGTTACCCATAGTATAAACTATGCTTAGTTTTACATTATACGGTGAGAATATGTTGTTTGGCGATATTTATTTAATTAGGTATTGTAATTTGGAGTCGATGACAAATCAAGTGACGTGTCAAAGTAGATTGGCACCTAATACAAATACTACTACTACTACTACAGCCCTTTTAACGTCCCTCTGCTGGGCACGAGCCTCCCTCAATGCGAGGGGGATTCAGGCCATAGTCCCCCACTCTAGTCCAGTGCGGGTTGGCAGACTTCACACATCAATCGGGAACTAATCAAGTTCCCTCAGACGTGCAGGTTTCCTGACGATGTTTTCCTTCACCGTTTCATAGCAAGTGATAATCTCGAATGAAAATGAGATTCAGACGTAAGTCCTATAGGTGCGAGCCGGGGTTTGAACTTGCACACTTTGATTGCAAGGCGTGCGTTCGACCACTCGGCTACCACTGCTAATCTGTCTAGTACAAATAAAATAAATTATAAGATATTTCTAGCTTTTTATAGCACCTAGGGTTTCAAGGTCGGTTTTTGTTTTTTTTTTATAATTAAATTGTTTAAAAATACCACGAAATAATATTAATACCTAATATTATAATTTTCAGCAAAAAGGCAACAGAATATATCATGGATCACAGTGTAAACTTTAGACTATCACTTTCGCTGTTTGCTTAGGTACTTCTTCGTGCGTACAGTCGCGATCATAATGGTTACATCAGAATCATTTTTTTTTATTCATATAAACCAATACAGGCACTTATGAATCGTCCACATATAAAGGTAATATTAGTATCTCAACAATATATTATATGTAATATTAAAGTTGACGTAATATTAACCTTTAACTTAGTTTAAACATGGTAAGATTTTTTTTATTATTTACATACTTAGTAATATTATTTTTGCTGATTTACATATGACTATAAATATACAATTTAAAAATAAACACATCAATTTAAGCTACACTTCACTATTACCACCATATCTTACCTACAGGATATGTTAACTTGTTATATAATATTTAAGATATTTTCTCTATATTAAATCTCAAAATCGGGAAAATCGTGGTGGTAAAGTGTACATGACGATGTTATACCCTATTCTGAATCTCACTGTATTCCATTTATTCGTTTCGTAAAAGAAGAAAAAAAAAGAAAATTAATATCAAGGTGTGAAAAGCTTAAGCGCCGTATTTTTAACTTTACAGGATAGCATACTCATTCGGCGCAGAAAAATATGTATGTAAGTCAATATCACTCAATGTGTCGCTTATATATGGTTTACTAGCTTCTACCCGCGACTTTGTTCGTTTAATATCGTTATAAATTATAGCCTATATGTTATTCTGATGCATAAATACAATACTGTAAAGTTTTTTCAAAATCCGTTCAGCATTTTCTACGTGAAAGAGTAACAAACATTCATGCATCCCCACAAACTTTCACATTCGTCAGATGACAGGAAAAACTCATTGAGTAACAGAAAAAACATTTCAGTAATTCAAATTTTAATCGTTATCTTGATGTGATTTACTATTTTTTGCTTTTTGGAATTCTGTACAGTAATGCACTTATGGATATGATGACTTTTTCCTGGACTTTTTTGTTGATATTTTAAGGTACTTAGTGTAAACAACGTCTTTCCTATTTTTTGTACTTAGTCTCTTTTTCCTGTCACCTGACTATTTATAATATTAGGATATTTAAAAATGGAAACACTCGTGTGCCCGACGGTATGGGTTCACAAATAGGGCTGCACTCTTGTTGCAAATTAAAAGCCGGCGCACAAAGGCCCGCGCGCCCGTGGTCACTCGCCCGTGTATTCGATTAACTGCCATAAATGGACTCCGGCCCACTGAATGGCGAGTATCTTTCGCTATTTTTGTATACAGGCCGTTTCGTTTGACGAGACGATGATTGAGTTTAGTTTTTTCTTTGGATGTGGCATTCAATTTTACGTTAAGCTATGCTTATAATATGCTTTATAATATTGAGGGGTGAAAGGCTATTTGAGATAGCGTTTTTTAACTTTACAGGAGAGCATACTCATACGAGGCAGAAAAAGTCGCTGATTCCAAATATGTATATAAGTGAAAAACGCCCAAAAGTGTCACAAGTCAAAGCGGAATAGGGTTATTGATGTACCCAAAGGCCAGAACACGATACCTGTGACAAATATTCAAAGGTCTATAACTTAGAAACTATGATAGTTACGTATTAACTGTCTTCGCTAAACATCCACATATGACGCCCACATATGTACTCAAAGTATTATTTCGGACTTCTGATACACCCTGTATATTTGTAAAGCAGTGATTGACTAGTTGGTGGAACGTCCAGCTTATATGCAATAATCATTTCTTGCTAAATGGTGAAAGCAACCATCGCGAGGAAACCTGCACGTCTATAGAAAGGCGTCTGAAATTCACCAACTCGCACTGTGTTGAGGACTATGTCCCAAATCACCCTGGTATTGAGGGGGAATGAGTCCGGTATAATGGCTATAGGCTTGCACCGTATTACATCGGGACCAAAATACATTGGCGAAGTGTAGGTGCACTGCAGGCCTCTTCTAGGAACACAGGCGTGATGATATATTATTTATGATAGTCTAAACTGCTTTTTACTTATCTATTACCTTCTAAATATTTCTATAGATAAGCATTCCTTTCATATTCGCTATTAAGCTCAGTCAACATTTACTACCAATACCCAACTTAACGACACCATAAAACTGTATAATTCAATTTTTTTACAGGTAGAGAAATGTCGTTATATTTCGTTATCTCTATGAAATACCGCCGTTATATGAAACGGTTCCCACAGGCCCTGCACCCTTTGGAGCGAACAAATTAACTTTTATTTATTTATTTATTAATCAGCTATCATCACAGGGTAACCTAATACAATAGTTTAAGTAACTTATCCTATCTATTAGGGTCTATTTATTATCTATTAAAACGGGAACCCTATTACTGAGACTTCGCTGTCCGTCCGTCCGTCCGTCCGTCCGTCTGTCACCAGGCTGTATCTCATGAACCGTGATAGCTAGAGAGTTGAAATTTTCACAGATGATGTATTTCTGTTGCCGCTATAACAACAAATACTGAAATACAGAATAAAATAAATATTTAAAGGGGCTCCCATTCAACAAACGTGATTTTTTTGCCGTTTTTATAGATAATGGTACGGAACCCTTTGTGCACGAGTCCGACTCGCACTTGGCTGGTTTTTTAAACATTATATGCGAACTGTGTGAATTCGTTCAGTGTACAGCCAAACAAACATCAATGTGGACACCGCGTTGAGCGCACGCAGCGCGCGCGATTATTTATAATGTACTTTGTTACAATATAGATAAAGATTGAATTTGCGCTGTTCAATACATTTAGTTGAAGAAACATCTTTTTGTATTATTCAAAAGAGTTTGTTTTGGAAAATACCAAAACGAACTCTGTGTCCATATAACTATATTTTTTTAGTCTATGAATCATTATATCTTGTTACTCAAGACGCGTTATCAGTAACGCTTAACCGAAATTGATAAGTTCTATTGTCTGTTTCAGCAGTCGCTATGTGAAACAAGTGGAATTGAATTGAATAATGCAGCACTTTAGATAAAATTTACTGAGTTATTGGCGTCGATTCTGTTGTATAAACACTACAATTAAACTTTATTTGATGGAACTAAAAATATTGCCGTCTTGCTCATACATTCTGACTATAACAAGAAGCACCATTGTTAACCGTTGCTACTTGAATCTGTTCAATCACAGATTATATTACCTATTTTTTAACGTAAAAATATTTGTAAATACATTTTTAATCTACACTACTAATTGTTACATCGGATTGTCGTTCTGTCTATTCTTATCTTTGTACTTATTTATTTTTTTATGTTATCAGTCACATAACTGATATGCAATCTGTATTTTTTGTAAATAAATAAAGGTAATTAGGTTAATAATGTATATATTAATCACCGCACTATGTTTCATTTATATTAATTTTAAAGAATTGACAGTGCCACAGTGCGAAAATTTAGTAAGATGCTCACTTTACTGTCTAAAAGCCTATGGATTCCATAAAAATGTCCCAAATCTTTTTCAGTGAGTCAGCCTAGACATTCAACGAGGAAATGAAGCTAACGTTATTGCTATAACACCATGTAAAAGTAGATAACTGTAAAATCTACGCCCAAACGCGTCGACTTTAGCTCGTGCTGTCAATGTCACGTTGTTAAGGAATTAACTTTTTCTATGAGTCAATTACTGTTTGTTTTGCTATTGGCAAGCATCAGCTTTGACATTTCAGTGTGTACAGGGCTCTCATAGTAGATAGAGAACTAACCTAACCTAACGATCCCACTCATCGTAATGCTCTGCGGCGATTTTTTTTAAGGTTGGCAACGGTTTATCTGAGATCCGCCATCTTAGTCTTAAGATCAAGTGAGTACCGAAGTGTCACTAGTCAAAACTAATATGGCGGATAATTACCGCAGCACGGACTCGAAATGCCGGCTCCTTATTACTATACTACCTCCATGACAAGGCTTCAAGGAGCCTCAAAGCAAATGTCCCACAACAATGAATAACAGATCAGTTGCATCTGCCCTCGGCCGCGCGCCAATTCTGCAATTCAATTGGGCCCAGATGGCAGGGTTGTGGGGTCAGCGCATGTAATGTGCCGTACGAAATATACGGCAGATGCGCGTTCAAGCTGCGAGATGACAGCGGTTTGGAAATTACAAAAGACTATGCGAAATGTAGCAAAGTAAACAAGCCGTCTTAATCCCTCGGCACACTGGGGCGTCCACGCTCGCGCGTCTAAATATTATCCGACAAGCTTTTATATCATTTAATGATTTGTGTAATACATGTACCTACTAAATTGATTTAATTTAAAGTATATTTTCTTCTTTTTAGGGCTCTTAAAAAAAGCTTGTTTTCAAAGTTTTTTTTTCCATTAATTTTTAGGGTTCCGTACCCAAGGGGTAAAACGGGAACCCTAATACTGAGACTTCGCTGTCCGTCCGTCCGTCTGTCACCAGGCTGTATCTCATGAACCGTGATAGCTAGAGAGTTGAAATTTTCACAGATGATGTATTTCGGTTGCCGCTATAACAACAAATACTAAAATTCAGAATAAAATAAATATTTAAGGGGGCTCCCATACAACAAACGTGATTTTTTTGCCATTTTTATGGATAATGGTACGGAACCCTTTGTGCGCGAGTTCAACTCGCACTTGGCCGGTTTTTATTTAGGTTTCGCATGATGTTAGTGACATAACTTTTAAATGAACGTTGAGTAGTTGGCCGGAATTGTGTCAAAATAATAAGCACATGCCTTACCCCAAACGATACGGTTTTGAAGCGAAACACTCAAGGTTAATCCCCACATGCGGCGCAGACTACACAAATAAACTATAAAAGTAGTGATTGATAGCCACTCCACTGAAATACTATATAAATACGTAAATAGGAAAACAGAGCTGTAATTCACGGAGTCTAGTGACTTCTCAATAACGCGATTGAGGAAAATAATAAAAAAATCTGTTGTTTTTTCCAATGAAATCTATGTTTATTAGTTTTCTATCTATTCCAATTTGGTTGTGAATTATTTTTGTATGATTATAATAATAATACATCATCACGCCTGTATTTCCCAAAGGGGTAGGCAGAAGGGCACTGCAGTGCGCCCACACTTCGCCGATGTATTTTGATCCCAATGTTATAGGGGGCGAGCCTATTGCCATTATATTGGGCACGTATTCCCTCAATACGAGGGAGATTTTTGGGATATAGTCCACCACGCTGGCCCAGTGCGGGTTGGTGAAATTCATACACCCTTCTACAGACGTGCAGGTTTCCTAACGAATTTCAAGGCAATAATTAGGTATATTCAGCCAAATTAACAGATTTTGTCGTAAATTTTATACATCACACCACATTTTATGTATTCCACTTAGGTCGAGGCTGGTCAAGGACACTCATGATGCGTTAGCAATATTCCTAATGGGCCATTTCAAGAGCGACCTTGCAGTAAATCCCACATTATATTACTGGCCTGTTTATACAGCGGGTATCTATAATATATGCTGAAGCTAATGCATGCTGTACTTTACATGCTTTTGTAGTCGTACGCTATGTTGGTATGATTTTGCTTAATGTTCTTTCGTACCCGAAAAGGAGCCCTTAAGGCCGGGTCACAAAGGGGCATCAAAAGACGCACGTATTTTTTTTTTGCCGTTACTAAAACGAACTCTGTGTCAATACACTTACAGATTGCATTTCAGTGGTAAAAGCCACGCCTCAATGTTTAATTAATTACAATAATAGGATCGTCATTTTTTTTACTTGACTTGGGGGACTCTGATGCGTGTCAAAATTCGACAACGCTGTCAAATTCATATTGTTGACGAATAAACGGTTTCTTTGTGGCTATAAAGTACGTTTTGGGTATCATCGAGATATATAACGGAGATGGCCTATTGACTCCACCGCGGCACCGTGCGGCAAATTTTTCTGACGTTTATCTGACATCCGCCATTGCAGTTGCCCTTTGTAGTTGCCGTATACTAGGTACACGTATTATACAATAGAGGAAGTCAAAAAAAAATGCCGCAGAGCCATACGCAGGATGGAGTCGATATGGGTTTTCTAGTTACTCTATGGTATGGGTAAAAAAAATACGCACGCCTTTTGAAGATCGAGTGTGTGGGGCCTTTATAGGACCACTTCGTTGTCCGTCTGTCTGTCTGTGTCAAGGCCCCTTTTCTCCTTTCCCTGTTCTAAACCGAAACAGAGTCATAAACAAAATGAAAATGCGATAAAAACGATGATGCGAATTGTTTTCGCGAAACAACCACGAAAATGTATAAATTGCTTTCGGACGCCGACACACGATGAGCGGAAATGAATTATAAAAAATAAATAACAATAATAAAGATTCCGTAAACTATAAAATAACAACGCAATAAATCTATTATGAAATAACGTTACACCCTGCACACACTGGGAAGACAGAATTAATGTATCATATGTGACTTATCTTGAAATCTTACTCTTTGTAAATACAAGTACACTTAAAGATTGAATTTCAGTAGTAAAAGCCCCGTAACTACGCATTGAAATTCGCTCGGTTACATTTCGGAGAATTCGACTTAATACAGTAGACTTAATAATGATTTTGATTTTGAAACCAGCGAGATATGTCGAAACAAAGCATTAAATTGGTCGTATTTTTCGACATATCTCGAATCGAGATGATGTGTACTCGTATTTTTAATTAGACGAAGTCAACTGACGTCTACTGTGTTGTCAGTTTTTGATGAAATAAAAAAAATGTTGTGACAAAGTGCATGATTGAATAAACTCCTGAATGAATGAAATTGCCTCGATTGTCTTTTATAGTTTGAAATGATTAACTATACACACTCATTGTTCATTCATCTGATTGAACGAGAACTGAACGCATCACTATTACTTTAAATATGGCAACATTATTTTACAAAGTGACATTAGCTACTGTCAGTTGGCTTCGTCTAATTAAAAATACGACTGTAGATTATGCGAGAATTGGGCTCTGTTTCGATACACATAAAGCTTGAATTTCCGTGAGCTCGCGACCACGCGTCTATATTCGCTCGCGACTTAATACAGTTCAATTTCGTATTTGCAAAAAAACCGCGTGAGTTTTGACGCGCCTGTGATAGCAGGGGTTCAGTACTCCGAGTATTATAGCCGTTAAAAGTAAATACGTGTTGAGAATGTATTTCCCATTTTGACTTCATTCATAAAGTGTTGAATGATGTAATGCTCCTTATAAGTGTTAAGCCATAACTAATACTATTAAGCCTTGAACACACTGATGCGTCTAAACTCACGCGATAATATTTTCCAAATGTAACTCTGTGTAAATTGACATAAAGATTGAATTTCTGTGTTCAAAGTCATGCGCCCACGCGTTAAATGTGGCTAGCGCAATAAATGTCAGTTCTTTGAAAATTTTACTTTTTCTGATTCTATACAGAGTGTTTTAGTAGTCCGAAATAATACTTTAACGTTTGCATCAGTATCGGGTATACAACTGAATCGTATAAAAATCTGAACGAAATT
The DNA here is from genome assembly GCA_914767695.1 of Ptilodon capucinus. NCBI lineage: Eukaryota > Metazoa > Arthropoda > Insecta > Lepidoptera > Notodontidae > Ptilodon > Ptilodon capucinus. The sequence continues at coordinate 2,794,446 of OU611828.1, forward strand.
CTACCATGTTTTCCAACTTTATTTTCGTCTTCAATTTCTATAACTCGTAATATATCGAGTCCTATGTAAAATGTTCATGTTCTGTTTTGTGAATATTGGTGGCCGTGCCTCATAAGTGTAGTTTATACTGCTGAATAGGGTTATGGATGTACTCAAAGGCCAGAACACGATACCTGTGACCAATATTCAAATGTCTTTAACTCAGAAAATATGATAGTTTGGAATAATCAGCCTTCACTAAGCATCTACATATAAGCTACCGTATATGCACCTGAAATATTTTTTCGGACTTCTGATACACCCTGTATATTTCGTTTTGGTATTGGAAAATCGCGTGTGTCTTGACGCCCTAGTGTGTCCAGGGCTTCGGCTTACGAGCACAGACGTTGATATTTACTGCCTACGTGTAACTTGTCACGCCCACAGAAGCTCCGCATAGATTTTCAACACAATATTAGAAATAGAGACGTATTTGAAGTATTGATACGTTTAAGTTTTATGTTATACTAGCTGTGCCCGCAACTTCGCCCGCGTGGACTTTAGGGAGATTACCCGGAAATATGGGTATTATGTTTTTCCCGCGGAACCCTAATGCTTTTTCTAAAATTAAAGTAGCCTAAGTTACGCCTTGGAACGTCAGCTATCAGTCAGTGAAAGTCCCATTGAAATCGCTTCAGCCGTTTAGAAGTTTACCTCAAACAAACAGACAGACAGAAAAAAAATTTTAAAATTGCGTTTTCGTTATAGGTATCGTATATACTTTCATACGCATTTGGTAAAAAAGTGTTATTTTGATATTACAAACAGACACTCCAATTTTATTTATTTGTTTGTATGTATGTATATGTATAGATAAAAATGTTCTCTTTTCAAATTATTTCCAATTTCAATGTTCGTTTCGTTTGCGAAAATCTTTTTATTAACCGACGGAAAAAAAGGAGGAGGTTCTCAATTCGACGCGTATATTTTTTTTTTGTTTTTTTTTGACATATTAATTTTGTAATAAAAAACGATAAATTTATTTGCCATATCACAAGATTCGTATTTTAAAATAACTCATAATAAATAAATATTGAATGAAACATTATTTTATTAATAAACACATGAGAATATCGATAAAATCATTTAAAGTTACTGTTGTAAGTTCGACTGAATCTTAAGCTTGAATATTTGGAATGAGTAAATAAAAAAAAGTTTTTTTTACACTTATAAGAACGAAAAATATACCATTTTAAATATTTAGTCCATTATGTAACGTCTCTAAACCCAATATGAATATTTATTTCGCACCAAATATACAAAAATCACATTGACATAGGTACTTACTTACCGAATGTATGCACTGCTAAACCCACTGGTCAAACATCGCGGAACACTGGACAAAATAAATACGTCAAAAATTTTCGACGTCCGTGAAATTCCACTAATCCCGAAACCACAAAACAGATCTGTCCGATGCAACACTCAAACGCCCACTGGGCCAAGTTACCTGAACTAATCGGACGAAAAAATTTTGACGTTTGCTCTGTCAAGGATACCGACCCCCTACTGTTACACCCTTGTTATGGATACAAATATTTTTTTGCCATCCGAAAAATATTTCAAACGTTCTTATTCTGTAGCACTTAAGTATATTTTCCAGTGAAACGCTCGCAAAATAACCGCAAAAATACTTTTGTTTAATTTTTTCCGTATTAAAAAAGTGTCAAATATATAAAATTCTTATTATAATGAGTACTAAAGTTCAATTTTGATGCATCGTCATTCTGGAATTCAGTTATTTGAAGAAATATTTTACCTGTTGCCGAGATAACGCTAATCGGTTATGTTTTGTTTGACTTTAGGATGACGTAAAAGATCTTTCATTGTATTTATACTAATGGCTATGAAATGGGTGGGCAGACACTTTCACTGAAAATAACCTTTATTGGGTCTAATGTTTGTTTGTAGCAAAAACTCCAGATTATGTCAATGGAACGGTCGCTTTATTTGTCGTTAAATTTTTCGTTGCTCATTGTATACCGTTTTTAAACTAGTCTGTGGGTGCCCAAATAAGAAAATTATGACTGTCCGAAGGTTTATTGGAAACATAAAAATGTACTATCTGAAGCGGAATGGCCGGCGGCACGGCAAAAGTTGTTTTTTATGTAAATATCGGGCGCATTTGTGACATTGTTGCATCTTGTTTTTTAAACGCTAATGAATATGTAGTTGGTATGGATAGATAATAAACACGATTATATGAGCCTAATGAATTATCTTGTTTTTTTTTTTTGTATGAGAATAAAAAAAACACATTTTGTGATAGTTCAATAAAAGGGAAATCTAACGCTAGAAATTATCCAGCAGTAGATAGTTCCGCTGCCTTACAGCAGGCTTATCGGCATTAATAAATAAATAAATAAAATGAATTTAAATAACAATATCGATATGTATTTTCTATCTATACAAATAAATAAAATTGGAGTGTCGGTTTGTAATCTATACAAATAAATAAAATTGGAGTGTCTGTTTGTAATATCAAAATAACACTTTTTTACCAAATGCGTATGAAAGTATATACGATACCTATAACGAAAACGCAATTTTAAATTTTTTTGTCTGTCTGTCTGTCTGTCTGTTTGTTTGAGGTAAACGGCTGAACAGATTTCAATGGGACTTTCACTGACAGATAGCTGACTTTCCAAGGCTACTTTTAGAAAAAGCATTAGGGTTCCGCGGGAAAAACATAATGCCCATATTTCCGGGTAATCTCCCTAAAGTCCACGCGGGCGAAGTCGCGGGCACAGCTAGTCGATAACAAAATTGAGCCAAGACGCAGCAAAAATATTTATCTCATTCTTAATTAAAAAAACATGATAATATTAATTTAAAAAGACGTCAGAATAAAGTAACTGTCCTAATTATTTATTTAATTACACATAAAACTTGTCTGATACTATAAACAAATTTACCCTCGAACAAAAATATTTTATGATTTTTCACCTGAACCTCCCGTATTTTGAGTGGTAACAATTTTATAAAGCACGTACAATAAAAATTGTAAATTAATTATTCAAAGATTAAAACACTGCATGAATCATTTGAAGCTTTATGGGTTTAATACATTTTGTTTAATAGTTTTCTCATAATTACGAAACACGCGAACAGAGACTTCATAGAGGCGATGATAAGTACAATTAATTATCTTTTCAAATAATAACAAAAGCCTAATGAGTAGGTAGGTAGGTAGATTATATTTCACAAAACGTTTCTAAGTAGGCACTTTAAAATAAGTAATTATATTATCATAACTGTAATTATAGGGTATTGTAAAAATATGAAAAAAAAATCCTTAGTACTTAACTACCTTCAAAGTAACTTTACTAATTTAAATATTTTATAGGTTAGTATCCCTTAATACTATACTCTGAATCTATCGACGGTTACAATCTATTTGCAGCGTTATTTTATAGCACTTCTATTCTAAAACCTCTGATACAAAATATTATTAAGATTAGAAATTATTAAATTTAAGAGATAAGGGTGGTAGAGATACTATTAATACTATTTATTTTTTACTGACGATTCATAAGTGCCTGTATTGGTTTACATGAATAAAAAAATTCTGATTCTGATAAATATTAGATTAGATAATCACAGTATAATCAAAATAGTCTAGCCACGAAAAGCGAGCTCATTTGTTAATTTAAAAAAAAAACGAATTATACTTACATTAAATTATTTCCTTTCTCTATGTCACAATAAAAAAAAACCACAAAAACTCTTTACTTATAAACACGTATCCCACATAACTTTTTTAATAAAACACCAAAGAGGATATAATTCTATGTAAACGCCAACACTATCAACACGGTATTACTAAATAGATTTCATTCGATAATCAATTATTAGGTTTTACTGACAAACGCAAGTGAATCACTTAACTTGAATTGTAATTTTTTTTCCAAGAAAACAGGATGACGTAACACTGTGTGATGTCACGCCATTGAAAAAACGACAATCCCTCGCGCCGATCGGTCGCGAATGTAAACAATAATCACTGGTTTACACTTTTATGTATGCGTAGATGATAACCTTCAATGCGTGTGCAGATGTTAGTTTATCGAAATATACACGTTATCATTCCAAATTTTAGGTTTAAAATAGATTGGCAAGTTGTGAATCAAAATTACTCCTTTAATATCTTCAAAATATTGACACAGTGACGTCAGTGATAAAATGTAAAGAGGTAGACCAAAGCATTGTTTTGTAAAAGGAAGACATTCTAAATTCGAATATCACATTTTAATGTTCTTCTTTTTTCAAAAAATAAAAGCATTGTTTTGAATCGACTTTTTAAAAAGAAGGAAGTTCTAAATTCGAATTGCACTTTTTATTTCTTCTTTTTTCAGTTTTATGTTCGGTAACTGGCAACAAGTTATTTAAACAAAAATATTGGTATTATTTTCATTCTATTTTCAAAACTCATCCATTTTTTTATAGTAGGTAAAGAAGTATTTTGCTTTTAAGAACAAATTTAAAAATAACAACATATTTGTATGCATTCGAAATTCAAATTGGAATCCCGTATCCACTGGTCTACAAAAAGGATAGCTTGCATCAAAGGACATTTCAATGTCCCTATAAGCGTACATAATTCAATTATTCATAACGCGCATGTCACCCGTAAAAGAAAAAAAAAGAAAAATGCCTGCATGGATTCCATATTTGGAGCAAGGATTCCATTCCAGCCTATAATGGAATGTTTACGTTTAAAAAGAGAAGTGAGACCGCTCGTCTAGTCCTTTTAGTCCCTATTAAAGGATAATTTAGTTTATATTGTCATTGGAACGAGTTGGAATATTATGGACATACCTTTTATATTCTTTTTTATCTAGTTAGGCATATCGAAGCAGAAATGGTTTGAATTTTTATTATCGCACTAGCTGTGCCCGCGACTTCGCCCGCGTGGACTTTAGGGAGATTACCCGGAAATATGGGTATTATGTTTTTCCCGCGGAACCCTAATGCTTTTTCTAAAATTAAAGTAGCCTAAGTTACGCCTTGGAACGTCAGCTATCTGTCAGTGAAAGTCCCATTGAAATCGGTTCAGCCGTTTAGAAGTTTACCTCAAACAAACAGACAGACAGACAGACAAAAAAATTTAAAATTGCGTTTTCGTTATAGGTATCGTATATACTTTCATTCGCATTTGGTAAAAAAGTGTTATTTTGATATTACAAACAGACACTCCAATTTTATTTATATGCATGTATGTAGTATGTATATGTATGTATGTATGTATAGATAAATGTGACCAAAACATGTTTAAGATGTGGACTCATAATATAAAGGAGTGTCCTTGAACCAACTGTGGGATATAACAAATTAAGTATAACTGAAACACTAAGGAGATGAATAATGTCACTCGATTTTTGACATTATTTTTAGAAATCAGTGGTAGCCTAATTGTAGAACACTCGGCTTGGGCTCAAGGGGTGCAGGATCAAACCCTGGGATTACACCTTTGGGATTTTCGTATTACATGTGCTAATGTTATTTTCAATAATGATTATCACTTGCTGAACGATGAAGTGAGACATCGTGAAACCTGCACGTCTATAAAAAGGCGTGAGAAGTTCACCAAGGTCAAAGTGGTGGGTTATTGCCCTAAAATCTCCCTGGTAATGCCAAATTACTAAGGTGAAATTACAAATATATAATTATAATACAAAAAAGTACTAAGGCCAAATTTTTCGTTTTTTTTTTAAATATATTATGTGGTATGTCCATCATAGTCTCGCATTAATAAACTTAAGAATAGCGATCAATTGAGCGGGATTTGGCTCCATCTAGCCAGCTGAGCTTCGTTACTAGCTCACTTATACAGGATGTTTACAAAATTATTTTTTTTACTTCAACTTGGGGTCAAGTCGACATCAAAAAGTTTGACATCAAGCCACGAAATTAAAAGACATTTGTACTCAATACACATATATAAATTTGAAGTGTCCGTTTGTTATGTTTTTACTAAATGACTATGAAAGTATATTATACGTTACCTATAACGAAAACACATTTTTTGTTCGTTTGTTTGAGTTAAACTCCCTAACGGCTGTAACGACTTTGACGGGACTCTCACTGACAGATAGATGATATTACAACGAGTAACATAGAAGACTTTAATCTTATAAAAATAATTAGGGTTCCACGGGAAAAAACCCAAACCCATACAACTTGTAGTACAAGTTTTCGTCATCAGGTGATATTTTTATTAATTAATTGTACTTTTTAAACTAAGTTAACTGCCATAAAATAAAGGCATTATTAAAACAATATTGCTAACATGCAGGCGGACACGGGGACAGACATACATCATCATCTACAAGAATAATTCCCATTACTTTTGCAAATTTAATGAATTCGCGCAACTGATCACAAACGCAAAGTGAATTCAATAAATTTTCTCAACACCCTGTGCGCATACAAAATGTAGGACACACTGCGCATTGACTAGTAACTATGATTAATAGATTCGTTGGGACAGGTCAGGACTCATGTTCCGGGTTTATCCTTAATAGGACTCATTTCTTGGTAACCCTCGCTAGCGTATTTATAGATATTTTTAAATGTAGTTGTGAGTGAACTTTTGTGTTTTAAGACTTTATGTAGCCTCATTCATTTTTATATATATCTATATCTATACATACATACATACATACATACATACAAATAAATAAAATTGGAGTGTCTGTTTGTAATATCAAAATAACACTTTTTTACCAAATGCGTATGAAAGTATATACGATACCTATAACGAAAACGCATTTTTTTTTTTTTTGTCTGTCTGTCTGTCTGTTTGTTTGAGGTAAACTTCTAAACGGCTGAAGCGATTTCAATGGGACTTTCACTGACTGATAGCTGACGTTCCAAGGCGTAACTTAAGCTACTTTAATTTTAGAAAAAGCATTAGGGTTCCGCGGGAAAAACATAATACCCATATTTCCGGGTAATCTCCCTAAAGTCCACGCGGGCGAAGTCGCGGGCGAAGTCGCGGGCGAAGTCGCGGGCGAAGTCGCGGGCACAGCTAGTTTAATATATAATTCTTCTCTATGTGCGTTTGTCACCTAACTCCTCCAAAACGGGTGGACCGATTTGGATGAAATTTTGCGTATTTAAGTCAATGGTTTCTTGGATGGTTTGAAAACACAATTGGAACCGGTAGGTAGCGCATTAAATATTTATGAATTCTAAGGCGGTACGAAGTTGGCCGCGTCAGCTAGTATTGTATAATTGTTAATTAAGAAAAACACAGTGTAGCATATAGCAGTGGTAGCCGAGTGGTCGAACGCACGCCTTGCAATCAAAGTGTGCAGGTTCAAACCCCGGCTCGCACCTCTGGCATTCATGTGCGAATCTCATTTTCATCCCAGATTATCACTTGCTATGAAACGGTGAAGGAAAACATCGTGAGGAAACCTACACGTCTGAGGGAACTTGACTAGTTCTCGATAGATGTGTGAAGTCTGCCAACCCGCACTAGGCCAGCGTGGTGGACTATGGCCTGAATCCCCCTCGCATTGAGGGGAGGCCCGTGCCCAGCAGTGGGACGTTAAAAAAGGTCAGTAATAGTAAGAAAAACACATAAAAATGTTCATACTTTTTTGGAAAAAAGCCACCATGAATTTTCTTGCCCATTCTTCTCTTTATGAAATGCATTCCGAATTGATGGTAAAGATACTTTTAGTATATTTTTTATATTGATGATTAATAAGTGCATGTATTGGTTTACTTGAATAAAAACATTCTGATTCTGTTACTCGACCTATTTCTTCTTCTTCTCAACCGACTTCAAAAGGGAGGAGGTTCTCAATTCGACCCTAATGTTTTTTTTACTAAATGAATAATAGATGAAATTTTTATGGAACATGAAAAAAGTTTAAAATGTATCCTATATTACCCGGACCATACTAACGAATTGATTATTTATCATAAAAAGATTAATAGTTTAGGCGCTACGGATTAACATACGTAAATACAAATGTATATATTTTTTTTAATAGCCTAGTTTGTGTCCCACTCCTGGGCAAAGGCCTCCCCTCTCTCCCTCCACCGATCCCGATCCTGAGCCATTTCCGGCCACGTCTTTCCAGCAAAGATGTCTAGATCATCGCGCCACCGTTTCTTTGGTCTTCCACGGCGTCTTCTACCTGCGGGACTCCATTTGGTACTCATGTTGGGCCACGACGACGTGGCCGGCCCACTCCCACTTTAGTTTTGCAGACTTTTCCCCAACGTCCGTGAGTTCTGTTATGGAGCGCAGAGTGGTATTCCTAACACGGTCTATGCGTTTGACTCCTAGATACTCCGCTCCATAGCCCTTTGTCACAAATGTATATAGACTGCTAAAATCATGAACCTTCCTTTAGGCTTCGCCGTTGTCTCGTGAAAAGATGAAGAATGGCAGCACCTTCAATTAGTGGGTATTTATGCCGATGCCAATTAAAAAATAGCAAAGACAAATTCAATAAATATCCGTACTATACCAGCGTTGTGGACTATGGCCCAAATCTTTCTCGTATAGAGGAAATGTGCCCGGTATAGTGCTATAGGCTTGCCCCTTTCGCGAAGAGTGGGTGCACTGCAGTGTTACCTACCCCTTCGGGGAATGCAGGCGTGATGATGATGTAATATGAAGTGGGTATCTTACCTTCGTACATTTGCGCGTACTGCGGGAACCCGGCTGCTCGAAGCCATTTGCACGCCTCCGCCGCTTCTATCTCTGTAACAATACAAATAATTTATGGTTACTGTGTCATAGCTCTAATGCTTTTTAGAGATGAAATGGATAGTGGTTTGACGGATACCGAACATCCGGAAAGCTAGCAGGCTGGAGCGCCGGATATCCGGCTACCGGATATCCGGCCCTTTATCGCGTTACATGACGCTTCTTAAAGACATCTCGAATCGATCGCAATCACAGCCCATACATATGGTGGTCAGTTAATTTGCATCAGTACCGGCAGTTGTCAAGGTTTGCCAGAATTTATCTTTCAGCACCTGGCAGTAGCGTTTACAGTAAAAGGCTTTTTACTGAAGTTTTTTGTCTGGTATACGAAGCCAAGCGCAGTCGCCTCATACCATCAAATGCAGAAAATTTGGTATTCCTTCACCACAATTTGCAAACTGTACATTTTGAGTACTAAAATAATTGAAAAAATAAACATTTTTGACGTGCGATTAAAAAAATAAACGGTGAGCCATAACCTATTGTGGTAGCCTTGTGTAATATAATGTTTTTTTTTTAATTTTACTATCCGGTATCCGGCCGGATACTGAATTACTATCCGGTATCCGGCCGGATAAATCAATGCCGGATAGGCCGGATACCGGATAGTAACTGGATATCCGTTTCATCTCTATTATAAAGTCTTTAACCTTCCTTAATAAATAGGCTATACAGTGCAAAAATATTTTTTGAAATCGGACTGCTAGTTCTAGAGCTTAATGCGATCATCCAAACACCCACTCTTCAGCTTTATAATATTAATACCTTAATACGAATATCTATTGGTATCAATTTTGCTGTTGTTTCAAAGTATCGTTGTTTCAAAAATGTTAATCCTTATTGGAAAAGAGTAACCATGGAGTTTTTTGCGCTTTCTTCTCGACAGGAAATGCATTCCGAATGGGAGGTAGAGACTAGAGATAATATTATTACTACTACTAATACTATAGATAGCCCTTTTAACGTCGTTTTTCACTTTCAGTTTTTGACGCTTAAGTCAGTATGAAATTGACAGATTTTTTTTTCATGTTTACCAATACAGGCACTTATGAATCGTCAATATACAAAAAGTAATAATGTGGTAATAATAAGTAATAGTGGTGGACTATGCTATGAAACGGTGATTGAAAACATCGTGTAGAAACCAGCACGTCTGATGGAACTTCAAGTTCTCGATAGTTGTGTAAAATCTGCCAACCCGCACTGGGTCAGCGTGGTGGACTATGGCCTGAATCCCCCTCGCATTGAGGCGAGGCCCGTGCCCAGCAGTGGGACGTTAAAAGGGCTGTAGAAGTATTATAAACAAAATGTCCACCTGTGCGAAGCCGTGACGGGTCGCTAGTGAGTAAAAAGTTTAAAAGTCAGTTATAAAAACTTTTTAACAAAAAATTAAACCGCCGAAAATATTAAAAAGCAAAAAATAATATACTTTTTTTATTTTACCTTACTATCAAAGTTCTTAATCTAAAGTAAGTATACCTAAGTCATTTTGAGTCGGCGCCAAACTAGCAAATTAATTAATAAGTAAAGTGTGATGCACGGCGGCGCGGCGCGACACGCCCCTTCGCCGGAAAATGCCGAGCGTTTACGAAGTTAATGTCAGCGAGACAGCAACTCGTGCGGGCACATACGTGAGTGCACACATTGTGCGAGTGGTCGTTCCGAGAGCACATTTTTTGGAATGTTAATGTTTGTGGCTGAAGATTAAACGTTGCATTGTTAATTTCATTTGGTTATTTCTTTAAATTTATTGTTCATTGATTGTTTGGCGCCGACTCAAAATGACTTAGGTATACTTACTTTAGATTAAGAACTTTGATAGTAAGGTAAAATAAAAAAAGTATATTATTTTTTGCTTTTTAATATTTTCGGCGGTTTAATTTTTTGTTAAAAAGTTTTTATTTTATAATTTTTTGTGGCTATAATCTACTAATTACTACATGCTTAATTTGTGCTGGATAAGGAAATATTTAAAACAAAAAAAAAATCACCCCCCCCCCCCATGAACCCCCCTTTTCTACCCCATCGTTTAAATTTTTGTTAACAACCCGTATAAACAAAAAGATTTTTCGAAATCGGCTCACTAACGGCGGAGATATGCTGTAGTCCAGAATGCAAACTTTATCACCCCATTTCACACCCTATACATTTTTTTTTTCAATATTCCTAAAACACGTATTTCTTTATTTTATAAGTAAAATACATATACAAAGTTTCAAGTCGATCAAAAAATAATTTTTAAATTGTGTGACCTTCAACCCCTCATTTCACCCCCAAGGGGGTTAATTTCTGATAATATTTTGAAAATGGGACCACCCTCGAAGAATTCCTTAGCAAAAGTCATAAAAAAATTCGAAATCGGTTTAGTGACGCCGGAGATATGCGTGATAATACACAAAAAAAAAAAAAAAAAATATACGCGTCGAATTGAGAACCTCCTCCTTTTTTTTTTTCGTCGGTTAAAAACGATATCAATGTATTACATCAAGCAAATAACGATCTTATCAACACTGATAGTGTCTGAATAGTAACAGGTTGATAACATTACCCCGTGCACACACTAAGGCGATCGAATTAACATGACTGTTAAATAAATATCGCCCGACAACACATAGGTACTCATCGTATGATCCCAAACCAAGTAAAGCTTGTACTATGGGTACCATAGAATAGAGTAAGGACGATCCCAGTTACACCAGACAAGAGAAAATTCTGAAAAGGTCATTTCTGAAATTTGCCGCTCGCGAGAATCGAACACGCTGCAGTGAGTCTAGCGGCCAACGCATATACCGCTAGGGTCGTTTCCACCCGGGGGTTCAAGGGGTGCGGTGCGTCCGGACGCAGAGTTGTAGGGGGCGCAAGTTGAGACTTTGCCAATTCAAAAGCCCGGAAAATTGTGTTCGGTGGGTTTTGGTGAGGGGGAGGGCGACTTTCGCACCCCAGCGCCGAATATGCTCAACGTCATATTATGTACCTTGTGTATTGACACAAGGTACATAATATGACGTTATAGACAAAGATACCAGGGTCGCCGGGAGTCGATGGGCGCATAAAGCCCAAGAACGTAATTTGTGGCGATCTATGGGGGAGGCCTATGTTCAGCAGTGGACGTCTCTGGCTGATAGATAGATAGATAGATAGACAAAGATTGAGTTTCTGTGTTAAGAGTCACGCATTTACGCGACCAAATTGTTTCGAGTCAACAATGTTGTTTCGCTGAAAAATATGTTTGATTTATAAGTTAGTATAGTCGGTTTTGGTATTGGCAAAGATTTAGACGCGCGCGTTTTGACGCTTCTGTCAGTGCAGGGATTTATGCGTACGTGCTTATAGTAACCCACTTATTCCGTACAACTTCCGGGTTAAGATAAAAAGGTTTTAGGTGTTTAAGATTTATGGAAAATCTTTTAAAAGTTTCGGCTTTTAGGTTGGCTATCATGGTCTAGTATTTTATCTTTACGTTGGTAGCTATGTAAAATTAAAAGTACTATTTAATTATAACAAATAATAATCATCTAACTATATAGTGACGCAATTAGTTGTATTTTACGATTTATTTATATTCAGATTTCAAATTCCATCTGTGACTTTTAATTACCATCCTTCAATTAAACTGTCCGATTTCTACTACTTTCTACTATTATAGTAGAAAATAAAAAACCACCTGCTGTTCAAAATTTACAAAGATACAAGTATGTAAATAGTACATTTGCATGTTTTAATCTATGGTATTCATTTATTGGTATTTTATTTTACGACGGATGGTTTCTGCGTGGGTTAAACGGCCGGTTTACCATTGTTTCGCCATAAACATCAAAGTTATAAACACTGTTTTATAGTTTTCAAAAGTCACTTTCACGGTGATTGACTTTCTACTAAAATGGTAATTCTACTATATGATGTAGGTACCAATTCCTTGTGTATTCAAACACACAAGGAATTTCTGTCTGGAGTCTCAAATAGTCAACTATTTAAGACTCCAATCTCACGGTGAAGCCGGCTACATGTTCATTACGGATCTGATTTTGATTGGAAGCCATCACCACAACTTTCAAATTACAGGACTCTCGTAAATATTACTAAGTTAAACAAACCAGTAACAAAGACTCCCGTCTCCAATATAATTAAGAATGTCTTGTTACTGTTATTCCACGTGTAACGAGTCAACTTAGATTGGCTAATACAAGTCCAGATATCATAGATCCATAGTTTTATGCAATTGTATGAAATATTTAAAGTAAAGTACAGTGGGTCAGAGGTCAGGTTGTACTGGTGTCTCGTTGAAGGGCCAATCAGTAGTGTTGTGACCGCGACGTGTACTAATGCCTTAATAATGGAACAAGAAAGGCGGTAACGTGTGACAGAGAGAGCGAAGAAATAAATGGATATGGTATTTTGGAATTTTGTGCAGAGATGTTTGTGAGAGTCTTTACAATGTTTGGTATATAATTTTCGAGGACAACATCAAAGTACATGCCCGCTTTCGCTAACTGTAATGCAACTGCTTAAGATTTAGGCATCACTTTAAGGCGTCTCCTAGTGGTAGGAAAAACGGGCATAAGTCTTTTATTAACCGGCTTCAAAAAGGGGTTCTCAATGCGGTCCGTATCTTTTTTTTGTACAAACTTTTTTGGCCAAGTATAGGATCCATCACACATAATTGTTTAAGCGTATAATTCTATAAAAAAAAATGTTTATACCTCTCACTCGCTATGGTAGAAGCTATGTCCAGTATAATTGATCCAAATGGTTAACAAATTTTAAAATAATAAAATAATCTAGTAAATTAAATAATAATGATAAAATTACATAATTAACATAATTGAGGAATAATATTCTTATTTTTAAATAGAGTCAATACAAATATAGCCATGTTATCGGTTAAATTACTTATCAGTGACTCATACAATACCAATGCGATTGTATTGCACCTATTGTATTCAAAACAATCAGATAATTTCATGTAATTTTACATCAAATCCGTTATCTTAATGCTAAAATTGTAGACAACATGTAAGTTACATTATTACCTAATGCAAACCGAATTCCTAATGTATTTTTATGGGTCCACTACATTGCAATAATTATTAAATACTTCAGACCTTTTCACGCTCTCTTATAGTATCAAAACAAATAAATAAAATTGAAGTGCATGATGAGATGAGATAGATGCATTGTTAATTTACACCTATTAGCGGTAAGTCTAGCACACTCGCGTTTAATTTTTTCCTGCCATATCAAAACCAACTCTATTGACTCATAGAAAAGGTTAATTTTTCAACATAACGACGGTGGCAGCGCGAGAGAATTTTGACACGTGGGGGCGTGGCCATTGCCATAGAAATTCTATCTTTATGCATATTGACACAGTGTATGTTTTAGTAATTGGCAAAACATTTGACGCGCTTCTGTCGACGCCCCAGTGCACGGGAGGCGTTAGACAATTATTAATTTTTGATAAAGCGAAGCTCTTTCGATAGGTATGCGCCAATTTGGTACGTACTAATAATGCCACATCCATTTTCAGACCATATTTAATCATTGCTAAGTGCTTACCAATTTTTCACTCCGTTACCCACTTTTAAAAGTACAATGTTGGACTATCACGCCACCGGCGACGCGCGGACAGCAGAGATGTATGGTTCGTTTATGGCTTGATAAATACCAGATTGGGACATACCTTTTTAGTTTTGAGTAATTTGTTACAAGATAAGCGAATGGACGCTCGGTTGCGTAGTGGACTTTCGTTTGGTTTTTTGTTTTTTTCATTTAATCTTGTTTGATATTGGTTTTAAATCGTTATTATTTACTGCTTATTTTAAGAAACAGTTCTGCATAATATTTCAGAGCTAACTAAAGGTACGTAATGTAGGTATCTTTTAGCTATTAGTAAACTACATTCTGACCCGTATTCTAAAGGAAACCGAACGATGGATCTCATTTACATCAGTTAACTTAATGGGCAAACAATGGCCAATGGCGTAGACGCTGGTTGCAGACGGGCGATTAAAAAAACTAAAAAAAAACATAAAAAAACAATTATGAATTCATACTTCCGTTTTGGTTTGGATTGGGTATCGAAGATATCATTTTAGATTAGGTACACACAACACTAGATAGTGTGATTCCAGATGTTCGCGGCATACGAAATTTGAAATTTAAAAATAAACTTTTTTTTTTGTAATATTCATACTTTTTGATATCGAAAATGGAATTCACGGAAAAGTTATCTCACCGATCGTTCGGAAGCGACTAGTGTTTACAATAACTCGGTAAAGTGACTTCTTAATATCGTTGCGTGTTCCAGAAAATAGTGTTGTTTACGTTTATATACTGGGAACACATGAAATAAACTTAAACGTGTGATGTTCGGTATCAGTACCGGTCAGTATTGCGTTGCTCGCCACTTGTGAACTAAGTAGGTGGTGAATTAAAATGTGTTCAGAAACTGTATATTCTATAGTCTGGTTCATTAGCATTCTAAGTTATTTTTGGCTTTGTTATTTTTATCAAAGTCAGTATAGGTCAGGGATTATCAGTATTCTAAACTTTTGGGCAAAAACAATATTTTTACAGAGATAAGCAATAGTTAGCGAACCGTTAGAAGTTTCTATGGATAGTCAAAATGTCAGATGGCATCAAAATGGTAAAATATAAATTCGCATGAAATCCACAGATTGCAGTTGTTTTCGTTGTTAGCAACATGAAATTACTCGGAAATACCTTTAGATCTGTTGATATGACTAAAAAAACAAAGTGTAGTGGAAGGAAATAAATTGTGGAAGTATAAGGATATGCTTGAGCGCTCGTCTGCGCAACATAACGATCTCTCTAATCATTTCTTTGTCCGGGGCAGTAATTACTTTCGGCAATTAGAAGCGTTGATAACGAACAACATTTTCTGTATCTACGTGACCGACTGGACAAGTTGCGTCATACTTACTCTTGGTCTAAAGTTACTTTTTTGTTTTTTTTTTTTTGAATGGACTACGCTGTTAGCCCTGAGTTGGCCTTTACAGCTTCACCGGAGGAGTGGCGAGTGCAGAGTGCGACTCCAGCCAAAGCCTTAAGGGCGGAAGAGGAGGGCAACTAGCTCAAGGGCGCCACATGAGGCACGACCACGGCTTGGGCAGTTACCATGAGGGGACTTTTTTTGTAATTAAAACCTTTATCAATGGAACTATGTAGTAATACTAACTTACTACGCATTTTTCCTCATTGCTTATGATAATCTAATAATAACCAAAAACATTAAATAACAATACAACGGTATATTATACTGTTACATGTTATTATTGTTAAAAAACCATTTCGTTATCTTCAATATGCAGCCAGTTTCGAAACAATGACGGAACAATGTATTTTAGAACTATATTGTAAACAATAATATAAATAGTTTCGTGCACTTACTGCGTAAGATAAGTTCATAGATTACAAAATACGTTTTATCTTATTAACAAGGTTATTTCTATTTAAAAACACTTATTTTACCTGTTATTTGATCGACGCTTAAATTTGGAACACTCATTATGCACAGCACATTTAACACTGCACGAGAAAATTAACGCAATGTTCCACGGTGGAGTGTAAGCGCGTGCGCATCATTACAAACACTGATTCACTCAACTTTCATACTAAAACTCGATCACGTAAATTAACTACTATTTGTAACAAATTAACACGTTAACTGAGCGCTCGCGGGTTATGTAACGGAACCTGTTTCGAATTAAAGTTACGAGTTTAGCGGAGATAACTTTAAAAAGTTGGAGACGTTTGTGCATACAGTTTTTTTTCCATTTGAAAACAACGGTATTGTACCTAACATTTAAGAAAAACTATGTCAAATAGGACACTGTGTAGGTACATCACTAGTTAAATCGTCACTTTTAGCACAATATTTGAACATCGAACACAAATGAATAGTTCAAATTATATAGGTTTTAAATAGATTTTAAATTTAGAAGACGTTTTGAATTTTAATTGTTTCTCGAGTTTGAATTTGGAGCAGTTTAAAAATGTGAGATTCGTTTTTAAAAATTAGACGATGTATGAAACAAAACGAGTGTGCTCCGTTGGAGTTGACTAAGAATGAGATTAGTTTATCAGTGTTTATCGCTGTTGGTCGTTACTAGTTGTGTGTCCTGCAATCGCTGGACGCGTCACCGATTATGAGGTTTGGGCTACGATGTATGTAAAACCAACATTTTGGATGTGGTATCTTTATTTAGATTATTTAAATGAGCAATATTTTTTTTTACAAACAAAAAAAATCTGAAATAGGTTATGTCTTGTTATGTTTTTCGTGTTACATTTAATATGCTCCAAAAGCGGCGATGTCGTTCTTTTATTTCAATTCATTATTATCAAGGCAGACTTCACACATCTATCGAGAACTAGTCAAGTTCCCTCAGACGTGCCGGTTTCCTCACGATGTTTTCCTTCACCGTTATTATTATTATCAAAGGAGAAATCTCGAGGATTTTTTTTTTAATTTCTTTTGTCAAGATTTACGTAGTTAAATTAGGTACCCAAATAAATATGATATTTATAATTTTGTAGGTTTATAGAATGTTAAAGTATTTGAGTATAATTTTAATGTTAATTTAGACCTTACGCTTACGTCCTGAACACGCTCTCATAACGAAGAAACTTTTTTTTTAAAATGTACTCTGTATCACTATGCATTAAGATTGAATTTCTTTGCACGTTTATGTCACACGACCACGCGAATAAATTCTCCCGCGTCATCAATAACCCTTCGTTGAAAAATGTGCTTCTTTTATAAGTGAATACAGTTCATTTTTGTATTGGCAAAAGTATTGTTGCATTCGTCTTGATGCGCCCAGTCCATAATACTCTTGATAGTGCAATGAAAGTCAATATATCGCTAAGTGCTAAGTAGGTACTAAGCAGTCAAATAAGGGCTTGTGTCATTTTACTGCGTAGTAATAATTTAACGTGGTTTTTGACATGACCACTTATAGACTTACTTGGTGACTATAAAGTCTATGCTATTATTGGGATAAAATAATTTAGTACACATTTTTATTGTCCATGGTTCTACCTGTGGTTCAGTATTGAAATGATATCCAGTATTGAAATGATAAGGGGGGGGGGGGGGGTGCAAGGCTATTGTGGCTATTATGACTTAAGCACTCATTCGATGCAGAAAAATTAGCTGATTATTTATTAGGGTTTTTTTTTTTTTACTTTTAAGTTTGCTACCGGATCGGAGCGCAACTTAAACTTGGAAGATCGTGATAAAAACTCAGTGGAATAATAATCAAACATATAAAAAAAAAAATTAAAAAAATTCATTTTTTGCATATTTGATTATTATTTCATTGATTCAAATTTTTCTTGTAAATTACATTTTTAAATGTAAATATAAAAAATACACTTAGAAATATAAAAAAAAAACAGTTTCCCATTGGTATGGTCCTAGCTCCAGAGAGAGAAACTTCCTCACTATGCACGCCGTTTCCAGCAGTACTGCCTTCTGAATTATTATTATTTTTATCGCCACAACATTTTTTTTTTACCATCAAATTTGCGAACCAAGTCTACCTGCAGTTATACCAATGGCTATTGATTCACGATAACATATGAGTCATATTCCTCTGGTTTAGCACTTAGTCATTGAATTCCTTGAAATGGAGAAAAACTGAAGCTACTTACCTATTGTTTGATAGTTTGAGTGGTCAGGTAGAGACCATTATTATTATCAAAGATTGTATAAGTACGTACACTTAGCATTAGGCATTCTCATTTAATTTTACTAATTATTGGAATAACTATAATTATGTAAATTGAAAAAAAGTTATGTATTAAGGATGAAAGACTTTTTGACTTAAGCGACACTTCGGGTAATATTGACTTATTTATATATTTGGAATCAGCGATTTTTTCTTCGTTAAATGAGTATGCTCTACTGTTAAGGTAAATATGTCGCTTAAGTCAAATAGATTCTCACACCTCGATATAATGGTGCAAACTATGTAGGTATCAAAATAAGTTACATTAAACTAAGTATATGACTATGCTTCTTTTTATTTTTTCCTGTCCGGGCGCTATACTGGCCCGGCCTGCGCGCTAACCTCCAACGTGATCAGAGTCCTTATTTACTATTAGAATCAGAATCAGAATATTTTTTATTCATATAAACCAATACAGGCACCTAAGAATCGTCAATTAATAATAAGAATTGTTCCTCTACCATGAGGGATGACTATGCTTACAGATATAATGTATCAGTGACATAGCAAATTTTATAGTGTCAAAATTCGAATTTATGTTCAAAATTTATGTGCGAATCTCATTTTCATAAGAGATTTTCACTTGCTATGAAACGGTTAAGGAAAACATCGTGAGAAAACCTGCATGTCTGAGGGAACTTGTCTAGTTCTCGAGAGATGTGTGAAGTCTGCCAACCCGCACTGGGCCAGCGTGGTGGACTATGGCCTGAATCCCCCTCGCATTGAGGGGAGGCCCGTGCCCAGCAGTGAGACGTTAAAAGGGCTGTAGTAGTATAGTGTCAAAATTTAGTCAAAGTTTAGTCCAACAAAATCAAAGCTAATGTTTTGGTTTCTAAAAATAATTGACAAAGTGGCCAGATTATTTGTCTACATTCGTTCTAAGACTTAAGGCGCGTTTTGACACCTGCCCCTAACCACCATGTTTTTAATATTATTTTCAGTTTTTGACAGTTATCTCAGTATAAATATGGTCAAAAAATGACAGTTACCTACTAAATATGAGGGTACCCAGTTATTAACTATGACATCAGGACGTCTAACACCTCAGTCCCCCCGTGACCATGGTTGCTGTATAGCAGCCGAAACGTCGGGAAAATAAAATAGTAAATACACGCGATAAAATCCGTAAAATAGTTTTATTTCAAAGTTACCTACTATTGAAACAACAATACTTTAAGATTACAGGGCCCTTACCAAGGCCCTTGTAATTTACATTTAAATACATTTAAACTTCAATTATTTAGCGAAAAAAAAACTTGAAACATCCTCTACACACATTACATAATTATTTGACGCACGAAATAAATTAGTGTATGTTTCAACCCGATAAGTTGATTTATTATTTTTTATTTTGATAATTTTCATGATTTAATGATAAATTACATTATATTAGCTGTCAAAACTTATTAACTTATTATCGGTAAATAGTAATACTTAATTAAAATTGTAAAGTGCAGCATGGTTACCCTACACCGTAAATCTTATTTACGCCGCCGATACGTGCGGTCGTTTTAGCATTAATAAAGCTGAAAGTAATATCCCGGTGCGATGTGGTCACCCCAGATGCTGTTCCTGGGATTTCTCGTGGAAATTTGGGTTACACTTCTGTCCGTCTGTCAATTGAAGAGTTATTTTCGTTCGGATTAACGCCCTGGACACACTTAAGTGAGCTAATTAACTTGACTTCTATTGTAAATGTACTATTTAAGTAAATACATTATTTAAATCACTATAAATAACAAAATAATTTTCAATTCAAAGCAAAATTAAAAAATAGTAAACTAATAAGAAAAATATATACATTAAATATGTAAAAACATTGCTTTTTATTTTTTACTAAAAACGGGGAAGGAAACATTTTGAGAAAACCTGCATGTCCGATGGAACTTAACCAGTTCCCGATGGATGTGTGAAGTCTGCCTACCCGCACTGGGCCAGCGTGATGGACTACGACCTAAATCACATCCATTGTGGATAGGCTCGTACCCAGAGCCCCCGCACATTGAAGCGTCTGAAGACCGCGCGTCCAAAAGTTTGCCAATACAACAATGCACAGTATTGACTCATAGAAAATGTGTTTTTTTTTGTGTTAATGGCCTCTTTCCATTGAGTAAGGCCCAAAAAAAAGTTCACTCTTCAACGAAATGACTGACAGCACGAGCGAGTTCTGACGCGTGGGGACGTGGATTCTACCACAGTAATTCAATCTTTATGCATGTTGACACAAAGTCCGTTTTGGTATTAAAGCAATAAGTCAGAAAACCTTTGCACTATTTCCGTGCCCTTGAACCGAGTCGAATCGAGTCGTGATCGATTACTCGGTAGGCGACTCGAATCGATACTACTAAGTATCGGTTGCAGTATCGGTAAACAGTAGTTGGGAATTACTTTATCATGGTTTTGATTCGGTTCCCCC
This sequence comes from Ptilodon capucinus, assembly GCA_914767695.1. Lineage (NCBI taxonomy): Eukaryota > Metazoa > Arthropoda > Insecta > Lepidoptera > Notodontidae > Ptilodon > Ptilodon capucinus. The sequence goes on from OU611828.1 coordinate 2,815,387, forward strand.
ACCGGTAAGGTTTAATTTAGCATGGCAAGAATCAAATAGTAACATTAGTTATAATTCACGAGCGAATTTACTTGAATTTTTATAAATAAAGATTGAATGTCTTTGGCAAGTCCCACGCGACCAAATCTCCTCACTGCATGACATTTCATTGAAAAATGCTTTTTATTTAGGTATAAGTCAATAAAGTTAGTTTTTTGTTGTAAAAAATTACAAAGCGCATATTTTCGCATGGCGTCATGGGCTTTCCACAGTGTTATTACACGGCAATCCATGACCTACGACTTTTTACGAGCCTGTGTCTAGACTTCGAATAGATACCTTAGTTTATGTGAAGTACCTATGCTTAAGTGACAACTTTTAGTAGGTATTAGACGAAGAAAGTTATATCTCATGGGAATACCTTAGAGTTAATCTCAAATTCCACTTGCGTTGTCAAAGAGCCGTTAATTTGAATTTTATATTTCTGAGAAATACATAAAATAGTTATCTTTAATATGCAGGTTGACTGAATGTAGATAAGAATTCCTGGCGCTTAGACACTTCCTAGTTTTAAAGACCAGGCTAGAAACTACTGTTCTGAAGAAATAGTGTAACTCATACCTACATAACAATATGAACTATGGAGTTTCTTACCCATTCATATCCATAAGAAATGCATTGCAATAGTCCTAATTATTTAATACATCATCATCACGCCTGTATTTCCCGAAGGGGTAGGCAGAGCCGCACTGTAGTGCACCCATAGCCGTTGTATTTTGATATGTAATAGGGGGCGAGCCCATTGCCGTTATACCGGGCACATTCCCCCTCAGTACGAGGGAGTTTTGGGCCATAGTCCACCACGCTGGCCCATTGCGGGTTGGTGCAGTTCACACACCTTTCTATAGACGTGCAGGTTTCCTCACGATGTTTTCCTTCATTGTCAATTAACAAATTCAATAAATACTTATTAACTACAAATAAGATGTCAACGGCGGTGAAAAAATTGGCGAATGAATAGGTAGACAATTCCACGTGAGTCTAAACAGGGTTTTATAAAAAAACCGACCAAGTAAAAACGGCAAAAAAACCACGTTTTCTGTATGGGAGCCCCCTTAACTATTTATTTTATTCTGGTTTTGGGTCTTTGTTGTTATAGCGGCAATATAAATACATCATCTGTGAAAATTTCAACTGTCTAACTATCACGGTTCATGAGATACTGCCTGGATATAGACGGACAAACAGACACACAGTCGGACAACGGAGTTTTAGTACTATGGTACGGACCCCAAAGAAACAATCATTTTCGGACTTTTCGTAGAAATGAAAGCGCGTTGACATCATCTCGTCCAACTCATGTTGGCCCACTTTGGCCCAATACCCGAATACAGCCAGCACCAAATCGAGCCAACATTTCAGTCGATTAATATAATTACGTACGAATTTGGTGTTAATTCGTATTAAATGGCCAATTATGATGGCGATTCGTATTTTTTGTTGGTTTAATCAATCTTCCTCGATATATTGAGTTTCGTAATTTCAATCCTGTTTATTATATTCGTATTCGGTCATTACTGAAGAGAGTATGAAGCGTGGAGATATTATAACGGAGATGGCATTTCGAGCCCGCGCTGCGATATTTTTCTACCATTGTTGTTTTCCCATATAATTGCCGTATACTACAGGTACATGAGATAACAACAATGGCGGAAAAATCGCCACAGAGCTATACGAAGAGTGGAGTCGTTATGGGTACTTTAGACTCTAGATACTCTATGGTATAGAGTCTTTGAACATAAAAGTCGAAGGATTTGACATTGACTTTAATTCAATTTCTACTACGTTGCCATAAAAATCAAGTGGGATTCATCAGCCATCTTTATCACTGTCATCATCCATTTTTAACCGACTTCCAAGAAGGAGGAGGTTTTCAATTCGGCCGGTATGTATTTTTTATTTATGTACACCGATTACTCTGCGAGTTATGATCCGATTTACGTGATTCTTTTTTTGTTTGATGCGGAATAGATGCCATTTGGTCCCATAAAAATTTAAAATTGTACGGCCAAGCAGTTGTAATTTTATGAACATTTTTATGTTTATTATAATCATTATTTACGTGGATGATGTAGTTGTATAACTTTTTAAGGAGTTTTCATTTAGGTTGATTATTAGTTTTTGTTTAGTACGGATTGTTTACAAATATTGAAACTTACCCCCAAAGGAGTGGAACCGATTTCGAAAAATCTTTTTTTTTTGCTGTAAATATTTACTTTTTTAGGGTTGTTATGAGGTGGTAATAATTGCATATTTTCAACGATTATTGACAATAAAAAGCGTGAAAAAAAAAATTTACAAAAAACAAAAACCGACTTCAAAAACCTAGGTGCACTAAAAAGCTAGAAATAACCTTATAATTTGAAGACATTTGAAGTCGGTGCCAATTCATGTGTGTATTTGCCTAGTCTAACGTACATTGGCACCTACTCCAAATGTCTTCAAATTATAAGGTTATTTCTAGCTTTTTAGTGCACCTAGGTTTTTGAAGTCGGTTTTTGTTTTTTGTTAAAAAATTATTATTGATAATGTGTATTTATTGAATTTGCCCTTTCTATTAATTACTTGACACTGTTGTTTTCTTATATTTACGCGAATACTATACATTGAAATTAAACTATTTTACGGATTTTATCGCGTTTATTTACTATTTTATTTTCCCGACGTTTCGGCTGCTTTACAGCAACCATGGAAAGAAAAGAAGAAAAAATCCAGTGCACCGCCAAAAATGTACCAAAAATTAACGATGATTTATTGACATGTCCTATTGCTTCACAAAATGTTCCTTCCATTCCCAGAATAAGATATGTATATCTATTGTTCCAACAACTTATTAGAATAGATTACTTGTACCAGTTGGTTGCAAAACGCTCGCTCTATGGGTGTTTGTGTTGTAAGACCACATCTGTTTATCTAATTAGCATCTGCCTACAACCGTCCCACGATTGATGGATTGCGATTATTAGCGGCGTGCTATTTGTAATGTGTTTGTAAGCGTTATTTATGAATGGCAGAGTTCATTAAAGAGACAGTTTTGGGAGTTCCTCTGTTTTTACGAAATGAATGAAATTGAATGAAATAAGATCTCTCTCTGCAAATAGTACTTTGTCTATCTAAGACATGAGTAGGAGTGGGACACTGTTATAGGCTAGTAAAATCAAATCTACGTCAATCTAAAAATAAAAATATCATCACGCCTGTATTCCCCGAAGGGGTGGGCAGAAGTGCTCTGCAGTGCGCCCACACTTAGCCGATGTATTTTGGTCCCGATGTAAAAGGGGGTGAGCCTATTGCCATTATACCGGGCACATTTACCCTCAATACCATGGAGATTTTTGTGCTATAGTCTACCACGCTGGCCCAGTGCGGGTTGGTGAACTTCACACGCCTTTCTATACACGTGTAGGTTCCTTCACCGTTTCATTCATTTTATTAATCCATTGGCTAACGTAAATTATGTAACATTTAGCTATGACTAATTCGGTATATAAGATACAATAATTCAGAATAATTGCACCATGGGAAATTTCAAATTAGGTTTGAACAGCCAACACTTAAATAAGATTTAGGTAGACATCGGATATTGCCTAGTAATGACAATTTATTGCAATAGGTGAACCATTACGCCCTGCACGCACTGGGGCGAGCGATTTTACTAACTTGGCTGACTTTACGACGGCTTGGGGTCTGTGGGCAAATTTTCGTTTGATAGTCATTAATGTCATTAGAGATATACGAACAATTTGACGTTTAGTTTCGACATATCTCGAATAGAGTTTGATGTCTATCTAGCGAAAATCGGGCATCTGATTTTCGTTTGATTTTTCGAAACAAAAGAAAAATACGACCAATTTGACGTTTCGTTTCGACATATCTCTAATAGAGATTGATGTCGATCGCACGAAAATCGGGCCCTTGATCCCTTGGTCTTGGTGGCAAGAGCGTAGACCGCTGGGCGTGCGCCAAGACAAGACGTATGTCACGGAATATCTTGATGTTCTCTCTTTCTCTCGTATGAAATTAGACAGAGAGCGAGCGAGTGAATCCGTGACAAAGGTCTTGTCGCGACATGCGTGCTAACCCCACTGGTGGTTGCGGGTGCGATTCCGGCCAGCGGCAAATTTTGGAAATGGCCTTCTCGTGAATTGGCCTGGTCTAGGTGAAACTGGGATCGCGCCCAGTCTATTGTACGGTACCGACAGTACAAGCTGGCTTAGTTCGGGATCATACGATGAGTGTGTGCTGTGTAGCGATATTTATTTATTTTCAGTGTCAATATACATAGAGGTATCAAAAGCCAAGTGACCACGCGAATAAATTAGCTTACGTTTTTGATGATATTTCGTTGAGAAATGTGCTTTTTGTATAAGTTAAAAATGGTCGCGCGTTTCCTGATGTATCTGTGGATGCAGGGCTTTATGGCTACGGATATATTGTGGTTATTTGTGTAGCATTTTCAGACTATTATAAATTATTAAAACCACATAAAATAAGTCCAAGATCAGTGTTATAATTTAGTATTTAATCAGATAACATATTTATTTTATTCATGTAAAATTGTAAAATGTATCAGCCCTCCCCCCCACAGGGGGCCGCACAGTTCGCAATGTCAGTGTCATTTCGTTAAAAAATCAACCTTTTCTATGTTATAACACAGTTCGTTTTGGTACTGACAAAATTGTCGCGCGAGGTTTCGACGACAAGTCTAGACTTATGTCACGTAATATTTTGATTTTCTCTCTTTTTCTTGTGTGTAATAAGACGGAGAGCGAGCCAATGTATCCGTAGCAAATATAACCTGATGTAACAAAGGTTAGAACGCATGTCAGGTTACCTTTGTTACGGGTTAGAACCCCACAAGAGGCTTTAAAACAAAATTGAAGGCACATTTTATCCATTTAACGTGAAAAACTAAACAATGAGGGGTCATATCTCGTCTCGTAAAAATACGTCGCGTATTTCGTAAATAGCATTCCACGCGTGTTTACCTGGAGTATTTAATTCCCCCTTAACAAACATTTAATCTTGGACAAACAGGCCGAGATGAGTGATGTCATGTGCGCACGCGTTGGAGTGCGAGATATGGTGTTAATCCCCCGGTACACTGGCGCGACAACGCTCACTCGTCCAAATAATGTCTAATACCAAAACTGACTCTGTGTCAATATACATAAAGATCGAATTTCCGTGGTAGACGCCACGCATCGAAATTGGTTCGCGCTGTCAATGTCATTTAGTTGAAGAATGAACTTGTTCTATGAGTCAATACAGTTGGTTTTGGTAAGGAAAATAATTTAAGCGCGAGCTTTGACGCCCCAGTAGGTATGCGGGAGGGTGGTATTAAGTTGTGAGATAATAGCGTGATTAGCAACTAAAAAGTCATAAGTAGGAGGTAGGAATGGTTTGGACATGTGATGAGAAGAGATGAGAAGCATGTGACTAAAGGAGTGATGAGTATAAATGTGGATGGATACAGAGCGAGAGGAAGACCAAAGAAAAGTTGGATGGAGTGTATAAAGAGTTTTATGAATGAGATTGGAGTGAATGTCAGTATGACGGAAAAGCGAGATGAATGGAAGAAAAAGACATACTGCGCCGACTTCAAATAATGACATAAGGTACGGAAAATGATGATTGAACGGGTTGAACTACTACTAATATCATAAATGTGAAAGTTGGCGAGGATGGATGGATTTTGTTACTCTTCCACGCAAAAACTACTGAATGGATTTTGATGAAACTTTACAGTATTGTTGTTTGTACATCAGAATAACATATAGGCTATACTTTATAACGATATTTAATCATAGAAGTCTGCGCAGGCGAAGTCGCGGTCAGAAGCTAGTAAAAGAATAGCGGGGATCGCATGAAGACCATCATTGCTACCGTATGCAAAATTGACACTACCAAGTCTAACCGAATTGTTTATAGAAAAAGTTCATTGACAGCGCGAGCCAATTTTATAGCGTGGCTTGGACCACAGAAATCCCATCTCTATTTATATTGAAACAGAGTTCATTTTGGTATTTGTGTCATGACGCCCCGGTGTGGCGGGGACGCAAGACACTACTTATCCCGCTGAACACTTATCACTCACACTTCACCTACACTCAGCAAATATGTTACGTTTAGTATTGTTTGTACAACGCAACATCACTTACGAAATGTCCGCGAAGTGAATCTCACTAGTTTATTTACCACATACCAGTGTGTAAGAATGATTATGAGATAATAATGTTAGTAGGTATTTTATGCCAAATTAAGTCTGTCCCCAATACCGAAACGAGAAAACTCGTCTTAAGATTAAGAAGAAGCAAACCAAAACGAACTGTATTGTCTCATCGAAAAAGTCCATTTTTAACGGAATGCCATTGACAGCGCGAGTGGATTTTGGCGGTAGTGACTGAATTTTAATCTTTATGTATATTGCTATAGAGTGCCTTTTAGTATTGGTCACCTATTAGCCGCGCGATTTTATATGCCCCAGTGTGCCGAGGGGGCTTAAGTTGAAAAATAAGTTGTTAAATCATTTTAAAAAGTTTAATATTTAAAAATCACTAACCACTGTGCAAACTTTGGACCCGTCAAAATGATTAAATGTCGATAATCCCAGCTTTATTTTGTCAGCGAATCAATTTTATGAGTTTCTATTTACAATAGCCGATTAATCGATTGAAAGTCGATATCAAAACGAGACGAACAAACGATCCATCATTTAAAATATCGATTCATATCACTCGTCAAATACATTCAAAACAATATTATAACGATATAATGTCATTATAAAAAATGCCGGTTATAATTGTCTCCACTAGTGATGTTCTTGGGATGTCGTTGGTAATTTTTGTTTTGTTTAACTTTTGTTAAATATATAATTAAAAATGAGCAAGGTGAAAACACTAGCCGTGGTAGCCGAGTGGTCGAACGCACGCTTTGCAATCAAAGTGCGCAGGTTCAAACCCCGGCTCGCACCTCTGGGTTTCATGTGCGAATCTCATTTTCATCCGAGATTATCACTTGCTATGAAACGGTGAAGGAAAACATCGTGAGGAAAACTGCATGTCTGAGGGAACTTGAGTAGTTCTCGATAGATGTGTGAAGTCTGCCAACTAGGCCAGCGTGGTGGACTATGGCCCGAATCCCCCTCGCATTGAGGGGAGGCCCGTGCCCAGCAGTGGGTCGTTAAAAGGGCTGTAGTAGTAGTAAGGTGAAAACAATATCTTGTATTTTAACGGTAAAATACATCATCACGCCTGTATTCCCCGACGGGGTAGACAGAGGTGCACTGTAGTGCGCCCACACTTCGCCGATGTATTTTGGTCCCAATGTAATAGGGGGCGAGCCTATTGCCATTATACCGGGCACATTCCCCCTCAATACGAGGGAGATTTGGGCCATAGCCCACCACGCTGGCCCAGTGCGGGTCGGTGAACTTCACACGCCTTTCTATAGACGTGCAGGTTTCCTCACGATGTTTTCCTTCACCGTTCAGCAGGTGGTAATCATTGTTGAAAATGACATTCGCACATGAGAATTATCTCAGAGGTGCGGGCCTGGGATTTGAACTTGCACCCCTTACGTTCAAGGCGGGCGTTCTTGCCCGCGAGGCTACCACTGGCTTTTTTAACGGTATTCATGTATATTGCTGAACTGTAGATTAAAAGCTTATAATGTTATTATTATACAATTAAAGCTATACAATATTATACTGCTATACAATTAAAGCAGTGGTAGCCGAGTGGTCGACGGCACGCCTAGCAATCGAAATTTGCACGTTCAAACCCCGGCTCGTACCTCTGGGATTTATGTGCGAATCTCATGTTCAACCGAGATTATCACTTGCTATGAAACGGTGAAGGAAAACATCGTGAGGAAACCTGCACGTCTGAGGGAACTTGACTAGTTTTCGATATATGTGTGAAGTCTGCCAACCCGCACTGGGCCAGCGTGTGGGCTATGGCCCGAATCCCTCTCCCATTGAGAGGAGGCCCGTGCCCAGCAGTGAGACGTAAAAAGGGCTGTAGCAGTAGTAGTAGTAGCTATACAATTGGTCGTTAGTCTCGCTAAATGTCAAAAACGGCTTGACCGATTTGAATTGTTTTTATTTTGTACGCTCTAATCCAGGTGTGATTTATACTAATTAAAAAAAACTAGGGAAGTGTAAAAAAATGAATAAATTGTAGGTGATACGATTAACATGGAAACGCATTTTTATAGAATATCACAGTTGAATACTGAATATTATAGAATAGACAGCTAACTTATTAATATTCTGATATTTTTTTTTTTATTGAAAATATATATGAAAATATATTTCTACACAATTTTCGATATAAAATCATACATCCTTAAAAACACTATTGATAAATGAACAGCTCTGTTTTTTTGTCAAAATCGCGCATGATTTATAAAAATTTTGTTCCAATACCGCGCGCATTTCCAACCACTGTGCCATTGTCTCAGCTTATTGCACATTATTCTCATTGATTTGTTTTAATTGCACTTAATGAAAACGTGATGGCATGCCGGAGAACCGATTAGTTTATCTATTTGAGACCAAATACGGTTCGCTCGTGATTTAGATATTTGGATGTAATTAGAAAGTCAATTACATCCGAGATTATCACTTGCTATGAAACGGTGAAGGAAAACATCGTGAGGAAACCTGCACGTCTGAGGGAACTTGACTAGTTCTCGATAGATGTGTGAAGTCTGCCAACCCGCACTGGGCCAGCGTGGTGGACTATAGCCTGAATCACCCTCGCATTGAGGGAGGCCTGTGCCCAGCAGTGGGACGTTAAAAGGGCTGTAGTAGTAGTAGTAGTAATTAGAAAGTGATAGATAATGAAGGAATTAAAGTTTGGCGGTATCTTTAAGAAAAATGCGTTCTAAATCTAAATTAAGATGATCACAAAAACATAAAACAAGTTGCAACATCTTCCATTATTAAGTAGGCACGAGGCCTTATCGCCAGCTGCTCAAGTATTGTTCAAATTTTATTTTTATTTTTTCAGAAGTAACTGTCAAAAACTGAAAGTAATAATAAAAATATTGCTGTATGACAGCTGGTTAATTAATTTAAAAATTATATTTTCAATTTTTTTTTTATTTACATCTATTTTTTTCTTTGTTATCCATTATGTAGTGTTATGATCTTCAATATTTGTTTTTCCAATAGGCAGTTTTTTTTTTGTTTTAATATTATTCTAATCCATTGTGGGCAGACGAACGATGTTTCTTAGAAAAAATCAGCACAACACTTTTTTTTTACATCTTCATCATCAATGAGATCATCATTCATCACACTTTTACTTGACGTTCTTGGAAGGCGGTACTGGCTACACCCACGTACACCGAACTGTATCATTACACATCTTATACAACACAATTGCATAAAAACATTGAAACCAATAGCTTCGCCATGTTTTATTCATGGCAGCCGTAAGAGTGTCACATTGTATTCAAATGTGACTGAACTTTCGCCAATTATAATGACTAGTGCTTTCACGGGTTGAACCTGGATAACTAACTGGTGGGTGTGATTTAGAAACTAAGAAATTATTAATTTTAAAAATGGAATACTTCTTTTTTATAAATTTTCTTGTTACAATTTTATTATTATTTTGCCCATTGAAATCGAAATACAGAGCACTGTGCATACATATCAAACGGCCTATTTTATTTCGATTTATAAAATCTTTCCTTCAACCAAAAGAACTAAAAAATGGAGGATTTTTTTTTGATACGAGGATTTTCACAAAGTACGCGCTCTATTTTATTGCACACAGCAATTATAATATACTTATACTAATAACACACTGCCTACCCCTTCGAAAATACAGACGTGGTGATGTATTTTATGTGATTATTATTTATAACCCGACTACGGCGAAGCAAAAAGGAGGATTATGATTTTGATCGGTATGTATGTACATCTGCCTCCTATAACTTGAACTGAACTGAACTGAACTACTGATCACAATTTGACAAATGAGGTATTGTTGGAAAAGTCTTGATCCAGACGATCTTATCATTGTATTTCATTTTTAAATTTCTCATTATATGTGGCGATATCTCAACATTATCAGTATAACGGCAGGCCGTCCAATTAAGACAGCCTCCATTGAAGGGTTTACTTTGTAAGATCTTTGAGTCAAAACTCCAGGCTGTCAGTGCATCTCGTCCCTGTTTTTTTTGTCAGTTCACATCGTAATGCCGACTTTATGTGGCCCAAGACACAGAAAACTAAACATTATAGATGACATACTTCAACATCATAGTTGACACAAATATGCAAACAACTATTCAAAGTTGTAGCCGAGTGGTCGAACGCACGCTTTGCAAATCAAAGTGTGCAGGTTCAAACCCCGGCTCGCACCTCTGGGATTTATGTGCGAATCTCATTTTCATCCGAGATTATCACTTGCTATGAAACGGTGAAGGAACGGGAACTTGTCTAGTTCTCGATAGATGTGTGAAGTCTGCCAACCCGCACTAGGCCAGCGTGGTGGACTATAGCCCGTTATCCTCCCCACATTGAAGGGAGGCCCGTACCCAGCAGTGGGACGTTAAAAGGGCTGTAGTAGTAGTATTGAAATATTTAAAAATAATAGAAGCTGACAAATGAAATTCGATAGGTAATGAATAACAAAGACACCGAGATATTACTTACTTTTATTATTGTTTTAATTTGCATAAAACCCTGCGTACACTAGGGCGTCAAGAGACACGCGCGTTTAAATTTTGGCCAAAGCGAAAACGGACTCTATTGCCTTTTATAAAAAGTTCAAATTTCAACAAAATGTAAGGGACAGTGCGAGCGTATTCCGATGCGTGGTCGCGTTGCTTTTATCACAGTTTATGTTAATCTTTATCCGCATTTCTTGGACGCAGCGGCGCACCAATGTATCAATCCTAAACGAATTACGAATTAAAGAGAGACTATCATCCACAGTACAGCTCTGTATCCTCCGTTACTTTAGCCGTGTCAAGGCGACCAGAAGATGCCATGGAGAGACTTGTTGTCCAGGGCAGGGTCAATGGTAACAGACCTCGCGGACGTAACCCCATGCGATGGACTGACCAAAGTAAAGCGCTGACTAAGACCCCTCTTAATTAATGCGTCCGCCAGACATCGGTTCGGGATCTTCAAACCATCAAATCTATCGTCGATTGCACATGACCACGACTACTCTGCCAAGAGTACATCGACCAAGAAGAAGAAGAAGAAGAATCTTTATGTTTACTGACACTGAGTTCAGATTGATATTGGCAAACAGTTTTAACGTGCGAATCTTGACGCGTCTATCGTGTGCGGGGCTTAAAGTTCAATATTTCATGTCATAATGATCGGTACTTCTAAATATATATTTTAGAAAGCTTTACTGACCTTTGTCGCTTTCCAAATGATAAAAAATTACTATGTCAAACGATTACAATCGGACGATATCATGTTTCCTTTGCCAAAGGCCACTCGGATCAGAGACAATTCTACATATGACCAATAATTATTGATCACTAGCTTCTACACGCGACTTCGTTTGCACAGACTTCGATGGTTCAATGGCGTTATAAATTATAGTCTATATGGTATTCTGATGTATAAACAATAATACTGTAAAGTTTCATAAGAACGTTCAGTAGTTTTTGCGTAAAAGAGTAATCAACTTCCATCCATCCTTACAAACTTTCACATCTATAATAATAGAAGGATAAATACAATCAAATTATATTATAAAAATTAAAGGTAAAAAAACTTTTTAAGAAGGAGGCCCGTTCCCAGCAGTGGGACGTTAAAAAGGGCTGTAGTTAGTTTTCGTGTTTTCCTCAGCAAGCCCTTTCATTTGATATCCATACTGTGGTAGTGCAGAAAAAATATCTATTCCACCATCTTGGATGATCCGCCACATTGGAATTAGAATGTCGTCACATAGCTTAGCATGCATTGTCATCCAAAATAAGCGTGTGTACCAAATTTCAGCTCAATTGGTTAAAGATAACTGTTTTAAAATTCATTTGCAAGATTCCACCCGGACATACATAAATTGCAAGTTACTTTAAAGCTAGTAAATAAAGGTTATTTTAGATCCTTAATTATTTTTCTAAAATAAAAGTAGCCTTAGCTTCACCTTGTAAGAATAGCTATATACCAGTAGAAGTCCCGTTCAAATTGGTACAGCCCTAAAAGTGCGTTTTCCTTGTAGGTAGTGTATAAGTTTCATATTATGCAATTAGTAAAAATCTGATATTTTCAAATGTGGTGTCACCATTGCTGACCGGTTGAGGAATAGCAAGATACGAGATGAATGTAAGCTGCAAGATGATGTGGTGACTAAGATTGAGAAAAGTATGTTGAGGTGGTTTGGCCATGTAGAGAGGATGAATGAAGGTAGACTGACTAAAGAAATATACCAGGCCAACGTGAGTGGAAATGTCGGAAGAGGGCGCCCGAAAAGGACCTTTCACGACCAGATTAACGGTCTCCTTCAGAAAGGTCAAGTCCGTAGCACCCTTAACCGACGGAAGTGCACGCAAAGATGTATGACTGTGGATGAAGCGAAAGAGGTATGTCAGGATCGTAGCGTGTGGCAAACGGTAGTCTCTGCCTACCCCCATGGGATACAGGCGTGAGTATATGTATATATGTATGTATGATATTTTCACATTACAAACTGACACTTCAATTTTATTTACTTGTATAGATTTCAGTTTTAAATATGTAATACCCCAGTTGAAAGAATAAAAAAAAAATGCAAATACGAAATTAATGTCAAGACCGTTTCATTCTCGTTCTAAATGGAACCGACTTAAAACCGACTACGGAAATAAAATAGCTTATGTTACCCGAGTCACACTCACAGTTAGACTGGTCCACCAATTTAAAGTCGCCCAGCGAGCTATGGAGAGAGCTATGCTCGGTGTTTCTCTGCGGGATCGAATCCGGAACGAAGTAATTCGCCAGAGAACTAAAGTTATCGACATAGCTCAACGGATTAGCAAACTGAAGTGGCAGTGGGCCGGTCATATCTGCCGCAGGACTGACAACCGTTGGGGTAGACTCGTCCTAGAGTGGAGACCGCGAATCGGCAAACGTAGTGTAGGACGTCCTGTGACCAGGTGGAGCGACGATATACGCAAAGCGGTGGGCAGTGACTGGAAAAGAAGAGCCGAAGATCGGGCTCAGTGGCGCATCTTGGGAGAGGCCTACGTCCAGCAGTGGACTGAAACCGGCTGATGATGATGATGTTACCCGAGTCATAATAACGAATCGATTGATACCTTATTCATTAAAATCGCATGAATAGTTTAGGCGCTACGGAAGATCATACGCAAATGCAAACTCTTCTTTTAGACTTCTCCGTAGTCGGATAAAAAAAAATCGTGTCAAATCGATAACCTCGAAGTAGGTTATAAAATGAAGAAAACTCGACAATCAAAGGCCCGTTTCCAGCTTTATGAGCAGACGTAGCAGCCTACGTGCAGTATTCACAATAACTTAAACTGCCATCTGGTTCGAGTTATGGCTACCGAATGGACAATGACCGGGAAAAGTCGCTACTTTCTTGCGTAGTGGCAGCAAAAATAGTCGAAAAATTTAATTCTGCACCCGCCTTACACTATCTAAAGAGGTTTCTAGCTTATATCATACTAGCGGCCCGTCCCGGTTTTGCACGGTTTTCTAATATAGCCTATGTTACCCAGTGATAATATAGCTTTCTGACGGCAAAATAATTTTTGAAATCGGCCCAGTAGTTTTTAAGTTAATTAGTAACATACAAAAAACTAATCTTTCCTCTTTATAATATTAGTATAGAGTATAGATATAGATCTGTTGAACAAACAAGAGCCCGTACCACAAACTCTTAAAGTATTCTTGTATTATTATTAACTGTAAAAGTTTGACAGATTTTGTCAAATTATACATCTTACAAATAAATAAAATTGGAGTGTCTGTTTGTAATATCAAAATAGCACCTTTTTACGAATTGCATATGAAAGTATACACGATAACTATAAAGAAAATGCAATTTTAAAAATTTTTGTCTGTCTGTCTGTTTGTTTGAGGTAAACTTCCAAACGGCTGAACAGATTTCGACGGGACTTTCGCTGGAAGATAGCTAATATTCCAAGGCGTTACTTAAGCTACTTAAATTTTAGAAAAAGCATTAGGGTTCCGCGGGAAAAACATAACTGTCCACGCGGGCGAAGTCACGGGCACAGCTAGCACTGTAATATAAAAACATTGCTGTAAGGCGTAAGGGGTGGTCGTAAGGGGGCAGGATTTCAAGTCCCAAAAACTGTGGAGTTGCTATGATTTAATTTTTTTAAAGCATGAAAACGACATATTTTATCAATGGTAGCAGTGCTAGCCAAGTGGTCGAACGCACGCCTTGCAATCAAAGTGTGCAGGTTCAAACCCCGGCTCGCACCTCTGGGTTTATGTGCGAATCTCATTTTCATCCGAGATTATCACTTGCTATGAAATGGTGAAGGAAAACATCGTCAGAAAACCTGCACGTCTGAGGGAACTTGACTAGTTCTCGATAGATGTGTGAAGTCTACCAACCCGCAATGGGCCAGTGTGGTGGACTATGGCCTGAATCCCCCTCACATTGAGGGGAGGCCCGTGCCCAACAGTGGGACGTTAAAAAGTGCTGTAACAGTAACAGTAGCTATAGTATAACGGAAATAAAATTACCTTTGTGTAGAGTAACAAAATTTTGTAATTCTATTTTATTTTTTGAATTTGTTTTTTATGCTACCTCTACAAGCTCAGTTTCTTACCGAAAACGCATTGCATTGAATGCGGACGTGCTTGGACCCTTATAAGGATGGACATGCATTAAAAAAAACACACTATTTAAGGCGTGCAAGTGCTACTTTGTCCTTTGGGTTCCGCAATAGTTATCTACAATAAAATGCGCTTTAATTGTTAAGTTGAAAAATAAATCAATAAAGTTATTGATGAAGTAAATTATACTTTTATTATAAACTACGAAACAAATTTAACGATCGATTATAATGGCTCCATCTGCTATTAGCTGGTATTTCACCCAGTGTCAAGTGATTAATAGCAAGAGAAAACTCTAAAAATAAACATTATAAATAAATATCAAAGTCAAAGTCAAATCATTTATTCTATATAGGCCCATGGGGGCACCTACAAATTGTCAAGTTTACATTTTTTTCTTATATTCTACTATGCTACCACCGGATCGAAACGCGACCTCAACTGAGAAGATCCGGCAAGAAACTCAGTGGGCTGATCATTTTTTAAATCGCCAAAACTTATTACAAATACATAGGTACATATAGCTCCAGTGTTTTGCCTTAGAGCTGCTTTTTTAATAATAAAGATAAGATAATAATACGATAATAATAAGATATAAGGATGAATGTGATAAATCTCCCTAAAGTCCACGCGGGCGAAGTCGCGGGCACAGCTAGTTTTAATATATGATTTGCAAGAACCATTTACAACGATAGGTACTGTTGACGTATTTAAGAAGACCTAAAACATTAGGGAACCCTAATTTAAGAGAATGCTTATGAATGGAACATCTGCCAATTTCTCGTTTTTCAGTCCACCACCACGTTGAATGGGAAGTAAATTAATTGTACAATATTTCCCGCTGTCGTTGGGCCGCCCGGCCGTGAGAAAAAAAACCCGTCGAAACCAACTGAATTTCATTACTTTTTGTCAATTTTAATCGACGCGTCGACCGCCCCGTTGAGAAATGTAATGGAATTGTTGAATTTATTTTCAAAAAAACACTGTTAAGAGTTTGGTTTGTGTTTTAACGTAACCAGCCTTGTATTTATGTAACAAAAGGTATTTTTTAAACAGTTTCATTCGTATTGTTTACTGTATCAGTTGAAGATAGCTGTATTAGAAATCTTCTATACATACATACATACATACAAATAAAATTGGAGTATCTGTTTGTAATATCAAAATAACACTTTTTTACCAAATGCGTATGAAAGTATATACGATACCTATAACGAAAACGCAATTTTGAATTTTTTTGTCTGTCTGTCTGTCTGTTTGTTTGAGGTAAACTTCTAAACGGCTGAACCGATTTCAATGGGACTTTCACTGACAGATAGCTGACGTTCCAGGGCGTAACTTAGGCTACTTAATACCCATATTACATGGAAAAACATAATACCCATATTTCCGGGTAATCTCCCTAAAGTCCACGCGGGCGAAGTCGCGGGCACAGCTAGTAATAAATATATAAAAATATATTGACAAGAAAAGTAACTTGCGTACATATATCAACATAAATTTATATCGTGTACATAGTTTGAAAAAAACTTTTAAAGGTGGAAAAATTGACCCAATTTCTGCATTCGTATGAAAATCGTTATATCAATAAATAAACCATGTATTATTGAATCTTAAATTTTGCCATTCAACGTGGCAATGCTGTCAGCGTTCTTGGCACTATACCGCTCGACAGTGATGGGGACTGTGGGGTATATAATATTTTTTCGATTTTTTTTGTTTATTTTTTATGGTCTTTGTAAATTGTCCCCTATGTAAAAAGTAATTGTTTCCCATATAAATATTTTGTCTTGTAATGTAAATAAAATTATCTTAAATATCATTGTTACAATTAAAGCAACTGAAAGTTAAAAAAAAAAAAAAAAAACAATTCCAACAGCAATAGATCATATCACCTGGAAACTAAATGTAGAGAATAAAATCTACCTAATGAACTATCATTCATCTACTCATTCAACGCGACAAGAAATTAAGACATAATTGCGTTATATCATTAACAAATCGATTTTATTAAAATAGATTATAAATATTAATCGATTCATAAACGAGAGATCTTTGAATGGGGGATTATGCGCATCGATCTTCGATTGCGATGCGCGCGCGCACTCAATGGTGCCCATACATAAACCATAGATTTCATCCTTTTATTGGTCTGTGCGGCTTGTTTATAGACATCGGAGCCATTCCAATGTCTTTAAATGTATTATTCTGCATGTAGGTTAAGAATTGTAAAACTGGTTGGTAAACCTCTTGTAGTTCTCTTATTACATTCCATAAACGCAAATTCCATAGTTCATAAAAACGTAACCTATTCAAAATAACTGTTTAAATGTTTTCGCTAAACTAAAATGTCAAAAAAATCGCTAAATTTTCCAATTTTACATGATCTTGAAGAGACCCCACGTTTAGTCGACGGGTTGGTCTAAAGTTTTGATCGTAGGCCACTTGGCTCATTGAACCAGGTGATTGCGAGTTCGATTCCCGCCCAATTGATGACAAATTCCAGAAATGGCGTTTTTGGAATTTGTCCTAGAATCGCCCCCAATACATTGTATGGTACCCATAACACAAGCTTTGCTTAGTTTGGGAACATACGATGAGTATGTGCTGTCTGGCGGTATTTGTTTATTTATTTAACATCTTCACCACAAGTATGTCATAGTGGAGAGAACTAAGCTCGAAAGAGTTAATTTGGTATCCCTAACGTCTTAGTCTACTAAAGGATAAGGGTTTCCCTTTGATATGTCTAGTCAATTATAAAATACTATTCTTAATTATCTTAGCAAAACAATGCAGACTCCCTGTTCTGTGCCAATAGGCCAGTTACATATACCAGTCGATACTATTTACAGGGCAAAAAATATAAATAACTCCAATGGCCACTGGTTCTGAAACACAATACAATTGACGCGAAATGTTCCCTTAAAGTATTTTTTGTTGATCAAGAATTCCCGAGCGATCGCCGCACGCGCATTGAATTATGCATTGCGCGCAGTAGTCACTTAAAAAAAAAGTTTCTGGAGTTCGCACTTTGATGGTTCTGTACGTATTAATTTGTTTATGCGACCTGCTATGACACCTGTCATGCATTACATTTCAGTTAGGAGTATTTGAAGTTTTTTTTTTTTTCATATTATGTTAGATCACATTTAACGCACGAAAACCTAAGTGTTTTTTTACCTCAAAAATGTAATAGAATTTATTATTTTCCTGACTCCAATCTAAGATATTCGACATAGAATAACATAACGACTTCACTCTTCGTATAGCTCTGCGGCGATTTTTCCGCCATTGTTGTTATCTCATGTACCTAACTGTAGTATATGGGAAAACAACAACGGCGGAGTCAGATAAACCAGAAAAATTTACCGCAGCGCGGGCTCGAAATGCCATCTCCGTTATAATATATCCATGGATCTCGACGACGGTAGCTCTATACGGTAGCTTTCCAATTTCTATTCCAATTTCAAATTTAATTTATTAACCCACAAATTAAATGTCTGTTAAAAGGGTTCCATTAACATCATTTGCGGAACCCAAACATCAGGGCGCCGCCATTATAAGGCGACATTTCGTTTATTTGTACGATTAAATTAGTTTTTACTGCGACAAGAGAATTAATTTTAAGAGCAGCAATTGTAATTTTTAGCGTGGTACACATATTTTTTCACTACATATTTCAGTAGAGTTGATAGTTTTAAGGGCAGACAAGGTCTAGTGGGTTTTTATTTAACTCTACATTCGAGGGTGTGGGAACGGTGGCAACATTACTATGGCCTGAGTCATATCTTTTTAAATAGAGTAGGTAACAAAGGTGTTATTTGCGAGTTCTTTATAGAACCTGCATTTTGAATATGGTAGAGATAGCAGTCTTATTTGAATATCAATTTCTGATTTTCTAACGTTTCATGATGTAAAGTCTAAGTCAAAGTCAAATCAGTTAAATTATTTCGTATCAGCCTACGGCTACGGGGGGGAAAATTAAGTAAAAAAAAATAATTGCATTTTTTAACATAATTTTCCTTAGGCACAAGCTACGTATTGTGTTTCTGTTAAATTTAATTTGGGCTAGCGCTGCTCCATCCGCAGAATGCCTCAAACGCCGCAAATATAGTTCCCTGGGTGTAGGGTATATATTTGAGGCGTTTGGGGTAGAAACCGTAGGTCCATGGGGGCCGGGTGCCCACCGGGTGTTTCTGTTTCAAGACATTGCGAAACGTGATCGAAACATCCGGTGATCAGAATGCTGGAATCTATTTCGCACAGCACATCTGCATTGCCATTCAACGTGGCAATGCTGCCAGCGTTCTGGGCACCTTACCGCCCGACAATGATGGGGAACTGTGGGGTATATAATTTTTTACTTTTATTTTTTATTTTATTTTATTATTGGTAAGTTAACATCGAGCGAAGAATGCATCATGGCTTTATTGTGAAATCAAGAATATGTTTCAAAATAAATGGGTATTTATTTAAACCTAAGAATGTTATATTATTGTACATGTTTTTAGGGTTCCGTACCCAAAGGGTAAAACGGGAACCCTATTACTGGGACTTTGCTGTCCGTCCGTCCGTCCGTCTGTCACCAGGCTGTATCTCATGAACCGTGATAGCTAGAGAGTTGAAATTTTCACAGTTTATGTATTTCTGTTGCCGCTATATTAACAAATACTAAAAAACAAAATAATATAAATATTTAAGGGGGCTCCCGTACAACAAACGTGATTTTTTTGCCGTTTTTATAGATAATGGTACGGAACCCTTTGTGCGCGAGTCCGACTCGCACTTGGCCGGTTTTTTTTCTTTCAGTCTATTTGGTGTACAATAAAGAGTACTCCTAATATAAATAGATACTCTATTTATCTACCGGATTGCGACTGAGAAGATCCAGAAAGAAACTCAATGTGCTTGAATTTTTTTTCTTAAAAACTATATCTGAATACCGAGAAATCTGATTCTAATTCTTGAATTTAAGATATATCTTACATCGTCTCATTAAGTTATATCCTAGTATCATTTAGTACAGAAACAATAAATACTACATCATCAGCCTGTATTCCCTGAAGAGGTAGACAGAGGCACCCACACTTTTGGTCCCAATGTAATAGCGGGCGAGCCTATTGCCATTATTATGGACACATTCTCCCAATACGAGGGAGATTTGGGCTATAGTCCACCATGCTGACCCAGTGCGGGTTGGTGAACTTCACACGCCCTTTTTATAGACGTGCAGGTTTCCTTCACCGTTTAGCAATTGGTAATAATTATTGAAAATTACATTTGCACATGAAAATCATCTCAAAGGTGCGAGCCCGGGATTTGAACTTGCACCCCTTGAATTTAAGTCGGCCGTTCTACCGACGAGGACGTTCTACCACAGAAACAAGACTACATAATACATAAAAATGACATTAATATCAATTAATTCAAATAAACGGGTATTTCAAGTGGATTTTTTGATAATACCATGTACTTGCGCCACAGATCTTCATATAAAATGACATCCCGTATGATGTTCAAAATAAATCACAGAATTTACGTGCGCACATATTAATCTATCCCGTACAATAATACGACTTAAAAACGTGTAGACTCACCGGTAAGCCAGTGAAAGGATTTGAATACATTTTATATTTATTAGGGTAATCCGCTTACGGCCGCCAGAGACACGGGCTCAACTAAACTTTATGATTTTGAACGAGTGCTTTATACAGGTTGATTCTTAACTGAGAACACACTTCTGAGTGTATGATTAATGTTAACTCACGTTTCAATCGAAAAGAAAATTATGTAATTTTTTTCTAAAATCTTGTTTTGTCTGTGAAATTTACAAAATATCTGTCGTACTGCCCATTTGAGTTCTACATCAAAACAGGACTACTTGTAATTAAACAAACTTGCTCTACTGGCGTTTAAAAAAAAATACAAACTTATTTATCACTCCCATGCCCCCTATTGTATTATTGGGACCAAAATACATCGGCGAAGTGTGGGTGTACTGCAGTGCACCTCTGCCTACTCCTTCGGGGGACACATTCACGATAATACATCATCGTCAATTTTATTTCAACGCCAACATTTTAATTCAAACCCGCTGTATATACTAATAGTGTGGTTTAAACCAATTTTTTATCCGACTAAAAGGATTTCGATTTACCTATCAAATATCGGTAGCTAGTAAATGAAAGGGCATTTGTCGGTAAGTACTTACGCTATTGTGCGCCCCAGATAAGTCATTCGATGAAAAATATTTTAATCTTATAAGTGTAGGATTTGGGGATTTTTTTCTAATCAAAAAGTTTAACTGCGTTTTGTAGTTAGACAAGAGTTTAAATATATGTTGTGGTAACTAAAGACAATAATAGTGTTGTAAGACAGTGTTTTTATGTATATCAGTTTTATCGATAAATTTCAAAATGCATTATAACCCCAAATTGGTTTTATGATTCGACTAAATTTGACGCATATTGCTGTCTTTCTCATACATGACGATGATAATAAAGACAGCAATACAAAGACAGCAATACACTTAGTTTGGTGTAGTTTACTTTATCTCATGTTATTTTATTTCGTAAATTTTTGTTTCTTTACTAGCCTGTAATAGTGTCCCACTCCTGAGCAAAGGCCTCCTCTTCTCTCTTCTACACTTAACAAAAGTAATTAATTACCGAAAAACTATATAAACAAATAACAATCCCCAGACAACACATATTCAACGTATGATACTATTGCAAAATTAATTTCCAAGTTTAAATAATAGCTCGAAGTGACATCATTTTCTCGACAAATCTAACAGTTGAAAGATAAAACTTATGTCTACGCGGTCATGCTAAGGGTGATGAAAGTATTTTTTATCGACCTTTTAACTGAAAATATCTCCTGTCGAGTGGTTCGTAAACAAGAAGACGGAGGCATCCGACACTGTCGATAACTAGCGCATAAATCAAACGACAGCACTATAAATCCATCACCAGTGAACGCGCCATAAACACATCACTACTTTCATGGTTCCGTAAAACATTCGGATATATTTAAGTTTACATGAAAATTATTAATGTAAATGGCCTATAAATATAACAACAGCCCTTTTTAATGTCCCACTGCTGGGCACGGGCCTCCCCTCAATGAGAGGGGGATTCAGGCCATAGTCCACCACGCTGGCCCGGTGCGGGTTGGCAGACTTCACACATCTATCAAGAACTAGACAAGTTCTCTCAGACGTGCAGGTTTCCTCGCGGTGTTTTCCTTCACCGTTTCATAGCAAATGGTAATCTCGGATGTAAATGAGATTCGCACATGAAACCCAGAGGTAGGAGCCGGGTTTTGAACCTGCTAACTTTGCATTGCAAGGCTTGCGTTCGACCACTCGGCGACCACTGCTAGTAACTGATATCGTTTTTTTTTCTTTCTCATAATGTTTTTTTTTGCTGCTACAAAGTTTGCCGAGTAATTGAATAAAGCAACAGTTTAATTTATATGTTATTCATATTGTTCTAATATTAACTGTTTTTTTTATAGATTTGTACTAAGTGACCTGTCACAAACTGAAAAGTCATATAAAAAAAAAAACTGTAAGAGAGGTGGTGGTAAGGCTAGATAAACTGATAATGGTGCCAAACTATGGTTGCATGGCTTTTACCACAGAAATCCAATCTTTATGTACATAGACATAGAGCCCATTTTGGTATTGACAAAAATGCAGCGGGCGTCTTGCGAGAGATAAAAAGTACGGAACTCGAAACCCCATTTTCTTTTTTTTAATGAAGGTATAATAGTTTCACAACAGAAACCTTTCTCAGAGTTTAATCAGCATAACAATTACGCCCCTATCCAATTACAAAAGATATTAATCTAAAAAAAAAAACGGAATAAATAGTGGTATTGTTTGTTCTGTTAGAGCTAACCCTTTTTGATTCATAGAGTTAAGAAACTTGAGATAGATAAGTTTAAAAATGAATTTTACAGAATTTGTTTTGTAAAAGGAAATTGGTTGTACGTAAGTCACCTTTCAATATATGTATTTGGGTGTATAGAATGTCATTATATTATTATTATTTTTTAACTTTCCGCACGTAGTTATTTAAAAATACAATCCTTTTTCATGATTGTAAATAATAAAAAAATACATTGTACCTGTTTCATCTTACAGGCAGAACGGTATTTTAATTCAAAGTTTACTGGACTACGTAAATTACTAGATATTTTTTATTTATAAATTACATAAATAAATTATATATAAAAAATTATCTATGATAAACAAACATGAATCCCTATTTCCCATGGTCATTGTTCATAGCATTGGTCATTGGTCATAGCTTGAGAACGACTTTAATTAACTTTCCCTTTTTTTAAGTTTTCTAATACCTACTGAATAGAATGTGCTTACGGAAAAAAATAAAATTGAAAATAATTAATGCTTCTAAATTGCATGCAAACAAAGACGCGACCTGAGCTAGTATTCAATAAAAACATTCCTGCATCTATGTAGAGACGGAAAAAAATATACACCCTTCCATTAAAGTTTCGTACGTTAATAGCACATTGTTACCGAGTTATTATGACACAGACGGATGCGCCATTGTTTGTTTGTCTATTCAATATTTTATAGCGACCTCATTCACAACTCTCCCTTCATTGAGGCACTTCTTGTTATCCTTTTAAACATTTTTAAATATTTTTTGGTTTTATTTCCATTATTTTTTTTGAGGATTCAGTTTCTATAATTTTATTTTATATTTTACTACCTGTGGGGTGAAGCAAGCAGCTTCCTCAAGCTAATCATGAGGAAACCTATACATGTATATAAATATATGTGAAGTTCACAAACCAGAAATGACTAGGGTGATGGAATATGACCTAAAATTTCATGTGCCTGGTATAGTGGCAATAGGGACCAAAATACATCGACGAGGTGTGAATGGACTCCAGTTCACCTCTGCCGACCTCTTCGGGTAATATAGTCGCGATGATGCATGTATGGTTTGAAGTGAATAGAATTGAAGTATCTGGTTGTTGTGTCAAAATAACAAAAATAATATTTTTTCTGTCTATTTGTTCCGGGTATTCTCTGAAACGGCAAGACCTTTATTTAGTTAGGCTGCTGTTTTAGTTTTCAAAATTTCACGCGATTGAAGTTGCGGGCACAGCTACTTAGTAAATGTATAATAGAATGAATGGAGGAAATTAAATTGAAAAGATAAAGTCGTTTTTTTATTAAAAATGGACTACGCTGTTGGCCGTGAGGTGGCCTTTACAGCTTTACCGGAGGAGTGGCGAGCGCAGAGTGCACTCCAACCAAGGCCTTAAGGGCGGAAAAGGGTGGCAACTAGCTCAAGGGCGCCACAGAGGGCACGACCTCGGCTTGGGCAATTATCGTGAGGGGAGAGGTAGTGACTGTGCTCCTAGGTGCAAAGCTGCACCTACGAGCGGAAGAGGGGTTCCTCGACTTCGCCGGCGAGATCGGTGTCTGTTTAAGGCTGGTGTAGGTGTGTTGGTGGCCCTCTCGACGCCCGGGTCGAGGAGGGCGGTGAAGACAAAGTCGGAAGAATACCAAACAACTCTCGACCTAGTTTCAACTTCATTAAGAAACAAAGGCATGCCAATAACAGTGCTGTACCCCATTGGTAACCGCATTGTTATTATACAATAGAACCGCATCACATTGTCAGTTATTAATTAGTTTGTCACACAAGATTACTTTGTGCTTACCTAATTGCTAATTGAGATCGTAACCCCTTTGCAGACCCCGTGGTTGAATAAGAAGTAGATATTTGCAAATAGATGTAAAATTAATTAATTTGTACAGCTATACAATTATCGGACAAAAAGTAAAAAAAACTGTAACCCCACTACGGAAACAAGGTTAAAATCGACTCCTCCTAACATTAAAGTCGGTTAAAATGCAACCCGGGCCATAATAACGAATCGATTGAGAACGAATTCATAAAAATCTGATGAATAGTTTACACGCTACGGTAGAACATTTGTGAATATAGACTGCTAAAATGATAACCCTTCTTTTTGGCTTCGCCGTATTCGGGTAAAAAAATGTGTACGTATGATTATTTTACTAAAGTTTTATATAAAACCCCACTGGTTTCGACATATGAGTGTTATCCGCCTACTTTACTGTGCGTGTATCTAAATAGACTGAAATGCCTCTGTTTGAAATATAATTGTCTCTATATAATGGCAATAAGCTTACATATTACATTGGGACTAAAAACATTAATGTATTGTTGGTGTACTGCAATGTACCTCTTTCTACCTCATTGCAGCGGAGAACAGTCTGAATCTCGCTCGCATTCAGGGTCAGTTTACACTACATCAGGACCAAAACATATCAAAATGTGCACTGATACCTCTGCTTACTATTTCGAGAAATGTCTGGTGTGATGATGTTATTAAGAAAAACTTGTATCATGAAAATTCCTTTACTAAAATACGAAACCGTGAAATAACTAATTATTACTAAAATATGGCAACCTTCGTCAAATAGGATTTGTTAATTGATGTTTGACCAAACACTCAAATTAAAACGCCCTGCAGCTATTAGGGAGAGCGAATTAACTTATTTTGAAATGTACTCTGTGTATACTGAAGGACGTTGGTGGATGGCCGTTGGGGCATCAAAGTCCTAGAGTGGCGGCCACGAACAGGGAAGCGGAATGTGGGACGACCCCCGACCAGATGGACGGACCTCACCAGGGTCGCCGGGAGTCGATGGGCGCATAAAGCCCAAGAACGTAATTTGTGGCGATCTATGGGGGAGGCCTATGTCCAGCAGTGGACGTCCCTGGCTGATAGATAGATAGACTGTGTATAATACATACAGATTAAATAACTGTGGTAACAACCACGCGATCACATCTCAAACTTCGCTCGTAGAAAAATTAGTTTTTTGTATGAGATAATACAGTTCCTTTTGGTATTGGCTACAAACGGTAGCATGCGTTTTGAAGCAACTGTGAGCGCAAAGCTTTAAGCTAATGGAAATTCTGTCGATGTTAATTACCAGTTCAGCCGTCAATTATTTTCATAGAATTTAAGAAATAAGTTTGTTCAGAATTTGCAAATGACAGGATTCAAATAAATCAGTCGTAAATTATAAAGTAATCGAAGCGTTTATAGTCTTCAGCGCTAGTATTTGTGTGAAAAGGTAATTTCTGAAATTGGGAACTGGAATTTTAAGAGTACCATACAACTACTGGGACCTTATTCTAACATAATCGACATCATCTTTAATTCGACATACCACAAAACTTGCCAATCCATGAGTGTATTTAACTTCTTTTTTTTTCGTGGGTAAATGCTTTACGCATCCCCTTCCGATACGGGGGAGTCGAAAGGGGTATGTCGGACTCCCGGCAGATTGGCATATCCCGGCTAAAAACCAACGGTGGTTCAAACACACGCCTTGTCACGCAAAGCCCACATCTGTGACCCTGCCAGCGGACACCTCCTCCCCGCGGCGGCGTGGGCCACACCACGCATGAGTGTATTTGCCTAGTCTGACGTAGATTGCGCACGGACTCCAAATGTAATGAATTAAAGATTATATATAGCTTTTTAGCGCATCTAGGTTTTTGAAGTCAGTTTTAGTTTTTTGTTATTTTTTTTTTTCTTTTTGTTTCGCCATATTATGTCGAATTAGAGATGTTGTCGATCTTGCGAGAATCAGGCCCTTATGGGGGACATGGCTTGAAGTTTTAACGAAATTAGTAGGTGATCAATTAGACGTAGTATAGGTGCCTATAACTCATGTAAGGTAGGTAAGAAATGACGCCTACATCTCGACAGGCCTTTATATCAAAGATCTCATTAAGATTTCTCAGTGTTAGTGTCTAATTTATGTAATGATCGTGACCTCAGAGTTTTTCCTTGGCGTTAAGGTTTTTAAGCGTGGTTACTGATTGGGTGACACACGGTGCAGTAGGATTGCGAACATGTTGCATTATACGGCATCAGGCCCTGTAACATGACTGTGTAGACATAAGTTTTATCTCTTTTATCTGTCAGATTCGGCGAGAAAATGACGTCACACCGAGCCATGTCCAGTACAAAAACTCGAAGTGACGTCATTTTATCGACTAATCTGACAGTTGAAAGAGATAAAACTTATGGCTATACGGTCATGCTTAGGGTGCTGGGACCTAATCTACGAAATTTTAATAGGATGAGGAATCTATTAGTATTCTACCAGTATCAGTAAATTTAGTAAATATACGTTACTAAATAGGTTCTACGAATAGCAAAAACAATTTATATTTTTTATTAAATGCAATCAGATTTCTAGTACGTAGGTAGGTAGGTAGGCATATCTATTTCAAGCCGCGTTTTAAGACTCATGTAATTTCCATAAAATACTAATAATAATTGCAAGTGGTTTGCAACTCGATTGCAATTCCTGTAAACTGTAAAAACATGTTGTACAATAGTTTTAGCAATGAGTATCATCACTCATATCATTATTCGTGACCACACGATCATTATTTAGTCCGGCCCAGATAACACCAGTTTAAAGGCAGACCGCCGACAAAACGCGCGAGATAGTGGACAAGCGTGGGATAACTGACAGTAGGTAGATACATTCCGAGCCTGCAATGTGTTATATACTTTATATAGAACTAGCTGATCCCGCGATTTCGCCGGCGTGGACTTTAGGGAGATTACCCGCATAAATGGGTATTATGTTTTCCCGCGGAACACTAGTTACTTTTCTTAAATAAAAGTAGCCTAAGTTACGCCTTGGAACATCAAGACAGTGAAAGTGCCGTCAAAATTGGTTCAGCCGTTTGGAAGTTAACCCGGAACAAAGAGATAGACAATGTATTTTCGATGCTTTTGTAAAAAAGGCGTTATTTTGATATTACAAACATACACTTCAATTTTATTTATATTTATATATGTATAAAAAACCTGAAATAATACTGTATAGCTTGCATGAGTATCGGTTATCCTACTAAATGGTATAAAAATAAAGCTTGTAAAATATCCAAATTTAAACAGGTTTTTGTTGAAGTATTTCGAGTTCGATGCTGTATATATATTCTAGTTTATTTATTTAATTGTACAATTATACAAAGGTAAGCTTCATGCCTCAGGAATTTTCTACCGTAGCGAGAAACAAAAAAAAAATGGATGCAAAAAATAAAAGACTTGATTGTAAATAGAGAAAAAAATCAAAGAAAGAAAAAATATGATGGTAAAATACTTATTTAAACGAAAAATATTATCATTAAGATTAATATTATGATACATAGATAGATAGAGAACTCTTTATTGTACAGCAAACACAGAAAATAATGTAACATTCTGATGTCTAAATACAGTATGTACCTACAATTGGGCAGTCTTATCGATAAAAGGGATTTCTTCCAGACAACCAGTAGGTATGTACCTACTGGAACTAGAATTGTATTGCTATATGTATAGCAATACAATACTAGTTCCAGTTTGTAAATATTAGGAGCTACCCCTCGTAAATGTTAAACTGTTAAATAGGGTTATGAGCCCAACTTTTGTAACTACTTGTGACAAATACTTAAAGTTCTGTATGTCAGAATCGAAATTGATATACATAAGTATGCCCTTAACAGCATCTACGTATTAGCTACCGTATATAATAACACATAAATAATAATTTATACCGTACCTGTACTACCTACCGTATATGTCCTTATATTATTTCAGACTTCTGATTGTACACATCATCACTCCTGTATTCACAAATGGATTATTTCTTAATACAAAAGAGTCCTACAATACAATTGTGAATGGATTATAACTCTATTGAAATTTGGGTCAACTCCATCAACAAAATATAGGCAGACTCAGTCCGAAATTGGTGGAATAATTTCCATTTAGTATGCAAAATGTTTCAGAGCAATTTGGTTTGATATAACCAAAGCCTAAGGGTTAGAAATCTATCTGTATTGTAATTTAAAAACTGAACGTCGCACTTTATTCTCAGTAAGAAACAAAAATAGCATTTTGTGATTGTTTCGTAAACCAGTTAAATTATGATAATAAAGACAGCACTAGATGTCGCTAGGTTAATTTTACAAGTCGGTATTCTTTCGTGCGCAAGAAAGCTCTAGTCAAAACATTGATTTCGTAGTTAATTGGTTATATTAAAGTCGTCTAATAGATAGCTCCGTACAAAATATTCAGACTTTTCATACAGAACCGACCGGCACATTTTATTAGAAGATTTTATTTAGGTTAGGTTGGACCCTATATATAAATATTAATACAGGGTACATCTTGATAATTTTAATTCAATGGCACATTTGTTCAATATCGCCGAAAATGTTATATCGGAATAATGTCAATTAACCTCTTTAGACTTAAGGGTAAAAGCACACTAAATAACTGGACAGGCACATCTCTATAAAATTATCGATTATTTCTTCACAACGCTATGTCTCGACAAAACATCAGAGTTTTTATTAGAATAGTTGTTTTGGTATAGGCAAAAGATATTTGCGTACTCGCAAACGATTTTTAATGCACCTTGGTTTTTCTTTTTTTTTAGATAAATGACACTCTCACCCGATGTCAAGTTTACCCACTAAAGACTTGCTCCTAACGGAAGTTTATCACAAATATCTTGAACCGCATTAAAAATAAATCTTCCAATTCGTATGCTGGAAAATGGCCCTAATTCTCTTTATTTTAAGATTCACATAAGATATTTATTATCTAAACAATCGATACCTAATAATCACTGGGCTATGAACTCAAAACGGAAGCAAGCAATAACCCGGCACACGTGAGGGCCCCCCTCATCGGCACATCAAAGGAGACCCCGACATCAAAGCGGTCACGAGACCTTAACCAATAACCACTGCCATCTATCGAACATTAATATTATAATCAACAACCCTATGACGTAAGATATAGATTCATAAATAGAATGGAAAGACTTATAATAGACGCATTATTAAAATTGTTTCAAGTTCTTGGACTTTTCTGTAAAAAAAATATTGTCGAAAATAATTTATTGTCGACTTGACGACAAGCTCGGGTCACGGCGTCGGGTGTTTCAGGTTCGATTCACGTCAGCTGCAAATTTGGATGCGACCGAAAAATTGCCCTGGTCTGGTATTTAATTGTAGTCGCCCCAGTTATTGATATGGTAAGCATAGCCCAAGTTTTCCTTAGATAGGGACCATGAGGAGTGTGTTTTCTGACGATTCTAAACAGATAATGTGTATTAATAAGTTTTGGCAATAATAAAAAAACCAGCCAAGTGCGAGTCGGACTCACGCACGAAGGGTCCCGTACCATTATCTATAAAAACGGCAAAAAAATCACGTTTGTTGTATAGGAGCCACCCTTAAATATTTATTTTATTCTGTTTTTTAGTATTTGTTGTTATAGCGGCAACAGAAATACATCATCTGTGAAAATTTCAACTCTCTTGCCATCACGGTTCATGAGATACAGCCTGGTGACAGACGGACGGACGGACGGACGGACAGCGAAGTCTCAGTAATAGGGTTCCCGTTTTACCCTTTGGGTACGGAACCCTAAAAACATGTACAAAAATAAAACATTCTTAGGTCTAAATAAATACATATTTATTTTGAAACATATTCTTGATTTCACAATAAAGCCATGATGCATTCTTCGCTCGATGTGAACTACCAATAATAATAAAAAATAAAAGTAAAAAAATATATACCTCACAGTCCCCCATCATTGTCGGGCGGTAAGGTGCCCAGAACGCTGGCAGCATTGCCACGTTGAATGGCAATGCAGATGTGCTGTGCGAAATAGATTCCAGCATTCTGATCACCGGATGTTTCGATCAGACGTTTCGCAATGTCTTGAAACAGAAACACCCGGTGGGCACCCGGCCCCCATGGACCTACGGTTTCTACCCCAAACGCCTCAAATATATACACTACACCCAGGGAACTATATTTGCGGCGTTTGAGGTATTCCGCGGATTGAGTAGCGCCAGCTCAAATTAATTTTAACAGAAACACAATACGTAGCTTGTGCCCAAGGAAAATTATGTAAAAAATGCAATTTTTTTTTTTTTACTACGACTTTGACTTAGACTTTAAATCATGAAACGTGGGCTGGCCCACTGAGTTTCTTGCCGGATCTTCTCAGTTGCGGTCGCGTTTCGATCCAATAGTTGTATACTAGTTTTTTTTTTTGGCCTATTTCCGTGTCCCACTCCTGAGCAAAGGCTTCTCCTTTAATCTTCCACACACTGCGGTCTCGTGCTGTTTGTGAACAAGTAGTAGTAGTAGATAGTATATAAGAAAAAAAAATGTAAACTTGACAATTTGTAAGTACCCTCATGGGCCTATACAGAATAAATGATTTGACTTAGAATCAGAATCAGAATATTTTTTATTCATATAAACCAATACAGGCACTTATGAATCGTCAATAAATAATAATAGTAGTATCTCTACCACCCATTCGGAATGCATTTCCTATGGAGAAGAATGGGCAAGAAACTCCATGGTTGCTTTTTTTAAAATGATAAGATGATAAATAACCTAAAGTTATACTTTATAGCAGGCTAGCTGAGCCAGCGACTTCGTACGCGCGGAGTGTAGGAATCATAATTACTCGGAACGCGTGGGGTTTTTTATATTTCCTGCGGAACCCTAATTTCTAAAATAACAGTAGCCTAAGTTACTCCTTGAAACATCAGCTATCTATCAGTGAAAGTCCCGTCAAAATCGCTTTAACCGTTTAAGAGTTTACCCGAACAAAAATGATAAAATTGAGTTTTCTTTGTACGTAGCGAATATTATACTTTCATAAGAATTTAGTTAAATGCTACTATTTTGACATTACAAAGAGATACTTCAATTTAATTTATTTGTATAGATAAAAACTGTTATTTATATTGTAGTTGGCTATTGTCGTTTTATTGTTGTGCCCCATTGATGAGTTTAGGTCAAGCGTCAATATATTTCGGAGTGTTTTTACAGCTTACAATGTGTTTTACGACCTCTATTAACCTGTTACAATTCATTTTAGTACAGCGTCGTCGATCTACGGAGTCTTTATAAGACTAATCTTACAACATACTTTGATTAAACATATACTCTGTAACAATATACATACGAAACAACAAAAACAAATGACAGCCCTTTATTTTTTAACGTCTCACTGCTGCGCACGGGCCTCCACTCAATGAAGGGTCCACCACGCTAGCCCAGTGCGGGTTGGCAGACTTTACACAACCATCGAGAACTAGTCAAGTTCCCTCAGACGTGCAGATTTCCTCACGATGTTTTTCTTCACCGTTTCATAGCAAGTAATAATCTCGGATGAAAAAGAGATTCGCACATAAATCCCAGAGGTGCGAGCCGGGCTTTGAACCTGATTGCAAGGCGTGCGTTCGACCACTCGGCTACCACTGCTACTCCACAAGCAACACAACAATAAACATAAAGTTTAAATATCTATGGCAAAGGTAATAAGACTGCACGATTGAATTCGCTAGCGTCGTCAATGAAATTTCGTTGGAAATTGTGCTTATTCCATAATGGAATAGAGTTCGTTTTTGCTTTGTTGTATTGTCGCATGCGATTTAACGCGCTTATTAGTTATAGGGCTTTAGTTTAATTTTGTTTATTTCTAATTTTTCTGGTAAATTACGTTTTTATATATAAATTTAAAAAATCGTTTAAACATATATAAATCACTTCCCAACCGGCATCTGGAACAGGGTCCTAGCTATCAGTAGTCAAGGCTCCAAATAGAGCAACTTCATCACTATGCGCGCCGTCTCCAGCAGTACTGCCTTCTGAATTTGTCCCTAGATCCAGCTAACTGTTTAACAGCATGAACTTTAGTTGTTTATGTTATTAGTTACAGCAGATTATAATCGCCCACACTTGAAACTAATCCGTTTTGTAGAGAAATTAATCTTTCTTTGTATAATTTTATTGAGGTCTTTGATGTAATTTTTCACACTTAAAATATCTTTCGCGGTCTTTATGGCCGCCATAAAAGACGAGTAAAGGTAATTCCTCCTTTCCATTCCATCATTGGTATTGTATGTGAGAGATTATTATGGGATCAAGATCATGGGTTGGGATCAATTCATCCGAGATTACCACCACAAAACGGTGAAGGAAAAAAATGTTAGGAAACCTGTACTTCTATAGAAAGGCGTGTGAAGTTCCAAAACCCGCACTGGGCCGTCGTGGTGGACTATAGCCCAAAAATATCCCTCGTATTGAGGGAGAATGTGCCCGGTATAATGGCAATAGGCATTGGGACCAAAATAGTGAAGTGCACCTCTGCCTACCCCTTCCAGGAATATAGGCGTGATGATGATGATGAGTTATCATTCACAGTAGACACAGACAGTAATTAAATCTCTACTTATATTTGCAGTGTAGATTTTCAAATAAAGTCAAGTAAATTCCCTATTCTAAAGTTCGAACTTCCTATCTTTTACTACTTTATGGAGTTATTACTTACCTATTACTTATGGAGGTATAATAAAATGCTCAAAAGTGAACCTTATTGTCGTACATCAAACCTGCTACCCATCGATCGACTAGTATCTACGCCCCTGCTGATACCGTTTGTGACAATCTGCCGACGTGATTGATGATGTTGAGTATACTTGTTAAGAAGCTGCTCTTATCTTCTTAATATATATAATTCTACCGTACGTGTGTACGTCACTGAACTCCTCCTAAACGGCTGGACCGATTTGAATGTTTTTTTTTGTGTGCGTTTGAGTGGCGCCCTGGATAGTTTAGATTCAGAATTTGCCCGGTAGGTGGCGCTGCTTTCGTAAGTAATTCTAAGTTGGTAAGAAGTTCGCCGGGACAGCTAGTTATTTAATAAAAACCTGTGCTCAAAGGCGCGTCAATATTTTTGCTAATACCAAAACGTACTAACTAATTAAAGACTTTCTATTTTTTGGAAACTTTTAACATACCATTTTCAAGGTAAAATAACTTGAGTTAGTACTTTTCATGGCTGAAACCAATATTTTTTCTAACAGAGCTAAGCATTTCAATAACCGGTAGTATCAGTTAGACTTTTCTTAGGATAACCAAAAAATTTCACTGAAATAAATTTAAAAAATCATTAATCCATAAAAAAACTCTATACAACTGCCTATTACAGTTGTCTATCAGACTGATCTTACCAAGGATAAGGCTGACCCTATCCTTGGTAAATTCATAATATGAATATTGAGATTGAGACTCAAAAATAGATAAGACAGACAACTTAATCTCTATTGAGGCAAATGCACAGATTAAACTTCTGTTTAATCTGTGCATTAAACTGAAGTATAATCTGTGCATTTGCCTAACCTATATTCTTATAGGTTTCCGCTGTAAGTCAAATTTGTATCACAGTTGAGTTAACTAAGGCTAGAGATTTTAACAGACCTCACTTGAGTTGCGTAACTCATCTCACTCAAAATACACAGCCCTAATACCGCTATCAAATAATCTTAAAAAAAAAACTTTAAACAATAGCCCAACGCCGCCATCTCTATGATTGCTTGCACAGTTAGGCTGTTATTACCATAAACACCACAATATTTAATGGGGTAACGCCGCACTACGGTAGCGTCGTTATTGAGCAAGAGCGCTCGGCAATCGGCGCACGCGCATATCGGACGATCTCTATGCGCGGGAGTGCACGCCCCGTTAGGTTGTAGGGTTGTCTAATATAAGAAATTACATATTAAACTTTAAGCTTTGACAAATTTTAAGGTAAGGCCTTTGCTTAAGGCCCCGAATTTCATTTGCCAATACTAAACAAACTTTATTGACTTATAGAAAAAGTTGATTGTTCAACGAAATGACATTGACAGTGCGAGCGAATGTTACCGCGGGAGGGGCGTGTTTTTTATCACAGAAATTCAATCTTTATAGTCATTGACACAAGTTTTATTTTGAAAAAATTTTACGCCTGTTTTTTGGCTACATATTGTGTGACTTTAAATCTTCCATACAGTGTAGATAGGTATATCGAAACCTGACAACCCTAAATCATGTTGAACACGTTAGTTTTTTGTTCTACGGCAAATAATGGGATTTGTATTATGGTCCGAGATTCGAATCTCGCGTTGTTATGGTTTTATCTTACGTGTTAAGGCATCTTATCTGCGTTGTAAAAATGGGTTTTGTGTTTCGTTTGTTGAGATTATTTATGCGTTGCTTTGGTGCATGCGAGCTGATGGATCAGTATTGAGATCTCGACACTCAAATATTCATGGAATTATTTCCGTACTGCGTGGAATTTAGGAATAATAAAAAGGTAAACCAAGTTACCCCTTATAGGTATCATCAGCAATCTGCCAGTTGAGTCCCGTCGAAATCGATCTAGCCTTTCTGGAGATTAATAGGTACAAACAGGCTGGCTTACAGGCAACGGGCAGACACAAATAGACAGACGGATCAAAGTGATCCTATAACCATTTTTCCTATTGGGGTACGGAACCCTAAAAAAGGACGTGTGCGTGAATTCAATCATACCAACAAATGTAAATATACGTAAGCGAGTCGAATTTTGGAAGCTTCACTTATTGTTTCAGAAGATACCATCCGTCCATTTCTAAATGTCCATGACTAAACCATCAATTGCATAAAATATCAGGGGGGCAATTCTCGCAAAATCGACACTAGGTCCCAGACTGCTTAGGTATTTTATATATCTAGTTTTGTAACAATAGCCCAACTTCACATTGTCATAATATTTTTAATGACCTCAAATGACATAGTAAACTAGCTGCAACACACGAATCTTCAGGGCCCCAAGTCTGCTAACACTATCATCGTGGAGTTGCTATGACTACATTTTTTAAGGCATAAAAGTTACATCTTGTATCATTGCAGTGGTAGCCAAGTGGTCGAACGCACGCCTTGCAATCAAAGTGTGCCGGTTCAAACCCCGGCTCACACCTCTGGGTTTATGTGCGAATCTCATTTTCATCCGAGATTATCACTTGCTATGAAACGGTGAAGGAAAACATCGTGAGGAAACCTGCACGTCTGAGGGAACTCGACTAGTTCTCAATAGATGTGTGAAGTCTGCCAACCCGCACCGGGCCAGCGTGGTGGACTAAATCCCCCTCACATTGAGGGGAGGCCCGTGCCCAGCAGTGGGACGTTAAAAGGGCTGTAGTAGTAGTAGTAGTATCAATGGTAACTAGAATATGACTAGTTAAATTGCATCAAAGTGACAATATCTAATGTCTACACTGCTAATATTCTAGGTACCATTGAAAAGAGATGTTGTTTTCATGCCTTAAAGGTTTTTTTACGAGATAGGAAGGCAAACGAGCAGACGTTTCACCTGATGGTAAGTGATCAACGCCGCCCATGGACACCTGCAACACCAGGGGCCATCGCAAGTGCGTTGCTGGCCTTTAAGGAATGAGTAGGTTCGTTTGTTGAAGATACCTTTGTCGCATCGGTCCGGGAACACCGCTGCAGGAATTTGAGGAGTCATAGCAACTCAACGACGATAGGGTTAGGAGACTTGGGGCCCAGTTTTTTTTATTCTGTGGTGCCAACATATACATAGCTAATGCGATATAAATATCCGATTCCACCTGTCACAGTCCATTGTCCACCGGAAGTGGATTACGATGAGTAATTACTGTGACGGAAATTGTCCATTGCATGCATCAATCATAGCTCCAAGCACGTTCACACTTACGCGGAATCAGTTCCACCTTCCGATCATACTTTTCATATTCATATCTCCAACGAAAAATCTAAACATACAACTAAATAGAATAATATTGAAGAGTCTGTATGTAATGTCAAAATAACAGCTTATTAATAAGAAATCGCAGATCGAGCCGTTTATCGTCTTATACCATTAAGTTTCATCATTTCATTCATTGCGCAAAAATAAGTGTAAGTATATGATTTTTTCTTTTGTCTGCCCACCTGGCTCCGATTCATTCTGTGTGGGGTAATTTTTGGTAAGTTCACCAAACCGCACTGAGCCAGCGTGGTGGACTATAGCCCAAAAAATCTTCCTCGTATTGAGGAGTATGCCCGGTATAATGGCAATAGGCTCGCCCCCTATTGCATCGGGACCAAAATACATCGGCGAAGAGTGGGCGTACTGCAGTGCTACTCTGCCTACTCCTTCGGGGAATACAGGCGTGATGATGTATTGTATTGTATTTACTGTTTGCTTAGATACCACATTGTACCACTTTGATTTTTAAAATAAGGTTTTTTTTTAAAATTAAATACTGAGTCGGCTACATAATTCGTGCGTTTTGCAACGTTCGCGGTGGTAAATATATAGATAGGAATACCGATGATGTTGGAACGTACCTTTATTTACATTGAATGGTGTGAGTGCTGTGTCAGGGTTGTCGTGAGGTCGGCTCGTGTATTGTATGGGGAATGATAGCAGATTATAAAAATGGGAATGAGAAATGTGTTTTGAGTGGAAGGGAAGCTTATGTTGATGGCATAATAATATGGAGGGTTTAGAATTTGAATATCCGTCCTCTGTGACCCAATATGGTAGGTAATACGTTTTTTAAAGGTACTATTATTCCACCTTCAACCTATGGAAGTGCATGAAAATGTATTTTTTTTTTCTAACTATTTGTGTCCCACTGCTGGGAAAAGGTCTCCCCCACTTTCTTCCATTTATCTTGAACCTATTCAGTATAAAACTTTTTGCGACAAATGTGTCAAATATTATATGTCAAAGTAAAATTATTTGGTAGCTTAAATAGTTTAATCTTGTATCTAATCTGAAAGTAGCTCGGAACACAAGCTCAGTAGAAGTTATTATTAATTCAGCGTTAGCTCTTTTTTTAACATAACCTCCTCCTCCTGAAAACGGTTAAAAAGTATCTTGGCTATGCTTGCCAGCAAGAAAATCAGGGAGCAGGGAGCTTTTCATATTTTTTTTGCATAAACCGAAATTTAGCGAAAGAGATCCTCGCAAAAGAACACCGACTCCGACCAAGGATGATACGTGAGGCCATTGAAATTAAAAAACATCCTAATTTCAATAGGGAAGATGGCTGGGTGCTACCACCAACTTGGGATCCAGTAATTAATATGATTAAATCCAAAACCAAGTGTACCATTGCAATACCTCAAGACACCGTAAGCACTTTTCTGCGTGGATCGGACCGCAAACAACAACTAAATATGAGGGTACCCAGTTATTAACTATGACATCAGGACGTCTAACACCTCAGTCGCCCCGTGACCATGGTTGCTGTAATGCAGCCGAAACGTCGGGAAAATAAAATAGTAAATAAACGCGATAAAATCCGTAAAATAGTTTAATTTCAATGTTAGCGAAAGAGAATTAGCCGTTTTATGTAAATAAAACTATAAAGTACATCTGTATTGTTTAAGAAAAGTTTTACGAGTGACAGAGAATACCTAGGCGCCGCCACAGATTATACATTGGGTTGCGTTCCATTACACATGAACAAAATTCAAGTTTGCAATAGAAATGTAAATTTTTGAAAAATGTTATACCTTTGTACCATTTTAAGTCAACAGACTTGATTTTTTTGATCGTGTATTCTGGCACTTACATTGTTTATGTGTTAATTCGACAACTCAGTCATGTTTCGCAATAGGGTACACGAGGTTGGAGACAATGGACCGTGGGCGTCTCGTTTTAAGGGTCATAATTGCGATATACGGTTACAGACCCCGATAGTTTTGTAACGGCTCCAATTTATGGTTGCGATGTCCTTAAAGGAACATATCGGTGTGGTTATAAATTTTGCCTCAATGGGTCTCGAAGCGTTTTTTTTTAAATATCAAAACGAACTGTATTAATTTAAAAAAAAAGCTAATTTTTCAACGCGATATCAAGAATTTGTCAATGTATACATACAATTGAAGAGTCCTTTTCCAATATCAAAATACCAGTATTTTACTAAATGTATATGAAAGCATTTACCGTAGGTACTAATAACAAAAAAAAGTTTTAATTTATTTGTCTGTTTTTTCGGGAAATCTCCGCAATGGCTGGACCAATTTTAATAGGAGCAGATAGCTGATGTTACATGGAGCATCACAGGTTACTTTCCTAAATTACTCAGCTATTCTCGAATATATTTGAAAGCAAAGTCGACTTCCGCGCACACCTGATAGATGACTATCTTCACAGAAACGCACTGCCCGTCCATCCGTTTCCTCGTGATCTCATGCGTAATGCATACCGCGTGTCCGATGCGCTTGAATGCGCCGGAGTTCCGCGATGGACCCGTCTATGAGAATATAGATTTTCCCTCCTATTAATACCTTATGTGGCCATGATGTACCACTAAGCTGGTTATTTACTGAATGGTTAAGAACCCATGACCTAGTAGTTTGAGAGTAGATCACTTGGCTTTTTGCGCCGGGCGGTTGAGGGATTGATGTCTCCATAAAGAATGGGGTTAGTTTTGTAAGGCTCTGAATGAATGAACTTTGGGTGAGACCAGTAATATTGAAACTGGAAAAAATGCCAAATGTCTTCTGATCTATACACCAAAGACTTCAAAGAGCAGAACCTTGGTAAATAAGATAGATAGATTTTAGTCGAAATTATTTATTTAAAGCATAACTTTTTAAAATGCCAAGTAATATTGAAAAGAAAAAAATACCTATGCAGAAGCAAACCAAGACGTTGGCTGCATTCCCTCGCTGAATGGCTAGGACCACTCGTTGAGCAAGGAAATGGTCTGCTTTTGGGTCTCCGGCGGTGTCAACCAATTTTAATATTAATTGTGACATTGTTATAAACTGAATGACTAAAAATCTGAATGATTTTCATTTGCTTCAATATAACGCCTTACATGATATGCTAATACCATCTTTATAGTTTCTTTGTCAAACAAAATCAATACCCAATTCTTAGCAATAAAGCCATCAACGCCTTATTCAACACACACTGACCACACAAAGAATAGTTTGTAGCTGTTTATGGCAACATGAAAATCAATAAAAACAAAAGAGTTTTATCATTAGCTTGGTATTTGAATTGCAATGAGTAAAGGTATAAAGCTCAATTGTATTTTTAATACTGAATTCAGTCTTTATGTATATTGACACGGAGTTCGTTTTGATATTGGCGAATCTGGTCGCCCCGTTGAGCCAGAATTTACGAGACTTATTATAAAACTAGAAATCCTATACTCAAGCATTTAGCTGGAAGGGTTTCCAGCTAAATGCTTGAGTTAGCTATTGGCTCATATTCAATAAATACTTTAATGTCCATAGTTGCGACTCTATTAAGTAAGGATACCAATCAATCAGTATGTTTTAATCATATTGAATCCAAAGATATAGGACACAATGCTCAATTCTGGCTGAGTTTTGAAGAGATACATGTACTTCATAACCTAAAAACGCAAACATAAAAATGTCCCACGCCAGCGGCGGCGCATCGCTTGGGACGCGATTTGAATTGCAAGTAACACGTGGTGGATAACGGGACAGCTATACACTATACATTATTGATGTTATTGATTCACACCCAGTACGATGTCTCAATTTCGTGGGTGAGATGCAAGCTTGAATAGATAATGCTAAAAGCTTTGTTCTGATAGGAGACAAAAGGGCTTTTTAGCATCTTTGATATGATAAATTGTGGGCAGAGCATAAGAAAATGAGTAAGCTGTTTTCATTCAAGGGTCTCAATGCGGTGTACGAAGCGATATTAGTGTAACTATTACCTTATTCTATTGTATAAGGATTTCACAGTCGATTCTGTTTCTTAGTAAGATCAAAATTACTATCGAACTTGGGTAAGGTAAAGGGAGTTAAAATGAGAGGATAAATCTATACATTATACTATACATTTCCATCAACGTATTAAAGCGATCAAAATCCATAAAAAATATCTATTCGGTCAAGCCGTTTTAGAGTTTTAGCGAGACTTACGAACATCATTTGATTTTAATACAAACTGTCTTCAAAAAGAAATAATGTGTCGTGAAAAAACTATCCACGAATGCCAGTTTCTGCGCAAAAAGCTACCTTTCTACCGTTTATTAGTTTCCCTAGCAAAAATCTCTGCCTCAAGCGTTTGGAAAAATCGCCTCAAATCTATGAAACTGACATAAATTACGTCTAATTATCGTTGATTAGTGCGTTACACAAAAGTTTCTTGATTTGTTTCTGAGCGAAGGGCGGTTCAACCCAATAATTTACTGTCATCTTGTAACAATTCACGTTTAAAATTCAACAATCCCCCATATGTTAGCCACATTGAATTATATGCCCGAAATTCTATTCAAAACAATACGAGCAAGGCTCAGTGCACATGTACGACAATTACCGCACGAACTATTGTTCGTAGTCACAGTTCAGGTACCGACAGTAATTTCACGCTTTACTGACGGTAAGGGGTGACTGTTTGTACGTAGCTGGTCTATTTGTTTGTTGGTTTAGGGTGGAACTTTGTTATGTTACAATATTTTTGCTGACGTCAGCAAAAAATTCGAAAGTAACTTAACGTATTTGTCTGTAGTTACAGGCTGTTCCTCTACCAAAAAGCCCTAGATTATCTTGATTTCGAAGCGTTTTAATCACTGTCAGTAAAAAAAGCTCTCAAATTATACTAAACATCCCGCTTTGCTTTTCTGTTTTTATGTCAAAATAATAGCAATTGAAGTTATATAGCCAAGTTGGGCAAATAATAGTTTAGTTTTAAAATAAACAGTTCAGGTATTTTGATAAATAAACCTCACATACTTTAAAGTCCCTACCTAAGGATTACATTTCATATGTTTTTATCTACTAGGTACTACTACAGCCCTTTTAACGTCCCACTGCTGGGCACGGGCCTCCCCTCAATGCGAGGGGGATTCAGGCCATAGTCCACCACGCTGGCCCGGTGCGGGTTGGCAGATTTCACACATCTATCGAGAACTAGACAAGTTCCCTCAGACATGCAGGTTTCCTCACGATGTTTTCCTTCACCGTTTCATAGCAAGTGATAATCTCGGATGAAAATGAGATTCGCACATAAATACCAGAGGTGCGAGCCGGGGTTTGAACCTGTACACATAGATTTGCAAGGCGTGCGTTCGACCACTCGGCTACCACTGCTATTATGATAGCTAATCTACCACCGGTTTATACAAAACACTGCAGCTGTAAGAGGTAAATACGGTCTGGGTATTTTTTTTTTTTGAAGGACTTACACTGTTGGCCGTGAGGTGGCCTTTACAGCTTTACCGGAGGAGTGGCGAGCGCAGAGTGCACTCCAACCAAGGCCTTAAGGGCGGAAAGGGGTGGCAACTAGCTCAAGGGCGCCACAGAGGGCACGACCTCGGCTTGGGCAGTCACCGTACTCGGTGAGAGGTAGTGACTGTGCTCGTAGGTGCAAAGATGCACCTACGAGCGGAAGAGGGGGTTCCTCTACCTCGCCGGCGAGATCGGTATCTGTTTGAGGCCCGGTCTGGGTATAATTCGTATCACCCCAAGTCCAAACATGTACATAGTAGAAATTCCGCTTAGTTTGGAATCATACGATGAGTATGTGTTGTTAATTATATATAGTCTGTACAAAGCTCAAGCCTCGTTACCTCTCTCAGGTAATTAAGCACGCTGTAAATGAATTTGTAAACAAATCGCCTGTTAGGGCTGTTCACTTTGAAATTGTGAAATAACGGCACGTCACATACAGAGCACAGAGAATTAGTCGTTGATTACAAGAGCATTTATGACTGGTTTCACTAACGACAAACAAACGCCTAATGATGTAACGTGTAAGGCGGTGCCTAACCAATAACTTCCGTGTCGTCCTTCGTCTTACAATAGACATCTTTTTAGGGTTCCGTACCCAAAGGGTAAAACGGGAACCCTATTACTGAGACTTCGCTGTCCGTCCGTCCGTCCGTCTGTCACCAGGCTGTATCTCATGAACCGTGATAGCTAGAGAGTTGAAATTATCACAGATGATGTATTTCTGTTGCTGCTATAACAACAAATACTAAAAAACAGAATACAATGAATATTTAAGGGAGCTCCCATACAATAGACGTGATTTTTTTGCTGTTTTTATAGATAATGGTACGGAACCCTCCGTGCGCGAGTCCGACTCGCACTTGGCCGGTTTTTTTATAGTCTTGCTATATTGGTTGTCGACTTGCGTTTTTAACATTTAATTATTGTGAATATTTTTCGTTTCTTGGTGGATAGGTGTCAAATGTCTTTTGGGTTGCCCAAGCTTAGGAGTGGTTGTGACTTTAGGTGACTCAGGGATCCATTGTCATTGATTAACGATTCAATACTTAATTTTAGGTGACCCATAGAAATGTCTCATAGTGTTCGTATAAATGGGCATTAGACGTTGAGATATTATTTGAAAAACTTTTTTTTTTAATTTTGTTTTTTTCTGTGCAGAAGATCCAACGCCAACTAGCGGAACACAGCATTGTTTTTTTATGTGAGGAATACGTATATACCTTAACTCGGTAATATTATAGTTGTAATTTCAATGATAATGATCGTCAGCTTGCCGCAGTTTTATTTTTGTAGTATCGAACATTATCTTTGCAATTTCAATTACAATGACATAGTATTAAGGTGTATATTCTAAATTATGTGCCGGGCCTCAAGCCTCAGAAGATGCCTAAGAGAGATCCAAATACGAGCTATGCAAATACGTATGTGGTACAAGTCATAAGATCATCTATGATACTAAAATATTACGATTTAGATACACCCAGTGTACGAAACACTTTCAAGAAAATACAATCAAATTATTAGAGGATTAAGGGCCAGTCTGTTATAACTTTAAAAAAATAAAACGATAAAAAAAACAATATTATAATATTATTGTACAGAGATTGTGTCGCATTGAGTCGCTTTCGTGTTACATACGAGTGAAAGTAACTAAATTTATGTAAAATATTTCACATTTTCTCTTGGCACTAACGATTAATAATGTAGACTCAGCGTGACCGACAGGCCAAACATTTTATCGCTTCCAACTGTCAGATTTGCAGAAAAAAATACATTAAGCTATGTCTAGTAGAAACAGCTCGACGTGACGACATTGGCTCGACAAGTCTGACAATTGACGGAGATAAATCCTGTCTACGCGGTTAAGCCTCTGGGGCGTCAACGCTCGCGTGTCAATTATTTTGCTATAGCAATACAAACTGTATTTACACAGAAATAAATTAAGAGTAAAAAACTTTTTAAAAACAAGCTTTTATTTAATTGCCCTTATTTTTCGTGTTCTCCTCAGCAAGCCCTTTCATTTGATACCCATACTGTGGGAGTGCAGAAAAAAAAACTATTCCGCCATCTTGAATGATCCGCCATATTGGAATTAGAATGACGTCACATAGCTAAGCATGCATTGCCATCCAAAATAAGCGTGTATATCAAATT
The DNA here is from genome assembly GCA_914767695.1 of Ptilodon capucinus. NCBI lineage: Eukaryota > Metazoa > Arthropoda > Insecta > Lepidoptera > Notodontidae > Ptilodon > Ptilodon capucinus. Next base: position 2,859,571 of record OU611828.1, read on the forward strand.
TCAGCTCAACCGGTTAAAGATAACTGATTTCAAATTCAGTTGCAAGATTCCACCCGGATAAACATACATTGCAAGTTAATTTAAAGCTTGTAAATAAGTTTATTCTACAACGAAATTACACTGACAGCGCGAGCGAATTTTGACGTCTGTGGTCGTGGCTTTTACCACAGAAATTCAATCTGTATGCATATTGATACAGAGTTCGTTTGGTATTGTCAAATATTAGGGGTTAAACTGACCTCAAGCGACTATAACTTGAACCACGCAACTCCGTAATGATATTTTGATAGATTCATTACTCATATTGATGTACTTATAAGAAAATCAATTACACTGATGAGCTAAATATGTTTCTGCTCGGTAATATTAGAGAACGTATCTTATTACGTGGATACTCGTGGTAAATTGATATTTCCTTATTGTTACGGGTAATAAATAGTTTTGGTTCATTTAGCTAATGTTATGTTGGACTATGACCCAAGTCTGCCTCGCATTACGGGGGAATGTGCCCGGTATACTGGCAACAGGCTCGTGCCAATAGGAACACAATACATCGTCGACGTGTGGGCGTACTGCAGTGCACCCTCACCTTCGCGCACAATGGTGTGTTAAGTAATGATGATGTGTAATCATTTTTATGCGTATGTATGATGATTGTGTAACAATGATTCATGTTTTGTGAGAAAAAAGTCATCAGTCGTCAAGTGTTATCATTTGCCTTACCTTAACCCATTATTTGTGGTCGACGCAGTATGTCCTGTCCATTGATCTCGCTTTTCCGATACACTGACATACACTCCGATCTCTTTCATATCATTTTTTACGCACTCCATCCATCTTTTCTTTGGTCTTCCTCTCGCTCTCCATCGACATTCGTACTCATCACTCTTTTAGTCACATGCTTTTCATCTCTTCTCAATACATGCCCAAACCATTCTAGTCTCTTACTTCTCACTTTTTCTGTTATGGGCGCTATTTCCTACATTCCACACCTTATCCATTCGCGTCGCTCCACATATCCATCTTAATATCCACATCTCGGCAGTGCTGCTGAGTCAAAAGTCATAAATGCTGATAATTAAGTTACTTTTTATTATTGTTATTATAATGTGTATTTATTAAAATTACTATTTCTTATAAGTAGCAGTGGTAGCCTCGCGGGCAAGAACGCCCGCCTTGAACGTAAGGGTGCGGGTTCAAATCCCAGGCCCGCACCTCTGAGATAATTTTCATGTGCGAATGTCATTTTCAACAATGATTACCACTTGCTGAACGGTGAAGGTAAAGGTGTCGTGAGGAAACCTGCACGTCTATAGAAAGGCGTGTGAAGTTCATCAACCCGCACTGGGCCAGCGTGGTGGACTATGGCCCAAATCTCCCTCGTATTGGAGGGAATGTGCCCGGTATAATGGCAATAGGCTCGCTCCCTATTACATTGGGACCAAAATACATCGGCGAAGTGTGGGCGCACTACAGTGCACCTCTACCTACCCCTTCGGGGAATACAGGCGTGATGATGTATTATAAGTAATTTTATTGTTGCTTTATTTATTCCTACAAAATTCCTCAAATATATATATTTTTTAAGTTATTTTGCCACTTTTTTATTCAAGATGTACATTATACTTATATAATTATAATCTTTTTTGACAATCGCCTACTTACGCTACAATAATATACCAAAGGGATTATTACCAATAAAGGGATATTATTGTATGTTTGAAATAAATGAACAAAAAAAACCGTTAAAAAAGATACAATTACAGATAATTTCCATGTTCCGCTGGTGGTTTAGATAGATCTCTGTCTGCACTTTGAAACTAATGTTTGGGTATAGAGAACAATGGTATCTTCTTAATGATCACATTTATCTGACCACAGATAAGGTATAACATAGGTGTGCTATCATTAAAATAATCGAGGGGGGTTATTTTGATTCAATCTTTGAAGTGTTCACATTCGGCCTATTGTTTTGTTATTCAGTGGGTATATTAGATAGCAGCAGTGGTTGAACTTTTTTCTATTAGCGAATTGAACTCATGGAAATATTTATGGCACAGGCCCGATGGGTCAACTCGGACCGCAGTGTGAGACGCCACAAGTTTCAATGTCTGTCACAATAGGTAACAAAATTTTGTTATCATTATTTAGACAGCTTTCTATTAATGTTTACGATACAGTTAGAATCGATTACCGATGACTAACAATCGATTCAGCAAAAAAAAAAATCGAATTGCAATACCCACGCGCTATCAATGACAGAAGTAGGAAACGCCGTCCATTGTGTGAATGGAACGTAAAAAATTAAACTAGTTCACGATCATGATTTATTCTTATTTAAACGATTTTGATTTAGAAGTGTCATGTGGGTGTTTGATTCATGTAAATTCAAACCTGCCTAAGAAGAATACAAATCAATAAAAAATATCTTTGCTCTTTTGCGATTCCTTATCTAACCTTCCATTTCAGCGCTCAGGGTGTTGATTTCAATATTCACATACCCCATATTCACATATAGTCAAAATCGGTTATGCAACTAATATTGTAGGGATAAAACGACAAGGTAAGACTCATACCACGGATTATGACGCCTTATGATGTACCGCTTATCATCAGAACATCTTCACATACCTGCAACAATGAAAAAAAAGTTTTATTAAATATATACTTAAAGAAGATATAGTTTCAATGCATTCTTATTTATTTAAATACTTATTTTTACAATTTAAATAGATGTTTTTTTTATTTTAACGAAATGAGCGAAATAATGATATTTAATGGAATAAGATGAGGAATGGCATCACCTGCGACTAGGGTATTTCGCCAATGTCACGTAATTAATAGCAAGGACAAATTCAATAAATACACGTAATAAATAAAAATGAATGATGATGACAGTGATAAAGATGGCGGACCTTAGATGTTGTGTATTCCAATCAGTGATGTTAGAACGCGTGTCAAGACAAGACCTCTGTCACGAATTGGCTCGGTCGCTCTCTGTCATATTGCATATGAGAGAAAGAGATATAATATTCACATTATGTGACGAAGTCTGGTATTGTCACTCAAGCTACAACTACAGGGGTTCTTGCCACTAAACAGTATTGTTTTAAAAGGATTTTATATTATCTGACAGTTTAGCCAAATTAAAGTAAATTAAAAAATAATTCGCATTATTTTAATTTATACTGAAAATTAATTGAATTAGCTCATTACGACTTTGACGAAATACACGAAAATGACAGGTGAAGCCATTTCTCATGTTATTCCATTGAGTTATATATTTTCATTAATTTCGTTGATTAAAAATAAAATTCAAAGTTCCAACTTTTTTTACAAGCTTTATATTAGCTTGCAACGTATGTATGTCCGGGCGGAATCTTGCAACTGAATTTTAAATCAGATATCTTTAACCGATTGAGCTGAAATTTGGTATACACGCTTATTTTGGATGACAATGCATGCTTAGCTATGTGACGTCATTCTAATTCCAATATGGCGGATCATCCAAGATGGCGGAATAGTTTTTTTTCTGCACTACCACAGTACGGGTATCAAAAGAAAGGGCTTGCCGAGGAGAACATGAAAACCAAGGGCAATTAAATAAAAGCTTGTTTTGAAAAGGTTTTTTTTACTATTAATTTATTGCTAGGAAACTAGGAAATACAAGACAACAATGGTAAAATAGGTACCTATACAAGCAATGGGACCTGAATAATGTTCACATTTCATAGTTCTACCAGTTGTATAAAATGTCTGTACGGCTAATAATTACTTCACAAATTTATCTTTCCGCTCGATTATTTTATTTATGGTCGCAACACTAGATGTTCCCACTGTGCGGATCACGGGGTATATAGGGAGGCGAATATCTGGATTATCGATACTTAAATTTAAATAAATAAGATCGTTTTAAATGTCCTCATGTAATTAAATGAGGATTTTGATATATTTGAGCATATTTATGCAAATTATATAAACTATCAAATTATATCTATCTATTTACAAAAATGCAACTAGGTATTGTGGGTATCTTTCATTGATAAATGTTACCATATATGGCTATTGGCAGATATATATCGATTATCGATTTTGGGAGTTGATGGTAGTCACGGTCAAAGTAACGACAAGTTTTTCAAACTTTCTCCCTATTTTTAGATTTATAACGAATAATATGTTTTTTTTTAATTGATTGTACCGCTTCTTATGTGTTCGTGTGTATCTTCGCTATAAAACAAACATGGTTAGCATCTCTAATAGCATCACTTTTTCCTACACTTCGCCCAGTTTTTGCACTGTCTGAGAATTTATCGATAAATTATCATTTTTATCGTTAAGTTAAGGTCGTGTCTCATCACTAGCTTGTGTAGGGAGTTCGTGTGTAAGTTCTGATAACATCTATTTATAGCACCGCTCCCGTCCCAGCCGCATATAACAAATGGATGAGCACTCTACATGCTCTTATTTCGTTATTAACATAGATATTTACTTTCAACTTTACAAGTTATTATCTGTGGTTTAATAACAAAAAGAGTTACAAAAAATATTGTTTGAGAATACACATCACACGATATTGTTCTTTTTTACAAGCTTTATATTAACTTGCAATGTATGTATGTCCGGGTGGAATCTTGCAACTGAATTTTAAATCAGTTACCTTTAACCGATTGAGCTGAAATTTGGTATACACGCTTATTTTGGATGACAATGCATGCTTAGCTATGTGACGTCACACTAATACCAATATGTCGGATCGTCCAAGATGCCGGAATAGCTTTTTATTCTGCACTACCACAGTATGGGTAGCAAATGAAAGGGCTTGCCGAGGAGAACATGAAAACTAAGGGCAATTAAGTAAAAGTTTTTTTTTACCATTATTTTATGATATTTAGGTATTACCTAGATAACAACCAGTGGTAGCCGAGTGGTCGAACGCACGCTTTGCAATCAAAGTGCGCAGGTTCTATCCCCGGCTCGCACCTCTGGGTTCCATGTGCGAATCTCATTTTCATCTGAGATTATCACTTGCTAAGAAACGGTGACGGAAAACATCGTGAGGAAACCTGTGTGCCCGGTATAATGGCAATAGGCTCGCCCCCTATTACATTGGGACCAAAATACATCGGCGAAGTGTGGGCGCACTGCAGTGCACCTCTGCCTACCCCTTCGGGGAATACAGGCGTGATGATGTATTATTATTACAACCATTTTTATTATTTATTTTATAGGTACTTCTCGCTTGAGGTAGCCAGTTTAATTACATAATTTTGTAACCACAAGCGTAAGTAGTAACTTAAAATATATTAATTTCTGACCTATAATATTAAAAATATTTTTGCATACATAAGTTAAAATAGCGCTTTTAATTAGCAGTTCAGAGAGCCTTCTCAATTAAGCTAAGTGCTCCTGCTAGGAGAGAGCTCACGTCAATATTGGCCAGTAGTGAGGATTGGTAGTTAGCAGTGGTAGTGTGCAGGTTCAAACCCCGGCTCGCACCTCTGGGATTTATGTGCGAATCTCATTTTCATCCGAGATTATCACTCGCTATGAAACGGTGAAGGAAAACATCGTGAGGAAACCTGAACATCTGAGGGAACTTGACTAGTTTTCGATAAATGTGTGAAGTCTGCCAACCCGCACTGGGCCAACGTGGTGGACTATGGCCCGAATCCCCCTCGCATTGAGGGGAGGCCCGTGCCCAGCAGTGGGACGTTAAAAGGGCTGTAGTAGTAGTAGTGAGGATTGAACCCGGAACCTCTCGGTAGCCAGGGCAGCCTGCCTAACCATTATACCATGGACGGTTACAATTTATTAAAACTAGCGTAACAATTAATCACCCTCCCCTAAATTAGTTGAATAATAAACATCAATTAAGATTAATGAGTGTAGACCCACATTTTAAATGGACGCTTCCTAATTTACTTTCTCTACCACCCTTTCATTGTTGGCAAAATTTAGATTATAGGCATGTAGAGATAGTAGAGTATTTGTTTCCTTATTGATAACGCCTTGGTCCCTAACACCATCTGTCTTGCAGCAATGTAATTTCTTTTTTTCTTCTTTTTAGGGTTCCGTACCCAAAGGGTAAAACGGGAACCCTATTACTGAGACTTCGCTGTCCGTCCGTCCGTCCGTCTGTCACCAGGCTGTATCTCATGAACCGTGATAGTTAGAGAGTTGAAATTTTCACAGATTATGTATTTCTGTGGCCGCTGTAACAACAAATACTGAAAAACAGAATAAAATAAATATTTAAGGGGGCTCCCATACAACAAACGTGATTTTTTTGCCGTTTTTATAGATAATGGTACGGAACCCTTTGTGCGCGAGTCCGACTCGCACTTGGCCGGTTTTTACGAAATGATGAAATTTAATGGAATAAGATGAGGAATGGCTCCACCTGCGATTAGCGGGTATTTCAGCCAGTGTGAAGTAATTAATAGAAAGAGCAAATTCAATAAATACACGTTATAAATAAAAAAAAAATACGTTCGAATTGGAAATGGGTTAAAATGGGTGATGAACGTGATCAAGTCAGCAATGTAATTAATATTACATTTAGTTGTGATTTTTAACTGTCATTTGACAGTAAATTATGGAGTGTATATAAGAGGAGTGACATCTAGGTATTGAAAAAGTGTCCGTCGAAATGCCATAATACTACTAGTTCTAATAATACTAATAATACTAGTTCAAAAACCGACCACAATGGCGCTGGTGTTGATCATTGGTATGGTATGAGAGATTGCTCTCCTCTTATATACACTCCATACAGTAAGAATTGGCCTACATTTGACAGTTAATATAGACTAGTGTTTCGAGTCTCGGCTACTCGGGTCACTGTACCGATGATTACGGGTTCAATTCCCTTCAGCAAACATTTCGGTAATGACTTTTTGGGTATTTGCAAAGGTGTAACTGGGATCGCCCCTAGTCCATTGTATGGTACCCAAGCGTTATATGGTTTGGAACTAACGATGAGTAGATGACTTTTTTTTCAATGATCTGTTTTATAGCTCTCTAACAAATAAAGGTAGGCGTGACAACCTCAGTAATATCTAGGCATTATAAACTACAAAAAGGGCGTCTGAAAATTTTACGCTCAAGGACCCAATTCTCGCAAAATAATGTTCACATTTCATAGTTCGACCAGTTGTATAAAATGTCGTACAGACAGACTAAAAATTACTTCACAAATTTATCTTTGCGCTCGATTATTTTATTTATGGTCGCAACATTAGATGTTTCCACTGTGCGGATCACGGGGTATATAGCGAGGGGAATATCTGGGTCCAATAACTATTTTTTAACAATTACTAGTAACATAGAGTTACCACAATATTAGCAGTTCAGATAGCCTCCTCAAATAAGCTAAGTGCTCCTGCTAGGAGAGAGCTCACGTCAATATTGGCCAGTAGTGAGGATTGGTAGTTAGAAGTGGTAGTGTGCAGGTTCAAACCCCGGCTCGCACCTCTGGGATTTAGGTGCGTGGTCGTATTTTTAGGGTTCCGTACCTAAAAAGGAAAAACGGAACCCTTATAGGATCACTTTGTTGTTTGTCTGTCTGTCAAGACGCTTTTTGTCAGAAACGCGTGGAGGTATCAAGTTGGAATTTATAACAGAGACCCTAGGCTGCGGTCCTTTCGTGCCCTAAAAAATCAAACTTCTAGGTTAACGCAATCAAAAGATACGGCGGTTTATGTTGCATTTTCAGTACTTTTGCACCGGAATCAAAAACCCAAGGGTACTTCCCGTTGACCTAGAACCATGAAATTTGGCAAGAAGCAAGTTCTTAAAGCATAAGCAAAGGAAAAAATCCGAAAAATGTAAATTTATTTTTAGAAATGTGTTTTTGCGATTACAAACTTATTTTGTAGTTACTTTGTATGGGACACCTGTACACAAACTAAAAAGATAAGTTTATCTCTCTATTCAGTTTATCTTTTTCGTAAGAGTAATGCTCGGTGCTTTCACAGTTTAGGTACGGAAGCCTCGGTGCGCGAGCCCAGCTCGCACTTGGCCGGATTTTTCATTTTGTTTCGACATATGTCAAAGTAGAGATGATGTGGATTTTGCGTGAATTGCCCCCTAAGCCGTCGTCATACTTTAAACATGTCGTAAAGTTGCTACATGATTTTCTTCCACAAATCTATAGTGACAAATCAATCGAGATTGCAAAACGGTGAATAGGTGACACCCAATTTCCATATTATTTGAATTCAATGAAGCGAATTCTATTCAGCAGTCAGCGGGAACTAGTCTTCGAGTTATCGGCGGTAATTGCGTGAGCATATAATTTTATGTTGTCTGCTACTTACTTACAGTCAGAAACCAAAGTGATAAAATGTTAAATTAATAAATAAAATAAAATTTATTATTCACCAAAATAGTTACAAAACGAGTTACTATGGAACTCAAACTACTTCTTTTTTTTTTGGGACTAACCCCCCACACATTCCCACCACTGTTACTCCTGTAAGCCAGGATCGACAGCGGTGTCCATTGAAAACACCGAGGTTTGACCCTCGGCGAGTCCCGGGGAAAAGCTAAATTGTCTTGGAACTCGCACGAAACTACTTCAGTCTTCTCTTTCTCGTGCTGAGCCAATTTTTTTTCTTTGTGTATTGTGTGTAAAAGAGCAGTGGTAGCCTCGTCGGTAGACGTCCGCCTTGAACGCAAGGGGTGCAAGTTCAAACCCCGGGCTCGCACCTCTGAGATGATTTTCATATATGAATGTCATTTTCTATAATGATTGCCACTTGCTGAACGGTGAAGCAAAACATCGTGAGAACACCTCCACGTCTAAAGAAGGGCGTGTGATGTTCCCAATCCGCACTGGGCCAGTTGCTTAGCAAATGTATTTTCTTTCTTTCTTTTACAAAACTGAAATAGCTGCACCTGTGATTAGCGGTATTTATGCCAATGATGAGTAGTTAACAGCAAGGGCAAATTTAACAAATAAATACGTGTTATAAATAACAATAGATGATGACAGTGATAAAATTGGCGAATGAATCCAAAACTTTCATGAAATAAAAAAAATAAGTGTCAATGTGCGTATTTTGAAAATGACAGAAACAAAAAAATATATCAAATAGTGTTGTAAAACATCGCGATCAATTTGATTGATACAATTAGTTGATAATTAATTGATTAAGTTCAGTATTCGTATCAAAAAATATGCTACAATTATACGGGGCCTTGTATCAATCAAGTTGATAAATACATTATTGAGCCAACATGAGGTATTTATACTACATTATGCAAGTATAAATAATATCTAAGGTAATAACTAAAGCGTCCTACATATATCTAGCTAAGTAATTCACCCAACGAGTTCGCTTAATCGATAACTCTGCACCTTATATCGATAACGATCCAACTCAATCGATACCAAACCAAATAAGCCCAGGATTGTCACCGCGCTGAATGCCGACCATATCACTTTCCTGCCATTCATGGCAGCATAACTACCACCCTGTCAATTGTAAACACACCTTTCTCAATCAATTTCACCGCAAACATTTGCGAAACGAACGTCCGATACGAACCGCCCGAGTGTGAGAATTACTTCGCCTGCAGCGAATCGATTGACAATATCGATTCGCAAATCAATTTTCGATCGATTCATAGATCGAATAACAATATCGATTTATAAATTGATTCGTTAATCGAGTAACCATCAATTTGTGAAACGTTTTACAGTCGTGAATCGATTCGTAAATCTTTTGATAATCAATGCGTAAATCAATTGACAATATAGATTCGTAAATCGATTGAAAATATCAATTCGTAAATCGATTGACAAATTCGTAAATCGATTGACAATCTATACGCAATACGGTTTACAGTAATTAAATGAATCGTGAAATAGTTGACAATTGTGAAACGTTTTGCAGTCGTGAATCGATTCGTAAATCTCTTGATAATCGATGCGTTAATCTTTTAATAATCGATGCGTAAATCAATTGACAATATAGATTCGTAAATCGATTGAAAATATCAATTCGTAAATCGATTGACAATCTATACGCAATACGGTTTACAGTAATTAAATGAATCGTGAAATAGTTGACAATCGATTGCAATCGATTCTCGAATAGATTGACATTCGATTCGTTAGCCGCTACCATTGCTTATCGATGGCGGTGTCGCATCACTTCTTTTGCACGATTTGTTGATCTCGATTACAATCAATTCGATTATAAGTTGATCAAGTTTACTTGTTTGGATCGGTTGGATCGGATCATGATATGAGATTAAACCAAGTTTGTCTTTTGTCGACTGCAATAATGATTTTCGTTTATATTCCCGACATTTACATTGACAAATATGAACGAATCAGCAGGGAGATTACGTAAATCAATTCTAAACCCATTTCAATCATCTTCTGTCAAAACTGCTGTCAAAGTGTATAGGAAATCCGACATGTTTTGTGGTTTCAAACGAAAAATGTTTCCAAAGGTATATTTAAATTGATCGTCTTACAGATTTGCGTTCTTTAAATATACCAAGACCAAGATCAAACTAAATCGAACTGGACTAAATATTGACATCTTGCTCATGCATTACGACATCGAGAAGGACGACAATACACCAGTTTAGTTCAGTACCCAATAAACTCTATATTTTTGTGTATTTTCTTCATGTTTTATTCAAACCTATTCATTTCGTTGAGTTTGTATTATTCCAGTAGTATAGCAAGCAGGTTAAGACGTAGTTAACTTACACGGAACAAAATGTCCACTAAGCCCCGGGCAGACTGAGGCGTAAGGAGCCAACATAAAATCAACAGTATTTACTTACTGAAAAAGCCCATTCTTCAACAAAATATCATTGAGCGCGAGCGAATTTTGACATAAATGGTCGCAAGGCTTCAAATTCAATCTTTATACATATTGACACAGAATTCGTGTAAGCATCGCCAAAAATCTAGAGGACCACGAAAAGAACTGTCAGAACGCGCGAGACCAATTATTAGCCAACCCCAAAACGAACTGTATTACCTCAAAGAATAAGCTCATTTTTCAATTCTTTCTTGATGATGTTACATCAAGAAAGAGAGAGCATTCCGACGTGGGTTTTACCACAGAAATTCAATATTTATGCATATTGACACAGAGAACACTTTCAATAAAATAAGTCAAGTTAATTCAGTCGCCCCAATGAGTGTGCGCCAGCGCTTAACTTTAAAGGCTTATTACATAATACCGGAACACATACACGCGATAATTATGCACTGATGTGTACCGGCAGGAGACTTATACGGAGGTGGTCTTGTCAGATTGACAAGCATCTGTTGATTACATACCCACTCACTGAAGTTGTAGCACGAGCGCCAAGACTAAATATGCCATTATGTCACAGAATATGTTGTTTATATCTCTTTCTCTCGTATGAAATAAGACAGAGAGCGACCGAGACAATCCGTGACAGAGGTCTTGTCTTGACATACGTGCTCACACCACTGGTATGATCCATCAGTCAGTAGGAAGGCGTCCAATACTGTACATAGATGTCACCCAATGACTTCTACACATCATAGATCTCAGCTACTCCCCTCGCTTCGCTTTGGAATTCTAATTTAAATAGAAAAATTTATATCGCCAGACAGCACATATCTACTAATCGTATTATCCCAAACTAAGCAACGCTTGTACTGTGGGTACCATGTTAAGGACTGGAAATGACCTTTTCTGGAATTGGAATCGGGCTATTCCAATTCCTGAAAACGTCATTTCTGAAATTTTGTGGTGTTGGGAATCGAACCTGCAGCCGCGACTGCAACCCGAGCGATCTACGTACATACCACTAAATCAAGTCGTCACCGTCGTCATAAAGATTTCAGCATTGCAAAAGATTTAGAGTAAAAGAGCATAATTTCAAATCAAAATAAGAAATTTTCGGGGTTGGATTATAGTATCGTAATAAGATTTCAAATCAAATATTTTTCACTGAATAATCATTTTAATTGTTTCCTATATTTACAGACAGGGTTAGTGATTAAGTATCTGAATATCTATTAAGTAGGCAAAAATATAGATTTAAAAAGTTTTCAAATCCATTTTCGGTGTCAATACATATGATTCCTAATCCACAGTTGGTGTCTAAACTGTTACCCCAACGGTTTTGCCAATCACAACATGTAGCGATGTGCTATTTTTTTCTTATTACTGGCAATCTTATAACAGCAACACTGCTAGGAGTAAAAATACAGAGGCAATTAAAACAAAAGGAAGTTGTTCTACATTATCTATAAGTAAATAAAACCATTATATACGAAACGGAAACTTCAATCAAACATCAATTATACGTAGGGTATTAAAAATCAAGTCACGTTCACAATGAGCAGCGAGCTTTAAATTAGGGTTGGCAATCGTTTACAGTACAAAATAATCCACCATTTTATTTTTAGAACTAAAAATAAAATGGTGGATTTATTTTAATTCGTGTTACTTACAAATAGTCAACTTCTATCACCGGTTTGATACCCTATCAATGGTACAGTTCAGTTTAAAAGAACGTGTTCTACAATACCTCTGTAAATGGATTGTAACATTATTTAAATTTAGGGTTTAATGTTTACATGTAAGATTTTGAACCGTTTATAAAAATCAGTTAGGTTATTAATTATTATGTAACTGTTACTATTGCTATAATTTTCTTCAAAACATTTTTTTCAATTAATTTGACAACCGTTTTGACAGGTGATTGAAACACGTTTGCAACCAAATTACGTAAACACTCTTATATTTATAGGTCAAAAATCTTGCTTTATTTGTATCTACAAAAAAAATTACACCGACTTTTTATTTTACCGATTAGTACAGGTTGATAAATTGTTTTACTAAAAGCAGGTATAATAGTGAGATAAAATTAAAGATACAACCCTAATCTATATCAAAAAATATTGACATGTTCGCACGAACGACAATCCGATTGCGATCTCGATTCGGAAGCCGATCATATCGATTCTGGTATTCGAATAGACGACTAGACGCCGAGTGAAACTCTGTCGCATCGATCTTTATCGCGGCTCCACGGCTTTGTTGCTCTTTGATTATCGATATGGATATCGCTAAGAATGGAACGACGTCTTTATGAATGGTTAATAAATGAATCGAGTTGCGGTTGTGTTATAAATATTTTTATAGATGCAAGTTAAAAGCTTACAAGTATTACTTATTAAGAATAATTGTGTACAAATGTTTTATTATTTAAAACGGAATACTTTTAAATTACTCGAACATTACAATATTAAGCAGTGGTAGCCCTAGCCTAGTGGGTAGATGGCCGCCTTAAAAGTAAGGGGTGCAAATTCAAATACCGGCCGCCCGCCCCGCAACTTTGAGATTTTCATGTGCGAATGTCATTTTCATTAATGATTACCACTTGCTGAACGGTGAAGGAAATCATCATGAGTAAACTTGCGCATCTATAGGTATGCTTGTGACTTTGGCCCAAAGGGTGGTGGACTAAGGCCCAAATCTCCCTCGTATTGAGGGAGAATGTGCCCCGTGTAATGGCAATAGGCTCGACCCATATTACATTGGGATCACAATACATCGGCGAAGAGTGGGTGCACAACAGTGCACCTCTGCCTACCCCTTCGGGGAATACAGGCGTGATGATGATGTTATAAACTCAAACATGAAAACTTATAAAAACATTTTAATATTTTAGAGTTAAGTTCTGTGTTCTATCGCCCTGACCATACTGAGGCAAGCTAATACACGTTTATAATGTTCTCTATGTTAATATACGTAGCATATACTATGTACAACGCGACTTAAATCACTGGCATTATGTGCTTCATTCACCAGTTAATAAAGTTCATTTTAGTATTGGCCAAAAAAATATCTTGCGCGTTTTATCGCACTTATTAGTGCAGGGTTTTTTTCGAAATTAGCACTTTCGGCGTCCCAGAGAGAACTTTTAATGGAACACTCGTTAACAAACGTATAATTAGGTCACGACTCCGCAGGATAGCTTGATACAAACTAAGCTTGAAACACTCCGAGATAATTGGCCGCGAACCTTTTACAGTATCATAATTTTACACTTCAAATGGTGAATGTTTTCGCTTTTATTACGCTGCAAGACAAAAGAGTTACTTAATACTTAAAAACTTTTTTAACTACTCATTAAAATTAAATAACTTTTTTTAGAACGTTAAAATTTTGGCGCCAAATTATTTAAAAAAACATGTACGAAGAAAAAGTTCGCGCTAGTCGCAGGTGATGCCATTCCTCATCTTATTCCATTAAATATCATCATTTCGCTCATTTCGTTAAAAAATAATAATGTGTCAACAAAATTCAAATTTAGATTTCTTGTTACATACCGTACGCATGTACTAAATTAATTTTGATTATTTGGCGCTAAATAATAATAAAAAACATAAAATGAGAACTACAATTGAATTGAGAACCTCCTCCTTTTTGAAGTCGATTAACAAACAGGCCCGATAAAAAAAAGAATGCGCTAAATTCAAATATAGAATTCAAATAATTTAAATTGAGCTAAATTGATATTGATTGAAAGCTGCTGTCGTAATTTTGAAAATGGAAGCATTAAGAAAGTCTTATTCATCCTAATCATATCGAAACATGGACCACAGATTGTATATTCATAACCAAAGTAGCATTACAACATAATTATTATGTTCATATTACAACTTAATAATTAAAAAAAAAAACGCCCATATTCCTATCGATAAAACACACAAAAACCATTCTAACTTATACTTTAGACTGCACACAACAATAAGCCATCCTCGCACGCTCCTATGTTCCGACAAGTCGTGGCCATATCTCAGATACAGAACTTATCGCGCTATCTCGTCCCCAGCCGGTAAAAGTTGATCGCAATCTCGTGTGGATTCGCGGTTACGTGCGCGCGCGCCTTAAGAAGCTTTGTTAGAGGTCGAATGAGGATAATAAATCGTAGAAATGCCATTAGAAAAGGCTACTTACCTGACAATAGGCTCTACGTTATGTATCAGGCACCCCTTACTACCAGTTGTCTTGCAGCAATACTTTTCTTATTCTCTTTTTTTTTTACGAAATGAATGAAATGATGGTATTTAATGGAAAAAGATGAGGAAGCTCCACCTGCGTTTAGCGGGTATTTCAGTCAGTGTCAAGTAATCTATACATATACATACATACATACATACAAATAAATAAAATTGGAGTGTCTGTTTGTAATATCAAAATAACACTTTTTTACCAAATGCGTATGAAAGTATATACAATACCTATAACGAAAACGCAATTTTAATTTTTTTTGTCTGTCTGTCTGTCTGTTTGTTTGAGGTAAACTCCTAAACGGCTGAACCGATTTCAATGGGACTTTCACTGACAGATAGCTGACGTTCCAAGGCGTAACTTAGGCTACTTTAATTTTAGAAAAAGCATTAGAGTTCCGCGGGAAAAACATAATACCCATATTTCCGGGTAATCTCCCTAAAGTCCACGCGGGCGAAGTCGCGGGCACAGCTAGTACATACATAAAAATCAATGCCACTTTTCGTTGTAATTTTATAACTCAAGAACGGGCTCACCTATCCAAACCAAATATTTAGGCTTTGTTCGGACTATTTAGTAGATGGTTTATGTGAAGTTTGCACAAAATCGGTCGAGCGGTTCTTCATTTATCAAATTTTTTGTAACAAATGAATTCAATAAATGGCGGATCATTTTGTTAATACAAAAGAGTAACCATGGTAACCATAGACAGTGACATATGCTGTCAAAGGCGTGACGTAGACGCATGATGGTTTGCATTCACAATTGGACCCGGTAGGTGGCGCTGCTTTCGTAAGTCACTAATTCTAAGGCGGTACGAAGTTCGCCCGGTCAGCTAGTTATTGATAAAAATGGATGATGACATTGATAAAGATGGCGGATGAATCCAGCAATACTTTTAATATTACTTACAGTTTTTAACAGTAATCAATCTGCCAATAAATTGACAGTCACTATTTAAATAAGAAAACTTTATGAGGTAAGGTTTGGGAAGTCTGAAAATATTTTTTTTAGGTATATTCAGTGACAGCTTGGTTTAGTGGTTTTGCTTAGCTCATTACATCAGCGTTCGGGTTCGATTCCTGTTCGTGGTAAATTTCGGAAATTACCTTTTTGGAATTAGCTTGGCCTGGGTGTAACTGGAATCGCCCCAGTCCATTGTATGGTGCCTATAGTACAATTTATGCTTAGTTTGGTATCATATGATGAGTATGTGTTGTCTGGAGATACCTATTTATTTTATTACCGTATATTATGTCTTTAAATATTGAGTACTATGCGATCCAAATAACAATAGGTATGTCAAAAAGCTCTATCTGTCAAATGTCACATGAATTATGACTTTAAATAATTAAATATTGTATTAAGACTACAATTTACTACTAATTTAACCTTTTTATTTATATTTCATGAAGGTACTATTATTATTGATATAAAAATACGTGTTTTTGCAAACCATACTTTTCATGTGACATTTGACAGATAGAGCTTATTGACATTCCTATTCTTATTTGGACCGCATAGTATATGTGGCTAAAGTCGCAAATAATTTCGCGCAGGTCAAATGTAATTTCGCGTAAAGAAAAAATTTCTACTATTATTTCGGACTTCTAAAACATTTTGTATACAATGCTATTTTCTAGAGCATAAACGTATCAATTATCACAACAAAAATAATTGTATAATATCACGTAATAGTGATGTAATTGCATCATCGATACGCCTATTAAATCCAAATGGAAGTAGTCGAGGAAAATCGATTGATATGGCAATCGATTTACCTTATCGACCTTGGAATCGATTCTTTTAGCCTCAAACATACTTTCAAGGATTCGTTCTACATTTCACAAGAATGAATGATGTATTGACTATAATAAATTGTATAGTGAACGCAGAAATCGAAAAGATGGCGACCGAATTTTGATTTGGTGGAAATAGATCATAATAATATTAATATAAGGTTCAGAATGTAAGCTTTTTGCCCTTAAAAGCATAGTTTAACTTAACTACAGCGTGTTTTATTTTTCAACTCAAATATTTGTGAAAATCTTTAAGACTACTTACAATTGGATGAAGTTAAACAAAAAAGATCCATTCCACATCACGTCAGTTTTGATATATGGCAGCTTAAAGTTTGATAATGTACATAGTGCTACATGTGGTTTGATAACCTATGTGGTAAAATGCTACTACTACAGCTCTTTTAACGTCCCACTGCTGGGCACGGGCCTCCCCTCAATGCGAGGGGGATTCAGACAACAGTCTACCACGCTGGCCCAGTGCGGGTTGGCAGACTTCACACAACTATTGAGAACTATTCAAGTTCCCTCAGACGTGCAGGTTTCCTCACGATGTTTTCCTTCAACGTTGGTAGAAAATGCAATTTGCTTTAATTATTCGATGAGATCATTTTGGTTGATTGAAAAGGCCCGTTATAAGAACCGTTTGGTATACTTAACTCATTTTTGTCAATTTTGAGGAAGGGATCCTATTTGCTTAACTACATCCAATTCTTCCCCGCTCAGAGTTTCCAATACTGAGTTTTCAAAGTGTAATTACTGTTTTTCAGATGAAAGGCGTTAATCAAGTTGTAATCAAATTAAAAGTTGAAACCTTTCAATAAAGGAATAATCGAATTGATAGAATCGTGTTTCTTATTGGACTTCATGAAATTAATTGGAAATTAATTGTAGAACTAAGTAAATAACGTTGCTTAATTGGGATGTTTAGTAAACTGTCTAGGTAAATTATTCTAGACCGTCAAAAAAGTTATTTTATTACCTATCTAACTTCATTTAGGTACATAGTTTTTCATTTAAACAACTTACTTATCAGAATCAGAATCAGAATATTTTTTATTCATATAAACCAATACAGGCACTTATGAATCGTCAATAAATAATAATAGTAGTATCTCTACCACCCATTCGGAATGCATTTCCTATGGAGAAGAATGGGCAAGAAACTCCATGGTTGCTTTTTTTAAATATGGATTTACATTTTTGTGTTTTTCTTAATTAACAATTATACAATATAAAGTTAATGAGGCTATACATTCTCAAAACACAATTAAATCACTAAACAATCTACATGTTGGACAAGATTTAAAGGTAGGAAGGAGGAGGAAAACGGGACAAATAGCTAAAATCCCTTAAACTAGTTCCTGTGGAGCCGGACCAGCGCCTGACCAAGCGTGTTTATCCTCTAAATAATCACCTATTGTGTAGTATGCGCGCCTGCATAGTGTATGTCTAATGCAAGTTTTAAATTTAGTTTCATTTAGGTTAATGACGTTAGGGGGAATTTTATTATAAAATTTGACACAGTACCCCATGAAAGATGTGTGAATTTTCGCCAGTCGAAAGTGTGGTTGGTCTAATTTATCTTTATTTCTAGTGTTAAAACGATGGCCATCACCTACTTTTCGAAACAGATGTAAATTTTTCCTTACGTACATGATATTCTCGTAGATATATTGGCATGGGACCGTCATTATGTTGATATCTTTGAAGAGTTCTCTTAGGGAGTCGCGACTACCTAAAGTATAGATGGCCCTAATGGCCCTCTTCTGTAAAATAAAAACGGACTCAATATCACCCCACAATAGAATACCGTACGACATGATACTGTGAAAGTAGCTAAAATAAACTATTCTCGCGGTGTCTAAATCAGTTAGCTGTCTGATCTTTCTGACAGCGTAGGCAGCAGCGCTGAGGCGCTTTCCTAGAGTTCTAATGTGTGGACCCCATTGTAACTTTGAGTCAAGCGTAATCCCTAAGAAAACAGTCTCATGAAAGAATTCAAGTTTCTCCCTATTTAGTACTACGTCACAATCACTACTTCTAACATTTGGCAAGGAAAACCGTATACATTTTGTTTTCTTACTATTTAATACTAAATTATTAGTAGTGAACCAATTATGGACCTGAAGGATAGCGTCATTCACCTCGTCAAAATTATTTACATGTCTACCTACTTTAAAAATCAAAGAGGTATCATCGGCAAATAGCACTATCTTCGCCCTGTTTTGAATTATCAGGGGTAAGTCGTTTATATAGACTAAAAATAGGAACGGACCTAGAATAGATCCCTGGGGGACGCCCATTTTAACTACGGAGCCTATCGATTTAATACCATTAATTTGAACAGTTTGTTGCCTATCCCCTAAATATGATTTTAGAAAGTTAAGGGCTCTATTTCTCACACCGTAGTGTTGCAATTTTAATAAAAGTATGTCATAATTGACGCAGTCGAAAGCCTTTGAGAGGTCACAGAAGATACCAATGGCATCCTGTGAGTTCTCCCATGCGTCGAAGATATGCTTTATTAAGTTTACACTGGCGTCGGTAGTGCAACGGCCTTTAGTGAAACCATATTGTTGGTCGTGCAGGATGTTATTTGCATTAAAATGATCTAGTAATTGACTAAGCATTATCTTTTCAAATACTTTACTAAGTACCGGCAAAACAGAAACTGGCCTATAATTGTTTGGGTCTTTAGTACTACCGGATTTGAACAACGGGATTACTTTACTTAGTTTCATTAAGTCCGGGAAAACGCCTTGATCAACACATGTATTAAATATCAGAGCTAGGTATGGCGCTAAAGTGTTGATAATAGCTTTACATATTTTTACTGACATTCCCCATATGTCTTCAGTTAATTTAATTTTAATCGACTGGAAGGCTTTAATAATAGATCGGGTATTGGTATGAATGAATTTGAATTCTATAGGACAGGGGGCAATATTGTTTTTCAGAATTGAAATTGAAAGAGTCGGGGAGCAGTTTAATGATTCTGTTGTTTTTATAGGGATATTAGAAAAAAAATGTTCAAATTCTTGAGCTACGTCTATATCGGAACTTAAAAGACCACGCGGAGTCTCTCAAGTGTAATCCGTACTGCTTTGTTTGTTTCTACCGGTCTCACTATTAACTACTTTCCAAGTGGCCTTTATTTTATCATCGGCATGCTTTATTTTATTACGAATATATATTGATTTGGCTGCCTTACATACTTTCCTAAATATTAACGAAAAATTTGCTACATATTTTGTGAACGCTGCCGTATTAACGAAACTTTTAAGTTCATAAAGCTCAAACAGCTTTCCCCTACTTCTACGAATACCCACGGTCGCCCAATCACTGAAGGTAAATTTAGGCTTAATATTTTTAGCTTTTAATGGAAAGTTATTTTCATATTCTTTATGAACAATCGAAAAGAAATCAGCGTAAAATTTATTACAATCATTTATTTTGTACCTGGGAATTACTAGTTTATTATTTAGCGCATTATTATATTTATGTAAATTCCTAGTAGTCAAACTCCGCCATTTTACTTTTATAGGTTGAACTGAAACAATAGCTTTAAAGGTGACAGTTTGACCAGTGTGGTCGGATTGTAAATAATTGACAACGTTTTGATTTAAATATTCACAATTGCAGAAGATATTGTCTATGCAGGTAGCTGACGTAGGTGTTACTCTAGTTGGTTCAGAAAAAATATTTTTCAAATTAATTGACTTAAAAAGACTTAACAGTCTTTCAGTGTAATTTGTTGATTCTAAAATATTAATATTGAAGTCACCACAAACAACAATAGACTTGTTACTAACAAATATTTTATTTAAAACATCTTCCATTACCGATTCGAATATATTAAAATTCTGAATATGAGGAGGTCTATACACACACACTACAATATGCTTATCCAGCTCGACACAAGAAATCTCAATAATTTGTTCAACCGAGAGCCCTACTATATCTCTTCTTTCTTTGGATTTAATAATGTTCTTAACTAATACGAGGGTACCACCGTGAAGCTTGGATGTACGGTTGTAACAACTTATGACTGAATAATTTTTGTAATTTAACAATGTTTCATAATCTTTAAGCCAATGTTCACTAATGCAAATAATATCATGTTGAGTTTTTTCAAGCAATAACTCAACCTCTAAAATTTTTGATTTAAATCCTTGTATATTTTGATTAAATAGTTTTAATGTTCCAGACCTCCTATCCTCCTTATAATCCTTACATATTTTTGAAATGCCAGAGGTACACACATCTCTATTGTCGGTTTATGTCGTTTAAACAGTCAGTAACAGAATTATTAGTAAAACCTAATAATGCTGTATTGTCATCTAACCTAGACTTTGTTATACTACCTATAACAGGGTTAATATTGTAAGCTATCAAAGTAGCAATCATTTGTCTACATTTTTTAGGGAGAAACATATCTTCCTGAGTTAATCTAAATCCACTAACAAACTTATTAGTGTCAAAAAATAAAACTTTGTCATTATGACATGATAATGTATACATCATACTATTCAAATCATGAATATACTTATTCTGTCTCTCTGTCAGATAGTTAGAGTAGGGGAGGGCACATAAAAATAGTGAACCTAATTCTAACTTTAATAAGGTTTCAACACCATCAACAATGTCCTTTCTTTTTATTCCAAAGCTATTGCCTAATAATATAACTGCAGTAGTATTACTATCAGTTTCTGTATCTAATCCCTAAACATACATATTTTCATTTGTCTCCCACTTATTTTGTGTTTACATTTTGAGAGAAACAAAAGATAAACTAATAAATAAATACGAACAATAGTTTCTCTACAAACATCTGCGGTATAAACAATAAATGGGACATATTCTAATGTAGACACAACACGATACGAGTAGAGGTCGCGGCCGAAGCGATTTGTTATTCGATACCTACTTATCGATACAAACATCGATAGCAGGACAGCACTAGTTTAAAATGACGAAACATAATTGTATATTAATTCTGCAAAATTAATCAATCACTCTTATAAAAAGTGAATAAGAAATAAATTCACAATGATTCGATTATGGTACTTTGGGTTACAATAAATTTAATGCACAATACCTATGAGGTTTTGCATGGCTAAATAATGCAAATGAAAATCCAGCAATCTCATATTATGCAAGACACTATCCACAAACAATTTCTATCATTTATACGCTCTTGAAATTCAATCGAATAGTTGTCACCGATCATCGCGATAAATTCGCAATATTTATCGATATCCGACGATGGGACAACACTAGCCGTGCCGATAACGTAGTGCGGTGAAAACAGATGACACGGTAAATTGTTAGGGGTGTACCATACGTGCATTGTCTTTGTATTGGTTTGTTTTTGTTAGGTAGTAAAACAGTTATGATATAGTATAGGGTTGAGTCTGCTACTGAATAGTATTTCTTTGACAATGTTTTGTGATATCCCAAAACTTAGTAGGGCGTTTCCAGTAACGTATAATGGCCTAGAGCAAATATCTGGCAATTTGTTTGAAAATCTACCCGCATCCGTGGTGTCTTCTTTATTTCTGTGGCAATTCAGCCAATACAGTTATTTTTGTCTCCCGCTTTGCAATGGAGGCAAGTGGATACATTTTTCTTCCAACTCCTCCTACACCTTTTTCGATTAAATTCGTGCGGGTTCCAAGACAATTTAGCTTTTCCCCGGGACTGGCCGAGGGTAAAACCTCGGTGTTTTCAATGGACACCGCTGTCGATAATGGCTTACAGGAGTAACAGCGGTGGGAATGTGTGGCGGGCTTAGTCCCAAAAAAAAAACTACCCTATAGCAATGCATATAAAAATTAAATGTCCATGGGAAAAGCCACACGATCATCCGCAATGAAATTTCCTGTAAAAAAATGCTTAATCTATGAATTATTTGAATAAAAAGTTTAGTACAAGAAAATAAAAGGCCCGCCCTGGCATTACTTCTTGAATTTGTTAAGACTTGAATAAGAATGATAGCAGCTTTCAATGTTAGAATGAACTCGGTAGGTTACAATCACGTAACAAAAATAAAAAATAAATATATAATATAAAAATATAGTCCAGGCGGTAGCTTACTTTCTTCGCTGAATATTTGCATTACCTCACTGAATAGTGAAAGCCACTCGTTGGGCGAAAATATTTATATCAATTAGCAAAATATTACTACTTACCTTAGGGTAATGGTAATAAAAAATAATAATATATTTAAATGGTTATATATATATATTTATATAATAACCCAATAACTTAAATATCCCAATAAATGTTCCTCTTTCACGAAGTTCGGATCCCGTTACCGGCAGTGTGGAGGAATCTAACACGGATACGTTTATCTAACACGCGAACGGGTTGACAATAGCTAGGGAAGGCCAACACTTTACTGCTTACTTGTTAAGAGATGACGTACACCATTATCTCTTGCATTCTGTACACACTACACAACGGTGCCCCTCAATTTCCCACGGTAGACTCACTGAGGCGAAAGCAATAAAATAAATTTCGCCAGACAATACATACTTATTGTATGATAAACCAATTTGGAAAAAAAAACATTTCCGATATTTGACGCTGATAGGAATCGAACCCGCAACAACCCGTGTCAGTGAGCAAAGCGACCTACGCTCAAACCACTCCAAGCTATCTTCGAGCAAGTGGTACTATTGAAGAGTAGCATGAATAAAAAAATCAGACCTAAAATAAAAAAGAAATGTTTAAAATCTAAAACCCGCCTACCGAAAAATCACGCTCTTTTAGAGACAAGAAAATATTCTCATCGTGATGTTATTTGTGCTAATGTATCTAGGTACCTACCTACCTACATTAAAAATCAATTTAATTTAACGTCAATCTTCAGTTAACGCAATCCAAATGACGGTTTAACATAAATTGCATATTTAGTAAATTTTCAAGGGAATCAAAACCTATAGGGTACTACTTCCCTTTGACCTAGAATTGAAAACAGTAGATTTATGCATGTGTTTTTGCGATTACAAACTAATTTGCGGTTAGTTTGTATGGGGACACCAGTAAACCAACGGCAAAGTTAAGTTTGTTTCTCTACCCAGTTTATCTTTTCGTTAGAGCAATGTTTGGTGTTTTCATAGTTAAGGTATTCAAACCGCCATATCTTTTAATTGCGTTAACTTAGATGTTTGATTTTTTTTACAGCTTCAAGGGACCGCAGACTACAGTCTTTGTTATAAATTTCAACTTGATATCTCCACGTGTTCCTGAGAAAAAGGGTTTGACAGACAGACGGACAACAAAGTGATCCTATAAGGGTTCCTTTTTTCCTTTTTAAGGTATAAAACCCTAAAAAAGGTCTCAAAGGTTATATTGGAAGTATAGAGAAAGGCACTATTATTGAAACTAATAGGGTCACAGTACTGAGCAGATATTGGAGTGACGCTAATAACATCTTGTAACGTAATAACTTGTGGAAAGTTTTTGTCACGTACAAATGGCCGCTCGTAACGCGCAGAAAAGTTTCACACCAATACGAAACGTGACGGGTATAGTGAAACAGAATGATACTCAGTGTATTGTTGTCTAATGATCAATTTCTGTTTGGAATAACTTCAGGCTTCTATACACCAAAATGACACTGACAGCGCTAGCGAATTTTGACGCGAAGGGGCATGGCCTTTACCACAGTAGTTCAATCTTTATGTGTATTGATACAGAGCTCATTTTGATATTGGCAAAACTTTGTAGCGTAAGACTTCTGTCTCTAGACGTCTATCTATCTATCTATCAGCCAGGGACGTCCACTGCTGGACATAGGCCTCCCTCATAGATCGCCACAAATTACGTTCTTAGGCTTTATGCGCCCATCGACTCCCGGCGAACCTGGTGAGGTCGTCCGTCCATCTGGTCGGGGGTCGTCCCACGTCTCTAGACGTACATGCTAGTAAAAGCTGGAACCATCGCGCAGCCAACTTATGGTACAGCCTTTTTTTATAGTGTGGAAATCCCCATGGATTCCCGCACGCCCCGACGGAGACGTACGGGTTGTGCCGGACTCTTAACGGCTTAAACCACACGTTGACATTCCTTCGCTTTGTGGAGGAGCCACGGGAACGCTCTCGCACTCGTCCGCGACTCCACCAGCGGCCATCCACGCGAGCATACTCTGCGTGGATGCCTCCTCTACACGGCGGCGTAGGCCACACTACGCCGCCGTCCACCTCAGGGTTGCATACAAGCCCCTGCTCCTTGTGTCCGCAACCCAAAGGTCCCCTAACAGATAATATAGTAGGGGGAATCAATAAGCTTATGGCACAGCCTAAGGCAAGTTGTAGGTGGTCAGTGAAGATTGAAAACGGTTGAACAAACAAATTCCTTGGAATGAGTCGAGACCACACTGAATATTTGAATTCACTCATGCAAATTGCTTATTGATGGCACGGGCTAGGGGTCAGCAATAAACAACGACGAGGCTAATTGCGACTCCTGCGCATCGCTTAGAGAGAGCGCGCGAAATTATCGTCCTTTCTTACTTTTAATTACTATTGCAATTCGTATAAAAAACCGGCTAAGTACGAGTCGGACTCGCGCACGAAGGGTTTCAAACGGTAAAAAAATCATGTCTGTTGTATGGGAGCCTTCCTTAATAATATTTATTTTATTCTGTTTTTTAGTATTTGTTATAGCTATAATAGTTAAAATTTGAACTGTCCAACAATCACGGTTCATGAGATACAGCCTGGTGACAGACGGACGGACAGCGTAGTCTTAGTAATACGGTCCCGTTCTACCCCTTAGGTACGGAACCCTAAAAATTGCAAATTTCGGAAATGGCTTTTGCGAAATTTGCCCTGGACTGGGTGTAACTGGGATCGCCCCCAGTTCATTGTACGGTACTCAAAGTACAACCTTTGATTAGTTTGGGGTCATACCATGAGTATGTATTGTCTGGCCATATTTTTGTATTTGTTTAGATGGCCGTACGTAAGTGCTTATGTAGAATGCTAAAAGGCTAGGCTTTTAGACGTAGAGTTGAGTATAAACAGTGATCGTCCACCGGATGTGGAAAACCTTTAAATGCCGAGTTTTACCGTTTTATTTGCTGAGCGACGGCCTCGACACATCGGCATTCTGAGGTGACTAGTGGTGTGACACGATTTATCGATGTTTGTCGGTTGGTTGACCCGTTTATACTTTTTCTTTTATTTGTACTTAAATTTTGTAAACTTTTTTTTTCTAGTTTTCTAAATTTTAACTGTTTAAAAAAAAAAAAAATTAACAACCCACTCCTTCTTTGAAGTCAGTTAAAAACATTATATTTGACCGAGATTTCATTTCACGTCATTCAGAATTCAGAATAACATTTAAATTTTTATCATCACTATGATCAATTGATATACAATCTCGGCCATTAAACACCTTTTCATATGTCAAACTCTATTGTACGTCAATATTTATATCGATTCACTATATAAAGTATAATAGAGACATTATACAACTTCTACTTGCTCTATGTCATTCCCACAAATGATTTGGGAAACATTTAAATAATGTGCATAGTCATTGATTTTTAATTATTTTAAGTGTCCATTAATTCGCGAGTCGCTAATACACTTTCTAATGCTTCTGTTGTGGACAATAAATTAATATAAATTGCTACTTAAACAACTATTAAGTGATATAAAAGTTCCATAGACGTATTCATTGAATTCAAATTTTATAGATTCAACTTTTTTTTAAAGATTGATTAAAAGGAAAAGTTTTATGAAATTAAGTCTTCAACTTTTATAGATGAAAATAATATTTTTGATTTATTATGATTGAAATTTATATCGTGAATGTTGTTGGGACGTGCTCATGTCGTTATTATTATTAATATCCGTATTTGGATATTCAATTTGTTCTTTGATTTGAATGTAAATTAATATTGTATAATATGGTAACGCAAATATAACAAATGATTGCAGTCAAAATTAAAATATAATCTTTAGCTATTCGGTAACGAAATGACTGCAGCTGAAAGCCAAAAATCTAAGTTTTTCACATACTAATAATGATACTCTTAAAGCAAGTATCTTGATCTGGCTCACGAGGTTGTCGACATGTGGGACATTGATGCGGCAATCATTGTACCGATAGTCGTTTCCGCCCATGGCTTATTAGCCAAGAGCCTCGACAAACACCTAAAGAGGCTCGCGTTAGGCAGCTGGATCAAGGAACAGATTCAGAAGGCAGTACTTCTGGAGACGGCGCGCATTGTGAGGAAGTTCTTCTCTCTGGAGCCCTAACCACTGGTAACTAGGACCCTGTTCCAGATGCCGGTGGGGAACTGTTTTTTATATTTTTAAATGTATTTTTAAAAATATAATTTATAAGAAAGTTAAGAAATAAAGGATATAATACTCTTACTTATCTGTGAATAAAATGAGTTACATATACAACTTCGATAACTAAGTATAATATTTGGCAGCTAACAATAACTAATTAAAAAAAAAAGATACCAGGTTTTCGTGATGGTTTGACATAAAAATCTGTTTTAAAATGTATTACACTTAACATCGGTGACGTAAAATCACTCACAAATCGGAGAATTTTTAGAGTCCCAGTGCCTTGCGTAAAGTCCACATTCGCCCAACGATTTTCATACTTTCTAGCCCCGTACATTTATAACAAATTAGTCTCTAAATGCGTCATACAAAATATTAAAACGAAAGAAGCGAGAATGATAATAAAGAATTGGTTTTTGCAACAATCGTATGTAGAGACTGAAAATTTATTAAAAATAGTTCATTAACTATACCAACAACTAATTGACAAACGTTTCACAAACATTCACGCACACACCCTCACATTCACACACTTCATTACACACACAACACATGCACACACTCTTTATATTTTATTTAATACCTATTTCAATAATTAATTTCTTATTCTAAATTTTAATTCACTTCTCATATAATTTTAACACAGAAACCCAAAATACAGGGTTTGCCTAGTTTGGGTTACACAGTAACTAGTTTTTGTAAATATTTTGGTGAATAATAAAATTTAATTTTATTTTTATTTTATTTATTTCAATAGGTCCCATGACACGGAAAAGTCGTCACCAGAATATATCAAAATAATTATATTATTAGAAATCCTCATAAACATTGAATATTCTTATCAACTTAACAGAATAAAACGTTTTTCTTATTTTACATAATTAATAAAATTGTGAAACTTAATGAAATAAGATGAGGAATGGATGCAGCTGTTATAAGCAGTTATTCTGCTAGTACCAAGTAATTAATAGTTGAGACAAATACAATAAATACACATCATTATTATATTATAAAATTAAATCCTCCACCGCGTATGTCTGTCTGTCTGTTCGCGATGAAATCAAAAACTACCGCTCCGATTTTCATGCTGTTTTCACCAATGGAAATAGTGGTTCCTTCTCGAGGAAGGTTTTAGTATATAATTTGTCAAGTTTTTGTATACATTGGCTAAAATATAATGATATTTGTTGGTGTCCATTTTTTGGAGGTGAAAATAATTAGGGTTCTTAAATTCCGCGCGGGCGAAGAGGGTGCAGTAGTTATCACTAAAAATGGATTAGGTAGATTGATTCCGTCCCGATTAGGAACATAATAAAGATGGCCGATGACCGAGCATTTCTGTCTGACAGCAATGGTCTAATTAAATCACATCAGCAAATTAATGTCCATATGCTATCGGCAAAAACGAATGAAACGGTAATTCAATTTTTGTAACCTGTCAAATGGTTTCAAGACCCCCGTGACCTGATCTGTCACAGTGACGGATGAAAAAAGGGGGACAAAAAAAAACGCGTAATGAACATTGATTAGTGCGACAAAAACTAATCAGAGCGGGCATTCAATGAATGTATCATGTTTCGCGTGTAATACGAGTAATCGATATAATTATATCGATGGATGACATCACTATTTTTTCTCCGTTGAGAATAATTCCAGGAAATAAGTGGTAAATAAAATATATTATGTCTCTCATTGGGATATTATAATTTAATTTCTCATCCATTAATGTAAACATGAATGATACTTGTGAACGGATTACGTAACCTTGATACAATACTGTTTCCATCATCTTCTGTTGATACGCAGCTGTCAAAATATGTCGATAAAATCCGCCATAATTTTTAATTTAAATTTCGAATGTTCACTGAAAAATATTTTTAAAAAAAGAAGATCGCAGTGTTGCCTTAAAAGGATTCCTAGAAAAGTATTTAACTATGGTAGAATATAAAATAGTATTTTAATATTGCTATATCCTTGATTTAAACCTGGTTAATAGTCAAAACGAGACCGGCTGGATCAAGGCAAGTTCACCTGTAACCGCGCTTTATTGAATTAACCCGTGAGATTACCGTGAAACTTGCCAATTATGTTGTTAAGAAATATTAAACTGAAGCTATAGACTATTTTTTTAAGTGGCTATCCTTATTAATAAGCTTCAGAATTGAATGAAAGGCATAAAGAGTTCAAGACTTTGATTAAAGATGTATCAGATAGAGTAAAACCTTTTTCGTATTTTTCTCTTCTATAGAACATTAGGAGCATTTTTTTTTTAAATTATTAAAGTACTATTGTATGTTACTGAAGTAGATATTTATTAAAATTCCAAACCTAATATTATTATTACACCTTAAAACTATATGATATTACTATAATATTGATTCCGGAAGGAAAGTATTTTTAAGATCGCGGTATTTTTATTGACTTTCATTTCATTCACTTCCAAGAAACTACATCATAGAAACAAATACATCAACAATGTTACACAATTAAATATTAATAAGTACCTACTCATTAATACTTCAAGATAATCTTGTTTGCAAAATTAGTAGCAATTAGTTAAAGATTTTAATGCTATCATCTATATTTGACCTTTTGTCGCAATTACCACGATAAATTAACTGTATTTATTGAAAATACTTGATGTTTAAATAATCATACCTTAGTTATACCTAAGTGGTGTAAGGGGTCGAATTACCATCTATGGATCCAAGTCAACCTCACCTGCCCGTGGTACCTGACGAATAACAAACAAGGCTCTGACGAAACGTTCACCAACCCGCATTGGACCAGCGTAGTGGACAAATGGTCCAAACCCCCTTAACATTTAAAGGAGTGAACCTGATTCCGTTTAGGTCATAAACTGAATCACTTATAACCATGGACTCCTAGTCCATGGTTATTTAAAAATATTATTATTCTGATAGATCTCATCGCACCATTTTCGGACACGTAACTTTTTTTTAACAAAGATCAGGGGGGCAATTTTCCCATGATCAACACTATCCTTAATTCGACATACGAGTATGTTTCAACATAATATGCCGAATTAGAGGCGATCAGATCACGCGACAATTGGCCAAATGGTCGTAATGATGAGAATGACGTATGTCCCATGATATACTTATCAGCAGCTCATTTCCATGTGGACCACAGAGGTGTTGCCTGAACTAAATCAGTTGATTACTAAATGGAAGGTAATAAAGTGATCCATTAAAGACTTTAATCATGGGATTATCGGAGACTTATGGTCCAGTTACTGGACACCAGCGACGCAGGAAGCCGGTGTCAAAGATAAGATCTTAATTATCCCAAAGTTTGACGATGTCTTCATCAAAGATAATTAGTCCACTGATATAAAAATGTTACATAATTTCTAAGAAATGTTAATGGCCTGCCCTCGCTAGACGAGCGAATTAAACTTTTTTTTTTTTAAATGTACTCTGTGTAACATACTTAAAGATTGAAATTCTGTGGCAAAATCCACGTGCCCAAATTTAAAATTAGCTTGCTTTGTCGATGTAATTTCGTTGAAAAATGTGCGTTTTGTGTGAATTAATACAGTTCGTTTTGAGATTGTAGAAAATGGGCGCGTTCGTTTGAACGTAGAGTTTAATACTGAATGTGGAGTAACCAAACGACCTGTAGAGCAATAGCAGCTTGAATAAGCTTAATTCAGTGTAGGTATCCGTGCTCATTTACGAATGACGATCAATTACCCCTTATTAAAAAGGAATAAAGAATAACATTCTATGGGTGTGGAGTATCCTGTTATTTCGTAATTTTTCAAATTAAAATAATAAAAATTCGATATACCTATTTTCATTTTTATTGCATCAAAAACTGGTGATCTAATTCGTATTTTATCCTACTGTGGTTTGCCAAGCGAAATAATATCGATATCTTTAAAGTATCGATATAAAATCGTAGTAATTGAAACAACTAAACATCACTAAATTATTTACAGTCGCGCGGTTGCAAAAACCACAAGATCTACGCGTCATGCAGTCTGCGAAGCATGTCGGCCGTGGTTGCAATATAAACAAAAAATCGTTACCGCACCTCACTTACGCACCGAGCAAGGCAATTTGAACTTAAGCTCCACGCGTTAATACTAAACCCGAAAGCAGTAACAACTTGGTTAAGTGTGACTGGACACAAATAAATAAAAGATTACGATAAAGGAATTTGAACTTTAAGTAAAGTTAATAAAGAGTTGGATGATTGCAAAATACTGGTGACAGTTGAAAATGGTGAGCGCACAGATCCATGTCATTACAATTAATAAAAAGTTATTCCAATACCTACATTCGTAAACTTAATTGATTTGAATTCACGTTACTTAAATGTATTGCATAAGGTTTCGGTTATTGGAACAACGTCGCAGAACCTACTTACTAAATTTTTAAACTTGCATTTTATTTAAGCATTTTTTTAAAGTACGTATAGCCGCGTACCGGCGCGCCTTTTGCCATACGCGCAACTCGTACAAGCGTTGACGCGCTTATAACCTCGTATATGCAATATGCGATGTTTTTATTGTTTCTTCGTCGGAATCATCCAGATATTTATATGCCCTATCGACTTCGCCCTGCGGCAATTTTTTCTGACGTTCATCTGACTTCGCTGTTGGAGTTGCTCTATGTAGTTGCCATATACTACAGGTAACTACAATGGCGGATGTGAGATAAACGCCAAAAAAATGCCACAGAGCCATACGCAGGGTGGAGTCAATATGATTTCTCTATGGTTACTCTATGGAACTCGGAATCCATATTGCTACTGACACTCGCCACCACCGGTTCGAGCGTACATGCCAGAATAAGCCCTTGCACGCGCGTCTAAGCGCGTATGCTGAGACGACCGCATACGCGCAATAAAAAACGCTAGTCTGAACCCGCTCTAAAAGTACAAAATTAAAAATGCAAAGTAATAAAATTTATTGTTAAGAGATAAATGAAAACATCAATAAAATTTGTACTGTAGATTAAATTTTACAACTCCCTAAGTGTTCTGATGAAATGATTTTAATTACATAATGTTGTGTGAGACATAAAAAAAAAAATGTGGGTAATAAGGGTTACTTATCTGGTAATTCGAGTAATTTGCCGTGGCGGTAATCTCGCTACTTTTTCCAACAACATAATGATAGGAAGACCCTAGATATTTATGTGTAATTTAAAAAAACCGGCCAAGTGCGAGTCCGTCTCGTGTGCGAAGCGTTCCGTACCATTATCTATTAAACGGCAAAAAATCACGTTTGATGTACGGTAGCCGCCTTAAATATTCATTTTATTCTGTTTTTTAGTATTTGTAAGTTGTACATCATAAGCTGTGAAAATTTCAACTGTATAACTATCACGATTTATGAGATACAGCCAGTGACAGACGGACAGACGGACGGACAGAGAAGTCTTAGTATTAGGGTTCCCATTTTACCCTTTGGGTACGGAACCCTAAAAAAAACCGGTAGGTAATCATATCGTTTCTTATATTGATGTCTTTTATTTTAATGATTTTGGAAATTGCATATTCTACTTTGGCAGTACCTGCCCTCTTATCATTATTACTTAGCAGTTTTGTTTTAGTATAAGTAAGATTTTTTTTCCGAGTTAAAGCCCTGGGACCTCTTTTGCGTTACGCGCGCGTAAAACAATTGCCACCAACAAATAATATCAAAACGGAAATTCTTTTTTATGGGATGTAAACGTCCCGGCTCAACTTTATAAAGTATCTCAGAGAAAAATCTGTTACCTATGAAGAAAAGAATCAAGTTCTATAAAAGAGAATAATTATTATTGCATCCCATTTGATGCGTTTGTTTCTCAGAAACGTTTCATCTTACCGTCCATTATGTACTACCTACAATCTGCCGCGAATCACAAATACATCGTCAAATTAACTTTGAATCTATCCATTGCTGGCGTTTGTCTCATGATCACTGTACTACTTGTATATCATCCACTAAACAATTCAGTGAACATCAAACAATGAGAGCTTGCGGCTGAGTCGCAATCAATTTCCTGTCAAGTGCTTAGCACGGGCTGTAATGGTTATAGTTTCCTTTGCAACTCGTCCATTATCTTCACGGTTTTATGCCCTTTACACACTACTGGAGCGAGGGAATTTAATATTAATAAATATCAAGAACTGGTGATGGTGCGACGATTTGGTCACTTTTGCGGGAGTAACGTGGCTACAACATGCCCAGGATAGGGACATGTGGAGACGAGAGGGGGAGGCCTTTGCCCAGCAGTGGGACATACTATAAAAAAACAACAACAACTATGCAGTAGTAGCCAAGTGGTCGAACGCACGCCTTGCAATCAAAGTGTGCAGGTTCAAACCCCGGCTCGCACCTCTGAGTTTCATGTGCAAATATAATTTTCATCCGAGATTATCACTTGCTATGAAACGGTGAAGGAAAATATAGTGAGGAAGTTCCCTCAGACGTGCAGGTTACGTCTGAGGGAACTTAAATAGTTTTCGATAGATGTGTGAAGTCTGCCAACCTACACCGGGCCAACGTGGCCCACTATGGCCCAAATCTCCCTCGTATTAAGGGGGAACCTGCCCGGTATAATGGCAATAGGCTCGCCCCTATTACATTGGAACCAAAATACATCGGCGAAGTGTGGGCGCACTGTTACAGTCCACCTCTGCCTACCCCTTCGGGGAATACAGGCGTAGTATGGAATACCTATGACAAAAGTCACGAACGAACAAGCTATGTCATTACGTTGAAAAACGTGCTACTTCCATGTGTTAATACGGTTTATTTTGCATCAACAAAAAATATCGCTTCGTGTTTTGCCGCGCCTATTTGCTTAGGGCTTAACACTGAATTATATTAAAGATTTCTAGTTACCTATAGCAATAAACTTTTCGAATCCGGTTCCTTTATTAGTATTTCCTTTTGTGTTAGCGAAACTGTGAGAACTGCGTTTGTCTATTCAATTATTTGAAATAAGTTTATTAGATTTAGATAAAGCGTTTTATAAAGGTAATTACGTGTTTGTTTATAATAACTTTAGTTTATATACAGTTCATATATTTGAATATCTACTTAGCTGATATCTATACTAATATTATAAAGCTGAAGAGTTTGATTGAACGCATATCTCGTAATTCACGAGTCTGACTTCAAACATTATTTTTACACTGTATAGCCTATTTATTGAGGAAGGTTATAGACTTTATAATATCACGCTACGTCCTAGTAACCATAGACGCGGGTGAAACCGCGGGCACAGCTAGTATTAAATAACTAGCGTATACCCGGCGGCGTGTGCTTCTACCCAAAAAAAGAAATAAATTTTGTTCATTTAGTGGTCTAAAACCATCTTCGCATTAATGTGTTTGTAACTGGTTTGGGCACATCGGCTGGATGGATGTTTGTTACTCTTTCGCGCAAAAACTACTGGACGGATTTTGATGAAACTTTACAGTATTATGGTTTGTATACCAGAATAACATACATGCTATACTGTATAACGATATTGAATCACCGAAGTCTGTGCGGACGAAGTCGAAGTAGAAGCTAGTAGTTCAATAAGTTAAAAATAATAATCGTATCTACTGCACCCAATGAATGAACACCGATAAAGGTTTATAATGACTAAAATAATAATGTTTATATAACAATCGTCACCCCGCGGTTATCGCGGTCGTTAAGATAAGAGGCGATACAAAAAATCGAGACTATATATCGTTATGATGCTCTCATCGTGTAACAACGATTTTATCACTTGTAATTATAACCATAAATTCTTTTGAATAAAACTTATATTATTCCATCCACAAATCATTTGGCAAGTACTTTTTTTATGGGACTAAGACCGCCACACATTCCCACCACTGTTACTCCTGTAAGCCAACCTGTTTGGCCCTCGGCGAGTCCCGGGGAAAAGCTAAATTGTCTTGTAACCCGCACGAATTTAATCGAAAAAGGTGTAGGAGGAGTTGGAAGAAAAATGTATCCACTTCCCTCCATTGCAAAGTGGGAGACTAAAATAACTGTATTGGCTGAATTGCCACAGAAATAAAGAAGGCACCACGGATTCTATTTGTCATTAGTTTGACCTAACAATGTGAGCGAATTATACTTGATTCCAGTAATAGGTATGGCAGAAACGTTTGAACGCACGGAAATGTTTCCTGGTCTCAACAAGGTCTGTGTAATAGTCCCGATTTATAAAGTATTTTTTTGGTGAACAAGGGTAGTGTAAAATGGTATTAGGTACACGTTGTATCAAATCGGGCTATCAAAACGCGGGCGTCAAAATAATTGCCAATACCAAAATGAACTCTATGTTAATACAGATAGAGACTCAATTACTGTGATCAAAGACACGCGATCAAGTTATAAAATTTGCTCGCGTTGTCGATGACATTTCGTTGCAGAATGAGCAGAGTCGATATCTCTCTTCTGAGTTGGACATTCTTGTCATAGTGGTCGTGGCTATGGAGCCTTAATCTTGTTTTCGGATGTGGCCACTGTTTTAGTTATACATCTCCACGGTCTCCCGTCCACGACGTTGCGAGAGCATTGTGCTATAGGGCATCTTGTAAGGGTTTTTTGAGATCCACCCATCTGGTTGGAGATCGACCACGTGGCCGTTTGCCTTCGGTTTGACCCTGTTATCTAATCGATCCATAGAGTCGTTGTTTATCTAGAGACATGTCCGAAAAGCTTCAGAATTCGTAATTGAATAGTCGACGAGTCAATATAGTGCGTGGTAAACAAATTGACGCTTCAGTGTGGCTTTACTATCTATCTCCCACGGCAGCTATGTAAATCCTCTTAGCTTTTATTTCCCCAACGGAGGCTTGGTAAAGGTCAGCTTAACAAACTGAGTTAACTTAATATTTCATGAAGAGCTATGGGAGAATGTTCAATGGAGTTATTTACATGAATTTTCTCTGAAATTATAATGACCACCTATCATGCAGTCTCTCATTTCAGATTTTGTTTGGGTTAACTATAATACATTGCAGGTAGATTGGTACTTTGGATATTTATTCGAGTAGCTACTTAGACTGACTTTGAGCAGTAATAAATCATCCCTAGGGATTTTCAGAGCAATGTCAAC
Source organism: Ptilodon capucinus (assembly GCA_914767695.1). Taxonomy (NCBI): domain Eukaryota; kingdom Metazoa; phylum Arthropoda; class Insecta; order Lepidoptera; family Notodontidae; genus Ptilodon; species Ptilodon capucinus. Next base: position 2,895,804 of record OU611828.1, read on the forward strand.
TTTGAAACCGAAATTTTAATTTCTGTTTATATATCTTTAGTATTCTTTTCGTGGATATCAATATTTCATTAAAAAAAATATACTTTTGAAATTATGATCATAAATCTAAATTGATTAGAAGCGTTATTAATTTTAAGCAAAACAAGACTGACGCATTCAGGTACAAACAAAGAACTAAGGCACTATGGTCATAATTAATAGTAATAGAAGAAGGCCAAGTACAATTGTTAATTCGTTTAAACAGAAACCTAACGATGATGGTCAGACACTTGTAGGAAAAGCATAAGCATTTAATATTTATGAGTCTTCAACTGACTTTAGCCTTAAGGCATTCGTGTCTAATGTTGTCAGAGCACCGACTGTGTCCCAAGGATCCCTCATTGTCCACCTGTTGAACTTTAATCCAATTCGTGAGGTCACTTGTGAAATTATTTGCACTAAGCAGCACACTGAGGCGGCGACCCTAGCGCGTAAATTTTTTTGCTATATCAAAACGAACGTTGAGAAAAAGTCGATTCCTCAACGAAATGACACTGTAGGCTTAGCATGACTGTGTAGACCGAGCCATGTTCAGTACAAAAAGCTCAAAGTGACGTCATCTTCTCGACAAATCTGACAGTTGAAAGAGATAAAACCTATGTCTACACAATCATGCTGAGGTTGCTGTCAGGGCGAGCTTATTTTGATTCGTATGGGCGTGGCTTTTATCACAGAAATTCAATCTTTATGCATATTGACACAAAGTTGGTTTTGGTATTTGCTAATATATTGACGCACGGGGTCGACGCACCAGTATGCTTTAGGCCTCCCCTCAATTTTTTTGCCAAACCAAAACAAACTGTATTAACTCATAGAAAGAGTTAATTCTTCAACTAAATAACACTGACAGCGCGAACTAATTTTGACGCGTGGGGCGTGGCTTCTACCACAGAAATTAAAACTTTATGCATATTGGCACAGAGTTCGTTTTAGTATTGGAAAATATTTGACGCGCGAACGTTGACGCCTCAGTGTGGCGGGGGCTTAAAGCCTGCTAGCCTGATCTGAATAAAGATGATAGATACCATTACAAAGACGCGATTCATATTTGGAGCAGATCTTTTGTAATAGTTAAAAGGTGGATTTATAATTATAATAATATATCATCACGCCTGTATTCCCCGAAGGGGTAGGCAGAGGTGCCCTGCAGTGCGACCACACTTCGCCGATGTATTTTGGTAGCAATGTAATAGGGGGCGAGCCTATTGCCATGATACCATGGATTTATTATGTTCAATGAATGTCATCATCATTATATCATGCTTGTATTTCTATGTACTTTTGGAACACTAAAAAAACAAAACATGTATTTAGTTTTATAAGCGTAGTAGCACACGCCAGGTATCCGCTACTAAATTTAATGTATTTAACTAATCTTATAATATATACATTTCTACTGTACGTGTGTATGTCACTGAACTCCTCCGAAACGGCTGGACCGATTTGAATGATTTTTTTTGTACGCGTTTGGGTGGCGCCCTGGATGTTTTAGATTCACAATTGGACCCGGTAGGTAGCCCTGCTTTCGTATGTTACTAATTCTTAGGCGGTACGAAGTTCGCCCGGTCAGCTAACTAACTACATCCCTTTTACCGTCCCACTGCTGGGCACGGGCCTCCCCTCAATCTGAGGGGCATTCTATATTTTTAGGGTTCCGTACCCAAAGGGTAAAATCGGAACCCTATTACTAATACTTCGCTGTCCGTCCGTCCGTCCGTCTGTCACCAGGCTGTATCTCATGAACCGTGACAGTTAGAGAGTTTTCACAGTTATATTTCTGTTGCCGCTATAACAACAAACAATAAAAAAACAGAAAATAATAAATATTTAAGGAGGCTCCCTTACAACAAACGTCATTTTTTTGTTGTTCTTATAGATAATGGTACGAAACCCTTCGTGCGCGGGTCCGACTCGCACTTGACTGGTTTTTCTACGACATAAACTATTTAAAAACCTTTTCTGAGGTACAGACAAGGTAAATTCGTAATATAAAATGAACGGGTGAAAAGACGACTTAAACGACACTTTTGGGCGATATTGACTTATGCATATTTGAATTCAGCATTTTTTTATCCGTCGAATGAGTATGCTCTCTTATAATAATAATAATAAAAATGTAATGAATAAGATGAATGGAAAATAAATGAATAATAAGCCTCTTATTTCATGCTAAAAAAAAGTAGTATACATGCGTAGTTTTTAGAAAGGATAATAATGTTGTAATAATGTAATAATAATGTTTAAATGTAGGTAATGATATCGACGTTTGTTTGCATGAACCCCTCCTCAAGTGAAGGGGAAGGCTTCCTCTAAAGAAAACCACTTATCTCTGTCTTGAGCTATTTGTAGCCAGCAGGTACCAGTTTGCCGATTGGACCCTTCCACATTGTTCCTGTCGGTCCATCTCTCGTCCTTTAGCCTCGCTACGTGCCAAGCCCACTTTTTAGCCTCAAACAGACACCGATCTCGCCGGCGAGGTCGAGGAACCCCCTCTTCCGCTCGTAGGTGCATCTTTGCACCTAGGAGCGCAGTCACTACCTCTCCCCTCACGGTAACTGCCCAAGCCGAGGTCGTGCCCTCTGTGGCGCCCTTGAGCTAGTTGCCAACCCTTTCCGCCCTTCAGGCCTTGGTTGGAGTGCACTCTGCGCTCGCCACTGCTCCGGTAAAGCTGTAAAGGCCACCTCACGGCCAACAGTGTAAGTCCTTCAAAAAAAAAAACCCACAAATGTCGTTTAAGTGAAATAACACCTCAATATATTACAAAGTACCAATTTTTTTACACATTGTTCACAATTTATTCACCGTAAACGTTTCTCTTTACACTTATTTTAGTTGAGCGTACGTTTTTACGGTTGTGGTTTTAATCTTCAACTTCGCCAGACCTCTCATATTTACAAAGGAATTCAAACGAACCGTTTATTTGAGGGTCAGGCGTTTTTTTTTGTGAAAATATTATAAAAATATACACGAAAACCGTTTTTGTACATGGTTAATGGAATACTGACCTAACTCAAAAATAATGTTGTGGAAAAATGGTCGTTAGAACGACCCTTTAAGATTTATAGTCGAAATCCTAAAATTTCAAAATGGGTCTTTATACTTTTAAACATGCGAATTCGGTAGCTAATATGTAGATGCTAAGTAAATACAGACTATACGTGACTAGTTACCTTTTAGTATTTGTTACAAGTATCTATATGGCCTTAGGTCACACCCATAACCCTATTTAACAATGTAAACTACATCTCAGCAGTGGTAGCCTCGTGGGCAAGAACGCCCGCCTTGAACGTAAGGAGTGCAAGTTCGAATCCCGGGCTCTCTGAGATAATTTTCATGTGCGACTGTCATTTTGATGTGCAAACGATTTTTGACACGTGGTTGACTTTTATTAAGGAAATTTGAAATGTATGTATATTGCCACAGAGTCTGTTTTGGTATTGGCAGAAGTCTCGATGCGCAATTGTTGACGTGGCGGATACTTAGAAAAACGAACTGTATAGACACATGGAAAAAGTTCATTCTACAATGAAATGACACTAACAACGCAAGCGAAGTTTGACGCGTGGGGGCGTGGCTTTTACGATAGAAATTTAATCTTTATGCATATTGACACAGAGTTCGTTTGGTATTGGTAAATATTTTGACGCGCCAGTGTGCGTGGAGTGTTATGGTGTTGACATCAACATGTCACGACAAATTAATGGTTTTCTATAACAACTCACGTTAATAACCTTGAAACATACTGTCAACACACGCCATTGTACCTTCACCTTTCACTTTCAATAGAGCATTGTTGCCCAACTAATTATCTAATCTAAATCATTAATCTAGATAGACTGAACGTATTCCGACCCCTACTAAGCATACATTATTTGTTAGTTCCATTATCACTTGATTATCGCTTCAAATCTGAAAGCGACTTTCAAATCTTTTGAAATTGGAATGATTGAATTTAAAGGACATTTGTTTTTTTTTTGGGTGTTTTAAAAAAGCTGAGTTTGTTTATACTATTGATTGTTACAAGTTGGTAATTAATTTATGTAAACGCTTGTAGATAATGTTATCGATTATAATAATGTATAGTTGTTTGAAAAGTAACTGTACAATTTTGACAGATTTTTTACTGAGTCAAAAACTGAAAGTTATATTCAAACATTGTGGCAAGATAGGTGGTTCCAGGGGGGCTGTTTTTACCAAACTAAATTAGACTAAACTACTACTTTGCCGTACTACTCACGCCCTCATGGATAAGCGAGATATCAATATTTTTAGTGTTGTCAAATTTAATTTTGTCGTATTTCGTATACATTCATTTTCATCAGAGATTACCACTTGCTATGTCACGGTGAAGGAAAACATCGTGAGGAAACCTGCACGTCTATAGAAAGGCGTGTGAAGTACACCAACCCGCACTGGGCCAGCGTGGTGGACTGTAGCCCAAAAATATCTCTCGTATTAAGGGAGTAAGTGGCCGGTATAATGGCAATAGGCTCGCCTCCTATTACATTGGGACCAAAATAATCGGCGAATTGTGGACACACTGCAGCGCACTTCTGCCTACCCCTTCGGGGAATACAGGCGTGATGATGATGATGTATACAACATAATTGGCGTCATTATTAAATTAATTCAAGTAGGCAATTACCTATAAAATAATTAAATTATTTATAATTTATTTTACTATTTACTACGCAAAAATATCAAATGTATGCAGTCCAATAAGGTAAGGACCATTAAATTTGACATTTGGCTGTAAACTAAAATGTCTTAATTGGACTAAGCTATGTTGAGATATCTAGCTGGATACGTATAAGGTAATGGCACCCACTTCAACACTTCATTCATTTATCTAGGTTGATAGGTACCCAGTTGATGGATGGTGGGAAAAGTTCAAAGTTGGGACAAGAAGTTGATAGTTGAAAGTTTGGTAAGATTGAAAATCTTAGTCACATATTGTTTTCTTATATTTACGCGAATACTATACATTGAAATTAAACTATTTTACGGATTTTATCGCGTTTATTTACTATTTTATTTTCCCGACGTTTCGGCTGCTTTACAGCAACCATGGTCACGGGGGACTGAGGTGTTAGACGTCCTGATGTCATAGTTAATAACTGGGTACCCTCATATTTAGTTGTTGTTCGGACCGCAAACAACAACTAAATATGAGGGTACCCAGTTATTAACGGACGTCTAACACCTCAGTCCCCCCGTGACCATGGTTGGTGTAAAGCAGCCGAAACGTCGGCAAAATAAAATAGTAAATAAACGCGATAAAATCCGTAAAATAGTTTAATTTCAATCTTAGTCACTTTATGGACAATATTTTTATATTTGTTGCAAGTTTATTTACCATAAAAAATAACTACAGCCCTTTTTAATGTCCCACTGCTGGGCACGGGCCTCCCCTCAATGCGAGGGGGATTTTCCATAGACTTTATTTTTATTACAACTAGGTCTATTTTTATAAATTAAAATTAGCTAAAATTTTACTCCATATAACATGAGCTATCTGCCAATGACAGTACCACTAAAATCGGTCAATTCGTTTTGCAGAACAAAAAGTGTTTTTACATAAGTATCTACTACCATATCGAGAGGTAAAAGGGTATTTGATATAAGCGAAATTTTTTTAACTTGACACGAATGCAAAGGTACTATTTCGACGCGGAAAACTTCGCTGATTCCAAATATGTATTTAAGTCAACATTGCCCATAAGTGTCGCTTAAATTAAATTAAATTAGCCTTTTACCCCTCGATATACATTAAGTAAATTTCTATTATTTTGTCATTACAAACAGACACACCAATTTTATTTATTTGTATGTATAGATATCTATAGATAAGATGCCATCAATAACAAACATTACTCTTCTCTAACAAAAATTGAACAAAATGTTACTCAAATTGTTTTGGTCATTTACTACTACTACTACAGCCCTTTTAACGTCCCACTGCTGGGCATGGGCCTCCCCTTAATGTGAGGAGGATTTCAGGCCATAGTCCACCACGCTGGCCCAGTGCGGGTTGGCAGACTTCACACATCTATTGAGAACTAGACAAGTTCCCTCAGACGTGCAGGTTTCCTCACGATGATTTCCATCACCGTTTCATAGCAAGTGATAATCTCGTATGAAAATAAGATTTACACATAAATCCCAGAGGTGCGAGCCGGGGTTTGAACCTGCACACTTCGATTGCACGGCGTGCGTTCGACCATACTTGGCTACCACTTGGTCATTTAACAGTTACAATAATAAAAACAAAAGATTTCCAAATAGGTACTTGTCAACCCTGTCCCCTACCAATGAAACTCGAACCTGTCTGTCAAGACTGTTTTTCGTTTCAAAACGGGTCTTTAAAGAATTGTAAATAGCTTATTTATATGGGAGCGGACTATGTAACCGTTCGCACGAGTTTTTGTGTGCATTTTCGAGGACCAAGTGTGTCGTGCGATAATTGTTGCCAGCATAAAATAAACGGCATTATTGACAGCTGAAAAAAAAAGCTAACGGGTTGTCGAGTACTTAAACTTAAACTTTTTTTATGATCGCAATGGAAGACATGGTTTATACCGTTTCTCACTATTTTATAAGCGTCGCCTGCAGGATTTATTAGACGTCACTACAAACTCTACACATTTTGACAAGTACCTTAAACATTTTGTCAACTAAATTTTTTTACAAATCTTAATTTTTTCAAATTTAATGTATGTGTCGAACAAATGTTTTTCTTGCTTTCTTTCTATTTTTTACAGTCGCGCTGTCAAATGTAGCCCTATATCGTTGTATATTATGTATCAATCTTGAGCAGACCATTTCTTCGCTAAAAGAGCGACTGTAGCCATTCAGCGAGGGAATACATCTAGCGTCTTACGGGGTACACTTCCGCATGGGCCAAATTTTTTCACATATTTTATAATTCTTCCTTATTACTTACACTTCTACTACACTTGATGTGCATTTTAAGCTATTTACTGTATCTATTATTAAGTACACCCTCGTCTTAATAATTCAGTTAAATCCTCTCCATCCTAAGGTTGCCTGGTAGAGATCGCTATTAGTGATAAGGCCGACCATTGTGACACTGTATAATTTGTGTGTAATATTTTGTTTATTTTTGCGGTGGAACAATAAAGAGTTATCTATCTTTCTATCTATCATTGCTGTCCACTGAGTAAACGTGGCAAGAAACAAAATGGTTACTCTTTACAAAAGAGTTTAAAAAAAACATACGAGTCGAATTGAGAACCTCCTCCTTTTTAAAGTCGAAAAAAAAATCCATAAAAAAAATATTGCCTTAAAAAATAAGTTTCATTAAAACCAATTTTATTTTTACCATCTATAAGTATTTAAAAGTTCCCGTATTTGGAACAATGAGAAATACTTTTTAATTTATTATTAGGTCGCTACCAGACCGTTGATTAACAAAAACAGGGTCGCGATCCATGCGACCTTTGGCTGCCGGTATATAGGACTAGCGAATTTATTAAGCAACATACACCCTAATCAGGTCACTTTCCAAGAACTTTTTAATTTGTTCACGATATATTGATATCAATTCTGCCCCATTACCACAACCAGGGGCCCGATTTTCGTTTGATAGACATCAATCTCTATTAGAGATATACCGAAACAAAAGAAAAAACTCGACCAATTTCACGTTTTGCTTCAACATATCTCTAATAGTGATTGATGTCTATCAAACGAAAATCGGGCTCCAGGGACCCAATTCTCGCATGATAGACATCATCTCCAATTCGACATGTTTCGAAGAAAAACGTCAAATTGATCGTATATTTTCATTTAGTTTCGACAGATGTCGAAATAGAGATGATATCAATCGTGCGAAGATTGCTCCCCTGTCTTGCAGCAATTAATATTGCTTGCTTGCTTTCAATAATACTTTCAGTTTCTGATCGTTAACTCATTAAGTACAAAATCTGTCAAAAATTTACAGTTAACAGCAACAACAATACTTTAAAAAAGAAAGCTTCTGTTATTCACGAACTATTGAAATTCGTATTTCATTCTTAGTAAGGCAAATCTCACAAGTCTCAATAGATGAGCCAAATTTGACATGGTTATGTTAAGTAGTTTCTGAGTTATGAGGGGGTCAAAAGTCGCTCCAAATGGTTCGTGTAATATTACACACGGTGCTGCACGCCAGCTTTACTTGGCTGGACGCACTGCCGTGCGTCTAGATCTGTAGATTAAACAAATATTGTTTTCCACTGTCACAGTAGATAAATAATCAATTTTCTATTAGATATTACCTACTTTCTCTGCAGTAAATAAATAAACGATTACAGATAATACCCAATTATCATAATAACTTTCATAGTCATCAAATTTAAATGTGATTTGTATGCAATAAGCTTGTACCGTTAAAAATAATTTGATGCCAACAAATAAAGAATCGTTTAAGCAATTATGGGACAACATTCAACCCAGATATAAAACTACCAACTTAACAGTTCAGGCGGTGAAAATCGGAACTAATGTTACAAGCATGGAAATGTCAACGATTTTGACAGTTCGGGGAAGACAGTAGCGACAATGTCTACTGCACAGAAGACTTGGTGACGTTGTACACTTGCGGTGGCATTTATAAGCCCACGCAAAGGCGCATTTAAATACCGATATTGGTATCGATTACTACAGCCTTTTTAACGTCCCACTGCTGGGCACGGGCCTCCCCTTAATGCGAGGGGGATTCAGGCCATAGTCCACCACGCTGGCTCAGTGCGGGTTGGCAGACTTCACACATCTATCGAGAACTAGACAAGTTCCCTCAGACGTGCAGGTTTCCTCACGATGCTTTCACCGTTTCATAGCAAGTAATAATCTCGGGTGAAAATGAGATTCGCACATAAATCCCAGAGGTGCGAGCCGGGGTTTGAACTTGCACACTTTGATTGCAAGGCGTGCGTTCGACCACTCGGCTACCACTGCTATATTATCGATTAATCTTAATGACAATAGAATGTAAATCACTTTGATTGGTGAGATCAGGAAAATATTAAATACTTTTGTGGTTCAAAAAGCAAACTTCGTGAGTTAAATAATTTATAAAAACCTTTTTTTTTTTCAGGAATCCAAAGTTAAATGCGGTGAATGACACAAGTCAAAACGGAGCTCATCCCTTTTACCACCACTTAGGGCCGGATTTTCGTTTGATAGACATTAACCTCTATTAGAGATATGTCGGAACGAAAGAAAAAATAAGACCAATTTGACGTTTTTGTTTCGACATATCTGGACATGCGATTGTTGTACTCTGCACTTGTAGTATGAGCGCCAAGATTAGACGTATGTCACGTAATATCTTGATGTTGTCTCTTTTACTCGTATGAAATTAGACAGAGAGCGACCGAGCCAATCCGTGACAGAGGTCTTGTCTTGACATTAGTGTTTACACCACTGTTCTATAATATCAAAAATATACGTTAAAGTAATATAAAAGCTGTTTTAATTGCACCCGAGAGCAACTACTATGTCCCACAAACCATAGGGCACACATAAAGTTGGTCCTTCGAGCCGGATCTGAACCAGCGACCTACCAACCATTGGTGGCGATGTTGCCACCAATATCACTAATAGAGATTGATGTCTATCAAACGAAAATCGGGCCCCTGCCTTGCAGCCATGTTTTTAATATTCCTTTTTAAGTTTTTGACAGTTAACTCAGAACACAATCTTTAAAAAAATGACAGTGACTATTGATACAATAATACTTTAAAAGGTGGTGATAAGCCCTTGGTGGAGGTAGAGGTGGTGATAAGATTGGCCTTTGAAATCTCGACGACAATAAGTATGTTTATTTATACTGGTTAGATATTACTGTGGGAACTTATTATTTTTCTGTAAATAACTGTCAAATAATTCGAGTGCATAAATGATAAACAAATTCAAGATTTCAAGCAATAATCAGTCGCGCCACTCAACAGTAAATAAATAAAACATTATTTTCTCAATCGGTATATCGATATTCGAGTATCAACAACTGGTAAAATTTTGTTTGCACTGAACGGCTTCTCACGGCTTCTCTGTCAGAGAAGAACATTTTATGACGCTAAGTTACGCATACTGGGGCGACAAAATAAGCCCGTCAACATTTTTGCCGTATAAAAATTCACTTCTATAACCAACATTCAAAATTAATTTTATTAAAATTCAATTTTAAAACAATATGTTAAACCTACGTGTTTCCAATTAAAATACCAGCGTTACCAACACTAAATTATTCACTAAACATACATCGAGATGCCACATAAAAATCGATTCGTCCATAATCGATTCTCGGATCAAAGAACCGAATCGTTTAATAGGGATTTATGTATGATATTATTAGATCAAAAGCTCGCTTCTTGGGCTCCAAAATCGATATAATCGGGCGCGTTTGAATTCGTATTTCGGCTTCGTGCACTATAAATAGGTAGGGCTGTGCTATTTAGAGATGCAAGAGGTTATTGACCGATTAGTGACTAGAAATAAGAACGTTAACAATATGAAAAGAAAGACAACAGATTATTTTTTAAATTCTAGATGGCAAAGAAGTATGAATAAACTAGAATGAACTTCAAATTTAATTATAGCAAAAGTACCAAGTAGGTAATTGCAGATTTGATTCCCTCCGCGCATATTTCGAAAATGGCCTGTTCGGAATTTGCTGTATAGTCTAGATGTAACTGGGTTCACCCCCAGACATTCCTAATAATCATCTCATTCGATAAGAAGATAGAAACAACATATTATTATAAAAATAACAAAGGCGAAAGTTTGTTTTTTGTTTCCTAAATTTAAAATTTAAGATTCACCGTCGCAACATCGATAAATCATTTCAACAATAAAATTATATCACTCCTAAATCTGCGTGTCGCTTGTTTACCTAATTTCCATGTAATAAAAGCTTCTAAATAGTTTTTCATACATCGTTAATGTCGCCTAAATGATGGATGAATTAGATTTTATGTTTCACTAGTTGAGCGCGCGACTTCGTATTATTTTCGTATGCGCGGAATTTAGGAATCTTTATTATCTTACCAAAATTAAAGAAGGTACTCCTTATAATGTCAGCTATCTGCCAGAGTAAGTCCTGTCAAAATTGGTCCAGCCGTTTGGGATATTAGAAAGACTCTCTTTGTAATATCCCAAACGGCTAAACATTTTCAAAATTGCGTTTAAGTTATATGTATCGTATATAATTTCATATGCATTTAGTAGCAGTGGTAGCCGAGTGGTCGAACTGACGCCTTGCAATCAAAGTGTGCAGGTTCAAACCCCGGCTCGCACCTCTGGGATTTATGTGCGAATCTCATTATCATCCGAGATTATCACTTATGAAACGGTGAAGGAAAACATCGTGAGGAAACCTGCGCGTCTGAGGGAGCTTGACTAGTTCTCGATAGATGTGTGAAGTCTGCCAACCCGCAGCGGGCCAGCGTGGTGGACTATGGCCTGAATCCCCTCGCATTGAGGGGAGGCCCGTGCCCAGCAGTTGGACGTTAAAAAGGGCTGTAATATTATAAATTAGTAAAAAGATATTATTTTGATATTACAAACAGACACTTCAATTGTATTTATTTGTATAGATACTACCAAGCGTCGTTTTCTTAAGGCATAAATTGTAGTCTTTGTGTAAGACGAGGAGTTGCCCCAGTTAGTTAATCCTATATATATATATACCTACAACATTTTTCAACTGTTAATTATGTTCAATTTATGTTTTTAGGACTCGTTATTTGAAGGATTTATGTTGTCAAATTTGAATGAAATTCATTCTTATTTATTAGGGTTCCGTACCCAAAGGGTAAAACGGGAACCCTATTACTGAGACTTCGCTGCCTGTCCGTCCGTCCGTCCGTCCGTCTGTCACCAGGCTGTATCTCATGAACGTGATAGTTAGAGAGTTGAAATTTTCACAGATGATGTATTTCTGTTGCCGCTATAACAACAAATACTGAACCCCCTTCGCATCCTTCCCCAAAGTGGGTGATAACGTCCCCTTGTGGGCGCTGCAGGCCTAAAGGGGGACAGTAAGAGACGCAGAAAAGAAATGGGGGCGTTGTGTAGAGGCTGTACCTTGGTGAAAAAAAAAGGCTGTGTAGGTGAAAAAATGGGGGCGCTAAAAATAAGTTATTCTCAAAGTGGTATACAAACTAAGTAGCCACTGTTCTAGAGCAACCAATCGAATTGAACATCGATCTAACCAACAGCGTTCCCGTTTAGGAATAGAAACATTAATAACTCTGAATGGGCGGCGTTGATCACTTACCATTAGGTGAAACGTCTGCTCGTATGTCTCCCTATCTCATAAAAAAAAAAAACGCGAAACCCAATCAATGCCAAAGTTTTTCTTAATTTCTTCATTCCGTTTTCAATGAAGCCATTATCCACTAATCTTCGAAAGTGTCGGTTTCAAGATTAGAAACACGAATATAAAAATTAAATGTGTAATAACAGACGATAAATTATGTTGCGGAAGCTTGAGCCCTGGACACACTTAAACAAGCGATTAAGGTTGACTTTTTTGAAAATGGAAATACATCATCACGCCTGTATACCCCAAAGGGGTAGATAGAGGTGTACTGCACCCACACTTCGCCGATGTATTTCAGTCCCAAGGTAATGGGGGCGAGTCTATTGCGCGTGCACGGGGTTCGGTTTACGTCAGTGGAAAATTTCAGAAATTTCTTTGTGGGAATTTGCCCTGGTCTGGATGTAGCTGAAATCGCCACCAGTCCATTGTATGGTAGCTATAGTGCAAATTTTGCTTGGTTTGGGGTTATGCGATCAGTATATGTTGTCTGGCGATATCAGTAATGATTGAATGTCTGTGGTAAAATAAAATTTTGCAATAAAAAAAAATTGCAATAAAAAAATCACACATATCGGTTTGGTCGCGTCATTAAAGTAATTTCGATGAAAAATGTGCGTTGGTTATGAGTTAATACAGTTTATTTTGGTATTAGCAAAATATTTGTCGCCCTTGTTTTGACCCGTCCGTCTGCGCAGGGCTTCAATTTATTTGGATAGAAATAAAAGTGATATTATGGAAAGCGCTGTCATGTTAATGTTGGATGATCGTAAATATACTCTTTAAGGTCCCTTCGCTCTTTGTTTGGAGGAAAATGATGTTTATAATTGACATAATAAGGTCTAAAGTATGTTAATCAAGATATGTATTTATCTGCGGGTGCATTATAAAATACCGCGCCCACAACGATAAGATTTTAATGTACAAATGTCATTTTCAATAATGATTACCACTTGCTGAACGGTGAAAGAAAACATCATACGGTCACCTGCACGTCTAAAGACAGGCGTGTGAAGTTCACCGATTCGCACTGGGCCAGCGTGGTGGTAACGGCCCAAATCTCCCTCGTATTGAGGGGAAATGTGCCAGGTATTATATTGGGACCAAAATACATCAGCGATGTATTGGTGCACTGCAAAGCACCTGTGTCTACCCTTTCGGGGAATACAGGCGTGATGATGTATTCATATTTAAGAATAATATAGAATATCGCCATACAACAGACTTATCGTATGGTTGCATGGCACTTTCGGTCCATTCATCGTAGTGGCATACGCCGGATATCCGCTCGATATACATCCTGTGATCCCAAACTAAGCAAAGCTAGTACTTAGTACTAGCCGTACAAAAAACGTACGTAAAAGTACTACTACATAGTGCCAGTACTTTAACTAGGGGTACTATACAAAGGATTGGGGACGATCCCACTTACGCTCAGACCAGCGTAATTTCCGAAAGGTTCATTTTCGAAATATGTCACGGGAATGGATCCCGCAACTACCTCGTGCAATAAACCGAGCGGCCTATGCTCAAGCCACTAGACCCACCATCGTCTAAAGACAAAGCAAGTTCGCACGCCTCAGTACGATCAGGTCACAATGCGGCTCGCTGGGATTGAGAAATAGGAAGTACAGTAACACTAGGCGTGACATTAATACCCGTGAGTCAGTACTACGGGGTGTGAGACACACGAGCGAGGCGTTGATGCGTTTTAAATTATATATTTTTCTCACTGAACCTGTACCTACTGTAGGTATCAGTGTTTTCTCACCCGACAACGGCGAAGCCAAATGGAACGGTTATAACTTTAGCAGTTGGTGTATGTTTGTATTATCGTGTGTTCCTCCGTAGCGCCTAAACTATTCCGCCGATTTTGATGAATAAGGTGTCAATCGATTCGTTACTATAGCCCCGGTAAAGGCTAATTTTTTTCCGTAGTCAGGTAATACCGTTTTTTTACTTTTTTCTTGTTATGTATTTAAACTAATATAGGTACTTATGAATCGTCAATAAACAAAAGAACTAATTATATAAAACTACTAGCTGTGCCCGCGACTTCGCCCGCGTGGACTTTAGGGAGATTACCCGGAAATATGGGTATTATGTTTTTCCCGCGGAACCCTAATGCTTTTTCTAAAATAAAGTAGCCTAAGTTACGCCTTGGAACGTCAGCTATCAGTCAGGGATAGTCCCATTGAAATCGGTTCAGCCGTTTAGAAGTTTACCTCAAACAAACAGACAAAAAAATTTAAAATTGCGTTTTCGTTATAGGTATCGTATATACTTTCATACGCATTTGGTAAAAAAGTGTTATATTGATATTACAAACAGACACTCCAATTTTATTTATTTGTATAGATGTATAGATAGATAAATAAATATCGCCAGGCAAAATATTTGCAAAGCTTGTACCAATGGCCTATACATTGAACAAGGGGCGATCCCAATTCTTTTGTGGAACTTGGATAACTCCCAGTCCATTTTATACTTGCTTTGCTTACTTTGGGATCGTACGATGAGTATGTGTTGTCTGGCGGTATTTATTTATAAAAAACTGTCCTGTATATACCGAACAAGTTATGCAATGTTATATACACTGAGAATATTATCTGTTAGCTATCCGTTGAGGAATAGAAATTGGTAGATGAAGATAGGGTTATTCGGAATATAGAAGGCATATAATCGCTTGACGTTAGATCTATTACGTGTATTAACCAAATTAAGACTGGCCTCAGGCGCACAAAGGTCTTAAGACGGTTGCGTCAACGATTTTGCCATGCTAAAACAAACTGTATTGACTCATAGACAAAGTTCATTGTTCAACGAAATGTCATAAACAGCCAGAGCTAATTTAGACGTGTGCTCGCGTGCCTTTTACCACGGAAATTTAATCTTTATGTATATTGATTCAGAGTTCGTTTTGGTATTGGCAAACATTTTGACGCGCGTCTTGACGCCTCAGTGTGTACACTACTGACTGTTGAATATAAAACTGTTCTTTTAGCAACTTTAGCAACTTTCCCGATATGTTTTAAGGCTTCGTTACTCGTTCCTCAAAAAACGGGAATCGCCATTTTTAAGGTCGAATATAGTTGCAAAATGTCAAGAATCTACTTCCATATCAACAAAATGCGAGACAACAGCTACTCATCGTATGATCCCAAACTAAGCAACACTTTTACTTGTACTGCGTACGATCCCAGTTACACCCAGATGTAGTCAAATTTGGAAATGGCCATTTCCTAACCCCCTTATCGGAAAAAAGCAACCATGAAGTTCCTTGCCCGTTCTTCTACATAGGAAATGCATTCCGAATGGGTGGTAGAGATACTATAATTATTACTTCTTGACAGTTCATAAGTGCCTGTCTTGGTTTACATGAATAAAAAAAAACTAGCCGTCGTGGGACGTCTAGCGCCTGGCAGATGTGAAACATTATGTTATTTAGAGTAGAGAGAGAGAAGCGTCGTAGCGGCGAGTGAGCAGAGTCAGTTGGTGGGCGGAGTCTAAGTGGCGGAAAGAACCGAGGAGCCACGGAGCTGCTCGAGATTTTCGCATCACGGCATCGCGGCATCAACTGTTGCTCTCACCCGCCAAGCGCGCCATTAGATGTTTCACATATGAAATATCTGATTCTGATTCCCCCAGCTAATCGAGCAGCCTAAGCTCCAACCACTGGACCAAGCCAAGTTATTGCTATTGCTATAGTTTTCAAGACCGTACACGTAACAACTCCCTCTATTTGTTATTGGTTGCTATCATCCGATCTGTTTCGACATGAAAACGATATAGATCTCTCACGCCGATTACGTATTGTGTTGCTATAGTGTTAAGCTGGACACACCGGGGCGTCTAAACGCGCGTCGATTTTTTTTACCCATACCAAAACAAACTGTATTCACTGATAGTGAAATTTGTCGTGTGGGGCCGTTCATTATACCACAGTAATTCAAACTTTATGTATTTTCTTCTTCTTCTGCTATTCCTTCTTTCTACGGTTTCCACAAATCGACGACTGTTGCGCCTGTTTTGTGTGGTGGAGGATGCTGGGCTGATCACCCACCCAATATTTTCAATCTTTATGTCAATACCGAGAAAGAGGTCGACAGAGGAATACGTGGCCAGATAATTTGAACACCTTTGCAGGGACAGGGCGGCGGGAAATAGCCCAGGACCGAGATGTGTGGACATGTAAGGGACAGGCTTTTGCCCAAGTGTAGGACAATACACCAGAGTTGGTTTCTGGTATTGGTAAATATTGTAACGCGCGTCTTTTGACGCTCCAGTGTATTGGGGCTTTACTACTCAGGTTCAAGACCAATGTCAACGGTGTTATCACCATCATTGCATCACACTTATCATCGGCCATCTTAATTCAATTGTGGTTTTATTTAAAGCACAATAGGATTGAATTTTGTGTGATTGAATCTCGAAGTTTCTACTCGACGCATTCTTTTACCTCCCACGAATATCGTGTCTATTTCAGAAACACTTTAATATTACTTAAGGACTTTTTTTCCTTACATCATAAATTTCATCATTATAATTCCTGTACTTTCAAAAAGGATAAGCAGAGTAGAACTGCAGTCCACCAACACTTTGTGAGGTATATTTTGGTCGCAAATTCCAAGGCCAGGCTATTCCAATTATACAGGGCTTATTCCCCCTCAATGCAAGTTAGCTTTGGGTCCATAATAAAGACTCAGACTGAGGTTTTTTGAAATGCACAAGTTTCTCTATAGGCGTGCAGGTTTCCTCACGATGGTTGTCTTCACCGTACAGTAAGATGTAATCATAATTTTTAATTACGAGAGAAATTCGATCTTTTTTTCATTGCCACAGAGTTCGTTTTGGTATTGACAAAACTTTTGACTTTTGGCTTTATCCAATGGAGTTTCATGTAGGTTAACTGCAAAACGGATGAACAGTTTTTTTCTTTGACAGTTAATATCAATGAAGTAAATTTCTCGTTGTAGTCAGATATGAATGATTTCTTCATATGTTTCCCTCGCCAAGGTTCCAATAAAGTGGTCATACAATCACTATATTCATAAATATTAAAACTAATTCCGTACACAAAGCGTAGCGGTCTTGACCTCCATTACAAAACACTGACATTGACTCTGCTCGTGAACCGGCCATGTTGTAATAATATCGCGAGATCGAGATATCGATGCCTGTATAAGGCGCTGTGAATCGAGTGTTTAATCGATTAGATGGGATGTTTGTGGTGGCTGTACAGCTAAATCAAAACCACAATTACAATCGAGAGAATCGTTTGAATCGGGATGCGTAAAACTTATAACTCTCCCCTGTGTGACAAAAATACTTGTATTAACTATCTTTAACTGATTGTGACACTAATTTTACAAAAAAACAATTTTGCATACGCCGAGACAAATGTAACTAGATAAATAGTCGTCTTAGCCTAGTTGATAAAACGCCTGTCTTGAACGTAAGGGGTGCAAGTTCAAATCCCGAGCCCGCACCTCTGAGATAATGTTCATGTGCGAATGTAATTTTCAATAATGATTACCACTTGCTGAACGGTGAAGATGAACATCGTGAGGAAACCTGAACCTGTATATAAAGGGATGTGAAATTCACCAATCCGCACTGAGCCAGCATGTTGGACTATAGCAGAAATGTCACTCGTATTGAGGGGGCATGAGCCCGATATAATGGCAATAAGCTAGCCCCGACTACATTAGGACCAATATACGTCAGTAAAGTGTTGGTGCACTGTAGTGCACCTCGGACTACCCCTTCCAGGTATACAGGTGTGATGATGTATGTACTTAAAAGTGTGTGATTGACCCTACAACTGCAAGAAAAGTACATGCTACTGAAGAAATCAATTATTATTTATTGGCTTTGTCGAATTGTGTGGGAGTGATCACAGTGGACTAAAAACTCTCACAGAATGTTTTCAATTTAAACCCCCTGGTAAATATTCCATCAACGGTTACATGAAATGAAAAAGCAATTTCAAACGGATGTCCCTGTTTCATCGCATTTTATCTTTTTTATTCATGTCAGCAACACACGTAATCGAATTTAGTTCAAGCTAAATGGCGGATTAAACATTTTAACATATTTATAATTAACTAGCTGTGCTCGCGACTTTGTACGCGCGGAATACAGGAACCCCAATTATTTTCCGAAAATTAAAGTACCAAATTTGAGTTACACATTTAAGAAACTATTGTTTGTTCCAGTTAATATCCTAAACGGCTGGACCGATTTCGACAGGGCAGTTTTCATTGGCTGGAATGACTTAGGCTACATTGATTTTGGGGAAATAAATAAGGTCCCAAAATACAATGCGTATAAATTAGCTGTTCTTAAATATTTTTTTCTCGTATTTACCGAACTTCAGTAAAATATGCAAATAGGTTTCGAAAACCCTTCCGCTTTCAATGCTTTTAATTCAATTTGGGCCACGTGTTTTATCGACTTCACTTTAATTAGCATACTACTCATTTGGATTGCTTAATAACTTAATTCGTGTGGTAACTAAGTAACGGCCACACACGCTGTAGTAATGGACCATATGGGAGATTGTGATGGGCCTATAAGTTCTTAAAAATATGATCTACTTAAGGGAAAATGTGTCTGGTATATGCACTAGCCTTAAAAAGCATTAATAAAACACATCGGTGAAGTGTGGGTATACCTTTGCGTACCCCTTCGGCGGATACAGACGTGTTGGCAAAGTATTATTAGAGATAACTATTCTGCTATAAAATGCTTTGTGATGATACGATTCTAAAAAAATATTTGTTTATTTTCCTTTTAATTCATTCTTACAGCCGTATTCTATTAAATGATTCCTAAATTGAATAAGAGTCTCGACTAAATGAACTCTGTGCCAATATACATAAAGAATGAATTTCTGTGGTAAAAGCCACACCCGCACGCGTCGAAATTAGCTCGCGTTGTAAATGTCATGTTGTTGATTAGTGAACATTTTCTCTGTGTCTATAGAGTTCGTTTTGTTTCTGGCAAATATGAGTTTAGATACCCCAGTAGGCGCGACAATTTTCTTGTGACAAAATTCTTCCTCATACCAAAACGAACTGTATTAATTCATAAAAAAAACCCAATCTTGAACAAAGTGCCATCATAATCTTTATGTACCTATAATGATACCGAGTTTGTTTGGGTATTGGTAAAAAACGCCCCCATTGGCCCGGGGCTTAAAAAAATGTTGCTTAAAAATGTTCAATCATATATTGTATCGTCAAAGCTTTTATTATCGATTATAATTGCATGCAAATAAAATCGATACCTCGATTCGTACATCACTAAATTGGTGTTCTTTTTGTGGGACCACCATATTTGGTTTTCAGATGGGTTTATTATTAATTATACAGGATGTTTGCAATCGAACGAACGGGGAAAGCGGGACTCGTGCCAGTTGTACTGGAAAACATGTGTTCACGACAACATTTATTAGGGATAAGCAGGTAAATACGAAAGTGGATTTGTGGGACAGGAGTTTAATTTCTTCTTAGGTCCAGGACATAGGTTTTTTAAGCCTGCTCTGTTTAAAGGAACTGACAGGGGCCGATCCCAATTACAACCAGACCAGATCAAATAAAGAAAAGGCCATTTCCGAAATTTTCTGCCAGCAGGAATCGAACCTGCAACCTCAGGGTGCAGTAAACTGAGCAGCCTATGCGCAAACCACAGGCCGTCGTCATACTCTCCTCCGGTGAAGCTGTAAAGGCCAACTCACGGCAAACAGCGTAGTCCATTCATTAAAAAAATATAAACGTCGTCATAGTATTGAGTAATTTATTTTTTACAAGCTTTATATTAACTTGCAGTGTATGACCGGGTGGAATCTTGCAACTGAATTTTAAATCAGTTATCTTTAACCGATTGAGCTGAAATTTTGTATACACGCTTGTTTTGGATGATAATGCATGCTTAGCTATGTGACATCATTCTAATTCTAATATGGTGGATCATCCAAGATGGCGGAATAGTTATTTTTTCTGCGCTACCACAGTATGGGTATCAAATGAAAGGGCTTGCTGAGGAGAACACGAAAACTAAGGGCAACTAAATAAAAGCTTGTTTTAAAAAAGGTTTTTTGCAATTAATTTTTCCATCTGACAACATTATGTTATAACTGACAATGTTACTATGTCAAAGTTAAATTAACCGCTTCCAAATTTAAACCGCAATTATGTTTTCGCAATCAATGTAACGTTAAAATCAAATTAACCGTGATAAAGCAAATAAGGATTAACGAAATTACAATATCGTTATGGTACTACAAACATGACGCGAAAATACTGGGACAAGCGAATTAACTTGTCATTTTTGAAAA
Source organism: Ptilodon capucinus (assembly GCA_914767695.1). Taxonomy (NCBI): domain Eukaryota; kingdom Metazoa; phylum Arthropoda; class Insecta; order Lepidoptera; family Notodontidae; genus Ptilodon; species Ptilodon capucinus. The sequence goes on from OU611828.1 coordinate 2,916,506, forward strand.
CGTACCATGTCTCTATATATATTATATAAAGATTGAATTTGTGTGAAGCTGTAACCACCAAGCGTACAAATTCGCTCGGGCTAACGATGAAATTTCTTTAAAAAATTGACTTATTATAAGTGTTAATACAGTTTTCGACTTATTATAAGCAGTGGTAGCCGAGTGGTCGAACGCACGCCTTGCAAATCAAAGTGTGCAGGTTCAAACCCCGGCTCGCACCTCTGGGTTTATGTGTGAATCTCATTTTCATCCGAGATTACCACTTGCTTTGAAACGGTGAAGTAATATATCGTTTTTTTTTTTGAAGGACTTACACTGTTGGCCGTGAGGTGGCCTTTACAGCTTTACCGGAGGAGTGGCGAGCGCAGAGTGCACTCCAACCAAGGCCTTAAGGGCGGAAAGGGGTGGCAACTAGCTCAAGGGCGCCACAGAGGGCACGACCTCGGCTTGGGCAGTTACCGTGAGGGGAGAGGTAGTGACTGCGCTCCTAGGTGCAAAGATGCACCTACGAGCGGAAGAGGGGGTTCCTCGACCTCGCCGGCGAGATCGGTGTCTGTTTGAGGCTGGTGTAGGTGTGTTGGTGGCCCTGTCAACGCCCGGGTCGAGGAGGGCGGTGATCGTGTCGGGAGGATCAATCAACACGTGCAGCGGACGGCGGCGACGAGTTGATGATGTGTGCGCGGGGTCTGGCTCGTAATTGCCGGCGGCGACAATTAGAGGATTTAAATGCGACGTGGCTTTTTTAAAATAGCGTTCGGACGCTATTTTTAAGTGTTTACGAATTGAGAAGAGGCCAAGGTCGGAATGAAGATCTACGTTCCGTATGTACCACGGGGCACCTACGGCCCTACGGAGAAACCGGGACTGCACTACTTGCAGGCGGTTGATGTGTGTCTTCGCCGCGTGAGCGAAAACCACACTGGCATATGACATAATGGGGAGGATGCATATTTTGTAAAGTGTCACCTTATTTCTAAGGGACATTTTACTCCGCTTGCAGATCAAATAGTGAAGGCGACCGAGCACAAAAGCTGCTCGGTTGCTCACCGTTCTAATGTGGTGACCGAAAGTAAGGGACTTGTCAAGAGTGACACAGTAATAAATCGTGAGGAAACCTGCACGTCTATAGAAAGGCGTCTGAAGTTCACCAACCCGCACTGGGCCAGCGTGGTGGACTATAGCCCAAAAATCTCCCTCGTATTGAGGGAGAATGTGCCCGGTATAATGGCAATGGGCTCGCCCCCTATTACATTGGGACGAAAAATGCATCGGCGAAGTGTTGGCGCACTGCAGTGCACCTCTGCCTACCCCTTCGGGGAATATAGGCGTGATGATGTATTTTAATACAGTTTATTTTGGTATTAGCAATCATTTTGAGGTGAGGCGTTTGACGCCTCTGAGTACGCTGGGCTTTGTCAGTGAGTTTAAACTCGCGCCAGTTCAAAACTATAGCCCGTATTGATATATGGATTAGAGTCTATTATAGCTGTGATATATTCCGTTGCATTTCTTTATGGATTAATGGCAATAGGCTCGCCCCCTATTACAATGGGACTAAAACACATCGGCAAATTGTGGGCGCACTGCAGTGCACCCCTTCCTACCCCTTCGGGGAATACAGGTGTGATGATATTTCTATAAGGATAGTACGAAAGAACACTCAGTCACAAAATAGCCCACTGACCTTTGACACAATGAGGAAATATTTTCAGAATTGTCAATACGGGTGGTCCCATGTATTACATCTTAAAACATATTAAACGACAAAATGCATTAAAGAAACCATTTATCATAAACACAGAGGCGAATGTAAACACTGTTTCTTTACACACAAAGGCGATAATGTCTTGTACATCATTAATCTCAGCGTTATTACGCCTTTTGTGTTTTTTTTTAATAACTTTTTTTTTGTTCAGACCTGAAGTTGTGAAGATACTTTGAATATAAATGAGATATTCATTAATATTGCTTATACCCTTTTTTGTTTTAATAGGTAACCTTTTGTATGTCCCACTGCTGGAAAAAGACCTCCCTATCTCGTCCACATGTCCCTGTTCTGGGCTGGTTGTGGCCACGTTTCTCTCACAAAAGTGACCAAATCGTCGCAACATCTTCTCCTTGGTCAGCTTGGTCGGTGATGCCGGCAACCGCCTTCGGGCATTCATCACCTTTAGCATGATCGTTAGACATAAGTTTTATTTCATTCAACTGTCAGATTTGCCGAGAAAATTACGTCACTTCAAGCCATGTGCAGCACAAAAAGCACGAAGTGACGGTCATGCTAAGCCTGCGAGACTGTACAAATACATTCATGTAACCCCTACATCAAATAACAGGCGTATCATAATAATATCAATGTGGAGCGTAATGAGGGGTACAGTCGGCAATAATTATAAGCCAGCGAATGATGACCGCAGGGTACAGTCAGACTTCCGACTGCACTTTCACCAATGAGACCTGTACGTGATTTAGGAGTTGGTATTTTGCATTTATTTTTTATTATTATCTTTTTAGTATTACAAGGTATGTAAGGTATGGTTTAAAACTAAGCAACGCTTGTAATATGAGTGCCATGGACTAGAGTCGATTACAGTTATCCCCAGATTACGGTAAATTTTGGAAACTAAATGTACGAAATTTATCAATCTGTATACTTACCATGACTAAGTAGACCAGCATTGCCAGACACCCGATTTTGGCGGGACGTCCCGATTTTTAAATCAAAATTATATGTCCCACGCGGGACAGGTTCAGTCCCGCTTTTCGGAGATAACTCGACCATGCACGCAGTGTGCAGTCAAACTAGGAAAACATCGCCTCACGAAATACAAACGATAGGGTAAATCTAATATAAATATTATATTTTGTTGAAATACATTTTATATGACTATTTTTGTTATCTATTTTCACGTAAACGTAATTTTGATTCAAACAAAAAGATAAATATTTGAAAACTTCCGTTTATGTGCGTTTTATTACTATGTCCCGCTTTCGACGAAAGAATCCCGCTGTTTTCACTCAAAAAGTTCCAAAATCCCGACTTGGCAAAAAAACAAAACTGCCAACGCTGGTGTAGACATAAGTTTTATCCCTTTCAACTGTCAGATTTGTAGAGAAAATGGCGTCACTTCGAGCTTTATGTACTGGATATGGCTCGGCGTGACGTCATTTTCTATACAAATTGAAAGAGATAAGACTTATGTCTACGCGGGCATGCTACATTGCCTGGGTTTAAAAAAAAACATCGTGAAATTTGGGCTTAAAATTATCGCAAATAGTCACCCCTATCACCTTCTAACGGAAATACGTCGAATTACCAATAACCCTGTATATCTTGATGGTTAAAAATAAAGTAAAATGTCGTGTCCTTGATGCTTTGTGAGTTAACTTAATTTTACGCTTGTAATATGTATGACAGATATCATCTTTCATGTCGTGTTTGATTTTCCTTATCCTTTCGATGTAATTAGGACACAAGTACATGTCTTCACGCGTGTTATGATTTTTGGTGCAAAACGAAATCTGAGATATAAAAATAATTAAATATTATAAAAAAATAATTATATTTATCGTGTATTTGTCTGATTTATATAACTTTTTATTTTTGTGTGACTTAGTACTTATTCTGCAATCAAAGTGTGCATGTTCAAACCCCGGCTCGCACCTCAGGGATTTATGTGCGAATCTCATTTTCATCCGAGATTATCACTTGCTATGAAACGGTAAAGGAAAACATCGTGAGGAAACGTGCACGTCTGAGGGAACTTGACTAGTTCTCGATAGATGTGTGAAGTCTGCCAACCCGCACAGCGTGGTGGACTATGGCCCGAATGCCCCTCGCATTGAGGGGATGCCCATGCCCAGCAGTGGGACGTTAAAAGGGCTGTAGTAGTAGTAGTACTTATTTACACGTTTTTGTACAGTAAAACTATTAAAGATAATTTACTCACTATAACGAAACATCTCGGAAAGTATAGCGGACATACCTGAAAAGATATAAAGATAAGATGAGGTACATAATTATCAAATATTTATTCACAAATATACCAGTGTATTTCAGTCAGTGTCTTTGATATTAAGTTCCTACACGTTGAGCAGGAGTGTGCTCGGTGTAATAGTAAATACATGCCCCCTTATTATATTGGAAGCAAAATAAATCGATTAAATGTGGTTCCATTCTGTATCTCTACTTAACTCTTCGTATGGTATACGAATCACCTCTACATTAACAGAGAGGAATCGGCATAGCGCGGATGCATCCTGCCTACACTTTCTAGAAATACAAGCGTGTGCAAACGTGTATTTTATACATTGTTTTCTAACTAGAACTTATTATGTTTGTGCTTCATGGAAATTATTTTTAATTAAAAAATGCATTTTCTATAATTATCCAATTCAAGTTGTAGGCGAAACGGATAATTACAAGATGATGAGTCGAATGTGGCAATGGGCCGGACACATTGCCCGGAGAACGGATGGCCGTTGGGGCATCAAAGTCCTAGAGTGGCGGCCACAAACAGGGAAGTGGAATGTGGGACGACCCCCGACCAGGTGGACGGATGACCTCATCAGGGTCGCCGGGAGTCGATGGGCGCATAAAGCCCAAGACCGTAATTTGTGCCGATCTATGGGGGAGGCTATGTCCAGCAGTGGACGTCCCTGGCTAGTAGATAGATAGATAGAGTCGAATATCGGTCAGTTGACCGTAGTAATAAACTTGTTACCACGGTAAATATTTCTTGATAAGGTGCAATTTGTGGCTTTGATAGGGTTGTAGGAAAATGAATTATGTGGTCAAAATTCAGATTGAATGGGCAACCAAAGAAGTGCAGATGAAGAAAATATCTTTGCAAGGGAACACCAATTGTAAGCTAATAGATGACCAATTTTATGGAGCAATTTACCTATTTTAGGTAAGTGATGAAAGAGTTAAAAAAAAAAAGTTTTTCATGCACCAGTGGTGTCAGCACGCATGTCAAGACAAGACCTCTGTCACGGATTGGCTCGGTCGCTCTTTGTCTAAATGCATACGAGTGAAAGAAACAACATCGAGAGATTTCGTGACATACGTCTGATCTTGGGGCTCATACTACAAGTGCTGGTTTGTTTAAACGAACTGTATTAACAAATGCAAAAAGTTGATTCTTCAACGAAATTAGACTGACAGTGCGGGCGAACTTTGACACCTGGGGGCATGGCTTTGACCACTTAATTGAATCTTTATGCATATTGATACAGAGTTCATTTTGTTGTTGGCAAATTTTTGAAGCGCAACTTTTCGGGGACTTTAAGTATCATGTAAGCGTCTCATAAGATGACAGCTTATCATGAGAATTCCTACTTTCACATAAAGTATTCGCATTTAACATGAAATAAGTATATAATTTGGGTTAAACGCCACGTTATTTATTGGTAACGCACGCAATAATGACATCATTAAAACATATTATAAAAACTTGATGTCTTTATAAGTGCATCAAAAATAACAAAAAAATATTAAAGTTTCAATTTTTTTTTTTCGGTTAGTAAGTATATTTCTCATTTTCATCCGAGATTATCATTTGCTATGAAACGGTGAAGGAAATCATCGTGAGGAAACCTGCACGTCTGAGGGAACTTGACTAGTTTTCGATAGATGAGTGAAGTCTGCCAACCCGCACTGGGCCAGCGTGGTGGACTTTGGCCTGAATCCCCCTCGCATTGAGTGGAGGCCCGTGCCCAGCAGTGGGACATTATAGAGGCTAACGGCTAAGGAAGTTTTGAAATCGGTCCAGTAGTTTTTAAGTTCATTCGTTACATACAAAAATTCCTCTTTATAATATTAGTATAGAGTATAGTAGTTAAAATACGTAAGAGTTTTTTACTCTAAGTAACTTTAAAATATCAACAACTTTCCCTGAAAAAAGTCATCATATCCATAAGTGCATTACTTTATAGAATTCCAAGAAGCAAAAATCACTAAATCACATAAAAAAAAAAAATAATAATTACTGCATTGGTTTTTTTACAAGCTTTATATTAACTTGCAATGTATGTCCGGGTGGAATCTTGCAACTGAATTTTAAATCAGTTATATTTAACCGATTGAGCTGAAATTTGGTATACACGCTTATTTTGTATGACAATGCATGCTTAGCTATGTGAGGTCATTCTAATTCCAATATGGCGGAACATCCAAGATGACGGAATAGTTATTTTTTCGCACTACCACAGTATGGGTATCCAATTAAAGGGCTTGCTGAGGAGAACACGAAAACTAAGGACAATTAAATAAAAGCTTGTTTTTATTCGTTACATAATGAGTTTTTCCCTAATACAGTTAGTTTTTCTGTTTACGCAGTCTTGAAAAGAAGCCGTTTGTGTATTATTCTTGTGTCACTATCTCATTAAAAAACACCAGTAAACTGAGCATACAAATTGAATTGATCATAAATGAAGAAATTACGAGGAAATTTAAGATGCGTCTTGGTGGTCTGCCTTGCAACCTGTTTCAGAACTGGCTTGTACAATCTGGGAAAGACATCATTGATTGGGTTATCCGTAATCTTGTCGTCATTGATTTGAAGGAAATAAGTAAGTGCATACGTAGATAATTAGTGAAGGCAGACTTCACATATTACAGACTTCTGAACATTTCTCACAAACACTGTTTAGTATTTGAAAGGTTAATCAGTAGAAAATAAGTGAATAATTGACAGTTAATATTGAAACAACAATACTTTAAGATGGGGTGATAAGGCACCTGGTTCTTTTCATATACCTTGTCTATGTAATGAAAAGGAAATATCAAAGAAAAATTGACCAATACATTCAATTATAAGTAAATACTCCATATTACATCAGTCAGTAAATCAACAGACGAAATAAACCGGCACCTGAGGCCTATTCCGACTACATAGAGTCCTATTTACTGTTTGCGCTGTGGCCCTACGTGGGCAGTAGATATATATACCTTGTCTATGTAATTAAAAGCAAATATCAAAGAAAAATAGACCAATACATTCTATTATTTGTAAGTAAATACTCCATATTACATCAGTCAGTAAATCAACAGACGAAATAAACCGGCCTCTAGGGCCTATTCAGACTACATAGAGTCCGTATTAACCGTTCAAGCTGTGGCCCTACGTGGGCAGTGGATATGGCTTATGTCTAAACGGATCTCCTCCCACGTACCGTCCAACATGTTGAGTTTGGTTCGCGTCTATCGTTGCCTTAGACTTCTATCGGCAATGTGTCAAGGTGAACCAGATACAATTCATTGGGAACCAATATTGGCTAATAATATTAAGCGCATGCACACTGGGGCGTCAAAAATCACGCCGCAATATGTTTTCAAATACCAAAACGAACTGTGTATACAATATACATAAGGATTGAATTTCAGTGGTAAAAGCCGCGCTGCCTCGCGTCGGAAATTCGGTTGCCCTGTCAATGTTATTTTGTTGGGAAATGAACTTTTTCTCCAAGTATATACAGTTCATTTCGGTATTGACAATTATGCATTGAATGTTTGTTGGCGAGTGAATTAAATACTCGGTGCCAATATACATAAAAATTGATTTCATGTGTTACAAACAAGCGACCGGACAACTAAATTCGCTCGTCTCTTCTATATATATATATTTGTAACTTTTCATTGAATAATGTGTTTTTTAGGGTTCCGTACCCAAAGGGTAAAACGGGAACCCTATTACTAAGACTTCGCTGTCCGTCTGTCACCAGACTGTATCTCATGAACCGTGATAGTTAGTAGACAGTTGAAATTTTTAACATATATATAAATTTTTAACGTGATTTTTTTGCCGTTTTTATAGAGAATGGTACCCTTCGTGCGCGAGTCCGACTCGCACTTGGCCGGTTTTATTCTATAAGTTAATACGGTTTATTTTGATATTGGAAAATGACTGGTCGCGTACTTTTTGTCGCGACTATTTGTACAGGACATCAAAGACAACGTTGAGAGTGTGTTAATGCATATTGACGAATACTTTAATGGTAGAACACCTATTCAGAATATTTTTAATGGATTTAGCGAGGTAAACACTGCCAAACATACTAAAGTTATACACAAATATAATAATTGGTCAATCAAGGGATTCTCATAGACTATCCAACGTCTAGAAGATATGACTTAATACGAACTGCCCCTTACCACCTTGCAGAAATATTTTTAATCTTCTTCTTTTTTTACGAAATGAGTGAAATGATGATATTTTAACGGAATAAGATGAGGAATGGCTCCACCTGCGTTTAAAGGGTATTTCAACCAGTGTCAAGTAATTAATAACAAGGGCAATATCAATAAATACACATTATAAATAAAAATGTATGATGACAGTGATAAATATGGCGGATGAATCGAATGTTTTTATTAATATTACTTTTAGTTTTTGACAGTTACCTCAAAACATAATCTGTCAATAATTGACAGTTACTACTGACACAACAGTAGTTAAGGAGGTGGTGGTAAAGTCCCAGACATGTAGAACGTTCTATATGACTGCATTTTAATTTTTTGTCGGATTACAGGACTCCCGTGATGACACTTCGTATGAACAGTTCCGTGCAATATTTTCAGCCATACTACATATTCGCTAGTTAAACCTTTCATTATCGGCTTCACCATGCGGATAGATCCTTATTTTATCAGCAACCAGTTTGGTTGGGCTTTCATAAGACATGATTATGTTTTTTATCGTAAAAAAAACGAGCATACTCATTACTTAAACACTACTACTACTACTACAACGCACTTGCGATGCCCCTGGTGTTGCAGGTGTCCATGGGCGGCGTTGATCACTTACCATCAGGTGAAACGTCTGTTCGTTTGTCTCCCTATCTCATAAAAAAAAAGAAAACCTGTGAGTCTATAGAATGACAAACTGAGACTACGCGTTGGACTACTGCAAAATTTCAGTAATCTTGACTCCTATGATATTTAGAAAAAAAATAAAAACTGTGAACTTAACTACACTGCTGCTCACCCCTTTTGGCTATACATGCGTGCTGATATAGCAAACATAGTGTTCGTTGCCAATATTAACACAAGCGGATGCAAAGTGCCAAAGGTTAGATGAAGTAATGCATTTCTAAGTGTTCGTTAAATTACCGAGGCGATGTTTTGTAAGTTGATGGTTTGTTAATTAGATTTGTAATGTTTGTTTAAAGATTGCTTACATAATGGTTTATCTGCGCAGAATGCTTAATTTCACCAAGGATTCCTAAATCATCTCTATACTATGTGTCGCTTATGGACGCTTTACTAACTAGTGTTTCATATAGACGCCCGAATGTTATACCTCATTATGAAGCAGTTGCTGATTGCAGTAGTATTCATATTTAAGCATCTCTAAATGTTAGTGGAAAAAGGCATAAGACTCCCAAACACGTCCAAGAAATAGCGACACAAGACATACTCGTCATATGATCCCAAACTAAGCAAAACTTGTATTATGCGTATTGTGCAATGGACTGGGGACGATCGCAGTTACACCCGGACCAGGATAAATTCCGAAATTTGCCCGTAGGGAATTAAACCCACAACCACCTGCTTCAGTGATCCAAGCCTCAAACTACCAGTCCAAGCCGATGTCAAATCATTTATTTCGTATAGATACGGGTGTACTTACAAATAGTCAGTTAACATTTTTTTTTTCATTTTCGCTGCGATGCTTACGGATTGTACCGCGACTTTAACTGGGAAGATCCAGCGAGGATAAGCTAGAGTTGTTATATTTTAAGGGTTTATTATGCCTATTCTGATTCATTTGTAAAGTTACATCACAGTAGATAATGAACAAATATAGAGTCACCTCTGCATGTGTCATTCACACATCGTCATTTCCATCGGCGCTAACCAACCGTTTTCATTACTGGCCTTGATTCATGTATACAGTGATTCAATGAAACCGTTTGTTAAATATTTATGCGTGTGTTGCAATACGAATGACAATTGATTTTCCCTTTCATAGTACATAACGTACTTATACAGGGTGTACCACGACCCCAAGTCTACACAAACGTTGTAGTAAAACAAAAACAGTAGGTGGCGTTATAGTAGCGTGATAATTTTACCAAAATCCGCATGGACCTTGAGATATATACAAGGTTTTAAAACGGCGTAGTAAAAATTTGAAAATTCATTTTCAAATTTTGATTTTTTTAAATATATTCTATTGTAAAGATACTCTCGAGGATGTTTTAGAAGTATAAAATAATAATTTTACGTTTGCATCACTATCGGGTATACAACTGAATGGTATAAACATTTGATCGAAATTCGACCATGTTTGTCCAACTTTTTTTCGTCGTCAATTTGTATAAAATAAAATTTGGATGTTCTATTTTGTGAATATTGGTGTAGTCGCCACTCATAAGTCTAATTTATACTGCTGAACAGGATTACGGATGCACCCAAAGGCCAGAACACGATAACTGTGACAAATATTCAAACTCAGAAACTATGATGAATAGGTATAAACTGGCTTCCGAGGAGGACGGCGGCGTGGTGTGACCCACGCCGCCGTGTGGAGGAGGTGTCTGCTCGCGCGGACAGCCCTCGGCGGGGTAACCGATGTGTGCGAAAGCGTTCCCGTGACCCCTCCGATATGGCGGGTGATTGGATCACCATGGGTTTTTAGTGGATATACGGCTTCGCTGGGACTTCCACATAATCCCTTCATCTCCCCCAAGATGAAGGGGTATCCATAAAGAATTTTCCCATGTTAAAAAAAAAGGTATAAACTGGCTTCACTAAGCATCCACATATGAGCTACCGTATATGTACCCATAGTATTATTTCGGACTTCTGTAACATCCTGTATTCTTAGGTACATGCGTAGTGTTGTAATTAAGTATGTATTAGTGACAAAGTTGTATAATGTAAGTATTGGATAGACGTGACTGTCTGTTTCTGTCTGATTTTATTGCTATTGCATTTTTATGGACGACGGTTTGGGCTAGACGTTAAAGCGTTGGCTTGGCTCACTAAGCTGGATGGATGCGGGTTCGATTCCCGCCAGCGTCAAATTTCATAATGACCTTTAGAAATTTGGCCTGGTCTGGGTGTAACTGGGATCGCCCCCAGTCCATTTGGATATATGTTGTCTGGCGATATTTATTTATTTGTAACAGATTATAAAAGTATACAAAGTTAAAAGTTAATAGTAAAAAAACTTTTTAAAAATAAGCTTTTATTTAATATCCCTTAGTTTTCGTAATCTCCTCAGCAAGCCCTTTCATGTGATACCCATACTGTGGTAGTGCAGAAAAAATAAATATTCCGCCATCTTGGATGAACCGCCATATTGGAATTAGAATGAATTCATATAGCTAAGCATGCATTGTCATCCAAAATAAACGTGTATATCAAATTTCAGCTCAATCGGTTAAAGAAAACTGATTTAAAATTCAGATGCAAGATTCCACCCGGACATACATTGCAAGTTAATATAAAGCTTGTAATAACTTGTAATAATAATAAAAAATAGGTTTTTTCACTAAAATTTACTGAGACTTCAATTTTTCTTCACTACCGGACTAAATTCGTCTTAATACATCAAAATTTTAGTTTAGTCCATATTTTAGTGCCGACAAAATATGCACGAACAATGTGCATTTGATTCTAAAACTAAAATCAATATCTGAACTGAATTTTAAATGATACGAACAATAGATCGTTTTAGCTTCCGTTATTGTTTGGTCCAAGTATTAACTTCATAGCGATTTAGAGTCATTAGTCTTTTTTGCCTAAATTATTTATTTCTTTTATCCCTACGAGGGACTTAAGTATTACTCAAAAGTCACGATACAACATTTTTGCCAATACCAAAATGAACTCTATGTTAATATCCATAAATATTGAATTTCTGTGGTACAAGCAACCCCTCTCACCATGCATCCAAATTCGCTCGCTATCAATGTTATATTGTTGAACAATGAACTTTTTCTGTCAATCCAGTTCATTTTGATATTGGACAAAAAAAAACGCACGCGTTTTGATGCCCCAGTGTGCAAGGGGCTTAAATTCTACTAATATTATAAACGTGAAAGTTTGCAAGGATGGATAGATAGATGTATGGTTGGATGGATGTTTGTCACTCTTTCACGCAAAACTACAGAACGTATTTTGATGAAACTAAACAGTATCATTGTGCTTAAATTAGAACTAGCGGCCCGTCCCAGCTTCGCACGGGTTCCTAATATAGCCTATGTTACTCAGTAATAATTTAGCTTTCTAAGGGTAAAATATTTTTTTAAATCGGTCTAGTAGTTTTTGAGTTTATTCGTTACATAAAAAAAATACAAATATACAAATCTTTCCTCTTTATAATATTAAGTATAGATTAGTATAGACAACATATATGCTATAATTTGTAACGATATTGAATAGTCGAAAGATGCGCATATGAAGTCGCGGGTAGAAGCTGGAAATAAAAAATATTCGCCAAAAGCGTATGCCTTGTACCACAAATATACGTGCCGACCACAAAACGTGGTCGCTTGGCTGTGGTTATTCTAATGGACTACGTGTAATTACAGCCCCTTAACGCCGCTCGCATGCGAAATACGGCAGCAGTCAACGTATGGCGAAATAAACACATTATTGATGGGTCTTTGTAGATGTCTTTGTTCTAACTATTACATCATAGTATACATAGATAGAGATGGAGTACTTTGCCATCCAAATAGAGAAAGGGAGAGAAAACACAAACAAACCAAAATATAACATTATTACGTCTCATCGAAACATCCGGATATTATTTTAATTTAACTATATTTTTTCGTAATTATTTTAATTATGGAAATATTTTGTCTTATATAAACTCACTTCAGGTCTAAATAATAGTGTAAATTTGGTATGCACCATTGGGTGGTTTTATCACTTAAAGGGTTAAACGGGACCCTATTACTAAGACTCCGCTGTCCATCCGTCTGTCAGCTCGTCTGTCACCAGACTGTATCTCATGAACCGTAATAGTTGGACACTTAAAAATTTCACAGATGATGTATTTCTGCTTCCGGTATAACAACAAATACTAAAAAACAGAATAAAATTTAAGGGGTTTCCAAACGTATTTTTTTGCTCGTTTTATAGAAAATGGTATGGAACCCTTCGTCCGCGAGTCCGACTCGCACTTGGCCGGTTTTTATGTAACTTCCAACTGCGACTTACACTAAAATATAACTAAATACTCATTCCATAGTGACGATTAGTCGTGCTGTTAGCGATGTCGTGATGATAGCGCGCGTTCCGCCAAATACCAATAAAAAAAGATTAAATACTATAACTCGACAACGGAAAAAATTAATGAAATTGGTTAAAATCGGGGTTTACAAGATAAAAATTGACTCCTCCTATTGCTGAAGTAGGTTAAAATGTTGCTTAAGTCACCTGGGCCATAATAACGAATCGATTGACACCTTGTTCATCAAAATCGGATGCATACTTCTGGAGCTACGGAGGAATATACGTATATACAATACATACATACTGCTTAAATCATAACCTTTTGTTTTCGCCGTAAAAAGGGAAGCTGCTACTGCATTATATTTGCATCGCTTACCGTTACCAAGCTATAAGCGTAACTAAAAATTCAATCTAAACGGTCGTCAGCCAAATAACTCAAACAAAAATAAGTATTTTTATGGTTGTAGGTGCCAAATTAGACATGCGTGCTCTGAAAAAAAACTACTACTACTACTACTACAGCCCTTTTAATGTCTCACTACTGGGCACGGGCTTCCCCACAATGGGAGGGGGATTCGGGCCATAGTCCTGGCCCAGTGCGGGTTGGCAGACTTCACACATCTATCGAAAACTATTCAGACGTGCAGGTTTCCTCACGATGTTTTTTTTTACCGTTTTATAACAAGTGATAATCTCGGATGAAAATAAGATTCGAACATAAATCCCAGAGTTGCGAGTCGGGGCTTGAACCTGCACACTTCGATTGCAAGTCGTGAGTTCGACCACTCGGCTACCACTGCTCAAACAAAGATAAGTATTTTTATGGTTGTAAGTGCAAAATTAGACATACGTGCTCCGAAAAAATCTAAATAATCTAATTCACGTACCCAAGCATTCAAACCCGTGTCAATCGTATTAAGCCTCCCTCAAACTAGAGCGTCAACCCTCGTACGGCAAAATATTTGCTAAAACCAAAAGTACTCTATGTCAATATACATAAAGACTAAATCTCTGTAGTAAAAGCCACGCCGCTACGCGTCAAATTTCACTCGCGATGTCAGTGCCATTTCGTTCTAGAATGAACTTTATCTATGTGCCAATACAGTTCGTTTTTCTATGGCAAAAAATGGACTCGCGAGCGTTAACGCCCCACTGTGCGGGAGGACTAAAACTAAATGACACTGAGAGCGCAAGGGATTTCGACGCTTTCTACCTTTTTTATTAGGGTTCCGTACCCAAAGGGTAAAACGGGAACCCTATTTCTGAGACTTCGCTGTCCGTCCGTCCACCCGTCCGTCCGTCCGTCCGTCTGTCACCGGGCTGTATCTCATGAACGGTGATAGTTAGACAGTTGAAATTTTCACAGATTATGTATTTTGTAACACCACGCCAGATGCCAAGCCGAGCTAAGCCAATGCCATGCCAAAGCCACCGCCAAGCCACCGGCAAACCAATGCCAAGCCACCACCAAGCCATGACAGCCGCGTCACACTGACAGCCAACGTCAGAACTCGCCTATATAAAGCCTCGCTAGCATTCGAAGCGTCATTCTGTTACGGGCACTCAGCGAAGCCAAAGCTCTGTCCAAATGTGAATCGACAGTTATTAAAATAAAAAGTGATTAAGTGTGTTACATCTTTTTTATTACCCTTCTGTTTCAATTTCTATTGCCGCTATAAAAACAAATACTAAAAAACAGAATAAAATAAATATTTAAAGGAGGCTTCCATACAACAAACGTGATTTTTTTGCTCGTTTTTATAGATAATGATAGGGAACCCTTCGTGTGCGGGTCTGACTCGCACTGGCTGGTTTTTAGTTTATATAAACCAATCCAGGCACTTGAGAATCATATTTATACAACAAATAATAATAGTATCTCTACCACCCATTCGGAATGCATTCCCTATGGAGAGGAATGGGCAAGAAACTCACACTCACTCTTTATGCATATTGACACAGCGTTCTTTTTAGTATTGGTAACGATTTGGACGGCCCAGTGTACGAGAGGTAAGCCAACCCCTTGTATCATCACATTAGCTATTTCTGTATCCACTCTAGTTTTATAGCAACCGGCTCACCCCTTTTTACTTGAACCTAAATTAGCATTAGGCTACCCTATTACCGCGCCTAATCTAATCTGACCTTTGATCCGTCACGTAATAGCGTGGACACTCCTAATGCCGCTGTAATTTGTTGGGTATTGCGGTTACATGTGATTACAGGGTGGTTACGTGCTTGAGATCTGCATTACACGAAATGAGTTATAAGTAGGAAAGAAACGGCGATAGTAATGGTTTTTTTAACGCTGTTGGCCGTGAGGTGGCCTTTACAGCTTTACCGGAGGAGTGGCGAGCGCAGAGTGCATTCCAACCAAGGCCTTAAGGGCGGAAAAGGGTGGCAACTAGCTCAAGGGCGCCACAGAGGGCACGACCTCGGCTTGGGCAGTTACCGTGAGGGGAGAGGTAGTGACTGTTCTCCTGCATATCGAGGAGTGAAAGGCTATTTCAATTAAGGGACACTTTTTGGCGATATCGACTTATATACATATTTGGAATCAGCGAATTTTTGTGCATCGAATGAGTATGCTCTCCTGCAAAGTTAAGAAACCGGCCAAGTGCGAGTCGGACTCGCCCACGAAGGGTTCCGTACCATTATCTATAAAAAAATAGGCAAAAAAATCACGTTTGTTGTATGGGAGCCCCCTTAAATATTTATTTTATTCTGTTTTTTTAGTATTTGTTGTTATAGCAATAGAAATACATCATCTGTGAAAATTTCAACTCTCTATCACGGTTCAGGAGATACAGCCTGGTGACAGACGGACGGACGGACGGACGGACGGACAGTGAAGTCTCAGTAATAGGGTTACCGTTTTACCCTTTGGGTACGGAACCCTAAAAAATGTCGCCTAAGCCAAATAGCCTCAATATAATTTTCAATTCAAGTTTTCAAATAAAGTAATAGGTAATTAAATTTAATAGGACACTATTTTGCAAATCCCAGTTCAAAGTCTAACTTAAAGTATCTCAATTATAAGGAAGGAAACGATCGAGAAAAATCTGGTTTATCTGCATTTTATCGTGAACCTATCAATTGTTTTCAGGAAATACTTGCTCTATATAGCGAAAATTATCAAATAAAATTATTATATCATCTATACTTCTATACTAATATTATAAAGAGGAAAGATTTGAATTTTTGTATGTAACGAATTAACTTAAAAACTACTGGACCGATTTCAAAAATTCTTTTGGCTTTAGAAAGCTATATTATCACTGGGTAGCATAGGCTATATTAAAAACCCGTGCAAAGCCGGGACGGGGCGCTAGTACTTAATAATATGCACTCATGCATCCTACTCTACCTATGCACGGAGTTATTAATTACCTATTTTACCATACAAACTGCACGGCAGGTACTTAAGCAAGCGCACAGCGTAGTTGGGTCTGCGGATGACGGCTTTGTTTCCACGCTATGAAATGGGGACGGCAAACGTAAGCCTACTTTGCGGTCGTTGGGCGATATAATTAATTTAATTTAGCAGCCGGCAGGTAATGAGGGAAGTAAATTATGACTTTTTACCCTAGTACCCTACAAAGAAGATTCAGTTTTGATGTTATCCAGGAAGTTTAGATAAAGTTTGTATAACACATAAACCCAATAACAAATCTATTGAACTATAAGAACCAGCCCTACTTTGTGCATTGAGTGTCCACAAATGAAAAATAACAAGGTACAGCAGAATGCATTTTTTACAAGCTTTATATTAACTTGCAATGTATGTCCGTGTGGAATCTTGCAACTGAATTTTAAAGTAGTTTTCTTTAACGGATTCAGCTGACATTTGGTATACACGCTTATTATTACAAGCTTTATATTAACTTGCAATGTCTGTCCGTGTGGAATCTTGCAACTGAATTTTAAAGTAGTTTTCTTTAACGGATTCAGCTGACATTTGGTATACACGCTTATTATTACAAGCTTTATATTAACTTGCAATGTCTGTCCGTGTGGAATCTTGCAACTGAATTTTAAAGTAGTTTTCTTTAACGGATTCAGCTGACATTTGGTATACACGCTTATTATTACAAGCTTTATATTAACTTGCAATGTCTGTCCGTGTGGAATCTTGCAACTGAATTTTAAAGTAGTTTTCTTTAACGGATTCAGCTGACATTTGGTATACACGCTTATTATTACAAGCTTTATATTAACTTGCAATGTCTGTCCGTGTGGAATCTTGCAACTGAATTTTAAAGTAGTTTTCTTTAACCGATTCAGCTGACATTTGGTATACACGCTTATTATTACAAGCTTTATATTAACTTGCAATGTCTGTCCGTGTGGAATCTTGCAACTGAATTTTAAAGTAGTTTTCTTTAACCGATTGAGCTGACATTTGGTATACACGCTTATTATTACAAGCTTTATATTAACTTGCAATGTATGTCCGGGTGGAATCTTGCAACTGAATTTTAAAGTAGTTTTCTTTAACCGATTGAGCTGAAATTTGGTATACACGCTTACTTTGGATGACAATGCATGCTTAGCTATGTGACGTCATTCTAATTCCAATATGGCGGATGATCCAAGATGGCGGAATAGTTTTTTTTTCGGGACTACCACAGTATGGTTATTAAATGAAAGGGCTTGCTAAGGAGAACACGAAAACTAAGGGTTAAATTAAGATAAATAAAGGTTAAATAAAGCTTGTTTTTAAAAAGTTTTTTTAAATTAATTTATTTATATTTTACAAGCTCGAAGTTAGTTTGACATACCGAACTTTGCTGTCAAACTCTCATGTACCCAGTGTTTTATGAGTAACTAGCTGTGCCTGCGACTTCGCCCGCGTGGACTTTAGGGAGATTACCCGGAAATATGGGTATTATGTTTTTCCCGCGGAACCCTAATGCTTTTTCTAAAATTAAAGTAGCCTAAGTTACGCCTTGGAACGTCAGCTATCTGTCAGTGTCCCATTGAAATCGGTTTAGCCGTTTAGAAGTTTACCTCAAACAAACAGACAGACAGACAGACAGACAGACAGACAAAAAATTTTAAAATTGCGTTTTCGTTATAGGTATCGTATATACTTTCATTCGCATTTGGTAAAAAAGTGTTATTTTGATATTACAAACAGACACTCCAATTTTATTTATTTGTATGTATGTATAGATATAGAAGATGTATAGATGTGTATGTATTGAATTTTTCCTTGCTATTAATTACTTGACACTGGCTGAAATACCCGCTAAACGCAGGTGGAACCATTCCACATCTTATTCCATTAAATATCATCATTTAATTCATTTCGTAAAAAAGAAGAAGAAGCAATTTTACGTAAATATAATTCAACTTAATATTCTAGATCGTATTTGTCCCTTTTATCATTTTAATACCAATTTTTCATTGCTATTAGCGGTGACACATACAAATAAACGACCATAAGTCTATCCTATAGATGCGGAATGCCAGTAAGGCCAGTCACACACGATAGGATATGTGCCATAAACACAAAGTATGAGTTCCGTACCGTTTTATTGTTGTCTGTGGACCTTCACCAGGTAGACGAATAGTCGTCAAATTTCAGTGCGCTGTGTAATTACTTTTTTATGAGTTTTATTGTCTTCTATACAAATAAATAAAATTGGAGTGTCTGTTTGTAATATCAAAATAATATAATATAATACATACATACATACAAATAAATAAAATTGGAGTGTCTGTTTGTAATATCAAAATAACACTTTTTTACCAAATGCGTATGAAAGTATATACGATACCTATAACGAAAACGCAATTTTGAATTTTTTTGTCTGTCTGTCTGTTTGTTTGAGGTAAACTTCTAAACGGCTGAACCGATTTCAATGAGACTTTCACTGACAGATAGCTGACGTTCCAGGGCGTAACTTAGGCTACTTTAATTTTAGAAAAAGCATTAGGGTTCCGCGGGAAAAACATAATACCCATATTTCCGGGTAAACTTCTAAAGTCCACGCGGGCGAAGTCGCGGGCACAGCTAGTATACAATAAAATTTTGTTATATTGTATACAATACAAAACGTTAGTGCGCTAGTCGTATCATATATTATCGACGATAGATAAATTAAATTATTATAACAAAAGGTTATTAAAAATCCACCTAAACCCAATTTGAAAGTGCCTTACGTATTAATAAATGTGGTTAAGAAAGGTGAAAGGCTATTTTTAGGAAAAAATATGAATCAGAATCACTTCTTTTTATTGATATAAACCAATGCAGGTACTTATGAATAGTCAAGGAACAAAAATAATAATAGAATATATACCACCAAAAAACGAAGACTGTTAAAAAAATTAAATTTTCCAACATGGATCTTTTCGATTCCATCAATTTCAATATTGTGTATTTTTTTTAATGAACAATTATACAGTAAAAAGTGTACAATATATAAGGCTGTATTAATTCTCCAGACACAAAAATAATTAACTACAAAAACCCTAATCCTAATTACCGTGTCTTGTTTAGAAAATCCGTTAAAGGAACGCCTTCTTCTAATCCAGCCAGTTACCGCCCACGTGGACTTCAACAATGTATCCTGACGTCGTGTTTAACATCACACGGTGATAGGAACATGGCGGGCTAAAGCGCTAGAGTGTGTTTGACACCCTCATTATTTAAAGATAAATAATAATACATCATCATCATCATAACGCCTGTATTCCCCGAAGGCATAGGCAGAGGTGCACTGCAGAGGCCCAGACTTCGTCAATGTATTTTGGTCACAATGTAATTCGATGCATGTGTATTGCTATTATACCGTGCACATTCTCCCTCAATACGAGGGAGATTTTGGGCCATAGTCTACCACGGTCGCTCAGTGCAGGTTGGTGAACTTCACAAGCCTTTCTATAGACGTGCAGGGTTCCTCACGATGTTTTCCTTCACTGTTGATTAAGATAAATAATAATTTGTAAACCAAAAAGCTGTTAAGGGACCAAAGATTATTTACTTAATTATTTATTAATATAGGACAAACTAGTAACTGTTACATTGTAAATATCTATAGTCTAAGGCATCCTTTCCCAAAGTGGGCGATAACTCCCCCTTGTGGGCGCTGCAGGCCTAAAGGCGGTAAGAGACCCAGAAAAGAAACCTACCTACTACCTACTGCGCTTAGGTCTCAAGTTAACTCTTGCGGGCTATAGTAAAAGTCTCGTTTAGAATGAATGTTTAATCTCCGCTAATATAGCTCACAATAATCAATTAATTTAATTTGACGTTATAGTGGTTTTTATGTAGGTGAAAAATGGGTGCTAAAAATAATTAATTCTCAAAGTGGGCAGTATACAAGATACGTTTGGGAACCACAGGTCTAAGGTATGTTACAAGTAAATTAAAACGTACAGTTTTTGAAGTTGTTTGAAGTTCATTGATAATGGTTGGAAAAGCCTACTAATAGTTACTTAAAGTTACGTGATTTCATTGCGAATGGTGGATACTTGATTATTTTACTGAAAAAGCAGCATCACTAAGTTAAAAAGACATCCTCCTATTATTTGTTTCTAAACTCTATATGAAAGATATGCAATAGACCAACTTTGCTATATAACTAAGGCTACATAATCCAGCTCAATTGTTCTTTAAACCTCGGATAATATAAGTCAAATTCAGAGCTAATTAAATAGCTATTTATAATAATGGTGTGCCAATAAAACGTAATGACGTGAAAGCAGGAAGGGTGTAACAATGCTTAATGATGATTATCGTATGAAAGCAGATGTTTGCGAACAGCTGATTTGCTATCATCTGCAGGCAACTGGCTATGTGAATATAGATCACATCTGCCCGTATTGACATGCATTATGATTAAACTTCCACCTTTTGCAAATAGAGATTTTTTTTTATTCAATTATCATTTAAAAACATAGGTATTACATTATTTCAAAATAGTTCATTACATACAAAAACCAATGAGTTTTAAAACGATGTTGAAATGACTAGAGAGATCAAGAGAGAGGTAAAGTAGTTAAAAGAGAAGGTACCTACTTATCAAATTTAGACAACACATTCAGGAATAATGGTAATAATGGAACTACATAAGCATATTTTCTTTTCTTCTCAGCGTATTTTCTTTTTTTCTTAGCGTATTTTCTTTTAAACCGACGAAAAAAAAAAAAAGGAGGAGGTTCTCAATTCGACGCGTATATTTTTTTTTTTATGTATGATCACGCATATCTCCGGCGTCACTAAACCGATTTCGATTTTTTTTATGACGTTTGCTAAGGAATTCTTCGAGGGTGGTCCCATTTTCAAAACATTATCAGAAATCTTCTTAATAGTGAAGCATAGTGAAGCAATTAAAAAATACATTTTAATCAATATATATAAAAAATAATAAAAATAAAATATACGCGTCGAATTGAGAACCTCCTCCTTTTTTTTTTTCGTCGGTTAAAAAACCAATGCCACTCTTCGTTGTAAGCTAACTCCTCCTAAACGGGTGGACCGATTTAAATTATTGTATGCGTTTGGGTGGTACCCTGGATGGTTTAGATTCACAATTGGACCCAGTAGATGGCGCTGCTATCGTATGTCACTCATTCTAAGGCGGTATTTATAAATAACTCCAAAGGTTGAGTTATAATTGAGTAAAATTTATTATCACCGCAGACTACTTTCGTTTTCTCAGTGAAAGATATCCTTTTATCGCCAGTCGGTATTAGGATAACTTGGGAAAAGGTCAGTCCTTTGTTATTATTATAAATTAGGACATCGACTACGACATGGTATTATGGTCTAAACGTAGATCGCATTGCTTAGTTTGGGATCAAACGACGTATGTGTTGTCTGATGTTATATATGTATAATCAATAGGGTAAAAAAGTTCTTCCATACATTATTAAAGAATCGATAAGATTCAAAATATATAACAGCAATATTTCTGTCCTTTTCTGATTGTTGTCCGAATGGTCATTCGTATAGCGTGGTCAATGTAAAAATAAGTTATACCGTTTACAAAGGAACCCCTAATTATGGCCGCAGATGGTTCCGTGTGCCACTATAAATGTGTAAATAATAAAGTCAGAAGTTCAATTTTACACTTGTTTCCTTGAAACCTTGATCATAATAATGATATGAAGTTAATGTGAACAGAAATCAAAATTATAATTTACTAAATTAAAACGTAGGAAAATTCCATATTTTTAATTTTGCAAAGGGATTAGGATGTGACATAATAGGTTTCTGACAGAAGTGACATAATGGCTAATTATTTGCAAATAAATAAAAGTTAAATGTATCATTCCTTTTTAAAATCAATAAATAATTTATCGCAGGCGCTGATCTTTTATCTGTTTTAGTATTTATGTAACAAAAACAGTTATGTATTATAGTCTATAGGTACTACAATGAATTATTTTTATAGGATGTCAGTAGAATCATTCGATATGAACCTACTGCTTACAACCGCATAATTCATTTTGCCCACGTGCCTGT
Organism: Ptilodon capucinus; assembly: GCA_914767695.1. Lineage (NCBI taxonomy): Eukaryota > Metazoa > Arthropoda > Insecta > Lepidoptera > Notodontidae > Ptilodon > Ptilodon capucinus. Next base: position 2,939,176 of record OU611828.1, read on the forward strand.
AACGCTTACATTCCTTGTCCATACCACACTTACCGTCATTAACATCACACCGCAGCCTTATAAAAATAAACTCTAAAACAACTTAACTAACGTTTGAAATCCAACATAACAGCAGTTGATTTACGACGGTTTCAACTGACATGTCAAAAAATACCGCGAATTTGGGAATGGGTTTCGAGTTTGAGAGTTTTTTTTTACAAGGTCAGGCGCTGATGTGGGTCTCGTTTTGTGGGTCAATCAGAGGGAACCCGGCCTTCGTTGCAGATGGCCAATGCTGACCGTTACCAGCTTACCTGTAACAAAAAAGGTTTTATTTAGAATGGCGTCTGATTAAACATCTAGATAAATAGTTTGTCAGACTCTATACAGAGGCATACCGAAAAAAAAGTTGCGTGCAAAATTGGCGGCCATGTTTTTTATTACTTTTATTTTGTAGGTACTGACATTATATGTAAATTTAATAACAAAAATATAAAAATGTTATAAATGAATGACATTAAAAATATATGGACATGTTAAAAATACGTCCAATTATTTTTTTACCGAAATTGGTCTCATTTTTGCCACGGCCGCCTAGGTTTTATACGGCCTCACATGGACAATCTGATATACATATTATAAGTGTCACACACAAAATCGGACGACTACAACTGTCTATATATAAAGATAAACTCCCTCTTTGATATAATAACTGGTTGCTTATATTGTTTCTTACATCAATAAATATATTAGGTTGAGTTATCTGCCCCCACATATCTTGTAGGAATGTATTTTTAAATTTCCTTAATTTTTTTACAGTTACCTCAGTACAAAATATGTCATTATAAAATTTACAGTTACTATATTGTTTTCTTATATTTACGCGAATACTATACATTGAAATTAAACTATTTTACGGATTTTATCGCGTTTATTTACTATTTTATTTTCCCGACGTTTCGGCTGCTTTACAGCAACCATGGTCACGGGGGGACTGAGGTGTTAGACGTCCTGATGTCATAGTTAATAACTGGGTACCCTCATATTTAGTTGTTGTTTGCGGTCCGATCCACGCAGAAAGTGCTTACGGTGTCCTGAGGTCTTGCAATGGTACACTTGGTTTTGGATTTAATCATATTGATTACTGGATCCCAAGTTGGTGGTAGCACCCAGCCATCTTCCCTATTGAAATTAGGATGTTTTTTAATTTCAATGGCCTCACGTATCATCCTTGGTCGGAGTCGGTGTTCTTTTGCGAGGATATGCGGTTTATCAAATCTGATATAATGGCGGGTGCGGTCCTGTACATGTTCACAGATTACAGTTACTATTTACTACTACAACTACAGCCCTTTTAAAGTCCCACTGCTGGGCACGGGCCTCCCCTCATTGCGAGGGGAATTTGGGCTATAGTCCACCACGCTGGCCCGGTGCGGGTTGGCAGACTTCACACATCTATCGAAAGCTAGTCAAGTTCCCTCAGACGTGCAGGTTTCCTCACGATGTTTTCCTTCACCGTTTCATAGCAAGTGATAATCTCGTATGAAAATAAGATTTACACATAAATCCCAGAGGTGCGAGCCGGGGTTTGAACCTGCACACTTCGATTGCACGGCGTGCGTTCGACCACTCGGCTACTGCTACTAGCTACTATTTAAATCAACAATACTTAAAGATGTAGTATTAAGTCCCCTGAGCACAGCAAACTATAGAATATTTTCTAAAATATAACTCGTAATACATCTTTTTTGAGCGGTGTCGGGTAAAAAGAAAGATTATTTACATCAACGTAGTCCAATTTAATTCAGCACATTTAATTTAATTGTCTCAGCTCTCCAAGGATTAATTAAGTATATTTCTAGTTTAATTAGAAAAGTTAATTTGCTGAAACACGTTTCAACTACGTTAAACGACAGTTTATTTATGTGTCAATCCGGTTTTAATTGGAACACCAATTAGCGCTAATTAGGTAGTGCTAGCCTAGTGGTTAACACGCCCGCCTTCAACGTAGGGGTGCAAGTTCAAACCCCTGGCTCGCACCTCTGAAATTTTCATGTGCGAATGTCATTTTCAATCATGATTACCACTTGCTATACGATAAAGGGAAACATCGTGAGGAAACATGCACGTCTATATAATAAGGCGTGTGTAATTCTCCAACCCGCATTGGGCCAGCTTGGTGGACTATGCCCCAAATCGCTCTCGTATCGACAGGGAATGTGCCCGGTACAATGGCAATAGGCTCGCCCATTATAATGGCTAAGGCTTGGTTTAGTGGCTTGAAAAAAATGTAAACTTGGCAATATGGAAGTGCCCGCATAGGCCTATACAGAATAAATGATTTGACTTTGACGTACGCCTTTCGACCCACTGAACCAGAAGATTGTGGGTTCTATTCCCACCAGCAGCAAATTCCAGAAATAGTATTTTCAAAATTTGCCCTGTTCTGGCTGTAACTGGGTCCACCCCCAGTCCATTTTACGTTACTCATAGTACAAGCTTTGCTTGGATCATAATACGATGAGTATGTGTTGTCTGGCGATAATTATTCATCAATTCTTTCAATGACATCCTATTCATAAAAGTATTACTTAATACTCGTATCCATATATTTTGAACCTACCTTATGGGTTCATTTAGGAAGTTTATATCCGTTCAGAAACGACAGAGATGGTGGTATGGGGGTTATATAGGTGTGAATGAGATGGTTATACTGTGCTCAGTAATCCGATCGAGGGAGCAATTTGCAAGGAAAAAGTGGAAAAAGTTGCTTCTGTAAGCCTGAATTATTGGCTTTTAAGAACACGGCTTTATATTATATCCTATACCAACCCAGTGACTAATGAAAATATACTCTGTGTGAATATACATAAAGATTTAATTGGACTACGCGTCGAGATGATCTCGTGTTGTCAATTACATTTGAATGAAAAATATTTTATTCGAAAATTAAATATTGAAATTTACACACGAATAAAATGTGCGTCAATTTAAGACTTTACACTCAACATTTTATTTAAAAAAATGGTAAATCTATCTACAAACCACTTACAATACCATTTCACATTACAAAAGGTTTTTATAATACAACTGTTAAGTCCTGCGTCATAATTGTTGGCATTACAAAAACGAACTCTGTGTCAATATGCATAAAGATTGAATTTCTGTTGTAAAAGTCAGGCCTCCACGCGGCAAAATTTGCTCGCTGTCGTTGTAAAATGAACTTATTTATGTGTCAATACAGTTTTCATCCCATCTATTCGAAAAGGACGACTTGGTTCGCCTTTAAGTGCGCCCAAAGGTGGTGTTTTCTATAAGAAACACTTAGCGGGCAGTAATGAGTTTTTAATCCTCTTTATAAGTGCGCTGCAATTTTGCATTTTTTGAATTTGGAACATCTTAGTGTTCAGCGCCAAAGAAATCGAACGCAAATATTGTTTGAATAAAGACTGGCTGGTACGACGGCCCATAGTCGCGCCGCCGGCTGAATAAAAAAAAAGAAATCCAACTAACAACGCGCGAATTACAGCCCACGTTTTCGTATATTTTCACGGATTGTTAGAAATTCATGGTTTTTAGTTGTTTTATATACTATTTAATTTCAATTTAGTTTTCACTCTATGTCTTATTAAATAATAATATTACAATAAAATATGAGGCCTCTTTTATTTTCTCATAGTGGGTGATGAAAAGTAGAGTGTATCACTCGGGCCCAAAATATATTTTTGGCTCGGGCGACGTACTTTGAATCCCTCGCTACGTTCAGGATTCTACTAAAGAATCCCTTGCTACGCTTGGGATTCTACTTTAGAATACCTCACTTCGCTCTGGATACAAAAAAGCGCCCTTGCCGTAAAAATATTATTTTGCTCCCTTGTGATACAATCTACTATTGTTTTGGTATTGTCAAATATTTTAAAGCGCGCGTCTAACAGCCTAACCTATCAATTTTGAAGGTATATCTGCAAAATTAACTACAATGACAAAACTAACAATGTCAGGTCAAAATGTCAATTTCGCAAAATCTATACAAATAAATAAAATTGGACTAGATAAAATTGGAGTGTCTGTTTGTAATATCAAAATAACACTTTTTTACCAAATGCGTATGAAAGTATATATACGATACCTATAACGAAAACGCAATTTTGAATTTTTTTGTCTGTCTGTCTGTTTGTTTGAGGTAAACTTCTAAACGGCTGAACCGATTTCAGTGGGACTTTCACTGACAGATAGCTGACGTTCCAAGGCGTAACTTAGGCTACTTGAATTTTAGAAAAAGCATTAGGGTTCCGCGGGAAAAACATAATACCCATATTTCCGGGTAATCTCCCTAAATTGCACGCGGGCGAAGTCGCGGGCACAGCTGTAATAATAATAATATTACAATAAAATATGAGGCGCCTTTTATTTTCTCATAGTGGGTGATGAAAAGTAGAGTGTATCTCTCGGGCCCAAAATATATTTTTGGCTCGGGCGACGTACTTTGAATCCCTCGCTACGTTCAGGATTCTACTAAAGAATGCCTCGCTATGCTCGGGATTCTACTTTAGAATCCCTCACTTCGCTCTGGATACAAAAAAGCGCCCTTGCCGTAAAAATATTATTTTGCTCCCTTGTGATACAATCTACTATTGTTTTGGTATTGTCAAATACTTTAAAGCGCGCGTCTAACAGCTTAACCTATCAATTTTGCAGGTATATCTGCAAAATTAACTACAATGATAAAACTAACAATGTCAGGTCAAAATGTCAATTTCGCAAAATAAATAATAATATTTCTTAAATCCCAACTCGCATAATAAATTGTTTGCTCGAATCTCGTCAAAACGGAATTGATAGTGTGTCTAAAGTACTTAGCGGCGATATTTATTGTCCAAATAACCTATTTTGATGGTCACTACGCCGCCTTCGGTCACGGTGCATTTCGTTCATAAAATTATCATTAATCATGTGAAAGTTAAACTTATATAATTTATAACGAACAGATGACCAACAGGTTTGTTTTACTGTTATCTAAATATCGTATAAAAGTTAGTTGTGCAATATCTGGCTCATAAATATTTATTAGTCGGAACATATAATTATGTGAGGTGATAAATCGTTTAATTTGCGAATATCAGGAAAATTTATACGTCCATGTAAACACTCCTTTAGATAAATATTCAATAATTTATTATTCGAAAATATATTATAATTATTTTGAATTTGGCATTTATTTATTGTTTTCGTATATTTACGCGAATACTATACATTGAAATTAAACTATTTTACGGATTTTATCGCGTTTATTTACTATTTTATTTTCCCGACGTTTCGGCTGCTTTACAGCAACCATGGTCACGGGGGGACTGAGGTGTTAGACGTCCTGATGTCATAGTTAATAACTGGGACCCTCATATTTAGTTGTTGTTTGCGGTCCGATCCACGCAGAAAGTGCTTACAGTGTCCTGAGGTCTTGCAATGGTACACTTGGTTTTGGATTTAATCATATTGATTACTGGATCCCAAGTTGGTGGTAAAATAAAAAATATAAAATAATAATAAACGTCGGGAAAATAAAATAGTAAATAAACGCGATAAAATCCGTAAAATAGTTTAATTTCAATTTGGCATTTATTGTTCGAGTGTCAGACCAAAAGATTGATTTATGTGTACAATAGTATTGATGTCCTAAGGCCATAACACGGTACTAGCAACAACTACTCAAAGGTCTGTAACTCAGAAACTATGATAGTTAGGTATATTCTGAATTTGCTATGTATCTACATATTAGCTACCGTCTTCTTGGTCGATGTACTCTTAGCAGAGCAGTCGTGGTTATGTAGAATCGACGATAGATTTGGTCTTCCTCCAACGATCTCGAACCGATGTCTGGCGGACGCTCCTATTAAGAGGGGTCTTAGCACTTTAATCTGGTCAGTCCAGGGCATGTGGCTATGTCTTCGAGGTATGTTACCATTGACCCTGCCCTGGACAACGAGTCTCACTAAGTTACACTCAGTAAGAGGGGTCTTAGTCAGCGCTTTAATCTGGTCAGTCCAGCGCATGTGGGTACGTTCTCGAGGTCTGATACCATTGACCCTGCGCTGGACAACGAGTCTCACTCAGTTACACTCAGTTAGAGGGGTCTTAGTCAGCGCTTTAATCTGGTCAGTCCAGCGCATGTGGCTACGTCCTCGAGGTCTGATGCCATTGACCCTGCGCTGGACAACGAGTCTCACTCAGTTACACTCAGTTAGAGGGGTCTTGGTCAGCGCTTTAATCTGGTCAGTCCAGCGCATGGGGCTACGTCCTCGAGGTCTGTTTCCATTGACCCTGCGCTGGACAACGAGTCTCACTCAGTTACACTCAGTTAGAGGGGTCTTAGTCAGCGCTTTAATCTGGTCAGTCCAGCGCATGTGGCTACGTCCTCGAGGTCTGATACCATTGACCCTGCGCTGGACAACGAGTCTCACTCAGTTACACTCAGTTAGAAGGGTCTTGGTCAGCGCTTTAATCTGGTCAGTCCAGCGCACGGGGCTACGTCCTCGAGGTGTGTTACCACCGTATATGTACTTACTACTTGAGTTAGCTACCGTATATATACCTAAAGTACTATTTCAGACTTCTGATGCATCCTATGTATATAGACACAGAGTTTCTTTTCAAAGAAATTGAAGTGATTTCACTCGCTTAAAACAAGGATTATCCAGCCGAAGCCGGAAACCAGGCTAGTGTGATAAAGCTGTTGATTTATAGGCACCGGATTAATAAAACATTTTTTTTTTCTCTTTTAATTATTTAATTAAGTACGGCCGGGAAGTTAATTAACGTTTCCTAATGCGGTTGGAAGGTATTTAATAGATATTTCTTATATACAGCGTGTGTCAAAAGTCTGATATATAATATTCGGTATTTTTTTCTGTAGGTTGATACATGTGGATGCTTAGTGAAGCAGTAGACTGAGCATGCCCGTGTAGACACAAGTTTTATCTCTTTTAACTGTCAGATTTGTCGAGAAAATTACGTCAGATTGAGCTTTTTTTACTGGACATGCATGGTGTGACGTCATTTGATCTACTAGTAAAATATATGTCTACGCGGTCATGCTAAGCCTGCAGGACTATATCTATCATAGTTTCTCAGCTACAGAATTCCAAATTCTTTGGTTACAGACCCTTTATTATAATTTATTACTATAAACTTCATTATTAAGATGGGTCCATTGATTTCTGAATAAAATACCTGTCTACATAAAAGACTCGAGTAAGACTGGAATAGAACAAAACAAATGTGTTAAAATATCTATCAAATTTGTACAAATAAACAAAATAGATTCGTATAAATATATATGTTACTCAAGTCTATGTGGAAACTCAAACTGTGCAACACTCTGTAGGTATATTTAGAAAACAGATTTTACTTTCAATGATATTAATAATAAGGTTGAGGATTCCGGAAATAAAATTACTTAATAAAACATTATGCAACAAGAAATAATTGTATGTCGATTAATTTTTAACTTGTCCCTATTAATATTGTTTTCTTATATTTACGCGAATACTATACATTGAAATTAAACTATTTTACGGATTTTATCGCGTTTATTAACTATTTTGGATCGGACCGGATCGGACCGCGTGGATCGGACCGCAAACAACAACTAAATACGAGGGTACCTAGTTATTAACTATGACATCAGGACGTCTAACACCTCAGTCCCCCCGTGACCATGGTTGCTGTAAAGCAGCCGAAACGTCGGGAAAATAAAATAGTAAATAAACGCGATAAAATCCGTAAAATAGTTTTATTTTAATTTTCCCTATTAATATTTAGCTAAATATTCGAAAATCGGATGACGAAGTCATTATTTTTTAATGTAGTTAACTTATAAAACATTAAATTAATAATTAACTAAGTTAAATTTCATTATTTAACAATAAAACTTTATGTAGCCACACGCTGCGTGATACACGAATTTTATACAAGAGATAATTATCAAAATAACGACCCAAGCTTAAAATCTTCATATTACAAATTAATCTGTACCCACTTGCAGATAAGGACTACATTCAAACAAATCAATCGATTTGTATAACACATTACTGCATGGTTATGTCCAATTAATATAATCTTGTCGTAACACTTGTTATACTACGTTTTACATGTAATCTGTTAGGTTTTTTAAATGTTATAATTAATTATTTTAATTAGTTTACCGATTAAAATGAAAGGGGAAAATGCGCTTAACATGTTAAAGCATAAATTATTTAAAGTATCCCTTTAAAAAGCGAGACTTTAAACGTACACTGGAGCGTTGACACTCGCGCGTTCTTATACCAAAAAGAACTGTATGCTATTAGATATAAAGATTGAATTTCCATGGTAAAAGCCAAGGGATTACGCTGCAAAATTCGCTGGCGCTGTCAATGATATTTCGTTGAAGAATGAGCCTTATTAAATGAGTTAATACCGTTCGTTTTGGTATTAGCAAAGAACTAGCTTAAGACTCAGAAGCTTTCTCTACTACATTAATGTCGTATTATTGTTTAATTAATTGTTTAATATTACTTAAACTGACTCAACAATTAATATCGGTAGATAATGCTGTACGTAAATATAATAGAATGATGGAGACACAGTGCATTTAAAAATTGGAAACAATTTTTTCTCCACAATCTATAACTGGACTTTATTTCATAGCACAGTATCGCCTTAACCCATTAAATACCAATGTTCCCATTTGGGATGATCCGTTTTTGCGATTTCATTTAATTATTTTGTATGGATTTCATATTGCGTATATACTGTAAAAAATATGAAGTTAATAACGTATTTTTATTATTTGTTAAAAACACTGGAGATATAGCTATCTATATATTCTAAAGCAGTGGTAGCCGAGTGGTCGAACGCACGTCTTGCAAATCAAAGTGTGCAAGTTCAAACCCCGGCTCGCACCTCTGGGTTTATGTGCGAATCTCATTTTCATCCGAGTTTACCACTTGCTTTGAAACGGTGAAGGAAAAACACCGTGAGGAAACCTGCACGTCTATAGAAAGGCGTGTGAAGTTCACCAACCCGCACTGGGCCAGCGTGGTGGACCATAGCCCGAAAATCTCCCTCGTAATGAAGGAGAATGTGCCCGGTATAATGGCAATAGGCTCGCCCCCTATTACATTGGGACCAAAAATACATCGGCGAAGTGTGGGCGCACTGCAGTGCACCTCTGCCTACCCCTTCGGGGAATACAGGCGTGATGATGTATATATATTCTAAGAAAGTTTTAGCGATTTAAAAAATAATAAGCAAGTTAAAGAAATATATCTATAACCTCACTAAGTTTCTTCCCGGTTCCTCTAAGTCGAGGCCGCGCTCCGATTTCGCAATAAAAAAAAGAAAAGAAATGTTATCTGCCCATTTCTAAGTGCCCTCGTAGGCATATTAAAATTAAATGATTTGACTTTGACTGTTATTAAGTTACTTAATGCAGCCTACAAAAGGCAATACGCCTAGCTTAGTAGAGTTTAAAAATATCGACTCTTTCCACGAGCGCCAAGCAAGCTCACCATCTTAATCCCCCGTATATCACACAAGTAAACCAACACCGAATGGGCCGAGTCCCCCGCTGAGCACTATAATACCGTTGACAAAGATACAACGTATTTTAAACTCGCTATCACATCCTAGCTTGTAAGCGACGGCTAATTTAATAACACGTTTAACTGTGTTGTATGTATCATGTTTGTCTGAACACGTCAAGCCCTGGACTTACAATAGCATCTATTTTTAAGGGTCAAAATAATTGCCAAAACAAACTCTGTATGTATGTATGATCCTAAACTTACCAGAACATGTACTATGGAAACCGTAGAATGGATTCGGAGCGATCAACGTTACATCCAGACCACGGCAAACTCAGAAACGGCCATTTCTGAAATTTGCCACTGGCGGGAATTGAGCCCGCAACCTGGTTCAGGTTCACGCCACCACGCGTCAAGATTCGCTCGCGATACAGATGACATATCGTTGAATAAAGAGCTCTATGTATATTTTTGTTTATAGTCTATTTTGGGGTTGGCAAAAAAAAATACAAACATAAAAAAAATTATAAGCTCTACAAGAATTAATCAAAGTGGCCATTTTAGAATTCTAGGGGCATTATCACCACCTCTTATAATAGTATTGTTTCATGCTATCTCTACATTGTACATTTGTACATTGTACAGATTTTATACTAAGTTAGCTGTCATTAGCAGTGGTAGCTGAGTGGTCGAACGCACGCCTTGCAAATCAAAGTGGGCAGGTTCAAACCCCGGCTCGCACCTCTGGGATTTATGTGCGAATCTCATTTTCATCCCAGATTATCACTTGCTATGAAACGGTAAAGGAAAAACATCGTGAGGAAACCTGCATGTCTGAGGGAACTTGTCTAGTTCTCGATAGATGTGTGAAGTCTGCCAACCCGCACTGGGCCAGCGTGGTGGACTATGGCCTGAATCCCCCTCGCATTGAGGGAGGCCCGTGCCCAGCAGTGGGACGTTAAAAGGGCTGTAGTAGTAGCTGTCATAACTGAAATTAGGTAATACTAGCGTCCCGTCCCGGCTTCGCACGGTTTTATAATATAGCCTATGTTACTCGGCGATGATGTAGCTTTTTAATGGTAAAAGAATTTTCGAAACCAGTAGTTTTTAAGTTAATTCGTTACATACAAAAATACTAGCAAGTAATTAGTATAGATTGAAAACATTGATTCAAGTGAAATGGTAGTGAAGGGGAAGGGAGTCATAATACACAAATAAATGAATCAAAAATCATAAATCAAGTTCCAAACATACCCGACCACACGCGTTGACATACGGAACTCATTACATCCCGTAGAGTTATGTTATTTTTACACATTATGTAAACACTCTACATTAAACCAACAACGAGAAAGTTTGCTTGGCTTCTTTGATTGTTTTTAAAGGATTTATACTAATTTGAAGCGATGAGTAATTAATGTTTTGGGGAGCAAACAAAAACTGTGTGTATTTTTGTTACTAAGAAGATAAAAAACAGAAGCAGTGGTAGCCTAGAACGCAAGGAGTGCTCGTTCAAATTCCAGGCCCGCACCTCTAACATTTTAATGTGCGAATGTTATTTTTAATAATGATTACCACTTGCTGAAGTGTGAAGGCAATCATCGTGAGAAAACGTGCTCTATCAAAAGGCAGGTGAAGTTCACCAACCCGCACTGAGCCAGGGTGGTGCACTATGACCAGAATCTTCCCAATCAGAATACTGTGGGGAATTTTCCCGGTGTAATAGACTCACCCCGTATTACATTTAGACCAAAATACATCGGAGAAATGCGGGTACTCTACAGTGAACCTTAGGGGAATATAGAAGATTTTGTTTTTATTGATAAGCGGACTGATGGAGCAGCCTCACAAGACAGCGTTTCGTTAGTAAGTTCCACCTCATCTGAATACTGTGACGACCCCAGTGTATTTAGACAAGGAGGAGGAGGAGGAAAAGCGCCTTGGTTTGAGTGTACTCTGCGCCCGCAAATCCTCCGGTAAAGCTGTAAAGGCCAATCAGGGAGACCAGCGTAGTCCATTCAAAAAAAAAAGGAGGAGAAGCAGGAGGAGGCTGAGGCAGAGGAGAAGGAGAAGGCATAAACAATAATCTCAGTTAGTCGGTAGCTGTATTCACGGTAATTGTACGCTGAATCTTCTAAGAGAGGCTTTTAAGATAGCCGTAGGGTGTCTTGTCTCCTCGCTGTGCTCATTAGACGGGTACTGTTTGTTTTGTTAGATATAACGATAAAGCACTCGCACACGGATGCGTCAAAACGTTTCTGCCAGTACCAAAACGAACCGTATTTGACTCACACATAAAGTTCATTCTTCAACGAAATTATATTAACAATGCTAGCGAATTTTGCCATCAAAACTTTATCTTTATTAATATTTATACCAATAAACCAAGCAGTGGTAGCCGAGTGGTCGAACGCACGCCTTGCAATCAAAGTGTGAAAGTTCAAACCCCGGCTCGCACCTCTGGGTTTATGTGCGAATCTCATTTTCATTCAAGATTATCACTTGCTATGAAACGGTGAAGGAAAACACCCTGAGGAAACCTGCACGTCTGAGGGAACTTGACTAGTTCTCGATAGATGTGTGAATTCTGCCAACCCACACTGGGCCAGCGTGGTGGACTATGGCCTGAATCCCCCTCGCATTGAGGGGAGGCCCGTGTCCAGCAGTGGGACGTTAAAGGGCTGTAGTTAATATTGATACAGAGTTCGATTTGGTATTGTGGAAATGTGCTTCGGGGCAGTGAGTATACTAGAGAGAGTGTTATGGATATCCTTACATTGACTCTGACTGAACCATGGAGATATTATAACGGAGATGGCGTTTCGAGTCCGCGCTGCGGTAAATTTTTCTGGTTTATCTGACTCCGCCATTGTTGTTTTCCCATTGCCGTATACTACAGGTACCTACATGAGATGATTGAGACAACAATGTCGGAAAAATCGCCGCAGAGATAGACGAAGAGTCGTTATGGGTACTCTAGATACTCTATGCTCAGAACAAACTGGAATTAGCGAACAGACTTCACTTGAAAATGTACTTTGATGTAATATACATAAAGATTGAATATCTGTAGCAAAAGGCAAGCGACCACGAGACTCTAAACATCTAATCGCGACATCGATGATATGTTTTTGGAAAATGTGCTATTTTTCAATGTTAATGAAGTTGATTTTGTATTAGCAAGATATGGGTTGTGTTACGATGTTACCCGACCAAATTCGGATAGTAGTGTTATTGTCTCCACCCACGCTATAAGCACGGTCTACCATATATAGCAGAGTTAAATTGATACTAACTTGATGTAAATAGGATCGGTCTAATTAACCTTTTGTAATACATTTTTACGATTCTTGTATGTAACCTTATTCTCAGGTGATGGTTAATTCACAAGATAAAGTCGGCTATCCCGATAATTACAGGTACGTTCGTGTTAACGTATAACTTTCATCTATAAGTGAGTAGGTATCAGTACCTACTTGTAGCATGACCGCGGTCATGCTACAAGTAGGTATACGTAGGTAGGTAGAGCATACGAGCGAATTCGTGACAAAGGTCTTGTCTTGACATGCGTGCTAACCCCACAGGTATTAGGTACTATTAATTTAACTATAAAATGTTGTGTTGTTGTTTTATGCTTGGACTTAATAAACAATCAACTTTTATGAGTATGCATACGGTACCTGACCGAGAGACAAAGGAGGCACTATTCAGAATGGTACCGATGGCAAAAACGTCGTTGCGTAACGACGAAAAAGTTAACCGTTACTCTCTGAAGCCACTGAGGCGAACGAGTTACCTTAAACGACGGCTTGGTACTAGTGGTCTGAGCGTAGGGCACTGAATTAAGTGGTTGCACGTTTGATTCCCGCCAGCGGTAAATTTAGGAAAAGACCTTCTCGGAATTTTCCCTGTGGGGTTAGCACGCATGTCAAGACTAGAACTCTGTCACGAACACCCTCGCTCGCTCTCTGTCTTACTTCATACGAGATATAGAGACACAATCAACATATCCCGTTACATAAGTCTAGTCTTGGCGCATATGCTACGACTTCTGGTCTGAGTGTAACTGGGATCGCCCTCAGTCCATTGTACGGTACCCATAGTAAAAACTTCGCTTAGTTTATGATTATATAAGTATGTGGTTTTTTAACTTTTTTAAAATGTACTCTAAATCAATATGCATAAAGATTGAATTTTCGTGGCCACGCGGTCACGCTGCAAATGGCTCACACGATTCACTCGCACTGTCAATGAGATATCTTTATAAAACGAACTTTTTACACAAGTTAATAGAGTTGGTTTTGGTATGTGATATCGCGCGCGTTTTATCGCAGTCTGTGGACGCAAAGCTGTGGCCAGTTACGGTTGACCAGTGTTACCAATGCCATGATCGTGCATTAGGGAGCTTCAGACGGAAATTAGGACTAATACTAGAAAACATCTCACTTTTAACCAAATATAAATATCGCCACTGCTGGGCTTTTAACGTCCCACTCTGGGCACGGGTCTCCCCTCAATGCTGGGGATTCGAGCCATAGTCCACCACGCTGGCCCAGTGCGGGTTGGCAGACTTCACACATCTATCGAAAACTAGTCAAGTTCCCTCAGACGTGCAGGTTTCCTCACGATGTTTTCCTTTACCGTTTCATAGCAAGTGATTATCTCGGATGAAAATGAGACTTGGGACAAACACGCCCTCTATTATCTCTGCACTCATGAAGAATAAAATGTGTGATTCGATATTGAAATTGATGTCAACGCGAACGAAATTCCGATGATACCATTTCCTACACGACAAGTCAATATCCGCAACATCAGAAACGAAGCTATTTTTTCACTGTGCGATTAGATAAAGCAACGGAAATTATGTGAATAAGCAATAATAATGTCACCCTGAACGAGAGAGAAACAATAATAATTGAGATTTGTTTTAAAATAAAAAAAAGAAAACAATTACTCTTTTGAAAATTCAGTATGCCAAAAATAATAATTAAAGAACCTTGTATTTTCGTTGTCTTGTCAAAACAGACAAGGGTGAATTATGGATCTCCTCCTTTTTTAATTCTGCAAAAATTATGATAAGAAAATTTGTATTAAAATCTCCCATTTTATAATGACGACAATTTTGTTAGACACAAAAATCTCAACTATTTTGACGGCATTAAAATCAATGCTGTCTTGGTGATACATTGTCAGTATAAGAAGCATAGGAACACATTTACCCCCAAATATATCAAAACTTATAATCCATTTACAGTTGCCGGTGTAGAACACTTTGTAAATGCAACTGTGGGTGTTTTGAAAATTGAGAAAAAATACTATGAATAGGGGCGCTTTTTATTTACTATGTATATCTCATATTATAATACAGTAAAAAATATATATATTAATAACTAAGTACACAAAAATGCATCCATTTGGTAATTAGTTCAGTTTAATTATTTTAGTGCTAATAAATTCATAGTTTTTAAGGGCTCTTTGAAAAAATCGCTGCGTTTATATCCGCTTTATGTGAGACGGCTTAACCGGCCGTTCGGCCTCGCGCCTTGCCCATTGGGCAACTAAGCCGGCCGCGGCGTCTGCGCACAACAACAATGCCCTGTGACGTGCACAGTTACATGAGAAAAATGAATGTCAACTGCATGACCTTAAATAGTCGAAGAGTTGGCGGTAATATTGACCAATCTTAAAATTACGCCTTCAAGAAAATATTTAAATAAAATAGCCGCATGAGATAGTTTTTATCAAACATAGTTTTTATGTTTGATAATTTCAGATTTTAACTTTTATTTTACGAGATAAACAAAAAAATAAAGAAAATCGTGTTTCAATTATATTAATTATAAGGGTTTTAATGAAAATGTACTAGGATTTTACATTCCAAATCAAAGAAAAACTTTAATCAGTAAAATAAATTTAAAAATTATGAAAAAAATCTTTTAGTTATGAAACCCAAATCGCGTGAGACCTACATGCACTATTCCATAATTTCCCAAATTGATTTAAATTAATTTCAGGCTTACGATTTAAAGTTTTTCTCAAAGTAACCGCCAGCTCTCCGACTATTAGACTTAACTGTAGCTAAATATGTAACGTAAATATGCATTATGTGGAACACATGTTAATGGTTTGGACATCTTTGCACATAATAAAAGCTTAACGGAACACGTGTAGCTTTAATGTGGTTCCACGATAGACACTGTGACACTTTCTATGGGAACAGTTTGTATCGATGAGAAGTTAGAACTTACTTCTAAGTTTTTCGTGATCTCCGTATCACCTATTTTTTTTAAACCACACCTGTTCTTTAATGCACACCTGTATTACAGCGGACAAACAAAAAAAAAAAAATTGAGTTTTTTTTTTTTGCCAACACAAATGAACCGTAATAACTCATAGAAGAAGTATATTTTTCAACGAAATTACATCGCGATCAAATTCTGGCGTGTGGTCGCGTTGCGTTGTTTTGACCAAAGAAATTCAATCTTTATGGCCATTGACACAATGTACACATTCAAAAATAGAATCCAATTAATTCCCCTCCCATAGTGACTGCAGTGCGCAATTAATAGTATACTCTAACATCTGCGTGTTACGCATCAATTTATACTTTCTTCATTCCATACACAGCTGGCCACTAAATATGACTCACAAACAAAACAATAAAACACGTCCCCACGTACACTGGCGGACGCTAAAACAGGCACACACTCGGTGCAACTCAAACCTTTGGAATGTCAACGCGGTTAGTGATTGACAATTGACCTTTTGAAGCAGAGTATTTGAACGACAATGTAAATATAACCCGAGATTTTCAAGTTTTTTTTTTAAGAAAAAAAAAGTTAAGTGGAGTGCTTACTGCTTGCATTAAGTAGGTATTTCGTGGGAGTCATCCGCCATAATTTTCACCTTCATCAGTGATTATATTATATAGAAATATATCACGCCTGTATTCCCCAAAGGGATAGGCAGATGTACATTGCGTTTCAGCTACACGTCGCTGTTGTATTGTAGCCCAAATATTACAAGGGGTGAGCCTATTGCTATTATACCGAGCAAACGCCCTTAATACGACGGAGATTTGGGCCATAGTTCACCACACTGGCCCAGTGCGGGTTGGCGAACTTCACACACCTTTCTATAGACATGCAGTCTTCCTCACGATGGTCGACTTCACCGTTCAGCAAGTTGTAATCATTATTGAAAATGACATATACCAAAAATCCCAGAGGTGCGGGCCCGGGATTTGAAGTTACACCCCTTGAGGTCAAAGCAGGCGTTTTACTAATCAGCCAACGACTATTTTCCTCATTACGTAAAATAAAAGAAAAAGTTAAAATAATGGTAGCCGAGTGGTCGAACGCACGCTTTGCAATCAAAGTGCGCAGGTTCTATCCCCGGCTCGCACCTCTGGGTTCCATGTGCGAATCTCATTTTCATCTGAGATTATCACTTGCTAAGAAACGGTGACGGAAAACATCGTGAGGAAACCTGTGTGCCCGGTATAATGGCAATAGGCTCGCCCCCTATTACATTGGGACCAAAATACATCGGCGAAGTGTGGGCGCACTGCAGTGCACCTCTGCCTACCCCTTCGGGGAATACAGGCGTGATGATGTATATATATATTAAAATAATAAAAGTTACTGTCTATTTACAACAAAAACAAAAACATCATAGACGTTATTAAAACAAAATTAAAAAAAAAAACAATAATTGGAATCAAATAATAGTAAATATACTTAACAGGTACATTCAGATGTAGGTTGTTAAGCAAGATATAAAAAGCAGTCTGCAACTATAACATCTTTTTTTTTTCTTTTTTTTTTTTAAAGGACTTACACTGTTGGCCGTGAGGTGGCCTTTACAGCTTTACCGGAGGAGTCTATAACATCTATAGGCAAAGTACTTATACAGGATATATCAGAAGTCCAAAATAACACTTTGGGTACATATACAGTAGCTCTTGTGTAGATGCTTAGTAAAGACAGATTATACCTAACTATCATAGTTTTTGAGTTATAGACCTTTGATGTTTTTCACAGGTATCGTGTTCTGGCCTTTGGGTACATCCATTACTCTGTTCAGCAGTGTAAACTACACTTATGAGGGGCGACTACCAATATTCACAAAACAGAACGTGCAAATTTTACATAGGACCCGAGATATTACGAGTTATAGAAATTGACAACGGAAAGAAGTTGAAAAAACATGTTCGAATTTCAATAATTTTTTTATACCATTCAATTGTATACTCGATACTCATGTATTATTTCGGACTTCTGAAACACCCTGTATAGAGCAAACCAACAGTAGTAGCAGATAATAGAGTTGAACATTAATATTTTTATGCGTACCATGTCATAGCAGAGCCCATCTCTACTTTGATAACCCACATTACTAGGAAAACATAAAAGTGCCGACTGCGCCTTAAACATCTACTATATTAACATTCGGCGCGCGAGCGCAGCCTTTACTACAAAAAACCTGTCAAGTACGTGTCGGGTGACGCACAAGGTATGGTTCCGAAGCAGTGAAACGTAAAATTAACGCACAATAATCGTTTTTTTTTTGTGTTGTAGTAGATTTATATTTGTCTTAAGCGACACTTTTGGGCGATATTGACCTTTGTACATATTTGGAATCAGCTAATTTTGCTGCATCGAGAAGTATGCTCTCTTGTAAAGTTAAAAAAAAAATGTCGCTGAGGTCAAATATTCTTTCACCCCTCGATATGTAACTACCTACGCTAATATTTTATTTTTAGGGTTCCGTACCCAAAGGGTAAAACGGGAACCCTATTACTAAGACTTCGCTGTCCGTCCGTCCGTCGGTCACCAGGCTGTATCTCATGAACCGTGATAGTTAGAGAGTTGAAATTTTCACAGATTATGTATTTCTGTTGCCGCTATAACAACGAATACTAAAAAACAGAATAAAATAAATATTAAGGGGGCTCCCATACAACAAACGTGATTTTTATGCCGTTTTTATAGATATTGGTACGGAACCCTTCATGCGCGAGTTTGACTCGCACTTGGCCGGGTTTTTTTTTAATAATTTGTTATATAGTTAACCCCTTGTCTATAGATTTTATATGCAACTACGTATACGAAAATATTATTTGTATTCAATTTCAATCGTTTCCGAATAAAGTGGCTTAAGGTTCGGACAGATCGACAAACTTAAAGATGGATATGTCGACATTATAGCCACCGAATAATAGACAGATATAACCAATTTACAAGGGGATTATAAAACACTTTTCACCCCCCTTTTAAAGCGGTAAATTATGGGTGCACTCCAGTACACCTCTGCCTATATTTTCGGGGAATACAATCATGATGATGTTGATTTCTATTTCATTTAGGAGATGGGTTGCTAGTTGACTGCGGTACCCTAAAAACTTTTGTCGGCGAAGACCTAGGATAGTTAATCAAATGAAGCTATCGATACTCAGTACTGTTTCGGTATGATCACGTTTTGTATCTAACGGGGTAAGCAGGGATACTTATATGGTTATGCGGGTATTGGCTGAAGGATTATTTGCCTTGTGGAAATTTACCACGATGCCCAAGTAAGGCGATTCTTGGAACAAAAGGGAAGCGTGGGTTTATTGCGAATCGTGCGCCGGGTACCAGTAATGAAACCATATGTCTGTAAAATCCTACTAATATTATAAATGTGAAAGTTTGTAAGGATGGATGGATGTTTGTTACTCTTTCACGCAAAAATTGCTGAACGGATTTCGATGAAACTTTTCTGTGAACACATACTCATTGTATGATCCCAAACTTAAGAACGATTGTATTATACGTATTATACAATGAACTGGGAGCCATCTCAGTTACACCCAGATCAGCGCTAATTCCGAAAACACTTTTTTTTTTTTTTCCTCTGACGGAAATTGAACCTGCAACCATCCGGAGCCGTGAACCGACCAGTCTACGCTCACAAGACTAAGCCAACTTCAATAAAACTATGTTTCTAACCGACTTCCAAAAGGAGGAGGTTCTCAATTCGACCCGTATTTTAATAAGTCTCATAGAGCTTGGCTTATACGAACACATACGAGTAATTAAACCTATTTAGCACAGTTCTATTCAATAATCCATAACATGTGCTCTATGAATAGCGTGACGTCACATGCCGCCATATTGTTTGCGTCTCAAATACGTCACTTAGTCTCGCCACAGACTAAACATATCATAGAAATGAAATATTTAAAAAACTAAAATTGGAAGCGAAAAAATATTTCTTTCGTTTAAATAGTATTCGAAATTTAAACATCTCATAAAAATTAAATATTTATAAATCGATCTTACGCCATTCTAACAACTGATTGCTAGTTAATTCGAGATTTAATTCGAGTCTGTCATTTAAAAAAAAACAATTCAACTTTCGAATCTATTTGTATCGATTAAAATAACTTATTACATGTCTTAAGTAATTAAAAAGTTACATAGTTTATACTTTAATTAAGCAAGTTGTGTAACAGACCACTATAACGCCCTGTACTCACTAAGGCAAGCGAAATAACTTAACCTTTAAAAAATATATACATACATCACGCCTATGTTCCCCGAAAGGCCAGGCAGAGGTAAACTGCAGAGCACCAACACTTCGCCGATGTATTTTAGTCCCAATGTCATAGGGGGCGAGCCTATGTATACTTAATATTATAGCGCTGAAGAGTCTGTTTGATTGAACGCCTCTGAAACTACCAGTACGATTTCAAAATTTATTAATGCACTGTATAGCATATTTATTGAGGAAGGTAAAGACTTTATAACATCACGCTAGGACGAAGTAAAATTAAACGCGGGTGAAACCGCGGGCACAGCTAGTTTTCAATATACCGGGTACGTGGGAGATTTTGGCCACAGTCCACCACGCCGGCCAGTGTGGGTTGGTAAACTTCACACGCCTTTCTATAGGCGTGTAGGTTTCTTACGATGTTTACATTCACTGTTTAGCAAGTGGTAATCATTATTGAAAATGTACCTACAGTATAAAAAAATATTCAATTAAAAATTAAAACTTTGTAAACAAGGAAACGCAATATCCTCATTATATCGATATACATAAAGATTAAATATCCGTGGCAAAGGCCAGTCAACCACGTGGCAAAAGTCACTTCCGAAATCGACGTCTTTTTGTTAAAAAATGTGCTTCTTCTATGAGTTAATACAGTTCATTTTGGTATTAGCAAAAAAATATAGTCATTTTGACGCGCTTACTGGCGCAGGGTTTAAAGTTGATAATAAGATAAAATCAGATGAGATCAGTAACAATGATAACTGCAAGGCAACTTAATCAAAGATTATGAGCGAACCAATTAATTGATAAAGTTTTCAAATCATTGTAGACTGCAATCTTGTCGAAGAGAAATCTTCAGCACAGCAGTATTGTTTTGATATTGCTGTCATTATTTGACAGTGTTTCGTAGGTAGTAAAAGTGTTAAGAACCAAGATTCAAATTTCATACATTATATTTCATATAGCGATTTTAAAAAAAACGATCATCCCACTGAGTTTCTTGCCGGATCTTCTCAGTTGAGGTCGCGTTTCGATCCGGTAGTAGCATAGTTGCATTTTTTTTTTACTAGCCTTTACATGTCCCACTCCTGGGCAAAAGCCTCCCCTTTACTTCTCCACACATCTCCGTCTTGGGCTATTACCTGCCACGATGTCCCCGCAAAGGTGTTCAAATCATCTCGCCACCTCTTCCTCGGTCGACCTCTTCGTCGGCGACCGTATATACCGTATATAGTTGCATATAAGATTTTTTTTTTAATCTTGACAATTTGTAAGTGCCCACATGGGCCTATACAAAATAAATGATTTCTTTGACACACGTTATTGAGTTTCTGTTACGAGGATGCATAAGACATTGTTCAAAATAATTAATTCTAATTTTATATTTCTTTTTGAACACATAAAAACAAAACCTTTCATCAATGGTAGCGAGAATATGACTAGTCTAATGGTTTCAAGTAGACAATGTATTGGTTATGTTTCAGCTACCATTGATAAAATAAGTTACGTATGACTTAATGATTGAAGGCATGAAACTCCACAAGGATATTATTAGAGAATTAGGGGCCCAGTCTTCTTGCTACCAGTAAATCATCTTATTCGTTTAAGAAATTTCTAGTTATGTCCTACACAGATTACAGCATCTAAATAGCAGCGACAGACGTAAGCACAATATGCTTTATATTCAGAAGGTTTCTATACTAATAATGAAAAGAGGAAAGAAGTGTATTTTTGTATGTAACGAATAAACTTAAAAACTATTGGCCTGATTTCAAAAAAATCTTTTGCTGTTATAAAGCTACATTATCAGTGAGTAATATAGGCTATATTATAAACCCGTGCAAAGCCGGGACGGGCCGCTAGGAAATTATAAAATGATTGAAAATTCGTTAATACCAGATTAACGGTCTCTTCCAGAAACGTCAAGTAGCACCCTCAACCGACGGAAGTGCATGAAACTATGTATGACTGTGGATGAAGCGAAAGAGGTATATCAGGATCGTAGTATGTGGCAAAAGTTAGTCTCTGCCTACCCCCATGGGATACAGGCGTGAGTATATGTATGTATGAAAATTCGTTATCACGTATTGCTTAGTATCGCCGCGACTTTAGGCAAGCTACGGTAGTAGACGTATTCGGTAATCATAACATTTACGTCAGCAGAGTAATAATTACCAGTGTTTACACAGTCTGCGGCCGGCTTTAGTCAACTCTCCATATGGCAACAATTCACAAGGTTACAATGTTAAACAAATATTCGGTCTGTGTTACCACTGGTACGCGTGTGTTGGACCAAATGTTGGAACCAACAAATTAATGAAACATCTATACAAATAAATAAAATTGGAGTGTCTGTTTGTAATATCAAAATAACACTTTTTTACCAAATGCGTATGAAAGTATATACGATACCTATAACGAAAACGCAATTTTAAATTTTTTTGTCTGTCTGTCTGTCTGTTTTGTTTGAGGTAAACTTCTAAACGGCTGAACCAATTTCAATGGGACTTTCACTGACAGATAGCTGACATTCTAAGGCGTAACTTAGGCTACCATAATTTTAGAAAATGCATTAGGGTTCCGCGGGAAAAACATAATACCCATATTTCCGGGTAATCTCCCTAAAGTCCACGCGGGCGAAGTCGCGGGCACAGCTAGTTAATAAATATAATACATCATCACACCTATATTACCCGAAGGAGTAGGCAGGGGTGCGCTGCAGTGCGCCCACACTTCGCCGATATATTTCGGTCCCAATGTAATAGGGGGTGAGCCTATTGCCCATTATCCGGGCACATTCTCCCTCAATACGAGGGAGATTTTTGGGCCATAGTCCACCACGCTGGCCAAGTATAGGTTGATGAACTTCACACGCTTTTCTTTAGACGTGCAGGTTTCCTCACGATGTTATCCTTCACCGTTTCTTATCAAGTGATAATCTCGGATGGAAATGAGATTCGCACATGAAACTCAGAGGTGTGAGCCGGGGTTCGAACCTGTCCACGTTGATTGCAAAGCGTGCGTTCGACCATTCGGCTACCACTGCTGTTACACACATACTCATCGCAGGATCCCAAACTCAGCAAAGCTTGTACTACGTGGTACCGTACAATGGACTGGCCCAGTTACACCCAGACCAGGGCAAATTTCATGAAAGTAATTTCCGAAATTTATCTCTCAACGGAATCGAACCCTATCACCTACAATCACCTAGTTCAGTGAGCTGAATGGCTCAAACCACTAGACCAAGCTGTCATTAAATTATCTAGTGTTTTTTTAAGAAACAAATATCTATTGAAATACGATGCGTTTATGGTTTCATCAGAAATTAGCAGATATT
The DNA here is from genome assembly GCA_914767695.1 of Ptilodon capucinus. Taxonomy (NCBI): domain Eukaryota; kingdom Metazoa; phylum Arthropoda; class Insecta; order Lepidoptera; family Notodontidae; genus Ptilodon; species Ptilodon capucinus. Next base: position 2,962,597 of record OU611828.1, read on the forward strand.
GGCCAGAGTCAAGTAATCATCATCATCACGCCTGTATTCCCCGAAGGGGTAGGCAGAGGTGCACTGTAGTGCACCCACACTTCGCCGATGTATTTTGGTCACAATGTATTAGGGGGCGAGCCTATTGCCGTTATACCGGGCACATTCCCCCTCAATACGAGGGAGATTTGGGCCATAGTCCACCACACTGGCCCAGTGCGGGTTGGTGAACTTCACACTCCTTTCTATAGACGTGCTCACGATGTTTTCCTTCACCGTTCAGCAAGTGGTAATCATTGTTGAAAATGACATTCGCACATGAAAATTATCTCAGAGGTGCGGGCCTGGGATTTGAACTTGCACCCCTTACGTTCAAGGCGGGCGTTCTTGCCCGCGAGGCTACCACTGCTTAATCTATTAGCAATAATAATATGAAAGTATATACGATACGATAACACATTGTTTTGAAAAATTATCCATCTTTCTTGTCTGTTCGTTTGTTTTAGGTAAACTCGCAAACGTTTGTAGCGATTTCGATAGGACTTTAACTGGACAATAGGCGATGTTACAAGAAATCAGGAGGAACGGCAAAAAAAATGGGTTTCGCGCAAAAAAATAAAACCTATTTGGTCCAGGTAATTAGGAGTCCCAAGATCCACGTGGACGAACTGGCAGGCTTAGCTAATTAATTTAATATAACAAAAAACAAAAACCGACTTCAAAAACCTAGGTGCACTAAAAAGCTACAAATAACCTTATTCATTACATTTGGAGTTGGTGCCAATCAACGTCGGACAAGGCAAATACACACATGAATTGGCACCGACTCCAAATGTAATGAATTGTAAGGTTATTTGTAGCTTTTTAGTGCACCTAGGTTTTTGAAGTCGGTTTTTGTTTTTTGTTAAAAATAATTTTTTTTCACGATTTTTAGTGTCAATAATCGTTGAAAATTTGAAAATATTATCACCTTATAACAGCCCTAAAAAACTAAAAATTTACAGCCAAAAAAAAAATCACCCCCCTCACCCCCCCCTTTCCACCCCTTTGGGGGTGGGTTTCGATCTTTGTTAACAATCCATATTAAACAAAAAAAGATTTTTCGAAATCGGTACACTAACGCCGGAGATATGCTGTAGTCCGGATTGGACCCCCATTTCACCCCCTACATATTTTTTCTTTCAAAATTCCTGAAAGACGTGTTTTTTTATTTTGTATGTTAAATACGTATACAAAGTTTCAAGTCGTTCAAAAAATATTTTTGAAATTATGCGACCTTCAACCCCCCATTTCACCCCCAAGGGGTTAGATTTCTGATAATATTTTGGAAATGGGACCAACCTTGAAGAATTTCCTAGCAAACCTCAAAAAAAATTTCGAAATCGGTCGACAGACGCCGGAGATATGCGGTAACATACATAAAAAAAAAAAAAAAACATAAAAAAAAAAACATACGGTTCGAATTGAGAACCTCCTCCTTTTTGAAGTCGGTTAAAAAATAATAAGAGCTGCAGCTAACAAATTAGGTAAATGTAACAAAGTCCGTAAGTCTCTCAGAAATTAAAGACAAGGCAATCGCCAAAGTTACATAATTATTTTCCTTAAACATTACCCGTAATTAATATAAAAGAAAATGTAGGTATTTAATTTATTTGACAAAAACGCTATTTAAATCTTTCACACAATAAATTGCTTTCTCAATTTCAGTATATAAAATTTTACTGTTCTGAATAAGTGGAATAAAATTGTTATTGAGTAAAATAACCCGGTCAAGTGCGAGTTGGAATCGCGCATCAAGGGATCCGTATACACTTCTAGGTACATACATAGCTCCATCCAGCATAGCTTATCACATAAGTCGAATATGTTTTACCATAAATGTAAAAAATATATTATGTGTGATGTGACTACAACTTTTCAATTTTCCTTATTACTTGTGCCATGGGAAATAGCTTTCAAATTTCATGATTTTAGGTCAGCGTGAAGTACCATACATTTGATTTGCGAGTTTCAAAATATACGACTTATACGGCCGTATCTTTTGATTACGTTGGATTAGAAGTTTGTTTTTTTTAAAGCTCCATGGGATTGCAGACCTTAAGATTCGATATTAATTTTAACTTGATACCCCTCCGTTCCTGAGAAAAACACTCTTGATCGACAGATCGGACAACGAAGTGATCCTATACGCGTACGGAACCCTAAAATATAGTTGAAATCACATCTAACAAGGAAGAATTAGAATATCAATCAATTTATACAAGAAATTTCACCAATTTTAAAAGTGTACGCTTAAATTAAAAGTATTCTTCAATTTGCGCGCCCCAAATTGGATTTAACAAATTTCAAATTCCAAATTAAACGCCCGTCAGAAATTTGCAAACGAAAGGTAATCAATCGAATCCAGTAATAAATCAGTATCGTAATAAAATTTACCGATAAATCGATTTACAATAACTGCGATGGAATGCTATTATTGTAAATTCATGTGAAGTGTGGTAGATTTTTTGATGCAGGTATCTCGATAAGAACAATCAATGTATAATCGATACTAATCGATAAGCACCTGACTAAAGCTTTTGTATGAATGGTTTGGGTACATTTATGGTTTTCTGTTATGTAGTTGTAGCAGTGGTAGCCGAGTGGTCGAACGCACGCTTTGCAATCAAAGTGTGCAGATTCAAACTCCGGCTCGCACCTCTGGGATTTATGTGCGAATCTCATTTTCATCCGAGATTATCACTTGCTATCAAACGGTGAAGGAAAACATCGTGAGGCAACCTCCACGTCTGAGGGAACTTGACTAGTTCTCGATAGATGTGTGAAGTCTGCCAACCCGCATTGGGCCAGCGTGGTGGACTATAGCCCGAATCACCCTCGCATTGAGGGGAGGCCCGTGCCCAGCAGTGGGACGTTAAAAGGACTGTAGTAGTAGTTATGTAGTTGTGTTGCAATAACCCCATGTAGTAACCAGGGGCGTTACCACCACCCCTTAAAGAATTGTTTTTTTAATATTAACTGATTTTTTTTTAAATAGTAACTTAATAAAATGGGTTAGGTCATTCTCAAGTTATGGCATGTACAACAGAAAAAAAGAGATTCATTAGCACATGTAATCCAAAAATCTCAGAGGTGCGTGCCCGGGATTTGAACTTGCACCCCTCGCAGTCAAGGCCGGCGTTTCACCAGCTAGGCTACTAGTTATAATAGTGATCAGTTTCCAATTATGCCAATTACAAAAGATCCAAAGTAAATAAAATTATTTATATATAAAATTGGTCATACAGCAACTGTATATAATGACCAGCATAATTAGAGCTACCATCGTTAAGACACAATAGGCAGCTGTCCGGAGCAGTTATACCTGCACACACAGACGCGCCAAAACGCGCGCGATAAATTTTTGGCAATACCAAAACTGTATTAACTCAATCAAAAAGTAGATCCACAAAAACAAAATTTAAGTGTAGCTTAAAGCCTTGGTTGGAGTCGCACTCTGCACTCGCCACTCTTCCGGTAAAGCTGTAAAGGCCACCTAATGGCCAACAGCGTAGTCCTTTTAAAAAAAAAGTGAAAAAAACTTTTTAATTAATGCATGGGCTCATTATATATTTTTGTTATTTTTTTATTTGGTATTATAAATACTTGTGATTTACATAAATAATTTTACTTATAAATGCATAAAATAAAAACTTATATGGTGCTCTAAAAAAAACTATTTTAATATTTTTTGTCTATCTGCCTGTCCGTTTGTTTTGGCTTATCTTTGAAACGGCCGAACCGATTTACACTGACAGATAACTTTGTTATAAGAAGCAACTTAGGCTACCTTTATTTTATTTGAAAAAAAATATTAATTCCTAAGTACATTTTTTTTTATTTGTATAATGTCATCAATGACACGAGTGAATATAGTCGCGTGGTCGCTTGAATTTTGTCACAGAGATTCAATGTTTAAATATATTAACATAGAGTACATTTTCCAAAAAAGTCAAATTAATTCACTCGCCTCAGTGTGTTCAGGGCGGTACAATGGACGTCACAGTTACAACGTAATGAGGACATAAAGTATAACGTGTGGTTCCCAGATGGCTTTAGAAAAAAACTGTTTGTCTTATTTCTAGAATTTATTTCAAACTAGCTGAAACTAGGGCGACTTCGAACATACCAAATTTAGGAACCTTAATTATTTTCCACTTCTTGTATATCAGGTATCTGCCAGTCAAAGTTTGGCCAAAATCGGTCTCGTCGTTTGGGAGATAACCCGGAAATAAAATGTTTTTTTTTATGGTAGGCACCCGTGAAACTCTAATACTTTTTCTAACATTCAAGTAGCCTAAGTAACTTCCTTGGTATATCAGCTATTTGCGAGTGAAAGTTTCGTCAAAATTTGTTCACTCGTTGAAGAGTTTATCAGGGACAAACAGACTGACAAAATTTTTGAAAATTGCATTTCGTGTTAAATAGGAACCATTTATACTTTCATATTGCATTTTATAAAAAGGTGTATTTTAATATTACAAACAGACACTTCAGTTTAAGAGGCCGTCTAGCTCAGTATTGCCAATAAATAAATAAAAATATAACCCATTTACGATAATCTGTGACAGTTATGACAGCTGTCAACGGGGTGACTTATAAATCTGATTTGAAAATTGTGCAATTTTAATAGATTAGGTTTCAAAACGGACGCTTAGTGACACTTAAGTAGTTGCGTCGGTTTAAGACCTATCGCGATTGTTTCAGTTTCGTAATTATTGTTTGGAAATTTATAATGATTGAATCGGAACTTGTTTTAGAACCTGTGTAGAACTTAATACTGTAGATTACTGACTGGCTTAACCTGATTTTGTAGAAGGAATTTGGATACTACAAAAATACCGTACCTACCTATATACAAATTCAGCAGTACTTTATAATCCGACTGAATTAAATTGGTCATTTAAATCTTTAAAAAACTTCACGAAAATGGCTTATAATGCAAAAAAATATTTTTAACAAAAAACAAAGACTCCAAATATAATGAATTGTAAGGTTATTTGTAGCTTTGTAGTGCACCTAGGTTTTGAAGTCGGTTTTTGTTTTTTGTTAAAAATATTTTTTTTCACGATTTTTAGTGTCAATAATCGTTGAAAATTTACAAATATTATCACCTTATAAGCCCTAAAAAGTAAAAATTAACAGCCAAAAAAAATCACCCCAATCAAACATATGCAGCTACAAATACGAACAAGACCAAGTTGTGTCATGGGAATATACTACATAAATACTGAAGCCAAAGTGAAGAAACACGGCCCTCCCTAACACTGAGACATCGAAACGCAGCCCCAGAAATTTTTGCCAGTACGAAACCAAACTGTATAGACTCAAGAAAAAAGGTTCCCTTTTCAACGAAATGAAATTGAAAGCGCGAGAAAAATTTGACGCGAGGACGCGTGGCTTTTACCACAGAAATTTAATCTTTATGTACATTGACAGAGAGTTTGTATTGGAAAATAAGTTGTCGCGAGTTTTGAGGTACCAGTTTGCACGGGCTAACCAACTTAAAGAAACACAATGGTAAAGGTACACTGTATGCAGTTTTATAAATAACAATTAATCAAAAAGCATTCCATGTTTAAACACTTAAATATAAAAAGCCACATGCGAAAATAAATCCAAACATTCGACGACAAAAACAGACAGTACGAAAAACGAATACACACGTGATTATTTTAGCATGTAGCGGTCAGTGTTGCCACAATAAAAATCCGGGGAATAAACGAAGCTATAAATCAGAATGCAATTCCGAGGGTGGTGTTGCCAGTTATTGGGTATAAAACGTAATTGAATAATGCCATGGCTCCGGCTGACCGCGGGGTGGTGGCAATAAAAATTAAGAAATAACTCCGTTTGAGTGTTACTCGCTAAAAATGGTTCCGTATGCCGTTTAACGAAAGTTAACTTATTACCGTAAGATGAATGAAAAACTTTTTTTTCTATAACTCACTTTTCTCCATTAACTTAATCAAGGTATATGATAAAATAAGTACATAGGGTCATATTTTTTTTCTAATATAATAAGGAAAATAATTTTAAACAGCTGTTGTTGGCTGTAATCTCTGACTTATTCAACGTATTTACAGATAAAAATAACACTATTCATAAATCTTTTTATCTGCATTGATAAGCTAATGTTTGATGGTTGAAAGTCTTACAGGATCCATCACATCTTTTAGCAGTATATTAAAAGAAAGGTAAGCGGACAGAACTCTAAAATCCAAAGGTATGCTTTGCCGACAAGGTGTTTTATAGAGTCGATTTCGCGCGTCCCTGCATTCGACGCCATAACCGTAATGAAAAGGCCTTTTAACCTTGTTACAACGGTTCGAGACTAACAACTACAAACTACTTTACAAAGCGCCCTTGAAATATGAATTTTGAAATCGGAGAAAAGTTGCATTCTTTTTTTGAACTAAGTTGTATTGGCGGCCAGTAACAAATTTAAAATTGTTACTCAAATAAAAAAAGTATATTATACTTAAGAACTTATAACCTATTGCTGTCATTCAAGACTTCACGTTAATCTTTTGTAAAAAAAAACAATAGGCATTTTGAATTTCTCCAGTAAATTAATGTTAATTTTCTTAACGGTTACAACTTACGAAGTTATTGGTAAATATTAGAAAGTGTCATTTATCATACATTAGCAAAATCTTATTATTTTTTAAACTTAAATGAGTATTATCATAATTTAGAATTTAAATTAAAGTATTATTAAAATGAAACTGCTATAGGAAGTACGACCCGACTTATTTTTTTTTCATACTTATATTTTTTTTGCAATTTTTTTTTTCCTATTAGTTAAAAGTTTCATTCGAGATGCTCTAAAATTCTCTTACCTCCTTACCTTGTAGATCACAACAAAATAAATAAACATACTTCCTTGTTTCCTAGAATCGATGTCATTTCGCGCATCAGCAACTTTCGTACAATGCAATGTTACTATAAATTAATAATAATAATCAATTTATTTCGGATAGCTATCCATAATGTTAGTAACAATATTTGACTTAGAAACTAGTGTTAGTAATTCACAAAATTAATTCATATTGAAATAGCTCATATTTCATTTGACACTGGACATGTACGAATTATGCATACCTATATCCAGTGCCGAAAGAATGGACCATCCAACCGATCTGCCAGTACGTTTAGGAGAGTGTTGGTTCCGCCCGCACCCGCGACATCATGGAGGCTGCTCACTTGCGTAGGATGGCATGAAAGCCATCCACTCTGGCCTCCGCAAACATCCCCGAAGCACTACAGAAGCGAGGCAAGCACTACAGAAGCGAGGCAAGCACTACAGAAGCGAGGCAAGCACTACAGAAGTGAGGCAAGCACTACAGAAGCACCTTTCAGCAATTGTCTTGCAGCAATAATTTTAATATTACTTTCACGAGAGTACGTATCTCAGAACTACTACTACTACAGCCCTTTTAACGCCCCACTGCTGGGCACTGGCCTCCCCGCAATGCGAAGGGGATCCGTGCGGGTTGGCAGACTTCACACATCTATCGAAAACTAGTTACGCTCCCTCAGAGGTGCAGATTTCCTCACGATGTTTTCCTTCACCGTTTCGTAGCAAGTGATAATCTCGAATGAAAATGAGATTCGCACATAAACCCCAGAGGTGCGAGCCGGTGTTTGAAGCTACACACTTCGATTGCAAGGCGTGCGTTTGACCACTCGGCTACCACTGACCTCACATCCCACACCTCAGTACGAAATCTGTCAAAAATCATTTTTTTTTTCAATTTCAATAGTAACTGTCAACAGTTACTATTGAAACAACAATACTTTAAGAGGAGGTGGTAAGGTTGCTGAACTAGGCGCGTCTAACGCTCGAGACTAGTTTTTTTTGCCAATAGCAAAACGACTGTATTAACTGACAGAAGAAGCACATTTTTCAATGACGTGCCATCGATGACGCGTCAAAATATTTTCCAATACCAAAACGGACTCTGTGCCAATATGCATAAAGATTGAATTTATGTGGTAGAAGCCACGCCTCCACGCATCAAAATTCGCGCGCGCTGTCAGTATCATTTAGTTGAAAAATGAACTTTTTCTATCAGTCAATACAGTTTGTTTTAGTATGGCAAAAAAATTGACGCGCGAAGCTCTATAGGTATTTATTTGTTGATAGATAATTATTTATTGTTCCACCTTTAAGAGTAATACAAACTATGTATACGAGTTTATAGTGTCAATGGCTGGCCTTATCTAACCTTTGGATGGAGACAAATTAGAGTACTTAATACAAGAAATCAAATTAATATTAAAAAAGTATTGCAGCAGTGTTGTCGGTACCCTAACGCCGCATAAACATAACGGATATTAATTTATGACACAATTATACGAAAAAGATAAATGCATTAACAAGTTTTATTATAACACTAAATCAGTGAACGAAATCCACAAATTTATTGCTGGAATTCCACTTACTTTAGGACATTCCACGAATCACCCAATTGCGATAACCGCCATCATTTTCATCTCCATCACCCATTTTATTCATAACCAGCTGAGTCCGCGATTTCGTCAGCGTGGAACTTAGAAAACCCTATTTATTTTTCTAAAATAAAAGTTGCCTACGATGAAATGAAAGTCCGTCAAAATCGGTTCAGCCGTTTGGAAGATTACATGGAATCAACAGTCATGAAGACAGACAGTTTTTTAACTGACTTGTCGTTGTAGGTATCATCTGGGGGCACCAGACACGGCAGTGTCCCCGACAAGTCGAGTCAATCTATTTTTTTTAAACATAAAAGATTTTTAATATTGATATGGTCACTATAAGATGTTGTTAGGTTAGCTAATTACGTAATAACTTAAGACAGAAGGTCCCTTAAGTAGAGACTTAATAAAGTGGTATTACATGGATCTCACAACTTATTACGGTAGAAGAACTGAGTTGCGAGACTTGTTTTTTTACAAGTATGGTTTTTGATGGCATATATACTTTCATAATGCATTTAGAAAAAAGTTATTATTTTGACATAACAAACAGAGACTTCAATTCAATTTTATTTATTTGTATACAGGATATATATTTTTTTTTTTTTTTTTTGGCGGTAGGTGACGAAAAACTATAGACGTGTTTTTTGCGAGCTAAATTATTTTAAAATAAAATTATAGTAGTTTTCATTTAATTTAACATATATTTTTAGTGTTCTAGCCTTAATCAAGTGCTACTTACATTTTGTACCACACTTTATGTGAGTCACCACATTATATACACCACCTGCCAGCAAAACATCACCACTACAATATACTTGAATATCACTGCACTTCTAACACACAAACATTATGTCTCGTCTAACGGAGGTACTGAATACGCAACACAGACTTGAAGAGAATGTTGCTAAGAAATTCGAAGAACTGCAAGCCCAAATAACCAATGCTGGTCCTTCTAGAGACACCGTTGTTAAACTAGCGGAAGAGCTCCGAAACTTCAGGGAGCTTGTTTTTAACATCTTGAGCCTCCTTCGGCAGCAAATTGAGGAGTGCACCAGGCAAGTTGACGACTTGGAGACTAGGAACCGACGGAAAGCTTTGGTGTTCACAGGATTTGCCGAAAAGGAAGGTGAAGATTGTGCTCAGACTGTACTAGATATCCTGGGCAATAAACTTGGACTGCATGATATCTCATTATCTGCCATTAAAGTGTGTCATAGACTGGGCTCAGTCAATAAGGAGCATCGTCGCCCTATTCTCGTTCGCTTTAATAATATTGACACAAAATTGGCAGTGTGGAAGTCCAAAACTAAATTGAAGGGCTCTTCTATATCTGTAAAGGAGTTCCTGACTAGGTCCCGGCAAACTGTGTTCACTAGGGCTCGGCTGCACTTTGGCATGCGTTCAGTTTGGACGCAGTCTGGTACTATTGTTATCAAGACATCTGATGAAAATAGCCACCGGATCACTACTATGGAACAGCTATCTACACTCTCCGTCAAGTATCCGAAGGCTTAGTGGTGCTGATGATTCTGAAAAACAACAGGTTTAATTTAGTAATCAAACCATTATTATGAACTTAAATACTATTTTTTTTCTTGTTGATAATAGCAACAGTTTAACTTACCTCAACAAATATAATTCAGTTTGTTCTTTACTATAAGGTTTCTTGTAAGTATTTTTTTTTAACCTTTTTTGGTTAGCTTCACCCTTGATTTTGTGTTAGTTTATTAGTTCTTTTCTTTTTTATTTTATTTTATGCACCCCTTCAGTTAAATACATAATATGTATTTGTTATTTTTTATTTGTTATCCTCACAAATCTCAAATCTATTTATTTTGTTTATTTTGTTTCTTTATAAAAAAGTGAGTGAATGACAGTTGCGTTTCGATCTGTCAAGATGTTTGTTGGGTGCGTTCCAGCATCATAATCAATAGAATTTAAGCTTTGTTTTTACTAGTATGTTGTGGACTTGTTTGATTGTTAGTTTTGTAGTGTAGCATACTCTGTATAATTTTATTTTGTTATTGTATGTAAGCTGGCGGGTGGTGCAGAGTGTACTTGTGTAAATTTTACATTGCGCTTGCACTCCTATTCATTCATACTATCTATTTATATTATTTATTTTGTCTTTTTATATTTATATTATTTATCTTGTGTAGTTTATGTTATGCAGATTGATACTGATGATGATTCTTTTTATTCTGCTAATGAATCTTTGGATGATAGTTTTTGTTCGCAGGGTGGTACACTCGGTGAATTGATACGTAGGCAATTTAATCAAAATCACTGTCACTTTTTTAACGTTTGTCATTTGAATGCCCAGAGCATTCCTAGCCATTATAGTGACTTATTAGATGCTTTCACTGACTGTAACGTTCATGCTATCCTGGTTTCGGAGAGCTGGCTTAAACCACACCTACTTTCTACCATGTATCCTCTTCCTGGGTTCATCCTGGTCAGAAATGACCGAACTGGTAAGGGAGGAGGTGGTGTTGCCATATATTTAAGAAGTGACCTGCCCTACAAGATAATAGCTGCTTCGCCCTCTAACTACTCAGCTTCTGCTGAGTTCATTTTTATTGAGATCTCACTAAAAGGTTCTAAAACTGTAGTGGGTGTGGTTTACTGTCCTCCTAATACTGAATATTTCACTGATTTCGAATCGGTACTAGAATCTTTGGGTTCAGTGTATGCTCACCATATCATCATGGGCGATTTTAATACCAACCTACTTGCCCACAAATCTCCTCGTTCTCTTAAACTCCTGCACATTATCGAGTCAAGTAGTCTACATGTCTTGCCTTTACAAGCTACCCACCATAACACATCAGGTGATAGTACTTGGCTCGATCTAATCCTTACCTCCAACCTTTCTTTGGTTTCCTGTCATGGTCAATGGGAGGCTCCTGGATTCTCTCATCATGACCTCATTTTCCTGTCATATATCCTGAAACCTCCTAAGACTAGACCTAAAGTATTGCACGTGCGGTCTTTTGCTCGGATGAATGTTGAGCATTTATCTAAGGATGCGTCTGAAGTTAGCTGGGAGCTGTTGATGGAAGCTAGTACTATCGACAACAAGGTTTCTGTTCTCAATGAAACGATCACTAGACTGTATGACGTTCATGCACCGGTTAAAAAAGTGAGATTGAAGCGCCCACCAGCTCCGTGGATGACGGACGGTACTCGAATGGCGATGAGACGAAGGGACCGTGCATTTCGGAGGTACAAGAAAGAACGTTCCGATGAAAATTGGAATATGTTCAAAGTTGCTCGAAATCGGTGTAATCAGATGGTACGTAATGCTAAACGCCGCCATATTCTCGAGAATATTTCCTTGTCTACGCCTGCGGGTATCTGGAAATTCCTTGGAACCCTCGGCGTAGGCAAGCCGCGACACTTAGACCTCCCAAGCTCAGTTGGTTTAGATGATCTTAATCAACATTTCACCACCACTTCTACTATGGATCATCTGACCAAAGCTCAAACTATTATCTTCTTAAATGGTCTATCGCGCTCTAATATTACTCCGTTTCAACTTTCTCCAGTAGATTCTTCTGAGATCAATAAGGTTATCCTCTCCATCAAATCCAATGCCGTTGGTTGTGATAACATCAGCCGACGTATGATCACAACAATCCTGGACCATCTCCTCCCAGCAATTACACATGTAATAAACTTTTCTCTAGAAACTGGATCCTTCCCCACCTTATGGCGAAGAGCCTATGTAAGACCCCTTCCTAAGAGCTCTAATCCTTCCCTCCCTATACATTACCGTCCCATCTCTATTCTTCCTTTCCTATCTAAAGTTCTGGAATCCTGTGTCCAAAAACAACTGTCTCGTTTTGTCCTTACAAACGGTTTCATTAGTTCTTTGCAATCGGGATTCAGACCAGGACACAGCACTACCACTGCACTACTTAAAGTGACTGGTGATATTAGGGCAGGCATGGAGGACTCCAAAGTTACAGTCATAGTCTTGGTAGACTTCTCAAATGCCTTTAATACTGTCAGTCATGAAATCCTTTTATCCATCCTTTCCCATCTTATGGTCTCAGATGAAGCGCTACTGTGGTTTTCCTCATATCTTCGGGAGCGCCAGCAGTCGGTACACGTCGGAGATTGTTCATCAAGATGGGGTAATTTAGACTCTGGTGTTCCTCAAGGTGGCATTCTCTCCCCTCTTTTATTCTCTGTTTTTATTAACCTCTTAACGTATGAACTTCAGTGTACGTATCATCTTTATGCCGATGACTTACAACTATACGCTCAGGCTGATATTAGCAGCGTGCATGAAGCTGTTAAGAAGCTAAACCGGGACTTAAACATAATTAAAAACTGGTCCGATAGGTTCGGGCTCAGTGTCAACCCGCTTAAATGTCAAGCAATCATCGTAGGTAGTTCACGTATGGTTTGCAGGGTGGATTTTGATACTCTGCCACCAATTGTTTTTAATCACTCTAACATCCCTTTCAGTCAAAATGTAAAAAATCTTGGCATTTTTATTGATACATCGCTTAGCTGGCAGAATCAAGTTGCTAGCGTTAGCCAAAGGGTCACAGGTATCTTGCGGATGCTCTATCGCTTGAAACACTTTCTGCCATCTGAAACCAAAATACTTCTCGTGCAAGCTTTAATCTTCCCTATAATCGACTATGGTGATGTGTGCTACTTTGACCTGAATGCAGAACTACTCAATAAACTTGACCGACTTCTGAATAACTGCATTCGATTCGTATTTAATCTCCGTAAGTATGACCATGTTTCTACTTATCGCTCTAAACTGAAGTGGTTACCGATTCGACAGCGAAGGAACATGAGAGCGCTTACTACTTTATATTCTCTTCTTGAGTCCCCGTCTTCTCCTACCTATCTATCTTCTCATTTTAAATATCTAAGTTCCACTCACAGTAGAAATCTTCGCTCTTCCCAGAATCGTCTTCTTGAGTGTCCGTTACACCGTTCTAACTTTATTCACTCTTCTTTCCTTGTGCAATCCATTCTTCTTTGGAATAATCTTCCTCCTGAAATTAGGATGGCAAAGAATCGTTTCGCCTTCAAAAAGGGAACTCGCGAACATATAACTAAAAACATGTTAGCAGAATCATCTCATTAGTATAGTATGTATTTATCTAACATATATATATATATATTTATATTTAACATATATATTAGTCTATTATATATAAGTATTTGTGTATCGTATTGTATGTAAATTATATGTCAATGTCTGAAATTATTTCCAACATATTTTATAGTGCACCTACCTTGTTTTCTCTGCATCACCCTAAGGTTGACTGGTAGAGAATGCCTTTGGCATTAAGTCCGCCTTTGTACATCTTTGTGCTAAAGTCTTAATAAATAAATAAATAAATAAATGTATCAAAGGTCCGAAATAATATTTGACGTACGTACACGTTAGGTAGATAATAGATCATAATGACACATAGTCATACTGACACTTTACCACAGATATTCAATCATTATGCATATTGACACAGAGTCTGTTTTGGTATTGGTAAAAATGCGATCTTTCCCGCCCCAGTGTGCGGGGGGCTATATGTTGGTCTTAATCCTAGCAAGTTAAGCCGGCGACAAAGACTAGATAACTCGTTTTGAATATCTTTATTTGCATGCGCGTGCTAACAAGACAGTGACGTAACATAATGGACCCAACCTACGGGATTAGATCGTTTACTTATTATAACAATGATTGATGGTGGTGTGACTCCCAAACAATTTTTAAATGATGTAATTCTTAAGTGTATTTACCTATATTATGTATCATACCTCAGGCTGGTAACGCTGGGATTTTCAGATTTCATATTCGTACTTCGGCTACCATTGCTTAATTACAAATCCTTATTATTTCCTTATAATCGACCTCCATGGTCCAATATCTCTATAAATAATACTGTAAAGTTTCATCAAAATCCGTTCAGTAGTTCTTGCGTGAAAGAGTAACAAACATACATCCATCCTTACCAACTTTAACATTTATAAAATTAGTAGGATATCTAATATTACTATTACTACAGCCCTTTAACGTCCCACTGCCGGGCACGGGCCTCCCTTCAATGCAAGGGGGATTCAGGCCATAGTCTACTACGCTGGCAGACTGAACACATCTATTGAGAACTAGTTAAGTTCCCTCAGACGTGCAAGTTTCCTCACGATGTTTTCCTTCACCGTTTCATAGCAAGTGATAATCTCGGATGAAAATAAGATGCGCACATAAAACTCAGAGGTGCGAGCCGGGGTTTGAAGCTACACATTTTGATTGCAAGGCTTGCGTTCGACCACTCGACCACCACTGCTTGCTTAGGATAATATTATTGTACAAATAATATCTTTAGAAGGCTTAGAAATTTGATTTTATACATCGTAACACAAATCACCTTTTACGTAATAAACGAAAGATTTATGTGATAAAAACAAACATGATAGTTTTGCACAATCAAAATGTAAATATCAATGTGAATAATATATTATTATGACACATCAAATTAGCGGTTTGCGTTTTTAACACAATCTTGTTGAATTTAGCACGCTCGCTTATGACAACACTTTTACGATACTCGTTTTAATATTACTTGTTAGTTTCGCGTGTAGTTTTGTTAAAATAAATAGAAATATCCACTGAAATAACTATTTACTGTTATAATAATAAATAACAAGATACATTATATCCGGGGCTGAAAGGGTAAGTGTTTTATTTTTACTTTTCAGGAGAGCATGCTCATAATCAGCCCCTCACCCCTCGATATTCAATTTGATTCTAAATGTATGTACTAACCCTTAACATTATAAATTCTCTAGCTTATAATATAACTGTCGATTTTAAAAAGATTGTTTAAGTATTGTTTTTTCATATTTACGCGAATACTATGCATTGAAATAAAACTATTTTACGGATTTCTGCGCGGATCGGACCGCAAACAACAACTAAATATGAGGGTACCCAGTTATTAACTATGACATCAGGACGTCTAACACCTGTCCCCCCCGTGACCATGGTTGCTGTAAAGCAGCCGAAACGTCGGGAAAATAAAATAGTAAATATACGCGATAAAATCCGTAAAATATTTTTATTTCAAGATTGTTTAAGTGTTATGTTTTCCATAAAATCCATTACTTTTGAACTCTCTTTGATAATGATTAATGCAACAAAAAGGACATGCGATTTAACTGACCATAGCTTGTTAGGGGATATAAATAATTTTATATTTTAATTATGTAAGAAATAAAATCCGTATCGATTCTCTATGTTCATAATGTCACACACATGACGAATTATTACATAAATTGTAAAGTAATACTGAAGTACTAAGTATACTAAGTATTATTTCAAGATTAACCGGTGCCCGGTATAATGGCAATAGGCTCGCCCCCTATTACATTGGGACCAAAATACATCGGCGAAGTGTGGGCGCACTGCAGTGCACCTCTGCCTACCCCTTCGGGGAATACAGGCGTGATGATGATGTATGATGTATTTCAAGATTACTTGGAATTGTAATTGATGTTGGTAATGGGACTATTTCGTTTGTGAAACTCTTTTCAACTTAACTTTTTTTTACATAATCCGGCGTCCATTGAGCCAGTGTCGACCCACATACAGTCTGTTGCACAGAACAGTAGACCGATTGTGGATGGAGGAAGCGTGTTTTTAAACGATATGGGTCAACTGTGAGGGCACTAGTGATGGGACTTGTCGATAATATGCAAATTAGATGATTGATTACGTTGTGGTATATTTAAAAGTTGAAAATACACGTTTTTACCGTTGTAAGTTCAAATATTATCAGTTAAAAAAATAAATTTGAATGGATCATAAAATTCGAGATGCTTTTTTACAAGCTTTATGTTAACTTGCAATTTATGTCCGGGTGGAATCTTGCAACTGAATTTTAAATCAGTTATCTTTAACTGATTAAGCTGAAATTTGGTATACACGCCTATTATGAATGACAATGCATGCTTAGCTATGTGACGTCATTCTAATTCCAATGTGGCGGATCATCCAAGATGGCGGAATAGTTATTCTTCCTGCACTACCACAGTATGGGTATCGAATGAAAGGGCTTGCTGAGAAGAACAGGAAAACTTAGTGCAATTAAATATAAGCTTGTTTTTAAAAAGTTTTTTTACCATTTTTTTTTTATATGAGGACCATGATGTGGGAATCCCAATGTTACCTTATGAAAAATGTTACAAAAATCGAGTTCTTCTTCCTTGTCTATAGGAAAGTATATTAATATTTTAAAATAATTGCTTTATGCAAAACTTACATGTTATTTCTTTTTACCTACCTTACTATGGAAGGTACTATTATAGGTATCTATATGAAAATGAGACTGGATAATTTACCTGGGAACAAAAAAAAAACAATATTTAAAAATATATAACAAAAAAAATATGAATAATACCGAACAGGTAATATAAAGCTATATACTACTGACGGCAATCAATGTCAAATTCTATCCCAATCCTAATATTGCAGTGTTGCTCTACTTATCATCGATTATCGATACAATGAATCGATACCGCACTGACCGCGACGAATTGCATCACACTATCCATAGACAAGAGATTCGGGGCTTGCGTTACGTTGGTTTACCTAATTTTTCTTTGTGGCGCGTTGCTTCAACCGATCTCTCATTGTTTAGGAGAACAATGACGGCTTTGACTCCGGCGCTGGCCGGAAAATCATTAATTGGGGACACGAGGTCGTTGAGTTCCGTTCTTTTTTCGAACTGTCGGCTTTTTTTCGACTTTTGTATTGCCCATCACTATTTCGTCGGAGGTCGTTAAAAAAGTTGGTGTTTGAATTTGGAAAGTGTTTTATGGTTTTGGTGGAATGGATTGAAAGTGGAGTAAGTGCTTAGTTAAATGGTAACATTAACGCTTAGAATAAGTTGGTTTGTAGCTGACAAGAGCACATTATTAACCCAAATCCCATGTTCTACAATTTCACTGTATATCGCTTCTGTTATGGAAGTATTTGAATGCTACATAAGTAGGCCGCTAGCGTTTTGGAAATATGAATCTTGGGCTGTCAAAAACTAGGTCTTATTTGCAATGTTACCAGTTTGTCTAATGACAAATAGTTTTGTTTTCAAACGTCTAGCGCAGTATTATTGCCGTGCTCAGATAGTTACTTCAAAACTACTTTATATACAATTACCAAAACGAACTGTATAAGTTCCCACAAGAAGCATATTTTCCAACAAAATATCATCGATATTCGCGTGGCTTTAGCTGCAGAATTGTGATCTTTATGTTTATTAGCACAGAGTACATTTACAAAAAAAATACAACTTCTCTAGATCTAGTAAGTAAAAAAAATATATATATATCATCACGCCTGTATTCCCCGAAGGGGTAGGCAGAGGTGCACTGTAGTGCGCCCACACTTCGCCGATGTATTTTTGGTCCCAATGTAATAGGGGGCGAGCCTATTGCCATTATACCGGGCACATTCCCCCTCAATAAGTAAGTATGTCACATTTTAAAATTAATTCAACTTTTCACTTAACTTATTGCTTCTAAGATTAGCATTTAGCAGTCTCCCGTAGCTTTGCGTCTGTTAGCCGTGCATGTTTATTTATAACTAGCTGTGCCCGCGACTTCGCCCGCGTGGACTTAAGGGAGATTACCCGGAAATATAGGTATTATGTTTTTTTCGCGGAACCCTAATGCTTTTTCTAAAATTAAAGTAGCCTAAGTTACGCCTTGGAACGTCAGCTATCTGTCAGTGAAAGTCCCATTGAAATCGGTTCAGCCGTTTAGAAGTTTACCTCAAACAAACAGACAGACAGACAAAAAATTTTAAAATTGCGTTTTCGTTATAGGTATCGTACATACTTTCATACGCATTTGGTAAAAAAGTGTTATTTTGATATTACAAACAGACACTCCAATTTTATTTATTTGAATAGACAAAAAATTTTAAAATTGCGTTTTCGTTATAGGTATCGTACATACTTTCATACGCATTTGGTAAAAAAGTGTTATTTTGATATTACAAACAGACACTCCAATTTTATTTATTTGTATAGATGTCAAAATTACTTCCATTCATAGCGATACGTTCAAAATACGTGGGGTTCTTTTCATGGTTCGGCACAAATATATAATTAAGATTACGAACACATACTCATCGTTTGATCCCAAACAAAGCTTGTACTATATTGATACCATACAATGGACTCCCAGTTACATCTAAATCAGGGCAAATACCGAAAAGGCGAGTTTCAAAATTTGTCCCCGGTGGCATTTGAACCCGCACCAATCGAAATTACCTGGTTTAGTAAGCCGAGCAGTCTACGCTCAAACCACTATATCAAGCCGTCTTAAGATAAATTTATAAAAGCACCAAAACGAACTGTATTAACTTACACAAGAAGCATATTTTTCAACAAACACCGATGACGCGCCAATATTTAGTCGCATGGATTATATAAATTCAATCTTTATGTATCTGAAGATAGAGTACATCATCAAAAAAAGTCTTTACCCCAGCGGGTGCACCGCGTTAAGTATGATACAGGACAAAAGGATCTTTAAGTTCTCATGTTCCAAATTGTGGATATGACGGATCGCATGCGCATTATATTAAAGCCCCACGCACACTGGGGCGTCAATACTTTTACCAATACCATAACGAACTCTGTGTCAATATGCATAATGATTGAATTTCCGTGGTGAAAGACACGCCCCCGCCGAAATTCGCTCGCGCTGTCATCATTTAGTTCTACTTCCTTTATTTTTACGAAATGATGAAATTTACATGGAATAAGACGAGTAATTCCTGCACCTGCGATTACCGGTATTTATGGCAATGTCCAGTAATTAATAGAACGGACAAATTTAATAAATACATACATAAAAATGAGTGATGACAGTGATAAAGATGGCGGATGAAACCGTGTCTTTTGAAGAATTAACTTTTTCAATGGGTCAATCTATGACTCAAATCGCACACGGGATGGACCGTAGGGTTATTTAGAATAGGTACTACTAACATTAGTCTTAAGTCACCCATGTATGAGTCTTAGTTACATACTTGAATAAAAATTTTCTATTCTGTTCTATTAATACCAATGATATTCTAGTAAACAGATATTTTATACACGCACAAAACAACCGAAGTGTTCCGCGTAACAGCGGCAGCACACATAAACACACTTTTCATTCATTTTACATTTCACAACACGTAGAAATGAGCAAAAGAGATGGCTTGATAAAACCAACGAGAAAAAAAGAGATAGCTTGTGTTGTCATTTGCGCTTCTATGTGATGTAACATTAATCTGTCAATCAATCCGTTGGTATCAAATATACGTCCTAATAAGGATGTATTCGAGTCTTCACTAGTGCGCGCTCATTTTGGTTTGGTATACAATTAAACGCGTGAGAGTAGACGCCCCAGTGTGTGGGACTAAAGTACATCAACGTTCCAATGTTTCCGGCAAACCGAATTGGATCACACGTGTTCAGAAATACGGTCCAAATAATAATTGTGTTTATTGATATCATCTGTTTAAGACAACAATTTTGATACAGTTTCCGTTTTAGTCATCAACTCCGTTAACAGCATCACTTAAGCAGTATTGTTTTGATATTGCTTTATTTTATTGATAGATGACGTAGTATAAAATCTTACGAAAATAAAACAAAATTTCTATATAACAAATATTAAGTATCTATTTGTTATGTCAAAATAGCAGCTTTTTACTAAATGAATATGAAAGTATAAGAGGTCATCATCCATTTTTTATAATGTGTATTTATTAAATTTGTCCTGGCTAATTATTACTTGACACTGGCTGAAATACCTGCTTAATGCAGGTGGAGCCATTCCTCATCTTATTCCATTAAATATCATAATTTCACTCATTTCGTTTAAAAAGAAGAAGAACAAAAACATTCCTTTTAATGTTCGTCCGTCTTTCTGAATGTCTGTTTTTGATGGGACTTTAACTATCAGCGCCACCACCTTTACCACCTGTCTTGCAGCAATGTTTAATTATTACTTCCAGTTTTCGACAGCTAACTCAGTCCAAATCTGTCACAAATTAACAGTTACTAATGGAACAACAGCACTATAATAGGTGGTGGCCCTAGATAGCTGATTTTATAAAGACTAATTTAGGTTACTACAGCCCTATTAACGTCCCACTGCTGGGCACGGGCCTCCTCTCAATGCAAGCGGGATTCGGGCCATAGTCCACCACGCTGGCCCAGTGCGGGTTGGCAGACTTCACACATCTATCGAAAACTACTCAAGTTCCCTCAGACGTGCAGGTTTCCTCACAATGTTTTCCTTCACCGTTTCATAGCAAGTGATAATTTCGGATGAAAATGAGATTCGCACATAAATCCTAGTGGCGCGAGCCGGGATTTGAACCTGCACACTTTGATTGCAAGGCGTGCGTTCGACCACTCGGCTACCACTGCTACTCTACTATTAATTTAGGCTATTTTTTTTTTTAAATTTTATTGGGATTCCTAAATTCGTCGTGGAGTTTATCTCACATCTGCTAAACACAGAGTCGACATATCACTGAGCATTTGGCGGATGACGGCCGAATCATCATGACCCCGCGACACTCATGACTCAACACCGAATCATCCGATGACAATATTCTATGGACATATTTCTTACCATTGTATTCGTCTAGAGATGTGACACGATAGCAGATAGTCAACTTTCAAAATGTCTAATCCATACCAATATTAATCGGAATGTGGGATTATCGATTTGTCTATCGTTTTTGCATTAGGCTTCGCGCACACTAGGCGTCAAAACTCACGTTTGTCAACAACAACACGAAATTACTTCTTATTTTCTGTGAAATAATGAAATTTAATGGAATATCTAATAGAAGTTTAAACCAGTGTCAAGAGCAAATTCAATAAATACAGATTGTAAATACAAACCACCCACTTTGTGATCAATATCTCGAATGACTCCACGAAATGACTTAAGGGTTGACTCAGAGAACAAGTTCATTCTGCAACAAACGTACATTGACACTGCAAATGAATTTTGGCGTGGCTTTACCACAGAAATCCAATCTTTACGTACACACGATTCGTTAAGGTTTTGTGAAAAAAATTGTCGCGTGAGTTTTGACGCCCTGTGTGCTCGAGGCTTTACTTAACTGTGTGGCAACTTTGATCAAAGTGTATATTAAATAAATAAAATTTTTAGGTGTGAACAATTTGTTTTTCAAATATTCAGACCTACCAATTTTTATCGTAAGTGCCACGATTTTGGTTTAATGCTTGTTGCACATTTTTTTGATAATATGTTCACAAATTTCCGGACACACTATAAGGGAATAAAATGTTTTTATATTATATGGAGTAGCTACATGGCTATACAAAAGAAGTATTTCTGCGCATTTTAAAACTTCAATAAGTAAGACAAAGAACTTATTTTTTACTTAATCGATGATATGATTAAATTTAACTGATATTTGAGCCAGTATCAAGTTCACAGTATAATGGGTGATGAACGTGATAAAAGATGGCGAATGACTTCGACTACGCCCTTGATTTTTTTTTATAAAATACAAGCTGTTTAATCGATACTTAACAGTCGATCATCGACTATTGTATTTGACAAAACTAGTACACCACTACTCGACTAATGACTTAACCAACATGCTTCATGATTATTCAACAGCAGGGGCCTTCAAACAGGCCATTGAAACGGCAACTGTGCCAACAGCATTTGACACTACGCGCTTCTAATCATGCCCTAAGTTTTTATTCTTAAGAAATAACATACCCATATGGTATTAAGGTTAGGAATAACTATGTTATGGTGCTCTGTGGTGTATGGTATAGTATACATTCAATAGATTGTAAAATTAATTTTAAGCCCAGTGACAAAAAAAATATGAATGTAAGAATAAATATTCATGAATATTATTTATTTTGTCAAAATAGGAAAAAACATGTCACTTCACTATTATAAAATAGTTTGACATAAACCTTTTTTGAAAATATTAAAAAACGTGGCATTTTTTTTTTCATGCTTAATATAAAAAAGTAGGAAGTTATAATATCACATCTATGAGGAAGAACGAAAGTAGGCAGTATGGTTATAGTGACTTTAGCCAGCTAGCAAGAGCTAACAAAAAAACAACTTAAAAATACATCTAAAATCTTGTCATAAAATAAATTAACAACGCCCCTAAAACATCCAATGAATATCAAAACAAAAATATTATAAACTGAAAAAAAAAAGAAAAAATTCCGCTGTGTATTCTGGAGGTCGAGCCGCCATATTTCTTTCAACATTCATCTTCACTTACTTAGAACTGCCGTGACGTTTTATTTTTAATCCGTGAATTTATTA
Source organism: Ptilodon capucinus (assembly GCA_914767695.1). Lineage (NCBI taxonomy): Eukaryota > Metazoa > Arthropoda > Insecta > Lepidoptera > Notodontidae > Ptilodon > Ptilodon capucinus. Next base: position 2,985,451 of record OU611828.1, read on the forward strand.
GCTCCCAAATTAATCTGGGTATTTAACCGACTTACAAAAGGACCTCCTCCTTTTCAATTCGACCGTATATATGTATATAGGTATATTTTTAATAAGCAAGGCAAAGAGTTTTCCTACCATTTGACAGGTTTACACGTCCACATATTGTTTTCTTATATTTACGCGAATACTATACATTGAAATAAAACTATTTTACGGACGTCTAACACCTCAGTCCCCCCGTGACCATGGTTGCTGTAAAGCAGCCGAAACGTCGGGAAAATAAAATAGTAAATAAACGCGATAAAATCCGTAAAATAGTTTTATTTCAATTTACACGTCCAATTTAGTGCGTGACTTTGACGTCAGTTCAGATTGTCTATGTCAAAGTTAAGTCAAAGTCGAATTATTTATTATGTATTGGCCCATAGGAGCACTTACAAATTGTCAAGTTTACATTTTTTTTTTCTTATATACTACTACCATTATATCAAGATGTATAAGACTGTAGATGGCCAATGTGACCCATATCGGCTTAACACTTTTTTGGACGACGTTTTGACACATTGAAGTAACTTTATAATATAACTAGCTGTGCCCGCGACTTCGCCCGGGTGGACTTTAGGGAGATTACCCGGAAATATGCGTATTATGTTTTTCCCGCGGAACCCTAATGCTTTTTCTAAAATTAAAGTAGCCTAAGTTACGCCTTGGAACGTCAGCTATCTGTCAGTGAAAGTCCCATGGAAATCGGTTCAGCCGTTTAGAAGTTTACCTCAAACAAACAGACAGACAGACAGACAAAAAAAATTAAAATTGCGTTTTCGTTATAGGTATCGTATATACTTTCATACGCATTTGGTAAAAAAGTGTTATTTTGATATTACAAACAGACACTTCAATTTTATTTATTTGTATGTATAGATGTATAGATATAGATTGAAACAGGGTTAGTGTTTATACTTGGCGGTGCTAAGTATTTACATTGGGCGGAAGCCGACGGTTTCGGAAAGTTCCGATGAAATCCATTAACTCAATTCTCGAAATCGTTTCCAAATGATTTTGACGGAAATCTTTCCGTCAGCTTTATAGCTCGCGAAAACATGTTCCGTGTGACGGTAACAGGTAGACACTTATATCATCTGTTGGAATAAAAAATATTGTTATCTGTGGTGGTGCCACAGATAATAATATGCTTGTAACAACTACTTAATCATAGGTATTATACGAGCAGCAGCCCCCTCTAGCTTTTGCTAACATTTGACATTTTCAGACTTCCAATTTTGTGTGTGATTCTTACGTCTATGTCAAGACTAAGCCGGGCATTAATGAGACCAATTTCGGTGAAATTTTCTTGGGACGTTTGAGATGTCGATACTTTTTAAAATGATTAGGTATTGTATTAAAAGTTTTTTATATCTTTTGACAATACTGGAAATAGGTAGGTAGTAAGGTCCTGGATAAAACTGACACTGGCTAAATACGCGAACATAGAGTGTCTTAAGAAAAAAAAATACAAGATAAGCACATGGCAAATACAGACACGACAAAAGAAAGATGTAACAAGGAAACGTGACACAAACAGGAAATTGTTCAAATAATGTAACACGTATTCTGAAAACGTATATTATGCAGAAATAGAAAATAATGACGAAGAAGATAGATTACATACTGAGAAAAGCACATTACTGAACCAATAGCATACCATCACGCTACTATTCGCTTAGAAGCGGTAGGCAGACCTGCTTTCTTGTACACCAATACCTTTTAATACTCCTTTATAACTTTTATCTGCAAATTCAAGTGTGATGATAAAAATATCAAGTATTAAAAATTATTAAAAGTACCTAAGTTACTCCTTATAACATTAGCTATATACCAGTGAAAGTCCCATCAAAATCGGTACAGCCGTTTCGGAGATTACCCGTAACAATCAGACAGCAGAAAATTTAAAAAAGTTGACTGTTTTTTAAGTACCGTATATATTATCACTACGCATTTAGTAAGAACGTCTTATTTCGACATTACAAGCAGACACTTCAATTTTATTTATACTTTTAAACTTAAAACCTTCCTACAACTACTTAATTAGTGATAATAATTATGAATGGCTGTGTCGGCATTGGGACTAGTTGTATGAATATTATTTTACGAGCTCAAGTGTCAATTGACATAACTATTTGGGTCGTGCGACTGGTACAATTCATTTCGACTTTTATTTATTGGCCCATAAAAGTAAATTTCGTATGATTGATAACAATTTTTTGTAGGATCATATTTGGAGATGGGTGTTGATGCGAAAATATCGATGGAAACATCGGAACGAATCGATTAGGACGTGATCGAATCGGTATGTAATCGATTTAATTAATAGATGTTCTAATCAAGGATAGTAGAGCGAAAACAGTGAAACGGTTAATGTGTCATTCACCCTAATATCGGATAATAAAAAAAATAGTTGTATCTATGTTTGATATATAAGTAAATACAGGTAAACATCGAGTTACGTTTTATTTAGAATCGATAAAAATCGTTCCGCGTTCATACCCTAGTTTCAATTCGTGAGAAACATAATATGTTACTTCTTTTAAAATTTGAATTTAGAATCCTTTTGAACAACTTCTCGCACGTGTCATTTACAACCAATACATCTAAAAACAAAGATCAATTTGCCGTTTGGAAAACAAAACACGTTTCTTATTGGCCTCGTAATAAGGGTTAGGTTTATTTGGGAGTCGCTTTACGCAATTGAAAAGGGTAAATTGGTCATTGGTTGTGTAGTAAAAACAGTATTTTACTTGCAAATGCGTAAAGGTTTGACCGCACCGTTAAGTGTCTTGTTTTGAATAAGAACGAGAGTTGCATCCAGTTTTGTGTTCTAAAACACTTCGTATGACACAGAAGGTTTACTATGATTGAATTTAAATTAAGTTTTAAATGGACACAACGACTTTGTCATGTGTTTCTATCATTTTTGATATCATAGGTCAAAAGTAACCCATAAAATTTATTGTCGAGTCACTTTGCCTAAAAAAAAACTATTGGCTCATAATGAAATATTGCAAACAGTTTAGAATGTTCTTAAAACAAGGTCTTACTCAGAAAACCAGAGCTCAAGTGATGCATTCAATAGATCAGTGGGAGTATGTCTACGATTGCTCCAGCACTTCCACCCACATTACAGTATCAATACCACGAAGTGCTGTTATAACTGAATAGAAGTAGGTAAGTTATTGAAGTTACAGGTAGGGATTTCGTCGACGGCTTGGCTTAGTGGCTTAAGCTGCTTAAAAGGCCGAACCGGGTGGTATCGGGTTCGATTCCCGTCTGTGGAAAATCTCAGAAATGGCCTTCACGAAATTTTCGCGGTTCTGGGTGTAACTGGGATCATCCCCCGTCAATTATACGGCACCCATAGTACAAGCTTTGCTTAGTTTAGGATTATACGATGAGTATGTATTGTCTAGCGATTTTTTATTGTTATATACAGTTTTGAGGATAGGTAATGCTGTCATCCGATGCCTAAAAAGCCTTTAAGTGAAATCCTATCTTTGAGTTATAAGCAAAAATGCGAAAAAAAATAAAGACAATCAGTTCAGATTCTATTTATCTTAATAACCACAAACTTTAGAATAATAAGTCCAAGACTATGAGATAAAACATTTTGATTTTTTAATAGAATCAGCCTTTATTAAATCTTGCTAAATACCAACTCAATTACACAAAGAGAAATGGAAATACTTGAGACGTTCGAAATAAGGTGTTGGAGAAGGATGAAAAAAATAAGCTAGATTAAGAAAATAACAAGAAGTATTAGTAAGAGTAGGAGAACAGAGAAACCTTTAAAACTGTATAGAAAATAGAAGAGAATTTTTTTTATTGGACATTTAATAAGACATGACGCACCAAGGAAGACAATAATAGAGGGAAAGTTAGAAGGCAACAGACCAAAAGACCAAGATACCAAAGATAAGTTATTTTGACCAAATAAAAGAAAAAATAAGTGTCAAAACGTACCATGAGGTAAAAAAGCAAGCAGAAAGCAGAGATAAAGGGAACTAGAGCCTAGCCGACTAGAGCCTAGCTCTTAAGAATAAGATGAAGATCTACCCAATAGAATATTATGGTACTCATTTTGAACAGAACTGAGGGCAAAGGCTCCTATTAATGAAATCACTAGCCAACTATATGTCTTAACGAATCGATTAAACCCACACTAAGCACGACCATTTCTACAAAGCATCGCTACAAACTCCATCTGCTAAATATATTATGTGCCTATAATTTGCGCTATTACAAAACGTTTGTATCTCACGGCGAAACACTAAAGCCTCTTGCACCATAGAGTAACTAGAGAACCTATATCGACTCCACCCTACGTATGCCTCATAAGCAATGTTTTTGACGTTTATCTGACATCCGTTATTGTATTTAGCTGTAGTATACGGCGACTACATAGGGTTTAGAAATATATATCTCATAGCACGCCTGCAAGATTAAAGGTGGGCAAAAAGAGTGTCAGAATGGAGGGGGCAAAATAAAGAAAGGGAGACCTTCACATCGGATGGGAGGACGAAATGTCCAAACTGAACACAAACAGCACAATCCAGAGAAAACTGGTTTAATTTTGAGGAGGCCTTTACCTGCAGAGAATACAGAATAATTTTATTTACAAAAAATCTTGATATTAACAAAACTAATTATACCTGCATTGTAAACTAGCTAACATTTTCTGGAAGAAATAAAATGCTTTTATTTTATTTATTTATTATTATATGTGTTTTCTGACGATATAATTCTTAGTTCAAGACTGATAAACAGTCATGATGATTCAATTTGAATTTACAAAGCAGCAAAAACAAGTACCGACACCAAGTGTTCACAACCTTACAACACTGTAACAGCTAAGTACAATGGTGGCCATTGATTCGAGCTCGCCTTGAGTGGCGCGTGGGCATACCACGCAAGTGTACCGCGAAGAATTAACATTACAGTGGGATGAGAATCTGTATTGACCTTATCTGGGTGAAAGGATATAGGTAATGAACTTACAAATGCATGCAAAGGATATTATTATCTAGTTCATCAGAAATAGAGTTCATTTCGATTTGCACATGTAATGCAATTAAAATAAAGGTAGAAAAATGAGAAGACTCTTAAACAACACTGTCTTCACAACTACTTGCATTAATGACAGAACCCTAATATTCTTTCTAATATAACAGTTGCATTAGTCACTGCAGTAAAACGCCCGCTTTGAATGCAAGAGGTGCAAGTTCAAATCCCGGGCTCGCACCTCCGAGATGATTTTCATGTGCGATTGTAATTTTCAATAATAATTACCACTTGCTGAACGGTGAAGGAAAACATCGTGAGGAAACCTGCACGTCTATAGAAGGGCGTGTGAAGTTTACCAACCCGCACTGGGCCAGCGTGGTAGACTATGGCCCAAATCTCCCTCGTATTGAGGAGGAATTTGCCCGGTATAATGGCAATGGGCTCGCCTCCTATTACATTGGGACCAAAATACATCGGCGAAGTGTGGGTGCAATGTAGTGCGCCTCTGCCTACCCTGTCGGGGAATACAGACGTAATAATGCATTATTATTAGATCACTATAAAATTCTGAATCATTTACTTTTAAATACCATGTTTATAACTTTAATAAGTTGCGCAAAGTGATCATAAAAATAAGAATCGCTTGTGAAATTGAGATCGGACTGGATACTTGCGTTTTATAACACAACACAAACAAGACGACTGGTCGAGTCACACGATGCGCATACGCATATCGTCGTAATTACTGTCCGCGCATGCGCATCGTCAACCGCGAATACTGTCATTCCCGCGGCAATTTCAGTTCTGTTTACGTTTCCGAGTTGTAAGTCAATGACTCGAAGTCAAATTACGGTAATGTTTGCATGAGTAAAAATTATGTTGTTACCGGTAAAATTACAAAACAAAAATGATTTGGGGGAATGTATTTATTTTTGCATTTCATACAACCTTTAAGTTTTTTTTTTTTATAACGGTTGGATTTGATACAGGGTGTTTAAGAAATGGAACATACCAAACATATACAACAATGCATGAATATCGGCCATGTATATAATTAAGTGGCATACACTTTATATTGAAATTCTAATATTTTTTGGGACCAATTTATAAAAATCGTAATACCTCATTCATCAAAGATTTTCAAGTAGATACCGCATATTCATGTTAGTCGTCGCATGACATTGCTATTTGGGTTAACAAATAAAAAATAATAATAATAAATAATTAGTGTGTGTAATAATAATATTAAAGTAGGGCCGAGTGGTCAAACGCACGCCTTGCAATCAAAGTGAGCAGGTTCAGACCCCGGCTCGCACCTCTGAGTTTATGTGCGAATCTCATTTTCATTCGAGATTACCACTTGCAACGGCGAGGAAACCTGCACGTCAATAAAAAGGCGTGTAAAGTTCATCAACCCGCACTGGGTGGACTATAGCCCAAAAATGCCCCGCGTATTGAGGGAGAATGTGCCCGGTACAATGGCAATATGTACATTGGGACCAAAATACATCGGAGAAGTGTGGGCGCACTGCAATGCACCTCTGTCTACCCCTTCGGAGAATACTGGCGTGATAATTATGTATTAATTATAATTAATTTGACTCGAAGAAATGTTCCCCATTGACGTTAACAATAGGTTCTAAGAACCAAACCAAAAAGTAGAGTATAGTCATCATAGAATATAAATGTTTTAGAATATCATGTGTAAGCAACTACAGTATGTTTTGAAAAGATATTAACCCCATTTACACAACGCCGTTACGCAACACCCCTATGTAGGCACAGTTCATTTTGAAAAGAAACTCGTGATTATTTTTGTACGGTGTAGCAACGTACGCAGCTTTAACTATATTTCGAAAGCAAAATATATATTTGATTCGTATAATTTTATAGGTGGCACGTGCTCTACTGGCGATGTTTTAATTTTTATATTAAATCTAGATTATAATAACAGGGCTCAAAGTCTCCTAGCTGACAACCGTTTGGGTAGACTTGTCCTAGAGTGGAGACTGCGAATCGGCAAACATAGTGTAGGACGTCCTGTGACTAGGTGGAGCGACGACATGCGCAAAACGGTGGGCAGTAACTGGAAAAGAAGAGCCGAAGATCGGGCTCAGTGGCGCATCTTGGGAGAGGCCTACATCCAGCAGTGGACTGACACCGGCTGATGATGATGATGATGATGAAGTCTCCTAACACTGTCATTGTGAGTTACAATGACTTAATTTTTTATGGCATGTTATCATATATTTTAATGGTAGCTAGAATATGTCTAGTCTAATGGCTCCAAGGTGACAATGTCTAATGTCTCCTCTGGTAAAAATTAAGCTACTACTACTACTACAGCCCTTTTAACGTCCCACTGCTGGGCACGGGCCTCCCCTCAATGCGAGGAGGATTCGGGTTATAGTCCACCACGCTGGCCCAGTGCGGGTTGGCAAACTTCAAATATCTATCGAATATTAGTCAAGTTCCCTCAGACGTGCATGTTTCCTCACGATGTTTTCCTTCAAATTAAGCTACCACTGATAAAATAATATGATGTTTTTATGCCTTGAAAATTAAGTCATAGGACGTATACCTATGACTTAATTTTTCAACCTCAACAATAGAGATTAGGACAAAATTAAGACGCACGTGATCAATTTTTGACAAAATGAACTGGGTTAGCTTATAGAAGAAAACTTCCTGTTTTTAAAATGTACTCTGTGATCACATACATAAAGATATTATTTCTTTGACTATTTTCACTCGCTTTATTCATAAAATTTCATTGTAAAATATGCTTCTTCTGTTAATTAATACAGTCTATTATGGTATATGGTAAAAAAAGGACGCGCGCGCTTTGTCGCACTTCGTAACCTTATTGACCGCTTTATCTACATAATACGTTAAGTTGGTTAATACAACTACCTCATGTAAAATGATCTTACATAAAACAAACTAAATAATACATAGAAACACAAATTTTGAAAAAAGAATTCCAATTTGCGCTAAAAAAAATATTAGCCTGCTATTAATCACATTATCAAGCATCTTATTTCCACGTATCAACTGCTGTAATTGCTAGGACCTTTGTTTACCCTTTTAGGAAGTAAATACATAGATGCATAATATTTACTTTGTAAGGACAAAAGTATGACTCATCATGGTAACATACGAACCACAGTGTTCTTAGAAAAGTCCAAGCGGAAAAAACACATGAATTAAATATTAAGTCATAGTGAATCATATGGGTGGATGTTTTTGATAAGCTTAAAAGACTTATATTAGCGGCTCTGGAAATTCCCTCAGTAAGTCCTTTTTTTTAAGTCGGAAAATCCTTTATGGATACCCTGCCACCTCTGGGAAAGTAGGAGGGTTATGTGGGAGTCTCCCGCAGTAAGTCCTGCACGTAGCCAGAATGAACGGTATGAGATCAAAAAAAAACTCAATACCATGAGGCACGAGGCCACGAGATTAGCCACTAAATTAAGTGGCTAATCTCGTGGCCTTTGTTACAGAAATTCTTTTAATCGTTATGTTTATTAGCAAAAAGTATTTTAAAGGCGTTTAAAGGCGTAACTCTTAATACTCAATATATTGCTTACATTTTACCTAAACCATTGAAAAATAATATACGAATAGTCACGTTTTGACTTTAAATAAATGTTAATATCTAACACGATAAACAAGAACCTTTTCATCGCAATCTTGTTTTAATTTATTTACTTTTTACGTTCTCAGAATTCTTTATACTTTTTCTTATTCCTGTAATTATTTAACACAGGTAAATAAATCCCTTTTCTCTATTCTTCCCTTCACACTCTTCTCGTCCCGTTCAACTCATTTTTTTTTAAATTTATTTACAAAATACAAAGTTTTCCATCTGCAATTTACAAAAGCTGTACCACGCAAACCTCGCAGGGTCTATCTGGGTATCAGCTAGCCGTTAATAATAGACATATAACATTGTTACTTGCTTAGCATCGGTACATAGTGTCGTTTTAAAGATGCTTTAAGTTTTTTGACATCTGATATATAGAGCATTTGGAGATTCCCCGGAAGTTTGTTTAAAAACAATGGAATCTTATATTCATCGGTTCGTTCCCCGTACGAATTGTTAGTTTTAGGTAATGTATATTTATTTCTATGTAAAATTTCCCTACGTAAATCTTACATTTATTTTAATCATCATTGCAAATCAATCATATGCTGCACATTTTGTTATGTGTTCGACAAGTATCTACTGAATCAGCAGATAACTGAATAAGTAAAAAAATATTCCAAATACATTTTGCCTTCGTCACGGCGTTCCCAAATGAAACTAATGAACTTACATATGTAAATTGTGTAGGTCTTCAAACATGTTTATGCTGGTAAGCTTATTATTGCATATTTTTTTCCGTCACTCCATTATACGCTTCGTTAACTCGAGAAGACAAAAGGACTTTTTGTGAGACTTATAGGATTTGCAAACATAAATAGAGGATCATCAAAACAACTCCTGTGGTGGTATTTCCATGCTCCACATTCAACATCGATTTTCAACTTTATTTATAAAAGTGTAGAGCTCATATTTTGTGTTGTATGACACCGAATCAAGATATCAGCAAACAATTGAGTGTATCATGATTGACTTTATAGTCAGTCACGCCCAATTGTTCGTGCGTCTCGCGAACTTAACAATCTTCCTTATTTTTAATACGTCAAGGTTCATCATTGAGTTTTTTATCTGCAACACTATGTTGGCACATTAAAACTTGAAGGCATTAAATGCAGTGAATGGTTAATAACATCTCGATTGACATTAATTCTTCCTTGTTGCGCTTCTGATTTGCATAATCTGTGAACTGGTTGTTTCAGTGAAACAAAAAATATTGAATGATTCATTTTTGTTCAAGGTACTTAATGACGACACTGATTTGCGTTAAATGGAAAGAAAGTGAAAAAAACTCTGTACCAGTAATTAGAAAACTGACTGCAGTAGGTAAGTCTGTACACGTATGTCTATCCCTTTGCGAACACCTAATAAGTATTATTGTTTTTATATTACTAAGGTTTGTGATAATTCGTGTGTTTATTCAAAAACCCTTTTTTTTTTATAAAATCATGCCATTAGAAAAGGTCTTCAACCAAACGATTGTTTTTTAAAAATCCTCTAAATTTAAGACAGTTTTAATTGACTTAAAGTGGCAATTTTTGTAGATGGATTTGATTTTCTACAAATTTAGAAGTATATATTTTTGGTAGATGATTTGTTTAAATTGCCATAATCAATTCAATGTTGTTTTCAATGTGTAATACATTATTAAAGTTATTACAACGTATAGTATGGATAAAACAAAATGAAAAAAAAAAGGTCCGCCCTCAATGCCTTGGTTGGAGTGCACTCTGCGCTCGCCACTCCTCCGGTAAAGGCCACCTCACGGCCAATAGCGTAGTCCATTAAAAAAAAAACAATTTATTGCCTGAAACAGTAAAAAATAAACTCTATATCCACTTACCTACTCCATCGATAAATCCACCGATAGTCTCTATAGACAGCGTTTCTATTTACGACATCATGTGATTCACCATTGAAAAGAACACGGATGTGTTTGCATAAATCCCGGAGCACACTGGGGCGTCAAGACGCGCGCGTCAAGATCTTTGTCAATACCAAAACGATCTCTATGTCAATATAAATAAAGATTGAATTCTGAGGTAAACGCATCGAGATAACGGAGATGCCTTGTTGACTCTATCCTGCGGCAATCGTTTTAACGTCTACCTGACATCGGCAGTTGCCTTATGTAGTTGCCGGATCTAGTAAGTACCTGGATTCATCCGCCATCTTTATCACTGTCATGTCCTGTGACCAGGTGGAGCGACGACATACGTAAAGCGGTGGGCAGTGGAGAAGAAGAGCCGAAGATCGGACTCAGTGGCGCATCTTGGGAGAGGCCTACGTCCAGCAATGGACTGACACCGGCTGATGATGATGAAAAAAAATACGCGCCTGACCTGACGCCTCAATGTACCCTGGTCTTAACATATCGTAAATGTATTTATTTATACTCAATGTGTTTGAGAATGTGAAGGTTATAATCTTCGTTAATGTGACATAAAAAGTCTTTATAGTGTTCAATGTCAAAATAACAATAGGCTATAGAGTCGTGATACGATAATCAATCTTCAGTATTGTCACTATTATATCGAGGGGTAAAGGCTCTTTGGCTTAAGCGACATTTTTATATCATAACTTTACATGAGAGCTTTTTCCTGCGTCGAATGAGTCGACGCAGAAAAAATCGCTGATTCCAAATTTGTAGGTATATAAGCCAATATCGCCCAAAAGTGTCGTGTGTTACCAACTAGTTTTAATTTAAACTCGAAATTTTAAGAATTTTCAAACATACATCACCACGCCTGTATTACCGAAAGGATAGGCAGAGGTGCACCCACACTTCGCCGATGTATTTTAGTCCCTATGTAATAGGGGGCGAGCCTATTGCCGTTATACCGGGCACATTCCCTCTTAATACGAGTGAGATCTTGGCCATAGTCCACCACGCTGGCCCAGTGCGAGTTAGTGAACTTCACACGCGTTCTATAGACTTGCAGGTTTACTCACGATTTATTCCCTCACAGTTCAGCAAGTGGTACATGATTATTGGAAACGACATTCGCACATGAAAATCCACGAGGTGCGTGCTTGGGATTGGAATTTGCACTCCTTACGTTGAACGTGGGCGTTCTAAAAAGCAGTGGTAGCCGAATGGTCGAACGCACGCCTTGCATTCAAAGTGATCAGGTTCAAAACCTGCGTGCGAATCTCATTTTCATCCGAGATTATCACTTGCTATGAGACGGTGAAGGAAAACATCGTGAAGAAACCTGCACGTCTGAGGGAACTTTACTAGTTCTCGATAGATGTGTGAAGTCTGCCAACCCGCACTGGGCCAGCGTGGTAGATTAGGCCTGAATCTCCCTCGCATTGAAGGGAGGCCCGTGCCCAGCAGTGGGACGTTAAAAGGGCTGTAGTTAAACAAGGCTACCACTGACTTTTTTGTATTTTGAATCCATCTACAAACTGTCTGCAATGATATTACAAAACACATGTATATTGTAAATATACAGACAAAAAATACTCCAAACATATTAGGTGTATGAAGAAGACATCCTAATTACTGAATCGTGACTTTGGTTTCTTACAAAGCTTATGACTAAGTACCTACTCATGCGTGATTTGCTATTTACAACTTTTTTTCTTTGACCTTTGCGTATTACCGAGGTCTATTCTTAGTTATTCTTATAAATCAAACTAATCTACGTTAAATGTTAAGTAGTTTAACTACTAAACTATTAAAAGAATCAGGCGTAAGGAGTAAGAATTGGGTCAAATAGGCTCATTCGTTTGCTTATGTTAAGTACTTTATGTGCCAGTGCAAAATAACCCCTATAAACATCATATTTTTATTCAAATTACTAACCACTTGTAGTGACATTTAAATACAGTAGTATCCTATAATGCCACCACGGCATATTAATTTTATTTATAGTTATTTCTTCAGTTTTTTTTATGTTTTAGTGAAATATCTAAACTAAATAATATCTTCAAGTTATTAGTAATAAGGCGTAGATGCACATGATGAGCAAATTAAGTAATTTGAAAAAAAACTATTTTCAGATGTTTTAAAAGTCAAACATTAGACGGATAATAGTTCCACTAGTTGCACTGCTCATATTTCTACCAGGGAACTCGTATATTATTTATAGTTTCTGCGTAATTAATACCCTCGGAGCACTTTTAAAAGTCACATTATTATTGCAGTATCAATCACCGATACAATGTTAATTTATGTGGCGCTCGAACGAGGCGTCTTAATAAGATAAACAACAATAAATTCCCCATTTATCGGATTTCTTAATCAGTGAGGCGCCACCGGCTTTATCGATACATCGCAACAATTACAGTCGTCTTTTTAAATTGAAGACACAACGAATTTATCGATATAATCGAATCCACGATTATTTTCACAGCACTGTCTGGGTGGTCCGATCTGGGAATCGAGTGTTTTATATTTAGATATCGAAATGGTTTTTATATCTAAAACTGTTTTCGCTGGCCGACTGAAAGTTTTCGCAATGTTGAAATACGATGTTGTTCTAAATTATGATGTTATATTTAGAAGATATTTTTGATCATTGTACCAAGTACCTTTAAATTTATAGGAATCAACAAACCACCTACAGTTGAATTTAATGTACAAAACTGTTTTACAAAGCCCATTTAAATGAGTCATAACTTTCCATACATTTGTAAGTAACTTTTAGAAACAGCTATTTAGCATGGTAGAATAGCTAGACAGATTTTTTTTGGTACAAATTACTTGACAGAGCTCTGAGCATCCCGAGCGAGTATTGAATTGACCTTTATTCTTTGAAAATGTACTCTATGCCAATGCACTTAAAGTTTGAATGTATTAAGCAAGAGCCATGCGTCTACGTAACTAAATTTCCTCGCGACGTCAAAGACGTTTTAACGAAAAATGTGCATATTTTATGACTTAATACAGTTCATTTTGATATTTAGCAAAAAAATATCCACGCGCATTTTGTTTAGACGTGCCTTTTTCCACAGGACTTCAGGGTCTAAAATTTCAATGATTTCAGTTAAAGCGTAGTGACAGGTGGTAAAAAAATGTTTATCTTAAAAATTGAAACAGAAATTTCGCGGCCAGTCGCGAAATAAGCGAACAACGGAGTGTACACTACCAATTTGACATTCCTATTAATCCTACTACTGAACTCAATGCTTTCGTGAATGGATCTGGCCTTTTGCCACCCGGAATTCGCTTTCGTATACCGTTCACTAGACCGCATCATTTGACTACCGGTATTCTGCGCCCCAAGTCTGCTAGTGTAAAATAGCCAAGTCAATTACTCGTTCATAGCTAAGGTAGTAAATATATTATATTAATAGTCAATTTTATCGTATAAATAGTATCTATTTGTTTAGTATACCCCGTTCTTGATAGTACTTAAATTCCTCCCCATCCAAAGGTTGCCTGGTAGAGATCACTTTTAACACTTTAAATTTATATCGTATACTATATATTGAAATAAAACTATTTTACGGATTTTATCGCGTTTATTTACTATTTTGTTTTCCCGACGTTTCGGCTGCTTTACAGCAACCATGGTCACGGGGGGACTGAGGTGTTAGACGTCCTGATGTCATAGTTAATAACTGGGTACCCTCATATTTAGTTGTTGTTTACGGTCCGATCCACGCAGAAAGTGCTCACAGTGTCTTGAGGTCTTGCAATGGTATGCTTGGTTTTGGATTTAATCATTGGTGGTATAGTTTGTATTACATCATCATACATCATCACGCAAAACGGTGAAGGAAAACATCGTGAGGAAACCTGCACGTCTATAGAAAGGCGTGTGAAGTTCACCAACCCGCACTGGGCCAGCGTGGTGGACTATGGCCCAAAAATCTCCCTCGTATTGAGGGAGGAAGTGCCCGGTATAATGGCAATAGGCTCGCCCCCTATTAATTGGGACCAAAATACATCGGCGAAGTGTGGGCACACTGCAGTGCACCTCTGCCCAATACAGGCGTGATGATGTATTACTTTAATAGGTGGAATAATAAAGACTTATCTATCTATATATGTGTGTATAGCATCCGTGATGCCTCCTTTATTTCTGTGGCAAAACAGCATATATAATTATTTTTGCAATGGAGAGAAATGAATATTCTTTTCTTTCAACTCCTCCTACACCTGTTTCCGATTATATATATTTTTATACGACTTCCAAGACAATTTAGCACTACCCCGGGACTCACCGAAGTTCAAACTGGTGTCTATGCTAGATGCCGTGATCCTGGCTTACAGGAGTAACAGTAGTAGGAATGTGGGGATTTAGTCCCAATGAAATAACGCAATCGATGTAGTATAGCTACATTTTTCAAGCTATATAAAAACTACACCTTTTATCAATGGTAGCTAGAACACGACTTATGCCATAGCTTATTTATTTATTTGCACAATTCTACATATAAGTAAAAAAAATGTACATAGGTAAGCTTAATGCTGTGGGTATTTTCAAGCAGCCAACCTTAGAGTGATGTAGAGAGAGGAAAAAACAAACTAAGTGGGTGCAATAAATAAAGCATGGAGATGCTTCAAGCATGCTTCAAGGCATGGAGATATTAGAATGGAGATGGCATTTCGAGTCCGCGCTGCTGCGTTAAATTTTTCAGGGTTATCTGACTCCGCCATTGTTTTCCCATATAGTTGCCGTATACTGCAGGTACATGAGATAACAACAATGGCGGAAATATCGCCGCAGAGCTATACGAAGAGTGGAGTGGGTTATGGGTACTGTAGATGCTCTATGCTTCAAGGTCTGCTCTATGTCTTATGTCTACACGGGAGTTACTCTAGTAAACATTTGATAAAAAAAAAAATATACTCGTAAAGTGAACCCATTGTCATGTTATGATGATGGCCATGAGGCTCTGTTTTGAAATAATTAAATTAAGTGTCTCTGTAATATCATTATATTGTGTGTGTATGTATATTGTATATGTCAGAAGCAAAGACCTTGAATTTATGCGCATATTAAGGAGTTTATTTTCTTAAGTGCAACGTGTATGGATCCATTAAAAACCGGCCAACTGCGAGTCGGACTCGCGCACGAAGGATTCCGTACCATTATCTATAAAAACGGCAAAAAAATCACGTTTGTTGTATGGTAGCCTACTTAAATATTTATTTTATTCTGTTATTGAGTATTTGTTGTTATAGCGGCAACAGAAATACATCATCTGTGAAAAATTTCAACTCTCTAACTATCCCGGTTCATGAGATACAGCCTGGTGACAGACGGACGGACTGCGAAGTCTTAGTAATAGGGTTCCCGTTTCACCCTTTGGGTACGGAACCCTAAAAAGGCATATGAATATAATTTTGAGTCTGACAAAATACCCGCAAATCGCAGATGCAGCCATTTCTCTCCATTATTTTATATTACGTCAAATAAGAAGAAGACCTACCTTATTAAATTAAAAAAAAGGAATCCTCACTGCCAGCTGTCAAAATACAAACAAGACAGTAGCTTGCGACTTCAAATTCACACTTTCTAATGCTCGCACATAAACATAATCAAATTATGTCCAGCAAGAAGTACTGACCGCACTTTCGTTGGACAAACAGATGTGCGATGACACTGTTAGCGTACGCGCAGATGTAAAATTAAACAGCATTTTGGAAAGGCACAAACTTGACAAGTGTAATGCAACCCAAAAGAATGACAAGAACGTCATTATTCTAAATAAATACATCATCACGCTTGTATTCCCCGAAGGGGTAGGCAGAGGTGCACTGTAGTGCGCCCACTTCGCCGATGTCCCAATGTAATAGGGGGCGAGCCTATTGCCATTATACCGGGCACATTCTCTCTTCCTTTTGGTTTCGCCGTAGTCGGGTCATAATGAAAATAAGATCCACGCTCGCAGTGGGACCAAACCCGCACGTAACACAAATACATCGCACAGAACAAAAAGGTGAAATTCTTGTACGTGTGAAAATTGGTTTTCATTTGAAGTTTGCCCAACACCTACATGCGCAGACGACGGTCTGTGGACCCTTGGGTCTACACCTTGTGATGTTTAAGGAAAAAATGCAAATCAAGCGCTACCTACGTGATCAGCAAAACCAATATGGTAAAAAAGGCGAGTCTATAAAATGTTTGCGGCATAGACTGGGTTTTTCAGAAGTCTAAACTATTATTTCAAACTAGCTTTTACCCGAGACTTCGTCTGCGCAGACTTCGATGAATCAATATCGTAATAAATTATAGCCTATATGATATTCTGATATATAAACAATAATACTGTGAAGTTTCGTCAAACTCCGTTCAGTAGCTTTTACGTGAAAGAGTAACAAACATCCATCCATCCATCATCACCAACTTTTGCATTTATAATATTTAATCGAAATTAGAACATTATTGTGTTTTTTTTCCGGTCGCCTGTTTCAAAAACCTGTACATATAAATTTCATGTACTAAATACGAATTGTGGTCGGATTTTATAAAATGCAGTTTTTCCTTAAAACTGCACAAACAACACAGCTCTGAAATTACCTGTTACTTTTTTATTATCTTTGATCTAGAGATGTGCATAACAAAGAAGATTAGCGACCAGTTAGGTCGGTAATCCACGTCTTGAATTGTCAAAGCGTAGAAAGAAATGAATGTTGGTTTATCTTTCATATTTTTAAAAATCGACCTATCAATTCTGACTTTATAAAATGGCTTGTTATAGGCAGAACTAGAATCAGACCGTAGAGTCGGCTTAACATTTGTAGACATACGAAATGAGTGCTGATTCCCAACATGTGTTTCCCAATCATCATTACCTTAAAATACCAATTCCTTGGATTCAATATAGCGTATTAATATAGAGTCAAATGTAGCGTTAGAAGTCTCGTCTAGAGCTTACGTCGCTACCTATTATTATCTATGAGTAATCAATTCAAATATAGAAGTAATAGAATCTAATCCACTTGAAATAAAAATGGAGGTACCTTCTTGAATGATGAACAAAAAGCGATCGTAATGTTTTTTTTGCCTGTACCAAAACCAACTGTATTAACTCGTAGAAAAAGCTAATTTTTCAACGAAATGCTATGGATGACGCGAGAGGATTGAAGAGTGTTGACAAGGAAATTCAATGTTTTTTAATATTGTCATAAAGTT
Organism: Ptilodon capucinus; assembly: GCA_914767695.1. Taxonomy (NCBI): domain Eukaryota; kingdom Metazoa; phylum Arthropoda; class Insecta; order Lepidoptera; family Notodontidae; genus Ptilodon; species Ptilodon capucinus. The sequence continues at coordinate 3,003,226 of OU611828.1, forward strand.
TAAAATAAAAAATCAAGTGAATTCGCTCACCCTAAAACATTTAAAGGAAACAGTATAATAACCACAACATTGAATGTACTTGTAGGACACCGCATGAATTAACTAGTGACGGCAACCAACGGTGGTCGTAATTCACAAATTATGAATTCACTAAGGCAAATTGGTCGCAAAGAGGTTCAACTTAATGCGACCTTTGACAATGTCGGTGGTGTGACGTGCACCCACCTTTTATTAATGACAATGTATACTGATCTCAATGTAATAGGAGTCGAGGCTATTGCCATTATACCGGCCACATTGTCCCATATTACGAGGGAGATTTGGCTTATACTACGCTGGCCCAGTGCGGGTTGGTGAATTTCACACGCCTTTTTATTAACGTGCAGGTTTCCTTATCCAGGTGCATATTTTCCTTCGCCATTCAGCAAGTGATGTGATCACGTGACAGCTCCCGTGATCACTTCCATACGTAATGTTACGCCAGTGCACATCCGGTCCCATTATAGATGTAATTATGGTCGGCTTTACCGTGTAAATAAAGCCTTATGTGTATTCTCATCAAACACTATAAAACCTATATTTGCAAATAGCTTAGAAACCAGTTTATAAGTCGGTACAAACACGCGTCATTACCAGAAGGTCATTTTTAATGATTGAAAAACATCAGTTAATCATAGAGTTTTGAATAGCTGTAAATTATTTTGTTGATACATACATTATCATCAACACGCCTGTATTCCCCGAAGGGGTAGATAGAGGTACGCTGCAGTGCACACACTTTGCCGATGTATTTTGGTCCTAATGTAATAGGGGGCGAGCCTATTGCCATTATACCGAGCATATTCCCCTTTAACAAGAGGGAGATTTGGAACACAGTCCAGGCTGGCCCAGTGTAGGTTGGTGACCTTCACACGCCATTCTATAGACATGCAGATTTCCTCAAGACATTTGCCTTCATCATCCCGCAGATGTATACCCGACACTCAAAATATTATTTCAGACTTCTGAAACAACTTGTAGAAATAACGGAGATTTTTACAGACTAATAAACACTTGCTAATAAATAAAAAAAACAACAACACCCCAGGAAGGATTGATTTTAATGACAGTCGTAAACTACCAATGGCGGCACTACAATAACCCTGTTAACAGTAACGTTGCCTTACGGGATTGGTCACAAATTAATATGTCATTATATAAACACGATTTTATTGGTGCTTACGGGATAACGTGATACAAATTTTTTTTAATATCTTCGTGTTATAAAAAAAAACGTGTTTGCAATCCTCAAAAGCAGTGTTTTTCAATGTGTGGGTCGCGACCCTCTGGGGGATCACGAAGCCTCTATAAGGGGGTCGCGAAGCTTCTATAGGGGAGTTGCAAAAGGTTGGTTACTGCAGAAAAAAAAAACAATAAAATTTTAAAAGGTTTATTAAGAAAAATGTTAACTAAAGGACATAATCATTTGTATTAAATAAACAAAAAAAAGTAATGAAAACTCTTAATGCAAAGATTGTGCTTGTTTTTCATTACAAATTCCTCCCATCGTTTAACTTTATTAATGTATTTATCCGAACCCTAATTATGAAAATGAATAAATATTTTGGATTAAATATTTGTCACAAAATAAAATACATGAAAAGAAGGCAACGGGTAGGGGGGTCACGAAATAATTTTTCATACTAAAGGGGCCGTGTCATGAAAAAGGTTGAAAAACACTGCTCAAAAGAGTTCTGGGATTATCTATCTAAGTATATTAAAATCCCGTCAAAATATCCGTTTTATGGAGTAACTTAGGCGACCTTAATTTGAGTAAAATAATAAGGGTTTGGCGCAAACTAAGTAAACAGCATTTGTTCTGGATACACTCCAAAACAGTTCGCCCGATTTGGACGAGACTTTTACTAGTAGCTTATGTTATATGGAGTAACTTAGACTACTTATATTGAAATTAAACTATTTTACGGATTTTATCGCGTTTATTTACTATTTTATTTTCCCGACGTTTCGGCTGCTTTACAGTATTAATTACAATGTATAGTATTCGCGTAAATATAAGAAAACAATATTAGACTACTTATTTCACTTATTTTAGTAACATAATTAGGATTTCTGTATTTTTCATGAACGAGGTTGGGGACTTCGCTAGTAATATACTTTCTTATTATAGCCCTTTTAACGTCACACTACTGAGCTCGGGCCTCCCTTCAATGGGGATTCAGGCCACAGTCCACCACGCTGGCTCGGTGCAGCTTGGTAGACTTCACACATCTACCGAGAACTAGTCAAGTTACCTCAGACGTGAAGGTTTCCTCGCGATGTTTGAGATTCGCACATGAAACCTAGATGCGCGAGAATGAAAACAAACCATGTTTTCATTCTTGTTAATCCTTTATATTGACTGGAACGAAAATAGCTAGCGTTATGGTAAAGTCGTGATTCGACTCCCAGCTACGGCTCCTTATTGGAAAATTATATCCCAACCGCGGTCAAAAGGGCTCTATAACTGTACCCTGCTTTTATGGCATTGGATGTGTCATTTTTAACGTATTATCACTGTTAGAAATATATAATTTATAATAGATATATTTTTCCTTAACATATCGAGGGGTGAAAGGCTATTTGACTGAAGCGACACTTTTGGGCGATAATGACTTTTATACATATTTGGAATCAGCTAATTGCGTCGAAATAATAAAGAAAGTAAGACAGTTGAAATGGAGATGGACAGGACAGGACACATGACGAGAGATAGTAAATTAAAATGAACAAAAATTATAACAGAATGGCAACCACGAGATGGCAAAAGGAATAGAGGAAGACAGGCAAAAAGATGGATGGACGACTTAAGAAAAATTGGAGGCGTTACCTGGTCTAGAAAAGCTAGAGATAGAAATGAGTGGAAACAGCTGGAAGAGGCCTATGTGTCACAGGACACGCTGATCACTAAACCGGAAAAACCGATGTGTTAGATTTAAGTTTTTTTTTAACTACTAGATTATATATTTTGTGTTTAGTTATCCAGCAATAAAGGCTTAATAATAAATAATAATTGCGTCGAATGAGTATGCTCTACTATAAAGTTTTAAAATGTCGCTTAAATCATTTGAGATTCGCACAGAATATTCACCCCTCGATATGTTAAGGAAAACTATATCTATTATGAATTATATATTTATAAGAGTGATTATACGTTAAAAATGACACATCCAATGCCATAAACGCATTTATGAGGCCAAAAAAATATATTTTTTTGTTCAGTTTTCCTTCTAATTTCGCGTAACAAAACTCTAAATAAAAGTCGCCAGACAACGCATATGATCGTATAATCCCAAAATAAGCAGAGCGTGTACTATATGTATCATACATGACTAAAGGCGATCCCAGTTACTCCCAGACTAGGGTAAAGTGGGGAAAAACCTATATCTGAAATTAACTATTGACGGAAATCAAAGGTTATCTAACGTGAGGCACACAGTTTTCGGGTTCAATGATGATGATGTATTTTCTCAGTTGAGGTTGCGTTTCGATCCGGTGGTAGTATAGTAGAATAATAAGAAAAAAAAAATTAAGCTTGTCAATTTGTAAGTGCCTATACGAAATAAATGATTTGACTTTGACATTAGCGGCAAATTTCGGAAATTACCTATTCAGAATATTTCCTGTTCCGGGTTTAACTGGGATCACCCCCAGTCCATTGTACCGTACACGGTAGCTTTGCTTAAATTGGGATCATACGATAAGTATGCATTGGCTGGCGATATTAGTGTGCTTTGTATACTTTTGTAAGCGACACTTTTGGGCAATATGGCTATTGGATCTCCTGTAAAGTTGAAAAAATGTCAATTTAGTCAAAAAGCCTTTCACCCCTCGATATAGATAATATTCATTAAACTGCTACCGTTTTTGAGATTAAACGCTTCAACAAAATGTGAGTTCCGACGCTATCTGTTCCGAATACCGAAACGCTCATTTCAAGAAATACCTAAATACCTCAATGGAACCGGTCTGACTAGTTAAAGAGGTCTTTATTGCTACTTATCTTCATTTATATGAATGGGAAGGTCATTGCGTCTACTCTGCTTAAATTATACACTACAGTGACCGTGTCGACTTGACTTTTGATTTTCTCTGTGCTATCTATACTACTATAGCCCTTGTATCGTCCCACAGCTGGGCACGGGTCTCGCCTCAATGCAAGGGGATTCAGGACATACTCCACCACGCTGGCCCGGTGCGGGTTGGCAGACTTCACTCATCTATTGTAAACTAGTCGAGTGCCACCTGTCGTGCAGGTTTCCTCACGATGTTTACCTTCAATGTTTCATAGCAAGTGATAATCTCAGATGAAAATGAGATTTGCACATAAAACCCAGAGGTGCGAACCTGGACAATTGGAATGCAAGGCGTGCGTTCAACCACTCAGCTATATCTCTAACAAGTAGCGAAAAATTGTAGAGACTACCTTACTACCGAACAAAGAAATTCAGTAGAGTCTATCAAAAAGAAAGTAGAGTATAGTAAGTTAACAATAAAAAATGTCGTTTACATAATGAGAGAGCGATACGTTTATCTAATTAATACGGAGGTCGTTGAACTGCTAATAAATAAGCACCGTACTCTACATTGTTACGAAGATAAAGAATATGGAGAGCGAGATAAGTGTGAAGGCTGCCTTTATGTTGCACGCAACCGGAATGGTGAAATTTAAATAACATTGTTACCGTATTTTTAGATAATCGTTTTTAGTCTAAGTTAAAAGTACAGGTAGCCTCGTCTTGCAGCTCGTAAGGGATGTAAGGTCAAATCCTGGGCCCTCACCTCTGAGATAATTTAGAGATAAGGTAGAGATCACTTTTAGTGATAAGGCCATTTTTACTCTTAATATTTTTATCATATATGTATAGTTTGTATTTCATTAAGAGGTATACAATAAAGAGTTATCTATCAATTACTTACAAATAAATATAATTGAAAAATAAGAAGCAAAAGGATGTCATATAATAGCGTATAAATTTAAGATCTATTCAGTCCGCTATAGAGATGGGTAGCGGTAGTTAATTAGAACGCGGCAGATGCATCTCGCTTATCAACGGGTCGCATTCCTTTGTGGACGAACATGCTTGATTGATAACCCTTATGTAACATGCTGGAGAAGAATGCTTGGGGTTTCGTGGACCGAGTTTCGCACGAACGTCTCGATACTTCAAGAACTCGGTATCAGGCAGCGTCTGTTTTTGATTGTACAATCTCGCATCTTGACATTCTTCGGACATGTTTCCCGGCGTGACAACCAGTCCATAGAACGCCTTGTCGTCCAAGGAAAAATAGAAGGCACTAGACCGCGCGGAAGGTCACCCACGCGTTGGACTGACCAGATCAAGTCCGCCATTGGAGGCTCAGTCAACGAATGCAGCAGGATGACCTCTTGCAGACAGCGGTGGCGAAATGTCGTGAAGCGCATTACATCTGCCCCTTCCAATACTGATACTTAACGATCACGACCGCTCTGTCAAGAGCGTACCGGATAAGAAGAAGATGTAACATGCTTGAATCTCAGTTACACATTTTGCCTAATAAGAACCTGTTATAGTTTGATGAAACATGTAATAAAGGATGGAAATTCGCTAACGATGGCAGTTAGTTGAAGAATGAACTTTTTCTGTGAGTCAATACACTTTGTTTTGGTATGGCAAAAGTTTGGGAGACAACGCCAGCGATTTAAGTCGCGTAGCCTTTGTCACTGAGATTCCATCTTTATATATATTGGTGCATAGTATATTTTCAACTAACGCTGAATTAATTCTATCGACCAAACCTAACTCACGATTATCGTGTCGATAATTTACACAGCACGTCACGTCACGCATGCTTCAAGTATGATATCACTTCCTTTACCCGCCTTCAGTTCCGTGCAGACCATAGATTAATTGTATATCAGCACGGGTATTGCAAATTAAGAATTCAAAGCGACGCGACGTTGCGTTCTGAAGCATGTATTTCTTTGTATATCATGCGATCCTGGTACTTTGTACTGATGGCTTTCTGTAATATGGGACCCTACTACATTGTTTATTGATTAAAAGTAAAATGTAGTCCGTCAAACCTTACATTTTAGTTTTGATCATAAAGTATCTTTCTATTTCATGCAATCCTAGTACTTTGATTGATTTTTTTTTATTTCATTATGTGATCCTAGTACTTTATAGAATTAATATTTTTAGTTTACAATAGCTGTGCCCCGTTGTTTTGCTCGCATTTAACCTATCATTGTTTTTAGGACTAACAAAAGTGCTGTACAATGCCTTTGTAAACGGATTATTTCATATAAATTTACTACAAAAAAAATTCGCGCAAAAAAAATAATAATCACATTTTAAACAATAAAAATGCGAACTTCTATTTAGGAGACATTATTTATCGATTCGTAAATTCAATCTATAAACTTTGTATTTTATTGATTGAATAAATAATATCATCTTACTATACTTAAGTACAGAAAAGATCTTAATATATCCGTCTAGGTTCTTGTCTAAACACACCCGGATCAAGACACAAGAAAAAAACCCATATCAAATAAGTACATTACAGAACGAACGAGTATAAAAAATCTAGAATGTTAAATAGCGTTTTAAACGCGAATTAAAACTAGACATGTACCCTCGTTGAACGTATTAGAAGTACGATGGTAGTTACACTGCAATGTGAATGAACTACAAGTGAATGAACTTTAATAGATTCGCAAAAAAAAACTAAAACAATGATGTAGTGGAGGAGATTGATCACAGTTTTTGTTTGTATCTAGTTCTATTAAATGTAGCAATATGTTATAAATTATACCCGTAGTTGAGATTGACATAATCATATTAAGTTGATACTCGTAACTACTAAAAATGGTTCCGAAACAATTAGAGTTATAAACGCTATACCTTTATACATGTAATCACGCCTGTATCCCACGTGTGTAGGCAGAGACTACCGTTTGCCACATGCTATGATCATGCAGACCCTTTTCGCGTAAATAATCAATATGTATTTCTAAATAAAACGCTTTTGACAACACATAGATACCTAAAATAATACGGGTCGAATTGAGAACTTCTTCCCATTTTGAAGTCGGTTAAAAACTCAGAACGTATTTTTGTGTTAATTTTCATTATATTATTTTATACCAATTCTTATTTATATTTACAAACTCAGAGCACAATACACAATATAGTTAGATCTTTGAACTATCCACGGCAAGCCCCTGTGGCCTAATGGATAAGGCATCGGCCTCCTAAGCCGGGGATTGTGGGTTCGAGTCCCACCAGGGGTACTTTTTATCATTTTTTTAGTAATTTTATACGACAACTGTTTTTAGGTTAATAAAAATATTTCATAACGTATAATTAGTTTCAGAACACCATCTTACTAATAGTATTATCTCTGTCCCAAATTTGTTTTAGTTTTAAGTAAACTCTCAAATGTCTGAACCGATTTTGACTCAACTTTCTCCGGCAGATAGCTGATGTTGCAATGACCAACTTGGGTTACTTTAATTTTGGGAAAATAATTACTGTTTCTAAAGTCAGCACGTACGAAGTCGGGTGCTCAGCTACTAACCAAATAGACCTGCCTCCTACCAGGGCCGTGTTTACCCGGGGGTTCGAGGGGTGCAGTGTACCCGGGCGCAGAGTCCTAGGAGTCGCAAGCCGTCCTCCATGAAATTCGATAGGTACCCATCTACTACACTGAGACTGAGACTAGCTCAAAAGCCCGGAAAAATACAAAAAAAAACTTTAATTTTTTTCGGGCTTAAGAATTGCCAAAGATTGAGTATCATGAGGGGGGCAGACTTTCGCACCCCAGCGCCGAATATGCATGAGACGGCTCTACTTCCTACCATCTGTGAGCTGCTCTCTTCGTAATGAGAATTCGTTCATTCACCTTCATTTTCGCTAACTACATGTCGTAAGTCCACGAACACATCGAGTCATTACTAAAGTCATTAGCGGCAGCTCAGATGGTTAGCAGGTATTTATAATTATTTAAGTATCCTAGGGATGCTGCATACATAGCCTGGTAGGATTAATACCGACGTTGGAAAGTGATAAAAAGTATCTTACATAAGGTATAAAAGTAAACAAAACTGGATCTAATAAGATAGAGTATCTACTCCTTATTGTACAACAAACAATGAGAAAAAAAAAAACAAACAAATATAAAAAATCTTAGGTATAGATACAGCGGGGCAATTCTCGCACGATCGACATCATCTATATTTCGACATGTCAAAACAAAACGAACAAATACGACCAATATGACGTTTCGTTTCGATATGTCGAATTAGAGGTGAGAATTTGGTCCCAGTAGCTATGTACAATTGGGAGCTTCCTTTGGAAACTATAATAAAGTTTGTACTTTGTACCATACAATAGACTGGTGACGATCCCAGTTACACCAAGATTTGGGGCAAATTCCGTTTTTTTTCCCAATCAACGTTAAAGATCCCATTTAAAAATAAAAGCAAATGGCATAGGTGGTAACCTAACTATACCATACCACATATAATACACAAACTTCGAGCTGTTATATCTCAAAACTGACTTGATTTGGATTGGACAGACTTGCATTTAAACCGAATTCAAAAAGGAGGAGGTTCTCAATTCGACCTGCAAGTATTTTGTTTGTTAAACTACGTTCAGATGCCTTACCACTAACTCTTATAGTATGGTTCTTTTAATAGTAACTGTTAGACGTGTGTCGTTACGTCATTTTCAAGAAACTTAACGAAACCAGTTACTTGCTCGGCGTCAACTGTTTCAAAGCTAGTGATTTTGGTAACTAGTTATTTTTATTTAGCTACTGTGATTGTTTGCATAAATAACTCCACCAACTATGCAGTTACACACTAAATGAAAATAAATTAAATCATTATCCAAGTGTTTTAGCTATACAGTTAAATCAATCAAGTCTCTCGCTCAGTTACTGTTAACAGATATAACGCAGTTACAAAAATCACTACTTGTAAATTGCCTTGAAAAAGTGATTCGGTTACATGCTGCGTAGCGCGTATTGTAACTAGAGACGTGAAAATACGCCCACGTCTAGTAACTGTCAATTTTGACATATTTTTTTACTGGGTTAACTGTCGAAAACTTAAAGTAAGTGATATTAAAAACATTGCTCCAGGACAATTGGTGAGGGAGAAGTGACCTTTTCAGGTAATTCGATAAGCACAACATTATTCCTAGCACCCCTACACTCGCTTAAGGGCACACATCAGTACCTTGATCTCTGGTTGGGTTATTAAGTAAAGTCATAAAGTATTATTGCCTGGTTTTATATTATATACAACTTGATTGCCACTGGAATAGCCTGGGAAAACTGTGTATATATTAGAAACAGCCCTAGGGAGATAGTTGATACCTAATAATTATGATTCTTATTGGAATAAGGAATAGAGTAACTTAATTATCGTCTTATGGTAACGCGAGGTTTCAATCAACATAAAAACAATAGGTAGGTAATAAATAAAAAAAACTGTAACTAATATCTCTTTAAAAATAATTTAACATTATCAAAAGCTAAGTAGACTTTTTGTGAAATTTTAATTTTTAATCAAATAATTACCACATCATTGATTGTAACATCGTGAGGAACCTTGTAAATCTATAAAAAAAAGTGTGTGAAATTCATCTACCCACACTGGGCCAGCGTGGTGGACTATGGCCCTGGTCTCCCTCACTTTGAGGGGGATGTGTCCGGTATAATGGCAATAGGTTCGCCCCCTATTACATTGGAATTAAAATCCTTGAACGAAGTGTAGGTACACTGCAGTCTACCTCTGTATACCTGTTCGGGGTATACAGGCGTGCTAATGTACAGATTTAAAATACCTATACAAGTGCCTTAGGTAATGTTAAAAACATTTAAATGAAAACACTTGAACAAATCGTGAATTCCGACCTGACAGATTCCTATGTTACAGACAGACGCTTATTAACTTCTTAAATATGTCTCCACGTGTACAAACGCATATATAATGTATGTTTACTATTCAGAGCATCAAACTCATTTCAGCGTCGACGCACGCGCGTCTAAATACTTGCCAATATCAAAACTAACTCTGTGTCATTACGCATAAAGATTTAATTTCTGTGGACTACCCACGCATCACAATTCCCTGGCGCTGTCAGTTTCATTTAATTGAAGAATGAACTTTTTGTATGAGGTAATACAGTTTCTTTTGGTATAGTAAAAAATAATACGCGATAGCGTTGACGCAGAGCGCGGGACGCTTTATATTCACGTTAGTACCTACGTGATGTATATGACATCATCAGACCATACGCTGGACTGGGCAGACACTGCGCAAGGTTATGAGAATTTAATCTGTGGATTACACGACTTTTATCAATGTAAGATGTTTTGATTTAAAAAAATATTAAATGACAATCACACTACCACCACTTCTTAAAGTTTTGTTGATTCAATAGTTGTCAATTTTTGACAGATTTTGTTCTGAGTTTACTGTTGAAAATAACATTAAAACATTGGGAGGTAAGGCGGCGGCTATTTTTTTTACATTGAACACCATTAAATACATTTATTTGCGTTAATACTTTTTGAAATTATGAAAACTATCTGTTTTCATAATTATGTTTTATGAGTTAGGGAGGCAAACGAGCAGACGTTTCACCTGATGGTAAGTGATCAACGCCGCCCATGGACACCTGCAACACCAGGGGCATCGCAAGTGCGTTGCCGGCCTTTAATGAATGAGTAGGCTCGTTTCTTGAATATACCTTTGTCGCATCGGTCCGGGCTTTAAGGCAAATTATTTTTTATAGGGTAAATACACCAATTCTGGTCTTTATAATATTATTTTCGACACAAAGCATTTTTAGTGTTCATAATTTTAAAGGCCACTTTTATAAACATTTCTCAATACACCTGTCGAATTGTAAGCAAGCTATTAACGTTTTGCATTAAGATATTAGCGTCTACAATGTCATAATAACAGCGATAACCTAAAGTGTAGTCGAGTGCTCTTAATCAATCAATGTTTGCAAGCGCAGTAAATGTCATGGTCATCTTAAAAAACGTGTTCGTAAAAATTAGGTAATCTTTAAACTTTGCTAATATTGACGGCATTGCTGCATTATAGTTGTCGCTGAAATGCAAGTGGAAAAAAAGGTTTTTAAATATTTTTCCTTATTTTCAGATATCCGAGTGGTCGAACGCACGCCTTGGAATCGAAGTGTGCAGCTACATACCCCGGCTCGCACCTCGGGGAATCATGTGCGAATCTCATTTTCATCCGAGATTATCGCTTGCTATGAAACGGTGAAGGAAACCATCGTGAGGAAACCTGCACGTATGAGGGAACTTGACTAGTTTTCGATAGATGTGTGAAGGCTGCCAACCCGCACTGGGCCAGCGTGGTGGACTATGGCCTGAATCTCCCTCGCATTGAGGGGAGGCCCGTGCCCATCAGTGGGACGTTAATAGGGCTGTAGTAATAGTAGTAGTATCTTAAAAAAATATACTCCCAAATTTATGGGCATTTATAATCAATTTATAGTGCTATTGTACAGCCCCCTTAGGTACCACCGGCGGTCTTACAGCAATCTTTTTAATATTACTTTCAGTTTTTGACACTTAACTCAGTAGGTACAAAATCTGTCAAAAATTGACAGTCACTATTGAAAGAACATTACTTTAAGAGGTGGTGATGAGGCCTCAACACTTGCTATACATTTAATGGTTATTTATTTAATTGTAATTTAATTGGCATAGACACTTAAAGACGCAATTACCTTGGCACCAAACTGATCCACTCTTAACGGAGTATATTGCCATTCTTCTTATATTCCTAATGTTTGAGCGGGATAGCAATATTTTGAGTTGATATACATTGAAACTAGTGTCCAACGTCCACTTTAAAATAAAATAAAACATTGACTCGATGACATAAAGTATGCAGACGACAGAATCATATTAGATTTTTATAGTACTTTTTAGGGTTCCGTACCCAAAGGGTAAAACGGGAACCCTATTGCTGAGACTTCGCTGTCCGTCCGTCCGTTCATCCGTCTGTCACCAGGCTGTATCTCATGAACCGTGATAGTTAGAGAGTTGAAATTTTCACAGATTATGTATTTATATTGCCGCTATAACAACAAATACTAAAAAAAACAGAATAAAAAAAATATTTAAGGGGGCTCCCATACAACAAACGTGATTTTTTTGACGTTTTTATAGATAATGGTACGGAACCCTTCGTGCGCGAGTCCGACTCGCACTTAGCCGGTTTTTTTCCTTAACCGTGCCCAGCCCACGGAGCTATTGAAATGCCACGTGGGTGTTATTGCCGTGATTATAGAAGGAATTCAGACGAGCAATACAACAATAGTAAACTATGCTCGACCGGTACAAAATTGTGGTTATGAACGGGAATAACTTATCGTGCTCAGAATTCCTTTGCGTTTGCAAGTGATAGTGATATTATATCATATTTTGTTGATTTTAATTGCAATTCGAGGCAATGTTTGTACTTAACATAAATAAAATTGCAATTTATATGGGTACTAGCGGCCCGTCCCGGCTTCGCACGGGTTCCTAATATAGCCTATGTTACTCAGTGATAATATAACTTTCTAACGGCAAAAGAATTTTTGAAATAGGTCCAGTAGTTTTTAAGTTAATTCGTTACATACAAACATAAAAGGTTAAAAGGTTAAATACAGCCCTTTTAACGTCCCACTGCTGGGCACGGGCCTCCCCTCAATGCGAGGGGGATTCAGGCCATAGTCCACCACGCTGGCCCAGTGCGAGTTGGCAGACTTCACACATCTATCGAGAACTAGTCAAGTTCCCTCAGACGTGCAGGTTTCCTCACGATGTTTTCCTTCACCGTTTCATAGCAAGTGGTAAACTCGGATGTAAATGAGATTCGCACATGAAACCCAGAGGTGCAAGGCGGGGTTTGATGGTGCAAGGCACATTTGATTTGCACGGCGTGCGTTCGACCACTCGGCTACCACTGCCAATTCAAACATACAAACATACCAAAAACGAATCTTTCCTCTTTATGATATTAGTATAGATATAGATTATAACAAAAAAAAACAAATACTGAATATTTTTCTTGAAAAATTAAAGATTTTTTATTCGTAGGTGATGTTGAAAGTTTTGAAACTGAATTATATATTTAACTATTAAAATAAAATTTACGTAACAAGTACAAAAATGTCAAAACTAATTTAATGTTACTTAACGAATGACAAGACATTAATATAATGTAAAAAAAAAAAAAAAACGATAATCATTAGCTTATTACTCATAAATGACAATATGTCATTATAAGTAACCTCTTAACACGACTTCTTTTGCAGTATTGTTTTAATACTATTTTACGTTTTGACAGTTAACAAAAAAAAATGACAAAAAACCGGCCAAGTGTGAGTTGGACTCGCGCACAAAGGGTTCCATTATACCATTATCTAAAAAAAACGGCAAAAAATCACGTTTGTTGTATGGGAGCCCCCTTAAATATTTATTTTAATCTAATTTTTAGTATTTGTTGTTATAGCGGCAACAGAAATACATCATCTGTGAAAATTTCAACTCTCTAACTATCATGTATTGCTGATTAATTTTGTGTTTTGAGAATGTATAGCCTCATTAACTTTATATTATATAATTGTTATTTAAGAAAAACACATTGTAATGCAAATAACATGTAAATCCTTATTGGAAAAAAGCAACCATGGAGTTTCTTGCCCATTCTTCTCCATAGGAATTGCATTCCGAATGGGTGGTAGAGATACTATTAATACTATTTATTTTTTACTGACGACTCATAAGTGCCTGTATTGGTTTACATGAATAAAAAAAATCTGATTCTGATTCTGATTCATGGTTCATGAGATACAGCCTGGTGACAGACGGACGGACGGACGGACAGCGAAGTCTCAGCAATAGGGTTCCCGTTTTACCCTTTGGGTACGGAACCCTAAAAAAATGAGGGAGGTAAGGTCTCTATTAATAAAAAAAAAGTAGGCAATAGTATAAACGAAAGCTTGAATAAAAAGTAAGAAACCAAAAAATATTAAGTAATACTTAGTAAACAAATATAGGTCATTGGCGCAAGTTGTATTGCTGTCCTGTTCGTATTCAATATGTATGAGGAAGATAGCTATATTTTACTGCTATCAAATTTTGCTTACAATAAAATTGGGGGTCTTTGTCGGACTGTTAATATATGCAAATAATGAGTTATTGATGTAGTGTCGTCTCAAAATGAAGTGTTTAAGTTTAACCAACAGGCAGGCACGCGAGAATCTAGCTTACCTTGGCTACTATTTCCTACCCCCTCTTCTGCTCGTAGGTGCATCTTTGCACCTAGGAGCGTAGTCATTACCTCTCCCCTCACGGCAACTGCCCAAGCCGAGGTCGTGCCCCATGTGGCGCCCTTGAGCTAGTTGCCCTCCTCTTCCGCCCTTAAGGCTTTGGCTGGAGTCGCACTCTGCACTCGCCACTCCTCCGGTGAAGCTGTAAAGGCCAACTCACGGCCAACAGCGTAGTCCATTCAAAAAAAAAAAAAAAAAAAAATACTATTTCCTACTTGTCCAGTGCCTCGCCAGTAATGCCCGTGTACCAATATAAATACGAAAACGACAATCGTAACTAGTTGCGATATCAATATTGATATAGATGTAGGAAATAAAATACGGTAGTCGAACATGGTACGAGGTTTCACAAATTTTATACGGAGGAATTTGGTTTGTGTGTCAAAGGGTGGAATGTTGTAATTTTTGCTTTCATATTTTTTACTCGGTAGCTATGTATGGTGAGAATTAATGTTAGCGTGTACAAAGTTTTAATTCAATTTGATAAGGGTAACCGCACCTATTATTAGCAAAACGATGACATGATTAGAAAACATTGTTTTTTTGCGTTAAACTAAGAAAAAGAAAACTTTTTTTTTTTAATTAAATTTCTCTTCTATAAAATTAGATTTACAATCAAAGTCCATACTTTTTTTAATGAAAACTCAGACAAGTTCGTTTATTTTTTTTCGGTCTGTGTGTAAATATAGTCCTTTCAAATATACAGGACCCGGAAGTGATGTGGGTACAATTATCGATAACGCTAAACGATAAGGAAGACACCTGTTGCTGTGTTAATTGATACACAAACAATTTTGGGTACGATATTCTAAAGTTGTAATTCATTGTAGTGGGCATTCATTTTGTTTTTTTTTTTAGTTTTTTTTTCTATTTTTTAAGGAAACAAGTTTCTACGTTATATATTGATGTATTTTTTGTTTCCTGATTTTAATTATTTACAATTATTTTGTATTAATTAATTAATTGCATTTATTTATTTCCATCACTGTTTAGTTGTGTTGTATCGTCGCAAAAGGTGATGATTTCATATACTTAGATGTGGCTAACCGGTTTGATTTTAATATTAATGTTTCAACTCGGGAATGACGTAGATTCTACCTACCCACTATAACCTTGTAGGTACCTATAAACAATTATAGCCATACTGGAAAAACATAATAGGATTACAGGAAATCTGGTTGCCTTATTAGATTGCAATAAGATTTTAATCTTTTAATTTTATTTTTATGAATGTACTATATGATATGATGTATTGAAATTATCTTAGATTTAGGTACTAAGAGATAGAGACGTGTGGAAGGACGGATGAACTCAGTATTTGGAAAACACAGATAAAAAAAAAACACGTCAAAATTATTTTTCTATGCATATAGGTTACTAAAAGTAGTAAAAAACATACCGTTTTGCCATGATAGTGCGAACAAGTCATCGTCGTGCAGCCATTGAAGTTCGCTTATTATAGTCGACATGTCAGCATTGAACGACATTAATACATGATAGCAAACAAACACAACACACTCCAATCGATTCACATCACTAGCACAACAAGAAAAACCGCGAAGTTATTCATGCCACCACGGGATACAACACTAGTATGCGTCAAAGCCACCAAAAACACTTTAATTGTCAGTAAACACACAGAAAAACTTTCGCTGACAGCGTAAAAACGCCGATATCGCGTTACAATTGATATTACGAAATGTCAATTTGACAGCTGACGGTCGATCGTAACGCGGGGTGAACGAACGGCGTGCGCTCGCGCAGCGTACATGCAGCGCGCGCGATCGATGCCAACTGACTGGCTCAACTGGTCTCTTGTAAACAGAGACCAGTTAGCGGGGGGGCCCGCACGTTATCGATAACCCCACGTCCCAATATCGACAAATAACATCACTAAAATCGCTACCTCGTGTGAAATCCGAAGGCCGAGCGATTTTTATGGTTTAACGTAAGGTTAATGCAACTTGTTCGGTATTTTATTGATATTCCGTCATTGCGGTTTTGTGGTTCATAAGTTTCATGACTGGTTGCTTGTTTGTTTGATTAAAAACTTGTTAAGATAACGAAGTTGTTCAATGCACTGATACCAAAACGTATAGTCACATAAATGTGTAAAACAGACGTCAATATTAACTGAAATTGCTGTCATTAATGCAGGGCTGTAGCTAGAGTTAAATTTGAGGTAGGGCAGCATTGTTTACAGGTAGGGCGGAAGTAAAAACTTAATTTTTAGAGTTCCGTACCCGGTTAAAACGGGAACCCTATTACTGAGACTTCGCTGTCCGTCCATCCGTCCGTCTGTCACCAGGCTGTATCTCATGAACCGTTAGAGAGTTGAAATTTTCACAGATGATGTATTATTGTTGCTGCTATAACAACAAATACTAAAAAACAGAATAAAATAAATATTTAAGGGGGCTCCCATACAACAAACGTGATTGTTTTACTGTTCTTATAGATAATGGTACGGTACCCTTCGTGCGCGAGTCTGACTCGCACTTGGCCGGTTTTTTTTTATCTCAAGCTATGAACAAACAATTTAATTATAATAATTTTTCTTAGTTTTTGGTATTTTTAAGGTAGTGCATTGCCCCACAATGCCCCCCCCCCCCTAGCTATCTAACGTAGACATCAAATTCACACACCAAATTGGACGTGTGAAACTGTAAAAGGTCAGGAAAAGTTTCCTCTTTGGTTTAATAACTCGTTGGTAAAATTGTTGTTATTACAAATTATAAGCACGCAAAAAGAAAAAGAAAATTATTTAAGTGCAATTATTTACATAATTAAAAAGTAAAATACATTTCTAAATATAAGAATGTCTTAATTACACAAAGTACCTATAATGGAGTAAGCGTTTATAATTAATGTAAAAATTTTAATTGTTACTAACTTTTATTTCGTTCTCTTTTTCACAGTCACTTAACTTTTATCTCCCCTCGTATATTTACCAATAAAACTGAGACGCTACTATCTACATATAAATAATGTTATCGCTATTTGTAAGAGCGTAGATAAATTAGTTAAACAGTGTTTTCAAAATTGGGATGAGAGCACACCATTTCGTCATACTGAATTAGATGATAAGACCGATGCGGTAATCATAGATGTATCTCAAGTATATTTAAAATAGGACAGTGTACGTTAACTGTAGAATTAATTAATTCTTATGTAGTAATGAAATATTATCAGTATAAAATGTATATTTATTATTACTAAGTAATAGGAGTGGGCTACCACTCCTAGTGGTCGAACGCACGCCTTGCAATCAAAGTGTGCAGGTTCGAACCCGGCTCGCACTTCTGAGATTTATGTGCGAATCTCATTTTCATCCGAGATTATCACTTGCTATGAAACGGTGAAGGAAAACATCGTGAGGAAACCTGCACGTCTGAGGGAACTTGACTAGTTCTCGATAGATGTGTGAAGTCTGCCAACCCGCACTGGGTCAGCGTGGTGGACTATGGCCTGAATCCCTCTCACATTGAGGGGAGGCCCGTGCCCAGCAGTGGGACATTAAAAGGGCTGTAGTTGTTATTACTAAGAAGCATCTAATAACTGGTGTATTCATCCTACATAATATATTGAATAAAATGTAATATTCCTATTGTTAAGTCTCCCGCATACTGAACGTCAAAATGTTAGCCACTACTACAACGAACCCTATGTCAATATGCATAAATATTGAATTTCTGTGGCATAAGCCACGCTCTCACGTGCAATCTTCGCTCGCGCTGTCAGTGTCATTCAATTGTACAATGAACTCTTTCTATGAGTCAATACAGTTTGTTTTGGTATGGCAAAAAATGACACGCGCGTGTATCGACGACGGCTTTTTGTGCATTGACGTAAAAAAGGTAAGTTAATTCGTTCGCCATCGGCAATTTTGTAAATGGTTGACATCAAACACTTGTTTTCTCGGGTCTTACCACCACATAGAGTATCTAGAGTACCAAAGTCAAAGTCAAATCATTTATTTTGTATAGGCCTATGGGGGCACTTACAAATTGTCAAGTTTACATTTTTTTCTTATATACTACTATACCACCACCGGATCGAAACGCGACCTCAGCTGAGAAAATAAGAAAACTCAGTGGGCTGATAAATTTTTTAAATCGCCAAAACTTATTACAAATACACAGTTACATATAGCTCCAGTGCGTTGCCTTTAGAGCTGCTTTTAATAATAAAGATAAAATAATAATACGTTAGTAAGGCAACACACGCTACACTTTGACATGACGGGCAATATTTCGATTTTTGTTTTGAACCTGGGCTGTACAATCCCAAGCTGATTTATCATCTCAATCACCCATAACGACTCTACTCTTCGTATGTCTCTGCGGTAATTATTCCGCCATTGTTGTCATCTCATTTACCTGTAGTATACGGCAACTATATGGGAAAACAACAATGGCGGAGTCAGATAAACCAGAACAAATTACCGCAGCGCGGGCTCTATATGCCATCTCCGTATAATATCTCCATGCTATTAATGAATTGTTGTTTCTATATTAATTGTCAAACGTTGACAGATTTTATACTGAATTGGCTGTCAAAATTGAAAGTAATATTAAAAAAAATGATGCAATACAGGTGGTGGTAAGAGGGACTGTAAAGGACTTTGTAAGGGACTTGACTTACAATTGAAATTGCAAAGGGGCTTGGCGAAATTTGATTTCAGTGACTTATGCTCAAACATGAGGTACTTATTTGATTGTCGGGCTCCTGACGAGACATTATTATAACAACCTTTTTCCCAATGTCTACAGGCGCGTCGAAATTCGCGCAAATCATTTTATGGTCACACTAAAACTACTACTACTATTACAGCCCTTTTTAACGTCCCACTGCTGAGCACGAGCCTCCCCTCAATGCGAGGGGGATTCAGGCCACCACGCTGGCTCGGTGCGGGTTGGCAAACTTCACACATCTATTGAAAACTAGTCAAGTTCCCCCAGACGCGCAGGTTTCCTCATGATATTTTCCTTTACCGTTTCATAGCAAGTGATAATATCGGATGAAAATGAGATTCGCATATAAATCCCAGAGGTGCGAGCCGGGGTTTGAACCTGCACACTTTGATTGCAAGGCGTGCGTTCGACCACTCGGCTACCACTGCTATTGACACTCATCACACTAAAACGAACTGCATCAACTCTTAGATAAAGCTCATCCATCAGCGAGAGCGCAAGCAAATTTTGATGCGTGGTCGCATAGCTTTTAACAAAGAAATTCAATCTTTATGTATATTGGCACAGAGTTCGTTTTGTTATTGGCAAAAGATTTGCAGCACGCGTCTTGACTTGACGTCACTGTGAGTTTGGGGCTTCACCATACTTTACCACGAAACAAAAGAGTTCCATTCCCAAATAATTACATTTAACAATGCCTTTCTGTTTTACTCTATTTAGGGTTCCGTGGTTCAAATGAAAAAAACAAAGATTCCTTTTGCTTGTGTCTGTCTGACATAATCAGAAAAAAAACTTCGGATACAATGCTAGTGACAAAAATATGAACATTATGTTTCTATAACATCATCATAAAGTTCTCATATTATTATTAAATGAATTAAATGATGACATTTTTATGGAATATGGCGAGGAAATGACAAGTAATCAGTAATCTGCCAATGTCAAGTAATTGATAGGAAGGACAAATTCAATTAAAACAATTTTGAACGTAATAAAGATGGCAGTTGAATCCTCAGATCTTGCGATCAGATCTTGCGAAATTAAGCTTAAGTTTTTATGATAAAAAAAAAACATGTTTTTTCTATTGGCGCTAAATTAAACCGCACTTGACTAAGTGTATTGACATCCTTCTCAAAGCCGTACTGTGAGAGCAAGAAGGCAATATTCTCAATGCTGTCACATGTAGTTTAGTTATTATTTGTGTACACCAGAATCGAAGAAATTGGCCCTTAGATTAAAGCTCAATAACTAGGTACAGTTCACTCATTAGTCAACAAATTTAGGCATTATAAATATATAGTAACATCGTTGTAGGTAAGGAACCCTCGTTACGGGCACTCCACTCACCCTTGGCCGGTTTTCGCAAATTGGATGAGTGTTCCTCTCGCTTCGCGTATCGACACAATCTCGTTAGGTAGCTGTAGATAATATGTGTCATAAAGGTCTACTCTCACAGGCGCGACATTACGGGCGCGACCAATTTTTTGCCAAAATGAACTGTATCAACTCATGGCAAAAGCACATTTTTCAACGAAATATGATCAATAACGCGTAGAAGCGTGTCTTCTATCAATGTGTGAGAGAATTTAGACTTTTTCTACTCAAATTCAATCTTTATGTACAATAACACAGAGTACATTTAAAACAAAAAAAATAGTTTTAACAAAAACCGTCTCCAAATGTACTGAGGTTATTTGTAGCTTTTTAATACACCTAGGTGTCTGAAGATTGTTTTTTGCTATTTTTATTGTAAATCATCGTTGAAAATATGCAAGTACTGACACCTCAGAACAGCCCTAAAAAAGTAAATATTTACAACAAAAAAAAACACAAGTTATTGGGATCAAAATTTATAGGCGAAGTGTGCAGTGCCCATCCGTTCGGGGATTACAGCATGATGATTTGTAAGAAAAAAGTCAAGTTAGATCGCTTGCTCCAATGCATGTGGGAGGTAAATGCTGAGTGGCATAGCGTGGTGCCCCATACAAATAGCTAAATTCGCTAGCCTTTAACGGTCGGTAATTATTAGGGATTGGCTATAGTAAAAAGCGATAAGCGGTAAGTATTTATTAAATTGTTTGTTATAAGTCAAAGTCAAATTATTTATTGTGTATAGACCCATGGGGGCACTTACAAATGGCCAAGTTTACATTTTCTTATATACTACTGCCGGATCGAAACGCGACCTCAACTGAGAGGATCCGGAAAAACTCAATGGGCTGAACATCTTTTAAATAGCCAAGTTTATTTCACATACACAGGTACATATAGCTTCAGTGTGTTGCCTTTAGAGTTGCTTTAGGCATATAAATAAGCCCCCCCACCACGGCCTTTCTTACAGATGTTTTAATGTTACTTTCAGTTTTTCAGTTAACTCAGTACAAAAACTACCAAAAAAATACAGTTACTATTGAAAAAACAATACTTTAAGAGGCCCCTGTTCTTTGTAAGCCTAGTTGGTAGAACACCCACCTTGGAAACATGGGGTGCAGGTTCAAATCCAGGCACCTCGCTTCAAATTACACTTCAAATTACATAATAATATGCAATTTGATTTCAATCCGAGACTTTTTATGACAGTGAAGGGATATATCGTGAGGAAACCTGCTCGTCTGAGAGAACCTAACTAGTTCTCGATAGACGTGTGAAGTCTGCCAACGTACACTGAGCCAGCGTGGTGGACTGTGACCTGAATCCCTCTCGCATTGAGGGGACGGCGCTTGCTTGCATTTGTTAGAAGCACTATGGTGGCAGTTTGACCAGTTCTGCAAATAGGTTAGGTTTGTTTTTTTCCGTGCCCAGAAATGGGACTTTAAACAGGCTATTAGTAAAACTTTTTGGAAGATATTTGAATAAATACCACCAGATAACAAATACTCATTTTAATCTCACAAAATTTCAATACGGGTAATATAAAACTGAACCTAATTACACCGTAACCAGTCGGGAAAGCACGCATGTCAAGACAAGACCTTTGTCACGGAGTTGCTCACTCGCTCTCTGTCTAATTGCATACGAAAGAAAGAGACAACATCAAGATAATCTGCGACATACGTCTAGTCATCGCGGACATGCTACAATTGCAGGGCATATTCCGAAATTTTGGAAATTTACTGCCGATGGGAATCAAACCCGCAACAACCAGATGTAGTGGCTGAGTGGCCTACGCTCAATTCACTATTGCCGACGTTCATGGGGGGTATACTCTGTGCAAGTACTCTGTGCAAGTACTCTGTGCAAGTACTCTGCGCAAGTACTCTGTGCAAGTACTCTGTACATTTCTTTTGTGCAATTACAATAAGCTCACATGTCGCTGTTTGCGCAGCTCCGTGGGCGAGCTGGGGCCACTCGACACCCCTTTGTGGTCGCAACCAGACTATTTTTGGATATGGTACCACTTATAAATAGGAATGGCGTAAATATACTAAGGTATTGCGATTTCTGAATTAGGTCTCCCGCACTCTGCGGCGACAACACTCACGTGTAATTTTTTTGCCATAGCAAAACGAACTGTACTGATACCTACATAAAAAAAGGTCATTCTACAACGAAATGAAACTGATAGCGCGTGGGGAATTTTGACCCGTGGGGGCGGGGATTTTACGACAGAAATTTAATCTTTATGCATATTGACACAGAGCTAGTTTTGGTATTGTCCAACATTTTGACGTCCAAGCGTTGACGCTCCAGTAATAAACGCTTAGGGTCAGTAATAAATGGCTTATAGTCGAAACTTTGGTATACAATCTTTAAGGATAAAATTTACTGTCTCCTTTATCCCTAGAAACTTCTAAGTAAAGCCGGCACAAACTGAGGCGTCAATGTTTTTCTAACTAATACAAAATACGCCGTGGACTGTACTTTGTTAGCATAACTTATTGTAATACTTCATCTATTATGTACCGTTGTTAGTTGTCCCGAATAAATAAATTAATTTAAATTAAAATGAACTCTGTGTCAATATACATAAAGATTGAATTTCTGTGGTAAAAGCCACGCTCGCACGCATCAAAACACGCTGTCAATATAATTTTGTTGAAGAATAAACTTTTTCTATGTACTTATAATTCAATATATAGTAGAGATGAAACGGATAGTGATTTGACCGGATACCGGATACCGGGTATCTGACACGCTACCAGGCCGGAGCGCCGGATCCGGCTACCGGATATTTACAGCCCTTTATCGCGTTACATGACGCTTCTTCAAGGCATCTCGAATCGATCGCAATCACGACCCTTAAAATAAAAAAAATATATATATATATTCGTGTTGGCCAAAAGCACTTACAAATAGTCTGAATCTACCACCGGTTTGGAATGCTGCTTCCACTGAGAAGAGCCGGTAAGAAACACAATGGTTACTCTTTTTAAAATTATAAATAGTAAGGATTATGAGTAATAAATTCTCAGGAGCAGCAACGCCATGAGAGCAGGAAGCACCTCTGTCTCAATACCAGGGAAGAATTATACTCACGCAGTCTAATATTAGATACAAATTTTGGCATTGTGCTTAGGAAGCTAGTATAAGGTGCGCCTACTCCCACTTACTTTATAGAAATAATTGCTTTGGTGTGATGCCTTCAACGCTAGATGGCAGATTAGATGATAAGTTACTAAGAGGAAAATGGAAAATAGTTGAACCAGTCTACATATGGTGGTCAGTTAATTTGCATCAGTACCCGTAGTTGTCAAGGTTTGCTAGAATTTATCTTTCAGCACCTGGCAGTAGCGTTTATAGCGAAAGGCTATTTTCAGAAGCTGATCTGGTATACGAAGTATACGAAGCCAAGCGGGGTCGCCTCTTACGCACAAATGCGGAAAATTTGGTATTCACCACAATTTGCCAGTTGTTAAATTTGAGTACTAAACTAATTAAGAAAGACAAAATATTTTCAACGTGCGATTACAAAAATAAACGGTATCCATGACCTATTGTGGTATGATTTGCCATGTTTAAAATAATGAGAATTTTTTAAATTTTACTGAATTACTATCCAGTATCCGGCCGGAAACTGAATTACTATCCGATATCCGGCCGGATACTGAATTACTATCCGGTATCCGGCCGGATAGGCCGGATACCGGATAGTTACCGGATATCCGTTTCATCTCTAATATATAGTTCGTTTTCGTAAACGTAATCGACTGACATAATTCTGTTACTTTTTTTATTTCACGCCAATTATTTTCAAATGAAGTTCAAAATTAAAATGACGTTCCAAATTCAAATTTAATTTCAAATCTCGAAGCGTTCGCTCCATAAACAATTACATGCGAGTAAAATGTGTGACCGGTATAACGTGAACCGTCAACCTACTTTAGTTCATTCTTCATCGTTCAATCCGCAAGGGGATTGAGTGGATGAAGGGTCTCGATGAAATGGTTGTCTTTTGAAGGTTTATAATGACAGTAAAAGTGTTATTACGAAGATTGTTTCGCTTTCTTTGTGCTTTCGCTTACGTAACGCCCTGAACACACTGATGCGAGCGAATTCACTTGTACTTTTCTTAAAAATGTACTCTGCACTAATTATTCTATAAAGATTGAATGTCAGTGGTAGAAGCCTCGCGAATTGAATTGAATTCAATTTGCTCAAGATGTGATTTTATCTGTATATTTGTTAGTAAATCCCACACGGCTGAACAGATTTTTATGGGACTTTCACTGGCAGATAGCTTATGTTATAAGGAGTAACTTAGACTACTTTAATTCTGAGAAAATAATGTGTTTTATTATAATATACTAGCTGCGGCCGCGACTTTGCCCGCGTGGAATTTAGGTTACCCGAACAAATGGTATTATGTTTTTTTCCCGCGGAACCCTAATTATTTTCTAAAATAAAACTAGTCTAACTTAAACCTTGTAACATTAGCTATCTGCCAGTAAAAGTCCCGTCAAAATCGGTTCAGCCGTTTGCAAGTTTACTCGGAACAAACAGACAGACATATTTAAAATTGCATTTTCGTTATAGGTGTCGTATACTTTCACATGTATTAAGTAATAAACTGTTATTTTGATATTACAAACATACACTCCAATTTTATTTATTTGTATAGATATATAGATTGAATTCTTTAAGGAAGGAAACAGGTGAAGCCCCCGGCACACTGGGGCGTCAACTCTCGCGCGTCTAAATATTTTCCAACACCAAAACGAACTTTGTGTCAATATGCATAAAGTTTGAATTTCTATGGAAGAAGCCACGCCCCCACGCGTCAAATTCGCTCGCGCTGTCAGTGTCATTTAGTTGAAGAATGAACTTTTTCTATGTGTCAATACAGTTTGTTTTGCTTTGGCAAAAACAATTGACCCGCGAGCATTGACGCCTCAGTGTGACGCCAGATGATTAATGAATTAAATTCGGCTTCACATAGCTTGTATAATATTTCAGAGCAGCAATGAGCGGAAGTTCGGTGCGCAAGCGATTGGATTACAGCAGGAAATTGACATGGCCGGCGCGTGCGCATAAGTAAATCAAACTTGAGTCACACGACCTGTTCGACAATATGTCGTGATCAATAGAAGTAAAAACAATTATTATAATTGTTATAAACTTAAATGAACAGGGTAATTAAAGCCCTACACTGGGCGGCCAAAACGTCTCCACTCAGCCGAGATGCGAATGTTGAGATGGATGTGTGGAGTGACGCAATGGATAAGGTGAGAAGTGTGTATATCAGAGGTAGTATAAAAGTGGCGCCCATAACGGAAAAAGTAAGAAGTAGGGGAGATTAGATTAGATTAGTTTGGACATGTGATGAGAAGAGATGAGAATCATGTGACTAAAAGAGTGATGAGTATAAATGTGGACGGATATAGAGCGAGAGGAAGGCACAAGAAAAAATGGATGGACTGGATATTTATCCACATCCACTCCGATCACATTCATATCACCATTCATATCACAGTATGACGGAAAAGCGAGATGAATGGAAGAAAAAGTCATAGTGCGCCGACCCCAAATAATGGGACAAGGTAAGGCAAATGATGACATACTGGGCAGCCAAAGTTGTTTCAATAATAAAAGGAACTGTATTGACCATCGAGTAGAGCAGGTGTGCCCAAACTGGGGTCCGCGGAACCTAGGGGTTCCGAAGAATAGTCATCAGGATTCCGCCAAAATTATATACCCATACAATTGTCGGACATAATACCGAACTATAAAACAATTATTTATAAAACAGTTAAAAAATGACATTCTTCACATTAAAACTTTGTTTTAAAATAATGTGTTTCAATTAAATTACAAATTTCTTTAAAAAAAAATTCATATAAATTTCAGTGTTGATTTGTAATCATTTGTTATGGGGTTCCATAAAAATTAAAAGTATTTGGTTAGTGTTAAAGTTTAGGAACCCCTGAACTAGAGAAACCCTGCGTATTGTTCTGCAGCAATATTTTTGACGTTTATCTGACAAAAAAAATATGTGGTATGGTAAATACCTATTGTGGTATGTGTTTAGAAAAACAAACTAAAACACATTTCTTTTGTAATTAATTTTGTTGACGCGTACACGGTAATAAAAATCTTATACGAAAAAGGGCGAGGGGGAGGAGGCAATGTTGCCACAGACAATTTTGTGAATGTCAAATTGTTGGTACAGTATGATTTACCTTGTGGAAAATAATGACATTTTTTAAAATTTTACTGTCCGGTATCCGGCCAGATACTGAATTACTATCCGGTATCCGGCCGGATATTTAAAACAAGGCCGGATGGGCCGGATACCGGATAGTTACCGGATATCCGTTTCATCTCTACACGTAATATCTTGAGTCCTATTTAAAATTTGCATGTTCCGTATTGTGAATATTGGTAGCCGCCCCTCATAAGTGTAGTTTACACTGCTGAACCTAAACAAAATAACCCTGTTCAGAATAGGGTTGCTGAAGAATAATAGAATAGGGTTATGTACATCCATAACCCGATTCTATGGGTACATACCCAAAGGCCAGAACACGATACCTAAGACAAATATTCAATGTTCTATAACACAGAAATTAAGATAGTTAGGTATAAACTGTCTTTACTAAGATCCACATATGAGCTACCGTATATGTAACCAAATAATTATTTCGGACTTCTGATACACCCTGTATATTGACACAGAGTTCGTTTTGGTATAAGAAAAATACTTGATGCACCTCTGAACCCTACCTGTGGAGGCTATGATATCAATTTATTTTATTGTTAGATTTTTTCAGGTTTCTGACTACAAGAATCGTTTTCTTTAAAGTGACAAATGAAAACTTCCCAACTATCGATAAAGAAAATCAAACACTTTGCCACGCATCTAAGGGGACGAGACTACTTATTTATTTATTATCTAGTAAGACTTTAGCACAAAGATGTACAAAGGTGGACTTAATGCCAAAGGCATTCTCTACCAGTCAACCTTAGGGTGATGCAGAGAAAACAAGGTAGGTGCACTATAAAATATGTTAGAAATAATTTCAGACATTGACATATAATTTACTTACAATACGAGACACAAATACTTATATATAATAGACTAATATATATGTTAAATATGAATATATATGTTAGATAAATACATACTATACTAATGAGATGATTCTGCTAACATGTTTTTAGTTATGTGTTCGCGAGTTCCCTTTTTGAAGGCGAAACGATTCTTTCGTTACTTGACTTTGTTTGAAAATGTACCTACTCCGTGTGAACATAAAGATTTAATTTATGTGGCAAACGCCTAGTGGCCACGCGTCCGCATTCGCTCGCGTCGTCCGTATCATTCCGTTGCAAAAAGACCTTTGTGCTAGAGTTAATATATTTCGTTATCGCGTGCTGGGTTACATCGATTAAAATTTTTGAGAGTATCGATGATCGTTGTTTATTGAGAAAGTAATGTATCATATAA
The DNA here is from genome assembly GCA_914767695.1 of Ptilodon capucinus. NCBI lineage: Eukaryota > Metazoa > Arthropoda > Insecta > Lepidoptera > Notodontidae > Ptilodon > Ptilodon capucinus. The sequence continues at coordinate 3,031,200 of OU611828.1, forward strand.
TCATTCTAACTAGTATAATAATCGTATCCGCCCTAATGACGTGTGTACACTACCTTTATTTACATATTATAGCCATCCCAACTGCGGCCAATATAACGATTAGAAAGTACATCAACCTACACCAGCCTTGATTCATTAAAATTAAAAGGGCTGTCAGAGAAAATGAATAATTCTGAAAAAGTAAGAAATCAGTGGTAGCCTCGTCCGTAGAACGCCCGCCTTGAACGCAACGGGTGCAAGTTCAAATCCCGGGCTCGCACCTTTGAGATGATTTTCATGTGCAAATATCATTTTCAATAATGATTTGGTACCACTTGCTGAATGTATATCCTCATTAACTTTATATTGTATAATTGTTAATTAAGGAAAACACACAAACATGTAAATCCTTATTTGTAAAAAGCAATCATGGAGTTTCTTGCCCATTCTTCTCCATAGGAAATGCATTCCGAATGGGTGGTAGAGACACTATTAATACTATTATTTTTTACTGCCGATTCATAAGTGCCTGTATTGGTTTACGTGAATAAAAAAATCTGATTCTGATTCTGAACGGTGAAGGAAAACATCGTTAGGAAATTAAAAGGGTGTGTGAAATTCACCAACCCGCACTGGGCTAGCGTGGTCGACCATGGCCCAAACCTCCCTCGTATTGAGGGGAATGTGCCCGGTATAATGACAATGGGGTCGCTCTCTATTACATTCGGACCAAAATACATAAGCGAGGTGTGGGTGCACTACAGTGCACTTCTGCCTATCTCTACGGAGCATATAGGCGTGATGATGATGTACTTAAAAATATGTATGTAATCTTATAACAATAAATATAATATTCTAGGTATAACTGTATACGCAGTGGTACCCGAGTGGTCGAACGCACGCCTTGAAAATCAAAGTGTGCAGGTTCAAACCCCGGCTCGCACCTCCGGGTTTCATGTGCAAATCTCATTTACATCAGAGATTACTACTTGCTATGAAACGGTGAAGGAAAACATCGTGAGGAAACCTGCACGTTTGAGGGAACTGGTTCTCGATGTGTGAAGTCTGCCAACCCGCACTGGGCCAGCGTGGTCGACTATGGCCCGAATCCCCCTCGCATTGAGGGGAAGCCCGTGCCCAGCAGTGGGACGTTACAAGGGCTGTAGTTTATTTAGGTATAACTGTAAAGTGGCGACCCTAATCTTACTGTAATTAAGTACGAGAAGTACTCGTATTATGAACTGCAACCACTGGGCCGAGCGAATTAATATGACTTTTTAGGGTTCCGTACCCAAAGGGTAAAACGGGAACCCTATTACTGAGACTTCGCTGTCCGTCCGTCTGTCACCAGGCTGTATCTCATGAACCGTGATAGCTAGAGAGTTGAAATTTTCACAGATGATGTATTTCTGTTGCCGCTATAACAACAAATACTAAAATACAGAATAAAATAAATATTTAAGGGGGCTCCCATACAACAAACGTGATTTTTTGCCGTTTTTATAGATCATGGTACGGAACCCTTCGTGCACGAGTGCGACTCGCACTTGGCCGGTTTTTTTAAAAATGTGCTCTGTAAAGGCCAGAACACGATACCTATCACAAATATTCAAAGGTCTATAACTCCGAAACTATTATAGTTAGGCATAAACTGTCTTCACTAAGCATCCACATATGAGCTACCATATATGTACCCAAAGTATTATTTCGGACTTCTGATACACCCTGTATATAACAGTTAGTTTCGGTATTGGTAGCGCGCGTTTTGACGCGGCTATGTGTCCAGGGTTTTATTAGTAATAAAAGACGTTTATTCACATTGGATTAGTATCAAGCATGTTTTATAATGTTAGTAGATATTACGCTTTCGACCAATCAAAATAATTAAAGTTGTACACGTAACAGTCAAATGTAGGTAATCAATGTTTTTTTATTGGTAACTGGTATGTATGCAGCGGATATGTTCATTTAAAGAGATAAATATATATCTTTATCAACTCGTAAAAATAAACCGACTTCAAAAAAGGATTGGTAAAGCATCGGTGGCCTAATGGGCAAGAACGCGCGCCTTGAACGTAAGGGGTGCAAGTTCAAATCCCAGGCCCACACCTCTGAAATAATTTTCATGTGTGAATGCCATTTTCAACAATGATTACCACTTGCTGAACTGTGAAGGAAAACGTGAGGAAACCTGCACGTCTATAGAAAGGCGTGTGAAGTTCACCAACCCGCACTGGGCCAGCGTGGTGGACTATGGCCCAAATCTCCCTCGTATTGAGGGAGAATGTGCCCGGTATAATGGCAATAGGCTCGCCCCCTATTACATTGGGACCAAAATACATCGGCGAAGTGTGGGCGCACTACAGTGCACCTCTGCCTACCCCTTCGGGGAATACAGGCGTGATGATGTATTTATAAAGAACTTTTTTTTCTGTTTGTTACGGCATAACTCAGTTGGTTGCGAACCGATGTTGGTTTTAATTTTTTTATGAAAACAGGAGTGGTAGCCGAGTGCTCGAACACACGCTTTGCAAATCATAGTGTGCAGGTTCAAACCCCGGCTCGCACCTCTGGGATTTATGTGCGAATCTCATTTCCATCCGAGATTATCACTTGCTATGAAACGGTGAAGGAAAACATCGTGAGGAAATTTGCACGTCCGAGGGAACTTGTCTAGTTCTCGATACATGTGTGAAGTCTGCCAACCCGCACTGGGACAGCGTGGTGGACTATGGCCCGAACCCCTCGCATTGAGAGGAGGCCGTGCCCAGCAGTGGGACTTTAAAAGGGCTGTAGTTGTAGGTTTTTGAAGTCGGTTTTTGATGAGTATCATATACGTCCTGAAGACACTGATGCAAGCAATTTGACGAGACTTTTTCCTTTCCTCATATTATTCTATAAAGAGCATTGTATCTCACTCTGAGGGCCGAACGGTTGGAGTCCCGCCACAGGGTGAATTTTAATTCCTTTGTGATGAGAGTGCCGACCGAACAACTGTCGGCCTTCATGAAAGAAGAGTTTTGGCCGAAGGGTGTGGTGTTCCGGCGATACAGAGGCCGGCTACCGAGCACCACGAGCGACACGTCACCGACTCTACGTGTTAAATAATCCCGTGTAACTATAATTATGTATGCTAGTCTCTAAGGTATTTATTATAACATATTTGTGACGTCAGCCCCAAATCATTGTATGGTGTCCATAGTACAAGCTTTGCTTAGTTTGGGATCGTACGATAAGTATTTGGTTGTCTGGCGATATTTATTTATTTATTCCTATATTAGTTACCCGGCGTATATTGTATTGTATTACATAAGTTATTTATTGAATAATAAATTGAATTGAGAAGTAGAAGTTAAGGCGTTCAATGCGGAACAAATTTATCTATACTTTCAATTCCTGCGGTTGGTACAGGGCGTTTTAAGCCTCGTTCTAAAACTATAATTGTGGCGGCACCATGCCTATTAAACAGAGAGGTTTATGTTTTCCTTAGACGCACCACAAGTGAGACACGGGCCGGGCGTCGCATTTAAATCCTCTAATTTTCACCGCGGGCAATTACAAGCCAGACCCCGCGCACACATCATCAACTCGTCGCCGCCGACCGCGACACGTGTTGATTGATCCTCCCGACACGATCACCGCCTTCTTCGACCCGGGCGTCGAGAGGGCCACCAACACACCTACACCAGCCTTAAACAGACAACGATTTTGACAGACCCTATTCCGCTCGTAGGTGCATCTTTGCACCTACGAGCACAGTCACTACCTCTCCCTTCACGGTAACTGCCCAAGCCGAGTTCGTGCCATCTGTGGCGCCCTTGAGCTAGTTGGCACCCTTTTCCACCCTTAAGGCCTTGGTTGGAGTGCACTCTGCGCTCGCCAATCCTCCGGTAAAGCTGTAAAGGCCACCTCACGGCCAACAGCATAGTCCATTAAAAAAAAATACACGGGCCGTGCGTTTTAGACCCGGTATCGCACTCAATGCGTTAATATAGCATTTTTTACGCCTGTGCATATAGTCACATAGGCATATAGTCAAATCAGTGAACATAACTTTACATAGGTGCTGTCATATGTACATTATAAAGTGATCCAATCAATATTTGTCTATTTAAAACACACTAACTCAACAATAAATTAAAATAAGCCTTCGTACTCGATACATAACATCAATGACGTATCCAAAAACATGTTTTAATTAAGCTCCATTAAATCGGAATAATTTTAATCAAATCGCTATCAATAAAACACTAAATGGGTTATTTAATACTTGTGCAAAAAAGTGAACCCTCCAAGAAAGTATTACACAATACTACATGTAGGGTGACACTATTTCGTGTTGTAAAATACAGGACATTTACAATAATCTATGTATTCAAATAAAATTGAATTGTCTGTTTGTAATGTCAAAATAAGTGCTTTTAACTAATTGTTTAATATGAAAATATGCATTTTTTGTCTCTCTGTGTGTCCGTTTATTCCTGGGAACTCCGAAATAGCTTTACAAAGTTTCCTAGCAGATAGTTGATCTTATAAGGAGTGACAAAAATTACATTTATTTAAGAAAAATAATTGGGGTACCGGAGGATAAAAATAACCCATTTCTTTTGGGCGAGTAATTAACGTTCACTGGCTCAGCTATTATTATGTAAAACTGTAAATAGGATTAATTTTATTCATAAAAATAAGCATAATTTTAAGCAAAAAAACGGGCCAAGTGCGAGTCGGAATCGCGCACGAAGGGTTCCGTACCATTATTTAAAAGAACGAGCAGAAAAATTACGTTTGTTGTATGGGAGCCCCCTTAAGTATTGATTTTATTCTATTTTTTAGTATTAATTGTTGTTGTAGCGGCAACAGAAATACATAATCTGTGAAAATTTCAATTCTCTAACTATCACGGTTCATGAGATACAGCCTGGTGACAGACGGACGGACGGACGGACAGACGGATGGACGGACGGACAGCGAAGTCTTAGTAATAGGGTTCTTGTTTTACCCTTTGGGTACGGAACCCTAAAAAGAAAGAAAATAAATTGCGTATAACAAACATCTCATCACTGGCTTAAGTCCTGCCACGGGCTGTTCGCCTCGAATAGAGATGATGTCTATTAATCGAAAATTGAGCCCTTGCCCCCTTACCGCCACCTGTCTTGCAGCGATGTTTTAAATATTACTTCCAGTTTTCGACAGTGAAATTACTATTAAAACAATACTTGAAGAAGTAGAGCAAAGCCCTTGAACATTAAAACTATTGACGTTTAAAAAAGGTACAAAAAAAACAATTTAATCACGTGTCATTTATTAAAAAAAACAAGTTTTAAATAGTATTCAGTGTAAGTACAGTGTTTTTTAAACGATCGTGATAACAACGTCTTAATATTCCATAGGGTATTTTATTTCCTGCATCTATTTTATTTATTTATTGGCCACCCTAATCATAGACAACCTGTCAGAATTTCGAGTCGGAACTTGAAACGTAAGCTCACTCCCATTAATTATAACAAATTGTGTCTGATTAAATACGAGAAGGATAGATTAAATTAATTAAGACTCGGAATGGTGGATTGACTGTCGTATAGAAAGTTGTTTGCAAAAATTATCGCTTAAAGTTGGATGTCAATTGAGATTTATTTGTTGAATGACATTTTTAACTTACGCTACAAGAAAGTAAGTAAAATACATTTGATCCGCCATCTTTATCATATTCACCATTAATTTGTATTATAAACTAGCGGCCCGTCCGGGCTCCGCACGGGTTTATAATATAGCCTATGTTACTCAGTGATATAGTAGCTTTCTAACGCCAGGTCCCTTGGGGTCGTGAGCGTCTGGGGTGTGGGCCCCGGACGCTCTTAAGTAGACGACGACCCTGAGGAGGACGGCGGCGAGGGGTGGCTCTCGCCGCCGTATGCACTGCGAGGGTGCAGGGGGAGCGAACATCTGCTCCCCCCGAGACGAGCTCCTGGGCACTTAAGCTCGGGAGCGAGGCACAGAGGGACACCGGTGCGTTCCGTTAGGAGATCCCGTAGTCCCTCTAACGTGTCGAAGACGGCCACCGGGGAGGTTTTAGTGGGTAAGAATCCCCCATATCCCAGTCATCTCCCACACAGAAGACTGGGAATCTTTCTGAAGATTTCCTCCCCGTCAAAAAAAAAAAAAGCTTTCTAACGCCAAAAGAATTTTTGAAATTGGAACATTAGTTATTAAGTTTGTGCGTTACATACAAAAATCCAAATCATTCTTCCTTATAATATTAGTATAGATGTGTATTTTAAACGCTCTTGGTCCGCAGGTGTAGCTATTTCACATCTTATTTTTATTAAGTTCGTAAAAAAAGAAGAAAATTACTTTTAAGTGTGTTATGTGTCAATGTAAACCTTAAAATAATGTGAACTAAAAGTAATTTCTAATAGCTAAAAGGGCCTTACCATGCGTTATACGAGTATATATGGAGCACTTACTTATGTAACTCACGCATTTTAGGGCAATGAGAAGTATCTCCTCCGGTAAAGCTGTAAAGGCCACCTAACGGCCAACAGCGTAGTCCATTAAAAAAAAGAAAAAAAAAGTAATGAAGTCGACATTGCAACACAATTTTAAACTTTGTCAAATGTCAACGATTTATTTTTATCGCAATGATGATTTATTTTGTTTTTAAGGATTTTATTTTAAAAACGTACATATAGCTATATCAAGGTTCGTCCTTAAAGTAATATTGGCAATAAATGAAATGATCACAGAATTTTTACTAACGATTAGAAATAATAGTTTTATAAAGCATTTTTTTCTCATATTTTTACACTAACTTCTTAAATAAATTAACATAACATTGTAATTATGAAATTAGCTACACAGGCATTAACTTTAAGACTTTTTTTTCTCAATTCGATTTTTATTTGTATTCTCACTTGCACTTATCCGGATTGTTATCTTTGCGATCGTGGAACCCAAAGAGAAATTACAGTATTTTGAACTACAAATAAACTAGATAACCCAAAATATATCTCAGATAAGCTGGATATCTCTACATAGACGTGTGATTTAGCCGAGATTGTTGTACCAAGTGAACCATTGCAAGACCTCAAGATACTGTGAGCACTTTCTGCGTGGATCGGACCGCAAACAACAACTAAATATGAGGGTACCCAGTTATTAACTATGACATCAGGACGTCTAACACCTCAGTCCCCCCGTGACCATGGTTGCTGTAAAGCAGCCGAAACGTCGGGAAATTATAAAATAGTAAATAAACGCGATAGAATCCGTAAAATAGTTTTATTTCAATGTGTAGTATTCGCTTAAATATAAGAAATCAATACGAGATTGTAGTGACAAAATGCTAATATTAGTACAAACAGATTCAGTTCAGTTATATTTAGTCTTGCAGCAATGTTTTTGATATTACTTTTAGTTTTGGACAGTTAACTCAGTACAAAATCTGCCAAAAATTTACAGTTAATATTGAAAAAATAATACTTTAAGAGGTGGTGGGAAGGCCCCTGCACTCATGGTAGTAAGTGGTAGTAAGTTTATTTATCAAATAGGTTTAAGCTACGTGACGTATGCTCATGGTGTCTCTACCTTTCGTTATACACTTAATGAATGCAAACATTTTTTCCGTCTATTTGGATTTCGAGCGCCTTTTACGACCGGAACATCCGGACACAAGTTTTACGAGCGAAAAGAACATAAATAGTCAATTTATTGACTTGCGAATTGAAATTTGAACGTTTTGACGAGTTTAATTGCCATTTTCAAGATTTATAGTCTTATATAATGATTATGTAAAATGTTTTGATAGAATTGGTTGACGCATCTATAAAATATAATTAACTAGATTGAACCGAAAAACTTAGTTTCACCTATTACTACTACTTCAGCCCTTTTAACGTCCCACTGCTGAGCACAGGCCTCCCCTCAATGCGAGGGGGATTCGGGCCATACCTTGGCCCGATGCGGGTTGGCAGACTTCACACATCTATCGAGAATTAGTCAAGTTCCCTCAGACGTGCAGGTTTCCTCACGATGGTTTCCTTCACCGTTTCATAGCAATTGATAATCTCGGATGAAAATGAGATTCGCACATAAATCCAGAGGTGCGAGTCGGGGTTTGAACTTGCACACTTTGATTGCAAGGCGTGCGTTCAACCACTCGGCTACCACTGCTTTCACCTAAAATGTATTTCAATTTCCTTTTTTTTACCCCTATAACATAGCGAAGAAAACGTTAAAATATGGATTATTATATCGAAGACGACATTTTACTTCTTACTTTCGACATTTTACTAACCTTACAGGAGAGCATATAACCGACGCAGAAAAATTAGCTGATTCCAAATATGTATATAAGTCAATATCGGCCAAAAGTGTCGCTTAAGTCAGATTGCCTTGTACCCTTTGTTTTTGTTAATACCCATAAATATACAAAGTATTTGCCTTACCTTATCCCATTATTTGGGGTCGGCGCAGTCATGTCCTTTTCATTCATCTCGCTCTGTATCCATCCACATTCATACACATCACTCTTTTAGTCACATGCTTCTCACCTCTTCTCATCACATGCCCATACCATAAATATACAAAGTAATACTGAAATTATTAGAGGTGGTTAGTACAACCTTAAAAAGCATGAACTAAATCCGGTCAAAGATTAAAAGGATCATGCCTCCCACACACTGGAGCGTCAACGCTCACACGTAATTTTTTTGCCAATAGCAAAACGAACTGTATTGACACATGGAAAAAGTTCATTCTATAACTAAACGACACAGACAGCGCGAGCGAATTTTGACGCGTGGCGTGCTTTTACGACAGAAATTTAATCTTTATGTATATTGACATAGAGTTCATTTTGATATTGACAAAACATTTTGACGAGCAAGATTTGACGCCCTTCTGTGCCTGGGGTTTCATGAATCGAACAAACCAGTGCATGCGAATTTACAACTTTTTTAAAATGTATTCTGTGCCAATATTCATAAAGATTAATTCAGAACCAAAAGCTACGTGAATACGCGAATATACAAGGTGTTTCAGAAGTCCGAAATAATACTTTGACGTTTGGTTCAGTAGCGGGTAAACAACTGAATGGTAGGTATAAAAATTTGGTCAAAATTCAACCAATGTTTTTGGAACTTTTTTTCGTCGTCAATTTCTATAACTCGTAATAACGAGTCCAATGTAAAATTTACATGTTCTGTTTTTTGATTATTGGTAGTCACCCCTCATAAGTGTAGGTTACACTGCTGAATAGAGTTATGGATGTACCCAAAGGCCAGAACACGATACCTGTGACAAATATTCAAAGGTCCATAACTCGGAAACTATGATAGTTAGGTATAATCTGTCTTCACTAAGCATCCACATATGAGCTACCGTATTTGTACCCAAAGTATTATTTCGGATTTCTGATACACCCTGTATAATCTACTACATCGACAACATGTCGTTGAAAAATGTGCCTATTCAACCAGTTAATAAAGTTCATATTGGTATTAGCAAGAAATTCGCGCGAGTTTTGACGAGTGCGTATGCGCAGAGCTTTCAATAGATAAATGCCGACACGTGAAACTAATCCGCGGTTCGTACATCGTCGCTTCCTTGTAACACGAAAACAATCGAACCCTTCCGAGCGGCGCACGCGCAGCTATTAACATACAATGTGTGCGTGCCCACGTACATCAATGGGACGAGGCGTAGGGCGACCATGTCTTCACAATATACAGGGTAAAGTCCTGCACAAATAGTCGCTTTAAAATTGCGCGCGACCAATTTTTTAACCGACTTCCACAAAAGAGGTTTTCAATTCGATTGGTATTTTTTGTCAATACCAAAACTAACTGTAATAACTCATGAAAAAAACTCATTCTTCAACGCAGTGTTAGTGAATCCTTAATTGTATTTTTACATAGTACATTTTCAGACGAAGTCAAGTTAATTTGCTTGCCCCACTGTGTCCGTGGCATAACACTATGGGATATGCTGTATCCTATAAAGTCTTAAGGAAAGTGGTAAGGGACGCTTAAAATAAAATTAAACACATCTTTTTGTTAAATGTACTGTGTAGTTACATTGATTTGCAAAGGATATCTCCCAAATGGCTGGATCGATTTGGACGGGAATTTCACTGGCAGATAGCTGATGTAACTTAGGACACGTGCGAATTCACGGCAACAGCAAATAGGTAAATACAATAAGAAGTAAAATAACAACAAGATGAAAGATTAATCATATCCTACCTAGCATCACATACCAGGATAGCAGACATCCGAGGCATCCGAGGCATTTTATTTACCTAAGCACTCAGTGCGCGAAGTCGCGGGAAATCTGGAAAAACTCGGAAAATTTTTAAATCAACAAGATTGCTTTATACTAACCCCAAGCAAAAGTTTTACCCCGATAATAAAAGAGAAACAAAGCTGAAAATAAGTCTGAATACAAAAAAATAAGTTGCACATACCATTTTTATTTACAATTCTGGATAAACTGAAAATCCTATTACAATGAATGGCTATTGGTACAGACGCCAGGGTTTCATGGCCAAACTGCGCTCTGCCCTCACTGGGGCGTTCGAATTACCAAGACTCTTTTTCAAAATGGACTCCTTGTCAATAACAATAAAGATTAAATTTCTGTGTTAAAATCCACGCGATCAAATTGCATAATTTGCTGATGCTATTAACATTATGCTGAAAAATGTGTATCTACTATGATGTAATACAGTTCGTTTTGGTATGAGGTTTTGACGCTATTGTGAGTGCAGGACCTATGACGTTTGCAGGTCAGTCACCTCGGCTATAAAACAGTCTGCGTTTTCATCCCGCTGTGCAAATGCTAGCATCGGCGGATTTGATCAAAGTGGCGTCTGATAATGAGATATAGAGCCCTCGGCTAGTCCAGTCTACTGAACACTATCGTTGGGAATGACAATGGCTTCACTCTACTTAAAGAAAACAATGTTCATCAATTATAACTGGAATATGACCAGTGTAGACATTAGACATTGGCACTATGAAGCTATTAGACTAAACAGATTTTAGCTACCATTGTTTAAACTATGTTGTTTTTATGCCTTATGAGATAAAGGCATGTTCATTCTAGAATGAGTGTGTTAACGTAGGACGTATGGTTCACTGCACTGGGTGTTTGTGGGTTTGATTCTGGTCACAGGAAAATTTGGGAACTACATTTTCAGAATTTGCTGTGAGGTTTGTGTAGCTGGAATCATCCCTAGTTCATTGCATTATCCTCGGCCCTCGTAGTAACCGCGTTGCTTGGTTTGGGATATTACATTAAGTACCTACTACAAGGTGTTGTCAGCCGTTATTTAGGCCTCCCGCATGCTAGGGTATCAATGCTAGCGTGTAAATTTTTTTTGCCGTGTATTTATACATAGTAGCAGTGGTAGCCGAGTAGTCGAACGCATGCCTTGCAATCAAACCCCGGCTCGCACCTCTGGGATTTATGTGCGTATCTCATTTTCATCCGAGATTATCACTTGCTATGAAACGGTGAAGGAAAACATCGTGAGGGAACCTGCACGTCTGAGGGAACTTGAGTAGTTCTCGATAGATGTGTGAAGTCTGCCAACCCGCACTGGGCCAGCGTGGTGGACTATGGCCTGAATCCCCGTCGCATTGAGGGGAGGCCCGTGCCCAGTAGTGGGACGATAAAAGAAAGGGCTGTAGTAGTATTGATACATAGAAGTTCATTCTATATCGAAATAACACTGACAGCGCGAGCGATTATTTAAAGACAGAAATTTGATCTTTATGCGTGGTGACACAGAGTTCGTTTTGGTATTTTTCTTTTAACGATAAGACCGCCCACTTGTACACAGCTTTAGATCTAAGAGTGTTAGGTATTTTTTTTTATAATTTTTCTGTCTCTATTTGGTGTGCAATAAAGAGTACTCTACCTATCTATCTATTGACGAATACTAGAACGATTGAGGGTTGACGCCCAATTTTTACGAGCAGACATGTAGACAATCGGTGTCTATATTTTCAAGTAGACTTGTCCTCAAATATATCTTAAAGATGGTCGCATGAGATGCGCGCCGGTCGGTCACCCCGCCCTCTGTTTATCCATCCGAGTGTTCACATCGCAATGAACCACTACCAAGCACATTGCACGGATGCCTCGGATGTCTGCTATCCTGGTATGTGATGCTGGATGGGATATGATTAATCGTTCATCCTGTTGTTATTTTCCTCTGACATCAGTTTGTTGGGATTAAGAAACAGGAAAATACAATTAGGTTTCACCCTATGACTATTATACCCACACTTTTATATACAGAGTGTTTTAAAAGGCCAAAATTTCGTCGGCCAGGTATAGTGGTTAATAGGCTGCTTGGCTCACTACACCGGATGGTTGCGGGTTCGATACCCGTCAGCGGCAAATTTAGAAAATTGCTTTTCGGAATTTGGCCTGGACTGGGATCAGCAGTCCATTGTATAGTATCTATGGTGCAAGCGTTGCTCAGTTTGGGATTAAACGTTGTATCATCTACATAGTAATGTCAGCGACCGTATTGTACCTTATATATTGAGGGATGAAAGGCAATTTGACTTAAGCGACACTTTTGGGCGATATTGACTTATATACAATACATAATCACGCCTGTATTCCCCGAAGGGGTAGGCAGAGGTGCACTGTAGTGCGCCCACACTTCGCCGATGTTATTTGGGCCCAATGTAATAGGGGGCGAGCCTATTGCCATTATACCGGGCACATTCCCCCTCAATACGAGGGAGATTTGGGCCATAGTCCACCACGCTGGCCCAGTGCGGGTTGGTGAACTTCACACGCTATAGAAAGCTATAGACGTGCAGGTTTCCTCACGATGCTTACCTTCACCGTTCAGCAAGTGGTAATCATTGTTGAAAATGATATTCGCACATGAAAATTATCTCACAGGTGCGGGCCTGGGGTTGAACTTGCACCCTTTACGTTCAAGGCGGGCGTTCTTGCCCACGAGGCCACCACTGCTTGACTTAGATACATAATTGGAATTAACAAATTTTTCTGCGTCGAATGAGCATAATAATATATAATAACTACAGCCCTTTTTAATGTCCCACTGCTGGGCACGGGCCTCCCCTCAATGCGAGGGGGATTCAGGCCATAGTCCACCACGCTGGCCCGCTGCGGGTTGGCAGACTTCACACATCTATCGAGAACTAGTCAAGTTCCCACAGACGTGCAGGTTTCCTCACGATGTTTTCCTTCACCGTTTCATAGCAAGTGGTAATCTCGGATGTAAATGAGATTCGCACATGAAACCCAGAGGTGCGAGCCGGGGTTTGAACCTGCACACTTTGATTTGCAAGGCGTGCGTTCTACCACTCGGCTACCACTGCTATTTACTCCTGTAAAGTTAAGAAAAAATCTGCTCAGTCAAATAGGTTGTTTCAAATAAGCTTTCACCCCTCGATGTCATATTGGATTTCAGATACACCTGTATACAAAATGTGCCTAAGATATAAGCATAGCCTTAAGGAAACTTATAATGGGGTATTCCCTACAAAAAGCTTTAAAAGTTTAAACTAATCTTTCCTTAAATGCTCTCAAAATGGAAATTTAGTGGCTATTGTTGAGTACCTCACAGTTGGAGTTACTGACTGAGTCACGTAAAAATGATTTAGGTATTAAAAATTAAGTGCTTTCTTACATTCAAATGTTTTTTACAATGCTGTAAGTGACTCAGTCATCATTTGACTCAAGTATCTACGTGAAACGTAGGTAATACTACTACAGCCCTTTTAACGTCCCACTGCTGGGCACGGGCTTCCCCTCAATGCGAGGGGGATCCAGGCTATAGTGCACAACGCTGACTCAGTGCAGGTTGGCCGACTTCACACATCTATCGAGAACTAGCCAAGTTCCCTCAGACGTGCAGGTTTCCTCACGATCTTTTCCTGCACCGTTTCATAGCAAGTGACAATCTCCGATGAAAATGAGATTCGCACATAAATCCCAGGGGTGCGAGCCGGGGTTTGAACCTGCACACTTTGATTGCAAGGCGTGCGTTCGACCACTCCGCTACCACTGCTATTGTGATAGCGCGCGTGGTGAAACGTACGAGTGGGGTTAACACGAAAGTCAAGACTACACCTCTGTAACGGATTTGCTCTGTGTCTTATTTCATACGTGAAAAAGATACCAAAAAGCTATTCCGTAACAGAGGTCTAGACTTAACAAGCGTGCTAACCCCCCTGGAGTCAGCAGACTGCTTGGCCGTACAATTTTAAATTTTTATGAGACCAAATGGCACCTATTCCGCATTAAATCAAACAAAAAAAGAATCACGTAAATAGGATCATAACTCGCAACGTAATCGGTGTACATACATTAAAAAAAAAAAAAACATACCGGCCGAATTGAGAACCTCCTCCTTTTTGGAAGTCGGTTAAAAATGTGCTTTTTCTACGAGTTAACATAAGTCATTTCGGTATTGACCAAAAAAATTGTCGGGCGCGTTTTATTTTAACGCGACCGTATGCGCCTGGCTTCACCCAAGAAGGCGCTGCGTGTTGGAATTCCTTACATTGTCTTTGTTATACGACTTTTACGCATAATTTTTCCATTGTCCAGTGATCTAGACCACCTAGGTTACTCTATAAATATATCCATTTGACAGACATCTCAGGCACGATCGGCATTTAAATGTACCATGATGTCTCACCGTAGCCGTCTTTAGCAGGGGGTGCGGTGCACTCGGACGCAGTCCTATGGGGTGCTAGCCGACCGCCATACATTTCCAAAAGTACCTACTACAATGAGACCACGCGAGCGGAGCCACGGGAACGGGAACAGTTAGTTCAGTATACATTATCGGTATTATTATTGACATGAGGGGGGGGTACTGTCTTTCGCACCCCGGCGCCAAATATGCTTAAAACGGCCGTGTGTCTCACCGTCGAGAAATAGGCAGGTTAAGTATTTATATTAGTTTATTGGTTTGAGCAGTTTTTCTTCACCGTTCAGCAAGTGGTAATCATTATAGAAAATGACATTCGCACATGAAAATCACAGAGGTGCGGGCCCGGGATTCAAACTTGCACCCCTTAAGTTCAAGGCGGGCCTTCTACCAACTAGTCCAACACAGCCAAGATATTAGATACTTAACTATTATGATTTAAATATTACTTGCATGGCCGTTTTAGAAGAACTAATACAAACTGTCTGTCTGTAGCTATATGTGTA
Source organism: Ptilodon capucinus (assembly GCA_914767695.1). NCBI lineage: Eukaryota > Metazoa > Arthropoda > Insecta > Lepidoptera > Notodontidae > Ptilodon > Ptilodon capucinus. The sequence continues at coordinate 3,046,392 of OU611828.1, forward strand.
TCCATTAAACCATCGTCAGTTTAAACCATAGAGTAACTAGAGAACCCATATCGACTGCGCCCTATGGCTCTGCGGCAATTTTTTGACGTTTATCTGACATCCGCCATTGTGTAGGCCAACTACATAGGGCATCTGCAATGGTGGATGTTAGATAATCATCAGAAAAAAATGCCGCATAGTGAAATCGATAGGGCATCTCCGTTATATACCTCGATGGTTATATACCTCTCGGTAGTTGCCTTTACAAGTATCTAAGGATTAGTGTGTATTATTCGACGTGAATAAGTAAATGGGTTACTGCCTACGCATTTGATACCCCCGTACACAAAGGTTTGATTAATACGGCAGTCGATTTCATAGGTCGGTGCCTACCTACTAGCTGCCTACTGGGCGATTTTCAAAATGTCGTAGGTATGTATCATAATGCCTTTAAGCATTATATTAAATCGCTACAAACGATATTTGTACAAAGGAAAATTTCATCGTTTATTTCAAATCAACATTGTAAGACGCTTAAGTTTAGTTGACTACCTACCTACTTATAATTGAATTATATAAGTTAAACGAATAATAAAACTCAATTTTGGAGACTTTTATTTCCCAGTGGAGCTTTTTTTTTTTTTTTTTTGAAGTACTTACACTGTTGGCCGTGAGGTGGCCTTTACAGCTTTACCGGAGGAGTGGCGAGCGCAGAGTGCACTCCAACCAAGGCCTTAAGGGCGGAAAGGGGTGGCAACTAGCTCAAGGGCGCCACAGGGGGCACGACCTCGGCTTGGGCAGTTACCGTGAGGGGTGAGGTAGTGACTGCGCTCCTAGGTGCAAAGATGCACCTACGAGCGGAAGAGGGGGTTCCTCGACCTCGCCGGTGAGATCGGTGTCTGTTTGAGGCTGGTGTAGGTGTGTTGGTGGCCCTCTCAACCAGTGGAGCCAGTGTTCTTACGCACCTACCTAACATTCTTGTTAACGAGAGGCGCCTACCAATAAAATGATCGCTCATAAGCACCGGATAGACTTATTGCTATAATAAAACTGTAAGGCGCTCCGTCGATTTGGGGGAGATAAGGTATTTTTGCTTCTATTTTTTTCTACTGACTATGTGACGTTAAAGGAATGATATTCAAAACCTACATTTCGTATACCTAATCCAAGTAATCACTAGCTTAAAACTTGTTAGTAATTAAGGTAGATAATAGTTAATGACATAGGTCAAAAAGATGCCAAGATGAAATGGAACTGGGTTCGACATTATCTGCATGTCAGAAGAACACCAGGCAAAAATTCCCACAGAGTGGATCCCGAGTAATGCAAGAAGACATCGCGGCAGGCTCAGAAGGAGATGGCGGGATGAACTGGACTCCCATCGAAAATATTGTCCCATCATAGCTCAGACAGAAGAATGGAGGACGGGAAAGGAGGTCTTTGCCCAGAAGTGGGACGTCACAGACTTATAATAATAATAAATAATAGTGTTTTAGGGAACCCTATTACTAAGACTTCGCTGTCCGTCCGTCCGTCCGTCTGTCACCAGGCTGTACCTATCTCATGAACCGTGATAATTTTCACAGATGATGTATTTCTATTGCCGCTATAACATCAAATACTAAAAAGCAGAATAAAATAATTATTTAAGGTGGCTCCTATACAAGACACGTGATTTTTTTGCCGTTTTTATAGATAATGGTACGGAACCCTTCGTGCGTGAGTCTGACTCGCACTTGTCCGGCTTTTATATGTAAGTGCCTCGAACTAAGCTTACAAAGTGTTTTAAGCAGTGTCTTCATGTTCTAACTCATAGTGGTAGCTGACCTCTTTAAATGTCTTCAATTTAATGTTACACCCTTGAATACTTGAAATGTAAATAAACATGGTGTACCATGCCATTGGTAACTCCGTGAGTATCTGGACGTCTGCCAAGAACCTTAATAGCATTTACAACTGTTTTTATATTATAGCATTTGCAAGGACGCCGGTCCATCATTAAAATCGACCACCCACGGTATTGGAGTCATTGAGTGATCTGTGTTAGGCTGAGATATTAAGGCTGGTTTTAGTCTTACGCCGACGGCACGCGCACCGTCAGCGCTGATAGCTACGCGGCCGTACGCGTCCCGCGTCAGCCCTGCGTACTGTTGGCGCAGACGATCGCACTAGCGCCTCTGCTTTCAGTGAGCGTTCTCGAGTGAGTGAGTGAGCGTTTCAGTGAGTGTCGAGCTGAGCGGACGTCGGCAGCGCGTACAGTCATGGCGATTTTTTTTGGGATAGATAATACAAAGCAACAATAATTAATACACTCCGCATTTTGGGCGTCGTCTGTACAGTAAGGCGGTCAGTACGATACTAAAACGAGTCACGCTGAGCCTCAGCGCTGACAAACTACGCGCTGAGCTATGAGCGCTGACGGTGAGCGTGAGACTAAAATCAGCCTAAAGGTCTGGGGGGGCAACTCTCGCGTGATCGGCTTTATCTTCGACATAAATGCAAACAAACAAATTATAGCCCTTTATTTTTTAACATCCCACAGCTGGGCACGGGCCTCCACTCAATGCGAGGGGGATTCAGGCCATAGTCCAACACGCTGGCCCAGTGAACCAGTGAATTTATCGAGAACTAGTCAAGTTCCCTCAGACGTGCAGGTTACCTCACGAAGTTTTCCTTCACCGTTTCATAGCAAGTGATAATTTCGGATGAAAATGAGATTCGCACATAAATTCTAGAGGTGCGACCCGTGGTTTGAACCTACACACTTTGATTGCAAGGCGTGCGTTCGACCACTCGGCTACTACTGCTACTTGACATAAATAAAATAAATAAATAAAAAGCCTTTATTCCCTCCACCAAGTGATAAATATAAATGTAGGTAAGTGATATAAAATTCTAAGAATACTTATGCTATAGTGATAGAAGTCGCCTCTTCGGCGTAGAGGCCTACGCCGAAGAGGCGACTTCGATATAATATTTCGAAAAAATACGGCCATTTTGTCGTTTTATTTTGACATAATTATGTCAAATTAGAGTGTCGATCTTGCAAGAAGTGCCTCCTTAGTTCTAGAGTTTATCTCAAACATTTCAATAGATTTTGATTATAATCATGACGCTCTTCCCCGAAGGTAATAGGGGGCGATAATGCTATGGACTGTAATGGCTGAATAGTAAGGTTATTTGTCCTTTTAAACCACTTTATTTTATTTTATTATATTTGGGAAGCTTACGGCTAATTTTACAAAACCGGCCAAGTGCGAGTCGGACACGCGCACGGAGGGTTCCGTACCATTGTCTATAAAAACCGCAAAGAAATCACGTCTGTTGTATGGGAGCCCCCTTAAATATTCATTGTATTCTGTTTTCTAGTATTTGTTGTTATAGCGGCAACAGAAATACATCATCTGTGAAAATTTCAACTCTCTAGCTATCACGGTTCATGAGATACAGCCTGGTGACAGACGGACGGACGGACGGACGGACAGCGAAGTCTCAGTAATAGGGTTCCCGTTTTACCCTTTGGGTACGGAACCCTAAAAATGGAACTTAATGTAGTTAATTACATGCCAATTACAAGCTTCCGCCTAATGTCATTGTAAATGGTTTCTAGCTCCACGAAGTTAGATGTTAATCATTATTGTTGCATTATTATTATTATGAGTCTATAACATCCCACTGCTGGGCAAAGACCTCCCTCCCCTTCCTCCATTCATCTCTATTTTGAGCCAAAATAGGCCACTCCTTTCGATGGGAGTCTAGTTCATCCCGCCATCTCCTTCTGGGCCTGCCGCGATGTCTTCTTGCATTGGGAATCCACTCTGTAGTTATTTTGGCCCATTGTTGTTCTGACATGCGGCAGATGTGTCCAGCCCAGTTCCATTGTTGCATAATAATTTTATTTTTTGAAATAATTGATCATGTACCTACTTATTTAAATTAAAAATCATAACCGTTTGCTAGAACATCAGATGGATTTATGGCATTTTCCAGTACAAGATTGTTTTACAATACCTCTGTAAACTGATCATAATATTTTTATAACTTTGGGGGAGACTATACGTGGTGTTTCAGAAGTCCGAAATAATACTTGACCATTGGCATGAATATCGGGTATATAACCGAATGGTACAAAAATAATGTTGAAATTCGATCATATTTCTCAACTTTTTTTTCGTAGTCGATTTCTATAACGAGTACATAATATCCTGAGTTCTATGTAAAAAAAATCTAGATCTGTTTTGTGAATATTGGTAGCAGCCCTTCGTAAATGTAGTTGTAGGATCATGGATGTACCCAAAGGTCAGAACACGATACCTGTGGTCTTTAGCGCGGTAACTATGATAGTTAGGTAAAAACTGTCTTCACTAAGCATCCACATATTATCAGCTACGGTATATGTACCTAAAATATTATTTCGGACTTCTGATTAAGGATTTATAAGTAGTTTCTATATTATTGCTATAAGTAGATTATTCTCAAAGCTTGGAATGTTCCAATAACGGAAATGATGACTATAATATCCGGAGATCGAGAAATTGAGTCATTCTTTTAATTGACTCCTCCAGACCATTTCTGAGAACCGAACTCCAAACAATCTACGGTAAGGCTTCAATCACACGGTAACACCGGCTACCATGAGTTAGTTATCAATCCCGCATACTGGGGCGTCAACGCTCGCTCATAATTTTGCCATACCAAAACAAACTGTATTGACTCATAGAGAAAGTTCATTCTTCAACTAAATGACACTGACAGCTCAAGCGAATTTTGACGTGTAGGGGCGTGGCTTTTACCACGGAAATTCAATCTTTATGTATATTGACACAGAGTCCATTTTGATATTAGCAAATATTTTCATGCCCCAGCCAGGGGGCTATATGACATTGAACTTCAATAACAAACCCTTGAAAGGTCAAAAGGACCACCAGAAGCGATTACACGGATAGCACGTTTTATTATCCTTTTTTGTTTATACAACATTCGACCAGATTAGATTGGAAGACCCCGCTATAAAAGAGGTCGTTAAGTCTTGTGTAGTGGTGTGGTTGAAGAGGATTGTAAACTAAACCCTATGGTCAGTAAAAGTGACCCGGTCATAACGACAGTCGGTTAAACACGGCGTCAAATGCCGCACGTATACATTTTTACCTTAAAGTTACTGAAGGGTTTTATTCTGAAGCTTTTTGGACACGTCACTAGAAATAACGACTCAATGGATCGACCAGTTATCCAGGGTCGAACCGAAGGCAAACGGCCACGTGGTTGATCTCCAACCAGATGGGTGGAACTGATAAAATCCCTTACAAGATGCCCTATAGCACAATGCTCTCGCAACGCCGAGGACCGGGAAGCCTGGAGATTACTAAAACAGCGGCCACATCCGAAAACAAGATTGAAACTCTATAAGCACGACCACTCTGACAAGAGTGTCCGACTGAGAAGAAGAAGAACTGAAGGGTATATCAACGCCACCCTGTGTATGTCGCTGTGGCAACAATTGAAGATGTCGGATAAACGTCAAAAAAATTGTCGTTTATCCGACATCTTCAACTGTGGTTACCTGTTGTATACGGCAACTACATAGAGCAACAATATATATACAGCAGCAACAATATATATATAGAGCGCAATGGCGGATGTTAGATAAACGTAAAATTGCCGCAGTGTGGAGTCCTATCTCCGTTATATATCTCGATGATTTTTACCAACACCAAAACGAATTAGACTGTGACACATATAGAAATAAAGCGTACGATTTTTTCGAAGTGACCATTGATTACCCCCTGACCCCCTGACTTAAGTATTCCTTTAAGTACTTTATAGTCTTTATCAATATAGACTCAATATATAATAAGTTAGTAATATTCATTATTTTTATATAAGCCACCCATTTACTCAACGAAAATTAATTTACAAATCTTCAATGAATTTTTCAATGAATTTTCAATAAACGAAGTATAAAGAAACTTATATACCTACAGTCGAATTGAGATACCTCCTCTTGGAAGTCGGTTAATAACAAAGTCTAGATAAAAGATGTTTTTATTGGTCCAAAGAGATATCTTAATATGAAGGTTTATTTACCTTGTACTACGTAAAAAGACTGTAGGTTGCAAAGCGTAATTTCGTTCAGATGTGCACAGCCCGGCTAGCTCAGTCGGTAGAGCATGAGACTCTTAATCTCAGGGTCGTGGGTTCGAGCCCCACGTTGGGCGAAATCTTTTTACAATTTCAATTATATTTTTTTTTTATTTTGTATTTTTTCTGTAGGTAATATAACACAAACAAGCGTATAAATATTTTGTTCGGAGTTTGCACCTCAGCAGTCTTCACTCTTCAGCCAGTGAGTATTTTTTTTAATTTAACTATTTTTCTTTTTAATAATTGTACATTTGTAAATTGTTAATTCTTATCTAATAATATTGCTTTCTTGCGGACGTGTGTCCGCAAGAAAGCAATATATAGTGATAGTGTTATCAAAAATAAATAAGTAAAAAGTTAGATTCCTAAATAGTTACATTTTACCCAAATTGATTACGAATTCTGATCATAATTGAAGAAGCAGTCTATGGCTACTTAACTTACCTGCAATTTTGCGTTCTCTCATCTTCCTCCACAATTGTTCCGCTTTTCTCATCGGCCAGTTTTCTACCTTCGCGCTGAAACTCCTGAAGAACTTGTACTCCTTGAAATGTGACATTCTTCTCTCCATTTTACTAGGGGCGTGCCCCGATGGGGGCGGCGACGGGGCTTTTGGCGTATTCGACTGCGACGCCATTTTGCTTTTTAAATATTTGTTTTTTCAATAATTTAATTCTATAATTTATGAACCACGTGACTTGCCTTAGTTCTAATTTAAATTTTGAATTTCCATTTAATCATTAATTTATTTTTCAATTCCATGGAATACATTTTTTTTTATTTTCAACAATATTCTTAATTATTATATAATATCTTTATTTTCATTATATAATTAAGTTAAGTTTGTTTATAAATAAGAATGTACAGTTAACTTATTTTTTATTTAATTTATTTTAACACTCGAAGGACCAGTTTCCAATTTGCGAAGTGTTTTCATTAGATTATCCTGGAACAAATACATAAACATGTTTAAATTGTTGAACGGATAAAAAGGATCACAGTAAAGCCCTGGACACATTGAGGCGTCAAGATGCCACGTATAAACTTTATTCCAAAATCAAAACGAATGAAACGAAATTACAACGACGACAGCGGGAGCGAATTTTAAGCGTGGGCTTGTGCCGGCGGCATTTCAACGGCTTTTGACCCCCCAGTGTCTGTGGGACAGTGAGATGTCACGACCCACGCGTCAATATGTTTACCAATGTCAAAACGAACTCTGTGTTATTATTTACAGCCCTTTTAACGTCCCACTGCTGGGCACGGGCCTCCCCTCAATGCGAGGGGGATTCAGGCCATAGCCCACCACCTTGTCCCGGTGCGGGTTGGCAGACTTCACACATCTATCGAGAACTAGTCAAGTTCCCTCAGACGTGTAGGTTTCCTCACGATGTTTTCCTTCACCGTTTCATAGCAAGTGCTAATCTCGGATGAAAATGAGATTCGCACATGAATGCCAGGGGTGCGAGCCGGGGTTTGAACCTGCACACTTTGATTGCAAGGCGTGCGTTCGACTACTCAGCTACCACTCTGTGTTGATACGCATAAAGATTGAATTTCTATGGCAAAAGCCACGGGAACACGCATCAAAATTCAGATTCAGATAGATAGGGAGATTTCAGAATCAGATTTTTTTATATATATAAACTAATAGCGGTACTTATAAATAAATACAAATCCATCATCACGCCTGTATTCCCTGAAGGGGTAGTCAGAAGTGTACTGCATTCCCCATACAGGCGTGATGATGTATATTTTTATATATAATGTTGTATTATTTCATAGTTTGGTGAACAATAAAGAGTGCTCTATCTTTCTTTATATAGAGCTATTTCTTGTTCAATTTATTTACTACATATAGATGAACTTAAATTGGTTTAAACTTATAATTACACACCTTTCAGAGTAAAACTTAACTCATGACGACATCAACTTCAGACAGGTTTACGCACGGACCTGTCTGGGTTCTGGCCCTGCACTTACTGTAACGATCGACTAATCGCCAGACAACACATACTCATCGTATGATGCCAAACTAATCAATGCTTGTACTATGGACTGGGGCGATCCTAGTTACACTCAGGGCCCCGAGTGCCACTTTTGTTGAAGAGTTTATAAGAATTAATTTTTTTAGCCATGAAAACAACGTCTTCTATCAATGACACCTCAAATATGATCAGTGTAGACATGAGAGTGGTAGCCGAGTGGTCAAACGCACGCCTTGCAATCAAAGTGTACAGGTTCAAACTCCAGCTCGCACCTCTGGGATTTATGTGCGAATCCCATTTTCATCCGAGATTATCACTTGCTAAAGGAAAACATCGTGAGGAAACCTGCACGTCTGAGGGAACTTGACTAGTTCTTGATAAATGTGTGAAGTCTGCCAACCCGCACTGGGCCAGCGTGGTGGAGTATGGCCAAAATATGCCATTGGCGGGAATCGAACCCCCAACCATCCGTCAAGTAGTTTTTTAGGTTTAGCTAGCGTAACCAGTGGTGAGCAAACTTTCTTAATGGGGGTCCAGAAAGTATATTATTAATTTCAGAGTATAAGGAATGTGTTCCTCTATTCTCACTACATTGTATACAAAATATAATTGTGTACGTTCAGAAAGACAGTGCTCTTATGAAAAATTGAAAAAGTCCTTCACTAAGAAGAAATTCTTAGAATTTAAGCCCCGAGTTGGGAATTTATATAGAGGGAGCACTGTACTAAGTAGAATCTACTTTATACTTCTGGACTTTTCATGTCGAAGGACCATCGGCGGGCCGGATTAAACGCTTTCGCGGGCCGGAGCAGGCCCGCGGGCCGTACTTTGCCCATCGCTGCTAGACTATTTAACAGCAATTGATTTGTATAGAAAATGCTTTTGAGTTAACACAGTTAGTTTTGATTTAAAAAAAATCGCGCGCGCTTTTTGACGCGGCTGTGAGTGCAGGACTATATAATAAAGGTTACATGAAAGGTTAAAGTTCAGATTACTTCACTGTTACGATACTTTATTTAAAGAATTTTAATAAGTTAAAAGTACTGACTTAAAAATAATGAGAATAATTTAACTTGAAGTGGATATGTGCTTAAATATTCTGCTTTTGCGAGGGTTTCTTCATACCAACGAGTTATTAAATAAAGAGGGAGATTTTTTAACATTTGACAGTTATATACGTCCAATTTTGTGTGCGACTTTGACGTCAGATAAGGCATGTTATGACGTATAAGACTAGATAGCGAAAAAAAGTAAAAATTCGACCAATTTGACGTTTTGTTTCGAAATATCTCCAATAGAGATAATGTCTATCAAGCGAAAATCGGGCCCCAAATCGTTTTGGTGCTGGCAAAAATCTTATAGCGCGTTTATTGACGCCCTAACCTGCCCAAAGCGTCAAAGATTAAATGGAAATGTACCTTCGGAAATACTTTTTTATGTATGAAAATAAGATGAGGGTAAGAGCCTCCAGTATGGTAATTCAATATTCAGAAGTTTGATTGACTCTCTATGTTCTGTTTGCGTTGGAAAGATGAACTTTGTACTTTGGGTATGTATTACGGGGAATTTTCGTTTTGAAGACGATTAAACCCACACTCGTATAAAATATTGGATATGTCCATTGTATATACAAACAGACTAAAGTAGGGAGTCCCAAACTAAGTTTCCAAAATGAAGACCCCCCCATAGTCAAATTACAATAAAAATCCTACCTCTAGTTTTTTATAAATCTAGTTGTACCTACCTCTAGTATAAATAAATACATCATCACGCCTGTATTCCCCGAAGAGGTAGGCAGAGGTGCACTGCAGTGCGCTCACACTTCACCGATGTATTTTGGTGCCAATGTAATAGGGGGCGAGCGTATTGCCTAATACCGGGCACATTCCCCCTTAATACAAATGGGTTTGGGCCATAGTCCGCCACGCTGGCCCAGTGCGGGTTGGTGAACTTCACACGCCTTTAGTTTTTTTTTTTTTATATTTTTACGAAATACTTATCTACCAATTTAAAACTTTGCGGTTACTTTTAACTAAATCACACTGACAGCGCAAGCGAATTTTGACGAATGGTCGTGGCTTCAACACAGAAATTCAAACCATCGACAAATTGACGATGGAAGCCAAACACTTTTAAAAAAAGAAGAAGAAGAAGAAATTCAAACTTTATTTATATTGACACATAGTTCGTTTTAGTATTGAAATATATTTAACGCGCGAGCGTTGACGCCCCAGTGTGCCGGGGGATTTGAGCGTGTCCAAATGTTAATGAAAATGATCATAAATTATGCAATTTGTGAGACCTTTCTAAGTTAGAATCAACAACATAACGAAGCAAAAGAGATTTTTACATCTGAAGGGGAGCTTAACTCTGAAATACCCAAGGGCGATGTTGGAGTTTATACAATTCTACGTACATAGCCACGTCAAATAACGCGCTATCTACATTTTTTTTCCAATACCAAAATGAACTGTCTCCTCCTCGCGTCGTGTTCCTCATTACTGAGGGTCGTGGTCCTCCATGGAATTATTTTCTCCTTGACTGTCTTGCGCCACCTGTGCCTGTCTTTGGCCACGTGGAGAGTTTCGTGGAGATCAGTGTCCAGAGATTTGTGGATCTGGTCAGACCATCTAATGGGACTTCGACCTCTGGAGCGTTTTCCGACGATTATTCCGGTAACCATTAGTTGCTCGAGGTTGTGACCATCTTTCCTGGCAACGTGACCGAAAAACTCAAGTATCTTACGGAGACAGATGGTAGTTATTCTGGTCTTTACATTTAACTCCTGTAGAAGAAATGCATTGGTGTGGAAAGCAGTCCATGGAATCTGTAGCATCTGTCTGTAGCAAGTGAACTGTATCTACTCTTAAATGAAGCTCATTTTTCAATGATACGTTATTAATAATGCAAGCAAATTTAGTCGCGTGGTCGTATGGATTTTGGCGCCGAAATTCAATCTTTATGTATATTGATGCAGAGTACATTTTCAAATGAAGTTAGGTTAATTCGCTCGCTCCATTATGTACAGGGCGTGCATCAACCATCGTATTATGAAAAAGTGGGTTTTAGGACTGAGGGGCGAATACTTACTGCTCTGGTCTAAATGGTCACTTCAAGCAATTCCTCTGCGCAGTTTTATCAAGGGTCATAATATGACAAACAGTGTTTCTTCGTCTTTTTTTACGAAATGAATGAAATTTAATGAAATAAGATGAGGAATGGCTCCACCTGCGGTTAGCGGGTATTTCAGCCAGTGTCAAGTAATTAATAGGAAGAGTAAATTGAATAAAGACAGATTATAAATAAAAATGGATGATGAACGTAAAGAGCAAATAACTAGCAATAACAATGCTCCTACTTTATTTGGTGTGATTATGACAACATGAAATGAATCTGCCAATGAACTCCAAATAAGAAATGAATTCTTTCCAGTAAAATTGCTCGCAGAGTGATTATTTTAGACACATTGAAAAGTTTTCAATTACCCATATAAATAAGTACCTACGCGGTTTGTTTTTTTTATCTTATTATTTTCATGATTAGGGGTATTCAACTTACTTATGTGACTCACTTACAACTTGTTTTAATCATACATCATCACGCCTGTATTCCCTGAAGGGGTAGGCTTAGATGCACTGCAGTATGCCCAGAATTCGCCGATGTATTTTGGTACCAATGTAATAGGGGGCGAGCCTATTGCCATTATACCGGGCACGTTCCCTTCAACACGAGGGAGATTTGGGCCATAGTCCACCACGCTGGCCCAGTATGGGTTGGTGAACTTCACACGCCTTTCTATAGACGTTCAGGTATCTTCACAATGTTTTCCTTCACCTTTCCGTGTTAATGTTACATATATACGTAAGTTTGTTCGAAATGATTAACTGTAACGAAGGCTTAATGTGCAGAATAGGGAATATTAATCATATGTCTTTTGTAAGGGACTTGTTATTTGTCTCGTGTAATCTTAGATTAAGGCACCTTTAGTAATTTGTGTGATATAATATTCGATGAGAAGGGATGAGAAGCATGTGACTAAATGAGTGATGAGTATCTATGAATGTGGACGATTAAAGAGAGAGAGGAAGACCAACGATAAGATGGATGTAGTGTGTATAGAGGGATATGAATTAGATCGAAGTGGATGTATGACGGAAAAGCGAGATGAATGGAAGATAAAAAACATACGGTTCGAATTGAGAACCTCCTCTTTTTTAAGTCGGTTAAAAAGGACATATTGCGCCGGCCCCAAATAATGGGACAGGTAAGGCGCTAACGCACAAGCGTCTCAAAACCCCCGCGACCATTTTTTTGCCAATACTAAAAAGGACTGTATTAACTTGAACAAGAAGCACATTTTTCAATGACAGTCATCGATGACGCGTACTCGTGTGGCCTTTACCACAGAAATGTCATCTTTATTTGTATTGTTACAGAGTACATTTTCTAAAAAAGGCAAGTTAATTCGCACGGTCAAAGGGAGACAAGTCGTGATTGTATACGCAGTTGGGTTTATGTAGATTGCTTGTATTAGAATAACATTAGATAGAACATTATTGTGACTTGAAATTTATGGAGGGTTATAACCCATCTACAGAGGCGTTACAATACACTTGTAATTTGCCAAATGGCTTGTAACATCAATCGATTAAAATATTTACTAGTTATCATAATAAATAATTTAATTTTTACGAAGCAATAAAATTCCTAATGAGTATTATATTATGAATAAACCTTTGAACGGAACAAAAACAGTCTACCTACAATTTTAAAACAAATGTTTTATAATATTGTGTGGGTAGTTTGTGCCTTTTTACAAATTAGGATATAGTAAGTACCTCGTTATCTATAGAATTACCAAAACACAACATATCAATGCGTGAAAGGCTATTTGACTTAAACGACACTTTTGGGCGATTTTGACGTTTATACCGACATATTTGGAATCAGCTAATTTTTCTGCAACGAATGAGTATGCTCTCCTGTAAAGTTAAAAAAATGTCGTTTAAGACAATTAGCCCTCTCCCCTCGACTTGATATATCTATTCTAATTCACCCCTTGATGTGATTTATCTATGTGTGTCAAGAATAACCACAATTTAAACTGTTTACGTCCCTATAATACCGAACTGGAATATTAAAACAACATTGAAAATAAATTGAAAAAAAGCATCCTAGATGTTGCTAATATATCTTGCCGCTTCTCCACCCACCCATTACACAATAAACAATGAAATTTTATTATAACAAAATACACAAAACTCACCTCACTATTACGTCTTTCATCAATAAAACACACACACACTCACAAAAACAAAACACAACACTACACAGAATACACACAACGATATTTACAACACCAGAAATAATTTGACGATAAAGTTTAAATTATACGCGAAATATGACGGGAGACATCGAATGGCCGTCCTTACGCGTCCCTAGAATCTACAGGTCTGACCGCAATGCCTCAAAATTTCCCGCTTCCACGCCCGATAGAGATAGCTGTATCATTTCAGCGCGTGTCAGAAAGAGTCGAACACACTCCCCGCTGTTGCGTCCCTGCGGAAAAGCTGGTATGTGTCGACTGCGGCGTTACAGCCCTTCGCACACTGGAACGTCAACATTCGCGTAATTTTTTTTGCCATACAAAAACAAATCTCTTATTTTTTACGGTATGAATAAAATGAAATAAAAAAATGAATAAGATGAGGAATGCCTGCACCTGCGATTAGCGGTATTTATAGCAAGATCGAGTAATTAATAACAATGACAAATTCAATAAATACACATTATAAATAAAAATGGGTGATGACAGTGATAAAGATTCAAAACAAACTCTATTGATTCGTAGAAAAAGTTTATTTTTCAACTGAATGACACTGACAGCGCGAGCGAATTTTAACGCGTAGGAGCGTGGCCTTTAGCACAGAAATTCAACCTTTATTCATATTGACACTGGGTTCGTTTTGCTATTGGCAAACATTAAGACGCGGGAGCGTCGACGCGCCAATGTGCGGGGGGCTGTCTTTGAATTCGCACAGCAACCACTATTGTTTATATTAAATTAATAATTCATTTTGTTTGTTTGTTCTGGTTCTGTGTGTAGTTTTGCAATTCATTATTCTGTTTTTTTTTTAACTTATTTTTGGATGCGATGAGTGTTGTATTGCTTCTTGAATTACCCATAATTACTTACACCATCACGAATGTGTTTCTTGTAGGGGTAAGCAGCACTTATGTGTTATCTCCCTCGTATTGGGGGGAGTGTGTGCCCGGTATAATGGCATTACGCTTGCCCCTATTACATTGGGACCAAAATACATCGGCGAAGTGTTGGTGCACTGTAGTGCGCCTCTACCTACCCCTTCGGGAAATACAGACATGAGGATGATATAATATAATATCTCTAATTGTTAGGTCCAACTAATGTCGAATAGCATCCGTGGTGCCTTCTTTATTTCTGTGGCAATTCAGCCTATACAGTTATTTGTTAGTTTCTCCCGCTTTGCAATGGAGGGAAGTGGATACATTTATCTTCCAAGTCCTCCTACACCTTTTTCGATTAAATTCGTGCGGGTTGTTCCAAGACAATTTAGCTTTTCCCCGGGACTCGCCGAGGGTCAAACCTCGGTGTCTTCAATGGACACCGCTGTCGATCCTGGCTTACAAGAGTAACAGTGGTGGGAATGTGTGGCGGGCTTAGTCCCAAAAAAAATAATCCCTAATATGCCAATAATGACCCCACTATCTGTCGCATCGAGGGTGAATGTACCCGGTGTTATATCAATAGGCTCGCCCCTTATTATATTGGCACCAATAATACATCGACGTGTGCGTACAATGCAGATGTCCTGTGCTTACTCTTTCGGGGATTAAAGGCGTGATGATGTATTTTATTAAGTGTATTAACAAGTGAAGCCTTTATAAACAACTCCTTGTTTATTTCACGTGTTAAATTGAAGGAAAAGTTTGAGTTGGTCACTGTACGTAATACATTTTATTTTATAAATCGTCTGTTACATTGAAAAAAAAAATGATAAAACTGACGTTACAATAACAGCATAAAATTAGATTGAAAAGCCCTTCGCATATAGAGGCGTCAAGACGCGCGCTGAAAAAATGATTGCTCATACCAAAACGGACTGTATTAACTCACTTAGAAAGCTATTTTTTCAACGAAATTACATTAAAGAAACGATCGAATTTTGGAGCATGGTTGCGTGGAGTATTTGTATAGGGTGTATGAGAAGTCCGAAATAATATTCTAGGTACATATACGTGATAGGTGGGATGTTTAAGCGGCTTTCAGACTACGCAATAATATATAGCACAACAATATCGCGCACCATACGAAGCCAATAATATATAGTACAGTACAGTGTGAACGTGGCCATAACAATGTATGGTGCACGATATTGTTGTGCTATGAGCTATATACTATGTGCTATAATATTATTGCGTAGTCTGAAACCCGCTCTAGCGAAATCACACTATACCTAGCTATCAGAGTTTCCGAGTTACAGACCATTGTATATTTGTCACAAGTATTGTGTTTTGGCCTTAGAGAAAACCGGTAACCCAATTCAACAGTTTAAACTACATTTACGAGGACCATAATCGACCTTTAATATTCACAAAACAGAACTCGAAAATTTCACATAGGTCTCGAGACATAACTAGATTTCAAAATAGGGGACAGAAAAAAATCAAAAAATCATAATCGGATTTCGTTAAAAAATGCATGCCATTCAGTTGTATAAACGACACTTGTGTAAACGGTGAAGTATAATTGCGAACTTCTGACACACAGAATTGGTTGTTGTGTTGGCAAACCTTTTGTAGCATGCCTATTGACGCTCCTGTGGGTTTGGCGCTTCATTCTAGTTATAAATGTAACGAATTTAAATTAAACAAACTATATATTACGCCATGTTGGTTTCTTGCGTTTCGTTTATCGTGGTGACGTATTAGGGAAAGCATTTAAAAATATGAACTCGTGATAACAAAACGCAATATACTTACTAGTATAATACAAACAGAACGTAGCAATAATTGTACATATATATTTTAATAATAATACATCATCACGCCTGTATTCCCCGAAGGGTACTGCAGTACGCCCACACTTCGCCGATGTATTTTGGTCCCGATGTAATAGGGGGCGAGCCTATTGCCATTATACGGGGCACATTCTCCCTCAATACGAGGGAGATTTTTGGGCCATAGTCTACCACGCTGGCTTAGTGCGGGTTGGTGAACTTCACACGCCTTTCTATAGACGTACAGGTTTCCTCACGATGTTTTTCTTCGCCGTTTCATAGGAAGTTATAATCTCGGGTGAAAATGAGATTCGCACATAAATCCCAGAGGTGCGAGCCTTGGTTTGAACCTGCACACTTCGATTGCAAGGCGTGCGTTCGACCACTCGGCTACGAATGCTACCCACGTTACACCGTTCCCTTACACAAGTAAAATCATATTTTTAATACTTTTGAATATATTATGAAACTAAAAATCGGGTTATGATTTATATGAAACATAACTCATCGTAGTAAATAGATGGGAATGTGTAAGATGAATGAAGTATTTTTAATTGGGTCAAATTGGAAATAACTTGTGTACCTATAAGATAATATGAATTTAATATTTCAAAGTTCTATAATAAATCGTTTTAACTCATTATAAATATAAATAAATATCGGCAGACGACAGATACTCATCGTATGATACCAAACTAAGGAAAGCTTTTACCTTCTTTTTTTTTTAAAGGACTACGCTGTTGGCCGTTAGGTGGCCTTTACAGCTTTACCGGAGGAGTGGCGAGCGCAGAGTGCACTCCAACCAAGGCCTTAAGGGCAGAAAACGGTGGCAACTAGCTCAAGGGCGCCACAGAGGGCACAACCTCGGCTTGGGCAGTTACCGTGAGGGGAGAGGTAGTGACTGTGCTCCTAGGTGCACAGATTCACCTACGAGCGGGGTTTTACCAAGAGAGTACCGTACTGAGGGTGATCTCGCTTGTACCTGAACCAGAGAAAATTCCGAAATTTTCCGGTCCCGGTAAAGGAACCCTTTTATCATTTTTAGGTACGAATCCCTAGAAATGGTGTCGTCAAACTTAGCAGTGCTTGTACATAGATGTATACCAATAACAAAGTAATATCTGCAACGATATCAATTTGCAAATATGACTCTTGTGGGAACCTAAAACAAAGTCTCATTTGCAATATCCCCAGTTTATCAAATATGACTTTATATTTATTTTTCTTCGCACTTTTCGACCACTTAGTACAAGAATAAAAACAGCGGAAATCAATAGACATTAAAACAAATGGATACGAAATTTATTAGCGACACAATAGTTTAAACAACATATGTTACATAAGCCATTATGCGCCTTGTGTATACACACATTAATGTCTGGAATCGTATAAAAGTTTTTAACATGTTTCGTGTATTCGATTCGCAATTTTATTGGTCAGACGAGCGATTTGTGGAAAACGCTGATTGTAATAACTATGGATGGTTAGGATCTGTTGACACGATAAAATCGGCTGCCGTATAATTACTCGTTATTTTTTGACAGCAGGCTTTATTGTGTCAATAGAGCCCTATACTAGATAAGGTACATAGGTAGATGGTGGATAGATTGAATGTAAAATTTTTTTTTTGCCTAATGGAAGCCTGCTTTCGACAAGTGAGAGTCTTCTTCTTTTCGAGTCAATGGTCTACACCTCGTTTTGTAGAAATTTTGCCCCAGCAATCGCGTTGGGAGTGGCCGCATACAGGTCCTTCGTGGTGCAGGTGGTTGGGCACAGGGGACAAGACAGCAAGTGTGGCATAGACTGTACGGGATCACTCCTGTCGCACTGCGTTAGGGTTGGATCCCTGAAGCCCCACTTGCACATGTTTAGTCTGCAGCGACCCACTCCAGTGCGAAGCCCGTTTTGAGTTTTCCACATTGACCACGGTAGATCGTGCCCCGGTGGAAGCTCTTCTTTGACGGGAAGAAAATCCAGTGGAGGGGGACATCTCTCCATCCATAGGGAGCAAAGTGTCAAGGTGGTAGCCCGTGTGAGGCGTACCATTGCGTAGTAGAGATTTGTCAGCGTAGGACACTGCGTTACCGTGCCTACCTGCTTCCGGGGTGCGCCGCGGGGAGGCTCTCAAGTAATAAAGATACATAAATTTTATGGTAGAGCTAAGATTTAAGTGATGGCTCTAACGTATGAAGTGTTGGGTATCGCGATTAGGTCACAATAATATCAAGGGGTGAAAGGCTATTTAACTTAGCGACATTTTATTACCTTTACTGGAGAGCATTCTCATTTGACGCAGAAAAAATCAAAATATGTGTATACGTCAATATCGCCCGAAGGTGTCGCTTAAGAAATATAGCCTTTCAACCATCGATATTATGTAACACATAGACAATCTGACTAACGTACACACCAAATTGGACGCATGAAACAAATTTTCGGAAAAGCCTCTTTGATTTTACTATTTGCCTTCATTTAGAATGAATACGCAACATTCCTTTTTACAAGCTTTCTATTAGCTTGTAACGTATGTATGTCCGGGTGGAATCTTGCAACTGAATTTCAAATCAGTTATCTTTAACCGATTGAGTTGAAATTTGGTATACACGCTTACTTTGGATGACAATGCATGCTTAGCTATGTGACGTCATTCAAATTCCAATATGGCGGATCATCCAAGATGGCGGAATAGTCTTTTTTTTTGCACTACCACAGTCATCATTTGCCTTACCTTGTCCCATTATTTGGGGTCGGCGCAGTATGTCTTTTTCTTCCATTCATCTCGCTTTTCCGTCATACTGACATCCACTCCGATCTCATTCATATATTTGCACTACCACAGTATGGGTATCAAATGAAAGCGCTTGCTGAGGAAAACACGAAAACTAAGGACAATTAAATAAAAGCTAGTTTTTTAAAAGTTGCTTTTACCATTAATTTATTTGAATAGGAGTTTTATTATACGTAGTGCCAACTCTTCTTCCATTAATTAATCGCAAGTGTATGCAGTATATAATTTAAAAAAAAAAATCAAACCACTACGTGTTAAAATTCATTTTGTTAACATTTTGAATTGGGAATGCTTAGTCACAGAAGAAATATGCCTAAGTATACAAATTCTATTGTTTTTTCCCGAGCCTAAGGTCTTGCTATTCCTGACAGATTAAATAAATATTTAGTTCTGTTTTGCTGGCGTATTTATTGAACCATATGTTTGGCATGGAATAATACATACATCAACGAGTTATTATAACAAAGAGGAAGCTTTTGCTAACATTTGACAGTTTCACACGTCTTATTTCGTGTGTGTCTACGTTTGGCAAATTGTCTATGTCAAGACATATAAGCTAGACGGAGGCGGTATCAATGGGACCAATTTCACTTTTTTTTTAAGTAGTAGTAGCAGTGGTAGCCACGTGAGCAAGAACACCCGCCTTGAACGTAATGTGCAAGTTCAAATCTCAGGCCCGCACCTCTGAAATAATTTTCATGTGCGAATTTCATTTTCAATAATGATTACCACTTTCTGAACGGTGAAGGAAAACATCGTGAGGAAACCTGCACGTCTATAGAAAAGCGTGTGAAGTTCACCAACCCGTACTGGGCCAGGTGGTGGACTATGGCCCAAGTCTCCCTCGTATTTAGGGGGAATGTGCCCGGTATAATGGCAATAGGCTCGCCCCCTATTACATTGAGACCAAAATACATCGGCGAAGTGTAGGCGCATTACAGTGCACCTCTGCCTACTTCTTCGGGGATTATAGAAGCGATGATGTATTTTTTTTTTTTTTAATACTTTCTAATACCATTGACCACCGTAATTAGCTACCGTGCGCTGTTAAGATTCAAAGGAGAAAATAACCCAGTATAAATATGTGTAGGCCACATCTTCTCATAAATACTATCAAACGATCGATCGGGCGGTGCGCGGGCGCGATAATTCCGTCGGCCGCGTTTATTTTTGTGCTGCTTTTCATTTTGTAATAAATTCTATAATTAATGGGCTGTTGGGATGATGGATTTGATTGGGTATGATGTCATCGTTTCGTAGATCCAGTAATAAAAGGTAGGAACATCCCGACGTCATATCATACGTACTCGGGCTATTCGTAAATATTTTATTGAATTACTAACGAAATTTAACCTTTTAAAGTATAATACATCATCATCATCGTAGTAATTACTGTTATTGTATTGTACAGAAAGTAGTAATTATTGTTGAAAATGACATTCGCACATGAAAATTATCTCATAGGTGCGGGCGTGGGATTTGAACTTGCACCCCTTACGTTCAAGGCGGGGGTTCTTGCGCACGAGGCTACCACTGCTTATTTGTACCTACTATCCTCTTACCACCACCTGTCTTGCCGTCATATTTCAATATTACTTTCAGTCTTTGACAGGTAACTCAGAAATCTGTCAAAACTTGACTGTTAGTATGGAAAAAAGCAATACTTTAAGAGGTGGTGACCCCTGATACTATTTTATTATTTTTGCAATTAAATACGACAATTTTTTCTTTGAACTTTTAAGAATTATCTAGCGCAAACAGTGTATTTTTCTAAGGACCGTTGGTAATGGAATGGGTTCTTACATTGCGATGTTCTTATATTTATACCGCCCTTGTTCAGACCGTGTGTACCGGACCAAGAAATAAGTACACATTCAATCTTATTATTGTTGAACACGTAGGAATTCGTCCGGGGAGACAGGGGTAAATGGAACTCATATAAAACATAATTAACTTATTTTATTTTTTACGACTGCTTGGTCTACTGGCTTAAGCGTAGGCCGCTGGAATTACTAACCCGGATAGTTGCAGGTTCGATTCCCGCCATTGGTTGGGAAATGATCTTCTCGAAAATTGCCCTGGTCTGGCTGTAACTGGAATTACCCCCAGTCCATTGTATGTTACCCATAGCAAAAGTTTTACTTAGTTTGGGATCATGCGATGAGTATGTGTTGTCTGGCGATATTTTTTAATTTCCGTAATATTTTACTTCAAAATTCTACTTTAGACAAACTCGGCTAATTATTGGTTCGATAATAATTACGAGTGTGTTTTGTTTCTAGATATAACTTCTTACATTTTGAAAGTTACCTAGATGACGCCTTGGATACAGTTTCACACCCCGGGCTCATACCTGTGGGCTTTTTGGATTATAATTCGCTAAACACTAATCAGTGAAGTTTAACATCGTGATGAAACCTGCACGCTTGTAAAAAGACCTGTGAAGTTTGCCAAGTGACATTGGGCCACGATGGACTATGGGTCAAGTGACGCGTCCCTCTCATATATACTCATCGTATACAAGATACTATACATAACAATATAAGTTAGTACAACTCTTTCAGTATAACTCTAGTATTACTCTTAAATAGGAGTATATTATATCCGACATAATGACAAATAGTCACTATATTTTTTTAACAACTCTGTGTAATTTGGACTATAGTGCTATTAGTGCTACTCTACCAAAACCTTTGGGGAAAACTAAATGGTGTCGTGGGACACCAGGTAGGAACAAAGTTCCTTCGAAGTAGACATATATGATAGGACATTTAAAATACCAGCTTCTACCCGCGACTTCGTCCACGCAGACTTCGTTCCATCCATCCATCAATCTATCCATCCATCCATCCATCCATCCATCCATCCATCCATCCATCCATCCGTCCGTCCGTCCGTCCGTCCGTCCGTCCGTCCGTCCGTCCGTCCGTCCGTCCGTCCGTCCGTCCATCCATCCATCCATCCATCCATCCATCCATCCATCCATCCATCCATCCATCCATCCATCCATCAAACGACACAAATAAAGAGACGTCTCATTTAACGGTTTTTTTTCCACGCATTTTTTCTTACGGTTTTACTATCACATTTTTTTCAGTTCGGTCGCCTAGCAAAATCCCTATTCCCTCCAAGCCTGCCGTAAGGAACTTCGTTCCAATAAACGTAATGATGATAGTTACCTAAATTTACTATTCACAATAGTATCACTTGCTTAGTACAATTTAAAATAATATAAAAAAATCCCATTAAATGCTGTGATTTACTGCAATGTGTCCATTTTTCCCCACTCTCCTCGGCCAGATGGTCTCAGGGAACGTAATCAACGCAGCAACGCAAACACACGGTGACCGCTGGGGAGGTGGGGGTTAAGAGGAAGCTCCCCCATTAAATCATTATCCTTTACCTGCTTTTACGGGGTGACCAGGGTTCTTAACAGTTTTATAGCAATATAGTCTAATAATTACTGTAATATTTAAAGAGGACTGCTATCTACCATCTGATAATGGGACTGTGGTGTTGAATTTAAACTTCAAACAGGAATTTACATTTGAAATAGTAAAATATCTGTATTTTTTACATTTCTAAAGTTTAAATACATGGTCCTTTTTAATATTTCTTAGCTATTAAAAGACGGTTATCTATTATCATCTATTTTTGGATTATACAAATAAATATCGCCAGGCAACACACATTCTTCGTATGATCCCAAACTAAGCACAGCCTGTGGTAAGGCCGCCTTACAATGGACTGGGGGCGATCCCAGTTACACCTAGACTATGGCAAAGGAGACGGATACGCTTTCATACAATCTTGGGCCCAGTTGTACAAATATGAGAGTAGTGTCAATTAAGAGCTTATATATTATCAAACCATCTCTGAAAATTTTGCTGATCTTGGCTATCTGAGAGCAGAATTATTAGAGATTTAGTAAAAGTGTGGTTATTCAACAAAGTCACAACAACCTAGATACTAAATAGTTGATTTTTTAACTGTGATTGTTATTTTGTTTTAATATACAGTTTTGGTGTTAATTCAACCACTTTAGTGTATTTTAATATATTAAAATGATTACAATTATATGCTTATTCATTAATAACACAATTTGTTTTTGAGCTACCGAACGTGCTCACTCTGTCTGGGGCGCGCGGTCGTTCGGAAACTCGTCCGTCGACATTTTGTGGAGCGTTCGGAAACGCGGACGCCACACAGTTATTTACTATATTAATTGTAGTTTTTTTTTTATTGTTAATTATTACAATGTATTTATTCATTTTGATTGAATCAATCAAGCATTTTATGTTCAATTGTTTAAATCATTCACAGTAATCGATTATTGTAATCGATACTCTATTTCTTTAGTGAAATAAACTTATTTTTATGATTTCTCGTCTCCTGGATAGTGAATTGAGCAGATTTTTTTATATTTTGAATCAGAAAAAAATACCGCTTTTTTTAAACCATATCTCAACTTATTACAATTGGGCCCAGAGATCCCCGTCTCCTTTGCAGTGGTAGCCGAGTGGTTGAACGCACGCCTTGCAATCAAAGTGCGCAGGTTGATACCCCGGCTCGCACCCCTGGGTTTCATCTGCGAATCTGATTTTCATCCGAGATTATCACTTGCTATGTAACGGTGAAGGAAAACATCGTGAGGGAACCTGCACGTCTGTGGGAACTTGACCAGTTTTCAATAAATGTGTGAATTCTGCCAACCCGCACCGGGCCAGCGTGGTGGACTATGGCCCGAATCCCCAGCATTGAGGGGAGACCCATGCCCAGCAGTGGGACGTTAAAAGGGCTGTAGTAGTATAATAGTAGGGCAAATTTGAAAATGCCATTTCTGAAATTTGCTGCTAGCAGGAATCGAATCCGCAGCCACTCAGTGCAAGCCGAGTGGTCTACGCTCGCACTAGACAGAGCAGTCATCAATTTTGTTGACAAGGTCATAGGAATAACATTGCGATAGGTCTACCTAATAATATTATTCATTGAATAATTTTGTATATACTGGACACAGTTATTGAAACAAAAAACAGGGCTGTGATATTTAAGGATAATATGAATTTTAAGAAAAATACATGTCGAAGAAGAGAATATTGTTTTTTTAAGTCGATAAAAAATGGCAAATATATTTTCTTTTATAAACGAATGATTATGAAATTTAAACATTCCTAATTCAATGTTTATTAATCTATATCTATACTTCTATCCTAATATACTAATACACTATATACTAGTTTTAAAAAGAGGAAAGATTGGTATTTTTGTATATTTGTATGTAACGCGTTAACTTAAAAACTACTGATCCGATTTCAAAAATTATTTTACCGTTAGAAAGCTACGTTATCATTGAGTAACATAGGATATATTATAAACCCGTGCGAAGCCGGGACGGAATACTAGTGTTTTATAAGGTTCTTCAAACAGCTGGTTTTTAATCATTTGGCGTGCTATGAATTTGTTGTTAAGTTTAGCGTAGGTTGTTTATTTCACTCCACAGGATAGTTGCAGGTTCTATTCCTGTAAGATTTTTTGGAATTTCCTTAGCCAGGGCGTGACTGGGATCGCCCTTAGTCCATTGTAAGGTACGCTTATTACAAGTGTTGCTTGGTTTGCAATCAAATGATGGCTAGGTATTGTCACACCACGACCAACACCTCTGTTTAAAAAAAAACACAGTTTAGTACTGAACTAAATTCGGCAACATAAAACATATTATAACATAAAACATATTATCTCACATAAAATGAAACAGTAGGAATCATTCGTCCATTGTCACTTTCTTTACCCATTTGTATTTATATAATTTTACCTTGCTATTAATTACTCGACACTGGTATAAACACTCGCTAATCGCAAGCCATTTCTGATCTTATTCCATAAAATTTCATTTATATAAGAAAACTATAATACTAAGATAAGACCGTCCGATATTATTTCTACTACATTAGATTACTACTTTCTACTACTCTCTACTTTCTACTACTTTCTACTACTCTTTCATTTTATAAAAAAAAGATAAAAACTATTCTTAGTTTTCCCGTTACAGTGTCCCCTTAATAGAAGTCCAAAGCTATTGCGTATTCGCAACAAAGAATTGTTTTAATTTAATAACAGTCGCAAGGTCCCGCAAGGATTGGACGGACAAACATAAAAATTGCTTGCGGCACCCCTGGAGAGGTCGCCTACTCGCGATCCCTTTATAAAAAGCTGCACCCTGCTCCACCACTCCTCAGATCCGAAGCAGGAGCCCTGAAGACACGACAGTTCCATTGACTCCGTGGTGAAAACATGTTACTGATAGTCACCGTGTAAATTGAGGTAAGTTTCTTTATATATTATCATTGTGTATTCGTTTCAATTGTTTTTCATTTTTACGGTTCCGTACCTCAGAAAAAAAATACTTTATAGGATCACCGCGTTGACCTGCCTCTCTGCTTGTTTGTTTTTAAATTATTATTTTTAGTTTAATACGGTGGTAACCGAGTGGTCAAACGCACGCTTTGCAATCAAAGTGTGCTGGTTCAAACCCCGGCTCGCACCTCTGGGTTTCATGTGCGAATCTCATTTTCATCCGAGATTATCACTTGCTATGAAACGTTGAAGGAATATATCGCGAGGAAACCTGCACGTCTATAGAAAGGCGTGTGAAGTTCACCAACCTGCACTGGGTCAGCGTGGTGGACTATGGTCCAAATATCCCCTCGTATTCAGGGAGAATGTGCCCGGTATAATGGCAATAGACTCGATCCCTATTACATTGGGACCAAAATACATCGGTGAAGTGTGGGCCCACTGCAGTACAGCTCTGCCTACCCCTTCGGGGAATACAAGCGTGATGATGTGATGTATTTTAAGTTGTTAAGTGTTGTTAAGTTCCATTTTTTCATTACATTGTAAAGTACAGAATAGTTCAATTACGTAACAATTATGTTCAGTCTTATCTCATGTTTAAAAGTTTACATTTCTACATGCCTCTGCCCTGTACATACTCTTCTAGGTATTAAATACCGGTGCGTCATGAGGTTATATTGACACATAGAGGTACTAACTTTGTGAGCGCTGCGCACTGGATGAAAGTACGCCATGGGCCAATGTGATCTCACAACACAGCGAACGTATTAAAAAAGCGTTTTAATCTGTTTGTAAACCGATATTTGTACAATAAATTTGAAACTAATCCCTATATTTATAGATATTCCGATCCTTCTACAAACTACAGTGTTTATGCTATTATCTGAAACCACTGTAAATGTATCATAACTGAATAAATTTGGCAATAGTTAATTCGTTTTTGAAATAGAATCCATTTGATTTTCAGATTTTAAGAAAATGCGAAGGCAAACACTGACCATTTTACTGTTCCTACTTATCATATCCACCAACGTCGCTCTCGGCAGAAGTGGCAATAAAACGAAATCCTTTAATGCCACTCATAAAAAACATAATGTTTTGAAAGGAAAATCTGGTGGCGATCGTATTAAGCGATCGTTAAACGATGAAGGAGCGCCATTTTGGCCAAACAGAGGCAAAAAACAAAATGACGATAAAAATTACAACCCGAAATATGAATATGGATTGAATAGTAATCAAAAATTCTTGAAAGGCAATGAAAAATTACTAAAGGAACAACCATTTTGGGGTAATCGTGGAAAACGTGACAGTTATTTAATAGAAGATGGCTTAGAGACCGATTATCCGGAATACCACGACAAAAAATGCGAACATTGTTCAGAGATCATTATAAAACCAAATGAACTTAGAAATATAAATGACAGAAGAGAAGATCTCATCTCACCTTTCTGGGGTAGCAGAGGCAGTCGATATTCTGACGAAGTTGATGAAGTTTCCGGTCCATTCTGGGGTAATCGAGGAAAGAAACAAGAAAACGAACCGTTCTGGGGCAACAGAGGCCGAAGAACAGAAGACGATCCATTTTGGGGTAACCGAGGAAGACGGGAGGAAGAACCATTTTGGGGGAATCGTGGAAGACGTGAAGATACAGAGCCATTCTGGGGTAATCGCGGACGTAGGGAAGAACAAGAGCCATTTTGGGGTAATCGAGGTAGGAGGCAGGAAAACAAACCTTTTTGGGGTAACAGAGGTCGGAGAGAAGAGGAACCATTTTGGGGCAATCGAGGCAGGCGGAAAATACCCGATTCAATCAATCAAAACAGGAAAGACGATTTAAAAGATTCCATTTTGAGAGCTATGGGTGACGTCGGAAATGACATAGAAAATTTATCTAGATTAAAAAAGAGTAATGTTAATCAAAACTCGTTCTGGGCTAACCGGGGCAGAGACAGTAAATTAAAATTATATTTTAACGGGCCTTTAAGAAGTAAGAGTCTGATGCCTAAATTTAGATATAGCAAAGCATCAGAGCCGGCGACGATGCTTGACAACAGAATGTATGTAGACGAACCGAATTATATTGTGGTTGAAAGGAGCAGTCGGTCGTCGGCGGAGGACGATCCTTACTACGTATCACGAGGTAAAAAATATTATTACAACTACAACACATCGAAAGTCCCCAGAGACAGACGTGGTGTCATGGAGGAAATCGTTAAATCTGTACGCAACGACCCTTATTATATAGCTAGAGGGAAAAAGGACATGGATGTACCAAAAGATGGCAATGCCACCGCTCGTCGCAATGAATTTGTAAAAGTTAAAGATCTCATATGCTCTGCTGTTGATTTGATAGGCACAAAAAATGCTGATGGTAAAGTTAAGAGAGAAATCGACGATAATGATAGAGACAGACGGACTATATTGAAGAAACTCGCAGCTCAATTACAGATGGATCCATATTTTGTTAGTAGAGGTAAAAAAAGCGAAACTGTACCTGATGATAACAATTTACAAGAGTTTATAAGTAATATCGCTTCCAAATGTAATTAGGTAGTTTAATATATTCACGCTAATAATCATACATTTGGTGTACTTTATAAATGGACGATGTTTGATTGTGCTGAAGCATATGATAATCTGTGAACTGATAAAATAAAATGTAGATTGGTTATCATTATCTAGTTTTATTCAGATTTTGAGATCTATTAAAAGTGTAGTTTTGAGTAGTTGATACCAATCCAGATGGTACCAAATTATCGGGTCCCCAAGTCTACTAACATTAGCGTCGTAGAGTTGCTATGATTAATTTTTGTAAGGCATGGAAATAACATCTTTTTTCAATGGTACGTAGGATATGAGCAGTGTAGACATTAGATATTATCACCTTGATGCAATTTAACTAGGCATATTCTAGTGACCATTGATAGAATATGTAATTTTTTATGCCCTAAAATTGGACTCATAGCAACGTCACGACGATAGTGTTAGCAGACTTGGGACCCAGGTACTCTATATGGATCCCCTTTCAGCCAACAATGACGTCTTCAAAAGTGTACATCATACATCTTACGTAGCGTTATTTCTAAGTTTATATCCGAATCTTTTGCCTTACAAGAAAGACGTACTATAGTTTAATTTGGTTCAGACAAAATAAGCTTCAATGTGTTAGGTACTTACTGTTTAAAATATGTGAAAATAATCCTACCAATATTATAAATGTGAAAGTTGATGAGGATCGTGGATGTTTGTTAGTCTTTCACACAAAAACTACTGAACGGATTTTGATGAAACTTTACAGTATTTTTTTTATTCATTAGGCTATAATTTATAATGATATTGAATAATCGTAGTTTGCGCAGACGAAGTCGCGTGTAGAAGCTATTTATTAATAATTTATCATCAAAAGAACAAACATGCACAATTTATTTTTCACATCAATATAATTTCAAACAGAAACCATTAAAAATATGTCATAACAACTTTTATAATTTTGTGTTTACTTATCCTTGTACTAGATCCAGTGAAACTGAACTATAGGCTCCATTCACTCGGCCAAGTCGGCTACACGATAATTAGAACGAGAATCTATAATTCTTCGTAATCTTTGGATTTACTTGACTAAGAATAAAATTGCATTATCGTCTCTATATTGCGTCCTATTCATGTGAGTTTACATTTTACCAATCATAGGGCTGACAGAACAATCGTTCCAATATTATTTTGAAGACAACCGACAGCAGTGGTAGCCGAGTGTTTGAACGCACGCCTTGCAATCAAAGTGTGCAGGTTGTAACCCCGGCTCGCACTTCTAGGTTTATGTGCGAAACTCATTTTCATCCGAGATTACCACTTGCTATGAAACGGTGAAGGAAAACATTGTGAGGAAACCTGCACGTGTATAGAAAGGCGTGTGAAGTTCAACAACCCGCACTGGGCCAGCGTGGTGGCCAGTAATGTCAATAGGCTCGCCCCATATTACATTGGGACAAATACTTCGGCGAAGTATGGGCGCACTGCAGTATATCGGGGAATACAGGCGTGATGATGCAACTGACATTTTGGTTATGCCTACAAACTTCTAACTTGTACTACCAGTCGCTAACTATTGCTTATCTATGTCGAAAATAGTCATATCATAGTTTCCGTAAACTGATAGAGCGGCAATTCTTGCATCATCGACATTATCGCTAATGCGATGGAGACAAATCTATAAAATTGGTCGTATTTTGTCATATGTCAAATGATAGATGATTACGATCAAGCCAAAGCCCCGCAGATCGTGTGAACATGAACAACACATGTTTTATTACATAAAAATCGTTCTCTTTGACGCAGCCGGTTTTACCGTGTAAATATAGCGTAAGATCCCCATGGATATATTACAAATGAAATAAAACACAGACATGTTAGTGCGATTTTTTTAATTACTCTGCAATATTATCAACGATGCGTCGTCCAAACATTATATTTTAAAATACTTTTTATTACTTTCTGCTCATTGATATCTGTTCAGGTAACGTTTGATTTTTTTTGAGCAACCACAAAATACTTTCATCAGGGCCTTTAGTATCAGTTTCAAAAACCGAACGAGACATCGGATTCGCATTTAACATACAATTACCAAATCTCGGCTAGGCGCATGAAGATATTAAAACGGAGATGGCATTTCGAGCAATTTTTGCTGGTTTATCTGACTCCACCATTTTTGTTTTCCCATGTAGTTGCCTGATACTACAGGTACATAAGATAACAATAATGGCGGAATAATCGCCGTAGCGCTAGACGAAGAGTGGAGTCGTTATAGGTACTATATATACTCTATGGCTAGGGCACTTAGAGCGCTATCAAACTAGCGTTCTTAGCACTTACACGGTCGTTTCAGCATACGCAGCAGCTTATTCAGGCGTGTACGCTCGACCCGATCGTGGCGAGTGTCAGTAGCAATATGGATTTCGACAAAGAAACGATTGAAACACCGCGCCTCGCGCTTATAAGCGCGTCAATGCATGTACGAGTTGCGCGTATGACAAAAGGCGCGCCGGTACGCGCTTAAAAAAACGCTCGTTTGATAGCGCTCTAAGCCCCCTAGCCATAGAGTCTATCTATAGTACCCATGACGACTCCAACCTTCGTCTAGCGCTGCGGTGATTATTCCGCCATTATTGTTATCTTATGTACCTGTAGTATGGCAACTATATGGGAAAACAACAGTGGTGGAATCAGATAAAACAGAAGCATAAGCTCGTCTAAACCGCTAGTTTGAAAGGATTCTTAAGGGTTACGTTTAGAAAGATTCAATGACTCGTCCGGTTATTGTTGCTGTTTAAAATTGTACTAAGCATGATTTCCGATAACGGCGAAGTACAATTAGGACTAACTTAGTATATAACTACTATATGTTTCAAAAATATAGGTTACAAGAATGGTCTGGGTGTTGATAATGTTGATAATACCCATGTTACTACCTCAATTGGAGAAAAATCGATCGACTAAGATAGAGTAATGAATGATGTAGATTTAAATAATTTTTGATCTAATAGGCAGATCTAAAATTGAATTCTTAAGTGACGTAGAGAGAGTTTAAAATTCACACGCAAATATTTAATGCTACTACTCAGAAATGTCTATGCTAGACTACTGCAGATAATATACAGAAGCTAAGGTAAGGGGCCCCGTAGTTGCCGTATTTTCACATTAACAAGATTAATAATTGTAATTTAGATACTGGGACTTTTTATGTAACGATTTGAATTTATAAGGTGCATTATTTAATATTGTTTCCAAATAGTTTAATTATATAACAATAACACTGCTTATTCTGAATAATTGAATTTGATACCTAGTCGCAAAATTTCCGAGGGTAAAGTTCCAAAAACCACGATAGAAAAGATTTTGAGAAATAATTAAATAGAAACATGATGACATTCTCATGGCCAAACGTATTTACTAGTAAATTACACCTATACAATTTAAAATAAGGCTTTTACTTCAAAGAAATAACGATTTGTCTACGTAAGGTGGTTTTTGGTTACAGTTTTAACATCCCACGTAAATAGAGTTCCTTACCTTATAAATAACAAATTGAGCTAGTAATCACGAGTTGAAAGCTACGCGGATGAAAGTAATTATTAATTTTAAAGACCTGATAGTGGTCTCGAGTACGCAAATTTCATTATTTTATTTAGCATACAACATCACATCTACTCAGATATCTATATTAACGCCTTGCACTCACTGGGGCGAGCGAATTTTCTTGCCCTTTTTCTTTTAAGTAACTACTCTGCGTTGAACATATAGTTTCTGGTTAAAGCCACGAGATTGCTCATCAAAATTCACTCGTGAAATTGATGACAATTCGTTGAAAAAATATTTCGTCCATAAGTTATAACAGTTCGCTACAAGTAAAGTTATGCACGCACCTGTGAGCGCAGGGCTTAAAAATGACACAATTACGAAAGTTTCGATATGGCTTTGATACATGTCATCTAAACATTTCTAAAAACACTTGATAAAACTTTTATAAGGTACGCGTCAGGCCATAATGGTCTTATTCAAGTTATAATACTGCACACTTGAAATAATTTTGATACTAATGTGGAAATTTGATTAAAATTTGACATTTCATGCCCTAACGTTAATAATCTCATACCATGCATGCGCTAAATACATACTCCAAATTTATAGAAAGCTTTATCCTATTACACGATATTTTTGTTCTGTGAAATGTCATAAAGGAATTTCTACTTCTATAAAGTTGGGTAGAGGAGATAGAGATATATTCTATTTTTTTAGCATAATTATACATCAACGTTTCGGAACGAAAGCTGAAATAATGCTATACATCCATCAATGAAAACATTAAAAAATTAAACATTATGCTCCACCAACTTTGAGTGCACGTGAAACGTACGCTGAAAATAACTAAAAAAGTCAATTCCGATGGTCCTACGGTAACGTAGGATAGCGCTGAAACCCTGTAGGCCGTGAAAATCCTTCAGACTCTCCACAACAAGAGATGATTGGTCGAATCCTCTCTACCCGCGTCTTCCGTCATGGTCGAAATCCTAAAATCCTCGTACCCATCCCCGCCTGATATAATAAGAGTTTCTTTATTACTCTGGTTGCTTTCAGTTTGTTTCTGAAGTTTTTCAGCGTTAGTCGACCTGCGACTTAAGGCTTTAGTCTTCAGTGATGTCTGCGTTGCTTTGGCCGGTTGTTTCGGCGCTACTGGATTCTCAACGATAGTCAGGAACCTCACGTGTCCAGTATGTCCGTACGTAACTCCTGAAGTAAAAGGTTTAATTTAAGAAAAGCTCGTAGGTAATCTTGTACTTATCTTCAATGTTATAGAATGCTGCAATAATACTTTAAGGCTAGCATCAGCACCAACTCATATGAATGTTCGGACGCAAAAATTATGAGACAGAATATGGACTAAGTTTGGTCTAGTGGTTGAGCCTAGGCCACTCGGTTCACTGAACGAGGTGGGTTCGATTCCCACTTGTGGCAAAACCAGAAAATCCTTTTCGGAATTTACCCTGGTCTAGGTGTAACTGGAATCACCCCCAGTCCATTGTATTGTACAAATAGCTCCTTGCTTCCTTTGCATAATTTGGGATCATACGATGGGTATGTTTTATTAGGCACAATAGAAGTAATTATACCAGTAAGATGAGGAACGGTGAAAGCTCCTGTCCTGGGGTTTGGTGAATTGTGCAACGGTGCTGTGAGAAGCACACCAGCACTAGTCCCAACCCACAGTGTCTCCCGATGAGCCAGCAATGCAGTCACGCGTAGACAAGCTGCTTTATGCTGACGAATTATTTCATCGCGACCTGAAAGTGGAAGATGCCTTAAATCCTCTCCAAATCTCTGCAATTTTTTGCCAATATCAATAGGAGCTTTATAAACTCGTTCAAGAAGTCTGATTCTGAATCTGTTCTCTGTCTACTCCTTCAAGGAATAGAGAGGTTATGATGAATTATCTCCTTACCATGCAGCATCTTAGTGACTTGGGGCGTAATATTGATCTCGGCGAGTTGCTCGCGACTGTTCGCGTTGTAGCAACGCAGCTGGGCAGCGTTGTGTAGAGACAGCCATATTGTCCCGCCGGCAACGGCCATGTGACTAATCGGTTTCGTTTCAGAACTTATTTGGAATGTTTCGTCCACCTGAAAATTAAATAATTAAATTGGTGTTTTGGAAATTTTACATGATGCAAAACACCACAAATGGTCAATAGCCTCAAATGGTCAGGAAGTTAATAAAATTTATCAGCTTCAAATAAAGTTTGCTTTAATGACAAATGTATATGAAGTTAGAAACATTCGATCAATACATCTGTAGGTATTTGAATATGTTCCAAGCTGATCCTTAAGGCATTGTTGATGCGAGGCGTACTGACAGAGATAAGGATATAACGTATGACAGCGCTTGACCGAGCCAGAGCGAACGTTTAACATTGGATAGCAATGCATACATAACAACCAGTTTGGCTCATTGACACTAGTCTAATCTTCGGCGCCTTCTAAGAGTGTGATATCTAATGGTGCTCGTTTATGGAATTGTTTGTCTCATTTTAGGATATTTTGTCTATGCATAAGTTTATTTATCGTGACTAGCTACCCAAAGGCATAGTCTATTGGTACCGTTTGCTATATAAGTCCATTTTACAGCACTGTTTCGTTTCATGTGTCAGTATGTGTTATAAGTTCCCAAATGGCTACCTGCAGCGTGTTCGGGTTGATTATCTTGATGGATGCGTGAGTCGCGCACCAGAGCTTGCCTCCAGAGAGCAGCATGCTGCTAACAGGGCTGCTGCCACTGCCTACTGCGATCGTAGACTTCTCCGTCCACGATCCATCTGTAGGTGGAAACTACGTTATAGACCACCACAACCAGTGGTAGCCGAGTTAGTAAAACGCCTGTGTATGGACCAAAGGGTTCGAATTCGAATGTTCGCGCTTTCGAGGTTTTGGTTAACCTTTTCAGTAATGGACTGTGCGGTAAAGGTAAAGACAGTGAAGAAACCTGCAAGCCTATCTAAAAATGTATGAAGTCTACCAATCGTTACCGGATCAGAGTCCTATCACATTAAAAGGAAGTGTGCTCAGAACAATGGTAATAAATCACTGAGAGGATCTCTCGCATATACAGATGATTTCCTCATGATTTCGTTTGATATGTATCCAATCTGTTTTGAAATAATTGATACCAAATATTTGTAAAGCTGTTAAATGACATTATTACCTGTATCTCGGCAATATACGACCAGGTCACCGTTGCCAAGCGCCACAAATACTTTTCCCTCCACAAACCTAGAAAAAGAGAAAAGAACATACTTTTTAAAATCTTGGTCATGAATGACAATTCTTACTGGAAATTGGTATATTTGTATAAGCTCTTTTAAATGTAAATAAGAAACAGCTACCCTAAAACAACTTTCCTGCAGTAATGTTTTAATATTATTTGAAGTTTTTGACAGTTAATGCAGTAGCAGTACACTATCTGTCAAAATTTAACAACTATGATAGAAACCTGAAATTTAAACCACTGTGTTTCCTTAGGGATGACCAAAGGGCAAGACTTCAAATCTATGGGCACACAAATAACACTGAGAATATAGGATTGATGCATGCGGAATGACCAATGCAAACCTGATGAAACGTAACATTTCGATGGATCCCAAGAACAAAGTCGTAATTGGCAAACCGGTAATATTGCAAATACAATCTCATTTTATGTAACCTTAAAAGTCATATTTGCTTACTAGTATCATTGCAGATATCACTTGGTTCTTTACAAAGGCCGATTTTAATTATTATACTCACACAATGGAATGAACTCCCGAGTTGTGTTGTAGTTTCACTTTATTCTTCTTTATCCTAATGTTATCCAAACAGTTGTATACGTGTATGCAACCGTCTTCAGTGCCAAGCCACATGGTCGGTTGATTAGCAGTGGTGCCACTGTCCTCTGAAGACTGTCGGCTGGCTGGCGACGACAGAGTCCCTAGAATTCCATAGATATCAATTTGGGAAGATGTATTGATGGAAACAGCTCTTGATTGATTGATGATGTTGATCGTAATGGCATACATATCATAAGTAGATAGTGCTAGGGATCATTACTGACGCTTTTATTAATATTATTTTAGTGATAGATGAAACAAGCTGAGCTTGAACTGACAACAGAGGTGCTTTGACAGAATAAAGATATATTTAAATAGTAATTACTCAAGACCCTCCATATAGTAGGTCCTGTTTATAAATGTTACGATTAAAATATTTTATTCATAAAAAGCAAGCAATAGAATTGGAATTGAGTATTAAGTATTTTATAAAGCCAGACTTTAAAAAGCGTGAATTAATTCAAAACCTAATTTTGGCAAGCCTCTGATTTCAGAGTAATGTGAAATATCATGCAAAAATGTAGAAAAACATGCCCAAATATTACCCAACATAGCCCGTCCTGGTACTAAGTAGCGTTGAAATCGAAAGTATTAATTATAAGTAGGTTATTAGAAAAGGATGTAATACTTAGTTAATTTTGGAAGGTGAGTAACATAATAGTTATCTTGAACAAGATTAAAATAGAAGATGTGCGCAGAGAAACTAAAAGGAGATTAAAAAAAAATTGTCAACTGACTTCATGTAAAATATAAATATTTTGTGTTACAGTAATTCGAACAGTATTTTTTATTTGTTACTTAGTAATTTAAGTTTTACACCTAGACACATAAATACATTGACATTTCTTTATAAATTGTGTACCTACGGATATCTGACATTAAAATTGACCGAAATTTAAAATCTTGATACTAGTTTTCTTATATGAACAAATGAACTCTAATCAGAGGAAGTTGCCTCATGATGTCACAAGAGACGCAAGACGTTGGATATTCGTGGCTTAGAAGTTACTGGGGAAAGCATATGAGTCAGTAAAATTCTAATTTAGAGATTGAAAAAGAACTCACCTGAAGTAATCCCCATAGCTTGTTTATCCACAGCTGGATTTGAACTGGATTTCATTACTGGATGCACCTGAATGTTCTGCCCGGTATGAGGAGTGCTGAGACTCTTGCTGTGATTGGGTGTCAGGGTAGTCGTTCTGTGGTTTCCAAGGCTTGCGTTCAAGCTGCTGTGGAGACGGATGGTAGCAGACTCCTGACTGCGTTCGGATTGAGCGTCCTGGTTCTCGCTGGAGGATCCATCGTCATCTTCATCGCTTGAAGACGAGCTGATGATGACCAATATGAAAATTGTATGCATTGATGAGTCGGTAAAGATAATATTTTAATGTGAGTGATTCCATAACGTTAGACTACTTAAAAAGAGAAGATCTACTAAAGATTAAGATATTTGTATACTTTAATAATACCGTTTTTGGAATAGTATAATTGTAAAATTCAATGGACAAGGTTAGATTATGTTTTTTGACTGGCAAATATATGCGTTACGTGGAGTTAGCACGCATACCAAGGGTAGACCTTTGTCACGGATATACTCACTCGCTCTTATCTCATAGGAGAGAAAGAGACAAAATCGGCATATTCTGGGACATAAATCTGCATGAGACGTGACTACCTATACGTCATAAATATTAGTAAAGAGGTAGGTACCTGTCCAGCCGTATATTCTTGCAGCTATCATCAGGATCAGATATACTGATGCCGGGTTTCACTGAACTAGTGCTATTCAGCGAACTCGTACTCCTGAAAATATAAGAATTCATTTTATTTAATAAGTTCACGAGTTTCAGCAATCTTCATTCAAAACATAAAAGTTTTGTTGCAAAATAAATGGGACTTATTATAAATAGGACTCAAGTGGGACTTATGACATGATATATCAAATGAATACATCATCACGCCTGTATTCCCCGAAGGGGTGGGCAGAGGTGCACTGCAGTGCGCCCACACATCGCCGATGTATTTTGGTCCCAATATAATAGGGGGCGAGCCTAGTGCCATTATTTTGGGCACATTCTCCCTCAATACGAGGGAGATTTTTGGGCTTTTCTATAGACGTGTAGGTTTCCTCGCGATGTTTTCCTTTACCGGTCAGGAAGTGGTAATAATTGTTGAAAATGACATTCGCACATGAAAATTATCTCAGAGGTGCGGGCCTGGGATTTGAACTTGCACCCCTTACGTTCAAGGCGGACGTGCTTGCCCGCGAGGCTACCACAAATTAAGTTACTATAAATCCCTATTAGGCAATACCACTTACGGTATATCCAACGTCTGTTGCCTGGTGAGCGCTGGCGCGGGCGGCACGCACGCTACGCACAGAATGCGCGCGTTGCACACGCCGTTGCAAGACGTCACCTGAGGCTTCGGAGACAGTGTTAGCACGCACACCTGCCCTACGTAGCCATCACTATTGCAAACCTGAAATAGACAAATGGATTTGATTCCAGAATGTTCTAAGCAATAAGAATTTTTTCAAAGAGATTTTCCTAATATTTGAGTGTTTCACATGTCTAATTTTGACGTTTACAAACGTCAGATTGTTTAAGTCAAGACGTATAAGACGATTTCTGACAATTTTTTTTGGGACGCATTTGGGTGTCTATTTGTATTAATCTTAGTTGCTGATGCAGACATGTGACCTTTTAAACTCCACTTAATCAAATCAATTCTCAACTCAACAACTCCGCCAACTTCTATTTAACGCAACATCTAGTATTGTTTTTTGTTCTTACCCAAACATCAGGTGACTGTCCTTTGGGTGGGAGCGTGGGAGCAGCACATGTGAACTGCAAGCCAGCTCTTGTCTTCCGAATTGGTACTGGAGACAGGAACTCTGGAACTGGTCGTTCTTGGCCATATACACCTGTAATGAGTCAAAAAACTTATTTTTACAGGTATGACAAAACACGCGACCTATTTACTGATACAACACCAAAATGAACTCCATTACTTTATAGAAAAAGTGCAGTTTGCAAAGAATTATCATCGATAACGCGAGCGTATTGCGATGATATTGCTTTTGGCACAGACATTACAATCCTTATTCATTAGTTAGTTCGCTAGCCTAAGTCAGTGCAGTGTTAAGGGCAATATAAAGGACAATTGTTTTCAAAATATTAAAATGAGAAAAAGTTTAAAATTCCTTTGTAATAGTATTTCATGTGACTTACATAATTTTTGTTTGGTCTCATTGATTAGCTCCTCCCAATTGCTTCTCTTTTCGGCTTTTGAGAATATGATTGTTATATTCTCTGGACCACTCCTGAAAATATCATCATCATCATTATTCAAATATATTCTCATATTTTGTCATTACCCACTCTGCTACCAATGCCTCTACTAAGGAATAGTTAGTCAATTTGCGTTTGAAAAAGTCATCCTAATACCATACCATTAGCAATCAATGTCAAGTAATAACTACAAAGATACTTACGTCGTATTCAAACTGATCTCCATGTAACATAGCTGCGTGTCACTGTTCTGCCTCTCAGACAGCTGGCGGTTCAATGTGTGCAACATCTCCCTCACCATCTCCTCCAGTTGCGCATGTTGAGTGTGCAACGCTGCCACATGTTCCGATATCTGAGTCAGTGTGTTCACATCCTCTGTCAGTGTCTCCACTTCATGCATTATCCTTCTCAGATTCTCGTCTTTAGCTGTTGATCCAAATTAACAATTTACATTAATAAGTTGATAACGTGGCACGAATGGACCTACAAAGGTGGACCTGGACACCTGGATGCTCGAGGGCGGTTGCCAGCGTGATGATAGACCGTCACCTTTGCGTCTAAAACGTGACCATAACAAGCCCTAGGACAGCGACATGCGGAGACGGGAGAGGGAGACTTTTACCCAGCAGTGGCACATTCAATCATCTATAAAAAAATATATAAATATCTATAGATAATATATAAAATATATTATCTATAGTTACAAATCGATAACTCTTTTTTATCTCATTTAGGCTTAAAATGACCCCATCCTGTAAAACTAGATATTTGTAATAACCGAGAAACACGAAAATTCGCTTCGATCACAGTATTACACCTTTCAAATAGATCAAATAATTACGCTGAAAATTAGGAATGACTTTTTTAGAAGATAATGGATGTTAGAATTGCAACAGCTCGTCCCAAAATTTTGAAATTAGGATACCTCAAATAGCTCCAATTTTAAACGAACAATTCTAACATTAATCATTTCTAATGTAAATTAAAATACACGGAATACATTTAAACTAATCGATCTATTAGACTTGTACGTCGTTTACAAATGAGAAAACGAAAATTATAATCTAAAAGTAGATGAATAATGGCCCTGAGATTTCACTTTCGATTTTATAGCTCCCGATTCTACGCATTAAAAGCAGGATGTCCTGTTTGACTCTACAAATGACGATAAGGTAAGCAAAAATTGTTTTAGCTCTTGAAATATTTTCTTCATTCCTTTTTCAGGACCCCTGAACGATTTTTTTAAAATAAATTGCGCGGTAATTTACCTCAACCATTACGCAATACTAATGCAATAATTTTATTAGAAACCTAATTATTTTCAGATTATAACACACTTTAACTTGAGGCTATTTAAAACGCCCTTACTAACAAGAATTAATTCTTGTATCGGTGCTATAACTTCAAAATTCTTCCACCATAAGTACAAATAAATTATGTTTTCAATCCCCAATGCTTGCGAAGTATACCAGTACAGCCTGACCTACTTTATGCGGCAAAGTTAAAAGGAAATCTGAACAGTTTCCTCATCCATTATTTGTTTGTAAGATGTTGACCATTTCCCTCGGGGACCCAGTAAAAGTAATTTCCAATATTTATTTTATACCAATAACCGTTGTAACCTTTCGGTTTGAATTGTTTGTTTGTAAATAAACATTACCTTTCATTTGTACAACCCACGTAGGGTTGGGTCAATATACTCGCGATTATTACAGAAATCATGATAAATAAACTAGTATATCATAAGAATATTAAATTCACAAACTTCGAATTGTTCGGGAACGCAAGTATTTTAGTGGTAGCCTATTTGGATGCATGGGGTGCTTGTTCAAAACTTGTGCTGATCTCTGACGGGTCAAATGTCATTTTCAATAATAATTTTTACTTGACAGTTAAGATTAACAGCGTGAGGAAACCTACATGTCTATTAACAGACGTATGAAGTTCACCAACTCATACTAGGTCATTGTGGTAGACTATGGCCCATAGCCTCATGGCTCGCACCAAAAATACACCAGTGAAGTGTGGGCGCACTGCTGTGCACCTTTGCATTCTCCTTCTGTGATATCCTATCCTAATAATATTATAAATGTGAAAGTTTGTGAGGATGGATGGATGGATGGATGTTTGTTACTCTTTCACGCAAAAACAACTGAACGGATTTTGATGAAACTTTACAGTATTTTTGTTTATACATCGGAATAACATTTATAGGCTATAATCTAGGCGATATTGAAAAACTAAGTCTGCTCGAAGGAAGTCGCGCGTAGAAGCTAGTTATTTATAGACTTATAGAGTGTTCGACGTATAAACGATAAAGAAACTTACCTTTAACGATTTCAAGATCAGCGAGAGATATCCTCATTAGAAGTTTGTATTTGTTTCCTTCCATTTGACTTGCTATGTTACTTTGGTATGTCCTGGAATACAGAATACACTAGTCACTATAAACTCACTTTAATTTTCAATAAATACAATTTTAACTTTTTACAACTGTGGTAGCGTCGGTAGAACGACTGTCTTAAACGAAAGGGGTGCAAGTTCAAATCCCGGGCTCGCACCTCTGAAATGATTTTCATGTGCGAATGTCGTTTTCAATAATGATTACCACTTGCTAAACAGTGAAGGAAAACATCGTGAGGAAACCTGCACGTCTATAGAAGGGCGTATGAAGATCACCAACCGGCATTGGTCCAACGTGGTGGACTATGGCCCAAATTCGCCTCGTATTGAGGGGGAATGTGCCCGGTATAATGATAATAGGTTCGCGCCCTATTACATTGGGACCAAAATTACATCAGCCAAGTGTGGGTGCACTGTAGTGCGCCTCTGCCTACCCGTGAAGTGATGACAATTTTTACTATTCAAAGATTTGTTACAAGTTACGTCCATACTCACGGTGTTGGTTTCTTGATAGTTCCAGTTCTTCTCTTAACACTGGTTATCAACAGCGTATCATTGAATAAGAACAGGGCTCTATCTTTGATGGTTCCCTGTGCTGACGGCATCGTCACGGTTTCATGCCTCAGGAACATCCTGTCTGCAGTCACCAGGCTGGAGAGACCTTCGATCATTTGCTCAAGCTCCCTCATCGTCTGTTGCTGTAGTTCTAATTCTAAACTCTCTCGTTCAGTGCAATTTATAAGTTCTAATAGTTCGTGGATTTCTTTTTGTGCTTCTAGAAGTAGTTTGTGGTCTGGATGTGACTGGTCTGGAATAGTTTAAGATTGAAAATTCGTTAACGAATTCTCAGCAATAGCAAAATTCAGGTAAAAATCAATTAAATGCAAAAGGTATAGTTAATATTTGCCTCTTAATTTTCATAGCAGTTAAAGCCGGCCCTTGCAAATTCAATTAAGAAGTTGTCTCCAATAAATTAAACGAAGGCGAATCCATTAATAACTTCACGTGAACGAAATTTACTTTAGCCGGAGGAAGCCATTACGCTTTCCACTCACTGGGCCGAGCGAACAGACTTCAATTGAAAATGTGCTCTGTGGCAATATACATAAAGATTTAATGTCTGTGGTAGAGCTACGTTAATTCAATCACGTCATCGATAACATTTTGTTGAAAAATGTGCTTTATTCATAAGAAAATACAGTTCGTTTTGGTATTGGCAGCGAATTGGTTGCGCGTGTTTAGACGCTGTTGTGGCCCCAGGGCCTAGTTCCAAATGCGAGTCACGTGATTTTGTTCCAACTTTCCATTATTTTGTATTAATTTCAAGTCTTTTTCCCACGTGTATTAAAAAATCCAGATTTGATTGTAAGTCAATAGCGGCCCTATTTTTGAAATGAAAGTTACATAAGGATGTTTTTTTTTTTCGTCACTTTAATGTTATTCTTAACTAACACTATAACATCGGTTAGTCTCGTTAGTCCATCCAACTAAAATATAAAAATTAGCTGAAAAATGTACTTCTTTTATGAGTTAGTAGAGTTCGTTTTGATAGTGACCCCAAATTGGTCGCAATCAGACTCAGAATCAGATTTTTTTAACTCATGTAAACCAATAAAGGCACTTATGAATCGTCAATAAATAATAGTAATAGTATCTCAACCACCCATTCAGAATGCATTTCCTATGGAGAAGAATGGGCAAGTAACTGTACTTATAAAATACTAACCTGTATGTTTTATCAGCCTCTGTATCAGCAGCTTATAGCTCGGGAACTTCTGGACTGGCTTTATCAGCAGATTGTCCAAGGATAGCTTGCCTTTGTGGTCCCTGGCCATAGCGTCCAGGAACTTGGCGAAGGCAGGTCTCGATGCTGATGCCGTCTTGATCGTCTCCTTGGCTTTCTTCAGGTTGTTTATGAAGGACATGTATGTGTCCATTACGGTGGGTTTTGTAAACTGGAATATGGAATATTGTGTATTTTAGGTTTTTTCTGCTGTCGCCATTCTACTAGAAGACGTATATTGGAGCGTCGTCTCCCGAATACTAAAACGAACTGTATTGACACATAGAAAATATTCATTTCCCAACAATATGATCCTGACAGCACAAGCGAATTTTGACGCGTCGAAGCGTGGATTTGAATGAAATTCAATCTTTATTGATATTGACACAGAGTTTGTTTTGGTATTGGTAAAAAATTAACGCCAAACTTTTGTAAGATCACGTATCGTCTTGGTGGTTTAAGAAATAGTTTTTTTGAAAGACAAGTTATGTTAATCATTGTACTCGCTCTTACTTCTCGATAAGAATAATTGTTTTCTAGAATTAGTCCAGTCACTTGGTAACATACATTTACTAATTTAGTTCACCAACAGCGAAGGTAATACTCTAGAGGAAACCCGCACGTCTATAGAACGACGTGTGAAGTTCACCAACCCGCACTGGGCAAGCGTAGTCGACTATGGCCTAAATCTCCCTCGTATTGAAGGGAAATGTGCCCGGTAATAGGCTTGCCCCCTATTTAATTAGGGCCAAAATACATCGGTGAAGTGTGAGTGCACTGATTACCCCTTCGAGGGACACAGGCGTGGTGATGTATTGAACATCTTCATTTAATAGCGTCTTACCACATCCAGGAACACGTCTCCGACTTTCTGCTGGAGATCCCATTGCTCGAGCCTCCGCCTTAGCTGCTCCAGAAATACTTGGTGCACGTTGAGGATCCCAGGTACTTGGTAGAAGATCTCGTCCACTAAAAACGGGTCTAAGAGGCCCGCGTTCTCTGGACTCTTCAAGGGTTGAAGATATTTCTGTAACAAAAAGATGATGACTCTAGAATTTTAATCAAAAATTATATGCTTCCTCAAAATTAGTTTTTTAATCTTTGTCATGAAGCCCTCTACGCGAATAGAAAGCTCGCAACCAACTTATTGCCAGCACTAAAACGAACTGTATTATCTAATAAAAAAGCATGCTTTTCAACGAAATGTCATTTATAATGCTAGCAAATTTTGTCAATTCAATCGTTATGTTGATTGCCGCAGAGTACATTTTCAAAAAAAAACAGTATATTCAGGGTGTTTTCCCCTTATTTTCTGAGCGCGTTCAAATACGCCTTTTAAATAGAGAATTTTCTATTTTATGCTAATGTACCACTGCGAAATTACCTCTGTCACTCCCTTCTAGATATTTCCATAAAAATTTACAACACCAATAAAAGCTTACACCATTTTTATATCATCGCAAAACCTCTGTGTAAAATATAGAATGAATTCGTGTTATCTTCGTGAACTAGTTGGACTGATTTGGGATTACTTCGGCATTGTAACGTGGTTTTAGGTTTGACAGGCACCGTGATTAAAGTTTCGGGAACTGTGTAAGGAGAGGGTGGCTTCGAAAATATGGGAGTAACTATAAAGATGAGAATTTAATAAGTTTTTTTACTTCTGAGAATAATTCCTACTAACGAAGAATGGGGTCTCCTTGTACAGAGAAAAATCATGGTTTTAATAAGAGTTAGTATCTAGTATCTACATTAAAGAGCAGCATTAAGGTGTAGATCTTCTACTTCTATAGCAGTGGTAGCCGAGTGTTCGAACGCACGCCTTGCAATCAAAGTGAGCAGGTTCAAACCCCGGCACGCTCCTCTGGGATTTATGTGCGAATCTTATTTTCATCCGAGATTACCACTTGCTATGAAACGGTAAAGGAAAACATTGTGAGGAAACCTGCACGTCTAAGAGAACTTGACTAGTTCTCGATGAATGTGTGAAGTCTGCCAACCCGCATCGGGCCAGCGTTCCACCACGCTATGGCCCGAATCCCCTTCGCATTGAGGGGAGGCCTGTGCTCAGCAGTGGGACGTTAAAAGGGCCGAAGTAGTGGTAGTTGGTGTAGAAGA
This sequence comes from Ptilodon capucinus, assembly GCA_914767695.1. Classification (NCBI taxonomy): domain Eukaryota; kingdom Metazoa; phylum Arthropoda; class Insecta; order Lepidoptera; family Notodontidae; genus Ptilodon; species Ptilodon capucinus. The sequence goes on from OU611828.1 coordinate 3,091,188, forward strand.
TAATAGACAGATCTAACTAACTCTAAAACAAACAACTGGGGCCCGATTTTCGTTCGAGAACATCAATCTCTATTAGAGTTAAGTCGAAACAAAAGAAAAAAATACGACCATTTGACGCTTCGTTTCGACTTATCTCGAATAAAGATTGACGTCTATTAAACGAAAATCGGGCCCCTAATCAAAAGACGATTGGGAGTAGGTACAGCAAAGAAACATCTGAAACTCGGGGGAAATATTTGAATTCTTAATTCCCCGTGTTGTATACCATTGATTCTGCCGTAAAGAGGTTTATTTAAAATAAACCCGGCCAAGTGCGAGTCGGACTCGCGCACGTAGGGTACCGTACCATTATCTATAAAAATAGCAAAAAAATCACATTTGTTATATGGGAGCCCCCTTAAATATTTATTTCATTCTGTTTTTTAGTATTTGTTGTTAAAGCGGCAACAGAAATACATCATCTGTGAAAATTTCAACTGTCTAACTATCACGGTTCATGAGATACAGACTGGTGACAGACGGACAGTCAGACAGACAGACGGATGGAAAGCGGAGTTTTAGAAAAAGGGTCCCGTTTTGTCTTTGGGGTACGGAACCCTAAAAATTAACGAAACATTTACAATGAAAATACTTTTCTGCCAGCCCTGAAGTTCTGACGTCTCCAGAAAGAATTTGTCATTCGCCGACTCATTTGGACCAGATTAACGGCCGGAGAAAGTTATTATAATGATTTTACGACGCACATACATCATACATCATCATCACGCCTGTATTCCCCGAAGGGGTAGGCAGAGGTGCACTGCAGTGCGCCCACACTTCGCCGATGTATTTTTGGTCCCAATGTAATAGGGGTCGAGCCTATTGCCATTATACCGGGCACATTCTCCCTCATTACGAGGGAGATTTTTTCTTGGGCTATAGTCCACCACGCTGGCCCAGTGCGGGTTGGTGAACTTCACACGCCTTTTTATAGACGTGCAGGTTTCCTCACGATGTTTTCCTTCACCGTTTCAAAGCAAGTGGTAATCTCGGATGAAAATGAGATTCGCACATAAACCCAGAGGTGCGAGCCGGGGTTTGAACCTGCACACTTTGATTTGCAAGGCGTGCGTTCGACCACTCGGCTACCACTGCTTAATTAACGCACAATTAATTTTAATCTAGACTTGCAAAAGTATATGAATAAATGTTGAGGGATACTTAATTTAAATAAGGAAGGATACAGCCTTCTTGCGACCACTTCCTGAGCATTGTCATTTCAATATTACTTTAATATTATGGCAGTTTTCGTAGAGCATAATTATTGTTCTATTCTACATTAGGAAATGACTTTTCATAAGACTTTTCCATTGCTCTACAAGTATCTTGCACATTCCCCAAAGGGATAGGTAGAGGTTCAGTAAAGTGCACCCACATTTCGCCCACATTATCCGATATTATGTACCTACATAATCGAAAAACTTAAGAAGAACAGTTTCAACATCAACATCAGTACCTATCATCTTAGACTTTGCAAAACTTACTAATTATACGTAAAAATTTGGGGACCGATTTCAGTAATGCCAAAAGACTAAAGAATTTAATCATGAACCTTGACGTAAAGTCACAAAATTTTTTTCCTATACCATTTATAAAACTTATCGGTAAAGTTCCGTCATTTTTATCGCGAGTAAAATAAACTCATGGGTTACATAATAACAGTAAAGCAGTTTTTATGGGTTTCGGCAGCGTGAGGGAAATATAAGGCTGTAAAGTCGATTTATATGAGAAATGCTTAATGCCATGGGGTTCCGATATAAAATTTATATTGAAAAAATACAATTGATAAAAACGAAAGAAAAAATCTACGAGAGCCATTAAAACGGTTGTACAGCCAAAAAAAGTTTAAACTATGCAGAACAGGGTAAAAATTAATATTCTCCTATTTAATTCATAATTAATTCTACAAAGTCAATTACTTTGGAATCTTATTTATTTATTTATTCATCAATCAATTAGAACGGCAATACAATTGCCACTTACACTAATGACACAGTAACACAATAGGTAAGACAATACAAAAGGTAAGACAGATAGACCTTTCACTCTTTCATCTCACACATCTTCACACTTTCTGACACTATCACCTTCCATTCATCAGCAAATAAGTCCAGCTCGGGATTTTGGCACACAAGGGCGTTGAGCGCAGTTAGCATGCGCGGTATGGGGGACATCGCACGAGCGACCGTGCGGCACTGCGGCACAGCAAACAACTTGTGCCGTCTTGCCCGACAATAGTTATTAGGCACGAACAATTGGAATAGCCTCTCATGTAAATCAGTAACGTCAACAGTATGCACCAGAGCAATACAGAAGTGATTATATATGTATGTTTAACTAATAATATACCGTAATTTTTATCTCACCTTGACTAATATCTCTAACGCCTCCACATACGATTTTTCAGTCTCGTATAGTTCCACGACAACGTGCGTTCTTGTGTCCTGTAACAAGGAAATTACGCTTTATTTTAAAGTACCCAAGGAATGAAATGATTTATCTATTTGCAATTTTAGTGATTCCGATGCACAACATCTTATAACACGAATAATTTAAAATAATTTGGTTTGCAAGTTCAAATCCCAGGCCCGCACCTCTGAGATAATTTTCATATACGAATGTTATTTTCAACAATAATTACCACTTGCTGAACGGTGAAGAAAAACACCTGCACGTCTATAGAAAGGCGTGTGAAGTTCACCAACCTGCACTGGGCCAGCGTGGTGGACTATGGCCCAAATCTCCCTCGCATTGAGGGGGGATGTGCCCGGTATAATGGCAATAGGCTCGCCCCCTATTACATTGGGAACAAAATACATCTGCCTACCCCTTTGGGGAATACAGGCGTGATGGTGTGTTATCATTTGATAAAGTCAGAATTCGGAACAGTCTATTTAAAAAAAAAAAAAATGAAAAATCTAGTTATGCACATAATAAACCCTGGGCATACAGGGGCGTCTAGATGCATTATCATCATCATCATCAGCCGGTATTAGTCCACTGCTGGACGTAGGCCTCTCCCAAGATACGCCACTGAGCCTGATCTTCGACTCCGAACAGCCGAAGATCGTCTAGATGCATGTGTCAACAAATTTGTCAATAATAAAATGAACTCAGTGCCAATATCCATAAAGATTTAATTTCTGTGGTGATATCCATGCGACCACGCGTCATAATTGCTCGCGCTGTCTATGACATTTCGTTGAAAAATGTGCTTCTTCAGTGAGTTAATACAGTTATTTTTGGTTTGACGCGCCTGTGGGCGTTTGCAGGGCTTTAAGATTGTTGCTTAGCATTTAAAAAAAAATACCAAGCAAGCTAAGTAAGTAAATAAATTAATATTAAAAATATAACACTGAAAAAAAAATTCAAAATTCGTTATTACTTATGTCAACTGCCAATGTAACATCATCCCTAGATATTGCGCAAACCATGCTAATTTGCTAGTAAAATTTTCTCACGAGTGTCAACTTGTGTTGGACGGTGAAGCGGAAGGAAATTCGCTTTTTTAATTAGGCTAAATGCCCACTTATTCAAACATACTTAGGAAATGAGTTCGCCGGGATACTCATAAAAGTTTGCTTTATGTAAAAGACGTATTTTCCCCGCAGATAAATTCTGGCAAGAAAAAAAAATGCCACAAAAAAGTATGTAACCTTCTTACCACCACCTTTCTTGGCAAGTAATGTTTTTATCAATGATATTTAAAAGTACAAATACCTAAATATGACATAAAGACGTCCCAAAAAAAGTTTACCGAAATAACCTTCAATGATGCCGCGTGGATACGCCATCTTTATCACTGTCATCATCTATTTTTAGGGTTCCGTACCTAAAAAGAAAAAACCGGTACCCTTATAAGGGTTCCGGTAGTGATCCTGTAGGATCACTTGAATCTATGGTTTTTAAAAATCACTTTCAGTTTTTGCCAGATAATATTAAAACAATAATACTTTAAGAGGCGGTGTTAAGACCCCTGACCTTTAACAATATGGTTACCAATCGGTTAACCTTTTACAAAAAGAAATACTGGAATCGTTTCGATCACGCAAGTTCAACCAAAAATAGAGCCATTATTTGTTTTTTTTTTATGTCACGATATCCGTATTGTAAACGTTATGCGGATAATTTTTCACTGTCCTTTCTACCCACAGACCAGTCTGTCTGTCTGATATTTCTCTATGAGTAGATATATTTTGGTATAGACAAATATGTGATCGTGTTTTGATATACATATGTCGAAAAAAAAACCGGCCAAGTGCGAGTCGGACTCGCGCACGAAGGGTTCCGTACCATTATTTATAAAAACGCCAAAAAATCACGTTTGTTGTATGGGAGCCCCCTTCAATATTCATTTTATTCTGTTTTTTAGTAATGTTATAGCGGCAACAGAAATACATCTTTTGTGAAAAATTTCAACTCTCTAACTATCACGGTTCATGAGATACAGCCTGGTGACAGACGGACGGACGGACAGCGAAGTCTTAGTAATAGGGTTCCCGTTTTACCCTTTGGGTACGGAACCCTAAAAAGACAAAATACGACCAATATTATAATTTTGTTTCGACATTTTAACTATCTCGAATTTGAAATGTCAATCATCCTAGCATTGAGGGCTCTAACTGAATCCGAGTTTTCAGGATAATCTTGTTATGTAGCTTTTATGGCTACAACCCTTCTCAACAAAGGCGTAAGTGTCATAATCAGAACATATTAAACTAGTTGGTACAATGGGTTAGGTTGGTAAGTCTCCCCTACGCTCACGTTGTTATGCCCGTGATTCTCTATACGTACCTAACTTTACCTAATGGAGTGCGTTTTCATAGGGATAAACAAAAATGGTATTTAAATTAAATATATTGGATTTTATGAACCTTTGAACTTTAATTGGTATCTTCTTTACAGCATTCTTTGAGCATATATACATCTTCTATATATTATACATACATACATACAGACAAATAAATAAAATTGGAGTGTCTGTTTGTAATATCAAAATAACACTTTTATATCAAATGCGTATTAAATTATATACGATACCTATAACGAAAAAGCAATTTTAATTTTTTTTGTCTGTCTGTCTGTTTGTTTGAGGTAAACTTCTAAACGGCTGAACCGATTTCAATGGGACTTTCACTGACAAATAGCTGACGTTCCAAGGCGTAACTTATGCTACTTTAATTTTAGAAAAAGCATTAGGGTTACGCGGGAAAAACATAATACCCATATTTCCGGGTAATCTCCCTAAAGTCCACGCGGGCGAAGTCGCGGGCACAGCTAGTTTATAATAAACTATTTAATTACTCATTGATTTTATGTAAATAAACTAAGCAACACTCAAAAGATGTGTTGTACAAATAGATATAAAAATATTATACCCAGATTTTTTACTTACTTTTTTTTTTTTCTAGTAGAAATCTTTTCCCCTGATTACCAGACAGTTTAATAAGTAGATTTACAAGGCTTTTACATAACTTTATAATACCATTGTATAAAGATAAAAAACCGGCCAAGTGCGAGTCCGACTCGAGCAAGAAGGGTTCCGTAAAAAGGCAAAAAAAAATTGTTGTATGGGAGCCCCCTTAAATATTTATTTTATTAATTTTTTTAGTATTTCTTGTTATAGCGGCAACAGAAATACATCATTTGTGAAAAATTCAACTCTCTAACTATCACGGTTCATGAGATACAGCCTGGTGACAAACGGACGGTCGGACGGACGGACAGCGAAGTCTCAGTAATAGGGTTCCCGTTTTACCCTTTGGGTACGGAACCCTAAAAACAACAGCACACTTTGCAAACTTTTTTCACTATTTTCAGATATGTTATTTCATTAAAAAATATTTTTTTACTGTTTTTTCATTGTATTGCTCATGTATAGACAGACATTACGAGCAGCCCTATCCGATAGGATAGTGGATGGCTCTTCAAAAGTAGTTTGCGGCGTCACTTCCCCTGTTATAGCTGACAATAGCCTTCCCATTGTGCTTTGTGCGGCTAAGGAAACCGCAAAGTTAACTGCATTGACGGAGAAAAGGAATATTGTATGTGCTTATAACACCATGTATTAGGTGAAAATCGTCTGGATTTTTATTCCAGACAACACATACTCATCGTATGATCCCACACTAAGCAAAGCTTTTGCTATAGGTACCATGTAATGGACTGGGGGCGATCCCAGTTGCACCAAAACCAGGCCAAATTTAGAAAAGGTAATTTTCGAAATTTTCCAATTTGCACCAGACCTACGTTCAGACCAAGCCGTCGCACGATAAGTTGAGCAATTTGTTGACCAACATATCGTGCGATATTTTTGGGTATCATCTATACCATAAAACACAATTTGTCTGGACAAACTGTGAGATAAGGTTCTTTTTTCGTCTCTTTCTCTAGCTTAGAATTGCATATAAATTAAGAACGTGAGAGAGCGACATATTGCGACATAACTCGGGACTTGTGTCTTGTTATGGTGTTAGCGCTAACCGTGCTGAATTCTTGTTGCGAAATGATATGCTAGCCCACTTTCTAATTATAACTCCAATTAATAATATATAAATGATAAAAAATATTTTATGTCACGTATTGATTTAATGTGCTAAACTAAATTGTAATTTATATGTGATATAAATAAGGATTATATTGATATAAATGTGTGGGTTAATTAACCCGTGTTACAGATATTTGATTTATAACAATGTTTGTAGAGTAGGAATTTATGAAAGCGGTAATTGATCATGGCAATTCTAGACCTCTCTAACCAGAGAGATCTAGAATAGCCATTCTAGACCTCTCTAACGAGAGAAATCTAGAATAGCCATACTATATTTCACTTCATACTATGACATTTCATACTATGTTTACAATAGCTGAAAACGACTTAGATTTGCTGAAATGATTCACTATTCGACTGAATTGGAATTTTACGAAACGTTTTTAAAATTAAAGAATTGAGCATTTCAAAACGTCTACTAGAATCAAAATAAAGTTGGCAAATAATCGCATCTTAAGATTATATACAGGGTATACCCATTTAAAAACTGAAATAATATTCGTGGTAGTTTCACATTAAACGGCAGCTAATATGTAGATGCTTGGTAAAGGCAGACCAGACCTTATTATCATAGTTTTTGAGTATTTGTCACAAGTGTCGTGTTGTAGTCTTATAACGGAACACCCGGATAGCCATCCCTGTTTGATAATATAAAATACATCCACTGAGGGCGACTTCTGACATTAACAGAACAGGACTTGAAAAATTAGAACAAGACTCGAGATATTACAAAATTTTAGAAGTGGCGGCGAAAAAAATAATTGGAATACCATTTAAAACTACTTAACAGGTGTATACCAGATATTCATGCTAACGGTGAAGTATTATTTCGAACTTATGATACACTTAGCCTAAATACGGCCTTATTTAGCCTAATTGTACAGCAGTGGTAGCCTCGCGAGCAAGAACACCCGCCTTGAACGTAAGGGGTGCAAGTTCAAATCCCAGGCCCGCACCTCTGAGATAATTTTCATGTGCGAATGTCATTTTCAACAATGATTACCACTAGCTGAACGGTGAAGGTAAACATCGTGAAGAAACCTGCACTTCTATAGCTTTCTATAGCGTGTGAAGTTCACCAACCCGCACTGGGCCAGCGTGGTGGACTATGGCCGAAATCTCCCTCGTATTGAAGGGGAATGTGCCCGGTATAATGGCAATAGGCTCGCCCCCTATTACATTGGGACCAAAATACATCGGCGAAGTGTGGGTACACTGCAGTGCACCTCTGCCTACCCCTTCGGGGAATACAGGCGTGATGATGTATTTTGTATTTTTAGCCTAATTTACAAAGATAATATTTCTTATGTTAATTTTAAATAATGTCATGTACATTACATCAACTACAGAGCTACTGGAAAACTCACGGCGCTAGTCTGGAAGACTTTATTTTATAAACTCCAGTCTATTAAAAAGACTTGTAACATGAGTTTTCCAGTAGCTGGAGACTTAATTAATGATGTATCGATCCGTCGACCGAGGTCGCCGGCTGTACACAGAACTCGTAGTGACTTATACTACTTAACTGGAACTTGTAGAAACTTAAATTTAATATTCTATCACTAATATTGAAGTTATTGAGGCCAGCTAAGCTATGGAGTTAAGAGAAATATTTATGAAAGAAATTCATCAAGTTAGGTACGGAAAATATTAAATTTTTCGGGAATGACCTTTTTGGCATTTGCCCATCTCTATTAGAGATATGTTGGGCACATATCTCTAATAGAGATTGATGTATATCAAACGAAAATCAGGCTCCTCATCTTAGTGTGGCCAGGATCGCCCCCAGATCATTATGTTACTTATAGAACACACGTTGCTTAATCTGTGACCAAATTGCAAATTTTCGTTGTAAATGAAAGCTATTGGTACCCTAAACGAGAACCAATTGGGTATGAAGACTTTTGCTTTAAATAAAAACAAAAAAAATAATGTTCGTAGGTACACTTACTCAGTACACGAAATTGAGATTTATGGCTTCCGTAGTAGGTACACTTTTAACAAAAGGATATGAAAACAACGGTGCTTCATAAGGATTATTCCATTTTATGCACCCGAGCGTTCTCTGCAGAAATAAAGTGGAAACAATAGACTTTTGCACTAATTGGATTTCAGAGTATAAACAATTCTTTGAGCTCACTTAATAAAAAATTACAAATACCAGAAGGTTGAAAATTGCATAACGCATGAAAGAAGACCACTAATCTATATAAAACACAAAAATTGCTTCTACCTATGTCCGTAACCATCCTAACGATGTGCCCCAAACCAGTTTCATTAGAAAGGGACAACGAATATGGTTTTAGACCACTAAAACAATGCATTAGGCGCATTCAGTCTATCCATCTTATGTAGCACTGGGTATCGGCTAGTATGTGTATATAAACATGAACTTGGAAGGATTTTTTTTTTTAATGAGATAGGGGGGCAAACGAGCAGACGTATTACCTGATGGTAAGTGATCAACGCCGCCCATGGACACTTGCAACACCAGGGGCATCGCAAGTGCGTTTAAGGGATTAAAGGGATTAAAGGTACAGTGAAAAGTAGACATTATGGTAACAAAAGGCTCATAATCAATGTTCTTGACCCTTACCATTAGGAGTTCTGTTCACCAGTAGCCAGTAGCCGACAGTTAGGTATAATTAATGGGTATCGATCGCCGGACGAGGCCGCCGACTGTATTGATAACGGCGCTAGTACGCTAGTAAATATGTTAACATGTGTTTTGATAAGAACAGCTGACATCGGTGTGAATTCTATAGGTATTAAGCTACACTAGAGAATATTGCCATCCTATTTTAAGACGTAATGTTTGAGCAAGATAGGAATATCTTTAGTATAGTTGCAGTTTTTGTACAAAAGTATCCATAACTTTGACTGAGTATTAGTTTCTGAATAGTAACACAAGTCCAACTTTCTTTTAAAGGAAAACTTTGAGGCTATAGAAACTATAGTATAGAACACAATATTTTTTTTTTGAAGGACTGACGCTTTTGGCCGTGAGGTGGCCTTTACAGCTTTACCGGAGGAGTGGCGAGCGCAGAGTGCACTTCAACCAAGGCCTTAAGGGCGGAAAAAGGGTGGCAACTAGCTCAAGGGCGCCACAGATGGCACGTTCCGGCTTGGGCAGTTACCGTGAGGGGAGAGGTAGTGACTGCGCTCCTAGGTGAAAAGATGCACCTACGAGCGGAAGAGGGGGTTCCTCGACCTCGCCGGCGAGATCGGTGTCTGTTTGAGGCTGGTGTTGGTGTGTTGGTGGCCCCACAATCCAGATGAGTTAGCCTTTAGCAAGTTCATAAGAGATCATGCTTGTTGCTTTCAAAATTAGTCGAACCAAAAGAATTTTAGATCTTAACAAAAACCTTTGTCGTAACATTGTATAAAATATTCATTTTAAATCTTTTAGTGGTGGGTATCATATCGAGGAGTAAAAGGCTATTTGACCTAAGCGACATTTTTTTAACCTTACAGGAGAGCATAGGTACTCATTCAATACAAAAAAAATCGCCGATTTCAAATATTTATATAAATCACATCATCATCATCATCATATATACATCATCACGCCTGTATTCCCTGAAGGGGTAGGTAGAGGTGCACTGTAGTGCGCCCACACTTCGCCGATGTATTTTGGTCCCAATGTAATAGGGGGCGAGCCTATTGCCATTATACCGGGCACATTCCCCCTCCATACGAGGGAGATTTGGGCCATAGTCCATCACGCTGGCCCAGTGCGGGTTGGTGAACTTCACACGCCTTTCTATTGACCTGCAGGTTTCCTCACGATGTTTTCCTTCACCGTTCAGCAAGTGGTAATCATTGTTGAAAATGACATTCGCACATGAGAATTATCTCAGAGGTGCGGGCCTGGGATTTGAACTTGCACCCCTTACGTTCAAGGCGGGCGTTCTTGCCCACGAGGCTACCACTGCTTTTTTTATATAAATCAATATCGCACAAATTGTCGCTTAAGACATATTATTCACCCCGCGATATGAAAATAGGTCAAGTGGGCTCAAGCTGCTGCATTCTATCTTACACAGTGGTCAAGGTTACTAAAGTGCCATCTTCACCCTTTTCTTACGGTCCCTCCAGCCTCTTAAATTTTCATCATAAAAATCATCTATACTAATACTAATACTAATTACTAATATAATATATAATATAATAATATTATAAAACTAAAGAGTTTGTTTGTTTGTTTGGTTGAACGCGCTAATCTCAGGAACTACAGGTCCGAATTGAATAATTATTTTTGTGTTAAATTATTTTTGTGTTAAATAGTTCATTTATCGAGAAAGGTTATAAGCTATATATCATCACGCTACGACCAATAGGAGCGGAGCAGCAACGAATAATGTGGCAAAAACGGGAAAAAAATATTCCTTTTGAAAGCTTCCGTTGCGTACGCTGCCTAAACGGTTAAAGTTTGCACTTATTGAGGAAGGTCATAGACTTTATAACATCACTCTACGCCAAAGTAACTATTAGCGCGGGTGAAACCGCGGGCACAGCTAGTCTATAATATGCATATATTGACATATATTGACAGCCTCAGATGAACGATGACTTTAAATAGACTTAAGCGGGTTTCAGACTACGCTATAATATAATAGCACATCGTATATAGCTCATAGCACAACAATATCGCGCACCATACATTGTTATGGCCACGTTCACACTGTACTGTACTATATATTATTGGCTTTGTATGGTTCGCGATATTGTTGTGCTATATATTATAGCGTAGTCTGAAAGCCGCTTTACACAGTGGTCAAGGTTACTAAAGTGTCATTTTCACCTTTTTCTTACGGTCCCTCCAGTCTCTTGAATTTTCATGATGAAAATCATCTATAATGTATTCAACCTCAGATGAATGAGGACTTTAATTAGACTGAGTCTTTAACCTCCGCGCACTGGGGCGTTAAAAGCCACGCGTTTGCCAATACTGAAATGAATTGTATTGACTCATGGATAAAGGTCATTTCTCAACGAAACTTTGAGAGTGCAAATTTGGACGGGTAATGGCGTGGCTTGTACCATAGTAAAGCAATCTTTATTTATATTAACACAATGTTCGTTTTGGTATTAAAAAAAAACTGGCCAAGTGCGAGTCAGACTCGCGCACGGAGGATTCCGTACCAATATCCATAAAAACGAGCGAACAAATCACGTTTGTTGTATGGGAGCCCCCTTAATTATTTATTTTATTCTGTTTTTTAGTATTTGTTGTTATAGCGGCAACAGAAATACATAAACTGTGAAAATTTCAATTGTCTACCTATCACGGTTCATGAGATACAGCCTGGTGACAGACGGACGGACGGACGGACGGACAGCGAAGTCTTAGGAATGTGTGCCAAATAGTCAAAATACTCGTGAAAGCATACACGGCCTTCGTAAAACAACCTTAGTAAGGCAACACACGCTACACTTCGACATGACAGTATCTACATAATTTTTTTTTGGTATTTCAGCTGAAGCCTACTTCCAAACAATGTAACCAAAGAACCTTCAAGTCCTTTAATCACACAAGACTCAAACATTGCATTTACGAAGCTCGTTACGGATCACATAGCACACACATTGTTGACTTGAACACGTTTACGAGGTTAGATTAACGCAAAGAGTCTGAGCAAAAGCCTTCCAGCAGTAAATTACATTGTTATGACATGCTTCGCGAACGTATATCTAATAAAACCAACTTTGTTTCCGCTATTAATACTAAGTTAGTGTGATGTGTCTATACTAATTTATGTTTTAATTTGTCAAGATCCATTCTAGTTGATGTTGAACTCATTGGTCTTGAAAGAACTGAAAGCTAAGGTCTACCTTAGCTTGTCTACCTTGGCTGATATATGTATCTACCCTATACGTCTACCCTATAAATATATCAGCCATTAGGTGCAAGTTCAGTTTAAAAAAAAACAAGATGGCGGGACGCACGAGGCAAACTGTAGCTATAGCATGAGTGCCAAGACTAGACTTATGTTACAGAATATGTTCATTATATCTCTTTCCCTCGTATGAAATAAGACATAGAGCGACCGAGCCAATCCTGACAGAGATCTTGTCTTGACATGCGTGCTAACTGGTCCATAGTAGGGTGGAGTGGAAGAAGAAAAGGGAGGCTTTGCTCGGCATTGGGTCATCCCAGAATCTTACCAGCCTGTGCTGCGTCATCATAGGCTTGTAAAAAGTTCTACCATCGTATTTATCTAATTATTTAGAATAAATAAATATATTCTTCCTCCATGCCGATAATTGCCACCTGCATTATCTTATATCAATTTTAAAATGACTTAACTGTGATGCTGTGTACGTTAAAATAATGGAAATATTCCGGTTCCAAGCCGTCGACTTAGAAGCGAATCGGGACTTAATATTTATTTTTAATAAGACCCAAGGGTACGCTTGGCTCCGTCCGCCTCGCAATAAACACGTATCGTTGGAAGCTCCATTATTTTATGGACCGTATTTAGAAGAGAGTTTCGTAATAAAACAAAATTGTAGGCAATAGAAGAAGCAATCTCAGGTGATCACAATAAAAAGGCAATTAGGGATTTTATCGGACTGTTGACAGTTTTCTTTTATGAGATGTTTTGAATAAAGCCGGGGCGCTTTAGTCAGATCACTCGCGTCGAATTCTTTGCCAATATCAAAACGAACTGTAGGTATTGACTTATAGAAAAAGTTAATTCTTCAACGAAATTCGCATTTTTTAATCTCATTCTTAGTATAGTGATAGCAGTGGTACCCGAGTGGTCGAACGCACGCCGTGTAATCGAAGTGTACAGGTCCAAACCCCGGCTCGCATTTCTGGGATTTATGTGCGAATCTCATTTTTCATCCGAGAGTATCACTTGCTATGAAACGGTGAAGAAAACATCGTGTGGAAACCTGCACGTCTGAGGGAACTTGTCTAGTTCTCGATAGATGTGTGAAGTCTGCCAACCCGCACTAGGCCAGCGTGGTGGACTATGGCCTGAAACCCTCGCTTTGAGGGGAGGCCCGTGCCCAGCAGTGGGACGTTAAAAGGGCTGTAGTAGTAGTAGTTAGTATTACAAAAGGTGTCAAAATAACAAAGCAAAATAAAAATAATACTTTGAAAAAGACCGTGCAAGACACGTAGCTAGACGAACATTGTAAAGTTTAATGAATTTGTGGTAAAACAACTTTTTAAGAACAAGCTTTAATTTAGTTGCCCTTATTTTTCGTGTTCTCCTCAGCAAGCCCTTTCATTTGATTCCCATACTGTGGTAATGCAGAAAAAATAACTATTCCGCCATCTTGGATGATCCGCCATATTGGAATTAGAATGACGTCACATAGCTAAGCATGCATTGTCACCCAAAATAAGCGTGTATACCAAATTTAAGGTCAATCGGGTAAAGATAACTGATCCACCCGGACATACATTGCAAGTTAATTTAAAGCTTGTAATAAAAAGATCGGTCATAATGGAAAAAACGAGTAATGTATCCTCAAGTTAGGTACTGTCTACGTCTAGATTGAAGTTCCACCCTTTTAAGCCCTGGCCATACCGGGGCGTCAAGAGGCGCGCGTCAAAACGTTAAACGTTGAATTTCCGTGGTAAAAGCAACAAGAGTAAAGACCCCATGTCAAGATCCGCTCGCAACAGAACACAAAAATGCAATCTTTATATAATATTAAAAGTTAATTTTAGTACCGAGGGCTTAATTCAGCCGCTTTTCATTGAAAAACGAGCTATTTACATGAGTTAATAAAGTTTATTTTAGAATGGCAAAAAAAAATTCAGCGTGTTACTAAACGCTCCAGTTTAACCGGGGATTTATACCCTATAAAATATCGAGTACAAATATCACTGGGAGAGGTTACGACAAGTGGTTGCCATTACCCCCCTCCCACCTCCCATTACCCATTACCCCTAATGCTGGAATTGTGGCGCATGACGTGCTACTTGTTGACAAAGTCTGGCTGCCAAGCCAATGTAATAATAAGGTCAATAGCAATAAGGATTTGCGGTTTCGCTATTTATCTAGATAATTAGTTATAAATTGTAACACTATTTGTGTTTTGTTGGCGTTACGTATATTCTGGGGGGCAATTCTCGCATTACACTATCTCTAATTTGACATATGTCAAAACATAACGATAAAAGTCGACGAATTATCAGGTTTTGTTTCGATAGTTGTCGAATTAGAGATGATATCGATCATGCGAGAATTGGCCCCCCCGTTTTATGTTAGGGACGACAGTATGCATTGTAAATGTTACGATAGTTGCATAGTTGGCTGAACAAAACTAAACTGTAGTGACTATTTTTTTCAAACCAAATTTGCTTATTCCGTGTAACTAATATCTTAAAATCAAATTAAAAAACTAAAGAGACTTGTTTTCATTTCAGGCCCTGTATCATGACCGCGTAGAAATAAGTTTTATCTATTTCAACTGTCAGATTTGTATAGACAATGACGTCACACCGAGGATGTCCAGTACAATAAGCTCAAATTGACGTAATTTTCTCGACAAATCTGACAGTTGAAAGAGATAAAACTTATGTCTACGCAGTCATGCTAAGGGTGCAGGGGTCTCACCTCCACCTCCTAAGTACTGTTTCAATATTACTATGATATTTTTGATAGATTGTGTACTTAGCAAGTGCGAGTCGGACTCGCGCACGAAGGGTTCCGTACCATTATCTATAGAAACGGCGAAAAAATCACGTTTGTTGTATGGGAGCCCCCTAAAATAATTATTTTATTCTGTTTTTTAGTATTTGTTGTTATAGCGGCAACAGGAATACATCATCTGTGAAACTTTCTAACTATCACGGTTCATGAGATACAGCCTGGTGACAGACAGACGGACGGACGGACGGACGGACGGACGGACCGACGGACGGACGGACAGCGAAGTCTTAGCAATAGGGTTCCCGTTTTACCCTTTGGGTACGGAACCCTAAAAACCACAGAAAGTTACAATAATAATGGGACAATACTACTAAATAAGTAAAAATATGGGCATCCGTTTTACAAGTTCACCACTTACCGTCTCATTGCAATTTCGGCTCTATCATACCTCCACAAGAGAACGTATAAAGAAAATCCTTCATCAAACCACCTTCCAAACTCAAATGGACTTGTCGACAGCTACTTAATTTATCATCGGATCCGTACGAAAGAATACTCAGTAGTAGATGACTAAGCGATAAAATTATACTGTAAAGCCCTGCGCTGGTAACCGCGCCAAAACACGCGATTTTTTTTTCTAATACAAAAACTAACTCATATAAGAAGCACATTTTTCAATGAAGTGTCATCCATGAAACCAAAACAAGCAGTATGCTAATTTACATAAAGATTAAATTTCTGTGGTAAACGCTACGCGACCACGCGCCAAAATTCGCTCGCACAAAGAGAGCCGTTTTCAGCAGTCAATACAGTTCGTTTTAATATTCATATAGAATCAGAATCAGAATATTTTTTATTCATATAATCCAATACAGGAACTTATGAATCGTCAATAAATAGTAAAAATAGTAGCTCTACCACCCATTCGGAATGCATTTCCTATGGAGAAGAATGGGCAAGTCCATGGTTGCTTTTTTCAAATAAGGATTTTCATTTTTGTGTTTTTCTTAATTAACAATTATACAATATAACGTGAATGAGGCTATACATTCTCAAAACACAATTAACTCACTACACAAACTACGTGTTGTACAAGATTTAAAGGTAGGAAGGAGGAGGAAAACGGAAAAAAATAGCTAAAATTCCTTAAATGAGTTGGCAAACATATTGCAGGATCTTCGATACCTTGCCTAAAGGGACTCCTTTTAATAATATATTTTAGTTATTATATTATATTTTTTAGGTTCATTGTTAAGATGTATATAAGAATATATACAATTATCGTTTCCTATATTTACGCGAATACTGTACATTGAAATAAAACTATGTCAGTCATCAGTAGTCTTCATAAATAATTGATACCATTGATTAATAAAACCAATAAAATATTAGCAGTACCAATAAAATATTGGTAGCAGTGGTAGCCTCGTGGGCAAGAACGCCCGCCTTGAACTTAAGGGGTGCAAGTTCAAATCCCAGGCCCGCACCTCTGAGATAATTTTCATGTGCAAATGTAATTTTCAACAATGATTACCACTTGCTGAACGGTGAAGGAAAACATCGTGAGGAAACCTGCACGTCTGTAGAAAGGCGTGTGAAGTTCACCAACCCGCACTGGGCCAGCGTGGTGGACTATGGCCCAAATCTCCCTCGTATTGAAGGGGAATGTGCCCGGTATAATGGCAATAGGCTCGCCCCCTATTACACCTATTACATTGGGACCAAAATACATCGGCGAAGTGTGGGCGCACTACAGTGCACCTCTGCCTACCCCTTCGGGGAATACAGGCGTGATGATGTATTATATGTATTTATATTTATATATAGTAAAATATTATATAGATACAGGGTACATTTGTAATAAAAGGCAAGTGAATTCGCACGCGTCAGTATCTTCATAGTAAAACTTTCCCGAGTAAAATAAGCGTGAAATGTGTTAAGTCAGGACCTATCGTTGCGTTCATTAATTACATAGTTCACGGATCTCGTGATTCACGTGAAATTTAGACATGTTTAGTCGAAAATTCAGATTTAGAAAACCGATGATAAGCTTTAAGTACGGAGAATTGATATACTTTAACTATCTGCCGTGCAGCAATGCTTACAAAATTACTTTAATTTTTTCTACAGTTAACTTGGTAATAAAACCGGCCAAGTGCGAGTTGAACTCGCGCACGAAGGGTTCCGTACCATTATCTATTAAAACGGCAAAAAAACACGTTTGTTGTGTGGGAGCCCCCTTAAATATTTATGTTTTTCTGTTTTTTAGTATTTGTTGTTATAGTGGCAACAGAAACACATCATCTGTGAAAATTTCAAGTCTATCACGGTTCATGAGATACAGCCTGGTGACAGACGGACGGACGGACGGACGGACGGACGAACAGCGAAGTCTCAGCAATAGGGTTCCCGTTTTACCCTTTGGGTACGAAACCCTAAAAAGCAAGAACGCTCGCATTGAACGTAAGGGTTGCAAATTTAAATCCCGGTCCCGCACCTCTGAGATAATTTTCATATGCGAATGTAATTTTCAACAATGATTACCACTTGCTGAACGGTGAAGGGAAAACATCATGAGGAAACCTGCATGTCTATAGAAAGGCGTCTGAAGTTCACCAACCCGCACTGGGCCAGCGTGGTGGACTATGGCCCAAATCTCCCTCGTATTGAGGGGGAATGTGCCCGGTATAATGGCAATAGGCTCGCCCCATTGGGACCAAAATACATCGGCGAAGTGTGGGCGCACTACAGTGCACCTCTGCCTACCCCTTCGGGGACTACAGGCGTGATGATGTACATAGCTTTGCTTAGCGATATTATTTTTGTATTTTATGTTGTAAGCCTGTCTTTATAGGGATTCTCATCAAACTTTAAAAGGTAGGGGCGGTTTTTCATTTCGCTTACGTAATGAGATTTGCTGAACCTTCTAGTGTTTTCCAAGCGGTCATCGATTACATAAAATGAAAATTTTCTTTATGTATAAGATTTTGAAACTGCAAAGAATATGAGTAATCCCAAACAACACATACAGCGTAGTTTGTCTTAATATTTGGCAGCCATTTTCTTAAATTGGAAAATGTGTGGCTTGACACTGTATTGCTCACCAGTAGGCTTAGCTGGACCGCGTGAAAGTGACGTCATTTTCTCTACAAATGTGACAGTTAAAAGAGATAAGTCTTATGTCTACACGGTCATGCTAGCTAAGCAGCATTCAAATACATGTCTTCACGTTTATAGAGCTATTTATAACGACATTACAAGAGACTTTTATGTATAAAAAAAGGCATTACGAATGGCTTGCAAAGGAATTTCAGTTTTCTTTATAAATGTTCCAAATTTCACTGACCAGGTCCTGAAGCATGGCCGCGTAAACATACGTTTTATCTTCAACTGTCAGATTCGTCGAGAAAATGACGTCACACCGAGCCATATCCAGCACAAAAAACTCAATGTGACGTCATTAACCGACTTCAAAAAGGAGGAGGTTCTCAATTCGACCCGTACGTTTCTTTTTCTCTTCGGTTTCTAACAGCAGCAGATTTCGGAAATGGCCATTTCAAAATTTGCTCTGGTCTGGGTGTAACTGGGACCAGTCCATTGTACGTGTAGCGACATCTATCTCGCCACATACGAACTAAATCCTGCATCGCGATATTAAAGTTATCCGAGTGATTGAACATATATACAGGAATCCGACAACAACCGTTGGGCAGTGGCCCACTAGACACAACACCCGTCTGGTCGGGGGATCCTCCCCTTTCAATGGTGGATGAGGAACTTTACACCCTGTTCACACCCCCAAATACGCAACCCACGGTACAAGCTCTGCTTAGTTTATGATCATAATACAGGTTATGGTGATCAGGTGATCATAAGGTGACCAGGTTGCATAATACTCTATCCAAAAGCAGCGATTGTGTAGACTTAAGCATATCACTCTGTAGGTTTAAGAAGCAAAATCTACATGTTATTTAAAGTTGTCTAATCTGTGCTTTTATTTTATTTTGTTTTTAATATTTATTTTTATTTTTCTCACAACTCATTTTATTACTTTTTTTTAAATCTGGATTTTCAAAATTTTGTTCAAGGTGTAGGGTAAATTTTTATTATTAAGAATGCTGTGTACTTTTGTAATAGTTGGAGCATTTAGACTTAGAATACATTAAGCTACATTTATATGTAACGTGCAATGTATCCAATGTTAAAGAACCTTAATAAGTAAATAAATAAGCTGAGTATGTGTTGTCTGGCGTATTTCGATACCTCACACGTAACTTCCAGTCCAGGCCTATAAGCTGTTTAAGCAATTGCTTAGGGCATCCCGTCGACGACCGAGAAAAAAAACCCGGCCAAGTGCGAGTCTAACTCGCGCAGGAAGGGTTCCGTACCATTATATATAAAAACGGTAAAAAAAAATCACGTTTGTTGTATGGGAGCCCCCTTAAATATTTTATTTTATTTTGATTTTAGTATTTGTTGTTATAGCGGCAACAGAAATACATCATCTGTGAAAATTTCAACTCTCTAAATATGACGGTTTATGAGATACAGCCTGGTGACAGACGGACGTACGGACGGACGGACAGCGAAGTCTCAGTAATGGGGTTCCCGTTTTACCCTTTGGGTACGGAACCCTAAAAACGGCCACACGAAAGTTAAAGCAATTTCAAAATCTTAGGACCACATGTGAAATCATGTTGTGCCGACCCCACCTTTTTTTTTATTTAACGTCGGAAAATCCTTTATGGATACCCTGCCACCTCGGGGGAAGTAACAGGGTTATGTGGGAGTCCAGGCAGAAGGCCGTATACCCACTAAAAACCGACGGTGTACCATCTTCCGCTTATATCGGGGCGCCACGGGATCGCTTTCGCATGCACCGCGACGCGTGCCGACCCCACCTAGCATGGGATAGGGGCAGAAGGAACAACACTTACATATTCTACCTACGATACGTATTCACACTTTTTTCTTCAATTAATTCTTTGTTGTTCACCTATCCTTAAATAGGGGGGCCCACAGGGAAAGATAGCTTTGGGCTTCAAGTTACCTTAATCCGGCACTACAAAATATCGACTACAACTCTACAATAGGGGCCCGATTCTCTTTTGATAGACATCAATGTCTACCAATTTGACGTTTTGTTTCGACATTATCTCTAATAGAGATTGATGTTTATCAAACGAAAATCGCGCTCCAGAGCGTTTCATGGATATAAATTTAAATAAAATCGTCATTTATGAAACTAGATAGTATAACATGATAAAAAGGAATGCACTGTTGTTTTGGGTTACGTCAACTTACGTGGGAAGGAATCGATTTATTAGTAAAAAAAATATCTCAAACGTTTTGTTCACATCCCTATTGAAATCCAATATGGCCGCCAATCGATAGTATTCGAATAGCCATTCGCGTATGTGCGTGATCGATGATTGAAGACGGCGTACCAATTTACGGGGAGCATAATAACGGAATATGTTTTTTCACATTTTCATTTCATTTTCACATAATATAGATGTTGTTTACGAGACCTACAGTTTGACGTAAACGTTTCTTCAGGATAAGATGGATTAGCAGCAAGCAATCACCATAATAATATAGAACGTACAGCTAAATTAAAAAAATACCGGCCAAGTGCGAGTCGGACTCGCGCACGCCGTGTTCCGTGCCAATATAAATAAAAACGGCAAAAAAGTGACATTTGATGTATACCCATACAATATCAATGAAATAATAATTTTAAAAATAAAATAGTAAATAAACGTGATAGAATCCGTAAAATAGTTTTATTTCAATATTAATTTTATTTTAATTTAATTATTTATATCGAGCAAAACGAAAAAAAAACATGTTTGTTGTATGGGAGCCCCTTTAAATTTATATTTTATTATATTTTTTTAGTATTTGTTGTTATAGCGGCAACAGAAATACATCATCTCTGAAAATTTCAACTGTCTAACTATCACGGTTCATGACATACAGCCTGGTGACAGACAGACAGATGGACAGCGGGGTCTTAGTAATAGGGTCCCATTTTACCCTTTGGGTACGGAACCCTAAGAAAGACCCTCTTTCATTAAATAGAGTAAAAATAAAACAGTTGAATACAAATATTTTGTTGTGTTTATAATCTTTTAAGAACTACCAAAATATCCCTCCAACCGTATTACTGTATACATTACATATTCTAACAGTTTTGTACTAAGTGGGCAGGTTTGTGCTCCTTTCTTTCCTATTAACTCTATTCCTTCTTTCATTTGCCGTACTAATGTTATGTCCCACTGTGAATGTAATTTTGTTGAAGAATTAACCTTTTCTGTTAGTCAATACAGTTCATTTTGATTTTGACCTGATTTATACAATACTTGGGTACACTTATTGAACGTTACATCTAACATATTTCAGGGTACATATCATAATAATTTACCTGAGCAGCCGTCACCGAAGTTGGCAAGACGTGGGTATCCTCAACCCCACCCCTGGAACTCCTACTGCCTCTATCAGAGCTCTCCTCTTCGGAGTCCGATGCGTGGAAGGACAGGCTTCCAGATCCTGGGCTTGGGTCACTGAGCCTCAACTTGAGACAATCGCGACGCATTTTGGATTTTTTTAACTATATCTTTGGTACATCTTTGGGAATGTTTCGTTCTTTGGGTTTCTTTCTTGGTTTCAGTTCATATTTTGATTCTAGATAATTTAGGTTTGTATAAGCTAGTGATTGTTTTAGTTTTAGTGTAGACAGATATGGCGTATTTGGTTTAAAATGTTGACTAGCTGGTTGTAGAACCAGTTGACAACTCTAAGTTGACAAAAACACTCTAAGCGCTTTCAAATTAGTGTTTTTGTTTACTTGTATACGATTCTTTTAGTATAGGCGCTTACACGCGCGCTTTTAAAAGCCGAACGGGCGTATACGTGCTTATTCCGACTTATTCCGATATGGATTCCGACGAAGAAACAATTCGCGGCTCGCGCTTATACGTGCTTATAAGCACATAAACGAGTTGTGCGTGTGCCGAAATGCGGGCTTATACGCGCCCACGCACATACGAGCTTAAACATTCTTATAGACGCTAGTTTAAAAAAATCCATCCCAATAATTTGCGTAAGGATTCTTAAAAAAACATTCCTTATAAATGATCATCCCGCCCATGATTTGACCTTTCTTTATTAAATATTAAGAAGAAAAATTGGCTTTAATAAATTCGCTGGCGTATCCCTAGGCTTACTCAGTAACGAGTAACTCAGTAACCGAACACCCCGCAGTGTAAGGGCTCGTTTACAAGCACGGACCGACCTCCATTGTCCGGCACTTGTATAACCGGCTTTATTACGACGATCCTGGCGGTGTAGCATGACCGCGTAGTTTTAAGTTTTATCTATTGTAAATGTTAGATTCGTCGAGATAATGACGTCACACCGAGCCATGTCCAGTACAAAAAGCTCGAAGTGACGTAATTTTCTCGACAAATCTGACAGTTGAAAGAGATAATACTTATGTCTACACGGTCATGCTAAGGGTGCTGCGTTTGCCTTTATCTATAAGTGGGAGAAGTGAGATAGAACTCACTACAAGTCTTTTTGGTGATATCAAAACACAAAAGCCTTAAACTCTATTATTTTTTTATCGAAACACAATAACTTTACAAAGACTATATGTTCCAAAAGTGCATTGAAATTTTTAATCGACTTCAAAAAGAAGGAGGTTCTCAATTTGACGCGTATTTTTTTTTTTAATTACTTCATCTCTGCAATGATGCAAAAGGCATATGTGATAGATAATATTGAATTACAATAAAAAATATTACTTCAATATATTGACTTTAAGAACCGGCCAAGTGCGAGTCGGACTCGCGCACGAAGGGTTTCGTACCATTATCTTCAAAAACGACAAAAAATCACGTTTGTTGTATGGGAGCCCCTTAAATATTTATTTTATTCTGAGTTTTAGTATTTGTTGTTATAGCGGCAATATAAATACATAATCTGTGAAAATTTCAACTCTCTAACTATAACGGTTCATGAGATACAGCCTGGAGACAGACGGACAGCGAAGTCTTAGTAATAGGGTTCCCGTTTTACCCTTTGGGTACGGATCCCTAAAAAGCATGTTTTAGCAAAAAAGTGCATTGTAACTCTCAAATAGATATCAATTTGTACTACCAGCTTTGTTGCAGTAATATTATAATATTAAATACTTTATAATTTAGTTGTTTTAATATTCACTTTGATATTTTTGAGGGGATTTTGTGTTTATCCTTTGTTTTTTATGTAAAGGTAACTTTAACAAAAATGACATGTATTATCCTCCTAGAAAAGAGTGATCATGGAATTTCTTTCCCATTCTTCTGCATTCCGAATCGGTGGTAGAGTCCTATAAGCGTTTAATGATTCATAAGTACCTTGCAAACACCCTTATTATGTTTTACATAAATATATTTTAAGAAAATCTAGTTTCTATAACACAAATTGTATTGTACAGAACAGTATTAAAGCACCCACAACCGACGGAGGTGCATGAAAAGATTTATGACTGTGGATGAAGCGAAAGAGGTATGTCAGAATCGTAGCATGTGGCAAACGGTACTCTCTGCCTACCCCCATGGGATACAGGCGTGAGTATATGTATGTAGTATTAAAACAATACTGCAATAATTGTGATCAAACATTAAAACAAATTACAGCCCTTTTTAACGTCCCACTGCTTGGCACGGGCTTCCACTCAATTCGAGGGGGATTCAGGCCATAGTCCACCACGCTGGCCCGGTGCGGGTTGGCAGACTTCACACATCTATCGAGAACTAGTCAAGTTCCCTCAGACGTGCAGGTTTCCTCACAATGTTTTCCTTCACCGTTTCATAGCAAGTGATAATCTCGGATGAAAATGAGATCCGCACATAAATCCCAGAGGTGCGAGCCGGGGTTTGAACCTGCACACTTTGATTGCAAGCCTAGCTACCACTGCTATCGACCACTCGGCTACCACTGCTATACAGTACACGTAAGTATATCAAAAGGCTTAAACTCAGAACCGACTACCCAATACCAATTGAGTTCACTATACCCCGCGTATAAATGGTAGAAGTCTAGTTCCATCAACATCAATTAGAACTCGTAAACACAGAAATTGAAATGTAAACGTTTATCGATTGATTTTAAAACGCTGGTGTACACAGACCGCAGTGAAACGAACCGGCTGGTAGGTCTAGGGAATGGTATTTAATTCTTATTCAATGGGAAACGTACCATTTGGACTATTACTGCACTGATGTGGCAGGCGAAATAACATGAATTATTGACTATGGACTTTGTGTTTATATACATACATATTGAATTCGTTTGGTTGAAGCCTCGGGATCACCGGTGCCAGCACGTAGGCCAAGACTAGATTTGAGTTACGGATTGTGTCGCACCGAGTTGCGCTCGATGTCTTATTTCATACGAGATACAGAGACTAAAGTTGCATATTCTGTGACTCGTCTTAGAGCATATAAAGGGTACAGGCAAATAACAGGGAAAGTCACATTTTGTTTTTTTATATATTTTGTGTAAGGTATTTCAAATTTTAATCATTAGAATTTAAAAAAAGGTAAGATGTTAGATGGCGTTAAAAATGAAGTTTTGTGTATGGCCAAACTATAGAATTGTTAGAATAGTTAAAATTACACATTGGTTTTTCTCAAAATTCATGAATTAGGACATTCCCTGTTATTTGCCTGTATCCTTCATATGCTAAGCGAGTAGGCGTCAGAATTTCATTGAAAAATGTGTTTTTATAATGAGCTAATAAAGTTCGATTTGGTATTATTGGCAAAAAATTGCTTGCGCGTTTATTTTGATATGGCCGCTGACTTATATGGCTTCGTTTAGTATTTTGTGCGAAGGCCACTCTGCTCACTGCATGAAGTCTGATTCCCAACAGCAACACGATTTACAACTGCCAGGAAATCAGAGCAATATTAAAATAATACTGCTAAAGAAGTAGTGCTTGGAAGACGCTCTGCACGCTTAGCATGACCGTGTAGACATAATTTTTATTTCTCAGTCAGATTTGTCGAGAAAATGAAGTCACTTCGAGCGGCTTTTGTACGGCTCGGTGTGACGGCAGTCTCTCGACGAATCTGACAGTTAGAAGAGATAAAACTTATATCTACGTGGTCATGCTGCATTGCCTGGTTTAATTATTATAATTTTTAATATTATAAATGCGAAAATAACTCTGTGTGATACACAATCACGCCTAAACTACTGTACCGATTTGATTGAAATTTGGTACAGAGATATTCTAGAGCCTGAGACCTTTCTCATGTGTTCAATGTCCTTACATAGAAACTACTTTTTTAATTCGAAGCAGGGTTGTTAGGGGTTGAAATAGGGGATGATAGTTTTTGTGTGATGACATCGACAAAAATTTCATGATTACTTTTGGTCCCAATAACCGACAACCGGGTGAAGCCGCGCGCATCAGCTAGTTTGAAGAAACAATATAATGTTGCACCAGTCGAAATAATGGAATGTGAACTGTTGGATTCCAACGTCAGAACATAGGATGCTGAGGCCATAAAAAGCAACACAAATTATGTTTAGAGTACAATCATCTTCAAGGACATACCGAAACGAAATTGTATTGTCTGTCAGTCATACATTTAAAAATAAATGTTTGCTGTCTCTATCAGCGTTTTTCTACCGTATTTCCTTGTACATTCTACCATCTATTTTAGATTTTCCTTAAGACTGTTTTTATTTCTTATCTTTCTTATAAATTAAATTTTTAAATATATATATAAACAATACATTTAAAAATATAAAAAACAGTTCCCCACCGGCACCTGGAACAGGGTCCTAGTTACCAGTGGTTAGGGCTCCAGAGAGAGCAACTTCCTCACAATGCGCGCCGTCTCCAGAAGTACTGCCTTCTGAATCTGTCCCTTGATCCAGCTGTCTAACGCGAGCCTCTTTAGGTGTTTGTCGAGGCTCTTAGCTAATAAGACTGTTTTTATTATTATTACAAGCTTTATATTAACTTGCAATGTATGTCCGGGTGGAATCTTACTACCGAATTTTAAATCAGTTAACTTTAACCGATTGAGCTGAAATTTGGTATACACGCTTATTTTGGATGACAATACATGCTTAGCTGTGTGACATCATTCTAATTCCAATATGGCGGATCATCCAAGATAGCGGAATAGTTATTTTTTCTGCACTACCACAGTATATGTATGAAATGAAAGGGCTTGCTGAGGAGAATACGAAAACTAAGGGCAATTAAATAGACGCTTGTTTTTAAAAAGTTTTTTTTTATTTTTTGTACTAAGAAAATAACTAAGGGTTTAAAACCCGGGGGCGCAATGATACGCGCATCAAGCCACACTCGTCAAAAATGTTGTCATTAATGTAATGAACTGTCATACACTTGTTTTTATACACTGTCAACAGGGCCACAAGTCCCCAACGTTGTCGAGTTGCTATGAATCAATTTTTTAGGGTTCCGTACCCAAAGGGTAAAACGGGAAACCTATGACTAAGACTTCGCTGTCCATCCGTCCGTCTGTCACCAGGCTGTATCTCATGAACCACGATAGTTAGAGAGCTGAAATTTTCACAGATAATGTATTTCTGTTGCCGCTATAACAGCAAATTAAAACACAGAATAAAATCAATATTTAAGAGGGCTCCCATACAACAAACGTGATTTTTTTGGCGTTTTTATAGATAATGGTACGGAACCCTTCGTGCGCGAGTCCGACTCGCACTTGGCAGGTTTCTATTTAAGGCATGTAAACTACATTTTTAATCAACGGTAGCGAAATTAGGACCAGTGTAGACATTAGCGATTGTACTAATCTTTTAGCTACCATTGATATAAGATGTTGTTTTCATGCCTTCAATAAATGAAGTCATAGCAAGTCCACAACGATACTGTTACCACAACCTATACAGTATTGTTGTTACAATAGTTACTGTAAATTTTCGACAGATTGTACTGAATTAACTGTCGAAAACTGAAAGTAAATAAGACAGGTGGTAAGCGGGCCGAAATACTATTGCTAAGGAATAACGTATCGTAAAACCTAACGATCCGTATTCA
Organism: Ptilodon capucinus; assembly: GCA_914767695.1. NCBI lineage: Eukaryota > Metazoa > Arthropoda > Insecta > Lepidoptera > Notodontidae > Ptilodon > Ptilodon capucinus. Next base: position 3,118,486 of record OU611828.1, read on the forward strand.
TCAAGTGTTTGAATATTGCAATATATCATTAGTCTGATTAGATTTGTCAGGAGAATAGTAATGGTTGCATTACTGCTTACCTTGGCGGAGGCTGGGATGATGGTAAATAGATTCGCAATAGACCTTGGTGCAACCTTGGCCACCACTTCTTACAGAGTTATTATTATTATTATCCTGAATGTGATGTCTTTGCGGATGGATGGAACTTAATTAGACGACTATGTTTGGAGTATCGTGAGAAGAAGTATGCACGAGTGTCCTCAATTCAATCATTTTTTTTTTATGGTTTTGTTATGTTATTGTTTAGATTTTAAGATTGGTAGCGAAGGAGCAGTGGTAGCCGAGTGGTCGAACACACGTCTTGCAAATCAAAGTGTGCAGGTTCTAACCCTGGCTCGCACCTCTGGGATTTATGTGCGAAACTCATTTTCATCCGAGATTATCACTTGCTATGAAACGGTGAAGGAAAACATCGTGAGGAAACCTGCACGTCTAAAGGGAACTTGTCTAGTTCTCGATAGATGTGTGAAGTCTGCCAACCCGCACTGGGCCAGCGTGGTGGACTATGGCCTGAATCCCCCTCGCATAGAGGGGAGGCCCGTGCCCAGCAGTGGGACGTTAAAAGGGCTGTAGTAGCAGTAGTAGATTTTAAGATTCTTTGTTAATTAATGTAATTGGTTCTGCCGTTTTAATTAACTATAAATAAATAAATTACTGCGTAAAACTAGTGGTAACTTCGTCCGTAAGATTCAAGGGGTGCAAGTTCTAACCTCTGGGATGTCGTTTTAATGATTGTCACTTACTGAATGGTGAAGACAAACATTGTGGGGAAAGTTGCACGTCTATGGAAAGGGGTGTGAAGTTCAAGTAAGGGTAAGTACCCGCACTACGTCAGAGGAGGAGACTATGGCCCAAAACTCTCTCATATTGAGAGTGAATGTGCCGGGTATATGGCAATTATCATCACACTGCTATTCCCCGAAGGAGAAGGCAGAGGTGCACTGAATTACACCCACATTCCGCCGATGTATTTTGGTCCCAATGAAATAGGGGGCGTGGCTATTGCCATTTTATCTGGGCTCTGGTATATTCCCGCTCAATACGACGAAGATTTGGACCATAGTTCACCACGCTAGCCCAGCGCGGCTTGGTGAACTTCACCCGATGTATACTATGCATATATAGTAAAGATAATAAAAAATATTCAGCAATCTAAAATTGTCTACGAAACACGCAATTTAAATAACTTACAGAGCGCCATTTTTACGCAGAATCCTCTTTGCTATGTAAATGTTATATAGCATGTTTTAATTTATTAAAAAAAAACCTCGCACCTATATTCCCAAAAGAGGCAGGGAGGTTAGCCTAGGGAGGTAAAATGTTAAAGTTAAGGGTCATTCTATATCAGTTCCAGTGATAGCGAGTTTTCGTATAATCAACAGTATAGTGCTGTTCCAAAGATTTTTTCTTTCAAAATTATCGATTATATATTATTCGATACGAGTTGAATCGAACAAAAATATTACTGTACCTATTTGTTTAAACAGCAATCCGATTCATAATATTTCAATAGCGCTCGACTAACCTTTGACATTTATATGGTAAAAGATGAAATGTATTAAATATTTTAATGTCACATTTTCTCAACCTACGTGTTGAGAAAATCTCGTCGTCTCTCGTCTCGGCGACTCATGAAAAGAAAATAGTTACATTCCGATATAATAAGCCATCATTAAATTTTACAAAGCACCGAGACTGACTACGTAAACGAGATTTTATTTTAAAAACCGTGAATTATTTGAAAATAGAATCAGTATTTGGCATTTAATAACAAGATCGTTATTTTTTTCGTTCCGCGTTATTTTTATTACGTAACGTAAATACGGTCATGTCAAATTCTTATTTGGGTATAAAATTACTTAAGGTGGTATTAACTAGGGCAGCTGTCAACTGCATTCTATATTTAAATATGAAATGTGATTTCATTTCGCTTGCTGGGCATTTGTGCGATTCCAGCGCTTTTTGCGCAGAAATATCGTTGACATTTTTTATAGTTATTCAACAAAACAAATAAATTTCAAAGGACATTACGAACGAAAACATCGTATTTCAGACGCGCACTTTCCAAAATATTTACATAAGATTAATATTGAGTTTATTTATCTATCGAGACATACGTTTATTAGGATTGTTCCCGGAAAAACAACGAAGCTTACGTCGCGTACATTCGCCGCCCGCCCTAGCGAAATATTCGCCAACACACCGTGTATACATACACGCAATATTTAGTACGCTACCGCCATGCCGATCTGCACCGTAAAATACGTATAAAACACTATTTTTGTATCGTTATTATGTAAACCTGTAATCGATTACGATCGAACACAAAAACAATAATCACCAAACGTTTCCAATCACTAAGAATCTTCGATTCCAAATTCAAATTCAAAACTCTTATTATTTGCTTAATGTTCCATTTTCGAATTTTCAAGGAAAATAACGCGGGGTTGTTTTAGGAGAGCGTTGTGACGCCCACCGTCGACAGTGGCGCCACACGCGGCACTGGCTGAAAACCAACTGGCTTCGGGCAACAGGAACGTTCCACAAATTTACGATTTCGGTGTAATGCGACTTTATCATCTACGTAATAAAGTTCATATTCGTATGATTGCAAGATGGAAAATGGTCTTGATACATGTTTTATATAGATAGGCATCAGGATGTCCCTTTTGTTCAAGCGGTTTTGTTCCGCTCATTTAAGTGGATTCCGTTTTGAAGGTACGTAAGTATATAATCGTTATATTAATTTCCATACTCGTAGTTCATACGTTTTTTATTCAAATTCCATTGACTTTTTATTTGATAGACATAACATATGTTTTAGGGTCATGCATTGTTTTTACCTCAATGACCTTTAGTTAATTCTACGAGGTAATTGGCTTAACGAGTATCAGTACATTCAAATAAGGTCGACTAATTAAAGGGAGTTAGAAAAATTAATACCCCACCTGATAGAAGTATGAACAGTGTAATCTTGATACGTACCAAATAAGGTTCAAAATGCAACAACAATAAAATAAAAAAAAACTGTGTTCACGTATCTAAACGTTTCCGTGACTTTTTAACCCTTATTATAAATGGGTATGAAATGGCCCATCTCTACGATTCCCGTAGATTATTTATTGAGAGCTAACCCTTCATTCAGTGCGGGGCACAAAAGACCCAACCGTATTCCAGTTTATAAATAACCCCGGCCGACCCACTTCCCCCACCTGTCATAACGCATATTAATTTATCTACGTTAAAATATGAATATTTATTATTGAATATGCAATTATTAGTTTCTGTCATAAAGTGTCATTGCGGTAAATATAATAACACTATAGGTAAGATTCGTTAGCTGTAAGATTCGAAAGCAGTGGTAGCCGAGTGGTCGAACGCACGCCTTGCAATCAAAGTGTGCAGGTTCAAACCCCGGCTCGCATCTCTAGCATTCATGTGCGAATCTCATTTACATCCGAGATTATCACTTGCTACGAAACGGTGAAGGACAACATCGTGAGGAAACCTGCACGTTTGAAGGGGAGGCCCTTGCCCAGCAGTGGGACGTTAAAAGGGCTGTAGTTAGTTAGCTTACAAAAATATTAAGTATGAAATATCTGTAAGTACTCATGTCGCTGCTTCAATTCAAAACTACCATAAATAAAATGACATTTTTTACAAGAGAGACAATGAAAAAAAACAACTATTTATGTCTAATGCTTTCTTATTTTATGTTGTGTGTAGCTATACCCATATCAGTCATACCAGCTCTAGTGTTTTGACACTAAACTCTAAATTACCTTTAAATATCGGTAATAATCTAAATTTACCACAAGCAATATTCAAAATATGCGCTCATAACCATTTCACATCTCACTTGAATATTTACGATGTCCTCAAAACTATATCCATCCTTTTCTCTTTGTAAAGACGTTACGCCCTAAACACACTGGAGCGAGCGAATTCACTTGACTTTTTTTTTTAATTTACTCTGAACAAATATTTGTACAGGCTGAATTTATTTATTACAGTTTGAACGAACGCGTGCAACGAATCACTATAATTGTACACATTATTATTATCAAAAAAAATCTAAATCAATTTTTTTTTATTCGTGTAGGCCAAAAAGCACTTAAAAATAGTCAGATTCTACCACCGGTTCGGAATGCTGCTTCCACTGAGAAGAGCCGGTACGAAACTCAATGGTTACTCTTTTCAAAATGATAATTGCGAGTAATACATTCTCAGGAGCAGCAATGCCATGAGAGCAGACCGCACCTTTGCCACAATACTAGAGAAGAATTATACTCACGGCAGTCTACTATTAAATACAAATATAGTATTTACGCTTAGGAAGCTAGTACAGTAAGGTGCGTCTACTCCCATTTACAATGAAGGGATTATTCTAAACCACAGATGGTTATAGAAATAATTGCTTTGGTATGATGCCTTCAACGCAGTATGGGAGAGTAGCAGTATAACACATTATATATCAACTATTATTACTAAATGTATTTTGTACATATTATATATTAACTTAAAAATCTAATACACGACTTGAGTTAATACAGTTTATGTTGATATTGGCTTAAAATTGGCCGCGTGGTCAAAACGCGCGCTGCCTACTTTTGACCATTACCAAAACGAACTGTTTGACTCGTAGAAAAAGCTAAATTGTCAACGAAATGTCATTTACATCGCGAGCGAATTTCGACGCGCACTCCCGTGGTTTTTAACAGTCATATTCAATCTTTATGTACATTGACACAGAGTTCATTTTAGTAAAATGTTTAACGCGCGCATCTCAGCGCTTATGTGTGTCCGGGGATTTTATGTCGAAAAGTTTTGACAGTTACAAATCATCGGGATAATTAATTATGAACGGAAATAAACCGGGTTTTGCGAACCGGTTCTTCGTTGGAGCGAATGTGCGGCGAGCACAGGGTTATGTAAGCAAATGCAATTTTATTGCAATTTTGTTTCGATATATACGTCATCATCACGCCTATATTCCCCGGTGGAGTAGACAGAGGCGCACTGCAGTGCGCCAACACTTCGCCGATGTATTTTGGTCCCAATGCAATAAGGGGCGAGCCTATTACCATTTACCGGGCACATTCTCTCTCAATACGAGGGAAATCTTTGGGCTATAGTCCACCACGCTGGCCCAGTGTGGGTTGGTGAACTTCACACGCCTTTTCTATAGACGTGCAGGTTTTCTCACTATGTTTTCCTTCATCGTTTCATAGCAAGTGGTAATCTCGTATGAAAGTGATATTTGCCTATAAACCCAGAGGTGACCCGGGGTTTGAACCTGCATACTTTGATTGCAAGGCGTGCGTTCGACCACTCGGCTACCACGGCTATTTGTTTCGATATTCTTAGTATTTGATATGGCATTGAAATAACCTTAATGATGTTTTTTTTTTCTTTTACAACATGAAATCAAATCAAATTTTAATGATAATATGAAATTGGATCTTACTTCATCTCTACAATTTCTACCAATTGGATACCTGACGAAAGTCACCTACAAAGAAGTGGACGGAGGAAGAGGTGGCGAGATTATTTGGACACCTTTGCGGGGACATCGTTTGCAGGATATAGGGCCGTGATGTGTGCGGAGAAGTAAAAGGAAGGCTTTTTCCCAAGAGTGGGAACATAGAAAGGTTATAAAAAATATGAAATCACCAGCAGAGCCTAGAGCATAGTGACTAATTTGGAGGGTTTAAAAGTACTTATTAGGTATATTGGTGACAATTTAGCTAATTTTAAACCACTTTAAAAGAAGATATTCAAAATTAAACCCGTGTAGCTGTATTATTTTTTAAAGTGGATTGTTTTGTCTATACTTCAGCATTGAACTTTACATAAATGTGTTTTTTTTAGCCTATTTTGTGTCCCACTCCTGGGTAAAGGCCTCCCCTCTCTCCCTCCACCGATCCCGATCCTGAGCCATTTCCAGCCACGTCTTCCCCGCAAAGATGTCTAGATCATCGCGCCACCGTTTCCTTAGTCTTCCACGGCGTCTTGTACCTGCGGGACTCCATTTGGTACTTATGTTGGCCCACCTCTGCGGGTCCATACGAACGACGTGGCCTGCCCACTCCCACTTTAGTTTTGCAGACTTTTCCCCCACGTCCGTGAGTTGTGTTATGGAGCGCAGAGTGGTGTTCCTAACACGGTCTATGCGTTTGACTCCTAGAATACTGCGCTCCATAGCTCTTTGGCAAACCTTGAGTATGGATTTTTTTTAGAATTTTAATTGCTTATGAACGATATGTTAAACGATATATAGGAATACTTCATAAAATCTTTAATCAGTGTGTCACTGCGCAATAAAACGTGACGATAGGCAAATGTAATAAATTATGAACGCAAATAAATTCAAAGAGAAATTTATATTTGTAATTGTTCAAAAATTTTGGCGCCAGCATATAGTAAATACAAAAAAATGCAGGAAAATAAATACGCTATGGAATATTAAGACGTTATTGTCACGACCATTATAAAAAAAACACTGTTCCATATTTAAAATTTTATTTTGTTTTGACTAAATGACTTGAATTTCATTTATTTCTTAAAAAAAGAAGAAGAAGAAAACATTGCTGCAAGACAGGTGGTGATAAAGAGACAGGATAGGGATTGAACCCGGACCTTCTCAGTTACAAAACAAAACACTGCATCGAACAACTACGCTTCTGACGCTAAATCCGACAGCAGCTAGTTCTATGCAAATATTTATGATATTCCAACATTCCATTACTGCCCACTGCATCTAATATAGGCATGTAATGTTCATCCCGTGAGGGGGCGTTTCTGCATCAATTTCCGTCAAATGTCCGCTGTCTGATGGCTTCCAGCTCGAGGTATGGATCTGTTCAACGTTCGGCTATTTACAACGCTAATGGTGCATTGTGCGTGCAAATCTGTCGGTACCGTTTCGTGGAATGCATTTTGTGTGTGTTGATTTAAACAGTGGGCAATATTATTAATGTTTCTTGTCGCCATATTTAAATATACTTCTTGTCGCCCATTGGTCTAAGTTCGGCCATTATCTTTGAACGTTATTTATGTTCTATTGTCAAAGACTATATCTCCACAGAATATGACCATTAACACAAGAGTATAGTTATTAATATGACATATGTCATACATACTCTGCGTGTGTGTCAAACGCATGGTACCTATTGCGTGTGATGTGTTTTTATATGGAGATAGCTGTGCCCGCGGTTTCATCCGCGCTAATAGTTACTTTGGCGTAGAGTGATGTTATAAAGTCTATGATTATATATAAGTCTATAATACCCGATTCATGTTCGGGAATTTTCCCGTTTTTGCCACATTATTCGTTGCTGCTCCGCACCTATTGGTCATAGCGTGATGATATATAGCTTATAACCTTCCTCGATAAATGAACTATTTAACACAAAAATAATTATTCAATTCGGACCAGTAGTTCCTGAGATTAGCGCGTTCAACCAAACAAACAAACAAACTCTTCAGCTTTATAATATAAAAAAAAAAAAATATATATAAATATTAAATATATATAATATATATAGTATAGATATTATAACGGAAATGGCATTTAGAGCATTTGGCGTATATCAGACTCCGCCATAATTGTTTTTCCATATAGTTGCCGTAGACTACAGGTACATGAGATAACAACAATGGCGGGAAAATCGCCGCAGAGATATAATAAGAGTAGAGTCGTTATGGGTAATCTAGATACTCCATGGTTTTTATTCTTCTTGTTTTTTTACGAAATGAGAATGAGGAATGCCTGCACCAGTGATTAGCGGTATTTATGGCAATGTCGAGTAATTAATAAAAAACGTCCTTTGCCCTTTTTAACGTCCCACTGCTGGGCACGGGCCTCCACTCAATGCGAGGGGGATTTAGGCCATAGTCCACCACGCTGGCCCAGTGCGGGTTGGCAGACTTCACACATCTATCGAGAACTAGTCAAGATCCCCCAGTCGTGCAGGTTTCCTCACGATGTTTTCCTTCACCGTTTCATAGCAAGTGATAATCTCGGATGAAAATGAAATTCGCACATAAACCCAGAGGTGCGAGCCGGGGTTTGAACCTGCACACTTTGATTGCAAGGCGTGCGTTCGACCACTCGGCTACCACTGCTACTTTAATAGCAAGGTCAAATTGAATAAATACACATTAAAATAAACATGGCAAAACAGTGATTAAGATGGCGCGGTCGAACTACTCGACATTGGGATAAATACCGCTAAATATAGGTGCAGACATTCCTCATCTTATTCCATTAACACTTCGTCAATTCATTCATTTTGTAAAAAAAAAAGAATGTTCTGCGGCAGCTACTCCGGTAATTATATAAATTATGAGATGTACTTATCTTCGGCTAGTCATAGGTAACTAGTTTATTTTATTTGAGCATGAGTGAGCACCTCATTTTAGCTCGCGAGGTGTTCATGAGGTGTGGTTCATTCCTTATTTGAGGCGAGGCATGACTCGAGGACGCGAGACGTATTCAATTCCTTTCTCACTCGTGACGCGATCAGAACTTTTCCCAACTATTATTATATTAATAGATGAAAGGCTAAATAACTAAAGCGACATTTTTTTTAACTTTACAGGAGTGCATACTCACACGATGCAAAAATTAGCTGATTCCAAATATGAATTTAAGTCAATATCACCCAAGTGTCGCTTGAGTCAAATAACCTTACACCCCTCGGTATGGAGGAAGTGAATATGGGAGGCATTCTTAAAATTCGAATAACTCATACAATTTGCTAACAAGAGGACCTCATATGAGTCGACTCATGAGTCAGGGACATGAATTGTCAGTTAATGTATTTTTTTCGTTTCTAGGACTGTTAAAAAATTACCTAAATTCCTTTAATATACTTAAAAGGTTCTCAATGTGGTACCCGAGTGGTCGAACGCACACCTTGCAACCAAGGTGTGCAGGTTCAAACCCCGGCTCGCAGCTGTGGGATTTATGTGCGAATCTCATTTTCATCCGAGATTATCACTTGCTATAAAACAGTAAAGGAAAACATCGTGAGGAAACCTGCACGTCTGAGGGAACTTGACTAGTTCTCGATAGTCTGAAGACTGCCAACCAGCACTGGGCCAGTGTGGTGGACTATAGCCTCAATCCCACTCGCATTGAGGTGAAGCCCGTGCCCAGCAGTGGGACGTTAAAAGAGCTGTAGTAGTAGTAGTTCTCAATGTGTCCCATGGAAATTTTGCATCAAACGAAAGCGGCCAGTAAACGAGGACTCGTTAAACTTTTAGTTATACTTAACCGTCTGTTGTGTTCATGACCTATAAACGTTGGCAGTCAGTCAAACATTCAGTTTATATAAACATTATGATTGTGATTGGGATGACCGGTGGTGTGCTAGCCTTCCTTATATGGAATGAGGCACAGGTTTTGGTTAGAGTTTAGGAAGACGCATCACATTTTTGTATAATATTTTATCTTTACTTGGGAATTGTAGAAAGAGGGCGTCCGAAAAGGACCTTTCACGACCAGATTAACGGTCTCTTTCAATAAGGTCAAGTCCGTAGCACCCTAAACCGACGGAAGTGTATGAAAAGATGTATGACTGTGGATGACGCAAAAGAGGTATGTCAGGATCGTAGCATGTGGCAAATGGTAGTCTCTGCCTAACCCCATGGGATACAGGTCTGAGTATATGTATGTACCTACTTGGGAGTAATACTTGCACACTATCAGCACTCAACGGTCTCCTGGATTCTGATCTAATTGTTGAAGTGTTTGCGCATGTTTGAGGATTTGTGAGAAATGACGTAGTGTTTTCTGTTCTTTCGTTTTATGTGATTTTTGTATGTAATACGGTGTAGAAAACTGTTATTGATTAGTGTAATTGGTGTTGTCGTTCTAATTATATAAGGTGCTTTAGAAGTCCGAATATAATACTTTGACGTTTGCATCAATATCAGATATACAAAAAAAATTATCGAATTTCAACCCTTTTTTTCGTTGTCAATTTATATATCTCGTAAATCCCAAGTCCTATGTAAAATTTACATGTTATGTTTTTTGCATATTCGTAGTTGCCCCTAAAAAAAGCCATAGCCACTCCACTCTTCGTATAGCTCTGCGGCGATTTTTCCGCCATTGTTGTTATCTCATGTACCTATAGTCTACGGCAACTGTTTGGGAAAACAACAATGGCGGAGTCCGATAAACCAGAAAAATTTACCGCAGCGTGGGCTCGAAATGTCATCTCCGTTATAATATCTCCATAGCCTCGACCGCAAGTTTAGTTTGAGGGATGTATACAATCATGTCATGATTTAAATCCGTAAACATTATGCGCATACGATTAGCTATAAAATAATGGTGACGCTATAGGTCGCTATAAATTATTTTAGGGCGGTAATACCATCGTTTACGACGCGACCGGAACGCCACAATGAGATCACCATGGATTTATTACGCTTGCGTTAGATCGTGGTGGCACCTGTTTAGGTTTTTTTTTTATTTGGGACAGTGTATGTCATGGGACACTGTCACTCTCTTAAAACAATCTCTCATCACTAACATTACAGGGTGTTTCAGAAGTCCGAAATAATACCTTGACGTTTGCATGAGTATCGAGTATAGGTACAACTGAATAGTATACAATTTTTATTGAAATTCGAACTAGTCATTTATTAACTTTTTTTCGACGCTGACTTCTATAACTTGTAATATCTCGAGTTTTATTTTAAATTTTCATGATCTGTTTTGTGAATATTGGTAGCCGCCCATCGTAAATATAATTAACATTATTTCTTGATAGGATCATGTACCTAAAGGCCAGAACACGCACGGTACTTGTGATAAAATAGTTAGGTATAATCTGTCTTTACTAAGCATCCACATATGAGCTACCGTATAATGTACCCAAAATATTATTTCAAACTTCTCATACACTCTGTAAATCGACTGGTAAAACGTGAAGTGACTCTAGCGCCACCTAACGGCCAACAGCGTAGTCCTTAAAAAAAAGGGCGATAGAACACTAATGGGAAGGAACACTTATGGGATCACTTGGTTGTTCGTCCGTCTGTCTGTCTGTCAAAACTATTTTTCCTAGGAACGCGTGGAGTTATCACGTTGAAATAACAAAGACTCAAGACTGTACCAACTCTCTCGGACCTGTAAAAAAATCAAACTTCTAAGTTAACGCAATCAAAAGATATGGCGGTTTAAATAGCGTATTTAGTACATTTTCAAGGGAACCAATCGGGAAATCGGGAAAAAGGGAATCGGTGCCAATTCAAGTGTGTATTTGCCTAGTCTGACGTAGATTGGCACTTACTACAAATGTAATGAATGATAAGGTTATTTTTAGCTTTTGATTGCACCTAGGTTTTTGAAGTCGGTTTTTGTTTTTTTGTTATTTTTTTTTATTAATGTTTACTGTCTATGCTAACCTTCCTTCATCCTACTGAGTGTACTGAGTGTATCAGTGTGTATGTTTATCAGTGTACTGAGTGTTTTGATGTGTACCTACCGACTGAACGGTTACGGGACCTTATTGAAATTACGGCGGGCGGGAAGAACGTTCAGGTACCATACAATGGACTGGGGGTGAACCCAGTTACATCAGACCAGGGCAAACTGCGTTAGTGATTGCCACAGAGTTTGTATTGGTATGTACAAACATTTTTCAGTTTACGTCTTGACATTTTAGCTTTATCGGGGCTTAAGAAGGTATTTGGACAGTTTAATATCAATATTATTGCTTCAAAGCAGTGGTAGCCTCGTGGGCAAGAACGCCCGCCTTGAACGTAAGGGGCGCAAGTTCAAATCCCAGGCCCGCACCTCTAAGCTTTCATATGCAAATGTAATTTCCAATAATGATTACCACTTGTTGGACGGTGAATCGTGAGGAAACCTGCACGTCTATAGAAAGGCGTGTGAAGTTCACCAACCCGCACTGGGCCAGCGCGGTGGACTATTGCCCAAATCTCCCGAGGCCGATAATGATCGACCAATGGCAATAGACTCACCCCCTATTACATTGCATTGCGACCAAAATACATCGGCGAAGTGTGGGCGCACTGCAGTGTACCTCTGCCTACCCCTTCGTGGAATACAGGCGTGATGATGTATACATTTTCACTAACAATGAGTGACCAAAAAGATTTAATGCTTCATTCGTCTCAGTACATATTTAACATGACAGAGATACGTGTAAACAAATAAACAAACCTTGTTAAACATGAAAGGAATATACAACCGTGACCCAATAACACATTTAACACTCAAAGCCTTTTGACCCAACAAGTTGGCATTTAAAAAAAAACTTACACTTGCAAAATAATAAAATCGATTACGGGTATCGAGTTGTTTCGTGCCCTGGACACACTGATACGTCAAAAGTCACGTATCATATTTTTTTGTCTATATCTACCTAAACTAACTCAGTGTTAGATCAGTGTATCAGAAGTCCAAAATAATACTTTGGGTAAATAAATATACGGTAGCTCGTGGATGCTTAGTGAAGACAGTTTATACCTATCATAGTTTCCGAGTTGTAGACCTTTGAATATTTGTCACAGGTATCGTGTTCTGGCCTTTGGATACATCCATAACCCTATTCAGCAGTGTAAACTACACTTATGAGGGGCTACTACCGATATTCACAAAACAGCACATGTAAATTTAACATAGAACTTGAGATATTACGAGTTATAGAAATAGTCAACGAAAAAAAATTGACAAAGCATGGTCGAATTTCGATAAATTTTTTATACCATTCAGTTGTATATCTGATACTGATGCAAACGTCAAAGTATTCCAAAGTATCAAAAGTCTGTTTATTTTACTTGTAATTACTACGGCGAGCGAAATATCTTGATTTTTTGAAAATCCATTCTGTGTAATAAAAGATTTAATTTGTTTGGTTAAAACCACGCGACTACGCGTCAAAATTCGCTCGCGCTGTCAGTGACATTTCGTCACATAGGTACCAGATTGAAAACGTTCATTCTTCAACGAAATGCTCTATGGTCTGTGCATTTCGTTGAAGAATGAACTTTTTCAATAGACTTCGTTTTGGTATAGCCAATAAAATTAATTCGCGCGTATTTTGACGCCCCAGCGTGCGTGGGAATTTATCAACATAATCGATAATGTGTTGTTAGACATATTATACATTTTTTATTAATTTAATAAGATAATGAGTTATTATACTTATTAGGACATACTGCGCCGACCCCAAATAATGGGATAAGGTAAGGCAAATGATGATTTTACTTTGAACTTTGATTTACTAACGTCTTAATTATAAAAATTAAAATATCAGCAGTTGAAAACAAAGTGTTTAAGGCGAGCGTTCTACGCACTAAATCTATAAAATTCATAATAATAATACATTATCACGCCTGTATTCCCCGAAGGGGTAGGCAGAGGCGCACTGCAGTGCGCCCACATTTTGCCGATGTATTTTCGTCCCAATGTAATAGGGGCGAGCGTATTGCCATTATACCGGGCACATTCTCCCTCAATACGTGGGAGATTTTTGGCTATAGTCCACCACGCTGGCCCAGTGCAGGTTGGTGAACTTCACACGCCTTTTCTATAGACCTGTAGGTTTCCTCACGATGTTTTCCTTTACCGTTTAATAGCAAGTGATAATCTCGGATGAAAATGAGATTCGCACATAAACCCAGAGGTGCGAGCCGGGGTTTGAACCTGCACACTTTGAATGCAAGGCGTGTCTTCGACCACCCGGTACCACTCTTAATGTAAGCAAGTAAGCGTTGGGATAAAAAAGTGTTCGTGCAATATCTTTTGTAAGCCGCGAGCCCACGCCCCGAGGGCCACCCGCTGGTAAAGCCCTTAAAATGATGCTACGAAAGTACAGACACAAATTTGAGGAAAAGACAATTAGTTTCATTGATGGATTCCCACAACCGTCTAGTCTTATGCGGCTTGACATAGACAATATGACGCATGAAACTGACAAATAAAAAAGCTACTTCTTTGATATAATAACTCGATGGCTGCCACGTTCATCTCATAAAGGCTCACGCAAACAGGTGCGTCAAGACGCGTGCGATAAATTTTTGGCATTTGAAATTCAATTTAGGCATTTTTACCGTATTGTAAAATAACGCCTTTAATATTTTAAATACATATCAAAAATTATGTCTAATACTAATATCTGCTTTTTTCATCATACTTGAGTGAATAGTGAAGAAATTATTTTAATAAAACGTAATGTAAATAACTTCGGAAAATAAACTTTTTTTTTGTTTGTCGCTTCTTCTTGCCATCTTAATTACTTTCAGCACCCATTTTTAATTTATTGTGTGTATTAATTAATTTTGCTATTAATTACGTTAGTTAATGGGGTGACCCTTGCTCAGGAGTGGGACACTATTATAAGATAGTAAAAAATAATAACGTGACTCTGGCTTAAATACCCCTTACACGCAGTTAGAACCATTCCTTATCATATTCCATTAAATCACATTATTTCATACAAAATGAAGGATATATTTATTGTCTTGTAACATTTTAGCGCTCCCACTGGCAAAGCAGTTAAACAATACAAAACGGAACCAAGAACGGTAAATTAATAATAATCGTACAATTACACAGTGTATAAAACTAACTCACACTAATGATGTTTAGAGTTGTCTATTGTGGGGGCAATCACACCGCTGGAAACACGTTAATGATCCTTTGTTATAAATCTAAGCTTCATAAGTACATAACATCGTCCAAAAAATGGAATTCCAACCTTATTTTTACACAATAAAGTGCCAACTCAATTGCAGACATTGAGTATACTGACCACCAAAACGGGACCCGTAGTAAATTCGAAAATTGATTCTTATAATTAGGTGTGATAGAGTGGAAAATTAATTGTAGACTTTTGGATGGCGGTATACCATGATTCGTAAGTTTTTATTTTATTAAACTATAGTTGTAATGGTTTAGGTGTGGGATTGGTGTAATTTATTTATAGTACCCTAAAGCCCTGCGCTGATAGGCGCGTTAAAATGAACGCGTTTTATTTGCGAATAAAACATTAACAGCCTCCTTGCAGCAATGTTTTTAAAATTATTTTTAGTTTACTCTTAACATTATGTTGTTTAGAGTAGAGGGAGAGAAGAGTCGTAGCGGCGAGTGAGCGGAGTCAGCCGGTGGGCGGAGTCTAAGCGATGGAAAGAACCGAGCAGCCACGGAGCTGCTCGAAGTTTTCGCATCACGGCATCGCGGCATCAAGTTGTTGCTCTCACTCGCCAAGCGCGCCATTAGATGTTTCACATCAAAAACAAGTATTTTCGCTCGCCCTAGTGTGTGCAGGGCGTATAGATAGTAAGGTGTGATAAGTTAAGCATCGTGTGTGGCGTAATTGGTTAAATTATATTAATTTACAAGCTGAGCCTGCGACTTCGTATGCGCGGCATCATTCAATCATTATTTACCAAAAATTCAATGAAAAATTGGGTTTGATTATTTTTCCGCGAAACCCTATTTTGTTTTTAGGGTTCCGTACCTTAAAAGGAAAAAAAGAAACCCTTATAAGATCACTTTGTTGTCCGTCTGTCTGTCTGTCTGTCTGTCAAGACCCTTTATCTCAGAAACGCGTGGAGGTATCAAGTTGAAATTTATACCAGAGACTCTAGTCTGCAGTCCCTTCGTGCCCTAAAAAAATCAAACTTCTAGGTTAACGCAATCCAAAGATACGGCGGTTTATGCTGCATTTTCAGTACATTTGCACGGGAATCAAAAACCTATAGGGTACTTCCCGTTGACCTAGAATCATGAAATTTTGCAAGAAGCAAAGGCTTATAGCGCAAGTAGAGGAATAAATCCGAAAACTGTAAGTGTATTGTATGTATGTTTTTTTCGATTACAAACTTATTATGTAGTTAGTTTGTATGGGGACACGAGTATACCAACTGCAAAGTTAAGTTTGTCTCTCTGTCCAGTTTATCTTTTCGTTAGAACAAGGTTCGGTGCTTTCATAGCTTAGGTACAGAAGCCTCGGTGCGCGAGTCCAGCTCGCACTTGGCCGGTTTTTTTTTATAATACAGCCTAAGTTACTCCTGTAGTTGTAGCATGAGCGCCAAGAATAGACTTATGTTACAGAATAGGTCTTGTCTTGCTTGACATACGTGCTGACACCACCGTTTGGCAATTTACCAACTATTTCTAGATGGCGCCTCAACGTAATGCCTAAATATTAATACACTAGACTGGTAACCTAGTTGATAGCCCGCCTTGACCGTAAGGGGTCCAAGTTTAAATCCCGGGCCCGCATCTCTGTGATTTTCATGTGCGAATGTAATTTTCAATAATGATCACCACTTGCTAAAACGGTGAAAGAAAACATCAAGGATACCTGCACGTCTATAGAAAGGCGTTTGAAGTTCACCAACTCGCACTGGGCCAGCGTGGTGGACTATGACCCTTTGCATTGCGTGGGAATGGGCCCGGTATAATAGCAATATGCTCGCCCCGTATAACATTGATACCAAAATACATCGGCAAAGTGTTGTTGGACTGCAGCGCACCTCTGGCGTGATGATGTATTTGCCATTGGCAACTGCTTCCTATTAAGCATCCCGATTAGTGTTAGTCAAAATTGGCATTTATATCTGCATTAAAATGAGCGAAAAAATATTATAAAGTAGGTACCTTTGTTATTCTTGTTGTGATCTGTTTATGACAACCGACTACCTACTTCAAAAGGAAGACCTTTCTACCCGCCTTTATGAAGTTTAATTAACTCCAGCAAGTTATTTACCTATCCTAGTTATGTTTACATACCTTTTACAGCATTTTTCAGAAGGCCGAATTTTTTTTTGAAGGACTTACACTGTTGGCCGTGAGGTAGCCTTTACAGCTTTACCGGAGGAGTGGCGAGCGCAGAATGCACTCCAACCAAGGCCTTAAGGGCGGAAAGGGGTGGCAACTAGCTCAAGGGCGCCACAGAGGGCACGACCTCGGCTTGGGCAGTTTCGGAATAATACTTTGACGTTTGCATCAGTATCGGATATACAACAGCACTTGTAGCATGAGCGCCAAGATTAGACGTATGTCACGAAATATCTTGATGTTGTCTCTTTCTCTCGTATGAAATAAGACAGACAGCGACCAATCCGTGACAGAGGTCTTGTCTTGACATTCGTGCTGACACCACTGAATGGTATAAAAGTTTTATCGAAATTCGAACACGTTTTTCTTTCTTAAAAACTTTCGTCGTCCATTTCTATAACGTGTAATATCTCGACTCCTATGTAAAATTTGCATGTTCTGTTTTGTGAATATTGGTAGTCGCCCCTCATAAGTGTTTTTTACACTGCTCAATAGGGTTATAGATGTACCCAAACGGCAGAACACGATACCTGTGACAAATATTCAAAGGTCCATAACTTAGAGACTATGATAGTTAGGTATAATCTGTATTCACTAAGCATCCACATATAAGCTACCGTATACACCAAAGTAGTTTTTCGGACTTCTGATACATCCTGTTTAAGAAGGGGTAAAAGGTTATTTGACTTAGCGAATTTGTCCTTGCTATTAATTACTCGACATTGGTATAAATAGATCTAATCGCAGGTGCATCCATCCCCCACCTTACTCCATAAAATTTTATTATTTTTTTTAAAAAAGAAGATGGATACGCATTTTCAAATGCTCTGTTTTCATTGCTTTTCAGTTTATATGACCAAATTAAAACCGATTACCGTTCAAATGCGACTAAACCATGGAGATATTATAACGGAGATGGCATAACGAGCCCGCGCTGCGGTATTTTTTTCTGGTGTATGTGACTCCGCCATTGTTGTTTTACCATATAGTTGCCGTATACTACAGGTACATGAGATAACAACAATGGCGGGACCATTACCGCAGAGCCATACGAAGAGTAGAGTCGTTATGGACATAAGACTATATCGAATTTAAATCTATTAACAGTAAAAGCTGATAAAACTATCACATTAATCTGTCCTTAGGTACTTCTAAATTAAGTTTATAGTGTGTCGTAACCCCGTTTTAAACCCGCTCTATGTTCTAAGAATACCTCCCAATAGTTGATTGATCCTCTAATGTCCCTAATAGCCGTCCACAAATATATCAACAAGTGCTCACTGGTCTTATAATAAATCTATACGCGCGGACGTGTGGCTGTTTGTCCATAATGATTATAAGATTAGCCGTGCCCGCGACGTCGTTCGCGTAGAATTTAAGAACCCTAAGCGAACGAAAAAGTATGTTCCAACTGCTAGAAAACAATTTTTGAGGTGCGTAGAGATAATTATTCGCAATAGTCAGCTCTCGCGTTCTCTGTTATAATGTAAACAAATAAATAATATTGAAATGTTTGATTACAATATCAAAATAACAACTATTTACTAAATGAAAGTATATACGCTATCTTTAACGAAAACGCAACGCAATATGAAGAAAAAATGTCTGTCTATCTGTTTGGGGTACACTCTGAAACGACTGGATGGGCATCATACCTTCAACCATCCGCTGCAGTGAGTCGAGCACGGCTTATGAGCCTATGCTCTATCCTCTTGACTAAGCCATCGGTCTTTTTAAATAAGCATTTGGCTCTCCATAGCAAATCGCGACAGTCGATATAGAACCAAGTATCCAAAGGACCTCCTCTAATTAAACCAAACACAAAACCTCGCCCTACGATTTTCAATGAATATAACAATACCGACTTATTACACAGACCTAGCGACATCTATCGCGGTATGGTACAACAAAAAACCAAACATAATTCAGATTGGACAGAAGTAAAAACCAGTGCGGTGATTCCGCATTTGGCCGGCGTCCAGATCGGCTTCCGTTGACTTTGCGATACCCCCATAACGTGGTGGGGCTATGATCAACGCCACGTCTTCAAACATTATTTACAAAGATTGATTAGAATTCTTACCAATAGGATATTGACAACTTGTAGCTTGTAGCGTGAAAAGAATGTCGAGATAGACGTGTGGAGTGACACGAATGGAGAAGGTGAAGAATACGTACATCAGAATTATCATAATAATAAGACCTCAAACTAAGAAAAGCTATGGGTACCAATCAATGGACTGGGAGTGATCCTAGTTTCACCTAGACCAGGACAAATATCGAAAAAACAATTTCCAAAATTAGCCACTGATAGGATTCGAACCCGCTCAGACAACTAGACCATACCGTCGTGGAGAAGTGGTATAACAGTAGCGGCCATAACAGAGAAAGTAAGAAATTAGATTAGTTTGGACATCTGATGAGAAGAGATGAGACGCATGTGACTAAAGAGTGATGAGTATGAATGTGGGCGGATACAGAGTGAGAGGAAGACCCAAGAAAAGATGAATGGAGTGTATAAAGAGTGATATGAATGAGAGCGGAGTGAATGTCAGTATGACGGAAAAGCGAGATGAATGGAAGAAAAAGACATACTGCCCTGACCTCAAATAAGGCAAATGAGATAAATAGCTTGTAGAGATACTTATATCTAAAACAATTGATTTTCTGATGATACGGGATCTCTGAGGTCATCGCCTCTGTCAGAAGGACGTTCTCAGTTGATGGGAATGATCGCAGTGTTTACATTCCTGGTTCTTCTCTGAATTATTTACGGTGTACAGTCTGGGATTTACGCAACCTACCAGAAGTACGAAATCAAATTTTAGCTACACTAACTGGAGCTTATGTAGATGCTTAGTACAGGCAGACCAAACGTAGCTATCATAGTTTCTGAGTTACAGACCTTTGATTATTTGTTATGAGTATGTAAGTTGTAGCCTTACATATTTGAGAGGCGACTGCTATTATATAGCAGCAGTGGTAGCCGAGTGGTCGAACGCACGCCTTGCAATCAAAGTGTGCAGGTTCAAACCCCGGCTCGCAACTCTGGGTTTATGTGCGAATCTCATTTTCATCCGAGATTACCACTTGCTATGAAACGGTGAAGGAAAATATCGTGAGGAAACCTGCGCGTCTATAGAAAGGCGTGTGAAGTTCGCCAACCTGCACTGAGCCAGCCAGCCAGATAATGTATTTCTGTTGCCGCTATAACAGCAAATACTAAAACACAGAATAAAATCAATATTTAAGAGGGCTCCCATACAACAAACGTGATTTTTTTGGCGTTTTTATAGATAATGATACGGAATTCTTCGCGCGAGTCCGACTCGCACTTGACAGTTTTTTATTTAAGGCATGCAAACTACATTTTTAATCAACGGTAGCGAAAATATTACCAGTGTTGACATTAGCCATTGTCACGACAAGACCATTAGACTACTAATCTTTTAGCTACCATTGATATAAGATGTTGTTTTCATGCCTTCAATAAATGAAGTCATAGCAAGTCCACAACGATACTGTTACCACAACCTATACAGTATTGTTGTTACAATAGTTACTGTCAATTTTCGACAGATTGTACTGAATTAACTGTCGAAAACTAAAAGTAAATAAGACAGGTGGTAAGCGGGCCGAAATGCTATTGCTAAAGAATAACGTATCGTAAAACCTAACGATCCGTATTCATCAAGTGTTTGAATATTGCAATATATCATTAGTCTGATTAGATTTGTCAGGAGAATAGTAATGGTTGCATTACTGCTTACCTTGGCGGAGGCTGGGATGATGGTAAATAGATTCGCAATAGACCTTGGTGCAACCTTGGCCACCACTTCTTACAGAGTTATTATTATTATTATCCTGAATGTGATGCTTTTGCGGATGGATGGAACTTAATTAGACGACTATGTTTGGAGTATTGTGAGAAGAAGTATGCACGAGTGTCCTCAATTCAATCATATTTTTTTATGGTTTTGTTATGTTATTTTTTAGATTTTAAGATTGGTAGCGAAGGAGCAGTGGTAGCCGATTGGTCGAACACACGTCTTGCAAATCAAAGTGTGCAGGTTCTAACCCTGGCTCGCACCTCTGGGATTTATGTGCGAAACTCATTTTCATCAGAGATTATCACTTGCTATGAAACGGTGAAGGAAAATATCGTGAGGAAACCTGCGCGTCTATAGAAAGGCGTGTGAAGTTCGCCAACCTGCACTGGGCCAGCGTGGTGGACTATAGCCTAACAATCTCCATCGTATTGAGGAAGAATGTGCTCGATATAATGGCAATAGGCTCACCTTCTATAACATTGGGACCAAAATACATTGGCGAAGTGTGGGTGCACTGCAGTGCATCTCTGCCTACCACTTCGGGAAATATAGGCGTGATGACGATGTATTTGATGACTGCTAATATTTTTTTTTTTTTTTTGCCAATACAAAAACGAACTGTATTGACAAAGAGAAAACGTTTATTTTACAACAAAATGACACGGACAGCGCGAGCGAAATTTTAATGCGTGAGGGCGTGGCTTTTACCATAGAAATTAAATGTTTATGTACAGGGTGTTTCAGAAGTCCGAAATAATTCTTTGACGTTTGAATCAGTATCAGGTATACAACAGAATGGTATAAAAAATTTATTGAAATTCAACCATGTTTTTCCAACTTTTTTTTCGCCGCCGATTTCTATAACTTGTAATATCTCGAGTTGTATATTAAATTTTCATGTTCTGTTTTGTGAATATTGGTAGTCGCCCCTCATAAGTGTAGGATTGAGTGGATGTTAGATAGGATTATGGATGTACCCAAAGGCCAGAACACGATACCTGTGACAAATATTCGAAGTTCTATAACTCAGAAACTATGATAGTTAGATATAAACTGTCTTCACTAAGCATCCACATATGAGCTACCGTGTGAGTATCCACAGTATTATTTCGGACTTCTGATACACCCTGTATATACAGGGTGTATCACAACACAGTTCGTTTTGCTATTGGAAAAAATGTTGACTTAAGAATTCAAAGCACAGTCATCGCGTTAAAATGTTGTCAGCGCAATGTCGATTAATTACTTTAAGTAGGTACTCGAAAGTTGCCAATATAGGAAAGACAAATTGCCTCATAAATCGACCATGAGCGGTACACTCGTCGACCCCGCCTTATTTGGAAATATAAAAAAACAAACTTCGTATGAATATTTTACATATTATTTTAAACACAAAATAAGTTGTTGTTTTTATTGCTCATATTTTTGTGCTGTCTCGTTAATATAATTAAGTACCTACTACTACTACTACAGCCCTTTTAACGTCCCACTACTGGGCACGGGCCTCCCGTAATGCGAGGGGATTCAGGCCATAGTCCACCACGCTGGCCCAGTGCGGGTTGGCAGACTTCACACATCTATCGAGAACTAGTCAAGTTCCCTCAGACGTGCAGGTTTCCTCGCGATGATTTCCTTCACCGTTTCATAGCGAGTGATAATCTCGGATGAAAATGAGATTCGCACATAAACCCAGAGGTGCGAGCCGGGGTTTGAACCTGCACACTTTGATTGCAATGCGTGCGTTCGACCACTCGGCTACCACTACTACCAATTTAATTACCTACTTAATTATATTTCTTACAAAATATACTTCTATCTAACTAAGGTTGGTAGTTAAATTTAAAGTTTTTTTTTAATATTACTCCCGTTAGCCCCTACATCTAAGCTAATTGTACTAAGTGGGCTTATGTCCATGATGGGGATTGAACCCAGAACTTCTAGGTGACAAGGGCGTCCCGTCTAACTACTGGGCTATTAACTATAAAACTACTTAATGATTATAACAAAAAAAAAAAAAAATCTGCTAATCTTTTACAAATTGTGCGAGTAACCATTTATATCTTTTAATCGGCTTTTAAAAAGGTTGTGGCTCTCTTTTTTACCTCTATGATAGTCTTCGTTTATGAAACAGATTTGGTTTTTTTTTATACATTTATAAGCTTATTAGTTAAAATGAATAAAAACTCCCGATTTCTTATGTTAATCCCAAGTATCATTACTTTAAACCACATAATGGTATTACTTATAAATAACAATCCATAACAAATCTATTTTAGCGTCGTTTAGACTATTATAAAACAGCGTTAAAACGTGCCAAAAAGCAAATTACGCGCTTGATACAAATTGTCAGTTGCGATTAAAAACGATTTTTACGATTTAAATTCCGTTTTTCGCGGGCGTGCTTTCATAAAAAAAAACGCTTTTAGATTATTAAATAGGCAGCCACTATAAGTATTACTAATTCATATTTCTGAATCACAAACAAAATGGTAATTAATTTTTGTAATTCATATTTCTGAATCACAAACAAAATGGTAATTAATTTTTGTAATTCATATTTCTGAATCACAAACAAAATGGTAATTAATTTTTGTAATTCATATTTCTGAATCACAAACAAAATGGTAATTAATTTTTGTAATTCATATTTCTGAATCACAAACAAAATGGTAATTAATTTTTGTAATTCATATTTCTGAATCACAAACAAAATGGTAATTAATTTTTGTAATTCATATTTCTGAATCACAAACAAAATGGTAATTAATTTTTGTAATTCATATTTCTGAATCACAAACAAAATGGTAATTAATTTTTGTAATTCATATTTCTGAATCACAAACAAAATGGTAATTAATTTTTGTAATTCATATTTCTGAATCACAAACAAAATGGTAATTAATTTTTGTAATTCATATTTCTGAATCACAAACAAAATGGTAATTAATTTTTGTAATTCATATTTCTCAATCACAAACAAAATGGTAATTAATTTTTGTAATTCATATTTCTGAATCACAAACAAAATGGTAATTAATTTTTGTAATTCATATTTCTGAATCACAAACATAATTGACAAATCATTTTTTTCGGGAATTTTTGTTTAAATACTTAGAGAATTTTGTTGTGTTGCTGAAATATTAAATTCTTTGGGACATATTTCACGTCTGTAGATGCAATGCTCTGGATATTAATAAAAGTTTAATATTTTTATTGGAAATTGAATTGTATCATAGATACCACTTCTAGTTTTGAATAATATTAGTACCTATTTAGAAAGCGTCAGTTGTTTTTTAACCGACGAAAAAAAAAAAGGAGGAGGTTCTCAATTCGACGCGTATATTTTTATATATGTCACTCGTTATTATTGTCGTGTAAGAAATACCAGTTTTTGATTCTCTCTCTTGAATAAAAGTAATTCTCTTCTTCTGGAAGTATTATTTCCAACAATTTTAACAACATAAAGCACGCTTACTCTAGAACTAATAGCATCGGAAACCTGTATTCTGTCTAATCTATGGATTAGCCTTAGTAACTAATTGCCCATTCTCTATATTTGACTCTCATTCATGTGAATTTACCTTTTACCAAGAATACGACTTACAGAAACAAAAACTGAAAGAAATATTTAAAAGATTGCTAAAATCGTTGGAAGCCATTGACTTTTAAAAAGTGAAGTGAAGTGACAGGTGGTAGTAAGGGAGCAGTAGTCTTAGCATGACCGCGTGGACATAAGTTTTATCCCTTTAAACTGTCAGATTTGTCGAGAAAATAACGTCACACCGAGCTATGCCTAGAACACAGAGCTCGAAGTGATGTCGTTTTCTCGACAAATCTGACAGTTGAAAGAGATAAAAAATATGTCTACACGCTCATACTAAGCCAACAAGTCTGTATAGTAGAGTCTGTATAGTCTGTTGTCGTCTGTAGCGAATGTGTTTGTAAACAAATTATTATGAAACCATCGATAATTTCATTAATATACCATTACCCTTATGCATGATTCATTCTCGATGTGGGTCAGTGGCGGTAGAGTCGTATTTGCGTCTATGTTTGTTTCTAGGTTACATCTCGCGCAGTTTCAACTTGCTATCGATCGACTACTGCATACGTAGAAGCCGTCTGCAGGCGTACTTCTAGACAAAGTAGCTGACATTTATCGATTTCAGGTGTTAGTGCGATTGGTGATAGAACACTTTGTAAACAGAATTATTTATGGACTATCGTCTTCATCCAATATCGCTTTAAATTAAAGCCTATACGTTCTTCTGGTGTATAACCAATAAATCTGTAAAGTTTCTTCAAAATCCGTTCAGTGGATTTTGCATTAAAGAGTAACAAACATCCATCCATACATCCATCCTCACAAAGTTTCACATTTACAATTTTAGTACGATTTCTAGATGTTACAACGACGATAAGTTCATAGAAGCGCGAGGCATATTTTTTGGCAATCGCAAAATGAACACTGTGCTAATATAAATAAAGATTGAATTTATGTGGTAAATTGCATATATTGTAAATGAAGCTATTTACTTCAACTCCATTTAATTTGAATTTGCCGCGCATTCACTTAATTTAGTTTCATGTATAATCTGTGGTGGATCTATGGAAGGATGACACATAGATTGGAAGGTTATGGTAATCTGTCAGGCGAGTGTACTATCTACTAATTTTTTCCATCATCCGCCATCTTTATCACTGTCATCATTCATTTTTATTCATTAGGTGTATTTATTGAATTTGCCCTTGCTATTAATTACTTGACACTGGCTGAAATACCCGCTAAACGCAGGTGGAACCATTCCTCATGTTATTCCATTAAATATCATATCATCATTTCATTAATTTCGTAAAAAAAGAATATTTAATTTGTGAAATATTAGCTTTAAATGTTGTTTCTCTTTTCAGTTAAGTTTTTTAATTAGTTGTAGGTAATTAACGTACGTAATCTATAAGATATAATGTTATGCATAGTTTAATAAAATATTCTCTTTTCAGGGCAACGCAATTTGGTTTTTATGCAGTTCATATAAGGTCACATTATATATGTTTAGTGTTTGGTTAAAATCGAGACGATTAGTTGCAAGCGATTCAGTACCTACTCATTGCTATGCTACTGCTGTATTTCCTAGCTGCCAACCTGTTGCTCCCAGACCAGGGCAAATACCGTACAGACCTTTTTTTAATTTGGTCTCTGGCTGTAATCGAACTCGCTACCACCAGGTGCAGTGAGGCGAGTGACCTACGCCTTATCACTAGACCAACGTTCCATCACAGCAAGTACTTATTTTATTCTTGTAAACATCATATTCTTTTACAAAACGAACGAATTGCTTACAATATATAATATTTTTTATACATTTTCGATCATAATTTCTGATATTGTTTCAACAAAATCGATCTATTTTGTCACTGAAGACCTAAAACTAACGCCTGCATCCACTGAAGCGTGCGAATAATCTTGTAATTATTCGAAATTTGGATTCTATGTCAATATATCTACATAATGATTGAATGTCTATGGCAAGACACCCATTATTTTGGTCGTTTAACAGCATAGGAGTTAGTAAGTATAATTGAGTGTGATTAACACAAATGTTTTTAATAACCCTTCTCAACCCGTTAGTACTTAAAGGACACCAGATCATTTAACTTTTTTAAGTGTTTCGAATCGACAAAACCAAAAAGAGTCCTTGGGCTGTTCGCACCACGTACCAAAACGCGTAAGTCTAGAAAACCATTGGACTTTTCGGATCGTGTTCCGAAAAAGCCCATTCAAAAAGAGTCCTCGCGTGATTCGGAACCTGAGGCGAAACGCCCCAGTACCCTGGCAAAATCCGATTGACCATGCGACTAAATTCGCTCACGTTTTTTATGATATTTCGTTGAAATATTAACTTTGTTCTAAGTTAATAAAGTTCGTTTTAGTATGGCAAACAATTGATCACGGGACCTTTGACGCGCCTATTTGCGAACGGTCTTTTTCTTCTACTCAATCTCAGGGCCCTTTTTCTTGACTCTTGACTTGATAAATGTTTATTTACCGAACGTAAAGGTCATATGTATTAAAATAAATCATCCTCCACTTAGTGATCGGGTGTAAACATAGCTATTCGGTACACCGATAAATATTTGATTGATACTACGTGCTCGCGTTCTGGGAAAGCCCAAAATATTAATAAAACCGCTGCAGCTACCGATGATTTTTCTGAGAACAGCACGCTCAGCATGGCGACCGACAATATGTCGTACTCTGTCGTGTCTGCCGATTATATTGATACCGAAAATGATGATAAATCCAAATACCTCTTGTATTGACGGGGAATGTGACCAATGTAAGCTCGCTCACTTATTAAATTGAGATCAATAATACATCTTTTTCTTCTCCATCGAAAGATTGTCTAAGTAATTTGGATTACTTTAACAGGTGGAACAATAAAGAGG
This sequence comes from Ptilodon capucinus, assembly GCA_914767695.1. Classification (NCBI taxonomy): domain Eukaryota; kingdom Metazoa; phylum Arthropoda; class Insecta; order Lepidoptera; family Notodontidae; genus Ptilodon; species Ptilodon capucinus. The sequence goes on from OU611828.1 coordinate 3,145,654, forward strand.
TCTACATCTGCGAAGTGCGGGTGATCTCTGTTTACCCTTTCAGGGAATACAGGCGTAATGCGCCTATACATGTCTATATACATAAAGTCCACGTGTAAATACGGTACGAACGGTCACGAGCTAAATAAAGCAGCTCTACATAGTTTCTTGACCCAGTGATTCATCGATTTGTGTATAGAGTTTTATTGTGCTACGAACAATACTGGGTGCTTCAGAGGTCCGGAATAATACTTTGACCATTGCATCAGTAAAGGGTACATATTTGAATCGTATAAAAATTTGATCGAAATTCGACCATGTTTTTCTAACTTTTTTTTCTCGTCGTCAATTTCTATAACTCGTTATATCTCGAGTCCTATGCAAAATTTGCGAGTTATGTTTTGTGAATATTGGTAGTCGCCCCTCATAAGTGTAGTTTACACTGCTGAATATGGTTATGGACCCAAAGGCCAGAACACGATACCTGTGACAAATATTCAAAGGTCGATAACTCAGAAACTAGTTAGGTATAAACTGGCTTCACTAACCACCCACACAAGAGCTACTGTATATGTAACCCAAAGTATTATTTCGGACTTCTGATACACCCCGTATAATGAGATGTATGTTATCTTCGATACTCGAGTATTTGTATAATTAATAACTGTCACGTATCTCACCACCACAACGGAAAATACACGGAACGATCAGACGCAACGAAAGATAAGTTTAAAGTTTAAATAGTTTGTGTTTTCGTTTTAAGTACCCTATATACTTTCATATAACTAACTACAGCCCTTTTAACGTCCCACTGCTGGGCACGGGCCTCCGCTCAATGCGAGGGGGATTAAGGCCAGAGTCCACCTCGCTGGCCCAGGGCGGGTTGGCAGACTTCACACATCTATCGAGAACTAGTCAAGTTCCCTCAGTCGTGCAGGTTTCCTCACGATGTTTTCCTTCACCGTTTCATAGCGAGTGATAATCTCGGATGAAAATGAGATTCGCACATAAACCCAGTGCGAGCCGGGGTTTGAACCTGCACACTTTGATTGCAAGGCGTGCGTTTAACCACTCGGCTACACTTTCAAATTCATTTAGTCAAAACCACCTTTAGTGGGCCTTAACTCTTAAAGCTAGAAGCTATTTCATATTTTTCTAGCATCTCTCTTTCAGCTATTTCATTATAATGGTATAACATCATCATCATTTGCCTTACCCTTTCCCAATATTTGGGGTCGGCGCAATATGTCCTTTTCTTCCATTCATCTCGCTTTTCCGTCATACTGACGTCCACTCCGATCTCATTCATATCACTTTTTACACAATCCATCCATCTTTACTTTGGTCTTCCTAGCCCTCTGTATCCATCCACATTAATACTCATCAGTCTTTTAGTCATATGCTTCTCATCTCTTCAATAACATCTTATTACATTAATTTGGAATGGCGGCACCTGAGATTAGAGGTATTTATGCCAGTGTCGAGTAATAAATAGGAAGACAAATTCAATCAATACCTAGAGTCTAGGTCCTAGACATAAATAAAAATGGGTGATGAACTTGATAAAGATGATGGACGACTATTGCTGTTGAAATAGTGTCAATTTTTGACAGATTTTGCACACAGCTAAGCCCGCCACACATTCCCACCACTGTTACTCCTGTAAGCCAGGATCGATAGCGGTGTCCATTGAAGACACTGAGGTTTGACCCTTGGCGGGTCCCGGGGAAAAAGCTAAATTGATTGATTTAAATTGATTGATTTTACAGATATGACTGTCGAAACCTAAAAGTAATATTTTAAACGCAAATTGAAAGTAAAATTAGGTGCACTGAAATACACCCATACTTCACCGACGTATTTTGATCCCAATATTACAGGGGGCGAGTTTATTGTCATTATACCGGGCACATTCCCTCTCAAAACGAGGGCGATTTGGCCCATAATCCACCACGCTGACCCAGTGCGGGTTGGTGAACTTCACTACACCTTTATATACAGATGTGCAGGTTCTGAATCAGAATTACTTTTTTTATTCTTCTGAATAAACAAAAAATAATAATAGTATCTCTAGCACCCATTCGGAATGCATTTCCTATGGAGAAGAATGGGCAAGAAACTCCATGGTTGCTCTTTTCCAATAAGGATTTAGACGTTTGTGTATTTTTCTTAATTAACAATTATACAACTGTAAGAAGTGTAGGAAGGGGGCGCTCGAGACTGACCTTTCACAACCAGATTAACGGTCTCTTCCAGAAAGGTCAAGTCCGTAGCACTCTCAACCGACGGAAGTGTATGAAAAGAAGTATGACTGTGGATGAAGTCAGGATTGTAGCATGAGGTAAACGGTAGTCTCTGCCTACCCCCATGGGATACAGGCGTGAGTATATGCATGTATAACTGCTACTGGACTTTTGTGTCCTTTAAACACGTAATTGATAGAGTCCAGATTATCGTGAGTAGAGTCTTAGGTAGTTTTAAGAACTTAAATAACTGCAGATATTCACTTATTTTATTTAAACATCCGTTTGCATAGATATCTTATTTTTAAATTATAATAGGTTAGGTACAGTTAATAAACGGTGAAGCTTCCACCTCAAAGGCTCGTTCACGAATGACGATCCGACTGACTGTCTGGCGCTCCTTCGGCACTTTTCCCCTCCTATGACACGACGTGTCACGATAGTGTTGCCAATTTTAAATAGAATGATATCGATACCAACGAGTATTTAACGATATACCGATACATTTGAAATCGTTATGAAATTTATTAAAAATCATGACGGTAGTACGTATGTTGTCAAATACATAGCGTAGCTTAGCTGGTATCATTTCAGCACTCGACACACGACATACCGCGCATGGTAAATTCCTCTTGAAACCCCGAGCACACTGAGCAAAAAATATAAAACGCGCGGTTTATAATTTTTGCCAATACCAAAATGAACTTTATATCAATATACATTAAGATTGAATTTCTGTGTTTCACGTGACTTCGCGTCAGAGTTCACTTGGCCTGCCAATGACATTTCGTTGAAGAATAAGCTCTTTCTTTGAGTCAATACAGTTCATTTTAGTATTGGCAAATCATCGACGCGTGAGTTTTAATGCTCCAGTGTGCCCAGGGATTTGAAACTCAGGCACTCGTGACCACGAGACGTCTTCCATAAATTCTCATTTTCAACGTAGGTTTAAGCTCTGCACGTACTGGAGTGAGCGAATTGATTTAAATGTACTGTATATCAATATTCTTAAAGATTGAATTTCTGTGATAAGAACCATGTGACTACGCTTCAAGATTCCCTCGCGTCAGCGATGACTATTTGTCGGAAAATTAGCATTATGTCATATTTAATACAGTTCGTTTTGGATTTAGAAAAAATGAAAAAAAGATTTTAGAAAAAATGGGTCGCGCGTGTTTTGACGCGACCGTAGGCGAGGAGTTTGACGTATATTTTCCACCGCTTGAGTCCCTGACGTCATATTTACGCAGTCTCCCCATCTCTGCAGCTAGTAAATAGAAAAATTACGGAAATGAGTTCTCGGAGCGAGGTCGGCAGCGAAGAGGGGAAACATCTAATTTCAGTCTATTCTTTACCTTGTTTTTTTTCTAGTTCTAGCATGCAGGGATGTTTTTACACTTTACTGTACTATAAAACACTTAGGCATATTAGTATAATCATGTTAATTCTCATAAATTCTAGTCATTCTTTTTTACAAGCTTTATATTAACTTGCAATGTATGTCCAGGTGTAATCTCGCAATTGAATTTCAAATCAGTTATCTTTAACCGATTGAGCTGAAATTTGGTATACACGCTTATTTTGGAAGACAATGCATGCTTAGCTATGTGACATCATTCTAATTCTAATATGGCGGATCATCCAAGATGGCGGAATAGTTATTTTTTCTGCACTACCACAGTAAGGGTATCAAATGAAAGGGCTTGCTGAGGAGAACACGAAAACTAAGGGCAACTAAATCAAAGCTTGTTTTTAAAAAGTTTTTTACCATTAATTTATTTCTATTAAAATAAAAATTCAAAACTTTTATACGTTACCACTGTTTACAAATGTGCATTTATTCATAAGACAAACCAGTCAAATATAAAATGCTACGTATGCTACATTTACATCATCATGCCTGTATTCAGCAGAGGTGCATTGTAGTGCACCCACACATAGCCAATGTATTTTACTCGCAATGTAATTGGAAGCGAGAATATTGCCATTATATCAGACACATTCAAGGGACATTCGGGCCATAGTCCACCACGCTCAGTGCGTTAAATATTGTCGTTTTGCTCATTCCGGCTGTTGGAAGGACGACTAGTTTAGTTTCGTTTGGTGTCAAAAGAATAGGCACAAATAACTCAAATCTATTCCACTCGCATAGTAATTTATTTACTAATGGTCTATGACTCTACCTTTGTTGTAAAATTCTCTGTTAACTCTCTGGTGAATTGTAAAACAACAAAGTTCACAAAAAACTATACCCGCATTTTCGTAGAAAGTTAAAAATCAGTTTACAATGACGTTAAAGAACACTATTTTAATAAATAATAACACGGTAAGCTGTTTGTAAATATATGGAAATTTACATCAATTTGGTGTACTAAAGCAGTGGTAGCCGAGTGGTCGAACGCACGCCTTGCAATCAAAGTGTGCAGGTTCAACCCCCGGCTCGCACCTCTGCCATTTATATGCGAATCTCGTTTTCATCCGAGTTTAACACTTGCCATGAAACGGTGGCGGAAAACCATCGTGAGGAAACCTGCACGTCTGAGGGAACTTGACTAGTTCTCGATAGATGTGTGAAGTCTGCCAACCCGCACTGGGCCAGCGTGGTGAACTATGGCCTGAATCCCCCTCGCATTGGGGGGAGGCCCGTGCCCAGTAATGGGACGTTAAAAGGGCTGTAGTAGTAGTTGGTGTACTAATTTCACTCATATCGGCCGAGGTATTTTGTTTACAAAAGTCCATTGAAAGTGAATTGTAATTAGTTTATAAATTTCTTTAAATTCCAAGTTTGATGATTTTTAAATAAGAAGAACGTTGACTAACGTCCATAACTTATTAATAAGTAAATAAAGTGTTATTAGCGCCGTTAAATAGGTAAGTATACCGATGTTTCTGCATTTTGCCCCACAATGTTTTACGAAAATTGAAAGTAGATGCTTTATCGTGCGATATAAAACAATAATACTTCATACTAGATTACAAAATGCATTACGTTGTATTAATATACACGTTTAAGAGTGTATCAGAAGTACGAAATCATATTATCATAATACGGCTTGATTTAGTAGTTTCATCATACGCCCCTCGGCTCACTGGTCCAGGTAGTTGCGGGTTCGATTCCCGCCAGTGGTAAATTTCGGGAAAGGCCTTTACGGGATTTACCCTGGTCTGGGTATGACTAGAGTCCCCCCATATGACTGTATGTGTAGCTAAAACATTGATTCGCTGTTTTAATACGCGCCGCTTAAGTGGTTCGTTTTTATAAAAACATATGACGTTATTGGCAAGATATTTTTGTTATAAGTTTGCATTTCTATTTTTAAGGTGACTCTAATATTTTTTTGTGCATTTTTACATTCAAAGTAACTCATTCAAGAATCCTTTGATCTTTACGAGAAACCATCCTCAATCGTTAAGGCTGAAAACACGTGAGACATCGTAACAAATTTAATTGGAATCGTCTGAATCGGCTAATAAGAATACCGTGAGCAAACATTTCGTGTATCACCGTCCTTAAAGATTAATCTCTAATTTAGTGACAGCGATTTAAAATAAACACGATTGCCCTTAAGATTGTAAATGCCCGTTGAACAGCTGTTGCGTGAATCACGCGACATTGCTCCGAGCGACGCCGGGAAACACGACTCATGTATTTTAAAACAACACGCGACCCTGAATATGATCGCGGATTTACGAAAAAAAAACTCAAAACTATACTGTACACACCACTAGCGTTCACGCACGCAACTGACAAAAACTCACAGTGTATAAACTCAAATAAACTTTGGCAATAACACAAAACCATTTGTTCTCATGCTATTTTCTGCCGAGATAAACATCATAACAGAATTTGCACCGTTTCACTTTGTTGCTCTTTTAGCGGATGTGATCGGGGTAAATAGCAAATATAATAGTTATGAACACTTACATTGTGCTGGTGGAGCGTGAAGACGACGTTGTCGAAGGCGGAGGAGTTGGAGAGAGCCTCGGAGCTCCCGCGGAGAAGCTCGGCGAGGAGGTCCGCGCCGGGTTTGACCCCTGCCAGCTTCGAGGGGGACGATGTCGCTCGAACGTGAGTGGGCCCACGACCACTGTTCCTAGATGTCATAGCCCCCACGCTCGTCTTCCGACTAGGCACAGTCGCATCAGAGAAACTCCGCCTCCCGGCCTCGACCGAGCGGCTGGTCGGCGCTTCCAAATTTTTCCCGTACGGCCCTCTACAAAATTGGTGCCGTCTAGCTTCGACGTCGGATGTATCCGATGGACTGAACGGAGACGGCGAGGCGGTCCTGTCTCTCGAACACGTGTCACTGTCGGCTTCCGAAGGAGAATCGCCATATTTTCGTCTCGTTGAATTTCTGAATGAGTCGTCATCTCTTTCGTCGGAACTTTGTTGGTAGAACCTTGCACGCCTCGCTTTTGCCTCTTCCGCTCTGGGCCACGTCGGCGCCGTCGCGTCTGAAGGGCTTGGAGGCCCGTTCGTAAATGAATCATCTGATTTGTCGCCGAGTAGGGAGGAGGTCCGCGTTTCGGCCGAGAGACGCATTTCTTGCAACGAAGCGTCACTGTTTTCTCGTTTACAACCGTTCACTGACGGAGTACCTTCATCTTCGCCTCCATCGTCACTCGGCGTAGTGATGTAAATTCCTTTTCTTCTTTTACTCTTGTCTAGAGGTTTGCGCCTCTCTCTAGCGAGCTGAGCGGGCGTGCAAGAGTTCTGTACGGCAGCCAATAGATTCGCAACCTGCTCACTAGTTATAGTTTCGTCCTCTTTATCCCTATCCAAGGATCCGTCAGACGCGGCGTCGGAACGCTGCGCCGGTTCCTCCGGTATATCGTTCGACCACTGTTTCACTATACACTCATACACGGGCACGGGAATCAAATTTTCAATTTCATTCGGACACTCTTCAATAGTACTAGGGAACTTTGAACAGTCACAGTCTACGTTAACACACGCGTTTGGAGGGTCGGGGAGGGGTGGAAAAGCGAAAGGCTGAGCAGGTTCTAACGGTGAGGTTCCTTCACTGTGTGCTTGTGCACTATCGGCTTGCGAGCCATCACTTTCCTCGCGTAGTTCATGCAATACGCGCGGTGTCATCAAGACGGGCAGGCTGCCGCCGGCCTCCGCCGGGCTTTCCTCCCGCACGGGAGGTATGCGGCGGGGCAGCGGATGTGTCAGTGACCGAACACCAAGCTGTTTGTGCGGAGCGTCCGGTGGCGGCGAGCGACCTGCGGGTGACGCGTGAGCCAGTAGACCCTCGTCCGACCCCACGGCGGAGTCAACCGACGCGACCGACCCACCCTCGGTCGTGTTCCCATCGGTTGCGAGACTCACTGACTCGGGATCCCGACGTTTAGCATTCGCGGCTTCCGCACCCGACTTCGCGACGCGCTTCCCGAAATCAAAAATCGACGGCTGCCGATTCGCCCCGCGGTAATGTCTGTCTTGCGCGAAATCACCCTGAGAGAACGACGCGCTACGGTACGGTATAGTCTTTTGTGCGTACGAACCGACTATAGAGCGCGGTTCGACGCGAACTAGGGTAATGGTGTCCGCGTCGAACTCATCGCAGCGGTCGACGGAGAGGCCGCGCGGCGGGCTGTGGCGGTGTCGGGAGCGGGGCGGCGGCACCGGTGGCAGCACGGGGGCCGAGTGCGGCGGCGGCGGCGGCGGGGGCGGGGGCGGCGGGGGTGTCGGAGGATGGGCGCGCGGCAGGAGGCGCTCGGTGAGGGCCTGCAGGCCCAGCAGGCGCTGGTTACGCGAGGGCCGCTCTTCGCGCGCGCCGCGGCCCTGTCGGCGTTGGAAGCGATCCAGCGTGCGTCGATCGGGCTTGGCGCGGCCCAGGCACGCCGCAACCGCCTCCTCCGAGCAGCAGCGGCAGGGGCAGGCCCGCGGCGGCGGAGCTCGGCGGACGGCGTACCGCACCGCGCCCAGCGTCACGTACGGAGACCTGCGCACACGACGCCGGTATATTTAGATGCGGGAACGACCGCGCGCGCGGCTCGCCGAAAAGCTTGGCGGCAAATGGTACAAATTTAGAGCGGCCGAGCTTCCCCCGCGACTCGACGCTGAATTCCGGGAGGATTCCCCGCGACCCACTCCGGTTCAGGAATTAAATCGGACCAGATGACTCGCGGCCGAGCTGCTTGCGCTTTGAACAGCGTTATAACTGACGGTCGCCCGCTAAAAAGATCCTAACGATGATGTGGTGCAAACATTAGTTAGCGTGTGTAGGAGCAGGTGTCAGACAGACGGAAGACGCGGTGGCTATAAATAGTTGGACGTTGGCGATTTGGCGACACGACGACCTCGCACCAATGTTTACAATTTGCGTACTTAGTTACCGAGTGCTCTTGGATATTATGTTCAATAATACACATTGAAAATACCATCTCTCTCCTTTAATACTGTACAGTTTGTCAGTATGGTATAAACGCGTATCAAGTCCCCATTTTAATCTTTGTCGTCTTCTTTTTCGATATACTGTCTCCCTCACTCCATTGTCTACAGCCGCATATAAGCATGAATCATGGTCCTCATCGTATGAGGTACTGTTTTGCAATACTACTGAATACAATCAAGAGTGTAATGCAGTGAACCTGGAGTACTCGCGTCTCCGTTTAGCGCCATCTGTGGGCGAGCGAGGGCGCGCGTCGGACGCCATTAGCCGGTCACGTGACGCCGCGCATGCTGCGCCCAGGCACCCTGCAACAATAACAATATGCGTTTAGAAACTCTCGATAGTCTATCGGGCTTTCATTGGACTTTGAATTGACGATAAGGTGCGAACAAGTAATTCATTCGAAGAAATGTATTGAAAAATAGAATATGGTAGAGATAAAATATATTTGTTTCTATTTTCTATTACAATAGAGCACATTTCTCTGACTGCACATAGATATTATGGCGCCTACGAATACAACGCAAATAAAGAAGTAGGTAGGTATCTACGTAAGTTGATTATTGAAGCAAAGTTGAAAAGATGAGGAGGTGTAAAAGATATGAAATAATTTTGTCAAAAAATCTGCACAAGATGAAAACAATACATGATTTTAATCTTTCAACTGCACTAATAATTAGCAAATTTATAAGTATCATAATTTATTGCTTATTTTGTTATGTAGCATAGCTAGCGTCATCTGTAGATCGTTTTCGGAACTAGATTACAGGGCGGCGATTGGTTTACTTTTGGGTCGCTCTATCATAGCGTGTGCTGGGCGGGCGGAATGGCGTAACGATTTTGTGGCTCTACGATAGAGGTCGTATTAGTAGCTAGTATTGAATATGCAAATCTATACAAATAACTGAAAGTGTCTGTTTGTAATTTCAAACGTAGTTTGTAAATCAACAGCTTTTGATTAAATGCATATTATTATAAAAAATATAAACCGTAAGTACTTACAACTAAATGTTTGTCTGTCTATCGATCTGCCTGTCTGTTTGTTCTGTGTTATCTCTGGTTACACTGGCAAATAGCGGATTTTATAAGAAGTAACGTAGGCACCATTTATTTTAATAAATCTAAATTCCACGCTGATGAAGTCACAATAATAATAATAAGATTGTTCTTGTCAAAATAGTGTTTCAGAAGTCCGAAATAATACTTTGGGTACATATACGGTAACTCATATGTGGATGATTAGTGAAGACAGTTTACACCTAACTATCATAGTTTCTGAGTTACAGACCTTTGAATATTTGTCACAGGTATCGTGTTCTGGCCTTTGGGCACACACATCCTAATGGATAGAGCAATCCCTATTCAGCAGTGTAAACTACACTTATGATGGCCGACTACTAATATTTACAAAACAGAACATTCAAATTTTAAATAGGACTCGAGATATTACGAGTCTTAGAAATTGATGACGAAAAAAAGTTGGATAAACATGGTCGAATTTCGTTCAATTTAATATACCATTCAGTTGTTTACCCGATACTGATGTAAACGTCAAAGTATTATTTCGGACTTCTAAACCTGTTTATTGATGAAGCAGCACAATGAAAACTATTCTTTGTTATTTTTAGGGTATTTCATAATATAGATGGATTTTTGATCTTAGGTGATTATTTCGTGTACATTGAACTCTTGTTCTCGCGGTGCGGCTGCGTGTGCACCGCGAAACCGCATAGTATGGTTGCCACGGTGATCTAATTCATATATCGCATAATAATGTATTGGAATTGATTAACGGCCCACTGCTGGGAACGGGCCTCCCTTCAATGCGAGGGGGATTCAGGCCATAGTCGACCACGCTAGCCCGGTGCGGGTTGGCAGACTTCACACATCTATCGAGAACTAGTCAAGTTTCCTCAGACGTGCAGGTTTCCTCACGATGTTTTACCTCACCGTTTTATAGCAAGTGATAATCTCGGATGAAAATGAGATTCACACATAAATCCCAGAGGTGCGAGCCGGGGTTTGAACCTGCACACTTTGATTGCAAGGCGCGCGTTCGACCACTCGGCTACCACTGCTCGATTAGGTATTATGAGGAATAATTACGTCCCGAACGCTCTGGGGCTAGTAAACTAAATAAATAATATCGCCAGACAACACATACTCATCGTCTGTTCCCGAACTAAGTAATGCTTGTACTATGGGCACCATACAATGAACTGGGAGAGGTTCCAGTTACACCAAGACCAGGGCAAAGTCCGAAAAGGCCTTTTCAGAAGTTTTCCGCGAGGGATATCGAACCCGAAATTACCTTGTGCAGTGAATCAAGCGAGCTACGTTTGAACCATTAGACCAAGCCATCGTCCAATCGACTTACCTTTTTAGGGTTCCGTACCCAAAGGGTTAAACGGGACCCTATTACTAAGAATCCGCTGTCCGTCCGTCTGTCTGTCTGTCATCAGGCTGTATCTCATGAACCAAGATAGTTAGACAGTTGAAATTTTCACAGATGATATATTTCTGTTGCCGCTATAACAATTAACAACAAATACTAAAAAAGAGATTAAAATAAATATTTAAGGGGCTCCCGTACAACAAACGTAATTTTTTTGCCGTTTTTTATAGATAATGGTACGGAACCTTTCGTGCACGAGTTCGACTCGCACTTGGCCGGTTTTTATTAATGTTAGGTACATTTAAAAACCAGCCGAGTCTCATTACAAAAATTCTGAATTTCAGGTAGAATTCACGCTCAATCAGAGGAATAGTATGATACGAGACGAATTTAAGCTGACTGATGATGTCGTGACTAAGATTGAGAAAAGTATGATATACCACGCGAACGTGAGTGGAAGTGTGAGAAGAGGGCGCCCAAGAAAGACATTTCACGATCAAATTAACGGTCTCTTCCAGAAAGGTCAAGTCCGTAGCACCCTCAACCGACGGCAGTGTATGAAAAAAAGCCATACGCTTTGGATGAAGTGGAAGAGGCTTGTCAGGACCGTAGCACGTGGCAAACGGTAGTGTCTGCCTAACAAATAATTTAATATATAGAAAAAATGCCAAAGGGATCTAGGGTAGAGACTTTGCCTCATCATATGCCTTACCTTATCCCATTATTTGGGGTCGGCGCAGTATGTCTTCTTCTTCCATTCATCTCGCTTGTCCGTCATACCGACATCCACTCCGATCTCATTCATATCACTTTTTACACAATCCATCCGTCTTTTCTTTGGTCTTCCTCTCGTTCTGTATCCATCCACATTCATACTCATCACTCTTTTAGTCACATGCTTCTCATCTCTTCTCATCACATGCCCAAGCCATTCTAGTCTCTTACTTCTCACTTTTTCTGTTATGGGCGCTACTTTTATACTACCTCTAATATACACATTCCTCACCTTATTCATTCGCGTCACTCCACACACCCATCTCAACATTCGCATCTCGGCAGAGTGGAGACGTTTCTCTTAGGGTCTCTATTCGTCTGTGCCCTATAAAGTCCAATGATAAATGAGCATATAATGGATAGTACATAAAAACAATCTATACATCATCCAAGAGCGTGTAATAACAAGTTGAAACATCTTTGATTCAAGTAGCTGTCGAGTGATTTACTGTCTTGCTCTTAACTGCCGCTTGCTTGGTGGGGTTCCGTAAGGGAATGATGAAACCATCAATAAAAACACTTATTTATATCTATCCATCAACTGCGTCCACAGATTTTGTAAAAATGTGAAACTATGTCATTTCTTATGTTCTCAATTTAGATTCTAGTCTGCAATAAAATCCCGGGAAACGAGACGAGATCAATACATTGTTTGCCATTACTAAAAGGAACTATATAAACTCATAGAAAAAGGTCATTCAACGTGGCTTTTACCACAGAAATTCAATCTTTATATATCTTGAAATAAAGTTCGTTTTGGTATTTTGGTAACCGATCTGCAGCATGCGTTGACGCTCCAGTGCTGAATTTAATCAACACCAATTTCAATTCTTATCTCCTATGTGGTAAAGCTCAAGTTTCACCAACACAAACCATTTGGAAGCAGGTTATCAAGAATCAGTAAGTGTAACAAAAAATAATTACGCCCCTACCTCATATTTCAAAAGAGCTTAAAGTCGATATTTCATCGGTTTGCGCTCACAGGCACATCGCACGCGATCAATGTTTTGCCAAAACCAAAACGACTTTATTTACTCGTCGAAAAAGCACTTTATACAACGAAAGAAATTGACGCATTATTACGTGGCTCTCACCACGGAAATTCAATCTTTACATATATTGATACAGAGTACATTTTTAAAAAGTCAAGTTGATTCGCTCGCCCCAATAGATGCAGGGTGTTACACATCCAAAAATATCACGACTCATTACTATAATCTATTCAGGCCATTTCCACCCGTAATATATTGCTATACGGAACGCTAATAGACGGAATTTCGTCTGACACCATCTTGCATCACAGACTTTAAGCCAACGTTTTAAATATTTGAAAGCTACTTTCGGGTTCCCTTTTCAAAGGGATCTGTTGTTTACGTACCCGTACCCGATTTAAGATACATTATTATCGATGAAAATGTTCTGAACGTACATCGGATTCATCCGCCATCATTATCAACTACCTTTTTTATAGCCTATTATAGTATGTCCCACAGCTGGGCAAAAGCCTCCCCCTCCCGTCTTCACATGTCCCTGTCCTGGGCTTGCAACTACCTTACCCATTTTTATTTACAATGAGTATTTATTGAATTTTTCCTTGCTATTAAATATCACCAGACAACCCATACTCATCGTATGATCCCAAAACTAAGCAAAGCTTGTACTATAGGCACCAATCAAAGGACTGAGGGAATCCCAGTTACACCCAGACTGGAGCAAATTTAGAAAAGGTCATTTCCGAAATTGCCCCTGATGGTAATAAAACCTGCAACCACCCGCGCAATGAGCCGAGCTTCATACGTTAGACCAGTGATGGGCAAAGTACGGCCCGCGGGCCAGCTCCAGCCCGCAAAAGCATTTAATCCGGCCCGCAGACGGTCCTTCGATGTGAACAGTATATGGCCCACGATAATTATATTTTGACGGTCCAGAATTATAAAGTAGATGCTCCCTCTCTACAATTCCCAACTCGGGACTAAAATTGCAAGTGCACAGTCAGTAAGAACACAGTCTTTCTGAACGTACATTCTTTCTCCACTCTCAAATTTCTTAAACTTTCTGGCCCCCCATTAAAAAAGTTTGCCCACCACTGCGTAGACCAATCTGTACTTAAAATTTTACTCAGTTTTGCTCGCATCTGTTTATTCCATTAGATTGAATGTAAACTAGTCTGCTTATACCCCCATCGGATATGACCGTGATGGCACTCACGTATTTCGGCCCATAGATAAATTATAATCAAGACAAGACGTCACACACGGTAATTGGTTCTGCGAAATTTGCGCAGAAATCATAAATGTCGTGTGCCCAGACACTGGCCGTACAAAATTATGATTAACATTAATATACTTTACACGGTGCGCTCAAACTTCAAAATAAAATGCAATAAACATTGCGCAAGTGCGTCGCGTAACTGTGTTAACTAAATTCATAAAAAAATAATATCATCGTATTATTTATAAATAATCTTCAGTGTGATTAGGTTATACTTGAATCATGAGTGAAGTTTTATAATCTAAAAATAATATGGACTAGCTGAGTCGCATGCGCAGAATTTAGTAACGATAATAATTTTCTCACTTTTAACGTAGCCTGAGTTACTCTTTGTATTATCAGCTATCTGCCAGTGAAAGTCCTGTCAAAATCAGTTCAGTCATTTTGGAGATGACCCAGAACAAATGTGTTCTATATTTTTTCCGTGAAACCTTTTTCCAAAATAAAAGTAAAGTCTTAGTGACTCTCTTTAACATCAGGTTCCGGGTCATCTGCAAAAAGGATTGGACCGATTTTGACAGGGCTTTCATTGACAGATAGTTTATGTTACAAGCAGTAACTAGATAACCCATATCGACTCCGCCCTGCGTCCGCCCTGCGTCCGCCCGCCTCTGCGGCAAATTCTTCTGACGTTTATCTCACATCCGCCATTGTAGTTACCTGTAGTATACGGCAACTACATAGGGCAACTGCAATGACAGATGTCAGATAAACGTCAGAAAAAATTGCCGCAGGGCGGAATCGATAGGGGTTCTGCGCATCTGCGTTCTGGGCATCTGTATATATATCGATTGAGTAACTTAGGCTTACTTATTGATGTGAAACATCTAATGGCGCGCTTGGCGAGTGAGAGCAACTGTTGATGCCGCAATGTCGTGATGCGAAAACTTCGAGCAGCTCCGTGGCTCCTCGGTTCTTTCCGCAGCTTAGACCCCGCCCACCGGCTGACTCCGCTCACTCGCCGCTACGACGACGCTTCTCTCTCTCTACTCTAAATAACATAATGTTTCACATCTGCCAGTTGTCCCGCGAGGGCTACGTTTTTTTTCTTTAAACTGCGCATGCGAAGTCTCGGGCACAGCTTGTCTAGAATAGTTTTAATGAGAAGTAATAAGATCCACGCTGATCTCGTGGGTCGTGTTACAATCGTTTTTATCGGCCGCGCGTGCGACTTCTCCGTACAACGTACATAAACACGCTTTAAAACTCTCTGTATTGAGCACATCCTGGTAACTGGCATAGATTTATTTTAATCTGTTCCTATTAAAAACGTTACGTAATTAGAAGTCTTCGGAAGTTCATTATTAGAATTTGGTGAGCTGTATGAATATAGGGACAGTTTTTATGCGCAGTGTAGTAACGCTTAATTTTAATGATCATACATATTAAAAAAAAACAAAAAATATACGCGTCGGATTGAGAACCTCCTCCTTTTTCTTTATTCGTCGGTTAAAAAGATTTGTAATCCATTAGTTAGATGCATTACATGACACTTTGGTTAAAAAAGCCACTATCTGTAGGTGGTATGTAGATTGTTTAAAAGTACAATCAATTTAGGGGTTTTGTTAAGAGTACATAATAAATTAATCTTTATGTCTACTGAGTTAAAGTTCGTTTTGTTATTGGCAAAAACTTTGCATCGTGGGTCTAGTCGCATCTGTTTTTACGGGCTTAACACACACAAGTAGTCAAGACAACAATATCTCAAGTCAACAATCAAAAGGCTAATAATAATAATAAATAATCTTTATTCAGAAAGTAAGAACAACCAAGATGTTTACATAGTAAGGGTATTATAAATCATGTGGCAAGAGTAGGTTGTTTAGGTTAGTTTAACACTGACCTCCGTACTAATTGAAATTGTATCACGGTAGGTCAGTATTGCGCCGCCCCACAAGCCAGTTCATAGGTAAACATTTGATGTGTTAGCAAAAGTAACAAAATTATATCTAAGTAGAAAAAAAAAAGTAGTAATCCGTGCATAAGTAGTAATGGTAAGTAAGAGTATCTTATAATACGTGAGGGTAAGTGTGAAGGATTGATAAGCATGTATGTAGTGTAGTTGTGAGTAAAGGGTAGATGTGTTTTTTTTTTTTTAGTGGTGTAAGGATGTAGTATGAATGAGTGATGTATGTCTGCAATATGTTTCATGATAGTATATTCAATAATAATTCTGTATTTTCATAATTCAAAAGCTTAAGGTGTGTGTCAACTATATTTTTACAGGTGTATAAGGTCGAGTTAGAGATATTGATGTCTTTCGATAGTTTATTATACAAATATGGACCCAAAAAGTTATGAGATTTCTGAGCAAATGATGTTTTAAATGCAGGTCTAAGATAAATAAGATCTTTCCTACGTTGCGTTGTAAAGTCAGGTAGTTTTTTATTTTGGAGCAATATGGCTTGTTTTATGAATAGTTGTCTAACTGTAAGAACGGATAAATCAGTATAAAGCTGTTGTGTAGGATACAAATATTTTTTGAAAGTCATAACTTTCAAAATTGCACGTTGTGCTCTCTCTAGATTTATCAGAATAGATTTAGGTGCACCCCCCCCCCCCCCTAATAATAAATGATACTAATAATACATCATCACGCCTGTATTCCCCGAAGGGGTAGGCAGTGGTACACTGTAGTGCGCCCACACTTTGCCGATGTATTTTGGTCCCAATGTAATAGGGAGCGAGCCTATTGCCATTATACCGGGCACATTCTCCCTCAATACCCAGAGGTCCGAGCTGGAGTTTGAACCTGCACACTCTGATTGCAAGGCGTGCGTTCGACCACTTGGCTACCACTGCTGAAAAATCTATATTCATCCGATAAACAATATATAATAGTTCATTTATTATGGCTTTATATGGACAAAGAGTTTCTAAATAGTATTAATATCATGACACATCAGTAAAGAGGTGCAAGAAACCAATAAAACAAGCTTTCGAGGAATACCAAGTTGGCCTGACGCCACGGATCGTATAAGCCGACGATTGGAGCCGAATTTATGCCGTCGACAGGTGACACTTCCAAGGTACGAACGCAGGACATACTAAGAGGAATTCCAGATTACCCTAGTAAAGATACCACAGCTTGACTTGCTCGCTTGGCTACAGATACATATCTTTTGCCAAGCGATCAAGTCTTTAAAAGTCTACAGGGCCTCAAATCTACCAACTCTATCGTTATAGAATGGCTTTTCAAAAACCGATCTTTATTAATTATAGCTGGCATATGACTCATGTAGACTTAAGACATTATCACCTTGATGGCTTTCGACTAGTCATTTTCTTGCTATAATTGAAAAATTGAAGCCATAGGTAGCAAATTACCAACAATTGCATGAGACGTGGATCTCTTTTCTGTGGGGTTAGAACGCATGTCAATACAGGACTTATATCACGGATACGCTCACTCGTTCTCTGTCTTATTTTATACGAGAGAAAGAGAGAAAATCATGTCTGGGCGCTCATGCTACAACTGGTGCAGTGTGACTTAGCTAAACATGAATCCTTAGCCAAGCGATCTAGAAAGTTACAGATGTTTAGCCAATTCATCTACTGACCTTTATCAGACAAACATGCATCTGACTTAAATTTGAGACCTGACTGGAGTTTAAGTACCCTGACATTATCCAGGAAGGCATGCGCAAACAGGGGCGTCAATACTCGCGTAACTAATTTACTGTCAATAACAAAAAATAACTATATTTAACTCATGTAAATGACTTCGATGATGCGATGGAATTCAGCGCGTGGCTTTTGCCACAGAATAGACACCAGAGATTTCTGTCAAAAATCCATAAGCCTCGAGATTATAAATAGTTATCGAGATTTACATATTTAGCCGTACGAACAACTCTACATAATACGTTCTAAAAAAAGAAATGTAAAATGTTTCAAACCATCAACACCATTGAAATTGTAAATATACGGCATACTATTTTAAATACATGTGATTTATTTTTGGTCAGCTTTTTGGGAGAGTCGCTTGCGCAAGTCAGACGATACGGCGCCAAGGTGAAGAGCCCTAATCATGTTTTGCTATCTTTTGGCGATTATAATATCTATACAAATTAATCAAATTTACGAGTCTGTCTGTATTATCAAAATAACAGGTTTTGACTAAATGCATAATAACAACCTGCACACTTTGATTTGCAAAGCGTGCGTTGGACCACTCAGCTACCACTGCTTACCTATAACGCTACCCATAACTAAAACTTAATTTTTAACATTTTTGACTGTCTAACTCCTAAACGGCTGGACCTATTTTGGCGCCCCTTCACTAGCAGATAGCTGACAAAGCTGACAAAGCAGACAAAGAGTAATCTAAGCACCTTTTTGTTGCTAAAATTGCGAAGTCACAGGTAGAGCTAGTGTGATATACAAATAATCCCTACTATTGCGCCTGTCCTTCCGTATGGTGTAAGCAGAGATTACGAGAGTACGAGCTTATTAATAGTGGCTGCACATTAAGCTGGGTTGTTATGGGAATGCTTACACTATAAAATATTTGTCAATACCAAAATGAACCGTATTGACTCACGGAAAAAGTTCATTTTTCAATCGAATGGAATTTTGCAGTTTGGAAACGTGGATTTTACACAGAAATTTAATCTTTATGTATACAATTTAAACAGTTCATCAATTGAAACAGTTTATTTTTTTTGCGCATTTTTTTTGTAAAAGATACGGAATTATGTAACTATTTCTAGTACGATTAAATCAGAAATTGGCAGGTTTCAATAAATAGTTTATCTTTGGTGTTACAATTTAACCACTAATAAAAAATCAAACTTGTGAATTCGAATGAGTGTAATCAAATAAATAGATAACGACGTTAGAATTTCAAGTAGGTCAAAAATAACAATTGACGAGTCACCCATAGAGACTCTACATGGTGTACCAGAAGTCCGAAATAATATTTTAAAACATATACAGTAGCTCATATGTGGATGCTTAGTGAATTCAGATTATACCTAACTTTCATAGTTTCTGAGTTATGGACCTTTGAATATTTGTCACAAGTATCGTGTTCTGGCCTTTGGGTACATCCATAACCCTATCCAGCAGTGTAAACTACACTTATGAGCCGCGGCTACTATTATTAACAAAACCGAACATGCAAATATTACATAGTACTCGAGATATTAGAAACAATAGAAATTAACAACGAAAAAAAAGTTTAAAAAAAAACATGGTTTTCTATCAAATTTTTATACCATTCGGTTGTATATCCGATACTGATGCAAACGTAACTGATGCAAGTATTATTTCGGACTTCTGAAACACCCTGTATATTTTATGCATTTGAAAAAAGAACACTGCGTATCAATACCGCACAGTGTGTCACACAACAATTCCGTCAGACAAAAATGTTTATGATTTCACCAAAAATGGCGTCGCGGTTAGTATTTTCGTTTATACACTTAGTTCCCAATTTATTTCTGTACGTAGTAAACTGTGCTCACGCTCTAATCCTGGTCTCATAATCAGTGGGCGGCGATGCATTGCTTTTCTTTTTAAACACGATTATAAAAAGAAACTCTTAGCCTACACGTACGTGCACGGGAATGTAAACCTTATCTTTTAATAGCAGGGATCAAATCGACATGATACAATTTTTATAAAATCCATCGTCGACCTATTTCTATTAAATTATTAAGTAGATAGGTATTCTTGCTGACCGGATACCAAAAAAATGAGTTTTTATTTGCTGTTAAAGCTTTAGCAGAATTATTATTATCAGCCATTTTGTGCATAATACATTTTTATTCATATATTATATCTTTATATATGTTATTGTAAATCATTATGTATTTAGCGGTTGGTGTGGACCTTGTCGAATAGCGGGACATTAATGATTAAACAATAATAATGTAGGTATTTGGTGACAAATGTGCGTTAATGTGAATTACAATTAATTTCACGACACAATCTATGTACTACATATTAAAAAACACAGATCCACACATACGCATAGATTTTCTAATAAAAAAATAAAAGACCAAAAAAAAACAAAATATTTAAAGGTTTATTCAATAATGTATTACTGTATGTACTTTTTTTGGCTAACTTTGTTAACCAGTGTGCTAAAATCATTGGACGCGGTCATCGACAAATTTTTTTCTGACTTTATCAATAATTTCAATATTTTATTATCAGCAACGTGAATAAATGATTCCAAAATCTACCTCAAACTTTGTTTATTCTGCCAAATTATAAGAAACAAGAACCAAAACAAGAAACAAGAAAAAATAGAAAAAAAAGAAACAAAAATTTGCGATGCAAAAAAAAAAAACATTGTAGATCACCATTTGGCTATACTACCTTACCGTATTTGGCTGATACTACCTTAGCAATTGGTAAATTTTAATCTTCTTCTAACACATTTCTAACTGTACCTACCTGCCCACAATCAACACAACGACCGTTTTATTGTTTTACGCCCTGCACATACTAGAGCGAGCGAATTATCTTGACTCTCCTTGAAAATGCACTCTATATCAATGTACATAAGCTACGCGACAGTGATAATCGTTGACTTAAGTGAAATTTAATTGAAAAACGAGCTTTTTCATTGAGTTATTATATTTAGTTTTGGTATTGGTTCGCGTGTTTTCACGCGCCTGTGAGCGCATTGCTTTATTGTTTTACGATACTCACAAAGATTTATGGTATTTTTGGCTAGACTGCCTACGGTCCGCCCACTGTGCTGTCACTCGGTGCCTCGGGTGTGAAATTGTGAAATATATACTTCCTCGCACAGTGTTAAAAACGCCGATTTTCTTGCTCATAAACATTTTACAATTTACATCGAGATGAAAAAAAATAGTTTTATAAATCGTTTCAAAAATTATTTTGTACTGACAATTAAATTTATTCTATTCGATCTAATAAACAAATTTTAATAAACGAATGAACAAATTTTAAGTGTCTGTTTGAATGACAAAATAACACATTTTTACTCAATAAAATAAAAATCAGACTAGCCTAAGTTACTTCTTATAACATTAGCTATGTACCAGTGAACGTCCCATCAAAATCGCTTGAGCAGTTTGTACCAGAAACACACAGACAGACAAAAATAAATGCTTTGTTCACACTTCCATATGCATTTAATAAAAAGCTGTCATTTATTACAAACAAACCCTTTAATTATATTTATTTGTAGCAGTGGTAGCCGAGTGGGCGAACGCACGCCTTGCAATCAAAGTGTGCAGGTTCAAACCCCGGCTCACACCTCTGGGTTTATGTTCGAATCTCATTTTCATCCGAGATTACCACTTGCTATGAAACGGTGAAGGAAAACATCGTGAGGAAACCTGCACGACTGAGGGAACTTGACTAGTTCTCGATAGATGTGTGAAGTCTGCCAACCCGCACTAGGCCAGCGTGGTGGACTATGGCCTAAATCCCCCTCGCATTGAGTGGAGGCCCGTGCCCAGCAGTGGGACGTTAAAAAGGGCTGGAGTATGTATATACAGGTTGTTTCTGTTGTAAACGTACATGTCAGTTATCAGTGTCAGGACACTGACAGCTGACATGTACGTTTACAACATTCCCGGGGGATAGATTGAATGTGCAGTCAGTCAAAATAATAAGAGTTTAATGTATCATTTACTTTGGTACCTACCTAGTATACTAGTGTAACTTGTCTAAGTATTATTTAGTTATATGATAATGTGTAGATCTCTGGTAGAAAATTTATTTGTGATGTTTTAATTACTACTTAAAGTTGAATAGTTGAGTTTGTTTTGTAATAGATAGTGAGAATTGGCCTATCCATCTATTAGAGGGACTTTTTGTTTTTTTTTTTTTTTTAGTTTTTTTTTATATTTTATTTGGAAAGGAGGAAGATGTTGTAAACGTACATGTCAGTTATCAGTGTCAGGACACTGACAGCTGACAATACAAGGTGACATTAGGGTTCGCCCCGGGTCGCCCTTCTCCTACGCAGCGGACTTGCGTAACAGCTCTGTAATGAGATAATTAATATTAAGAACTTGAAGAATAAACAATATTAAGAAAACCTGAAGATTATTATTTATAACAAAAGGAACCCGAAAGACACTAATACCAGGAACACTACAGTTTCAGATATCCGAAATAATATTTTACGTACATATACGACAGTTGATTATGTAGATGCTTAGTAAAGGTAGACTATACCTAACTATCATAGTTTCTGAGTTACATACTATTGAATGTTTGTTACAAGTATTATGTTGTGGCCTTAAGACTCATCTGTAAACCTATTTAATAATGCAAACTACATCAACGGGAGACGACTACTTTCACAAGACTTGAAAATTTTGGTTAAGACACGAGATATTTAAAGTATTTAAAATTGGCAGCGAAAAAAGAAATTGAGAAATCATTATCTAATTTCGATAAAAATATTTATATAAACATCATCACGCCTGTATTCCCCGAAGGGGTAGGCAGAGGTGCACTGCAGTGCGCCCACACTTCGCCGATGCATTTTTGGTCCCAATGTAATAGGGGGCGAGCCTATTTCCATTATACCGGGCACATTCTCCCTCAATACGAGGGAGATTTTTGGGCTATAGTCCATCACGCTGGCCCAGTGCGGGTTGGTGAACTTCACACGCCTTCCTATAGACTTGCAGGTTTCCTCACGATGTTTTCCTTCACCGTTTCAAAGCAAGTGGTAATATCGGATGAAAATGAGATTCGCACATAAACCCAGAGGTGCGAGCCGGGGTTCGAACCTGCACACTTTGAATTGCAAGGCGTGCGTTCGACCACTCGGCTACCACTGCCATTTCGATAAAAAATTATACGATATACACGTTCTTAATTATGTGAGCAGCCAGTAAGTAGTAATACTAGGTTCAGATCTAATGTAATAAGTTTACCTATTTATTTTTTAGCAAATCATGTGTATCAACGAATGTACGACTAGTATGGTAAAGGTTTGCAATACCGAGTGAAATACAAACAGTTACTTATACTTGTTAATTTGATAAAATCTTGTCTATAAATAAGCGTTCTTAATTATATGGCCACCACTGTATATGGAGTACTATTTTGGACTTCTGAAACACCCTGTATTGTTATAGGCGTCATTTTGTCTGCCAATAAACAAACACATGCTCCTCTATTTATAACTATGTCATTTATTCTAATTCCGTTGGACACACACTACGATAAAACTAAATAAACTTAGCACTAAAATATTTATATCTCGATCATACACAACGACCGTGAGAAGGATGACAGCATATTTAGTATTTGATTGGTGCCAACGAAATTAGCGCAATTTATTAGTTGACCTACTTATAAGACAAATCCAGTGTCGCTCTTAAAACATTGAGAAAACATTTATTGTTTAAGGAATCTGTTATTCAATCATTACATTAACACATGGTATGATAACTTTTAACGTCCCACTACTAAGCACGGGCCTCCCCTGAATGCGAGGGGGATTCGGACCATAGTCCACCACGCTGGCCTGGTGCAGGTTGGCAGACTTCACAAATCTATCGAAAACTAGTCAAGTTCCCTCAGACGTGCAGGTTTCCTCACGATGTTTTCCTTAACCGTTTCATAGCAAGTAATAATCTCGGATGAAAATGAGATTTGCACATAAATCCCAGAGGTGCGAGCCGGGGTTTGGACCTGCACACAAAAAAAACTTACATGATCATGATTTCGAAACGCAAATAAATACGATCGATTTGGCGTTTTGTTTCGATATTATGTCGAATTAGAGATAATGTCGATGTTGCGAGAATTGGGCACTTGGTCTAGTTGTCTACTTGGTCTTGGTCCAGTGGGTGCGGGTTCGATTCCCGTTAGCGGAGAATTTCGGAAATTACCTTTTCGGTATTAGCCCAGTGGTGTTAGCATGTCAAGACAAGACCTCTGTCACGGATTGGCTCGGTCACTCTCTGTCTTATTTCATACGAGAGAAAGATATATCAACATATTCTGTGACATAAGTCTAGTCTTGGCGCTCATGCTACAACTACTGGTCTGGACGAAACTGGCGACGCTCCCAGTCCATTGTGCGGTGCCCATAGTACAAGCTGTGCTTAGTTTGCGATTACACCATGAATATGTATTGTCTGGCGATATTTACGCGTTGGCCAAGTTACGCATATTTTTGAGGTTTTTTTTTTTTAATGGACTACGCTGTTGGCCGTGAGGTGGCCTTTACAGCTTTAACGGAGGAGTGGCGAGCGCAGAGTGCACTCCAACCAAGGCCTTATGGGCGGAATGGGGTGGCAACTAGCTCAAGGGCGCCACAGAGGGCACGACCTCGGCTTGGGCAGTTACCGTGAGGGGAGAGGTAGTGACTGTGCTCCTAGGTGCAAAGATGCACCTACGAGCGGAAGAGGGGGTTCATCGACCTCGCCGGCGAGCTCGGTGTCTTTTTATATT
The DNA here is from genome assembly GCA_914767695.1 of Ptilodon capucinus. NCBI lineage: Eukaryota > Metazoa > Arthropoda > Insecta > Lepidoptera > Notodontidae > Ptilodon > Ptilodon capucinus. The sequence continues at coordinate 3,170,124 of OU611828.1, forward strand.
TTTAAGGTTCCGTACCCAAAGGGTAAAACGAGAACCCTAGTACTAAGACTTCGCTGTCCGTCCGTCCGTCTGTCACCAGGCTGTATCTCATGAACCGTGATAGTTAGACAGTTAAAATTTTCACAGATTATGTATTTCTATTAACGCTATAACAACAAATACTGAAAAACAGAATTAAATAAATATTTAAGGGGGCTCCCATACAACAAACGTGTTTTTTTTGCCGTTTTTATAGATAATGGTACGGACCCCTTCGTGCGCAAGTCTGACTCGCACTTGGCTGGTTTTTTCTCTTTATATTCAATATTCTCTTAATTTTACTTTTAATTTAATAACATTTTACATGGTGCAATATCAAAAAAGGGAAATAAATTCGTTCGCTCCTGTGTGTATTGGCGTAACTGTGATTCTTTGAAATATAAAGAAAACTGGATAACAGCCAAAACAATAATAACGATTGATCGGGAGATGAAAATAGATGGGGTGACAATGACTTAAACACGACATTTTACTTCATTAGTTCAGCACTAACGATTATACCTACTATTCTACTATACTTTACGAAATCGTACTCCTAACAATGATTTGCCTTACTAGAGATAAAATTCAATATCTGCTTTACTTTTACGTACTAACATTCATGTGTACTAACATGCTCTGACAACCCTATTAAAAGGTAAACTCCCTTTTACCAATAGGGTTGTCAAAGCAATCGTGATGATGTATTATTATTATGATGTACAAATCCAAAAATAATTACAGTAAGATTTATGAGCAAAGAGCCGACGGGTTTTGATTAGCGTGACCATAAATCGTTTTTTATTTATCCAAATCGTTTCGCTGAGTGTTTACGCGAATGGTATTAAGTGTATAACGTTAATTTTAATATTAAATGTGAGTGCATTCGCGTGTCTGACGTGTTGTAAATGTCATAACTTGTGACGCACGTGGCCACTTTCTTTACATGTGGAAAATGCATTACCCCGCTTGCTAAGGGGAACGAACGGGGTATGTCGGGCTCAGCAACAAGAGTTGCCACTACCGACTAAAAACCTACGCCTCCGGTAAAGCTGTGAAGGCCACCTTACGGCCAACAGCGTAGTCCATTCAAAAAATAAAAACCACATGATACTCCGCCTTCCTCGGCTAGGGACGGGGGGCGCAGGACGCTCGCGCATTCTCCGCAACCTCAACCATACTCAACCTACGGCCCGGCAGGCCGCATATTGCCCGCCAGGCTTTTGTGGTTGGCTCACTAGCGAGTAATTCTCACAAAATCTACATCATATCTAATTCGACAATGTCGAAACAAAACGAAAAATCTGGCCAAGTGCGAGTTGGACTCGCGCACTCCGTACCTTCAAAATTATCTTTAAAATCGGCAAAAAAATCACGTTTGTTGTATGGGAGCCCCCTTAAATATTTATTTTATTCTGTTTTTTAGTATTTGTTTCTTGCGAGAATTGGATCCCTGTAAGCTTAGCATGACCGCGTAGACATAAGTCTTGTCTCTTTCAACTGTCAGATTTGTCGAGAAATTGACGTCAGACAGAGCCATGTCCAGTACAAAAAATGTTTGTGATGTGCTCGATTAATACATCAGAGTAGTTATAATTTAAATTTAAAATAGCGGGAAGTGTAAAAGACGATGCGGTGACGTAACAAAATTTAATTGAACTTCCTATTTTAATACAACTTTTATTGAATTATTAAATGTGTTTAATGAATAAAACACCGTAAGGTACACACACGGCGTTTAATTATTCACCAAAATAGAAGAACAACAAAAATTAACGTGAGTTACACAGAAATCAGAATCAATCGACATGTCACAAGTTTTCGACCCGCGCGGCAATAATCGCTTGCCGCGGGTACACGTAAAACGGCGCGACGAGAGAAGCGCCGTGATTGGTCTATCCGGACGGTCGAGTTTACGCGGAACACTAGGCCAGCGGTGGAGTCAATGGACGTACTAGGCTCAGCACTTAAAATTTATTCGCGAGTTCGTTACATGTGTAAATTAATTTAACGTTAATTCAAATCGTTACTCGAAATCGTCGTTTATCATATAAATATCGTTATTATGTTAACTGATACGATGATTAGCGATGCAAATGAGACAAAGTGTGGGAGGTCCGATTAATTGATTGTAATTTCTCATAATCTTCACCAAGCCCGATATAAATTATCGATCCAAGCGATTAGATTTTTAAGGTTCCGTACCTAAAGGGTAAAACGGGACCCTATTACTAAGACTCCTCTGTTCGTCTGTCCAGGGCTGTATCTCATGAACCGTGACAGTAAGACAGTTGATTTTTTAACCGATTATGTATTTCTGTTGCCGCTATAACAACAAACACAAAAAAATAGAACAAAATAAATATTTAGGGGGGCACCATACAACAAACGTGACATTTTTTCTCGTTTTTGTTCGATAAGAACGGCAACAGGCAGACGATTAAAATAATCACAGAATATTAAGTCACATTATCCACTTTAAAAATAAAAACTACTACAGCCCTTTTAACGTCCGCATCCCACTACTGGGCACGGGCCTCCCTCAATGCGAGGAGGATTCAGGCCATAGTCCACCACGCAGGCCTAGTGCGGATAATGGTTCGTAACCCTTCGTGCGCGAGTCCAGCTCGCACTTGGCCGATTTTTTTTATTTAAAGTTTAAAGCCACTGGAGCGTCGACCCTCGCGCGTCAAAATATTTGCCAATATCAAAACGAACTGTATTAATACATAGTAAAAGTTGATTTCCCAACGAAATACAATTGCGAAAACGCAGTTGCTTTGTTAGTTTATTTATACCATCATATTCATCACATGTGTGTTCACATCACATCGAGGTCATCAGTTTGGGGTGTGTGTGGAACTGGGTGTAAAGTTCCTCATACACCATTGAAAGCCGACCAGACGGGTGTTATGTCTGGTGGACTACTGCCCAACGGTTGTTGTCGGGTTCTTGTATATATGCTCAATCGCTTGGATAACTTTAATATCGCGATGTAGGATATGTCAGTTTTAGTTCGTATGTGGCGAGATAAATGTCACTACATACTTTACAGTTCACACGGTAGCTGGTAGTCATTCAAAACATTACCAACTGCGGTCAATAATTATATTTCTAAAACCTATTTTAACGTCGTAAATAATCTGTATGCAGCCAACATCACAATATGAACACATAAACACTTAGCAATAAGTTCTATTTTCGAATGACTGGTACCTTCACAAAAGGTCGACAGCAAAATTTTATTTGCACTCATAAAAATTATTAAAGAGTCTTATGTCATTAAGCTTAACTAACATATTCCATTGACAAAGAATAAGTTAGTTTCAGAATGTGTTTGTATTCGTTTAGAATCAAAGCTATGGCCTCTAAAGTTAAATGAACTCGCGGGATGACCTTTAAATCTGTTCAATGTATAAAGTACGTGTTCTCGTTGAACAGTTAATGCCAGTAACCACCTCAGCAGCAGCTAACACGTGCGCCAAGATAAGACTTAAGTCACAGATTATGTCATACAGCGTTCATCTTTCACTTTCTTAATTTATGCAAGAGAAAGAAATTAAATAATTAATTAAATAAACTGTAAATTTTTGACAGATTATGTACTGAGTAAACTGTCAAAAACTGAAAGTAATATTTAAAAAATACCCCTTTATTAGGGTTCCGTACCCAAAGGGTAGTGTTTTAGTAGTATATAATAGTATTTGCTTATTGTGACGTCTATTCCCTTTTGTATGTGTTATTTTGTGTTGTTCAAGGTTACAGAATTAACCGGCCAATCCCAACAAAAAGTCCACTTTGGAATAAACTCCGATGGTTCAATCAACCTCCATGGTGTCTCCTCTACTACCTCGACATTGGCAGAATCACATTGGGCCTGACTCAATGGAAAGAGGCCATTAACACATAAAAAATACTGCAAATCAGGTGGTGATAAAGAGCTGGTTCCTAAATTAAAAAAAAACTTTAATTTTATTTAGAAAAAAATGGGAAACTTGGCTTATAGCATTCTCCCATCACAATCCCTTTAATAAAATCTAAGGTTCACAGCTTAAAGCTAGCTTTCATATTATTTTCATTCTTAAACAGTATAGGTAAATAGAGGTACCTAGTACATAAATTGACATAAAATCTATGTAGGTAGTTAATATGGAATCCAATACTCCTTTATTTCTTATCTTTCTTATCAATTACATTTTTAAATATATATATAAAAAATACATTTAAAAAAATAAAAAACAGTTCCCCACCAGCATCTGGAACAGGGTCCTAGTTACCAGTGGTTAGGGCTCCAGAGAGAGGAACTTCCTCACAATGCGCGCCGTCTCCAGAAGTACTGCCTTCTGAATCTCTCCCTTGATCCAGCTGCCTAACGCGAGCCTCTTTAGGTGTTTGTCGAGGCTCTTGGCTAATAAGCCATGGGCGGAAACGACTATCGGTACAATGATTGCCGCATCAATGTCCCACATGTCGACAACTCGTGAGCCAGACCAAGATACTTGCGTTCTTTATCTTTCTCTGCTTTCACGAGATTCTCGTCATGGGGAACAGTGATATCGATAATCATTGCACGGCGCTCTTGGCGATCTATCAGCACAATATCAGGCTTATTGGCTACAATAGTCCTGTCTGTGATGATAGACCGGTCCCAATACAATATGATATGACCCTCTTCGAGAACTGGTTGTGGCTCATACCTTTAGTACGGTACCTCGGATGTCACAAGGCGATATTTAAGGGCAAGTTGCTGGTGGATAATCCTGGCTACTTGGTTGTGTCTGTGTAAATATTGACCATTTGCGAGACGCGAACAACTGGAGATGATATGCCTCAGGGATTCACCAGGGCGATGACATTCCCGACAAATGTCAATGGTGCCATCCCTAAGAATATATCTCCGGTAGTTGTGAATCGAATACTTATTATTAGGATTGTGATATTACTAGCAGTTTGTCCTTTGTTAAGCTAAATTCTTCTGCACGTAGGTTCATCTCAATAAATAATTGTATAGTCAACATGGGATCGAACCTGAAACCTCTCGGTTGTAAAGTCGACCTCTATATCCACTAGACTATTTATACGTCTATACACTACTACTACTACAGCCCTTTTAACGCCCTACTGCTGGGCCAATAAATAAAATTGGAGTGTCTGTTTGTAATATCAAAATAACATTATTTCAACATATGCATATGAAAGTATACACGATACCTATATAGAAAATGCACTTTTTAAATTTTTGTCTGTCTGTCTGTTTGTTCCGGGTAAACATCCAAACGGCTGAACAGATTTCAACATGACTTTCACTGGCAGATAGCTGATGTTCCAAGGCGTAACTTAGGCTACTTTTATATTAGAAAAAGTATTAGGGTTCCGCGGGATGAACATAAAACCATTATTTCCGGGTAATCTCCCTATAAAGTCCACGCGGGCGAAGTCGCGGGCACAGCTAGTTAACAATAATACTGCAATCTTTAACACCACCGTTAAGCATGTAATAATCATTATAAGTCTGAAAGTGTACTTATTCAATAAATAGATTCTCCTTATGGCTCTTACAGTTAGTGAAATGCCACAACGGTACGCTGCTGCCTACCCCCTTGGGGAATGCAGACGTGATACTATTATTAGTCGTTACTTAATACAGATGAATAATTGAATGATCGGAGCATTGGTAGCCTAGTTGGTGCAACATCCGCCTTGAATGTAAGCGGTGCAATTTCAAAGCCAGGCACCACACCTCTGGGTTTTACGGATTTCATGTGCAAATCTAATTTTCAGTAATGATTACCACTTGCTGTAAGGTGAAGGAAAACATCGTGAGGAAACCTACACGTCTATCGAAAGCCGTGTGAAGTTAACCATCCCACACTGGCCCAGCGTGCTGGACTGGCCCAAATCTACATTGTATTGCGTGGTAATGTACTCGGACTTGACCCAAATCTATCTTATATTAAGGGAAGCGTGATAGGTCAAATGGCAATAGGCTCACCTCCTTAATACGACCAAAATAAATCGGCGAAGTGTGTGTGCACCACAGCCTAACCCGTTGAGAAATACAGGCGTAATGATGTATATATGAATGAACAGATGAGGAGGAGCTATCGTCAAATGTTTAATGATTCGAATTAAAATTACCACCTAAGAAGCAAATCAAGTTCGATTGGTTTCTAATAAGTTTAATAATATTATAGAATATTATCATCTTATTTATATCTTTAGTTATTATCATTACAAATTAATTTTATTTTGTGTGAGAAAAATCAAACAGTAAAATATGTGAAATTGTAAGTGTTTATAACGTGTCCTATTATCAACGTGGACGTTTTTAAGAGTTACTATCATAAAAATGAAAAAAAAATGCCCTTAGTTTTCGTGTTCTCCTCAGCAAGCCCTTTCATTTGATACCCATACTGTGGTAGTGCAGAAAAAATTACTATTCCGCCATCTTGGATGATCCACTATATTGGAATTAGAATGACGTCACATAGCTCAGCATGCATTGTCATCCAAAATAAGTGTGTACACCAAATTTCAGCTCAATCGGTTAAAGATAACTAATTTAAAATTCAGTTGCAAGATTCCACCCGGACATACATTGCAAGTTAATATAAAGCTTGTAATAATAATTATACGAAGACAGTTCCTTACATAGACATGTAAGGAACTAGCTTGCAGACGCCACACACAGCTCGGCGATGCAAATCAAAATGCATCCCCCGCTCTAGCCCTTCAACGAAACTAGAGTCTGTCAGCGCCCACAGATGGCTCTGTAATACCATTTTAATCGTAATACCGTTTCAGTACCTACTTTTAAAAAATGATTTGTAGGATGCGATATAACTCTGCATTTATTTTAATTTAATGAACACGTTCGGTACGTAAGGATTTAAGTGTACTTTCAGCTGGTGCGTCATGAGGTTATATTGACTCATAGAGGTACTAACTTTGTGAGCGTTGCGCACTGGATGAAAGTTCGCCATGAGCCAATATGACCTCACAACGCAGCGAACGTGTTAGGACAAGACCCTGTATTGGATTCTCAGTGATTCTGGCAGGTTAAAAAACATGTCTGTAATTGTATTGAAGTTATAAATTAACAAATGACTGTTGTAATCATAAAACTTTTATAATCTTCATAAAAAGTGGCCCCTTCTCAACATGTCAATGTAAAGCGTCTATTTAACATACGCAAATTATTAACCGAACCGTAAAAAATACAACCGCGAAATCGATTGTACCGATTCTATCCACGATCGTTAAAACGATAACGCTAATTTATGCTAATAACATTATTATACCAACTAATAGCATAATAAAATTATCTCTTTTCCCCAAATAAAATAATAATATAAAGGCTGTAATTTCTTTATTAGAAAAGTGCCGCGGACACGCGGCCGTGTCACGAATCGAACAGGTTTTCGAATCGATACATTAGCATCGAAAGATAAATCGATTGTGGCGATCGGATCTACTCGATGATTTTGTAGTTTATATTCACACTACGGTTTCTATTTAGTCATGTTCTTTTAAGATTAATTTGAGGCTTTTAAGTGGTCATTTTTTAGATTGAAGCAAACGTCCATTATGTTAAAAACTTATAATTTGTATTGCTCACGATATGGGATGTCAATTTTTTTAAAGTTTTTTTTTTAAGACTCTCTGTTATTAGTGATGCTACCTATAGTCTCATTAACCTTTACAACTTGCTTGAACTCTTGTGAGGAATGAAAACCAGTAGTAGATTCGTATTAGTGTTCTATTGTCAGCATGACTAGTTTAAATAGCTACCTACAGTTAAATATTTTCACTACAGAGCAATGACTCTATACCTACTTTACCCTGCTCTGCATTTCCATCGTTAAATGTAGGTATATTGAATTTATTTAACTATTAACTTATAACTATTAAGGTATTGTATAATAAAGGTTACTACAAATTATTTACAATAACACGTAATATAGATAATAAATAAAAACAACAAAAGTACTTTGTCTATAGTCCTAGTTTGTTTTGTACTTTGAAGAACTGGAGGTTCAATATGACCGCATAGACATAAATTGTATCTCTTCTAATTGTCAGATTTGTCTAGCAAATAACGTTACATCGAGCTATGTCTAGTTAAATGTGCTCGACAAGTCTTCCTTCCAAGTGACAAAACTCATGTCTACGCCGTTATGGCGAGCTTACAATTTCATGTTTCATGTGCATACTCAAAAATCCCGACATATTTTCGTTTCGCTTCAGAAGTAATTCCCAATAAACGTGGTTTAAATATAGCAATTAAATTATTTCTATAATGCAACCATTCTAACCCCTACGTTGTACGCAACCATAAATAACACATAGATTTTAAAAAAAACTGTAAAAAATATATCAAATTAATCTAACCAAAAAGCTATCTAAAATGACAGGCGCCATTTAAGGTGAACTTAAAACACAGTTAATTGATAACCCCGTATTAAATAAAAAAGGAATCACCATAAACTTTTATGTAAAACAAGTATTTGTGTTCTTGTAAGCTTAATTGGATATTTCGACACATTGACAAATGTATTGGTAGTATCCGTGATTTAAAACTCAATCGAGTATCAATACGATTTTTATCTTTAATCGAATAGATTATAAAAAGATGGATCGCTTCACTAGTGAATTAAATTGCGTGGAATACCGTAAGCTATGGAGATGGTGTTAGTTTTGGAAAGATAGGTACAGTAGCACAATTAAAATAGTACGTACCATAGACCGGAGACTTGGTCCATAGTCCACCAAGCTGGCCCAGTGCGGGTTGGTGAACTTCACACGCCTTTATATAGATAGACAGGTTTACTCACGATATTTTCCTTCACCGTTCAGCAAGTGGTAATCATTACTGAAAATTATATTCACAAATGAAATCCAAGAAGTGCGGGACCGGGTTTGAAACTGGCATCCCATACGTTTAAGGCGTTCTACCGACTACGCAAACGAGTATATCTATACTATCTATACTAGGCTGTAATAATATTATAAAGAGTAAAGATTTGTATTTTTGTATGTAATGATTTAACTTAAATATTTTGTATGTAAAATACATATACATATTCAAGTCGATCAAAAAATATTTTTGAAATTATGTGATCTTCAACCCCCCATTTCATCCCCAAGGGGTTAGATATCTGATAATATTTTGGAAATGGGACCAACCTTTATGAATTCCCTAGCAAATCTCAATTTTTTTTTCGAAATTGGTCGACAAACGCCGGAGATATGCAGTAACATACATAAAAAAAACATACGGGTCGAATTGAGAACCTCCTCTTTTTGAAGTCGGTTAAAAACTACAGGATCGATTTCAAAAATTATTTTACCTTTAGAAAGCTACTTTATCACTGAGTAATATAGGCTTCATTATGAACCCGTGCGAAGCCGGGACGGACCGCTAGTTATCTTATACTTTACCTTTACAGATTGTGTTCTACGTTAAGTATCAAAAACTGAAAGCAATACGTTATGAGAGGTACTGGTGAAGATACAGCATTGATATCTCATAAGTCTGCATTAAATTAATCGACATTTTAATTGAAATGGCTACATTTAAATTATACCTAATAGGCATTTTATTTAAATTAAATGCAAAACAAACACATAAATACCTACTTACACGCCAGCACATTAATATTATTGTATTTTACGAATAAAAATACAATTAGATAAATAATACATTCAAATTAAGCAAACTAATTAAGAACGCGCGAGCTATTAAGATTTTTAATTTATATAATGTTAACATGAGAATGGACTCTTCGTATTAAACTAGCTGTCCCGGAGGTTTCGTCCGCGTTTATGGTTACTGTATCGAAGCGTGATGTTATAAAGTCTAGAAAGATATAAAGTCCATACTCAATAAATAGGCTATACAGTGCGTAAAGAATTTTTGAAATCGGGGTTGCGAGGTTGCGCTCCTGAAAATGTATAAGTCCCCTAGGTGCCAATCAACGTCAGACGTAGGTGCCAATCAACGTCAGACAAGGCAAATACACACATGAATTGGCACCGACTCCAAATGTAATGAATTGTAAGGTTATTTGTAGCTTTTTAGTGCACCTAGGTTTTTGAAGTCGGTTTTTGTTTTTTGTTAATTTTTTTTTTTTCACGATTTTTTGTGTCAGTAATCGTTGAAAATTTGCAAATATTATCACCTTATAACAGGCCTAAAAAGTAAAAATTTACAGCCAATACTGGTAACCCTGTAATAAAGTAAACCATAAACTAAACCACTGATTTTTTCGAAGGGGATTCCCCAGAATCCTAATTTTTTTTTTATTTACCATCCTATTGTACTATTATCGTTGTTATAGGAACTTGATTTGATATGTTTGACGGCATCAATTATTCAATTAATATTTTTTGTTGTATATTTTTTGTTCTACATTAAATTATATGCTGTGGTTTATTTTCTGTATTTTGATATGTGTCCCTAATTAAATGATTTATGAAAGTAGTTCAGGGAATTTTAGGGAAAGAAACTAGGGTGAAATGGAAATCGTAAGTGGCAACACTGATCTCTGTTATAAACATTCCAACAGATCAGCACTTATTAATTTGAATAATTAGTATTCCTATAACATTCTGATGAATATAAAATGTTTATTATGTTATATGGTTATCATAATAATATACTATTTCAAAGGATGTTTTTGACAAAATGATACATAAATGAATAAATTTATTGATAAAAAAAAACACAATAAAATTTATTGTTCTGAACAAGAGTTCGAAAAACACAATAAAATTTATTGTTCTGAACAAGAGTTCGATTTTTTAATATGTCGTAAAAATATTTATGATACAAGTATAATGAAATGAGGTCGTAAAAAATAACTACCCAAAAAAAAAATTCTACTTACATCTTTAGTTTAAGATACTGCCTACCACGTATAATTGAATTATTATAATATTACTTTAAAGCTTTTAACGGTTTTTAAGGTTCCGTACCCAAAGTGATCCGTACCCATGTAAATCTTTATTGGAAAAAAGCAACCATGGAGTTTCTTGCCCATTCTTCTCCATAGGAATTGCATTCCGAATGGGTGGTAGAGATACTATTAATACTATTTATTTTTTACTGACGATTCATAAGTGCCTGTATTGGTTTACATGAATAAAAAAATTCTGATTCTGATTCTGAAAAAAAAAAGGGTAAAACGGGAACCCTATTACTGAGACTTTGCTGTCCGTCCGTCTGTCACTAGGCAGTATCTCATGAACCGTGATAGCTAGAGAGTTATATTATCACAGGTTATGTATTTCTGTTGCCGCTATAACAACAAATACTAAAAAACAGATTAAAATTATTATTTAAGGGGGCTCCCATACAACAAACGTGATTTTTTTGCCGTTTTTATAGATAATGGTACGGAACCCTTCGTGCGCGAGTCCGACTCGCACTTGGCCGGTTTTTTTCAACTGTGAAACAAACAAAGTTACACTAAATTACTGGTTACTTAAATAGAAAATGAGCGCCAAGACTAGGCTTAAAGTGAACGTGTCCCTAGCAATGTATGGTGCGCGATATTGTTGTGCTATGAGCTATGTACTATAAACGCTATTATATTATAGCGTTATCTGAATCCCACTGTATCTTATAAAAGACCTGGTAACACAGAAATGATTTCTTTAATAAATATCTTATTACAACTTTCATTTTGTTTGCGGTCATAACATTATACCCTGTGCATAAATGCGCGTCAAAATGCTTCCGTTGCCAATAAGAACACAAAGGCCGTTTCCACCGCCGCCGTCACCGGACCGTCACCCGAGCACCGTCATCCCGGCCGCCGAAGTTTCGAGTAGATCGGCGTGACCACTAGAACGGCACGATTTTATGACGGGCCGATGCGCCGGCAATACAAAACACAAACTACCGTCACACCGCGCCGTTCGCCCGGTTTTTGTTTTGTCTGAGTCTGAGGCACCGATATCGGCGCGGTGGACACACGATCGCCGTCACGTCATTTTAAACTCGACCCGATATAATCTCGTTCTCGTGGACGGTCCCGTGACGGCGGGATGGACAAACGGCCAAACTCTGTCGCGATATGGATAAGGATCGAAATTCGGTGCCAATTCATGTGTGCATCTGCCTAAACTGACGTAGATTGGCACCTACTCCAAGCGTAATCCTTACTAATATTATAAATGCGAAAGTAACTCTGTCTGTGTGTTACGCAATCACGCCTAAACTACTGAACCGATTTGAATGAAATTTGGTACATAGATATTCTAAAGCCTGAGAAAGGACATAGGTTACTTTTTAATTCAAAACAAGGTTCTAAGGGTTTGAAATAGGAGATGAAAGTTTTTGTGTGATGACGTCAAAATTACTCATTCATGATTACTTTTGGTCGCGATAACCGACAATCACGCGGGTGAAGCTGCGCGCATCAGCTTAATTTGTAGCTTTTTAGTGCACCTAGGTTTTTGAAGTCGGTTCTTGTTATTTGTTATTATTTTTTTTCTTTTTGGTATGAGCAATAAACTGACTACGCGAATTTTGACGCGCCTATGTGCCCAGGGCTATAAGCTCTGCAAAAACAAGCGTGTCATTCACGCGCTATCAGTTATTTGCCAATATCAAAACAAACTGTATTAACTTATGGAAAAATGTCAATTTTCCAACGAAATATCGTCTAAGGCGTATTTTTTGCCAGAGAAACTCAATCTTTATGTATATTGGCATAGAGAGCATTTTCAATAAATTAATAGTAAAAAAAACTTTTTGATAACAAGCTTTTATTTAATTGCACTTAGTATTCGTGTTCTCCTCGTCAAGCCCTTTCATTTGATACCAATACTGTGGTAGTGCAGAAAAAATAACTATTCCGCCATCTTGGATGATCCACCATATTGGAATAAGAAGGACGTCACATAGCTTAGCATCCATTGTTATCTATAATAAGCGTGTATACCACATTTCAGCTCAATCGGTTAAAGATAACTGATTTAAATTTCAGTTGCAATATTCCACCCGGACATACGTTGCAAGTTAATATAAAGCTTCTAGTAAAAATAGTGCAGTGAACTCGCTCGCCCCGGTGTGTTCAGACCGTAACATTTACCCGAAATGACAGCGCCATAATAGAATATAACTAAAGGCGTAAGTAATTAAGCGGTATTCAATGCGCACGCGCTGACAAAGCGAAATCAAGATAATTAAACGTCATAACATTAATTCGAGATTGTATTTTGATGCTTATTCATATGGTAGAGATATCTGGTAGGCGGTATTCACACGGTGAAGCCTGCCTTTACATCTATTCCCTCTTTGATTTGAAGATAAACAAAACAGAAGGAACAAGTAGACCTAACCAAAAAACACTTGATCTAGTTAGGTTAGGACCATACAGTTAATTAAGCTTACTACTACTAGTACAGCCCTTTTAATGTCCCACTACTGGGCACGGGCCTCCCCTTACTGCGAGGGGGATTCATCCACCATGCTGGCTCAGTGCGGATTGGCAGACTTCACACATCTATCGAAAACTAGTCAAGTTCCCACAGACGTGCAGGTTTCCTCACGGTGTTTTCCTGAAGGAAAACGGTGAACCGTTTCATAGCAAGTAATAATCTCGAACACCATAAGCACTTTCTGCGTGGATCGGACCGCAAACAACAACTAAATATGAGGGTACCCAGTTATTAACTATGACATCAGGACGTCTAACACCTCAGCCCCCCGTGACCATGGTTGCTGTAAAGCAATCTCGGATAAAAATAAGATTCGCACATAAATCCAAGAGGTGCGAGCCGGGGTTTGAACCTGCACACTGCGAGTTCAAGGCATGCGTTCGACCACTCGGCTACCACTGCATTATGCATAGTAAAATAATAAAAAAATATCAGGTCGATTTGAGAACCTCTTCCCATTTTTTAAGTGGATTAAAGCGTCCACTGATGCGTTAAAATGCGACCATCAACAATGTTGTCAATACCAAAAGGAACTGTATTGACTCATAGAAAGAGTTCATTCTTCAACGAATTGATAGTATGAACGAATTTAGACGCGTAGGGGCCATGGCTTTTCCCACAAAAATTCAATCTTTATTTATAATGACACAGAGTCAGTTTTGGTTTGGTTTGTTTCACAAACATTTTGACGCACGCGCCTTGACGCCCCAGAATGCTATGGGCTTTAAGAACATGTTTTTTATGTGTGATATTTTTTTATTGTCTTTTACTAATCAAAATTATGACTCCACAAAATGATTACCAATACTGTACATAGCAAATGTGTCTGGGCTTTTAATATATTTATTTATTAGAAAACCAACAGCAAATTACACTTACAGAGTTACAAGGAAAAAATTAAACTTAACATCATCATCATCATATATGTACATCACGCCTGTATTCTCCGAAGGGGTAGGCAGAGGTGCACTGCAGTGCACCCACACAATGCCGATGTATTTTGGTCCCAATGTAATAGGGGGCGAGCCTATTGCCATTATACCGGGCGCATTCCCTCTCAATACGAGGGAGATTTGGGCCATAGTCCACCACGCTTACCTAGTGAGGGATGGTGAACTTCACACGCCTTTCTATAGACGTGCAGGTTTCCTCACAATGTTATCCTACACCGTTCAGCGAGTAGTAATCGTTGTTGAAAATGACATTCGCACATAAACCCAAAGGTGCGAGGCGGAGTTTGAACCTGCACACTTTGATTGCAAGGCGTGCGTTTGACCACACGGCTACTACTACTTTTATAGCTTTTTATAGCCATTTTAAAATATGAAACAGATTGTATATCGTGTATCATCTTATTTATAAACTCTTGGTAGAGGCATTGTAAATATTTTCCGTCTGTTATCAGCGCCGTTATCTGACGAAGAGCCGCGAATAGTTGCAATGTTAAATCATACAGCAGATATGCTTTGTTCGACCGAATTCTTTTAAGTGTAGCGATTAGAAGGCTCGGGTCTTAGGTTCGGTCCCAGCTATAACATTGCAAGACACACACTCATCGTATGATACCAAACTGCGCAACGCTTGTACTATGGGAAGTGCCTTGCTTAAATAGCTTGTAGGCTAATCCAGGACTGACTATGGGTATCAAACCGTGAACCTGGGATGATCCCAGTTACACCCAGACTAGGACAAATTCAGTAAAGGACATTTCCCAAATTTTTCCGCAACCAACGGGTGCTGTGAATCGAGTACGTATTATTTTTTGCTTTTTAAAATTTTCGGCGGTTTAATTTTTTGTTAAAAAGTTTTTATTTTATATTTTTTGTGGCTAAAATCTACTACTTAATCTGAATCTACTGTTTGTTTTTTTGTAATACACAACTCAGCATTAAAATTTGAGAATTAACAATAAATCTCTCCCTATTTTCCCACCTTTCGGGTAGGATTTTTGTTCCTAATTTATATAGGACCAACTTCGAAGTTATACCCTAACCAATACGTGTCGAAACGTGAACCTCTTCTGTTTTCTTCGTTGGTTAAAAATGGGTATAATTCCAAATAAAGTCCACGCGGGCGTAGGTATATCATGGTGTAGGTGCCAATCTATATCAGACTAGGCAAATACACACATGAATTGGCACCGACTACAAATGTAATGAATTATAAGGTTATTTGTAACTTTTTAGTGTTTTTAGTGTGTAAGTTTTTGAAGGCGAATTTAGTATCTATTTTGTGAAAAGATGCAAGTATTAGCACCTCATAACAGCCCAAAAAAGGAATTCACCCCCCTCCACCCTTTCCATCCCATCGTTTCGATATTTGTTAACTATCCGTATTAAACAAAAAAAGATTTTTCGAAATCGGCTCACTAACGCCGAAGATATGCAAATGCAAACTTTATCAGCCCATTTCACCCCCTAAATATTTTTTTTTTCAAATTTCCTAAAACACATGTTTCTTTATTTTGTATGTAAATATATATACATATATATGTATATGTATATATACATATACAAAGTTTCAGGTTAATCAAAAAATATTTTTGAAATTGTGTGACCTTCAACCCCCCATTTCACCCCTAAGGGGGTTGATTTCTGATAATGTTTTGAAAATGGGACCACCCTCGAAGAATTCCTTAGCAAACGTCATAGAAAAAATCGAAATCGGTTTAGTGACGCCGGAGATATGCGTGATCATACATAAAAAAAGAATGCAAACTTTATCACCCCATTTCACACCCTATACATTTTTTTTTTCAAAATTCCTAAAACACGTATTTCTTTATTTTATATGTAAAATACATATACAAAGTTTCAAGTCGATCAAAAAATAATTTTTAAATTATATGACCTTCAACCCCTCATTTCACCCCCAAGGGGGTTAATTTCTGATAATATTTTGAAAATGGGACCACCCTCGAAGAATTCCTTAGCAAACGTCATAAAAAAATTCGAAATCGGTTTAGTGACGCCGGAGATATGCGTGATCATACATAAAAAAAAAAAAAAAAAAAAAAATATACGCGTCGAATTGAGAACCTCCTCCTTTTTTTTTTCGTCGGTTAAAAATGTACTGTATGTATATGACATAAAGTAAATTTTTCAACGATATGCCATTGATGACGCTCGTGCATCTAGCCGGGTGTCTTTTATCACAGAAATTCAATCTTTATGCATAGTACGTAAAGTTGTATTTATTACGTAAACATATTTATCTGGATCCTTGACAATTAACAGTTCTATTTGCTAACCTTTCATAAATGGAGGCGACATAAACTATATAATTAAATTAATTTGCTACTTATTACAATGGAATAGGATTACTTATTGAGTGTGTCTGACGCCAGACGAACAACAATTACTAATTTGCAGTACAGCAAATATTTGTACTATGGAGTGGCGTACCTTGTAAGTTCGAAGTGTGTATGGGTGAAATGTTTTAGGGTAAAGTGTACAATTATCGTATCTATAGACTTTATTCTTGTGCGTCAACTCTGAAAATTGATAATCGATGTATCGTGACTTTTAGACTAGAAGAAGAAGAGAAGATTTGTGATCTAGAAGAAAGAGGGAGGGATGAACTGGATTCCCACTTACCTGAATGCTTAAGCAATAATATCCTATGTGTCATGTAAGAATTGATTGTTTAAATGTATCAACTATGAACAAACCTTAATAAATAAATAATTAATTGTCCCGGGTAGCCATAGATCGAATCCAGTGGAAAAGGGGAGGGGAGGCTTTTGTCCTGCCTGCAGTCGGACAATAAACACTAGGAACGACAAGACAAATATGACAATATATAGATTATTGATTTTCAGACTTTACACCTTGGCTTGTCTTTTGTTTATTAGTTTAATTTTCATTCAGGACATGAATAATTCATACCATATTATATGACAATAGTGACATGTAAAACTTTATATTTTTATTACTGTCAAATAGTACAAAAACTTCAAGTTACAAATTGGTTTGTTATAGTACCACTTAATGTATGATAATGGTGACACGCTTACAATGCGGATTTCAAGACAAAGTTGGTTAAAAGGGTATAAAAAAAAACAAAAATAATCAAAAATATATTTATAAATTTGGAGGTTAAAAACAGCAATCATACGTATTTCTTGGAAATGATAAGTAAATAATGTAGTCACATAAAACATATAACTTCATTTTCATACATTATCCATTTAATTTATCATATTACATCATTTTCTTTAACTTGGTAAAGCGATAATAAGGCTAAAGAGACACGTCAAATAAATAACAACTTTAAATACACTCCCAAAATTATTAAATTACTTAACTTAATTACCATAAGTTAACATCGAAAGGTCGGTTAATTGGCGTCTTAAGTAACCAATTAATTGGCGACTGGAATCGGCCGGTAATTGGTAACTTTACCCTACCGATATTTGTCCAATAATCATTGACTATGCAAAGAGATCAAGATAATAATGGATTGCGGTTATTTATAGCACTTGGAATATTTACCATAGATTTTAAATAAGTAGAATTTGTTTCTGTAGTATGATACAACAAAACTATATTTGACAGCACTAAAAATATCGTCGTCTCGCTCACACAATACGGCTGTAAAAAGGATACGGCAATACGCTTAGTTAAGGTGGTTATTACAATTCACTGAATTTAGTCGTCTTAATTCAGTAACGACTGTATTAAAACGACTAAATTCAGTCAAGTGTAATAACCACTTTAGTTTAAAGGCTGTTACTTTGACATTACAAAAATAAATGTCAATTTTTTTTGTGTATAGATTACATTAGTAATTTGGTAAGTTGGATAGAAAAGTTGGTAAGTACTCGCAAATAATAATTGTATTTTGAATTAAGTATAATTTACATAACTCTACTTCCCAATTTATAGAAAACCGGCCAAGTGCGAGTCGGACTCTCATTATCTATTAAAAACGGCAAAAAATCACGTTTGTTGTATGGGAGCGCCCTTAAATATTCATTTTATTCTGTTTTTTAGTATTTGTTGTAGCGGCAATAGAAATACATCATCTGTGAAAATTTCAACTCTCTAACTAACACGGTTCATGAGATACAGCCTGGTGACAGACGGACGGACGGACGGACAGCGAAGTCTCAGTAATAGGGTTCCCGTTTTACCCTTGGGTACGGAACCCTAAAAAATATCATTCATTTGCAGTGGCATTGCCAAACTGTTTTATCCTGAAAAATATCGAAGGGTGAAAGGCTATTTGACCTAAGCGACACTTTTTTAACTTTACAGGAGAGCATACTCATTGGACGCAGAAAAAATTGCTGATTCCAAATATATATACACAAGTCAATATCGCCCAAAAGTGTCGCTTAAGTGGATTTAAAGATTTTCAAATAGACTTTTACCCCTCGATATCATTATAAGCAATTTGTAGATGGATTTGAATTTCTATAAAGAGTAAAATCAGTTTTATCGAGAATGTAGAGTCTATGTAATGCTCTTACCTAATCCAGTTTATTTTGTCATCCATATTTTTTGTCTCTATCACATTTTCAAAAACGAGCGTAGATACTACGCGTTTCAAATGAGAATAGAAATGTCAATAACCTCTATCTGTCAAATGTCACGTGAAAAGTAAGTTTTGCAAAAAAACTTATTTGCAGGCCAAATAAAAAAAAATAAAAAATATTATTTTGCTTAGTAGTAAATTGTCTAATTATAATATTTAATTATTTAAAGTCATAATTCTTTTTTTAAAACCATACCATAACCTTTTTTATTTTCATTTTTGTCGCAAAGACCCAGAAGCCATGCCAAAATTATAAAGGAAAGCAAATAAGGACGCCAGTCGCCATTTTGTCGTTGTTAGTGTGCTTCGTCGTGCGTACTGAGTACATTTTTCACTCAACCTTTGCAAATAAATTTTATTTAAAAAATATCTTGTTTTGCTCACCCTACCTAACTGGTTAGAATTGGCAGGTATGACGTCACAATATGGCGCAAAGTCGATCCTATTCTCATTTGAAACGCAAAGTATGTTACTCTACTATTCCTCTACCGATGTAGTATCTATGATACGTTTATTTGACACAACGATTGTCTCTACCTCAGTCCATTTGTTAAGATATCAGTATGCGCGATGTTTATCTTAAATGATTGTAATAGCTTAAAATTTATTCCGTGAACAGTTAGCAAAAAAAGTGGCCTGTACACTTCGGGGGGACCGATCCGTAATGATAGTTTTTTGCCCGACTGTACCCTACATACATTGAAATATTTGTTGTGAAAATCCGTAGAATTCATATGATTCAGATACGGCAAGTTCACAAATTCACCTCGCGTTTTTAGAATGCAAAAATGGACACAAAGTTCCACCTAAAATTAAATCAAACGCAACCATCGCGTGGCTTTTACTAGAGTAATTAAATCTTTATTTATATTAACACAGAGTACATTATTAAAAAATATTTAAATTAATTCGTTCGCTCCAACGTGTGCACGTCCGCGCAGACAAATTATAGCCTATATGTTATTCTGATGCATAAACCATAATACGTAGTTTCATTAAAATCCGTTTAGTACTTTTTGCGTGCAAAAGTAACAAACATCCATCCATCCTCACCAATTTTCACAGTTACAATATTAGTAAGATAATTCCAATTTTAAAAAAGTTGTTAAACTAGTTAGATATTTTTCAATTGTGCCAGTTCTATTTAATTTAGAAGTCTGTTTTCTAACGTTCGTCTGTTTATTCAAATGGCGCTGTCAATGTGAGATTATTGGTGGTAATTATTTTGACAGCGCGTACCGCTCCCTCAATCATGGCGGTCTCGGATATGACGTCACCAGAGTCAAAGACGTTCTATTTTCAAATCAATTTTCGAATGTGTACACGACTAGTTAGTACGCGAGTCTTTTTGTTGGTTATTTGAATTATCAATTTGTTTGTTTGTTGATGTTTTTTCGCTTAGACTGTGTAAACTGGACTTGCCTCTTATATACATCCCCCGTCTTTTTAGCTGCTCACCTGAA
Organism: Ptilodon capucinus; assembly: GCA_914767695.1. Classification (NCBI taxonomy): domain Eukaryota; kingdom Metazoa; phylum Arthropoda; class Insecta; order Lepidoptera; family Notodontidae; genus Ptilodon; species Ptilodon capucinus. Next base: position 3,190,592 of record OU611828.1, read on the forward strand.
CTCAGCTCTCAGTTCTCGTTTTATAGTGTCATTCGAGTGTGATATTGATGTTAAAAATAAAAAGAGATAAAATTGTAAGTGGATAAGATGACTTTAAGAAGCGTCATGTAACGCAATAAAGGGCCAAATATCCGGCCGATGGATATCTGGCGCTCCAACCTGGCAGCTTGCCGAATATCCGGTATTCGTTATCCGGCCAAACCACTATCCGTTTCATCCCTAGTTTGAACCTGCACACTTTGATTGCAAGGCGTGGGTTCGACTACTCGGCAACCACTGGTTGCGATTTCGAGTTCATAAAAAAAAACCAAAGTAAATAATTCATAAAAATAAAACAAACACAACACGAGCACAGAGCTCGACATATTTTTTTAAATCTTAATTAATTAACAATTCGACACTTGGACAATGTCGGCGTAACACTTGAGCGGCTACTGGCATTTAGTCGCGTTAACGGCAATCGCACACTTACCGATATGCGATAAAGCAAGATAACTAAACGTATCCTGACCTCGTATTAAAAAAAACTAACGATTCGAATTAAGATTTATCGCCATTATTTAAAAAAAGAATCATCTTCCATTTTTGAATTTAGTTACTACACCTCAGATAGAGGACCCCTAAGGACCCTACTCTTCGTAATTCTCTGCGGCGATATTTTTTAAGATTGGCCATAATGGTTTATATGAGATTCGCCATCATAGTCTTAAGATCAAGTAAGTACGTAAGTATGAAACTATCAAAACTAATATGGCGGATTATTTACCGTAGCGCGGGCTCCTTACTACTATACCACCTCCATGATTATTCGCCATTATTTAAAAAAGAATCATATCTTCCATATTTGAATTTAGTTACTACACCAAAAAATTTAAAAGTAGAAACGTCACATGTGAGAACCATGGTTCTTATTTCAAAAATCAGTACTACAAAATAAAACAAAGATTTTTGAATCTGGAAACGGTCAATTCTACAATCACAGCAAGTCTATGAGAGCTTAATTATTAAACCAAGTAGGTATTGCGGTTTAGATTTTTTGTAAACATAGTTTCGACGCTCGTTTGCGTGGGAAGGTTTATCGGATATTGGGTGACAAATATCACACGTTAAATGACTCATCGATCTGACACTAGGGTATCAATAAAGACAAATTGTTGAGATTATCACGAGCTAGGTATATCTTCAAAGGCGTTAATGTTGTTGGCACTACACTAAGTGTATTGCCGTCATGGTCGTAATATATTCGACATATTACAATTTCTAATATTATAGATAGCAATGGTGGCCGAGTGGTCAGCCACACGCCTTTCAATCAAAGTGTGCAGGTTCAAACCCCGGCTCGCAATTCTGGGTTTATGTGCGAATCTCATTTTCATCCGAGATTACCGCTTGCTATGAAACGGTGAAGGAAAACATCGTGAGGAAACCTGCCCGTGTTGACAATGGCCGGAATCCCCCCTCGCATTGAGGGGATGACCGTGCCCAGTGGGACGTTATAAGGGCTGTAGTAAGTATCGCCGTCCTTCTCATGTACAACTATGTAAAGAAGGTGCTTGTTACGTATGAGTGAGACAATATTATATCGTCGGGTGACAGGAAAAGCTCAGTACAAAAAATAGGAAAGATATAAAATTTCAACAACTTTCCAAGGAAAAAGTCATCATATCCATAAGTGCATTACTTTACAGAATTCCAAGAAGCAAAAATCACTTAATCACATCAAAAATCAAAAAACTGGCCAAGTACCCACCATTATCTATAAAAACAATCTAAAAAAATCACGTTTGTTGTATGGGAGCCCCCTTAAATATTAATATTATTCTGTTTTTAGTATTCGATGTTATAGCGGCAACAGAAATACATAATCTATGAAAATTATAACTGTCTAACTATCACGGTTCATGAGATACAGCCTGGTGACAGACGGTCGGACGGACGGACGGTCAGCGAAGTCTTAGTAATAGGGTTCCCGTTTTACCCTTTGGGTACGGAATCCTAAAATCTATTAAAATTCACATTACTGCATTGTTTTTTAGTGACTTAATGAGTTTTTCCGGTCACCCAACGATATTAAGTCATACAATTTTGTGTACAACGAATTTAGCATTCACAAACGCATCGCAGTAAGTAAGCTACGTACCTTACCTGTCCCGTTTCCAATGAACTTTCACTGTTGGGTTGTAATTTTTGAAACGTCACTCATCCATCTTGTACTCGTAACGGGTTATTAAAGTATTGAGTAATGAATAAGGAAAATGCAGGGGTTCGCTGGAACAAAATACTTACGGTACTTCAGTTACAGATACCTAGAAATTCCAGCTATCAGCGCGGTAATTCTCACAAGACCGACAGATACAAAACGAGAAAATAGGAAAAAAATTACATTTTGTTTCGAAATACAATTAGAGCGAGCAGTGGTAGCCGAGGCGCGAACGCACGCCTTGCAATCAAAGTGTGCCGGTTCAAACCCCGGCTCGCACGTCTGGGATTTATGTGCGAATCTCATTTTCATCCGAGATTACCACTTGCAAAGAAATAGTGAAGAAAAACATCGTGAGGAAACCTGCTCGTCTGAGGGAACTTGACTAGTTTTCGATAGGTGTGTGAAGTCTGCCAACCCACACTGGGCGAGCGTAGTGGACTATGGCCTGAATCTGATTTGGGCCATAGTTCACCACGCTGGCCCAACGCGGTTTGGCAGTCTTCACACATCTATCGAAAACTAGTCAAGATCCCTCAGACGTGCAGGTTTCCTCGAGTAGTTGCGAGTAAGTGATAATCTCAGATGAACATGAAATTAATAATTTAATTAATTAATTTTATAAGAAATGTAAGCTTTCCGATCCGTTCGCAGAATATTATAAGATTTTTTTTTTGTAAACATGTCAATTTTTAAATGCCCCCGTAGAACTATACACAATAAATGATTTAACTTTGACTTCTAATAGCACGAATGCTCCTTCATTAATCATCTACAATTTAACACCCGAATTTGAGATTACCAAACCAGTTTTGGCAAACAAACAAAGCGATGTCTAAACCTGCCCGCCTCGTTTACTGTTAACTTTATTCTACAAGCATGAATGAAGCCTTTACGTAGATGGAGTCTTCATGCTATCAGAGCGTACACAGCCTTCTATCAATAGTGTAGCCTATGTCATTTTATGCTCTGTGGTTATCCCCTTTCAACCAACATTGACGTCTTGAAAAGTTCACGTCCTAAAGAGATGTTGATACTATGTAGCGCTACTTCTACGGTGGTATCTAAGTTCTTTGTTACAAGAGTATTAACTCATTTGGTGCTTTTTTACACTTATGATGTCAGCGTCGTCGTATCAATGGAGATTTAGACGTTTGTTAGCTTTTTTTAATTTTAATTTTACATTGAATGGGAATACATAACCGTTAGGTAAATACTCTTAAAACACAGTACGTAGGTAGTACATGGATATTTTTTTATTACAAAAGAGTTCTCCAATGCCATTGTAAATGGATCATGAAGCGGGGGGAGGGGTTATTTTTTTATATTTGTAATTTTATTTTTTAATTATTTTTTTTAAAGAATATAATTGATTTGTAAATTCGGTTTTCGAATCTACCATAAATATTATGTAGCTATAAGGAAGCGAGAAAACTGTCAGCGCTCGAGGAAGGGCAATGCAAGCGTGTGCCTCGTGCAAGCACAGAGCGAGGCAAAGCTGCCTCGAGGCAACTCACTCAATGAGTATACGTGTAGTAACACGAGTAGCATTTAAACGCTTCCTTGTAGTCAGATCGGCAATGACCTTCGAAGGATTAAGCCCGTAATCTCTACCCATATTTATAACTCTACATGATCTTATCTGCAACTCTACAAAGGTTTTTGACCTCTTTTCTATTGGAATGACGTATCTAGACTAAGCCTATATACTCGCATGTTTCACATCATCATCATCACGCCTGTATTCGTCAATTGGATAGGCAGAGGTACACTGCAATGCACCTACATTTCGCCGATGTATTTTGGTCCCAATATAATAGGGGCCAGCCTATTTACATTACACCGGGCACAGTCCCTTCTCAATGCGTGGGAGATTAGAGCTATAGTCCACCACGCTGGTGCGCAGAGGTTGATGAACTTCACACGCCTTTCTATAGACGTGCGGGTTTCTTTACGATGTTACCTTCACCGTTCAGCTAGTTGTAATCATCATTGAAAATTACATTCGCACATGATCCCAAAAATTTGAGAACCTGCACCCCTGGTGTACAAGGCGGGCGTTCTACTTACAAAGCTACCAGCGCTAGATAAGTATTTTTTTAAATCTTGATGTCGCGAGCGAATTTTGAAATTTAATCTTTATACATATTGTGGTGCTGAAGAAGAATGCTTGGGGTTTCGTGGACCGAGTTTCGCACGAACGTCTCGATACTTCAAGAACTCGGTATCAGGCAGCTTCTGTTTTCGATTGTACAATCTCGCATCTTGACATACTTCGGACATGTTTCCCGGCGTGACAACCAGTCCATAGAACGCCTTGTCGTCCAAGGGAAAAAAGAAGGCACTAGACCGCGCGGAAGGTCACCCACGCGTTGGACTGACCAGATCAAGTCCGCCATTGGAGGCTCAGTCAAAGAATGCAGCAGGATTACCTCTTGCAGACAGCGGTGGCGAAATGTCGTGAAGCGCATTACATCTGCCCCTTCCAATACTGATACTAAACGATCACGACCGCTCTGTCAAGAGCGTACCGGATAAGAAGAAGAGACATATTGACACAGAGTACATTTTTAAAAAACTTCATATTAATTCGCTTGCACCAGTGAGTGCAAGACTAAGTCCCTCGCACGCTGAGGCGTAATGACGAATGTTTTACCAATACTAAAAACGAACTATATTGACTTGTCCAAACAGTTCATTCTTCAATGAAATTAGAATAACATTAACAGTACGGGCGAATGTGGACGCGTAGAGGCGTAGCTTTTGCCACTGAAATTTTATACTTATGTATATTGGTACTAAGTTTGTTTTGGTATTGGCAAACGTTTAGACGCGCAAGTTTTGACGCCCCAGTGTGTCTGAGCCTTATGCTTATCTCCAGGAAGTACCTAGACGAATGTAATTCGATATTTCTGTCCAAGTTGTGAACTCAATTGTGAGAAATAGCACTATTTCGTCAACATAGACGATGGCATAACGAGATAACTACTGTTATTGCGAATTACTGTCACTGCAAGTGTCCTAAGACAGTCATTATAGCGTCAATAGCCCAGTAGTTAAATGGGCCGTAAGTCAACCGTGAGGTTCCGGGTTCAAACCTCGTTATATTGAAACAGACTACTACTACTACAGCCCTTTTAACGTCCCACTGCTGGGCACGAGCCTTCCCTCAATGCGAGAGCGATTCGGGCCATAGTCCACCACGCTGTACCAATGCGGGTTGGCAGACTTCACAGTTCACACATCTATCGCAAACTAGTCAAGTCCCCTCAGACGTGTAGGTTTCCTCACAATGTTTTCCTTCACCGTTTCATAGCAAGTGATAATCTCGGATGAAAATGAGATTCACACATTAATCCTAGAGGTGCGAGCCGGGGTTTGAACCTGCATACTTCGATTGCAAGGCGTGCGTTCGACCACTCGGCTACCACTGCTATTTTTTAGATCAGAGTACACTTTAAAAAAAAGTTAAGTCAATTCACTCATTGCAGTGGAATGCAGGTCTCTTATAATTCATATTATTTTATTACAAGCTTTATATTAACTTGCAATGTATGTCCGGGTGGAATCTTGCAATTGAATTTCAAATCAGTTATCTTTAACCGATTGATCTGAAATTTGGTATACACGCTTATTTTGGATGACAATGCATGCTTAGCTATGTGACGTCATTCTAATTCCAATATGGCGGATCACCCAAGATGGCGGAATAGTTATTTTTTCTGCACTACCACATTGTGGGTATCAAATGAAAGGAAATGCTGAGGAGAACACGAACACTAAGGGCAATTAAATAAAAGCTTGTTTTTAAGAAAAATTTTTACCAATAATTTATTTCATATGCCTAGTACATTGTAGACTGTCTTAGATTAACAGAACAATAGTATAACTGAATAGTTACGCAATGGGTGTCGTAATATATGAAACAAAACAGATATTGCGTGTCAGTGTGCACTCGAACTCAGAACGTGACCGAAACCGTGCTGGGCGCGGTTATCTAGGAGGCACGTAAGAGTTTGGCTAGGCAGTCTACGAATGTTGCGTAGGGATGTGACTTGGAAAGGAAAAAACCATTACTAAATAGTCTGCCAACTTGCACCGGGCCAGCGTGGTGGACTATGGCCTGAATCCCCCTCGCCTTAAGGGGAGGCCCGAGCCCAGCATTGGCACGTTAAAAGGGCTTTAGTAGTACCTAGTAGTACATATTCGGCTTTTCCCTCTATAAAATAAATCGATTTCTAAAACTTTTTGTCGAACTATTCGCAAAGTTGCATTGTTTTGTAGAAGGCGCCATTTTTCGACTGACGAGTGATATACCTTTTTTACGTTTAATGCGTAACCATGCGTTTGTTCATTTATCGCACAGATAGTTTGTAAAATTTGATTAAAATGTGTAGTTTGGCTACATTGGTTTTATCCAAAACCGCATATCTTATCTTTTTTACATTTAAAAAAGAGTAACTAAAATAATCGATTAATATAAAAACCGATTATTTTTTCACATCCCTGATGTTGCATAACAAGTTGTTCAACATGTTGGACAACTTGTTAAGCCTCCCACACTTGGGCGTCAACGTTCGCACGTCAATTTATTTGCCATAGCAACACGAACTGTATTGACACCATCGAGATATATAAAGGAGATACCCTACCTATTACTACCCTACCCTACTACAGGTAACTACAATGGCGGATGTCAGATTAACGTCAAAAAATTGCCGCTGAGCATCGCGCTAGTATATACTGAGGAGCGGTCCTAAGGAGCCCAAACTGCGGTAAATTTCCACCATATTTGAATTTGATTTTTTATATTGTATGACACTTACGTAATTACTTGATCTTAATTCTAAGATGGCGGATCTCATATAAACCATTATTGCCAACCTTTATAAAAAATCACCGCAGAGCATTACGAAGAATTAAGTTCTTATGTCAACTCTATACTCTGAGCCGCTGACCTACACAGGGCGGAGTCGATATGGGTTCTCTAGTTACTCTATGGTACACATAGAAAAAGTTTATTCTACAATGAAATGACACTGACAGCGCGAGCGAATTTTGACGCGTGGGGGCGTAGCTTCTACCATACAAATTCAATCTTTATGAATATTGACACAGAGCTCATTTCGGTACTGGCAAATATATTGACGCCCCAATGTGCGTGGAGCTTTATCCGTTATTTGAGCGTTCTATGACTAGGTCTATGTTTCGTGCAGCCGTCTCTACACTAACAGAAACGAAGTTTCCCAGAAGGACTTAAAGCGAGTTACAAGGTTGTAAAACATTCGTAGTTCCAATGATGGTCTAGTTCCATGATTGAGGAAACTACCTCGTTTCATTGGAACCAAACTACTGTTAGTATTACTCTGTCATAATGTTGATCAAGATATTATTTTTTTGTCATTATAGTTGTGTACAACAAAAGTGCACTCAATTCCGTCTAAACAAGGTTAATAATCTAATGATAGAGCCATTACGTATTAACTGCTATCAAAGGCCTCTTACGATCTCAGTCATCCAACTCAAGATTTAAAGGAAGGAGAGCAGTCACCTATGAAATGCGAGAACGCCATAAATCTATGACCATTCTGATAGTATATCTGGCTAAGAAGATAGAGTATTACCAACGAGTTATTAAATCAAAGAGAAAGCTTTTCCTAACAATTGACCGTTTCAGATCTAATTAGATGTGTAACTTTGTAGAGTAAGACGTAAGTCTAGAAGACCATGGTGTCAATTCACCCCTAAAGACTTTTATTCTTGGATGTCTTATTGGATCACTTAGGAATCTGTACCAACTTTTTAATATCATTCGGTGTTACGTATTTGGAGCAAAATTATATACTTATGAGGCGAGACTAATTATTAGCTAGTTAGCTATCTAATCAGCGAATAATCTGGGAGATTAATTTACTACATTTAATAAATTTTAAATAGTTAATAATTTATTGAGTTTGAATCTATGTTACAAGTTTTGGACACGTTTTGGATCGACTTTTTAATTATCAGATAGACATAATAACAAGAATAACTTAACTAAAATGAATGGAATTGATAGTATTTGCAATAAAACGGCTCACGGTTAATAAAACAAAAGGTTAAACCCACAACTCAAACTTTGCAACATCTAACAAAGAAATGTAGTCTTTACGTATTACCAAAGTAGGTGTGAATGAGTTCATATTCCTTTATCATATTCAATTCTAAATGCTCATAAGTTTTTAACCTATCAGCATGTTTTCATATCTGTTTAGATTATTGATTATTATTTTCCAATTGGACTATATTTTGTGTTATAGGTATATCAAATTTAAGTCTCAAAAGAAATTATTGCTTCAAGGCGCACCTTATAATACCATTTATAGTTATAAGTCTCAAGGTACGTGTTAAATCAAAAACCCAAAGGCAATAACATCGAAAGAGGTCTCTACCCCGTCCCAACGCCGGATACTATACAGATTATACATGCATACATCGGCGAGACACATTCGCGACCGCAAAATAACAATAAAGAAAGTGTCCGAACAATTCCACTTACCAGTGTCTGTTGAATCAGAGATAAATCACAATGGTAACCAAACACAATACACTTGGGGAGTGCAGTACGAATATCACTTACACCGAAAACTTCACAACACAGGACGAACAATTGCAATGCGAAAACAGACGACGTTCTGCTATTCTTAATTTAAAAAATTAAGTAATAAAACGTTGAGAATAGACAATTCTGTTATAGATATATCACTGCGTTTGACACTCGTTATTAAAATGTTTTTGTGGTTTAAAAAAAGAACTCGATCATGCGTGGACGGTGTTTGGGGAGGCGCGTCGCTGCGTTTGCGCAGGCAGGCCGATCTAAAACTGATCCAACCGGTCGCCGGAGTGAAGTACTCGTGAACGATCGTGACCGACGCCGAATACTGCTCACTTCAAGCTTGTACAGATTATGAGTTTTTGTTATTCTTACTTCGTATATTGTTACGAGTTCCATGCTGTTACTTATAAGAAATTATCTTTCATATTCAGTTCGACTTTGGTTTTAGATGACATTTAAAGTATTATATTAATTTTAATAACCTACACTATATATTTTAGTAGGTCATTCTTATTCAGAAAACATATCAAGGGTTAAAAGGCTATTTTACTTAAGCGACCTGCGACACTTTTGGGTGATATTAACATTGGTGATATTATGTCCACATCATATTTTTTGATGATGTATTCATATTTGGAATCAGTGATTTTTACAGCGTCAATTGAGTATGCTCTCCTTAACTTAAACTTAAAAAAATGTCGCTTAAATCAGATAGACTTCCACCCCTATCTATCTATCAGCCAGAGACGTCCACTGCTGAACATAGGCCTCCCCCATAGATCGCCACAAATTACGTTCTTGGGCTTTATGCGCCCATCGACTCCCGGCGACCCTGGTGAGGTCGTCCGTCCATCTGGTCGGGGGTCGTCCCACATTCCGCTTGCCTGTTCGTGGCACCACCCCTAGATATATGTAATTAGGGTTAATATTTCAATGATTATAAGACTCACCGCACTCTACAAACATCTGGATTCTCACCCTGGATTGGATTTGTTTGCGGATGATTGGGTGAAGATTTTATTGCTATGCGAGCAAGATGCATGAATGGTTTGTAGATAATTAGTACAATTGTTATAATATATCAGAATCATGATATTTTTTATTCATATAAACCCATACAGACACCTCCGAATCGTCAAAAGATAATAAAAATAGTAGCTCTACCACCCATTCGGAATGCATTTCCTATGGAGAAGAATGGGCAAGAAACTCCATGGTTTCTTTTTTCAAATAAGGATTTACATTTTTGTGTTTTACATATAAAGTTCACTGGAGCTATATGTACCTGTGTATTTGTAATAAGTTTTGGCGATTTAAAAAAATGATCAGCCCACTGAGTTTCTTGCCGGATCTTCTCAGTTGAGGTCGCGTTTCGATCCGGTGGTAGTATAGCAATTTGTAAGTGCCCTCATAGGCCTATACAAAATAAATGATTTGACTTTGCCTTTGACTCTAGTTATATGAATTAATGAACGGTTCAATCATGTTTCAATCTTCCCTACATGAACAGGTTTAAAATTTTAGAACCCTAAAGTAACTAAATTCTACAGTCAATTTAAAAAAACTATTAATTTACTTGATGGTAGAGTTTTATACCAATCATATATGTATTCTGGTGTCTTTACGCTTATTTGTCTCCAATCTGGGGCACAAGTCTATCTTTCTAAAATAACAATGGCTTTATGTTAGGCGTAAAATATTTTTAGCGTTCGTAACAAAAGAAGAATAAAAGGAACTCTTACATGATCACTTTGTTGCCTGTGTATCTGTATGTAAAGCAACCATGGAGTTTCTTGCCCATTCTTCTCCATAGGAAATGCATTCCGAATGGGTGGTAGAGCTACTATTTTTACTATTTATTGACGATTCATAAGTGCCTGTATTGGTTTATATGAATAAAAAATATTCTGATTCTGATTCAGACCCTTTTTCTCAGGAACTCGAGAAGGTATCAAAATTAAACTTATAACAAAGACTCAAGACAGCAGGACGTTCTTTCTTTTTAGTGAGTTACATTGTTTTGTTACTTCTATAACTCAAAAATTAAAAGGCGTAGAGTTACGATGATTATACAGAAAAAAAATAGATCATTTATGCAATAAGCGATATCATCATTCATTGTCATTTTTCAAACAGCTTGACTTACAATGCTGCATCTATGTAAATTATTATCTACGACTTTTCGTTTTTGAGTTATAGAAGTAACAAAAACATTGTAACTCACTAAACGAAAGCAATAACATCAAAGACTCATAACTCAAAGAAATATCATATGCAATAAGCATGGGGGTGACGATATCACCATTTCACTCATTTCGCAAAAAAAGACGAGGAAGAAAAACATTGCTGCAAGTCAGTGTATATTGCATGTACACAGAGTTCTTTTTGGTATTGGTTAAAGTTTTGACGCGCGAACTTTGACGCCCCAGTGTGCAGCTTTAGTATATTTATTATTGCAACTGTTTAACAGACGTTGGTGACCGATAATAACTCGATTTTTATCTAGATATAATCGCCAGCGGTTGGAGAATGTACGATATTGATACGTTATGTGATAACGTCGCGAAACCAACACTGCAATGTCAACATATACGATAAATAAATAAAAAACTATTACACTTAGAGAATCATTGCGAGTGGTGAAAGGCAATTTGACACTTTTGGACGATATTGACTTATATATTTGGAATCAGCGATTTCTCTGCGTCGAAGAGTATGCTCTCCTGTAAAGTTATAAAAATGTCGCTTAAGGCTTATCACCCCTTAAATGGTAGCCGAGTGGTCGAACGCACGCCTTGCAATCAAAGTGTGCAGGTTCAAACCCCGGCTCACACCCCTGGGTTACATGTGCGAATCTCATTTTCATCTGAGATTACGACTTGCTCTGAAACGGTGAAGGAAAACATCGTGAGGAACCTGCACGTATGAGGGAACTTGACTAGTTCTCTATAGATGTTTGAAGTCTGCTAACCCGCACCGGGCCAGCGTGGTGGACTATTGCCTGAATTCCCCTTCGCATTGAGGGGAGGCCCGTGCCCAGCAGTGGGACGTAAAAGGGCTATAGTACTTAGTACTATTAATTAGACATAGTTAAACAGAAAAGGAATAAATCCACATTAAGTCAATTTTGAGATATGGCAGCTTGACTGCCTTCCAGTATCTAAAAGAGCGTTAAGAGACATTTTGACTGATTTGCGTTATTCTTCTTTTTTACGAAATGAGTGAATTTTTAATGGATTACGATGAGGAACGCCTGCAACTAAGATTAGCGGTATTTATGGCAAGTTCGAGTAATTGCATTACTTAACTTCCTTGGTGCATTACTTAACAGTAATCCAAGAAGCAACCTGCGGATATGATTACATTTCCTGGGATAGTTGATAATATTTTAGGGTACTTAGTGTAAAAAATCACCTTTCCTATTTTTTTGCAATTAGTGAGTTTTTCCTGTCATATCTTTTAATCGTTTTCAACAGTTTCACTGCGATATTTTCGATGTTGACTCTACATAGGTACCTACTTATTTTTTATCTATGAGTATTTGATATGCAGTGGCGCCACGCAGAAGGAATTGCACTAAATTGCGACTGACACCGATTCGATATCAACTGGGTGGGTACCTACGTAGGTATGAAAATGTATTAAAAGGTGAATTGACTCAAACGCCGTTTTGGCAACTTTTTACGAAACCCAGCTCAAAAGACGAAGAAACATTCGCTGATTTCAACAATATATGTAACTTAATATCGCCTAACATGTCGCTTGAGTCACTCTGTCTTTTACCCGTCAAGAAGGGAGCTTTTCCTAACTGTTGACAGGTTGACATGTTCAATTTAGTGTGTGACTGAACTACTACGTTAGATGTATGGATGGTAGAGATAAGGAGAATCAGTCTTTTCTAAATGCAATGATAAAAGTATTCCTATTTAGAATTTATTTTCTTGAAATCATAGGTAACTACAAATTTAAAAAAAATATGTATTAATTATATTATTTACAGATTCAAAAGACACTAAATTAAAAAAATAATAATAATGAAGTCCCGCCAATCAAGTCGGCAGCAAGTATACGTACCGACTGAAGTTGGTACTAAGTTCTTATTTTAAAACTAAAAAAAACAGCCAGCAATATAATATATCCATTGAACATGAATAATTTTAAAACAACGCATAGAATTAAATTCGCGCACCAATATAAGCAGGAACATTGTTTTATAAGTAACGGATCACAGTTCTCGGAAACCGGCCGAGATGCTGCACGCTCATTGTTTTTGTTAAGAGCAGTTTGTTTTATTTTTAATGACTACGTGGTTAGTAGGTAGTAAGTACATAGTTACTTGCATAACTATGTGTATATAATATATCAAAAAACTTTACTTATATTATCATTAAGCGAAATAGACTTTTTTGAATATTGTACATTCGATGAGCAATTTATAATTAAATAACAGTTAACAGTGACATCTATGTAAAAAATTATGAAACTTTTAGTTTTGCTGTGACTTGTGCTGCCATCTGTGTATTGCAAGACTAACAATAAAAATATTGCCATAGTTATCAGTAGTAATTATTTTTGATGATTTTTTATCATTAAAGATAACTGATTTCTTTCTCACTTTCGTAATTTATTCTAAGACAAGGGGACAAAAGATCAGATGTTGCCTTATCACACTATTTATTCAAAGTGTATGCTTCTATGTGATTGATTACGTATTTCTATATCAAACGGTTTTCAATCACCTTCTGTCAAAACAGCTGTCAAAATGCAATACCGCCATCTTGCAATAAATTACATAATTGGATCATCCGCCATCTTTATCACTGTTATCATCCATTTTTATTTATAATGTGTAATTATTGAATTTGCTCTTGCTATTAACTACTTGACACTGGCTGAAATACCCGCTAAACGCAGGTGGAGCCATTCTTCATCTTATTCCATTAAATATCATCATTTCACTCATTTCGTTAAAAAAGAAGAAGAAATTACATAATTGCTTAGCTGGTCACACCAAACATTCTACTTATTATATTGCAAGTTGACAACACTGTAATGCTTAGAGGGGAATAACACTTGAATCGAGTTGCTCGTATTACCCGACCATTTAAAGCTGCTATCTATTACACTACTCGCGACGTTACTTCGACGAAGCAGCGCCGGATTGTCTACGTAGCAGGTAGCAAGAGAACAGAGCAATTAAATCTATATTTATACTGATACAGAGTTAATTTTGTATTGGAAATAATTTTGATGATGATACACTACTTACGAGGTTCCTTCGACGAAGCAATGCTGGATTAGCCACACAGCAAGAGTGATTGCTACGGGCCCGTATATCCAAATCCGATGCTTTTTATACATATCACAGCCTAACAGGGCCTACCGTATAATTGTAACAAAATGACAAAGAAACGTATTCATTAACAAGATTCTCTCGATAGACCATGTAAAATATACTTGGTATCAAAAGCCGTGCGTTACAATGTTTGCCAATACCAAAACGGCCTCTATGACAATATAAATAAAGATTGAATTTCTGTGGTAAAAGCCACGCCTCCACTTGTCGAAATTCGCACGCGCTGTCAATACAATTTTTTTGAAAGGACTACGCTGTTAGCCGTTAGGTGGCCTTTATAGCTTCACCGAAGGAGCCTGTCAATACAGTTCTCTTGGCAAGGTTACACGTACTTCGGACCTCGGATAACTTCGACTAGTACTTCGTCGAAATAACTTCGCGAGTAGTGTAGTGGCACCTTTAGAACTCTGAGTCCCATTTAACTCGGACACAAATACCGACCACGATCGGAAGTCACCCGAAGCGAGCCGATATTGAACGAGGCGTACAGAAGTACGATAGTGTGGAAGGGTACACGACACAACTCTAGTATAACAGTTTACTGTTGATAACCAAGAAATAAATTATTTACTCTCAAGTTTGATTTTGCAGTCGGCCATTCCTCCCACATTATGTGAGTACGTTTCATTTGTTTGATAGGAGCCACCATATTTTTGGCATTTGTATTGTAAGGAAAAGTGTATGCTGTCTCATAGGTGTGACGATTTGGAGTGTCAACGACCGCGCGTCAAATATTTTGCCCTATAAAAACGAACTAATAAATAATTTATTAACAAATAAATACATTGTATTGACTCATCCAATAAGTTCATTCTAAAAAGAAATTAGACTGACAGTACGAGCGAATTTTGACGCGTCGTAGCTTATACGACAGAAATTGAATCTTTATTACAATATTTATATCAGCTTGCAACTAGGGTTCCCAACTTTTTTTCAACAAAAAAACGTATAAAATAGTTTGGATAGGAAAAAATAAAGTATTTGGATGAAAATTTATGTTATTATTGCCTTATAAAACGTATTTTCGTGTGCTTTTAGCACAAGCTATATTTTTTTGCTAACTGTAAATGTTTCATAGCTTGTTTGACAATTAAAATTTCAATTTAAATAAATAAACAATTCCTTAAATTTATTGACGCTCTATTTCTATTTTCTAGCCACTTTAGATTAATTACTGGAAAAAAACTCTTTCAGTAAAAACTGAAGTGGCGGGAACGGTGAGTAAATAGGCAATATTTTTTTACACTTGGTAAGCTATGAGATGTATTTTAAGTATATATTGCCATTTGTCAACTGTACTTTTCACTGGAAATTCTTTATCATCATTATGTTATGTCCCCATAATGGGTGTTTTGATTTATGCATCACTGTAAAGGTTGGAAATAAAGTATTTTCACATACTTTACTGGTATGCAAAAGTATAATTACCGAAAATAAAGTAGGATACTTTATTATAAAGTATGGTTGGCAACCCTACTTGCAACGTGTGTATGTCCGGGTGGAATCTTGCGACTGAATTTTAGAACAGTTATCTTTAACCGATTGAGCTGAAATTTGGTATACACGCTTATTTTGCATGACAATGCATGCTTAGCTATGTGACGTCATTCTAATTCCAATATGGCGGATCATCCAAGATGGCGGACTAGTTATTTTTTTCTGCACTACCACGATATGAGTATCAAATGAAAGGGCTTGCTGAGGAGAACACGAAAACTATTAGGTACAACATCACAGTAAATCCAAATAACTAAAAAATAAATTAATGTTATAGCTTGTTTTAAAAAGGTTTTAACCTTTATTTTATTCATATTGAAGCAGTTTGTTTCAATATTGGCTAACATTTTGACGCGAGGACCTTGACGCTCCAGTGTGGCCTTAACAATTCGCAGCACAATATTAGTGAGGATATCATATTGGGAGGTGAAAGGCTTTTTGACTTAAGCGACACGTTTGGGCGATATTGCCTTATATACATTTTCTGCGTCGAATGAGTATGCTCTCTTTTAAAGTTTAAAAATTGTCGCTTAAGTCAAATAGCCTTTCACCCGGCGATATAGTGGAAACCCGTGTTTATTTACTCTGAGTTACATGCCCTACAGCTATTACCGGTTATAGGTAACATTATAAAGTGTTTACATTTTCTAGCAGAAGAAGATATGCATTTTCTGGAGCCGTATCACCAGCGCCAACGCCGATTCCCTAGCCATGGGCCGACTGAGGGCAAGACTGCGTGGGTATTAACAGCAGCTATAAGTATGGCGCTAATGGCATTGATTGCTTGTCGTATCGTTGAAGGAGACTCCACGCAGTTTGTGAATCCGCTATTAGAAGGCGATATCACAGGGTGTAAGTATTCACAATTTTACCAACCTACCTAAATAGCTAAATAGTAGCAGTGGTAGACTAGTTTTTAACACGCCCGCAATAAACTGTTTTGACAGAAAGTGATTGAAACATATTTGGAATTTCATGAGGTAATTACCTTGTTGGAAATCATTGCGAGAAACGCGTGGCCGGAAATGGCCCAGGATTGGGACAAGTGGCGGAAGAGAGAGGTCTTTGCCCAGGAGTGGGTCATGTAGATAGATAGATAACTCTTTATTGTTCCACCTTTTATTGAAATTCAAACTATATCTACATGTAGAATAGTAAAAGAAAAAAGTTGTTCAAATAATTTCTGGCACCAAGTAACTGTAATCGAATACTTCTCTTTCAGCTCTACAAGTCCTTGGCTTAACTCTTATCCTCATATCATCGGTATTCCTGACAGTATTCGCAGTTTTAAAGGTAAGATGATGGTTCTTTATATTTTACAAGCCTACCTATTAAAGTAGAAACACCAAATTTAAAACTACTACTACTACTAAAGCCCTTTTAACATCCCACTGCTGGGCACTGGGCCTCCCCTCAATGCAAGGGGGATTCAGGCCATAATCACACATCTATCGAGAACTAGACAAGTTCCCTCAGACGTGCAGGTTTCCTCACGATGTTTTCCTTCACCGTTTCATAGCAAGTGATAATCTCGGATGAAAATGAGATTCGCACATAAATCCCAGAGGTGCGAGCCGGGGTTTGAACTTGCACACTTTGATTGCAAGGCGTGCGTCCGACCACTCGGCTACTACTGCTATTTACCAAATTTAAAACAAAAAACAAAAACCGACTTCAAAAACCTAGGTGCACTAAAAAGCTACAATTATCCTTACAATTAATTACATTTGGAGTAGGTGCCAATCAACGTCAGACAAGGCAAATACACACATGAATTGGCACCGACTCCAACTGTAAGTTTATTTGTAGCTTTTTAGTGCACCTAGGTTTTTGAAGTCGGTTTTTGTTTTATGTTAAAAATATTTTTTTTGTCGATAATCGTTGAAAATTTGCAAATATTACCACCTTATAACAGCCCTAAAAAGTAAAAATTTACAGCCAAAAAAATAAAGTTAAATACATATACAAAGTTTCAAGTCGATCAAAAAATTTTTTTGAAATTATGTGACCTTCAACCACCCATTTGACGCCCAAGGGGTTTCTGATAATATTTTGGAAATGGGACCAACCTTAAAGAATTCAAAAACACACCTCAAAAAAAATTCGAAATCGGTAGACAGACGCCGGAGATATGCGGTAACATACATAAAAAAAAAACATACGGGTCGAATTGAGAACCTCCTCCTTTTTGAAGTCAGTTAAAAGCAAGTGAAAGTGACGCTTCGTGTAAGCACCGAACATTGCTCTAACGAAAAGATTCGAACGAGGGACAAAATTAACATGTTATTAAAAAATAAATTACCCCCAACACGTTGACACGAAATCAAATTTCGGATGTTATTATCTAAATTAAGGTCTAACGCTTAAATTATCATTAAAAAAATATTCTGATCAATTTCTAATTTATCTCAAAATGTTGGGTTTTGTGGGGTGACGACTTATTGCATAATTGCGTACGTACATGGCAAAAAAAAACATTTTGTATGCATTCTAACCATAAATTTACATTTTTCGGATTTTTCCCTTTACTAGTTCTTTATGACAATGCTTCTTGCCAAATTTCATGATTCGAGATCTACGGGAAATACCTACCTTAAAGGTGTTTGATACCATTGAAAATATACTAAACACACAACTTAAACCGCTGCATAGCCTTTTAAATAAATAAGTATCTTTTGATTGCGTCAAAAGTTTGATTTTTCTGCTGCTCCAACGGATGGTAGACTTAAAACAGTTGATAAAACTTTTTTTATTTGCAGATATTTGGCATTAACTTAAGGAGTCGTATGTACAATGGAATGGAATACAGATCTACACCAAACATTCCATTGCCCATCGCTGTGGGGCTCGTATTCCTATTGCAGCTCGCATTAGGATTCTGGCTTATTGGATGGTACTATATCTATGTGAGTTTCCTTTCAATTAAAAAAAACTACCATGGACAGGACTAATTTGGTCTTTTGCATCAGTATCGGGTATACAACTAAATGATATAAAAATTGATCGGAATTCGACCATGTTTTTTCAACTTTTTTTCGTCGTTGATTTCTCTTGTAGGTAGGTACTGTTTTGTGAATATTGGTAGTAGCCCTTCATAAGTGTAGTTTATACTGCTGAATAGGGTTATGGATGTACCCAAAGGCCAGAACACGATAATTGGGAGTTGGGTGGGACTAATTTTTAAAGGTTTACTTAGAAAGGATGACAGTTAGTTATAAACTGTCTTCAGTGAGCATCCACATAGGAGCTACCCAAAGTAGGTATTATTTCGGACTTCTGATACACCCTGTATATCAAAGTCTGCGCGGACGAAGCCATCATCATGGACAAAAACTAGCAGGTATTTGATTGTTACATTTATTTTGTTGTAGCTTATGATGGTGCTCGTGGCAGTAGTGCTGGCGATATTAGTAGTGGGTGGGTTGGTGATCTGGGGGTTGATAGAGGTAGTCTCGATTTTGATTACGGCAGTGTTGATGACTATGGGAACTTCGGTGATGGCCGTAATACTGCTAGCTGCAATGAACCGCCGCCAGTAAGTAAATGGACAGCCTATGAATACTATTTCTTATTTGTTTTCTCACTTATTTTCCTTATAATGGTTAATGACCTTACAGGCGTAGTCAAATCATCAAAATGTATTTTATATGCCGATAACCTAAAACTAACAATGGAAATAAAAACTGATGAAGACTGCAAACTCTTACAGAGAGATGTTGATGCCCTGTATCAATGGAGTACTGCAAACAAACTTCTTTTTAACACCAATAAGTGCTATGTCATGACCTACGGCCGTGGATCGCGACCTATCCATTGTGACTACATGTTAGGTGGAGAAGCGATTACTCGAGTTACCAACATAAAGGACCTGGGAGTGACCTTCGACCGAGCACTGACGTTTAGAAACCACATATTCGAGCTCGCTAAGGAATCTTTCAGACGCTTAGGATTTGTTTTACGGAATGCTCATGATTTCCAGAATACACATGTTATCAGGCTCCTTTACACCAGTCCACACCAAACTTGAGGCTAGCGCCTGCATCTGGAATCCCACAGCAGCATCCTACATATTGGTTTTTGAAAGGGTGCAAAAAACCTTCTTGAGATTCCTGTACAAGAAGTGTTACCGTAATTTTCCTTTCATGTACCCCACCAACTACGTCATAAGTATATTAGGTTTCAATTCCTTGGAAGTCAGAAGGGGCTTAGATCAACTCATGATTGCTGGTAAAGCCCTTCGTGGATTGATCGACTGCCCAGAGCTCCATGTCTTGTTCTGTCTACTGTATGCGCCCAACAAATACCTGGGGCACCGGCAAAACCGCCGGCACAAACTTTTCGCACAGCCTCCCTGTCAAACAGCTGCTAGAGCCGAGTCCCCAGTCTGTCGTACCCTGAATGTGCTTAATGCCCTCCTGACGGCTAATCCTGAATGTGATGTCTTTGCGGATGGATGGAACTTAAATAGACGATTATGTTTGGAGTTTTGTGAGAAGAAGTATGCACGAGTGTCATCAATTCAATTATAATTATTTTTTTATTGTTTTGTTACTGTTTAGATTTTAAGATTCTATGTTAATTAATGTAATTGGTTGTGCCGTTTTAATAAACTATAAATAAATAAATAAATATTTTTTTTTACGAAATGATAATAAAAGGAATGAGGAATGGCTGCATCTGCCATTAGCGGTATTTAGTGATGCGAATTGATCTAGGGATATTCGATATACATCGATGTTTACAATGCGATACATCGAATCGATCCGATGTTTTGAAATGCATTCGATATACTCGATGTATCGATGTTTTTTTCAGTTTTTCGTAGAAAAACATCGAATCGATTATTGCCAATTAATTTCATAAAAATCAAGATGGAACACTCAAATTTTATGACCCTGAAAGAGGCAGACATCGACGAAAAATTAGTATAGCTAGGGATATTTAGGGTAATAATAAATTTACCATGAATTTGAAATTTGCCACTTGTTCATTGGCTCGAGATCTTCAAGTGGTAGATTTGTTTTTTTTTAATAGAAAAGTTTTTATGATGAAAAATAATTTTGAGATGGTTCTCCAAGAATGACAAATTATTAATAAAAAAAATATTCAGTAATCTTAGGCTATTTACGATTATTTAAATGTGGTTCCTGTAAAATTTTCGAAATTTCGTTTAGATTTTTTGGCGAAGAATGTCCGTCTCAATAATAGCGTTATTTTTTTTGAAAATTTATAAAAATCTACATGTGGAGTAATTAATAGCAATAACCAATTTAATAAATAGGTACACTGATAAATAAAAATTGGTGATGACAGTGATAAAGATGACGGATGAAGCTGAATATCTACTATTTACCTCCATGCAAAAGAAATTGAGCGATGATGGAAAGTAAGTAGGTACCTACGAGTGAAACGAAACGTAAAAATACTTTACCTGTGGGCATTGTCAAATGGCGCGTTCCAAATTGGAATGTAATCCTTTCGACATTGGCAGAATCACATTGGGCCTGACTCAATGGAAAGAGGCCATTAACACAAAAAAAAAAAAAATGTAATCCTTGCGATTTTAAGCATTGCGCCTTGTTGTATTGTTCGTATTATTCTGTAATTCGATGGTCTTTAAACGCCTATGACAGCATTTAGTTCCTTGAAAGTTCATTGCCATGCGAAATTATCGATTAACGCATTAGCTTAGCTGCCATATTTTGCGTTACTGTCTATGGTTACCATGGATACTCGTGTAACTGTTTGTGGTTTTTCAAGAACTATAGAGGGAGGATTAATTCCTCGAATAATAATTCAAAATAATTGTTTGTATCACTGAGTGAGTTCCATTCAAACAGTATTATGTACCTACTATACAAAAAAAATGCGATCAATAGTATTTTTATTGTAATATTTACGGTTCCACTCACTACACAAGTGCCTTTTCAATTGAAGAGTAAGGTCTTGTTTCGAACATTCATACATTTTTTACTGTCAAAAAGTTACTTTGAAAGTTCGTTTCAATTCGTTACTAGTGATATTCTTTATTTTCTCTATTCTAACTAGGCTTTTAATTTTTATACTGTTAAATTAGTGACATGAGAAGAATCTACAATTATACAAAAAAACTACAGAATATCGTTTGTATGTTCCAAAGAGTGATCTAGAAGTGTATATAAAGTACAAAATGCCTGGTTTGGAGTCATGTTGGTCTCCAAGCATCTGGTTGTCGGATGTGAAGTCTGGGAGCAAGGCTGTGGCTGTGTACACTGCCGCTATGAGCGTGGTGCTCATAACGTTTATCGGTTACCAAATGTACGGCGGGGACTCCACGGAGTTCTGGAATCCGCTGTTTGAAGCTGATGTTAGGGGCTGTAAGTATTATCTCTAACATATGCCTGAGGATCATAATATTAGAAGTCTAATCTCGCGTGTTTTGCAGAAGTATAGATAATATTGCAATTTTTTTCCGCCTAATTTAAGTACCGCGCCCGCCTTAAACGTAAAAGGTGCAAGTTCAAACCCTGGGCTTGCATCTCTGAGATTTTTATGTGTGAATGACTTTTTCAACATTGACCACTTGCTGATTATTGAAGGAAAACAATGAGAGGAATCCTGCATGTCTATAGAAAGGCGTGTGAAGTTCACTGACCCGCACTGGGCCAGCGTGGTGGACTACGGCCCAAATCTTCGTATTGAGGTGGAGTGTGCCCGGTATAATGGCAATAAGCTCGCCTCCTATTACATTGGAAACCAAATACATCAGCGAAGTGTGGGCGCACTGCCGTGGACCTCTGCCTACCCCTTCGGGGAAAACAGGTGTGATAATGAATACATATATAGAATCAGGAACATTGTGTGTACTTAGGTAGGTAGGTAGTAAGTAATGATATAGTTTTTTCCTTCAGCATTCAGCAAGTGGTAATCAGTATTGAAAATGACATTCACACATGAAAACATCTGATCTGCAGGCCTGGGATTTGAACTAGCACCTCTTACGTTTAAGGCTGGCGCTCTACTACTTAAGGTACCACAAATAAAACTAGAGTTATGGTGTTAGCTAATTCATCAATTTCGGCTTGGCCAAATTTCGACCTTGGGTCGGACACTATAGCTCATATATTATGGCGGCAAAAAAGGATGGCAACATACTTCTTTTGTTTTTTATATTTACTTACTTAATAAAAATTCTTGTTACAGTTCTGCAGGCCTATGGTAATTTCGTAATCATATTTGCATTAATATTATTTACAGTAATAATGGTGAGTTTACTTTTAATTTTATCAAGACTTACATTCTTTCAATTTTTTTACTGTAAATTTTTTCTTCTTTTAATAATTGTACATAAATTGCATATTTGTATAATATAAACAACCTTGATGTATTCCCTAACTAACATCATAGAATTTTCGTAATCGGTCGACTGGCGCCTGAAATATGCGTGGTCATACATTTAGTATATATATATATATATATATATATATATATAGCAGTGGTAGCCTCGCGAGCAAGAACGCCCGCCTTGAATGTAAGGGTTGCAGGTTCAAATCCCAGGCCCGCACCTCTGAGATAGTTTTCATGTGCGAATGTAATTTTCAACAATGATTACCACTTGCTGAACGGTGAAGGAAAACCATCGTGAGGAAGCCTGCACGTCTGTAGAAAGGCGTGTGAAGTTCACCAACCCACACTGGGCCAGTGTGGTGGACTATGGCCCAAATCTCCATCGTATTGAGGGGGAATGTGCCTGGTATAATGGCAATAGGCTCGCCCCCTATTACATTGGGACCAAAATACATTGGCAAAGTGTGTGCGCACTACAGTGCACCTCTGCCTACCCCTTCGGGGAATACAGGCGTGATGTATGATGATGATGTATATATATATATATATACATAGGCCTTGAATTGAGAACCTCCTCTTTTTTTTCCTCATTGGTTAAATAATGACTATCACCACACAAAGGTGTCTCTAAGCTAACATCTCTGGGCACGTCAAGGCCACAACGCAGAGGTGCACTGCAGTGCAGCTCTGTCTACCCCTTTGGGGAATACAGGTGTGGGATGATGTATTTTATTTAACTCCAAAACAATAGTGTTAGGGGACCTGGGGCCCTGCTATTTCAACCTTGGTAATCATAAATTGTCCTTTCATTTCCAGATGTTTGGCATCAACATGTCATGGATACGAAGACTCCGAGATCTAGATCTCCTTAGCCTGATGCCGCCTTGCCCTGTCTTTATGGGACCAGTTTTCATATTGCAGTTTGCATTGGGTTTCTGGTTCTTGGGTTGGGATTATATCTACGTGAGTTTCCATTCAATACACCAGACAAGTGCGATTATTACTCGCGTCTTAAACGTTACGTAGTACCAATTAGTATGTTCCTGTTGGAAAATAATATGTTCTTATTAGATGGACAACAAAGTAATGGTAGAAGGTTTCCATATGGAGCTCTAATAAACCGGTCAAGTGCGAGTCGCGGCCGCTTGGGCACCGAGGCTTCCGTTCCTAATCTATGGAAGCACCGAATATTGTTCTAACGAAAAGATAAAACTGGATAGAGAGACAAACCGTTGGTATACTATTGTCCCTATACAAACTAACTGCATATAAGTGTGGCGTTTACGAACGCACCCGTTTTGACATATGTCAGGGACTAAAATGTCACGAGGACTCTATGGTTAAGAAAGGGGTTTTTTTTTCTGCTAGCGGAGTTAGTTGACGCACGTGTTAGTGATATTTCGTAGTGATAATTGCCATTTAGTTGCGGTTTTTTTTTCTTTTTATTGGGATTTTTCTTTGTTGTGGTGGTGGTTTGTGTAAAGTGTGTTTTATCAATAATATTGGCCTGAAAAGGCCTAACTTTCATCATGGAGTCGGACCCTCCGGGTCGGCCTCCTGATATTCCTATTTCCCCATCTCCTTTGCTCTTTTCGCAAGATCGGCTGGAACGAGGCGCTAAACGCCCTTCCTCCGAATCAAATGAATATACTCAATCGGCCAAAAAGAACGTTTCAGATCTAGAATTACCGTCTGCATCAATTGATACTGTCTATAGTCATCCTTGCCTCGAGTCTCCGCGCTCATATAGTAATCAGGACTGTGGTCCATTTATTGTTCACTTGTCCAGGTCTGAGTCAGAACCATCAGCTGGCCTCTCCATTCGTCCCATCAAAGTAGGCCTTTTCCTTAAACAAAACAATGTTCAACACATAATCAAAGGTGGTGTAAAATTAATTGGTAGAAATAGAATCGCAGTGGAGTTCTCCTCTGCTGAGGCAGCCAATAATTTTGTGACTCATCCTTGCCTTTCCTCCTGCAACCTAATTGCCTCCATCCCCTCATACAATGTAACTAGACTTGGCTTAGTCCGTGGAGTTCCATGCGACTGGGCTATGTCCGAGTTTGCTGAAGCCACAGAACTCGCAGAGGGCTGTGGTAAAATCCTGAAAGCCAGAAGGCTTAATCGTAAATCATCTACTGATGGTACTACAAAATGGATTCCCACCCAATCGGTAGTTGTCACTTTTGAGGGTCAGGTTCTTCCTCAATATCTACTGTTGTTATAATTCTTTGCCAGTGGAAATTTACCAGCTTCCTACTATCCTATGTCACAATTGCTGCCGCTTCGGGCATGTCAAAAATCAATGCCGATCTAAGCCAAGGTGCTTCAAGTGTAGTCAGAGTCACTCGGGTGAAGTTTGCAATACCCCCGCTGATATGTTCTCCTGTCTGTTATGCTCTGGGAATCACTCTGCTATCGACAAGCAATGCCCCGAACAAGGTAGGCAAAAATCTATTAAAATGTTAATGTCAGAGAGGAATTTATCCTTCTCTGATGCCTCTTCCCAGTTACCGTCGGTTCGTCGTCCTTATGCTGATGTTACCTCCTCTAACATTGTCAAAACCTCGTCTCACTCAACTCAACCTCAACTCTCCGTCTCTTATGTTCCTACCTCCTCTTATAGAAAAACCATTACTCTTAAACCTACTCCTAAACCTGTCCTATCTCAGGGATATGACAGACAGGCTCACCAGGCTATCATTGGTAGTCCTTCCTCCTCCTTACCTAATGGGTGCGCTATCCAAGTCTCGTCTTCGTCTCTCCAATCTGGACCTTCTGTCCTCCCTCTGGTAACAGATGACAATCTAATTGAACTTTTTATTGCTATTTAAGATAATTTTATTTCAAAATTTAATGAATGTGTACCGTCCAACGTTGCTGACAAATTAGTTCGACTAGCTTCCCTTGTTAACTCTAATAATGGCCCAAACCCAAATTCTTCAATAGAACTGTAGGAGTATAGCTCCTAAAAAATCGGAACTTATTCACCTTCTACGTACATTCTCTCCCATTGTTGCTGCCGTCTCGGAGACATGGCTCCTTCCGGGGTCCAAATTCAGGATCCCGGGTTATGCTTGTCTGCGTGATGACCGTAACGATGGTTATGCAGGTTGTGCTATTTTCGTTAACAGATCCTTTTCTTTTTCCCCTATTCCTCTTCCTTCCCATTCTAGAGACATTGGTGCCGTTGCCGTCAAGGTAATGGATACCATTTTCCTTTCACTTTATATCCCCCATCCGAATCCGAATATCGTTTCTGACTTAACTTCTATTTGTTCTTCTGTTCCTCACCCTTTAATTATACTGGGTGACTTAAACTCGCATCACTCTTCCTGGGGCTCTTATCATTGTGACTCATTTTCTCACCATATCATTGATATTTTCGACAGTATAAATGTCACAATTATCAATGATGGCTCTCCCACTCATAGAGTTTATCCCAATCAAAACCCCCAATCGGCCATAGACTTAACAGCTTGTTTCCCAAATCTATCCTCTCTCCTTTCCTGGAAAACTCTTCCCAAGTCTTATGGAAGTGACCATTTTCCCATTATTATCTCCATCCCTCAGTCCGTTTCGCCACTTCCCTCTCCGGTTCCCCTCCTCAAATATAAACTTCAGCAAGCAAACTGGGATCTTTATTCTGCTGAGGTTGTCTCCAGAATAGTGTCCCTCCAGCCCTCTTCTGATATTTTAGCCGACTATTCCCACTTTATTAACATTTTTATTGAAGCTGCTGACCTACATATCCCGCGCAAAAGAATTGGCAAAAGGGTTTTAGCATCTCCCCCTTGGTGGGATGCAGATTGTTCTAGGATGGTCAAATGTAGAGCTGAGGCAGAGCTTCTGTACAGCCAGTCAATGACTCCAGCTAACTTCATAAATTATCAAAAAATTGCTGCTCAGTCCCGCAAACTTCTGACAAAAAAGAAAGCAGGTTGGAGAAACTTTTGCGAAAATATATCTCCTAGAACACCTATATCCCATGTGTGGAAGAGTGTCAGAAGATATCGCGGATCTCTCCTGCCTGAAAACAATTGTTCCAACGACCCGTCGCCCTGGCTAAATTCGTTTGCTAGTAATCTCGCTCCTCCTTTTGTTCCGAATTCTGAATTGTTCCAGATCACTTCCTCCTCTTCTACTCTTTCCGAAAAATTTGACGAGCTCTTTTGCATCTCGCAATTCAACATTGTTTTGGATGGTCTTAAGGACTCATCTCCGGGTCCTGACGGTATTCCTTATTCCTTTATAACCAATTTAAACCCCCTTGCTAAGTCCCATCTCCTTAATATCTTTAATAGAATTTTCGAACATGGCCTTATCCCAGAGACCTGGAAAACTCAAATCATCATTCCTATCCTGAAACCTGGTAAAGATCCTTCCAATCCTTCCTCATACAGACCCATTGCCCTATCATACACTCTGTGTAAGATCCTAGAACACCTCATTAAAAATCGTCTTGAATGGCTAATGGAGAGTAAATACCTTCTTGCTAAAAGCCAATATGGCTTTCGCAAAGGCAAAGGCACCCTTGACAGCCTTACCTTTCTCTCCACAGACATCCGGATTGCCTTATCAGATAAGGAGGACCTTGTCGGAATCTTCCTGGACATTTCCGCTGCATATGATAGTGTCATTCTTCCGGTGCTCAGGCAGAAAATGCATCAGCTGAACATCCCTGTGAGGATTGTTAACATCATATGCAATCTCTTAATGTCTAGGCATATTATTATTCGTTATCAAGGTTTCTCGCTTCCTCAAAGACAAATCTGGAAAGGCCTCCCTCAACGCTCAGTTTTAAGTCCTCTTCTTTACAGTATTTACACGTTTGATCTTGAGCAATCAGTAACTCCCTTCTGCAATATCCTGCAGTACGCAGATGATCTAGTTCTATATTTATCGCATGCATGTTCTGATCAGGCCTCTTCTCGTTTAAATTCTGCTCTTTATTATCTTAATGTTTGGCTAGAAGATCACGGTCTCCATCTTTCAGTTCCTAAGAGCTCTTTAGTTGTTTTCTCAAGAAAAAGACACATAACCTTACCTGTAATTAATTGCGGTGAAGACATAATTCAAGTGAAGGATAGTGTGAAATTTTTAGGGATTATTTTTGACTCTAGGATGACAGGTTCTAAGCACATTGACTATGTAATTCAAAAATGTGAGAAAGGGGTGAACATCTTAAGAGCCTTGGCTGGAGTGTGGTGGGGTTCTCACCCATACTCCATGAAACTTCTTTATAACGCTCTTGTTCGCAGTCACCTGGATTATGGAAGCCCTATACTCGAACCCTGCAACAAAATTCCTCTTAACCAATTTAGCTTAGTCCAGGCAAAGTGTTTGCGTCTTGTGCTTGGTACTATGAAATCATCTCCTAAAAACGCTATGCAGATCGAGGCTGCTGACTCCCCTCTTCACCTTCGTAGACTATACCTCTCAGACAGATTTTTGTTTAAATTATTTCAGGACTCTTCCCTTCCGTTACTCTCCCGCCTCAAGATTTTAGCACAAAA
Source organism: Ptilodon capucinus (assembly GCA_914767695.1). Taxonomy (NCBI): domain Eukaryota; kingdom Metazoa; phylum Arthropoda; class Insecta; order Lepidoptera; family Notodontidae; genus Ptilodon; species Ptilodon capucinus. Next base: position 3,219,083 of record OU611828.1, read on the forward strand.
AGTACTATCTTCTCCTTTCTGGGCTCATAAAGATCCTCCTAGGGCCATTATAAGTCTCAGAAAACTAAGAAATTTCGCTCCTCCCATTTTAAACTCCCCTGGTGCTCTCCTTTTTAGATTTGATTTACAGGTCCTCATTTTTGATCCCCCTGTTATTCTAGATCTTGGAATCCATAAGCTTCATCCGGGTGCCAATGCTCTATTAGAAGAAATCTTGAATAAACATTTACCACAGTGGTTAAGCATGTTCACAGATGCTTCCAAACTTTCTCCTGAAGGCGGTGTTGGCTCTGCGGTTTGGATCCCTAAATATGGAATTGTTTTGAATTATAAATGCCCTCCTCCTACTTCCGTTTTTACCGGTGAGTCAGTGGCTATTTTAGAAGCTTTATATTATGTAGAATCTCACAATCTTAATAGAACCATTATATTATCTGACTCTAAAAGTGTCCTTCAGGCAATTGCTTCAAATCAGTTAAAGACCAAAAATAAATTCCAAATTGTTTTGAAAATTAAAGAAATCCTTCTGAAATGCAAACTTCGAGACATAGATGTTGTTCTTGCTTGGATACCCGGTCATAGTGGCATTATGGGAAATGAGCGTGTAGACTCTCTGGCTAAAGATGCCGTGTACTGGTACTTTGGATTATCTTGCCTACTGCTAGAGTAAATCTAATGACATCTTGGGGTGCTGAATGGAACTCTACCAAATTGACATGTGGTCGCTATTATGGATGTATCCAACCGAATGTTCGTTCCAAACCTTGGTTCCATAAATACCGTCACGGTTACAAATTTGCGACGTCTTCTATCTGCCGGTTGCGTATGGGTCATTCTTGCACTCCAGTTTTCCTCAACAAGATTAGAGTAAGAGATCATTCCATCTGCGAGTGTGGATATGATGAAGGCTCTGTAGACCACATTTTCTTTTCCTGTCCCAAATATTCTATATCTCTGTATGATATCCTTCCTCCAGAAATTCCCCGTCCTATCAACTTCCAATCTCTACTCATGCTTGTAGATACTCCCTTTATTATTATTTTAATGAAATATATAACATCCCATAACATTAGATTGTAACATTTTAGTAGTATATTATAGTATTTGCTTATTGTGTCGTCTATTCCCTTTTTTATGTTTTATTTTGTGTTGTTCAGACAGAATTAACCGGCCAATCCCAATAAAAAGTCCACTTTGGTATAAACGTCGATTGTTCAATCAATCTCCATCGTGTCTCCTCTACTACGTTGACATTGGCAGAATCACATTGGGCCTGACTCAATGGAAAGAGGCCATTAACACAAAAAAAAAAAAAAATAAGAAACTAGGGGATTTTTATGAACTTTGTTTGATACAAAACATTCAATTTTGTTTTTATGTTAATATGTATCTCTGCGTATAAATCTTATGATTTGCGGTCTATATTTGCCTTTTCCTGAAGTGGTTGTGAATCTGACCTAGCAACATAAGTGAACTAAAGTAAACTATAAAATAGTGACTCGGGACTTTTATTACACAACATCTCACGGTTCTGGTGTAGCAGCCCGTCATAAGTATTTAATGGCGAAAAAACATTTTGTGTTGTATTGTAACTATAAATTAACTGTTTTCAGATTTTTCCCTTTACTTATGCTATTAGAAATTGCTTTTTGACAAATTTCATGAGTCTAGGTCATGGTCTATTGCATATGCTATGAAACGGTGAAGGAAAACATCGTGAGGAAACCTGCACGTTTGAGGGAACTGGACTAGTTCTCGATGTGTGAAGTCTGCCAACCCGCACTGGGCCAGCGTGGTGGACTATGGCCTGAATCCCCCTCGCATTGAGGGGAAGCCCGTGCCCAGCAGTGGGACGTTAAGAGGGCTGTAGTTATGATTCTAGGTCAACGGGAAGTATTCCCTTGAAAATGTACCTACTAAATAAGCAACTTAAACCGCCCCATACCTTTGATTGCATTAATGTAGAAGCTTGAGTTTTTTACAGCTTTAAGGAACCGCAGACTAATCTATTTTATTAATATCCACTTGATACCTCCAAGCGTACCAGAGAAAAGGGGTCTTGACAGACAGACAGAGAACAAAGTTCATTTTAGGGTTCCAAAAAACGGAATGTTCTGTCTGTCTGTCTATCAAGACCCTTTTTCTCAGAAACGCGTGAAGATATCAAGTTGAAATTAGGTCTGCGGTCCCTTCGTGCCCTAAAAAAATGAAACTTTTAGGTTAACGAATCAAAGATACGGCGGCGGTTTATGTTCCATTTTCAGTACATTTGCACGGGAATCAAAAACTTATAGGGTACTTCCCGTTGACCTAGAATCATGAAATTTGGCAAGAAGCAAGGGCTTATAGCACAAGTAAAGGAATAAATCCGAAAACTGTAAATTTATTGTTAAAAAATGTTTTTTTGCGATTACAAACCTATTTTATAGTTAGTTTGTATGGGGACACGGGTATACCAACTGCAAAGTTAAGTTTGTCTCTCTGTCCAGTTTATCTTTTCGTTAGAGCAATTTTCGGTACTTTCATGATTTAGATATGGAAGCCTCAGTGCGCTACTCCAGCTCGCACTTGGCCGGTTTTCCTTTTTATGTACGGAACCCTAAATATGTTTTACTTTATTTTTATTTATTTTCGTGTAGGTAATGTCTGGTATCCTCGCCGTGGCGTTCATGGGGTTGCTGGCGGTGGCGATGGTGATGGCGTTTGTGGTAATTGTGGTCTATCATTTGGTGTCGGAGATAGCGATGACGATTGTGTGGTTATGTTGTTCAGTAGTGGCCGTTATGTTCAACTCTTGCCGACAAATAGATAGCCCACTGCCATTCCCACGGCCACGATTACTGTTAAGATTGCCATTTATGCGCAAAAAAATTGGAGTAGGAATTATATGAAAAAAAAAAATGCTTAATAAACCTATAAGTACGTAGTTAGTACCTACCGGTATAATATGCAGCATATATTGTAGTCCGAAATAATATATTATTGATATATACGGTAGCCAATAATAATATCGAGGCTAGCCACTTGACTACTTGACTACTTGACTACTTGGCTACTTGACTTAAGCGACATTTTTAACTTTACAGGAGAGCATAGGTACTCATGCAACGCAGAAAAATTAGCTGATTCCAAATATATTGTTTTCTTATATTTACGCGAATACTATACGTTGAAATAAAACTATTTTACGGACTTTATGGTTGCTGTAAAGCAGCCGAAACGTCGGGAAAATAAAATAGTAAATAAACGCGATAAAATCCGTAAAATAGTTTTATTTCAATGATTCCAAATATGTTGCAATATTGCCTAAAAGTGTCGCTTAAGTCAAATACCCCTCGATATGTAGATGCTTACTAGTGAAGGCAGACTACAAGTAGCATAGTTTCAGGTATTTGTTACAGTTATTGCGTTGTGGCCTAAGGGCACACCCGTTACCCATTTTAACAGTGTTGGTTCCATCTAAGAGGGGCAAATAATAATATTCACAAAATTTAATTTGAAAATTTCACATAGGAATCGAGATATTACAAGATGTCGAAATGTTTATGCCATACAGTTGTATACCCAATACTCATACAAACTGTAAAGCACTATTTCGGACTTCTGATACACCCTGTATATATGTTATTTGAAAGACTTGCATTTTTATAAACTGTTTTTTTTTATATTTATTAAGTATTTAAGTAGTTACCTATCTACTCACATTTTTTTTAATTGGAAACTTTTTACTAGATATTTTTAAATAATTATAAGCTGCCATATTTAAATTGTAGGTAGTTGGCAATTAGGTGCATAAATGATAATTTTATGTAAGTAGTTACTTATTTATATTTACTTAGGTACTTACATATGAGTAGCCATTACTTATCAAAAACTGGAAAATATATTTAAACAGGGAAAGTTTTGTAATTATCACATTATTAGTAGGTAAGTACCTACTTAGTTAGGTACCTACAATGGCTGCAATCCATTGATACATAATACACTTTTTCATATAAAGGTTAGGTTAGGTTAGGTTGCAACATTGCAACATATCAATACCTATGTACAAATCAAATATTTGCTGTTATGATATATTATATTTTGTATGTGTTTGGATGTGAAGGCATTTTATGTAGTTATTAATTAAGTTTAATAATTTTGATCATTATCGTTTTATCTGTAAGTTGTACCTAAATTGTGTAGGTATTTTGACGGTAATATTTTGTAAACTTTAATTTAAAATTTAGAGGTTTTTAATATAAAATTTTAGGTGATATTAAATTTCTAAACAAAATCAGGTTATTATGGAAAAACTAATTATGTTATATAAATATTTAGGGGTCTTAAATTTCGCGCGTAGGAAGTCGCGAGCTAAGCTATGTTTATAGTATTTATTACAATCGTTAAATTTTTCGAGTGAAACGAAACGTCAAAGTATTGTATCTGTGGGCATTGTCAACTGGCGCGTTCCAAGTGACATAATATTATGTTGTTTTAAGCATTTTTGGTTTCTCATGTTCTTGTTTTATATATCTGTATTGAAAGAGGCAAATATAGATGCTCATAATAATATATATCAGAAATAAACCGATTGAAACACACAAAATTGTTTTGTATGTTCATACATTTTTCTATCAAGAAATTAGATTTTCAATAAAATAAACTAAAACAAAACTCAATCTATTGTCTTAAATGTTTTAATAATATTTCCATCAAAACCACTACCGGTAACTTTTTCATAAACAACTTTTGAATTAACTGTTAAACTAGGTGTGGCTTCATTGGAACCTATAAAACTCACAAAATAAACTCGCGTAATACTGTTCTGTGACACTTATCAAGAACATAGTGTCAAAAAGTGGTCTAGAAGTGATTAAAAGTATACAAAATGCCTGTTCTGGAGTCGTGTTGGTCTCCATGCATCTGGTCGTCCGATGTAAAGTCCGGGAGCAAGGCAGTGGCGGTGTACACTGCCGCTATGAGCGTGGTGCTCATAACGTTTATCGGGTACCAAATGGATGGTGGTGACTCCACGCAGCTCTGGAATCCGCTATTTGAAGCTGACGTCAGGGGCTGTAAGTAGATAAAAGTTTAAAAAATTTAACCCGAATACGGAAACAAGGTAAAGTCGACTTCTCCTATTATTGAAAGCATTAAAAATGTAGCCTGTCACCTGGGCCATAATAACGAATCATTTGCCACCTTATTCATCAAAATCGGATAAATAGTTTAGGCGCTACGGAGGAACATACGTAAATACAAACATATATAGACTGCTAAAATCATAACCCCTTGGCTGCGCCATTGTAAGGTAGAAAACTAGTGTCAGAAGTAACTATCCGACATTGCGGTATTATAAACATGACTGCACATTTTTTATGCTGAACTGTAGTTGTAGCATGAGTGTCAAGACTAGACTTATGTCACAAAATATGTTGATTATATCTCTTTCTCTGACAAATGTCTTGTCTTGACATGCGTGCTAACACCACTTAAATAACTACTTTGATAAATGAATATTGGCAACAAATACTTATGATCCCAAACCAACCAAAGCTACTGTGGGTACCATACATTGGACTGGGGGCGATACCAGTTACATATAGAACTGGGCAAATTTCGAAAAAGCTACTTCCGGAATTTGTGTAAGATGTGGTATTGGTGCTTTTTTCTCTATTGTTTGCATCCCAACATTCATGTGAGTTTACCTTTTCCCAAGTATAGGCTAGCAGAGCCATCATCTCAATATTATTTTGATGACAACTGGCATTTTGGTTATCCATAAAAACTTCTAATTTATACTATCACTAACTATCTCTTATCTCTGTCAAATAAATGATTGTTTTCATATATTTACGCGAATACTATACATTGAAATAAAACTATCTTACGGATTTTGGTTGCTGTATAGCAGCCAAAACGTCCGGAAAATAAAATAGTAAATAAACACCATAAAATCCGTAAAATAGTTTTATTTTAAAATAAATGATTGTTTTCTGCCATGAGCCTAGTCTGGTTTAATTAGGAGCTTACATAAACGAAACAGATATGGTGGTTTAAAAAAAAAATATTGTTTACAAATAGCAGTTGTAGCTGAGTGGTCAAACACACACCTTGCAATCCAAACCCTGGCTCACACCTCAGGGTTTATGTGCGAATCTCATTTTCATCTGAGATTATCACTTGCTATGAAACGGTGAAGGAAAACATTGTGAGGAAACCTGCATGTCTGAGGGTACTTGACTAGTTCCCGATATATGTGTGAAGTCTGCCAACTTGCACCGGGCCAGCGGCGTGGTGGACTATGGCTTGAAACCTCTCGCATTGAAGAGAGGCCCATGCCCAACAGTGGGATGGTAAAAGGACTATAGTAGTAGTAGTAGTAGTAATTTGTTTATTTGCCTATGTACTAAATACAATGTCAATTATTCTGTTTCAGCTCTGCAAGTCTTCGGCATTATATTTATCCTCATACTGCTATTGCTGATCATATTTTCGGTATTAATGGTGAGTTCACATTTACTTTTAAATTAAATGAGACTTAAAACCTTTCGACAGGCGGCAAGACTTAACATAAATTTAATGTCAATACCAAAGCAGACTGTATTAACTTGTGAAAAAGTGCATTTTTCAATGGCACTTCATTCATGGTGCAATAAATTATTACATGAGATTGTGTAGTAGATAAATGTAAGCTATTTATTTATTACAGAGTACATTTGAAATAAAAAGTCTAATTTACACAGCCCTGTGGGTAGAGGGCGTAATTTTTTGCTTTAAAATAGTAAAACATTTTATCATAAAGCAGAATTGTTATATAGTCTGTTACACATACACTAGCTAGTCTAGCATGGCCAGACTAAACAGGTTGCCTTGTAGTTTATTTTATTTTATTTGTAAAACAAACAGCTTCTTAGTCTAAGATACAAAAATATGATTAAATCTAATTGCCATTTAAATGTTTTTGTATTCTTAATGTTAGTCGGTATGGCTAATTGAGACATATAAACTAATAAATGAAAATATGAAACACCAACACCGGCTACAGTCAAAGAACCGAGTCAAACCAACACTTTGTGAGATTCCGTTTACATATACATGGATCCAAATTAAATAAATCTAGATCAGGTAAGTGAACCAGTCCATTCAGCAGAGTTGCTGTTCTCAAGAAAAATGAGTTCTTCCTGTACCTAGAGGCACTATGTGGGATGTGTAGCATAGAGTCTGATGTCTAACTGACCTGTCCATTTTAAACTCAGGCATCTGATGAATTTTCACATTTCATGTGCGAATGTCATGTTCAATAATGATTACTGCTGAACAGTGCAAATAAATATCGTGAGGATACCTGCAGGTCTATAAAAATGTGTGTGAAGTTCACCAATGCATGGCCCAGATGGCTTGGTATAATGGCAATAGGCTCTCCCTATATTATATTGGGACCAAATTACATAGGCAAAGTGTAGGTGGACTCCTGCCTACCCCTTTAGGGAATACGGGCGTGATGATGGTTTATTTAATCTGTCTATTTTTTAATTTCAGGTGGTCGGTATCAACATATGGATGCGTGGGCTGATGCTGCCCTGGCTCATCACGATGGGACTAATAATTTTGTTCCAGCTTGCATTTGGTCTCTGGTTATTGGGAGGATACTATATCTATGTGAGTTGTTGACAGTAAAGTTAAAAATGGCTCTTACGAGGAACAAGATAGAAACTGAAATCAGTTTCACTGTTAATTTGTTAATATTGTTTCGTAAAAATGATACCACATAGTTAAGACAGTCTAAAATAGCTACAGTAAATAGAAATTTCTGTTACACAATTTTTTTTTTTTTTTTATATTGATACCATAATAATATGAATTCACTGTTGAAATGAATCTTGTAGTGAATTGCCCTAATTGACATTGGCTAATTCATAATATGAATTTGTGTTAGAGGAGCGATTCCATCGGGCATATAAGAAAAAAATTAGAAAACTTGTCAACTTGTATACAGGCTGTATCAGAAGTCCAAAATAATACTTTGGGTACATATACGTTAGCTCATATGTGGATGCTTAGTGAAGACAGTTAATACCTAACTGTCATAGTGTCGGAGTTATAGACCTTTGAATATTTGGGACAGGTATCAAGTTCTGGTCTTTGGGTAACCCTAACCAGCAGAGTAAACTACACATATGAGGGGCGACTACCAATATTCATATAACAGAACATGCAAATTTTACATAGGACTCGAGATATTACGAGTTAAGGAAATTGACGACGAAAAAAAAGTTGGAAAAACATGGTCGAATTTCGACCAAATTTTTGTACCATTCAGTTGTACACCCGACACTGATGTAAACGTCTCGTAGTATTATTTCGGACTTCTGAAACACCCTGTATAGCCCGTAGTCCTTTACAAAATCAATAATTTCACATTGACTTTGAAACCGGTCAGTAGCCCTTTTCAAAACACCCTGTAGGTTTGTACATCATAAAAGTCAAAGTCAAATCATTTATTCTGTATAGGCCTATGGGGGCACTTACAAATTGTCAAGTTTACATTTTTTTTCTTATATTCTACTATGCTACCACCGGATCGAAACGCGACCTCAACTGAGAAGATCCGGCGATCCATCCGGGATCCATATCGAGAGGTGGAAGGCTATTTCGCTTAAGCGACACTTTTAAGCAATATTGACTTATATACATAATATTTGGAATCAGTGAATGTTTCTGCGTCTAATCAGCATGCTCTCCTGTAAAGTTAAAAAAATTTCGTTTAAGACAAAGAGCCTGTCACCCCTACTTCACTCAGAAGTTCTCAGTGTTGTATGTATCATCTCATAGATAGATAACTCTTTATTGTTCCACCTCTTAGCGAAATACAAACTATACATCTATACATACATACAAATAAATAAAATTGGAGTGTCTGTTTGTAATATCAAAATAACACTTTTTTACCAAATGCGTATGAAAGTATATACGATACCTATAACGAAAAGGCAATTTTAAAATTTTTTGTCTGTCTGTCTGTCTGTTTGTTTGAGGTAAACTTCTAAACGGCTGAACCGATTTCAATCGGACTTTCACTGACAGATAGCTGACGTTCCAAGGCGTAACTTAGGCTACTTTAATTTTAGAAAAAGCGTTAGGGTTCCGCGGGAAAAACATAATACCCATATTTCCGGGTAATCTCCCTAAAGTCCACGCGGGCGAAGTCGCGGGCACAGCTAGTATACAATAAAATAATAATAATAAGTAAATGGAACAATGGGCGGCCTTATCACTAAAAGTGATCTCTACCAGGCAACCTTTGGTTGGAGAGTTTTTTTTTTTTATAGCCTATTGTATGTCCCACTGCTGGGCAAAGGCCTCCCCCTCTCGTCTCCACATGTCCCTATCCTGGGCTTGTTGTGGCCACGTTTCTCCCGCAAAAGTGACCAAATCGTCGCACCATCTTCTCCTTGGTCTGCCACGATGCCGGCAACCGCCTTCGGGCATCCAGGTGTTGACACGATTTGTCCACCTCTGCGGGTCCATTCGTGCTTATTCGTGCTAAATCCAAAGCACGAATAGCACGAATGGAGAGGAATTAAATAATAATAATTATTAAATGTAAATGTTGAATTGTTTTACAGCTGGACGCCACATTTGCTGCGTTCATGGACTTCTTATGGATGGCATATAATGTAAGGACATTATTTGATGTATTCAGTACTTTATTCATAAAATATCGCGTCGCTCACTATAAGCCATCGAGACGCTCTCTCCAAGGCGTTGCGCAACACATTCACTATGAAGCGTCACCCTGATAACTACATGGCGTCGCGACGATCCTTGTAATGCGCTTATTACACTTCAGACGATTAAATTCAGTGAAGTGTAATAAGCGCATAAGGCGTCGCGATGCCCACTGTAAGACGTCGCGACGCTTACTATTTACCGTCGCGACCCTCGTTTTAAGGCGTCGCGATGCTCGCTATTAGGCGTCGCGGTTCTCTCCTTACGGCGTCGCGACGCTCACTATTATGTCCCGCGACGCTCACCATTAGTCGCCGCGACACTCTTGTAAGGCGTCGCGACGCTCACTATTAGGCTTCGCGACGCTCACTATTAGGCGTCGCGGTTCTCTCCTTACGGCGTCGCGACGCTCACTATTATATCCCGCGACGCTCACCATTAGTCGTCGCGACACTCTTGTAAGGCGTCGCGACGCTCACTATTAGGCTTCGCGACGCTCACTATTAGGCGTCGCGGTTCTCTCCTTACGGCGTCGCGACGCTCACTATTATGTCCCGCGACGCTCACCATTAGTCGCCGCGACACTCTTGTAAGGCGTCGCGACGCTCACTATTAGGCTTCGCGACGCTCACTATTAGGCGTCGTGACGCTCACTTAGGCATCGTGACGCTCACTAATAGGCGTCGTGACGCTCACTTAGGCATCGTGACGCTCACTATTAGTCGTTGCGACGCTCTTGTACTATGCGATCCAAATAAGAATAGGAATGTCAATAAGCTCTATCTGTCAAATGTCACATGAAAAGTATGGTGTGCAAAAAAACTTATTTGCATATCAATAATAATAGTACCTACATCAAATACAAATAAAAAGGTTAAATTAGTAGTAAATTGTCTTAATAGAATATTTAATTATTTATAGTCATAATTCGTTTTTCACGTCACTGTATGGCGCAAAGTCGATCCTATTCTCATTTGAATCGCATAGTAAGGCGTCGCGACGCTCACTATTAGGCATCGCGACTCTTTCTGTATGGCGTCACGACGCTCTCTGTAAGCCGTCGCGACGCTCAATGTGTGACGTTCACTTCGTTGTTCAGCAAGTGTTAATCATTATTGAAAATGTCAATGTTTAAGATATAGGTAGGTATTTTATATTCTTTTTTACAATTTCAGATTTACTGCTGGCTCTGCGTGTTCTCGCAGTACCAGATCATTCTTGAGATGCAGTCACCAAACATTGAAATGTTAGTCGAGTATTGAGAATAACCACCGAATTGTTAACATTAGAATAAGTAATACTTAATTTTAGACTTTGTGACTATGACAATAGTGGTATTTTTAAATATTCGCATAAGGAACACTTCTCAATCCCAGTTTTACAATGGTTAATTCCCAGTGTTTACAAAAAGCACCCTATTGGGACAGGTAGAGTGACTAAAACCGCTTGATATAATCATTCCGGGTCATTCTGCTTGAAATGATTTATTATTACCCCAAAATGTATGCTGACTTTCTTGAAACTTATGAAAATGCTGCTGTAATTATTTTGTAGATCAATTGTAATTCATATACATTTGAAAGAATTCTAGACATTTTCTAGGTTTTATTATAAAGACGAAAGATTCGTATTTTTGTATGTAACTAATTAATTTAAATACCACTGGACCGATTTTAAAAATGATTTTGCCGCTAGAAAGCTGCCTTATCACTGAGTAACATAGGCTATATTATAAACACGTGCGAAGCCGCTAGTATAGTAATAAGTTTAAAGTGCCTCGTAAATGTGTTTTTGTAAGATTTTGCTATTATCGTTAAAATTATGTTGAAACGACAATACTTTGAAACATTTTCATAATTGTCTGTCAAAAATATCAATTTTCTTGTACGCAAACTGTAGCTATAGTAAGTTGGACAGAAGTCAAACTGTTGCCATCTTGTTCAGACATTACGAGTATGAATAGGACAGCCTCCCTTTCACTTGCAATTGTCCAAGAGAGAAGTCTAAAGATAAAACGAATTCTATGATAAAATACTTAAAGATTAAATCTCCGTGGTAAAAGACCACGCTGCAATATACGTTCGTGCCGACAATGACATGTCGTTGAAGAATTAGCTTATTGCATGAGTTAATAAAGTTCGTTTTGACATTGGTAATAATTTTGTAGCAAGATTTGACGTTTCCAGATAATTTCGTAATCTGCATTTAGTGTTCAAATAACTTTAAGACAGCTATGTGAGTTATCCGTCCATTTTTACTTAAATTTATACAATTATCAATTAAATAAAATTTTTATGTATGTGCCCTTAGTGTGTAATCTTTTGTGAATCTCTGAATATCAATATATTGACTTTTTTTATTGTGAATGTTTATGAAAAATTATACAATCAATCAATTGCCTAATTGGCCTCAATATGACTAAAATTTTATTATTGTACCGATTAAATCAAGTTTTAATATCAAACCGACTCTTATTATTGTATTAATCATATATCACCATGTAATAATGTTATGTTTTTTACTGTTTGACCGGCATTTATTTACAAATAAACTTTTATTTAAAATTAATGTATTAATTACAGGGTTTTTAAAAATAAGTAACGAAAAAATTACACTTAAATTTCGAATTTTTTTAATTATAGCGTTTTTCACAAATTTTTCACAAAGTTAGTATTTCTTTTAATAACCCTTTCCTTAGCATACGAATAATTATACATAATGGCATCTATCGTGCAAAAACAACAACGTTTGGTCTTTTAAAAGTGTTTATTCTACTCACCGATAGATGTCACTGTAGAATTAACAACATGCATCGTTTTTGCCACTGCCTGGAAGATGTCACTGTTAACCGTTGAAGTTCATTAGAACATCCTATAAACTCATGCGTCCCTGGTACTTCAAAATCAAATTGGTAAAGAAGCGTAACATAACAGCAGTAGACGTGTGTCGTTACGTCATTTTCACGAAACGCCACGAAAAAAGTTACTTGGTCGGCGTCACCTGTTTTCAAAATAGGTGATTTTTGTAACTAGTTATTTTTATTTAGATCCAGTGATTGTTTGCATAAATAACTCCACCAACTATACAGTTACACACGAAACGAAAATAAATTAAATCACTATCTAAGTGTTTTTAGTTAAACAGTTAAATCAATCAATTAACTTCCCTGCATACTTTATTCAGGCTTAGGACTGACTGCATTTAATGTATTTATGATTGATTAGTGTTTTCTATGAAACTATGATTTTAATAAAATTATTAATGCAGGCTTATTTAAAAGTCAATTTGATCGTATATACAATGATGATTGATATTTACATTATTTACATAACGACCATTTTTTAACCACATTATTTTTGAGTTAGGTCTCTATACTTTTAAAGGTGCGAAATATGTAAACAAATTCAAAGTGACGCTCGCTCGCTTCCCGCCTCGCAAGCCGATGAAATTATATACAAACAAACAGAGATCACTCTATTTTATTCTCTATGTCTATAGAGTTACGTATGAAAATTAAACTTATTGACTGTTACGCTGTTTCGTTTTTTGTTGTATAACAGTACCACGGCACATGTGCGTTCGGATTACTTCGGTTTTATTCGTGTCACCCGTTCTCGCTTACCCAGCCGGCCGGTAGGCGCGATGCGAAAGAAATGTAACGGGCCCCATCGAACCGAACCGAGACACCGACCGACTGACGAGTGACGACGTGACGTTTCTCGCTCACAGTTAACAGAAATAACGCGTTACCAAAATCACTACTTGTGATTTGACTTGAAATAAGTGACTCGGTTACATGCCGTGAAGCTAGTTAATGTAACCAGTGACGTGAAATAACGCCCACGTCTAAACAGCAGCACTGAATAAAAATTATTCGTTACCGCCCGGCAGATATCGCTAAATTCATAGATACAGAACATTTCCTTCAGGTTTCTGCTTACTTGCCTTCTAGGTACTCCTACATTTTATTTGGAAATATACAGTGAAGAGTATGGTTACAGCTATTGGACAATAGATGTCACTGTATGTATTGGATGCTTGTTTTAACCTCCTACAGACTTATGTTCTCCTGGTATCTGAGAGCAAAATTAGTAGAAGCATTAATACAAATTTATAAAATTAATGTTGCCGCTACTGCCTGATAGATGACACTGTCAGTTGAAAGTTCATTATAACCTCCTATAGCCCCATGTGTTCCTGGTACTTCAGAATAAATTTTGTAGAGAATGTTCCAACATAAAAGCAGAAAATGTAACCAAGATTGGTAGTAAATCCTTGTGACATGTAAAAAAAAAGGTTTCACAATGAAACAAATTATTTGAAAATTCTTATTTATTTGGACAAATAAAACTTTTCTTCTCGTCTTCATTGAAAGAAAACATTATTACATTTATTTTGTCAATGTGGACACAACACACTGAACTTTTAGAAAAAAATATAAAAAAAACAACAGATAATTGCATTATAAGCTTATCCCAAATTAATCATGAATTACAATAATAATTACAACTTTATTACATTTTTTTATAATAATTATCTTAAATTACGATACATTAACGAAGCCTTATAGAAATTGAAATGAACAACGTTTTCACTCGTATTGCACAGTTAAAAATAGCATAAATATTACCAATTATTATTAATTAATTAAGTAAATATAACATCTAAGTAATCAAATTTAATGTAAAAGAAATACTTACATACCTCTATAAAATGATAATCGTTTATTTGGCTCGAATTAAACAAGGAATTGGAATGTTGAGTATTTTAACCACGTAAATAATATTATAGTACCGATGCTTGAACGGCAATTCTTACTAAACGACAAAAAATCGTAAAATGTGTAAATGTACCATTCAAACGGCCAGCTTTTATTGCGTATTTTTGTATATATAACTCATTTTTCGATATTTTTATAGGGTTGATACATTGTTTTGTCATGATTTATCAAAATTTAAAAAAAAAATCAGATTACAATGGACAATTGGTAGGTAATAATTCAATTAAGTATACAGTAATACATATGACAAGTTGTATATACAATGAAATCTTATTTCGAACAATAAAAATAATATTAGGTACTTATGCTATCTAATCACTAATATTTACAAAATTAAATGTTTATCTCCTATAACCTAAATACAGTCGTGTCGTTAAAATATTATACAATAATTTACAAGAAGCTTAATATTTATAAGTGATATGCAACAAGCTATCATTGTAGCTCATAATTGTATGGTGCTATAACAAAAACTACTTACTCGCCCTCCCTAAATAAGTGTAAAGAAATTTATTTTAAAACCACATACAATGCCATTTTTAGTACAATAGTGTCCTGCAATGCCCCAGCTAAATGATTCGTTAGTTTAATCAAATACATTCATAAGAAACATTATAGGGGGCGCCACCAGCTAGTTTAATCTTAGCTGTATTCTTTCTGGACCTCAAGTCCCTTATTACTATCGTTGTGAAGTTGCTATGACTTATTTTTTTTAAGGGATGAAAACAACAGCAGTAGTCTGATGGCTTGATGGTGACAATGGGTAATGTCTACAATGGTCATGTTATTTCAACCATAAATAAAAATAAATCTTACCTTATTAAATGAAATCATAGCAACTCCACAACATAGTGGGGGCACTGGTTAGATTACAAAATAATGTTTGGTCAATACAATTCTAAATGCAGAACAAAAGTAAGGCCTGTGAAAACAGGGCGACAGAATCCGCCCGATCAATCATTTGCCAATGGCAAAACTAACTGTATTAACTCGGAAGTAATTACGTTTTTCAACGCAAGATCGTCGATGAATTGAGCGAATTTATTCGCGTGGCTTTTGCTACATAAATTTGCATTTGCATAGAGTACATTTAAGAAAATGGTCAAGTGAATTCGTTCACCCCAGTGTTCAGACCATTAAACGATGAGAAACAAACATGGCGACGGAATTTAAAAGCAAAACCTATGATAAGTTTACGAGAAAGAGTACGTACCACCATTTGTAGTAAAAAAATCTCGGTTATTTTGACTATTGAACGATAGATGTCACTAAATTAAGAACTCACCTCGTCATGCTTCCCTAGTAATTTAGTGCCATCTATCGTGTAGTAGACAAAACAAACAGATTTATAAAAAGTATGAACCACAGTAATCTAAAAACAATACTGCTACAGATGTAGCGGAGGAGGGTCGTTGCAATATAATTAAGTATTCGCAATAATCATTAAAAACAATAGATATATAATGAAAAAAACTAAATGCGAGTGCCTTACGGACGATTTGGCACAAGAGTATTAAAACATATTAATTTATTATTAAAAAAAATACAACTGTCGTGTTACTTTTGAGTATTTTAAGTATTTTTTTGAAGTCTTGTTAGCCGTATACAATTTTCGATATTTATAAACATCCCAATTTTTGTGTGAGATTCTCGCCATTTTGGCGCCGTTGCCGCGTTGGCGCGAAAGTTGCGCGGCGAACTCATTCAACGCCTCTAGCGGCGAGTTAATGAACTACGAGTTCCACAAAATTCCTTGGCAACGCGGCGGCGACTTTTAACAGATTCGTTAGTCACACTCCGGCCCCTGTTATCTAAACTAATGTCTAAACTAGACTAAAGTCAAAGTAACAAAACAAGACTTAAAGTCAGCCATATTGCGGTATTTTTCGGAACAAATTTTCTCATACGATATGTAAACGCTAGGTACACCTAGCGCCATTCACCACAAATTATTAGAAAGTTATAATCCATTTATAGTGGCATTTCAATGATTTGTAAGAAGATAAATATATTTATAAATTGTAGGTGTCAAAATATTTTAAGACCTTATCTTAATTCTTATGTCTACGCATAGCATGAGACCGCGTAGAAATAAGATTTATCTCTTTCAACTGTCAGATTTGTCAAGAAAATGACGTCACACCACAAGTACTAATGAACCAAAAAAGCAAGAATTACTCAATTCGATCCAAGTACATTTTTCAAAATCTGTTTTGTAATGCCATTGTAAACCGGTTACTTATAACTTTTTATAAATTTGGGCACCGTAACGACGACATTGAAATGTGATCTCTTCATCGTGGTAAATAAAGGCCTCATTACAATATCCGAATTATATGAAAGCAGTTGACGACCCGTGGACTGTGCGTTTCCAACTTTGGCAAGATATAAAGTTCACATTTCAAAGTCGAGATGGCGAAGAATAGTTACATGTCTGACCTCCCTAAGTCTTGTAACATTTAGTTTAGTCCAACATAATCAGCGTCAATTTGAAATCTCTATCCTAATTGAGCTCCAAATTAACAAATTAAACTTAACAAGGTATAGAACACAAAGTTGCAATAACACGAATATACCCGAAGATTACCGAAGGCACGGCTATGAGCTTGCCGAGTACCAGTTGGTATTTGGCGGCGCGGACTTATCAACAGGCTGGTGCGAGTGAGATGCATGCGCGGTATGCGTCTGAGGATGATAGAGATGGAACGATGATGGCGGATGGAAGAACTGGGATTGGTCAATCGACGATGCGTAGTCCAGAGCACCAGGAACCGCGGAGTACGCTTGAGGCTTTAACGGCAGCGGTGCCTCGCCTAAATAGGAATGCCTTAATGCTTCGGAATAAGCGTTATTATCGTACGACAGAGCGTACTGCTGTTTGTCTCTTGGAGACACGGATCCTGGTGGTGTCATAGCGGAATGATAGTCTGTGTAACCTCCGTACGCTAAAGATCCTATATCCGTCCCTTTGTGGCCCAGCTGTTCGCTGTACCCTGACCCTTCACTACCAGGTGGGGTCGGCAAAGGACCAGTCTGGCCGTCAGTGGAGTAATAACCGCCAGTTCTTCCATCACCCAAGAAGTTGCTTCGAATTACGCTTTCTCTATTGGCGTAAAGTTGTCTAAGTAACGCGGAGGCTGGCGTAGTGTTGTGGTTTCCAGGTATTTGTCTGTTCAGGTGATTCAAATGGTGATTCTGTGTGCCTATCCATTGGATAGTGGACTTCTGTTGTTGTTGTTTTAGCAATGCATCTGTCGAGAAGTCTGTCGGTCTGTGAGACATTTCTTTGCCGTCTAGACCAACGGAAGGCAGATGCTTCGACATTGCATTTTCTAAGTCTCTGACCGAGGTCGCGTCTCCAGTCTCTGGTATAGCCAAGTTGGTTTTGGAGATATCTCTATCCGCTGGGGAGATGGTCGGTCCAGGATTGGAGGAGGCAGATTTCCGTCTTTCCTCCTCCCTTTCTGTCTCTTCCTCGCAATCGGTGGTGAGTTTTCGTTTCTTCTGCCTTCTTGCGGGCATTGGTGATGTTCTTTCTGTGTTGTGAACGGGTAGGGGTTGGGTGTCGTTGAGTCGTGTGAGGTGTGTGACGTCTGAGGTGGGTACGGGGGCTGTCGACGCTGAGTCTGTGTTGGATGGTGGTTCAGTTCGTTCTGTGGGGTGTCGGGGAGGTGGGGGCGGTGCTCCCGAGTTGTCTGTATCAGGGGGTCCGTTCTCGGGGTCACCAGCCGCTTCTTCGCGTTTGACCCCTTGCACGTTGTCCTCTAGTTGGCAGCAGTCCATTACTGTGTTTGGGTATTCCCGACCGCTGGAATAAGAACAAAAACCAATTATTAATGCATGCAAACATTGTTTTGAGCTTGAAAAATTCTAACTAATAAATAATGATATTAGAATTTCAAGTCTTCATTCAAAAACACTGGAGATATGCGGTAATGAACATAAAAAGAAAACAACATTGAGAATCCTTTCTAATGAAGTTGGTTAGAAAATACACGTGTTGTAATAACTTTAGTGTTACGGCTTCGAAAATGATACTAGCTTAAATAAATAGTGCTTACCTAATAACATAATTGACGCAGATTATATTCTGCTCCTCTGCATTCTTGGACGAGCAGACGACGGTCGCGCATGTCTGCATCCAAGTGTACCCGCCGAGCTTGTTCATTATCCTGTAGTAATGAGTTAGCACTTGCCCCTTGTTGATTACTAGAACAAAAGAAAACACTTTTTAGCAAAATAGACACATAGGAGACTACAAGTAGACAACAGAAACTCAAGTCATAAAGAAAGAGTTTGGGAAAAGGTGTTAGAAGCTGAAGAGTGGAAATAAAAGGTGAGAGAAGTAGATGTAGTTACTAAAATCACAAAAAAACGCTTTTAGCAGCATTAAATACTCAAAGAAGTAGACACTGGAAATCAAAGTTTTCAAGAATACGTGAATTTAATAGAATTTAATAGCTAAAGGTACACAATTAATTAAACTAACGCAAATAACTCGACTGAAATGACAGTAGGTACCTACTCGACATTTTGTCCATGGATTGTTAAATCCGCCCTAAGACATGTAACTTGAGTATACTACATAAACAGGTGGTCAAGTAAGTAGTTACCAACATAATTGGACAATATGGAAAATTTCCTTCTGTTTTACTTTCTTTGGCCATAAAGTAAAGATCAGAATCAGATTTTTTTTTATTCATGTAAACACAGACACTTATAAATCGTCAATAAATATTAATAATAGTATATCTAAGTAGCGTTGTTGTCAATTCTTGATCTAATTTTACCATTCCAAGAATAAGATTCTGCAATACTTAAAAATAAACGAGCGGCGAGAGAATGAATTAGTATTGTTACATGAGTATCATTTTCGCTCCGTCGGACAACCAGCTCGATAAAAAAAATGCGACAGAATGTTAAGTTTTTTGCAATAGTTAAGTCAGTAGCATTCAATGACCTTCATCTTGAGAAATGAATTTAGGACAATGCGCGAAAATAACTGTTATGTTATATCTCAAGCATCGACCACCTATTTTCACTTACGTAAGGAGACTAGCTTTATTTCACGGAATACGTTGTTTTTAGGGTTCCGTACCCAAAGGGTAAAACGGGAACCCTATTACTGAGACTTCGCTGTCCGTCCGTCCGTCCGTCCGTCTGTTTGTCACCGGGCTGTATCTCATGAACCGTGATAGCTAGAGTGTTGGAATTTTCACAGATGATGTATTTATGTTGCCGCTATAACAACAAATAGTAAAAATCAGAATAAAATAAACATTTAAGGGGGCTCCCATACAACAAACGTGATTTTTTTGCTCGTTTTTATAGATAATGGTACGGAACCCTTCGTGCGCGAGTCCGACTTGCACTTGGCCGGTTTTTTTGTCTATTTCTTTCGTATGAAATAAGACAGCGAGCGAGCGAGCGAATCCGTGACAGAGTTCTAGTACTGTCATGCCTGTGTTAACCCCACTGAAAGGTGAGTTAAAAATATCGAAATTTGACCATAATTTTTCAATTTCTATGAGGGCTCGCGCATGAAGGCTTCCGTACCATTATCTATAAAAACGGCAATAAAATCACGTTTTTTGTATGGGAGCCCCCTTAAATATTTATTATATTCTGTGTTTTAGTATTTGTTGTTATAGCGGCAACAGAAATACATCATCTGTGAATATTTCAACTCTCTAACTATCACGGTTCATGAGATACAGCCTGGTGACAGACGGACGGACGGACGGACGGACAGCGAAATCTCAGTAATAGGGTTCCCGTTTTACCCTTTGGGTACGGAACCCTATAAACGAGCCATGTCCAGTACAAAAAGCTTGAAGTGACGTCAGATTAAACTTATGTCATGCTAAGGCTACAGTAAAGTTTAAAAATTGTCGCTTATATTAAAGAGCCTTTCACCCCTCGATATGGTGACTAATGCCACATTCAGAGTAGGTACTCAATAAGTTTTAGTACTGACAAACAACAACGCGGGCCTTGACGCCGCAGTGTGCAGGGGGCTTTATATTCAATTCATTATGTACACAATGATCATAGTAATGAACACGTGTTATTGATACGTGAGTCATTAGTACTAACACGGTTTTTGGTTTTGTTCATGTACGCACCTAAAGCTGACCTATTGTCATTATTGGCAGCGAGCTTCTAATTAACGACGCGGGATTGGAGGCACGCCAATATTGAAACAGAGGCCTTACCTCCTCCTCTTAAAGTATTGCTGTTCCAATAGTAACTGGACAGTATTTGATAGATTGTGTACTGAGTTAACTGTCTAAAACTGAAAGTAATCTATACTAATACTAGCTGTCCCGGTGAACTTCGTACCGCCTTACATAGGAAAGCAGCACCACCTACCGGCTCCAATTGTGAATCTAAACCATCCAGGGCGCCACCCAAATGCATACAAAAAAAAATTCAAATCGGTCCAGCCGTTTAGGAGGAGTTCAGTACACACGTACAGTAGAAATATATATATTGAGATTAAGATTATAAAGAGGAAAGACTTGTATTTTTGTATGTGAATAAACTCAAAAACTACTGGTCCGATTTTAAAAATTCTTGTACCATTAGGAAGCTACATTATCGCTGAGTAACATAGGCTATACTAGAAACACGTGCAAAGCTGGGATGGGCCGCTAGTATCAAATAAATTGCTGTAGGACAGATGGTAAGGGGGAAGATTTTATCAATGTGGGCAACTCATCATCACGCATTCTCTTCGATAATTACTCGAAGAGAATGCATAGGGACTTTACGTCAATGATTCTTGGTCCCAATGTCTACATTGGGACGAAAAGGGGAGATGGAGATATTCTATATTAATAATAATACATCATCACGCCTGTGTTCCCCGAAGGGATAGGCAGAGGTGAACTGTAGTACGCCCACACTTCGCCGATGTATGTTCCAATGTAATAGGGGGAGAGCCTATTGCCATTATACCGGGCACATTCCCCCTCCTTACGAGGGAGATTTTTATTCCACCACGCTGGCCCAGTACAGGTGAACTTCACACGCCTTTCTATAGACGAGCAGGTTTCCTCACGATGTTTTCCTTCACTGTTCAGCAAGTGGTAATCATTGTTGAAAATGACATTCGCACATGAAAATTATCTCAGAGGTGCGGGCCTGGGATTTGAACTTGCACCCCTTACGTTCAAGGCGTTCTTGCTCGCGAGGCTACCACTGCACTGTTCATTATTAGGTACCTCAATATTCTTCCTCTCAATTTGACTATAGTTCACCACGCTAGTAAAGTGCGGACTTACGAACTTCAATCGTATTTTCTAGAACTGGTTAGATTGACATGGACAGACAGTTCCTTTTGCCTTATATTAGATATTAAGATCTTTACTTTTGACAAAACATCACAAAAGATTTTCTAAAATTCAACCTGCATCAATATGTTTACCAAGCGCTTTTACGATCATTGTTTTATTTATGCCACTACAAATAACGAATACACTTTGTGGGTAGGTCGGTACTGTATGCAAAGTGGCAAATGGATGAAATCATGCCTCATTAGCAATCAATCAACTTGTTTTTCACTTTGAACATGTATACTGTAGGTACTACGTAACCTCCAAGGCATTTACCACTGTCGGAAGTTCCAAACATAATTTAATTTTATTGGGCGCATGCACAAAATTTAAACATCATACGCTCCGTGTCTTCAAAAACACTCATCTGATACCCACCCTGCGTATACGCTCGTAACCAAATTACCCGCTTTCTAACAAACACCCGGACTTTTATGTAAATAGACGCAATTGTTATTCCGCGCGGGGCATGTCCACATTTGACCGGCATCTACATAGATGTACATTTTAAATTCAAATTGATAGTCTCGTAAAGCTATCAAATGGTGAGGTGCTAGAACCGAATGACGCTAACGCACGCCGTGATTGGCATTCCGAACGGCGGCCATCTTGTTATGTTCTACGATTGGATGGGTTACGTCAGGATTATGAATCCCTCCATTCATGAGATCTTTGTTCTTTTCGGTTGTATATGATTTGCGGTCGACGAATAACAACGGTGGATCGGTAATTGAGCGATGACTAATTTGATTAGTGAGGTCGACACGACTTTTGTGTTGACACCTAACAAAATTTTCCTTATCGCAAATGCATGGATGCAAAACGGATCTACTGAATCAGAATTGTGTTATAATGAAAATATAATGTAAAGAGATAAGACTGTAGACTGCATGCATGATGTTAGCAGAGTAATTACGTAGTAGGTAATTCTATTGAACACTCAATCCCCATCTGTCAATATGTATGGAAAAGTCGTTATATTATATGATTTCAAACGAAAAATATTTGCAATTACATCATACACATCATCACGCCTGTATTCCCCGAAGGGGTAGGCAGAGGTGCACCGTAGTGCGCCCACGCTTCGCCGATGTATTTTTGGTCCCAATGTAATAGGGGGCGAGCCTATTGCCATTATACCGGGCACAAGATTTTTGGGCTATAGTTCACCACGCAGGCCCAGTGCGGGTTGGTGAACTTCACACGCCTTTCTATAGACGTGCAGGTTTCCTCACGATGTTTTCCTTCACCGTTTCATAGCATGTGGTAATCTCGGATGAAAATGAGATTCGCACATAAACCCAGAGGTGCGAGCCGGGGTTTGAACCTGCACACTTTGATTTGCAAGGCGTGCGTTCGGCCACTCGGCTACCACTGCTATATTTGCAATTAAAATTACATAATCGCTTTGCTAACAGAAACGTGTAGATAATTGGCGAAGTGCACATACAGTAACAAAATATATTTAAAAGCAATGCAAGTATGTCAATAAGGAAACGATAAAAGAACCGACTTAAAACAAAAGTATTAAGGAAGTTTTAAAAACAACAGAACGTGAAGAATAAAAAGCACATAATCCAGGTATACTCAGATATAATAAAGCCCACAAAGCCATCTCAAAGGACATTAAGACATGGCATTTCCCACGTCTGAGCGCGGGGAAAGGAAACCGAAATGATGGTATAAACATTATTATTCAAATCACAGCCCGCATAGAGACGGCTGCGGTGGAGTTAGGCCTAAATTGTATTCCACAGACGACAGTGTACGAAAGTAATGATATCATACAGAGGAAGGCTTTCGAGCTCCTTATTAAGCCAAATTCTTCATAAAATCTCAGAACTTTATGAATAAAAACATATATACAGGCTTGCGTTTAAAAATTAATAGGTATTTGACAGAATTCAGGCACTGAAATTACCGAGTCTTAACACCAAATTTGTAAAATTTCAATCTATTATACCTTTACAGCGACACTTTACAGTGAATGGATGATCAGTTAGCAGCGCTGCAGAACGAATTCATACTGAAAAGTGTCGCTTTAAATTGTTTTGTACATGGGTTGGAGTTTTTATAAATGTAGAATTTAATCTTTGATTTGGTAGAACATAAAATCATGAAAATTAACTCACCTCTAAATATAGAAGAATATTAGTTAAAGAATACTTTAACTCAGCAAAATGCAGATATTAGGAGTTTAACCACGACATTGTCGTTTTGTGCGAAACAGTTTCAAAAGATTTTTATTTCTATGAATCGAAGCATACACCCATGCTATCGATGAATCTTCGCCATCGCAGTGGGACCATAACTAAGCCCTTCTTGAAGAAGCCACTCTGAACGAGAGGTAACAAACTCTTTGAAGACATTGTGTACTACCTCTCAAGTAAATTTATTATTTCCGTCAAGACAATCCAAATTCCAGAAAAAGAAGAAGACTATGGCCGCAACGCCTGACCTACTAACTACAGCCCTTTTAACGTCCCACTGCTGGGCACGGGCCTCCCCTCAATGCGAGGGGGATTCAGGCTATAGTCCACCACGCTGGCCCGAGATCTATCGAGAACTAGTCAAGTTCCTTCAGAAGTGCAGGTTTCCTCACGATGTTTTCCTTCACCGTTTAATAGCAATTGATAATGTCGGATGAAAATGAGATTCGCACATAAACCCAGAGGTGCGAGCCGGGGTTTGAACAAGCACACTTTGATTGCAAGGCGTGCGTTCGACCACTCGGCTACCACTGCTTTACGACTGACTTGCCAACGACCTAATATGATATTCCACCTAAAAATTTGCAAATAAGAAGGTGCAATATAACATTTCGAATCATTGTGAATTTCTCACAAAACAATACGGACCCATAAATTTTCCTCGTAACGCGACGCGCCTTGAGCAGCCAGTCTACTTGACATGGATTTCTATAGGCCACAAACTGAATACAAATAGGTAGTTACGACATGAACCTACGAAGGATTTCACCACATATATTGGGTCATGGATGGACACCGAAGCATTTATAGACAATTGATACTGAATCAAGGCTAATTAAAACGGGACCCATAAATAATGTGGCCATTATTAAAGACTGATGATTGATTTATTAAACGAGAAGTCGAAATTGTGAAAGTAAGATAGACAGATATCTGTCTAGATATAGAAGCATAGATAGAAGAATTATGTGTTTAATTTGTTTGTTTTTTTTTTTCTAGCCTGTTTCCGTGTCCCATTCCTGCTGAGCAAAAGCAGAGTTTGTAGAAGATTTAAGGAGAGAATTTAATCCTCCACAAACTGAGGTTTCGTGCTGTTTGTGACCAAATATTACACGCAACCGTGTAGACATACATTTTATCTCTTTTAAATGTCAGATTCGTCGAGAATATGACGTCACTTCGAGCTTTTTGTACTGGACATGGCTTGGTTTGACGTCATTTTCTCGACAAATCTGATAGTAGGAGGAGATAAAACTTACGTCTACGCGGCCATGTTAAGCTAACTCATTATCTTGTAGATAAATTAGCAATATTTTTTAAATATAAAATCTATGTCCCAAGTTGATTTAGTGAAGTATTGATTCACGAAGACGTAGGTAAATAATCCTTGCGAAGGCATTAATCTGTAATCTTCACATCTAGATAGTATCACGATCAAGGAAAACAAGCAACAAATGTTAACAATATAAATAAGTACAATGTGTTCCAGAAGGCCGGAATAATATTATGACGGGTTACGAATAACTACCTACCCTGTATTACGATACGGGGACTTAGTACAAGTTTAGGATGCATCAAATGACAATAGAATGATATTTTTATCAATGAATAACAAATATAACAATCGATCATTCGTTCGGTGTATGAAACAGTCTTCGTAACACATTTTGATTAGCCTGGGGGCTTTACCCACCACCTCTTAAAGTTTTTTTTTTTTTTTAAGTTCTTACACTGTGGCCGTGAGGTGGCCTTTACAGCTTTACCGGAGGAGTGGCGAGCGCAGAGTGCACTCCAACCAAGGCCTTAAGGGCAGAAAGGGGTGGCAACTAGCTCAAGGGCGCCACAGAGGGCACGACCTCGGCTTGGGCAGTTACCGTGAGGGGAGAGGTAGTGACTGCGCTTCTAGGTGCAAAGATGCACCTACGAGCGGAAGAGGGGGTTCCTCGACCTCAGCGGCGAGATCGGGGTCTGTTTGAGGTCGGTGTAGGTGTGTTGGTGGCCCTCTCAACGCCCGGGTCGAGGAGGGCGGTGATCGTGTCGGGAGGAGCCTCTTAAAGTATTGTAATTTCAATACTACTACTACTACAACCCTTTTAACGTCCCATTGCTGGGCACGGGCCACCCCTCAATGCGAGGGGGATTCGGGCCATGGTCCACCATGCTGGCCCAGTGCGGGTTGGCAGACTTCACACATCTATAGAAAACTAGTCAAGTTCCCTCAGACGTACAGGTTTCCGCACGATGTTTTCGTTCACCGTTTATATAGTAACTGTCAATAGTAACTGTCAATGTTTTGACAGATTTTGTATTGAGTTAATTGTAGAAAACTGAAAGTAATATTAAAAACATTGCTGCAAGACAGTTTATGGTAAGAGGGCTGTACCTAAAACTATGATAGTTACGTATAATATATTCACAAAGCATCTATATTATCAGCTATCAGTGTACTTTTAATATTATTTCTGACTTCAGGTTCAACATATATCTCACTATAATAATAACAATAGTTGCGCGGCAATTATTGTACCGATAGTCGTTTCCGCCCATGGCTTATTAGCCAAGAGCCTCGACTATCACCTAAAGAGGCTCGCGTTAGTCAGCTGGATCAAGGGACAGTTCAGAAGGCGGTACTTTTGGAGACGGCGCGCATTGAGAGGAAGTTGGAGCCTTGACCACTGGTAACTAGGACTTCTTATATTTAAAAGTGTATTAAATAAGAGGAATAAAAAATAAAAATACAGTGAATATACTTACAATCTACGTGACATTTTCTAAGTTTGTTGGCATCCTCGCCGTGACAAAGCGCGTAGAGATTCTTCCCCGTCAGCTCCTCCGCAGTGTACCCTAGCAGCTCTGACACCCTGCTGGGATTAAAATCAAATAATGTATCAACATCACAGCCATACCAAAACGAACTTTGTGGTTATATACATTAATATGGAATTACAGTGGTAAAAGTCAGAATTTGCTCCTTCTGTCAATAACATTTCGTTGAAGAATGAACTTTTTCTATAAATCAATACAGTCAGTTTTAGTTTGGAAAAAAAATTGACGCGCTTGTACGAAGCTTAAGTGTGCCCAGGGCTTGATTAACAAACAAGCTGCTTTTGTTCTGAAAGTATTTGCTAGAAAAAGAAACAGATTTTTTACACACGTAAACTAATACATACACTCATGAATTGACAATAAACAAAAAAAAAGATATATCTAAAGGCTTAAATATGGAGGCTAGGACGGTTAAACAAGTTATAAGCTAAGTATTAGTAAGTTGACACCAAAAGCCTAATAGTAATTGAACTTAAAGGTCGAAGACTTAGGATATAAAATCACATAATGGTTAATGATGGTATCTAAACAAATGAAGCATACCTGGGTTCGCAGTGGGCTATCCTGAAGTCGAAGTTGATTCTCGTGACAAACATGTCGGACTCGAGTCTTATCTCGTGCACGGAGGGGGGCGGTAACGCGATTGCTAGTGCTACCATCCCCAGGAGGACGGTGGGGGATTTGCGGCTATGGGAGAATGAGTATTGAGGCCGCAGCCGACACAGCATCAGCACAACCTGCGAACAAATACACACGAGGTTCAAGAATTATATCATCTGTACTCCTGGATTCTCTGAACGGGTAGGCAGAGGTGCACACACTTCGCCGATGTGCTTTGATCCCAACTGATGGCGAGCCACATATCGTTGTACTGGGCACATTCTCCCTCAATACGAGGGAGATTTGTACCATAGTCCACAACGCTGGTCCAATACCGGTTGATAAACTTTTCAGGTTTCCTCACCGTTCCTGACATGCGATAATCTTGAATGAAATTTAAATTCGCACATAAATCTCAATGATGCGATCCGGGGTTTGAACCTGCACACTTTGATTGCCAAGCGTGTGATCGACCATAGCTCATCTTAAAGAATCGAAAAAAAAATACAGTTCTAAACATTCTAATCAGAATAGAATCTGAAAAGTAAAACGAACGTAGAAATACAATCTCTACATAAATTTGAACGACAGTAATAAAAAAATCTCATTTAAACTTTCTGAATTAATTCAGTTCAAACAAGGAATACAGTACGTGTTTCATACGGGACAATTAAACTGCCAAACACGAGAAACTCAAAAGCTATCCGTTAGAAAAGCACGTACACACATTACCAGGTAATCGAGTCTAGAGATCAGAATGTAAGAAGGATTCAACTAATTTGCAATTTTGCCAATAAACCCGTTGCCTGTGGCGTATCGAACATACTCGCAAACGACCGGTACTAATTGCTCCATCTATCCTAAAACCGAGTCATTAAGATAGAGATAAAACAGGAATTATGACATAACTTTCAAATGCAAAACCAATAAAGGACCCTTTAAAATGGAAATAAAATGACAATTGACAGATAATAAAGCAAACCACTCCACAGATTACTTTACAATGTCATTTAAAATTTGCATATTGACCCATGAAATATAGCTTCTCTAGCTTAAATGTACATTTTAGCCGATTACGGTTAAAAGGCGAATTGACTCAAGTGCGATTTTGGTAACATTTCACGGAACCCAGCTCAAACGATGGAGAAAATTTTTATTGTTGGTTTTTCATAAAACTTTAGACGTGTTATGTTCAACCTATCTGTGAATTCAGCTGTTACTTTCGAAATTTCTTTGATCTAAAGAATAACACGGCAGAAGAGATATGCCACCTGACTGATCTTAGCTTCTCAAAGCATTGAAATATTTTTGATTTCATTTTTGTTGTACAAATATATCATTGACTAATTAATACCTTTACAAAACCATATCACATACTGTACATGACGAAGGGTGCAAGCTTGGTAAACCCATTCTAAATGATATGTTATAACGACACCCTAAATATAAAAGAAAGTGTCCAAGACAAGCGTTTATGAAATAAAAAGGGAATTTACACCCCGAAAACAATTCACTGGCAATTTTACGCGCCCAGCGCGGTATTCGCAAGTCGCTTGTGATATAATCACATTTTATTACCTAACACAGAGTTAAGGCAAAAATTATGGGCCGTATAACGAGCCTTGAGGCACCCCACTTTGTACAATAATTCTATCCAATAATATTTGTGATCTAAGATGGATAAAGAGGCCGTTCGAATTCATTTGTTGCTTCATTGCTCGGATACATATTATATATATGAGATTGCATTTATCTACAAATAAATAAAATTTAAATATCTGTAATGTCAGTACACTAGCTTTTTACTATGGAGTGTAGATATAAGGAGAATAATCTGGGACAAAAGTTAAAAGTGTCCTGCTGTATGCTATTAATAACAGCTCAAAAACCTTCCACAATGGCGCTGGTGTAGACAAAGGGTATGGTATGAACTGAATGCCGAGTAAAAAAAATTAATATCATTGTCAAAATTGATAAAATAATGCCACCTGATTCGAATGTGGCGCCGCCCATAATTAATGAATTTCGACGGACACTTTTTCAATACACAGATTGTTCTCCTTATGACATCTATACTCCATCTACACTCCATACTTTTCACTTACTAATTTCATATCTAAGTACTATTAACAAGATATTTTTTTTGTCTAGCTGTCTGTTCCAAATTATCACCTAAGCAGCTACACCGATTTTGACGGAACTTTGACTGGCATAGCTGTTGTTACAGGAAGTAACTTGGTAATCTTGGTATACTTTATTTTCATCTAAATTCCACGCGGACAAAGTTGCAAGTAACATTTAGTGTGACATAAATGAAAGAAAAAGACATAGTGAGTGAGTCGAAGGGTTAATACCTGTTGCTGGAGATTCAATAGACATAATGAAAAGTTGAATCTAAACACCCTTAATGGCTATCTAATATCTCGTAATCACAACGATCTCCGTTCTACAGATACCCACCCGCCAGTTCCCACTCTCTCCGTATCTCGGTGTCTCACCCTCCTTGCCTCTTCCAACCTAGATTGAAAATGAAAATGGAGCGTACATTCATTTCTCATTCCAAACACTAGATAAGAAGAAAAATGTCCACAAATTTTCATAGTCCTCCGGCTCATAAATTACTTGGAAATGAATAAATTCTCCCTGATAAGAGGTCGCACGAACTCAACGCAATTTTGTTATTGAATTCGTAAATAAACTGCTGTAATGATAAAAAGCTAAATATGCAAATAGCTAACTAATTTATTCAAAGAATATTATAATTATTTAACAGTGCGGTATTCTAAAGCACTTTGGATCTAAAAAAAGCCACTGAAAATGTTTTAAAGATGAATCTTTATGAGAATCAACTTTTTCTATTACAAGATTAACTATCCTTTCCTTTCTGTTTTGTTTCTACATTGCTGTATATACCTATGAATAAATGTTTTTCCTTTTGTAATGTATGGGTAGTTGTAGCTGGTTTCTTTCTTTCTTTTCTAATAGTGGCTACATGTTTCAATGTAAACAAAACTGCATTTATAATCGGTTGCAAAAGTATTATCGACCAATAAGTGATAGCTACTTTATCCATTCCGCATAATTTATGGCTTTGGGGGTTCCAACATCGTTTACATAAAAGCAAATTCCTTAATTTATTTCAAATACTATTACACCTGGTATCCTTACCCTATATCCTGAGGACTTGAAGTGGCAGCCACGCTTGGTAAGGGTACTCTTCATTCGAACGCAGAACGCCCTATCCATCCCTCGGTATAGCGCCCCGCTCGCTGCCAGGGTCATTTGTGCTGATACTGTCAACAAAACAATCATATCAATAATAGCCAGGCACACTTGCACATTCGTGTCAAAAAGTACAAATTTGTTGCTAATATCACAATGAAATATAATTACTTTTGAAATAAGTACAATTTCCGATACAAACGAATGGTTTTTGGCTGCAGAATTCAATCTCATAACTCAGAAAATAAGATAAAAGCGTGCAATCGACTCTATAAAATAATCACTTTCGTAAACTTCTTAGGATTTCAATATAATATATCTTCGATCCAACAGAATTGAATCTTTTCTCCAAAATTATGTGAATAGCGTCAATCTTGAAGATGTTGATTGATTGCTCGAATAACTAATTAAAAGATTTATCCCGGACTGGGGCCCGGGATCGGTCCACCACGGTTTAATTGATTTCACTGAGCTTGCTGCTCAGTTATTTGGTGGTGATTCTAAAAGTTTCAAATGACTAAATGATTCAGTAGCAAACTGAACAGAAATAAAACTACGATTGTAGCGAACTACGTAACGCGTAATAGTGAGTTTTGCGAGTTGTTTTTATCATGTTAACCGAAGCGTATTAAGACTACCCATTCGGAATGAAGTTCCTATGGATAAGTATAGGCATAGAACTCCATGGATACTCTTCGTTGGTTAATAGTCCGATAACCTAACCATTTTTAGGTTTCCGTACCCAAAGGGTAAAACGGGAACCCTATTACTGAGACTTCGCTGTCCGTCCGTCCGCCCGTCCGTCCGTCCGTCTGTCACCAGGCTGTATCTCATGAACCGTGATAGCTAGAGAGTTGAAATTTTCACAGATGATGTATTTCTGTTGCCGCTATAACAGCAAATACTAAAATACAGAAGAAAATAAATATTTAAGGGGGCTCCCATACAAGAAACGTGATTTTTTTGCCGTTTTTATAGATAAATGGTACGGAACCCTTTTGTGTGCGAGTCCGACTCGCACTTGGCCGGTTTTTTTCACTTAGCTCCAATAGAATTGCAAAATAAACTACCGACTTAAGTGTTACAATGTTGTTGCGTGCATTTCTTTATAATTTTATTAAAGGAGGCTGTATGTTTCTTTAACACAGTCAAACGTATTATCATTAATATTTAAACAAGTCCCCATAACCTAAGTGAATAAACATAATTTATTATTCTCCACTGAGTACGCATTTCGCAATGGTTGCTAGCCATTTTAATCTTTGGCAATAGCAATAGCAACACAATAACCATTACAGAGCACAATGCCATGTCGATTTGTATCACGTCTTTGGACTAAATACGTAACCAGATTGACTCACTGGACAAATATTTCAATGACCTTCACATTTATAGTTTGCACTTAAAAAAGCAATTAATTTAATTCGCAATGGGATTAAAACAATGAGATATTGGATTTTTACATGACAGTTATTGTCCAGATGTTCTTAAATACTTGCTAATACCTTATAAAGGAAGAAAATAGTCATAAAATAGTAATCCCATTCTAAGATGGTAATTAGAAACAGTAGTTGATGCGGCACAACACATAGATAAATACTGAATGAAAATTGAAAGTCCATATTGAAAGAGAGTAATATAAAATTGTTAGTTTAGCCAATCAATGAACATACATAAATATACTTACGCCTGTATACCATGGGGGTAGGCAGAGACTACCGTTTGCCACACGCTACGATCCCGACAAATCTCTTTCGCTTCATCCACAGTCATACATCTTTTCATGCATCATGAAGGTTATGTATATAAATGACGGTGGGTAGTCTAGTGGTTTGAGGGTAAGCCAGCTCATTACACTGGAAGGTTGCGGGTTCGATTCTCGTTAGCGGACAAAATCGAGATAGCTTCTTTGGAATTGGCCCTAGTCTGGGTGGTATTGGGATCGCCCTTAGTCCTTTGTACTGTGCCCATAGTACAAGCTTTGCTTAGCTTGAGATCATACGATGAGTATGTGTTGTCTGGCAATGTTTATATTTATTTATTTATAAAGGTACAAGAATAAAAGAACCATTTGATCATTGTTTAGTTTAAGTACAACATCGAAGGCAAAATACAATATCAACCATCAACATCTCTTCCAATTTGTAATATATTAATATCTTAATAGTTAACAAACTGAACAGGAAAATTGAGATTGTTCATTGTTAAAATTGAAAGTCCGTTTGTCAGTTTGATTGCGTGAAACTACGAAACTACTGGACCGATTGCGATTTGGTCTATAGAAATGGATTTGATTTTTAACTTAGTGAAGGTGACTTATTATAGTCGTTATTGTGACAGCGACTACATAAAAAAATGCAATTAAGATTTTGTTAGCCGCACAAAAGCAATATTAGTGTCAATTTCGTAATAACAAATTATTAATTAAAGTATTAATTTGGCCTCCATTATTAGTTGCCCCATTGACGTTATATTTTTGATTTCTTATAGTTTTAAATCCAAACCGATAAATTGCTTGAACAGAAGATTTTGGGTGTTGTTATATGAAATAATAGAAAAAAACCTTTAGACTTTTTCACATTCGGAAAATATGACTTCCAATTTATGGATTTCAATATATCTAATAATATACAAAAGTTTTAATTAAAAAAAAAACCGAGATTTTGAATAAGAGTATTATGTAATAGAATTTGATAAAGCGTTTGTTAGGTAAAAAATCCTTTTATTTTCAATCTATGGGTGCTATTTTCCGTAAAGTTTTCTTGCACTCTGCTTTTTTGTACATTCTCTCATCACTGCTACTCATGTACGCCAAGATTAACAGCAATATTCGATATAGGCACCAAATTTTGACTTCGGACAGTTCCAGTTAATTTGAAGAGGAAGCCTGTAAACATGCAAACATGGAGTTTCTTGCCCATTCTTCTCCATAGGAAATGCATTCCGAATGGGTGGTAGGGATACTATTATTATTTTTTGTTTACTGAAGATTCATAAGTGCCTGTATTATTCACAACAGCTGCCCATAACTCCTTTAGTTTTTTTCTTTTCTCTTTCATTCTGGTTGTCTGCTTTTAACGATAAGACTGCATGCCCAATTGTACATAGCTATTTAGACCTAAGAATGTTATATTTTTATTCGTTTATTATTTTGTGTCTTTTCTCTCTCTCTTTCTCTATTTGGTGTACAATAAAGATTACTCGATCTATTCTATATAAATAAAAAAAATCTGATTCTGATTCTGTAGTAGGTAGTATGCTCTTAAGCGGGTTTCAGACTACGCTATAATATATAGCACAACAATATCGCGAAGCCAATAATATATAGTACAGTACAGTGTGAACGTGGCCATAACAATGTATGGTGCGCGATATTGTTGTGCTATGAACTATATACTATATGCTATATTATAGCGTAATCCGAAACCCGCTTTACCATATTGTTTCATAGGATTGAGAACCATTGGTAACCGTCAGCCTGCCATCATCACAACTCTCCCAACTCCAAGTCTATGCTTATCAGATGACAATGTGTCGATTTCACCATGGCCCTCAGTTCTGTGGCTCACTCCACCACGGCTGTCCGCTGCACAATGGTCCACTGTCATACTATCAACGCTCTGATTGATTTTTTTATCGAGTTTTTTAACGTCGCAGTGTAAATTGAAATCGATTCTAGCCCTTCGATGTTACGTGTGAAATAAATGGAGTTTATCCGTTAAGACTTAAAAAACCGGCCAAGTGCGAGTCGGACTCGCGCACGAAGGGTTCCGTACCATTATCTATAAAAACAGCAAAAAAATCACGTTTGTTGTATGGGATCCCCCTAAAATATTTATTTGATTCTGTTCTTTAGTATTTGTTGTTACAGCGGCAACAGAAATACAATCATCTGTGAAAATTTCAACTCTCTAACTATCACGGTTCATGAGATACAGCCTGGTGACAGACGGACGGACGGACAGCGAAGTCTTAGTAATAGGGTTCCGATTTTACCCTTTGGGTACGGAACCCTAAAAATAAGGTCAAATCGTTGTAAACAACGTTTTTTTAAGTGTTAAATTGTGCGATGCACTTCGGTCGACTCTTTGATGGAGAGATGATTAAAAATCTAGTAATGATCATGTTTTACGCACTGAACAGAATGAAAATGTACCTACAAATAGAATTATCACCAAATTTCGGAATTTTCGGAAATTGTGTTTTCGGAATTTGCCCTGTTCTGGGTGTAACTGGTTAGTCCTAGTCCATTGTTTTTTTTTTTTTTAATGGACTACGCGTTGGCCGTGAGTTGGCCTTTACAGCTTCACCGGAGGAGTGGCGAGTGCAGAGTGCGACTCCAGCCAAAGCCTTAAGGGCGGAAGAGGAGGGCAACTAGCTCAAGGGCGCCACATGGGGCACGACCTCGGCTTGGGCAGTTGCCGTGAGGGGAGAGGTAATGACTGCGCTCCTAGGTGCAAAGATGCACCTACGAGCAGAAGAGGGGGTTCCTCGACCTCGCCTAGTCCATTGTATGGTACCCATATAATAAACTTTGTTTAATTTAGGATCATACGATGAGTTTTTGTTGCCTGGCGATATTTATCTCGTTCCAAACTATTTCAATTGCGGGATTCAAAGATGCAGAACTATTGTACTCAAATTCTATGTTTTTTTCCAATCATTTGATCTGCTGCCACAATTATGAGGTTTGAATATCTTTATTTCTCAAAAGAATTACAAAAAATCACTTACTTGAGAAAATTAATCTTAAGTCTAATAAGTAATGCAGTATATAACACAAACGAACGTACAGAAGTATAACATTTAAATATTATATAACAATTAGGTTAACTTATCACATTTCTAAATAATATAAACAATAATATATCTCACTAGTGGGTACTTTTGCTTTGCTTTCACAGAGATTAATTATTTGTGTTTACTGGAATCGACAACTTCTGTTAGCGCGTGAGCGTGTTTGATATGTTCAGATAAAATGTATTTTTTTTAGTTTATTTTTAAATGTTTGTAATGTGTTCGTCCACCCTCATATGTTATTTATCTACAATAAAAACTTCGAATGCAGCCAACCGAACGTCATTGGTAGCGAAATTATTAGGCTCTGCGCCCGCAAGCGCGAAAAAATATGTTTTTTTGGCCAAAACCAAAACGAACTGTATTGACACAGGAAAAGTTCATTCTACAACAAAATTACATTGACAGCGCGTGCGTATCAAGACGTAAACACAGAAATTCAATCTTTATGGATATTGACACAAATATCGTTTTGGTATTGGTAAATATTTTTAAGCGTGAGCGTTGACGCCCCATTGTACGAAGACGTAACGCTAGCGAATTTCCACGCTTAGTTTTTTTTGCAATTGCATCTTTATTTATATTCAAATAAGGTTAAGTTTCAAAAGAATTAAGTATAGCAGTGGTAGCCTCGTGGAAAAGAACGCCCGCCTTGAACGTAAGGGGTTCAAATTCAAATCCCAGGCCCGCACCTCTGAGAATTCTATTAAATAATTCAAGTGCGAATGTCATTTTCAACAATGATTACCACTTGCTGAACGGTGAAGGAAAACATCGTGAGGAAACCTGCACGTCTATAGAAAGGCGTGTGAAGTTCACCAACCCGCACTGGGCCAGCGTGGTGGACTATGGCCCAAATCTCCCTCGTATTGAGGGTGAATGATGTATTTGATGATGTATGTAGAATTAAGTTAATTTACTCTCTCCAGTCAGTGCAGTGGGCTTAGAATGAGCGCGTAGACATAAGATTTATCTCTTTCAACTGTCAAATTCGTCGAGAAAATAACGTCACACCGAGTCATGTCCAGTACAAGAAGCTCGTAGTAACGTAATTTTTTCGACAAATCTTACAGTATGTAAGTATAGTATGTAATATAGTATATAAGTAAGTACAGTATGTATAAAACATATATGTATAAGATAATTGATAGGATAATAAAGCAGTGGTAGCCGAGTGGTCGAACGCACGCCTTGCAAATCAAAGTGTGCAGGTTCGAACCCCGGCTCGCACCTCTGGGTTTCATGTGCGAATCTCATTTTCATCCGAGATTACCACTTGCTATGAAACGGTGAAGGAAAACATCGTGAGGAAACCTGCACGTTTGAGGGAACTTGACTAGTTCTCGATGTGTGAAGTCTGCCAACCCGCACTGGGCCAGCGTGGTGGACAAAGGCCTGAATCCCCCTCTCATTGAGGGGAGGCCCGTGCCCAGCAGTGGGACGTTAAAAAGGGCTGTAGTTAGATAGGATAATTGCAAAATCCAACAAAATGCTTGGGTTTATCATCCGCAACGGTAAATTGTTATCGTTGGTGCGTCAATGATAGCCTTCTAGTCACTCATCACATTTAATTTAATTTAATTTAATTTTTAGTATCACATTCTTATTTTTCATTTATTACCAATGTTCCTTTTATGTTATTCCCCTTACTTATGCATGTTGTGGCACCTTTGTTAACTGTGCATTTAGTTTTCCCTTATTTGTATTTTATATTAATGTGTTATTAATGCTACAGTTTTTGGATGCCCTGTTAAATAAATAAATAAATAAGTATATACGGGCATGCTAAGCCTGCTGGATGCAATACGAATAACTTTTTGCTCATCTGTACAACTTATCCACAATTTCAATAGGCCAACATCGCCCGAAGAGAGCAATTAGTCGCGCAGTTGATCCGAATGAAATAACACGTTCCCATAACGATACCAATGAAATTATTAATTTGTCGAATAAAGTTGAATACTGACACCCCATTGACCGTTTCATAAGGTCTCAACGCGCCGTGAAGACGACGTAATCTAATTTCAATTTGGTCCACAGCTTAGGGTCCGATTACACGGTAACGCCGACTGTCCGATACTTATCGGACTCTTAAGACAGAATAGATGTTTTTTTATGAATGCGGTCACTCTCGCAAGTCCCCAATTTTCGCATAAACGACATCATCTCAAACGTAAAATTGGTTATATTTTTTTTTTCGACATATCTTGAACTGCCCCGCAGTTCTGTCAGTAATAAAATGCTTGCAGACAGCCGGAGCTGCTTATAAGAGCCTTGAGCGTTCCGCAAACTGGAGCATATGGGTAGCAATATTGTCTAATTGCCCCCCTGCAATTATCTCTAATTCGACATAATTCGAAAGAAAACGACAAAATTTTGTTTCAACTTATGTCGAATTAGAGATAATGTCGATCATGCGAGAATTGTTCCCCGGTATTTAATTGCAGACAGTCGGCTCTATCGTGTTATTGGTGCCTTACCAGTATTGGGCGATTCGATATACCAGAGAAATTTCGTGTATATTGTCGCCGTTCGGTACAGAGCAACGGCCTCGAAAATAAGTCTAATTTAATTGGTAAAGATATTTTTTAGTTGAACAAGACTTGCTTCTTTTGCTGTATGTCTAAATGTGACACTCGTTCAATGGGTAACGGTAGAAAGTAGACGGTTTACTGTTTTCAGTGAGTTCTTTCAAAGATTACTTTTTACCGGATCGGTAAGTTTTAAATGACGTTAAACGGTGTGTTAATTGCGTTTCTGTGGCAATTTCACCTCTACAGAATGTTTCAGATGTCCGAAATAATACTTTAACGTTTGCATCACTATTGGGTATACATCTGAATGGTATACAAATTTGATTGAAAAAATTTCGTCTTCAATTTCTACAACTCGTAATATCTCGAGTTTCAACATGTGATTGAGGATGTTCAACCTGTGTTAATGGAGTGTACTCGGAACTTGGTCTTAAGGAGAGATCTATTTGGACATAAGAGCATTTTGGATGTAGGTTTCTGTAACACTGTATTAGCTAGCCCCTCATAAGTGTAGTTTACACTGCTGAATAGGGTTATGGATGTACCCAAAGGCCAGAACAAGATACTTGTGACAAATATTCAAAGGTCTATAACTCAGAAACTATGTTGGTTAGGTATGATCTGTCTTCACTCAGCATCAACGTATGAGCTACAGTATATGTACCCAAATTATTATTGCGGACTTCTAAAACACCCGAAGTCCGAAATCATATTTTAAGTGCATATACGGTAGTGAAGGTAGATTATATTATTTCTGAGTTATAGACCTTTGAGTATTTGTCACAGGTATCGTGATGTGGTCTTAGGACACATCCATATCCCTATTTAACAATACAAACTACATCAACTAGAGGCGACTAGACTAGACTAGACTAGACCAGTGGTCGGCAACCTGCGGCTCCTTGGATGTGAAGCTGCGGCTCTTTAGTTCCATACGCAAATATTATTAGTTTTATTTTAAAAAAATGGTTCTGAATCGATTAACGAGCATTAGGCACCATTTGTACAGTGTTGTTTTTTTATTTTTTTCTTGCTAACAATAAATAGTAGGTAACTATTTATTGTTAGCAAGAAAAATAATTGTGGATCTTTGAAAATTTTGTAACTTGTAATTTTTGACTCTTCCGACTCAAAAGGTTGCCGACCTCTGGACTAAATTGCGAATAAATGAATGCGAATAAATAAATGCGAATTATGCAGCGTCTTCGCGTGCTTCTTAACACAGTAATTCATACTTAATGTATATTGACACAGAGCTCGTTTTATTATTTCCAAACATTTTGCAGGTAGCATTTTGACGCCCCTGTGTGCTCAGGGCTTTATAAAATGTGGGGTAGTGCAACGAGAGATAATTAAGTGTACCCAAA
Source organism: Ptilodon capucinus (assembly GCA_914767695.1). Classification (NCBI taxonomy): domain Eukaryota; kingdom Metazoa; phylum Arthropoda; class Insecta; order Lepidoptera; family Notodontidae; genus Ptilodon; species Ptilodon capucinus. Next base: position 3,258,470 of record OU611828.1, read on the forward strand.
AAAATAATGTTGAGACATAGAAAATTCACTTCTATTCTGCGCTGGCCTTGTTTTTTGGGGCAGTTGTCTCAACTCTCGTATAGATGTCTATTCATCGGATTGAACTTGAAACGAGATCGTTACATTGCGATATGCAAAAAACACCAACTTACCGTTGATAAAGGCATAACCTTACTGTCGTTAAATCATAGCGTTTACAAAACCAATGTAAATAATGGGAGGGCGAACGAAGTAACTTGATTTGTTTTGAAAATAGACTCTGAGTCAATATATACAGATGTTTCAGAAGTCCGAAATAATACTTTGACATTTGCAACCGGTTCCGCTATAGGACTAAATGGTATAATTTTTTTGAAATTTCGAAATTATCGAATTTTCGAAAATTTCGAAATTGACTATGTCTTTCCGACATTTTTTATCGTCAATTTCTACAAATCGTAATATCTCGAGTCTTATGTAATTTTTTTATGTTCTGTTTTGTGAATATTGGTATATCGCCCCTCATAAGTGAAGTTTACACTGCTCAATAAGGTTATGGATGTAGATGTACCCAAAGGCCAGAAAACGATACCTGGGACAAATATTCAAAGGTACCTTATATACCTTTGAGTATATAGGTATACCTTTGAATATTTGTCACAGGTATCATCTAATTACACTATCATAGTTTCTGAATTATATATAAATCAGAAACATTGATAGTTAGGTATAAACTGTCTTTACTAAGCATCCACATATGAGCAACTGTACCCAAAGTATTATTTTCTGATACACCCTTGATAAAGACTAGCGGCCCGTCCCGGCTTCGACCTCGAATGTTTCGTAGATGGTTTGAAATGAGACTTACCATCAGGGTTGTTGGTGCCATGCTGACTGCCCTCCTCGCTGCCTGACGCTGGACTGTTATGGCCTGTCGCACCTGGCCTCCCGGTCAACGACAAACCCAGCTGCTCAGCAATCTCAGCGTGATCTGCTTGATGTATGTAGTCGAATATACTGCTACCAGTCATCTCTACCTGTGGGAAAAAAATACTTAAACGTCGTATTTCGGAAGTCCAACATCTCTGGGTAGCTAATATTTAGAGAATATGTGAATGCGGAATAAACCTTATCGCCATAGTTTCTGAGTCTGAGTACAGGTCTTTGAGTGACCAAGATCGTGGTTTGATCTTAGGGCACACCCATAACTCTCTTTCATAATAACATCTATCATCGTCTACAAGAGGGTGGACAAAAAAAAAATATTTTTTTTTTAAATTGGCGGCGAAAAACAAAATTAAAAATTATCAACAAATTTCGATCAACTTTGTATACTCATTCAGATATGTACCCCAGTATGATACATTTTGCAGACAGACAAGTCAGCAATAAAAAAACTGTCAATAAGAGTCGCCTAGTGGAAAAACGAATAGTCAAACGAAAGTGGTAGAGCAAAAAATAAACGCTACTTGAAACATCCAATTTCAACTAATTAAAATTTCGAATTCCGAAACGAAAAAATCGGAACAAGATATTTTTAACTCCGTGAAACTCTAACAATAAGTTGAGGAGATATTTCTGTACATAAAAAAATTAAGAATCTGCTTGTGATGTCAAAATAACAGATCTTTATTTAAAATGTGTATGTGTGTCATAAACGGTGCTCAAAATGCAAAAAAAAAACGATTTGTTCCAGCTTATCCCTGTAAAAGCTGGACCGATTTTGTCGGGACTTTCACTGATAGATAGCTGATTCTTAGACTCTTTATTTAACTTTCCAAAAATAATTTGGGTATCTAAATTGAGAGCCGCGAGCACAGCTAGCACACTCGTAGTTAATAATAAAAAACAGGTCTTTACAAAATCCGAGGTGCACGAACATCTGAATGGTTTGTCGTCACGTACAACAGTCGTTATGAATGAAAGAGTTGTTATCAACCATCGCATAGCAGGTGCCTTCATAGAAACAGGTACAGCAGTTAACGAGCATTCACAATACTGCCGTCTGGTTCCAAAAAGCCAGTTAAGTGACATTTTGGCTAATTCGAGTTATCTATACCAAATGAATGCCAAACAATTTTCTGCATCGGCCAGTCTTGATTTTATTTTTCTAACATTTATAGATATCGAGATAAGTGGAGAATCTATTTCACAATTTCTAACGACATCACTTTCTGCATATTTGATTGTATCTTAAAAATTGGGTATACTCGCATAAATAGCATCTTAATAGTCGGAAAATGAAACGTTTTATCTTCCGACTGGCTTAGACTACTACTACTAGTAGTAGTAGTATTAGTAGTAGTAATAGTCGGAAAATGAAATGTTTTATCTATAAGCCAGTCTTGGTCTCATTATTCTAACATTGATAGTTATTGAGATAAATGGAAACAAATCTGTGTGTCATTATTATTTTTAGCGAAATAAGTTTTCACTTTTGCTTGTAACTTAAAATTAGTTTTTGTCATTTAACAACTTTTCAGGAAACAGACAGCGGAATAGATGGAAATTATCGTAACTGTAAAGAGGATATCTTTGAGGCAACAGCTCTTGATAAAACCACTGTTGATGGCAACCAACTTCAGATTGAAGAGATTGCCAAGTTGTCATTTGTGTTTGTCGTGGGAATGTGAACAATCAAGCTTGTGATAAGAGAGATTTTGTTCGTAAATAATACCTAATTTACCTCCTACCTAATACTAAAGAATTGACTCCATGACCATACTGAGGTGAGCGAATTCACTTTATCAATACATAGTATAAAACAAAGTCACTTCAAGCTGTCCCTATGTATGCTTAAATCTTTAAAACTACGCATCAGATTTTGATGCGGTTTTTTTAATCGATAGAGTGACTCAAGAGGAAGGTTTATATGTATAATACATGCATAATATAGTAGAGAAACACTGATAATTTTAGGTGGCGCTGCTTTCGTATGTCACTAATTCTAAGGCGATACGAAATTCGCCGGGTGTGCTAGTGTTTTTATAATATGTACTCTGTTCTTAATATACATAAAGATTGAATACCTGTGGCAATAGCAAAGCGATTTAATTCACTCGTATTACCGATGACATTTCATTGAAAAAAAACTGGCCATGTGCGAGTCGGACTCGCGCACGAAGGGTTCCGTACCATTATCTATAAAAACGAGCAAAAAAAATCACTTTTGTTGTATGGAAGCCCCCTTAAATATTTATTTCATTCTGTTTTTTAGTATTTGTTTTTATAGCGGCAACAGAACTATATAATCTGTGAAATTTTCAACTGTCTAACTATCACGGTTCATGAGATACAGCCTGGTGACAGACGGACGGACGGACGGCGAAGTCTTTGTAATATGGTTCCCGTTTTCGGAACTCTAAAAAAGTGCTTCTTCTATGAGTTAATCGTCTACTTCTTAGTCTATTTTAAAATTCGTTGTACTTCTGATTCTCCCGGATGTTTGTAACTTTACAATTTTTTACATTTTGGATTTGGATACATTATAATCTACTTAGGTTTAAGCGCTTAACAAATAGGCGAATTAAAACGCAGGCAACCATTTTTTTCGCCATTATTATAACTAACTGTATTCATTCATAAAAAAAGTTATTTTTTCAACGAAATGCTTGCTTTATCTCACGCTGTCTGTCTCGTGTGTGTAATGACAGCGTGAGCAATTTTGCCCTATCTAGCGTGACGTTTACCACAGAAATTCCATCTTTATATATATTGACACACAGTTTATTTTGGTACTGGCAAAAATGTTGAAGTATTGACGCCCCAGTGTGTTCGTGACTCAAATTCTTCAGCTCGAAGCCATCGGCGGAACTTTCACGATGACCCTTTCACAGCTTTATGCTAATACATCTTTAAATAAATTTATCAAATATAATTGTGGGACCCTATTACATATTCAGTGGGCGTGTATCCGTAGTCAAGCCCTGCATGTGAATACTATAAGACAATGGTGATGTTACGGTGGTCGCTTCTTGGAATGGTCGCAACGATTTTATGGTGTTTACCGATTCGCCGATTGATGGGATACGAATTGCCAGAAGCGATGCGGAATTTATTGATGGAAAAGTTCTTGATGGTAGAAAAAAACGTATACCACATTAGAAAAGCTGATTGTAAGTACTTGGTATTCATTTGGTAGTCGTGTTGATAAAATCTATGATGGAAATCGGTTTGCCATTGTTAATTGTAAATGCAGTGTTGGTTAAAATGGATGCTTAGGCGTCCCTTAATTACTCTATTCAGTTAAACTGTGTAAGTCTAAAATGATGTATGGGCTACAAAATCCCTTATTTAGAATGGACTCTGGGTGAATATATATAAAGATTGAATTTCTTTGGTAAAAGCCAAGAGATATCGCATCAAAATTCGTTAGAGTCATCGATGACATATCGTTAGAAAATGTGCTTTTTAGGGTTCCGTAAAGGGTAAAACGGGAACCCTATTACTAAGACTTCGCTGTCCGTCCGTCTGTCACCAGGCTGTATCTCATAAACCGTAATAGTTAGAGAGCTGAAATTTTCACAGATGATGTATTTCTATTGCCGCTATAACAACAAATATAAAGCCGCTACAACTAAAAACTGAATAAATTAAATATTTAAGGGGGCTCTCATACAAAAAACGTGATTTTTTTGCCGTTTTTATAAATAATGGTACGGAACCCTTCGTGCGCGAGTCCGACTCGCACTTGGCCGGTTTGTATTAGTTGATACAGTTTGTTTTGGAATTAAAAACAACTTGGTCGCGTACGTTTAAGTGCACCTTAAGTCTATGGTATGGTATTATAGAATAAATATTGGAAATAAGTATGACGGTAGGTACCATATTTGGGAGTGATAGCAAGAGTTCTTTTATTACCCTAAATGAGTATTTAGTTACTTCTGCCAACCTCCCACCTTTTCATCAGTGGTTTTCATGCCCGTTTTTTTATTACTAGATGCCTTAATATGAATAGTACTAATAGTATGAATAGTAGCTACCGCTTAGTAGTTCGGCATCAGGTTAAAGCGTTTTCAAGTGTTCTTAAAACGTGTATTGTCTCATTAATCTGAGGTTTTAACAATACTTTTAGATTTTTTGACACTTGTTGTCGTATCACAACCGTCCAAAAAACTAAGCAATACCAAAATAATACTGCATTGACAGCAGTAATACATACTTGCAAAATTATTTTAAGGTTCGGTTACAGAAATCCAAGAGAATCGCTTGCCTAACTATTTCGCTACGAAACGGTTTTAAAGGTAGCAAAAAGTAACACGTAAATAAATTCCACGTAAACAAAAAGTATTGAATTCTCAACATAAAGGAGAAAATATGATATCCCGTAGCTATCATCAGGCTCCGTCGAAAGAACAGACAATTTAATATAGCCAAAACGTCTAACACAAGCTTTACTTATAAGAAAGTTGTGTCTACTCTTATTTACCAGGAAGTTTATGTATTTTATTTTACACACACAGATGTCCACGTTTAGGTGTATACAGCGTGTTTCAGAAGTCCGAAATAATAAATACTCAATGTCTAAATAATAATCCACTACAAACCGCCGATAATGGTAGGTTTGACAATGTCGTTTTAAATACATAGATAGATATTTATTTCATAAATTTTGGGGTAAAACTGTAATGTACACTTTGGATTCGCTAAGCATCAGGTATCGAAGTATACCAAACATTATTTCACACTTCTGATACACCGTGTATATGAAAGGTGTTTCGATGTTTTTCTGTGTGATTGTGTGCGTTAGTATGGTGGTGTGTGAACAGTATTAGAATGAGGAGCACGCGCCTGCCGGGCCCGAGACGTGACTGGCATATCGCATCGTCCCTTTCCCCCCATCTCCCGTCTCTTTCCCACCACCCCCTGCAGCCATTTTGGAAACGAATTTCCCAGTTTTTGGCTCTTTCGGCAGTGCCTTTTAATTTTGTAGCATTATTTAATCTTGCTTACGTTTTTTGTTCGGCGATGGATTTTTTCATAGCTTTTAGTACAGTAGGTAGATTTGCATTTTTTTGAATCTGTGCGAAATTAAATTATTTTCTCTAACACACAAGGTCCTTAATTAGAGTGATACTCTACTACAGTTGCTTGTCTACAATTTTATTTTTATTTATTTTAATAGCACATTTACACATGGGTCACATGGGTCATATTTCAGAATAGGAAAAATCACGAAGAGGCTATTCTGAAATTTGCTAAGTCAAATCATACTTTGAAAATGATAATAATTGATAGTGTTTCTTCCAATCACCAAAAAAAAATCAAAATTGAACCAGCTGTTTCTGAGATTACTCCAGACAAACTGACAAAGTGGTAGCGAAGTGGGTAAGACACGCAATGCAAGTGTGCAGCTTCAAACCCGGCTCGCATCTTTGGGATTTTAAATCTGATTATTATTTGCTAAAACGATGAATGAAAGCTTCGTAGATAAACCTTCATGCTGGAGCCTACAGCTTACTAAGAAACCTACAGCCGCGAGAGAACTTTATTAGTTCTTTATAGTCGTGTGAAGTCTGCCAACCCTTTGCTCCGGCTTATAAGACTAAGACCTGACTTCCCTCGTACTGAGATGAAACCCGTGCCCAATAAAGGGAACCTAAAAGGTTTTTATGTCGAGGTGTGAAAGGAGTCACTTTTGGGCGTTATTGACTTATAAACATACGTGGAATCAGCGAATTTTTCTGCGTCGAATAAGTATGCTCTACTGTAAAGTTGAAAAAATGTCACTTAAGTCAAATATCCTTTCACCCCTCGATATCTGTATCGACATTGAAGTTGAAGATTTTACGTAAAATCAATAAACCTTTGGCAAAGTACCAACATGGACACCTCTTATCCATTTGTTATAATACTATAGAAAGTTGGAAGAATAAAAACAAAAAACCATGATGATATGATACCACCATCGAAAGCAATAAAGATATCCTCACGAGAAACAGGAGACCCCTGAAGAGGGGACGCTCCAAAAAAATAGCGGCGTAAAGAAACCCAACCACGTATAGGGCATAAGGCGACACGTGTAAAACGGCTTATCTGGCATCGCGCGCAGTTACCGCCGGATGTCTTTCTAGCGCCGAAAGTACTATGATTAAATCGCTCTACGCATTGTGTCTGTGTGAATGAGTTTGTATGACTGATAAGAGATAGCTGGACAGAGTTAAGAATCGTCTAAATACAAGGCAATAAAGACAACTAATGCGTTGATCTGTCTTTAAACAACGAAGCCACAAAAAAACTTCAGGGGCCTTACCACCGCCTTTTAAAGCATTGTTCTTTCCATACTAACTGTCAACTTTTATGTCTGTCAACTTAATTGTTAACTGACAAAAACTGAACGTAATATTTAAGTATTGCGTTTGGAGGGTAGAACTAAAGGAGAGCAATCTCCTATGGGAAAAAATTAAAAAAGTGTCGAAATGCAATAATTAGTATTTTGTGCATTTTGACAGACGCTTTTTCAATACACAGATGACACTCCTTTAGTTCTACCCTCCATAGTATTGCTGCAAGACAGGTGGTGGTAAGGGGGCAGGAACAAGTTTTTAAATATGCCATAAAACCCTGCGGAAATACGCAAGCAAACAATTCTTTATCATTACTAAAACGGACTTTAAGAACTGATAGAAGAGGCACATTTTTCAACTAAATGTCGTCCATGACTCAAGCGAATCACGTGACTGCGTGACTTTGGTCACAGACTCAATATTTAAGTATATTAGCGAGGCATAGAGTAAACTTGAAAAAAAAACTGAATTCGCTCGCCCAATCATATTCAAAATTTAATCAAAAATCTTTTGATGCGGTTACCAATACAAATCTTAAAGAAAGTGTTGGTACTTTATAAGACCATTTTTGAGTGGCTTATTGACTGGCGTATACAACAATCTGGTACCGTATATCTTTCTTTCTTCAGTATATACTTAGTGTTATATAGATAACTCTTTATTGTTCCACCTCTTAAAGTAATACAAACTATACACATACGAAATAAAGTTTTACATTGGACGACCTTATCACTTAAAGTGATCTCTACCAGGCAACCTTTGAATGGAGAGGATGTTTAAAATAAGATATTAACTTACTTGTGATAATCCTAAATATATAGAAACAGTTTCAGATATGTACAGGAACCTGCCGTCTGCCGCCACCGATAACGCAAACCCATCCAGCGACTGTGGACAAGATATAAACAATATTAGAAACACTAAATATTCTCACAAACGGCTATACTAATCTCAAGCTGGTACTGAATCTATGCAAAAAGTATTAAGTATTAATATAATTACAACTTATAAATAATTAAGAGTATCACATCAGTGACAGTCGGTTCATGAGATACAGCCTGGTGACAGACGGACGGATAGCGAAGTCTTAATAATAGGGTTCCCGTTTTACCCTTTGGGTACGGAACCCTATGATGTCATATCAACTCCACAACGATAGCGTTAGAGGCACTGGTGCTAAATTGTCGCATCATCGACATCATCCCCAATTGGACATTATGTCGAAACAAAACATCAAATTGGTGAATCAAGCGAGAATTACAGAAAATAAAGAAAGCGATTAGTTTTAAGCAACATATTTTTCAGCTAAAACCGTTTTACAAATGCCAGTTAACGACAATCAATCACTGCGTAATCCTTGGAGCGAAACAAAATCATGTTAATATAAAACATAGTTTCACAAGTTACAATCACTAAACGCAAGCATTGGCATTGTGTCGAATTTGTCAATTTTAACCGACAAAGTCCCCGGCACATTCGGGCGTCAACGCTCGCGCGACAAAAGATTTTCCAATACCAAAATGAACTCTGTGTCAATATACATAAAAACCGGCCAAGTGCGAGTCGAACTCGCGCACGAAGGGTTCCGTACCATTATCTATAAAAATGGCAAAAAATTCACGTTTGTTGTATGGGAGGCCCCTTAAATATTTATTTTATTCTGTTTTTTAGTTATAGCGGCAACAGAAATACATCATCTGTGAAAATTTCAACTCTCTAACTATCACGGTTCGTGAGATACAGCCTGGTGACAGACGGACGGACGGACAGCGAAGTCTCAGTAATAGGGTTCCCGTTTTACCCTTTGGGTACGGAACCCTAAAAACCAGCCAAGTGCGAGCTAGACTCGCGCACCGAGGCTTCCGTACCTAAACTACGAAAGCCCCGAACATTGTTCTAACGAAAAGATAAACTGGACAGAGAGAGAAACTTAACTTTGCAGTTGGTATTCTAGTGTCCCCATACAAACTAACTACAAAATAATGTTGTAATCACAAAAAAACCTTTTCTAACAATAAATTTACAGTTTTCGGATTTATTCCTTTACTTGTGCTATAAGACCTTGCTTCATGCCAAATTTCATGATTCTAGATCAACGGGAAGTACCCTATAGGCTTTTGATTCCCGTGTAAATGTACTGAGAATGCAACATAAACCGCCGTATCTTTGGATTGCGTTAACCTAGAAGTATGATTTTTGTTTCTGGTATAAATTTCAACTTGATACCTCCACGCGTTTCTGGGAAAAAGGGTCTTAACAGACAGACGGACAACGAAGTTATCGTATAAGGGTTCGTTTTTTTCCTTTTTAGGTACAGAACCCTAAAAATTTAATTTCTGTGGTAGAAGCCACGCCCCCACGCGTCTAAATTCGCTCGCGCTGTCAGTGTCATTTAGTTGAAGAATGAACTTTTTCAACGAGTCAATACAGTTTGTTTTGGTATGGAAAAAAAAATGGACGCACGAACGTTAACGCCCCAGTGTGCGGGAGGCCTAAAGTTGGGTATGTATTGTAAAACCATGTTTCATTATAACTAAACAATAGTTTTGTATTAAAAATGTTACGGTCTGTGCGCAGGAGTCGCCGTGACACTTTGGTTAAACTCTTTAATATGGACAGCAAAAAAAAATTGACAAAAAATAAATCATATGAGTTGTATATACGGTACTTGAGAAGTCCGAAATAATACTTTGAAGTTTGTATACAACTGAATGGTATACATTTTTTTTTATCGTAATTCGAACACGATTTTTCAACCTATTTTTCCTCCGCCTTTTTTAAAACTTGCGATACCTCGAGTCCTATGACAATTTTCTTGTTTTGTCTATGAATATTTGTAGATACTTGAACGTAGTAAAAAAAGTTAGTATAATACAGTGGATACCTAAACAAACAGTTTATATTTAGCCATTACAAGATGACCCATAAAATTTCTCCACTACATTTTTTTTAAGTCACACCTGATTACGGTAACCTGTTAGCGGTAACGCAAATAAAACGCCTAAAAAAATATTCAAACCGGTCAAGCTATTTTTGAGTTTTAGCAGAACTAACATACTGCTATTGATATTTATATGGGATACGTAATTCATATAAGAGCTATATCTATTAAATTAATATATTTCCTACAAATAATATGACATAAGTTCTACCTACATAGATTGTCAGATCATACATAATTAAACCTACTTATTATACTTACCTACTTACTTAACAATGTGTTATCTACAAAAGCCTACCATTCCAGCAATAACGAACAAGGCAACTACTTATGAGCACACAAAAAAACTTTAATAAACTATTCCACATTACTTTTTTTGTTCACCGTACACAAATCTAAAACTAATACCTCCACATCTAACGTCAATTCGACGGTCAGCAAAAAAAGTAAACAAACAGGTACGGTGATGACGAAAAACGATCAACACGAGCCAAAATGGCCGCAGCAGCGTGAAAACGGGAACACACTGGAGCGTGAAGACGCACGCGTATTTTTTTTTCTACTACCAAAACGAACCTTAACGACCCTGAAAAAAGTTCATTCTACAATGAAATGCCATTGACAGCGCGAGCGAAAATTAAGGCGTGAGGGCGTGAATTGCAATACAAAAATTCTAAAAAATCTAAATTTTTTTTTTTATTCGTGAATGCCAAAAAAGCACTTACAAATAATCAGATTTTACCACCGGTTCGGAATGCTGCTTCCACTGAGAAGAGCCGGTAAGAAACTCAATGGTTACTCTTTTCAAAATGTAAAATAGTAAGGATTGCGAGTAATACATTCTCAGGAGCAGCAACGCCATGAGAGCAGACAGCACCTTTGACACAATACTAGAGAAGAATTATACTCACGGCAGTCTAATATTAAATACAAATATTGTCATGACGCTATATTTATATAGATTGACATAGAGAACGTTTTGGTATTGTCAAAAGATTTGACGCGCGACGTTTGACGCTCCAGTGTATGCAGGCGGTAATAGCGCTACTGGAAGTGACAAATTCTAATTGATTTCGGCACCCAGTCGCGATCTTGGCACCCGTTAACGAATCGCTGACTATCGACCCATAACTTTAATTTCATTGCTCATTTATTTTATTATCGCAACGTTATTAGATTTAAGAAAAAAATACGTAGTCGGGCTCGGTACAGTTTATCGAGGCGCACACTCTTGGTACAGTGTTTTGCACCCAATTTATTTCTTCTATTCTCTCTCTTTTTTCTTCTGTTTTCACAGTCGTGAACAGAAGACGGCGCTAAAGGGGCCACCTCTTAAAATATTATTGTTTGAATTATATTCTATCTTATGTGAGTAATGGTAGCTCGAATATAAATAGCAGTGGTAGCTGAGTGGTCGAACGCACGCCTTGCAATCAAAGTGTGCATGTTCAAACCCCGGCTCGCACCTCTGGGTTTATGTGCGAATCTCATTTTCATCCGAGATTGTCACATGCTATGAAACGGTGAAGGAAAACATCGTGAGGAAACCTACCTACTAAACTACTATTTTGCGTATAATAACATAATTTATTATTTTGTGCTATTGAAACACGTTGTATAAAGAGTCTTAATAAAAGAAGGTCACATCTAGAATGACAATAGCCTCTTTAACGCTCATCTCAAATTTAAATGAAATGCACGGTTGACAAAATACAACAGATAAAAACTTTTTTTTAATTAAAAAAAATTGCGTTAAAACGATACCATGAAGAATGGAAATAAAAAAGCGTGGATTATGTCTGTGATAGACCATTGTGGAGATGAACGTGGAAAGTTGTTTTGAGACGTGGCTCTAGTTAATAGTTAAAGGTCAGTTTTTAATCAACTTTTTGTTATGACATTGCATTTTATAAACTTTAAGATGGTTTATTTCGTTCTCCCGTAACTTGCGGGTTGCTTCTACTGCTTAAGAGCGGCACACAGGGGCCTCAAAAATCGCACGACATTTTTAGGGTTCCGTACCCAAAGGGTAAAACGGGAACCCTATTACTGAGACTTCGCTGTCAGTCCGTCCGTACGTCCGTCCGTCTGTCACCAGGCTGTATCTCATGAACCATGATAGTTAGAGAGTTGAAATTTTTACAGATTATGTATTTCTGATGCCGTTAACAAACGTGATTTTTTTGCCGTTTTTATAGAGAATGGTACAGAACCCTTCGTGCGCGAGTCCGTCTCGCACTTGGCCGGTTTTTTATACAAAGTGTTGCAAAATCAAATGTAACTGCGTCTCTCGGCGTTCTGTCCATATTTTTTTCCATAAGTTCTGTACAACAGTAGATTTTCTACACAAGTTAAAAAGTGTATCCAAGGAATCACGTACTACCGTCATTTGAGTGCAGAATAGAAACCGCAACGCCCACAATATTATAATGACTGTTGAATCGATTGCAAAACGATAATTTACGTGATCGAATAGTTTATACGGTTTTTGGGGTTCCACACGATTTTTTTTATTGTATTTTAATAAATCATAGCACAAACTGACATTTCTCTCTGCCAAACTGCGCAGCAGTTTGTCGGCAATTTACTTAGTAACGTTAAATTTGTAATTTACAAATAAAATTTCATATTTTAAGAACTTTACAAAAAAATTGGTTTTTATTTTTTTCTTTATTCTAATGTCAATATATTTATTTATTCTAAATATTTTATTAAAGTAAAAGTAGCATAAGTTACACCTTATATCATCAGCTATCTCAGCCAGTGAAAGTTCCGTCAAAATTGGTTTAGGTGTTTGGACGTTTCCCCAAAAACAGACGGACAAACATTTTTAAAATTTCGTTTCGGTATTGTCAGCGTATAAAGTTTAATATGCATTCAGTAAAAAGCTCTTAGTGTGATATTACAAACAGACTTTTTTATGTTTTTTTTTAATTTGTTGTTGCTATTAATTACTTGACATTGACACAAATGAGGCTGCATTTGTGATTCCTAATCTTATTTTATTAATTTCGTAAAATAAGTTGATATTATTTGACGAAACTAGTAAATTTACTAACATTTTTTTTTCCATTTAGCCGTATCAATGCAGTAGCCCCAGAGCCGTGTGTTCAATTAACTTCGTTATGAAATTTCATTGAAACCTGCGAAATATTATCAAATTGAGTTTTTTTTTTCTTATTTATCAATGTATGTTGCAGTTTCTATTGTGTGCGGCCCATTGTGTGTTTTGTTGGCAAAAAACCGTTAAGTCGGCCATGTGATTGCGCAATGTAGATTCAAGTTCGAATGAGGTAGAGTCGCGCTTCGAATGTTTTCCTTTTTGTCGCCGTGACGAAAGTCAGTTTTATATTTGTTTATTTCTTACGTATTTTTTTCCTGTTTTCTCCTTTAATATTTGTTTGTTGGTACTGTTTAAAAATTTTGATATAATTAATTATTTTTAAGGCACTAATTGTTCGACATTTAAATTCAAAATTAGATTAAATACCGTAGGTAAACAAAGAGAACTGTGGAATCGAATCGTGGAACAAGACGTCAAAATTTCTATCAGTCAATTTCAATATTTTTTTCCGGTAACATTAAAACACTTTTTTATTCTTATACTTTTACAACTCTAACCATGGTTAGTTATCGTGTTGTAAAAGCGTAAGCTATAAAAAAAAATAAACAAAGTGTATTTCTATTTTAGCGTAGTAAGTAGCACACGCCGGGTATCCGCTAGTTTCACATAGGACTTGAGACATTAAAAAATATATTTCAGCTTTAACTAGGTACTTATTCAAGGTACAAAAAACGCGGCAGTTGTGTTTTTTTTAAACTCAGGTTTTTTTTTAAATATTAAATCAAATGAATACACTATTAAGTTGTATATCCGAAACTCGTGCCAACATTGAATAATTATTTCAGACTTCTGATACATTTTGTAAAGTTATATATTTACCTGCAGTATGTGTGTACCCTGGTGCTGCTCGAACAACTCCAGGGCAAGACCTGCGGACGTCCTTCTATTTTGGGCCCCTGGAACAATACACAACACACCTCTTATACTAAATATCTACAATATCAAACTTTATACAATGTTCGGATCCTTTTACAATAGATTTAAATAAAAAATCTTTATAATTTGGCCTAGTGGTTTGAGTGTAAGCCCCTTGGGTCACTGCACTAGGTGGTTGCAGGTTTGAATCCCGTCGGCGACAAACTTCGGAAATACCCTTTTCGGGATCGCCTCCAGTCCATTATATCCAGGGGTGAAAGGCAAGTCAAATAGACTTAAGTGTATTTTTTTAAAACTTTACAGGAGAGCATACCCATTCGCTGAAAAAATCACTGATTCCAATTAAGTATATAAGTCAATATCGCCAAAAAGTGTCGATTAAGTCAATTTTCAACCCTCGATATAATATGATTATTACATGACTCATGAATGGCTAATAATATAAAAAAAAAGGAAAAAAAAGTTGTATGGAACTCTGGATGTGAAGTTCACCAACCCGCAGTGGGCCAGCGTGGTGGACTATGGCCCTTAAATCTCCCTCGTATTGAGGGAGAATGTGTTCGGTATAATGGCAATAGGCTCGCCCTCTATTACATTGGGACCAAAAAACATCGGCGAAGTGTGGGCGCACTGCAGTTCAACTCTGCCAACCTCTTCGGGGAATACACTCGTGGTGATGATGCATATGTTAACTATGTATTTATGTAGGCTTTGTCGCTACTGTCCACGGTTCGATCCGTCATGCGCGATGGTATCGCGCGGTGTCGGGTTCCGTGCGCTTGCGCATCCGACTGCTTTACGACGACGCCGATGCACAAACCACTTTGTAAGTGTACTTATCTGTTTGTGTTAAAATTGGATTGAGAAATCTATTATTCTTGCCGGTATAAAAACATATAGAGGAAATATATAACGGAAGCAGGGTAGCCGAGTGGCTGAACGCACGCCTTGCAAATCAAAGTGTGCAGGTTCAAACCCCGGCTCGCACCTCTGGGTTTCATGTGCGAATCTCATTTACATCCGAGATTATCACTTGCTATGAAACGGTGAAGGAAAACATCGTGAGGAAACCTGCACGTTTGAGGGAACCTGACTAGTTCTCGATGTGTGAAGTCTGCCAACCCGCACTGGGCCAGCGTGGTGGACTATGGCCTGTATCCCCCTCGCATTGAGGGGAGGCCCGTGCCCAGCAGTGGGACGTTAAAAGAGCTGTAGTTAGTTAGAGGAAATATATAAAAGATAATTTTAAAAGCTATTTGTATTTAATATTAGACTGCCGTGAGTATAATTCTACTCTAGTATTGTGGTAAAGGTGATGTCTGCTCTCATGGCGTTGCTGCTCCTGAGAATGTATTACTCGAAATTATCATTTTTAAAAGAGTAACCATTGAGTTTCTTACCGGCTCTTCTCAGTGGAAGCAGCATTCCGAACCGGTGGTAGAATCTGACTTTTTGTTAATGCTTTTTGGCCTACACGAAAAAAAATATTTGATTTTGATTTTGAACTTTTTCAAGCTCTATTTTCTGAATATACGTAGTAGGTACATATCTCGTTGATGTAGTTTTCATTGTTAAATAGGACTATAGATATGCGCTTAGACGACAACATGATACCTATGGTAAATATTTAAAAGTCTATAGCTCAGAAACTATGAAAATTAGGTATAATCTGTCTCCACTAAGCATCTAAATATCAGCTACCGTATATGAAGCTAAAATATTATTTCGGACAATTGATACACCCTGTATAAGTTACTTTTTCTGCGTTTATATTATGTACTTGTTCGACTGTTTAGAACAAAAACGATATACCTCGGTCTAGACGCAATGACTCACAACACTGGTATGACAAATCATAAAAATAATTCTACCATTACGCTCTGCACACACTGGGGCGAGCAAATTTATTTAACTTCATTCGAGAATGTACTCTGAGTCAATATTCATAGAGATCGATTATCCCTGCCAGGGGCACACTATGATATGACATTGAAAATGAAAAAAAATACTTTAAAAAAAAAAGCTTTTATTTAATTGCCCTTAGTTTTCGTGTTCTCCTCAGCAAGCCCTTTCATTTGATACCCATACTGTGTATTGGAATTAGAAGGACGTCACTTAGCTAAGCATGCATTGTCATCCAAAATAAGCGTGTATACTAAATTTCAGCTCAATCGGTTAAAGATAACTGATTTAAAATTTAGTTGGAAGATTCCACCCGGACATACATTGCAAGTTAATATAAAGCTTGTAATAATAAAAATGTACTTCTTTCATAAGTTAATAGAGTTCGTTTTCGTATTTGCAAAAAAATAGCGTACGACTTTTGACGCGACTATGTGCTCAGGACTTTACTGTGTTGTTAGCAGCTCCAACTGACTAACGGTCAATGATCAAGCGCAGGTTTAGCTGCCAAATGCTTATACTAACGTTAATGTTTTTATTTATCAAACAAACGATTCTTGCAATAATATACCTAATCTATACTAATATTACAAAGAGGAAAGATTTGTATTTTTGTATGTAACTCAAAATATACCGTCGCGAGACGCCTGGCAGATGTGAAACATTATGTTATTTAGAGTAGAGAGAGAGAGAAGCGTCGTAGCGGCGAGTGAGCGGATTAAGCCGGTGGGTGAAGTCTAAGCGGCGGAAAGAACCAAGGAGTCACGAAGCTGTTCGAAGTTTTCGCATCACGGCATCGCGGCATCAACAGTTGCTCTCACTCGCCAAGCGCGCTATTAGATGTTTCACATCAAAATGTCCACCCGTGCGAAGCCGGGACGGGCCGCTAGCGTTAAATATTTTTAAAGTCGATTACGAATTGGCTCAATACTCTGCAAGCTGTTTCACGCTGTTCTTCTATAAAAACATGGCAATCGAAAGTGACTATGGTTCACGTAATACGTCTGCGCAAGGACACGCGTAGACAATCGTGACGGACGGTCGTGACGTCGGCAGACACACAAACAAACACGACAACTCGATTATGAGCCGGGGAAACTATATCGATGTATCGAGTTACGCAACCGAGACATGCGATTAGTAATCGATTGTCCGTGGAATGGCAATTTTCTGAGTTTTCAATTAAAATGCCAATAAATTTGATTCTTTGTTTTACAAATGGCCGCCGGGGATTCGTGATGAATCGAACTTATCCTATGGTGGACATGCCTATTTTCTAAAGAATAAATACATACAAAAACATAATCGCGACTATATTCTAAGAAGGGGTAGGCAGAGGTGCACGACAGTGCATTCATACTTTTCCTATGTATTTTTTGTTCTATTTTATAGGGCGCAAGTCATGCTCGCCGGGCCGACGATACGAGGGAGATTTGGGCTAACACGCTGGCCTAGTGCGTGTTGGTTAACTTAACACTCCTTGCTATTTACTAACAGTTTCTCACAATGTTCTTTTCACCATTCAACAAGTGGTAAATAATAATTATTGAAAATTACATTCGCACAAGGAATCCGAAAATCTTAGAGGTTTGAACTGGGATTTGAACCTGAACCCCTTGCTTTCAAGGTGTATGGTGTAGTCAGAAACTTACCTTAGAAGATATAGGAATGGATTAGGTAACGCGATCAATCCGTTATAATTTATCTGAGGTATGGGATTGATATAGGTACACACGCATTGCACACCAACGAATTTGCTTCAACCGAATCTGATTCTTATGAACGCATATTACAAAGAAACTTGCAAAACAAATATAGAACCGCACACAAATTAGGCACAGTGTGGTCAAAGCTTATTAGAAACCGGAGAGATTGGGAGAAGTGGAAAGTCGATAAAAGGCAGGTCCGTTTTATGTAGTCAATGTAACCTAGCAAAGTTCAAGTTACATTGGTATCTAGCATAAAATATCATACTCATATCCGAACGACTGTAGTTCACTTTTGCAAATAAACCAAAACGTGTCTGCTACATCTTTATACTTGAGTAGGGTGACCATAATTCAGCACTTTTCAATCAGAATTTAGAAAAAAAGTAGTTACTGTAACATCTCCCAGTGAGAATCCCGTTTCAATCGGCCTAGCCGTTTGAGAGTTTACTTTAAACAAACAGACAAACTGTCAAAAATTTATAAATTTTCGTTTTCGTTATAGGTAGCGCATATACTTTCATAATATTATGATAACAGATTTAATAATATAATAACAGTTTTTTTTCTAAATGCATTATATGCATGACATCAACTTTATTTATTCGTATAGATGTGTGTCTATTGAATTTGTACAAGCTATTCATTACTCGACATTAGCAGAATATACGCTAATACCAGGGCAGAATAACAAAAAACTAAAACCGATTTCAAAACTCTAGGTCCAAAAGCTAAAAATAACCTTATATTTCAGTACATTTGGAGTAGGTGCCAATCTACTTGAGACTAGGCAAATACACACATGAATTGGCACCGAAGAAGAAGACATTTTCCAACGTTGATGTAGGATGATGGTCTGTTCCCATATTTGGACCACATTTAAGCGTACCAGTTATTCCTACATCTTGAATAACTCATGGTCACTCTACCGCTCATGCAAGTCGGCGTATCAAAGCGGAGTTTGGTTGAATTAAATCGTAATAAAGCACGGGGCTATCTCGGCATCGCACAGGTTAAATATGCTCCGCCGCCAAATCGCGACTATGTGAAACTGTTTAAAACCATTTTTAAACTGTGTGAATTGTCTTTTAAAAGTATTCCGTCGAAGTTTACTGAACCTTTTTTTTTTTTTTTTTTAAAAAAAAAAAAAAAAAAGGTTCATTACTGAACCATGGTACTTTGCTAAGGTTGGCAAGTTGACCAAATAACTATAAGAGTCAATTGGAAGGGTATAATGTTGGTCCCTTTGATCAGAGCTACCAGCATAGATATATACCCGTAAAAAAGTAAATCCTTCCTACTAATATTACAAATGTGAAAGTTTGTGAGGGTGTATGGATGTTTGTTACTCTTTCACGCAAAAAAACTACTGAACGGATTTTGATGAAACTTTATAAGCTATAATTTATAACTATATTGAATATATATATTGAAAGTCGCGGGTAAAAGCTAGTTAAGGATAAATGACTAGTGGGCTAGTTGTGAGTGCGTGGGCTACTAGTGAGTTCTAAGATCTTCTCATTTGAGGTCACACTACGATCCGGCAGTGGCATATAAGAAAAATATACGTTAACTAGATATTTGTAAGTGCCCCCATTGGCCTATACAAAATTAAAATTATTTGAATTTAATAACGTTGCGACATCGAAGAAAATACTTCAAAATGCGTCATTTTCATCGCTATGGATATACCAAGTGTGATAAAGACTATAGGTAGTTACGGCTTCTATAAAATTGTATGTCTTCCCTATTATTGCATCCCAAAACTACCCAGTTTACCAAGGATAGAGCTGATGGACTACTTCAATACACGCTAACTATCGCTTATCTACGTCAAAAGAAAACTCTACTCTAATACATAACACAGACGCTACTAAAGCCATCATCAACACCATTTATTTCAGCTCCTACCCCTTACGAACGAATTTTTATTAACCCAGCTAAGACTTCGTATAATTTTCTCATTATAGCGCCAATGTGGCGGCGCCCTTAGCGGATATTCTCATTATGTTTGTAATTTGTTAGGGTATTAGACTTGACAAAGGTGTTAAAAATGATGGTGTGATTATGACTGGAGGATGTCGATATTATTTAGATCGTTATGATAACGTACGTCCTTTTCAAATAGAAATGCAATTCGCGACAATTTTTTGTCACTTCCAACTGTATAAACTTATAGAAAAAGCACATTTTTCAGTGAAACGTTATCGACGAGCTTAAATAACTAGTTTGGAAAAATAAAAAAATTCATTTTCAACTAAATGACACTTCATTTAGTTGAAGAATGAACTTTTTTATCAATCAATAGAGTTGGTTTCGGTATGGCAAAAATGTTTGCTCGCGAGCGTCAATGTCCCAGCGTGCAACAAACGTGGAACAAATATAATAGAATAGTTAGGTACCTACTTCAGTTGGAAGCATCTAAGAAAATCAAAATCGGTTTAAAAGTTACGACGAGGACGGCTTTAAGTGGCCAGTGGTTTAAGTGTAGGCCGCTCATTGCACTGAACCAAGTGGTTGCTGGTTCGATTCCCGCCAGCGCCAAATTTCGGAGGCCTTTCTGGAATTTGCCCTAGTCTGTGTGTAACTGGGATCGCCCCTAGTCCATTGAATGCTACCCATGGTACAAGCTTTGCTTAATTTGGGATCATACGATGAGTATGTGTTGTCTGATTCTGCAATAGATAGTGACAGTAGGCTTTGACCAATCGTCTAAATGCGAATCCAACACTCCTCCTCCGGTAAAGCTGTAAAGGCCACCTCACGGCCAACAGCGTGAGTCTTTAAAAAAAAAGCGAATCCAAGTTTAGTATAAAAAGGTCAAAAGAACTTGAAAAAGACAAAGATAGATTATAAAAAGGTTCATAGGAAAATGTGACAAAACACATGAGAAAATATGCTTACGTACTGGTATTTGCTGAAAGGTCCACTTTTCCAAATTTAGTCTAACCCTCCGGTATTAGGCGTTAGTTTTATTTAATTTGGCCTCTAAGAAAACATTGGCCGGCAAATATTGTCCGTGGACCGCCGCACATGCCGAAACGGACAAATAACACCAAATTATTGGCCCCACGTCGATAAATCTATACTATAAGCTATCGGAGGATGTGTGTTACAATATAGCGTAATATGGTACTGAGAGGATTAGATTACGATTTTTTTTCTTTAGTGGTTTTTTGTTGTTTTTTCTTCGGTACGATACCATTAATGCTGTAAGTGTGTACTTAAGCACAACTCCCAAATCGATAGATTTCCAATCTATCTACAATCTTATTCAACTCCTCCTAAACCTTTTCCGATTAAATTCGTGCGGGTTCCAAGACAATTTAGCTTGCGGGTTCCAAGACAATTTAGCACTCCTCCGGTGAAGCTACTCCTCCGGTGAAGCTGTAAAGGCCAACTCACGGCCAACAGCGTAGTCCATTCAAAAAAAAAAAAAACAATTTAGCTTTCCCCGGGACTCGCCGAGGGTCAAACCTCGGTGTCTTCAATGATCACCGCTGTCGAACCTGGCTTACAGGAATAATAGTGGGAATGTGTGGCGGGCTTAGTCCCAAAAAAGTGGGAATGTGTGGCGGGCTTAGTCCCAAAAAAGTGGGAATTTGTGGCGGGCTTAGTCCCAAAAAAGTGGGAATGTGTGGCGGGCTTAGTCCCAAAAAAGTGGGAATTTGTGGCGGGCTTAGTCCCAAAAAAGTGGGAATTTGTGGCGGGCTTAGTCCCAAAAAAGTGGGAATTTGTGGCGGGCTTAGTCCCAAAAAATAATCTATCAACAAATAACCAACAATGTATTTTTTAGTTAAGTTTTACTAATATTTGCATGTGGTAATTTCTTCAAAAAATTACCTATATACTTCCTTTGAAGTCGATTACTACAAAAAAGGAGGATTTTTTTGTAGTAAACCCAGTAACTTTTTGAGAGTACCAACTATATTATTTTTATACGATACTAATATGTCATAATGCGAGTTCGGTGCGGTTCGTTGGAATAACGTGATCAATTATTTGCAACTATTTAAGTAAACTACTACAGCCCTTTTAACGTCCCACTGCTGGGCACGGGCCTCCCCTCAATGCGAGGGGGATTCGGGCCATAGTCCACCACGCTGGCCCAGTGCGGGTTGGCCGACTTCACACATCTATCGAGAACTAGTCAAGTTCCCTCAGACGTGCAGGTTTCCTCACGATGTTTTCCTTCACCGTTTCATAGCAAGTGATAATCTCGGATGAAAATGAGATTCGCACATAAATCCCAGAGGTGCGAGCCGGGGTTTGACCCTGCACACTTTGATTTTGCAAAGCGTGATTCGACCACTCGGCTACCACTGCTTAACCACTATTTAAGTAACTACTCTACTATTATTTCTTGAAAATAATGTCGAATATGTAGCTGCTGACTATAACTAAGTAGAGACAAGTAAAGGAAAAACTTTTTAACAAAAAATTAAACCGCCGAAAATTTTAAAAAGCAAAAAATAATATAACTTTTTTATTTTACCTTAATAACAAAGTTCTTAAACTAATGTAAGTATACCTAAGTCATTTTGAGTCGGCGCCAAACAAGCAAATTAATTAATTTAGTAAAGTGTGATGTACGGCGGCGGCGGCGCGGCGCGACACGCCCCTTCGCCGGAAAATGCCGAGCGTTCACGAAGTTAATGTCAGCGAGACAGCAATACACAGCGAGATAGCGAGACACAATGTGTGCACTCACGTATGTGCCCATACGTGAGTGCACACATTGTGCGAGTGATCGTACGGAGAGCAAATTTTTTGGAATGTTAATGTTTGTCGCTGAAGATTTCACGTTGCATTGTTAATTTCATTTGGTTATTTCCTTAAATTTATTGTTCATTAATTGTTTGGCGCCGACTCAAAATGACTTAGGTATACTTACATTAGTTTAAGAACTTTGTTATTAAGGTAAAATAAAAAAGTTATATTATTTTTTGCTTTTTAAAATTTTCGGCGGTTTAATTTTTTGTTAAAAAGTTTTTATTTTATAATTTTTTGTGGCTAAAATCTACTACTTAATCTGAATCTACTGCTTATTTTTTTGTAATACACAACTCAGCATTAAAATTTGGGAATGAACAATAAATCTCTCCCTATTTTCCCACCTTTCGGGTAGGATTTTTGTTCCTAATTTATATAGGACCAACTTCGAAGTTATACCCTAACCAATACGTGTCGAATAGTGAACCTCTTCTGTTTTCTTCGTTGGTTAAAAATGGGTATAATTCCAAGTAAAGTCCATGCGGGCGTATGTATATCATGGTGTAGGTGCCAATCTACACCAGACTAGGCAAATACACAAATGAATTGGCACCGACTACAAATGTAATGAATTATAAGCTTATTTGTAACTTTTTAGTGTACCTAGGTTTTTGAAGGCGAATTTAGTATCTATTTTGTGAAAAGATGCAAGTATTAGCACCTTTTAACAGCCCAAAAAAGGAATTCACCCCTCACCACCCTTTCCATCCCATCGTTTCGATATTTGTTAACTATCCGTATTAAACAAAAAAAGATTTTTCCAAATCGGCTCACTAACGCCAAAGATATGCTATAGTCAAGAATGCAAACTTTATCACCCCATTTCACCCCCTACATATTTTTTTTTTCAAATTTCCTAAAACTCGTGTTTCTTTATTTTGGATGTAAATTACATATACAAAGTTTCAGGTTGATCAAAAAATATTTTTTAAATTGTGTACCCTTCAACCCCCCATTTCACCCCTAAGGGGGTTGATTTCTGATAATGTTTTGAAAATGGGACCACCCTCGAAGAATTCCCTAGCAAACGTCATCAAAAATTTGAAATCGGTTTAGTGACGCCGGAGATATGCGTGATCATACATAAAAAAGAATGCAAACTTTATCACCCCATTTCACCCCCTACATATTTTTTTTTTCAAATTTCCTAAAACACGTGTCTCTTTATTTTGGATGTAAATTACATATACAAAGTTTCAGGTTGATCAAAAAATATTTTTTAAATTGTGTACCCTTCAACCCCCCATTTCACCCCTAAGGGGGTTGATTTCTGATAATATTTTGAAAATGGGACCACTCTCGAAGAATTCCTTAGCAAACGTCATAAAAAAAATCGAAATCGGTTTAGTGACGCCGGAGATATGCGTGATCATACATAAAAAAAAATAAAAAAAATAAAATATACGCGTCGAATTGAGAACCTCCTCCTTTTTTTTTTTTTCGTCGGTTAAAAAGGAAAAAATATATAAAAATGCAAATAAATAATCTAAGGTAGTAAGTTAGTTACGGTTCGGTGTGACATGCAGCCGAAGTTTACTCTACGTCAAATCGATAGCCCCTGGTTGCTAAGTGTTGGACATCTTTAGGGCGGTTTATTAAATTTGCCCACCGCTGGACAAGCCGTGAGCTGACAAGGGGTCAGTAATTAAGTTTTTTTTTTAGTTAAGTACCTAATGCTAGTACTAGAAGACGCCTTACGCGTTTCCCTATTTAATGCACTACAACTGGTAACTGCTTCAAATATATTTTTTTCACTATTGCACATTCCTTGCAAATAAAGCGTATATCTAATATAACCTATAAGTAAAAAAAACCGGCCAAGTGCGAGTCGTACTCGCGCACGAAGGGCTCCGTACCATTATCTATAAAAATGAGCAAAAAAATCACGTTTGTTGTATGGGAGCCCCATTTAATATTTATTTTATTCTGTTTTGTAGTGTTTTTTCTTTTAGCGGCAACATAAATACATAATATGTAAAAAATCCAACTGTCAAACTATCACGGTTCATGAGATACAGCCTGGTGACGGACGGACGGACAGCGAAGTATCAGTAATAGGGTTTCCGTTTTACCCTATGGGTACGGAACCCTAAAAATATAAACGTCATCTTCAAAACCTATACATACCTGATCTATCTACACGTTATGTAAAAATAATATCTTATTACATTTTGCCCATGGAAGTTTATATATATATATATATCTATACAAATAAATAAAATTGGAGTGTCTGTTTGTAATATCAAAATAACACTTTTTTACCAAATGCGTATGAAAGTATATACGATACCTATAACGAAAACGCAATTTTAATTTTTTTTGTCTGTCTGTCTGTCTGTTTGTTTGAGGTAAACTTCTAAACGGCTGAACCGATTTCCATGGGACTTTCACTGACAGATAGCTGACGTTCCAAGGCGTAACTTAGGCTACTTTAATTTTAGAAAAAGCATTAGGGTTCCGCGGGAAAAACATAATACCCATATTTCCGGGTAATCTCCCTAAAGTCCACGTGGGCGAAGTCGCGGGCACAGCTAGTATATATATATTAAATGTCGATATATCTGTATGTTTGTTTGAGGTAAACTTCCAAAAAGCTTTACTGATTTTGACATGACTTCCACTGGCAGATAGCTGATGTTTCAAGGAGTAACTTAGGCAACTTTAATTTTGATGAAATAATTAGGGTGCCTAAATTCAGCGCGTACGAAGTCGCGGGCTCAGCTAGAATTTTCTAAAACAGTCACTGTCAATGGACAGCACGAGAGAATGACGCGTGGGGGCGTGACTTTTACCACTGAAATTCAATCTTTATATATATTGACACAGAACACATTTTAGGTATTGGCAAAAAATATGACACGCGAGTGTTGACGCCGCAGTGTGTAAGAGGATTTAAGTAAAAAAAAAAAACATACGGGTCGAATTGAGAACCTCCTCCTTTTTGAAGTCGGTTAAAAAGTAAACTTTTCCGGCCCTACCTCAAAAATAATACAAGTTGGAAGCGTTGATTGGCAACCCCAGGGGGCGCCACTTGACCGGAACTGTGCACTTCTAATGAAGAATTACCGCCCTTTGTGGTCCGACCTCTTTCCTCGAGGGCTATGCGTTACAAGCTTTTAAATTCAGGGAGATGAAACTAAGGCCCATGTTTGAAAAATGGGTAGATACTCCCGAATTTTATTATTGTTATTGTAGGTAATTTTTTCTTCTTCTTCCATGTAAAGATGTAAAGATTGGAAAAAAAACAAGCATTTCTTGCCGATTCTCCTCCATAGGAAATGCATTCTGAATGGGTGGAAGAGATACTATTTGTACAGCTCAGGTTCAAATCAAAAATAAAAATATTGCCCGTCATGTTAAAGTGTAGCGTGTGTTGCCTTACTAACGTATTATTATCTTATCTTTATTATTAAAAACAGCTCTAAGGCAACACACTGGAGCTATATGTACCTATGTATTTGTAATAAGTTTTGGCGATTTAAAAAATGATCAGCCCACTGAGTTTCTTGCCGGATCTTCTCAGTTGAGGTCGCGTTTCGATCCGGTGGTACCTATCTATCAAAGTTTCTGAGTTATGGACCTTTGAATATTTGTCACAGGTATCATGTTCTGGACTTTGGGTCCATAACCCTATTCAGCAGTGTAAACTAAACTTACGGGGGACGACTACCAGTATTGACAAAACAGAACAAACAAATTTGACATTACGAGTTAAAGAAATTGAAGACGAAAAAATATAAGTCGAATTTCGATCAAATTTTTATACCATTCAGTTGTATACCCGATACTGATGCAAACGTCAAAGTATTATTTTGGACTTCTGAAACACTGAAATTTATTTTCCATGCAGTCCAAAGATAAATCCCAAATCAAAATCAATAATGAATTGTTAGTGGGCAATTACACGGGCGGACAACCCTTCAGTCGCGGCGCGGGTCCGGCGGGCCCGGCGGCGGGCGGGATCGATCGGCGAACAAAAATAACTACAAAATCCCGGAAAACGATCGCACAGTCCGAACACGTTCTGTCAATATAGAACGCGGGGCGATGATTGTGATGCACCGGGAGGGATGGATAGACGAGAATGACTTTTCAAGTACCATGGATTGATAATGAAAATATAAATTCATTAATACTGGGCTCCAGTAAAAATGTATCTACGGAAAAACAAAATTCGTAAATAACGTTTTTTTTTTTAAATATAAACAGTTTAAAGTAACGTCTCGTTAAAAATATATAAGATTCAGATATTAGTAGTATTATCTGTTTATTGATACATATGGATCGAAGTTACTAATAACCTAGTGAAATTCATAAGCTACCCAACCCAAATATAAAAAAAAAAAATCTACAAACCATGAAATATGTAGTCTCCAATGTACCTGTAAATACGCCAAGTTGCGTAGATTGCACCTATCAAACGAACTTACAAAAATAATCGTTTTTCTTATTAATTTTTCAAAAATAATTTCCGTATTTGTTTTTTCACGGCGTTAATATGGCATACCTACTTTATTTACGTTACCCATGCTTCGATCAGCTGATTTCATTCGCATGGATTTATCTTCATTACAATATTGGTCACGTTGAGAGAATATATTAACTTTATTTTTATATTATCGTATCATTATTCAGGAAACTTGACAAAATAATACGCTAAATACATTTCTAAATACACTCAAATGTAATACGTATTATCATATAAATAAGTCGCATTGCAATCTTGCAAGTATTTAATTATATCCGGTTGTCGGACTCGCTCGCAGTTCATTATGGACGGGATTAGCGAAGGGTTAACGTATTGAGGCGATACGGACCAATTTCGGGATATAAGAGGCAAGGGTTGATGCGCTGGTATTATTTAAGGTGAAGATCATTCGCAGGGTTAATAAGTAAACGAAGCGTAACGATGCAGGTATTTTTATACAGCAACACGTTGATTTGTTTATGGGTATGTCGTTTCGTCTATAGGTGGGTAGGCGATGGCGTCTTTCAGAAGACCAAGGTTCTCATAGTCGCTTTAAAATTATAACGGCTTAAAACGAACTGTATTGACCCAGAGAAAAAGTTAATTCTTCAACCAAATGATATTGTCAGCGCGTGCAAATCTTGACAAGCGTTCGCGTGATATATACCACATAAATTAAATCCTTATGTATACGGCCACACAGTATGATTTGGTCTCAGCAAATATCTCGGCGCGCGAGTCATGCATGCCCATTGAGATAGGTGCTCTATAGGATTCAAATTTGATCGAAAATTTTAATTTATTTGTAACTTGTAGGCATGTGAAGTCATGTGCTTTTATTAATAAGATACTATGTTTAACACAATTAAATTTTTAGGTCTGAGTATATGCTTAGAGGCTACAGCGAAATATAATGTAACTAAAAGTATTTCACTATGAGTGAGTTAGGTCTGTAAGCTAACACTTGTAAACAACAACACAAGGTGAAGCAATATTTCTCAATACACAAGACGAGCCAGATAAATTCGACAAATTAACTTCTGTGTAAACACATGTTTCGTTCCCCATATTGCCGCTTGGTGGCACCACGCGTGATTTATGGCATTGGGGCGCTGACTTTCGCAGCGGGCAGACGTGTCATTTTAATTGGTATTCCGTTTATTAATGTTTTATGAGGTAAAATTTCAACACAATTCATTCGTTTCGTAGATAAGTACTTCTAAACTTTAGTTTCATGAGATAGTAAGTTGTTAAACATAGAAAACTTCAATCTATCTACTAGTTACAAAAACATTCTTGCTACTATGTTTTTTTTTGTATACATGTGTACTACAATGCTTCTCTAAACCCTATAACTATTTATGTATTTAACTGTCTTTCATCGACGGAATGCAGGAAAGTCTTGGTTAAGCATGGGTCACATTTTGAACATATTTTATAATAATTTCTTATTAGTTTTTTTTTTTTATTTTACTTTGAATTGTTTACATTTGTTATTTAAATAATATATTTATGTATGTAAGTTTTGCTTATTTTGGTTTATACAATGAGTATGAATTTTCCAGCGATATTTATGTTTACATATGACTATATTTCAATAACAAAACTACAGCCAGTAGTTTCCAGTATAAAGTGAAGAAAACAAACCAGCGTCTCCCTGACCAGTCGAGGCCGGGTATAATTCACGGGCCTTAATACAAGATGTTCGTAAATCATAGCGCGCACATCTGCCGGCGAAATAGAAAAATAACAATAAATAAAGGGAACTTAGAGGCGGGCGGCGGGACGCGGGAGCGTCAATATATCGACGGTTATACCTAGATACCTACACTGACAATTTGTTGGGATATGGTGTTATCAAGCGTGAGTTTTAAGGCTTTATTTCACCGCGACACCATGCCAGCGCAACCAGTCGCGCCAACGTGGTGTCCGTAAGCTACGAAACTAGACACCATACAGACACCAGAGTCGCCACACCACACTGCGACACTATCAAAATGGACCTCGGAAGAGATAGCACTACTGCTGTATGTAGGTAGGAAAAGAGATAGAGAGCGTCACTGGCGGCCGGACTGGCGGCTGAGTGAGTTAGCCACCATACAGCGCTATAGTAATTAGTGGTGGCGCGACCAGTAACATTCCGTGCTGCCGTCCAAGCTAGTCGCGCCGCCAAATTGGTTGCGCAACCAAGTGGACACCAGGTGAGTAACTCTTTATAGAGCTGTATACATTTAGTTGGTAGCGGCGACTGGTTGCGCTGTCATGGTGTCCCGGTGAAACATAGCCCTTAAGGCTGCAACAAACAGAAGAGTCTGGACACTCGTCATAATGGCTATACCTGTATTTACTCATCTTAAAAGCACACTTTACTTACAACGGAAGCAGAAACTCTGTATAATCTGTGGATTCGCCTTAAATTGATAAAATTACTTGACTTTTCTATTTATGCGTCTACTACTACTACTACAACCCTCTTAACGTCCCACTGCTGAGCACGGGCCTCCCTTCAATGCGAGGGGGATTCGGGTCTACCACGCTGGCCAAGTGGGAGTTGGCAGACTTCACTCATCTATCGAAAACTAGTCAACTTCCCTCAGACGTACAGGTTTCCTCACGATGTTTTCCTTCACTGTTTCATAGCAAGTGATAATCTCGGATGAAAATGAGATTCGCACATTAATCCCAGAGGTGCGAGCGTTTGAACCTGCACATTTCGATTGCAAGACGTGCGTTCGACCATTCGGCTACCACTGCTATTTGTAGGCAATCCTCGTCTTCAATATACATAGTATAAAACAAAGCCGCTTCCCGCTGTCCCTATGTACGCTTAAATCTTTAAAACTACGCAACGGATTTTGATGCGGTTTTTTTAATCGATAGAGTGACTCAAGAGGAAGGTTTATATGTATAATACATGCATAATATAGTAGAGAAACACTGATAATTTTAGGTGGCGCTGCTTTCGTATGTCACTAATTCTAAGGCGGTACGAAGTTCGCCGGGTCTGCTAGTATTCCATAAAATTTGATATTATAACAGAATAGCACTGATCTATCCCTTTGACTGACGTCAGTAATTTGACGTCGCATCGTCCGCATTTTGTGTCAAACGAATAAATTAGAATGTACGAAGTACACCGAACGCGTGCTTGGAATAGATGCAACGTTACTTGATTGGTTGATTTGTACGTAATTAAAACTTATTTACCTAAATAGATTTTTTCTAGTCTATTTCCGTCTCCCTCTCCTAAGCAAAGGCCTCTCCCTCCACAAACGGCGATCTCGATTTGTTTGTAACCATGATTATAAGATCTACCCCCACACCACCACCTGTCTTGCTGAAATATTTTTAATATTACTTTCAGTTTCTGAAAGTTAACTCCGTGCAAAATCTGTCAAAAAATGACACTTAATCAATATTAAGTGTAATTTTTTGACAGATTTTTGACAGTCACCTCAAAAAGTATTGTTGTTTCAATAAACAACAATACTTTTTGAGGTGACTTACTACCTTAGCCCCCGGGGGGAGGGCGAGAGCAAAAATAATACGACCAATTTTAATACGCCAAAATACGAACAAAATTCATAGTATTTTGTCATTTATATTTCGACATATTATATGTTGAATTAGAGATGATGTCGATCAAGCGAGAATTGCCCCTTGGACCTAGTTAGTTACTATATAACAATAAATGCATAACCGTATTTTTATAAAATAAAATTGAAAAATCATTTAAGTCAACCTTAACAATTTTCAGTAATAAAATCTCATACACAGTCGAAGACGCACAGTGGGAACACCAATGACACGGGCCAGACTAAATGATCAAACAAAATTTGTTTTGGGGTACCGCAAATTTAAATAACCAAGTCACGTTCGTCAAATAAGCAGTACTAACAAGCGGTATATCGCTTGCACTGATTGTTAATTGATTAGATTAAAAATTTTGGCCCAATTCCCGGCGTATTGTTACACTGGGCGGAAGGGGGCCCTGACGAATTAATTAATTAGTTTTAATGGCGACGGTGTGTTTTACAATTTGAATGTTGACAGATGTATTTTTAGTTAAGCTTGTTAGATTTTCTTTATTAGCTGAAGTAATCTGGTATTGCCACTATATTTTTTTTAATTTCTATTTATTTTATATGTCTGCGGTAATTTAGGAGTTATTGCATAATGCAATCCTAACTTCATTTTTAGCATGACATGCTAATTTCTAATTTCTATATTAAATATCGCCAGACGAGACATAGTCATCGCTTGATCTCAAACTAAGCAACGTTTGTACTTTAAGTACCGTGCAATGTACGGGGAGTGATCCCAGCTGACTTTGATTGTCATTAATAGAGAAGAAAGAATGGGATAGTCCTAAGTACTTAGTTTATTACTAATTTTATTTTGATACCAACGTGTTTGCTTAGCTAAGCAAAGTTATCAATACATTATTCAATTTAATTTTGGCATTCCAAAACAATGATGCAAAAAGGTCCGTTACCAAAACAATAAAGAAACATAAAATTTAACCAAAATGAATTTCACATAAAAACAAAACTCACATATTTTTACGACACCCGAGTACATTTTCCTAAATTCCCTCACAAATCTTTATTGCATACACAAGTGTATTTTGTTGTAAAAAATTTATCCCCAAAATAACATTCTGGGAGACAATTTTGACACCCTAAACGCCCATGTTTTATAGTCTTGAATATTTTTATTTGAATACGCGTAGGTGGGTAGGAGGGCTGGCTTCAAAATTGAGTTAAAATGACAGTGGCATACGTAGTGATTCGCCCCGTGGTCGCATTAAGCGCATTAGAGGCCAAAATTGGATTTGTCGTGGGGCGTTTTATTGGTACACTTGTTACGAATTTAGGACCACTGTGTGTTAAAAAAGCCCTTTGTCGGTGTGACAGTATGTGGAAAATGTTTTGCTAATCTTTTAAAATTAGGTATAATGAGAAATCATTTGCGTTTTATTACATTTATTATCTTTTTTTTTAAAGATTTTTAAATTAAATTTTAAAGATTAATCTACGAACTATATTTTTTTTTAGCTTTTGAGTTCAAAATAAATTTTACCACATTGCAGTAACACTACATATGATTAAATTACTGATATCTTAAGTAAAAAAAAGTTCACTGCCTCACCCAATCAGTAAATCAGTCACATGTGCGCAATGTTGACTCACTAAAACAAACGTTCGGTATTTTTTGTTCCCAAACGCGAATAGGTAATATTTATTTGACGTATTGCGGTGAATCAGTGTCCCCGAGGCGCATTTATTTGCGTGCACGCCTCGCTTCACTATTTGTGATTTACCACGCGTTTTTTGTCCAGAGAAAATTCCATTTCGTCCCACTGTGCATTGCTTTTTGCATCGAATTGGATTTCAAGGAAAAACGCGATGCAATTTTCGGTGAATTTAATATTTTTTGTGGATTAACAGTTATTATTACTGTTTTTATTTCCAATTTTAAACGTGAAACAGGTGTTTAAATATTATGAAGATTTTTTGTTGTCACAAAGTATAATAATAGCCATTTAAACTCCAAATATATAGAAAGTTATGATCCACTTGCAACGGCTTTGTAGAATACTTTTGTTGTAAAAAACCCATTGTAACTAGTCTATAAGTTAGAAAGTAAAACAGAACTGTAGTATGGCAGAAAACTTCATCATATCAAAATTTAAAAGCACAAAAAATATAGTCATCTCACTCACACATTAGGGGTGTGAGAGGGACGGCAATACACAGCATCTGTTTAAGTCTTAAAAAATTCAACACAGGGTCCTAACCACCATATCCTAAGGTTTTGTTGTTTACCAACTCTCATTTTTTGACAGATTTTGTACTGAGTTAACTGACAAAAACTGACAGGTGATGGTAAGGGGCTATTCTGAAACATTTGAAATACTATATTTGCTGGCTTTACTTGCTATGTATTGTTTTGCTAACGGTACAAAGGGTGCGGTAACGCGGTTAGCTACGACAATGACTTGACGAAGGCAAATCAGATTTGTCAACCCTCCACAGTTATTTTAAACCCAGACAACCCTCCCGATGCTATTTTATATCTAGTCAGTAATTTTGCATAGTTTCTAGCAAGGGTAGAGACAATATTAAGCAAGGATAGAGAGGCTATGCTCCCCCGGTTGAGCCACGAACGGGACATTTATGTCTCATAACTATAAAAAATTAACTGTTTCAATCATACAAGACTCAATTGGTTAATCCCAGCAAAAACTAAAGCAACCAATAACTAAACGAAATATTTTGTGATTTCCATGTAAATTTATGCCTTCACGAATATGCGCATCAACTTTGCCAATACTGAAATAGACTGTATTAACACATGAAAGAAGCACATTTTACAACGGAATGCCATGAAGACGCGAGCGAATTTGTCGCGAGATCGTGGGAGTATTACCACAGATATTAAATCTTTATATACAGGTGTATCAAAAGTCCAAAATAATGTTTTAGATACAAATACGGTAGCTCTTAAGTAGATAACAAATATGTACGTAACAACAACTAAATATGAGGGTACCCAGTTATTAACTATGACAGGACGTCTAACACCTCAGTCACCCCGTGACCATGGTTGCTGTAAAGCAGCCGAAACGTCGGGAAAATAAAATAGTAAATAAACGCGATGGAATCCGTAAAATAGTTTTATTTCAATGTATACCTAACTATCATAGTTACTGAGTTACAGATATTTGAATATTTACCACAGGTATCGTGTGGTAGGGTTAGGATATCCATAGCTTTATATTTAACAGTGCAAGCTACATCAACGAGAGACGACTATTAATATTCATAAAACAGAACTTTTAAATTTCGCTTAAGACAGCAGATATTTAAAGTTTTTATTCACGGCGTAATTAAAAAAAAATATCATTATCGAATTTCGATCAAATGTTCATACCCGATAGTCGAGCAAAGGGCCAAGTACTACTTCGGACTTCTGAAATAGGATATACAGGATATTGGAGAGAGTATATTTTCAAAAAGAGGCAGATGAATTAATTCGCTCGCCCCGGTATGTTTCGGGGATAAACATCAAAGGGTTCCAGAAATTAGACGTTCTCAAACTTTATTTTGTAACTAGCTGTGCCCGCGACTTCGCCCGCGTGGACTTTAGGGAGATTACCCGGAAATATGGGTATAATGTTTTTCCCGCGGAACCCTAATGCTTAATTGGTATCGTATATACTTTCATACGCATTTGGTAAAAAAAGTGTTATTTTGATATTACAAACAGACACTCCAATTTTATTTATTTGTATGTATGTATGTATGTATAGATTATACTATTAAAAAGGTACTTTATTTTGGCACTATTTTAAGACCGTTTGTAGAAATATAACTATTCGTATGTTTTAGTCTTCACTCAACATGATTATATTATATGCTTTTAAATACAAAACATTTTGTGGTATCGCTTCGATATTTTTTCGGGGTAGTAATACAAACATTACAGAATATTATTATGCTTATTATGTTAGAGTTACTATAAATAGAGTCCTACCTTTTAAAGCCTTACTGGACGGCGGTGGATCCCTACTCCAGGGCGGGTCACCATGTCCCGAGAAGTCTCTTAACTTGAGGTAGCTAATAGTCAGCCTTATAATCGACGCCTTGTCCAGCTGGCTCGTGATGGCAGCCGGTAGAGGCAGCATCTTCGCCAGCTCGTAGAACTCATAGTTCTCCTTCCCTCTCCTCGACCGAGCAGCATCTCTACTCTTCTCCTTTCGTAACTCGAGAATGCTGCAAATAAAGTTCAAAATTACAACCAAATATTGGGAAAAGCAAAATAACACCCTACAGAGACAGATACAGTGTCTAAAACCGCTTGATAAAATCACTTTTGCTCATTCTGTCTCCAACGAAATAAGGTGTTTTAAAAGTAGTCAGTCATAACTAGTAGCAATTTTTGCCAAAATAAAAACAAACTCTGTGTTAATATACATAAAGATTGAATTACTTTGCGTAAAAGCCACGCGACTAAGCGTAAAATTCGATCGCACTGTCAATGACGTCTCATTCAAGAATGAGACTTATCTGTTAGGTAATACAGTTCGTTTTAGTATTAGCAAAAGTTTTGACGCGCGTGTCTTGACGCCCCAGTGTGTCTGGTGCTTTATGGCAATGGAAGTATCGTAGTTAAGATTATTTTAATATTGTTGTTTAGCATTTTTTTTGTTTTACCAGACGTTCATTTCATTGAGATGAAACATTGTTTAGGTAATTTTATTATTAGCAGCACTTCGCTGTGGTAACGACATAAAACTCTGTGTTGATAATCACAAAAGATTCCTTGCAAGTAATGAAATAAAGACTAATTTACAACAGTGGTCTTCAATCCTATATAATCTTTAATCTTGAATAATATCCGTGTTTGCGTTTATACGTATGGATAAAAAAAGTCCGCCCAGAGGTCGCAGTGTCGCTGGGAGTGTTCAATCTCGCCCAGCCCACCGCCCGCCCACGGCCGCGGGCGGGGACGATAATGAGCACCGGTTTATCATACCCAATTTACATTTTAAATCTTTTATGTTCCATACATAAACGTAGTCCACTTTAATTAATTTACATTTTATTATATTTCGTAATATAGCTAAAGTTATCGACATAGCTCAACGGATTAGCAAACTGAAGTGGCAGTGGGCCGGTCATATCTGCCGCAGGACTGATAACCGTTGAGGTAGACTTGTCCTAGAGTGGAGACCGCGAATCGGGAAACGTAGCGTAGGACGTCCTGTGTCCAGGTGGAGCGACGACATACGCAAAGCGGTGGGCAGTGGTTGGAGAATAAGAGCCGAAGATCGGGCTCAGTGGCGCATCCTGGGAGAGGCCTACGTCCAGCAGCTGATGGACTGACACCGGCTGATGATGTATGTATGTATGTAATATAGCAGTAGTAGCCGAGTGGTCGAACGCACGACTTGCAATCAGTGTGCAGGTTCAAACGGAGTTGTACCAAGCCGTCTCCTCTCAGCGCCGGAGACCCAACCATTGTTGAGTTATCCGCTGGTGCGTCGCGGTGCATGCGAAAGCGATCCCGTGGCGCCCCGATATAAGCGGAAGATGGTACACCGTCGGTTTTTAGTGGGTATACGGCCTTCTGCCGGGACTCCCACATAACCCTGTTACTTCCCCCGAGGTGGCAGGGTATCCATAAAGGATTTTCCAACGTTAAAAAAAAAAAGGCGTTTTGGAACGTGGGGCGAACGGCCCAAGGACTTTTTTTGGCTTTGTAAATTCGGACCAGCTACATTTTATTTATCAGTTTACAGTAGGTATGCAATACATTATACCTACATTGCTTGGAACGTATTTGTGCATGCTGTCTCGATTTTAAATTGTTCTTTTCATACGAATGAGAAAGACATTTAATGGAATTTAGCGAATACCAAAACCAACTCTGTGTATATAATCATAAAGATTGAATTTCGGTGGCAAGAGCAACGCGACCACGCGTACATTATTCGCTCACGTTGTCAATGACATTTCGCTGAAGAATGATCTTTATGAGTCAATACAGTTAGTTTTTGGCAAAACATATAACGCACACGACTAGACGCCAAAGAAAAGAGAACCTTAACCACTTAATTTAAAAGCACATACTATAACCTTATCGGAAACTGATCACATAGCGCCATTAACAGCAGTGTAGGTACATCAGCGGAAAACTTTACAACACTCTAAATCTGAGTATCGAACGTCGCCAAAGGTGCCAACTAAGCGTGAGGGTACACTGTTTACGACTGTGCCCGATTACCGTCCCGTGAGTCCCCGCCTTTATTGGCACCTGAGTAAGGCTGTCTGAAAAACTGAAGGAGCCTTTTTACGATTTTTTTAAAGGCCGTCTTATCTTCACGGTTTGTTTGCTTACAACGGTAATGTATCTGGCTAAACTATGGATTTGCCTTACGAAGGATAAAATTGTCTATATTCTATACTTTTGTTAGTTTACATTTTACTACGGATGGAGCTGACAGAGCAATAGTCCCAATATTATTATGATGACAACTGTCATTTTGATAATCAATAGAAACTTCTAATTTATAATACCTACCGCTTCGCTAAATAACGATTATCTCTGTCAAAAAATATTGGTTCCGGCTATTACTTTATAGAAGCGTATTTTTACAAGCTTTATATTATCTATCTATCTATCTATCTATCAGCCAGAGACGTCCACTGCTGAACATAGGCCTCCCCCATAGATCGCCACAAATTACGTTCTTGGGCTTTATGCGCCCATCGACTCCCGGCGACCCTGGTGAGGTCGTCCGTCCATCTGGTCGGGGGTCGTCCCACATTCCGCTTGCCTGTTCGTGGCCGCCACTCTAGGACTTTGATGCCCCAACGGCCATCCGTTCTCCGGGCAATGTGTCCGGCCCATTGCCACTTCAAACGTGCAACCCTTCGAGCTATGTCTGTAACCTTGGTTCTTCTACGGATGTCCTCATTTCTGATTCTATCGCGCAGTGAAACTCCCAGCATAGCTCGCTCCATTGCACGTTGAGTGACTCTGAGCCGTCTAATGAGTCCCATTGTGAGCGACCACGTCTCGGATCCGTACGTCATCACTGGCAACACACACTGTTCGAAGACTTTTGTCTTCAGGCACTGAGGAATATCGGACGAGAAGATGTGACGCAGTTTCCCGAACGCTGCCCAGCCGAGTTGGATTCGTCGAGTGACCTCCTTCTCGAAGTTGGATCTACCTAATCGGACCGTGTGTCCCAGGTATACGTACTCGTCGACAACTTCGAGAGTAGAGTTCCCAACGACTATTGGGTGAGGTGCGACATGGACATTCGACATGATTTTCGTCTTATCCATGTTCATTTTAAGACCTACCTGTTGA
Organism: Ptilodon capucinus; assembly: GCA_914767695.1. NCBI lineage: Eukaryota > Metazoa > Arthropoda > Insecta > Lepidoptera > Notodontidae > Ptilodon > Ptilodon capucinus. The sequence goes on from OU611828.1 coordinate 3,296,412, forward strand.
GAAACTCTGTTGAGATCACCGAGCATTGAATTCAGTTCCTCCAGCGACTCCGCTATGACCACGACGTCATATTTTACGTTTATATTAACTTGCAATGTATGTCCGGGTGGAATCTTGCAACTGAATTTTGAATCAGTTATCTTTAACCGATTGAGCTGAAATTTGGTATACACGCTTATTTTGGATGACAAGGCATGCTTAGCTATGTGACGTCATTCTAATTCCAATATGGCGGATCATCCAAGATGGCGGAATAGTTATTTTTTCTGCACTACCACAGTATGGGTATCAAATAGAAGGGCTTGCTGAGGAGAACACGAAAACAAAGGGCAATTAAATAAAAGCTTGTTTTTAAAAAGTTTTTTTTCTCATCATCATTTGCCTCACCTTGTCCCATTATTTGGGGTCGGCGCAGTATGTCCTTTTCTTCCATTCATCTCGCTTTTCCGTCATACCGACATCCGATCTCATTCATATCACTTCTTACACAATCCATCCATCTTCTTTTTGGTCTTCCTCTCGCTCTGTATTCATACACATTCATACTCATCACTCTTTTAGTGACATGCTTCTCATCTCTTCTCAGATATAGGTCATATGGAAGCGCATCTATGAAATAAACACAAAATTGGTTGTATTTTAAAGGAGTTTTTGTCGTAAATACGAGCATGTTATCACGAGCCTACGTAATAGACCGTAACGTACTTTAATGAGATAAGGGCTATCGTGACGTAACTGCGCCTCAGAGGCCAATAACGTTTTAAAAACATTAAAGAAATAACAAACAAACCCTTTCCAAATCTGATATCATTGATAAACGTTAGTAAACGGTTAGTGTTCGGGTTGGGTTACATGCCGATTTTTTTTTCAATTTTATAATATACCTTAAAATTTTTTTTCAAGTATATTTTTTTATATTATAATCATATTGATTGAATTTCTGTGGTATAAGCTGCGCGACTACTACAGCCCTTTAACGTCCCACTGCTGAGCACGGGCCTCCCCTCAATGCGAGGGGGATTCAGGCCATACTGCGCGACTACGCCTCAAAATTCGCTCACACTGTCTATGATATTTCGTTAAAGAATGAGCTTATTCTATAAGACAATACAGTCCGTTTTCCCCTTGCCAAACATTTAGACGCGTGCGTCTTGACGCTCCAGTTTGCCCGGGATCTTAACTTGTGGCACAACAAAACCAAGTCGATTCAAAAAGAACTGCTTTCCGTTTCCTAAAGCAATCATAGTATTTTAACTTTTAAAGCTTTGACAAATTAAACAACGCCAAGTAAAGTCTGTATCGTCTAGACAGCGTAACAATCCACCATTGTGGTATAAATAAACAATGCGCACGCGTCGAACAATAGGTCAATAGCAATACGGGAACATGTATTACGTTCTATACAATCACATAATTGTTTGATGATTAATTGTATAGAAGCTCTGATGATAGATTTATTGTTTGCTATACGCCGGCGTAAAAACTGGTAACAGATAGGTACATTACCTTATTTGGTTATAAAGTCTACCTATTTAATTTATTTATAAGCCAACCTTGATATTCATAATTGATTCCAACTATCATTATTAAAAAAATATAAGTGTCACTAATCTAAAAAATGCGTTAGTATTTAAAAAAAAAACTCTCTTAAACATTCCTAATTCTGTTTCTGATTAAACATAGAAAATTTCACAGCAATATCTGTAGATGTAGAATGAGGGTCAAGACTAGACATGTGTCAGAGAATTTGTAGATTAAATATCTTTCTCTCGTATGAAATATATAGCTCATCTATACAAAATAAACATAGTCCTATAATCCGATCGTACGAAGTCACGGGTTCAGCTAGTAAACAATATAAATAAATTCAGACGCATGTAAGCCGAGCTTAATGCTTTCTCCACTTGCTTGGGCCGGTGGTCAGTGTGCAGGGGCATTATATTGTTTAAAATAACTTTACAGAGGGTTGCACTCACCCCCGCTATGCCACTGAGTCTTGACCGCCCTTAAGATTAGGGTGAATTACGGTTTTTCTTAAAAATAATTTTAAAAAACCGGCCAAGTGCGAGTCGGACTCACCCACGAAGGGTTCCGTACCATTACCTAAACAGCAAAACAATCACGTTTGGTGCATCGGAGCCCCCTTAAATATTTATTTTATTCTGTTTTTTTAGTATTTGTTGTTATAGCGGCAACAGAAATACATCATCTGTGAAAATTTCAACTCCTTAACTATTATGGTTCATGAGATACAGCCTGTTGACAGACGGACGGACGGACGGACGGACAGCGAAGTCTCAGTAATAGGGTTCCCGTTTTACCCTTTGGATACGGAACCTTAAAAATACCATGCTTAAATACTAAGCTTATCGATTAGATTCCGTGTTTACACCAACGCACACAAGGCGTCAACATTTATGCTTATACTAAAATGAGCTGTATTGACTCATAGAAAAAGCTTATTTTTAAACGAAACCTCATTGACAGCGCGAGCGAATTTGACGCGTGGTCGCAAAAAAAAAAAATCTTTAGTCCACACACTGCGGCGTCAAAGCTCGCGCGTCAAATTTCTTGGCATAGCATATCGAACTGTATTAACACATAAAAAAGTTCATTTTATAACGAAATGACACTGACTGCGCGAGCGAATTTAGAGGCGTGGGGGCGCGCGGGCGTGAAATTTAACCTTTATGCATATTGACACAGAGTTCCTTTGGTATTGTCAAATATTTTGACGCCCGTTGACGCCTCGGTGTGCCGAGGGCTTTATGAATACTGATACTCGTATGAATATTGACAATATTTGGCTTGGATTTGTACATAAAAAAGTACTTATGTTAACAATATTCCTGAAGAATGACAAAATCAAATTGCTCTAACCAAATATCACAACTGGATATTGGTAAGTGCCAACATTGCTTTGCAGTAGTATAGATTCTACAGAACATACCTATTCTATGCTATTCAAAGTCGGGGGACTGCTTATCCATTTAACTGTAAAAGTCTTGAATGTGACATAAAACCATTAGATGTGGACTAGCGAGCTAAATGGAATTCCTTCTATTTTTTTTTGGTTGCGTATTATTTTTCAGTGCCAGTTAATTTTAAGACCACTGCCAAGTCAAAACAAAAAGTGGTCCTCACTTGTTATTTTTAACCGACTTCAAAAAGGAGGAGGTTCTCTTTTTTAATGTTTGTTACCGCATAACTTCGACGTCAGTCGACCGATTTCGAAAAATAAGTAAATGTAATGAATTATAATGTTATTTGTAGCTTTTTAGTGCACCTACGTTTTCGAAGTAGTTTTTTTTCATTTTTGTTAAAATGTTTTTTCCTAATAATTCCTTTTTTAAAGCACCGAATGATTTTAATTTTTTTTTTCTTGACTACGGCGAAGACAAAAGGAAGGGTTACGATTTTAACAGTCTATCTATGTATGTATACAATTGCATTTACGTATGTTCCTCCGTAGCGCCTAAACTATTCAGCCGGTTTTAATGAATAAGGTGTCAATCGATTCGTTATTAGGTCCGGTTAACATAGGCTACATTTTAACTGACTTCAACAATAGGAAGAGTCGATTTTCTTTTTCCGTGCTTGGGTTACAGTTTTTTATGGTTTGTTTTTGAATACAGATATTTAACTTTGCCAACTATTCTAATAATCCATAGATTATTTGACTATAGTTCATGATAAAAAACAATGAGATTTTCTGTAAACAAAACAAAAACAAACAAATGTGAACATAGGCCACTCCACTGCTTTTGTGTTCTGTCCAATTTTTATGACGTACCTCCCTTCATCTTAGAAGTGGCCGTCTTTAAGTGTCCACGTACGTGCCCCGACGCCTCGTCCACCTGGGAATCGAACCCACAATGCACCACTAACGCCTTGACCCCCTACAACTCACCCCAAAATGATCCACCCCAAAATAAGTTCTAAAAGAACCGAACAAGGTCCATAATCCGAATCTCACTCCGCATACACCGGTCATCGATGATTAGTACACCAACATCAAACAGGCGTAAATCTCAAAATCGTTCACGGAAAAGTCAACTCTATCAACAACACACAGAACTCAGATTCGATTCGACAGTATAGACCAAAAGAATCCACCAGCAAATTGAAATAGTAGAAACTTGTACGGGAAAAAAGTGCGGGATTCGAACCCGGGACCGGTCGTAAAAAGCCGACCCTATATTCCGCCGTGTCGCAGTAGTTACGCTTAATGTGTCCGGGACAAATTGAGTTGCGCGCGCCTACGAAAATTAGGTGTCCCCCGGGATTCGGGCATATCCCGGGTCCGTCGTGGACTATCCCGGACTATCGAATATGACATGCGTACGTATGGATTCCATTTTATTACCGTCCATTTTATGTATAGAATATTTAAGACTTGATATCTAAGACGTAGGTACTGTGACAAATTCTCTCTGTTTCGTTACCGGCTGACAATAACGGCTTGGTCCAGTGGTTTAAATGTACACCGCTCAGTTCACTGCACCGGGTGGTTATGAGTTCGTTTCCCTTCAGCGACAAATTTCGGAAATGTCCTTTTCAGTTTTTCCCTCGGTCTGGCTGTAACTGAGATCGCCCCCAGACCCATACCCATAGTATACCATAGTACAAGCCTCGCTTAGTTTTTATAAGTACAAGCTATGCTTCGTTTGGGGTCGTACGATGAGTATGTGTTCTCTGGCGATATTTATTTTAATTGAGAATCGATTTTTACAAGTTACAAGCTTTATATTAACTTGCAATGTATGTCCGGGTGGAATCTTGCAACTGAATTTTAAATCAGTTATCTTTAACCGATTGAGCTGAAATTTGGTATACACGCTTATTTTGGAAGACAATGCATGCTTAGCTATGTGACGTCATTCTAATTCCAATATGGCGGATCATCCAAGATTTAGGACTAGTTATTTTTTCTGCACTACCACAGTATGGGTATCAAATGAAAGGGCTTGCTGAGGGGAATACGAAAACTAAGGGCAATTAAATAAAAGCTTGTTTTTAAAAAAGTATTTTTTTTATCATTAATTTTTATCCCGATACAAGATGTCGAATAAGTTATTTAGTTGTTTATCTCTCTGTTAATTAATACATTTATTCCTTACTACAATTAGGTATGACGATTGATTTTTTAGAGCAGTGGTAGCCTCGCGGGCAAGAACGCCCGCCTTGAACGTAAGGGGTGCAAGATCAAATCCCAGGCTCGCACCGCTGAGATAATTTTCTTGTGCGAATGTAATTTTTAATAATGATTACCACTTGCTGAACGGTGAAGGAAAACATCGTGAGGAAACCTGCACGTCTATAGAAAGGCGTGTGAAGTTCACCAACCCGCACTGGGCCAGCGTGGTGGACTATGGCCCAAATCTCCCTCGTATTGAGGGTGACTGTGCCCGGTATAATGGCAATAGGCTCGCCCCCATTGGTACCAAAATACATCGGCGAAGTGTGGGCGCACTACAGTGCACCTCGGCCTACCCCTCTGGGGAATACAGGCGTGATGATGATGTCATGTATTTTATCGTTTTCTATTTGTCGAATAAACACTGTCTGTCAGTTTCTCCATAATAAAATTAAAGAGCTATTATTATTCATACAAATAACATTCCTGTCTTACTTCTTACATTTTCAAAATTAAATCTTATTTTCAACATTGATCTCATGCTGAACGGTGAAGAAAAAACATCGCAAGGAAACCTGCATGTCTTTCACGAGACGTGTGAAGTTTGCCAATTCGTACCTACCGGGCGAGCGTGATCACTCTACCTACATGGCGATGACATGTTATGTAAATGATAATACTTATGAAAGTTCACACTCAACCCTGTAACATTGTAAGGTCTTAAATACCAATACAATCGATAAATATCTCAAGTTAACCCCCCAACTGCCACTGTCGCACTTATTTCGACAATACTTCGAACACAGGTAGCGGAACTCGTCAATAGACAGCGTTAGTTAAATTGTCACCATCGGTATTTAAGGGTTAGAAATGTCGACACCTTATTAACCCCACAAATAATGGTTCTTAAGACGGTCTTTAGGACCGGGCATGGGAATTTTAAATTATTTTCCACATCAATGGTCTCAAGTCTAAACATTGGCTCATTGTTGTGGTTAAGACGCATTTATTTGAGATCAATGTAACGGTCCATAAAAAGATAATGTTCGGATTAAAAAATTGGCACTTTTTGTCGGATGGTTGGAAATTATTACTTTGTTGGATGATGCAACGTAAATTGTTATTTCCTGTTCGTTTTTTCAAATAATAATTTATTGTGTCGAATGAAATACATTTTTTAACACAAAAAAATCGAAATTTATACAACATTTTATGTAAGTTAAGTTATAATGCAACTTTCCCCTCACCTTTCATCTAGGTATATGTGTTTCTCTATACTACTTAAATACATTCCGATAATGAATAAAGTATTAGTAGTAAATAAAGTAAGGTATGAGACAAAATTAAATCAATATATCGGTATCCAACTTAAATTAGGTAAGATGCTTCAAGTGAGTAATTTATTATAATAGAAATGTATGTTAGTAAAGTACTTATAACTGCTATAATTTCAAAAATATAAAATCATACTCTCACCCTTCTAAAATTATTATCTACACAACAAGTATATCAACCCTTTACACTAATAATGACGCACCACATTGTCACTTCAAGTGGTTATGTCACCAAATGAGTGCTCACTCCATATTTGTATTGTCGCATTTATTCGACAATGGCGATTTTTAATATTTCATTGTGCATTTTAGGGTTATAAGTACGTATTATGATATTCCTTAGAGAAGTTCAATATCTTTGGGAAGATATTGTACACAGTTGCAAGTGTACCAACCCTTCGTTTTTAAGGTTGAAATATGTAATTTTATGCGATGTTATTAAGGGTTACTTTTGAATGAATAGAATTAACGAGAAAACTTTCGTTTATATAACATCAGCTTAGTCGACTGTACCAATCTTGGGGCAAATCCTCCCTTTCTTTCCTCCGCTCTTTCCTTGGCAAACTCAGGCCATATCTTTCCCACCGTCTTCTCAGACAAAACTGTCATACTATGATTTTTTTTTGGAACGTAGTTCCTTATCGCGCGTTGCGAAAGGGGGCTAGACGGAAAAAAATAAGACTAAATTTACGGAAAAAATAAAGACGATTAGGATTCCGATTTCGATGTGTGTGTGTGTGTATGTATATGTACATTTTTTTTGCTTTTTTTATTTCAAAAGGAACTTCGTTCCATCCGTTCCGGGTGTCCCTTGACACCTCTCAAGTTTTTTTAATTATCGACAGACAACACATACTCGTATAATCAAAGCTTGTACCATAGTTATCATACCACGGACTGGGGATAATACTAGTTACAACCAGACCAGGCCAAATTCTGGGAAGGGAATACTCTTCCGGCAAACTTCAGAAATACCCAAAGTTTGCCGCTAGCGGAAGTCGAACCGGCAACCAGTGCAGTGATCCAGCCATCGTCCAATTGCGCATTATAGTAATCTACTAGATATTTTCTCTGAGTCTTGGCACAGTGTAGCAGTGGTAGCCGAGTGGTCGAACGCACGCTTTGCAATCAAAGTGTGCAGGTTCAAAAGCTCGCACCTCTGGATTTTATGTGCGAATCTCCTTTTCAGCCGAGATTATCACTTGCTATGAAACGGTGAAAGAAAACATCGTGAGGAAACCTGCACGTCTGAGGGAACTTGACTAGTTCTCGATAGATGTGTGAAGTCTGCCAACCCACACCGGGCCAGCGTGGTGGACTATGGCCTGAATCCCCCTCCCATTGAGGGGAGGTCCGTGCCCAACAGTAGTAGTAGTTGGCACAGTGCACAGTATTCAAATCATACTTGCAGTATTCTAAAAAGTGTACGTAAAAAAAATAACAATGCAAAAATGACCAAGTCACGAACTATTAACTCTATCTAATCATCTCATCTGTGACGGCCGGCTGGCGGATTCCTCACGGCTTTCTGAAACTTTTCAAAGAGAAATTCACACCCCGAAGAAGGGTCGAATAGTTTTCTTTAAAAGCTTGGATATTTGAACCCTTGGAATTTAGTCAAGCGTCCGTTCCCTTGGGTGCCGGCCCTACGGTCACTTAGAAGGAAATTCAAATAAATCGACTCGTTCGTGAATAGATGTGTGAATAAGGACTACGACGTATGTCTTTTTATTGAGCTTGGTAGACTTTTGAACTTAAAACTTTTAATACATACACGATAAGATTCAAAATTGGAATACTAACGTTTAAAATGTAGTCTAAGCGTATAATGTCGTGAGGTGAAAGGCTATTCGAAATAAGCGACACTTTTGAATGTTGTTGACATATTTGGAATCAGCGATTTGAACGTCGAATGAGTATGCTCTCCTCTAAAGTTAACAAAATATCGCTTAAGCCTTTCAAGCCTCGATATGTGAAATTAATAAGATTTGTTCAGTGTTTAATATTTCTTAGACTTTACCGCAACAGCTCTGTAATCAGCTATTACTTTTGACTCTATTTAATCTATAGATTAACACAATCGCAAAGACTGCCGATCATGTCTAGGCTTGTCTAACAATAAATTAATGTTATAATTGAAAAAATAATACGAAATTCTTTTTTACAAGCTTTATATTAGCTTGCAACGTATTTATGTCCGGGTGGAATCTTGCAACTTAATTTTAAATCGGTTATCGTTAACCGATTGAGCTAAAATTAGGTATACACGCTTATTTTGGATGACAATGCATGCTTAGCTATGCGACATCATTCTAATTCCAATATGGCGGATCATCCAAGATGGCGGAATAGTTATTTTTTCTGCACTACCACGATATGGGTATCAAATTAAAGGGCTTGCTGAGGAGAACACAAAAACTAAGGGCAATCAAATAAAGCTTGTTTTTAAAACTGAATCACGTTGTACAGATTTTATTCAACATAACGCACCTTTAAAAGTGTAGAGACCCATTTTGAAATTTTAGGATTTCGACTATAAATCTTAAAGGGTCTAACGACCATTTTTCAACAACATTATTTTTGAGTTAGGTCTCTATACTTTTAAAGGTGCGATAACTAAGATTCAGTAGAAGCTGTATATTAGACCAGCAAAAGCGGGTGGGTGGAAACTAAACAGGCGTAATGATATGACGTCATATTAAGGGAGGGCAAACACCTCGAAGGGGCGACACTGTCGTGTTTGACGTAGGAAATGAAAATGTCATCGCCTTATTAAGATGGCTTATTATTGATATTATCCAGAGATATTTATTGTATTTGATATTAGTTGATTATTGCAAGAGATTAAGATGAGGGAGGGTGATAGATATATGGTATTTATTATGGAAATGAGGGGGATATAATTGGCGTTTGTATTGTACATTAAAGCTTCGGGCAGAATAAGGCGTCAACATTTTTGCCAAAACCAAAACTCACTCTGTGTCAATATGCATACAGATTCAATTTCTGTGGTAAAAGCCACGATTCCAATTATGTAATTTTGATGAAAAATGAACCTTTTCCATTAGTCAATAGAGCTCGTTTTGGTAAAATATTCGACGAACGCGTTTTGAAAGCTTAAAGCTCTGGGCAGTCTGAGGCATCAAGACTCCGTAACACAATTTTGCCAATACTAAAAGGAACTGTACAGACTTAGAGAAAAAGTTCATTTTTCAACGAATGACATCGACCGCGCAAGTGAAATTTGACGCTTGGTCGCGTGGCTGACCACAGAAATTCAAACTTTATGTATATTGTTACAGAGTTCATTCTGGTAAGAGTATCCTAATGTTAGTAAAAACGGGCATGAGACGTTGTTTGTTTTTTTTTCCTTTTCTGTGACAAAAAGTATGATTTTATGTCATTGTATGTTCTTATAAAGAGGTGTACGGCATGTCAAAGGCTCGGGTCACGACATGCCTCAAGTCTACGGCGGAGAAAGTTGAACATTGTTGTTATTTTGAGTTTGATACTTTTTACATTTTTTTTGAGATAAAAAAAAAGGTTAATATGAGGTATAACTTTCCAGCAATGATATTGGTAAAATACCTTAGTAAATATACATACTACTATTACTATTACAGCCCTTGTAACGTCACGCTGCTGGGCACGGGCCTCCCCTCTATGCGAGGGGGATTCAGGCCATAGTCCACCACGCTGGCCCAGTGGGGGTGGCAGACTTCACACATCTATCGAGAACTAGACAAGTCCTTCGGGCGTCGAGAGGGCCACTCACACACAGACATCAGCCTCAAACAGACACCGACCTCGCCGGCGAGGTCGACGAACCCCCTCTTCTGCTCGTAGGTGCATCTTTGCACCGAGGAGCGCAGTCATTACCTCTCCCCTCACGGCAACTGCCCAAGCCGAGGTCGTGCCCCATGTGGCGCCCTTGAGCTAGTTGCCCACCTCTTCCGCCCTTAAGGCTTTGGCTGGAGTCGCACTCTGCACTCGCCACTCCTCCGGTGAAGCTGTAAAGGCCAACTCACGGCCAACAGCGTAGTCCATTCAAAAAAAAAAAAAAAAAATAGACAAGTTCCCTTTAGACGTGCAGGTTTCCTCACGATGTTTTCCTTCACCGGTTCATAGCAAGTGATAATCTCGGATGAAAATGAGATTCGCACATAAATCCCAGAGGTGCGAGCCAGGGTTAGAACCTACACACTTTGATTTGCAAGACGTGCGTTCGACCACTCGGCTACCACTGCTATACATAAAGACACTTAAATAAGTCAAAAAGACGTTCAACGAATGACTATAATGAGTGTAATTTTTACGGTTCTCTACCTGAAAAAAAAAGAAACCATAAAGTATCATTTTGTTGTCCGTCTGTCTGTCTGTTTTATTTGTAAATATAAACCCAAACTAGTTCAGGTTTTTGATCAAAAATCTGGATTGTTACAGGTTTATTATGAAATTGAGTTTAAAAATGTGTCATCTTTCGGTTTTTCATAAAAAACCGAGGTTTTTGATCAAAAACCTAATTTTATGAAAAATCTGCGACATCTATACTATTATAATGAGGAAAGATTTGGATTTTTGTATGTAACGAATAAACTTCAAAACTACTGGACCGATTTCAAAAATTCTTTCGCCGTTAGTAAGCTACATTATCACTGAGTAACATAGGCTATATTATAAACCCGTGCGGAGCCGGGACGGGCCGCTATATGCAATAATAGTATCCATGAAATAGTATCAAGACAGTTCACACCCGCCTTGTCCAGGCGATAATCAGTCGAGGCTGCCTCCGGGGATGCCTCGCGTCTTGCGCCTCGCACCCCCGTGATGAGGTCAATATGACTCGACGAATTTCCGGATCGTAACCATCAAGCTACTGGTGTCGATTCACATACTATTAGGCGTGTTGCTATCCTTTTTACGACCTTTATGTATAAACGAGATAGCAATATTTGTAGTATGTTAAAGTAAAAATTTGTTGTAATATATCCGGTAAAAAAATGCTTAATACTTTAACTCTCGCCTCTTAGAAAAACAACTCAGAAGTATCTACATGATTCTATCGTTATCATTATAATAATCACCCAACAAATTTGCTAATAAGTGAAGTAAAACATCGCGGGGAAACATGCACGTCTATAGAAAGGCGTGTGAAGTTCACCAACTCGCACTGGACCAGCGTAATGGACTATGGCTCAAAAATCTTCCTCGTTTTGAGGGATCAAGTGGCCGGTATAATGGCTATAGGCACCCCATATTACATTGGGACCAAAATACATCGGCGAAGAGTGGGCGCACTGCAGTGCACCTCTGCCTACCCTTTCGGGGAATACAGGCGTGTTGATGTATATATGTATTATATGTGGCTGATTAGGATGACTAGTGGTTAACATTAATGTAAAAAGGACACTTATAAATGAATGTCAAATTTTCACAATTCTATACAATACGAAAATACACCTTGACTTTATTTTTCACTATACCTATATTGAAAAACCTGTGTACTTACCTAAGTACACAGAGCGCCTGTTTTACGTAATTCAAACAAAGTTTTTTTTTTTATTATACAATAAGAATTTTCTTAAAAGCAATTCTCATCCTTAAAAATAAATTTGCAATAAAATGTATACAAAAATCCATTGCACAGTGGTGCAACGTTGTCATTATTTGGACAAAAATAAATAGGTTCGATTCGCCCCGTCCGGGCCGAGCCGGGCCCGGTGGGACGGGCGATTTGTACGCTCGCCAAATTGCCGCTCTTTACGCAGAGTTTAATAATCACGTCATATCCAATTTTCGTTTGAAACGCTGAGGGAATACAAATGATGGCGCGCGTTGATTGAATATTTCACTTGTTTGTTAGTCAATTGACACTTGCAATTAATTCGAGTTTAGTTAAAGTGTGGAGCCGTTTAATAATACTCCTTTAATGTGGGACACACCTCCTTTTTTAATAATAACATTTAAGGTTTTCAAAAGAAAAAAAATAGCCCCGACACAGGAAGTTACATACTTAATGGAGAAAAAAGACAAGAACTAAAACACTAAAAATTATAGCCTGTGATGTTGTTTATCTCAATGTTTTCTGTGCCGAAAAGAGCTTAGCATTAGCCTGGTTTGACAGTTTTTGTACTAAATTAAGTGTCATAAAATCAAGGCAATATTAATAATACTGGATGAGGAATGGTGTAACGGGCCGATTGCAAAACATTTACAAAAGAGTGCATTTATATTTTGCACACAACATTACTGATTTGGACGTGTTTGAACTTCTTATTACGTTTACTTGTGTTTTGTAATAATATTATTCTATAAAATGCAAAAGTGTTATAGTATCTCGATTCTTCCCAGGAATATTTACTTGCCATCTATACAATCTATCTATACAAATAAATAAAATTGGAGTGTCTGTTTGTAATATCAAAATAACACTTTTTTACCAAATGCGTATGAAAGTATTTACGATACCTATAACGAAAACGCAATTTTAATTTTTTTTGTCTGTCTGTCTGTCTGTTTGTTTGGGGTAAACTTCTATACGGCTGAACAGATTTCAATGGGACTTTCACTGTCAGATAGCTGACGTTCCAAGGCGTAACTTAGGCTACTTTAATTTTAGAAAAAGCATTTAGGTTCCGCGGGAAAAACATAATACCCATATTTCCGGGTAATCTCCCTAAAGTCCACGCGGGCGAAGTCGCGGGCACAGCTAGTAAGATATAAAAACTAAAAAGTTTTATTACGAAGTAAACAGTTTTGAGAATCACAAATCTACAAAAAAAATCATAAGCATAAACTCGTAGATAAATTACGTCTTATACCGACAACAAAATGTCGACGCAATGAAAATATTCATACAATAGATGATATCGCATGCCCACACACCCCAGTGGGCGACGATCCCGGTACACGGACAAAAAATGACCAATCTGCTCGACGCGTCGATACGGGTATGACTAATAGTCGGCTGTCGCTTAGCAAATTGCCTGCCAAAATAATAACGAATCTGGAAAATTGTTTCATTCATAAATGCAATAGCCGGGATTTACCGCAGATAGGTTTCGGATGAATAAAATGGTTCGAGGATTACGCGGCCCCTTGCGGTCCGAAACGTCAGATGGACAAATGTTTTTAACAATCGAATTGGATTTACGCACCCCCTTGCTTAGTTTTCGTAAGAAAATTTTATTACGTATTGAAGACTTCTAAGTAAATACAACTAGCCTGGCGAAATTAGCAATACAAAGAGACGGGGCCGCGTTCGCAACCAATTGAAAGGAGAAGGAAATAATAGTTATTTGCAATAATCGACTGAAGGGACGGCTGATTGCGCCCGGGGCGGGGTGTGGCATTTTTCCCGTATTTTTGTTGAACATTTTGCAGTTTTGGAATATTCGTTTCTAACGTTTCGAATGCTTATTTTCTCGAATCGAACATACATATAAAAGTATCTGGTTCTGGAGGAACAATGACAGAGAATATCAAGTGGATACGTTGCTTTCTAAAACAAAATATAAGACAAAAAATAAGAAAATAAGTAAATATTGAACATACATGGAAAGAACCCTTCTGATCGGTGCCAATTCAACCCTAAAAGAAGGAATTAAAACAACAGGGGTCAGCACAAAAGTCCATTGATGAGGTAAAGGGGGATATAATAGATCATTTTCGGGACACTTGTCCTCCAGTTAATCCGGACTGACCGGAATGATCGATCGTGGACACCCTACTACAATCGGAATGTCTATTAAACTTGGCATTTTATGTGGCTTATTTCTTGGCTTGATATCGAATAAAAGATTGTGTGGTTAATGGTCTCTATAACCTGTTAGCTAGGTTGCGAAATACATTGTGTTTTGACATTATTATAGGAAACCGCAATAGTTTTTTTTTTTTTATGAGATAGGGAGACAAACGAGCAGAGGTTCCACCTGATGGTAAGTGATCAACGACGCCCATGGACACCTGCAACACCAGGGGCATCGCAAGTGCGTTGCCAGCCTTTAAGGAATGAGTATGCTTGTTTCTTGAATAATATAATGAATTAACTTGCGTAACTAAAAGTGCGTAATAGTATGACACAAGTAATTTGCACTTACGTGTACTTTTTTTTAGATACTAAAGAGAATTTAAAAAGTTTACGATCATGAGTAGGTCACCTGCCAATATTTTTTAAGTACCCAAAATGTATATTCAATAATTGTGCACCAATTTTTTACTCATCGAACGAACTTCACTTAAATTATTATAAAAAAAAAGAAAACAACATCAATAAAAAAGTTAGAGCTGAAACCGCAGACATAAAATCGATCGGGTGTATTTTTTTTTTGTAAAAATATATTTTTTTAACTTTTATTCGATTCTCTAATGACAGATAATAGTTTGGTTGTTAAGAATTGATAGTGTACGTTATTGGGGACGAATTTATTGTCATTATTATTGAGTTTGGTAGTTATAAAACATGATCATTTCTTTTTTAATTCCCATCTAAATAGTAGTTCACGAGATGATTTTTTTGGCATTATAAATATCGACTTGCCATTTGCTTCTATTTAGAGACGTCGCGTAAAAAAATTCAGCATTACAAATGCAAAGATTTTAAAAAGTATAGTTAATTGTATCGAACTCGAATCAAGTATCGAACAGCACTTGACGAAAAAATGTTTTAAAATGTCATCGACTTTTAATTTGCCGAATAAAATTCCATTTTTAAAATGGAAACTTTTTTTGTCCGAATATGTTGGCACTTTAAACTACTGTGCACTTTTATTCAGACGGGTAAGTATATTTAGATATATTTTACTCTATCTTATGTTAGAGTCTGTCGGTCGGTTCGATAAAAACTCGAATGGATAGGGGGCGCGACGAATCGCCGTGACTCAGCGGTTGGTAGCTGATTGAGGCCTGACTACTGTGCTGTACAGGCTGTTATCTTACACCGTTCAAAGGGAGATCTATTTTTAAAACGACACGTCAATGTGTACTTTTTTTAAATACAAATTTAAGCTAGATTCTCGCTAAAAGCTAATTTAAAAAAAAACTTTTTTTTTAAATTTCCATCTTACGAAACCTACACGAATTCTATAAACAAATCTGTTATGTATTTGAAGTAGCATTTTAAAACAAAACAATACGCTTATTTCAGTGTTAATAGATATGCAAGTTCTACAAAGTTGAAAGTTTATAAAATTATACCTAATTTACTGGAAATGATGTTTAGGTACCTGGGATGTGTAGGAATATAAAATCAATAAATGCTTATTATTTTAAATTCCATATCAACCTGTGCACAAGTCACAAAAAAAACAACAACAACACAAATTGTAATAGATCCATACATTAAAAAGGGCCGACAGAAACATAAAAATCTTGTATTGCTTATGAAAAATGGAACACTATTCATTATTGTAACGTAGTAAAGATCAAAATCGAATAGCAAAAAATAATTTGGAGGTATTATAAAGTGCAGGCCAATCTCAAATGAGACGGTGGGTAATACTTTTATAATATTAACCCGGATATTTGATATTGAGTTTTTTGTTACTCATCTCTATTTTTTTGCGCCAGAGACAAAGTTAATCGTGTGTTGAAACGTAGTTAAACAGTTTTTTTTATAACGCGTTATTTCTCCGTTAGTCGGCGTTAGTTTTTTATAACGCTACGAGGTCTTGTTGCAATAACGTAACCACAATACCTACGTAATTTTTAATCAAGCCTTAATATTATAATCAATTATATTCTCTAATGATTACTTTTTGTTACGTATTAAACTTGTAGGTGGCTTATTAATAATTATGGATCTATTTCCAACGAAATACGAATAAGTTGTCATATTAAATTTTTCATACGTAAAGAAAAAAAAATAAAAAAAACCATTTTCATCCGAGATTATGACTTGCTATGAAACGGTGAAGGAAAACAGGAAAACATCGTGAGGAAACCTGCACGTCTGAGGGAATTTAACTAGTTTTCGATAGATGTGTGAAGTCTGCCAACCCGCACTGGGCCAGCGTGGTGGACTATGGCCCGAATCCCCCTCGCTTGAGGGGAGGCCCGTGCCCAGCAGTGGGACGATAAAAGGGCTGCAGTAGTAGTAGTAGTAAAGAAAAAAATAAAAAAATATTTTATCTTAAAATTGATTTAAAAAAAATTATAAGTTTCAAATAATTTTGATACTTTAACATTTTTGCTATGCATCCACTCTAAATCTAAATTAATCCAAATTGATAGAATGCTTAATCTATCTACAAACCACTTTCAGTACGAAACAGTTTTCTCATATATTTGAAGTTTAACTAGCATGCACGTTGCCTTGTGCTTCAAAACTGTACGTTTGAAAGTCATTTCGAATTCAAATAAAGTTATTTTCAATCCCCAAAAGTTGATCACTTTCGTACAATCAAATTAGGAATCATAAATGTTTTATAGGATAAAAGAAATGCAACATATTACGCTCGATACCTCTAATTGTGGTTTCATCACACAAAAGCATCGAAATAAGGTTTTTTGTCCGTGCGTCGGCACTCGGCACCACTGTGGTCAGGGATCGCTTTTTATGACCGCTTCAGGTGCATTGGAAACAATTTTTATGATAAATATTGGGGATTTCGTTACTGTTTAGTGGCCAGTATCGATATTTTTATTCGTTACTTTTGCGGACTGTGAAATTGAAGTATTTATTGATGTTATCGATTTTAATTCACAATCTAAGTAGTATTTTTTTGCGTATTAAAAAGGGGTGAATAAACTCAAATCTGAGTGCTTTACTCATCACGAGGTTTTCCTCTTAACACCTGTTACCTCAGTAATTGATGTCTTTAAATAAGATATTGTATTCTATTAATGCTTTCTCGCATCGCAAAAAGCCGGATGACTTATCGTTTTCTTTATATTGCATGTACTCATACAAAGTGGATGAGAAAAAATAGTGCAGACATTTTATTAATGAACTGTTACAGGTAATCTAACTAGAACGTAGTAGGTACATCTCTAAAGTATATTTTCAATGATAGGACTTGATCCTTTTATTTTGGATTTTGTTACTTTTTTTCACTACCGACTTTTTTCTTTTTTTTTCTGTCTACTATTTCACATTCAATAGGTGTTACATGTAACAAAAATGCGTGTTATATTATTTAGTCACGCTCTTTATTTTCCAATCAAAATATTTTTGTCTACGGATGTAATTTTTTCATGTTCTCTTTCGCCGCATCCTCTTTTTGTGTTCTTTAGACATTTTGATGAAGTGTGAAAGGGTTCCTGTCTTATGATTGAGTCAAAGATGTTTTTGTTTCGACAAATGGTGTGAAAAAATGTTTTTTGATTAACACGGATTTATGGCTATTGTTAGAAATGTATGTCTGTATATTTTTAGTTAGGCAAAGTAGATCATTAAAAATTATTTTTAACAAAAAACAAAAACCGACTTCAAAAACCTAGGTGCACTAAAAAGCTACAAATAACCTTACGATTCATTACATTTGGAGTAGGTGCCAATCAACGTCAGACAAGGCAAATACACACATGAATTGGCACCGACTCCAAATGTAATGAATCGTAAGGTTATTTGTAGCTTTTTAGTGCACCTAGGTTTTTGAAGTCTGTTTTTGTTTTTTGTTAAAAATAATTTTTTTTCACGATTTTTAGTGTCAATAATCGTTGAAAATTTGCAAATATTATCACCTTATAACAGCCCTAAAAAAGTAAAAATTTACAGCCAAAAAAAAAATCACCCCCCCTCACCCCCCCTTTCCACCCCTTTGGGGGTGGGTTTCGATCTTTGTTAACAATCCGTATTAAACAAAAAAATATTTTTCGAAATCGGTTCACTAACGCCGGAGATATGCTGTATTCCGAATTGGACCCCCATTTCACCCCCTACATATTTTTTCTTTCAAAATTCCTGAAAGACGTGTTTTTTTATTTTGTATGTTAAATATATATACAAAGTTTCAAGTCGTTAAAAAAATATTTTTGAAATTATGTGACCTTCAACCCCCCATTTCACCCCCAAGGGGTTAGATTTCTGATAATATTTTGGAAATGGGACCAACCTTGAAGCATTCCCTAGCAAACCTAAAAAAAAATTTCGAAATCGGTCGACAGACGCCGGAGATATGCGGTAACATACATAAAAAAAAAAAAAAAAAAAAAAAAACATACGGGTCGAATTGAGAACCTCCTCCTTTTTGAAGTCGGTTAAAAATACTCGTGACCCCGATTTATTTATACACAAAAGAAGAATCAACTAAATTATCAACACTAAAACATTGATATTTATTATGACAAAAAAAAATTGTTTATTTGGTGTCAACTAAATCAAAACTTCAGCGCAAATTGAAACCATAATGTTATTATTTTTATGGATCTAACAAGAATACCAATTTTCAGAAGCAACACTGAAACCAATATAAAAAGCACTGATGTTCCACGTTTTTGTTATTTTAGTGTTTTTTTTTCACAAAAAAGTGGACTACAAAATAATAGTGAGCAAAGTTCAAAATGTGAGCCGCGACTTTGTTAAAATACTTTAACAAAGTCGCAAACCATTAAGTAACTTGTTTTTTAAACGATTTTGTTTACATCAAATGACAACTTTTTCTGCCGTTACATCAACCCATTTGCAATATTTTCGGCGAGTCACCAAGTCAAGGTTCAAGTCCGGTTGTTGCGTATTCAAGTTTATGGTTACTCTGGAGTAACGTAACCACGCTGTCAATGGAATTACTTTGATGTCACGCGCTTTACTGTGAATCAGTAGTTTTGATACTTGTGTGGTATTGCCAGACCACTCATGTTATGCTTTTAAACAATAAAATGTAATTTCAACTTAAAAAAAGATCCAATTAATTCAAAATATAAAAAATCAATTTAAATACTAATTAAAAAGAAAGAAAACTGTCTGAAAAATATATTATGCTACCAATATAGCTGAAAATTAAGTAAAATATTTCACCATGTAGGTATGCTATATCTAGGTATGGACTATGGCCAGAATCTCACTCGCATTAAGGAGGGCCCGTGCCCAGCAGTGGGACGTTAAAAGGGCTGTAGTAGGTATGCTATAACAAAACGTGTGGAAATCATTAATTGTTATAGATACATCATCACGCCTGTATTCCCTGAAGGGGTAGGCAGAGGTGCACTGTAGTGCGCCCACACTTCGCCGATGTATTTTTGGTCCCAATGTAATAGAGGGCGAGCCTATTGCCATTATACCGGGCACATTCTCCCTCAATACGAGGGAGATTTTTGGGCTATAGTCCACCACGCTGGCCCAGTGCGGGTTGGTGAACTTCACACGCCTTTCTATGGACGTGCAGGTTTCCTCACGATGTTTTCCTTCACCGTTTGTTTGTTATAAAATTAAAAAAAAAAACGTTTGAATGGTCGCAACTAACAACGGTCACATTTATTTCGTATTATTTGTACCTACAAGTACAAGCTCATTACGACAGTAATTCCGTTCTGGGAAAACGACAAATTACGAAGGTGATCTTGATCTTACGAATGATATGTTATGCAGTAATATTGTTCAAAGCACAGAGTTGAGTGAGAGATTTATATCTCTTTTGGGTGGTAAAAAAAAGTACAGTTTCATGCAACCTGCCCTTGTAACATCATCTAGCAAGCAATATCTTTTTAATATTACTTTAATTATTTACCGTTTAAGAGGTCGTGACTTTGCATTACCGTTTTCTTAATGGTTTGTGTTATATTTATGCCGAAAATATCTTGTTTACAAAATTGTCAGCTTCTAAGTTATTTGAAACCTAATTTAGACGTTACATCCTCCTATTTTATTAACACATTTTTGGGAACTATTTCGACACATATTTTGTTTATTAAATAATTATTTTACAGTATTAAAAAACATTCCTATAAGTAGATATTATATTAAAAATTAATTTGTAGGATTCAATAAGATTTTGATTATTTTGTTACTTTAAGACGAGCACATTTTACACAAGGCATCAGTTAGGCAAGTATTTAAATAAAACGGTTATACGCTAGTGTCAACTTGCTTAGAAAAATAAGCATAAAATCCTCGAGCGTATTTCTATTTTCGCTATGTCTAGTAGCAATAAATAAATTAGGTAATTCTTTAAGTTCATAGCCACAAGACAGCATGGCACACGGCCGTCATGACGCGATAAAATCTTAATATGTGTTCGCCGCAAGTTCTGTCCACGCCGGTTTATAAACAGTTGTTACACTTGACGAAGCGTTTTGGGGGCTCCGCGGGTATTTAGTTAAGGATTTTTTAAACTTCAATTTCATGATTAGTCGGTAGATAGTTGTTACACTTAACAAAGCGTTTTGGAGGCTCTGGAGTAGGTATTTAGTTGTAGATTTTTTAAACATAAATGTCATGATTAGTAGGTCGTTTTTCCTGTATGTATCTAGTCTTGGTTAAATTGGTTTTGAGTTTATTTTTACTAGGCTCAAGCTAACAGGGAGGGAAGGACATCCCATGATGTCATATCAAATATTTCTTGTCAATAAATCATGAAGAGAACATGTTAAGGATGCAAGTATGGATAATATTATTTGACATAGTCGCTATATTAATTTTTTTTAACACAAAATACTTGTCTAACACCTAACAGGTGTCATTTATTGTGTAATTTTCATGGTGCAATTATACCGTGAAATTAAGCATAATCGATAACTTTCCATAATTTACAGCGTTTTAACATTATTTAGTTCTGGATCATTATGTTATGGACAAAAATAACACCGGCCTTGGACACTTAACTTTTTTACAAAAATTGCACGTATTTTTTCAATCCTAGTTAAAATAGCTGAGTTTTGAAGGAAATATTGCGATTAATGAGGGTCATTCTACGATTATTACTTCCTGTCCACCTACTAATGGATGATGCAACGAAGGCACACGACAAAACATAATCGTGCTAGAAAACCAGTACAACAATGCCGTGTAGATGTAATCAGGAAATATTCGACAATTTCGCTGTCGCGTGGACATTTTAAAACGTTTTATTGTCATGTTTTATTTCATTACTAAAGCAATAAAACCGACAAGATTACTTTGCTACAAAAATCTGTTGCTTTACCTTATTACCTAAATGTCTACCCATTTTGTTACCGAAGTCAATTCGATAATTTATATTAACACTTTACAACATTAAATATTTCTATAATCTATAAAGCACAAATAAAAAAGCACATTAAATAAAGTAAATGCAAATAATAAAATGGCAATATAATAATAGGTGATATTTTAATAATGACTCGTTGTTTTGTAATATTATGTTACGTATTGTGTTACTTTTAAGTATAATCATTTAACAATATTGTCGACGAGTTATTAAAAAAATATGTTTTTTAAAATACTAATTAAAAATAAAAAATATAAAGAAAAAATGAAACGTGCCCAGGTTCGAGATGCGATTGGTTGGATGCTTGTTGCTGCCGACAGATATCCGGGCTTGTCTGTACGAACCAGGAATGGGTGAAGGCCGGGTTTAGGCCAGGATTGAGGCCAGGCCCGGGGCCTGGCAGGCCCATCACGCCAGGCAACCCGCCAGGCCGCTGGTGGTGAAAACCAGCTGACGCCACCGCATAGTCCATAGCTACCGCCTGATACGGCAACATTGTCACTTATACCACTATTATTTGACTTAATAAAGCGCCAATTTGACAGTTCCACACTGTTCTCGCGCTTTTTCACACGCCATTTCGAATCATTAATTCAAAACGTTCAAAATCATTCGGTCCGATTAGCGTTCTTTTTTCAAACGAGTTCCATTTTTGAATTTGACACACACGCACGTCCACTCTCCTATTGGAGATCCTTATACTCCTATTAGAAGTTCAGCCCCATATACGTCCGTACATAACTGTTGCTGAAAATTTTACACAAGTCGCGATTTAGTATCGTTATTTCAGCGCTGATACGTTACAGTTATCAAACAAACGCTCTATTTAGACTGTTGGATTACGGGACGGTGTATTCCACTGGGGAAAAGTCACGCACAACCACCCACTTAATAAATATTCTGGGCATATATCCGTTTTTACGTGGACGTGACTGACGGTGTACTGTCCGATTTTCACGTACGGAACGCGCGGCCGATTATCGAAAACAGTTGCGCGCGACCCCCTCCTTCGACCTCGGACGTGCAACTGAGAGGCACGCGCGCCAAACGCGACTCTATCGCTCCCGGAGCGGACGCTCGGGGATTAGATAGAGACGGCACTACCCGTAACCCGAACATCGATCGGCTGTCATCGGCGAGTTAAAAGCCTGCGTCGTTACACGGATCGTAATAGGCGGTTACGTGAGTGGGCGTGGCCTTACCTATTAAGTTGAATTGTCGCGCGCTGATTGGTTGAAATTGGTAGTAGCGTCTACGTGATATGTTCAGGAATACGTTTATGGTTCGCGTTCATAGAATATAATAAGTGAGTTGTTGGTTGGATGCCGGCCAGTTGCGGTTCGGTTCCCGATTCGGGTGATTATGGCTACCGGGGTTGGTTGAGGTTTCGTGTTTCCAGTTGTAATGAGAGATGTATTGAATGAGGCGTGGATGGGACTAGCCGTTTGTTTAATAGTAGCTAATTACTTCGAAATGCCACTGCGGTAATGATGGGCGGTAAATTTTAGGAATTAAAGGAAAATGAGGCACTTTTACTGCAATTTCAATTTAATTTTGGAGCAATTGCAGTCTTGCATCAAAACTGAATTAAATTCCATCACGTAGAGACCTATCTAGAGACGAACTCTACATATCTATGTAGAGTTACCTCTACTATTATTTTGTTGATGTCAGGTCCCAGTCCAACTACGTGATGTAGAGACTACCTACTTCTATTAAGCTAAATTACGCTGTTTAATCGAATTAGACTCAACCTATCGAATTTCAATATAGGAATCAGTGGATCTGCAAACCGAATATTGATTATGTAGAAAGTAGGTGCGTATTATTTAATATGTCAGTTGCAAAACGTCGCTATTATCTAAACCGACTCTACAATGTCCAGTTAGATCACCGCCAACCGGAACTGGTAAACGCTGCGGCTTCCGGTTGCCGATTTGTGTGCCTCTAATACACGTGGACATTGTGTGGATATCTGATTGATTTGATGTAGAGGTTACATGAAATTAAGGTGCATTTCTCAAGGCTAGAGCTCCGATTGGTTATCGCTTTGTGTCATAAATTAAAGATACTGTAGATAAAGAAGAACTTAATAGAAGGAATACACATAATCATAGTTCCAAATAATATCTTGTAAAGAGAGCTAGCTTGGCTGACTCTATATTTTTCTCTATTACAGAGTTAGAATACAAAATCTTAATTAACAACTAATCTTAAATAACTCTACCACTAAAGAAGAAAAGCAATAAACAAAATTGTATCGTCTCTACAATGTCGACCAGGCAAAATTATTATTTCATAAAAAATAAAGAGACTTAAACCTAATTACTAACTCTACATATTTTATTAAAAGTTCAATTATGAGGAATCAATCAAATTGAGTATTTTTCATAACTTGTAGAGTGTTTCTACAGTATTCTAACTACAGCCGGCAATATAGAGCTCTCTAAACTCTATGTGTCCATATTAGCACATAAATCGGCAGCCGGAGGTCGCAGCGCTGGCCACTTCCGGTTTGCGGCCGCCTAACTGGACACCGCACACTCATCCGTGTTAAGTACTGATGGCAATAACGATAGGGATATAGGTAATGTACCTATCGCCATTTTGAATTTAAGAATAGCATAGATATTTATGATTATGGCATTTTTTTTTTTGTTAGTTTCTATGACCAAAATGTTTGGAGAAATTTAAATAAAATTAGATGACCACTTTGGTCACTTTTATGTTCAACCTTATCGATTAGGTACTACTTAATAATAATCCTGTTTCAGCCGCAGGTGGGGAACTGTTTCTTATATTTTTAAATTTATTTATTATCATTTATAATATTAATAAATGTACTAAATAGGAAAAATGAACTATAAAGGATAATAATAGTACAAGAAAAAAACCAATGTATTACCTACCTATTATAAAATAAATAAAAACAATATTTGTCTACGAGAACTAAAGAGGAGGCTTTAGCCCAGGAGTGGGACATAGAAAGGCTATAAAAATGTCTACGTTATTACGTGACGGTATTGATAAGTACTTACAAAAAATCCTACAACTCAAATAACGCCCCGCGCCCACAGACAAGTCGAAATGCGACCAATTTTTTTCTAATACCAAACCGAAATGTACCTAATTGATAAATACATCATCATCATCACGCCTGTATTCCCCGAAGGGGTAGGCAGAGGTGCACTGTAGTGCGCCCACACTTCGCCGATGTATTTTGGTCCCAATGTAATTCATGTGCGTATGTCATTTTCAACAATGATTACCACTTGCTGAACGGTGAAGGAAAACATCGTGAGGAAACCTGCACGTCTATAGCTTTCTATCGCTAATATCGCTAATCTGTGAAGTTCACCAACCCGCACTGGGCCAGCATGGAGGACTATGGCCCAAATCTCCCTCGTATTGCGGGATAAAGTGCCCTGTATAATGGCAATAGGCTCGCCCCGTATTGAATAGGGACCAAAATACATCGGCAAAGTGTGGGCGCACTGCAGTGTACCTCTGCCTACCCCTTAGGGGAAGACAGGTGTGATGATCTATTTATTTTGTATATTTACAAAAAATACATTTTCCTAAAAAAATCTAGATAATGCAGTGTACAGAGACAAAACTAACATTCCGCTATCGGCATTATTTCCTTTTTAATTCACAACTCTATCGTTCTATTTTCAAATATCGTTCGATTGTTTTCGTGAGGTTGGTATTGCGTGGTGCGTTCGGAATCCAATGGTGGGTAATCAATAAAGAGATCTGTGGATGGACACGGTCACGCTAGGGGCGATCTGACGCTCGGACGCGATGGTACGCAGGGTGTAAACATCGTCACAAGATGTAGCGAAAGCGACAAAAACTCCTGTGTAGTATCTAGACACGCGGTAGCGTATCGAGCCAAGTTAAACTGGCGTGCAGCACCGTGTGTGATATTAAACGAACCATTTGGAGCGATTTTTGACTCCCACATTTATATGACTACTTCTACAATATCAATAGTAGTAGTAGTTGCGGGTTCGATACCAGACAGGGGCAAATTTCGGAAATGACCTTTTCGGAATTTTCGCTGTAATTGGGATTGACCCCAGTCCGTTGTATGGCAGCCATAGTGTAAGCTTTGCTTAGTTTGGGATCATACGATGAGTAGGTATGTGTTTTTATTTATTTACCTAGCTTTTCCCTTTTGAACTCAGAACAACCAAAGCGCAATCCTTTACGCCGCTTTTTTAGGATAACTAGTTAGTTAATTCCAAAGCAAAAAAAATACATTGTAAGAGGAAACATAAAAGTTACACAAAAATGTATATGTGGAGGTGCTGGGATTTGAACCCAGGACTTTCAGCATGCGCAGCAGACACTACCACTGAGTTACACCCCCTGTAGCGGTAAGGTATCAAAATAAACACATATTACCTCAGTTCCATTGGTAAAGAGTAGTCTTATTTTATGAAATGCATATATTCTTATAAATGCATATATTCTAAATATATTGATATATGAAATATTATAATGAGGAATGGCTGCACCCGTAATTAGCAGTTATTCAATGTCAAGTTATTAATAGGAATTACAAATTCAATAAAAACACATCTTATTCTTATATATAAAAATCAATTTATGTTCGTTAGTCTCGCTAATACTCAAAAACTGATCCTATTTTAAGAGTTAGGAGGGTACCTAGTTAAAAAAAAAATAAAAAAACACTTGTAGGTGCTACTAAGTTCGTCGGGTCATCTTGTTATAAATAAAAATAGGTATTAAGAGAAGCCAACATAAGATAATAACAATTCAATTTAAATAGTACCCGCTAATTCTTATTACCATAGACTAAAAATACCGTCAAGGCAGTTAGAAAACGCCAAGTTCTTATTGGATAATTCGTGATTTTTCTTTTTTTTATCTCAACGAAGTCACCGCGACAGGTGTTTGAACCTGGCCACGTTCTTGACATTGAGATGCTTTAGGTATCGGGACGCACCAATCGCGCGATGGTTCGACGAACCAAATTTACTGACAACTCGATTGTTCAATCGAGTACAGTTACGTCGGTAATCGATTAGCGAGCCGAATAATCGTTGGTCAGTAGTGGCGGGCCTAAAGATTTTTTTAAGAAAATGTTCTACCATTTATAAATAGGTACGTTACGAATCGATTGGTTTCTGATCATTTTTATCAATTTACGAAATCCTGTTTGCCTTTTTTGCAAAGATAAATAAAAAGATTAATGAATTTGAAATAAATCATTGTTTATTTTGTTAATTGACAATGTATTATAAATAAATATCGTATCACAACACATGCTCATCGTATGATCCCAAACAAAGCAAAAATTGTATGTGTAATGGACTAAGGGCGATTCCAGTTACACTCAAACCAGGGCAAATTCCTTAATGGGCTCTTCCGAAATTTGCCGCTGGCAGAATGCTCAGAGAAGGCTCAGAGAGCCAAACGGCGTATGGTCAAACCACTACACCAAGTCATCGTCATATTTACCTATTTAGAATTATTATTAAAGTATATTAATCAGTGCCGGAAATAGGGCGGGGCCGCCGGTGCCCAGGCACAGGGCGTAGACTCTGGGGGGCGCAAGAACGGCCAGACCAGCCAGGACGATTATTTTTTCGGTTTGCTCTTGATAAGTTCCCGCTGCGCCCCTAATATCTTTTTATTAGATATAATATAAAAAAAACGTCCCACTGCTGGGCACGGGCCTCCTCTCAATGCGAGGGGGATTCGGGCCATAGTCCACCACGCTGCCCCAGTGCGGGTTGGCAGACTCCACACATCTATCGATAACTAGTCAAGTTCCCTCAGACGTGCAGGTTTCCTCACGATGTTTTCCTTCACCGTTTTATAGCAAGTGATAATCTCGGATGAAAATGAGATTCGGACATAAATCCCAGAGGGGCCAGCCGGGGTTTGAACCAGCACACTTCGATTGCAAGGCGTGCGTTCGTCCCCTCGGCTACCACTGCTGTGGCATACTTACAAGGAAAAAAAACTTTGGTTTTCAGTAATACAGAGCGTTCCAAGCACATTTGTCTACCTTGTCTATTGTTCCAAGCAGCCTGCCCTGACCACCAACTGTATTGCAGCTAGTTTTTAATATTGCCTTCAGTTAACTCAGCACAAAATATGTCTAATATTTAGTTACTATTGAATCAGCAATACTTTGAGAGGTGATGTTAAGGCGCCTGTACCTCAGTCAACCAGACCACACTGGAAGTGGCGAGTCCGTCAGCTTATCATAAAGGGGTTGACCTTTCTAGAAGCCCGCCCTTCACATCTCGCCGCTAATTCCCCGGGCCACCCGCTAGTGAATGCTAAGTAGCATCGATCGGCGCTGCCCTACATTCAGCTGGGAACGAGCAATGACCCTTCAGTATACTTCATTGGTCTCGTAAATCATCGGCCATATGGTTCAATCGATATTTACGTGTCGAATGTTATTCGCCACATAATGAAGTTTAGTTTATTATTCAATTCCTAATTTTTTTTTTTATAAGTTAACATTTATTGTAGCCGACAAAGAAGACAATTTATTATAAATATGATAAAATAATATCTTCTTTTATTTACAATATGATGCAATAGTAATTTAATTATTTAAAGCAAGTTATATTAAGATACAATATTAATAACTAAAAAAAGGAGAAAACATAAATAATGATAAAAAAAGACTTGATCCGCGTGGGATGGTGGCAAGAACGCTGGCTGCATTTCCTCGTTGAATAGCAAGTCCTATTCGTTGAGCGAGGAAAGAGCCAGCCCTCTTGTCACCTGTGGAGGTAATTAATTTTGGGCTTATTTTTCTAAATAAACTTTTAGCACTTTGGCGCCATGGACCTACATTAAAATGTGAGTTAAGTTTCTAAATCGACAAAATAACGTTTATTTTTTGATCTCGTAAATTATCGCTCGATATTTAGGTAGGTATCAAATTTTATTCGCATTTCGGTACGTAATCGAGTTTTGACTCGATTAATTTATAATTCGATTCGAATAATGAAGTGTGATTGGTTAAGTTTCTGAATGGATTGAGGTATGTTTATTTTAAGGTCTCGTAAATTATCGGTCGACATTTAGGTAACGTATTTTGTTCGTATTTCGCATTCAATTTTCTATTATTTTTCTACAATAAAGAGTACGTACTCTATCCATTTATCTATTTACATAATCAAGATTTGTATCGATTATTTTTTTATTCGATTCTCATTTTGAAGTATAAATGTTTGCCTTAAGTATCGATAAAGGTTGTATGTAATTATTTAAAAAAAATATTTAAAAAGAACCAATCAAAGAGGTTTCGGATAAGCTCTGCGCTTTTCTTATTCGATTCAAAAATAAAATATTTATATTTAATTTCTAACTAACCAAATTTAGTTTATCCTTATAAAGTCCCAGTCAATTAATTTCAAACCTTATATAAATGGGCAAAAGCAGATATTACTTAAGCACTACAAACGCATTACTCTAGCCCGTAGAACCTCTATTTGTCCTTTAGACCAAGACAAATAGATTTAAGCATAATTCCCCACGCAAATAGATGCATTAAAACGACCAATTAGTTGTTTATACCAAAACGAACTGTATTAACTCATAGCAAAAGCACATTTTGCCAAAACACCTTCTGTATTCGCTCGCCTCGGTGCGTTCAGGGCGTAATGAAATATAGAAAAACAGACTATTTACTTAAGACAAACAAGTGTATCTTGGGAATAAATGAATAAATCGTATTAACAGGTCATACAAATAGTCTCAATATTTATAAGACAGATAACTATCTGACGTAAAGTTAACAATGTATGGGCTAGTAATGCTAGTATATAAATGAGTGCTATTAACTGTTGCGCCTCGGACACACTGGGGCGTCAAAAACGCGCGTAAATTGTTTTGCCTATACTAAAACGAGCTGGTTCATCACCACTAAACGAATGCACGAAGAAGGCGGCCATCAGAGAAGAGTGGCGGCGTGTTGTGAAGCTTTCCACCAACACCTGTGGTGTTAGCACTTATGTCAAGATAAAACCTCTGTCACGGATTGGCTCGGTCGCACTCTATCTTATTTCATACGAGAGAAAGAGATATAATCAACATATTCTGTGACATACGTCTAGTCTTGGCGCTCAAGCTACAACTACTGAAGTGATGACCACGACCACTCTGTCAAGAGTGATACCGATAAAGAAGAGAAGAAAATGATCTGTATTGACTTATAGAAAAAACTCATTTTTCAACAAAATGTTATGACACCGCGAGCGAATTCTGCAGAGTCGTCTCGTGGCTTTGACGATAGAAATTCAGTCTTTGTGTGTATTAACACAGAGTTCATTTTGATATTGGGAAAAAAAATGACGCGCGTCTCATGACTCCGCAATATGTGAGATTTATTGTTAGTGGAGTTTGCCAAGTTGTAACTGGGATCGCCCCCAGTCCGTTGTACGTTACGGATAGTACAAGTTTTGCTTAGTTTAGGATCATACGATGAGTACTATGCGATCCAAATAAGAATAGGGATGTCAATAAGCTCTATCTGTCAAATGTCACATGAAAAGTATGGTTTGCAAAAAATATATTTGCATATCAATAATAATAGTACCTACATCAAATATAAATAAAAAGGTTAAATTTGCAGTAAATTGTCTTAATACAATGTTTAATTATTTAAAGTCATAATTCGTTTTTTCACGTCACAATATGGCGCGAAGTCTATCCTATTCTCATTTGAATCGCATAATATGTGTTTTCGTTATTTATTTATTACTAGCTTAGCTCGCGACTTCGAAATTAGTAAAGTCGTTCTCAAGTTATGGCGTGACCCTATTACTAATACTCCGCTGTCCGTCCGTCTATCTGTCTGTCCGTCTATCACCAGGCTGTATCTCATGAACCGTGATAGTAAGACAGTTGAAATTTTCACAGGTGATGTATTTGTGTTGCCACTATGAATAAAAAACAGAATAAAATAAATATTTAGGGGGGCTGCCATACAACAAACGTGATTTTTTTCAGTTTTTATAGATAATTCGTGCGCGAGTCCGACTCGCACTTGGCCGGTTTATATACTGATGGCAGATAGAGGAAATTTAACACCACTGCCATAAACTATTCCAAACATTAGTAATTAATAGGATTCCCGTTTTACCCTTTGGGTACGGAACCCGAAGAACATTGCTGCAAGGCAGGTGGTAGTAAGAGGGCAGAAGTCACGACAGAGATGGTCATAAGCAGGTCTTTCTCTACTTTCCAAAAGCTCGCTCTACATAAATTCACTCTACTTACGCTGTAGAGTGTCCTAAACATTCACTTAAGTCGAAATAAACATGTCCAAGTTTAGCACAAGCGAGTTTATCTGTGCTTACCCCGGAATTAGGGTACGAACACACATTAAGATGGCAACCCAGATACTTCGATATGAATTAAGATATTCTAATTTTAATTGCTACCCGTGTAGATGAGCTGGTGTTGCCAGTGTGTGGAGGTTTCCTTTGTTATTGGCATCGATGCTTTGAAGGCAATCCTTACTATGGGAGAAAAAATCGTAAAATGAGTTATAATATAACATTCGAACGGCCAGATTTTTCTGCGTCGATTGGTATATATAACGCTTTGTCGCTTAGAAAGGATAGCCTTTCAAGAGTCGGGACTACGCTTTTGGCCGTGAGGTGGCCTTTACAGCTTTACCGGAGGAGTTCAAGAGTCGGTATTATTTCTACTTAGTACGTACCTATAAAAGTTATATTACGTACTAGATATAAATGAACTGTTACAACGATAACTTAGTCTAGTGGTTTGAGCGTATGCTGCTCAGCTCTGCACCAAGTGTTTGCGCGTTCGATTTCCGTCAACCTCAAATTTCTGAATTTACTCTGGAGCCAATTCTCGCATGATCGACATTATCTCTAATTAGACATTTAAGAGAAACAGAAAGATAAATTTTGTCGTTTTGTTTCGATGTGACGAATTAGATATAATTTTGATAATATGCGAGAATTTTCACTTGATAGACATCAATCTGTATTGGAGATATGTCGAAACAAAACGTCAAATTGGTCGTATTTTTAGTTTTTTTCGACAAATCTCGAATAGAGATGATGTCTATCAAACGAAAATCGGGCCTCTGGTCTGAGTATTACTTGAATTGCCCCCCGTCCATTGTATGTTACAACATCTAGTGTCTAGTTTGGGATCATACGATGAGTTTGTGTTGTCTGGCAATATAATTGTAATAAAAATATTATACCAGTGCAAAAATAACCATACACTCACAAAACACTGAAATACTACAAGATTATATTTTTTAATTATAATTATATTTTAATTATACCCCAGGAAAATGTATTAAACGCAGATAAAATCAAAATGGCGACATTAAACTTTGCATATGGGGCCAATTACGACGGGAATTTGTATAATAACCCTGATACACGTGTAAATAAATTAATAAAACCCACCCCTTGGCAAAGGGTTGAGATTTAAACGGGGCTGATATGATCTTCTAACCCTTAAGCGTTTGGGAGTTTACTGGGCAACGTTTTTAGGGTTACCAGCTTCTAGAAATGATTAAACTACTTCATGTGTAACATAATTGAGTAGTCGTGTCACAAAATATAATCTATTAGCTGACCGGGCGAACTTCGTACCGCCGTTGAATGATTGACATACGAAATCAGCGCCACCTACCGGGGCCAATTGTGAATCTAAACCATCCAGGGCGCCACCCAAACGCATGCAAAAAAAATCATCCAAATCGGTCCAGTCGTTTAGGGTGAGTTCAGTGACTGACATACACACAGTAGAACTATATATATAAAGATTGTGGTATTTTTTGAACGATTAGTATGTTTGTTTGAGGTAAACTTCCAAACAGCTGGATCGATTTTGATGGGACATTTACTGACAGCTGATCTAACAAGGATCTAGGCTACTCGACGACAGCTTGGTTTAGTGGTTTTGGTGCAGGCCGCTTGAATCACTTTGGTTCCATTCCCAAAAGTAGCAAATTTCGAAAATGGCATTTTCAAAAATTGCCCTGGTTTTGGTGTAATTAGGATAGGTCCTCTTCCATTGTATGGTACCCATAGTACAAGCTTTGCTTAGTTTGGGATCATACGATGAGTATGTGTTGTCTGGCGGATTTTTATTGTATTTTAGGGGGCGAGCCTATTGCCATTATACCGGGCACATTCTCCCTCAATACGAGGGAGATTTTTGGGCTATAGTCCACCACGCTGGCCCAGTGCGGGTTGGTGAACTTCACACGCCTTTCTATAGACGTGCAGGTTTCCTCACGATGTTTTCCTTCACCGTTTCATAGCAAGTGGTAATCTCGGATGAAAATGAGATTCGCACATAAACCCAGAGGTGCGAGCCGGGGTTTGAACCTGCACACTTTGATTTGCGAGGCGTGCGTTCGACCACTCGGCTACCACTGCATTTAATATTTCTAATTTTACTAAGGAGTTATAGATTTTTATCGCATTAAAGTTTAATCTGTTCCAATTTTAAAATAAGATATCCCCCTATCACATTGGGACCAAAATATATTGGCAAAGTGTGCGTACTTCTGTCTACCCCTTCGAGGAATAAAGGCGTGATGATGTACCTATTTATTTTTATTTATGAATTTTAATTTATTTTTTTTTGGCTCTGGTGTAAAATTGGATATTTTGAGACACATTTCCGCTTTCTACGGTCGATATAGAAACCGACAATAACAAGTTGATTAAGTCTCAAGTAAAAATAGCAGCGAAAGGCAGCCGGATATGAGTTGAGGAGCTACCAACATCAGAATGCAGAACACGTACTACCGACCCCAGTTCGTCTTACGGGTTTAATATACGGAGACGGGGGGATGTGGTACTTTGATGTTGGATTCCAAGTAAGTACTATAGTATAGACAATACGACCAGTGTTTAGTATTTTGACACTAAATCATAAAGTAGCTGTTTAAAAAAAACTCCTGTCAGCGTTTGTTAGAATATATGTTACGGTCCCAAACTAAACAATGTTTATGGACTGGGGGCGATCACAGAGACCCAGGTCAGGACAAATTCGAACGGGATTCAAACTCGTAGCCGCCCGGTGGACTAGGCCTACGCTCGTACCACTAGACCAAGCCGTTTTCTGGAATAAAAATAATTGATAAGTGTTGTAAATACCTAAATAAATAAAAAACTTAAATAAGTAAAACCTGAAATTATAACTCGGCTTAGAGTACCAACATAATAACATCAATCTTTAAAAATAATCTTATCGTTCATGGCGACCTATTTCTTCTTTTTAATGGCGGTCCAGAAATATAACAAGTGTAACAATTGTAAAATATTTTAAATTAAGAACGAGGGTAGGTACATCGTATTTCAAAATTGGAACAGATTAAACTCTAATGTTATTCGTATTTCAAAATTCGAACAAATTAATCTTTTTAAAATTAAATGCTATTACCCACGTTAACACTTCCCCTACACACTCAACATTTTTCGCGCCCTATTGGTGCATTTTTCTTTTTTTTTCCTGCCAAGCTGAATTCTCAAGCAGCTCGGAACCTAATAACGCGAAGTAATTTTTCAATTGGCCGTGTTAGCGTTTCCGAACGCACACACCTTGGCTTTTGGGATGGCGTTATGTAGTACTGTACAACATATTATTTAAAATGTATTTTTATTTGTTACTTAAACTTCAAAGTTATATTATTTTAATGGTTTAGCCTTTAGTTGACTACTTTATTTAGACTTTATGAAATGATATTTTTTTTATTCTATAAAATTACTCTTCCGTTCACAAATTTAAGCAATATTTACTAGGAACATACAAAAAACGAAATACTCTTCAATAACAAGCTTACCACAAGTTTATCTAACAAAAATCTAACTAAATCTAAGTATGCTTTGCTGTTATCTATTTTATCCTGAATATTATTAACAAATACAAATAAAACGTGTCATAATTTGGTGCGCTAGTATAACACCATCCATTCTGTCACAATTTGCATACATTTTTTTCTCCCGTGCAATACTTCTTTTGTCCAAGTCTGTTAAGTTTAACAAAACGTTATTTTATTTTCGTTTTTTTTTTTTATCCCATTCACCCTCTCCGCCGCTTGTGCCTAATGTCATTCATTATTTCGTTATAAAGATCTTATGAACGGTTCTTTTAATGTTGTGCATTTTTTAAACTTACTTTTTTAAACTTTGTTGACTGACATTAGTTATTTTGAAGGTACCAAATAGATACATTATTTTAGAAAACATATTTTTTGTGTATTTCTTCTAGACTACAAAAACACGTATAAAAAGCTAGTAGTTTCACACAATAGACACATTATTTTCGTGTTAACAATATTTTTTTCTTTAATTCCTAAACATTATATAAGTTTTTTTAAGTTACCAAGTTTAAGGTTTGCCAACGTGCAATGGAGCGTAGCATATTAGGTGTTAAACGGACAGAAACACCACCCTACGCTCCATTACTCGTATTACTGACGTGGGTGGGAAGACGGCAAGGCTGAAGTGGGAGTGGACCGGTCACGTAGCACGAATGGACCCGCAGAGGTGGACAAATCGTGTCAACACCTGGATGCCCGAAGGCGGTTGCCGGCATCGTGGCAGACCAAGGAGAAGATGGTGCGACGATTTGGTCACTTTTGCGGGAGAAACGTGGCCACAACAAGCCCAGGATAGGGACATGTGGAGACGAGAGGGGGAGGCCTTTGCCCAGCAGTGGGACATACAATAGGCTATAAAAAAAAAAAAATTACGACAATAATAGGTACTTTATTCAATATTTATATAAATAATAATAATACATCATCACGCCTGTATTCCCCGAAGGGGTAGGCAGAGGTGCACTGCAGTGCGCCCACACTTCGCCGATGTATTTTGGTCCCAATGTAATAGGGGGCGAGCCTATTGCCATTATACCGGGCACACAGGTTTCCTCACGATGTTTTCCGTCACCGTTTCTTAGCAAGTGATAATCTCAGATGAAAATGAGATTCGCACATGGAACCCAGAGGTGCGAGCCGGGGATAGAACCTGCGCACTTTGATTGCAAAGCGTGCGTTCGACCACTCGGCTACCACTACTTTTTATATATACTTGTTAATGTCACTTAATGTTGCAACTTAATGTCACTTGTTAATGTCAATGACTATGATATTTTTTTAATTTTAAGCAGTTATGTATAAAGTAATATTGTCTTGATTTTAGTGAGGAAAGAAAAACTTAAAACGTGAGTGCGAAGGACGTGTTGACAGGCGGCAAAAATGTAACCGACCCACAATACCATGCATCGATGACTCGTCATAACAGAACCGCATTACTACCAGAGGGGTTTAAAAAGAAAATACTAAGAGCCGTTTTTTTAAACACGCAGTCAAGCTAACAAACAACAAATTAACGAATAAAGTTGTTTCGTTCAATTAATACATTTCAAGCATAACTGACATTTTTTTTGCTGAATTGCTGATCACTGAATGCAGATGCTTAAAAAATCGACTTTAAATAAAATAATTTTCGTAGAAAATAGTCTGATACTAAAAGTAACTACCACATTACAAGTAATAATATTTAAAGAAATAAAATTGGGTTGAGAAGTCAAGTCAAATCATTTATTTTGTATAGGCCTTAGGGGAGGGGCTTAGATACAAAAGTGGTAAGCATGGGTTTTTTAGGGTTCCGTACCGAAAGGGTAAAACGGGAACCCTATTACTAAGACTTCGCTGTCCGTCCATCCGTTCGTCCGTCCGTCTGTCACCAGGCTGTATCTCATGAACCGTGATTGTTAGTTAGTTGAAATTTTCAAAGATGATATATTTCTGTTGCCGCTTTAACAACAAATACTAAAAAATAGAATAAAATAAATATTTAAGAGGGCTCCCATACAAAAAACGTGATTTTTTTGCCGTTTTTATAGCTAATGGTACGGAACCCTTCGTGCGCGAGTCCGACTTGCACTTGGCTGGTTTTTTTTTTCATATGTTAATACCGAATCGAAACGCGACCTCAACTGAAAAGATCCCGCTAGAAACTCAGTGGGCTGATCATTTTGTTAAATTGCCAAGAAAAATAAGATAAAAATCAGAGCCAATATGTAGTTACATCTAACAACTTTTTAACAAGATTCACTATTCGGTGATTGACAGAAAAATTAAAATATAATAGACACTGCTGTAAGCACGTAACCGAACTCGGTATTCAATTAGAGAAACGTCAATTTTTCAGGTCATTTCTACAAAAAAAGTTTAATTTACTGTCTGCATCTAGTTTACGACATTCTTAATTTAATTTTGTTTACACTTTTTTTTTTTAAATATGTACACATTTTTTTATTATAAGCCAATCTAAATAGTTTATAACTCTACATCCCACCCCTCAGCCACTAACAGGGACAATCTGTGTGGGTGACTTAAAAGTGAAATAAAAAATAATAAGTCAGTAAAAATGTCCGTGTTTAAAACACGACTTTTGCATTATGCCGACCCAATACTCAGACTTTCAATTGAACACAATAATGAAATAATTGAATTCAATGAACGCTAGAACATCGAAATAATTACTGGTTCACTCTTTTATTTAAAAAAATATATTAAAATTATCACTTGAACGAACATGTGATAATTCCCAGGGGCCTCACCGTCAACTCTTTTTTTTTTGTATTACGAAATCAATGAAATGATGATATTTAATTGATAAGATGAGGAAATACCTGCTTAAAAATGCTGCCCTACCTCTAATTCGATTCTAGCTACATTCCTGTCGGTAACATGGCGCCTTGGTGATCGAATGTTGAAGCAACACATTTAAAACCACTAAAATCCCGTATTAGTTTGCTTCTTATTCAATATCGTTATAAATTATAGCCTATATGTTATTCTGACGTATAAACAATAATACTGTAAAGTTTCATCAAAATCCGTTCAGTAGTTTTTGCGTAAAAAAGGAATAAACATTAATCTATCCTCACAAAGTAGTGGTAGCCGAGTGGTCGAACGCACGCCTTGCAAATCAAAGTGTGCAGGTTCAAACCCCAGCTCGCATCTCTAGCATTCATGTGCGAATCTCATTTTCATCCGAGATTATCACTTGCTATGAAACGGTGAAGGAAAACATCGTCAGGAAACCTGCACGTCTGAGGGAACTTGTCTAGTTCTCGATAGATGTGTGAAGTCTGCCAACCCGCACTGGGCCAGCGTGGTGGACTATGGCCTGGATCCCCCTCGCATAGAGGGGAGGCCCGTGCCCAGCAGTGGGACGTTAAAAGGGCTGTATTAGTCTATCTTCACAAACTTTCACATTTATAATATTAGGTTTATCCTTGTGTATAAAATTTCAATCACAAACGATTCGTAATTGAAAGGTTTATGATAGAAACGATGGGACAGAACATAACAAGTAAAACAATGAATGAACTGCCTGGCAGTGGGCAGACAGTAGTCGAGGAATGCGATAGTTCCTACTGCCATAGACGACTTCTTACTTTATTACAATCGAACAACTTTAACTTGACACTTGAAAAAAAATAACGTTATTACTATTTACTAGTTGAGCCTGTGACTTCGTACGCGCTGTATTTAGGAACCTCCATTATCCCATAATTAGTGTAGCCTTATACTGTTTATATTATTACCTATCGGCCAGTGAAAATATCGTCTTATTTAGGGTATTTAGCCGTTTGCGAGTTTATCCAAGGCAAAGAAACAAACAGACAGACAAAAAAACAGTAGCCGTCGCGGGACGCCTGGCAGATGTGAAACATATTTAGAGTAGAGAGAGAAGTGTCGTAGCAACGAGTGAGCGGAGTCAGCAGGTGGACGGAGTCTAAGCGGCGGAAAGAACCGAGGAGCCACGGAGCTGCTCGAAGTTGTCGCATCACGGCATCGTGGCAACAACAGTTGCTCTCACTCGCCAAGCGCGCCATTAGATGTTTCACATCAAAATTGCGTTTTCATTATAAGTGGCATATATATTTTTATATGAATATAGTTAAAGGTTGTTAATTTAACATTAGAAACAGCAGGGCACTACCACCAATCGGCATGATTGGCGGTAGTACACTTTGTGAACTGAATGCATTAGTCTTGGGCCATAATTTCCCTTCCATGAGTCAGGGGATTCAAATAATCCACAATACTACTACTGCCGCCTTAGAGACACCTGTCTACATCAATGTTTTAATTTTAGGTACTTTCAGTTCTTAATTAATTTACAGCCCCTGATGATAAACATCGTCTGTAGCAACCGGCAACAGTTTACTCTATCAAGTATCAAAACCATTAACTCTACATCTCTCTAAGACAGACTCTAAAGTCACGTTCAGGCGCGGTCGTCGAATCACGTACACCAATCATCTGAATCGAGCCCGTAACCATACACCTGTCCTGTTCACACGCAGTGGTACCCCGTATCTGTCGTCTCGCTCTAACACGTCGAATCCGCCGGGAAATCTGAATAGTACGAGGCTGAATTAGGTGCTTTGACATCGCAGTGTAAGGCGTTGATAGATTTTCTTTGAAGAGTCTACGACGACGTATTGGTTCTTGAAGGGAATCTGTTTTTTTTATGTAAAAGGTTATTCCGTATATATTTATTCAACAAGCATTTATTTCGCGAAAGGGTACGCAGAGGTGCACTTTTCAATGCATCTACAAATCGCCGATGTATTTACAAAAGAGTCGAATTTGTTGTCATTTTAAAAGTCACATTCGCTCTTTTTACAGAGATTATATGGTTCATAATCCACCACGCAATTAAGTACCATTTGGCAATTTCACACATAATTTGATGACCAATCTAATCTTCTGTAACTAAACCTGCCAGGAGCAGAAACGCTTTGTGAACAGATTTCCACCTTTGACACAATACTAGAGAAATTATGTCCACCCAGTTTATTGTTGGGTAACTGGGTAACTCGTCTAACTTAATTGAAGATGACCTAATTTTACCTCGCGAGGTGCTCACGAGATATTCATTTCGTTCGCTTACTTAGCTAACCCACTCTAAAGACTCACTCAATCGCGGTTAAAACTTTTCATGACACATTTAAATGACGTGAAGAGGAAGTGAACGAGTGAGGCGGTTCAATGTTAAAATTCGAATGACTCGTTCAATTTGCTAACATGCGGACATCAAATGAGTAGACTCATATGTGAGTGATCTCTAATCCAGCTATGTTGTTGGTTCAGTTATGTCCATCTAGTTATGTTTATCTAGTTATGTCCATCCAGCTATGTGCATGCAGCTATGTGCATCCCCCTATATCTTTTAAGTTATGTCTGTCTACTTAGTCAATTCCGTCCAGCTATGTCTATCCTATCCTATATCCACACAGTTTTGTCCACCCTGTTATGTCTACCCAGTTTTGTCCATCCTGTTATGTCCATTCCATTTTGTCCATTCAGTCATGTCCATCCAGTTGCTCTCAGTTGCATCAGTAACAGATTCCAATCAGCATTGCGTGCGACGCTTCACTTTCAAGAGTAACCCTCGCTCCCATTCCGTTAGCACCACGCACGAGTGCGCCACCGAGACGTGCGATTGCACTGTATAACGTTGTCCATCCTTTTCTACTGTAACGTGAGAAAAAGGGAAGGAGACGTATTCGATTTTTGAAATATTTTGAATTTTCGACAGAGTTTTGCGGGGAAATAAGTGTTCGATTTCTTTGTGTAAGATGAGCCTCTTTCAATGATGTCTTTTCAATTTCCTTCCTTTTTTTACGAAATGAATGAAATGATGATATTTTATGGAATAAGATGAGGAATAGCTCCACCTGCGTTTAGCGGGTATTTCAGCCAGTGTCAAGTAATTAATAGCAAGGGCAAATTCAATAAATACACATTATAATTTAATTTGATGTCAAATTATAGCGTTATATTATTTTTTTTTATGAGCGAATTTAATTCTATTTGGTGTTAGGCCGAGGTAACATAAACTTAAAAAAAAAAAAAAAACAACGATTAATTTTATAAGACGTCTCGCAGTTTTGCACAAAAATCTCACAATTTGCAGCTTCTTCTTATAAAGCAGACAATTTACGATTATAAGACAAATACAAAATATTGTTACTAAACATTATATTTCAGCTACAATGAAACGGAAAAATTTATGGCATTTCCATATTCTTTCAACAACTTGTTGTAATCAACGGCAGGAGTTATGAGACTCATAAACATGTTACAACACAATAATGAACGTTCGTTTTTATGAGACCCTAGTATGTGTATTTATGTTTGTTTATTAAGAACGGCTGGATTAGTTGGAAATGTCCATTTTTTTATTAATTTAATCAGAATATTGATGGGAATAAATGTAGAGCCATTGTATGAAAATATTAATTCGTTATCTTTTCTGAAGTTTTCATTTAACTGTAGATTTTTAAAGTCAAAGTCAAATCATTTATTCTGTATAGGCCTATGGGGGCACTTACAAATTGTCAAGTTTACATTTTTTTTCTTATATTCTACTATGCTACCACCGGATCGAAACGCAACCTCAACTGAGAAGATCCGGCAAGAAACTCAGTGGGTTGATAATTTTTTTTTCAAGTAGAACCCTGAGCACACAGAGCACACTAAAACGAACTGTATCAATTCAGTAAAAAGGTTAATTCTCCAAATGACGTGGACGAAGTTTTCGAACAAACTTCTTCAAGCCTATGTAACTCACTAGATCGATATTAGATTTTTCATAGTGCTCCCATGTTGAAAAAGGTACTTAGGTATTGCCAATCTAACGGAACTTCAACATACTCATTCAAATTCCGAACGAAAGAACATTTTTAAAAGGCAACCTCCTTCAAGAGAAATGGTCTCCGCTCCTTTAACCCTCAAATATCGACGCAAAGCTCTAAGAGGCCACGTACGCCGATTTTTCTGGTCAAATGCACTGCGAAAGGAACGCGATGGCCTGCCACGGACGGCGACCATCACCGATCTATCAGCGAGGCTCGCGCGCGGAATTCCAAATTCGAAATCACCAATCGCGGCCCTCCATTTCAAACAGACTTAAAGACCCACATTCGAATATTGAAATTCGAACGAATCGCTTTTGTTTTACAGATTTGATTCGCGTTCCTTCAACTTATTTTATAGCAGAATCATTTTATTGTAATTTGTTCTTAATTTTGTGGGTGATAGAGTTAGGTATCGGTTGTTTTGTTGTACCTAAATACATCAACCGTTTATTGCAATTGTTTCAAGAATATAAACTATTTCCTGCTAAAGGTCTCTTTCGCCCATTGTCTTTGGTTTCTCTCTGAACTGACGATGATGTCATTTAGCGCTTTCAAAGGAATCGTAAATATATTTGATGTATTATATTAAGTAAAAAAATACGTTGTGTATTATTGTTTCAAGTGAGTCACAATGTACGGAAGTCATGTGTATAAAGATTTTATTTATAAATATAACCTTGAAGGTATTTGCCATCTTTTTAATGTTGCCATAAAATCATCATTCAGCAAGTCATTGTGTAATAAAAAACTTTATAATTCTGATAAAATATGAAATCATGGTCAATATTTTTTTCCCACATACCTAACTTATAGTCAAAACTTAATAACTTCTAGTCAAAAGAATTTGAAATAAATAGATGGAACCACATCAAAAATTGTGAGAGCCATAAATTCTTTTAACAACCCTTCACTGCAGGTGGGTGAAAAATAATTTATTCAAATAAATCTCGCGAATTTTCACTACAGCCGAGTCTAGGAGGCCCCCGGGCGTCGTTTTGCAATTCTTTTAACTGCACCAAGGAGGTGAGTTTTTGTCGGCGTTTTAATGAAAATGCTAATAAAGAACTCTGTGACAATTTTAAAGAAAATAATTTCACAGTACAATTGGATCTCATATTTCTGATAAATTTATTAATAGGCTTAACATCACTAGTTAACCATGTGATAGACTAAGAAATAAAATAAAATAAATTGCGAGTAGATATTTAATTAAAAAAAATGCCAGTTTGAAGATTATTGTTGGGCTCATTTTTAAAACGTCAGATTAACTTTATCTAACGAATAAATCGATTGAAATGTATCAATTTGACACATAGATACCTATATTTATTCGTTAGGTCACTATTTTTCATAATCATACACAACGTATTAATCTTATGATTGCAAACTAATCTAAGCTTATACTATGGGTACCATGCAATGGACTGGGGGTGATCCTAGTTATCTCCAGACCAGTACTAAATCTGAAAAGGTCATTTCTGAAATTTGCCACTAGCGGAATCGAACCCGCAACCGTCCTGTTCAATGAGCCGAACGGTCTACGCACAGTCTACTAAACCGTCGTCATCTTGTCTGGGGACTGGTAAATTTAATTTATTAAAAAGATCTGTCTTTTTGTAACCTATATTATCCCACTGCTGGGCAAAGGTCTCCCCATTCTCCTCCACACATCTCTATCTCCTGTCAGATTACTCCATCCCTCCAGATAACCGTCTAGGTCATCGCACCACCTTTTCCTGGGTCGACCACGGCGGCACATCTCAGTATAACTAAAAAAAATATCGTTAACCAACAGCACTCAGTGAAATCTCACAGGAAGTCGCGCTCCTCAGCGGAACGGTCGTAAATAAAAAACGTGAGATAAAACATTTTACATTATCGCTGTTATTTTAATTTCATTCGGCATTAATCATAGCGCGCGGCTGCAATGTCGCGCCCATTCATAACTCAGAGAGTTGGGTACTTTTCATTTGTTGTTGCATTTCATAATACATCATCACGCCTGTATTCCCCGAAGGGGTAGGCAGAGGTGCACTGCAGTGCGCCCACACTTCGCCGATGTATTTTGGTCCCAATGTAATAGGGGGCGAGCCTATTGCCATTATACCGGGCACACAGGTTTCCTCACGATGTTTTCCGTCACCGTTTCTTAGCAAGTGATAATCTCAGATGAAAATGAGATTCGCACATGGAACCCAGAGGTGCGAGCCGGGGATAGAACCGGGGATGTTGCATTTCAAGGGTTGGATTTTGTAGAACATGCCTTGAAATGCCACGCGAAACCTTTCGTCAGTAATTCTATTAATTATTACGACACGTGTAATATTAAATAATAACTCCTTAAGTTAACTTATTGATATTTATTTAGTAATTCAGTTTTAATGTTCATTGTTATATGTTGTTAATCAGTTTTATTTTGTTATGTTTATAAGCAGTGGTAGCCGAGATAAGCAGTGGTAGCCGACATAAGCAGTGGTAGCCGAGATAAGCAGTGGTAGCCGACATAAGCAGTGGTAGCCGTGCGGTCGAACGCACGCCTTGCAATCGAAGTGTGCAGGCTCAAACCCCGGCTCGCACCTCTGGGATTTACGTGCGAATCTCATTTTCATCCGAGATTATCACTTGCTATAAAACGGTGAAAGAAAACATCGTAAGGAAACCTGCACGTCTGAGGGAACTTGACTAGTTTTCGATAGATGTGTGAAGTCTGCCAACCCGCACTGGGCCAGCATGGTGGACTATGGCCCAAATCCCGCCCGCATTCAGGGAGGCCCGTGCCCAGCAGTGGGACGTTAAAAGGGCTGTAGTAGTAGTAGTAGTAGTTCATTGGTAAAAAAAATTAGGTAAAACAGTGGTAGCCGAGTTGTGGAAAAGACCGCAGAAGAAGAAGAACCCTGCTACTCCCCCGAGGTGGCAGGATATCCATAAAGGATTTACTGACGTTGAAAATAAGAGTACATAAAACTATGTACAAAATGTATACCCAAGAAATTTTTAATGTAAAATTCAGTGCTTTTCCTTTCAATAAACGCAAAGGACGTGGGTTCCTTGACGCGTTACCCGGGGCCGGTACATTAAGTCCAAGGGACATTTTGTCCCTAAACAAATTGTGTGTTGTGATATTCCGAGCACGGACCACGCGCGACCTCTCGCGTAATGGTACCCAACAAGCAAAGGTGCATAAGTGCGAAAACATACATTTTAAAGAGAATTTGATTGTTGCTTTAGATGCTTACCCCCAAAGTCAGAGTGAT
Organism: Ptilodon capucinus; assembly: GCA_914767695.1. Classification (NCBI taxonomy): domain Eukaryota; kingdom Metazoa; phylum Arthropoda; class Insecta; order Lepidoptera; family Notodontidae; genus Ptilodon; species Ptilodon capucinus. The sequence goes on from OU611828.1 coordinate 3,340,990, forward strand.
TTCAGTTCATCTAAATTCCATGATCAGTTTATTTTTCACTTTCAAGGGTTCTACAATACCACTGTTGGTGGACTAATCATCAATCAATCTTTCTATATATTTACTGGCTGAGGTTTTAAGTTAAACAATCAATTTTGGATACAATAAGTCATCATAGATCAGAGTTGTATTCAAGAGATTGAAAAGCAAATTGAGTAGTTACCTACTTTTTTAAAAAGTATGTATTCATGTGTAGGTGTCCTTTCTAAATTCTTACATTTTTTATTTGTTGTGTACCTATTAAATGAATACACTTTCAAACGCCTGAAAATCGCAATACAAGTAGGTAAGTACATGTTGTCTGGCGATATTAATTATAAAAATAGTGTTTTAAATAATTAACGTAAAAATGGTCTTTTCATGTTTTGAAAAAAAAAAATGGATATTTATTCCTTCCATGCAATTTTTTTTTCTTAAAACTACGGTCACCAAATACTCTTTTTCCTTAAACAAAATTGTGTAAGTACGCCAGCATCGATGTAATTTTTTATATTTGCAGACTTACGTTACTTTACTCTCTGGATCTCAGCTAGGGTTGGATGAAAAACGACACGGTAGAAATTAAGTCTCGCGAGTGAAAAATGATTCGCGCTGTGGACAACGCTTAAGGGACTCGCGACAACATAGGGTTGGCTTTTACAGTAGGTATAGTAAACAGTTACTAAACCAACATATATCTCAGCATTTTTGTTTATGGTCAGAGGAAATCGTATTTTTAACATATCGTAGTAGGACAGCCTAACTGGACTACGAAGTGATTTCATATTAATCTGCATCTGTAGACTAACTCATCCTGGCATTGCCACATCAAAAAAAAGAATTACACAGAACTATAAAACTAAAAAAAGGTTATCAAAAAAAAATATTACAAAATATTTTGAAATGCTACACCTCTGATGTTATCTATGAGCAATTTGCAGTAATATATGACTTAATCCGAGGGAAACTAACGGACGCTAGTGTAGTCCTGTGCGGTTTATTGCCATAGAAAAAAATTAATAAATCATAGCGTATCGGTGTTGCCATTAATTTTCACAGCAATTTGTTTCACTATTGTCCTTCTTTGATAAATGATCGTGTATTTTGACACGAGTTTTATTATAATATTGAATTATGATTTATCAATTTTAAATTATTTAATAGCTGTAAATGTTCATAAGTTCGTTTTAAGATTATTGTAATATTGAAAAAATAATTGTACCTATATTTTTTTTTTTTTTATTCAACTCCAATGCATTGAAACGTATAATTTTTTCACTTGTGTGTATTTGCCATCAGACACACACACACAGCAAGCGAAATAATGAATTTACAACCATTTAATTCTACTAACAAAACGGAAAATCGTCAAAACGTCTATCGCACCATACCTATTTTTTTTTACAAAAAAACATTCTTAATCTGCCATCAAAACTCATCTTCCTTGAACAACCCCAAAAAACATGCCATCAAAATCAAAACTGACATTTATTGCAATCAACATACCTATACCAACAGAAATTATAGTGTAACATACACACGCGATTAAGCAATAAAAATGCTACCGTTTTTTGACACCAGCCCCCTTCCCGGAACATATAAAATCTACCAACGATTTGTTTATATCACATTAACAAGAAGAAGCTTTAATAAAGCAATAAAAACCCGAGAGAGGACGGCCAAGGGTATAATTTCGCTATTAATATTCAATTTTACCCCCAAAACTTTGCTGCTACTTCAAAGAAAAATCTAAGATGACGATCTAACGCAGAGTATCTACTTACGTAATTTCCGAGTAGACATTTGAAGGGTTACTCGAAAATTGGGCGTGTGTGCGTGAATTTGTTCAGTGTGGGTAGTGTAATTACATAAACGTTAACACTTGAATGCACGTGCCTTCATTTATATATTTCAAAAAGTATACTCCCAAATTTATAGACACTGCAATCCATAACAAAATTATGTTTGTTACGTACAAAAGTATTATATATTTAAAAAAAAAAAAAATTTTTTCTTTTTCTTTGCAAATTTTTTTTTTTTTATATTTCGAACGTGGGCTTTGAACTACATTAAGTATTATCTTGTTTAAAGATAAGTAGTGTTAGTAGGTGGTTGTGTAGGTTTTAATGTTTTAAGATGCAGGGCCGATACTTTTGTCTCTATCTAGAAGTGTATAATAGTTATATGTAGGTGTTTTCATAACTGATCATTATCTTAACAGTAGCTACTTATTTAACTGCGAGCTCTAGGTATGCTTGAAGCATTGCATTGCAAATATCATCAATATGTACCACTATTAGGTTTCAAAACTAAAATAAAAGTATGTTATATCTTAAATTTCGAAAAGAAAAGGAGAATAGTTGTTTTTTTTTCAAAAATATTTCTAAATCCCTATCAAAGAAGATACCCACTTACAAACTAGCTACAGTGGAATTTTCCAACACAATTGTTTTATAATGCTGCTTAAAAAATCTTTAAATTTGGGGGTAAGTATTTCATGTTTATATCCCTTACAAAAAATATCATCCTACCAGGTACGGTGTACACCTGAGAGTTTTGACAGTCTACTATCGAGCGATCATAATGCGCGCGCGCAGATTTACGACGTCGTAAACCGCGGCGCCCGCGCACCACAATGGCCTGTTGACAAAACCGGCGCTTGACAGCCCTTAACTAGCTGGGTCGTGGGTAGTATGGATTATGGTGGACTAGCCCTTTCAAATTCAATAGCGCAAAGACATTTTTTTTATATATAAATATATCTAAACTCCCACTTAATTTAACTGCATATGCTTACATAACTATTTGTTAAGATAACTTTATAATTCTATGTTTTTTTTTTTAATAAACTAGAAAACTTACGTATTTTTATGTTCAAGCTAAATATTTGTAATTTCGAATCTTCTATACAAATAAATAAAATTGGAGTGTCTGTTTGTAATATCAAAATAACACTTTTTTACCAAATGCGTATGAAAGTATATACGATACCTATAACGAAAACGCAATTTTGATTTTTTTTGTCTGTCTGTCTGTCTGTCTGTTTGAGGTAAACTTCTAAACGGCTGAACCGATTTCAATGGGACTTTCACTGGCAGATAGCTGACGTTCCAGGGCGTAACTTAGGCTACTTCAATTTTAGAAAAAGCATTAGGGTTCCGCGGGAAAAACATAATACCCATATTTCCGGGTAATTTCCCTGAAGTCCACGCGGGCGAAGTCGCGGGCACAGCTAGTCCAATATAAAAAAAGTCATGAATAAACAAAGATAATTATGAATAAAACACTTGATGCGTAATAATAAATTAGTATTTACCGAAACGCATTATTATTATTGCCAATAATAAAGATCTCTATAGAAGAAAGTTACTACACCTCACTTTCCACAGATTTTTGACATGTCATGTTTTTGACAAAGTCATGTCCACAAGTTTTTTCCGTATTTCTCCTCAAATCCATAATGTTATGAAGTCTATTCATCCTTTTGTCTTCGCTTCATAACTGAATCTGTACAAAAACCGCCGTATTGATATCCCCTCATAATTCTGACGTTTTATTGTTGACCAGACTATGAGAACGGTAGCCCACATAAACGATTTTGATAGATACCTATTTTGTTTAAAAAAAAAAGCTTGTGAGAAATTTGTGGTATGCTGGAAATGCAGTAAAAACGTTTTCAAATTAGGCAATCATTTAAAATTATTAACTAAACTATTATTAAGATGTGTGGAGGAGAATGGGGGAGACCTTTGCCCAGCAGTGGGACAATATAGGTTAAAAAAAAAAACTCATTTAAATATGATACTACTACTACTACTACAGCCCTTTTTTTTGTTTTTAAAAAAAAAAAAAAAAAGGGCGCGAGGGGGATTCAGGCCATAGTCCACCACGCTGGCCCAGTGCCGGTTGGTGAACTTCACACGCCTTTCTATAGACGTCCAGGTTTCCCCACGATGTTTTCCTTCACCGTTTCGTAGCAAGTGATAATCTCGGATGAAAATGAGATTCGCACATGAATGCCAGAGGTGCGAGCCGGGGTTTGAACCTGCGCACTTTGATTGCAAAGCGTGCGTTCGACCACTCGATAAAGAACAAAATTCAACTTCAATAACCAGGGGCACCAAACAGCTAGACATTACCGAATAAATTTTGCCATTTGGAGTACAATAAATCTGCCATGATAGTCTGCCACGCCTTGCAGTACTACTCACTTTTGTCTGTTTGTGTGTTCTTTACTTTTACTTTTTCATGTATATATTTATTTATTTATTATTGACTAGCTGTGCCCGCGACTTCACCCGCGTGGACTTTAGGGAGATTACCCGGAAATATGGGTATTATTATGTTTTTCCCGCGGAACCCTAATGCTTTTTCTAAAATTAAAGTAGCCTAAGTTACGCCTTGGAACGTCAGCTATCTGTCAGTGAAAGTCCCATGGAAATCGGTTCAGCCGTTTAGAAGTTTACCTCAAACAAACAGACAGACAGACAGACAGACAGACAAAAAAAAATAAAATTGCGTTTTCGTTATAGGTATCGTATATACTTTCATACGCATTTGGTAAAAAAGTGTTATTTTGATATTAAAAACAGACACTCCAATTTTATTTATTTGTATAGATGTATAGATTAAGACTTTAGCACAAAGATGTACAAAGGTGGACTTAATGCCAAAGGCATTCTCTACCAGTCAACCTTAGGGTGATGCAGAGAAAACAAGGTAGGTGCACTATAAAATATGTTAGAAATAATTTCAGACATTGACATATAATTTACTTACAATACGATACACAAACACTTATACAGGGTGTATCAGAAGTCCGAAATAATACTTTGGGTACATATACGGTAGCTCATATGTGGATGCTTAGTGAAGACAGATTATACCTAACTATCATAGTTTCCGAGTTATGGACCTTTAAATATTTGTCACAGGTATCGTGTTCTGGCCTTTGGGTACATCTATAACCCTATTCAGCAGTGTAAATTACAGTTATGAGGCGTGACTACAAATAATCACAAATCAGAACATGTAAATTTTACATAGGACTCGAGATATTACGAGTTATAGAAATTGACGACGAAAAGAAAGTTGAAAAAACATGGTCGCATTTCGATAAAATTTGTATACCATTCAGTTGTATACCCGATACTGATCAAAACGTTAAAGCATTATTTCGGACTTCTGAAACACCTTGTATATAATATTTGTACCCTTTTGTGTATCTTTGTGCCTGTGCTGAATAAACTTTTTCTTTCTTTCTTTCTTCTTTCTTTACTATTACTTTGAGTTTTTGACAGTGGCAATAGCAGTGGTAGCCTCGCGGGCAAGAACGCCCGCCTTGAACGTAAGGGGTGCAAGTTCAAATCCCAGGCTCGCACCTCTGAGTTAATTTTCATGTGCGAATGTAATTTTCCATAATGATGACCACCTGCTGAACGGTGAAGGAAAAACATCGTGAGGAAACCTGCACGTCTATAGAAAGGCGTGTGAAGTTCACCAACCCGCACTGGGCCAGCGTGGTGGACTATACCAAATCTCCCGAATGTGCCCGGTATAACGGCAATAGGCTCGCCCCCTATTACATTGGGAGCAAAATACATCGGCGAAGTGTGGGCGCACTACAGTGCACCTCTGCCTACCCCTCCGGGGAATATAGGCGTGATGATGATGATGATGTATTAAAGGTAATATTTATTTTGAGTATATAAAATCTTGTGTTAGGTGTTAATTTTAACAAACAAGAGTTTATAACGTTATACATTCTTGAGCATCAAATTCAATATAAATGTCTAGATATGCAAGATATTACCATAATTCATTTCTTATTGGTAACCTTATATAGTTGGGCATTCAATTAATTTATTTTATTAATGAGTTAATTAGGCCTTTACGGCCTTTCAAAAATTGCCATCGCGGACGGTATTTCACGTCCACACGGCGGGGTATTGGTAAAGTTTTCAACTAGCAATAATCGCACCTCGGATTAACCTCATCGGTTACGATATTGCCTCTGCGCAAAGTTAAATTTGATTTACTGCAAGGACCCAGATACGGATGCACAGTTAACGAAACCATACCGCGACTCAACTCGACACTAGCGACATCTATTTGTAAGTTGCTAACTAAAAAATACAATAGGTAAAAATAAGGAATGTGAATGGTGAACTTGTATCAAAAGTTTCCACATTTAAATATTTAAAGAGAGAAACGATGCAAATTCAATGTTGCGACCGGCGATTGGCCGAGAACGCGCGGCCGAATTTCTCCGAACGTCAAAATTCGAATTGTAACACAATCACGCACACGAACCGTTAGGTACTGCACATTTCAAAAATAGAACACGCCGGCCATACCGAGTAGTTGACGGTAGCTGTTCATGCTACGATTATTAATCAGTCTATTTATTTTATACTGCATATAAAATATTCAAGAGAGGCAGTGTTGGCGCATACATTCCTCAATAAAATGACTATAAAAAACTAATGCAGGCTGCCCGCCGTCTCATTGCAGTAATTCCCGGTAGTCATTAGTATAATTGTCCAATTTCTATTTTCTACTAGAAAAAATGGGCTATCATTTGACCATCGCATCAATATTTGTTCATGTACCCCATTTTATTTTTATTATTTAAGCACGTATTTACTGAGTTGTAAACCTAATTGTAAATAAAATAAGTAAGTATGCAAATAATAAAAAGAAAGATATCTATGTAAAATAAAAAAAAAACAAAAAAAAACCATCTTATTTTGTAATTAGAACCATGATAATATATTTCATCAATTTCAATGATATTAATATTTTATTGATTAAAAAAAAAAATAGAAATAATAAAATCTAATAAAAACAATCTCATATCAGGATCGAGTGCAAACTCTCTTAGAGCGAGCGTTTATCAAAGTCCCTTGTTTTAAGACGGATATAACATCACCAGTATTCGTTGATCCATCAAATATAATAAGCCCATCTTTTTTGTAAGCGTTGTTACATGGAAAAGGGGGTTGAGGTGGACCAGGATAATGTGGTGGTGGGTTAAAACAATCATTTGTCATGTCAGATCTCGGTGATACGAGACACCGTCGTCTGATGGACAGAGATTTGTGTAATGCCGACTATGAATATTTTCTTCTTACATAAGGCTGATATGTGGTGAGCCCACCGTAAGTCTTATGAAAATTATTCTATTTTGACATATGCTATTTTACGGATTCTGTCGCATTTATTTACTTTAACGTCGGGAACATAAAAAAGTAAATAAACGCGACAGAATCCGTAAAATAATTTTATTTCAATGTTCGCGTAAATATAAGAAAACAATATGATTCTATTTACAGAGAAAACGGTAATATTGTGCGTCTTAAAAATATTTCACAAACAACATTAGTTCAAAATCATATTTAAGGTCGTCAAGGGTTAAATATTGCTTTTACATCATTGGAGCTTTTAAAAAAAACATTTACACTTTATTATATTTGTCTATTCATTCCTTGTAACTTAGTAAAAAAAAATATGGAGGCGTAATTTATAAAAAAAAAAAATTAGGAAACCCATAAGGATACTAACAAAAAGTTATGACGTACTGCATCAGAAAACTAAGAAAAAAAAACAAATAAATTCAAGTCAAAAGAGCATCGCGCCTCTCAAGGGGTTTACAGAGCAATATTACCATACTTGTAATCTTTGAGATAGACAAATAAATTTGCGGATGAAATATGTAAATTTTATTCCAGAAAAAAAGGAAGAAAGAAATCTCAGCGGCACCACAGTGTTAAGTGGTTGTAGGTGCAAAAATCCCGCGCGAAATGAATATTTTAGGTGTATATCTCTTTGCGGTTGCTTTTTTAATGTTTATTTATGTTGTATTGGGGTTGATACGGGTTAATATTAATGATTTCGTAACTGCCGAGGGTAAGGGGACGGTTATTTTAAATCGTTCGATTTTAAATCGTCCATTTTTAAACATCAAAATACAATACTTAAGTTTTTTTTCTTTTTTGTAATTATAACCTAATGACACTGACACTGTCCGGTTATACAAAATTCACAAAAATGATGTATTACTTTGTTTCTTGATTTTTTTATTCTTCCAGACAGGATTTTCTGAGATCATAGACGTTATAGACGTTTATATGCATAGATGTTTATATGCTGCCAACATAAGGTTCCATTTAGTTTTTTTTTTATTTTAAACTAAACTAGGTATGTTACTTACCTTCTCTATTACAATCTTACAAATATATATATATACAACATCCAACAGCAGTGGTAGCCGAGTGGTCGAACGCACGCTTTGCAATCAAAGTGCGCAGGTTCTATCCCCGGCTCGCACCTCTGGGTTCCATGTGCGAATCTCATTTTCATCTGAGATTATCACTTGCTAAGAAACGGTGACGGAAAACATCGTGAGGAAACCTGTGTGCCCGGTATAATGGCAATAGGCTCGCCCCCTATAACATTGGGACCAAAATACATCGGCGAAGTGTGGGCGCACTGCAGTGCACCTCTGCCTACCCCTTCGGGGAATACAGGCGTGATGATGATGATGTATTATTATTACAACATCCAACCTCTTACCATTACCTCGCCATCAGTTATATTTTAAATTATATCTACTTTGAATTTATGGACTCTTATGCACTCAATTAACTGTCAAAAATTAATGTAATACTATAATAATACTGTTAAAAATGGCGGTAAGGGGGCTATTCTTATCAATTTTTTTACCATAACTTTATTATCCTTTAAATTATACTAAGAATGTCTCTTCAATTTTTCCCTTTTTTTTTTTGTTTACGAAATAATGAAAATTAATGGAATAAGATGAGGAATATGGGGTGGGCATGTTAAATATAATCACTAACAAAATTAATAAATATAACTACATACATTATAAATAAAAATGAGTGATGAAAGTGATTTAGTTGGTAGATGAATGGACAACTACATTGAAGTTACTTTATAGGTAAAAGAATGTGTAAGATTTTTAATACTTTTTAAAAGTAATTTCCTTGATAGTACGTGACTATCCTGATCACAATTGTTTATACAGGGTGTATCAGAAATCCGAAATAATACATTGGGTACATATACGGTAGCTCATATGTGAATACTTAGTGAAGACAGTTTATACCTCACTGTCATAGTTTCTGAGTTATATACCTTTGAATATTTGTCGCAGTATCGTGTTCTGGTCTTTGGGTACATCTATAATCTTATTCAGCAGTGTAAACTACACATATGAAGGGCGACTACCAATATTCACAAAACAGAACATGTAAATTTAACATAGGACTCGGACCTACGAGTTATTGAAATTGACGACGAAAAAAAAGTCGGAAAAGTACGGTCGAATTTCGATCAAATTTTTATACCATTCGGTTGTACACCCAATACTGATGCAAACGTCAAAGTATTATTTCGGACTTCTGAAACATCCTGTATAAATAACAAGTCCCCTATTACGTATTGTTTAAGTATGGCCTCAATAAAACTATCATCAGCCATCTTTAATTATCAGAAGCATAGTAACAGCCACGGTGTCTATTGCTCAACGGCCTGGTTGGCAGGAAGCGGTAGTGGTTCGGTCCCTGATCGGAATATTTGATTTGATTGATGTCATAGCTGTCGTCATACATTACTATTTCAGACGCCACGGAATTGTTAATCTTGGTATAAGCAGGTGTGAAGGTTAAAAATAGCTATATTTATTTGTACGGAGAATTCTGTTGGTACATTAAAATAAATCTACCTAACGCCAACTACCGGGCGTACTACCTGAAGTTGAAGCATGTGTGCCAAGACTAGATTTTGATGCTGTCTCTTTCTCTCGTATGAAATTAGACAGAGAGCGAGCTAGCAAATCTGTGACGAAGGTCTTGTCTTGGCATGCGTGCTAACCCCAATGGGCTCACCGGGTAGTCTCCAGGAAGTCTTTGGCGACGTTAAGAAGCTGGGAAACTTCCTGGCAGAACTGGGATGGTTCGAGTGACCGGCCACCATCCTCCATCACACAAAACAGACGCAATAGACGTCGAGTTGTGAAAAACGCCTGCAGCAGAAGAAGCTCTAAACTCTGGCAGTGCTTGCCTTGAACGTACGGGGTGCATGTTCAAGTCCCAAGCCGACACCTCTGACATTTTTATGAGCGAATCTCATTTTCAATAATCAGGAACACTTGATGAAGTGTGAAGGAGAACGTCGTGAGGAAACCTGCACGATAATGGAAAGGTTCACAAAACCCATACTGGGTCCCTATGATGCTGGCCCAGAGCGGTTTTACTAAATTTACGAAACTAAACTAAATTTTAGTACGGATGGAAAAGTGAGAAACACGACGGTGACAATTGCTTCGTCTAGTGGTTAAAGCGTGGGTTCGATTCCCACTAGTAGCAAACTTCAAAAATGGCCGTTACGAAATTCGCCTTGGTCTAGGTATAACTGGGTTCACCCCCAGTCCCTTATATGGTGCCCATAGTCAAGCTTTGCTTAGTTTGGGATCATACGGTGAGTATGTGTTGTCTGATATATTTTTATCCAACCTAAATCCCTTTTAGTACATCATCAGTTAAAAAACATCTGTAAAACGCAAATCAAACATTCCGCGAGCATCACAACCCCATCTTGGAAGAGCGGGAAAAAGTAACAGCACTTAAGGGCCCTCACTTTAAAACGCCCCCGCAGATAATAAAAACGCTTGTCTATGCCATAGACAATAAGAGACAATCGTAAAAACAAACAACCAGTTTATGATGGCCTGTCATACTAAAACGGGAAAAATCCAGGTACGTAATTCTAATTTTTGTTTTTACTCTCAGAATTGGAATGTTATTTCAAAAATGTCGACAATTCTGTTTATATAGTTAATTTAAACTTAATCAGTCAACTGTATAAAATATTTATGTATCTGGTACTATGATCGCATCATTTATCATTTGATTTTCTTCTATTTTCATAATAATTCAAATAACTAAGACCCTATTCCAGATACTGTGCAACTGTTTTTTTTATTTTTAAATATATTTATTTTGTATACTAAAAATCAAATAAAAAAAATAATGAGCAACAAAAGAAATAATATAAATGAAAAGCCACTGCCAGATTGTATAAAAAAATTAACGTAAAACTGTGTTGTTTTTTTTTCTTTTTTTATTTAAAAAGAGTTCAATGTCACGGGTCTAGTCAAATTGGCCGGCACCGAGGACAATACGGCGCACGGCAAATGGCTCAGAACGGGGCATCTCGGGAGTTTAAAATCGTCATTACACGGGTTACAACGTTCTTGTACACGGCTGCCGAGACGCTTAGACGAACATATTTTTCGGTTGTTGAGGGGTGAAGTTATTTTTGTATAGGATGCTTTAAAAAAACAATTGGAGACAGATCATACAAAATTTTACTAAAAGTTGTTAGTTATTTGATGAATGATTCTTTATTTTAGTAAAAAATATACATTAAATGTATCTTAAAAGAAAACACAGGATGAATTGAGAAACCCCTTCTAAAAGGTTTCAAAATAAAATTATAAAATAGAAATGCAACCCACTAAAGTACCTAATATAGGTATCGTCTGAGGGTAGGTGGATCCTACCAACCAATTTTCCTAAAGTCAGTTTCAAAAAGAAAATGCTTTGGTAATGTGTTATCTTAGATAGGTAAAAACCTGAGAAAGTATTTTTTTTCCTTTATTTCAAATTAACCATCTACATACACCCTGTATAGAAACTTAATTCGCGTCTCCGTTCAGAGATTCAACCAGCCAATAAAAATAATAAAGCCGGCAATCCTTTTTTCTTTATGTCGCTAAGGGCGCGAGCACACCGCGTCCCCGGAGAGCCGCCGCACCTGCCTGCACGCGGCCTTATTTATTGCGATAATTCAGAACGGCTCAATGGCGCGCAATCGACAATTTTAAATTGTTTTTATTTTCTTTAACTTGCTGTTTAAATCACATAATCCTGGTGGGGAACAAAAAGTCAAACAAATGATCATAAAAAATGCCATCAAATGTTTCAGTAATTAGATAGGGATAGAAATAAAAAAAAAGTATTTCTATTGACATGAACTACGATGACACTAAATTTACCTATTTGAGTTATTACGAAATAGTATTTTGGAAATTTTGAAAAGGGTTTTGCAATGCACATTTATTGAAATAAAACTATTTTACGGATTCTATCGCGTTTATTTACTATTAGATTTTCCCGACACTTCCCGTAAGATAGTTTTATTTCAATTATTCGCGTAAATATGAGAATACAATGTATGCAAATTTATTTTTTTGGATTATTATTTCTTAACTGTATGAGCTGGGGCCTGATCGGTACAGTTTTTTTCCAATCTTCGCATCAGAATCTCACTTTTTTATATACGTAAACCAATACAGCTACGTCAATAAAATCTCGATCTCTATCCCCCATCGGTAATGCATTTCCTATAGAAACGTATTGGCTCTTCTTTCTGCTAGCCTTTCTTTACCTCACGCTATGTTGAAGTACATAAACAGTGTTTTTAAAGTCCTTTAAGGGGGCCATAAAGAGGATTTGCTCGCGACACCGAATCTGATCGTTTCATAATAAGTCCATTTTTATCACGTATTTATTCACCACTCTCGGGGGGGTCGAACACCATTAATTCAAATTTTCCAATGACAGCGCTAAGAAAATATGTTAAATGGCTATTATTGGAGCATTATTTTTTTAAATGTGCCCTCTTTTTTATACATTTCAAACAGCTATATGGCTAGTCTGTTCGAATGGGAGCGGGGGGGGGGGGGGGGGGGGACATTGATTATGTACTAGCGGCCCGTCCCGGCTTCGCACGGGTATATAATATAGCCTATGTTATAAAATAATATACTATATAATATAATAATCTTTGTTACATACAAAAATACAAATCTTTCTTTTTAATATGTAATTAATTATTAACACACCATGTTGCACAGCCTATTTCTGTAGTAGGTACCAACGCCTCCTCGCGTCAAAATTCGGTCGCGATGACAGTGTCATTTAACTAAAGAATTAACTTTTTCCATGACTCATCCGCCATCTTTATCACAGTCATCATCCATTTTTATTTATAATGTGTATTTATTGAATTTGTCCTTGCTATAATTACTCGAAATTGCAAAATACCGCTAATCGCAGGTGCAGGCATTGTGGCAGTGCAGGCCAATCTTATTCCATTACAAGTTCATCATTTCACTCATTTCGTAAAACAATAACACGAAGAAGAAGAACCTTTTCTATGATTCAGTACAGTTTGTTTTGATATGGCAAAAAAAATGACGCGCGGTGTGTGTGAGGCTTAATACGATGACTTTCAGATATTTTTACGAGAACATACGAACAAACTGCAGTGCACCTCTGCCTACCCCTTCGGGGAATACAGGCGTGATGATGTGTATAACAAAATAGAAATTATCTCCAAATTCCCGAAAGATCTTACACTCAAAACTATAAAAACATTTATACAAGCATTATCAACGTGATCATAGACTTGCGAGAGATTTTAAATTCACACGGCGCTGTAACCCTAGCCAGCTTTGAAGTTTCGCCGCCGAGAGATAATCCAGCTACATGGAGTGGGTTAGAATATTTTCACATGGTAAAGCCGGCTATTCGGCAAGTACCGATTGACGTGCGGTGACAGAACGATTTGCATGAATACGCAGCTGGATTACAGGACAGACACAATATGAATATAATAAAAAAAAAAACATTGAAATTAAACTATTTTACGGATTTTATCGCGTTTATTTACTATTTTATTTTCCCGACGTTTCGGCTGCTTTACAGCAACCATGGTCACGGGTTAAAGTTCTGCTGTAAAGCAGCCGAAACGTCGGGAAAATAAAATAGTAAATAAACGCGATAAAATCCGTAAAATAGTTTAATTTCAATGTATAGTATTCGCGTAAATATAAGAAAACAATATAAAAAAAAACAGTCGAATTGACAAACCTCCTTCTTTTGGAAGTCGATTAAAAAGCTGTTAATTTGACATTACAAATAGACACTTCAATTTTAGTTATTTTAATAGATTCTACGCCCGCAAATACACTAATCGTATGATCCTAAAACATTACGGTCTATGGGGACAAAAGTTGATAATTTTTAATGTAACAAGATTTGTACTTCGGTTAACTTTCATAACAAAAACCCTCAGAAGTCAACAATGTAAAACATTACACGGTCAATTTGTACCCGGGGCCGTTACATAAAGTGTTTAACCCTCCAATACCTACGAATTACACTTTTAATTCCTTAAGTGTTGCGTTCATTAGCAACGCTAGGTTGGTCGCAAACGGACCCTGAAATAAAACTTGTCCTTCTCGGAGATAATAAAAGAAATTAGCTTTTGTCTTACGAATCAACTTCAGTGAAAGGTAAGAGTTGGTGTATATTTAGTTGCCATCAAACTAAACTAAACTAAACTAAAACGCACACGGATTGTAACTTTGTATAACTACTAGAGTTGTACCGTTTAAATAGGGCGATTTATTTTTTAAGGCATGAAAACAACATATTTTATCAATAACTACTACTACTACAGCCCTTTTAACGTCCCACTGCTGGGCACGGGCCTCCCCCAATGCGAGGGGGATTCGGGCCATAGTCCACCACGCTGGCCCAGTGCGGGTTGGCAGACTTCACGCATCTATCGAGAACTAGTCAAGCTCCCTCAGACGTGCAGGTTTCCTCACGATGTTTTCCTTCACCATTTCTTAGCAAGTGATAATATCGGATGACGATAAAAAGGGCTGTAGTAGTAGAATAATACTTATAAATAAATTTATAACGTGTTATGCAAATAATTGCACACTGAACGTGCTTTAATAAGTCAGAATTTCTAGATTAAAATTATTTTCTAGTATAAAAAAGTAAATATATTACCAGTTCTCTTGTGCATAGTATCTGAAACAAGTTATTTTTGTAATTAATATATATTAATAGTAGTACATGTAATCATAATTAATATCCACAAATTAATTCATGAAATTGTATTGTTCTTTTAGTTATTAAGAACTGCCAGCGCCATCTGTTCACTACAGTCTAAACTACATGAACTTAGTTCATAGTTATTCTGGTCGCCGATAGATGGCAGCAAGTACTAAATAAATACATATATTTTATTTACAATTTCAATTACTCGATTTATAGCATTTATGTAAGTATTTCTTTAAATTTATTTTCTATAGTACAAGTTACTTTAATTCTTGTAGATGATATTAATTCTAGTAAGTACATTATATCTGCTACGTCCTAGGGTTCAATGATAAGATATTCTTTGGAATGTAAGAAATAGGAATGGACTAGTGGTTTGAGAGTCGGCCGCTCGACTTAATGGCACCAAGCGTTTACGGGTTTGATTCCCGCCAGCGGAAAAAATGGAAATATCCTTTTTTTGATGTAACTGGGAGCGCCCGTAGTTCATTGTACGGTACCGTACGAGCTTTGAGTATGTTTTGTCTGGCGATTAATTTTGGCATTTATTTATTTTATTTACTTAAATAAGTACCTAAGTAGGTACTTATTTAAGTCAGTACCTACTTAGGTACTTATTTAAGTCATTGCTTTAACACGGTATAGTTAAAATTTTACAATATAAGGCGATTATACTACTACTACTACAGCCCTTTTTAACGTCCCACTGCTGGGCACGGGCCTCCCCTCAATGCGAGGGGGATTCAGGCCATAGTCCACCACGCTGGCCCGGTGCAGGTTGGCAGACGTCACACATCTATCGAGAACTAATCAAGCTCCCTCAGACGTGCAGGTTTCCTCACGATGTTTTCCTTCACCGTTTCTTAGCAAGTGATAATCTCGGATGAAAATGAGATTCGCACATGGAACCCAGAGGTGCGAGCCGGGGTTTGAACCTGCGCACTTTGATTGCAAAGCGTGCGTTCGACCACTCGGCTACCACTGCGATTGTAATCACATTAAATAGTTAACATAAACTTTATCTAAATAATTTTAATACTTTATAGCAATTTTATGTGTTAAAATAAAGATCAAATTACTTACGATCTGTGACTAAAGATCATAATTTGTTTATTTACTACTTAGCCTGACTTAGGCGTCAAGAAGCAGGCTGCAAAATGTACGCCGATACCAAAACAGACTCTGTATCAACACTCATAAAACTTAAATTTATTTGGTTAAAACCAAACCACGCTGAAAAATTCACTCGCGCTGTCATAGATAATTCGTTGTAGAATAAATTTTATCTATTAGTCAATACAGTTCATTTTAGTATTGAAAAGAATTTTAGAGCGCGTGTTTTGACGTTTCAATCTGTCCGGAACTTAACCTAGTTTCAAATAAATTATCCACGTGATACATAAGATTTGTGTGAAGGCTTTTATAAATCAAAACGTACCCACGGAAGAGGAAACCAATTTCCGCCAGTCATGCACAAAAAATAATAATTTTCCGTCACATTTTCCCAATGAAAAGAAACGAAAAAAAAAACCCCCCAAGTGCGAGCTGGACTCGCGCACCGAGGCTTCCGTACCTAAACTGTGAAAGCACCGAGCATTACTCTTACGAAGAGATAAACTGGATAGAGACAAACTTAACTTTGCCGTCGGTATACTGGTGTCCCCATACAAAGTAACTACAAAATAAGTTTGTAATCACAAAAAAACATATTCTAATAATAAATTTACAGTTATTGGATTTTTTCCTTTACTTGTGCTATAAGACCTTGCTTCTTGCCAAAATTCTAGGTCAACGGGAAGTAGATACCCTATACCCTAGAAGTTTTATTTTTTAGGGCACCAAGGGACCTCTTAACGCGTTTCTGAGAAAAGAGTCTTGATAGACAGACAGACTGACAAGAGAGTGATCCTGTAAGGGATCCATTTTTTTTCGTTCCTTTTTAGGTAGGGAACCCTAAAAATTTTTCCGTCACATTTTCCCAAAGAAACGGAACGAAAAAAAAACGCGCCCGCTCCCTAAAAATCAAACAAACATTAAGAAATAATAAAGCGAACACCTTAATCTCATTACGTTATAATAACTTGGAAGTATCGGGAGTATCTTACAGATGTTTTCCCAATCAGATTTGGGCCCCTCAATTTTTCATCGTGGAAAATTACATTATCGAAAATTTGCATCGCCTACAGCGCCATCTATGAGCAAGTAGCGTTATTAGGAACCGCGGTAACTGACACTTGAAAAATCGAAATACCAACTTTTCTTAAACCTTATCCAGCTTATTTTAAGGTTCGAAATTCAATGGCAAGGCTGTTACGCGAGTGTATTAGTAAATTTGTAAAGTGTAGAGCGAGATTAGGGTTCGATCCGATTGGAGCCCTCTGCAAAAACAGTATGAATAATAATGTGATTAACATAATATCTGGTGCTGTTCTAACTAAGATGTTTACTTTAATAAGATGTTGAGAAATAGTTAACTATTATAATATCTACTCAGGTAGATTTACTTTCTATTATCATACAAATTAATAAAATTTAAGGTCTGTTTGTAATATCAAAGTAACAGGTTTTTACTTCTAGTAAAATCCTGTTACTTTGATTACAAAGATTACAGAGTATTACAGATTAGAGATTACAAAGTAACAGGATTTTACTAGAAGTAAAAACCTGTTACTTTTATTTGATTTTATTATCGTAAAAGTTTATACGCTACCATTGACGAAAATGCATTTTTTTGTCTGTTTGTTTTAGGTACACCCAAACGGCTGGACTCTTCACCGGCAGATAGCTGATATTAAATGGAGTACCTAAGTAAGGTAACTTTCAAGGAAATTACCTTTTCGATTAGCCATGGTTTGGGTGTAACCTCAGTTGTATGGCGCCCAAAGTAGTCAAACACGTTGCTTCATTTGGTATCTTACAATGAATATGAGTTGTCTGGCATTATATTTACATTAATACACTCGAGTACATACTATGCAGGCAAGTACCTACTTAGAGGAATTACCATAGAAACATAGCGTCGTAAGTTGGGCGGGCGGAGGGCGGGCGGTGTAAATAAATAATTGTAATTCTTAATAAAACTACCCCAATGTCCAGCGGCGGTAGTAACCCGCACGCGGCGACCGCTACCGTAGTTTCATACGATGAGATATCACTTGATACTTGATAATATTTTTAGATAACTCTTTATTGTTCCACCGCAAAAATTAAGAAAATATTACACACAAATTATACAGTGTCACAATGGGCGGCCTTATCACTAATAGCGATCTCTACCAGGCAACCTTAGGATGGAGAGGATTTAACTGAATTATTAAGACGAGGGTGTACTTAATAATAGATACAGTAAATAAGTTCTTAAATGATAAATACTTTAACAAAATGTATTAAGTAGAAACGTTTCATCGTTTCGTTACCGTGCCTTTTTTATATTTTGAATATAAATGGAAATACTCAATTTTATATGCTCAATAAAGCAGAAATAACAGAACAGCTGTTTGATTTATTGTACTAAAACAACATTTTAAAATTAATTAAATTAGCTTAATTTAAAAAAATCAATTCAATATCAAAAGTTAATTGCGATCAATACATCGACAATACAATGATCATATATTATCTAGCATCAAGTATCAAAACCCTTCCGATCGCATTCTATCGATAGATGGAGCCGTCAGTGCGGATGGGTCGTAATGACCGGACACTTTACATAATTTGGCTATCTACTGCCCCCTGTTCACCCGGCTCAAATATGTTGTTTGACCCGTGCCTACCCACCTATTGATAATATATTATATTTGTTTAAAAGGGGCTTTTCTTTACAGTAAAAACAAACAACTGAAGAACATCAGTGTCTCTTCAACGGGGAGACGTAAACTGTTGGACCTATCGACGTCACGGTACCTACGTACTAGATTGACGAAAGACGTCATACTAGGAATGGATAATATCAGATCCTTATATCATATCAATATCAGTCATCGAATTTTAATATGTTCGGTTTCTGTAACTAGTGAAGTACCTCTCTACTTAAGTATTAATGTAGATTCTGATGGACCACAACTGAAATATATCTGACAACACTAAAAATACTGCCGACAACTCGCTCTTAAATTACGGCCGTAAGAAGGACGACAATAGGCTTAGTATAGTAGAGTTTGATGAAGTATTTACCTAATTAAGTATCTTACCTATCTGATTCATCTCAAAATATAATTATTTACACTCATAATTGTTGATAAGTAGTACCTATTATTAGTTATGTTAACAGTTATTTATATTAAGATGCTTTAACATAAAGCGCAGTAATACCTACGTAGGTAATATTACATCTTAATATATTAGGTATTAGTTGCAGTTAATACTATCTAATATAAGATATTTCATATCACACTAATTACAGCATCTGATTCACAGCCCTTTTCTGTCGGCGTCTTGCAATACTGCGTTTATAAATTATTCCTCAACCTGTTCCAACGAGTACTTAAATGACAGGATGATATTGTCGTTCCAAAATAGGGTTGGACCATACGCGGCACGTCCAGGTGGGTCCCCAGCCCCACACATCGCCGCCTCAGATCTGCTAAGCATAATTAAGTATGCCGAGGGGAAAAAACTGGTAAAGTTTAATTTGTATTTTAAACTAGCTAGTATCTGCGTTCTTTACAAAAAATCTGGCATACCTATCTATAGATAGATAGACAACTCTATAGTGTTCCACTTCTTAGAGAAATACAAATATTATACAGAATGTTTCAGAAGTCCGAAATAATACTTTGACGTTTGCAGCAGTATCGGGTATACAACTGAATGGTATAAAAATTTGATTGAAATTCGATCATGTTTTTCCAACTTTTTTGCCGTCGTCAATTTCTATAACTCGTAATATCTCGAGCCCTATGTAAAATGTGCATGCTCTGTTTAGTGAATATTTGTAGCCGGCCCTCATAAGTATAGTTTAAACTGCTGAATATGAATGTACCCAATGGCCAGTGCACGATACCTGTGACAAATTTTTAAAGGTCTAATAATCAGAAGCTATGATAGTTAGGTAAAAACTGTCTCCACTAAGCATCCACATATGAGCTACAGTATATCTACACAAAGTATTATTTTGGACTTCTGATACACCCTGTATAATATTTAAAAAAATTTAAGCGCAACATAGGGGTCAGTCACGCAATCTTTGGTGATAGGATCAGTATGTAGTTAGCAGGTAATTTTTATTTTATTTTAGATTGTTATACTTAGTCCAAACTAATAAATAAATAAACTATTTAAGTCATAATTTTTTTTTTTTTTTTTATGAGATAGGGAGACAAACGAGCAGACGTTTCACCTGATGGTAAGTGATCAACGCCGCCCATGGACACCTGCAACACCAGGGGCATCGCAAGTGCGTTGCCGGCCTTTAAGGAATGAGTATGCTCGTTTCTTGAAGATACCTTTGTCGCATCGGTCCGGGAAATCAATCTTTTTACAGTCCACTTTCATGCAGATTTCATTCAGATTTCATCTTGTCACTGGCAATTTGGTATCATATCTACGAAAATAATTACCTTAGGAGCCTTACTTTACAACAATATTAAAACAACATTGCTAATAGAAATAAGGAGGTAGCATATTATTATTTTAGGCCCATTTGCCCAAATTTGAAAATTTGGATTTGAAAATTTGCCAATTTGGCCCATTTCCTACTTATCCGTCCGCACAATTTCTTCTTATTTTATAAAATAAACGTTGATCGATATCTCATTGATTTCATTACTGCCAATTTAGGTAGGGATTACTAAAAATGTATGTAATGCTAAGCGTTCACTAAATAGGTAAAAAGCAGTCGCTTCCGAGGGGCGCGCTCAGCGGGGGCTGTCAATCAGCAGCCGATCGATATATTGAAATTGATGCTTTTTATGCGTACGCGCAGTTAGGGCGCGGTCACGGTAATGGTAGAACAGCGATATCGAAAGCGCAGACTAGAGATAAAACGGATATCCGGTAACTATCCAGTATCCGGCCTATCCGGCCTTGTTTTCACTATCCGGCTGGATACCTGATAGTAATTCAGTATCCGGATTCCGGATAGTAAAATTCAAAAAGTAATTACTATCTGGTATCCAGCTTATCCGGCCTTATTTTCACTATCCGGCCGGATGCATTTTCCACAAGGCAAATCATACCACAATATGTTATGGACACCTTTTATTTTTTTTAATTGCACGTAAAAAATATTTGGTTTAATAATTAGTTTAGTACTAAAAATTGGCAAATTGTGGTGAATGAATACCAAATTTTCCGTATTTGTTGGTAAGAGGCGACTGCGCTTGGCTTCGTATACCAGGCCAACTTCAGAAAACAGCCTTTCGCTGTAAACGCTACTGCCAGGTGCTGAAATATAAATTCTAGCAAACCTTGACAACTGCGGGTACTGATGCAAATGAACTGACCGCCATACGTATGGGTCGTGATTACGATCGATTCGAGATGTCTTTAAGAAGCGTCGTGTAACACTAAAAAGGGCCAACCAGATATCCGGCGCTCCGGTCTGGTGGCTGGCCGAATATCCGGTATCCGGCCAAACCACTATCCGTTTCATCTCTAGCGCAGACAGTAATCAATTTTAATTTATGACTAGCGGATACCGGACGTCTGCTACTACGATCAATGTACAGAATATTCCTAATGCATTTTTTAGTGGTCTAAAACCATCTTCGCATTATTTTCTTTCTAATGAAATCGGTTTGGGACACATCGGTTGGGTTTCAAAGTCTATAACGGACATAGGCAGATATTATTATTTGTGTTTTAAGCCCTACCCCCACAGGCGTGTCTTAATTCATGCAACCTTTTTTTGACAATACAAAACGGAGCTGTATTACCTCATAGAAAAAACACAATTTTCCAACGAATTGTCATTCACAGTGCGAGCGAATTTAGGAACGTGGTCGCGTGACTTTTACCACAGAAATTCAATCTTTATGTATATTGACACAGAGTTCGTTTTGGTAATGGCAATTTGACGCCAGTATCTTGATGCCTAAATATGCTCGGGGCTTTAAAGTATGTCGCTATCGCTTCAGCGCCCGCTCCGCTCTTATCCAAGCACCAATACACACCAACACTATCATACGGCCATCGACTTACGTTGCAAAAACGACGCTGCTATTTAATTGCAGAATGCGTTGGTTGGTATTTTTAAAAATGGTACCCACTATTTACTATCATATTATACATCATCATCATCACGCCCGTATGCCCCGGAGGGGTAGGCTGAGGTGCACTACAGTGCACCCATACTTCCCCGATGTATTTTGTTCACAATGTAAATGGGGGCGAGCCTATTGCCATTATACCGGGCACATTCCCCCTCAATACGAGGGAGATTTGGGCCATAGTTCACCACGCTGGCCCAGTGCGGGTTGGTGAACTTCACACGCCTTTCTATAGACGTGCAGGTTTCCTCACGATGTTTTCCTTCACCGTTCAGCAAGTGGTAATCATTGTTGAAAATGACATTCGCACATGAGAATTATCTCAGAGGTGCGGGCCTGGGGTTTGAACTTGCACCCCTTACGTTCAAGGCGGGCGTTCTTGCCCACGAGGCTACCACTGCGTTTTGAGTTATTTATCTATCTGTCAAATAATACATTGGGTGGTAGACTTAATCGTCTGATAAAGCCTAACCTAAGTCAAATCTGACGAAAACAAAGAAAGAAAAAAGAAAGAAAAGAAAGAAAGAAAGAAAAAACTTTATTGTGGCTAGCAGTAAAATAAAAGATTACAAAAAATAAACAAGTAATAATTTAAAAAAATATCTGCTCACCACAAACGGGCCCAATTCAGCATGTGCTGGTTGAAAAGAACCAGCGCTGGTATTCCATTGGGACCGTTTGGCGATTTCACGGGCGCAAACCAAAAAAAAATAAATAAAATAAGAAAATAACTAAATTAAGACTAAAGGGCTCGAACCCAGAACTGTACATATAAAATTAAAAACGCAAACCAAGGATAATATAGTCTATGCTGTACAACACATAAAACCAAGAAATTTATACATAACACCATAAACTGCTTGCATAAAGCTATAAAGTCTATGGTGCGACAAGACAGAAAGAGGTATACTCTTTGAGGTTAGATGAAAAGCAAACAAATGTATTGTATGATATTTTTCAAATAAAAACGGTATTTAAGGTAACATTCCCTTAATTCTATTATCTAATAATATATAGTCCAAGAGTCCAAACAAACCATTCACATAATATAACCGCACCAAAGCCAGTAAACGGGCCACAACAATCGGAGGCCATTTCCATTGGTATATTATTGCCGTTTGATAGCCGATGGCCTTTGGAACGGCTATCGGAAGAGCCCGGGGGCAGTTTATGA
This sequence comes from Ptilodon capucinus, assembly GCA_914767695.1. NCBI lineage: Eukaryota > Metazoa > Arthropoda > Insecta > Lepidoptera > Notodontidae > Ptilodon > Ptilodon capucinus. Next base: position 3,364,335 of record OU611828.1, read on the forward strand.
GGCATAACAGTCGACCTCCCTGACTATCTGATGCATTTTTAGATGAGAACATTTTGGGTGAAGACAATCGTTTCGTGGTTTTGGTGGATGCTATAAGCTCAAGCGGGTTCCTTCTGAATACTTAATTATCCCAATTTCTAGATTACCGATTACCGAAACAAAACGGGAAATTGGGACCCAATTCTCGCATGATCGACATCATCCCTAATTCGAAGTATTATGTCGAAGCAAAACGTCAAATGATCGTATTTTTTCGTTTTTGTTCCGACATACATACGAACACATATGATGAACATGAATACGACATACGAATGTCGAATTCGTGTGAGTTTTGCCCCCAGTTGATATGTTGTAACTTGCACCACACAATGAAAAGCAATTGACTACGAATTTACTGTTTCAAGGATTAGGATGAATACAGTTCCGACAGTTCAAGGGTCATGGGATACTATTGCTATGGGTTGATTCAATTCCTGAAGAAATAGACTTCAAATGGACGAAAATATCCATGAATTGATCCTTTATATTTTGTTCGAGAAGTAAAAAAAGTTTCATTTCAGGATAAATAAAATGAGATATGACGGGCAGTGGTAGCGTAGTTAGTTGAACGCTTTGAACGTTAGGGTTACAAGTTCAAACCCCAACCTCTAAGATTTTTCATTTTTTTAAATTTATAGGAGAGTATACTCATTCGACGCAGAAAAAATAGCTGATTCCAAATATGTACATAAGTCAATATTGCCCAAAAGTGTTGCTTAAGTCCTTAGCTTTCCACCCCTCGATATGGCGCCCACAGTACAAGCTTTGCTTAGTTTGGGACACGGACCAAACACCACCTGGTATCTGGTATGTGGTTTGGGATCATACGATGATTGTGTGTTGACTGGCGATATTTATTTATTTGCTACCTACATATAATCGGTACAACATGACGGACGCTCGTAAACTGACCTCCGCCGTCTATCTGGAGGGTCGATATGACCGCAGTAATGCATACGTCTTCTTCAATAATTTATACAGCTGATAAATAATAAATAGAACCGCGGGCTGGGCATAGTTTTTATTTTTATGTGTTGATATCGATCGGAAGGAAGCAGTGGTAGCCTCGTTGGTACGAACGCGCGCCTTGAACGTAAGGGGCGCAAGTTCAAATCCCGGGCCCGCACCTCTGAGATAATTTTCATGTGCGAATATAATTTTCAATCATGATTACCACTTGCTGAACGGTGAAGGCACACATCGTGAGAAAACCTGCACGTCTATAGAATGACTTGTGAAGTTCGCCGACACGCACTGGGCCAGCGTGGTGGACTATGCCTAAATGACTTAAATCACCATCGTAGTGAGGAGGAATGGCAATAGGCTAGTCCTCTATTACTTCGGCGAAGTGTGGGTACACTGCAGTGCACTACCGCCTACCCCTTCGTGGAATAAAGGCGTGATGATGTATTAAAGATATGCCGAAACAAAAGAAAAAAATACGACCATTGTACCGACATATCTCGAATAGCGATTGATGTCTATCAAACGAAAATCGACCCCCAAGTATCTGATATGTACCAGGTATCTGGCCTGTCAGAGCTGTATACCTACATATTACTCTTTATACCTAGTACATACCAGATTTTTCTCTGCAGTATTTTTTATTCCATATTCCAAATTCAAATAAACATTGAACAAAGAATTATGTTTTATTATTTTAGGTAAAAAAACCAACTATAGCGATATTAAATTATGAGAGCAAATATAAAATTGAAATCAGGTGCTGTCATTTAACTCACAAGTGGCCTCTCGCGGTGCATTGATGAATTTTTATAAACAAAAATTCGCCAATTCCAACCGGCGACACTGTATAAACAAGCCGTTTTAAAGATTGCTAATGATTACTTGCAATAGGGGTGTCTCAGAGTTAATAACAATAATTTATAAAATTCAACACTTTTTATTGTCTATTGCATCCCAAGGCTGAGCAAAGGCACAACCCTACATGAGGATTTAATTGATATATTCGACTATAACTTATTTTATAACCGCCCTACAACTCACATACAAATGTGTCCTTCAATGTCACTGCAAACAGATGATAAGTTTCTATAAATTTGAGTCTAACAATTAAACTTTATTAACATGGACTTTCACTTTCAGTCAAACGATTGACAGTAAGTATCTACTTATCTAAAATATTATCATTCGGGTATTTTATCTTAACAACTGTAACAAAACCATGTACAACCCTAATTCGAATCCTTGAACGATGCAAAAATATCGTCGCCCCCGACATCTCGATTCCACAATCGATCAATTAAATCGAATTTCTTACTCGATCCGACCGAGCGGCTAACGTACATTTTTTCGCACGGAATCGCGCGAACAATCGCACCCCGGTATAATATCGATAATACAACCTTTTTGCCTCGATTCGTTTTCTATACGAATGCGCATTCTACTAAACAACACATCTCTACTGATATCAAATATCATCGCGCACAATCAAAAATAATCCTTACCCACTCAGGTCAAAGTTCAAATTCCATCGACATCTTTCAAGTGACAACCCTAATAATTTATCGACTTTATGGGGAGAGTTTTAAGGTTGATTATGCATTGAATTAAAGAATATTGTATAAAAAGGCAAGCGATCTCATATTAAGGAATCAGTTCTTAATAATGGAGCGAGTGCATTGTGACGAGGCGTTATTGGCGTTCAGAAAATGCGCCTTTTCCGAGGCATTTGAAGCGCCTTAGAAAGGCATCTCCTATTATATCACCTGTCTTTGTTGTCGCGTATGTTTCAATCTATATTCATGTGCAAAGTATTTGAAGGAACATATTTAAAAAGGTAATTGATTGTTCAAAAATACACCGGCGAGGAGTATTTTACGCACCAGAGTCTACCTATGTATTTGAAGTAAGATTCGGCAATAAAAAAAATACTACTGATTTTCTTGCCAGATCTTCTCAGTTGATATAACGCTTCAGTCCAGCCCCCATAAACTAACTACGGCCCAACGTCCCACTGCTGGGCACGGGCCTCCCCTCAATGCGAGGGGGATTCAGGCCATAGTCCACCACGCTGGCCCAGTGCGGGTTGGCAGATTTCACACATCTATCGAGAACTAGTCAAGTTCCCTGACGGTTTCCTCACGATGTTTTCCTTCAGCCCCCATACGCCTACACAAAATAAATGACTTGATTTCGATTTTAACTTTGCCCGAGGAGTAAAATAATTATACAAATTTACGATCTACATGCCTATAAAAAAAACAATCCATAAACAATCCCAGCGTATGTCTCCAACTATCATACCGAGTCCTTACAACTTCCAACTCGCATAAACATAAGTACACTCAGCGCAAGAAGCATGTAACTAATCCCGCACTCGAAAACTTAACGCGCCAAAAACGGGGAAAAATCCCCAAGCGACCAAAACACACAGTTCGCACCGGTTTATGTCAGTTTACGACCGACTTAATGACGGTACTCCGGTGTTTTAATGACGTTTAATGAGCGCCAACGAGTCCCGGCGCTTTCCTTAACAACTTGCCACTTTCTTGGCGCGCACTTTTCGACCGTTTCCTGTGAACAGCTCATGTTAAAGTATGCAAGTTTTTGAATTGTATTAAGATTAATCACTGCACGAGGGGATAGGATTGACTTGACTTATTTTACTAAGCACTTGTGTTACGGACACGTTATAAAATGATTTTAATTTAGTTTAAAAATAATAATTATGGTTAGGTTTTCATTATTCATAGGCGTTTAATAAATAAGTATGGGTTATTATATATTTTCCCTATACTTATAATATAATGAATATTTAAAAAAATGGTTTCAAGTCGAAAAAATATGATTTTTAAAAAACTTACATAAACAGATTTGTCTTAAATAACTTTTAAGACAAATCTGTTTTTGTAACTATCTGCAAAAAAGCTATGAATTATTTTTTAATAACTTTATTTCGACACTACATTTTAAACCAAACATAGGGTATAATATAGAAGTAGTATTTACGTTTAAAAAAGAAGGCCTATGAATAATCAAAAACGACTGGCGACTCATATCTATTGAGAAAAGGTATTTTTATATCACCATTCAAAAACACAAGAAAATATACTCAATGAACCATGCTGACGCAACTAGTCCACTCTTCTCCATTAGCGAGCACAGTGAAGCTCACATTACAAACTCTTGACTAAGGGACAGCAGTAAAGGCAAATTGGATTTTTTCGAAACCCTCTGTGGGGCGGATTTAATTATTGTTTTATTACGTGTCGAGGGTGGGGAGTTTTATGTTAATGCTTATAGCTCTTGAGGATCTGCAGGAAATGTAGTTAGTTAAAGATTAAGACTTAAATAAGTTTCCTGAACTAAATGTTAGTCTGTATTTTAAAGTGTGATTTGGACTAGGAACTAATTGATATTTAAAAGCTTACGTTGTGGATAAGATTAGTTACGATTGCTCTATCACATGGCTTCATACTATCTACATATAAAGCTATAGATAAAAGTTATTATTTAAATTTTTGTAATGACCAGATGACGCGATGAATATCGTATTACATACAATTCGACGAACGCTATTCCCATACTAAGATAGCATATTTTTTCAAATTGTTAATTGTACTTTTGAGTATTCCCTATTTGTTTTAAAACCACATGTATGTATTAGCGCGAAATTTCAGCGAGACTAATGAACAGCAATTGTCTTTTTTAGATACTGTTGTGGAATTCATGAATTTTGTGTCGTTCCGTATGTTGCAGACTGTACCGACAGTTTGCCGGCACTGCGCGTGAACTCTGACACAAATAATATCTATTTGCGGTTCCCATTGAGGTTGTATTCCGCGCTCACATGCTGACCTTACCTCGACTTAAGGGAGACTGTAGTTGTATTGAAATATTCGATAAATATCTCCAGACAACACATACTCATCGTTTGATCCCAAACCAAGAAAAGTTTGTACTATGGTTGCCATACAATAGACTGAGGGCGTTCCCCGTAACACCCAGACTAGGGTATATACCGAAAAAGTCATTTTCAAAATTTCCAACTGGAAATGGACCCATAACCACACGGTGCAGGTAGCCGAGCGGCCTACGTTCATAACACCGCCGCTAGAAGTACTGTTATAGCAAAACTCTGATTTTAGACAGATAAGTAAAGCAGTGGTAGCCGAGTGGTCGAACGCACGCCGTGCAATCAAAGTGTGCAGGTTCAACCCCGGCTCGCACCTCTAGGTTTATGTGCGAATCTCATTTTAATCCGAGATTATCACTTGCTACGAAACGTTGAAGGAAAACATCGTGAGGAAACCTGCACGTCTGAGGGAACTTGACTAGTTCCCGATAGATATGTGAAGTCTGCCAACCCGCACCGGGATAGCGTGGTGGACTTTGGCCTGAATCCCCCTCGCATTGAGGGGAGGCCTGTGGTCAGTGGGACGTTAAAAGGGCTATAGTAGTAGTAATAGTATTTAGTGCCGAAACTGACAAATAAATCTAAGCAATATTGAAATAACACTGTTGTCTGGCTATATTAAATTATTTATTGAGAAGTCGTTGTTTCATAATGTTCCCCTTAACGAAGAACTATGAATCATAATATGCATCCGAACCGTATGAACAAATGGCATAACCTTTGCGCGCGGCTCATGACTTCACTTCAATTCGCCGCGATACAATCTCAATAATATATTATGTTGTTTCCAGATATTTGGACGATGACGATGGTCTAATGGTTCGAGCACAAGCCTCTTGGATCACTGCCCCGAATGTTTGTGGGTTCTATCCCCGTTATAATCAAATTTCTGTAATGGTATTTAAGTGCAAATGAACGACCCTAGTACTGCCTGCTTACTAGCGTTACATAGGTTAAAATTTTCGTGGGGTGACATTTTTTTTAACTTTACAGAAGAGCATTCTCATTCGACGGAGAATAATTAGCTGATTCCAAATAAGTATATATAGCCCAAAAGTGTTGCTTAAGTCAAATATCCTTTCACCCCTCGATATACTAGCTTCTACCCGCGGCTTCGTCCGCGCAGTATGGTTATAAATTGTATAGGTAATAATACTGTAAAATTTCATCAAAATCCGTTCTTAGTTTTCGCATCCCAACCCATCCTCACAAACTTTCAAATGTATAGTATTAGTAGGAAGTAGATGATTTTTTCTTTTACAAACATCTCATTGGGAACTTTACGGTCCGTAAGTGAAATTGTATGCTTCTTGGACCTGGGAATCGTACATTAACACGACTATGATGGATTTATGTAAAGATTCTTGATAATAAAAACAGTGGTAGCCGAGTGGTCGAACGCACGCTTTGCAATCAAAGTGCGCAGTTTCAAACCCCGGCACCTCTGGGCTTCATGAGTGAATCACATTTTCATCCGAGATTATCACTTGCTAAGATACAGTGAAGGTAAGCATCGTGAGGAAACCTGCACCTGTATAGAAAGGCTTGTGAAGTTCACTAACCCGCACTGGGTCAGCGTGGTGAACTATGGGCTAAAAATCTCCTTCGTATTGCGGGAGAATGTGCGCGATATAATGGCAATAGGCTCGCCTACTATTACATTGGGACCAAAATACATCGAAGTGCCGGCGCACTGCAGTAGGTACACCTATGCCTACCCCTTCGGGGAATTCAAGCGGGGCGATGTATAATCATGAGAATGAAAGTTTCGCAACAAGGCAGGGTATCATCAACCCTGACCATGGACGTATAGACAATTGGACAGGTGAAATAAACAATTAATTGGACGGAACAAACTAACTTTAGAAATTTTATTAAACTGTCGTTAATACCAGGTTTATAGATAATAATTTATACACGTAGAGCGTAAGTAGGCAGGTAGAGTTCGTAGTTAATGACTACTTGCCGTCCTGTGATCGGCATTCGGAGATAATTAAAATTAATTTTTTATTGCACTTGCAAGCTGCTACCACTACGCAAATTACCACTTGCTGAACGGTGAAGGAAAACATCGTGAGGAAACCTGCTCGTCTATAGAAAGGCGTGTGAAGTTCACCAACCTGCACTGGGCCAGCGTGGTGGACTATGATCCAAATCTCCCTCGTATTGAGGGGGAATGTGCCCGGTATAATGGCAATAGGCTCGCCCCCTATTACATTGGGACCAAAATACATCGGCGAAGTGTGGGCGCACTACAGTGCACCTCTGCCTACCCCTTTGGGGAATACAGGCGTGATGATGTATTTATTTATTATCCCAGGTAATATTGGATGTTTCATAATAGTATTTTTTTAAATTACAGTAATAAATATTTTTTTATAATAATTGCATGAATTGTTTACAATAATTTACTGATGGATTCTTTTCATACTAGTGCGTGATCATAGTATACATAATTATCACGCCTGTATTCCCAAAAGGTGTAGGCAGATATGTTCTGAGCTGCAACCTTTCGTCAAAGTATTTTCATTCCAATAATGTAACAGGGGGTGAGCCTATTGCCATTATACCTAACACATTCCCAATTAATAAGCGTGAGATTTGGGCTATAGAATGCCACGTTGGCCCAGTGCGGGTTGGTGAATTTCACGCGTCTTTCTATAGACGTGCAGGTTTCCTCACGATGTGTGCCTTCACCGCTCAGCAAGTGGTAATCATTGTTGAAAATTCGCACATGAAATCAACGTTATAAATCCCTTGCAATCAAGCAGGTTGTTCTACCAACAACGCTAACGTTGCTTTTCAAGATAAGGTCGTGATTAAACAAAAATCGGTCAAGTGCGAGCTGGACTCGCGCACGAAGGGTTCCGTACCATTATCTATGAAAACGAGCAAAAAAATCACGTATGGGAGCCCCCTTAAATATTTATATTATTCTGTTTTTATTATAGTATTATAGCGGCAACAGAAATACATAATCTGTGAAAATTTCAGCTATCTAACTATCACGGTTCATCAGATACAGCCTGGACAGACGGAGACGGACAGCGAAGTCTTAGTAATAGGGTTCCCGTTTTACCTTTTGGGTACGGAACCCTAAAAACCATCTTTATCATACAAAGCATACAAAGCTAAGAACCATTTTAAGCTAAACTGTCTCATATTACTTTTATCGTTCATAATTTAAGGCAACTAGTTAAATGTAACGGAATGAAATATAGCTATGCAAATTCGGCAGTTAACTTGAGCCCGGGCTCTGATTAAAACTGCACGTCATAAGTAATGGGCCGGCAGTTGACGCTCCGTTAAACTCTAGTTAGTAACTTATGATGTAAGCCCTTCGCAGACTGGGGCGTCAAGACGCTACCGTCGATATTTTAGCTAATACCAAAATTATTATTGAATCATACTACTACTACTACCACAGCCCTTTTTAACGTCCCACTGCTAGGCACGGGCCTCTTCTCAATGCGAGGGGAATTCAGGCCATAGTCCACCATGCTGGCCCAGTGCGGGTTGGCAGACTTCACACATCTAACGAGAACTAGGCAAGTTCCCTCAGACGTGCAGGTTTCCTCACGATGTTTTCCTTTACCGTTTCATAGCAAGTGATAATCTCGGATGAAAATGAGATTCGCACATAAATCCCAGAGGTGCGAGCCAGGGTTTGAACCTGCACCCTTTGAATTGCAAGGCGTGCGTTCAACCACTCGGATACCACTGCTATATCATAGAAAAGGTTAATTATTCAACGAAAATACATTGACAGCGTGAGAGAATTTTGACGCGTTTACCGCTGAAATTTAATCTTTATGTATTCTGACACAGAGTTTATTTTTGTATTGGCAAACATTTTGAGCGCAACTATTGCTACTTTTTTAAAATTGCAACAATAAAATAGGTTGTTAATATTTCATTTTTCATCAGATAAAAGTTCCATTAAACTAATTACTACTACTACAGCCCTTTTAACGTCGCACTGCTGGGCACGGAAAAAAAACTATTATACGTAATGTTTGGGATAAGGGTGGAAATGACCTTTCTGTAAGTAACTATATCCAAATTCAATATTCGACCTTGGAAAAAAAATATTTTTCTAAAAAAGAATTTCAATATTTTTTCATATTCACTTGGGACTTGTATAAATTGGGACTACTAAAGCTTCCTAACTAAGTTGGTATAGGATATTACGTAAAGGAGATAGTGTTTTTGACAAATAAACGCAATAAAGTAGTGCAGTATTGGATCGCGGAGTCCATTTATCAGACTGCGGGGTTTGCGCGCAAGACGTATCGAGGGCACAGCGGCGGAGAGTAAAGGTGGAAATGAAAATTCTATACCGGGACTATGTTTAAATTTTGATGTAACTTTTTTTTCGTTATTTTTGCTTCTACACATTACTTCGTCCGGGCAGACTTCGATTATTCAATATTGTTATAAATCATAGCGTATATATTATTCTGATGAATAAACAATAATACTGTAAAGTTTCATCAAAATCAGTTCAGTAGCTTTTGCGTGACAGCGTAAGAAACATCCATCCATCCGTCCGGAATAACTTTCACATTTATTATATTAGTATACTACTACTACAGCCCTCTTAACGTCCCACTGCTGGGCACGGGCCTCCCCTCAATGCGAGGGGGATTCAGGCCATAGTCCACCACGCTGGCCCAGTGCGGGTTGGCAGACTTCACACATCTATCAAGAACTAGACAAGTTCCCTCAGACATGCAGGTTTCCTCACGATGTTTTCCTTCACCGTTTCATAGCAAGTGATAATCTCAGATGAAAATGAGATTCGCACATAAATCCCAGAGGTGCGAGCCGGGGTTTGAACCCGCTCACTTTGATTTGCAAGACGTGCGTTTGACCACTCGGCTACCACTGCTACTCTAAATTAGTATAATTAGATAAAAATATTTACAGCTATATAAATACATGAGGATATGAGCACGTATTAAAATATAATGTTGCTCTAATATATAAAATACTTTCCAATATTTTCAGTGCTGTCAAATGAATGGGTCATAGTTTGTGAATAACAAAATTGGACGCTGTATCTGCTTTTACCACCCCTTATTAGCAGTATTGTTAAGTAATAATACTTATACCTTATTTTTTAAGGGATTTTGGTAAATCATGTGACAAAAATTGATTTAATAACAATAATATTCAAGATTGGGTGTTAAATTCCCTATTCACATAAAAAAACTACAAAAAAACTGAGTAAGCTAAGTGAGTTTTAATAATAAACAAAGTGAGATTTCAAGCTTCCATTTCCAATATTTTGTTCCCAAAAAGCGAATCGTTTTCTTTCCAGATCCTCCTGGCACCCTCATCCGATAAGGTTTACCCCTCAATAAATAATTTGGCAACATATTAGCATATGTCGATTTATCTCGCGACTTGGCCCCGGAATTATTATTTATGGTTACGCCGACCCCTCGCAGTACATATGTTAACTAAATCCAAGGAGATGCAAGATTTGACGTAGAGTAGATAAATTAGGTAGATGTGTATGATGATTTATGTACTCTAAGTACACTTATTTATTATATTGTGCCTATTGTTAGTTTTGCTATCAATATTAATTAGGGATGTATTTAATCATTCTTTGTTTGCAAACTTATTTTTTTACAAGAAAGATCAACCTGTATTATATATACAGAAAATTGTTTACATTTAAAAGTAAAATAACGTCTAAACTTGCGCTTAAACCTCTTGCACACTGCACCTCTTGCACACTGGCGTCGATGCCCGCGCGTAAAATTTTTGCCAATGCCAAAATGAACTCTGTGTCAATATATATAAAGATGGAATTTCTGTGGTAAAAGCCACGTCACCACGCGTCAAAGTTCACTCGCGCTGTCAGTTAAATTAAGTTGAAGTCAATAAATTTTGCCTTGGTTAGGGAAAAAAAACCGGCCAAGTGCGAGTCGAACTCGCGCACGAATGGTTCCGTACCATTATCTATAAAAACAGCAAAAAAAAAAAAAACTCGTTTGCTGTATAAGAGCCCGCTTAAATATATAATTTATTGTTATAGCGGCAACAGAAATACATCATCTGTGAAAATTTCAACTCTCTACCTATCACGGTTCATGAGATACAGCCTGGTGACAGACGGACGGACGGACGGACGGACAGCGAAGTCTTAGTAATAGGTTCCCTTTGGGTACGGAACCCTAAAAATTACGCGTGTGCTAGGCTTTATAGATTTCCAGCCTACATATAATGTAGTTTTAAATACATATTTATTATTTAAATAAAACATTTTAGTACGATATTTAACTTTAACAAATAACTTTAGAAAAATATTTATTGGAAATTAGGTACAAAAGTTATTGCCGCTTCTGAATATTATTCTTTGCCTATGCGCTAGTACTGTTAAAGATTTACCTCATGGTGTTCCGTCTAAGAATACTGTTGGGGATTCCGCTTTGATTATCCAAGTTTGATGTCTTGACTCGAATTTCTAGTTTGCATTAGCATTTTCCAATTTGTTCATTTGCATCACGGATACGGGGTTCTTACCACCGCCTCTTAAATTATTGTTGGTTCCAATACTGTCAATTTTGACAGACATTGTACTGAGTTAACTGTCAAAGATGAAAGTAATAAAATTGTATGCGTTGCTGCAAGACAAGAGGGCATCTTGAATCACGTTCATAGTAAACTATATTTGGTAGAATTTAGTTCATAGTAAACTTTGGTAGAAAACAATATTGGTAGAATTAATACAAGTTTATACGATTTATTAACTACCGACTACCCAATTAAAAATCTATGTAGATTTATTTTCGGGTTAATTTTATTTTTTTTGTCATCTATACAGTAGTATAGATACTAATATTATAAAGAAGCAAGATTTGTATTTTTGTATGTAACGAATAAACTCAAAAACTAGTGGACGGATTTCAAAAATTATTTTACCGTTAGAAAGCTACATTATCACTGAGTTACATAGGCTATATTAGAAACCCGTGCGAAGCTGGGACGGGCCGCTAGTTTTAGGTAATTTCTTAATAGTTGTGAATAAAATCAAGTTTTTAATGTTATCAACCCGCACTGGACCAGCATGGTGAATGACCTGAATCACTATTGCATCGAGGAGAGTCCCATGCCTTATAACAAGACGTTAACGACTTATTATTATTAGTATTATACTCCACAAAGTTCTGAATGTAACCTGAATTACATAACCTTTTGATAATTCGATGATTAACACTATAAATAGAAAAATATTTAACAATGTTCTATTTTTTATTAATACATCATCATCACGCCTGTATTCCCCGTAGGCCCACACTTCGCCGATGTATTTTGGTCCCAATGTAATAGGGGGCGAGCCTATTGACATTATACCGGGCACATTCCCCCTCAATACGAGGGAGATTTGGGCCATAGTCCACCACACTGAACCAGTGCGAGTTGGTGAACTTCACACGCCTTTCTATAGACGTACAGGTTTCCTCACGATGTTTTCCTTCACCGTTATTATTCTGTAATATTTATTTCAAAAATGAAATCTACATAAAATTAATTGCATAAACAAAGTACAAGGTGTGAATAAGGGTCGGTGCACACGGCAAGACAAAACGCTTGCGATTAGCGACGACGTGCGACACGACAGCCAACTCCCGACCTATTAATAACTGAGTTAATTAAAATCAAACACCTCTGGTTATCCCCTTCGGAAATGAAGGGTGCCCGTCAATTCACTTTGATTAATGCTATTTGTTGAATGGGTTTTTGTAATCATTGTTTTGTTTCGTTTTATTGTGCGAATATATTTAAGAGCGTGTACAGAATTAAAAATATTCTTCCAATAAAAAAAAGTTGTCAAAATATTTTTGAATGAAAATTTTTATTATGGCAAAATAACAGCCATAGACTAAATGCATATGAAATTGTGCTAAATATAAACGCAAAAATATTTTTTGCCGTTTGTTTGAGTTAAACTCCCAAACGGCTAGACCGATTTTGATAGGACATCCACTGACGGATAGCTAATATCACAAGGAGTCACTTAATGTAGGTTTTTCCTAAATTAAACGCGGGCACAGCTGGTTATAAATAAATAGCAAACTAATAACAAGACTATCAATGTTTTTTTATTGTTTTAAAACTCACGTTCTAAATTTGAAACATTATGTTTTTTTTTTCAATGTTACAGTAGCATCACTTAACATCATGTCGCACAAAGGTTTAAAATCCAAAAAACTTGGACAAAAAAATATTACAAACGAAACAGCCTCCATTTATCAGGCGAGGGTTGGAGACACTTAATCAAAGTATCACAATATAGCATCTATAATAAGCGCATGAATATTTATAACTGAATTAGACTCGGTCGAGATGACGACAAGACGACTGATTGGAGGCGGTACGGGCCCCTAATTGTTGCTGGGAGCTTAGGTTACTTTGGGTTTTATTTTCTTTTATTCTTTGACCACACGTGTTTTGTCAAGAGATTTTGTGTCGACGGTGTCACTATTGAAGTCATACGTACAAGGCCCCAAGTTCCCTTATCGTTATAGAGTCGCTGTCTTCATTTTAAAGGCATGAAAACAATCGTTTTTATCGATAATAGAGTCGCTGTGTCTTCATTTTAAAGGCATGAAAACAATCGTTTTTATCGATGATAGAGTCGCTGTGTCTTCATTTTAAAGGCATGAAAACAATCGTTTTTATCGATGATAGATACAATATGGCTAGTGTACACATTAAGCGGCTTTCAGACTTCGCTATAATATATAGCACAACTATATCGCGCACCATACAAAGCCAATAATATATAGTACAGTACAGTGTGAAAGTGGTCATAACAATGTATGGTGCGCGATATTGTTGTGCTATGAGCTATATACTATATGCTATTATATTATAGCGTAGTCTGAAACCCGCTTTAGAGATTGTTGTCAGCATGAAGTCACTAATAATAATAATATATCATCACGCCTGAATTCCCCGAAGGGGTAGGCAGAGGTGCACTGTAGTGCGCCCACACTTCGCCGATGTATTTTTGGTCCCAATGTAATAGGGGGCGAGCCTATTGACGTCACTAGACTAGTCATATTTTTGCTACTATCGATAAAAGTTATTTTTATGCCTTTGACAATAAAGTCATACCTAGCAACTGCGCAACGATAGTGTTATGGAACTTGGGGCCCAAGAATAACTGTTATTGGATCAGAGGCCTTACCAGCACCTCCTAACTTATTGTTGTTTTAATACTAAGATTCATTTTTTAGGGTTCCGTACCCAAAGGGTAAAACGGGAACCCTATTACTGAGACTTCGCTGTCCGTCCGTCCGTCTGTCACCAGGCTGTATCTCATGAACCGTGATAGTTAAAGAGTTGAAATTTTCACAGATGATGTATTTCTGTTGCCACTATAACAACATATACTAAAAACAGAATAAATTAATTATTTATATTTTTTTGTATAATACAAAGGCAATAGAAATCACTTTTATTCTTAAAAAAACATTACACATTAAATCGATTATTTTTTACAAAAATTTTATAGGTAAATATGAAAAATAATTAAATTTCTAAAGGCAAGCAATCTGTTTCAAAATATCCATTTGGAAACAACAAAACAAATAGAAATATGAATTGTGTCCGGCGAATGTCCAAATCCCGGTTTAATAATATGACGTTGGTCATCCGATCCCTGGATCAATCCACTAATCCCTGGACTAATAGCCTGGAGGGCCATACTGACTTCATTTGCCGCAAGCTGACACATCCAAGGAACCTTCAATTCTATTTCCGAGTCGTAAAGTTTAGATTCCCAAAGCTTTTTAAATGGTTTTGCAAAACAATTTTTAGGGTGCCTTCGCGCTACCGTTGAAATGTGAAAGCATTTCTGTGTAAGATTATGATATTAGGGAATGTAGTTGTGTAGTAGTTATGGTGTTGGAGACATAATATTTTATAGTTTCGGGACGATTTATTAAAAAAGACCCCTTAGTTTTAGAGGCAGACAATAAGGCTGCAGCTGCTACTAAGGAATATTCCCTTTCAAACAACATAAAAATACCAAATTCAAATGTGTTCTTTACTTTATAATAAAACCACACTTACGAATCCGTGTAACAGCTATATAACCTAACCTAACCTAACCTATCAACTTTTTCTTTACAAACATTAGATGGAGCTTGTGCGCTTAGACTCCACTTGTATCACGGAATATGTTGATTTTGTCTCTTTCTCTACTATGTAATAAGACAGAGAGTGAGCGAGCGAATTCGTGACAGCGGTCTAGTCTTGCATGCTAACCCCACTGATTAGAATGATTAAAGATTAGCCAAAGGATCAATAAGTTATTTTTGCTATTAAATTAAAAAGTTGGTTACTTATTACAATAGTTTAAGTACCTATGGTTAGATATTGAATTAAATCAATATTGAACGTGTGTAAAAAGAAAGTCGCGTCTGTTATGTATGCACAAAGGTACCGACAGAATGCTTGATCAATTAAATAAATTAAAGAAAAATCAACACCTCATTTGGTTAATCACGTTTTTGCATACGAAATACAATCGCTTATACGGAAACATTCTTCTACCATAAATAAATGACTAGCAGGATTCCATTTTCACCTCCAATGACCACCAGAAGGAGACCCCGGGTTCTCTTATTAAGAGCAAATAAATTACTCCCGCCCTACTAATTGGGCGTTTTATTTTTTCTTTCCTCGAAAGAATTTATGCAAAACACTCGGCGCGGACAAATTAAAAGTACGGGAGGGAAAAAAAGTATAAATTAATGCACCCAATACGCATCTGTTTTAATTATGTAAGGAACCGTTCCGTATTTGTGGACAAGGCGTTCAGCCCACTGTGCAGTATTTCGTCTAGTTTTTTTTTATAATAAGTGCCTAAATATTTGGAACTAGGTAGACATTTAAAATATATGCGAATACTTATCATAAAGTACAAATTCATTATATTCTTCATTAATTCAGCGTTTAACTATACTTATAAAATTTTCTGTACATTTATAACGCATCATCCCTTAAATTCTAAGTAGAAACACAAGAAAAATTAATTTAAAAAAATGACAAAAAAAAAAATTTTCCCTTGACTTATCCCCGCTATGCATTGTGTAGAACGCGTCTTAAAATTAAAACTGAAGTCAAACTGCTTTATAATCGAGACAATAAATTTTATCTTTCACTAATTATTCGACGTATTTGATTGTATCATTTGTATTGTAGACCATTGTCTACAGTATTTATTTTTATATAAAAAAAGCTAAACTTACCAAAAAAAAACTTGAGAGGTGTCAAGGGACACCCGGAACGGATGGAACGAAGTTCCTTTTGAAATAAAAAAAGCAAATAAATTTTACATATACATACACACACACACATCGAAATCCGGATCGGAATCGGAATCGGGGTCGAAATTAAAATCAAAATCGAATTTTATTGTATACAATAAAAATAAAATCACACATCTATGTGTAAAAGTGTCGTACAATAAAAATCACACACACACATATTTAAAAGTGTCGTTACAAAATATCGTTACAGTCTTAATTTTTTCCGTCTAGCCCCCTTTCGCAACGCGCGCTAAGGAACTACGTTCCAAAAATTCTTGAGTTTAAAAATAAACGTATATTACAAAAATACAAATACCAAGACTACAGAGAAAGCAGTAAATAATATCGAGGGGTGAAAGGCTATTTCACCAAAGCGACACTTTAGGCGATATTTACTTAGGTATATACATATTTGGAATCAGCGATTTTTTCTGCGTCGAATGAGTATGCTCTACAGTAAAGTTAAAAATGTCTCTTAAGTCAAATAGCTTTTCACCCCTCGATATTCAAACTTACATAAAAGTATTTAGTAACCATAACCGTTGGGGTAGACTTGTCCTAGAGCGGAGACCGCGAATCGGCAAACGTAGCGTAGGACGTCCTGTGACCAGGTGGAGCGACGACATACGCAAAGCGGTGGGCAGTAGTTGGAGAAAAAGAGCCGAAGATCGGGCTCAGTGGCGCATCTTGGGAGAGGCCTACGTCCAGCAGTGGACTGACACCGGCTGATGATGATGATAAAAGTATTTTACTCAAATGTGACAAAGCTTGATAACATTACTTTTATGTCCAAAACATAACAACTTGTAACCACTATGCATTTTTTAAATTTTTAATTTTCAAATAGTGAACCTTAACTTCCCACAGATAAATAAACTTTTGAACACAAAGTAAGTACCAGAAATTTATCACGGTAAGACAAAAATGTCGGCGATCGGTCACGGCGACATCAAATAATATTTAGCCCAAAGCCTTTCAAAGGAACGAAAGTGAAAAATACATTGTTGGTGACAAAGAGAGACGCTTATTCGTATGCAAATGTCGGTAGAGTGAGGGGACGGTGGTATTTTTCAAACCTTTTCACTGACATTTTGATTTAAAAATTAAATTCTGTTGGGTATCGGGTCGGCAAGCGTTCTAAACGAAGGATACTGAGGACTATTCTTGACGTATCGATCACTTTTGCACATTAAAGATATTGTTAAACAAACCTACAGAAATCTACAGAAATGTCAATGTACAATTTAAATATAAATAGCATTTTTCAAAGCAAAAGCTTTCTACAGCGCCTGTGTAAATACTTTATAATGTTCCATAAGGGGAGCGAAATACTAACAGATCTTTTAACCGACTTCAATAACAGGAGGAGGTTCTCAATTCGACCTGATTGTTTTTTTAATGCATGTTCAGTCTTATTCATCTTAATATTCTTATTTCAAAGACAAAAACGACACTTCATGAATAAAACCCGTTGACCCTAAATTCATAAGTATTCTTATTTTATTGTAAAAAAGTGGATATTAATCAAATCATCGGATACGTGAATAGTTGCATTTACTTAGGAAAAAAAGCTTTGTGTCTACACTATATTAATTTCCTGCAGAAATCGAGAAAGTATGATAGTAGCCACATTCTAGTAGCTCTTATGTTAGAAGCTAAGACAGTATAAAATAAATTAATGGTAAAAACCTTTTTAAGAACAAGTTTTACTAAATTACCCTTAGTTTTCGTGTTCTCCTCGGCAAGCCCTTTCATTTGATACCCATACTGTGGTAGTGCAGAAAAAATAACTATTCCGCCATCTTGGATAATCCGCCGTATTGGAATTAGAATGTCGTCACATAGCTAAGCATGCATTGTCATCCAAAATAAGCGTGTATACCAAATTTCAGCTCAATCTGTTAAAGATAACTGATTTAAAATTGAGTTGCAAGATTCCACCCGGACATACATTGCAAGTTAATAAAAAGCTTGTAACTCGTAAAAATCACATCACGCACAATTGCACAAACTCGCATCCACACCTACGCGCCGTAGCTTCAAAAAGTTTTTATAGCGTAACGTCTAGGATCAATATATAGAGCATAACTCCAAATCATTTTATCGGAATCAGACATTCACTGGGAAGAGTTAGTAATAAATAGAAAGGTTATCCGTCTTAACCCGGCGCGAGAAATATCGCGTACACCCATCCTTTTCCCACACCCTGCATCCTCCGAATCTGCCGTCTCCCTCCCTCCTCAGAGCACGTGACTTGGATACTAGTGGCCCGAAGTTTTCCCTCTTTTATGGCAATTTTCTATGAAAAATCACCTGACCAGATATGGTGGTGCTTTCCAAATTAGTTTCCTAGGAGTCGCGATATGAAATTGTTTTCTGAAACTATACTATGGTCTTGTACAACACTTATAAGGTATAATTTGATTTACGAACGACCTGCAGATCTCCTCTCATGATCGACATTATTTCTAATACGACATTATGTCGAAACAAAACGCCAAATTGGCTGTACATTTTCGTACGAAAATTGTGCACCTGACTTATAACACGATTGGTCGGGCGATTTTTGAAATTACTAGTCTACTCAACTTGCATTTGCACCTTACAATTTGAGGGCGTAATAAAAAAAGTGTCTTAGAAGTCATACATACTTACTTTTTTTTTACGAAATGAGTGAAATGATGAAATTTAATGGAATAAGATGAGGAATGGCTTCACCTGCGACTAGCGCGAGTATTTCGCCAATGTCAAGTAATTAATAGCAAGGACAAATTCAATAAATACACATTATAAATAAAAATGGATATGACAGTGATAAAGATGGCGGATGAATCCCATACAGACTTATATTTATTTCAATATCATGGGTTGGTGAACTTCACACGCCTTTCTATAGGCGTGCAGGTTTCCTCAACCCGCACTGGGCCAGCGTGGTGGAGTATAGCCCAAAAAATCTCCCTCGTATTGAGAGAGAATGTACCCGGTATAATGGTAATAAGCTCGCCCCTTATTACATTGGGACCAAAATACATCGGCGAAAAGTGGGCGCACTGCAGTGCACCTCTGCCTACCCCTTCGGGGAATACATGCGAGATGATGTATTATTATTTTATATAATATCACGCCTTAAGTCCCCAAAAACTCGGCAGAGGTGTAGTTCAGTGGGCCCACGTTTCAGCGATGGGCAATAAATAGTCTTTAAATATTTATGTATCAAATTGATCAAGAGCTAATAAACTCCCTCATAACAGCATGCAAATACAAATTGATTAAAACAATAACAATAAACCAGCCGGAATCGAATAAGGATTCGATGCATCGAGATGTATCGATTCGATTCCATCTCCATAACGATTATTGTCCCTTACTAGGTAACTCGTAATTACTTGGTACTATTGTCCCGGGAAGATTTATCGATTGTTGTTTATACCGATTTATTCGTCGTTATTTTAATTGATAGGGATTAATATTGCATATTTTGTTAATAATGATGGGGGTTATTATTTTTAAATAAATTTAGTCGACATTTCAATAAAATAAATATGTACAGCAAATATTTGAAATAAATAAAAGTTATCGAGCGACATCGTGAATGCGGACGAAGTCTCTTATAAATTGAATAAAAGAATAAAATATGTCTACAGGTGAAGCTAGACTTAAATAGCACCTCTAGACTGGTAATGCATCATAATAATAAGGTTCTAAAAGACGACTAGAGGAAGTAACCAATTAGGTCCTACGAAGGTAACAAGATGCTACAAAACCGTAACAAAACCTATTCTACGAGTAGTTATTTTGCATTTAACACATACTCATCGTATGATCCCGAACTAAGCAAAGCTTGTACTATGGGTACCATATAAGGGACTGGGGGATCACCCACACTGGGATCACCCAGTTATACCTTGACCAGGGCAAATTCCGAAAAGGGGCCGTCCATTAAAACGTGATGTTTTTTCAGCATTTTTTAATGTTTAATCAAATCAATCAATAAAAAAAAAAATTCGTGTAGGCCAAAAAGCACTTATAAATAGTCACATTCTACCACCGGTTCGGAATGCTGCTTCCACTAAGAAGAGCCGGTAAGAAACTCAATGGTTACTCTTTTCAAAATGAGCAGACGGCACCTTTGCCACAATACTAGAGAAGAATTATACTCACGGCAGTCTAATATTAAATACAAATATAGTCTTTACGCTTAGGAAGCTAGAACAGTAAGGTGCGTCTACTCCCATTTACAATGAAGGGATTATTCGAAACCACAGATGGTTATAGAATTTGGTAATGGTTTTTACAGCAACCTAAAGTTCGAAACACACGCGTGGACATCAGACTACCTACTAGTGAGCAATGGAGATCTAATTTATCCGAAGCTTAGTCTGGAGTGGTGGTTTTTCATTATTCCCATGCCAGCCTTAAGCCGCGGCTTAAATCACTCGCGGGCTGAATACTAAACGATTATTTATTTATGTACTTAGAAGGTTTTTTTCATTTATTAATGGTTACAAATATCGCCGATAGTACCTCCCTTCCCCTTACCACCACCAGTCTTGCAAAAGTTTTTTAAATATTACTGTCAGTTTTCGCCAGTTAACTCAGTACAAAATCTGTCAAAAGTTACTATTTCATCTGTCAGTCAGTACCAAATCTGTCAAAAGTTACTATTTCATCTGTCAGTCAGTACAAAATCTGTCAAAAATTACTATTTCATCTGTCAGTCAGTACAAAATCTGTCAAAAGTTACTATTTCATCTGTCAGTCAGTACAAAATCTGTCAAAAATTACTATTTCATCTGTCAGTCAGTACAAAATCTGTCAAAAGTTACTATTTCATCTGTCAGTCAGTACAAAATCTGTCAAAAATTACTATTTCATCTGTCAGTCAGTACAAAATCTGTCGTAAGTTACTATTTCATCTGTCAGTCAGTACAAAATCTGTCAAAAGTTACTATTTCATCTGTCAGTCAGTACAAAATCTGTCAAAAATTACTATTTCATCTGTCAGTCAGTACAAAATCTGTCAAAAGTTACTATTTCATCTGTCAGTCAGTACAAAATCTGTCAAAAATTGAGTTACCATTGAAATAACAATACTTTTAGAGGTGGTGGTTAGACCCAGTCTATGTATTTTATCTTGCAGAAAAAACTAGTAATAATAATATATTATCACGCCTCTATTTCCCGAAGGGGTAGGCAGAGGTGCACTGCAGTGCGCTCACACTTCGCCGATGTATTATCGTCCCAATGTAATAGGCGGAGAGCCTATTGCCATTAAACCGGGCACATTCTCCCTCAATACAAGGAGATTTTTGGGCCATAGTCTACCACCCTGGCCCAGTGCGGGTTGATGAACTTCACACACCTTTCTATAGACGTACAGGTTTCCTCACGATGTTTTCCTCAACCGTTAGCAAATGATAATCTCGGATGAAAATGAGACTCGAACGTGAAACCCAGAGGTGTGAGCCGGGTTTTGAACCTGCGCACTTTGATTGCAAAGCATGCGTTCGACCACTCGGCTACCACTGCTTCTGCAGAAAAAGCTGCTTTACCTACACAAATTCCAAATTGAGAATATATTTTGTATTTCGAATTTTAAAAAGTTGAGTGCCTTTCATAGATTCTGACACGTCCACAATTACTTACTTTTTCTATCTTTGTTATTACAAGTCTATGGATAAAACCATCTCTAATAGTTCAAAAACAATAATTTTGTGTCTCTACACTACAGTACAAATGGTACGCGAGTCAAATTGGTCAGTATCGATGCACAAGTGTCCGACCGTCTTATTCTGTTGGAATCGAACGCGTCCAAATTACACGTTCGCGACCGGCGTAATTGTGATTGGATTTTGTCTCTTTCTTGTTATTTTTTTTATCATTTTTTTTAGCGATCCGTGGATTGAAATCTCTTTGTTTTACATCAGTGTATCGTAAGCAAAACGTATTGTGATATTGGAGCTTAGACAATGCACAATTAGAAGCAAAACGGATGTTATATTTCCTAAATATAGAAAAACCATAACACATAGGTTCTGATGAAATCGTTTTCGTGTCAAGTTAACACTACGTATACGATATTTTTAAACAGAGGTTAAACGACTACCATAAGAAAAATCCACTTTATTGACCTCCAAACATAATAAAGCATACGTTATATACTTATTTACCAAAAAAATGTGTAGGTACCCATTTGGCAGTACATATTGATATTGTAGTTTCAGGTCATGTTATTGTAATAAATACTGAATTTAACATGTGGTCCTCTAGATTTTTGTCTATGGGTCAAAAGTTAAGTACCTAGTTTTAAATGGTTTAAAATAGTGTGCGAAATAATGAAATCTATTTCCTATTCCACGAATATGAATTTGTATTACAAAATATATCTACGGAACCTCTCGCCATACAAACATAATCAGACTTCATTAAAGTTTACCTGTTTTTTTTCACATCTAAACCCTTTGTTTCGTCCGTGAGAACAACAGATCGGAAATTACCATTTTTAGAGATGGGATTATCGGCACCGAATGTTCGGATTTGTGGTTGTTTTAAAAACTCGATTGCCGAAATCGATTCGGGAGCTGTATCGACATAGATTGGTTTAGGATAAAGCCCAGCACACACTGGGGCGTCAAGACGCAAGCGTCAAACATTTTTCCAACACCAAAATGATCTGTATTGACTTAGAGTACAAGTGACCCCATTCTCGTAAAATCGACATTTTCTTTAATTCGACTTATGTCGAAACAGGGCCCCGATTTTCGTGCGATCGAGATTCATCACTATTCGAGATATCTCGAAACGAAACGTCAAATCGTATGTATTTTTTTCATTTGTTTCGAGATATCTCGAATAGAGATGAATCTCGATCGCACGAAAACCGGGGCCCAGAACGTCACATTCGTCGTGTTTTTTCGTTTTGTTTCGAGATTAGAGATGACTCTAATTCGACATATCTCGAATTAATTGTCGACATCATTGTCGATTTCACAAAAACGCCCCGCAGCCCATTCTTCAACATGTCATTTACAGCGCGATAGAATTTGACGCGTGGTAGTATTGCTTCTACCACATAAATTAAAGCTTTACAATGCGATCCAAATAAGAACAGGAATGTCAATAACCTCCATCTGTCAAATTTCACTTGAAAAGTTTTGCAAAAAAATTATTTGCATACCAATAATAATAGTCTTACATCACATTTAAATAAAAAGTTTAAATTAGTAGTAAATTTTCTTAATATAATATTTAATTATTTAAAGTCATAATTCGTTTTCGTTCGTCACAATATGGCGCAAAGTCGATCCTATTCTCATTTGAATCGCATAGTATGTTACCACAGCGTTAGTTTTGGTAATAGCAAAACTTTGATACGCGCGTCTTGACGCTCCTGTCTGCCCAGGTTTAACACGGTTTGGGCGGTATGTGGTATTATATGGCAGATGGAATATTTTTGTTAGTACTTACCGACTGTTGACTGATGCTGCGTTGCTTACGCCATCCACCGACGGTTTTCTGTAAAAAAGATTTCACAGAGTCAATGGTTTTAGTCCCGCCTTGTGATCTCAAGGTTGTGGCTTCAATTCCTAGTAGTGTGTATCAAAAGTTTTTTGTTATTCAAGATACATATGTATAAATTACGTTTCGTAAAATGGAAGCACTAGTAAAGTTCATCACCTGGATGGGTGAGCACTATTGTCATTGTCAACAAAGAGCTTTGCAAGTTAAGCTTGGCCATGTCGGAGGCCTTTGGGCGACGTGAAATGACATCAGTCAGAGCTAAGCCCCCTGTCAAAATCAAACGCCATATTGGTCGTATATTTTCATTTGTTTTGACAAATGTCAAATTAGAGATGATGTCGATCATGCGAAAATTGGGTCCCAGGTGAGACGCGGACATGACGCGTTGCAAAATTTTTGCTAAAACAGTAACGAACTCTGGAGCAATATACTTATGGATTGAATTTCTGTGGTAAAATTCACGCAACCGCGCTTAATTTTAGACACATTTTGTAGTCATTTAACTGTTAAAACCTGAGAGCAATGGTCAGTATAATTAAAACAACTGATGTTCTATTGTTATTATGGGGCTTATATGTCCCGTGTACTTATACGTGTTATACTTACATCCAGTATGGGTCTGTGAGGGGCGGCGTGTGAGGTCCATAAGGACCCAAATGGTAGGAACTCTGGTAGTTTAAAATCGGTACAGCGTACATAATGCGCTCTATTTTTCCTTCACTGTTAAATACCTTCACATTTGAATTTTATATTAAAATATTGTTATACTAGCGGACTTCACTAAACAGTTTTTTAATACCTATTTCAATATAATTGACATAATTTTATTTATAAATGGTCTTGGTTCTGTTACCACTGAATTAAACTAGACTAAATTAAGTAAGTAAGTGTATTGAATAACAGCCTTAATATACCTATGAGTAAGACACCAATATTTTTTATTATATTTTGATTAATTGTAAGTAGGTTAATGTTAACAGAATCAGCACCTTTATGTATACTAAAGCGAAAATTAACGGCTTCCTAAAATCTCCGGTAATCGAATCACCAACCACACAGTGAAGTACGAAGACTGGCCTACGCTTAGGGCCCCAATTCCCTTAATATTATCGTTAAGTAGTTGCTATTATTTCACTTTCTTCTTGTTATTTTTTAACGAAATGAGTGAAATGATGATATTTTAATGGTATAAGAAGAGGAATAGCTCCAATTGCATTTAGCGGGTATTTCAGCTAGTGTCAAGTAATGAATAGAAAGGGCAAATTCAATAAATACACATCTATATCTTCTATACAAATAAATAAAATTGAAGTGTCTGTTTGTAATATCAAAATAACACTTTTTTACCAAATGCATATGAAAGTATATACGATACCTATAACGAAAACGCAATTTTAAAAAATTTTGTCTGTCTGTCTGTCTGTTTGTTTGAGGTAAACTTCTAAACGGCTGGACCGATTTCAATGGGACTTTCACTGACAGATAGCTGACGTTCCAAGGCGTAACTTAGGCTACTTTAATTTTAGAAAAAGCATTAGGGTTCCGCGGGATAAACATAATACCCATATTTCCGGGTAATCTCCCTAAAGTCCACGCGGGCGAAGTCGCGGGCACAGCTAGTTTTAAATAAATATGGATGATGACAGTGATAAAGATCGCGGATGAATCCACAGTTTGCTTCGAATGTCTACTTCAATTTTTAAGGCATGAAGACATTTTTACCGAACGTATTTAGAATATGATCAGTGTAGACATTAGACATTGTCACCTTGAAGCCACTAGTCTAGTCATATGTTTGCTACCATCCATAAAATATGTTGTTTTGATGCTTTGAAAAATTAAGTCTAACTCCCCAACAACAGTGTTAAAGCACTCGGCGCCCTGAGCTCTAGACCAAGGCCCCAAGTTCCGTACCCAAAGGGGAATACGGGAACCCTATTACTAAGACTTCCCTGTCCGGCCGCCCGTCCGTCTGTCACCAAGCTGTATCTCATGAACCGTGATAGTTAGACAGCTTAAATTTTCACAGATGATGTATTTCTGTTGCCGCTATAACAACAAATACTAAAAAAACTGAATAAAACAAATATTTAAGAGGGTTCCCATACAACAAACGTGATTTTTTTGCCATTTTTATAGATAATGGTACGGAACCCTTCGTGCGCGAGTCCAACTCGCACTTGGCCGGTTTTTTAAGACATGGAAACAACATCTTTTGTCAATGATAGCTTGAATAGACATTAAACATTGTCACCTTGAAGTCATTAGGCTAGTCAGATTTCAGCTATCATTGCTAAAAGACGTTGTTTTCATGCCTTAAATAATATAGTCATAGCAACTTCACAACGGCATATTGGGGCCCAAGGCGTTGTCAAATATTACTGACATGATGTTAAACTTAACTGAGATGATTCTCACGAGTATGTTCTATCTCTCTTCACAAAACTCGGCACACAACTATTACAACACACCTTATGTAAATAGCTGTAATACTCAGTTAGCCAACTA
Source organism: Ptilodon capucinus (assembly GCA_914767695.1). Lineage (NCBI taxonomy): Eukaryota > Metazoa > Arthropoda > Insecta > Lepidoptera > Notodontidae > Ptilodon > Ptilodon capucinus. Next base: position 3,390,618 of record OU611828.1, read on the forward strand.
GACAAAAACCATCGCATTCCTATCCTTTTGAAGCCACCGCCACCGTCACTAAACGGCCTCTATTTGACAGGAGCCGACCAGAGCCGATCTTAGCCGAATCGAATCGGACAATAGTTCCACTTAGCGGTGCACAGATGTCGTTAGCGCCCGCTGCGCTTGCGCCGATAACCAGTAATAAGGAATCGAGTGTTCGAATTTTGATTTTTTTTAAACGTGATATTTCGAATTTGAACTTACATGTACGTAACAATAGGGTTTTGTTTCTAGTATGTGTATTTTAAATAGCATCTAGTATCATTGTTTGAATTTTTCTTCGACTGCAAATCACAGGTTGACAGAAATAGTTTTTGTAATCTGTACACCTTTTGTTTTACACCTATTGTAAGTACCTTCTTGTAAAAGAAAATGTTTTCCACCTCTGACATTCAAAGGGCCACCGTTTTCAATGCACCAATAAATTAGTCCCAATATTATTCAAATAACGAATAGGAACTCCCTGGGGGGCTAGCTACTTGATGATTGGTCAAAAAACCCACTCCGCGCACTAGTAGGAAATGAATAAAAACGATGTTCTTTTTTTTCAACTATTTAACTCGATTATTTACGCAATACTACTTTGATGTTTGACTGTACCTACTAAATTATAGTGGAAATGAATTGATTTGATACTTGAAATACTATGCAATACATTAAAATTTATCAAAAATAATAATTGTTTGTTTGTCATGCACAAAGTACTTGGTAAAATATAACCAAATCTCGTTTTTACGAACACAACATGCCTTACATGGTGCCTAAATTTGAATACCGTACTCCTAGAGATAGTGCTTTTTAAGTTAGAACTTGAAACTGTGTGCGCAGGCAGTTGAAAAAAAGCTTATCAAAACTTTAAGTTAGTTTTTAATATTACATTTTAATTTAATAAGTAGGTAAAGTAACTACTGCTAATTATGAAATATGCAAACTATAATATTATAAATCATACTAGAGATCGTTCTGAATCTAAAAAACTCTAGGAGACTTAAGGATCAAGACAATTCACTCCGAAAATAAATTGATCAATCACACACCAATCACAAATCGATCCCGGCTATCTGATCGATTTACGTTTACACGAGTCGATTCCGATTCGGTGTTCGATTGTTTCCGAGACGCGGCTACTTCAAAAGGACCCGTGCTGCGACATTCGTCATGGAAAACGATGTAGGGCATGACTACGATTAACTTTTTCATTCGATACCTATTTAGTTTTTTTAATATAGTAGTATAAAAAAAAATTGCAGGTACCATATTTAAATGTTTATAATGCATAAATGATAAAAAAGTTTCATCTAAACGGTACCTACATTTCAACTTTCAAGTACCTAAGCAACTATACAATTTCAAATAATTATTTGAGTAAGTAAAAAACTATTTATAATGAATTCTCTAAATACCTATATAATAATAAGAGTCCCGTTTTTATAGTCTATGATATATAAGCATAGTCTATAGGAACGAAAACTAGCGAAATTAACACTTTAGGTAATTCCGAAGATTATTTCATTAGTATAAACTTTAAGAAACCTGTTCAAACAGATAAATAAGTATGACAGCTAGATTTCAATACGAAAATAGATTTAAGTACTTGAGTTCAGAAAGATTATTTACGCATACAACAAGTCAATACAAAATGTCTTCATTAACTCAACGACCGGGCATCGCAACAAAAAGCATCGAGAACTCCCACACTGCGCGTTTCCGAGAAAACTTCACGAAAACCTTAAATACCAATACTAATCGAGTAAAGAGAGGACAATAAAGATTCGGCAAAATAAGCAATCGATCACCATTCTGCGTACATCACTTTAAATTTATAACTTAAAAAACGAACCTTCCAAATTTAAATTATAAAGTTTTATCGATTTCAAAAGAAGATTCGATTATGATCGCGATTTAAAAATCTATGTTAAAAATGTGATTTTAAAAAAAGTTTTTTAAATTGCACTCGGGTTTAAAAGTTGTTCGAATTTGGAACGCATAGGCTTGCGTTCATCGCGACGCACCACGTGGTAGTGAGGTGACACTGCACGGATCCCGGGAAAATTCGCAAAGCCCCCTTGCAATGTTATTTACGCACATGGATGTGTGGGTGGGTGGTCCCTAATCGAATAACAATCGTAATAGAGGGTGCGATTAATGAATCATTAATTTCGTGTTGAGGATTGTCCCGTGTTGACTTTTGACTTGGAGTTTCTTAACAAGTTTGTTCTTCGTCGTTACAGATGGTCTAATTTTAATTCATTTTCCGGTCCGGTATAAACGGAAATTAAGAATACTTATAGATCAATCGTAATATTTAGAAATAACTAAGTTTTCTAGTTCTTTTTCTATTGTTTTATAATAAAAGTCAGATACCTACTATAAACATATATGTCAACTTATTTTCGTTCTTCAAAATATAATTTCAACAATATATTCAAATAAGAACTAAATCAAGTTTTAAGCAAATATTCTTGCCGAAATCGCAAATAACAATAACGTTTCTTTATAACACAACAATCAAACACTAAAATGTAAGTCACGGACTCACTAACTCGCAGTTACAAAACAAATGCCTAAGCCCTACGAGATTCCCGTCACAATGCGAGAATATTTTTCCAATATCGCAATAATATGACACAACACTGGCAACACAGTTTGAATAATAAATATTACGATACCGGGGCCGCGCGACGCGTACTGTCAATTATTTACGCGCAAATTATGTAAGTAACATGCGTGTAGTTTTTTTTTTAAAGTACACATTTTTCCGGAACCGAAACATACCTACATCTCTACCATTTCTTCCGTTCTTTTATCATTTTATGAACATTTTTATATTTAAAAACACAAAAATGTAAATCCTTATTTGAAAAAAGCAACCATGGAGTTTCTTGCCCATTCTTCTCCATAGGAAATGCATTCCGAATGGGTGGTAGAGATACTACTATTATTATTTATTGACGATTCATAAGTGCCTGTATTGGTTTATATGAATAAAAAATATTCTGATTCTGATTCTGATTTATTATGAACATTTTTGTTTACGTGGATGATGTAATTGTATAGTTTGTATACGGCTTTTTAGTAGTTTTCATTTAGGTTGATTGTTAGTTTTTGTTTAATACGGATAGTTAACAGAAATCGAAACTTACCCCCAAAGGAGTGGAAAGGGGGCGTGTGGCGGGGTGATTTTTTTATGGTGTAAATATTTACTTTTTTAGGGTTGTTATGAGGTGATAATAATTGCATATTTTCAACGATTATTGACACTAAAAAGCGTGAAAATTTTTTTTTTAAACAAAAAACAAAAACCGACTTTAAACCTAGTTAAAAATAACCATATAATTCATCACATTTGGAGTCGGTGCCAATTCATGTGTGTATTTGCCTAGTCTGACGTAGATTGGCACCTACTCCAAATGTAATGAATTATATGGTTATTTTTAACTTTTTAGTGCACCTAGGTTTTTTGAAGTTGGTTTTTGTTTTTGTTAAGAAATTATTTTTTCAATAAAAAATCGTAAAATATATGGAATAAGGTAAGAAGTCGCTCCACATGCGACTAGCGAGTATTACAGCCAGTGTCAAGTAATTAATAGCAAGGACAAATTCAATAAATACACATTATAAATAAAAATGGTTGATGACAGTGATAAAGATGGCGGATGAATCTCCATTTGCAATTCATATTTTGGAGCGAGTCAAATATGAAATGACAAAAGCCACAATGAGAGTCAAACTTGTATATCTTGGTCTAGGACCCGCTTCCCCTTAATCACTAGCCCTGAATGCATTATATAGGGGGCGAGTTTGTAATGAACCAATCGGTCCAAGACCTATTTCTTGGTACCAAGTTGGATAACCACTAATTTGTAGCGGCTACCTTGAGTTTATAAGTTAATTTACGGTCGAAACATTTTTTTTTTTGACAAAGATACATATTTGTATATATATAATATAAGTTATATAATAGAAGTTGTTATGTTTAACCAAAATGTCAGTTGTCATCAAAATAATATTAATTGCTCTGTCAGTACTACCCATGGAGATATTATAACGGAGATGGCATTTCGAGCCCGCGCTGCGGTAAAATTTTCTGGTTTATCTGACTCCGCCATATTTGTTTTCCCATAAAGTTGCCGTAGACTAGTAGACAGGTTCATGAGATAACAAAAATGGCGAAAAAATCGCCGCTGAGCTATACGAAAATTGGAGTCGTTATGGGTACTCTAGATACTCTATGGTAAAAGATAAACTCACATGAATGTTGGCACGATAAAATAAAGAAGACAGACAATTTTATACTTACTAAGACAAATCCACAGATTAAACAGAATATATCTAGCTATTAGTAGATAACGTTTGCGTTGACAACCCCAAATGTATAGAAAGTTGTTTTTTTGCAAACTCATAATAACGGCGACAATTATTCGTAGCGGCATCAGCCTTGATCAATGTATAGTAAGTGGATACATTAATTACAAATTATACAACAATTACTGTACAAAATGCTGGTAATAAACAAAGATTAAGGGTTAAAACACGTTTAAAATGAGTAATAATTCAGCGTTTCGTATCCGTATAACCTTTCCAACATAGTTGCGACTTCTAGCAAGTCGCAACTTGCTTGTCTATCACAAGATATTAGAGACTTTGCCGGTGGCACCTTTATAATGTTTTTTTTTAATATTTAACAGTGGAAATTGTCGGAAGTGCAATGAAGGACAATTTTGGCACAATCGACATTATCTGTAATTCGACATGTCGAAACAAAAAGCCAAATACGACACAATTTTACGACTAAGTAAGACAAATTTGACGTTTTGTATTGACGTAAGTCGAGTTAGAGATGATGTCATTTCCACGAGAATTTGGCCTCTGGTAGTAACTAGGATTGCCCCCAGTCCTGTCAAGAAATTACATTTTTTTTTAAATATGTGTACCTAATTCTTTTTTCAAATAATAATGTAAGGAAAACGGTTCTCTTTAAAAAAAAAACAAAAAAGTACAACACCAATCACTTTGTGTCGAAGCAGCGCTGAAGTCAGGGGTAATGCAATAGTAATACTTGCGGCTCGGTTTACTGGCGCCCTGGGATGCGCGCTCGTAAACCTGGGGCATGGGGGGGGGGCTAATGAGGATTTACGGGTACGGGGCGAGACGTATGCGCCCAAGCCGCCAGGGTGGGTAAACTGTAAATTTTTCTATCGAACTTAAGGTAAGAAAATACAAAGAAAAGGCTATCAAAGTATAAGACCAGGGACCCAACTCTCGCATGATCAACAACATCTCTAATTCGACATATCTCGAAACAAAACGTCAGTTTGGTCGTAATTTTTAGGGTTCCGTACCCAAAGGGTAAAACGGGAACCCTATTACTAAGACTTCGCTGTCCGTCCGTCCGTCCGTCTGTCACCAGGCTGTATCTCATGAACCGTGATAGTTAGAGAGCTGAAATTTTCACAGATGATTTATTTCTATTGCCGCCATAACAACAAATACTAAAAAACAAAATAAATATTTAAGGGGGCTCCCATACAACAAACGTGATTTTTTTTGCCGTTTCTATAGATAATGGTACGGAACCCTTTGTGCGCGAGTCCGACTCGCACTTGGCAGGTTTTTCGTTTTGTTTCGACTTATATGAAATTAGTGATCATGCCGATCTTGCGAGCATTGCCCCCGTGTAATTAAATCTTTTTTTCTTTCTAAATTTTTCTCACAATGAAATCTGTCATTCCCTCTTTAACCGACTTCCAAAAGGAGGAGGTTCTCAAGTTGATTGGTATGTTTTTTGTAAATGTAAAATGATATTATGTTGTATTCATTGACTACGATAATGTATTGGTATTAACTAGAGTTACGTATTTTTTTTGTATTTGCCCTACGGAAAATATAGCGTTTTATGTACGTTCCACAGAGTACATACATTCTTATTGTTTTTTTCGGAATGATTAAATTTAATGGAATAAGATGAGAAATGGCTCCTGCCATTAGCGAGTATTTCTGCCAGTGTCAAAACAAAATAAAATTCAATGAATCCAAAAAATAATAATAATGAAAGTAATAAAGATGGCGGACGAAACCAAAATACTGACTTGACTTAACCGACACTTTTGGTCGGTATTGACTTGTATACATATTTGGAATCAGCTAATTTTTCTGCTACGAATGAGTGTGCTCTCCTGTAAAGTTAAAAAAAATCACGTCAGTCAAATAGCCTTTCACCCCTCGATATATTAAACAGGGTTGTAATTTTAAAAATAAATAATTTTCTCATAACATACACCGAACGTTGCGCGCCCCTGTCATTTGTCAGTAAGTACAGTTTGCTCAATGATGCGCCTGACATTCGACCCCAGCGCTTATATTTTTTTACCTTCACGCTTTATTGTCCGGGGGTGACTAATGTGCTTTGTCTGTAAGAACAAAGTCGAGGAAATTGTTTGGTAAAAAATATTTTCAAAGGTGTTTCAGTGAATTATCCTGAGAATATGTTGCAATATTCGCGCGTCAATTTTTTTGCCATTCTAATACGAACTCTGTTTCAATTTCCAAAAAGATTAAATTCCTATGGTAATACCCACGCGACATAATTCGTTAGCGCTGGCAGTGTCACTAGTTAAGACTGAACTTTTTCTCTGTGTTAATACAGTTGGTTTTGCTATGCCAAAAAAATTACGCGTGAGTGTTAACGACGCAGTATGCGGGAGTTCCAAATATTTAGAGGTGATTATGCCAACATAAAACTTTTTTTTTCCCCGCGGTACCCGAATTATTTTTAAAATACAATGAATAAAAAATACTTTTTAAAAACAAGCTTTCATTTAACTGCCCTTAGTTTTCGTGGTCTCCTCAGCAAGCCCTTTCATTTGATACCCATAATGTGGTTGTGCAGAAAAAATAACTATTCCGCCATCTTGGATGATCCACCATATTGGAATTAGAATGACGTCACATTGCTAAGCATGCATTGTCATCCAAAATAAGCGTGTATACCAAATTTTAGCTCAATCGGTTAATGAAACCTGATTTAAAATTCAGTTGCAAGATTCCACCCGGACATACATTGCAAGTTAATATAAAGCTTGTAAAAATAAAATAAAAAAGTCACTGAAGTTACTTCTTGTAACATCAGTTATCTGCCAGTCCTGTCAACATTAGTCCAGCTGTTTGGGAGTTCACTTCATACAAACAGACATACAGACAAACAATTTAAAAAAAGTGCGTTTTCGTTATAATAACGTATATAGTTCCGCATTGAGTGAAAAGCTGTTATTTTAATACAAACTTCAATATTATTAAAAATTGCGTTTAGTATGTAGAATTGAACCACAATTACTGAAACAAAGAAAAATTACTATATTTTTTATAAATTGTGACTTTTTGCCAACAGCAAACTATTAATTTATAACTAGAACGTTAAATGAAACAATAACATCAGTAACACTACATACTTAAGCGAGGCGTCGACGCACACGAGTCAAATATTATGGCAATCTATATCTATACAAATAAATAAAATTGGAGTGTCTGTTTGTAATATCAAAATAACACTTTTTTACCAATTGCGTATGAAAGTATATACGATACCTATAACGAAAACGCAATTTTAAATTTTTTTGTCTGTCTGTCTGTCTGTTTGTTTGAGGTAAACTTCTAAACGGCTGAACCGATTTCAATGGGACTTTCACTGGCAGATAGCTGATGTTCCAAGGCGTAACTTAGGCTACTTTAATTTTAGAAAAAAGCATTAGGGTTTCGCGGGAAATACATAATATCCATATTTCCGTGTAATCTCCCTGAAGTCCACGCGGGCGAAGTCGCGGGCACAGCTAGTACCAAAATAAACTATGTGTCAATAAACATAAAGATTAAATTTCTGTGGTAAAAGCCACGCCCCGACAAATTTCGCTCGCGCTGTCAGTGTCATTTAGTCGAATAATGAACTTTTTCTATGAGTCAATACAGTTTTTTTGGCATGGCAACTTTGACACTTTAAATGATGGGTCATGGTGTTTTTTTTTTATGAGATAGGGAGGCAAACGAGCAGACGTTTCACCTGATGGTAAGTGATCAACGCCGCCCATGGACACCTGCAACACCAGGGGCATCGCAAGTGCGTTGCCGGCCTTTAAGGAATGAGTAGGCTCGTTTCTTGAAGATGCCTTTGTCGCATCGGTCCGGGGACACCGCTGCAGGAAGTTCATTCCACAATTTGGTGGTGCGAGGCAGAAAATAGACGTGAAATAAGAAGGAAGTTATCAATTTGAACCATGGAGATAACGGAGATGGCATTTCAAGACCGCGCTGCGGTAATTTTTTTTGGTTTATCTAATTCCATTGTTGTTTTCCCATATAGTTGCCGTATACAGGTACATGAGATAACAACAATGGCGACAATGGAAATGGAAATACGAAGAGTGGAGTCGTTATGGGTACTCTAGATACTCTATAATTTGAACCGTATGTCTTTTTTTCTAATGATACTCAGAATAAAAATAAAATAAATATCCCATAAAAATTCATATTAAATTGACCATTGCACATTACATCCCGCCCTGTGATTCCATTCGCCGCTCACCTCAATACCATAAAGCCCTGCACCAACAGACGCGTCAAAACACGCGCGACTAATATTTTTGTCAATACGAAAACGAACTGTATTGATTTATGGGAAAAGCACATTTTTCAAGGGATTTACATCGATAACGGGAGCGAGTTAAAGCCCCTAACAGACTGGGGGCGTCAAAACGCGTTGGTCGTATTTTTTCATTTTGTTTTGACATAATATATCGAATTAGAGATGATGTTAGTTTTGCGAGAATTGACCCGCAGATATTCACAATATTTATTTCAGTTGCTGACAATCAACTCAAACTCAGAACACAACCAGACAAAAATTAACAGTTACTATCTATACATCTATCTATACAAATAAATAAAATTGGAGTGTCCGTTTGTAATATCAAAATAACACTATTTTACCAAATGCGTATGAAAGAATATACGATACCTATAACGAAAACGCAATTTTAACTTTTTTTGTCTGTCTGTCTGTCTGTTTGCTTGAGGTAAACTTCTAAACGGCTGAACCGATTTCAATGGGACTTTCACTGACAGATAGCTGACGTTCCAAGGCGTAACTTAGGCTACTTTAATTTTAGAAAAAGCATTAGGGTTCCGCGGGAAAAACATAATACCCATATTTCTGGGTAATCTCCCTAAAGACCACGCGGGCGAAGTCGCGGGCACAGCTAGTTGAAGAATATAATACTTTAAGAGGTGGTGGTAATGCTTCTAAGAGCTTTTCTTTGGAGCATTTGAAGCGTGGTCGCGTATATTTTTACACAGAAATTCAGTCTTAATGTCTATTGGCACAGAGAACATTTTCAAAGTCAAAATAATTTGCTCGCCTAAGTGTATGCAGGGCATAACGGCCATTTACGTGCAATACACCATAGTTAAGTTGCTCGGAACATTTGACGGGGTATTATGGCGAATTTTTGGGGAAACATTAATGTTTTATAGCGTTCTGTGGTCGCGGTAAATTGCACAAACGATTTTTTATAAGACACATATAATAGTGCCGATTATAATAGAACATCAGCTGAATTTAACTAAACTAAAAGTAATGCCTTCTTGTTCTTGTCTGTCTGAGGTAAACCCCCAAACGGTTGGACTCATTTTGACGGGACTTTGACTGGCAGATTGCTGGTGTTATAAAAAGTAACTTGGTTGGTTGGTTTGGAAACTTATAATAATAATAATATAGCCTTTTATTCAGATCTACTTAGTAATCATGCTATTTACATTTAGATACTGAGGCTTAGTCTATTATTTGAATTTTGCTTGTTTTTTGCAGATCTGTTTGCCAGTCGGCAAAGGCCTCCTCCAACCTTTTCCATTCATGTCTCTCTTGAGCCACTCTATTCCACGTCACTCCTGCCACTAGTCTGATGTAGTCGTCCCACCTTTTGTGTGGTCTACCTTTTTTCCTTTTTCCATCTCTAGGATGCCATCTTGTCACAATTTTGCTCCATTTGTCTTTCCCTCTTATCATGTGTCCTGCCCAGCGCCATTTGAGCCTTCTGACTTTACAGGTTATATCTATGACTTTTGTCTTGTTCCTGATGACATAGGTTTTCACTCTATCTGACTTCCTAATGTTCAGCATGCTTCTTTCCATTGCGTTTTGGCAGGTTGCGAGTTTGCTGGCCATATCCTGTGTTAATGCCCATGTTTGGCAGCCATACATAAGAACCGGTATTATGCAGGTGTTAAATACTTGGCTTTTAGTGCTTATATGGAGCTTTTTATTTTTCATGGCCTTTTGGAAACTTGGTTTTGGAAAAATAATTAGGGTATGAATCTAAGGTATGTTGACAGGGTAATTATGGTTCCTAAATTCCACATTAACAAAGTCTCGACTTCAGCTAGTTTTAAATAAGTTTCGCAGCATCAAAGGAAGGCAAATCCAAGTACCCGTAGATGACTTTAAGTTAACTTAATGCATAAATCCAAGTTAACCTTGCTCAACTTGAGTGATAAGTACCGCCCTATGGACCAAAGAGGACGGCATTAATAACTCTTTTGACTAACTTAAAATGAACTTGTTAACTTCGTTTAAACTTGTTTAATTATATTTAAGAACTTTTACTTTGTAATGTTAAAAAGGCAAATACGTTAATTATAATAATACATCATCACGCCTGTATTCCCCAAAAGGGTAGGCAGAGGTGCACTGTAGTGCGCCCATTATTCACCGATGTATTTTGATCCCTATGAAATAGGGGGCGAGCCTATTGCAATTATGCCGGGCACATTCTCCCTCAATACGAGGGAGATTCTTGGGCCATAGTCCACAACGCTGGCCCAGTGCGGGTTAGTGAACTTCACACGCCTTTCTATAGACGAGCAGGTTTGCTCACGATGTTTTCCTTCACCGTTTCATAGCAAGTGATAATCTGACTGAAAATGAGACTATGTTACTCAGTGATAATGTAGCTTTCTAACGGCAAAATAATTTTTGAAATCAGGTCAGTGGTTTTTAAGTTTTTTTCGTTACATACAAAAACACAAATCTTTTCTCTTTATATATTAGTATAGATAGAATGCAGATATATATTTTTCTATAACAACCATTTAGTGTCCACCAACAGGTTTGTGATTTCGATGGTCCCTACGATAGTGAACTCTATTACGCTCTGCACGTACTGGGGCGAGCGAATACACTTGATTTTTAACCGACTTCATAATTGCATATTTTCAACGATTATTGACACTAAAAAGCGTGAAAAGAAAAATTAACAAAAAACAAAAACCGAGGTACACTAAAAAGCTAAAAATAACGATATAATTCATTACATTTGGAGTAGGTGCCAATCTACGTCATACTAGACAAATACACACATGAAATGGCACCGAAAAAAAATATTTTTTTTAAAGATGGAATTTCCGTAGTTTAAGATGCGACCGCGCGATTAAATATGATCGCGGCATCGTTGACATTTAAAAATGAGTTTTTTTCTATGTGTTCATACAGTTCATTTTGGTCATTGATAGTAGAAAATATACATATTTAACGTCGATAAAAAATTTGACCGAATTCGGACTAGTTTTATAAGCATTGACATAGACAATCTGTCGCACTACTACTTACTTCTACTTACTTAATTCTACTACCACTTACTACTTACCACTGCTGAGCACGGGCCTCCCCTCAATGCGAGGGGAAGATTCCTAATATAAGGCAATGTCTTTTTGTTTTAAAGGACTACACTGTTGGCCGCTAAGTGGCCTTTACAGCTTCACCGGAGGAGTGGCGAGTGCAAAGTGCGACTCCAGCCAAGGCCTTAAGTGCGGAAAAGGGGTGGCAACTAGCTCAAGGGTGCCACAGAGGGCACGACCTCGGCTTGGGCAGTCACCGTGAGAGGAGAGGTAGTGACTACACTCCCAAGCGCAAAGATGCACCTACGAGCGGAAGAGGGCTTCCTCGACCTCGCCGGTGAGGTCGGTGTCTGTTTGGCCGAATAGTCTTTCACCCCTCGATATACAAAGTATTGCCTCTACATAGTCGTCGATAACGAAAGTTCCTAGCAGACTGGCAGCATTCCCGGTAATTTTGGCATTTGTCAGTATGTTGATCGCGCATAATATTCCGCGGCTGTGTGCGCAGGGCTCTCTCGTAGCCGAGTCCGGTCGAGTTAGGCATTATATATTCGGCAGGCCCTTAGACTATGCTCAAGCGTACCCCTAACGGGGAACATCAGTCACAATTTAAACAAAATACGCTCCAGAACGATTCGATTCGACTACACAGCTTCGTTACTTGAGGAGTACGGTCAGCATATAAGTAGAATTATAATAAAATAATAATATATCATCACGACTGTATTCTCCGAAGGGGTGGGCAGAGGAGCACGAGCCATTCCTCATCATTATCCATTAAATTTCATCATTTCGAAAAAAAAAGAATGAAATGAGGTAATGGTTGTGCCTTTCCACCGTAATTTTATTTCAATACTAAGTGTAAATTTTTGACAGATTTCATACTAAGTTATCTGCCAGGATTTGAATAGCTGCAGGACAGTTGGTGATAAGGGGACAGCTGGCGAATAAGCTCTATAAGCATATACATGTCAAGTATTCAAATTCGAAAATCAAACACAAATATGACAGGCGTAAAAAAAGTTCCAAGTATAATTTAAATTGATAAAATTCTTTGCAAACCATAGACGTAAGTATTCAAATTCTTCTTCTACTTTCTTTACGAAATGAATTAAATGACGAAATTAAATGGAATCAGATGAGGAATGGCTCCACCTGCGATTAGCGGGTATTTCAGCCAGTGTCAAGTAATTAATAGCGAGGACAAAGACAATAAATACACATTATAAATAATCACGTAAATCGGATCGTAAATCTTAGCGTAATCGGTGTAGGTACATACATAAAAAAAATACCAATCGAATTGAGAACCTCCTCCTTTTTGGAGTCGGTTAAAAATGGGCAATGAACGTGATAAAGATGACGGATGATCAAATATTCAAATTCCAAAATCAAACACAAATATGACAGGGGATGTCATAATAAAAAAATGCGTTCTAAAAAAATTTCTAATAATTTAAATTGATCCAATTCTTTGCGAACCATAGACGTAGGTATAGAAAGTAATAAGTCGGTAAAAATGTGCATACAATGGGTTGTATTTGAAATGCAAACGGCTGCGCATTCAGAGGTCGGCCGAGGGACGTCACTCAAGCACTCACTGTCATTATATATAGCACTTGAGACTATATACCTCAGATGAACGAAGCCTTTAAATAGATTGAGTCTTAGTGCTTGCAAAGTGTACACAACAAAATGACATCTTGATAAAGTATATTCCTACTATGTAGCGCTACTTCTACGGTGATATCGGAATTCATTGCTATAGGTACACATAAAAAATATTTAATAAAAAAGTTACGAAGTCTTAACTTTACAGATATTCAATGGCAGTTATTTATGTATACGTAGTTCAAATCTATTTACAATTAATATAAAAATCCTAATATTTATAATTTGAAAAAAAAAACCGGCCAAGTGCGAGTCGGACTCGCGCACGAAGGGTTCCGTACCAATATCTATAAAAATGGCGAAAAAATCACGTTTGTTGTATGGGATACCCCCTAAATAATTATTTTATTCTGTTTTTTAGTATTTGTTGTTATAGCGGCAACAAAAATACATCATCTGCGAATATTTCAACTCTCTAACTATTACGGTTCATGAGATACAGCCTGGTGACAGACGGACGGACGGACGGACAGCGAAGTCTCAGTAATAGGGTTCCCGTTTTACCCTTTGGGTACGGAACCCTAAAAAAGTTGTGCGTGATCATATTTTTTTAGAACAAAAGTGGCTCGATATAACCATTGTAAATTGACAATATCTTTCGATGGAAATGTTAGTGCACAAACCAGATACCCTACAGACAGGGTATATTGTCTGTGTGTTAGTGTATCAAACTTTTTTTGTTAGAAAGTTTGTATTAAAAATGTCTTCTCTCTTTCAGACATTTAACTGTCTAGTCGCCAGAGAAAGTCTCTGATGTAAGCCACTTATACCTGCACAGAAAATTCATACTCCAAAAATTGCACTCTCTTACAAAATTCTCATGCATATTCATCAACCATACAAGACGATGGTAAGCTTCATTAATACGGTAAAGCCGGCTGTCCAATTACTACAAGTTTAAAAGTAAGAAATGTACGGTAGCTGAATGTTCTCTATGGAAGCGTTCACACGAGCAGTCAAATTACAGAATAAATTTCATAAAATGCCTAATAAAACAATATCCGTACCCGTTAAACTCGTAATTATTAGCTGGCGTCATCGTGTGAACGAAGCCTTATACGGCACGCTGACCAAAACATGAAAAAAAGTAATCATCGGTATTAATTCATGTGTTTTAAACAGTACATTGTTTCGCTGACGGTTTGAAAGTTATAATCTAAGAGCTAGAATACTTAACAGAGAAAAAATATATTAAGTCTATTAATTTGTCTGATTAAGGATAAAATTAAAATAGCAGTGGCAGCCTCGTGGGCAAGAACGCCCGCCTTGAACGTAAGGGGAGCAAGTTCAAATCCCAGGCCCGCACCTCTGAGATAATTTTCATGTACGAATGTCATTTTCAACAATGATTACCACTTGCTGAACGGTGAAGGTAAACATCGTGAGGAAACCTGCACGTCTATAGCTTTCTATAGCGTGTGAAGTTCACCAACCCGCACTGGGCCAGCGTGGTGGACTATGGCCCAAATCTCCCTCGTATTGAGGGGGAATGTGCCCGGTATAATGGCAATAGGCCCGCCCCCTATTACATTGGGACCAAAATACATCGGCGAAGTGTGGGCGCACTACAGTGCACCTCTGCCTACCCCTTCGGGGAATACAGGCGTGATGATGATGTATAAGGATAAAATTGTCTATCATGAATAACTATGTTTGCGTCCCAATATGTTGTCAGTTTACTTTTTACCAAGGATAGGGCAATCGGATAGGGCAATGCTGCTAGAGCAATCGTCCCAATATTATTTTTACTGACATTTTGTATATCCGTAAAAACTCCTGTACCATCTATATCAAACGCTTAAATATCTGTTAAAAAAAATTAAAACAAATTTAATTAACTCCGCTCTACCTACCAATTCAGGATGTCATTCTTATGGATAAAGAGCTATAAAGAATATGGTTATACAATAAACAATATGGTATACTTTTTACTACAAAGACTTGCCGATTAGTCAAAGTGTAGATTAGTATAGTGACTTGATTTTGATAAAAAAATCTGTCAAAAGTTGTCAGTTAGTTACAATACTTTGAGAGGTGGTGATAAGTCTCCTGTGCCTGTTTGCAGCTAGCTCTTCGCCTAATCCTATCGGTCTAACGTCCCCAATCTGCATGTAAAGTATGTGGCATAATGGTGATTTACATCAGTACAAAAACGCCTTTGTCCAGCTGTTGAGTCAGTCGGGGACAGTGTGAAAACCTCGGTCGACGGCCCAAACAAAGCCGTTACTCGCGTTCACGACGCCGGCTTCAACGCTGTAAGGGTCATTTTCCAAATGTAAATAATTGGTTCGAAATTCAAATTGAAGTACGCTTAATTTAAAAGTTTGATAGATGATATGCTAGATTTTAAATCGACTTAAATGTTGTGTCAATCCGACTCGCATGATTAAAAAAAATGTGATTGGGGTATCTACTTCTATTTTTTTTTGTTGGTAACATATAAGAGATACATAGGATTGAATTAAAAATAAACGTAAATCTAACTTTTCGAGATACCAACTAATTATTTGCATTTGCGAACGAACTGTTTTTTTTTCATTTTGTTCAATGGATAATTTTTATTTCATATTGATTATTCCGTGTTTGATCTACCTATGAACCATCTAGAATGTGATTTTTGGTAACATACATTTGGTAACAGTCAGCTACTATTGAAATAAAGATACTTTAAGAGGTGGTGAGCAGGCCTCAGTTACCAGTGGCAGTGTATGAATATTTAGTCATCTCGTTACGTTGCCTCATATTATTTTAAAACAGGTATGAGTATCGAATGCGGCGACATCACACCGAGTGCCGCCGACCGCGGAACTAAAACACTTCTTTAACTGCGACTGCGGCGTTGTCTGGTTAATGACGGACAGACACCAGTTACAACAGAATGACAAATATTGCGGGACGGCCATCTTGCGTGTACTCGTAAAGACCTGCGGAAATAGATGCGTCAAAACACGTGCGATAAACTTTCGCCAATGATTCATCCGCCATCTTTATCACAGTCATCATTCATTTTTATTTATAATGTGTATTTATTGAATTTGACCTTGCTATTAATTACTCGACATTGCCATAAATACCTCTAACCGCAGGTGCAGGCATTACTCATCTTATTTCATTAAAATATCATAATTTCACTCATTTCGTAAAAAAAGAGAATAAGAACTTTCGCCAATACCAAAATAAACTGTATTGACTCGTATAAAGTCATTTTTAGGGTTCCGTACCCAAAGGGTAAAACGGGACCCTATTACTAAGACTCCGCTGTCTGTCCGTCCCTCTGTATGTGTGTCTATCTGTCCGTCTGTCACCGGGTTGTATCTCCTGAACCGTGATAGTTGGACAGTTGATTTTTTTTATTTATTACTAACGGATACCCAGCGTGTGCTATTACGATGAATAGACCGAATGTGAATAATTAGTAATTAAGTGTTCTAAAACCATCTTCGCATTATAGCATTTCTAATGAAATCGGGTTGGGGTACATATGTTGGATGGTTTTGGATTTTTTGTACTTTATACGGATTGATAGACGTGTATTTATTGAGTTTGTCTTTGCTATTAATTACTTGATATTAGCAGCATGCCCGCTAACTGTAGGTGGAGCCATTCCTCATCTTATTCCATTAAATTTTATGACTTTATAAAACAGGAAGAACTTATTGAAGGAGTACAATTTTCAATGTAATGTCATCAATGAAGCGAAAGAATTAAGTACAATGATTACGTGGACTTTGCCACAGAAATTCAATCTTTATGTACATGAAGATAGAGTACATTTTCAATAAAAGTCAGTTGATATTGCTCGCTCTTGTGTGTTAAGAGCACAAAACATTATTCCGTGAACGCGCGTACCTTTATTTGTTGATAACAATGTGTTATTTGCATTGACTTTTATTTTGTGTGAAAAATATTGTAAATTAACAGAATTGTAAAATATGTAACAAGACTGTGTGAACTTGGCAATCAGCGCAATCGACAATACCATGTACTAGGTCATCACGCCTGTATTTTCCGAAGGGATAGGCAGAGGTGCACTGCAGTACGCCCACACTTCGCCGATGTATTTTGGTCACAATGTAATAGGGAGCAAGCCTATTGCCATTATACCGGGAACATTCCCCCTCAATACGAGGGAGATTTGGGCAATAGTCCACCACGCTGGCCCAGGGCAGGTTGGTGAACTTCACACGCCTTTCTATAGACGTGCAGGTTTCCTCACGATGTTTTCCTTCACCGTTAAGCAAGTGGTAATCATTGTTGAAAATGACATTCGCACATGAAAATTGTCTCAGAGATGCGGACCCGGGCCAGGGCCATTGATGTCAGGGCCAGTTTTATAGAAAATCTGGCGTACATAGACTTCATAGTCACTCATAAAATTGAACGTATGCAATTTTCAAATGTTAGGGAAAGCTCCCTCTTTGATGTAATAACTCTTTGAGGATCATGACACATACGTTTGTGTTCACTAAGAACGCATCTACAAAAGATCTGAATTCTGATAAAGAAAGAATAACCACAAAAATCAATGTAAGTAAAACCGCGTCCAGCAACTAGTGAACGCCTTTAAAAAGACCGCCGTTTTCAAACATTTTACAACTTCAAACCTAACACATCCATCAAATGTAAAACAAACATTCTCCGTTGACATAGCAGCAAATAAATTACGGTGTCAACTGCGCCCGCGCAAGCGAACACCTGCCGAACCAAATGCCATGGATTTATTCCTGAAATAGTACAATATAAATTAGGCTTGTGTTCATATAAACTGATGCCTGTCCGTCCGTCTGTCTGAAGACGTTGTCTATGGCGATGGATATTTTAACAAACTAAGCGATCTTTTCAATAAATTATATCGGATGAGCACGCGCATCGGCGACTGCCCAACTAAATAGAGATGTTTTGGTGTGACAATGAATGTTTTGGTGTGTCGTAAAAGTATAAACAAGGGAATTCCAATGTATTTTGAACAAGCAAATACTTCAAACATAACCACGAAAACATTACAAGAGTGTAAGCTAAGTAAAAATATCCTATTCATAGATACTCAGGTCAAGTATTCTAACCGCTCCACACACCTCGTATTATTCAAAATAACAGCTACACAAAGAAATGAGAAGTAATGTCACAATACTGTTTATTTTGTAAAACTCAGTATTGCGAAATCCGGAGTCTAATCTTTGTCAAGTCTAATCTTTGTAATATTTTTACAATCGCTACACTTGACAATGCAAGATTGAAAAATAAGTGTCTAAAAAAATTGTTACTCACTATAGTTCGACAGAAGACGCTTCACTACCTAAGTATGTTATTATAAATACCAAACACCATTACGCAAGTAACCTTTGAAGAATATCACCCAATTAAAAAATAACTAATCCGGTAACACCCAATTAGTTCACACGGCTTGCGGTATTAACATCTCTGGTTAAGCACCTGTCTTCGTCCAGTCAACGGACGATGCAAATGCGCGGGCGCATTGTTACTGGCTCGCTAACGACGATGTCCGAGCTCAGCTGATTACGACCGACAGGATCACGGCCGTGAGAATATATTTTGCGTACCAACTTTGACTATGAATACGAGTAATAAGAAGGGCTACATTCACTATGAATACGAGTAATAAGAAGAGCTACCTTATTATTACTCGTATTCATAGTCACAAGTTAGGGGTTCTACGTGCGGCTATCTTGACTATGAATACCAATATTAGAATTTGGTTTTGGAACGCGCGCAAGCTGCGTTTTCAAATTTTAAACAAAAATGTGCGCCGAGACAAGATTTAAGTCACGGAATATATAGACTATGTCCTTTTCTTTCATATGAAATAATGCTGTGAGTGACTGTGTGCGGCATAACAACTTATAAATCATCATTTGCCTTACCTTATCCCATTATTTGGGGTCGGCGCAGTATGTCCTTTTCTTCCATTCGTCACGCTTTTCCGTCATACCGACATCGACTCCGATCTCATTTATATCACTTTTTACACACTCCATCCATCTTTTCTTTGGTCTTCCTCTCGCTCTGTATCCATCCACATTCATACTCATCACTCTTTTAGTCACATGCGTTTCATCTCTTCTCATCACATGCCCAAATCATTCGCATCTCGGCAGAGTGGAGACGTTTCTCCTCACGCAATATAGCCGCCCAGCATTCCGAGCCGTACATAATAACTGGTCTGATAACTGATTTGTAAATTTTTCCATATGATTTGTAAATTTTGGCATAACAACTTATAAATGTATAATAAAAATATCTAATACAGTGAGAAAAGTACGAGTATTTATTCGAGGTCAATTAAAATAGCGCGATCTCTACAGTCTCGCCACAAACAGATATTGCTACGATTGCTCTGTCAGCCCCATCCTCGGTAAAAGACAAACGCACATGAATTGTGTGACGTAGAAATAGAGACGACAGACAATCTATTCTTAGCAATGCAAATGCATAGCGAAAAGATAGGTTTCCACTGTAAGTTACCACTGGTAGGTCAGATATAAATCGAATCGTTTCGTGCCGAACGCTTATAAAAAGGCCGAATGCCGAACGCCTGCAAAAAGGCCGATTGCCGAACATTGAGTGACCGGCATGGCCGCATCGCGAGGAATCTCAACCCGACCAAAAACAGGGAATGTAACAATGGACGAATAGTCCCTCCGATCGTTCGTATGTTAACAGTGTTAGGTGGTAAAAAGCGCTAATTGACGATTTGTAATGTCGGTGCACCGGCCGCGGTGTGTTTGCCTGTACCAGTAGGGTAGCATGACCGCGTAGACATAAGTTTATCTCCTTCAACTGTCAGATTCGTAGAGAAAATGACGTCCCACCGAGCGACAGAAGCGACCGAGTGACGTCATTTTTTCGACAAATCTGACAGTTGAAAGGGATAAAACTTATGTCTACACAGTCATGCTAAGCCTACAGGGATGTTATGGAGCTCCGTAATCGAAACCGATAAAAGTTTCGAATAATTTCCGATAGAGGCGGAGTCTAAATAATACATGTAATGAGATTTATGTATTGTTTTTGTATCAGATTTATTTTTTTATTCATGTAAACCAATACAGGCACTTATGAATCGTCAGTAAAAATAAATAATATTAATAGTATCTCTACCACCTGTATTTTTAAGTACCTCGAAAACACTATCTATAATAATTGCTTATTAATCCCGTGGCACATTAGGACGTAGATGCTTGCGCGTAAATTTTTTGCCAAATCAAAACAAACTCTGTGTCAATGTGCATAAAGATTGAATTTCTGTGGTAAGAGCCACGCTTCCACGCGTCACAATTCGCTCACGCTGTCAGTGTCATTTAGTTGAACAATGAACTCTTTCTATCAGTCAATACATTTTGTTTTGGTATGGAAAGAAATTTGACACGTGAGAGTCGACGGTGCAGGCTTAATAAGGGTTAAAAAAATAAAGTGCACGGCTTTATGGGTCATATACGTCCCTTGCGGGATCAATAAAGTATCTACGGGAGGCTTTAACCATTCTTTTACCTTTTTAGGGTTCCGTACCCAAAGGGTAAAACGGGAACCCTATTACTGAGACTTCGCAGTCCGTCCATCTGTCCGTCCATCCGTCTGTCTGTCCGTCCGTCCGTCCGTCTGTCACCAGGCTGTATCACATGAACCGTGATAGTTAGAGATTTGAAATTGTCACAGATTATGTATTTATGTTGCCGCTATAACAACAAATACTAAAAAACAGAATAAAATAAATATTTAAGGGGGCTCCCATACAACAAACGTGTTTATTGTGCCGTTTTTATAGATAATGGTACGGAACCCTTCGTGCGCGAGTCGGACTCGCGCTTGGCCGGTTTTTTTATTTAAATAAATAAATTTAATCTAATTATACTCTGTAAACTAAAAATATCCTATTATAGTAGTATCTGAATCAATAAAAACTCTTACAAAAGGTATTCTAATATAATTTTACCCGGTATCATCGTGTTCTTATTGCGTCTGTGATGATTATCCTCATCCCAATAAGGTCATTTTCACACGAGAAAACAGAAAATGAGCACCGCACAATGTATCAAACTTCAAAGCTTTGACGCGCCATTAAAATATTCTCAGTCACAGATATGCCCATACTTATCGAATAGAAAAAACTAGGTCTAAGAACATTTCTTCAAGTACCTATCAATCAATACACTTAAGAGTCGACCTCCACCAAGGCGAAGATATGCGATGTTGAAGAACAAAGAGAACAATATGATGGCTACCATTGATATAATATGTTGCTTCCATAATAATAATACATCACCACTTCTGTATCCCCAAAATGGTAGGCAGGGGTGCACTGCGGTGCACCCACATTTCGCCGATATATTTTTATCCCAATGTAATAGGGAGCGAAACTATTGCCATTATACCGGGCACATTCGCCCTCTTTACGAAGAAGATTTCGGCCGTAGTCCGCGAAGCTCGCCCAACGTAGGTTGGTGAACTTCATACGCTTTTCTGTAGAGGTGCAGGTTTAATTATGTTTCGGTTCACCGTTTCGGAAGTGAAAATCATTTTCGAAAATCATATTTACACATGAAATCAAAAATCCCAGATGTGCGGGCCCGGGATTTGAACGTGCGCCCCGAAACAAGCTTGTACATATTATAAAGTTACTTCATACAAGATTCTTTTTTCAAAGTTATTATCTTTTGCTTTTATTTAATCGAGACTCTAAAGTCTTCAAAGAATAGCATAGCTTCAGTACAATGGACTGGCTACACATCTCCCATTTTCACCCAGCCATGTATATCTGAACAGGCCTTATACTGTATTAAAAACAATTGATACGGAGAAACCAATCAATTCGACGACATCGGAATAAGACCTTTTATTTTCTTTTTTTTCTTTTCGATAATAGGCACATGACGCCAATTGCACCGATCGTATTGCGCATCGATAGACCCTTTTGAACAATATTATAAGGTTGATTTTTAAGTAAATTGGTGTGTAAATAGAGTTGGTAATACGGAAGGCTTAAAGCATTTTATCCAGTAATTATGTAAGGGATAATTCCTTCGGTAACGGTGACAATTTTCTTCGATTGTACGGTTTTGCAACCAGTTATATGATTATTAGATTGTATTCGTACTTACTTATCTCTAAATCGATCTGTTTTTTTATATAACTCATTCATTTAGGTACTACTATTATATTAATATATTAACTTATAATTTTAGTAATATCAATACATTTTAAAATAATTAATTGATCACAAAATACTACATTCAAATCAGTCCAATCTGAAATTATAAAAAAAAAACTGTTTTTTTTTTCACTACAAGAGATCTCTATCAGCTGCAGCGCCCACAGCACTTTAGTCATTACATTAATTTTATTTAAGCAAAATTTAGTTAACCATAAGTACTTATACTATACACAGAAGATGGTGAGTTACAGCCTGAGCATTATCCAATTCTAAATGGAAAGTAGGATTGCCAATTAAATTCATAAAAAACTGATTAAAACTATTATGTTTGATATACCTTCATTCATGTCATAATAAGCATAACGTATCAAATTAATATAATTATTGGTCCTTTATGCCTGCTGAGGCCACATACGAGAGATCGATGGATGCGGGAGAGGGACAGAGCCCTTCATCCTGTACGTAAGAACGAGAGGTGAATAAGAACGTGTTATTACGGTCGGCAAATTGGCGCGTTTATGTTAAATTCATACCGGTACGCATCTGCCGAATATGTTGTTTTTTCGAAATTTATACAATTTCGTTGTTATTGTTTTGTTGTCATTTGAACATTCTCTTGTGGAATTATTTGCAAGACTTTTATTAACGCATCGAAAAATACTTAATTGAATGAAAATATAAATACACAGTTGAGGCAGTGATAGTCATATTGTTGTGTCCATCTGTTATTTGACATAGATAATATACCACCACTAAAGTGTATGTCTATGTATTTACTAACGAAATAAAATTGAGTAGGAAACCAGTCAAGATTTTTTTTTTTCCCAAATTTGAAAACACTGAATTAAATAATCTTGTTGACATTTTTTTTTTATTACTATTATGCAAATGTTCCTTTAGAAAGGAGAAACCAAAGAGTTTCTTATCCATTCGTCCATTCTGTAATTCATGTTCATTAGGTGGAAGAGTGGTAGCCGAGTGGTACGAACGCACGTCTTGCAATCAAAGTGTGCAAGCTCAAACCCCGGCTCGCACCTCTGGGTTTATGTGCGAACCTCAATTTCATCCGAGATTATCACTTGCTATGAAACGGTGAACGAAAACATCGTGAGGAAACCTGTACGTCTGAGGGAACTTGACTAGTTCTCGATAGATGTGTGAAGTCTGGCCTATGTCTGGTCTAGACTATGGCCTGACTCCCCCTCGCATTGAGGGAAGGCCCGTGCCCAGCAGTGGGACGTTAAAAGGGCTGTAGTTAGTAGGTTTTTTTTTTTAAGGACTTACACTGTTGGCCGTGAGGTGGCCTTTACAGCTTTACCGGAGGAGTGTTAGTAGGTAGTAGAGTGAGGATTAGATACTTCACCAAAAATGCTACAATATCGAGGGGTGATACGCTATTAGACTTAACCGACACTTTTGGGCGATATTGACTTATATACATATTTGGAATCAGCTAAATTTTATGCGTCGAATGAGTGTGCTCTCCTGTAAGTTTAAGTCAAATAGCCTTTCACCCCTCAATATGAACTGTCATAAGGATATTTATAGGATTATTTTGTTATAACATAAATAATACAATTTTGATTGTGATTTATAACCCAGCTTAAGAGCACAACTCCAAATCCTGAAATCCGTATAGCTGAATTCCATCATCATCGACTCTCAGTAACTACCGATAAATCCAAAAAAAAACCCAATTTGCAATGCGAACCGATGCGCCCGCGCCGCATCGCGTCAAAACGCACGCCGCGGGAAGATAGATGGCGTCACCTGTTCCGTAGTTACAGTAAATCAAGATGGCGGATTTCGTGTCCTTTTCTCGCTACTGTAATTTGTGTATTTTCATCTCGCTCGCACACTTGATTATCGGATACGTCGCACATTATGAGTGCTACCCGCATTAATGGGTTCTGATTTATGTTTGAGTTACAGATGGATGTAATTTAGATAGGCAATTTTTCTTCAATACAGAGACTTGTAGAGATGTAGAGACATCTGTAGATTTAAAGATTAAGATTAAACATTATTTATTCATTAAAAAAAAAAACATAGAATTATAACAATAAAGTGTTCGTAAACAACTGCGTTAGTAGAAGATGTAAGCTGGGTCTTGATATTTTGACGGTACTCTACATTTCTGCATGAAAATCTGTTTCAGTTTTTTTTTTTATTAATGGCCCTACCTACCTATTTGGATTCGCTACTTATTTTTTATGAATTATTTTTTTCTTCATTTTATTTTTCACTTTAACTTTATTTTGAGGTTTTAAAAACATATAACATTCCGTCCCCATTTAACTTGTAAAATAATTTTGATATTTTTTGTACTTAGGTACTTGTAAGTGAGCCACACGTGTTAAGTGTAAATAAGTAGGCATTTTTAGTTTTTTTTTGGAAGTTCTAATTAAAAGTGAAAAAGGCTATAGTTAGCTAGCATTAGTATGCATTCCGTGTACTGACATCACAGTTTCAAATTCATTTCATTATTTTTAACTTTCGCCGATATTAAGACCTAATTAAGAACATGAATTGCATCATAATATTATTATACTTGTTACTAACAAATAATTATTTTCAAAAAAAGAACGAGCGTCTAAATTTTTTTTTGTTTAATGGCCTCTGTGCATGGAATCCGTGGCCCGATTTTCGTTTGATATACATCAATTGTTTGATAGACATATCTCGAATAGAGATTGATGTCTATCAATAGAAAATCAGGCTCCTGGCCCAATGTGATTCTGCCAATGACAACGTAGTGGCGAAGACACGATGAAGTTCAAAATATATTGTCTGTTCTAAATTTAAACGTCTATCAAACAGATGTTCTTAGGTACTTATTGCAATAAATATTATGCTAATTGTATCTTTATTTTATTGCTTTAACGACGAGCGATACGTTCGAATTACAAATTCAAATATTACGATGATGTTATTCAAATATTTAAGATTAACACAGCAATTATAAATGTACAAACAATTGAAGGTTGAATTTCTTTCGGAAAAAAAAATCGTCGCAACACGCTGCCAGCACCTGTCTTAGAAGCGGCCAGTTATCCAGACCTATACGGCCCAATGTATTGTTGAATCCCACAGGCCATGTTGCACCAGTTACATAAATAACACTGCCAACGAAAAAATACTCGATTCGTTTTTAAATCGATTGCGAGATATTGATACTGAATCGATTAATTTGCTAGTAAAGGTTACATCAGAAAAAGGATCCGTCGAACACTCGCTTTTATTAATTACTAAATTGTGTATCAATCATAATTAATGTATAAAATGATAAATAGATGCCTCACTGTACCGGGAATTTTATACTTTGTCCCATTTTGCATAATAACAGGAGGCTATTAAAATAGTTTATATGAAAATTGCCATCATTGCATACGTGGGCAGATGATAAAAAATAAATACGGTCTTTTTTATCTTTTGTGGCGCCACTTCACAGGTATTTGTCACTGCTGATCATTATTTAAAAAAAAATATCGGTCTTAATTATGACTCTGCTTATCTATGGATCCTTTTTTCAATAAAAGTCTAAAGCACACTGGGGTGTGGACCCTCTCGAGTCAACATTTTGGCCAATACCAAAACTAACTTTGTGTCAATACGAATAAAGACTGAATTTCTGTGGTCAAAACACGCCTCCACGCGTCAAAATTCAGTCGCCCTGTCAGTGTCATTTAGTTGAAGAATGAACTTTTTCTGTAAATCCACACAGTTTGTTTTGGTACGGCAAAAACTATTAACAGAGTCGACAATTTATTAAATTCTTATTTTGAAAATATTTGTTCTTGAATTAAATTTATAGGAATAAAAAAAGGAAATAATGAATTAGTATTTATTTGTACAAAGG
Source organism: Ptilodon capucinus (assembly GCA_914767695.1). Lineage (NCBI taxonomy): Eukaryota > Metazoa > Arthropoda > Insecta > Lepidoptera > Notodontidae > Ptilodon > Ptilodon capucinus. Next base: position 3,417,011 of record OU611828.1, read on the forward strand.
AGTATTTATTTACATTACTACCTTTCAGATTTATGAAAAACTTTTTTTATTGTTTGACTGATAATGCTGGCACCAAATAAAAAAAATGTCTTTTTTTAAATATATTTATGGCCTCTCGTATTGAGGAGAGGCCCGTGCCCAGCAGTGGGACATTAAAAAGGGCTGTAGTTATTATTTTATATCGAATTCTACGTTTAGTCACCGTAGGTAGGTATGTACACACAGTGGTATGTACGGGTTGGGTACCCGCAGTTATGGCCGGGGGTCGGCTAATTTCTTACCATCTGATAACACACCGAGATCATGGACGTAATAAGGACGATGCGAAGACCAATGAGCGAATAGACGCGGCTTGTCCATTGCAACATTCCAACAAAATCAGATATTCTCAAAAGTCAATAAAAATGTCACTTACATGAGAACAGATTTAGCATATAGATAAAGCGAGTTACAGTGTATCGTTCATTATTTCTTTAGTTACTTTTTTTATGCAAAAAAAACACATAGAACTCCACCACCCATGCGGAATGCGTGACAACGCGCCAAGCCGCACTGGGCCAGCGTGGTGGACTATGGCCTGAAAACCCCCTCGCATTGAGGGGAGGCCCGTGCCCAGCAGTGGGACGTTAAAAGGGCTGTAGTTTACTGATTTCTGGCTATTGAAATCGCTTTATAAAAATGTATTTACACATCTGGATCTGTTATCAAAAATATAATACTCACCTTATAATATTTTTGCTATTAGAAGGATAAAATGTATTCAACCACCAAAAATTATAATAAATAATGATCAAGTGAAATCGAATAAAAATATTCGATTCTCAAATATATGACCATAACGTATAGTAAAAGTTTTAACAAAATTATCATCCTTTTAAAAGCCACACGACGAACAAGCATTGTAGGGTAAATGTAAACCATGATTTAAATAAATTATCAAATTATTAAACCTACATGAAAAATGCTCACATGTCGTTAATACCAAACTGACAATAAATCATATTAATAGTCAGAATATGTCACTTCTGGTAGATTATTGAGTCTGTGCCCACCATCTGAGGGGTAATGAAAAAATAATTTAGCATGATTTATAGCTTACTCAGGTGCCCGCAAATTGCCGTCAGTTTGGGACGTTTAACTTAACCGCTGCGCAAGCGCATCGAGACGTTAATTTAAAAAAAGTGATGCGAAATTATTCGCCACTAAAATCGCGGGGCTGGGCCGATAACGATTGATTTTAATAAGTATAGGGCAGTGGTGGCCAAATGGTAGACGCTGTAAAACGGTTGCAACGGTGTTTGTTTCTTAGATTCGTAATTTGGGTACTTAACAAGCTCAAACCAGCTTGGAGCTGGGACGAATACGACCAATAACAGCAGAATATCTTCCTTTTAATAAGCGGACACCACAAAACACCAACTGTCTTGTAGAATTGGTTTTAACATTACTTACAGTTTTTGACAGTAAAATACATCAAATACATCATCACGCCTGTATTCCCCGAAGGGGTAGGCAGAGGTGCACTGTAGTGCGCCCACACTTCGCCGATGTATTTTGGTTCCAATGTAATAGGGGGCGAGCCTATTGCCATTATACTTACTTAGATTTTGGACCATAGTCCACCACGCTGGCCCAGTGCGGGTTGGTGAACTTCACACGCCTCTCTATAGACGTGCAGGTTTCCTCACGATGTTATCCTTCACCGTTCAGCAAGTGGTAATCATTGTTGAAAATGACATTCGCACATGAAAATTATCTCAAGAGGTGCGGGCCTGGGATTTGAACTTGCACCCCTTACGTTCAAGGCGGGCGTTCTTGCCCGCGAGGCTACCACTGCTTTGCATAGATCTTTAATCTAAACTCATAAGGGCAAATAGGAATAATTAAGATATAAAACTTTACAACCGCAAAATGCATAATTTGTAAGCTAGTTACCAAACTGTCATAATTATGTGCAAACTTGTTAAATTTAAACAACTTATTTATAACTGGCAAACAACTTGGTATACTATGAAAGGTTATTGGAACGAAGTTCCTTACGGCAGGCTTGGAGGGAATAGGGATTTTGCTAGGCGACCGAACTGAAAAAAATGTGATAGTAAAACCGAAAGAAAAAATGCGTGGAAAAAAAACCGTTAAATGAGACGTCTCTTTATTTGTGTCGTTTGATGGATGGATGGATGGATGGATGGATGGATGGACGGACGGACGGACGGACGGACGGACGGACGGACGGACGGACGGACGGACGGACGGACGGACGGACGGACGGATGGATGGATGAATGGATGGATGGATGGATGGATGGATGGATGGATGGATGGATGGATGGATGGATGGAACGAAGTCTGCGTGGACGAAGTCGCGGGTAGAAGCTGGTATTTTAAATGTCCTATCATATATGTCTACTTCGAAGGAACTTCGTTCCTACCTGGTGTCCCACGACACCATTTAGTTTTTTTATCACTACAGCCTTCAAGCTACCATCTATTTTAAAATATTGTTACAATATATACTATGCGATTCAAATGAGAACAGGATCGACTTTGCGCCATATTGTGACATAAAAAACGAATTATGACTTTAAATAATTAAATATTCTATTTACTACTAATTTAACCTTTTTATTTATATTTGATGTAGGTACTATTATTATTGATATGCAAATAAGTTTTTGCAAACCATACTTTTCATGTGACATTTGACAGATAGAGCTTATTGACATCCCTATTCTTATTTGGATCGCATAGAACCAGTGGTAGCCGAGTGGTCGAACGCACGCTTTGCAATCAAAGTGTGCAGGTTCAAATCCCGGCTCACACCTCTGGGTTTCATGTGCGAATCTCATTTTAATCCGATATTATCACTTGCTGTGAAACGGCGAAAGAAAACATCGTGAGGAAACCTGCACGTCTGAGAGAACTTGACTAGTTATTGATAGATGTGTGGAGTCTGCCAACCCGCACTAAGCCAGTGTGGTGGACAATGGCCTGAATCCCCCTCGCATTTAGGGGAGGCCCGTGGAAGTGGAACGTAAGGGGCTATATTAAGTTTATTAAGTTATAATAACGGCTGTTCGAATATTATTTAGAGATTCAAGTGTCACTCGTCTCATTGCACTGAATGAGAGCAGGGTCGATCCCCGTCAGGGGCAAATATCGGAACTGACCTTTTCGGAGTTTCGCCTGGTCTGGGATCACCCCTAGTTCATTTAATGGTACCTTTTTGTACTACAAGCATAGATAAGTTCGGGACCATATCGATGGGTGAAAAGCTATAGTCGCTATGTCGCTTAAGTCAGATAGTCTTTCACTCCTCGACATTATCAATAAAAAATCGGCCAAGTGCGAGTCGGACTCGCGCACGAAGGGTTCCGTACCATTATCTATAAAAACGGCAAAAAAATCACGTTTATTGTATGAGAGCCCCCTTAAATATTTATTTTATTCTGTATTTGTTGTTATAGCGACAACCGAAATACATCATCTGTGAAAATTTCAAGTCTCTAGCTATCACGGTTCATGAGATACAGGCTGGTGACAGACGGACGGACGGACGGACGGACAGCGAAGTCTCAGTAATAGGGTTCCGGAACCCTAAAAATGTGTGATCAACGTGATAAAGATGGCGGATCATCCGAGCTAAAAGTAAAAATATAAGGTATTACATCACTTTACTTAACTTTTTAAAAGTCTATGTATTATATCAATATTAAAGATAGCTTATTACGTATGACATTTTGTTTCTGTCAAGATGACAGCTGCTATTGCTAACAGATAATTTCAATGAGAGTAGCATTTATTTGATATAAAAATATAATCATATTAACGCCATGTAATAAGCATGCGAAATGAGTTAATTATATAGTTTGAACGAGATGGCCATTTATTATGTTGATATAGGCCAATTAAATGGGAAATAATTGTTTTTTTAATGCCACCCAAGTTGTTTTACTGACTGTTTCAGAAGTCCGAAATAATATTTCAATGGTTGCATAAGTTTTGGGTATACAACAGAATTAAATATTTTTTTAATGAAATACGTAAATGCTTTATCAACTTTAGCCGCCAAATAAGCACTTAAAATTTTATTTCATATTTCTGATACATCTTTAATAAGTAGGTTATGTATTTTTTTATGGTTTTTAAGTGTATTCGGTTTAAGCGTTCTACGTTTTAATGAATACCTTGACGGAAACACATATTATTTGATTTAAAGTAATAAAATGAGCACATAATTACTTTGCTGACTGTACTTTAAACAGGGACTACACAATTTCATTCAATCATATTTTTTGTAGAATACTTTCAGAAATGGCCTCTTCGAAATTTCACTTAATCTGGGTGTAACTGGGGTCGTCCCCAGTTTATTTTACGGTACCCATATTACAAGCTTTGCTTAGTTTGAGATCATACGATGAGTATGTGTTGTCTGGCTATATTCGACATTTAATTTATTCCATATATTTTGCAGTTCAAAGTTTAAATAAATCGAGTTCTTATAATAATTTAAGAAAGTTGTATCCAATATGGAATAAATTCGACTCAGAAAGCGCTACATTTAAATTTAAACCCTAAAAAAACTCTGCCATAGTTTATTGTTGCTGAATTCGGTCCAACGCAACGCCTCAATTCTAAACATAACAATCGTTTGGTGGTGTCCGAATCCGCAGTAATTGCGGGCGCATGTTGTCCATACACATAATTCTCTGCGGCAACCCTAACCCTCACTTAAGCGGCACGGATGACCGTTCTGACCCATCATACTAGGGTTGTACTTTAATCGAAATTATTTGAGATTTTATTATATTCGAAACATTCGTCACCGCATAAAAACAAATTATATAATAATAAATCCATTGATTCCATTTCTTTGGTTCATGGTGAAATTTTCGGTTAATTTCTTTCTTATTCTTATTGCAAACCAGTAATTATAGCAAACATTTGGAAATATCACACGTACAATTTTGTGTGTGACTTTCGTCTACGTACGTTAAATTGTTTATGTCAAGACTTATTTTGGTGCAATAATTTTTTTAACCTATTTTTTCACACATATATTATAGGTAATATCATTGGTTATTCCATTATTTGCTATTGAGCGGCAGAAAAAGAAAATATATATTTTCTTTAATTACTCTATGGTATTTTTTTAGGTTAGTAAGTAGTTACATCTAATTATAAAAAACTGCATATAGCTGTCAACCCTACCATCGTTTCCCATTGTTATCTGAACCACAAAATAAGCCGTCCCGATATCCCCTGACCGCGCCGCAAGGGTTGTCGATATGCAATTGAATCTCAATGCCAATAACTATAACTCACACTTGACCGGGGCTGCGGAGCCGAAAAGGAAAGGTCGTTTGGAAACCGAGTCGTAACTTGTAATACCGTATAACTGTTTTTAATCGACTTTCAAAAAAGGAATGCGTTTTCATTTTTTTTAAACTTCCTGTGTTCCTAAACGTATAATTATTTTAAAAGTTTAGTCACTTTCGCCTGCCAGTTATGCTGCCGCTTTCTAAATTCATATGACATAAAATTAATAATTCATGTTTTTTTATTATTTTATCATCACGCTTGTACTTGAATAAATGTAAGGCAGAAATACATAGTGCATCTCACCTAGTCGATGTATTTGGGCCCCAACACAATATACATATATTTAGGGTAAGTATATTGTGATAATTAATTACTGTAATAAAAAGATGCAAATAATAAATACAGGCTTATTAACCAGTACTTATGGGTACATTGTTAGCTTTAGTTAACCGTTTTGTAGAGATAGTAAAATACTTATAAAACTATCGAACAGATACCATAATGAAAGATAACAAGATTCACCAGTAAAGGATTACTTGAGACGTAAAATATTTACATTTGAAATCGAGATTAAAATATTATAATGGTCAGTGCGTGTGCCGACGTAAGCCTGGCTTTGTTTACATTGTGGTTTAGTTTAAATTTGTGCTGAAACCGAATTTCGGCTTCGGCACAAGTTTTAACCGAATTTTCGGCCAAATTTGTCATTGGGCACTATCACGAGTCATTTCTATGAATTTGGGAGTGAATATATGAAATCGAATCATACCTGTCAGACCAACACAGAGCGTCGTCACGATACCTGAAAAAAATCAAATAAAAAACGTTGAATGTCACTTTTTATCATATTTACAATTTTATAATATTGCCAAGTCTTATTTTTATATATTTAAAACTACAAAAAGTCATCAAGAGTACAAAGTAATATTGAAATATTACCTGAAAAAGCATTAAACTATGTTAACCAAAAAAAAGTTTGCAAAATTTGCAATTTAAAAAGGTGCTTCTCGAAACTTCTAAGGTTGCAAACACAAAGAAAATAGTGTCAAGTGAAAACACTTCCAAGTTTCCTGTATTAAAATTCATTGGTCACATTGTAAGACCATTTTCCCTGCTTACCCTTAATTGGACCTTTGCAAATATTCTAAGGAGGAGAAACTATTACTTAAACCAACGTCTCACCATACAATCTGACAGCACCACAAACTTCTAATTACAGACGGCCAAAACGAGAACTAACGTTGCTAGTATGAAAATTTTACTGTTTTTGACAGATTAGCAGAGACAGTGGCGCCGCTGTCACACGAATGTATAAGTTGGTGTCTTTACAAGCGAGTGCCGACAAAATGTATTGAATTGTATTGTTTATTCTATGCGCATGCGTTATGATCTATGGACATGTTAATTGGTGATGTTAGTCTGTAGTTAGATGTATTTCTTATTGTGGTAAATTCATTGTTTCAAATTGTTAGAAACGTCGAATAATTGGCGGTATTTTTATTAATAGCGATTGTGGATTGAATTTTATACAAAGTACACGCGATTGAAAATGGCTACGGCGGCCCGAGTTCTTCTTTCAATTTATTATTATATGTTGGATATACCGTTGCATTTTCAAGATCAAACTTTTCTTAAAACAAATAATGAATGGTAGAATTTGACCTACACGAATAAAAAAAAAGATTTTGAATATGGAAAAGAGAAAAATGTTGCTAATACAAAAAAAAAGAATTTTGACACATATTCTCTCTAGCTATATGACCAAATTTTGTGCTTTGCATACTTCGATAGAACATTTTCGTTACATTATGCTTTTCTTTTACACAATATTTTCGTCGTTTTCACATGAAAATGCGCCTCGAATCCCGAAATACAGCGTTCGAGGCGTTGTATAGCGTACTAGGTGGTTTAATATGCGCGAGCGTGGATCCGTCTCATCAGTATGCGCGGTGCGAACTACTTCCGATATTAGAGCGAAACTTGAAGCCTTCAGCCCTGGACACACTAAGGCGTTAAGACGCGCGTCGACTGTTTTGCCAATACGAGCTGTATTACCTCATTCAAGAAGCAGATTATTTTTCAATGATATGACGCGTGGTTGCGTCAGTAATTCAATCTTTATGTAAGCATATTATCGAATTTTATGTATAAATTATATATTTTATCACTGTCATCACCAATTTTTATAATGTGTATTTATTGAATTTACTCTTCCTATGAATTACTTGACACTGGCTGAAATACCCGCTTATCGCAAGTAGTGCCATTCCTCATCTTATTCCATTAAATTTCATCATTTCATTCATTTCGTCAAAAAAAGATGAAGTATATTAACACTAAGTTCATTTTGAAAGAAAGTCTAGTTAATTCGCAAAGAAAGTCAAGTTAATTCGCTAGCCCCAGTGGAAGCACGGCGACGAAGCCTGCACCCAGTTTTGTTTCGGTGTTTCCGTGTTATATTTTTTTTGAAGTTGGAAAATACACCGTATAGAAAGATTAAGATAGGCAGAGGATACTTATATGTCTTTTTGTTCTAATGTTGGTGCAAAAACATATATGTTCTTTTTTTATAAAATGTGTCTATGTGAAAAGTGAAGCGTTAATCCAGAAAAATTTTTTTTTGGACCAAAAAGTATCTTATTCAAGGACTTGTTATAAATTAATAAAATCCTTCCGTAAAACATCCTTTACGTTACATGAATCAGACCCAAGTTTTCATTATCTAGTAAGTAGCCAAACAGAAATATTCCTTCAAATTTCATAACTTCCTGAGCGACGACGTGAACCAACCATTGCCAATAACGCCGCGTTTTACGCGCGCCGAGTATTTTAATAAAACACCTACAAACGAGATACGTGTGTTTTTCATGTATGAAATATGTTTAACAATAATCCCCCTAAGACGAGCTAAAAAAAAGTTGATAAAAAGAGGTAAAAACATATTGCAAAAATAAGACAAGACAAAAAAACTTGAAAGAAGCAATATTTTAAAAAAAGTAACCTATAAACATATTTGCTGTCAAATACAATTCAAAATTCTAACACTGCTTTTGAAACATTGCCGAAACCCTATGGCGGATACTTGCCATGTTTTGATATCTGCCAAACGAAACAACGTCGCGAAAATTGCAAATTGAATTAAGAAAACGCCATTACGAATCACACTCGTACAAGTCTCCACCGGTTTTCGAACATAAAAACTAATAGAATTCCGTTTAGGAACGCCAGTGTACCAAGATGCAATTGTCAACACTTGCGTCGAGAACACTTTGCATTTTATAACGCATTTCCGAACGGATCCGCGACATGGTAATGGCGGCTATCAATTTTTAGGGCGACGTCAAATAGTTGTTTGAGGATGTTAAATCTACGGCTCTTTGTGTAAAGTGGTGCTTAAGTAGCACGTGTTTGAGACTTTATTTGCGCTGTAAGGGTGGAAGCTTTGATGAGAGATCGATGAAGTTAAACTGTGATTGGCAAGTACGGTTATCGGATGGGTCACGTTTGTCACATCTGCGTGCAGTTAAACGGTTAATCACCATTAACCCTTGAACGAAAGGAAAGTTGGCGCGAACGGCAAACTTGCAGCTATTGAAAGCACATGGCGGTCGGTTGTTCTACATTCAAATTTCATCAAATTCATTCTACATTCAAATTAGTATTGACTGCTACACACGTCCTAATTTGATTAAGGGCACAGACAGAATGGATTGATGTCGTATAGTTTTTCATCTAGTTCTGTCTCTCTCAATGCTACTGAAGTGTCCAAATAATTCTACATTTAATTATTGTTTTATGCATATTAAATCGCGAAAATGAATTAACCCAAACAACCATAACGTCAAGGAGCAATTAAGAAACTACTTTCTTAATCTATGGACTTACCTACGACAAAATTCAAATATCGATATCCAATTCCTACATCATAGTATATCCAGCCAGTATACTCTAAATTTAAATTTTCAAATTCGGAACACGTTTGTCGCGTTCGCGGCAGCCGCGGGCGCGCGGCTTATTGCATAAAATTACAATATCGCGTCAGCCGGTAGAGGGCGACACAGGCGTTATGGCCACACGTCGTATTATTAGTTTGAATAGCATGTTTAATTATTTGTACTAATCTATTATAGGTAGGTACCATAAGTGGAAACGTAAAAAGGAACTCTTTTGACCAAAAGCGTCGAAATTTCCTCCCCGGCAAAGCGGCCAACTACTTTATTTCAATTGTTAGTGTTTGTACCTCATACGTATAAGGCTTTTCATAATATAGGTATTAGACTACTAGGTATCCATGCAATGACCCAGCAAGTCACGCAACTAAAACACATATATCTAATGTTGTCATATTTAACGAGATCAAGCAAGACTTCCAAAGACTAAGTAACCCGGAATTTACAGAAATAGAAAATTATACCTAATCTATTTAAATTAGCATTGCAGACCAGTTTTCCTAAAGATGCCATTGTAGGTGGTTTGTAGATAGATTAAAGTTTCCATAGATATGGGGAGTATTTTTTACGATACGAAATATTTGCCAATGTGAACAAACAGTTCAATTAAAATAGTTGAGTTTCCAGTATCAAGAACATGTGGCCAAGAATTCTCGCCCAAGACAATAGCCCCGTGGTGGTTTTTAAAGATCGCAAATAATTAAGCATTATATTTTCAAATTTTAGTTATATTTTATTACAAAAATGTCCTCCCTTCATTAGAATCCTTGCTGTACCTACTGAGTTTTTATAAAAATGAAAACTCGAGTAAGCCAGGATCTACACATGAGTAACAGTACTGTGAACATGTGACCGCGCTTAGTCCCATAAAAAACAAAACACCAATAACTTTACACAGATTATAAATTATGTAGTTATAACTTTAGTTTTGCCTACTTTTGTTTTACTTTTTAATCTGCTAGAAGGTAAAGCAGGGTAAACCAAAACTTAAGACGTGTCTACATCATTTATAATCTGTGTAAAGTTACCAGTCTCGAGAACAGGTTTTATATTATACTCAAACAAACGTACGTTATGTTTGTTCACGTCGATTCGCAGCCTACATCTGTTCGTGTGAACTTTACCGAAATAGTGACGTTTATTGATGTGTCAAAAATATGTCAAACAGCTTCGGGAAATTAAAACCATACAACTTACGTACTGACTTGATCTAAAGAGGTTTATCTTATAAACGGATCTCATATAAACCATTATTGCCAACCTTAAAAAAACCGCCACAGAACATTTTAAAAAGTGGGATCCTTAGGGGTTATCTATCTACTTTATGCTTGGAGCCCAGTCATACTGCTATTATGACAGCTTACCCACAACGTTGTGACATCGACGAAATGGTTCACGTCACACAGAAATACGTCACGTTTCGTCGCTATGGCGTCGTTGACGGATATACTGATTCTACATAGTTATGCAGTTCATTTGAATGGTATTCGGCGACTTCATAGTCAAGATCGCAGTAAGCTGACACGTGTACCAACTAAACATTCATTTGCTTCCATTGGTCAACTCCCGCGCAGGCGGGTAAGTTACACTCCGCAATTACAGCGAAACGCAATTAGTCGCCAATTTACCTGCGCGCGCGCAACGATAAGATAAAGGTAAATATTCCAAAAGATACCTGACACCTACTTAGTGTGGAGGGTTTATTGTACAAGTATTTAAATAGACGACTGTGTATAATCTTGCATAGTACATCATCATAACGCCTGTATTCCTCAAAAGAGTAGGTAGAGGTTCACTGTAGTAGTCCTACACTTCGCCGATGTATTTAGGTCCCAATGGGCGACCATATTTCCCTCTCTCCCTCAACACGAGGGATTTATTTTTGGCCTTATTTCACCACGCTGGGACATTGAGGGTTAGTGAACTTCATACGCCTTTCTATAGGTTTCCTCAAGACGTTTTCCTTCACCATTCAGCAAGTGCTTATCATTATTGAAAGTAAAATTTGCACGTTAAAATCGCAGAGGTGCGGGCCCGCACACCTTACGTTCTTACGACGAGAAATAAACTAAATTACTTAAGTTATGCACAGTCAAAGGGTTTTTTCTGTTCGAACCTATAAACATCTGTAATCATCATTAATTGCATCATGTTTTTTGGTCATTGATCATAAGCGTAACTCTATCTAGGATATCGCGTCGAAAGTTTTTTTTTCAGGGCTCTGTTACCCAGACTAAAACGCCTTTGTTTAAATACGTAGTGCATACTTCAACTCACTTTAAAAATGACTTTTATTTATTTATGCGTATACCTACCTATTTTAATGACATACTCAAGTACTATTACGTCTAAAGCTAACTAAAAAACAACAAACGACATTTAACATTACATAAATCAAATAATAACAAAAAGACATAAAGCAAGAAATTGAGTGTAAAATTAAGGCAATCTAAGTCCGTTTCTCACATTCGAACTGTAAAAGACATTAAATCGGAAATGTGAGGCGCGGGCGCACGCACGGCCGGCGCGGGCGCTGCGTCTGCGCGCAATCAATAATTTTCTATCAATGACCAAGCCGACACCGACCGCTTATTAGTATCGGAAAAAACAATAACTGTACGCGTGATTATACGCTTTGAAACGCGTAAGGGTGATATGGATAATCCTATGAATATGAGGTTTGTCAAGAGATGTCAAAAAGTGTCGAGACTCGCGCAAATAGACGCGAAAATGAATATATACCTACCATACATGTGCGACAATGTTTTGCCGATATCAGAACCAAACTATATTTACTCATATGAGAAGCACATTTTCATTGACAATTATAACGGATACGGCATTTCGAGACCGCGCTGCGGTAATTTTTTCTGGTTTATCTGACTCCGCCATTGTTTGTTGTTATAGCGGCAACAGCAATACATCATCTGTGATAATTTCAACTCTCTAACTATCACTACTACTACTACAGCCCTTTTAACGTCCCACTGCAGGGCACGGGCCTCCCCTCAATGCGAGGGGGATTCAGGCCATAGTCCACCACGCTGGCCCAGTGCGGGTTGGCAGACTTCACACATCTATCGAGAACTAGACAAGTTCCCCCAGACGTGCAGATTTCCTCACGTTGTTTTCCTTCACCGTTTCATAGCAAATGATAATCTCGGATGAAACTGAGATTCGCACATAAATCCCAGAGGTGCGAGCCGGGGTTTGAAAATGCACACTTTGATTTGCAAGGCGTGCGTTCGACCACTCGGCTACCACTGCTATTCGGTTCATGAGATACAGCCTGGTATCTGAGTCCTAGTAATAGGGTTCCCGTTTTACCCTTTGGGTACGGAACCCTAAAAATCGAAACCCTCCAATTTGAAAATATTAAAATTTTAATACAACTAAAACTTACGAGTAATGTCCATAGTATTGTTAACTGTATTATGTTTACCAGTTTGCCGTGTAAAATCAGAGTCGACGATATAATTCTCATAATCCGCGTTGCGCGTTCGCATTCAACATAACCTTTCACACCTAGCCGCGATCGCGCCACCTCGTGATCACCATTGTACGCGACTGTACGTATCTACGTACAGTCGTACTTATACCGTATCTACGTTTATCTATACCACTTGTTAACACGATTGTACGCTACGGTTGTTACAGAATATCTTGGAGAGTCAGTACATTGGGGCGTCGACTCTCGTGCGTCTAACTACTTGCCATACGAAAAAGAACTGTATTGACTAGTGATAAAGTTCATTCTTCAATTGAATAAAATAATGACATTTGAAATTTTTGAGGAATGGCTCCACCTTAGGTTAGCGGGTATTTCAGCCAGTGTCAAGTAATTAATAGCAAGAGTAAACTCAATAAATATAGATTATAAATAAATATGGGTGATGAACCTAAACAGCTGACACTTTAATTTTATTTATTTGTTTAGTTAAAGTATGATTTCGGTCTTCTAATACACTCTATCGGTACCTAATAGATTTCCACAAAATGTGTTTCCCATCATATTGCTTTCGATAACAGCTCACAGGTGTCCCGTAATTTAAAACTCAATATGTCATCGGTATGGATCGAATCATCGTCGGTGTTTTGCCAACCGAAGCCAATCAAACGCACCGATGGGATCCGATGTGCGTGCGCAGTGTCAGTTCAAGCGATTAGCGATTTCAGGGGCCTTAACATCACCCCTTAAAGTAATGTTTTTTCAATAGTAACTATCAATTATTTTCCGATTTTGTACGGAGTTACCTGCCAAGAAGAAAATGTAAAAAAAATGAGGAAAAGATTTGAAGATTTATTGCTATGATGACCCGGCGAACTTCATACTTATCACATTATTTCCCTCTTTTTGATTCTATACCATGCCTGTACTAGAGAGAATAAAAGAAACAAATCTGTCAAGCCATTTCTTTAGCAAGACTAACGCATAGCAATTCGTTTTGATGGCAAGATTTTAACATCCGGTTTTATATTTATTGACAAATACTTAAATTGTGGTTCTGCACACTAAATGTAAATTTTTGACATACTGTACACTAATTTAACTGTCAAAAACTGAAGGTAATATTAAAAGAATTGCAGGATTCATCCGCCATCTTTATCACTGTCATCATCCATTTTTATTTATAAATGTGTATTTATTGAATTTGCCCTTGCTATTAATTATTTGACACTGGCTGAAATACCCGCTAAACGCAGGTGGAGCCATTTCTCACCTTATTCCATTAAAATATCATCATTTCACTTAATACGTAAAAAAAGAAGAAGAAGAAAAGAATTGCAGCAAGTCGGTGGTAAGAGGGCTGATCAATAGTCGCTTCCTCCCCGCTACCATCTACCACTGGCACCACACCTCATTCAATATGTAGCCCGCACCGCGCCGCCCTATAATTCCAATGCTTACGAGCATTATCCCTCAACGGCGACTATTATAATGTATTAAGGATTATTATTGTATGAATATACGCTCGCGTTATGACCCCGCCGCTAAAAATACCGCAGTGTGCGACCACCTTTATAGCGTAGCGCATAATAAAGAAATTTAGGCATTGACTATTTAAAGTGGCTACCTTGAAAAGACAAAACTCCCAATATAGAACAAGTCATCAGTAACTCGTCTTTGTTATTTGAGATCGAGGAAATATCATTTAACGTCGCACGGTATATCTCATTTGAGGTGACGCATCGCTCGAGCGCGCAATCACTTTGTTCACTTACTCACTCCAAAGAGTCACTGACTTGAGACACGATTACAACTTTTCTCTGCATGGGCCGTTAGGAAATGAACGAGTGAGGCGGTTCAATGTGACAATTAAAGTAACTCGTTCAATCGACTGATGAGTGAAGAACACATTTGTAATAGAAACCATAATCCATTAACAAGATCTTTTCACATCAGAGATATTATAGGAATAATCGCGGAGTGGTAGCCGAGTGGTCGAACGCACGCCTTGCAATCAAAGTGTGCATGTTCAAACCCCGGCTCGCACCTCTGGGTTTATGTGCGAATCTCATTTTCATCCGAGATTATCACTTGCTACGAAACGGTGAAGGGAAACATCATGAGGAAACCTGCACGTCTAAGGGAACTTGACTAGATCTCGATAGATGTGTGAAGTCTGCCAACCCGCACTGGGCCAGCGTGGTGGTCTATGGCCTGAATCCCCCTCGCATTGAGGGGAGGCCCGTGCCCAGCAGTGGGACGTTAAAAGGGCTGTAGATAGGTCATAAAAATAATAATGACCACTTAAATAATAATTAAGTATCATGTTTATTTATTATTATTGATAAACTTTATTTTACACTTGCATTTAACACGAGAGTTTAAAATTGCGGTTCGCGAGTTAAGATTATAATAAAATTTCGCCATTAAAATGGTATAATCATTAATACTAGAAGATGTGCTGTTAAAAAATAAACTTCTTTAAATATACAGGGTGTGTCAGAAGTCCGAAATAATACTTTGACGATTGCATCAGTATACAACCGAATGGTATAAAAATTTGATCAAAATTCGACCATGTTTTTCAACTTTTTTTTCCCTTCTCAATTTCTATTACTTGTTATATCTCGATTCCTATGTAAAATTTGCATGTTGTGTTTTGTAAATATTGATAGTCGCCCCTCATAAGTGTAGTTTACACTGCTGAACAGGGTTATGGATGTACCCAAATGCTAGAACACCTATGACAAATATGCAAAGGTCCATAACTCAGAAACTATGAAAGTTATTTATAAACTGTCTTCACTAAACATGCACATATGAGCTACCGTGTATGTACCTAAAATATAATTTCATACTTCTGAAACACCCTGTTTACAGCAATAAATTATGCACTTTATTGTATAGTATAAATACCATTAAATATCCCTTAAAATATCCTTCAGTGGTAACTGCGACCCCACCGTAAAAAAGTTTAAGTTCAATTGTAAAAAAAAATCTCATAAGCAAATATACTAATCGAATCATGAAATGTTTTGGAAATAGTTGTTAACCTATTTGTTAGTTCAACTAGGATCCAATTAATAAAATAAACGACACACTGGGGCATCAAGACGCGTGCGTCGTAGTTTTTGCTAAAACCAACTCTGTATTAACACACATAAAGATTGAATTTCTCTGCTAAAAGCCCAGCAAACACGCGACACAATTCGCTCGCTTTGCTCTTCAACAGTTCGTTGAAGGATGAGCTAAATAAATACAGTTCATTTAAAATGAGCAAAGACATTGACTCGCCCAATGTGATAGAATCACTTTTAAGAAAACAAAAATAGTACTTTTAATTGACGATACCAGGCAAGCGAAATAACTGCTCCCACATTCAAAAACACCGTAACTAACTAATTATTTATTTTAAATAAATATTAATATATCTAATCGCGTAACAAATCGAAGAGGACGCCACTTGGGGCCGGCGCGCGCGCCACTAGGGACGTATTACCATACCAATCAGGGCGCATAAAGTTAAGATTGTACTAATTAAGAGTACGGACCGGTTGTCCGTTTATCCACGGAGATAACGTACATGATATAAATAAAGCGGGATCTGATAGTGGTTCGCCATTTTTTTTTAATAGTAGGTATATGCATCAACCAAAAAAAATATTTATCAGAATCAGAATATTTTTTATTCATGTAAACCAATACAGGCACTTATGAATCGTCAGTAAGAATAAATAATAATAATAGTATCTGTACCACCCATTCGGAATGCATTTCTTATGGAGAAGAATGGGCAAGAAACTCCATGGTTGCTTTTTTCCAATAAGGATTTAATGACACTATTGTTATATTTAATATCAAATTTGTAGTTACTGTAATACATAGTAGTTAACTACACCTTGAAAAAAAACTGTGTACCTATGCAATACAGTTGTACCTTTCAATGGAAATATCTATACGAATAAATAAAATTGAAGTGTCTGTTTGTAATGCCGAAATAATAGCATTTTACTAAATAACAAAAAGTACAAACGGTAACTACAACTATTTTTGTCTGTCAGTCTGTCCGTTCCACGTGGACGAAGTCGCAGTCTAAGCTAGGCAAGCATACAATAAATAAAAGTAGGTAACAACAATCGAATGAAATTTTTGATGTTTCCGCAGTTGATACAGAATTCTTCGTAAATTGAAACGTGAACACAATAAAAGAGACATCAAAAATAATTATTAACAAATAAAACACTCGAGGGACAAGGACGTACAAATAAACAATACTGCGACTGTCACAGCGTGAATCCGAACGTAATCTATGCTCGTCGTTTTCTGCCCGCGGGCGGCGCGCGCTTATTTCTCCAACTTTTGACACATAACCTCAAATTGAAACATTCTCGTCTATACAAACAAATAAAATTGAAATGTCTGTTTGTAATGTCTAAATTACTAAATATATATGAAATTATACACGGTACTTATAACAACATTTTTTTTTGTTGTTCGCCTGTTTGTCGCAGATAATCTCCGGAACAGCCAGACTAGTTTTGACGTCACTTTGACAGCTAGATAGCTGATGTTATAAGAAGTATCTTGATCATCCGCCATCTTTATCACTGTCATTATCCATTTTTATTTAATATGTGTATTTATTGAATTTGTCCTTGCTATTAATTACTTGACATTGGCGAAATACTCGCGCTAGTCGCAGGTGATGCCATTCCTCATCTTATTCCATTAAATATCATAATTTCGCTCATTTCGTTAAAAAAAAAAAAAAAAAAAAAAGAAGTATCTGTGTCTATATTTTATTAATGTTCCTAAATTCCACGCGCACCAAGTCGCAATTAACCGCTAGTTAATAATAAACTATAAATGTTTTATCATTAGGATTTTTGAATAACTTCCTTTAAACTATTATTTTATTGGAACTATTATAAAGATGAATTTGTCAAAAAAAATATTTACAATTCGTAAGTAAAGTGTAATGTAATGTAAATCGCGTGACAGCAGTTTTATTGACTTTAAAATAAACGTTGTGAAGTACGAAGGAGCTCGGAAAGCAATGGCGTCGATTAATCAAACGGCCGGTTTTGTTTTTCGAGTAATTTTGAATAATTTGTGAATGGAAGCGCTATCTGGAGAGACAAGGCGAAAGTAATTTATACCCCGTGTATTCAGTTTAATTAATGACAACGATTGTTTGGTTATAAGGTCCCGCGATTGAAAAAAGTTGGTTTTAAACTGGGGACTTAATCGTTAATATTTTTTTATGGTTTCACTGTTTCATACCATAAGTTGGTAGACATAAAACATGTATGTATGGGCCTGTTATGATTTGTTTACTATCGGTTATCAGTTAAACCAGACAGTGCCACGAAACCGAAAAGTTTAACCCAACACAAAAAAAAATGTGAGTAAAATATTGCGAACTTTACCTGATACTTTAGTCACGGTACAATAGGTGGACATTTTTATTTAATTAAATAGTATTGTCAAATCAACTTTAAAGTTAATCAGCTGTTTAGAATTTATCTCTACAGTGATACATATATATAAAACACTTTTTATAGTTAAAAATTACATATTTAGCGGTAGTACACAAACATTTTTTTTTGTTAATGTTAGCGTATTTTTTTTATCAAATCAATAATTATAAACAATAAGACATAACAGAAATATTTTGTAGATATATTCAAATTTCTTTAAAATTGAGGGTTAGAGTTGAAAAGGGTTTTGAGGGCGCCGTTTAATCAGCCCATAAGTTTCATTAGCTTGTGTTAATCATATCTGTCACATTCATCGAGAAAATATTTATGATAAGCAGTTCGGAGTATAAATAAAAACCAAAGCAGACATAGACAAGGCTGCTTACTTTTTTATCAACTGTTAATAGATTTGTGGCTGGTAGAGTTACTATAATAGTATTTATGTAGTTTTGATGTTAATATTAATGGAAAGAACGTACCATAGACTAGTTAATTGATGATAATAGTACAGTACAAAAAAAATATTGTACTTACCTGGTTTGAGTTGACAAAACAATTACAATATAAACCTACACAAAGAACTGGACTTTGTTATTATATATTTTAATTCTATATGGAACTCAAGATACAGGCTAGGAATAAGGCTAGGGTAAATAAACGCGATAGAGTCCGTAAAATAGTTTTATTTGAATACGAACAGTTTGGTTTTCATAGACACCTGTAACTTCTATTGTAATTATTTTGTGTTTTTTTTAATGCCTGCATCTTTCAGGTATTATATTATTACCTTGTTTTATAACCAAGGTGTTCTACAATGCGGTAATTGGCTCATAACTTTTTATAAATGTAAGAAAATAAATATTATTAGTACCTAATGTTACATTAGATAAGACACTGGGGAAGACACTAAGAAATTTTACACTGAGTCAATGTCCAAAAAGATTTTATATCTGTAGCAAAAGCCACATGACCATGCTACTCATGACATTTTGTTGAAAAATGTGCTTATTTTATGATTTATAACGATTCGTTTCGATTCTATAAGGTTTCCTTTTTAAGTACGGAAACCTAAAAAAGACCGTACGCCTTTTGTCGCCTCACTTGCATAGGGTTTCATGATTTAATAAATAAAGACTTGAGAGGTGTCTAGGGACACCCGGATGGAAAGAAGTTCCTTTTGAAATAAAAAATAAAATAATAAAAAATGTACATATACATAGACACACACACATCGAAATCGAATTTAATTGTATACATAAATGAATACAATAAAAATCACACACACATATGTAAAAGTGTCGATACAAAATTTTCGTTACAATTTTTCGTCTTAATTTTTTTCCGTCTAGCCCCCTTTCGCAACGCGCGATAAGGAACTACGTTCCAATAATATTATTAAAACGTACACTTAGATAAAACAATGTAAACCAAATACTATTATTTAAATTAAGGGCCACCCATCCTTCTGTCAGACTGATTAATAAGCCCTTAACGTACACAATCAATACCCCGACCTCCTCATGTTTGATAAAACTATTTGCTTCAACGAAATATTGGTTCAATAAAACAAATATGCTTTAATAAAGTGTGACTTTTGTCGCCATTGCCTTGTACTTGGTAATAGCAGCCATTAATATTCAGTATGGACACATGCACTTGGAACTAAACCCTATAGAGAGGATATCAAGGTATATTTTAAGTAAAGGTAGTTGGATTACCAGTTATGGAGCTTAAGCTAAAAGTAAGGACTAAGCTTGAGTAGAGTTTCTGCTTTCCGATACAAAGATTCTTGTTAAACTACTCCAAATTACTTTGAAATACGTTTTATTTCATTGCTAAGGCTTTGTAGGCATCATCGTGAAATTGATTTGAGAAATACAACCTTGTATATATCAGGTCGAATTACGTCCCACTGCTGGGCTCGGACCTCTCCTCAATGCGAGGGAGGTTCAGGCCATAGTCCACCACGCTGACCTGGTGCGGGTAGGCAGACTTCACAAATCTATCGGTATCTAGTCAAGTTCCCTCAAATATGCAGGTTTCCTCACGATGTTTTCCGTCACCGTTTCTTAGCAAGTGATATTCTCACATGAAAAAAAGACATTCGCACATATAACCTAGAGGTGCGAGCCGGGGTGTGAACCTGCACACTTTAATTGCAAAGCGTGCGTTCGACCACTCGGCTACCACTGCTTAGGAACAATTTCTAAAAATAATATAGGTATGGAAAGTCAGTTCAAAATGTGATCTACTAACAAAATTAAACTTTATCTTAATGACTTAAAGTTATTTTAAGATTGACAGCTTTTATGTAGAATAAACTTAATAAAGCTTGTACTATGGGTATCATAGAATGCACTGGGGATGATCTCAGTAACAACCAGAGCAAATTCCGAAAGTGCCATTTCCAAAATCTGGCACTGGCGGTAATCGAACCCGGTATAGTAAGCCGAGCGGCCTATGCTCAGGGGGGCAATTCTCGCGAGGACGACATTTGACTTATGTCGAATTAGAAATGATGTCAAACATGCGAAAATTGGGCCCCACTACACCGAGCCGCCTTCACTATTCAAAATTCACGTGAATTTATCACAAAAAGGCGCTAAAAGTCAAAGCGTTAAACATAATTTGCCTAATTCAGCATTTAAAAGGCGGATAATAGTCTGAACGAGTAATAACAGACGGGCCGCTCGACGGGGAAAGTCGCTGAGCACCTTTTAATTCTTACACCCCATTTGCTCGGCCGTTGCAGTCTGTGCAAATAGGAATAAAGATGGGGTGGAGACGACATTACGTTTGTATATTTTATGTAAGTACATTTTATAAAGATTATCCAACCTTCTTTAAAGACTTTTTTGTTTATGGTATTAAGTTGGATTAGATGCTGACCCAATCAAATGATAAGTACATATATTATTAATATTTTGAGTAATGGATTGTTTCAATGACAGGAAATAACAGTAATCTTATTTTTAATAAGTATCTACAGAAACTATGGTTTCAACCCTGCAGAGAAGGAATACAACCAGCATTTTGGCTACGCTACTGCATGGGCCAAGCTTATTGCATATTTTAACATTTATTAACTTTTTAATTTTAGTTTTTTATTTATATAATAATAAAGCTTTATTTATTCCTTACACATAGTTTACATTAATTCTAAACATTATTTGTAGTGTTAGTATTATACTTATTCTAGTTTGTTTCTATATTTTATTAAACTGAAAACCTCCTCCATTTCCTTCCATTTCGCTCTGTCTCTTGCCAGTCTGCTCCAGGTATTTCCCACCGTGGCAACTATATCACTCCATCTTTTGAATGGCCTTCCTCTCCGTCTTTTCTTGTGAATAGGGTACAAATTAGTTTTTTTATTTAATTACGTATAAATAGTCAATTTGAAAGAATACCACAAACTGCAATTAATTATCCATTTTATACTTACTCCACAAAAGTAATAGTGCATGATGAATTCCAACGGGTTATCAGGAATGTCCCAATACCCTACAGTGATCACCACGACCGCTCTCCCATTGGGATTTGCACGCATGTCAAGACAAGACCTTGGTCAAGGATTCGCTCGCTCGCTCTCTGTCTAATTTCATACGAGAGAATGAGGCAACATCAAGATATTCCGTGTAGTCTTGACGGATATGCTACAGTAGTTGTAGCATGAGTGCCAAGACTAAACTTATATCACAGAATATGTTGATTATCTCTTTCTTTCGTATGAAATAAGACAGAGATCAACCGAGCCAATCCGTGACAGAGGTCTTGTCTTGAAGTGCGTGCTAACACCACTGACACAAAGTTAATCAAAAAGGAGACAAAAAAAGTTAATCAAATAGCAACTCCACGGCTTTGTTAGTCCCAATGTTTTCCTAATTCTGTGCCGAGTCCGGCGCCCTAACATTTGTACCCAATTGCCCTGCATCCCTTTGGCACATTTCTTTTATTCACACTTTTTATTTCAACCCTCGAAGAATGTCGCGACCTCCGCCACCTTCTAAGAACTAATTATTGCCACATTTTGTTTCTTTTCATTGCGAAATGAGGAAAAGGGTGCTTTAGAACTTAGCTTTGACAGTTTTTGTTGCAGGCTTTTTTTGACTTACTAACGTATTATTATTAAAGGTAGCCTCGTGGGCAAGAACGCCCGCCTTGAACGTAAGGGGTGCAAGTTCAAAACCCAGGCCCGCACCTCTGAGATAATTTTCATGTGCGAATGTCATTTTCAACAATGATTACCACTTGCTGAACGGTGAAGGAAAACATCGTGAGGAAACCTGCACGTCTGTAGAAAGGCGTGTGAAGTTCACCAACCCGCACTGGGCCAGCGTGGTGGACTATGGCCCTAATCTCCCTCGTATTGAGGGGGAATGTGCCCGTTATAATGGTAATAGGCTCGCCCCCTATTACATTGGGACCAAAATACGTGCACCTCTGCCTACCCCTTCGGGGAATACAGGCATGATGATGTATATATATATATATATATTGTATTAAAAGCAACACACTGTCCCTATGTATTTGAAGTAAGTTTTGGCGATTTAAAAAGTTAATTTATAGAATTTATTAGCCCACTGATTTTCTTGACGGATCTTCCCTGTTGAGGTCATGCTTCTTTCCGGTAGTAGCGTATAATAAAAAAAATGTAAACTTGTAAATTTTTAAGTGCTCCCGTAGGCCTATACACAATAAATTATTTGACTTTGCGACTCTTTCTTTACACACGGATCTCCCCTAATTTCAAGGAGTACTCAGGTTCTTGTCCACAATGGTAGGCCAGTGCGGGTTAGCAGACTTCACATGTCTATTGAAAACATAGTTGGGATCCCTCAGATTTGCAAATTTTCTCACGATGTTATCCTTCACCGTTTTAGCAAGTGGTAATATCGGATGAAAATGTGATTCACACTTAAAGTCCAGAAGAGTGCATAGTATGATTGCAAAACTTAAAGTAAGCTAAAGAACTATATTCTTTATGAAATGATATGGAAGGATGAAATTAGAAATAAGATGAGGACTTGCTCCACCTGTGATTAGCGGGTATTCCAGCCAGTGTCAAGTAAATAATAGCAAGAGTAAAACTCAATGAATACACATTATAAACAAAAATGGGTGATGAACGTGATAAAGATGGCCGATCATGATCGCTAGAGAACTTATAATTAAGGGTCTGTACATTATTGGGCTTTACTACCACCTCTTAAAGTAGTGTTTTTTTTTGTATCTTAAAGTAGTGTTGTATCTATACTACTACTACTACAGCCCTTTTAACGTCCCACTGCTGGGCACGGGCCTCCCCTCAATGCGAGGGGGATTCAGGGCATAGTCCACCACGCTGGCCCAGTGCGGGTTGGCAGACTTCATACATCTATCGAGTTCGATCAGACGTGCAGGTTTCCTCACGATATTTTCCTTCACCGTTTGTTGTACCCATATCACGGAGATATAAAACGGGGATGGCATTTAGAGTCCGCGCTGCGGTATTTATTTCTGGTTTATCTGACTCCACCATTGTTGTTTTCTCATATATTTGCCGTATACTACAGGTAGGTACATGAGATAACAACGATGGCGGAAAAATCGCCGCAGAGCTATACGAAGAGTGGAGTCGTTATGGGTACTCTATCATTATCATTTGCCTTACCTTATCCCATTATTTGGGGTCGGCGCAGTATGTCCTTTTCTTCCATTCGTCTAGCTTTTCCGTCATACCGACATCGACTCCGATCTCATTCATATCACTTTTTACACACTCCATCCATCTTTTCTTTGGTCTTCCTCTCGCTCTGTATCTATCCACATTCATACTCATCACTCTTTTAGTTATGGGTACTCTATGATCCATACTAACTGTAAATTTTTGGCAGATTATGTACTGAGTTAAATGCCAAAAACTGAAATTAATATTGACAATATTGACATTGCTGCAACGCAAGTGGTGGTTAAGAGTACTGAAATGAGGTTTTCATAAAGATAGACAACTCTATAAGACATAGTCATCACAGATACTAAAAATAATAATTTTGTCTATGCAACCATGTCAATTACGTCCATAATTTTAATGTACAATTAAGCTTTCTCTTAGATAGCTTGTAATATTATTTCCTAAGTGGGACCACAATGTCAACAGTCATTTGTGTAACTGTTCAAACCGCATAATCACCATTTTCGCGGTTGGTTAACTAACGTTCCTCGGTTTTGTTTAAATGCTTTGCTGCTTTCCAAAGTTAATACAAACGTATCTACTAGGATATAGTATAGTCTTCATTTGATGAGTTCTTGGTCTGGCTTGAGCGTAGCCTCTCAGCTAACTACACCGGGTGGTTGTAGATTCGATTCTCGTCAGCAGCTAATTTTTGGAGTTTACCCAGATATAATACTCATTGATAGAACAAGCGCTGTTTAGTTTTTTTTTTTTTTTTTTTTTTAATGCGGTCCTCTATCGACCCGGCCCGCGTGCTCACCTCTGATGTGGGGGTCAGAGTACTTAAAATTAGCCTTAAGTTTAGTGTGTGTAAAATAATTTTTCCAGCCTGGTTTGTTTTATTAAAAATGAAAGTCAAATCAATTTTATTAAAAATGTGTAAATGTCTAGAAAATACATGATAATAAAAAAAAGCAAACCCGTCTAAAAATAACAATGTAAAAAAAGACAATAAAATAGCAAAAGGCTATGGACAAGGATAATATACAGCATATAAAACATGATAAAGATAATGTTTAGTTTGGTATCATACGTTGTCTTACGATATTTATTTATGCAAATGGACTATGAATTAAAAAAGACTTCATCCGCGAGGGATTGGGGCAAGAACGCTGGGAGCATTTCCTCGTTGAATAGCAAGTCCTATTAACGAACACGGACAATACGGATACTCAACGGAGCTAGGAAAGTCACAATCCCACGCGGATCAAGTCTTTTTTAATTCATAATTATTTATATTTTTGCTTTTTTTTTGTAGATATTAATGTAAAAAGTTAAAGTTATTAATCTATTGTATACATCCTTAGCAAAGTACTTAATAAAAATATTTAATTTAATCTTTAAAAAAAGGACTCCCTAATCTATCATTATTTTGTATCATAGAGACCGTTAGTACCGTGAATAGCGAGCCAGTACCTTATTATCAATATCTTAACACTAATCGGGGCCATTCACTGACAATCTCCCGGCTAGGATAGCGATATAATAAAATTAATTTCTATGGGGCAATTAAGCGGTACCAAGCGGAATAGCGACGTGTACCTATTATGGTCATGGGAATATCGATTTATGGGAAAATAGTTTAAAGGTATGTGGATAGATATATAGAATAAACTGTGCGCACCTCTGGGATTTATGTGCGAATCTCATTTTCATCCGAGATTATCACTTGCTATAAAACGGTGAAGGAAAAAATCGTGAGGAAACCTGCACGTCTGAGGGAACTTGACTTGAGTTTTCGATAGATGTGCGAAGTCTACCAACCCGCACTGGGCCAGCGTGGTGGACTATGGCCCGAATCCCCCTCGCATTGAGGGGAGGCCCGTGCCCAGCAGTGGGACGTTAAAAGGGCCGTAGTAGTAGTAGATACTATATAGTAACAAACCTTACCATCGCCTCTTCAAGTATTGTTGTTGCAATAGTACCTTTGAATTTTTGACAGATTTAATTCTGAGTTAACTGTCAAAAACTGAAAGTACTAATAAAAACCTTTTTGCAAGACAGGCGTAAAAGGCGTAACAAATTTTTTTTAATTCACTCGACCTTCGAGTGAATTAAAAAAAAATTGTTTCCTTTGAAAATGTACTCTAGGTCAATATCTACATAAAGTGTGAATTGAAAACCAGGCGACTACGCATCAAAATGCGCTGGCGACTTCCATGAAATTCCTGTGAAGAATTTACTTTTTCTGAATGAATAAATAGAGGATTTTTGTAATAAATAGAGGTAATTAGAAGAGATTCATTATGAAGAGAGGTTCATTAGAAGAGATGGTAAGACAGCAGTGGGGCAACTTTCGCATGATTAAAATTATCTTTAATTCGACACACGTCGAGAAAAACGTTAAATTGGTCGTATGTATTACCTTTATTTCATTCATTCATTCATGATATAATTGCCTCCCAGGGAGACTATTAAATGATGTCACATCTCTTTTATTACAAGTTTTGGTAGAGACTTTTATTATCTTTTAAAAATAAAAAATAAAACGATTGTCATTTATTATCGAAGGCAACAATGTTGCAAATTGCACGCCGTCTACGGAGAACAAGGCGCCCGCGCATCGGGACCGCCAAATAGAAACGACAGGTGATATTATACACTCTTTTTCAAAGCAATGGGTATTCGGATCATACCCACACTGGCCCAATGTGGGTTGACAAACTTCACACGGATTTCGATTGATATACAGGGCTTACCTAAAGCATTGTTGTTTTAACATTATCTGTAAATTTTTCGTGCGGGTTCCAAGACAATTTAGCTTTTCCCCGGGACTCGCCGAGGGTCAAACCTCGGTGTTTTCAATGGACACCGCTGTCGATCCTGGCTTACAGGAGTAACAGTGGTGGGAATGTGTGGCGGGCTTAGTACCAAAGAAAGTAACTGTCAATTTTTGTAAAATTTTGTACTAGTCAAAAACTGATAGTAATATTAAAGACAGCAGCAACACAGGTAGTGTTAAGGAGGCAGATTAGCTTTTTATTTTATTAACATCCCATAGTAGAGTTTCAATAAAAACATTATGATTAGGCGGTAGTAACACGGCAAAGTAACTACTACTACTACAGCCCTTTTTAACGTCCCACTGCTGGGCACGGGCCTCCCCTCAATGCGAGGAGGATTCAGGCCATAGTCCACCACCCTGGCCCAGTGCGGGTTGGCAGACTTCACACATCTATCGAGAACTAGTCAAGTTCCCTCAGACGTGCAGGTTTCCTCACGATGTTTTTCCTTCACCGTTTCATAGCAAGTGGTAATCTCGGATGAAAATGAGATCCGCACATAAACCCAGAGGTGCGAGCCGGGGTTTGAACCTGCACACTTTGATTGCAAGGCGTGCGTTCGACCACTCGGCTACCACTGCTTCAAAGTAAGCTTCGGCAAAGTAAGCTGCCCAATAATTACTGGAGTCACATTACAGCTGTTGGATCACATGTGACACATACTTGTATCTTTATATTTTTTGTACCGGTAAATTAAGGGTACAGTTACCATAAGAAACTGCAGTTGTGAATACATTGCCCCATTTTAGGAGCGGCCATACGCTGGAAACAATTTCACAGAAGATAAAACATAATTGAGTGATAATTGCGCTAACTAACATGAATTCGAATTCGCACCTTCCTACTTTTTATATTCTCTATGAAATATTAATTTCGTTCTCTCCATAGAGATGTAAGATAGGTAATCGTTTATGGGTAGATTTATACAAATATATAAAATTGTCTGTTTTTTTTTTTTTACTAAATGCAAATGAAAGTGTACACGAAACAGGGTGTATCAGAAGTCCGAAATAATATT
This sequence comes from Ptilodon capucinus, assembly GCA_914767695.1. Taxonomy (NCBI): domain Eukaryota; kingdom Metazoa; phylum Arthropoda; class Insecta; order Lepidoptera; family Notodontidae; genus Ptilodon; species Ptilodon capucinus. Next base: position 3,444,721 of record OU611828.1, read on the forward strand.
TTAAGTACATATCAAGTGGTTAAAGGCTGTTTGACTTAAGCGACAATTTTTTTAACTTTACAGGAGAGCATAATGACGCAGAAAAATTTGCTGATTCCAAATATGTATTTATGTCAATATCGCCCAAAAGTGTCGCTTGAGCCTTTCACCCCTCGATATAAGATTGGTGATATATAGATGCTTGGTGGAGGTACAAGGTGAGTGTACGAGGTGAGTGTACGAGGCGAGTGTACGAGGCGAGTGTACGAGGTGAGTGTACGAGGTGAGTGTACGAGGTGAGTGTACGAGGTGAGTGTACGAGGTGAGTGTACGAGGTGAGTGTACGAGGTGAGTGTACGAGGTGAGTGTACGAGGTGAGTGTACGAGGTGAGTGTACACTACATCTATCTTAGTTTCCGAGTGACAGACCTTAGAGTATTTGTCAGTATCGTGTTTTGGCCTTAGGGCACACCCGTAACACTATTTAACAATGTAAACAACATCTACGAGGGACGACTATTAATATTCACAAAAGTGAACTTGAAAATTTTGCATAGGTAATATAACTTGAGATATCTAAATATTTCAAAATTAGTACTACACCAAGCTATCGTCGTCAAAATAGAGAACATTTAAAATAATGGTACAAAAACTTTTTAAAAACAAGCTTTTATTTAATTGCCCTTAGTTTTCGTGTTCTCCTCAGCAAACCCTTTCATTTGATACCGATACTGTGGTAGTGCAGAAAAAATAACTATTCCACCATCTTGGATGATCCGCCATATTGCATGCATTGACATCCAAAATGAGTCTGTATACCAAATTTCAGCTCAATCAGTTAAAGATAACTGATTTAAAATTCAGTTGCAAGATTCCACCTGGACATACATACATTGCAAGTTAACATAAAGCTTGTAAAATAGTCTAGTTAATCCGGTCGCTTCAATGGGTGCAATGTAAATCCTCATTTAGAAATAAAGTCGGTCTGCGACTGTGAGACCCTTTTCTTTATATAAAGCGGTTTTTTATAAACACACTACAAGTCTTTAGCTGACTAATTGTGACGTATTTTACGATGAACGCTCTCAAGAGAGGAATTAAAGAGCCAATTGAAGATAGGACGGTTTTTCGTATCGGTGTTCGATTTATGACGCTTGTGGATCTTTTGATACCCTTTTAAGGTGAATGTCAGTCCAGTCTTTATGAAGTTTAAGTGGTCGAGGGAATTGCCGCAAATGTGTGGTTGCTGGGATGGTAACAAGCAAGATTGTTGGTTTCCATCTTTGTGGAAAATGTCTCTAAAGTTTGTTGCTTTCGTTCTTGACAATATCTCGTAGAGAAAATATACTTAAATAACGCCAGACAACACGTATGTGGCTTAAGGCGTATCGACTATCTACCATTCCTCTTGCAGTGATGCTGTTCTTCTTCTTTTTTATACGAAACTAGCTGTGCCCGCGACTTTGCCCGCGTGGACTTTAGGGAGATTACCCGGAAATATGGGTATTATGTTCTTCCCGCGGAACTCTAATGCTTTTTCTAAAATTAAAGTAGCCTAAGTTACGCCTTGGGACGTCAGCTATCTGTCAGTGAAAGTCCCATTGAAATCGGTTCAGCCGTTTAGAAGTTTACCCCAAACAAACAGACAGACAGACAGACAAAAAAAATTAAAATTGCGTTTTCGGTATAGGTATCGTATATACTTTCATACGCATTTGGTAAAAAAGCGTTATTTTGATATTACAAACAGACACTCCAATTTTATTTATTTGTATGTATGTATGTATATGTATGTATGTATGTATACATATGTATGTATTACATGTATAGATAAATGAAATGAAGGTATTTAATGAATGGAATAAGATGAGGAAGAAGAGAGATGAGATGAGATGATGAATATCTCCACCTGCGTTTAGCGGGTATTTTAGCCAGTGTCAAGTAATTAATAGCAAGGGCAAATTCAATAAATACACATTATTACAGTTAGTTTGGTAGAAGGAAAATCAGTAGAACGTATGATTTTAACATTGACGGGTAAAGGCGAATAGACTCAAACGCCACATTGGGCCACTCTGAATTATTTATCGTTGGAATCAGCAATTTTTTCTCCGTCTTTTGAGCTGGGTTTCATGCAAAGTTACCAAAATGGTTCTCGAGTCAAATCGCCTTTTAAACGTCGAAATATTTCCATCTAAGAATTATTTTCGAAAATTGAGATCGGGATGATAAATGACTAAATAAGCGAAAAGTTTGGTTAAAAATGCGAAAAGTTAAATTAAAAAGCTATTGGTAAAAAGGTCAAAACCTTTTTAAAAACAAGCTTTTATTTAATAACCATTATCATTTTTAGGGTTCCGTACCCAAAGGGTAAAATCGGAACCCTATTACTAAGACTTCACTGTCCGTCCGTCCGTCCGCCCGTCCGTCTGTCACCAGGCTGTATCTCATGAACCTTGATAGTTACAGAGTTGAAATTTACACAGATGATGTATTTCTGTTGCCGCTATAACAACAAATACTAAAAAATAGAATAAAATAAATATTTAAGGGGGCTCCCATACAACAAACGTGATTTATTTGCTGTTTTTATAGATAATGGTACGGAACCCTTCGTGCGCGAGTTCGACTCGCACTTGGCCGGTTTTTTTTTAATTATTTGGATTTAATGTGATGTTGTATTAGTTTTCGTGTTCTTCTCAACAAGCCCTTTCATTTGATACCCATATCGTGGTAGTGCAGAAAAATATAACTAGTCCGCCATCTTGGATGATCCGCCATATTGGAATTAGAATGACGTCACATAGCTAAGCATGCATTGTCATCCAAAATAAGAGTGTATACCAAATTTCAGCTCAATCGGTTAAAGATAACTGATCTAAAATTCAGTTGCAAGATTCCACCCGGACATACATACGTTGCAAGCTAATATAAAGCTTGTAAAATATTTCAGTCATTTTACAGATAATATGTTAATTGTAATAAACAAACCTTATATTTAATGCGTAAAGCCCTAGGTACGCAGAGGCGTCAAGGCGCAGGCGTCTAAATATTTGCTAACACTAAAGCGCCCTCTGTATCAATAAATAAAGAATGTAAGATTGAATTTCTGTGTTAAAAGACACGCAAACACGCGTCAAAATTCGCTCGCGCTGTCATTGACATTCTGTTGAAGAATGAGCTTATTTACATCATCACGCCTGTATTCACCGAAGGGGTAGGCAGAGGTGCACTGTAGTGCGTCCACACTTCACCGATGTATTTTTGGTCCCAATGTAAATGGGGGCAAGCCTATTGCCATTATACTGGGCACATTCACCCTCAATACGAGGGAGATTTGGGCCATAGTCCACCACGCTGGCCCAATGCGGATTGGTGAACTTCACACGTCTTTCTATAGACGTGCAGGTTTCCTCACGATGTTTTCCTTCACCGTTCAGCAAGTGGTAATCATTGTTGAAAATGACATTCGCACATGACAATTATCTCAGAGGTGCGAGCCAGGGATATGAACTTGCACCCCTTACGTTCAAGGCGGGCGTTCTTGCCCACGAGGCTACCACTGCTTATACAGTTCGTTTTAGTATTGGCAAACATTTTGACGTGCGCGTCTTGACTCTCCAGTGTGTCCAGGGCTGTTAAAAACGACTCTATTCTAAAACATGCCAGCCTACGTAAGTAGGTATGCCTCACGAAAACAAAACTGACAAGACAAGAAGTTCCGGAATTTTGTTAAAATTCACATTACCTTAAACCGAAATACAGGAATGTGTGCGCGCTCGTATCGAGGGGGTTATTCCGCTGGCCATCATTAATTATTGATGATAAGGGGAATAGGGAGCGCAAAACGTTGCCCGTGAACTGGGACCAATCGACACCAGACCCTAATGAAGCGGTGCCAAAAGCAACCGAATACCTCTCATTTGTATAATAAGAACTGTTTTGAAAAAAGTAATGTTTGGATGATCAACTTAATAGATAAGTGTTAATGTTCTCCTAAAAACACTGTTATATAGTCGAAGGGGAAATCGGAGGTGCAAGACAGTGCACCCACATTTCGGAGATGGTCCTAAGTACCTATCAGAAATTTGAAATAATATTTTCGATATATATATATTCGATCATCATTACAAGGGAGATTTACCATCACCCTGGCCCAGCGCGGGTTGTTGGACTTCACACGCCCTTTTATAGACTTGCGTTTCCTCATGTTTGATTTCCTCGTTCAGAAAGTGGTTATCATTTCAATAACGATGCCAAATGCCATAAACACATGAAATCCAAGAATCCCAGAGATGCGAACACGGGATTTGACATTGCATACCTTCCATTTTAGCTGGGCATTCTACCAACTAGACAACCAATGCTGGTTTTTTTTAATTGGAGGAACAAAAATTACCATTAAGTTGTACACACAATACCCATGCTTACGTCAAAGTATTACCTATTTCTGGCATCTAAAACCTAATATAAACTAGAAAGAAATACTCATGTATTATCAACGTCCTTTAGTACGTGAAACTTGTTCCCTACTTACATAATTACCTATTGTATTAATCCCACAACGACACTCAATCCTCCTATCCAATCCGCAAAACGAGCAAAGGAAGTAACTTATCGGAAACCGTATCTTTACCAATACATATCCGTATAATTAAGGCATCGTCCGCTGACCACCCGACCTGGCAAATGACACGGTAACATCGGTAACCGCTATTTCGGCACGGCAATCACCGGCGTGCGTATGCGCACAGATTACAGTGCGAACCGACATTAGCGGGGATCGGCGACACGTGATCACTGTCATTCGATCCCGATTGATATTAAAAAACGAAATCGATTTTTGCGGATTCGAACTTCAAATGGTTTATTTTTAGGTGGAATCGAAATCGATTATATCGAAATACGGATATCGGTAACAAATGGAACTAGTTTATAATATTACTTCGTCCTATTACTTCGTCCGCGCAGACTTTGATGTACGACTCCTCCGGTGAAGCTGTAAAGGCCAACTCACGGCCAACAGCGTAGTCCATTCAAAAAAAAAAAAAACTTTGATGTACAAACAATAAAATTTTAAATCTTCATCAAAATCCGTTCAGCAGTTTTTGCGTGAAAGAGTAACACATCCATCCATCCATCCATCCTCACAAACTTTCAAATTTATAGGAAGTAGTAGTAGTTAGTAGGAAGTAGGATTTGATGTTGTACACGAAATACGACATTTCGTGTACAACATGAAATCCTACTTATTATATACTGAAAATATTGTATTGTCTTTTGAGATAAGTTTCGTGTAGTTACCAAAACGGCACTTGAATCAATTCGCCTTTTAACCGGCGATATTATTAGTATCCTGTGGAGTTAGCACGCGTCTTTGTCATGGAGTTGCTCGCTCGCTCTCTGTCGAATACTATACGAAAAAAAGAGACAACATCAAGATATTCCGTGACATACGTCTAATCTTGGCGCACATCCTACAACTACTGAAGACCTAACACACCACCTTTACCCAAAAATAAAAATGTTGGTAGAGCCACCACCTTAACATTTATACTAAAACATCAGATCGTATTATTAAACCGTCTCAATACGAGAGATCACGAAGGTGCGCTATGCGACGTTACTTATGCGCGGGCGCAAAAAGCCGCGCCGCGGCCGCCGCCGGCATCCTGCCCTAATAACTAACCATATCTGTGTTCCCACTTTTTAGTCTAACAAACCCGCCACGCGACAATCAACCCTATTGCTATGTAAATTCCGTATGCTTATTGGATAGTGTTATAATTGTTAATTAAGTTTTAATTACCGTATGTCCTTACAAAAGGGACCAATAGGGATACCGCGTTATCAATTAAATCAGTATTTGGTTAGAGTTAGCTTTAATTATGGTAGCTTAACGTAGATAATTAATATTTCTGGTTAAAAATAACACTCTGCACTCACTGGGACGAGCAAATCAACTAGCCCTTTTTTTGAAAATATACTCTGTTTTAATATACATAAAGATTGATTTGCTACGGTAAAAGCTGGACAATGTTCGCTCGCGTTTCATTGAAAAATGTGCTTTATTTTATGAGCAAATACAGTTCGTTTTGATATTGGCAAAAATTGGAGCGAATCTTGACGCGCCTGCGTGTGCACGGATTAATACTTGGAATAAATATTTTTGCATAATTTTATAAGGAACCAACACTTGTATCTTGTCATTTCTAACTTGGTCACTCGCGTCTTAGGACTCCGTAAGCTTTTTGCTGACGCCTCCATGTATTTATTATTCATGATTAAGACCATTTGTGGCTGATGGCTGTACGTAAGGGTTTACCTATCTAATTGAAACGACACGCAAAAGACTTGTAAGCATATCTCAATCTTTGAATTACTATTTATACCTACTATTTTATCTTATCAAGCTTGTAAAAGAAAAATCCTAGAAATTGTAATGCCATTTCTTCAATCTCTTACATAAATCTTACTCTACAATATTGGACTGTTTTTTTTTATATATAAATGGTGTGTTAAGTGTTTTAAGACTATTGTTGCATACAGACAATGGCCTCACTTTACAATGCGTTATAAACATATTATACCTATGATAACAAGTACCTACCTATATAGGACTATACTAGATACTGGACCTATACTGGACATATGTCCAGTGTAGACATTAGATATTGTCTCCTTGAAGCTATTAGACCAGTAATATTCTAGCTACCATTGATGTTGTTTTCATGCCCTAAATAATGAAGACTTGGGAAATTGGGGGACAATTCGACATTATCTCTAATTCGACATACCTATGTCGAAAACTGGTCGTCTTTTGTCGTTTTGTTTCGAAATATGTCAAATTATATATATATATATATATATAGGCTTTTTTCAGTGGTAGCAGCATTCCGAACTGGGGGAAGAATCTTACTACCTATATGTAAACTTTAGCCTCTAAGTTTTTTTTTTTAGTTTGATACGGTCCTGATAATAGACTTACCGATAGTAAGGGAACGGCTGTGGCACATGCAAGTCCATTGGCATGGTGCCATGCGTGTGCGCATGAGGGTAGTCGTGGGGCATCATCCCGTGCATGCCGTGACCAAGCATCGCCGCCCACGGCGACGACGCAAAGCCCCCAGGGTGCTCCATGGCGTTATTCCAGTTCCATTTTCAAAATCACAGTTCCACAAACGATAGTTCCACATACAAAATCATTTTTATCACTGGCTGGTTTTATAGTTCCACCATTAAAAACATTGTCGATTGAGATTCACATTTGAAAACACTTTTATGACTGGCCGTTTACAATTTGTTTGCAAAATTACTGATACCAAATGTTTTTACGAGTAGCATGTTCCACTTTTAAAATTATTCAGAGTAAGCACTGTGTTGATAGTTCGATTTTCAAATTACTGACAGGACTTTCTTTTTGGATGTTGCTCGAAATAATCAAGTTGCCAGTTGCATAAATATTTCACACATTTTGGTGTGCCGTGTACGAATTATTTTGTTCTCTTAAAATTATTTGTTTTCTGTTGATGCAAAAATTAATTAAATTTCAATGTTTCATTTATTCGAAGTTTACCTGCTGGCAGGCGAAATGTATGAGTGTCAAGTAAGGGCATATAAGAACATTTTAAATTGATTTATTTTTCTTATTTCAAAAATAACGAAGCCGCACTTTAGGCAAACATTATTTTAATTATTAAAACAGAAATATCTATTAAATTTACTATTAAAGTTCCTACTTTAATAAAGATGGAGGCATTTACAGAGAGCTCAAAATACCTGACTGCCTTAATCGATGCTGCAAGAAATAAAAAAAAAGTATCTATGGTGGACATATTGTTTTTCCACGGTTCCCAGATGATATAAACATGGCGACATGCCCAGCTTATCTGATCTGATAATTATCGCGGTGCGCAGCTCCGTACTTCCGTAACAACATCCTTTGATGTTTCGCTAATAAGAAAAGCAAGTAGATAATAATTATTTGGATTGAAATTTCTATAAATTTATGAGTGGCCTATTGTTGTCCTTCCTGTTGCCCCTAAGCATGAGCGGGACAACAATATTTTATTTGTGAAAAGTCTAATCATAGTTTATGTGTAGTGAGTAAGACTTAATCTACGCCTTCAGGATTTTTATATATTTATTTTGTACGTCTCTCGCTCTACGTGGTATTAAAATCAATAAGCCAATGCAATTAATCCGTACGGCAATAAATAAATGTTTTGATAACGGCCTCTATTTGTTAAGCCAAGTGCCTATCGCGCTAGCCCGTATCTTATAGATATGTTCAACTGATCATAGAGAATGGGTAAATAGTTTTGTATACTTATAAAGTGATTGAAATTTGATGTAGGCTTGTGTGTTCGGTTTTCAAATCAAACATTTAGGGTAACCGACCTTATGCCGTGGACCTATGCTGAGCCAATTAATTTTACGGTTTTATTTGGTAAAATTGTCGTTTTCAGTATCCTATGTCAATGTCAAAAATGATTATTTATCTAACTCAATAAGTACTGGCAGGCTGTACCAATTAAAATAACGAGTTTTTGAAATTCGAAATATGAACATTTGGAATTGCTAATAGAGAGCGTTAGACTGCCAGTCACATAAGTCATTAAAATTTTGAAAATAGAAAGGAATTAATTAAATAGGTTATTCTGCAATATTATGTTTTTAATTGTGGTCTTCTAGCAATTGTTTTAAATCGATTTTAAATGGGTATTTGTTAGTATAAATATATTTTAATTGTAATCTTATCAGATTTATCAAAGAAACCTTACGTTCTCTTCGCCGAAACACTCATCAGAAACCAATACCCAATACATTCGTTAACATACCTACAGTTTTTTATAGAAAACCAAATAGACTATCTCTGGAATACCGTCCATTACCATAGAAGCAATTAGACGGTAAGCAGACACTGGCCCACTTCAAAAATTCTTATGGTGTACATAGTTATGACAAGAACATCCGACATATTGACAGAGTGCGTGTGCGCTCCGCGGCGATTGTTTATCACTGTCAAATCGGCACCTATTAGTGACGTCGTGATGATATTTGGTCAGTGGTATTTATTGCGTAGTGTTTTGTTAACCTCAAGGGATTACTGGTTTTCGTGTTTGTTAAGTAATAGCAGTTGTTTGTGTTAGACTCATGCGCAAGATCCGATGTTGAGTTTAAATTATTTTTTTTACTTTATGAGCAGCAAAATTTAAATGAGGAACATGTTTATAAAATTAATCGCGTGTTATTTTTGTATAACTGCAAAAATATTTTATATGTAGGTTACTTGTGTAGATAATTTATAGGAATCAATATTTTACGTATCAATATGACTAACCTTCGTAATAAAGAAATAACGTATAGGTACTTTTTGTAATAGATCCAAATCACAAATCGAACACAAACACACTGTTATTAATAAACAATCACATTAGAACTACTATAGAGTAGGAAACATTTCTCACATAACACATTAACAACGCAATCCAGAAACCGCCGAGCGGCCGAACGCAGCCGCACGCGCTTTAGAAAAAAACAAAAAAGAAAAGCGCGCGATTGTCTATTGGCGAACTTTTCCCGCGCGTGACACTACAAGTTCGGATACACGCGCGTGTGCATGCGTCACTATTTACATGCATTTCGGCAATGCGTCGTCGGAGGTGAAAACACGTGTGCCGGGTCTGTCGGTCCAGCGGTCATTGAGGATCTGGTATCAAAACTATACGGCCGGTGGATGTGTGCGCCGAACCGGCCCGGCCATACGGCGAGCATACGAAACAAGCTCCACGCGCCACGAGCGGAGCGCTGCACGGCGACCCGTGCTGTCGAATATCCGAACATCACGTCTTTGTAATTGGGTTAGGCTTACGTGACGCGCCGCCGTGTCACGTCTCTAGTACCCGCTGTTATGGGGTGTGCCCTAATTACGTTTGCCCAAATCTTAGGTGTAGAAAAAACCTTTTTTTCGCAAGGCCCCACCCTGCAAGGTTGAGACCTTTTGTTGTTGGATCTTTTTATTCCACTAACGAGATGTTAAAAAGATGACTGCGAAAAAATAACTTAATCATATTTTTTAGTTAAATTATGTTGCAATTTTTTTTCGTAACATTGTTCATCTACTCTGGCAGGAGAAGATTTTGACATTCGACACCATCTTCTATTTAGAATCGCATAGGATTTATCTATAACCTAAGTAGGTATGCTAAAAGGACCTTTGTCATAATGATACCTATTACAGCGCCTTTTTTTTAAATTGTAGTATATATCTTATACCTATAGTTTCTGTGATACCTCAAATTATAGTCCAATGACTTGCTAAAACAGATAAGATTAGTAAGATTCTGAATCTAACAGATATTCCTACGGAATGACTCACTTTATCCATTACTTTTATAACTCGCATTAAGTAACGTATTTGACAATTACAAAAGTCCAGAAAACCGTTAGGTAGAAATAAAAATAAAATATTCTCACGCTTTACATTCTAACCTGTGACCTAGCCTTAAAATTGTTACCATGTAACTGTCGCGTAAAATAACCATTATAACTTGACACTTCACGCCCCTCCCCGTTCGTACAACTGGAGATGTATGGAGGAGGTTTTAGTGTGAAGATAGAGGGCATCGTGAAATGGTTATGTTGATAATAATTGCAGACAGCAGTGACACAGGTGTGAGTAACACATAACGGTGTTTTGACTTTGTTTCAAAGATTGTATGGGATTGACTTGAGGTTTTTTTAAGTACATATTATTGTCATAATATTTACAGAATGGACGAGCGATGAAAAGTTTATTTTTTGTTATAAACAAACTTTGAATTTCGATTCTATTTCAAAATAAGAAAACGAGTGCAAACAATTGATGATAAATAAAAATAAGCTGAAGATAAAAATCTTGCTTTTATAATATAGGAGCCAGACATAAAGAGTTAAGTTAGTTATTAACATTGAATTAGATAAACGTCACAAAAAAAAAAACTGAAATATGTTTTGTAAACCCCTTTTCACTAGAAAGTATCCACCAATAGCACTTAAACATAACCCGGTGTGGGTTACAACATAACATAACCCTAAACATAACCCTTTCATTCATGACCACGCATCAAAACAACAACTTAACATAACTTTTTTATAAAACTTATAAGGGGCTGGGCACCAATACAACTTGACCCTTCACAGTGTAACAAATAGTTCTATACGAGAGGTCGTGTTATTACAATAGCCATCTTAAAAGGATGTAAGTCTGATTTAGTGTTTTAAGAAGTTTTCTGCTGACACACCCTAACTCTTATTCATAAGAGTTATAAATAATTTAATAAAAAAATTGGGCTTTAGTCATAAATAAAATAACCAAATTTCATTAATAAATTTATGGTTTACATCTCTACATGCGAATTTTAATTGAATTTACCCATTTGAGTGTGATGCTTGATTAAATTATGTACCTTTATTACCTATGTAGGTAACTTAAACTACCTAATCAATATAATATTTTAATTAAAAAAAACAAAGATAGGTACAAATCTTTTGGCAAATATGAAATTATTAAACTGTCGAGTGCATAGAACGCATGTGAAAAAAATAAAAGTGTTCTATTTTTTTTAAAACCATCCAATTCCTCAACACTTTGAAACTGTAAGAGTGACAGAAACGAATATACGTCGACGGCTACGTTTTAAACTTGGAATGCTGCTCTCTGATTGGCCAGTGACGTGTCCGCGAGGCGGGGGGCGAGGCGATTGGCGGGTAGGCGTGGAGCACACTAACTCCACATTCTGGGTCAGTGGCAGTAATAAATTAGTTTTGCGAGTTATAGAATATGCCTGTTTTATGATCGTAGCAAGTTCTGCTACGGCGTAGCACCGTAGTCATATGTTATTTATGTTGAGAAAATAATGTTCGTGATATTTAATTATTTTTTTTTATTTCAATAGGAACCATCTCGTGGAACCACATTAATGACGCACGAAGAACTGGGTTCGATTCCCGGTTCCTACAAACTAACGTAAATTATGAAGTCGAAGTAACAGCACTCCGAAATTGCACCTAATAATTACGGCGGACATCTACCTACCCTTTATCAGTACACAGCCGTGATATCATGTCATGTTCATTTGTGCCCATGATTATTGTGTACCTAGAGGGAGTATAGTATACCCATATATAGCAGTGGTAGCCGAGTGGTCGAACGCACACCTTGCAATCAAAGTGTACAGGTTCAAACCCCCGGCTCGCACCTCTGGGTTTCATGTGCGAATCTCATTTTCATCCGTGATTACCACTTGGTATGAAACGGTAAAGGAAAACATCGTGAAGAAACCTGCACGTCTATAGAAAGGCGTGTGAAGTTCACCAATCCACACTACGCCAGCGTGGTGGACTATAGCCCAAAAATCTCCCTCGTATTGAGGGAAAATGTGCCCAGTATAATGGCAATAGGCTCGCCCCCTATTACATTGGGACCAAAATACATGGGCGAAGTGTGGGCGCAGTGCACCTCTGCCTACCCCTTCGGGAAATACAGGCGTGATGATTTATTATTATTATTAGTACCTTTAGATATTCAGAAAATGTAGAGACTTTGTTATCGAAAAATCAAGGAATCATTTAAATTTTATCACAAATCTCTACATTTATCAACAGATAGTTACAAAAGATGTCCTTGACTACTCCTGAAGGTCTGTAATTACAAAAATAGAGAACAAACTCTGCCAAGCTACAATGAACTCTATGTCACGGCAATAGAAGCGTTATGATAAGTAAAGGTAAATGTGTAGGGCGTGTACATTAGGTATGCGGATTGCGTACTCGCCGATCGATGGAGCAAGGAAACGGAGTCCTACAGGCCTGAAAAATACCCTGAAAAATCCTACTAATCCTACTAATATCTATTATAAATGTGAAAGTTTGTGTGGATGGAAGGATGTTTGTTACTCTTCAGAAACTACTAAACGGATAGCTGAGACTATACAGTATTATTGTTTATATCTACATCAGAATAACATATAGGCTTTCACATATCTTTTATGGGGTACTGTGTCAAATTTTAAAATAAGATACCCCCAAATGTCATTAACCTTAATGAAACCAAATTTAAAACTTGCATTAGACAAACACTATGCAGGCGAGCATATTACACAATAGAGAATTATCTAGAGGATAAACACGCTTGGTCAGGCGCTGGTCCGGCTCCACAGGAACTCATTTGAGGGATGTTTGCTATTTGTCCCGTTTTCCTCCTCCTTCCTACCTTTAAATCTTACAATGACACAGCTTGTAATTTGTATTGCTGATTAATTTTGTGTTTTGAGAATGTATAGCCTCATTAACTTTATATTATATAATTGTTAATTAAGAAAAAACCGGCCAAGTGCGAGTCGGACTCGCGCACAAAGGGTTCCGTACCATTATCTATAAAAACGGCAAAAAAATCACGTTTGTTGTATGGGAGCCCCCTTAAATTTTTATTTTATTCTGTATTTTAGTATTTGTTGTTATAGCGGCATCAGAAATACATCATCTTTGAAAATTTCAACTGACTTACTATCACGGTTCATGAGATACAGCCTGGTGACAGACGGACGGACGGACAGCGAAGTCTTAGTAATAGGGTTCCCGTTTTACCATTTGGGTACGGAACCCTAAAAATACATTGTAATGCAAATAACATGTAAATCCTTATTGGAAAAAAGCAACCATGGAGTTTCTTGCCCATTCTTCTCCATAGGAATTGCATTCCGAATGGGTGGTAGAGATACTATTAATACTATTTATTTTTTACTGACGATTCATAAGCGCCTGTATTGGTTTACATGAATAAAAAAAATCTGATTCTGGCTATAACTTATAACGATATTGCGAAATCAAAGTCGGTGCAAAATACAGTTACTATTGAACAACAATACTTTAAAAGGTGAGGACGACGGCTTGGTCTTTTTTTTTTTTTTGAAGGACTTACACTGTTGGCCGTGAGGTGGCCTTTACAGCTTTACCGGAGGAGTGGCGAGCGCAGAATGCACTCCAACCAAGGCCTTAAGGGCGGAAAGGGGTGGCAACTAGCTCAAGGGCGCCACAGAGGGCACGACCTCGGCTTGGGCAGTTACCGTGAGGGGAGAGGTAGTGACTGCGCTCCTAGGTGCAAAGATGCACCTACGAGCGGAAGAGGGGGTTCCTCGACCTCGCCGGCGAGATCGGTGTCTGTTTGAGGCTGGTGTAGGTGTGTTGGTGGCCCTCTCAACGCCCGGGTCGAGGAGGGCGGTGATCGTGTCGGGAGGATCAATCAACACGTGCCGCGGACGGCGGCGACGAGTTGATGATGTGTGCGCGGGGTAGGGCTTGGTCTAGTCGTTTAATCGTATGTTGCGGGTTCGATTCCCACCAGTGGCAAATTTCAGAAATGGCCTTTTCGGAATTCGGTCTGGTCTGGGTGTAACTACGATCGCCCCCAGTCCATTGTCTGGCACCCATAGTACAAGCTTTGTTTAGTTTGGGACCATACGATGAGTATGTATTGTCTGGCGGTATTTACGATGGCCCCAGTATCTACGATGGCCCCAGTATTTATGATGGCCCCAGTATCTACGATGGCCCCAGTATCTACGATGGGCCCAGTATTTACGATGGCCCCAGTATCTACGATGGCCCCAGTTTTTACGATGGCCCCAGTATTTACGATGGCCCCAGTATTTACGACAGCCTCAGTATTTACGATGGCTCCAGTATTTACGATGGCCCCAGTATTTACGATGGCCCCAGTATTTACGATGGCCCCAGTATTTACGATGGCCACAGTATCTACGATGGCCCCAGTATTTACGATAGCCCCAGTATCTACGATGGCACCAGTATCTACGATGGCCCCAGTATCTACGATGGCCCCAGTATTTACGATGGCCCCAGTATTTACGACAGCCTCAGTATTTACGATGGCCCCAGTATCTACGATGGCCCCAGTATTTACGATGGCCCCAGTATTTACGATGGCCCCAGTATTTACGATGGCCCCAGTATCTACGATGGCACCAGTATTTACGATGGCCCCAGTATCTACGTAGGTGTATGAAGGTTCAGAAGTGGCCGGCTGGAGCGTGTGCTCTCAGCACCCGGGTCACGTAGATGTATCGATCGAAGCCAACAGACGCGAGAGCTACCTTCACGCTTCGCCCTAATGGGATGAGTATACATTTCTTTACGCCATATCCAATACTAGCTTCTACCTGCGCACACTTCGATTGCTCAATGTTATTCTGGTGTTTAAACAATAATACCGTAAAGTTTTATCAAAATCCGTTCAGTAGTTTTTGCCTAAAAGAGTAACAAACTTTGACATTTATAGTAGGATTATATCCCTCTAACCCGCTTCTACCCAACTAGGGCAAAGTTAAAAGGAAGGGTTATGATATCAGCACCCTATTTTTGTAATTATGTATGTTCCTCCGTAGAACCTAAACTATTCATCCGATTTTGATGAATAAGGTGTCAATCGATTCGTTATTATGGCCCGAGTAACATAGGCTACATTTTAACCGACTTCAACGATAGATAAAGAGTCGATCGATCGATTTTGCCCTGTACCCGGATTTTAACCCATTTTTTCCTAGGTATGTTACGTAGTTGGGTTCAAGTTTTTTAAACTTTTTACGATGTGAATATGTTTTGAATGGAATAAGAAGAGGAACGGCTGCACCTGCGATTAGCGGGTATTTATGACAATATCGAGTAAATAATGGAAAGGGTAAATCCAATCGTCAGAGAAAAATAAGATATTTTTGGCACTTTTAGGAGGTAAATGGGGAGTGGTCTCTACAAGCTATGGTATCCATGAAACGAGCTATTTTCGATCACGATGGCAGTGGAACTCGCACGAATACCCTGCTCGCAGTAGGCTGGTCTCCTTGCCCTTAGTACCCTTGTCACGCGCTCGTATTGATCGCAAGCGCCGGTAGACGCTGCAAGTACCCTCTAGACACTAGCATTATAAAGGCTCGTGTACTACAAACAATTTGCCAATACCTAAACAAACTCTGTGTCAATGTAAACAGGCTGTATCAGAAGTCCGAAATAATACGCACATATACGGTAGCTCACATGTGGATGCTTAGTGAATACTTTTTATACCTATAACTATCATAGTTTCTGAGTACCTTTGAATATTTGTCACAGGTATTGTGTTCTGGCCTTTGGGTACACCCATTTACGAAGAGCGGGTACCAATATACACAAAACAGATAATGAAAATTTAACATAAAACTCGAGATATTACGAGTTATAGAAATCGGCCAAGATAAAACAGTTAAAAAAAAACCGCCCATGTGCGAGTCGGACTCGCGCACAAAGGGTTCCGTACCATTATCTATAAAATCGGCAAAAAAATCACGTTTGTTGTATGGGAGCTCCATTAAATATTTATTTTATTCTGTTTTTTAGTATTTGTTGTTAAAGCGGCAACAGAAATACATCATCTGTAAAAAATTCAACTCTCTAACTATCACGGTTCATGAGATACAGCCTGGTGACAGACGGACGGACAGAGAAGTCTTAGTAATAGGGTTCCCCTTTATCCTTTGGGTACGGAACCTTAAAAATTATATAAAAACTTGGAGATGCCGGGGATCGAACCCGGGGCCTTTCACATGCAAAGCGAACGCTCTACCACTGAGCTACGTCCCCATATAATGACAACATCAAATACAAGCTTTCGTAAATAACATTTTAATAAAGCTAATAATATCTAGGTCATGCCTTAACCAGTGATGTTAGCACGCATGTCGAGATAAGAACTTCGTCACGGATTGACTTAGTCGCTCTCTGTCTTAAGAGATATAATCAACATACTCTGTGACATATAAGTCTAGTCTTGGCGCTCATGCTACAACTACTTGGTGACCGAATTACGGGCCTTTCACGGAGCTGCATCCCCATAAGCCAAAACCTTTTAATAATATTCTAAATTACAGTTTGATAATTAAACAACAGCTAATAATCACCGTAACTTGTCTAAAATGTAACTTGGAGATGCCGGGGATCGAACCCGGGGCCTTTCACATGCAAAGCGAACGCTCTACCACTGAGCTACATCCCCAGTTATTAATATTGGCAAAATTTATGTTCATATTTTGTATAAAACTATTAGAACAGCTGCGTAAATATAAATCAGTTATTTATTTATTTCACGTACCAATGGCTAACATCACGCACGATTGGTGAATCACTGCACCTAAATACTTTGTTGAAGTATCTAAGTAAATAAACAATAACCATTAAAAAGAAACCAGGGGTAGAACGACCGCCTTGAACGCCGCCTTGAACCCTTGAACGGGTGCAAGTTCAAATCCAAGGGGCTCATCTGTGATAAACACGTACGAATGTCATGTTTAATAATGATAATCACATGGTGAACGGTGAAGCAAAACATCGTGAGGAAATCTGCACGTCTATAGAGAGGCGTGTGAAGTTCACCAACTCGCACTGGGCCAGCTTGTGGGATTATACCCAAATCAACCCCGTATTGAAGAGAGATTATGCCCAGTATGAGGGCAATAGTCACGCCCCCTATTACATTGGGACCGAAATACATTGACGAAGTGTGGGTGCACCTCTACCTACCCCTACGGGTAATACACGCGTGATGATGTATATATATTTTTTATAAAAAAAGTTAAAGTATCAATCCCGCAATGTTTTTTGTCAGATCGATCAAGAACGCGTATTGATCTGATTGCTGAGGATAAGTAGAAGAGTTATCAAACGACGTGGCCAATGAATGGCATGGTAATGATACGCAGTATTCATTTATTGAATTTCTTTAATTACATCGTACACTAATATGTACACAGTTAACACAATCAATAAAGTTGTCAATAATTAGCAATCAATGTATTATAAAACAACAATTTGCGTAAACCAAAAATAACCCGCATCAGTCAGTTGAATAAAATCAAAATTAGGATTCAGTAATAAGGCTCGTTTTGTGTGAACGAAGTGCGTCCAGCCGTCCAGTCATCTAGTCGTCCAGCCGGACGGACGGACGCAAGAAATCATTATAGCGGCGGAATCCATACAAATAATTGGCCCGTAAACATGTCAGGGCGGCGTCTCTGCCATGTATATTATGTTAGGGTTGTCATGAGCAAATTCAATAAACCCGACGCAATGCGAGATTAATTCATGATATCCCTGTAGATCCTAATCTTGAACGAATAAATGTTAGATGGTACTCAAATGAACAATAAGTGAAGAACCCGTAGTATGTCGTAAATACTTACAGCTAGTAAGTCAGTCGCCGTAATTACACATTGGTATGGCTTAATTCAGATCATAGATCCTACATAATTTTATCCATTACTTCACTTCAAACGTGGGTGACGTCAAGACCTTATTTTTCATCACTCATGAGTTTGATTTCCAGGAATAATAGTAGAAGAACTGGTCCTGGACCCGCTCGCCTTTTACCAAAATAGACAAATAGGAAACAAGTGCGTGAATCTGACGAAATAAACACTAATACTTTATTTATTCAGCTGATTTTGTGAAAAATAGTTACAATGATTGATAATTTGGTGTAATAACAACATCAGGGGATGTATCTCAGTGGTAGAGCGTTCGCTTTGCATGTGAAAGGCCCCGGGTTCAATCCCCGGCATCTCCAAGTTACATTTTGGACAAGTTTCAGAGTTTATTAGCTGTTGTAAAGTTAGTGAAATGTCAGTAATTGCAGCTTGTATTGACAGAGTATAATAACTGGGGATGTAGCTCAGTGGTAGAGCGTTCGCTTTGCATGTGAAAGGCCCCGGGTTCGATCCCCGGCATCTCCAAACGATATTTTTTGATAAATTAAAATATTTCATGCTTATTATACGCGTCAGCCCTATCCAATCTCTCCCGAATCCGTCAATGTCGTATCAATAGAGCGTCGCGATTTTTTCGTCGCGCGCGCATGATCGACGCGCCGCGACAG
Organism: Ptilodon capucinus; assembly: GCA_914767695.1. NCBI lineage: Eukaryota > Metazoa > Arthropoda > Insecta > Lepidoptera > Notodontidae > Ptilodon > Ptilodon capucinus. The sequence continues at coordinate 3,463,661 of OU611828.1, forward strand.
ATGGCGTTGTCCGCCGAACGCGCCATTGTCAGCGCTGCGCCCGCGCACCATTGCACAAACTTATACATGCAGTTCTGCAGAACCTTATGTTCAAGCTATAAAGGTTATATTGAATTCTGCAGTGTTAAGTTCTCCTGTAGAAATTATTTTCTTTCACACCTATTATTCTTTTGTTTATTTATTTTTGATATTAAAGAAAGGCAAAGTTATAAGGCTTTAGATCCGTCCTGATATAATTGATTTCTGATATTAGTTTAGTATGTAGTCTCTTACAAGACTAAAGAGTACACAATATACTATAGAGATAGTGCCGTAAGACCTTTTGTAACTTTTGGCGTTTGCATCAGTATACCCGATACTGATGCAAACTAACTAACTACAGCCCTTTTTACGTCCCACTGCTGGGCACGGGCCTCCCCTCAATGCGAGGGGGATTAAGGCCATAGTCCACCACGCTGGCCCAGTGCGGGTTGGCAGACTTCACACATCTATCGAGAACTAGTCAAGTTTCCTCAGACGTGAAGGTTTCCTCACGATGTTTTCCTTCACCGTTTCATAGCAAGTGATAATCTCGGATGAAAATGAGATTCACACATAAACCCAGAGGTGCGAGCCAGGGTTTGAACTCGCACACTTTGATTGCAAAGCGTGCGTCCGACTACTCGGCTAACACTCCTTAACACCAAAGTATAGTTTCCGACTTCTGAAACATCGTGTAGACAACCAGGACGATAACCCCACGAATAATAATACGCAGTTTACAACTAATGACGTTATGAAAGGTACTTAAATTTCAACCCGAAAGGAAGAAGAGTCAGTTAAAATGTGTGTACGACGGCTTGGTCCAGTAAAGCTGTAAAGGCCAACTCACGGCCAAAAGCGTAGTCCATTAAAAAAAAGGCTTGGTGCAGTGGTTTCAGTGTAGGCCACTTGGCTCACTACACCAGGTGGTTACGGGGCTCGATACCCGCCAGTTTCAATTTTTGGAAATGGTATTTTCGATATTTATAACTGGTCTGCGTTTAACTGATATCGCCTATGATAATGATAATACACGGAATAAGCATATGCTATCCGTACACGTTACTCGTCTCCACAGAAAAAATGTAAACTTGACAATTTGTAAGTGCCCCCATAGGCCTATACAAATTAAATGATTTGACTTTGACTTTGACTTCCAAATCATTGTACAAGGTTTGTTTCATTTGGGATCATACGATGAGTATGTGTTGTGTAAGAATTTTTATATTTTTTAACTTTCAAATAACAAAACAGTCTGAATTGAACAAAACATAACAACCTCAGGTGAGCACAATTACCTTTTAGAAATAAACATTTCGATGCTTCTTATGAGCGAACGCATACTGGATCCCGGCGCGTCGGTGCGCGGGCGCAGAAGCCGATCAATAAGATCGATACATCGATCGTTAGTTCGGCATTCCGCCGACAGGTGCCGTCATTGTCCGACCGTAATTATAACGTAATTAATGTACGGGTTAATTAAACCCATCAGATAACTTAAAGGGGTTATTGATGACCAATTAATTTAATTAAGAACCATCCCGCTGAGATAGATAAGTGGATAGATTTCCATCAACTGTGATAGATGAAGAGACGATGTTTGTATTCGCAAACAATATTTAATGTTAATATCACCATACAACACATATTTGTATGATCGCAATCTAAACGACTGGGGGTGATTCCAGCTACACTTAGAAAGGTAGACTACGCTAGAGTCATTTTGAGTAATGAACAATAAATTTAAAGAAATAACCAAATGAAATTAACAATGCAACGTGAAATCTTCAGCGACAAACATTAACATTCCAAAAAATGTACTCTCCGTACGACCACTCGCACACATTGTGTATCGCTATCTCGCTGTGTATTGCTGTCTCGCTGACTTAACTTCGTGAACGCTCGGCATTTTCCAGCGAAGGTGCGTGTCGCGCCGCGCCGCCGCCGCGCCGCCGCCGTACATCACACTTTACTAAATTAATTAATTTGCTTGTTTGGCGCCGACTCAAAATGACTTAGGTATACTTACATTAGTTTAAGAACTTTGTTATTAAGGTTAAATAAAAAAGGTATATTATTTTTTGCTTTTTAAAATTTTCGGCGGTTTAATTTTTTGTTAAATAGTTTTTATTTTATATTTTTTTGTGGCTAAAATCTACTACTTAATCTGAATCTACTGTTTGTTTTTTTGTAATACACAACTCAGCATTAATTAAAGTTACAGGAGAGCATACTCATGCGACGCATAAAAATTCGCAAATATGTATCGATATTACCCAAAAATGTTGCTGAAGTCAAATAGCCTTAGATAGTCAACCACCCCTAGATATTTTAGTCAATGAAACGAACCCCATAAATAATTATCATCTTATATCGACAATAATAGTCTTCTGTATTATATACTAAAATGTCATATAAATGGTTTGTAGTAAGATTGGAATTAAATAAATTTGCGAATTATACTATTACTAATTTACTATGGTGCAAATTTTGTACAAAAAATAAAATATTCTTTAGCAAATAAATACTCTACATAGAGTTTAATTTTTCTTTAGTGACAGCTCTACCTAGCCTAGTCACCGCAGCCGCCTTGTTTACCAGCTCGGATGCGCGGGCGCATTTTATCCACCGATTGTCAAGATAAGGGGTGTATTAAATCAAATAGCATAGCTTTTTCACGGCATATTCTTATTCATTAATGCTGTATATAAAATGGAAGGAGCCGCACCGAGTGGGGGGCTGACATAAACAGTTTGCGAGCAAAAACTTGAATTCCACAGTTAACATGAACCGCGTAAAAACGGGCCGCGAGCGATATTGAGTTGCGACTTTATTTTATTGTTTTTTTATATATTTCACTAATTTCCATAGACACATACCATGTTGCCCTACAAATGTAAAACCTCTATACTTCCAAATTAAATACCACTTGAACCCAAAATAAAGTTACCTACGAGAAGCGCAGCCGGGATTTTTTATTAACATCGTTAATGATTATTTTTTAATGTTTTTATTGAATTTGTTATAATAAAAAATACCTGGTAATTGTGGGTAAAGTCATACCTTATCTTATTCCATTAGGTATATAAAATTTTATTCATTTTTCATAAATATCGTAAATTAATATACAAACATTCTAATCCTAAGTCATGCAACGTTTGTTCTGTAGGTATAACATGGACTCATCCAGACCAGGGGCTCACCACTGTAATAGCAGTGTTATTTTAATATTGTTATATTTTAACTACTTGACAGATCAACATTCAGAAAAAAAAAATATGGGGTAAAATTGAGAAACCTCCTCCGTTTTTTAAAAAAGGTTAGGAAATATATCATTAAAAAGGATTTCGATTAGAAATAGGACTTAATTGTTATTCATATTTCGAACGTTAACTTTTTAATTTACAGAATCGATAATGTATTCACTGACATTTCATAATATCGATACGAAATAATCGATTCATAACGCGCAAAACAATCGGCGTCGCACAAAGCGGACGCTCGCAATAAAGTTGAGGGGGAGAAAAAATTAGCGCAATTATTTAAGTTCAAACAGTAATTTCGAGTCATTGTTCTTAAGAAACACCAATTATATACAATTACAATGTATATGACATTGTGTCGTCCCATTCCGATGTATCGATATAGACTCGATGTGCGGATCACTCGGATGCTCGGAGGGCCGAACGATCGGTTCCTTTGTTTCGATAAAAAGTGTAACAATGAGGAGAAATGTCGGCTCGGCTGCGTATGCGCAACGTATGATGGGAAGGTGTCAAATATGTTTAAATATTCCGTAATTTTACTTTTAATATTTCTTTGGACTCCGTGGGAAGCGGTGGCACATAAAATAATAATGTGATAAGTATAATATTATATAAAAATATATATTCAGACAACCTACTAATATTATAAATGTGACAGTTTGTGAGGATGGATGGATGGATGTTTGATACTCTTTCACGCAAAAACTACTGAACGGATTTTGATGTAACTTTACAGTATTATTGTTTATGCATCAGAGTAACATATAGGCTATAACGTATAACGATATTTAATAATCAAAGTCTGCGCAGACGAAGTCGCGGGGAGAAGCTAGTGATCTATGTAGGACACAAAGACTTCGCGACAAAAATAAATATGAAAGAACACTTCGCGGATTTCATTCAAAGAGGTTCTGATATACATAACTCGAAAACATAAACATTGAAAAAAATTACAAAATCGTAAATTTATTTTAAAATGTAAATTAAATATCTGCTAGTACAAATCGAAGTTTGTATTAATCGCCACTTCAGATCTCCGAAGTATCCTTATACGCCCACAATGGAACCGGGTGTAAGTGCAAAAAACTGATGTTTTACTGACGGATTTATTACGATCACTTTGCAAATGGCACAGCTATAAAATTTTATCGTACACGCCAACTAATTAGCTAGGGATTTCTTTTACATAAATACCGAGTTTACCGGACTTTGTGCCTTGTTTACTTAGAAATAAATAATGTGAAAGCAGTTGTAGCCGAGTGGTCGAACGCACGCTTTGCAAATCAAAGTGTGCAGGTTCAAACCCCGGCTCGCACCTCTGGGATTTATGTGCAAATCTCATTTTCATCCGAGATTATCACTTGCTATGAAATGGTGAAGGAAAACATCGCGAGGAAACCTGCACGTCTGAGAGAACTTGTCTAGTACTCGATAGATGTGTGAAGTCTGCCAACCCGCACTAGGCCAGCGTGGTGGACTATGGCCTGAAATCCTCCTCACATTGCGGGGAGGCCCGTGCCCAGCAGTGGGACGTTAAAAGGGCTATAGTAGTAGTAGTAGAAATGTGAAATAAAATATTCACTTTTGTGCAAGATATAAAAAAAAAACTTTGTTAAATGAGAATTAATAACACAGGATAAGTTCATGTTTTACATATAACACCAAATTTATGAAGATTTTAATCCACCTGTAAACCATCTACAATTGCAATGTACAGTACAAAAGTATTCTCAAATTCCTTTGTAAATGGGTCATAACTTTCTGGGAGTATAAAGGTTAAAATATTACAAGCCATTATAGAAGCGATTTACAACACCACATACCTTAAATACACACTAACGCATACAGGGGCGTCAAAAGGGAATGTCACAAATACTGAATTTTGAGAAAAACTAATTTGAAAGTTCAACTATTCTAACAATTATATAGTGTGGCCATAAACAAAATGCATTTTTGGCGCAATCTGTTAACTTTTTTTCTGTTCTTTTTTTTTTGAATGGACTACGCTGTTGGCCGTGAGGTGGCCTTCACAGCTTTACCGGAGGAGTGGCGAGCGCAGAGTGCACTCCAACCAAGGCCTTAAGAGCGGAAAAGGGTGGCAACTAGCTCAAGGGCGCCACAGAGGGCACGACCTCGGCTTGGGCAGTTACCGCGAGGGGAGAGGTAGTGACTGTACTCCTAGGTGCGAAGATGCACCTACGAGCGGAAGAAGGGGTTCCTCAGCCTCGAGGGCGGTGATCGTGTCGGAAAGATCAATCAACACGTGCCGCGGACGGCGGCACCGAGTTGATGTTTTTTAAATTGTAATGATTAGAATCCATAATACCATATACAAAATATGATTCTATAAAAAAATGTGACATTCCTGGTTATTTGCCTGTACCCTTCAACTGTAAAAGTTAATTCTTCAACGAAATTACATTAACAGTGAGTGCATATTTCGACGCGTGGGAGTGTGGCTTTTACCACGGAAATTCAATCTTTATGTATATTGATATAGAGCTCGTTTTCCTATTAGAAGACATTTCGACGCGCGGGTTTTGCCGCCCAAGTGTGTGACGCTTAAGTAAAACATTTTTAGCATACAACTAATGTACGGACTAAAATGTCTAACTTAATTATCGTTAATTAAAATGTGTACTTCCAACTAAAAAGCACAAACATCTTTCTGCTGCACCGTTCCATCTTCATTAATAAAATGCGGCAACAGTCGCGAAACTATTTTTATAGTAAATTTATAATTATTCCACGGTCCCATAAAAGTGTTACCTATGCCGTGAAACCGTTTAAAAAGTTGCAAACTTTCAATTAAAATATTTTCCATTTTCTCAGTTACGCCGTTTTGCATTCCAACACACCTGACCACAGTACCTTCCAAGGGTAAACTTCCTTGGTATGCATTGAAATGACGACGTGCTAAATTAGTTTTACATTCACTTGTTAACCGACTTCAAAACAAGAGGAGGTTCTCAATTCTAAGCATTATGTATTTTTTTTATAAATAACTAGCGACCCGACAGACGTTGTCCTGTCTTATTTGACAGTTATGTCAAACAACTGACAATTATGTAAAATTAATATTGTCGTTAAGTTTTCTTAAATTTTCTATTTTTCCGCTCAACTTCTTATTTTTTTTCTTTCATTAGAACCTTCTCCTGACAATAATAAACAGAACAAAAAAAGAATTAGCGAAAATGTTCCATCCGTTCACGCGTGATGGGATGACCAAGGGAAATAGAGATTCATTTTTATATATAGAGATGACTATAATAGAAATTCATCATCACACTTGTATTCGCAGGGGTAGGCAGAAGTACACTGCAAGGCACCCATTCTTTGCCGATGTATTTGGGTTGGAATGTAATAGCCGGCGAGCCTATTTCCTTTTTACGGAATACTTTCCCCTTGAATACAAAGAGAGATTTGAGCTATAAACAAGTTTTTCATTATAAAAATGAGTCGAAGACTTGATTTCTAGACTAAAAACAATAAAATTTTATTTTAAAATTTTATTTATAAAATGTTAATGAGTTTTTTACTAGATAAAACAGTACAAACATAAGATATATATATTTTTAGAATGGTCTACGCTGTTGGCCGTGAGGTGGCCTTTACAGCTTTACCGGAGGAGTGACGAGCGCAGAGTGCACTCATTATTGAAGTTAAGTAAAAGCTACACACTTTTGGGCAATATTGACTTATATTTGGAATCAGCGTATTTTTCTACGTCGAATAAGTATGCTCTCCAATAAAGTTAAAAAAGTAGCTTAAGACAAACACCTTTCACCCCTCGATATTTTTGTTTTGTAGTGTATCGTGCCTTTATGGTTAAACTTAAACTAAGCTCAAAAGCTTTTACATTCGATTTTTATAAATAGTTGTAAAGATGGAATAAAACAACGATTACTGAATATTTTTTTCTTATTTGATTATCCTAAGGATATTTTTAATATGGAAAATGGCGCACTTTATTCAACCCTTAAATAGCGTAACACCTCTAACATGTCCTAATGAACGAACTGTTATGATATCGACTAGGGTTATAAAACATAAATGATACTGACAGTTGATATAAAATATAGCGGACAGAACAATAGATCATAATAGTGAGCTATCACTACTATGAGATATACTCACTTGCACTCACTTCGGACTATATGTCTACTAGGGCCGTCACTCAATCATAACATAATAATATTAATAAATACATCACGCCCGTATTTCCCGAAGCGGTAAACAGCGGTGCACTCCAGTGCAACCACACTTCGCCGATGTATTTTGGTCCTAATGTCATAGAGAACGTTCCTATTGCTATTATACCGGGCTTTTTAATGGACTACGCTGTTGGCCTTGAGGTGGCCTTTACAGCTTTACCGGAGGAGTGGAGAGCGTAGAGTGCACTCCAACCAAGGCCTTAGGGGCGGAAAAGGGTGGCAACTAGCTCAAGGGCGCCACAGAGCGCTTAAATCGATGAGAGATTTGGGACCATAGTCCCACGCAGGCCAAGTGTGGTTGGTGAACTACACACCTTTCTACAAACACCGGAATATCGTGAGACAGCATGTCAATTCATCGTATGATCGCAAACTAAGCATCGATAGAGAAGGCGAGACTGGTACAATAGACTACGCCTTATTATATTAGAAGTTTGCATATTCTTTCATTCAGGAACTACAGGATTAATGATATGGTTTTAATTTGATGATATTTCATAAGCTGTTTTTTGTACATATTTTAGGGTTCCGTATCCAAAGGTTAAAACTATTGCTAAGACTTCGCTGTCCGTCCGTCCGTCTGTCTGTCAACAGGCTGTATCTCATGAACCGTGATAGTTCGTTGAAATTTTCACTGATGATGTATTTCTGTTGCCGCTATAACAACAAATACTAAAAAACAGAATAATATAAATATTGAAGAGGGCTCCCATACAACAAATTTGATATTTTTGTTCGTTTCTATAGATAATGGTCCGGAACCCTTCGTACACGAGTCCGACTCGCACTTGGCCGGTTTTTTTAGCTAACCACGACTTGGTCTAGTGGTTTGAGTGTGAGCTGCTGGGCTCACTGAACTGTGTGGTTCCAGGTTCGATTCCCGTCATAAAAAAAAGGTAACTCAGATCACCCCAGTCTGTTGTACAACTCAAAGTACAAGCGTTGTTCATTTGAGGGTCATACGATGTGTTGTCTGGCGACATGAAAACATAAAGGGCCAGCCCTACTCTACGCTTTTTTATGGTCTGTTGGTAAATTCATCGCATACATTGACTAAGTATGGACAAAATAAGTGACTCACAACACAACGCAAGCCGCAGACTTCTGTATCTATCTTTTAATACCCAGCGCACTCATTGAAAATGTAACCTAGATACAATTAATTACAGTTGTAATTACCTCGAACGCTTTTCTAGGGTTCCCGTCAGGATATACAATGTGAATTAAACTTTAATCGAAAATGTTTAGGTAGGTTTTTAATTGGTTTTGCTTGAAAGTAACATAAACCATAGATGATGGACAAGTTAGCAGAAACTTATTAAGAGTTTATAACAAGCCTGACGATTTTTATTGCTTTTCTCAATCTAAAATTTAAAATGTTTTGGGAATCTGGAGAGATTTTTATGCAGAGCCGGATTTTGAAGGGATCAAGGAAATACCCAACAAATCGTCAGTGAAGTTCTAACAGTGCGTAAGTCATTTTGTGAGTGTTTTGAGGTTTGAATTTTGACTTACGCACTGTTAGAACTTCACTGGCGAAATGGTTGGTTAAAAGTCAAAAATCTCAGCTGGTTATATATTAAAGAACTAGCTGTGCCTGCGACTTCGCCCGCATGGTGTTAGGAATAAATGTAGATTAAGTTACCTTAGTTGACCTATTGATTCAGTTTTTTTTTTAATGAGATATGGAGACAAACGAGCATACGTTTCACCTGATGGTAAGTGATCAACGCCGCCCATGGACACCTGCAACACCAGGGGCATCGCAAGTGCGTTGCCAGCCTTTAAGGAATGTGTATGCTCGTTTCTTGAAGATACCTTTGTCGCATCGGTCCGGGAACACCGCTGCAGGAAGTTCATTCCACAATTTGGTGGTGCGAGGGAGAAAATTCCTGGTAAATCGCACTGTACTGGAACGCCATTCATCCAGATGGTGAGGACGGTAATGCAGTCTGTGGCGAGCCGTGCGATGGTGGAATTCAGCGGCAGGTATAATACCGAACAATTCCTCGGAACACTCTCCATGATAGAAGCGGTAGAAAATGCAGAGAGAGCCTACATCTCTACGCAACGCCAGAGGGTCTAGCCGATCGGTAAGCTTTTTGTCATCGACAATTCGAACTGCCCTTCGTTGCAGGCGGTCAAAAGGAAGAAGTTATATATATAATGGGAATATATCCTCATCCGGACTCAATGCACCAAATAAGTATATAAAAAATAAATATGTAAGAAAATAGAGGTGCACTGTAGTGCGCCGACACTTCGCCGATATATTTTGGTAACAATGCAATAGGGCATGAGCCTATTGCCATTATATCGGGCACATTCCCCCCTCAATACGAGGCAGAGTTTGGGCCATAGTCTACTACGCTGGCCCAGTGCGGGTTGGTGAACTTCACACGCCTTGAAATAAGACTATTTTACGGATTCTATCGCGTTTATTTACTTCCTACGTTTATTCCTACCAAGGATGATACGTGAGGCCACTGAAATTAAAAAACATCCTTATTTCAATAGGGAAGATGGCTGGGTGCCTATTAATAACTTCATTAGAACAATTCCCTATCTATCTATAGATCTACCCTCTACGGTAGAGTAGAGCGATACAATCGATAAGCTATTTATCATGTGCCGAGTGCGCGGATTACTGTTATGATTTACGACTCCGCGTCGGACACGAGTCCGGAGCCCGACTCGGGGTTCGACTGTGGCCTTGTTCCATTACCTAACCTACCCCCTCTAGATGGACATTAGGGTGGGCCTTGAAACCAGTGAGAGAACGCAACACTCTTATCAAAAATCGAGGTTGAATAATCCCATCTTCCGCTCGCAGGTGCAACTTTACACCTAGGAGCGTAGTCAGTTCCTATTCCCCACGGCAACTGCCCAAGCCGAGACCGTGCCCTAGGTGACTATGACAGCCATGCATCTCATCCGGTAAAGCTATTAAGGCCACTCTCGGTCAACAGCGTAGACATTATCCAAAAAAAATATCAATCAGACATCGTCATTTCCGCGTTCTGCCATCGATATACGAATCCCTATCTCCCTTGGTTACCCATTACATTCATATTTTTTTTAAGTTTACTAAAACTTTGTAGAAAGTCGCAAACTCAGCTAGTAGGTAATTTAATATTTATAGACTTGTAAATAGTTAACTTTAAGCAGCCGCAATAGTTAGTATATTTAAGCTGATAAAAGCGATAGCCCACTTTTCAGATATACAATTTACAAAGAATGTACCAAGTCGCTTCTTTAACGGCCCCAACAGCAATGTCCGCGCACATGTCACTGCGAAACAATCTTATAGTACTTACTCTTGCTTTTTTAATAAAACCCCCACAAGAAGCGCCCACTTATGGGCGAAAACAATTCGTTGGGCTTAGTCACAGTGTTTTTTTGAACCGACATATTGTTTAGAGATGTAGTTCGTTTGATATTAGCGGTATCTTATTAGGATCCAGGAAATAGAGAGATATTAAAGAATGTTTTTTTGAATTCGATTAATACAGTTTTTTCGTCTAAAAACGTGATGCCTACAGGGCCTTTGATATGAGTTTGAAACCTATTCAAATACGAAACAAGTGATCAAATGATGTAACTTTGACAATACATAGGTAGAGCCCCTGCACACTGGGCGTCAAAAGGCACGCGTCAAAGTGTTTTAACGATCTCCATGATAATAATGGAGGGTAGATATGATAATACACATAATGATTGTAATTCTGTGATAAAAGCCAGGTATGACGGTGGAAGATTGCGTTTCGCATTCCCATAGCCCCGACTCCTTGTGACTCGTGGAGGTGCAACGTTGGTTTTTAATGGGTATGCGGTTTCGTACTGTGAGTCCCACATACTCCCTACTATCCCCGCGAGGATAGAAGGGAGATGCATAAAGCGTTTTCCAACGCTAAAAAAAAAAGTTTCATACCTTTTTTTTCATTCCAAGCGTCAAAATTCGAAAGAAATATGTCGTGCGGATTTTGACGCCCAGTGGCTTTACAGATCACTTTAAAATTATCAACTCTTAAAATACCTTTGAAAGAGTCCTTTGAAAGGAACCAACTAATTCCCACTTTCAGCGCAATCACCCACCGCCACTATCACCTACTTAACGCGGCCGGGGTGGTAATGAAATAAAAAATAGGCTCCCTGACAACCCCCCTCCTCCCCAGTGGGGGAGTCCCCCCCACGCTTACCTGGGCACGCGGCCGGCATAGTAACACCTACATTAGGCTGGAGGTAGCGAACGATACCGTAGATATCCTGAAGAATTTTGAATCAATTTGTTTGGTTTGATTCTTTTTTGTTGTTGGTTCACTGACAGAGTATTGAACGTTTACCTATAGAAATATTACAGTTAAATGTTAAGTAGCTTTCAAATCTAATATCAACTAGCTTCTACCCACGACTTCGTCCGCACAGACTTCGATGATTCAATATCTTATTTATAATTTATAGCATATATGTTATTCTGTTGTATAAAAAATAAAGTACTATAAAGTTTCATCGTTCTGTGGTGTTAGCACGCATGTCAAGACAAGACCTTTGCCACGGAGTTGCCCGCTCGCTCTCTGTCTAACTTCATACGAGAGAAAGAGACAACATCAAGATATTCCGTGACATACGTCTAGTCTTGGCGCACATGCTACAACAACAGGAGTTTTTCTTTTTCTCATCCATCCATCCATCCTTAGATACTTTTATATTTATAAATCAGTTGGATAGAAATTTGGATACTTATTGTACACAACAGCTAATAATCTCTGTAACGTGGCTAAAATGTAACTTGGAGATGCCGGGGATCGAACCCGGGGCCTTTCACATGCAAAGCGAACGCTCTACCACTGAGCTACATCCCCGTACCATGTGTTAACTCAATTTCATTCTCGTATGTAGGTAAACAAAATGGTTAAACAAAGTTTGGTTACACATTTTGTTTTTATGTACACCCATGAGTATTTCTACTAATGAACATATTCTTGATTATATTTACATAGGTGACAAGTATTGTAGGCCTTGTAATCATGTTGTATTGTATATACTATGTAAGTTTATTTTTATAATTTATCAAGGCTGACCCTCTGAATTTAAACACATATATTTAATACTACACACTGAATCAATTCAATTCATTCTATCCAATTAGCAAATCATCCAGATTTATCTATTGAAGTACAAAACCGATCTGCTATGTTATTGTCAATTGTTGGGAACCCAGCGTTTTACTGTTTTTGGGTAGTAATTTGTATATTATAGAATAGAATAGAATAGAAAACTCTTTATTGTACACCAATAGTTACATGGATATTACACAAAATATATTGATAAAACAAGGAACAAATAGTAGTGTACATTGGGCGGCCTTATCGCAAGCTGCGATCTCTTCCAGACAACCGTTGGATGGAGAGGATTTTGTCATAATGACATGATGGCAGACAGTTGTGTACCAATCTATTATATAAATATACCATACGTATACATAAATATAAACAAATATATTTTAATGTGCAACATTGACACCAATCCATATTCATCTCTCCAAATAACGGATCAGCGCCCCAATACACATAATACTATCTTTGTGGAGTACCTATAACTATTTTTTTAAGAAATTAAAACAACATCATCTTTCAATGGTTGCTAGAAGATGGCTAGTCTAATCGCTTCCAGGTTATAATGTCGAGTGTCTACACTGGTCATATTTCAGCTACCATTGATAAAATATATTGTTTTTATGCCACAAAAAAAAGACATAGCAACTCCGCAACGATAGTGTTATGGCACTTGGGGCCCAGAGACCTTACTGGGTGGTCTCGGGTTCAATTTTGTTGTCCGTTGTAAAGTACCCATAGAATCTTGATTTTGAATTTGACTTTTTTTATGTAATAAAATAATCCAGGCTGGAAAAATTATTTTACACACACTAAACTTAAGGCTTATTTTAAGAACTCTGACCCCCACATCAGAGGTGAGCATGCGGGACGGGCCGATAGAGGTCCGGATTAAAAAAAAAATACGTAGTATAAAACAAAGTCGCTTCCCGCTGTCCCTATGTACGGATTTTAATGCGGTTTTTTTAATCGATAGAGTGATTCAAGAGGAAGGTTTATATGTATAATACATGCATAATATAGTAGAGAAACACTGATAATTTTAGGTGGCGCTGCTTTTGTATGTCACTAATTCTAAGGCGGTACGAAGTTCGCCGGGTCTGCTAGTGATTAATATACACAATACTGAAAAAAAAACTTCCAACTCCTCCTACTCATTCTTTTTTTATAAATTTCATGCGAGTTTTAAGAATATTTAGCTTTTCCCGAGACTCGCCGGTCAAACCTGACGTCTTCATTGGATACCGCTGTCGATCCTGCCTTACAAGAGTAACAGTGGTGGGAATGGAAATACCGTACAAATAGTCGTGGAAAGGGCCACCAGGGGCAGGTCACCTTTTCGGCGACGCCGTCCATCGCCGTTCCATCTTTATATTAACGCATAATTATCCCGTAGAGTGTGTAGTAAATCATGCTTACGTCAGAGGGCGACGATGGCGCCCCCTGCCGCCGTCTCGTGGAATTCTCACAGCGCCATAAAAATATCTTCACGCCCGCTATGGGGGATTTAACCCTATTAACTGTAAGGCCCTCGTTTAGATGAATATTGCAAATAATATCTAGGAAAATAAATTTCATTAGATACCTACTATTGATCATAGAAAACAATAGATGTCCGAAATAACCAACATTTAATACACGCCATATGTTTCTAGCTGAGACTCAGAAGAGTATAGTAAAAGAGGACTTTGCAAGCAGTTGAATATTTATCACCACCACCACATATTTTTAGGGATCCGTACCCAAAGGGCACAACGGGACCCTATTGCTAAGACACCGCTGTCCGTCCGTTTAAAATTAAGAATTAAATTAAAATAAATATTTCACTTTTACCATACAACACACATGTTTTCTTTGTTTTTTTTTTGATAATGGTACGGAACCCTTCGTGCACGAGTCCGACTCGCACTTGGCCGGATTTTTCTAATGAATCCTACACCGTGCATAACCAGTAAGCGATTTATAAGTGTTGCATAATAGTTGTATTGTGCGGTCATGTAATAAAAAGATTCGTTTGACGCAAGTATAATTACTATGGCTTGCTCTGTGCGTACCTCGCCCACGGACCATAAAAGAGAATCCTGCGGATCGTTCGCGTAACCAGCTCCCTTGCTATATCCTCAAAGACTTATCACACACAATATAAGCTACTTCCAGTACACAAAAACGAGTATTATTTTTCCCAAATGCCGTCAAACGTATATTCGGGGCTACACCTCCGCCGCGCACGTACCAACTACGTGACCGGCATGTGGCAGGGACTGTAAGCCTCCCCCACAGCAGGAGGGGTCGTGGGGGTGATTAGTAATGAAACTTTTGCAGAGGATGGAAGTTTGTGGACGATGTTACATACCGTTTGGTGTAAATGTGATATCAAGTTTAGATGCATACCCTCATTATACTCTTTATACAATTTTAATTGCTGTCGTAAAGGTGACTGAAGTCATTAACAGCATTTACTGTGTGTTTCTGGTGATAGTTTCCACACCAATAGATCATGTAAAAGATGGTTTTGTTTAATTGTACTCTTTATCATCACGACTGTATTCCCCGAAGGGTGCAGAGGTGCACTGTAGTGCGCCCACACTTCGCCGATGTATTCTGGTCCCAATCTAATAGGGGGCGAGCCTATTGCCATTATATCGGGCACAATACGAGGGAGATTTGGGCCATAGTCCGAGCTGGACCAGTGCAGGTTGGTGAACTTCACACGCCTTTCTATAGACGTGCAGGTTTCCTCACGATGTTTTCCTTCACCGTTCAGCAAGTGGTAATCATTGTTGAAAATTACATTCGCACATGAAAATTATCTCAGAGGGGCGGGCCCGGGATTTGAACTTACACCCCTTACGTTCAAGGCGGGCGTTCTTGCCTACGAGGCTACCACTGTTTAATTGTGTATTTGTAAGAATATGGTTTCTATTCTTCTTCCAGGACTATACGAGTATTTGTTTCATCACGCCTGCATCTCGTGAAAGGGATAGTCAGGAGTAGGCCACTGCAGTACAATCATTCGCTGATAAAATCCAACACAGACTAATGCCCTCTCTCAGCACAAACAAAAATAGATTTTTTGTCTACATACACACACTGACGCGTAAAATTTTAGGCTACATCAAAAAAAAACCCTATTGACTCGTAAGAAGAGTTCATTCTTGAACTAAATGACATTGATAGCGCGGGCGAATTTTGAAGCTTGGATGCGTGGCTTTTACCACAGAAATTCAATATTTATGCATATTGCCATAGGGTTCGTTTTGGTATTGGTAAACATTTAGACGTGCGAGTGTAGACGTCCCAGAGCGTGAAATTAAAAAGTCCTTTTTTTTTCAAAATACGGAGTCAAACACCTTTGAATAATAGCAGCACGCCCTCGGCACGTCTGTCGTCGTCGGATCCGTCACGTCGCCGGATCGATCTCGGCACGTGCCCAACGCTTTACGACTCACAGCCGCCGCGTCCTGCAACCGTCAACCCTCCCACACACCAGGACGTCAATCCTCATGCGTCAATTTTTTGGATTCCGTACCCAAAGGGTAAAACGGTAACCCTATTACTAAGACTTCGCTGTCCGTCCGTCCGTCTGTCACCAGGGGGTATCTCATGGACCGTGATAGTTAGACAGTTGAAATTTTCACAGATGATGTATTTCTGTTGCCGCTATAACAAAAAATACTAAAAAACAGAATAAAATAAATATTTAAGGGGGCTCCAATACAACAAACGTGATTTTTTTGCGTTTTTATAGATATCTATTGGTACGGAACCCTTCATGCGCGAGTCCGAGTCGCACTTGGCCGGTTTTTTTGCCATTACAAAACAACCTTTATTAATTCATAGAAAAAGTTCATTCTTCAACTAAAAGACACTGAGCACACGTGCGAATTTTGACGGGTGGAGGTGTGGCTCATAGAATTTTAATCTCTATGTTTATTGACACAGGGTTCGTTTTGGTATTGGAAAACGTTTTTGCGAGTACCTATTGACGCCCCAGTGTGCGAGGGGCTTTACGACTCACGGCCGCCGCGTACTGCAGCCGTAACTACGGAATGTGGTATTCACTTGTTTATTGTCAAATGATAGTGGTTTTGGGGGTAGAGTGGTCGAACGCACGCCTTGCAACTCAAAGTGTGCAGGTTCAAACCCCGGCTCGCACCTCTGGGATTTATTTGCGAATCTCAATATCATCCGAGATTATCACTTGCTATGAAACGGTGAAGGAAAACATCGTGAGGAAACCTGCACGTCTGAGGTAACGTGACTAGTTTTCGATAGATGTGTGAAGGCTGCCAACCCGCACCGGGCCAGCGTGGTTGACTATGGCCTGAATCCCCCTCGCATTGCGGGGAGGCCCGTGGCCAGCAGTGGGACGTTAAAAGGGCTGTAGTAGATAGTGGTTTTACGGGCGTGACTAAATTAACTCAGCTTTGTTTGAAAATGTACTGTTTGTTAATATAAATAAAGATCGAAATACTGAAGCAAAAGTTACGCGACCATGCGCCTAAATTTATCCCCGTCTCCGATGACAATTCATTTAAAAATATGTTTCTTGTATGAGTTAATACAGTTTGTTTTTGTGTTGGCAAAATGTAGGTTTCGTCGAGCGTATTTGCGCTGGGTTTTATAGCGAGTTGATGGGTTCTTGAAGACAAATAGATCTTTTATCTAGAGGCAGAAGGTAAATAGGATTAAGGAAGGTAATTAGGTTTTGAAGTTGGTTTTTGTTTTTTGTTAAGAATAAATTAATGAGTGCTTTTATATGAGTTACGTACGATGTAATCCTATTCTGTTTTTTTTTTCATTAGGTACTTAAATTTTTTAATCTGTCAAAAACTGACAGTTAATATTAAAACCATTATTCGTTATGAGGTAGTGGTAAAGTCCCCCAAGGTTCCGCCACCTATTACTCGTAAAAAAACAAATACCTATCGCCTATTAAACTCGGATCTAATCTAAACAGTCGTATAAACAGTTAAATTAACAGAGAAACAACACTCAAGTTCATTTACTGGCAGATTGACAATGTGCACGCGGTCATAAAATACCAGTAGCGCCGCCCCGCGGATTAGCAGTAAAAACTTTTTACAATTGACCCTCGGGGATGGATGCGGAAGTAGTGATGTGAAAATATCGGGTTATTGATGTCGACTTTAACCTTACCTTGTCAGAATTGTAGTAATATGAACTGTAATTTTTTTATTGTTTTCGTACTGTTAAAAACTGTTCCCTTACCATCGAGATAGTATATAGATAGAGTAATAAAGACCCTACTCTTCGTAATGCTCTGCGGCGATTTTTTTGAAGGTTGGCAATAATGGTTTATATGAGATCCACCATCTTAGTCTTAAGATCAAGTAAGTAAGTAAGTGTCAAACAATATAAACAAGCAATCAAATTCAATCAATACACATTATAAATTAAAATGGATGATGACAGTGATAAAGATGGCGGATGAATCAGAAATGTTTTAATATTACTTTTAGTTTGTGCCAGTTAATTCAGTACAAAATCGGTCAAAAATTGACACTTAGTATTAAAAAAATGCTCTGACGATCGCCTGACATCAAAATGTTAGTTTGTTCAGATGTTTTAATGAAAATTAGGCTTTTATTTACACTAGTCATACAGGTCTGTACAAAATTCATCAACTTGTCATATGGGGATGTAGCTCAGTGGTAGAGCGTTCGCTTTGCATGTGAAAGGCCCCGGGTTCAATCCCCGGCATCTCCAAGGCGTGTTTTTTACTTTTGATTTCAATAAGATAACTTCAATAAGATAATTCGAGAATTAGGTAGGTACACGAACTTTTTACCGACTAATCTTATGTAGATACCTATCAGTGTCACAACACTAGTAAGCAATAACTCTTGGCCGCACCTCATTTGCATTTCCTTATTGGATAGCGACGGAATTGAGAAAAATTTGCAAAAGCCGAACCACTCTGTTTTAATTACAAATTGTATATTATTTACATGTCATTTACTGAATTAAGACACATATTTATGTAAGGAACTACCTACTCAATAATATTTTATGTATTGGGCTGGTACTTAATTAGTGAGTGATAATTGTTATGAACTAAATGCTAATCTGTGATCATGCCTCGATAATAATATTGATATTTCTGTTATATATGTATGTAGTAGATAAAATATATCTTGGTTAAATCGTTACGTTTACCACTAAGCGATTTTATATCTTTCTCTATGGTACTAATATTTAAATCTGAGAAAGACAACTTAAGTCTTAATATTTTTTATGGTACCTTAATACTTTTTTAATTTCTGAACGAAAAACTATCTGCCTCTTACAAAAATTTTTTTATTATCTGTAGCATAGCATTCCAAATTCAAATTGTCCGTGTTTACGGCCTATTCTGGAATTCGTTGCTAAACACATTTGTCCTG
Source organism: Ptilodon capucinus (assembly GCA_914767695.1). NCBI lineage: Eukaryota > Metazoa > Arthropoda > Insecta > Lepidoptera > Notodontidae > Ptilodon > Ptilodon capucinus. Next base: position 3,482,683 of record OU611828.1, read on the forward strand.
AATGCAATCGGCGGATTACTCGATAGATCAGGTGTAACTCGCTATACATCGAGCTAATAGCGCCATGCCTCGCACGGGCACATAAAACTGAATGTTTTATACAAACGCCGGCGATGCCGCCACTAGATATAAGATCTTACCGCGACCATCTATCGCTGTCAATCGGAAAAGATTGAAGTTGCGAGAATGGCCATTTAAAAAAAATACCAGAGATTTATCAAATTTATTTTTTCGCAAATAAAGTTCTATTTTTAAAAGCTCGCCTATGTGAGATGACCACTTAACGAAAAAAAAAAGGGGGGATCCTTGCAATATTATAACGCCTGTATTCCACGAAGGGGTATGCAAAGGTGAACTGCAGTGCACTTCACCAAGAGACATACCAGCGTGACATACCACGCTGGCCCCGTCCGGGTTGGTGAACTTCACATATCTCTATATAGATGTGCAAGTTTACTATCTTTACTTTAAGTAGTATCGTTTATTGATTGAAAATGACATTTGCACATAAAATGCGACATCCCAGGCTTAAGAATGCGGTAAGTAGGTATGTTAATAGTTAAGAATGCACCTACTTCCGTCCTTCTCTGGACGCATTCCTCCCATAACAATAAAAACACATTTTTTTCAATTAGATCAGGTAAGAAGTGCATTATCTGTAGGTAGGTAGGGTCCCATACTTTAAAGCTATTATGTTACCATCTAAATCATGCGACATCAGTTTCTAGGCCAACCCATTCCTCTTTCACAACATTTACATATAAAACATTTCGATATATCAATTCGGCCAACAAATGCAATTTGTGAATGGCGTCCATAAATAACTATTTCCCCGTTTGACACATGGCGGCCCTTCGTTTAGGCTGGCAACACCGCGGTCTGTTCTCCCGCCTTTATTTGACAGATGCGTTCCGTTCGAGGTTCGAGCGCTTGGATTTTTCAAATAGCCCCGAACCAGATCAAGTGTGAAATTCAATTGGACGACCATAAATATTGTCGCTTTGAAAAATGTACCACTTTCAGTTTGTAGGTAGCGTGAAGTTAACTAGAATATAAGTTGATAAAATTTATCAACTTAATGATAAATTATCAAATCTTTATAACACGTCCATTGTACCTAATAAACTTAGCAACGTTTATTTTCTTCAATTATACAATGGACTGATACCATACATGATATGGGTGATACCAGAAAATAATTTGCTACTGATAGGATCGAACCCGCAAGTCTCAGTGCAGTAGCCGACCGGCCTACATTCAAACCACCAGACCAGCATTTAAAGTTTAGAAGTGTTCCATAATGGCTTCAACATTGGGACCTATTGACTAGAAAAAGTTTGCTATAGAAGCAAAAAGTTTGCATAGATGCTTCTATAGCAATTAACTGCAACCAACTACCAATTTAGGTACTAGTTTCTTACCCAGGGGCGGCTCTAGCATTTTTTTTTGGTGGTGCGAGAATCACAGTGGCGCCCCTCTGAATACAAAATTCGAATCGAATAATACCTACCTACTAAGATCGTGCTCGTTGTAAGACTCTCTCTTGACGCCTCACTGAAAAGCGTCTTGACGCTAACTATGAGGTGTCACGACGCTTATCGGTTGATTTTGGCGTCCGGGTCCCCCTTATGTCGCCGCCCGGCGCGATCGCACCGCTCGCAACGCACTAAGGCCTTACCTAACTATATTCTTAGTTACTTTAATAAGTACATATCTGGAACCGTCTGTAAAAAGAAATAGATGTCAATTTAATTTGTAAGTAATTCCTTATTTGTGACTGTTAGCGCGTAACTTCGCCATTAACTTTTTTTAATGCAACCAAGTCCTAGCAGTTTTGTTTCGATTTGTTTTTTTTTTACAATAAGTATTTTCATTTTGTTTAAACCCATAACTCAGGCAATTTCAGTCTCTAAATCGAATTTAAGCGGAGTCTAATGTGTATTCCAGATACATAAATTGTATTGTCATTTATCGTGAGTAAGGGAGAGTCGGGCCGCGGCCGCCGGCACACGGAGTTGACCCCACATGACATAATGATTTAGAGAAACTAAAACTATCATTGGCAAACGTGACCGCCCAGCTTATGGTGATAGACGTAATACCTAGCTAGATGCTTGAATAATTTTTAGGGTTCCGTACCTAAAAAGGAAAAAACGGAGCCCTTATAGGATCACTTTGTTGTCCGTTTGTCTGTCTGTCTGTCGGGGTGTCAAGACCCTTTTTCTCAGAAACGTGTGAAGGTAAAGTGCTCTAAAAATACAAATTTCTAGGATAACGCAATCAAAAGATACGGTGCGGCGGCGGTTTATGCTGCATTTTCAGTGCATTTGCACGGCAATCAAAAACCTATAGGATACTTCCCGTTGACCCAGAATCATTAAATTTGTCAAGTAGCAAGGTCCTATAGCACAAGTACAGGGAAAAAACCGAAAACTGTAAATGTATTGTTAGATACTGTATCTTTGCGATTACAAACTTATTTTGTAGTTACTTTGTATGGGGACACCAGTATACCAACCGCAAAGTTAAGTTTTTCTCTCTATCCAGTTGATCTTTTCGTTAGAGTAATGCTCGGTGCTTTCACAGTTTAGGTACCGAAGCCTCGGTGCACGAATCCGGCTCGCACTTGGCCGGTTTTTTAGGTGGTTCTTACCTATAGGTGGATAGATAGGAAGGAACTACCAATAGAGAGATTAAGGACTTAACTCATCAGACATCTCACTAATAGTTTGCTCAATAACCAAGGAGTCCCACTCATTATTGAGAAGATAAATAATGTTATTAATAAACGTATAAAATAAAAGTATAACCTAATAAATCGGTGTCATTTTAAAGTTTTTATAGTTTTTTTTTTTTTGAAAAGCAGAAAGAAGTATGTTAGTAAATAGGTACGGGCCTACCAGTATGGTTCTTACATGGGTAACTAGTTAATAGTTACTACGTTAATTAAAAATATAGGTTACAGTGGTCCACGACAGGTAGCAGTGGTAGCCGAGTAGCAGTGGTAGCCGAGTGGTCGAACGCACGCCTTGCAAATCAAAGTGTGCAGGTTCAAACCCCGGCTCGCACCTCTGGGATTTATGTGCGAATCTCATTTTCATCCGAGATTATCACTTGCTATGAAACGGTGAAGGAAAACATCGTGAGGAAACCTACACGTCTGAGGGAACTTGTCTAGTTCTCGATAGATGTGTGAAGTCTGCCAACCCGCACCGGGACAGCGTGGTGGACTATGGCCTGAATCCCCCTCGCATTGAGGGGAGGCCCGTGCCCAGCAGTGGGACGTTAAAAGGGCTGTAGTAGTGGGACGTTAAAAGGGCTGTAGTAGTGGTCCACGAAGAACCCGACATATGTATCTCTTCCTCGAGACGGCAGACAGTGGCCTACTGCAGTGCACCCCACACTTCGCCAATAATAAGCGATCGGGTCGGTGATAGATACCGGACGAGTTATGAACTTCCTCCTGTTTCAAAGTTAGTTAAACAACAGGGTCATTCGCTGCACATCACCTTCACCATCACCTTTACACATCAATTCTAGCAATCGGTCCGGCTAATAGAAAATTAAATCGATCCTTCGCTAATACTACTTTCCGCTGGTCAGCTAGGTACACCTGTCTAATGTCGCGAATCGCTGTTAATTAACATTCAGGATGTTCATAATTGGGCTGGAATCAAGGATAACAATCGTGTAACTCTTCTTTGTTAAGTATCGACATTGAGACTTATTTTTTTATGAATGACTACGCCAACACGCCGAGAGTGGCTTTTACAGCTTTACCGGAGGAGGGGCGAGTGCAGAGTGCACTCCAGCCATAGCCATAAGGGCGGAATGGGGACAACTAGCTCAACGGTGCGACAGAGGACATGACCTCGGCTTGGGCAGTTGCCGTGAGGGAAGGAAGAATGATTACGCTCAAAGGTGCAAAAATGCACCTACGGGGGGAGAGGGGGCAATGGCGATTAGGAGTAACATGCTGGCTTGCTCGTTGTAGTAAAGAAGTCAAAACTACGTTGTTTAAGTCGTACTGTCAAGTATTCTACACGAGCAGCTTGTGGGTTAAGTAAACTCAGAGGGCGTTCATAATGGCTTTAGGATCCTATTGGGGCTACCCCGTTTTGCAGTGGAGGCCCGAGTGGATGGCTTCCATGCCATCATTTGAAAAAAAGTCGCCTCCCTGCTAAGTAGAATAAGATGCAGTACCAATAGCATCATAAAGTTAATAGCTGATAAGTACGACTCCAGCCTTATGAAGGGGTTCGTACGTGTGCTGGTCGGGTTGACACTAAGTAGCAGCTCGTGGTGATACATCCGACATGCACACCTACCTTTATTTTTTAAATAGTGGTGTTTTAGTTTGCAAGTAATTTTGTTTTATTTATGGTCCTAGTCTAAAAAATAAAGTTTATTATTATTTCCTTCATTTCTTATTTTCCTTATAAATTACATTTTTAAATACATATACAAAAATACATTCAAAAATAAAACAGTTTCCAACGGTTTCTGGAACAAGGTCCTAGTTACCAGTGGTTAGGGCTCCAGAGAGAGGAACTTCCTCACTATGCGTGCCGTTTCCAGAAGAACCTACTGCCTTCTGAATTTGTCCCTTGATCCAGCCGTCTAACGCGAGCCTCTTCAGATGTTTGTCGAGGCTCTTGGCTTGTAGCGAAAACGACTATCGGTACAATCATTACCGAGTCAATGTTCCATATGTCGACAACCTATTATTATTATTATCTTCGGTCTCGCCGGGGCGAGGTCGGTGTCTGTATCGATATTCAGTCACGTGAGGTACGCTAGATAGAATAAAATATGACACTTATTCGTCAGTGTTACCATATTATTACAAGGCTACCTGTTTAGTAGTACGTCGGCTACCTAAGTTTCAACAGTCATACTTTGCTATCATTATTCAAAAACATAGAACCTTAAGAAACTAGAATAGGTTGGTATTATATGCCTAAACAGGTAGTACCAACTCAGTGTAGTCCAAATCATTTAAATATTTTGCTTGATTTGTACTTAGCTTCTAAAAGAAGTAAGATTTATTAATTTTATTTTATTTGAAAACTACGATTCTTTTGACCCGTATAAGAAACGAAAAGAGAAGTTAAATTTGTTCTTTATGATAAACGTTAAGTTTATTAAAGTATTTCTTTAAACTGGAGGGAACCTAAAAATATTATACACACCTAGTAAATATGATTTGTGTCTCATTAAGTATCAGCAAAAGGGTTCGGCGAGCCGTGCAAATACTATACTATTACATATTTGGTAGTTTTTGAACGCAGGCGTGGTAACACACCCCTTGTTTATTTTATATTCTGTGCACTGAGTTGTTTTGTTTTGTTTGTTTCAAGTTTCGGTTAGACGTGTGTCGTTACGTAATTTTCACGAAACGTCACGAAACCGAGACACCGACCGACTGACGAGTGAAGACGTGATGTTTCTCGCTTACAGTTAACAGAAATAACGCGTTACCAAAATCACTACTTCTGATTTGACTTGAAACAAGTGACTCGGTTACATGCCGTGAAGCTAGGTAATTTAACCAGTGACGTGAAATAACGCCCACGTCTAGTTTCAGTCAGTGAGTGAGTCGGCAATCTATAGTCTATACTCTGCGGCAATCGATCTTGAGCAACACAAAAAATATGATGTCAACCATGGATTTTGCCGACAAGGTAGTGTTAATAACCGGTGCAAGTTCCGGAATAGGAGCCGCAACAGCCATCTACTTATCAAAACTATCCGCAAAACTTGCCCTCGTCGGCCGCAAGGAACCAAATCTGAAGAGGATCGCTCTATACTGCGAAAAAGCTACCGGTATCCAGCCCATAACGATAACTGGAGATGTCTGTGACGAGGTAGACGCAGAAAGGATTATCAACGAAGCGGTGGCGCATTACGGAAAAATTGACGTTTTGGTAAACAATGCCGGTATTATTGGCATGGGCGGCATCAAGAACTCGTCCTTGGAGATATACGACAAAGTTATGAAAACAAACATGAGATCTGTGTACCATTTAACGATGCTAGCAGTTCCGCATTTAACTCAAACAAAAGGTTGTATTGTTAACGTGTCTTGTATAGCTAGCACGAAGCCGAGTACAATGGCTCTAGCTTATAATATTTCAAAGGCCGCTTTAGATCATTTTACTAAGTGTGTTGCTTTAGAATTAGCGCCAGATGGCGTTAGGGTGAATTCGATTAATCCTGGTTTCGTGAAAAGTAATTTGTTGAAGGATATTGGGTTGACTGAGGACCAACTGGCAATGTTTGCGACTAATGTGGTAGGTAATGTGCCATTGAAGAAGGCAATTGAGGGGGAGGAGGTGGCTGTGCTGATTGCGTTCTTGGCCAGTGATAAAGCTAAAAGTATCACGGGCACTAATTATGTCATCGATGGTGGTAGTTCACTGCGTTAAATATTTTGATAAAACTGTATACATGCTACTACTTATCTGTTGAATATTGTAATAAAATAAATATTTTTATTAGATATATACTTGTAATCCTACTATTAGTTCATAAATGTTTAATAATGTTTGATATAATGTATAATCTCGAATAACCATATATTATCTACTTATTAGGAAATAAGTTGAATACTTGTTAAGAATCCTATTATTTGGCTAGATAGGTAACTAACCTAACCTACTTAATTATTTTGGATAAATTATTTATTGTTCAAATAAAATCTTCAGCTTCGCCTGTTATATTGTTTTTTTATTTTACCACCCGGACACTACTCAGAAATTCTAGCCATTTAGACAGTATAATTAACCCTACCTACTTATACCCTAAACCCTACCTAGCAGTGGTAGCCGAGTGGTCGAACGCACGCCTTGCAAATCAAAGTGTGCAGGTTCAAACCCCGGCTCGCACCTCTGGGTTTATGTGCGACTCTCATTTTCATCCGAGATTACCACTTGCTTTGAAACGGTGAAGGAAAACATCGTGAGGAAACCTGCACATCTATAGAAAGGCGTGTGAAGTTCACCAACCCGCACTGGGCCAGCGTGGTGGACTATAGCCCAAAAATCTCCCTCGTATTGAGGGAGAATGTGCCCGGTATAATGGCAATAGACTCGCCCCCTATTACATTGGGACAAAAATGCATCGGCGAAGTGTGGGCGCACTCCAGTGCACCTCTGCCTACCCTTTCGGGGAATACACGCGTGATGATGTATTATACTTATATTAAGCGTAATCCGAAAACTATTTGGCCGGTTTATTTTATACTTCATATGAAGAGACAAACTTGATAAACCGAAAATATAAAGAAGTACTGCAACGAATCGTGGTACCTAAAATTTTAATTAAAATATAAACATAAAAACTATGCCTTCCCTATATGGCAATATCTACAACTCGAATCACAAATAGTTTTTGCTCTACACATGAAATATTCAATAGTACAGGGAACCAGTATAATTTTCTCGACAATCCGATCTGAGGATGAGATTAAGTGGCTACACTAAAATGGCACGTGCTAATACCTAGTTGGAGCTAGGAACTAAAGAGATTTAAGATGGGAACCCCGCGGCGGGGCTGCAAAAACCAGTTACGATATACCATTGGGTGGATACTATCAGTTCTCGCACTGTATAATTGAAAATAAATTCGACCAACTTGTGAGTTTGTGAGAATAAAATTGTTATATTGATGACAATAAACAATAGCTACTATTAAAGTCTGTACAAGATAGGTACAAACCACAAAAATAAAATTAAGCTTAGCTTATGCTAAGCTCATTGGTTCACGTGGTTATCCACGTAGAGATAAATTGTATCTCTTCTGTCAGATTTGTCAAGGCTTAACGTTAAATAGCGTAGGTACTTACCGCCACTCGTCGCCGACGATGACAACGGGGTTGAGGCGTCTCCAGCTCGAATTAAAAAGTATCTACAGATTCATCAACACAAATAAGTTCTAAAATCGTTTGTAAGTTATAGATTCGCTAACACTTTATATCACTCACAAATGTCACAATACACTTTTAATTCTTGACATCCAACTCGTCTGCTAAACATAGCAAGGTCTTAGTACCTTAATTAACTTCTTTGAAAGTAACATGAACAAGATTGTTCAATCAACTGCTCGTATTTTAATTAGAACTACCCACAATATCATAACTTTCGAATTTGAATGCCAAGCCATAGTGCCATAAAACCATAGAGTATCTAGAGTACCCACAACGACTCCACTCTTCGTATAGTTCTGCGGCGGTTATTCCGCCATTTTTGTTATCTCTTGTACCTGATACGGCAACTGTATGGAAAAAAATGGCGGAGTCAGATAAACTATAAAAATTTACCGCAGCGCGGGCTCGAAATGCCATCTCCGTTATAATATCTCCATGTAAAAAACTAGCGCACATTGTCAAATTAAATTTAGAATGTAAAGTGAGAACCAATAGTAGACCATAATTATATAAAAAAAGTAGAGACGTTTCTGCTGCATTCTGATATTACCAAATATGGTTTTTGTTCCTGTTCCAATGCCTATCTTTATTGGTGTAAGGACACCAACGTATCGGTGGCTAATGTCGCTGTAATCTATTCCAGAATGTACTCGTCAGATGAACATTTACATACGATTTACAGCTGTTTTTATGTATGCGATTCAAAAAATATTCCTTCCGTTCATGGAATACTCCAGCACAGCTAACACGCGCGTCAAGACAAGACTTAAGTCACGGGTCATGTCGCGCCGAGTCGCCCTCCCTTTGGTAATTCATACTGGGCTCCTCCGGTAAAGCTAGAAAGGCCACCGCACGGCCAACAGCGTAGTCCATTCAAAAAAAATAATCGTACTGGTAAATTTATTTAAATGTCGTCATACCTATCTCTTTACTTACCTACTTGTTTTGTTTTCGAACCACTACCTAACATGGGGATGTAGCTCAGTGGTAGAGCGTTCGCTTTGCATGTGAAAGGCCCCGGGTTCGATCCCCGGCATCTCCAATTTTTTATTTGATGGGATTATGAAGAACACCTTGGTCATACCAGACATGACATTAAATAACTTTTAATTTGTTTCACTTTTAACAACACTAGGTTTTCTAAACTTCTTGTTTTTCTATCTTATGGAATCACTTAGCAGCTACGTAAATAAGGAGATACAAAATAATGTCACATTCGCTTGTATTTAAGTCTGGGAAATACAAATTAAAGTATAAATCAAATAAAAATTTAAATAAAAAAGAAAACGACTCAGGTCATTAAAAAATAAAATAACTTAATCAACTCGGGGTGCGGCAATACAAAAATATTGTTACGTGTCAACCAATTTATTTGTTACACTGAAAAATAATTTATTAATAATTACATTAATTTGCAATTTTATAATTATTACAAACGACCAATTCGATTTTCAAAAAAAAAAAGTATACACTGGTAAAATTGGGTTTCATTTTTTTTTCAAAGAACTATTTATATATTCTTTGTTCATTCAAAGGAATAGAAACATCATCGTTACTACATACTAACGAATCGATTATATTCATTTAGATTATATACATCGAATGTTGATCGATTCTACACATTTTGAACACGACTCGAAGACACCACCCACGAGCTTATTACGAACGCAACTAATCTAGCAAACACTAGGTATACAATGAACACATTGTAATTTGGAAATATCTTAATTATCTTTTAAGTTTAGAATCTCGAGATTTTTATTTTTATTTTAAGCTTAAGGATAATACGTCTTCTGCACACACTCAAGTAAACCGACAAGCCAACGATCAGTAGGCTTAGCATGACCGTGTAGACATACGTTTTATCTCTTCCAACTGTCAGATTTGTCGAGAAAATAACGTCACTTCGAGCTTTTGTACGTGACATGGCTCGACGCCACTTTCTCGACAATTCTGACAGTTGAAAGAGATAAAACTTATGTCTACATGGTGATGCTAAGCCTACAGTAGTTGTAGCAGATGCCAAGACTAGACTATATATCACGGAATATATATAAACAATACAAATATCGCCAAACACGTACTCATTGTATGATCCCACACTAAGCAAAGCTTGTACAATGGGTACCATACAAATTCCGAAATTTGCCACTAGCGGGAATCGAACCCGCAACTACCTGATTCACTGAGCCGAGCGGCCTACGATCAAACCACTAGACCAAGCCGTCGTCATCTTGTTGATTGTATCTCTCTCTCTCTCTCTTGTATAAAATAAGACAGAGAGCGAGCGAACGAATCCGTGATAGAGGTTTAATCTTGACATGCATGCTAGCCCCACAGGTGTTGTGATTGCACTATTATCATGCGAACCGTCGGCATTTCGGAACAATGCAACTTGCGCGTGCGTAGAAAGCCTCCAACTGATAGAACGTACATGTTAAATAGCAATAAAATTAAATTAAATTTAACGCTAAAATTTTTCGTCTATCAGTCTTAGAATGCTGACTAAAACATAGTTTCTGAAAGCTACAGGAATTCGATCAAGCTTATTGTTAAAAACAGTAGGTATATCCTATATAGTGCTTGCAGGTTAAAAATCATATTTGAATGCCAGTGTAAGATAATATTATAAGGAAAGTTGCATTTCAGAATACTATTATTTCAATCACACTAAAACGAATAGGTATTAAGGCTACACTCTTAAAAATACTTAAAATTTTCTTCACAATATATTCACTAAAAACTTCATAATAGATTTCATTCGACGCACACTCGCGGCCCAACGCGAGGGTCGTAATGCTAAAGTTAAACTGTCCACGATCACATCACCACACCGGTACCGACGTCGACGCTCCTCTGCAAACGTTTACGGTAAGTTTTGCTTGATTTTTTTTTTTCGTTTTTCAAACTTGCTACTTTTTTTGGACGTGAGGGTGAGGTCACGAGCGATAATCCGCGTCGATGGCGGCTTGCGAGATCGGATCATTAGTCGATAGCGAGCGGTGGCGCGTCGAGCGTTGTCGATGAGCGGTCGCGATGCACGCGTCGCACGCGCTGCACGCCCTGCAAACGCAGCGCTGCGGGCGGGCGAGCAGCGTCAGCAGGTGTCGGGGCGGCGGCGGGCGCTAGGCGCGCGGCTCGGCGAGAGGGGCGGCGCGGGGCGGGCGGGCGGCGGGCGCGTCCCCGCACACGCGGAGGGCGGGCGGCGGCGGGGCGGGGGCGGGGGCGGGCGGCGCGGCGCCGGGCTCGGGCTCGGAGTGCTCGCACAGGGACGGCAGCGAGGGCCGCTCCGACGCGGCCGGCGACGGCGCGTCCACGTCATTCTGCAACCATCCAACGCGCTCAGCTGAGGCGTCGCCGGCTACAACACCACGCCGGGCCGGGGGGGCGGGACGGGCCGGAGGGGAGCGGGCGACGGGGGGTGGGGAGGGTGGGGAGGGGGGCACCGTTACTCTCTCGTATACGGTGACGCGTTACAAACTGTCGATTGTCTCGAAACGTTTTTTTAGGAAAATGGACCATTCATATCTAACTGCCTCTTTAAACTGGACTGTTACAATCAAAGTCAACATGGCCCGATTAAATTGGACGGCTACTTGGACGCCATACTTCAAGATCGCTTGTATCTCTTGTATTACGTACGACGATCAGTGGCATCTAATTAGTTGTTTAAACCGTTCGACCTTAGACTAAAGCTATTGTGTCAAAACGACTTTGCCTGGACTCTGATTCATATAAACGCAATTGTCGGATGACTCCACAAACAATTCCAAAAATCCTTACTCCAAAATGTACAGAAAGTATAAAATAAACAATTTCTTATAAGGATCAGTTTATGTTTTTACAATACTTTATAGCGCAACAACTTATAAATCTTTTTGTGATTCTCATCTTGGCTGGAGGGACAACCCTATAGCTAAACTGATTAAATTCCTATCCCACAAACCTATTGTAGCGGGTTCGTAAAGTTACAATGAGACAATCAACGTCTGTGAAGCGTCATGTACACACTATATTACTGTGCTACAGACATTAATGATGGTCTAAACTAAACTATGGAAACAAAATACTCGTGTGATAAACAGTATATTTGAACTAAAAAGGGTTTACATTAAACTAAATTGACTAGAACAGATAGGTAAACATATCAACAATCGTTTGGTTTTCTTTTTAATTGCTGAAGCGAATGGATCAGATGATGGTCAGATGTAATTAATATAAGTGATTTTTTTTAATTAGTTAATGTATATTCAAGCTATGATTATTTTAGGTACCGGAACAATATTCTAAATCCATATTAGTTCAACTTACTGTCATTGAAGTGTAGTAAAGTTCATTAAACCGGGGGACCTAAAAAATATTGTACTTTAAATTATTATATTTTTTATTTTATTCCACTTGCCAAAATGGTGATGGAAAGCATTGTGAATAAATCTGCACCCGCAATGGACCAGGGTGGTGGACTATGGCCTAATTCATGAGTTATCTTAAAAAGCCTAATTATTATTTTTATATAGAATTAAAAATAACTACTTTTTTTTTAAAGAGTGAAGATATGGATTTAAAATATGGGGAGTAATTAGCACATAGAGTCGACTGGAGCGGTATAGGGTGACGCCCGTATAAAAATAAAGCATGTTATACACACGTGAGTGTAAGCAGAGATGTACGAAATTTATGAGTTTTAGCCACATGCATATACTAAAGGAATAATACTAGTAACGCGTTCCCCACCACACCCCACCCATTGTCACGACTGCTGTATTATAGGCTTAGTATAACCGCGTAGACATAAGTTTTATCTCTTTCAACTGTCAGATTTGTCGAGAAAATTACGTCACTTCGAGCTTCTTGTACTGGAAATGGCTCGGTGTGACGTCATTTTCTCTACAAATGACAGTTGAAAGAGATAAAACTTATTTCTACACGGTCATTCTAAGCCTACTAGAAGACGGCACACAATCGATAGCCGATTTAAGCAACTGTAAATTAACTAAAATAAATACTGGGGCCACATTATCGCAAGATCGAAATTATCTCATTCGAAATATGTCGAAAGAAAACGCCAAATTGGTCGTATTTTTTTCGTTTTGTTTCGACATATGTCGAATTAGAGATAATGTCGATCGTGCGAGAATCGCTCTGTCCCACTCACACCACGGATTTAATAATCGATTATGACAATGACAGCATGATCTTACGATTGCGATGCGAAAACGTTAGAAGATGATGATTCTAATTATGTTTTCGATACTGACAATTTCAGAACACTGAAATTATTGCCATCTTGCTCATACATAACGACATTAAGCAGGGTGGCAATACCCTCAGTTTAGTTTGGTGGAAGTAGAATAAAAAAAAAAACCGACCGAATTGAGAACCTCCTCCTTTTTGGAAGTCGGTTAAAAATAAAGTCTATATTTAAAACTAAAACTATTTGACTACATGTTAGTCACAAAAATGTTGTTAATTAAGTATTTGAAAAGAAATGTATGAATAGTTTTGAAGAATGCACTGTGTTATGTGATAATGTAAAATATTAATAATAGCTAAATAGCAATATAAGTATTATAAATATGTATAAAATATAATAATAATATCTGTACACCGGAGGCAAACAATCTTAAGTCACATTAAGCCAATTGTTCAGGGCACATGTTCCAAGTCTTAATTGGAACACTATTCACGTATATATCACTTGATAATACAATTGTGTGAAATTTCAAGTTAATTGCAGTTTTGATTTACATACATACACTCACGCCTGTATCCCATGGGGGTAGGCAGAGACTACCGTTTCCCACACGCTACGATCCCGACAAACCTCTTTCGCTTCATCCACAGTCATACATCTTTTCATGCACTTCCGTCGGTTTAGGGTGCTACGGACTTGACCTTTCTGGAGGAGACCGTTAATCTGGTCGTGAAAGGTCCTCCTCGGGCGCCCTCTTCCGACATTTCCACTCACGTTTGCCTGGTATATTTCTTTCGTCAGTCTACTTTCATTCATCCTCTCTACATGGCCAAACCACCTCAACATACTTTTCTCAATCTTAGTCACCACATCATCATCAGTTTTGATTTATTGGAATTATAATACTATGCCACTAAGTAGATTGATACGAGATTGTTCCAATGACATCATAAAACGAATTTAGAAAAAAATGGACTTAGAATATTACACCTCCGGTATACAAATATATCTAATATAACAAAATAATTAATACCCATAGCGGCAATAGCCTAGTGGGTAGACGGGCCGCCCTCGTAACAGAGTTCGATACCCACCCTGGCCATTACACTATTGACGCGAGCCCTGGAGCATTTAGAATGAATTAGTTCAAGTTACGCATCGACTTATTAACAAATAAATGTTAAAAATTAATTCAAATCATAATCGTTACTAAATTATAAAGCTGGTTTCAGACTACGCTATAATATATAGCACAACAATATCGCGCACCATACGAAGCCAATAATATATAGTACAGTACAGTGTGAACGTGGCCATAACAATGTATGGTGCGCGATATTGTTGTGCTATGAGCTATATACGATATGCTATAATATTATAGCGAAGTCTGAAACCCGCCTAAGGCAATACATATCTATAATTACGATTTATTACATTGAACTATGTTGTATGTAAAACAATATGTTCTAATTTTACGAACGAATATAGTTAACAAAATACACAGTAGCTAAATACATAAAAAATATATATATATCATATACCTTTAGCAAAAGTGTCGCACCTAGATAATTAATATTAAATTCAATAATTACTATCAAACGTATCAACACACTAAGACACACGTGGAGGGGGTAAACAGTAGTCTACATATATTGTTGTTACAATAACTTTATATTAATAATATTAAAAGCATTAACTTTGGTATTTATTTAAAAAAACTAGTATAAAACTTTCTAAGGAGGTTAATTTTCATTCATGCTAGTTTGATTATAAAAAAGTTGTCATAGTCTATAAATCCAACAATATAAATTACCACGTACAAAAATTCTAACGTTTTAAATGTTATTTTTTGTCCTAGCAACACAGGGGGTATCGAGCACTATGGTTATAAACTTTTCTAGCCTGCGTTCTAATTTCGAATGTCTATTGTCTATAACCTAGTTCGGTCGGCTGGCGACGTAGCGACGCTATTCTGTTAGGTACAGATCTCACTCGGAATAACACATCTACGCACTTACTGTGGGCGACGTGCTTACAACCCAAGTACGCTCTCCTTAGTGCACTTGTCACTTTGCCCTGACAATTCACATTTAAAGACGGTTACACATACATATCGGCCGAGACAATACACACAGCTATAACGTAACAGAAGTCCAAAGTAATATTTTAGATTGTGGCGAACCCACTATCACGCCACTTCCGCCAGACACCGATAGATGGCGCGACTACCGACACATCGCAATTCTACGCGTACAAGAAATTAACCGCCATACAAAGTACTATGAAAATCCTAGCTCGCGGTATTTGAGTTCTCGACGATCTGAACTATATATACAGATTCCCCGACATTATCAACGGGACGTAGCGGACCCCGCCAGGCAGGAAGATCTTCCTTTTTCCGCCAAAAGATATATGTAATATGTATATGAAAAAGAGCAACCATGGAGTTTCTTGCCCATTCTTCTCCATAGGAAATGCATTCCGAATGGGTGGTAGAGATACTATTATATTAATACTGTATTGGTTTTATTGAATAAAACTAACGAAGTTTTATAGGTCGTGGTCTTAGAACGCACCCACAACTCTATTAAACAATGTAAACTACATCTACCGAGTGGCAACTGGCAACTATAATAGTTTATTGACAACTATATTAGTTATAGTTTATTCATAAAAAAGAAGTTGAAAATTTCACATGGGTCTCGAGATTTACTGAGATTATAAAATTGACAGCGAAAAAAAATTATTACTAATTTTGATAAAAGAAATTGTATACTATTCTGTTGTATACCCGATACTAAAGTATTATTTCGGACTTATGATACACCCGGTAAAAAAGGTGGAAAATCTGGAGCATGCGGCAAGTTGAAATGGGAAATTCAATAATAAACCAGTGAGTGTACACAGTTGGTTACCTTTGGTTACAATTCGTTGTTGTTCCATCAGATTACCAAAACCGATTGCGATTGCCTCAGCACCAAACTTAACGATACTATCTTTGCTAAATTGCGGTCAATTTTGTAGCATGTATCACTGTCCACGGAGTTTGAAAGTCAATGGAACTATTGTAGTTATCAGAAAAAGAATGTAGTCTACGGCCATAACGTTTCGGCCAACATATATGTAGAGAGTGAGAGAATGAGACACTTTAAATGTTAAAAAATGCATAGATACACATAACAATGGCACAAAATGCACAGTTACTGAGAAATATTAACAAACTAAGGACAGGTGAGATCCACAATGATTATAAAATGTTATTTCAGAGATTCATAGCATAGAAAATTGAAGAGGTTAAAAATCGTATCAAATGACAGGATGACAGGATGTCCACTCTAAATGGCGAAAAAAAGTCTATGACATTTCCCTGACCTGACCTGATATATTTTCTGATGAAAAAAATGTTTTTTTTACTTACTTTACTTTGGTGTTAATACTTTAAACTCGATTGTTAAAATAACATAAGAAAATGTCTATAAAAACGAAATCTTAATTAATGTGAGAACATAACAAGAGCATATTTTGGAAAAATATTTAATAGCCTTAGTCTAAAGAGATTAAAACTATATTCAAAAATATCGACTTTCCCTGACTTCTCAACTAACCCATTTTTCTCTGACAATCCCTGACCATCTTTTACTTTCCTGACTTTTCCCCGTCTTTCCCTGACTTTACAGAAAGTGGACACCCTGTTAGTAATTAAAATTCTGACTAGAATATAGAAAAAGTATTCATGCTTATTATATATTATATCTCACCACGCTAAATCCGGACCACGCCTGAAATATCACAAGACGGGTTGATACTAACATCCTATACCTGTTTGTTTACATAAGGACCCTTATATACCATTATCTTAAATACTAATACGTATAAAATATGTAAAATATTATATATTATTGATATAATAAATAAATAATAATATATTTATAAAATGTGGACGTTTATTTGCAATCTTTCAAACTTATTTGAACTATAGAGCTTCACAATGCTTATGCTAATTTATCCTCTATCGTTATGGGACGTATACGCCCCGTTCGGGGTTCAACTGGGAGTCATAATTGAAGATATAAATAGGCCATTTAAAATTGGAATTGTGGATTTAATAGAAAGAGACAGCATACGATAAAGCAAGACATAATATAATAGAAATACGGTCTGAACTGAAAATATTTCTAAGTAGTTTCATTTCCATTTCGGGGATTAGGGTATTGAGTAATAATCATCCACCCTTGTCATATGGGATTCTTACAGAACATATAGATTAACGAAAACAACTGGTTTATATATTAAATATTTTGTATCAGTTAATTTAAAGATTTTTTGAAAATGTCTTGACGAAGATATATTCAGACAACAAATCGACTTAAGTATCTTAAAAAATAGATGTGAAATGAATTCTACTATATTTATTTCTAGGTTTCCATACCCAAAGGGTTAAACGGGAGCCTATTACTAAGACTCCACCGTCCGTCTGTCACCAGGCTGTATCTCATGAACCGTGATAGTTAGACAGTTGAAATTTTCACAGATTACGTATTTCGGGAAAGGCAATCCTTCCTAAGCGACAAAAAATCGTAAAATGAGTTTTATATACCAAACGACGCAAAAAAGTATGGCCGTTCGAATGGTATATAAAATTCATTTAACAATTTTTTGTCGCTTAGTAAAGATTGCCTTTCAAGCGTCTATATGTTATCGATGTAACAACGACTGGACACCATATATAAACAAATCACATTCCATTGATGTAAGTGTAGAAGTGGTCTGTAAGATTGCAAATAAAGCGTGGTAGGTAAGTGTGAAGTGGGTGCGTGACGAGGGTGGCGAGAGTGAGTGCGAGCGAGAGGCAAGCGAGCAGAGCGCGCGGCCAGGCGCGCGAGAGCGGGACGCACGACGTTACCTTGAGCGGCACCGGCGGCACCTCCAGGTGGTACCCGATGTCGCACAGGTTGCGTAGCATCTCCACACCTTCAAAATACAACATTTCACTATTTGAAAGAGAAAAAAAAACATACAGGTGGAAACCTCCTTTTGTTGAACTTTGTTAATAAATATGGCTAGACTACACATGCTCATAGTATACAGGGTACAACAGTATACAGGGTGTATCAGAAGTCCGAAATAATACTTTGGGTACATATATAAGGTAGCTCATATGTGGATGCTTAGTGAAGACATTTTCTTAGTCAAGACATGTCATTTTAGTTATAGATAACTATCATAGTTTCGGAGTTATATGAAACACCTTGTATAATATAACCATTTAATATGAATAATTCGATTTTCATGTTTCGACAACGCTAGGTGTAGTCGGTTAGCTCGTTTGATGAAAAAGTGCCAGCCAATTCTAGAGCTGTGTTGCGGCGAACTTTAAAGTAAAGTTATCACATGTTTGACATCTCAAACATCGCAATTAAATATCCCTGACATTCACTAATTCGTCCAGAATACTCTAGATAGAGATATATTTTAAGCGTTAAGAGTATCTATAACATTTTTGCATCATATTGTGTACAATGTTTTTGGAGAGAGTGAGTGTGAGTGACACTCACCCGAGTCCCTGTTGCGGCCGTATCTGGCCTCCCAGGCGTCGAAGAGGCGGTTGTAGTACCGCGGGCCGGCCAGGTAGCGCAGGTAGCGGTGCGTGTGAGTGACACTCACCCGAGTCCCTGTTGCGGCCGTATCTAGCCTCCCAGGCGTCGAAGAGGCGGTTGTAGTACCGCGGGCCGGCCAGGTAGCGCAGGTAGCGGTGCGTGTGAGTGACACTCACCCGAGTCCCTGTTGCGGCCGTATCTGGCCTCCCAGGCGTCGAAGAGGCGGTTGTAGTACCGCGGGCCGGCCAGGTAGCGCAGGTAGCGGTGCGTGTGAGTGACAGTCACCCGAGTCCCTGTTGCGGCCGTATCTAGCCTCCCAGGCGTCGAAGAGGCGGTTGTAGTACCGCGGGCCGGCCAGGTAGCGCAGGTAGCGGTGCGTGTGAGTGACACTCACCCGAGTCCCTGTTGCGGCCGTATCTGGCCTCCCAGGCGTCGAAGAGGCGGTTGTAGTACCGCGGGCCGGCCAGGTAGCGCAGGTAGCGGTGCGTGTGAGTGACACTCACCCGAGTCCCTGTTGCGGCCGTATCTAGCCTCCCAGGCGTCGAAGAGGCGGTTGTAGTACCGCGGGCCGGCCAGGTAGCGCAGGTAGCGGTGCGTGTGAGTGACACTCACCCGAGTCCCTGTTGCGGCCGTATCTGGCCTCCCAGGCGTCGAAGAGGCGGTTGTAGTACCGCGGGCCGGCCAGGTAGCGCAGGTAGCGGTGCGTGTGAGTGACACTCACCCGAGTCCCTGTTGCGGCCGTATCTGGCCTCCCAGGCGTCGAAGAGGCGGTTGTAGTACCGCGGGCCGGCCAGGTAGCGCAGGTAGCGGTGCGTGTGAGTGACACTCACCCGAGTCCCTGTTGCGGCCGTATCTGGCCTCCCAGGCGTCGAAGAGGCGGTTGTAGTACCGCGGGCCGGCCAGGTAGCGCAGGTAGCGGTGCGTGTGAGTGACACTCACCCGAGTCCCTGTTGCGGCCGTATCTGGCCTCCCAGGCGTCGAAGAGGCGGTTGTAGTACCGCGGGCCGGCCAGGTAGCGCAGGTAGCGGTGCGTGTGAGTGACACTCACCCGAGTCCCTGTTGCGGCCGTATCTGGCCTCCCAGGCGTCGAAGAGGCGGTTGTAGTACCGCGGGCCGGCCAGGTAGCGCAGGTAGCGGTGCGTGTGAGTGACACTCACCCGAGTCCCTGTTGCGGCCGTATCTGGCCTCCCAGGCGTCGAAGAGGCGGTTGTAGTACCGCGGGCCGGCCAGGTAGCGCAGGTAGCGGTGCGTGTGAGTGACACTCACCCGAGTCCCTGTTGCGGCCGTATCTGGCCTCCCAGGCGTCGAAGAGGCGGTTGTAGTACCGCGGGCCGGCCAGGTAGCGCAGGTAGCGGTGCGTGTGCGGCGCGGGGAAGACTCGCTCCAGCGGGCCAGCCTGCGTCAGCTCGTCTTCAGCCTGCACGAGGTGGCGCACGTCGTCCGGCGTCAGCGTCGACAGAATGTCGCGAAGGTACTGGAACGACAGAGTATCTAGAGTATCCATAACGACTACACGCTTCGTATAGCTCTGCGGCGATTTATCATGTACCTGTAGTATACGGCAACTAGGTATATGCGAAAACACAGATGGATAAACTATATGCCACTACGCGGACTCGAAATGCCATCTCCGTTATAATATCTCCATCAATGGAACACATACATATACTGACGCGTTTGTTCCACAGGGGGTAGGCAGACTACCGTATGCCACATATTACGATCCTGACCTACCTTCATCCACAGTCATCTTTATAAAAAAAAATGGTTTCGGCAATAAAATGTAGATATGTATCATGAAAAATGAAAAATTCCGCTGATGCGTCGCGGTACATGCCAAAGCGATCCCGTGGCGCCCCGATACAAGCGGAAGATGGTACACCGTCGGTTTTTAGTGGGTATACGGCCTTCTGCCGGGACTACCACATAACCCTGTTACTTCCCCCTAGGTGGCAGGGTATCCATAAAGGATTTTCCGACGTAAAAAATAAAAAGAATCATAAAAAATTCAAAAAATATCTTACCATATCCCGTTCTTCCATGTTAGTGTAGATTATATGTTTATCCCTCTCTTCCTTGGACAAGTACACTGTGTATAATCGGCTGTCGTAAGGGAGACCGGACTGAAACAAAAAGTAGTACTTTGAAAATAATGATCATACATCATACATCATCACGCCTGTATTCCCCGAAGGGGTAGGCAGAGGTGCACTGCAGTGCGCCCACACTTCGCCGATGTATTTTGGTCCCAATGTAATAGGGGGCGAGCCTATTGCCATTATACCGGGCACACAGGTTTCCTCACGATGTTTTCCGTCACCGTTTCTTAGCAAGTGATAATCTCAGATGAAAATGAGATTCGCACATGGAACCCAGAGGTGCGAGCCGGGGATAGAACCTGCGCACTTTGATTGCAAAGCGTGCGTTTGACCACACGGCTACCACTGCTTTTAATGAAAATAATGAATTTCATAAAAAAAAGATTTGTACATTTAGTCTATGATTAGTATTTTTTCACAATATTTTATCGTGTACATTTACTGTACTGAATTATTAGTGTTGAAGAAGGTTCGCAACTACGACGTAAAATTTCTGTATACTTTCGTGGTAAAACTATATATTTCTTTATAACTCTCTTGGCCAGCTTTCGTATCGTCTAATAAAGACAGCGCTGTCTTATATGTGTGTGAGTGTGAGATTTTTTCATCCGTTTTTGTGCGTGTGTTCGATCCTGAGCGTTTATGTCATAGACTAAAACGGAGATGCTGACTCGGAGTTATCGACTCAGCCCTCCGGCAATTTCTCTGATGTTTATCTGGCATTCGCCATTGCAGTTGCCCGGATCAAGTAAGTAACTAAGGTGTCTAAGGTCCGTATGTACAGAACGTAACTCAAGTTCAGTTTGATCCTCAATCAGTCGATCCCTGTTTATGTATAAAATCAGTGCTTGAGCATCGTTCTTATTCCAGAACGGTAATCAATACTCAAAACTAAAATCGAGCCTCAAGCAGAGACGCGTATTGTCTATGCGTCAGCCTGTTTTCGTTTACGATTTATTTTATTTACCAAGTTTGTTCTGATCTTCACTGGATTAGATATATTGAAATATACCATTAGAGACAATAATTTAGGAAATCAGCTATATTATGTCGGCCCTGAATAGTACAATCCCCCATTTATTGATGTAAATTAAAGTAATTTTGTAAGCAAAATGGTCAAGCTTAAAAGACTTGTATCTATGGCCATAAATTATAGGTATGATGCTATATAAATATAATGTTGTTTTGTCAAATATGTGAAAAGAAAAACTCGATAGCGTGAATATTTATGCCGGAACAGAACAAAAATTGACATGTCATACATACAATGACAATCTACGCTCAAGCGCGGTCCCGACCACACTTGGGTGATTACAGATCCAATCACTGCTTGAGTTCGTTTCACGAACTGAATAACTCAGCTGAAATGTGTTCAATAAATCTATGCTTGAGGGACGTTCTAAAATTAAAACTTGACTCAAAACTAGTTTTAAACAAAGATCAATGCTTGAGTTTCCTTCTGTAATACGGACCTAAGAATATACTACAGGTAACTAAAATAGCGGATGTCAGATAAACGTCAAATAAACTGGCCGCAGTGCCATATGCAGGACGGAGTCGATATGGGTTATCGTCAAATAAACTGGCCGCAGAGCCATATGCAGGACGGAGTCAATATGGGTTATCTAGTTACTCTATGGTTTTTGTGCGTGCGTATGTGTATGTGTGCGTGTGTGGGTGTGTGTGTGTGTGCGTGTCGGTTACCAGCTTGTGCGGCTTGTCCTTGGCGAGCAGGTCGAGGTTGGTGCGCACGGGCACCTGGAACTGCGCGACGTTGAGCACGGTGCTCACCAGCGGGCCCTTCACGTGGATGTGTGTGTGTGTGTGTGTGTGTGTGTGTGTGTGTGTGTGTGTGTGTGTGTGTGTGCGTGTCGGTTACCAGCTTGTGCGGCTTGTCCTTGGCGAGCAGGTCGAGGTTGGTGCGCACGGGCACCTGAAACTGCGCGACGTTGAGCACGGTGCTCACCAGCGGGCCCTTCACGTGGATGTGTGTGTGTGTGTGTGTGTGTGTGTGTGTGTGTGTGTGTGTGTGTGTGTGTGTGTGTGCGTGTCGGTTACCAGCTTGTGCGGCTTGTCCTTGGCGAGCAGGTCGAGGTTGGTGCGCACGGGCACCTGGAACTGCGCGACGTTGAGCACGGTGCTCACCAGCGGGCCCTTCACGTGGATGTGTGTGTGTGTGTGTGTGTGTGTGTGTGTGTGTGTGTGTGCGTGTCGGTTACCAGCTTGTGCGGCTTGTCCTTGGCGAGCAGGTCGAGGTTGGTGCGCACGGGCACCTGGAACTGCGCGACGTTGAGCACGGTGCTCACCAGCGGGCCCTTCACGTGGATGTGTGTGTGTGTGTGTGTGTGTGTGTGTGTGTGTGTGTGTGTGCGTGTCGGTTACCAGCTTGTGCGGCTTGTCCTTGGCGAGCAGGTCGAGGTTGGTGCGCACGGGCACCTGGAACTGCGCGACGTTGAGCACGGTGCTCACCAGCGGGCCCTTCACGTGGATGTGTGTGTGTGTGTGTGTGTGTGTGTGTGTGTGTGTGTGTGTGTGTGCGTGTCGGTTACCAGCTTGTGCGGCTTGTCCTTGGCGAGCAGGTCGAGGTTGGTGCGCACGGGCACCTGGAACTGCGCGACGTTGAGCACGGTGCTCACCAGCGGGCCCTTCACGTGGATGTGTGTGTGTGTGTGTGTGTGTGTGTGTGTGTGTGCGTGTCGGTTACCAGCTTGTGCGGCTTGTCCTTGGCGAGCAGGTCGAGGTTGGTGCGCACGGGCACCTGGAACTGCGCGACGTTGAGCACGGTGCTCACCAGCGGGCCCTTCACGTGGATGTGTGTGTGTGTGTGTGTGTGTGTGTGTGCGTGTCGGTTACCAGCTTGTGCGGCTTGTCCTTGGCGAGCAGGTCGAGGTTGGTGCGCACGGGCACCTGGAACTGCGCGACGTTGAGCACGGTGCTCACCAGCGGGCCCTTCACGTGGATGTGTGTGTGTGTGTGTGTGTGTGTGTGTGTGTGTGTGTGTGTGTGTGTGTGTGTGTGTGTGCGTGTCGGTTACCAGCTTGTGCGGCTTGTCCTTGGCGAGCAGGTCGAGGTTGGTGCGCACGGGCACCTGGAACTGCGCGACGTTGAGCACGGTGCTCACCAGCGGGCCCTTCACGTGGATGTGTGTGTGTGTGTGTGTGTGTGTGTGTGTGTGTGCGTGTCGGTTACCAGCTTGTGCGGCTTGTCCTTGGCGAGCAGGTCGAGGTTGGTGCGCACGGGCACCTGGAACTGCGCGACGTTGAGCACGGTGCTCACCAGCGGGCCCTTCACGTGGATGTGTGTGTGTGTGTGTGTGTGTGTGTGCGTGTCGGTTACCAGCTTGTGCGGCTTGTCCTTGGCGAGCAGGTCGAGGTTGGTGCGCACGGGCACCTGGAACTGCGCGACGTTGAGCACGGTGCTCACCAGCGGGCCCTTCACGTGGATGTCCAGCGGGGACGCGCTGTGCAGGCTCGGGGATATGTTCACCTGCCAGCACACACACTCCTATCACACACATTTATCACCCTGGTTGAATGTCTAGGGTGAGTGAACTGAGCTGGAATCTCTTGGTTACTCGCATTGGTATAGTTAGTTAGTACGCAACCGACAGTGACAAGACCGAAATGTGACATCTGTAGGCTTCGCATGACCGCGTAGACATAAATCTCTTTCAACTATCAGTTTTGTCGAGAAAATGACGTCACACCGAGCCATAGTTCACGCGATCATGCTAAGGGTGCTGGGGCATTTCAAGTGAAGCGAACAGCGAAAAAGAAGTGAGATTCTAAAATTTGTTTATATTGAGCATATTTTCACTACTAATGAATATGAACTTATGAACGTGTACACAATTTCTGTTTTAATTGTGGTTTAGTTTTTTAGACAATGGGCGGAAGGACTTCTTTTGAATGTTATTTTTCATCCCATCTATTCGAAAAGGACGACTTGGTTCGCCTTTAAGTGCGCCCAAAGAAACTTTTAGTGGGCAGAAATGAGTTTTTAATCCTCTTTATAAGAGCGCCGCAATTTACTTTGCCGCGCACTTTTTGAATTTGGAACATCTTAGTGTTCACCGCCAAAGAAATCGAACGCAAATATTGTTTGAATAAAGACTGGCCTGTACGACGGCCCATAGTCGCGTCGCCGGCTGAATAATAAAAAAAGAAATCAAACTAACAACGCGCGAACTACAGCCCACGTTTTCGTCAATTTTCACGGATTGTTAGAAATTCATGGTTTTTGTAGAAATAGTATATTTCTACTTATTTTCTACTAGTTTCATGTAATTATTAGATACTATTTATTTAATTTCAATTTAGTTGCTACTCTATGTCTTATTAAATAATAATGTTACAATAAAATATGAGACGCCTGTTATTTTCTCATAGTGGGTGATTAGCCTCGGGCGACGTACTTTGAATCCAGAGCGAAGTGAGGGATTCTAGAGTAGAATCCCGAGCGTAGGGAGGCGAGGGATTCTTTAGTAGAATCCTGAACGTAGCGAGGGATTCAAAAAAGCGCCCTCGCCGTAAAAATATTATTTTTCTCCCTTATGATTCAATCTACTATTCATATTGAAGTAAATTATAATGAAATAAGTCAGTTTTTAAGTTAGATTCCAAATTGGAATTTAGTTAAACCGGAAGTGATTATGTCACAATATTTTTTATTCTTCGATCATTTTGATATTAATTTGCTTTATCTAAAAATAAAGCATAACATTTATTTAGCTTAAACACTAAAACCAAGCCGTCGTCTCATAAATATATCAATCAATATTCATTTCTTGTATTTTAGCAGTGGTCAAAAAGTTGGGACATTCTCAATTCAAACCATATCGAGGGGTAAAAGGGGTGAAATGACTTAAGCGACATTTTATGAACTTTACAGCAGATCATACTCATTCGACGCAGAAAAGTAAGCTGATTCCAAATCTATACTAATATTATAAAGAGGAAAGATTTGTATTTTTGTATTTAACAAATAAACTTAAAAACTACTAGACCAATTTCATTCTCATTTGCATCCGAGATTATCACTTGCTATGAAGCGGTGAAGGAAAACATCGTGAGGAAACCTGCACGTCTGAGGGAACTTGACTAGTTCTCGATAGATGTGTGAAGTCTGCCAACCCGCACTGGGCCAGCGTGGTGGACTATGGCCTGAATCCCCCTTGCATTAAGGGGAAGCCCGTGCCCAGCAGTGGGACGTTAAAAGGGCTGTAGTAGTAGTAGACCAATTTCAAAAAATATTTTGCCGTTAGAAAGCTACATTATCACTATAGGCTATATTTATTTATTCCAAAATGTTTAGTAAAAATTTCTACCTGTGTGAAGGCGGGACGGTCTGCTGGTATATAAGTCAATATCGCTCATAGTGTCGCTTAAGTAAAATAGCCTTTCACCCCTCGATATCATTATGTTAGTGTTATTGCAATCCCTGTCCTTAACTATAACAGGGATTGCAATACTAGTTAGCCACCCAGCTAAGAAGATTTATTATTATTATTGTTATTCCTCTTACTATTTTGCATGTTATAGCACCTTTGTTAAATATGCATTAAATTTTTCCTTATTTGTATGTGTTATTAATGCAACATTTTTGGATCACCTATTAAATATAATAAATAACTACAGCCCTTTTAACGTCCCACTGCTGGGCACGGGGCTCCCCTCAATGCAAGAGGGATCCAGGCCATAGTCCACCACGCTGGCCCGGTGCGGGTTGGCAGACTTCACACATCTATCGAGAACTAGTCAAGTTCCCTCAGATGTGCAGGTTTCCTCACGATGTTTTCCTTCACAGTTACATAGCAAGTGATAATCTCAGATGAAAATGAGATTGGCACATAACATAAAACCAGAGCTGCAAGCCGGGGTTTGAACTTGCAAACTATGATTGCAAGGCGTGCGTTCGACCACTTGGCTACTATAGCTATTAAATATATAAATAAAAAAAAATAAGAAGAGTATACCTCCAATAACCAAGGTTTCAAATCTTCATCCAACAGTACATCGATGCCGAACAACTCGTAGCAATTGTACCTCGAGGTAATGTTGGCTTTGGTTAGCGAGCTGATGCTGGCTTCCCCAGATATGATGGTCTTGATGACCAGGTCCCGCATGGCCTCCCACAGCGCGTCCGTATCCACCTTCTTCTCAGTCTTTAGGTATTGAAATAGAGTCTGTAGCGTCCTGAAATTGTATCATACTGTATAACAAAAGCTTGAAATAAAAAAAACTTTCTTTTATTTAATAGCCCTTAGTTTTCGTGTTCTCCTCAGCAAGACCAAAATACATCGGCGAAGTGTGGGCGCACTGTAGTGCACCTCTGCCTACCCCTTCGGGGAATACAGGCGTAATGATGTATTTGTGTAGATGTCCAAAATTGTCACTGTGAGAAATTTCTCTTGCACTGAACATGTCCTGATTTTTTGAAAACAATACCGAATATGAATCTGGCAATTAATGGACTCGTTCATGCATATTGGGTGCTTCACTTATTGTTAAGCGAGATGCCGTCTATCCTTTTTTATATGTCCATGATGAATAGTTTCTTACCACTTGTGGCCCTCGCACGCGGCGAAGTCCTCGTTGGGCGTGTAGTGTTTGGACAGTCTGTTGATGGAGTAGTTCGTCAGGTGCATATACCTGTCGTTCAGAAACGCCAACTCATCGTTGTATTTCACTGTAACAAAAACAAGATTATAACCAGCTGAGCCTACAATTTCGTCCACGTGGAATTTAGAAATCCTTATAACTTGGAATAAATGGGATTCATTTTAAGGGTTCTACGGTACCCTAAAAATAGGTCAGGAATCTATTACTAAGACTTCGCTGACTGTCTGTCCGTCTGTCTATCTGTCCATCTGTCACCAGGCTGTATCTCATGAACCGTGACAGTTAGACGGTTGAAATTTTCACAGATGATGTATTTCTGTTGCTGCTGTAACAACAAATACTAAAAATTATAAATATTTAAGGGGGCTCCTACACAATAAACATGATTTTTTTGCTAGTTTTAATAGATAATGGTACGTAACACTTCGTGCGCGAGTTGGGCGGTTTTTTCCCTTGCAACCCAAATTCTTGTTTTACAATAAAAAGTACATTAAG
Source organism: Ptilodon capucinus (assembly GCA_914767695.1). NCBI lineage: Eukaryota > Metazoa > Arthropoda > Insecta > Lepidoptera > Notodontidae > Ptilodon > Ptilodon capucinus. Next base: position 3,510,615 of record OU611828.1, read on the forward strand.
TAATTAAGCTATGCAACATCATATATCTACCAGTGAATGTTCCGTCAAAATCGGTCAGCCGTTCGGGAGTTTGCCTCAAACAAACAGGCAAACAGACATTTTTTTTTTAAATAAGTTTTCGTTATAAATAAATACGCTAAGTATATAGTTATATAAACATACACTTCAAATGTATTTATTTGTATACAAACAATTGCAACAAGGGATTTCGTTCTTGTGAATTCATACATTGTTTATACATTCCTAAAGGGGAAAAAATAAAGTTTATGTCTATGGTCATACCTGAAGCAAATCTAGCCAGTCCATCCTTGTATAAATATATTCTGAGTGGATGCACGGACGTGACGAGGACGTAGAGCCGAAGGTCGAACTTGTTGCCATTGATCAGGTAAGGCTTGGAGACGTACCGCTGGACCACCACCGGCCGCTTCTTCGGGATCTGAGTCCACTTTGACACCACCTTAATACCAGTACCCCTGGCTGAGGCGGGCTGGAACAAATAGTTAATGCGTACAACTGTCTGACCTGGAGCCCGATTTTCGTTTGATTGACATCAATCTCTATTAGAGATATATCGAAACGAAACGTCAAATTGGTCGTGTTTTTTTCGACATATCTCTTAATAGATATTGATGTCTATCAAACGAAAATCGGACCCTTGGTCTATTGGTCTGGGGGACCATTCTCGCATGATCGACATTATCTCTAATTCGACATATATATACTGAAACAAAACCCTACAATTGTTCGTATTTTGTCGTTCTGTTTCCACGTATCTCGAATAAGAGATAATGTCGATCATGCGAGAATTGGACGGCTGAGCGTTTGCCGCTCGGCTCACTGCACCGGGCGGTTACAGGTTCGATTCCCGGCAAATGGCCTTATAGAAATTTGCCCACATCTAGGCGTAACTGGTATCGCCCTCAGTCCATTGTATGGTACTCACAGTACAAGTTTTGCATAGTTTGAGAGCATACGATGAGTATGTGTTGTCTGGCGATATTTATAACCTCGTTGGTAGAACCTTAGAAACAAGGGAAGCAGGTTCAAAACCCAGATTGCACCTTTAGATGTTATGTGCAAATCTCATTTTCATTCAACATTATCAAACGGTGAAATGATGCCGTTGATGCCGTGAGCGAATTGAGTAGCTTTTGCCAGAGACATTTAATCTTTATGTATATTGACATAGGATACATTTTCAAAGATGTAGGTAATGTCTCAATAGTAATCTATACTAATATTATAAAGAGGAAAGATTTGTGTTTTTGTATGTAACGAATAAACTTAAAAACTGCTGGACGGATTTCAAAATATTATTTTGCCGTTAGAAAGATTCATTATCACTAGGCTATATTTATTTATCCAAAAATGTTTTAAAAAATAGTAGTGGTAGCCGAGTGGTCGAACGCACGCCTCGCAATAGTGTGCAGGTTCAATACCCAGGCTCGCACCTCTGGGATTTATGTGCGAATCTCATTTTCATCCGAGATTATCACTTGCTATCAAACGGTGAAGGAAAACATCGTGAGGAAACCTGCACGTCTGAGGGAACTTGACTAGCTTTCGATAGATGTGTGAAGTCTGCCAACCCGCACTGGGCCAGCGTGGTGGACTATGGCTCGAATCCCCCTCGCATTGAGAGGAGGCTCGTGCCCAGCAGTGGGACGTTAAAAGGGCTGTAGTAGTAGAAACGTTTAAAAAAAACACCCGTATGAAGCCGGGACGGGCCGTTAGTAGAAACAATAAGATCCACTCACCGGTTTAATGATCCACCTCTCGTTATTAGCGGCATACTTATCCCAATCGTGTTTCAACAGCTTCAAGTCGTGCGGTAACACATATGTCTTAGGCATGATACCGAACTCGTTGTTTCCAAACTTATTGACCAGCTTCTGTAAGTTCCTCCACAGGCGGTCCTTGCGACCGATTTGAAACGTCCCCGGGAAATGATTCATCTTCTGCCCGTCCTTGATTGCTCGAAACATTAGGGATTTCATGTGTTTACCCCATATGCCTATCCATTCTATTGTCTCTGGAATGCGAAATATTAGATTATTAGGTTAATTCTAGCAGTGGTAGCCGAGTGGTCAAACGCACGCCTTGCAAATCAAAGTGTGCAGGTTCAAACCCCGGCTCGCACCTCTGGGATTTATGTGCGAATCTCATTTTCATCCAAGATTACCACTTGCTATGAAACGGTGAAGGAAAACATCGTGAGGAAACCTGCACGTCTGAGGGAACTTGTCTAGTTCTCGATCGATGTGTGAAGTCTGCCAACCCGCACTGGGCCAGCGTGGTGGACTATGGCCTGAATCCCCCTCGTATAGAGGGGAGGCCCGTGCCCAGCAGTGGGACGTTAAAAGGGCTGTAGTAGTAGATTATTAGGTTGGTCAGTTTGCCTATTTTATAATTAGATACTAAATCTTGTCAATTCTTGTCAGTATTCTTAACTATGTTATAATGTGTGTTAGAAGTAGCGTAACAAAGTTAAAATTGCGTCAAAAAGCTACACTTTTCACAGAGGGCCGTGTACACCTTGCTAGCACACTTAATCTTAGTCTTTCTCCATCTGAGGTCAATGTATTAAATAAATAAATATCGCCAGACAGCACACACTCATCGTATGATTCCAAACTAAGCAAAGCTTGTACTATATGGGTACTATACAATGAACTGGAGGCCATCCCAGACCAGAGCGAATTCAGACGGGAATCAAACCCGCAACAACCTGGTTCAGTAAACCGAGCGGCCTACGCTCACACCACTAGACCTAGCCTTCGTCAAAAAAGTTAAATCATCATATCATATCAAGTCTTGGGTGTCCCACTGCTGGGCAATGGCCTCCCCTACATTTTTCCACTTGTTGCGGTCCACAGCCAACCAGGGCCACTCTGGTAAGTGGGAACTAGTTCATCCTGCCATCTCTTTTTGAGCCTGCCGCATTGCCGTTTTCCGTTGTTTGGGAGCCATTGCGTGGTTGCTTATAAATTACAGTGACTGTGCATTATATGGCGTTATAGAGAGTTGTCGTTAAATGGAGCGAAGAAAAATCAGAATTAGAAAAAAAAAAAAGTTTATTGACTAGTGTTAGTAGTTGTGTACATAAAAACAATCTTATTTGAACGCTATTGCTTTTTTCTGACGTCTTTTGCTGCACCAGTAATTTTGTTGTATATTTTTACTAATTTTATTCATTGAGGCATCTTGGTGATAAAAATTTGAAAATTGTTGTCGTTATTAAGAGTGGGTGTAATGCTATATAGTTTATCATTGTATGGAAGGCAAGCTTAACCAACCAAAGCTAAGTGATTTCGACACTTTATGGAGTTACATGGAATTTACACTGTATTTAGTGAAATGATAGGTACCTTCTTGCGGACATTCCGCTGTATCGCACTCGCTCTTGACGAGTCTAAACCCCGAGTTGGTCAGCGTCTTCTTCACGATAATCGGCGTTATAGTGGTGAGCTTCCACTTCAAGTGTTTCTGTATAGGTGCGGGCACGCGTAGGGCGGGGCCGTCCTCGTGACTGATGAACTTGAGGTAGGGAGGCACGCGAGGGAACAGGGACGGCCGGAGACAGTTGGTGATCGCATCCGGGAGACAGAGCGGCATCTCTGTAATGACAATCATAGCAGTTAGATCAAAGAACACAAGACAGATTAGAACGGCAGTCACGATAGTTTTGTATCAAAACCAGTCTTGCCATAAATAAATGTCTATTACACGGATATCCAAAATAAGGCGCCCATTCGTCGCATTTATGACTACATTATGACATAAACGTTATAACTTTCTATTTTAGTTCATATTATAAGGCCACACGTATGGGTTTCCCATGCAAACATGACACATAGGTGTCATAGGTGTGAAGGTCGGAAACTGAATTTAACGATCAGTTTGCGAAACGGAGCGTTTCTCATGATAAATACATTAAATAATATCAATTTAATTAAAACTAATACATAATCCCGAAACATGCCTTAATATTTACGATTGCACCGGATAAAATTACAACACTTAAAATAAGATTCCTGCGTTAATAAATAGCGCAGTTCGCGTTTCGCCAATATTGTTTACTTAGAATCGTTGCCAGATAGCAACGGAAACGATTTATATACTTTAAACATGAAATACACGAGTAATACTCAAAATATTTTCACTATGCATAAGAATAATAATATTAAAGAGTATATATGTATATATGAGGCTACTCTAAATACTTGAATTACATTAATGTCAAGAGAATAAAGGTCAACATACAAGACATATTCTGTAGTCTAAAAAAACATAGAACAAATACTTCTAAATGGAATCGGTAGACACTAGATTTATTTCTTAAATACAAACGACCCTGACCACTGCGACAGTGATAAAATAGAAATAATCTTCGCCACTACGTTGACATTGGCAGAATCACATTGGGCCTGACTCAATGGAAAGAGGCCATTAAAAAAAATTAAAAAAACATGTTTTTGAATTGTTTCTCTTTCTAACCTTGCCCCATTTCAGTCGGGGTCAGCTGCATTTTATCAATTTGACTTGATTGGAGATAAATCTAATAATGTTATGATTACCACTGAATGGTGAAGGAAACCATTGTGAGAAAACTTGCACGCCTATAAAAAAGACGTGTGAAGTTCACCAATCCATAACAGAGCGAATGTGGGTCACCCATTGCCCTATTCCCCTCGTATTGAGGGGGTATGAGCCCGAAATAATGTAATTATGCTTTCCTCCCATTATATAGGGACCAAAATACATCGGCAAAGTTCGTCTACCCATTTGGGAGAAACAGGCGTGATGATGATGATGATATTCAACTATGAACCAACTATCATCACTTAATACTTCATTAAAATTTAGTATATCTATGGAATTTATATTAAAATCAAGCGTCAATAAAAATAAGTCTATTTTGCAGGGTTTGATACATTAAACACAGAGGGAGAGGAAGACCAAAGAAAAGATGGATGGAGTATATAAAGAGTGATGTGAATGAGATGGGGTGGATGTCAATATGTACGGAAAAACGAGGTAAAAAGAACAAAAAGACATACTGCGTCGAACCCAAATAACAGAAAAAGGGTTCGGCAAATGATGGTTCAATACTTATGTAGAAGGTAATCTAAATACTAATCTTTGTAATCCTAAACTAATAAGACGTTTATTCATCTCTTACCCCCTAATTTATAAAAATGTATAGCCTATTTATAAGGGTTACAAAGCATTTTTGTACTGAGTCACACCTCGTAAAGCCATATTATAACCTCTATAATATTTGAGGTATGGTAAGCATTTTTATAAACAAAAAGACAAAGTAAGCACTACATCAAAAGTCTACAAATAGCTAACATTGTTATACGTCTCCGCATTGCACAGATTATAAATACGAAGTAAATTTGAACACTACTTTAACAGCGCAACCTAATTAGGGTCACAGCACACATATCAACTCGGAAAGGGATCGTCACCGTATCGCCTCGGGCCGTTCAGTTTTATTTGTATGAAACTCCATACTGCAACGCACACTAATCGGAATCGTAACGTAATCGCCTCGCCTCTGAACAGGCTCCGAACCGCGATGCGGTGCGTGGTCAACTTGCAGTTCCCGCGCTTACGGCTCGTCGTCCCCGCGCTTACGTCTCTCCGTACCCAAGCTCACGTCTCTTCGGCCACCCTTGCCCCCTCCCGCGAGCCACCGCGCCAGCGTTGGGCGAGCCGTAGGCGCGGTGGCGCCTAGCCGTAGCAGAGTTGACGTACAGGAGCTGCTGTTACGCTTTAGTTACGTGCATACGTTAGGTTGACGCCTGGCTGACGGCGAGGCGAAAGGAGGCGGTACTGTGACGATCCCTTTCCGAGCTGATATGTGTGGTGTGACCTTTATGCAAACATTCAAGTCAAACGCAAAGAAAACGGGGCCTGTTTCCTTACAGCCCTGGGCACACTGTGGCGTTAAGACGCGCGCGTAAAAATATTTGGCCAATACCGAAACGAACTGTGTACCAATATAAATAAAAACTGAATTCCCGTGGTAAAGGTCCCACGTCCACGCGTCAAAATTCGGTCGCGCCATTGATGACATAGTGCAGTGGTAGCCGAGTGGTCAAACGCACGCTTTGCAATCATAGTGCGCTGGTTCAAACCCCGGCTCGCACCTCTGGGTTTCATGTGCGAATCTCATTTTCATCCGAGATTATCACTTGCTATGAAACGGTGAAGGAAAACATCGTGAGGAAACCTGCACGTCTGAGGAAACTTGTCTAGTTCTCGATAGATGTGTGAAGTGTGCCAACCCGCACTAGGCCAGCGTGGTTGATTATGGCCTGAAATCCTCCTCACATTGAGGGGAGACCCGTGCCCAGCAGTGGGACGTTAAAAGGGCTGTAGTAGTAGTAGTAGTAGTAGATGGCCGCAGGGCTATAAGGTATGCCGTGTTTCGGTTTGCGTTAAACTCAAATATAACTAACAACTGTTTGGAGAATGAAATATGGGAAAATATTGGGTTTAATCATTAACCTTTGCATGGTAATAGAGTTTTGAAGGGGTTCGTGGTGTGCAGAGCTGTCAGAAACAATTGATCCTTATTCATTCTCTCTGTAAACAACATTTAATGGGGTCGTCAATTGAAGACTGTTGTTGTCAGGAAAAAATGATGATGTTTGGTGGTTTTGATACTTTTGTTAGTAGTCGCATGTCTTCAATTATTATGAACGAATGGTGAATGCAAACATTATGAAGAATTCTGCCCTTTTACCACCAGTTCTCAAGCAACAATGTTTTTTTATATATCTTTCAGTTTGTAGCGTAGAAATAGCACTAATATTTACACAAATATTAGGCAGGGTAAGAAGTTAAGTTACTAGATAACTTACTGATGTTTCATAAAGATATATGAAGTCCACCAGCTTACTTAGCCAGTGTGGTGGACTAAGATTCAAATAGATATATACAGCGGGAACTTGCTATTTACATTTAGACTAAAATTTGTGTGCCTACGTCTGCTCACCTATTCTGGCACTAAATGTTTGACGATGTATAGAAGATGAATTCGACGCGCTACATCTTTAATAGGTGTGTCATGCAAATGCGTAACAAAATGTCAGTTTAAATTAAGTCTTTAGATATACAGTGCGCCGTGTTTACTTGCTGAAAGTGCGCTATGTTTACCTCCTGAAGTGAGTCGTATTCACATTCTCATTCACCTCCCACACGGGGCGACAATAATAATGTTACATGATTATCTAACACAATGTCGCAATAAAAAAATAATGAGCGCTGTATTTTCAACCATACGACATGATAACTTAGACATATACTCCATATGTTATAGCATTAGAAAGAAGTTAAAAAAGGTTCTTTTTAATGTACACTTTGTAACAATTAACATATTACAGTTACTATTGACGCCCAATTTATTAGAATATATTTTTAAACCAGCAGTCTCACTGTAACTAATCATTTTCACTATTTATCTTATTTAATTAAGTGGCTTTCATTTAGATATATATGTTTTTTCCAACTTAAAATAACAGTGTCGATACAAAAAACCTAAATAAGCAGGGATGAATAATACTGGGAACGTTTTTCGTTTCACTATAATCCTACCAAATCTAAAATGTTACCTAATCCCTTCATCCGTTGTGACAACAGGATCTTTCTTATTTTGCCGGTTTATGTTGGCAGTCAAATTGACGTGAGAGACAATGTTCTGTGATTGTCATTCACATGTGAATACTTCTGAATGCTACGCCTCGTTTGTTCTTATGAATTTTAGTAATTTTGTTGTTATTTGTTACTGTTTTTCCATTGATATTGTTTTGTTTTTGAAATAAAATGTTTTGCACTCCTGCTTCTACGAGCCTCTTATTTCTAATGGAGTATAGTTATATCCGGCTTATACAGGATGTTCCAGAAGTCCCAAATAATACTTTACCGTTTTTATGGGTGTCGGATATACAACTGAATGGTATAATTTTTTAGTCGAAATTCGATCATGATTTTTCGATTTTTTCGTCGACGTCAATTTTGAAATCTTTTTTTTTCGACATATCTCAGATAGAGATCATGTCTAACAAACGATAATCGGGCCCCAGGCTATTTGGAGTAAATAAAAAAATATCTCACCTTTGGAGGGTACTTTCTTGGGTGTCACAACAGTGCCGTTGAGTTTGCTTGATAATTTGGATACTAGGTTATGGTCTGAGTGTCTTTCGTCATCTTTCTTAATTATGCCTGGCGGTGGTTTGTCTAGTTTGTCTATGTCCGGTGTCGTCGTATCTGTGTCCATTTGCCATGTGGAATCGGTCAGGGTGTCCGGCGATGGTGATCTGCTGGGGCAACTGTGGGAACAAAAATTTGAACAGTCAGGCGAATAGTTATAAGTTTGAAGCGAATATAGACTGGTGGTTAGACGGGCTGGTGGCCTAACTGAAAAGTTCCAGTCGGCACAGCATGACCGTGTAGGCTTTAGTTTGTACAGTACAAAAAGCTCGTCATTTTCTCGACAACTCTGACAGTCGAAAGCGATAAAACTCATGTCTACACTAGAGATGAAACGGATATCCGGTAACTATCCGGTATCCGGCCTTGTTTTCACTATCTGGCCGGATACCCGATAGTAATTCAGTATCCGGCCGAATACCGGATAGTAATTCAAATTAAGGGTACTGATGCAAATTAACTGACCACCATATGTATGGGTCGCGATTGCGATCGATGCGAGATGTCTTTAAGAAGCGTCATGTAACGCAATAAAGGGCCGAATATCCGGCGCTCCAGGCTGGTAGCTTGCCGAATATCCAGTATCCGGTATCCGGCCAAACCACTATCCGTTTCATCTCTAGTCTACACGGTCCTGCTAAGCGTGTACAGGTTATAGATCCTACCCTGGGCATTAAACTATTGAGCATTTAGCTTATATGAAAGGGCTAACGGGACTTCTTGTGAACTGATAACTCACATTGCTAGTTGTGTTTAAAAAAAAGTTTGATGTTACTCAGACATGATAGTAGATAATATAGCGGGTAAACCTGTATTATTAGAATAGCTGATGATGACATGACAAAATGTGAGATATTATGTCAATATTGTCTTATTCTCGAGTGTCAATTACAAAAATTGAGAAAGCTCCGCGTTTTGAAATAATTTGTAACATAAATCTTGTCTTAAGGGCCGTGCTAGCCATGCTGCTCGCTCGTCTGTCGAACACTTGGTCAGTTTGTTTGACTTTGACCCGAAACCCCCTCGCATTCAGAAAGGGATTGTAAACGATGGTATCGCCTCCTATTATATAAACACCAATAAAACATCAGCAAAGCGTGGGCGCACTGCAGTGCACCTCTGCCAACTTTTTCGGTGAACACAGGCGTGATAATAAAAACTACCAACACTCACTAAGTACATTACGAATACATGAAGTGAAATATATTTCGAAACCTTGAGATTTTCTAAAATTAACGCGCGCTGAACAGATTTTATAGACAACTCAATGTATACAGGGTGTATCAGAAGTCCGAAATAATATTTTAGGTACATATACGGCAGCTCATATGTAGATGCATATTGAAGGCAGACTATACCTAACTAGGATAGTTTCTGAGGTACAGACCTTTGAATATTTAGCACAGGTATCGCTTTTTGGCCTTAGGGCACATCGCCCTATGAAACAGCGCGCGCAAACTACATCAAAGAGAGACAACTACTAATATTAGGAAAACAGAACTGGGAAATTTGTCTTAGGACTAGAGATATTTCAAGTTTTAAAATCCGCGTCGAAAAAAAAATTATACCATGGTGTTGTGTACCCAATACTGATGCAAACGGCCAAGTATTATTTCGGACTTCTGAAACACTCTGTATAGTAAAGAAATTATATTCAACGAGCGATCAAGAGTGACTTACATTATTACATAAATAATTTCCGCGATTTTTTTGTTACTAGCTGAAATGCGATTGCGTATGCGCAGCTTTTGATGAAACTTTACAGTTTTATTGTTTCTACCTCGGAACATCTCAAGGCCAAGTGTGCGGGACACACTGGGGCGTCAATGTTCGCGAGTAAATTTTTTTGCCATAGCAATACGAACTGTATTGAAACCATAGAGATATTTTAAACGGAGATGGCATTTCGAGCCCGCGCTGCGGTAAATTTTTCTGGTTTATCTGACTACGACAGTTTTTTTTTCCATATAGTTGCCGTATACTACAGGTAGGTACTTGAGATAACAACAATGGCGGAAAAATCGCCGCAATCGGAGTGGTTATGGTTACTCTAGATACTCTATGATTGAGACGTGGAAAAAGATAATTCTATAAGGAAATGCCACTGACAGCGCGAGCGAATTTAGAACCGTGGGAGCGTGGCTTTTGCGACAGTAATATATTCTTTATGCGTATTGAAACAGAGTTCGTTTTGCTACTGGTAAACCGTTTTGACGTACGAGCTTTGACGCACCAATATGCCGGGGGCTTTTAAGGTATAATTTATAACGATATTGAACAATTGAATTCTGCGCACGAAGCCGCGGGTAGAAGCTAGTATTCCATAGCGTCAGTATAATTTATATCATCACCACACAGCCTGTATTCCCGGAAGGGGTAGGCAGAGGTGCAATGCAGTGCACCATCACACCAATGCATTGTGGTCCCAATGTAATAGGGGGCGAGCGTATTGCCATTATTCCGGGCACATTCCCACCCAATACGAGGGAGATTTAGAATATTACTACAGCATCTATACGAATATTATAAAGAGGAAAGATTAGTATTTTTGTATGTAACGAATAAACTTAAAAACTACTGAACCAATTTCAAAAATATTCTGCCTTTAAAAAGCTACATTATCACTGAGTAACATAGGCTATATTTATGTATCCCAAAATGTTAAAAAAAATGTCGTAATTAATAAAGGATGGACTTACTCCTCGGGATCCGTTTCGGCGGCGGAACAATCCAACTTGGTGTTGGACCTCATCTTGACGACCTTGACCTTCGATTTGACCTTCTTCTTCGCTTTCACCGCTTTCTTCGCAACGGTAATGGAAGTCACCGAGCTGACCGGCAGCGCTGGACTCACCGCTGGGCACGTGGGCGTGAGCGTGTCATGACGGGGCTACGCAAAAATAAACCATATGTCCATATGAATACGAGTGATACAAGTAAACTGTTCATGCATCATTCCACTGTAATACATTCAGTGAATCCTAAACTTTACTAACGTCGCGTCGCATCGTAAGCGCCTTTTTTTTTAAATACACACGGAAATATACAGGGTGTTTCAGAAGTCCGAAATAATACTTGACCGTTTTGATTGGACCGAATGGTATAAAATTTTCATAGAAATTCGATCGTAATTTATCGAATTTTTTTTCGTGTCCAATTTTAGAAAAGCCAAATATCTCGAATCCTATGCGAAATTTTAAAGTTCTGTTTAATGAATATTAGTATTCGCGTCTCGTTGATCAATTTTGCACTGTTGAATAGGCTTCTGGGTGTGCCCTAAGGCCACGATACCTATGACAAATATTCAAAGGTCTGTAACTCAAAAACTATGATAGATATGATCTACCTTCACTATGCATCTAGATATTGGCCACACCTCCATGCGATAATATTAAGATCTTATTAAGATTGTAAGTCGATTTGACAAATAAAATAGTTACAATGAATGTACCTAAAATATTATTTCGGACTTCTGATACACCCTGTATATGTTTTTGCGACACACGTGAATGTAAGTGATAAGTGATGCGGAAGAAAATATAATATATATATTGTAGAGACACAATTAATGGATACCATAACGCTTGTATTTCCCGAAATGGTAGGCATAGGTGCACTGTATGCGTCCACATTACGGCGATAGTATTTTCGGGGTAACCAATTATTCCTATGCTAATATTGCGGTTAATATGGCACATTTTAAATGAGGTGACGACTCACTGACCAATTTGACGTTTGTATAGACGTATGTCAATTGTGTAAATTACCTAGTTTCTTTTAATTTTATACGGGTCATGCAGATAACATTCATGAATCCGGAAAAAAATTTCGGAGGTCGGTAACGTAGAGATAGACGCAACAAAAAAATAATTATAAACCTCCTTTGTTAAAGTCGGTTAAAAAGTGTTTGCATAGAGGTTATTTCTATCTGTGTTATTTGAATTCCCAAACATGTTATTATTGTGTCGCTAATTTCAGTTAAGCCCCACTCAAAAAGTAACTGTATTAACATCAACAATAAACGCATTTTTCAACGATATGACACTGAGCTAATTCAGCCGCATGCACATTGTCTTATGTATAGTGTGTATGTCTCAGTCTTTATGTATAGTCACACAGAGTATATTTTCAAAAAAAATAAGTGAATTCACTCTCCCCAATAGTATGATGAGAATGTTTAGCAGTCTTACCGCTATCTGTGGACTTGATAATGCTCGTTCCTCCAATTCTTGAGGCAAACTGGTGTAATACTGAGTATTATAACACACTACCGTGCTCCTAAACGATGATACCACCATCGTGAAGCTATTTAATCGTCAATCGTGATTACCGTTACGAAAATTATTATAACGGAGTGTTTTACGCAATATAAAGTAGTATTATAGGTAATAACGATGGAAATAGGTCGACGGGAATAACGCGAGATTTAATAATTTACCGGTAGGCGGCGCGAGACTCCAGTACTTTAGTAAAACACTCTTGGCAAGCGGCACTGTCGATGGCCGTTGCGTTTAGCGAACACTTATTGTATTTTCACCGTGTTCCGAATGCGCCGAGCCAATCAAAAATATAACCGCACAAAACATGTCAAGGTTCTAATTTAAAAGGTCAACTTTTTAATTTGAAACACTGATGATGCCGATTGATGCTATGACTTAAGCTACAGACATCTGTATATTGACGGTTAATACAAAATGTAAATTAATTTAATTAACGCGTCAAATCAACGGGAGATAGTCACGCCGCGGTGGAAACAGTGATAATGCATCGTATTGACATTTTGTACAGTTTGGCGCCGCGCCATAGCTCGTGAACCGATGCCACAATAAAATTCAAAGTGTACAGAATTAAACAGACAATAAAACGGGATGGGACGAGATGTAACCAGTAACTAATAAACGGGTTAACACCTACGTCGTCGTTAGCGACAACATTTTGAGTGGACCGTGCTAATATGATTGATGTTGCGTTGCTTTTATGGGTTTTATGACGTCATTCGATTGATTCATGACACGCGGTATAATTCTGGAGCTGACACATTAAATTTTGCACTTTGATAAAACTAGTGAGAAGCACGCGCGTATAACTACTGAATGAAACATCTTACAATAATTATGAATGATTGAACGGCGCCAAAAATTTGACAGACAGCCAGACACCCGTCGTTGATTTTGCAGTCGATAATATGCAATGTTGGACGTAGTACATAGTTTCTCATACACACTGATTGTGACAATACAAAATGTGAGAAACGACAGTTACGCATCTGAGCAACTCGGTGCGACAGATTTCGAGATATTGGTCTAGTCTTACGTTCTCTCTCTCCCTCTCTCCCTGTAGGTATATTGCTTGCAATGAGTTAAATATGTGAATGCGTCAACGATACATGATCAATTTAAATTAAGCAAATTAATTCTAAATACCTGGGGTCGCCGATTTAGAATGTTTAAATATCAATTACTTTGCCATTTACTAAATATAACTCGATTTACATTTAGATCGTGTACGTTGCGCCCAAGTGAATTGCTTCAAAAGTTTAATTACTATTTTTATTAAATCGCAGTTAAGATAAATATATTATGGTAGATTGATGAAAATAACTAAAGAACCGGCTCAAGTGGCCGATAAGTGTAGAGGATTATTAAATAAAATAATTAAAATACCAAAAGGAACTCTGACCTCCCGATCAAAAGATATCTAATATGAGACAGAACTCTGTGATATATGAAGGCAAATTAATATTCATAACATTCACTTACAGACTTACAAAACTTCTTTAAAACCTTTTCAATGAACCCCATAATTAAAAAATACAACGAGCCCGCACTAGATCTACGTTAGACGTTATTCAGCGCAACAATAAAACTATGTCCATGATAGATGAGCGATGACACACAGCGTTGGTCACATCTTGCATAGCGCCGACCTAACGTCACTAATAAAAACTTCGTCACTTACAACGAAAATATCTTATAGAGAAAAATTCCGCAGTTTCCGCGGCGATGGGGATAGAATGTAAACAATCAGTGAACGTTAGCACTGCGCTCGTAAAACATCTTCAGGGTTGCCAAACATCAGGATAAATGTTATTTCTAAATCTGCAATTATCTTGAGGCTTTTATCCGATTATGTAATTAATAAGATGATACATCCTAAGCCTGGTTGATATACAGGTGATCGTAGGCAACTCGGCGGATGGCAGCGGGTTCGACTCGCGTCAAGGGTAAACTTGTTGTAACCGTGGATTGAACCTAGTCTATGGTGCCCATATAATAGTACAAGTGTTGTTTAGTGTGTGTTGTGTCTGACACCATACCATAAGAGTTAAAGTAGAAGTTCCCATTCCAAATAATGCCATTAATATGGGTATTCAGACGTCAGAACTTGTGAAGATTCTTTCAATAAACTTAGCCGTACTATATGGGACTATTAATTGTAGTTATGAACGTAATTATGTACAAAATCAAACTTTTGTCAGATAACCCTATTTCTCAGCGCTTGTCGCTTAAAATAATTATGACATTCGGTTCGACACTGTTGAATCAATCATAAATTAGTATAACATTATGATTAAAATACGCGGTCATTTAATTAATGTTGCGTTCAAATTTATAGGTTTGTTGGTAACATTAATGAGCAGTTTATAATCAGATGAGATAGAGATTTATAGCCAGAAGAGCATCATATTTATGGTAATAAATTCCGACCTAAGTGACTTTGTGAACTTGTAAAAGTGGCGTGCACGAAACCATTTCGTTACGGAGCCACGAAACATCTCTATCAGACGAAACAATCATAAATAACGGACCAGCTAAAATGATGGACTCATCCGTCTATACCAGACAAAAAGGAAAAAAATCGCGTAAGCATCAGTTCTGAACAAAGATCATCACTTTTGGCACTTAAAAAAACGGCCTAAATTTGGAACCTCCTTCGTGGTCCATCAGTCTTGAGACTAGGATCGCGTAACGAGTCTTAAGTAGTTTAAAGCAAGTTTTATAAATAGGTTTACAGTTACTGCCAAGTTTTGCGATTACTTAAGGTTGGCGCATTGCACCAGCACTGTTAGCACGTGCGCCAAGACAAGGCTTATGCCACGGATTATGACGCATCGAGTCGCACCTATAAATAAGCATACTGTGGCGTAAAAAAAATTGCCAATACCAAAACCAACTCTATGCCAATACACATAAAGATTGAATTTCTGTGTTAAAAGCTACCTCGTGTTCAAGAACGCCCGCCTTGAACGTAAGGGGTGCAAGTTCAAATCCCGGGCCCGCACCTCTGAGATAATTTGCACTAATAACCACTTGCTGAACGGTCAAGGAAAACATAGTGAGGAAACCTGCACGTCTACGCGTGTGAAGTTCACCAACCCGCACTGTGACAGCGTGGTCGACTATGGCCCAAATTTCCCTTGTATTGCCCGGTATAGTGGCAATAGGCTCGCCCCCTATTACATTGGGACCAAAATACATCGGCGAAGTGTGGGCGCACTGCGGTGCACCTCTGCCTACCCCTTCGGGGAATACAGGCATAATGATGTATTTATTTATAAAAGCTACACTCCTACGCGTCGAAATTCGCTCGAGCTATCGATGTCACTTCATTGAAGAATGAACTTTTTCCATGAGTCAATACAGTTCATTTTGGTATTAGCAAGTGTGTGAAGGGCTCGACGCTCTGCACATAGACGCACAGGCAAGCCGATGTACTATGAATGCTTCACTTATTGTTTATCGAGATTCCGTCTGACAGGGTTCCTGAATTTCGCGCGTACGACGCTGCGAGATTTGCTTGTAGAATGATCATTATCAATATTTTACGGCTTACGTATTGTCTTAGCGACATATAAATTATTTATTGGAACGGATAAACCCCAGACGGGCTTTTTTTTTTTTTAATGGACTACGCTGTTAGCCGTGATTTGGCCTTTACAGCTTCACCAGAGGAGCCCAGACGGGTGTGAGAATAATAATAAGCCACATATTGGGATGAAGGATTTGAAATTATAATCTTTGGTACTCAGGCTGAGATGTGACATTGTAATATTCGTTTCCTATGATCCAGATACGTGCGAACCAATTCGTTCGCGCCATCGATGACATTTCGTTGAAAAATATGCCTTATTAATGAGCTGATATAGTTCATTTTGGTATTCACCCCCCACATCCAATTTCAGCCCTTCGAGGGTTGATTTCAATTAATTTATTTATTGAATCTATTGATTACTAAAAATCAATAGATTCAAGAATAACATATTTCTGAAAATCGATTCACTAACGCCGAAGATATGCGGTAAAAAAAAACATGGGTTGCAAACCACCTTCTTTTTTGAAGTCGGTAAAAATAAATGGCCACATGCGGAGTCAGAGTTTTATGGTACTCACCATTTCAAGCATCGGCTCCAAGCTGACTGTATTACTATTGATCGCACTGGTCCTTAATACATGCATATTAAAGTCTTCTTTCACTGTGATGGGCGATTTGCAGTTGCACCTTCCGTTCTTGCTGGGTACTCGTGTTGGACTCTTTGATGGACTCTTGCAGCCAGGGGTGGCCAGAGAGGCGATGGCCGACCCGTACGAGTAGCCAATACCGGAATTGTCTTTAGCTCGCTTCGTGTTGTTCGATAGAAATGTGAGGCGGCTGGAAAGAAAAGAAAGATAATTAAAATAAAATTATACCAAATAATAGCAAAATAAAGAAGTGGTAGCCGAGTGGTCGAACGCACGCCTTGCAATCAAATTGTGCAGGTTCAAACCCCGGCTCGCACCTCTGGGTTTGAGCGAATCTCATTTTCATCCGAGATTACCACTTCCTATGAAACAGTAAAGGAAAACATCGTGAGAAAACCTGCACGTCTGAGGGAACTTAACTAGTTCTCGATAGATGTGTGAAGCCTGCCAACTCGCAACGGGCCAGCATGGTGGACACGCATTATTAGTAGTAGTATTGTACTATTTGTCAAGTAGTGTATGCTTCCATGAGATAACTGTGCTGTCAGTTTTATAGTAGTGGTAGCCTAGTTAATGTCGAAAGGGTGCAGCTTCAAATCCCAGTTTTGCACCTCTGACATTTTCAGAATGCATGTTTTTTTTATAGATGTGCAAATTTCCTTACGATGTTCGCCTTAGCATTCAGCAATGATAAAATGTAAAATGACATTCGCACAGGACACCCAAGAATCGTCGAAGTGTTTTGAACCTGAATTGAAGGCGTTCAAGGCGGACATTTTAACAACTATGCTGCCACTGCTATTGGTAACGGTGTGTGTACAGATAAACGGTTCTGTTTGGCATAAGTGTATATCGACGCTTGAAAGGCAATTCTTACTTCGAATGTTTTTTTTTTTTTTATGAGAAAGGGAGGCAAACCAGCAACGTTTCACCTGATGGTAAGTGATCAACGCCGCCCATGGAGACCTGCAACACCAGGGGCATGGCATGTGCGTTGCCGGCCTTTAAGGAATGAGTAGGCTCGTTTCTTGAAGATACCTTTGTCGCATTGGTACGGGAACACCGCTACAGGAAGTTCATTCCATAATTTGGTGGTGCGAGGGAGAAAATTAATGGTAAATCGCACTGTACTGGAACGCCATTCATCCAGATAGTGAGGATGGTAATGCAGTCTGTGGCGAGCCGTGCGATGGTGGAATTCAGCGCCAGGTATAATACTGAACAAGTCCTCGGAACACTCCATGATAGAAGCAGTAGAAAATGCAGAGAGAGCCTACATCTCTACACAACGCCAGAGGGTCTAGCCGATCGGTAAGGTGTAGGTATATAACACATTTCACGATTTTTTGTCGCTTAGTAACAATTGCTTTTCAAGCGTCGATATGAATACATACATTAAGAATAGCACAATAAATTGATTATACATATAAAACATTAATGTAATTAGTTCTACACTTACAATCATATTGAGGCCAAATATTTTAAATTATCAGTACACTATAATTTGGTTCAATTGTCACATTGAAATTTAATTATTTTTGTAAGACATCTTCATAACCCACTTGATTTAGAAGTGTGTATACATAGAGGTAATAAAAGAAAACTTTACATAATAAACAAACATAAATTATATATACATAGATCATGCTTTTTTTTTTTTTTTTTAATGGACTACGCTGTTGGCCGTGAGTTGGCCTTTACAGCTTCACCGGAGGAGTGCGTAGATCATGCATAACCATATTTTTTAATTATTTAAGCATGTCAACATAACCTACAAAGATACACAGACTACTAAAGTAAACAAATAATTATTTAATGTATAAAAAAAAAAAAAAAAAATAACAAAAAACAAAAACCAACTTCAAAAACTAGGTGCACTAAAAAGCTACAAATCACCTTTTAATTCAATAAATTTGGAGTAGGTGCCAATCTACGTCATACTAGACATGAATTGGCACTGACTTTTGACATTGCATGGCCTTCAACCCTAAGGGGGTTGATTTCTTATGATATTTTGAGTTATGAGAACTTGAAAAATAAAACAATAAAATCTTCTTTTGTTTTGGATCACTCTAATACAGTAGTTGTAGCATGCCCGAACTAGACTAGACTTATGTCTCGGAATATGTTTATTTTGTATCTTTCTCTCATATTCAATAAGACAGAGAGCAAGTGAGCCAATGACAGAGGTCTAGTCTTGACATGCATGCTAACCCCACAAGTGTGGTTTGAAAGCTTTCTCCTTAGTATAATAACCCCTTTCTTATTGTATTGCTATCATAATGTTCATGACATAATAGCAAGATACTATTATATTTTTAACAACTTCAAAAAGGAGGAGATTCTCAATTCGACACCTTTTTTTTAAATGTAGGTATGTTATATTAAGTCCTGTCAAAATTTAGTTTAGTCATGCTCAAACTAAATAAGTGTTGTTGATCACTCACTTGTCATAGCCCGGTATAGGTGATCCTAATGGAAAACTACAATAAAAGTTGTCCGATTCACTCGACGCTCTCTGCCTTCTGCGACCTTCCAAGTTTGCTTTGGAATCCTGGTACTTGTTCTTAGGTTTCTTGAGTATACCGTGAGGTGGTGACTTTGGTAATGGGTTATTGAGTATTGACTTCAAGGGCTGCTTAGCCAGAGGCATCTCCATCATCTCGTGATCAACTTTTTCAAGTAACTCCTCAACTTTTGGCAAATGACTATCGTTAACTTTAGTGTTTGATAATGTCGTCACTAGCAAAGGTCTGGTCGGACTCTTTCTGTACAATTTTGATCTTCCCGGTTGATAACTGTGGATAATAAAATACAAATTAACAGTAATTCTAATGAGCCTACAAACAATCAACTATTACAAAGCACATTTTCATAATAAAACCTATTTGCAATAACAATGTTAATAGATAAAAAATCTATTCTATTTTCATAACTTTAGAGTGAGTAGTCACTCTAAAGTTATGGAAATTTCATAAACTAATAACAAAGGCATTAGAAGACTGTATAAAAAATAGCCATTGTAAATGTATAGAAATTTATATATAATATTTATCTATAAATTTGGGGGTTATTTTGATTTGATGTCAGAAATGGCACAAGGTCTATGAAAATACTAAAGTTGCTCACACAAGCCAAACCGGCCTGAGCTCATCTGGAACCACAGTCGTAACAGAGTCAATATAAAGGATACTCTATTATCTATGTTACTAAATTTAATGTATCATAATACTGTTTATAACAGGTGGTACGTTTCAATGTGTCAATAAAGGTTATGTTTATGAAGCGCTCACCCCTGGTATCGGTCCTGCTCGTGCGCCATGAGGTAGTCGCCGTTCTCGGCCGCCGGCAGCGAGCACTCGCGGTGGAACCTGTCGTAGTGCGCTTCCGTCCCGTTGTTCAGTGTGAAGTAGCTCTTGTTGGGCTGCGCCCTGTGGTGCCTGGTGCCTGCCGCCGACCGGTTCGCCTCCCGGCTCGCATCCTCGTACGGCGAGCGGTCCACGCCTTCGCTCCGGCAGCGGCGCCGCAGTATGCGCGCCGGCTCCCGCCCTGTCCACTCGAGAACGGACCCTAGCGGATCGCACGCGTCGAATCCGGCCTCGTAACTTGGGCACGCTCGGCAACTATCCATATCCGACCCGCCTAATCGCGACGCATCGTCGAACATCCACATCGATCGCGCACCACCGAATTCACTATTGCACTGCTAATTTTACAGGTAACCGCTGAAACATTCACGTTTATCGGCGTCGACGAGGCCAGCGGGCGACAGGTGACAGATCGTCGTTCGACGTCTGCTGCGAAACGTGCCAGACCTCCCGCCAAAATTGAGAGAAAAATAGGTTCTTTTTATAAATAAATGTGAAAACCTTCAACGAAGGAAACACCTACGCGATGGACACACTACATGGTCACACACTTTGCGGAGGTAATCTAATAATGCTCGTTTAGAAATTTAATGGCGATCGAGAACGCGAGACACGAAATTCTTCGGATTCTGGGGTTGTTTACCTTATTTTGATTCATCTACATGTGCGTTCTAGGATGATCCATATTTTTCTAAAATGTTACGAATTGTTTCATTTCAACGTGACTTATTGGGGCGAATAGGTTATTGAAAAGAAATAAAATAAAAGCACTTTAATTGATCACTTCTGTCTTTCTTTCATTTTCATTCATCATAAAAACGTTTGACGTTAGTAAAAGTAAATAACGTCGTTTGACTATTTCCATTATCTGTCACTATCGTTTCGGTCGAGAGCGAACAAGAGTACCGATTAGTTCACTACTCTGCCGCCAGTACATTTTAATTCGTTTGACATCCGCGCGTATATTCCCAGCCTTTTTTTTTAGAAGAGTTGCGTTCATCTATCACTAAAAGTATACTCGGTTTTTTTATATCGGAATTATTTTATTTAATGTGTACTATTTATAAAACTTTCCCTTGCTAAATTACTTGACACTGGCTGAAATACCCGCTAAACGCAGGTGGAGCCATTCCTCTTCTTATTCCATTAAATACCTATCATTCCATTCATTTCATAAAAAAAGAAGAGCAACATCGGCAAGCAATGTAGCAAGAGTATGCGAGCGAAATTTAGGAGCATCCTTATAGGAACCAGCATCCCCATCAAAAGCCTTGCTGAATGCGATTACACTTGACTTAATTCAGTAACGACTGAATTAAGACTACTAAATTCAGTGAAGTGTAATAACCACTTTAACTATCGTTGTAAAATTTGTATAGGTATTGTTTCTGGTTTATTTAGGATTAGGCTTAGGATTTACGGTTATCCGTAAACTGCCTAATCTATACTCTATACAAATAAATAAAATTGGAGTGTCTGTTTGTAATATCAAAATAACACTTTTTTACCAAATGCGTCTGAAAGTATATACGATACCTATAACGAAAACGCAATTTTGTTTTTTTTTGTCTGTCTGTCTGTTTGTTTGAGGTAAACTTCTAAACGGCTGAACCGATTTCAATGGGACTTTCACTGACAGATAGCTGACGTTCCAGGGCGTAACTTAGGCTACTTTAATTTTAGAAAAAGCATTAGGGTTCCGCGGGAAAAACATAATACCCATATTTCCGGGTAATCTCCCTAAAGTCCACGCGGGCGAAGTCGCGGGCACAGCTAGTCCTAAATAAACCTTAAGGAGGGTTAACCCTCCATATTTACGGTGTAGAGTTCATAGATTATAAATTTAGAGAATGGAGAGGTATCTATAGCCCTAGGGTTGCTTAATTTATGACCATATTTTATACCTCGTATGAACAATTGCATGCTGTCAATCAATATATAGTGAGGATAAATAAAACAATGCTTAGAGAATCAGTATTCTTTTTTACACAGCTTTAAACCTAAACCTTACAGCTGACGCCATTATACTTAAAATATAATACGAATCTGACTCTTTCACTAAGCTATATTAAATTTAATAAAAATTTCTATCTGTGAGATATTATATAATTTTCCCAGTTATGAAAATCAATATTACTATTTAATATAAAACAAAAGTGCGTTGCCACTAAAAAAAAGAACTTGGAATTTTTCGACTTACACCTATAACTTTACTTATTATGTAATATTCAAATATAACATGTGAGTTATATAATACATTTTATTTTATTCCTGGCATTGAGGAAATTAATTTAATTTGCCAATTGCGGACACAGTATCACACGTTGTTGAACATAAAATAACAGTGATTTGTGTCCGTTTCAAGTATTTACAATTTTAAAAATGATTTGAAATTATACCATTATTACGTTTAAAAGTTTACATCATAGAAAACCATGGACATTAGATAAATAATAAACAAATTCTTGCAGACACAAATGGTACCATAATCTGTACAAAATATTCCTGCACAGATAAACTTACATTAAACATTGCAACATCATAAAAAAGTAATCTAATATAAACTATTCGTTTTAAAATTAATGTTCGATCGTCCTTTACGCAGACTGATATACAAAGTAGAAAAAATATACATTGTCACCACGTTGCCAACTAGTGTGTGATTTAGTCGACGCATGTTCAGATTTGAACGAATCAACGCACGCGGCACGCACATCAAGTAAATGGCTTATAGGACCGGGCCATATGTTTACTTAGAGTCAATTGCGTGGATATCAAATTGCGTGGATATCAAAGCCGTCCACACACTGCCAGGTGAAATCTGAAACAAAAAAAAACACATTATTTAAATATCCGATATATCGTCGCGTGACAGGAAAAACTCACTTGAACAAAAAAATTAATGTTAAAAAAAACTTTTTAAAAACAAGTGTTCATTTAATTGCCCTTAGTTTTCGTGTTCTCCTCAGCAAGCCCTTACATTTGATACCAATACTGCGGTCACATATGTCACAGAATATGTTGATTATATCTCTTTCTCTCGTATGAAATAAGACAGAGAGCGACCGAGCCATCCGTGACAGAGGTCTTGTCTTGACATGCGTGCTAACACCACTGGTCTGGTTGTAACTGTGATCGCCTCCAGTCCGTGTCGTGTACCTTAGCTGGTGAGCAGCGCGATGTTGATCTCCTTGACCATCTTGACGCGGTGCAGCATCTTGGCGAGCGCCTGCCGACTGAGCGCCTGCGTGGAGTACCAGACGGGCGAGTCGGGCACGCAGGAGCGCTCCGGCTGCAGGTAGAACACGTCGTTGCGCGTGCGCACCGACTCCGGGCTGTACCCGACACGGAACAAATGATTACTGGAGATGGCGTGCGACCAGGCCACAACACGTCAGCCGTAATTAGCGGACTTATGGCCGAACATCAAAAACATGTAACGCGCATCAAGTGGCAACCAGTACATTGGCGTAAGAATACTGGACACACGAAAACGTCATTGAATATAGATCCGTATTGCATTTAACACACGACTTCTTTTACGACGCAACTAATGAACCGTTTTGTAGAACAGTTCCAGCGCGAAAATAAAACCATATGAACCATTAAAAGCGTTCTGTCAGAAGTTAATATTAGATTTCTAGTAACCTAATGAATTTCTTTTATCACTTTTTTTTTTTTTTTAACAAAATGAGCGAAATGATGATATTTAATGGAATAAGATGAGGAATGGCTTCACCTGCGACTAGCGCGAGTATTTCGCCAATGTCAAGTAATTAATAGCAAGGACAAATTCAATAAATACACATTATAAATAAAAATGGATAATGACAGTGATAAAGATGGCGGATGACTCTAGCAGGAGGTTGTTGAATGAATTTAAAATGTATTATTATGTCAATGCAGCCGTCATAAAGATGAAACATGTCATCATTTGACAGTTTTCAAATGCATTTACTTTCCACGTGATGCGCGTTTAGTTATTTAATTGTACATGCCGTTGTTACTTACCATTTAGATATATAAAATTCGTATAATTTAACAGGACACCGCAGCGGGTTCTCCTCGTTTTCTTGTTGTTCATACACTTTCTTTTTTCTCGAATTCGCCTCTGCAAATATGAACACGGCAAATCTTAGTAAATGGGCATAGTTTAATAAATATCCCAATCCATATTTTATTATCAACTAGCTGAGGTCGCGACTATTGCTATTACATATTGCAACCATTTTGTAAGGTACATCATGTGTAACGATACCGCACCAATACCTGAAAAGGTATAGGAGCCTTGTAGCAAAAATTATAAGCGTCAAGACGCGCGCTGCATGTCTTTTCCAATACCAAATCTGGTCAAAATAATGGTCAAAGTCTTTATAATAGACTTTATTTCTGACGTAAGAGGCATGGACCAAGCGTCGAATTTATTTTTGCGTCAACCATGGTATTTCGTTGAAAAAAAGCTTCTTTATTGAGATTCGAGAGTTCGATTTGGTATTGAAGAAAAATTGGTCGCGCGCAGGGCCTTAGTGCGGTGACGTAACAGAGAGGTAACGTGACACCTTGGCATACGGTGAAGGTACTCACCTAACGCGGATTGTGGCGGATAGAACCTAAGCAGAACATTCCTAGAGCCGGGTATCTTAGCCTGGCCCGGCTGGTTGGGGTTCCGTTTCCAATGCTTCATTATGTGCGAGAAGGATAGCTGCATGTGCTCTTCTACTGTCTAGAAATAGAAAAAAAATACAATAGTATACAACTTCAGTCCCAATACTCGGATTCATCAGCTTAAGCTGGGGTCAACACTAACTCTAACACACACTAACCCTAAATATATTAATTCCTAGTCTATAAAAAAGGGGTGTGTAGTTTACCAACCCGCACTTCGCCAACGTGGTGGCCTATGGCCCAAATCTCCCTCGTATTGAGGGGGAATGTGCCCGGTATAATGGCAATAGGCTCACTCCCTCTTACAATATTAGGACCAAAATGCATTGGTAAAGTGTGCAAGCGTATTTAAATATTATCTTTAGTGTTGGGGAGAGGAGTTTATGCAATATATTGTTTTTAACTCACCACTAAATTGAAATGCTTTGTGTTGAAGAACATGAGAGTGGAGAGAAGGACGTGCGGAGAGTGCGCGCCCAGCTGTTTACTCTCCCAGAGATGTTCCTCCTCCACGCGAGTTACTATATACTCTGCAATCATACCATTAATCATATAAAAAGTGTATTAGAAGTACGAAATAATACTTCGACATTTGCGTGAATATCAGGTATACAACTGTATGGTACAAAATTCAAACATGAGTTCCTATTTTCAAAATTTGCTATTTTGTGAATATTAGTAGATACCCTACATAGATACAGTTAATACTGTTCAATGAGGTTAAGGGTGTGCCCTAAAGGTACAACACAATACTTGTGACAAATGCTAAGGTCCATGACATAGAAACTATGATAGCTAGGTATTGTCTGCCTTCACTGATCACACATAATGTAACTAAAATATTATTTCGTACTTTTGGTACACCCTGTATAAAAAGATCCAATTAGATAGAGTATAATAATCCCATTATTGATAATATATCTTAGGTAGGTCACAATCTTAGTTTTGACTAGCTGTGCCCGCGACTTCGCCCGCGTGGACTTTAGGGAGATTACCCGGAAATATGGGTATTATGTTTTTCCCGCGGAACCCTAATGCTTTTTCTAAAATTAAAGTAGCCTAAGTTACGCCTTGGAACGTCAGCTATCTGTCAGTGAAAGTCCCATTGAAATCGCTTCAGCCGTTTAGAAGTTTACCTCAAACAAACAGACAGACAGACAGACAAAAAATTTTAAAATTGCGTTTTCGTTATAGGTATCGTATATACTTTCATACGCATTTGGTAAAAAAGTGTTATTTTGATATTACAAACAGACACTCCAATTTTATTTATTTGTATGTATGTATGTATGTATAGATTACCATGAGTGGCATGCTCTATTTGGAAGTAAGAAAACTTCTGATAACTGAATTAAGGTTGCTGTATCATTTGATTTATTTTACAAAATCCACCATCATACCAGGACCCCAAGTAGGGACTTATGATCAGTGTAGTCATTCGACATTGTCACATTGAAGCCGTTAGACTAGTCATATTCTAGCTACCATTGATAAAAGATGTTGTCAAAGTCAAATCATTTATTCTGTATGGGGGCACTTACAAATTGTCAAGTTTACATTTTTTTTCTTATTTAATATTATACTACCACCGGATCGAAACGCGACCTCAACTGAGTAGATCCAGCAAGAAACTCAGTGGGCTGATTATTTTTTAAATTGTGTTGTTTTTATGCCTTGAAAATCGAAGTCATAGCAACTCCACAAAGATAGTGTTAGGGGACTTGGGGCCCAGAGGGGAATAGTACGCATGTCAAAACTAGACTTCTGTCACAGATTAGCACACTCGCTCTCTGTCTTATTTCGTACGAGAAAATCCACATATTCAGTGACATAAGTCTAGCCTTGGCGCAAATACTACAACTACAGTAATACTACTACAATGCCGAAACTTACGTGAATCATTGTATAAAACTGAAAACTTCCTAGCGACCTCGTCCAAACAGTCTGTGAACTTTTCATAATACGGATCCGTGAATATGTTGTCTATCCTACCGTTTTCAAACAAATATTGTTGAATACCTGCAAAATAAATACAACATATCAGTATACCGAAACAATATAATGTGAGTAAGAATGGCCCTTCGTCATGAAATAATTTTATGAAGAGAATATCGACGACAATTTTTTTTTTTTGCGCCCACAATATAAAAACTACTACAGCCCTTTTAACGTCCCACTGCTGAGCACGGGCCTCCCCTCAATGCGAGGGGGATTCAGGCCATAGTCCACCACGCTGGCCCAGTGCGAGTTGGCAGACTTCACACATCTATCGAGAACTAGTCAAGTTCCCTCAGACATGCAGGTTTCCTCACGATGTTCTCCTTCACCGTTTCATAGCAAGTGATAATCTCGGATGAAAATGAGATTCGCACATAAATCCCAGAGGTGCGAACCGTGGTTTGAACCTGCACACTTTGATTGTAAGGCGGGCGTTCGACCATTCGGCTACCACTGCCCACAATATAAAACATTCCTTAATTACTATGCTTTGACAACCTTAGGCATGCCCCATTAGGTCGCTTATTCCTTCTGCTGAGTTAATTTTTAGATCAAAGGGAGTTTTATAGCAACAGCTAATATAGGAGCTGTGTTGTGCCAATTTTAACTAACACAGAAGGAGAACCTAACACGTCGAAAAACCTTGATGGAATAATAAGGTAACTAGTTATTTTAAGTCACATTCTACCTAGCTGTTCGGAATGCTGCTTACACCGAGAAACACAATGGTTACTATTTTCAAAATACAAAAATACATTCTCAGGAACAACCAAGCAATTTGAGTAGGCAGCACATTTGACACAGTGCTTGTAATAATATAGGTAGTAATTATACTATAGTTAGTACATTCACGCCTGTATCCCATGGGGTAGGCAGAGACTACCGTTTGCCAC
Source organism: Ptilodon capucinus (assembly GCA_914767695.1). Taxonomy (NCBI): domain Eukaryota; kingdom Metazoa; phylum Arthropoda; class Insecta; order Lepidoptera; family Notodontidae; genus Ptilodon; species Ptilodon capucinus. Next base: position 3,538,224 of record OU611828.1, read on the forward strand.
ATGCTACGATCCTGATATACCTCTTTCGCTTCATCGACAGTCATACATCTTTTCATACACTTCCGGCGGTTGAGGGTGCTACGGACTTGACCTTTCTGGAAGGGACCGTTAATCTGGTCGTGAAAAGTCATCCTCGGGCGCCCTCTTCCGACATTTCCACTCACGTTCGCCTGGTATATTTCTTTCGTCAGTCTACTTTCACTCATCCTCTCTACATGCCCAAACCACCACAACATACTTTTCTCAATCTTAGTCACCACATCATCCTTCAGCTTACATTCATCTCGTATCTTGCTATTCCTCAACCGGTCAGTACTACATATAGTTAGTATAATGAACTTACCTAAAACCAAATAATAAATAGTGTCCGGCGCGTATTCGCTGCCATTAGGCTTCCGCACCTCTTTGACGAACAAACACAACGAGAAGTTAAGTTCGTCGGCCGTCAGTTGCAATATCTCCGATTTGAAAGGTTTCCGTCGTATGGAGCTCTTCTCGATTTCGGCGTTTTTGGTCATTACCCATTGTTTCCATGCGTTTACGCCGAATGTATACTGGAACGTAAATGTATATTGTAAATATGAGCGTCAAGGCGCTTTATAATGATCATCACGAAGTCCTATAATGAGCGTAAAAGTGAATGTAAAATAGGCATTTATCCAGTGAAAAAGGACAGCCACGGTGAACTACTGCTAGTTAAAATATGCTTGATATCTAGATGTTTTTATTAGGAGAGTAAATTTTATAGATATGATCGATATTTTCTATTGTAAAATAAATACCTTTGCAGGCGGCCCATACACGAATCCTAAATGAACCCTATAAATTTGGATTCCAGTCGTCCACTGCGCGAGCTAGTCTCCACGCATAGCTTTTTTATCACAGAAATTTATTTTTTATGGCTATTGACACAGTCCCTTTTGGTGAACATTTTGTTGCGCGCGTCTCGACACCCAACGATCCAGCGGCTTAAAAGGATGTAGTCGTGGAGGCGAACGGGATTCCGGCGGCGGCTACCTTGAGACACATGTTGGCGTCGGGCTTCTCGGCGGGCTCGCGCGGCGGGTCGGGCTGCGGCGGCGGCGGCGGCTCGGCGCGGCGCCGCTTGGAGGCGCGCGCGGGGCGGGCGGCGGGCGCGGCGGGGGCAGTTACCTTGAGACACATGTTGGCGTCGGGCTTCTCGGCGGGCTCGCGCGGCGGGTCGGGCTGCGGCGGCGGCGGCGGCTCGGCGCGGCGCCGCTTGGAGGCGCGCGCGGGGCGGGCGGCGGGCGCGGCGGCGGGCACAGCGGCGGGGGCGGCCACACGCTTGCGGGGGGCGGTGGACGCGCGCAGCGCCGCCACCGCGCGCTGCTGCTCCAGCACCATCATGTGGTGGTGGTGCATGCTCTCGCCCTCCAGACCTACGATCGGAACCACTCTTATGCGACTCCGTAATATCGTTCTCAACACTATATCTAACCACTCAAATGTATACGATTCACATTTTCATTAATCACAAGACACTACGTTGTGGGAAATGACATAGTAATCGTCTCCTAGTAGAAGAATAATTTCTTTAAATTTATGGCGTCGGGACGCTCACTATAAAGCGTCGCGACGCTCACCATAAGGCGTCGCGACGCACAATATAAGCCGTCGCGACGCTCACTATGAGTCGTCGCGACGTTCATTATAAGGCATCGCAACGCTTACTATACGGCGTCGCGACACTCACTATAAAGCGTCGCAACGCTCGCCATAAGGCTTCGCAACGCTCACTAAATGGCGTCATGACGCTCACAATAAAGCGTCGCGACGCTCAACATAAGGTGTCACGACGCTCAATATAAGGCGTCGCGACGCTTACTATGAGTCGTCGCGACGTTCATTATAAGGTATCGCAGCGCTCACTATACGGCGTCGTGACGCTCACAATAAAGCGTCACGACGCTCACCATAAGGTTTTTGAGGGCGGTTTTTGTTTTTTTGTTAAAAATAATTTTAATTGGGTTTTTACGTTATAAATTTAATTATAACAATATACCCAAAAAATATACCAATCTGTATTATAGTGTAGGGATTTAGAAGTTAATTAATTAAATAAACATGAAAATTACTTACCATTTCAATTTTCAAACTCTACATCCCTATGAGGCCGTGTCCTAAGAGTGCATATCCTCTTTATGCTTAGAAACCTTCAGATGAGGTACTAATATAGTACGGTGACTTTCGAGACACAACTTTAAAGAGTATTTGCTTATGTGTTTAAGTGAGTTCAACCTTTTTTTAATCGGATTGTGTTTTCAAACATGTGCCAAAATAAATAGTAATTTAAATCAACAGCACTAAGGAGTATTTATATCAACTTCGACGCAAATCACCACCAAAATAACTTTCCACCCCTTTTTAACCCCGTTAGGGGGTGAATTTCAATAAAATAGGAAACACATTTTCCTTCTATTCTGTTAAAAAAGGTTTATGCAAAATTTCAAGTAGATTGGACCAAGGAATCATGTTGTCCTATACAAACTTTGCCCTCTTTTTTCACCCCCTTAGGGGTAGAATTTCGGAAAATCCGTTCTTAGTGGATGCCTACGTCATACAAAGAACACATCCTGCAAGTTTCAGGTCTCTACGATCAGCCGTTTAGGCTGTGCGTTGATCCGTCAGTCATTCAGTACAAAGCCTTTTATATATTGAACTCGAATCACCCATACTACCCACAAATATCATCTATAATCACTACTGTATCACCTAAATAATCACTCACCAGGCATGCCGGGATGTGAACTAGGCGTTATGGTGTTCGCGGTCATGGCAGACTCCAAATCTACTGGTTGATCTTCATACTCGGTGGCCATCTTTAGCGCCATTTGGAGCATATCCTCACCAAACGCATTATTACCGTCCATGCCAGTGACCGGGCTGAAGGTGTCGTCTGTAAATAAAATAAGATTAGTATTTGTTCTCATTTATTAGGATTACTAGCAATGTGAAGTAGAAACGGTGAAGGAAAACATCGTGAGGAAACCCGTGCAGGTTTCCTCACGATGTGTAATAGAAAAGGCGTGTGAAGTTTACCAACCCGCACTGGGTTTGCGTTTGATATTAGGAGTTATAGAAATTGACGACGAAAAAAAAAGTTGAAAAAACGGTCGAATTTTTGAATTATTTGTATACCATTCAGTTGTACTGAATGGTATACAAATAATTCAAATTCAAATACCCGATACTCATGCAAACGGAAAAGTATTATTTCAGACTTCTGGCCCCCAAGTCTGCTAACACTATCGTCGTGGAGTTGCTATGACCCCATTTTTAAGGCTTGTATTAATGGTAACTAGAATATGACTAGTTAAATTGCATCAAGCTACACTGCTCATTTTCTAGGTACCATTGAAAAAATATGTTGTTTTCATGCCTAGTGTTAGTAGACTTGAGGCCCTGAAACACCCTGTATAAAGTATGATGATCCTACCATTGTCATCTTCAGTATCCGAATCACTCTGATCCTTCTTCTTGTCACCAGCTACCATCTCTGCCATCATAAGCAGCTCGGCTTCAAAAGGATCCGTAGGCATCTTATCGTGAATCTTATTGATTTCCTTCATGATACCCTTGGCCGAGTTTCGGGTGGTAGGTATAAACACCGGCGTCGGGATCGGTATCGGTATTGGTACCGGTATCGGGAATGGTATCGACCACATCGCGCACGGCACGGGAACGTATATCGGAACCGGGATAGGTATCAGTACTCTCCGCTCCAAACTAGGGTCCGTTTGACACTCTTTGGTGCACGGATGGGGTCGACAGGAGACGCCTTTGGACACCATCATGGGTTTCGACATTGTACCTTTGTTAGCTACCTCTCGTGGTGGTAATGTTTTGACTATAACGTGGTTGAAGATTTTGGGGGGAGGTGGAGGGGGTGGTGTGGGTGGTTTTGGGGGCGGAGGGGGCGTTTTGGGTGCTTGGGGCGGTTCGGGTTCCGGTAGTGGTTGTGCTAGGCGTTTGGATTTCTGTCGTGTTGGCATTGCTGGCATGAGGGGCGGCGGGCTGGCTAGAGATTGGACGCTCGCGATAACCGGCATACCACCAGACCGTTGTTGGACTTTTGGCATTGCTGCAGGGGGAAAACCTTATGTTATAAGACGAAAGAGCTAGGTTAATAACAGGGTATTGACCTCCAGACCCCATACTGGACTATAAAGGCGATATAAAGCCTATACAATTTCTCTTAAGTAACAGTTTCGAGGCCTATTATATTAAAACTTGTTATTCATGATTGAAAAATTTCTTTTTTGCTCTTAACAATAAGGATATTTTTTTTAGACAGAACCTAATATTATGACGTAGCTATAACCTAAACAATCATAACATAGTGATTATTTTATCATCTTCTACATGACTTGGGCAACTTTATTAAATCCTTTAATAAATGTAGCAAAATAAAGAAAATCAAGTCGATTTTAAGTTTTAGTGAGACTAATGAACAGCAATAGATTTTTATATGTATATAGAATTCATAACTCTCACCATTGTTCTTGGCGTTCGGGTAAGTCCTCCGGGGAGCGCCCGTAGGTACCGCCTTCTGTTGATCTATGGACTCGCCCGGTTGCAGCGGCGGCGTGTGCTTCGAATACTGACCCTATACACCACAATGAGACACACTTATATATCCAATTCATAACTGTTAAACAAAGAACTCTAAAAAAACATGTATGACTTAGTAAAATTCAAAGAGGAACCAAAATTATCAAGGTCATTGTTACAATAATGACAACCACTTCTGACATCGTGAGGAAACATGCACATCTATAGTAAAAGTGTGTGAAGTTTACCAATCCGCACTGGGCCAGCATGGTGGTCTATGGCCCAAATCTCCCTCATATTGAGAGTAATATGCCCGGTATACTGGCAATAGGCTCGCCCCAGATTAAATTGGGACCAAAATACGTCAGCAAAGTGTGCGCGCACTGCAGTTCACCTTTGTCTACACCTTCAGGGAATATAAACGTAATAATGTATTTAATTGTTAAAATTCTCACCTGAAACGACATGACACACTGATAAGTACAAAAGTTGCGCACGGTGGCATCCGACATCGTGAGATGGTATTGCGCCAGCGATGTACGCTTGCACATGTCACATTTTGTTCTGGAAATTATAAAGGAATAATAATTTCATACAGAAAGTAAGAGGCGTCATCAAGATATTCCGTGACATACGTCTATTCTCGGCGTACATGCTACAACTAATGATGATTTAAAGAGGAATCGTGGATATTTGTTTTCGCGTTTGTATTGTTTTTGGAGTGGCTAAACGAAATAACTGGCTAACTCAACAAGTTGATACTATTGGCAGTCACATATTTTTAGTGCAAAATTGTTCATAATACAACTTATTACTGTGTGATATGAATGTTTGTTCCTACGATGAGCTATGCATACTAACCTCCTGCAAGACACAGCATTCACTGACACTTGATAGAGATTCAAACAGTTTAATGAGCACATCATGATAGCCTGCCCATTCGGCTGCACCCTCCTGATCATATCAAAGTTGTATTTCTTCACTTTGCACCAATTGCAAGGGACTATATGCCTCGAGTTGCTGATGTAGACGTTCATGCAGGACTTGGAACAGAAACAGTGGGGGCTGTTCCCATCGTAGATTGTGAAACACTTGCTTTGCTTGCGCTCAAAGTATTTTTTACACCACCGACATTGATCTGGGGACGAAAAAAACAATTAAAAATTTTGATTTTTGTATAAAATTCGCATGGTAACACATAACTCGTTGTATGATCCCAAACTAAGCAAAATTTGCACATTGTAAGGTAATGGACTGGGGGAGATCCCAGTTACGGGTGTAATGGGGTCTGGGTAGACCAAGACAATTATATTGAGAAAATTCAGACAATTCAAAAATTGGCATCTGAAGGGAATCGAACCCGCAGCGATTTGGTGTAGCTGAGCAGCCTACGCATAAGACACTACTGAGCCGTCGTCAAAAACTAGTTTTACTATTAATACTTAATAATGTACAAGACGCCGTGGAAGACCAAGGAAACGGTGGCACGATGATCTAGACATCTTTGCGGGGAAGACGTGGCCGGAAATGGCTCAGGATCGGGATCGGTGGAGGGAGAGAGGGGAGGCCTTTGCCCAGGGGACACAAAATAGGCTAAAAAAAAATGTTTACTTACCCGGAAATATATTATTAACAAATTTGAATGCAGCAAAGCACGGATCCGAACACAACCTCTGCATTAAATTCTCACTAACTTCAACTTCTATGGAGGTGGCCTTTTCTAAGGAACATACAGCGCATTTCGCCCACATCGGCTGCGGTATCGGGTTCTTACTCATCTGGTCAAACTTCTCCATACATAATTGCGAACAGAAGTCTTTGAATTGGCCTTTATCCCCCACAGGTGCCAAGAAACCCTGATGCCCAACAGATATGTCCCTCTGACAGTAACAACATATCTTTAAACCCTTTTTAAACTCCTCCAAACACGCCGAATTACAGAACTGTCTGATGTCGTAGCCGAACCTCACGCAGTATTTGCCTAAACTCGTATGTAGGACGGTGACTTTACAATTAGCGCAATTCGATCCGATTTTGTTTTGATACCTCCCTAAGCATACTTCGTCGCAGAAATCCATGGTCTCCCATGTTAAAATCTTGGATTCCACATTCAGTATCATGGTGCATTGGTTGCATCTTCTAATGAACGTTCTCTCCCTTTCTTCCCTCGCCGCTTGGACCATAGCCGGCGTCTTCGCCTGTATTTTATAAGCCTCATCTAAATACTTATCCGTTGCGTTGCTTATAACTTTCAATTTGAGCAACGGCGGATTCTGTGGTGTTTGTTTTCTCAAAACTCTCATCTTTTTAATATGATACCTACCGTTTTCGGTCATGTTCAATGATTTTACGCAATTAGTGTCGCATATCATGTGATTATCACCGTATCTGACCATCTTGAGGGTGCATTTCTTCGTTTGATTACATACTAAACACTCGGAATCTTTTGTCGGAGCGATTTCGTCGACGATTATTCGGCGTCTTTTGAACACGTATTTTTCGGCTTCGTCGGCCATCATGCTGTTAAGACACATAAGTGAGCAGTAGTTGGTGTCTTCGCCGTCGTAGTTGTAGTAGAAGTAGCAAGTTTTTCGTTCTTCGCATTCGGAGCACGTCAAGACTTTGGGTAAGATCTCTTCGATCAAATATTTCTTGTGTGTGACGGTGTATTGCCCGGGGTGGGCGGCCTGGTACGCGTTGTTGCAGGTGTCAGAGCAGAGGTAGGATGTTTCGTTGTCTTTTGTGACGAATCGAAACGTGCACGGATGGTCTTCGTTGCATTGCGCACAAGTGCTGTCGAACGGACTTATCTCTTGAATCACATTGGGAACAACATTTTCATCTACCTCTACTGTTTCCTCATGCTCAGTTTCGTTTCCTTTGTCTGTAAAATGTAAAGAAATGTTACAGAATACTATTTATGCTGGCTTTTGAGCATGCAGAATACCAATCACTCTACAACTCTCATTTTTATAATGTTCGTAACAAATCTGCTCCTAGTTGTGCTGACTAATGCTGCATTTAAATTCAAACTGTAAAGCTTTTTTTATGTAAATAAAACTATAATTAGTGTCCCAAATGCAATAGGGATCCAACTCTTAATTACTAGTGCTATTTAAACTTTATATAATAAGCCAAGCCAAGAATTTGAGTATTATATTCACAAATAGATTTAAGGGCTGATACTGACCACCTTCACCGCCGCCGTTCTCTTGGGACGGGTCTTCCGTCGCGGTCTCCGCATCTTGGTGACCTTCCGCAACTTCACTGAGCCCCTCATCTTCTCCTTTCTGCAAGTCATCTACTGCCTCGTTCTCTTCCTTGGGTACCGTTTCCGCCGCGGAAACTGACATAAAATAATCGTTATTTATTCGTTGATAAGGCATACTCTCCAGAAAAGTAGGCAGAGGTGAATTGTTCAACATCAAACAAAGCAAAAAGCGACTCTTAACTTAGAAAATTAATAATTTAGAAACACAGTGGTGCTCATATTCTACTTAGAAATTAGAGATTTTACAAAAGGTAGAATTGCTGGGGAATATTTTTAAGTAATAACATTGTAAATTATCTACAAGCCATTTGCATCACAAAGATAGTTTTTAATACATAAATATTGTAATTGGTTTAAATATCACTATTAATTTGATTAGTAAATGTCAATAAAAATACACTATGATTACTAAGCCAAAGATATTTTACACCATTTTTTTTTATAGTTTACTAGCAGACTCGGCGAACTTCGTACCGCCTTAGAATTAGTGACATACGAAAGCAGCGCCACCTAAAATTATCAGTGTTTTTCATGTATTATACATATAAACCTTCCTCTTCACTTCGTTGGGTAGTTTTAAAGATTTAAGCGTACATAGGGACAGCCGGAAGCGACTTTATTTTATACTATGTATTGAAGAATGCATTAAATATATATTTCTACCTTCCGCCAGTTTCCTCTTTTCAGCCAAAACCTTTTCGGCTTCCGCTTTATCAGCATCTGATATCTCTCTCTCAGTATCGGGGAGCAAGCACACCTCCTCGTCAGCGCCAGGCTCATCAACAAGCTCAGTCACAGAGCTATCATCTAAATTATCTGAAAAAATATTGTACAAGAAAATATAGTATTTCTGTTAATTAAGCCCTGGTCACGCTGGAGCGCCAAGACGCATGCAGTAAAATTTTAGTACATTGCTTAGTTTAAAACTATGCATTTATGGCAGCAGTGGTAGCCATGTGGGCAAGAACGCCCGCCTAGAACGTAAGGGGTGCAAGTTCAAATCCCAGGCCCGCACCTCTGAGATAAATTTCATGTGCGAATGTAATTTTCAATCATGATTACCACTTGCTGAACGGTGAAGGAAAACATCGTGAGGAAACCTGCACGTCTATAGAAGGGCGTGTGAAGTTCACCAATCCGCACTGGGCCAGCGTGGTGGACTATGGTCCAAAATCTCCCTCGTATTGAGGGAGAATGTGCCCGGTATAATGGCAATAGACTCGCCCCCTATTACATTGGGACCAAAATACATCGGCGAAGTGTGGGCGCACTGCAGTGCACCTCTGCCTACACCTTCGGGGAATACAGGCGTGATGATGTATTTTGTATTTTTTATTTTATACCATATTTGGCGGATAATTTACCGCAGCGCGGGCTCGAAATGCCGGCTCCTTATTACTAAACTACCTCCATGGGGTTTCCACTGTAAGTTACCTGCATCTTCTTCAGGCTCTACATGGCTAATATCACCATCAGCATTGTGGTCATCATCGTCATCATCAATATTCACTGTGGCCACACTCTGAGATTTCTCCGTCATCTGACTAGAGTCTGTTGTGTCTTTTAGAAGAGCATCAAAGGGGTCTAGTGCCTATAATAAAAAAAAAGTTAGGGCAATGAGGATCTTATGGAAAACAAGGTGATGGGAAACCTTTGCCCAGCTATGGGTAACTAATGATTAGAAAAAATAAAATGCAGTTGACAGTAATCTTAATTCAAGCCCCAGTGAAAGCACAATTATGGAACCAGTGGGGCGATTCTGATCTGTGATCGACATCATCTCTAATTCGACATATGTCAAAACAAAACATCAAATTGGTAGTATTTTTTAGTTTTCTTCCGGCAAATGTCGAATAGATATGATGTCGATCATGCGAGAATTGGGTACCTGCAAAGTTTCGCTATTTTTAAGTGCTTTGTAATTTGTCTACTACTACTATATATCTCAACCATGTTCAGATACTGGCTTCAGTAGTTAGATTAGTGTGGATATGTGGTAGTTCTGATATTTTGACTGTAAAAGCAGTGAGTCTGTTATGGATATAAACAAGTTACAAACACATAAAGATCTTAAAAAAATTTGTAAAAAAGAACTGAAATTAATTTGTGACTTGGCGAGAATTATTTTAACACGTGTTTACAATTGATTTATTTATTACCTGTGTATGGTCTTCCTGTGACTCGTCTAAAGCAATATTTGGTGCCGTTTCAAACTCCGGCTTACATACATCATCATCTTTTTTCTCAACGTCATAATTGGTAGCTGCCTCTTGACTGTCCTCATGACTGATAGACTCTTGGCTAGCGATGCCTTGAGAACTAGGTTCTATTGGAAACTCTTCCTTGGGTGTATTCTGAGAATCATCTATGTTGCTCTCCGAGTGTGTCTCCTGTGATTGTTCACATGTTGATTCCTGTGCCTCTGATTGGCCAGGTTGTGGTTCTTCAAGCTGTGATTGTTCAGATTTGTCATCTGAAAAGTGGATAATATTTTTAAGAACTACAATTTTTTTGAATATGTAAGTTTGTGAGGATGTATGGATGGATGTTTGTAACTCTTTCATGCAAAAACTACTGAACAGATTTTGATGAAACTTTACAGTATTATCGTTTATACATCAGAATAAGTATGCTATAAGTAATAAATAATGGCATTGAATAATCGAAGTCTGTGCAGACAAAGTCGCAGTAAGAAGCTAGTAAGAAATAATTATCATAATTAGTTAGTGGTTTATTCATTACCCTGTTATAAGTTGAGATTCAATAATCTTATTAGACTCAAAACTAGATAAAAATATTATTTGTATGGAATTCATAGCTTTATTTTTAATTACTGAATTGTCTATGGTCAGGTAAGATAACAAATATGATAAACACAACAAATCAATTACATAACACAACATTATATTTTATCAAATAAACACACCAAACATACCTTCGTCAACATTATCTGTTTCTTTGCCATCTACTTCGTCTGCTGCTACCTCATCTGTTACATCTTTTTTTATATCACCATCACTCACAGTCGTGTCCTCTGTATCTACATGATTCTGCAATTCACTAACACTCGGTCCCACTTCCAATTCACTTTTACTATCACTATCAGTTTTCAATTCACTATCACCGGCTTCTAATATGTCGGCGGGCTTATCTGGTTCCTCCAAGCTCGGTTTCTCTGCTACAGCGTCACCAGAGTCCTCCCCCACTCCCTCTTTAGGAGTACTCTCCTTCTCATCCATTATTCCAGTCCAATTGGAAACAAATCAACCGAGGAACATCTGTAACAAGACAGCGGTGAATCAGTGAGCAAATTACATACATCTTTTACACAAACCGCTGACCCGGCGCCAATATTTTGAGGTTATGATGCTACAGTTCTCCCGAGTATGCCATCGTAAACAATACATACGAATTCATACCAATAACTGTATGAAAAGTAAGCATTTAATATTATAAAAACCTTGCTTCGGATAGTCTTCAGCGGAATGTGTAATTAAAATCTACGACGCTAATCTATGGGCAAGCCACACGTCCCGCGCTTATTTCTGTTACGAGTAGCGATTGAATATTGGTGAGTTTGGATGACATACATTTACATTTTTCTTGAAAAGCAACATCAAACCGAGAGATATTGAGATGCTTAGGTGTAAATGTACAAATCTAACGCATTACTGCAAGGCTGTCTGGCAAGTTCCTTTGTAGGCAGTGAAAAAAATGAAAGGTCATAATGATGTGGTTTTATAGGCCGCAGATTTCATTAAGTCTGACATATACCATTTAATGTAGATATGGATAATCCTAGCTGACTAGAAATCAATAATTACACTTACTTATAATGAAATAGATCACAAATCACATAAAAGCACAACAAACGGCAACCATTTTGGAATCAACCTGCCCCTGCCAAATTGTTGCGGAAGTGCATAGTCCATCAGATTAAAACATTCTTCATTCTTTCAAGTAGAAGTCGCACAAATGTTTTACAGTTATTAAAAAAGTCTAAATTATTTTTAATCATGTGCCTAATAATATATTTCCTTAATTTTTATCAAACTCTACATAAAGAGTCTATAAATGGCTAAAACATTGCATAATTTGGCTTGCTTATGTTGGTAGAAAGTGACGCTTTCAATTGATAGGGATGTACTGTTAAATATATAACTCGATTTTTTTTTTCTAATAATTGTTTATAATATCATAAAAATAGCAGTTAAAATTATATTTGATAAATATACGCTTGTAGTCATCATGCCTGCATTGCTCGAAGAGATAGTAGAGATACGCTGTACTGTTCTGTACCCACACTTCGCCAATGTCTTTTGGTCCCAATGTAATAGGGGGCGAGCCAATTGCCATTATACCGGGCACATTCCTCACTATACGTGGAAGATTCGGGCCAAAATCGACCACGCTGGCCCAGTGCGGTATATTTAATTTCTCACGACTTTCTATTGACGTGCAGGTTTTCCTTACGATGTTTCTTTCAACTTTCAGCAAGTTGTAATCATTATATAAAATGATATTCGTACATGAAAATCTGGAGATGCGGGTCCAGGATTTAAACATGCACCCCATTATATATCAAGCAAGCAACAATCTAACAACTACATAGGCTACCACTGATTTAAACAGGTAAATGTTAGTATACTTATATTATTTATCCAAACTGTACGATAGTACAGTTATAGCTTTCTATAAAGCTATTTCACGTAGAGCTTCGCCTCGTAGAGCGTCCATTTCAATCCATCAGGTGCATATTCTCAAGGGGTTTCATAGACCGCGTCCCCACAGCACGGGAGCCCTCTTCTTCGATGTGGCGAAAGCGTTTGACAGGGTCTGGCACAACGGCTTGATCTACAAGTTGTACCTCTTGGGTGTGCCGGACAGTCTCGTGCTCATCCTGCGAGATTTTCTGTCGAACCGCACCTTTCGCTACCGCGTTGAAGGGGCGCTCTCGGCCCCTCATCCCATTAGGGCAGGAGTCCCTCAAGGCTCCGTTCTCTCCCCCCTTCTCTATAGCCTGTTCACGAACGACATCCCTCGTTCGGACAGAGTTCAGCTCGCCCTATACGCGGATGACACCGCTCTCTATTTCTCGCATAGAAATAGGGGTGTTATCACCCGCACCCTCCAACGCGCAGTAGATTCTTTGGGCGAATGGTTTCGGAAATGGCGCATTGAGGTGAACCCGGAAAAGAGCGCCGCTGTGCTCTTTACCAGGGGAACCCCACGGCGTCCCCGAGCTCCCTGGTTCAGTCTGGGGACCATCTCTCTGTTCGACCAAAGCATCCCTTGGGCAAACCGCGTCAAATATCTAGGTGTCACTCTTGACAAGTCCCTTACTTTCGGTCCCCACATTAGAACGGTGAGCAACCGAGCAGCTTTTGTGCTCGGTCGCCTTCACTATTTGATCAGCAAGCGGAGTAAAATGTCCCTTAGAAATAAGGTGACACTTTACAAAACATGCATCCTCCCCATTATGTCACATGCCAGTGTGGTTTTCGGTCACGCGGCGAAGACACACATCAACCGCCTGCAAGTAGTGCAGTCCCGGTTTCTCCGTAGGGCCGTAGGTGCCCCGTGGTACATACGGAACGTATATCTTCATTCCGACCTTGGCCTCTTCTCAATTCGTAAACACTTAAAAATAGCGTCCGAACGCTATTTTAAAAAAACCGCGTCACATTTAAATCCTCTAATTGTCGCCGCCGGCAATTACGAGCCAGACCCCGCGCACACATCATCAACTCGTCACCGCCGTCCGCGGCACGTGTTGATTGATCCTCCCGACACGATCACCGCCCTCCTCGACCCGGGCGTTGAGAGGGCCACCAACACACCTACACCAGCCTCAAACAGACACCGATCTCGCCGGCGAGGTCGAGGAGCCCCCTCTTCCGCTCGTAGGTGCATCTTTGCACCTAGGAGCGCAGTCACTACCTCTCCCTCACGGTAACTGCCCAAGCCGAGGTCGTGCCCTCTGTGGCGCCCTTGAGCTAGTTGCCACCCCTTTCCGCCCTTAAGGCCTTGGTTGGAGTGCATTCTGCGCTCGCCACTCCTCCGGTAAAGCTGTAAAGGCCACCAGTGTAAGTCCTTCAAAAAAAAAAAAAAAAAGCGTCCATTTCAAACCGGTAAGACGCGTTTTGCGCACGAGTCGCTTTATAGTAAAAAATAATCGTATTATTGTTTAAATGAATTAAGTTTTTTTGGGATATTTGGTACTTGGTACATACATGTTTAACAAATATCAATCAACATCCCAAATCAAATAACATAGCCATGCCCATGCCCTGACGCGCCAAGTTACATGGGCAGTGACTAGTAGTGACTACAACCGTAACAAATATGTTCCAGTATATTTTTTATTTTGATAGCTCTTGAAAGATTTATTGTTGGACCTTGTTTCTGGATTTCTATTTGCCAAACTTGTTTGATCACATCATTCAATGCAAATTGCCTTGAATCACATGCTTTTGCTTAAAATTATCCCTCATTCAAAATTCAAATCGATTATAATCTCCGGTCACAGAAGAATTTTATAACAGTTTATAATTTTATCAATATTTATGAACGCACCTCTAATATGACAGCTGATTTATATCTTCTTCGTTCTGTATTACAGTTTAAACCGTCTAAAAATAACTATTTTTTGATTGGAAGGCATTATTGTGGTGTGCTTTTTCATTGGCGGATATAAAACTAGGGATGCCTGTGACCAATAAATGATCAGGAAAGTATTTCAGTAAGTTGTTTAACTTCTACAATTATGGCGGGTTCGTGTTTTTTCAAGCTCAAATACGAAATGAGTAGTTATTTGCGCCGCTCGGGCGGCGACATTGACAGCGTTTTGTGGAATATTCTCGTGCGCCATTTTGTGAATGCTGTGGAATTTTGTGTTAAGTAATCGACGCGAGAAAAGCAAAATTCGTGTAAGTTCAACTTCGCACAGTGTCCTCCGCGTCCGATATGATATTGGAAATATTCGCGATTCGTGTGTGATAGCCACGGTGTGTTCGCGTTTATCGTTGAATCGTTGTTGTTTTGTTTCTTTTTCTAGTGTAAATAACGGAAATTGGCGTTATTATTGAGCGCTTACTCATCGCTCAATTTGGTGCATTTACATATTTATTTCTAGGTTTCTTTGCGATGACCGAGAAGTTGGTGGGCAATACTGTATTGCAACGCCATGAGGTTGCTAAGCCCTTGCACGTTCAGAGGTTGGAAGCCGCCTTGGACGTGAGGCCGTTTGTCAGCCAGGTCGAGAGGATACTCAACTCTGATGGGTCCTGTGAAAGCGACGACGATTCTGACGCCAGGTCTATCGGGAATGACATGTCACGAGGAGACAGGGTAGTCCATGGTGTGGTGACTACTAAGCAAGGTACCTTTTCAATCATACCCTGTTAAATCTGCC
This sequence comes from Ptilodon capucinus, assembly GCA_914767695.1. NCBI lineage: Eukaryota > Metazoa > Arthropoda > Insecta > Lepidoptera > Notodontidae > Ptilodon > Ptilodon capucinus. The sequence goes on from OU611828.1 coordinate 3,553,481, forward strand.
TACCTGTGTCCAAAAGAGGTTAGGACATACCCTCATCTATAGTACAGAAGTCTCATGATACTTGTGAAGGAATTCACCAAGTTATCTACTGACAAGGACACTATACCTATTAACATTTCAGTCATATTGAAGTCGGTCATAAATAATTCAAACATATGTATATGTATTTTTATTCTGACTTAAGTATGGTTGCAGCTTAAGTGAACCAATAGCTTATAATAAACATATTTTCAATGCAGTATGCAAATGTTGCAAAATAGGCTATTTATATTAGTAATTGTATTAAAAGGTAAACATGATAAGGCATTTCCTCAAAATAATTCTATATTTACAAATATTTAACTACAAATTTGAAATTAGAACCCAACTGCAAACCTCTTAAAATGGTACACATAAGTAATTTACAAAGACATTGAAATTCAGCTAGACTTTCTCAAAAGTATGTGCAATTGAAATGATTCCCAATATCTATTTCAGAACGCCAAAGTGATCGCCTTAGACTTTACAACTTCAGCTCGGTTGGTGAGGAAAGGGAATGGCTACGAGATGTCCTCCTATCCTCAGAATCGGAAACCAGCAGTGATGAGGACACGCCAGCTGCTAAGGAACTGAGAATTAAGAGATTATTGAAAGAGAGAAAGTTTCAGAACAGATATGCTAGGAGATATTATAAAGATCAAGGGGTGAGTAACTTAGCATAAGTGGTTCTCATTACAGTACTGTATACAAGTATTTTGATCTCAATGTTATATAGTTATTTTAATAAGCACACTCCACAAAGCGAGGGGTATTGTGGTCATGGTTACCAAAGCCCAGGACAACTTAACAGCACAACTTAATCTTTACAGAACTAGTTAATTTCTCTTGGAAAGACAGGGCTTAATTCCTGACTACTTATCTGGATGACAGCTTGGTGGTAGTAATCTGCATGTAGACCACATAGATCACTGGTCTGGGTGTTTGCGTGTTGGATCCTCTTATTAGAATTTGCCCTGGTCTGGTCTTAATTGGGATCGTCCCTAGTCCATTGTATGGTACCCATAGTACAAGCTTTGCTTAGTTTAAGATCATAGGATTAGCGGCGACTTTTTTTAAGAATCTTATATTTAGTGGTTTTTCATAATAGGAGACATAATCTGGCTATGTTTGCTCAGAATTCGCGCTATATGTACTATGGGGCGGGACTCCTGTCGACTGTGGACCGGTACCCGGAGCGGCGTGTAAGCCGGCCGCCGCCCGGGCCGCCGGGCCGCGGGCGGCGGGGCCGGCAGGCCGAGCGCGGCCCGGCGGCCGGCCCGGCGCGAGGCCAGCAGAAGCCCCGGCGCGGCAGGGGCCGGGATGGAAGAGTCACTAACAGTACTGATATGGTGAGTGATCACTGATGCCGACTTACTTTAATAATGCATCATTAATGCTTCTTAAGTATTAACCTGCTGATAGAGTGGCATAGCTCTTTAATTAGTCCTGTAGCTAGGTGCTAAGGTTTAGTAACTGCTCAGATTGAGGTGAACTACTAAGGTCATTTCCACTATGATAGAATGCACTGAGCTTTGTATACTTAGATTGGAACATGCAGTAATTAATGCTTATAAACTTATATGATTTATGGTATTTAAACAAAAACAATTGTCAGCACTAATTAAATACACTGTATCCTAGAAAATACATCAGGCATCAGACAGTCGTATAAAAAAAGAAGCAAGGTTATCAGCAACCTTTATGGTCAAATGGTACAAAAAAAACCAAATTTTACCAAAAAGTGCACTCTATAGATTCTTTTGATGATAGATTCTATTCTAAATGTACAACTCAATACTAAACAAACTGTTAATCATGACTTTTCAATTTGAACCTCAAAGATGAACTGTTAATGTACAATTTAAATTATACATATGTATTTTTCTAGCCGGACGGCGGTATCGACTGGGAAGAACAACTGCGTAATTTGAAACAGGAACCAGAGGACGAGTTTGGTATGGTGACTGACAAACCTGGAGTCAGGTATGTTGTACAGTTACTGGCCTAGGTAACCTCTAATAAGTTTAATTTACTGTACCAATCACCAACCAACATCAAATAAACAGTCTTTTGCTATTTGCAGTTGGCATACTGACACTTTCTAATACCAAATGTCTAGAGTAGATATTGATAGAGAAAAATAAGCGAAAATGGACTCTATTTTTATCCATATTAGAATGCTGTTTGCGTCAGCAGCGGCGCTTTTGTCCTTGTTAATATGTGTCGCAATATAAACCTGTATTTTTTTTGTTTTTAAAATTGATATTAAGTCAGGGTTTGTTAATAAACCGAAATCAATCTCGGAAATATTTCATTTGTCATACGAAATTAGATCTTCAGAGCGTACTTAAGTTCGCTATTAGGGCTGAGTATGATTTATTAAGAGTTTAACCAATAAAACATTAATGTTTGTACCACAGAGGTCGCAAAAAGCTTTCCTCACTGAAGAGTCCGGAAGCACTAACGGCCCGGAGACGCCGCCATTGGTTATTGCTAGTCAAAAAAGAGTTGGGTAAAGTCCAGAGGGCGAGAACAGCTACACACAGAGATGTTATGCTGCAGAGGAAACGGCTGGCTACCCTGTGCTGTAAGCACTGGAGACATGTAGCTATGCAGGTAGGCAGCTAATATTTAAATACTCGCCGTAACCGCCACTCCGTTTGGCGTGTAATTTAAGAAGACTTTATTATGAAGCGCACAGGCAATTAACGGGGAATGTCACAATTTTTTTTATTTATTTATAGAATTATCCCCCTTAGCATGACCGTGTAGACACGTCACATTGAACTTTTTGTACTGGACATGGCTCGCTGTGACGTCATTTTCTCAACGAATCTGACAGTTGAAAGAGATAAAGCTTATGTCTACACGGTCATGCTACAGGGCCATATCTTTGTAGTACTTCTGTATAGTATTTTGAATTCTAATCATTCTACTACTACAGCCCTTTTAACGTCCCACTGCTGGGCACGGGCTTCCCCTCAAGGCAAGGGGGATTCATGCCATTTAAAAAATTATCCAAAATAAGTGTGTACACCAAATTTCAGCTCAATCGGTTAAAGATAACTGATTTAAAATTCAGTTGCAAGATATCCACACATTGAAAGTTAAATTAAAGCTTGTAAAAATGGACTTTATGTTAGGTACTTGTTAATACAGTTTATTTGTTGTATCCAGTCGCAAAAGAATATGAAGGAGACAGTGTGGCGGTGCAAGCGGTTGAGCCGGGAGATGCAAGCGTACTGGCGGCGGTACGACCGCGCCGAGCGGGAGACGCGCCGCCGCATGGAGAGAGAGGCTGAAGAACAAAGAAAGGTATCATCCACTAACCCGTACGCTGGGGATCTACACTCGCTCGTCCAAATCTCTGTCAATACCAAAATGAACTTTGTGTTAATGTGTATAAAGATTGAATTTCTGTAGCAAAAGCCACGCCCCCATGCCACGCCATGTGTCGTTTAGTTAACAATTAACTTTTTCTATGAGTCAACAGCAACACGGTTTGTTTTTGGTATAAGAAAAATAGCGTAGAGGTCCGAAATAATGCTTTACCGTTTGCATGAGTATCGGGTATACAACAAAGTATTCTGACATTCGTCTGAAGCGATGCGTCTAAATTCGTTCGAGCCATCGAGGACATTTCTTTGAAAATTAGCTTGCTTTACGAGCTAATTTGGGTGTGTATGATTGAAAGTTTATTTCCTCCTAAAACAGATGGACGTGGAGTTGATGGAAGCGAAACGGCAGCGTCGCAAGCTAAACTTCCTGATAACCCAGACGGAGCTGTACGCTCACTTCATGCAGCGCAAGCTGAACGCGGTGGAGGAAGGCGACGGGGACGGCGGCGCTGACCGCATCCTGAGGCATTTGGATGAAGACAGGGACCCGAGACTGGCTGCCATCGATCACTATGACAGGTGAGCGAGTTGGCAACAAACTAAGCATATAGCCGTCCTTCTCACATTCGAAATGTGTGAGCAAGATGGCAATATTTTTTAGTGCTTTCGAAGGTAGTTTAATTTAATTTGTGTGCAAATGTATCGACATCACTATCTACACTGAGTTCATATAAAAAGTAAATCGTTACTAGTCGAAAAAGGCAATGAAAGTGCTACCCACTACGAAGATAAAATCATATCAAGTTTTCATGAAAATGTACTCTGTGGCAATTTATACAGGGTGTTTCAGAAGTCCGAAATAATAATTTGGGTACATATACGGTAGCTCATATGTGGATGCTTAGTCAAGACAGTTTATACCTATCTATCATAGTTTCTGAGTTAAAGACCTTTGAATATTTCTCACAAGTATCGTGTTCTGGCCCTTGGGTACATTTGTGAACCTATCAAGCAGTGCAAACTACATTTACGCAGGGCAGCTACCAATATTCACAAAACAGATCATGAAAATTTAACATAGGTCTTGAGATATTACGAGTTCTAGAAATTGGCGACGAAAAAAAAGTGGGAAAAACATGGTCGAATTTCAATAAAATTTTTATACCATATAAATTACTAGCGACCACGCGTCAACATTTCCTGTCGTTATCGATGACATTTCATTGAAAAATCAACTTTTTCCATTTGTTAATACAGTCCGTTTTGGTATTGGCACAAAATAGTCTCAGGCATGTTTTACGAATCGTTTTTAACCGACTTCAAAATGGAGGAGGTTTTCAATTCGACCCGTATGTTTTTTTTTGGCTGTAAATATACGTTTTGGCGACACGTTTTGGTGCCAATTCATGTGTGTATTTGCGTAGTCTGACGTAGTTTGGCACCTGCTCCAAATGTACTAAATTATAAGATTGTTTTGTAGCTTTTTAGTGCACCTAGATTTTTGAAGTCGGTTTTACTTTTTTGAGAGTTTCCAACACCTTTTCAGTGAAGCAATGAAGGCTCGGGCATCGCGAAACGCTCGCGAGGCGTTCCGTGCGGAGCGTGCGCGCACACAGTTGTTTGACGCCGCGGCCGGCGCGGGCGAGGCGGGCGAGGCAGGCGAGGCGGGCGAGGCAGGCGAGGCGAGTGAGGCAGGCGAGGCGAGTGAGGCAGGCGAGGCAGGTGAAGCGAGTGACGCCTGCGAGGCGGGCGACGTGTCGGCCGAGCGTCGGCACGGCGACCACGACCAGCCCGACATATTCCAGGGCACTCTCAAGGGATACCAGCTCAAAGGGATGAATTGGCTCGCCAATCTGTATGATCAGGTTAGATTTGTGTGTATATTGTTAACAACTGTTTCTTGGACTGCTTTAGTTATGTTTTTAAGTACTGTAGTGTTATAAATGTTTAATTTGAAATCATATTATATATGTCGAAGTATCTTATGATTGTAACTACCGAAAGGTTCGACAAAGGCGTCATAAAATAGTAGATTGTATCACAAGGGAACAAAATAATATTTTTACGGCGAGGGCGCTTTTTTGAATCCAGAGCGAAGTTCTACTCTAGAATCCCTCACTTCGCTCTGGATTCAAAAAAGCGCCCTCGCCGTAAAAATATTATTTTGTTCCCTTGTGATACAATCTACTATTGTTTTACTTTTGTTATATATTACAGGTTCAATAAGGTTTATGCATGTGAATTTTCATTAATATGTAATAGCATTGTTTGTTTTAAAATAAAAATGGACTGCCCTGTGTGTAAAATTTCCTATTTATACCTTTGTAGTATAATGATCTGTATCATATCGAGTAGTGAAAGGCTATTTGACTTACTAACTACAGCCTTTTTTTTTTTAACGTCCCACTGCTGGGCACGGGCCTCCCCTCAATGCGAGGGGGATTCAGGCCATAGTCCACCACGCTGGCCCAGTGCGGGTTGGCAGACTTCACACATCTATCGAGAACTAGTCAAGTTCCCTCAAACGTGCTGGTTTCCTCACGATGTTTTTCCTCCACCGTTTCATAGCAAGTGGTAATCTCGGATGTAAATGAGATTCGCACATGAAACCCAGATGTGCGAGCCGGGGTTTGAACCTGCACACTTTGATTTGCAAGGCGTGCGTTCGACCACTCGGCTACCACTGCTTTTGACTTCAGCGTCATTTTGTTAACTTTACAGGAGAGCATACTCATTCGATGCAGAAAAAATTGCTGATTCCAAATATGTACATAAGTCAATATCGCCCAAAAGTGTTGCTTAAGACAAATTATCCTTTCATATGTAATTAATAATCAGAAGCTTTACTTTAGAGCCTTTTGGTTACAGTTATACAGCCAATGACAAGCTAAAATATCTCACTCTTATTTGTATTGGGTCTATACAGGGTGTTTAAGAAGTCCGAAATAATACTTTGAGTACATATACGGTAGCTCATATGTGGATGCTTAGTGTAGCCAGTTTATACCTAACTATCATAGTTTCTGAGTTACAGACCTTTGAATATTTGTCACAGGTATCGTGTTCTGGCCTTTGGGTACATCCATAACCCTATTCAGCAGTGTAAACTACACTTATGAGGGGTGACTACCAATATTCACTAAACAGAACATTCAAATTTTACATAGGACTCAAGATATTACGAGTTTTAGAAATTGATGCCGAAAAAAAACTTGAAAAAACATGGCCGAATTTCAATCAAATTTGTATACCATTTAGTTGTATACCCGATACTGATGCAAACGTCAAAGTATTATTTCGGACTTCTGAAACATCCTGTATAATTATCTGTGTACGGGTCAGGGTATAAGCGGCATCCTGGCGGACGAGATGGGTCTGGGCAAGACGGTGCAGTGCATCGCCTTCCTGTGCCACGTGGCCGAGCGGCTCGGCGTGTGGGGGCCCTTCCTGGTGGTGTCGCCGGCCTCCACGCTGCACAACTGGCAGCAGGAGATGGAGAGATTCGTGCCCGACTTCAAAGTTGTAAGTCCACTATCACGATTTAGTTGTAGATAAATAGATTCGGAGTCGAAACCCTACGTCCATGGGGTCCAAGCACCCAAAATTTAATGCAGGTATAAATTTGGTCGACACAACCGGCGACAGGCCATTTCCTCGCTCAACGAGTGGCTCTAGCCATTCAGCGAGGAAATGCAGCCAGCGTCTTTGGTACGCTTCCGCATGGGCCACATTTTTTACATATTTTATAAATATATATTTTCTTAGTAGTTTTAATTTATTTTATTTTGAATTGTAAATATTTTGTAAATAGTTGTTGTTAAATACTGGTATTTAAAAAAATACATGTACGAAAAAAAAAAAATTTGTGCAACAATGCCTTATCACTAAAAGTTGTCTCTACCAGGCAACCTTTGGATGGAGAGGAATACACAAATTAATATTAACTTATATCGCATGACAACACATACTCATCGTATAATCAAGAATCAAAGCAAAACTTATCATACAGTGGACCAGATACACAGAGCTTTGATTATTATCATTGTGATTGATTTTATATGGCGCTATGGTAGAGATACTATTATTCGATTCGATTATATATGACGATTCACAAGTGATTACATATTGTTTTATAAAAATAAAAAAAAAACTGATTCTGATTTGCTAATGGATGATAGACAAAGCAATCGTCCGAGCTAAAATCACCCTTATGTTCATACTTATAGGTGCCATACTGGGGCAGTCCATCCGAACGCAAGATCCTGCGTCAATTCTGGGAGCGGAAAGACTTGCACACTCGACAGGCCGCCTTCCACGTGGTCGTCACTTCGTACCAGATTGTGGTGTCCGACCTCAAGTATCTGAACCGAGTGTCGTGGCAGTACATGATACTGGATGAAGCACAGGCGATCAAGAGCTCGGCGAGCATGCGGTGGAAACTCCTGCTAGGGTTCAGCTGCAGGAATCGACTGCTGCTTTCTGGTAAGTAGGATTTATTCATGAAAAGTCTCTGGGTTGAATGACGCGCGAGTGGAATTATTTTTCCAATACCAAAAGGAACTGTATTGCCTCGTTGAAAAAGTTAATTCTTCAACGGAATGACATAGAGTATCTAGAATACCTATAACGACTCTCCTCGTCGTATAGCTTGCGGCGATTTTTTCGCCATTGTTGTTACTCATGTACCTGTAGTATACCACAACAAAATTGGCGAAGTCGGATAACCTAGAAAAATTTACCGCAACGCGAGCTCGAAATGCCATCTCCTTTATAATATCTCTATGGTTTTACTACATAGATTGAATCTTTATGGAAATAGACACAGTTAATTTTTGTATTGGAAAAAATTACGCGCGACTTTTGAAGACCAAGTGTGTTTAATTCAATATGTAAAAAAACTGAACTGGAAAAAATTTCAAGTGATCATACCATGGACCTATAAAAAAGAAAGACTGTCAAAAGTGAAGCTACACACTATTCACTTTTATTTTTGATTGTTCTGCTGAAGGCAAAGTATAAAAAGATCTTGGTTTGTTTGCAAAAAGAAAAAACCTAACAGCTATTATAAGAATGCAAATACATCATGAGTGTATGTGGAGATTTTTGAGAGTTGAATGTGTAATTAAGTATATTGTATAGAAATGTGTTTATGCATGTCTTTTAGTACAAAAAAGGGCTTTGTAAGGATGTAAAAAGAAAAACATACAAGTTTAGTTTCCAAAAAAATATTAGGTATTACAAAATGGTTTTAGGATTGTAAAAATAGTAACCCTGTAAATATTCGAAAGTAACAAAAAAGTATTTGTCAGAAGTGGGATTCGAACCCACGCCCTCAGAGAGGACCAGAACGCCCTGAACCCGTATGTACGGGCAAGTTGCCTTGAGTCTGGCGCCTTAGACCGCTCGGCCATCCTGACATGACAGTGAATGTTGAAATATTATACTACATTCTACAATACAAATAATTACGTAGTTTTTTTTTTGGTATTTATAAAAGGGAAGTGTTTTGACGCCATTCAAACTAGCGTTTTATACGTCTTATAGCTCATTTTTCGAAGTGCGTGAAGGCGCGTATAGGCGCGCCTCTTACAGACGTTGACGCGCTTAAGCGGGTTTCAGACTACGCTATAATATAATAGCACATAGTAGGTATATAGCTCATGGCACAACAATATCGCGCACCATACATTGTTATGGACACGTTCACATTGTACTGTACTATATATTATTGGCTCTGTATGGTGCGCGATATTGTTGTGCTATATATTATAGCGAAGTCTGAAACCCGCCTTATAAGCTTGTATACGCGCGAGCCGCGCTGTTTCAAATGTTTCTTTGTGGGAATTCATATCAGCACCCCTAGCATGACCGTGTAGGCATAAGTTTTGTCTCTTTTAACTGTCAGATTTGTCGAGAAAATAACGTCATTAATACTATTTGGTTATCAGGTACCCCGATCCAGAACAGCATGGCTGAGCTTTGGGCGCTGCTCCATTTCATAATGCCGACCCTGTTCGACTCGCACGAGGAGTTCAACGAGTGGTTCTCCAAGGATATAGAGAGCCACGCCGAGAATAAAACCACGATTGATGAGAGTCAGTACCAACAATTATTTTTTTTTAATTCTCATGTTTCCGTATTTCGTAATAATCAACTTTACCGCCGCCGACTACCATAGCAATAACCATATCGAGGGGTGAATGGCTATTTGACTTAAGTGACGTTTTTTTAACTCAACAGGAGAGCATACTCATTTGACGCGGAAAATTTCGCTGATTACAAATATGTATTTAAGTCAATATGGGCCAAAAGTGTGGCCAAAAGTGTGGGCCACATAATACTAGCCTTTCACCCCCCCGACATAATAAGCTAATCGTATTATCTATCTATTGTAATATGGCAAACATACAGACGGTTAAAAGGTGAAATGACTCAAGCGCCATGTTTAGCGATATTGAGTTATATACAGGGTGGAATTTTGTAATGCCACCTGAATGGAAAGTACTCTTAATACTGTAGATAGAAAATAGTACTCCAAGAAAACATTCCTTTATTTTTGAAAATAATAAATCTGCATTCAAAGATTTTCGTAAAATCGCTTGCCACACCCGGGAATCGAACCGAATAAAATTTGTAAAAATTACACCCTGTAGTTTTATTGCATCGATCGTTAGGGTCAATTATAAGGATTAAATCTCTATAAAAAACTTGGTAAATTAAATGAAAGGAAAACTAAAGGAATGTTTTCTTTGAGTACTATTTTCTATCTACAGTATTAAGAGTACTTTCCCTTCAGGTGGCATTACAAAAATTCCACCCTGTATATCGTTGGAATCAGCGAATTTTGTCTCTGCCTTTTAAGCTGGATTTCCTGCAAAATGACCAAAATGGCGCCTGAGTCAATTCGCGTTTTAAGCGTCGATATTATGAACAGGAGGCGATCCCAGTAACGCCCAGTTAGAATTCTGTCATTTTATGACTTATAATTCCTACTGTAAAACATTCTTTATCAACATAGCAATAATGTCCATTATTGTATTATTTCGCAGAACACCTGTCCCGTTTACACATGATACTCAAGCCGTTTATGTTGCGGCGAATCAAGAAGGACGTGGAAAACGAACTTTCAGACAAAATCGAGATTATGGTGCACTGCCCGCTTACTATAAGACAAAAACTATTGTATATAGGTAAGATAGTATGTAGGTTTGCATACATAACGCCTGTGGAATACAAAGCAGTAGGCAGAGGTGTCCTAATGTATTTTGGTCTCCATGTGATAGGGGGCGAGCATATTGACATTATACCGAGCACGTTTCCATCTTCTCCGGTGAAGCTGTAAATGCCAACTCACGGCCAACAGCGTAGTCCATTAAAAAAAAAAAGTTTCCATCTCTTTATGAGGATGATTTGATGAGTTCGCCAAGCTAGCCTAACTTCATACGCCTTACCAGAATGATTTTTGACATAACCTTTTATTGTTTTTCTTACAGCATTAAAAAAGAAAATAAAAATAGAAGAGTTACTCCATTTTTCGGTGGGTGCGGAGTCCGGACACAACGTCGATAAGAACTTTACGTCCAATTTGATGAATCTAGTCATGCAATTCCGAAAGGTACCTTTATTTAGAGCTGTTATTGAGTATCGCGTATACCTACACCTAAATGTTATATTATAAGAATTTGATCGACATTCCAACATGACTTTTCGTTTCTATTTGACCGCCAATCTGAAAACTTGTAATTATCTCCATATGAGTAGTGGTAGTCTAGTGGGTAGAACGTCCGTCTTGAACGCAGGGTCTGCAAGTTCAAATCCCGGGCCCGCACCTCAAGAAAAAGAAAATGCGTTCTCGTTATACAGGGTGTATCATAAGTCCGAAATAATAATTTGGGTACATATACGGTGCTCATATGTGGATGCTTAGTGAAGACAGTTTATACCGAACTATCATAGTTTGTGAGTTTAAGACTTTTGAATATTTGTCACAGGTATCGTGTTCTGGCCTTTGGGTACCCAAATTACATCCATAATCCTATTCAGCAGTGTAAACTACACATATGAATGGCGACTATGAATATTCACAAAACAGAACATACACATTTTACATGGGCGAGCGGAGTTTGAAGCGTGTTGGCGTCACTTATACTACAGTAATTTAATATTTATGTGCACAGAGTTCGTTTTGGTATTTGCAAACAGTCGACGCCCCAGTGTGGGGAAAGCTTTAAACTCATTTTATCAATACAGGTATGCAATCACCCGGAGCTCTTCGAACGCCGCGACGTGAAATCACCGTTCGCAATGCAAATCGACGATTACCACATACCGAAAATAATCGCCGAAGAATGCATTCTACTCCGCTCGATACCATCTAAAAGACACTTGTTGTATAACAAACTATCTATATTAACACCTGACAGTGTACACAAGAGTGTAAGTGGACAGACAAGTGTAAGTGCAAGTGGAAGTGTAAAAGTGGGGGAGTATGTTAACGGGTGCTTTTCGTTCACGAGATTCGTGGATGTATCGCCGATGGAGTTGTATAGGGTTATGCTGTGCGGTTGGCTGTACGCGTAAGTGTTACTTTCATATTTATAATACAGTTATGATCTATTTACAATGGCATTGCTGAACGATTATTTACTGGGATTGAAATTTCTAATAGTTTTAAAATTAATCTCTAAATATAACTGAATGTATTCTGAAAATATTTCTCACTATAAAGCTAGACTTGCCCAAATTAAAATAAACTAATTCCCAATTTTATTGAAAGTTACAAAGACTGAATAAGATGAGGTATGACTCTACCTGCGATAAGCGGGTATTTCAGCCAGTGTCAAGTAATTTATAGCAAGAGCAAATTCAATAAATATACATTATAAATACATGGGTGATGAATGTGAGCAGTGGTAGCCGAGTGGTCGAACGCACGCTTTGCAAATCAAAGTGTGCAGGTTCAAACCCCGGCTTGCACCTCTGGGATTTATGTGCGAATCTCATTTTCATCCGAGATTATCACTTGCTATGAAACGGTGAAGGAAAACATCGTGAGGAAACCTGCACCTCTGAGGGAACTTGTCTAGTTCTCGATAGATGTGTGAAGTCTGCCAACCCGCACTGGGCCAGCGTGGTGGACTATGGCCTGAATCCCCCTCGCATTGAGGGGAGGCCCGTGCCCAGCAGTGGGACGTTAAAAGGGCTGTAGTAGTAGTAGTAGTGGGTGATGAATGTGATAAAGATGGAGGATGAATCAATGGTGATTGTTATATGAGTCATACGGTTCGTTTTTGTATTCAAACAATTGTTTTTTGTGTATGGTTTGACATGCCTAACTATGCTATGTAAGAGTATCTACTCTAGATCAGTGTTTCCTAAACATTTTTCTACCATGGCCCAGTAATTTTTACCTGGCCCCTTAGTGGCCCACTGAATACTCTTAAACCCAAGCTGGTTCCATTAGATAAAAATAATACACATTTACTAATTGTAAAAATGTTTTGGTATCGCCTATTTATAATTAGTGCTGCTGCTTATTTTTCTACCAAATAATCCAAGTTGATGGCCCGGTACCGGGTCGCGGCCCGGCTAATGGGAAACGCTGGTCTAGATGTTTTGTAAATAGATAAAAAAAATTATGAATTAAGCTTTATTGACACCTCGAGGCCAATAAATGAAATGTTAAATATTTTAATAGAATGGAACATATAACGCAGTGTCTGGAAAAATATGAGAAGCTTCGCCACCGACACTTTTGGTGGCGCGACAATCACTCTAGTGACGTAAAACAGGAACAGATTGAGACAGACATACGGCCGCACCACTATGACAGAGTGAATAGCAAAGATATGCTACTGGTGTGCCCTGATGGAGACACATTGGGGCATAGGAAGGACGATAGCTCGATGTGGCGGGAACTTCTGTTTACTGATCCACTATGGGTTAGAGGTAAGTTCTTTTATTTTTATAATAAATATCGTCAGACAACACATACTCCCAAGGGTCGAACAAAACTAGTCAGTGAAGTCAGTAAAAGTCAGTTTTTTCGGAAGTAATGTCAGATAATTTTAGACTGGAAAGAGAGAAATGCCATTTAAAATTTCCCTGGGTCCAGATATGTACGCTCCTTAGCTACGGATATTCTTATTCCATCATGACTGTAGGCTTAGCATGATCGCGTAGACATAAGTTTTATCTCTTTCAACTCTCAGATTTGTCGAGAAATTTACATCACTTCGGCCCTCTTGTACTGGACATGGCTATGTCGTGACACCGAGATCGGTGTGTCAACATTTTCTTGATGAATCTGATGCGGTCATGCTAAGGGTGCTGATAAAGGATTCGAAAATACTATAAAGTCGCTATGGGGTTGGTAGAGAGAGCGGCTTAGGGCTTGTAATTAAATAACATGTTTAGGTATTGGAATAACAATTGTATTTACGTAGGCTAAATAATAGAAAAATGTTATTTAATACATTACCATTTTGGTAATTTAATGACTGCAGCTAGTATTACATAGATTTGACTTATGACGTTTTCAAACTAGTGCTGCGATGACTAATCACCAACATCCTGACGCCTTATTATAAGCGTCGCGACGCCTTATGTCTGGTTTAGGTATGTACACTTTTTAATATTTTTGTATAAGAGTTACTTTATACTTATCTTATTTTTAGGTGGTCCATTCTATACACACACGGAGCATACGATACACTATATGCCAGAAACTATAGAACACCGTGCGCTGCGCTTGCGCAACCTTAGAGAGAGGGAGGGGCAGGTAAGATTTATTTCTGCGAAATGTATATATGAGTTTTGTATTGTTGATACTTTTTTTTGTAGTTGTACAGTGATGTTGTATCTGTGGTACATAAATTTCAACCAAAGCATATTTGCCAGTGAAGTAAAATATTGCCGTCTGGCTCATACACCACGGCCGTGAGAAGAACGGCAATATATTTAGTGTAGTTTGATGCCAACACAATCAACACCATTTTATTTTAAAGATCTTTACTTTATTTTATTGTTATTTATTTAGGAAACATACAGTCTTCTACATACCCACTATACACAAATATACCAACATTGTTCCGTTACTTATAAACAAACATATATTTGAGTCTTATTGATTGTGTTATACTAAGAACTAGGATACCTATATCTATGTTTTCGGGACAAAATAAAACCAGAAATACTACACAAATTACTACATGTAAACTAACCCCCAACTTATAAATATCAAGTCAATCAAATCAATGATAAAAAAAAATAATAATTGATAATCTATTTAACTTTTATAACATTATTTATTCAGTATCTTGACAATCAATAATAAACTATGTCAGCCACTTTCTTCTTGAAGCTATCTAAGGGCTCATGGAATTTATCGACTTAATGGAATACTGTAAAAAATTAAACACCATAATAATCGGACATTAATCGTGTTTCTTCGGTATTTACCGATGTTGCTTCAACCCTCTAGTGCGCACCTCTAACCTCATCTCTGCATTTTGTTTTGGTTCCGTTTTTAGACGGATATGCTGAGCGAGATAAAGACGGAGGAGGGCGGCGTGATCCCCGTGCAGGGCGCGCAGCTGCCGGACGTGCCGCACGTGCCGCGCGCGCCGCACGCCTACCCGGATATGCCCACACCACTACCCACCTTCCTCTATACGGCGCAGCAGAAGGTAAGACTTAATGTATGATCCCAAACTAAGCAACGCTTGTACTTTGGGTACCATTTATAAGGGTTTTCCTAGTTACTTTCAGACAGAGGCTGGTTTCTTCACGATGTTTGCTTTCGCCGTTCAGCGAGTACTAATCATTTTCAGGGGGTCGAAACTGGTCAGTGAAGTCAGTTATTTTACGGCGGTCAGTAAAAGTCAGTTTTTTTCTGAAAAATGACAGTAAAGTCAGAATTTCAGACTCGGATAAACAACATTTCTTGTAAAATACCTGTGCCTTTAGAGAATTACATACGCGCGCCTTTTGCTACGGATATTCTTTCTTCAGGCCTGGCAGTGAGACTCAAAAATTCTACAAAGCCGTTATGGAAGTGGCGGGCTTGCAAATAGTCGTCAATTTTAGGTTTTTGAATATTATTTTTTAACGACTTCAATAAGGAGGAGGTTCTCAACTGGACCTTTATGTTTTTAATGTATGTTATCGCATATTTCCGGCGTATGTAGACTGATTTTGATTTTATTTGTTATTCTTGTGAGCGCCGTATAGTCAGCTTCGGGACACTGTATATTGAGCGTCACGACGCCGTAATAGTCAGCTTCGCGATACTGCATAGTTAGCGTCGCAATGCCTAATAATGAGCGTCACGACGCCGTATAATGTGCGTCGCGACGCCTTATTGCGAGTGTCGTGACGGTGTATTGTGATCGTCGCAAAGCTGTATAGTCAGCGTCGCGATGCCTTATAATAAGCGTTGCGTCGCCTTATATTGGCAGCGCGAGCGAATTTTGATGTGTGGTCGCATGGCTTTTACGTCATAAAATCAATCTTCATGCATATTGACACAGAGTGCGATGTCGTACTGGCAAAAGGAATACCCGTCTCTTGACGCCCCAGCGTGTGCTTATGCGGGGCTTTATAGTGGCAACATAGAATAGTCTTGATCTTGTGATTTGAAGATGAATTTAAAATTCTACAAATTTGCGGGTCAGTAAAGTCAGTATTTTCGAGTCTCGCAGTCAGTAAAATCAGTATTTTTGACCATACAATCTATTTCCACCCCTGCGTTTTTTAACATGGCGTTCGTACGTTCTATCCCAGAGGACTGAGCAGGCGGGCGTTCGACGAAATAGGCTAGCGCTGCTTTATAAATTCATATTAACCGTTTTACTACCGGGTATAGGGTTCGGTGTCTCTGTTCCATAGCCATAGTGATGTGTTTTAAAGGTTATATTTGTGCGGTAGGTGTGCGGCAGGACGCGGGCCGCGTTCGCGTCGTCACGCAGCTTTGCGTTCCACGAGACGCGGCACCGGCACGGCGAGAGCGCGGCGGGCGGGCGCGCGCTGGCCGCGCTGGCCGCCGCCGCCAGCCCGCCCTGGGGCTGGGCCGAGCTGCAAGTACCCGGTACACACACTACACTATACACACACTACGCTATTCACACATACTAAACTATACAGTATGCAATATACACACACTGCACTATGCACTATACACACACTGCACTATGCACTATACACACACTGCACTATACACACACTATACTATTCACACATACTAAACTATACACTATGCAATATACACACACTACACTATGTACTATACACACACTGCACTGTACAGCACCGACACGGCTAGAGCGTCACACCCAGTTATCAGTTCCAGAGCGGCGCGTCGAACCACTAATCTAATGACAGTAATGACGCTTATATTGACTTACAGATAAAAATCAGCTGGTGAGCGACGCGGGTAAGCTGACCGCGTTGGACTCGTTGCTGAAAAGACTGAAGGAGCGTGGTCACAGAGTGCTGATATACAGTCAGATGACAAAAATGATAGATCTTTTAGAAGTAAGTACTTACTGAGATAATTTCAATCCTGAATAAATTCCATCACTCCACAATGTGACTGTAAATGAATTTCTAAAAGATATTTTGACGTGTTTAGGTTTCCTTGTCGCAACACAGCTCTAAAATTAGCTGTCTCTTTTGAACTAACTTTGTTCTAAAGATAAAAATAATCAAAGTTACTGGGGACCTCCCTGACCTAGGGTTGTGAAGGCTTTAAATGTATGTTCTAATAAAAAAATGTATAAAAAATCTAATCGATACTCTGTCTTCATACAATTAATTCACCAACAGTACATGAAAAACAGGGATGCAGGCTCGTATTACCCATTCTGAACCACATTTTTATAAAAAAAATACCCTTTTTGGAAAAGAGTAGCCATGGAGGTTCTTGCCCATTCTTCTCCATAGGAAATGCTTTCCGTATAGTTAGTACAGATACATTTTTTTTTGTTTATTAACGATTCATAAGTTTATATGAAGAAAAAAAATCAGATTCTGCGGGGCTCCACTGGTAAATAAGATTTAATTATTTTGTAAAAAAAAATCTCTGTTATTTTTTTTATTATTTAAAGTGCTGTTTTTGTGTCAGGAATACATGTGGCATCGCAAGCATAAGTACATGCGGCTGGACGGCTCCAGCAAGATCTCCGCGCGACGCGACATGGTTGCCGACTTTCAGGTACATACATACATCATAATACACACATGCATACAAACACAAATATTTTATGTACGGGGCACTTGAAAATATAAAATACATCATCACGCCTGTATTCCCCGAAGGGGTAGGCAGAGGTGCACTGTAGTGCGCCCACTCTTCGCCGATGTATTTTGGTCCCAATGTAATAGGGGGCGAGCCTATTGCCATTATACCGGGCACATTCCCCCTCAATACGAGGGAGATTTGGGCCATAGTCCACCACGCTGGCCCAGTGCGGGTTGGTGAACTTCACACGCCTAGACGTGCAGGTTTCCTCACGATGTTTTCCTTCACCGTTCAGCAAGTGGTAATCATTGTTGAAAATGACATTCGCACATGAAAATTACCTCAGAGGTGCGGGCCCGGGATTTGAACTTGCACCCCTTACGTTCAAGGCGGGCGTTTTTGCCCACGAGGCTACCACTGTTTAAAAAGTTTCAAGTTTAATTTTATTTCTTAGATGCTACTACCGGATCGTAGCACGACCTCAATTGAGAAGCAAGATACTCAGCGGGATGATCATTTTTTTTAAATCGCCACAACATACTTCAAATACATACGTCAATATAACTCCAGTGTCAAAGCAATAACAACACTGTCATCACAACATAAAGCTGTGATTCCCCCGGCAGGCGCGCACGGACATATTCGTGTTTTTGCTGTCGACGCGCGCCGGCGGTCTCGGCATCAACCTCACGGCGGCGGACACCGTCATCTTCTACGACTCGGACTGGAACCCCACCGTGGACCAGCAGGCCATGGACCGCGCGCACCGCCTCGGCCAGACCAAGCAGGTCACCGTCTACAGGCTCATCTGCAAGGGGACCATCGAGGAGAGGATCATGCAGCGGGCTAGGGAGAAGAGTGAGGTGAGATTACGTTTGAAATCAATCTTGGATGGTAAGTAAACTAGGAAACCTACTTACCCGGAATACTGGGTATTGTATTTTTTCCCGCGGAACTCTAATGCTTTTTTAAAATAGAAGTTGCCCAGTTTACTCCTTGAAACATCAGCTATCTTCTTGACGTCCACCTTAGGGCGTCGTGACTGACTACAGAGCAACACGACGTCAGCTATAGTGTCGCGTTGTGATTTCGACTATAGGGCGTCGTGACGGCGACTATAGCTATAAATCAACGTCAGCTATAAGGCGGCGTGACTGTGACTAGGGCGTCGTGACGTCGACTATAAGGCATCGCGACGTCAGATATATCCTATATCGTCGTGACGGCAACTATATGACGTCGTAACGCCGGCTGTCTGACCGTTTACATTGTTATAGATTCAAAGGATGGTTATCAGCGGCGGTAACTTCAAGCCGGACACGTTGAAACCGAAGGAAGTGGTCTCGTTGCTGTTGGACGATGAGGAGATTGAACTCAAATGTGAGTGTGTCTCACTACAAGTTATGTTCAGAATATTTTTGCTCAAGGATATATCTAAAAAGGCTACATTGGAATTATTTTATTTTCATCATTATTTATAGATCGTCAGAAATCGGAAGAGAAGAAATTGATGGAGGAGAGAGAACGGAAGCGGAAAATGGGTGTTCTGCCCGCTGCTGTTACCACACCTGTAACTATACACCTTTGCGTTACTAAGATTTACACCTACTGTTTGATTAATTGACATCAGCATTACAAATGGTTTTAAAAAGAAAATTGTGTTTTATATATTTAGATTGTAATCAGCTGAGCTCGCGACTTCATACGCGCGAAATTGACGAACCATAACTTTCTTTTATTTTTATCACCGTAAGGACAACTTTCTTTTATTTTTATCACCGTAAGGACAAGTACAGGGTTCTATAAAGTATCAGAAAAAACTTGAATAAAATCACTGAAGTCGTTTTCAAGTTATGGCAAGACCAAGGAAAATAGGGATTCATCTTTATATGAGGAGATATTTTCACATGCCATAGTTTTTTTTTTAATCTGTAGTCTAGGTTAGTTTACATCATCTGCGCTTTTCAGATTGCGTCAGTAATAGTTGTTTCCAATAAAATATTAATAATATAAATGATTGTTTTGTTCAAATTCCA
Organism: Ptilodon capucinus; assembly: GCA_914767695.1. Taxonomy (NCBI): domain Eukaryota; kingdom Metazoa; phylum Arthropoda; class Insecta; order Lepidoptera; family Notodontidae; genus Ptilodon; species Ptilodon capucinus. Next base: position 3,573,112 of record OU611828.1, read on the forward strand.
GGACCAGATATCCAATATATTTGAAATATATTAATCAAACAGAGATTCGAGTGAATAATCTAACGTCAATATTTTATTGAAAAAATATAAAGAAAATTATGAAAAGATTTAATTAGACGTTATTTTCATTTAATTTTAAAAGTATTCGCACTTTTAAAAGTATAGAGACTCATTTTGACATTAAGGATTTCGACTATAAATCTTAAAGGGTCGTTCTTTCGTTCATTTTTCAACAACATTATTTTTGAGTTAGGTCTATAGAGACCAAAAGTATAGACTTTTAAAGATATATTGAGGGGTGAAAGGATATGACTTATGCGACACTTTTTGGCGATATTGACTAATATACAACGTCCCACTGCTGGGCACGGGCCTCCCCTCAATGCGAGGGGGATTCAGGCCATAGTCCACCACGCTGGCCCAGTGCGGGTTGGCAGACTTCACACATCTATCGAGAACTAGACAAGTTCCCTCAGACGTGCAGGTTTCCTCACGATGTTTTCCTTGTTTTGAAAATTTGCAATAAAATTGTCAACTGATTTGCAATTTCGATTAACTCCTCTTTTGTTTTGACTGTATCCAACTCTTTTTTCCAGTTTTTATTAACTCCGTTATATCCATCTGCCGGTAATTAGCAATGTACCGCTAACATTTCATTTTCGATGTTCAACTTATTAAAAACGTCGACGACTCCGAAAAAAATATTTGCACACGTTCTTAGGTAGCTTTTAATTACAAATCGTCGCCAAATTGTTATATTTAAATGGGGGGTAAAAACACGAGACTGCGTTGATATCACACCGTATAAAGGGTACAGGCTAATAACAGGGAAAGTCACTTTTTTTTTTCATATTTTGTGTAAGGTATTTTGAGTTCTAATCATTAGAATTTAAAAAAAAGTTAACAGATGGCGCCAAAATGCAGTTTTGCTTATGGTCAAACTATAGAATTGTTGAACTTTCAAATTGTTTTTTCTCAAAATTCATTAATTAGGACATTTCCTGTTATTTGCCTGTACCCTTCATATATTGTCTGACATTTTCCAATGACGTTTCTAATGACATTCACATTCCACGGCGGTACAGATGACAGGTGCAACATAAATAATGAATGGTTGACTTGTTGATGTGTAGCAGCCGGCCCCTGTGGAGGCGAAGAGACCGCGCGACTCAGCGTCGGAGCCGGGCAGCCCGCTGCAGGTGGACGACGACACCGACCAGTTAGTGGTGGACGTGCCGCCACAGACAACCACACCCATACGTGAGCATTCATATATACACCACGCGTTGGCCCCGATCCTCCTGACACTATCGTTGCTTGGTAATACTTCATCTTTAGGGTTCCGGATCTAAAAATGAAAAAAAAAACTGGCTAAGTGCGAGTCGGACTCGCGCACGAAGGGTTCCGTACCATTATCTATAAAAACGAGCGAAAAAATCACGTTTGTTGTATGGAAGCCCCCTTAAATATTTATATTATTCTGTTTTTTAGTATTTGTTGTTATAGCGGCAACAGAAATACATAATCTGTGAAAATTTCAACTGTCTAACTATCATGGTTCATGAGATACAGCCTGGTGACAGACCGACAGACGGACGGACCATACCCCCATGAGCGACGAGCATAGCCCCATGCTTACTGCAGTTGTAGCATGAGCGTCAAGACTAGACTTATGTCACGGAATATGTGGATGTTGTCTCTCTCGTATGAACTAAGACAGTGCGAGCGAGCGAATCCATGACAGAGGTTACGTCTAGACATGCGTACTATGCGATTCAAATGAAAATAGGATTGACTTTGCCATCGACCACATTTTGACGTCATAGCTGTGAATTCTAACCATTTAGGCAGACGCACGACGAAGCACACTAACAACGACAAAATGGCGACTGGCGTCCTTATTTTCTTTTCTTTAATATTTTTGGCATGGCTTCTGGGCCTTTGCGCGAAAAATGGAAAAGTAATAGTTATGGTATGGTTTTAAAAACGAATTATGACTTTAAACTACAATTTACTACTTAGCATTTTTTTTTATTTGTTTCGCAATCAAGTTTCTTCGCAAACCATACTTTTCAAGTGACATTTGTCAGATAGAGGTTATTGACTTTCCTATTAATAATTGGATCGCATAGTACTAATCCCTCTGGTGTGTGTGTGTGCAGCGTACTCCCCGCCGGTGCGGTCTGTGTGGGGCGTGTCCCGCGGCGCGCGCGGCTCGCGGCGCGGGCGGCCGCGCGGCTCGCGGCACGCGGCAAGCCGCCGGCACGACCACGCGCCCGCTGACAACGTCATCGCCGTCGCCGCCGGTACATACACACCACACTCATACATCATCAGCCGGTGTCACTCCTCTGCTGGACGTAGGCCTCTCCCAATATGCGCCACTGAGCTCGATCTTCGGCTCTTCTTCTCCAATCACTGCCCACCGCTTTGCATATGTCGTCGCTCCACCTGGTCACAGGACGTCCTACGCTACGTTTGTCGATTCGCGGTCTCCACTCTAGGACAAGTTTACCCCAACGGTTGTCAGTCCTGCGGCAGATATGACCGGCCCATTGCCACTTCAGTTTGCTAATCCTTTGAGCTATGTCGATAACTTTAGTTCTCTGGCCAATCACTTCGTTCCGGATTCGATCCCGCAGAGAAACACCGAGCATAGCACAACTCAATCACCACATAAAAACTACCTAATCCATACAGGGTGCATCGTAAGTTTGAAATACTTTGCCCTGTTAGTATAGGGTATACAACTTAATGTTATGTAAATTTGATCGAAAATGGAACGTGAATTTTGTATTGTTTGTTGCGTCGATGTTAAAATCTTGTTACAACTCGAGTTGTATTCGAAATTCCCCGTCAAGTTCGGTCCTGTGAATAATAATGGTAGTCCTTTGTAGATGTAGTTTACATTTTTAAATAGGGTTTTAGGTCGTATTTTTGTGTGTTGTGAAAAAGTCTTTAGGAGTAATATTTTACTTCATGTTAATGATTATGAATGTTTTCTTTTGAGTGCAGGCGCCGCTCTGCTGGAGTCGGACGCTCCGCTGGAAGCGCTGGAGTGTGCGGCGGGCGCGGCGGGCGCGGCGGGCGCGGGCACGGCCGGCGGGCGCGCGCGGCGCGGGCCGGGGCGGCCGCGCACGCGCCCGGGCGCCGCGCCGCGCGCCGCCTCCCGCCGCCCGCGCCGGGCCCGCGAGCCACTGCTGGTCCCGCTGGCGCCGCCCCCCTAGCATCACGCCGCTGCGGGACCAACACCACGGTTACTGTGACAATCGGTTGGACACTACTTTCCGTATCAACGGGTAAAATGCTATTTGACTTGAACGCCATTTTGGTTGGTAACTTTGCACGAAACCCAGCTCGAAAGACGCAGAAAAATTCACTGATTCCAACGATATACAGGATGTATCGGAAGTCATATCCCTGGTTCAGTCTGGGGACCATCTCTCTGTTCGACCAAAGCATCCCTTGGGCAAACCGCGTCAAATATCTAGGTGTCACTCTTGACAAGTCCCTTACTTTCGGTCCCCACATTAGAACGGTGAGCAACCGAGCAGCTTTTGTGCTCGGTCGCCTTCACTATTTGATCTGCAAGCGGAGTAAAATGTCCCTTACAAATAAGGTGACACTTTACAAAACATGCATCCTCCCCATTATGTCATATGCCAGTGTGGTTTTCGCTCACGCGGCGAAGACACACATCAACCGCCTGCAAGTAGTGCAGTCCCGGTTTCTCCGTAGGGCCGTAGGTGCCCCGTGGTACATACGGAACGTAGATCTTCATTCCGACCTTGGCCTCTTCTCAATTCGAAAACACTTAAAAATAGCGTCCGAACGCTATTTTAAAAAAGCCGCGTCGCATTTAAATCCTCTAATTGTCGCCGCCGGCAATTACGAGCCAGACCCCGCGCACACATCATCAACTCGTCGCCGCCGTCCGCAGCACGTGTTGATTGATCCTCCCGATACGATCACCGCCCTCCTCGATCCGGGCGTTGAGAGGGCCACCAACACACCTACACCAGCCTCAAACAGACACCGATCTCGCCGGCGAGGTCGAGGAACCCCCTCTTTGGCTCGTAGGTGCATCTTTGCACCTAGGAGCGCAGTCACTACCTCTCCCCTCACGGTAACTGTCCAAGCCGAGGTCGTGCCCTCTGTGGCGCCCTTGAGCTAGTTGCCACCCCTTTCCGCCCTTCAGGCCTTGGTTGGAGTGCACTCTGCGCTCGCCACTCCTCGGGTAAAGCTGTAAAGGCCACCTCACGGCCAACAGTGTAAGTCCTTCAAAAAAAAAAAAAAAAGGAAGTTATATACGGTAGCTTATATGTGGGTGATACTGAAAACAAATTATTATAATTTCTGAGTTATAGACCTATGTATATTTGTCACGGGTATTGTGTTCTAGCCTTTAGTTACATCCACAAGCCTTTTCAGCAGTGTAAATTACACTTATGAGGGGTGGCTACAAGAATTCACCTAACAGAACATACAAATTTTACATAAATGTAGAGATATTACGATAGTTACAGAAATTGACGATGACAAAAAAGTGGCATAAACGAATTTCGTTGAATTGTTTATACCATTCAGTTGATTTTATTTCGGAGACAATAATGATTTTATTGAAAATAATTACTGTCATCTTTACCTTTCTTTACCCGACTACGGCGAAGCCAAAAAAGAAGGGTTATGATTTTAGCAGTCTTTGTATGTATGTTTGTATTTACGTAAGTTCCTCCGTAGCGCTTAAACTATTCATCCGATTTTGATGAATAAGGTGTCGAACGGTTCGTTATTATGGTCCGGGTAACATAGGCTGCATTTTAACCGACTTCAACAATAAAAGGAGGCGGTTTTAACCGATTTAATTTTATTTCAGAGTTTGAAACAACGCGTGCAAGATGGCCGCGTGTACTGTTCACAAAACACATCCCACCAATAGTGTTGTTACGTACCTAATAAATAAATTTAAACCCAGTAAAGTTAATGCATTTATTTACAATTTAACAAATTGCAATCGTATTGCATGGAAGTATGGACTGTTTTCCATTGGCTTATCTTGCAATTTCTGTATTATCTCCATGTTTTTTTTTTTAATTAAACAGAAACGAAAATCATGATATTCGATATGAACTATTAAAATTTTTATCACACCTCTGTCAAATTAGGTATTTTAGAAATGTAATTATCTAAATATATGGGAATCAAATGTATAAAGGTATAGTGCAGGGGTCGGCAACCTGCGGCTCGCGAGCCATATGCGGCTCTTTGGATGTCAAGCTGCGGCTCTTTAGCTCCACACGCATATATTATTTATTATATAAAAAAAGAAACAAAACATTTAAAAATCGTTCTGAATAGCTTAACGAGGATTAGGCACCATTTCTATTTTGTTGTTTTATTTTATTAAAAAAATATATATATGCAACTACATACTACCTACTATTCCTTGTTAGCAAAAAAATACTTTTAACAAAATTTCAAAGTTATTAAAGACTTTGAAATTTTGTTAAAAGTAATTTTTGGCTCTTGTGACTCAAAAGGTTGCCGACCCCTGGTATAAGGGTAGAATTTAATGAAAGCCTTTATAAGTTGTTTGTAAAGGGCATTGAGATTTCTTCATTTTTTTGCCCTACCAAATTCACGTTGTGTCCCACAAAAATGTTTTGGTAGCCGAGTGTTCGAACGCACACCTTGCAATCAAAGTGTGCAGGTTCAAACCCTGGCTCGCATCTCTGGGTTTCATGTCCGAATCTAATTTTCTCCGAGATTACCACTTACTCTGAAACGGTTAAGGAAAACATCGTGAGGAAACCTGCACGTCTATAGAAAAGCGTGTGAAGTTCACCAACCCGCACTGGGCCAGCGTGGTGGACTATAGCCTAAAAATCTTCCTCGTATTGAGGGAGAATGTGCCTGGCGTAGTGGCAATAGGCTCGCCCCCTATTACATTGGGACCAAAATACATCGGCGCAGTGTGGGCGCACTGCAGTGTACCTCTGCCTACCCATTCGGGGAATACAGGCGTGATGTATTAAGTGTTTTGTAAATCCGATGTAAATTTGGGGGTTAGACATTTTAAACTGCTATTATTATTGTTAGGCATGTGTTTGCTTTCGGCATAATACGCGGTCTATGTACAAAACCACGCTTTTAGATGTAAATAGTATGTTTCAAAGTTAAACTTTGATCTTATAAGTTATTCAATGTTTGTAAATAATTAACGAATTATAATAATAAAGATTATACTGAACAATTGATATAGTTTTATTTCACAATAATTTCCCAAAACGTATTGAAGATATGGTTATGTTTCATTTCCAGTAAATGACCATGGTTGAATTCCTGTGTAAAGGAATTATCTTCTTGTATTTCTAACAGGGAGGCAATTTTCGTATGATCGAGATCATCTCTAATTCTACATATGGAGAACTGTCCCCCTGGAGCCAGATTTTCGTTTGATAGACATCAATCTCTATTAGAGATATGTCGAAACGAAACTTAAATATGGTCGTATTTTTTTTTCGACATATCTCTAATAGATATTGATGTCTATCAAACGAAAATCGGGCCCCTGATCCGTAGCATTTATGCAAATAATTTGTAGGTAATGTGATTACTCCCATGGGCGACGCCGGGGTCCCAAGTAGTCTTCTAAATCACGCGAACGCCATAAAAGTTGACCGCAACAAGTCCACGGGGGTTTATGGCTTACTTAACGATCGTTTAAAAAACGTTTTGTTGAAGTTTATTGACTCAATGCGATGTGCTCGCATCGAAAGAAATAATGTCGAGAAGATATAAATAAATAAAACACTTACCGGACGTATTGAGAACTTCTTTTTAGGGTTCCGTACCTATCCAGTTAATCTTTTCGTTACAGTAATGCTAGGTGCTTTCACAGTTTAGGTACGGAAGCTTCGGTGCGCGAGTCACTTGGCCGGTTGTTTTTTACTCGGATAAAAAAGCAGCAACGGCCTAGTAGGTATAACGCCCGCCTTGGCAACAATATGTGCAGGTTCAAACACTTACATTTCAGTAATTTTGGGACTTATTTGGTATAGTTGGAATCGCGATAGAAGGATTCTTGATCATCTTAACTACAAGATCCCGACGTTAACCATTGGGACGAAACTTGGCCTGTCTGAAAGATCTTCCCTTTTTCCGCCAAACATCAATAGAAGAAGAAATAAATAAAAAAGTCAGCTGTCGTTCGATGAAACGACTCAGTAAAAAAAATATGACGGTAGTTATTTAATTAATTTTGTGTAACTACCCTTACAAATCGCGGGCGAGTAAGATAGTCGCGATTTACATTTACTCCGGAGCTGATAGCTCTGTCTGGAGTAGATGGAACTACTGACAGTAAAAAGAGTCATCCTTACATTGGCAGAATTTCCGCTAATCGACGGTGCAGCCATTTCACATCTTGTACCAATAAATTTCAAAGAAGAAGACAAAAAACTGGGAATGTATAAACTACTGCATTAGGTAAGTCTTTTGATATTCCTACGTACTTAATTCTGACATTGCAAAATATAAAATCACTTCCCGACAGTTTTTTCCTCAAAATACCATAACGGCATACATTACAGTCGACCCGTGTCGGTGCAGGGAGGTCCGGTCACGGCTCGTCGCTAAACATTCTAATTAGGACCGCTTGTCGCGATGCGCCGGCGCAGCCAACGTTTATGACACGCTTTTGTTTTTGAGTCGTGTTGTTTCTGCGTTTTGTTCAACTCAACATTCAATGGTCCAACAAATTAGGTGTGTAATTCCAGTAGCTATAAGACTTGGCTTTGTCTCAATGTTGACATTTTTTGCTTCAGGGATCTGTTACTGAGCTCCTCTGTCTGGCTCCCTCCGAGAATTATAGGGCATCTGCCACACGGATCTCTGGAAAGATTCATGTGGATTCTCTGCTTCCCCTTGACCCTAAATTATGAATCTATAGGGATTGCTTAGTACAATAAGCTATTACTCGAGGGAGACTCGTCAAGGTTCAAATCTCCAATGGATACTGCTGTAGATCCTGGCTCATGTCAAAATTAAATTATTTATTTCATACATATAAGCCTACATGGGCACTAACAAATTGTCAAGTTTTAATTTTTTCTGTATATGCTTCTACCGGATCGAAGAGCGACCTCGACTAAGAAGATCCGGCAATAAACTCAGTGGGTTTATCATTTATTACGACAATAACAGTGGTGAGAATGTTTTTCTTTCCTATATTAAATAGGTATAAAAATTAGTCTGTGTTTTCATGTCAGGCAATCCTTTATCTTCAAAGTATACTAGGCGGGTATTTTACGATGTACCTAATACCTAAACAAATTAGAGTTCAACTGCCATAATTATTGCACTAACAGCGAAAACCGCGAGATATAATCATGTATACAGTAAAGTGTCCCAGAAACTGTGTGTCCGTCAATAAATCAGTCCGTCACGAGCTCACCTGATTAGCATTGCAGTCACACGCCTCCGTAATGTCAGCGATCCACCATGACTCATCGTGTGAACTGGAACTTTTCCTCAAAACACCAACGTGAAACAATTCGCCAATGACTTAGCGTAGCGCCATCTGATTAAATAAATACATCATCCCCGTAATCCCCGAAGGGGTAGGCAGACGTGTACAGCATTGCACCCACACTTCACACGACTTTTGATAGACGTACAAGTTTCATTAACATGTTTTCCTTCTACGTTCAGCAAGTCATAATTGAAATTGATAATCGTACATGAAAATTATAGTCAATTTGGAACAACATTTTTTTTTGTAAGTAACTAATACAGTGAAATCGATCAAAAATGTCTACTTAAATTTTTGAGGCGGTGAATGAAGGCCATGTTTGCTTATTTGCGGGTATTATACTCACACTGACATTAATGTCCGTCTTTAGCAATCAGACAGTTATTCAATCAGCTCATTACTTGAGAAACTCATTATCAAACACTACGTGCGCATACGCATGCCAAGCATGCACTCTACATGCATCGTAAGCTACTACGAACGAACACCCATCTAAATGTTTCCGATTATTGTCAATCACTATTGATTACGTGCGCTCACAAATGGCAAATTGCAAATCACTGCACGCTTATGAGCTTATTCGTATTAAGACACGATGTTTGTGACAGACAGACTGACATCAATTTTAAAAGTTGCAATTTTGTTGTTTCAATTTTTGATGGGACTAAGCCAGCCACACATTCCCTGCACTGTTACTCAGGATTGACCCCTGTATCAAATAAAGACACCGGTTTGACCCTCGGCCAGTCTCGGGGTAAAAGCTAAACTGTCGATTAATTTCTCACGGGTGCAAGAATAAAATCAATTTAATTTAAAATAGACAGAATAGATGTTTCAAGACACTGCGAAACGTCTGATTGAAACATCCGGTGATCAGAACGCTGGAAACTATTTCGCACAGCATGATGTGCTGTGCGAAATAGTTTCCTTAAAATAATTTAAGATTCCATGGTTTTCCTTTCATTTAATTTAGCAAGTTTGTTAGAGAGATTTCATCCTTATAATTGACCCTAACGACCGATGTAATAAAAGTACAGGGGGTGTTATTTTTACAGGTTTTAGTCTATTCGATTCCCGAGTGGGGCAAGCGAATTTCCGAAAATATTTGATTGCAGTTCTCTTTCTTTTCAAAAATAAAGGAATGTTTTCTTTGAGTACTATTTTCTATCTACAGTATTAAGAGGACTTTCCCTTCAGGTGGCATTACAAAATTCCACCCTGTATAATTTTCTACTTTTATTTTTTATTTCTTATCTTTCTTATAAATTACATTTTTAAATATATATATAAAAAATACATTTAAAAATATAAAAAACAGTTCCCCACCGGCATCTGGAACAGGGTCCTAGTTACCAGTGGTTGGGGCTCCAGAGAGAGGAACTTCCTCACAATGCGCGCCGTCTCCAGAAGTACCGCCTTCTGAATCTGTCCCTTGATCCAGCCGCCTAACGCGAGCCTCTTTAGGTGTTTGTCGAGGCTCTTGGCTAATAAGCCATGGGCGGAAACGACTATCGGTACAATGATTGCCGCATCAATGTCCCACATGTCGACAACCTCGTGAGCCAGATCAAGATACTTGCTTTCTTTATCTTTCTCGGCCTTCACGAGATTCTCGTCATGGGGGACAGTGATATCGACAATCATTGCACGGCGCTCTTGGCGATCTATCAGCACAATATCAGGCTTATTGGCTACAATAGTCCTGTCTGTGATGATAGATCGGTCCCAATACAATGAGATATGACCTTCTTCGAGAACTGGTTGTGGTTCATACCTGTAGTACGGTACCTCGGATGTCACAAGGCGATATTTCAGGGCAAGTTGCTGGTGGATAATCCTGGCTACTTGGTTGTGTCTGTGTAAATATTGACCATTTGCGAGACGCGAACAACCGGAGATGATATGCCTCAGGGATTCTCCAGGGCGATGACATGCCCGACAAATGTCGATGGTGCCATCCCGAAGAATATATTTCCGGTAGTTGTTCGTCATCACAACTTCGTCCATAATTGCACAGACAAAACCTTCGGTTTCCCCAAAGAGGTCGCCGAATCGTAGCCAGGCCACGGAGGCCGCAAGATCTACATCGGGCCCATGAAGGGCCCGATAGTACCTTCCGTGTAGCTCCTTGCCCTGCCATACCAACCTACGATCATCCGTTGTCAGCACTTTGCGCCAGTTCTCTTTTGCCAAAGATAGAGGGGTGAGTCCATTATCTACTGCCACTACATCCACATGCATTTCCCCATCGGCACGGAGAAAATATTCCCTGAGGCTACATATCTCCCGGTTATGCAAAGTCTTGACGTTTAAAAAGCCACGACCTCCACATTTCCGAGGGATATATAGTCTCATTACCGATGAGCGTGGGTGATGCATGCGGTATGAAGTGAGCGTAGTACGGACTGTTCTATCCAGGGTGTCCAATTCGGTCTGAGTCCACTTGAGTATGCCAAAAGAGTACATCAAGACTGGCATGACCCAGCCGTTGTAGGCTCGCACCTTGTTTCCGCCTGATAAAAAATTAGTATAATTATTAATTATTATTTTTTATTATTATTAGTAAATTGTTGACTATGTAAATATTTTATTTAAAATAGATACTTATTATCAAAATTATCAATTGCGGGCCCGCCTGTACCTCATTTTGTCACTGCCTAATAAAAGATTGGCGACCGCTTCTTGATTATCTGTAATTACCAATGTATGTTGCAGTTAGTTCCACATCGCGTAGTGTGAGTACATAGAAGATGCATGCGATGTAGAGTTGTAGCGTTTCAGTGAACTGAAAACGTGAGGGCCGCATACGAACGAGGCCGATGCGCTGACCTCTTTCGAGTACTCATCGACTCGCCGCCATTACGGCTCTCATGTCATGGATACAGCTTCTTATAATAACTAGAGGTCTCAGTTTTCATTGTTCAACACATAACTAATGAACCTACGGATATTTGGTCGACAAATTGGTGTTGAAAAGCGAGCTTTTTATAGTTTATAGTTCGTTTTGGTAGAGGCAAAAAAATGGTTTGTGTGAATGCCCTTTGGGGGGCTATACTCTGTATCATCTATCAAGTCAGCGTTGATAGTATAGTCGGTTGTGACAAGTCAAAATGTGAGATACTTATATGAATTTAACTTCTTTAAATATTTGTATTACAATACTACGAAAAATACAAATAACTGTAAATCCTTATTAGAAAGATTAACCATGGAGTTTCTTGCCCATTCTTCTCCATAGGAAATGCATTCCGAATGGATAGTAGAGATACTATTATTATCTTTTGTTTATTGACGATTCATAAGTACTGTTTTGTTTATATGAATAGAAAAACTCATTCTGATTCTGGAAAGATAGATAGATAACTCTTTATTGTTCCACCTCATAAAGTAATACAATTACTTGCCAATATCAAAACTAACTGTAACAACTCATAGAAAAAGCGCATTTTTAACGAAATATTATCGATACAGAGTACATTTTTAAAAACGACGATCTTAACTCGCCACGGTGTCTGCACTGCGTCCTACATGACTAAGGCTTGTCTTCGCCCACGTGGTAGCCGTTCATAACCATGTTTAGTCAAGTGCTCTCCGTACAAAGTGGCTACGCGACAGCAACTCGCATCACGTAACGCCGCCGGACTATTATCACCGCTCTCCCTGTCCCATACAAATTAGTGTGCATGAATTCGCACGTTCTCCGAATCATTCCGAAGATCAAACGTGGTTACGAATTCATCCACCATCTTCCTCACCTCCATCACCCATATGTATTTATAACTAGATAATCCGGCGAAGTTCGTATCGAGCAAATAAAACAATTTTAAAAAATCGAACACATAAAGTACGAGTATTTACGTGAGTTTACTTCTTAACTTAATTATTTGCCGGTAATCATAGAAAGGGCTAGCTAAAAATACTACTCTTGTTTGTTACTTCATATTAAAATGAAACCTTTAGGAATCTATTAAAGATATCTACAACATTGTATCTACTAGTGGATGTTTTTTAGAATCACGGGAAATATAAATATCTCCGGCAACATATACCCATTGAACATTTAAAGGTGAACTATGGGTACCATATAACTGACTGGAGGCGACTCAAGTTACACCCAGGCTAGAGCAAATTCCGGAAAGTCCATTTCTTCAGTATGTTGCTGATGAGAATCGATCTCGCAACCACCCAGACCACTAGACCTACCCGTCAATTAAATCGTCTTGAAATAGCTATTAATACAACATTCAGAACACCTATTTATAACCACCCCTGATCAAATAAATCAAACGATGTGATTTTCCACCTCCGCACCTCTCCCCATTCATCACATGATGACACTCGCTAACTGATGCTGTTTTTGTGGATATACATCATCACAGAACACCCCGCCATCGATGGGGACGTTTCCTGGCGTTTTTGCATTTCCATACTTCGAATTCTTTAAGCGTGTAGACAATTAGTGAAATATATTATTCGACGACGACGGCTTGGTGCTTGGTGACGGCGGCTTCACTAGACGACTGGACTCTACTGGTTTGAACTTCGGAAATAACGTTTTCGGAATTGGCTCTGGTCTGGCGTTATAAAGGATCGTACCTGGGCCATTGTTAGTATGCCGGTAAGTTAGTTTTGGATCATACGATCAGAGGGGCAATTCTCGCAAGATCGACATCATCTCTAATTCGACATATGTCAACACAAAACGAAAAAATACGACCAAGTTGATGTTTTGTTTCGACATTATGATGTCGTTTATGTGAGAATTGGGTCCCTGTATATTCTGTTGTCAGACGCTATTAATTTATAATTTTTATTTAAATAATACATCATCACGCCTGTATTCCCCGAAGGGGTAGGCAGAGGTGCACCGTAGTGCGCCCACACTTCGCCGATGGATTTTTGGTCCCAATGTAATAGGGTGCGAGCCTATTGCTATCATACTGGGCACATTCTCCCACAATACTAGAGAGATTTTTGGGCTATAGTTCACCACGCTGGCCCAGTGCGGGTTGGTGAACTTCAAACGCCTTGCTATAGACGTGCAGGTCCTCACGATGTTTTCCTTCACCGTTTCATAGCATGTGGTAATCTCTGATGAAAATGAGATTCGCACATAAACCCGGAGGTGCGAGCCGGGGTTTGAACCTGCACACTTTGATTTGCAAGGCGTGCGTTCGACCACTCGGCTACCACTGCTACCTTTATTTAAATTCCTGAAAAATATTTTTTTAGTATAGTTACTAAGATTCAATAGTCCTCACACCATATCACTGATGTTACACATTTCTAAGTCCACTAAAAAACTCCGTAAAATACTCATTTTTTTATCGGAAGTGACACATTACACCCTATAACATACAACCAGAATAAGACGACCTTCCCTTCCTTTAACATCTCTATACAATACGCTAATACCTGGGGAGTTGTTGAAATGGTTGTACATTAGTAGGGCGTTCTTATACCGCGGTGCATGCGAAAGCGATCCCGTGGCGCCCCGATATAAGCGGAAGATGGTACACCGTCGGTTTTTAGTGGGTATACGGCCTTCTGCCGGGACTCCCACATAACCCTGCTACTTCCCCCGAGGTGGCAGGGTATCCATAAAGGATTTTCCGACGTTAAAAAAAAAAAAAAAAAAGGGCGTTCTTATGCATGGGGTGGCTAAATCGTCGCGGAGCGTAGAATGACGGATGTCTTTACAAGCTAGAGGAGATGTCAGTGGGATGACGAGAGGCTGAGGTACTCAAACTTTATCATACGGGTTCCACCAATAAGTCAATAATGATACTGATTGATTACGTTGTAAATAAGACTTTGTTCCTATACTCTAAGATTCATATTTGTAAAATGATATCACTGATAAGTGTAAGGGAGTGTGCTAAGGCCACTACATTATGAGTATATTATATATTTGACAAATACTCAAGGTCTATACATTCCTAACTCTAGAGTAGATAACTCTTTATGGTTTTACACGAAAGGGCCATAGTATTATTGTTGACAGAAAGTATATCGAGCTATCCCGATATACTGTCAATAATAACGTCAGATATGAAAATATATTTTAGCGTAACCAATTAACACTGCGGCGAAAAAAATATAAACTCTCATCTAGTGCGGCGGCGGTCGAAATACGCATCCATCGAACATTGTGAATGATATAGTTTTAACAGTGCGCATCAGTGGGAAGCATCGTATATAAGATCCGCAGTGAACGTGTTAAAATAGTATGTAATAAAAAACTTTGAGAACCTTTAAGTTGTAAGCGATAACATATCGCTCACGCGAAAGATATCCGTATCCTCTCTTTTTTTATTAAAATTAAAACGTTACCGGGGGTTTCTTTCTGGGACTAAAGTACCGGGTAGTGGCAAAAAGTGTCGGGTGTCGCCGCCACGTGTCACTTTCACGGTAACAAAAATAACGAACAACGCACGTTTCATTTACGTGACGATTTTGTTATGACTTACATTATTTATGTAGTTTTTTAACAAACTTTCAGATTCGAAAATAGAATCTTTGATCCTGGATTATGGATCTTGATTTTAAGTTAATTAAACAAATGCCCATCGTAAGACAACACGCTCATTAGTCTCAAACTGAATTAAATACCGGGCGCTATCCGTTCACTCGTTTTTGCGTGAAAGAGTAACAAACATATATCCATCCTCAAAAACTTCCACATTTATAATATTAGTATTGTAGAGTATTTAGGTATGCTTTCATAACAAACTACTACTACTACTACAGCCCTTTTAACGTCCCACTGCTGGGCACGGGCCTCCCCTCAATGCGAGGGGGTTCAGGCCATAGTCCACAACACATGCCCGGTGCGGGTTGGCAGACTTCACACATGTAACGAGAACTAGTTAAGTTCCCTCAGACGTGCAGGTTTACTCACGATGTTTTCCGTCACACCGTTTCATAGCAAGTGATAATCTCGGATGAAAATGAGATCCGCACATAAATCCCAGAGATGCGAGCCGGGGTTCGAAACAGCACACTTTGATTTGCAAGGCGTGCGTTCGACCACTCGGCTACCACTGCTACATAACAAAGCCACAGGACTATAGCTGGTACCTCAGGATACCCGAGCAGGGACTAATGGCCATAACTCAGGCTTGTAACGGCCGAGCCGTCCGGTAATTAACGCCGTTATTAGTGGACACGGTAAGGCAGACAATCGCACCTGAAATATTAATTATGGATACTGCATAAGTACAGCCGCGTACGACACCTCAATGGGTATTAAATACAGTTTTGTGTTAAAAAGAGTCTTGCATAATCGATACTAATTATTTTATGTTGCTATTAAATATGTTTATGGCCGGTTCAGAGCTCAGCCTATTAAAATACGACCGACGTTCATTCAAAGAAAGAATATTTTAATTACTAGGTATTTTGTACCTTGTTTTATAGTTAATGGAACTAATAAAGTAATTCCGATAAGATAAAAACTAAATATATGAAATGTGTTAAGTAGGAAGTAGGTAAATAAGAAAGAAATAATAAATACTTACAAGCATAAAACAATAAAAAGTTAAATAAATACAACGTGCATGAAGTATTAAAAAAAAAAGAAATGACATTTATTTCAATGGAGGTTACATTTCAAATTTATCAAAATTATTTTTGGATTTGTATACGTGAGAGTCATCCGCCATCTTAATTACCTTCAGCACCCATATTCCGACTTCCAATTCGACCGATATTTTTTGTTTATTTATAATTTGTATTAATTTATTGATTTCTTATATTTACCCGAATACTATACATTGAAATAAAACTATTTTACGGATTTCCGTAAAATAGACACCCTCAAGACACCGTAAGCACTTTCTGCGTGGATCGGACCGCAAACAACAACTAAATATGAGGGTACCCAGTTATTAACTATGACATCAGGATGTCTAACACCTCAGTCCCCCAGTGACCATGGTTGCTGTAAAGCAGCCGAAACGTCGGGAAAATAAAATAGTAAATAAACGCGATAAAATCCGTATAATAGTTTTATTTCATTGTATTAATTTAATTTGTCCTTGCTATCAATTACTTAACAATACAGAATACCCGCGAATCGCATTATTCTTTTATTTAATTTCAGTATTGTATTATTATTTTATTAATTATGGTAACAGTTGTGTATGCGGCGTTACCAAAGCCATTAGCCCCAGACTCCAGCTATTGATCTGGCTAAATTTACACCTCGCCGGCTGCAATTATTGGGCGGTACAGCGCTGGGTAATGGTGGTACACACGCCTCTCCAAACTGATAATACATGTTCTGATAGATGATTAATTACTTGAAAGTTATGATACATTTACAATGACACTGTAGTTGGTTTGTAGATGGATTGATACATCCAATAAGGGTTATTTGTATGACAAAGCTTATTACAAACAACATATCGCAACAATAGCTTATTGGAAAAAAGCAACCTTGGAGTTTTTTGCCCATTCTTCTCCATAGGAAATGCATTCAGATTGGGTGGTAGAGATACTATTATTATTATTTAATGACGATTCATAAATGCCTGTATTGGTTTATATGAATAAAAAAAATCTGATTCTAATTCTGATCATTAACCAAAGGATTAACAGAAATAATCTGTGACAAATTTTCGCAAAATCAACATCATTGATAATCATCATTCGACATTTGTCGAAAAAAATACGTCAAACTGGTCGTTTTGTTTCGACATATGTCGAATTAGAGATGATGTCGATCTTGCACGAACTGCCCCCTGAAGATTTTCAGGACCTTGACCTTTTTTTGAAAATGTCCTCTGTTTAAATACACATAAAGACTGAACTTCAATAGTAAAAGTAACGAGACAACGTGACTAAATTTGCTCGCAAATTCCGTTGGAAAATGTGCTTCTTCTATTTGTAAATACAGTTCATTTTGGTATTGGCAAAAAATCACAACGCAGAGCTTTACACAGATAAATTTAGATATAAGATATAACCTTTTATTTTTATATGGGACTAAGCCCGCCACACATTCCCACCACTGTTACTCCTGTAAGCCAGGATCGACAGCGGTGTCCATTGAAAACACCGAGGTTTGACCCTCGGCGAGTCCCGGGGAATAGCTAAATTGTCTTGGAACCCGCACGAATTTAATCGAAAAAGGTGTAGGAGGAGTTGGAAGAAAAATGTATCCACTTCCCTCCATTGCAAAGCGGGAGACAAAAATAACTGTATTGGCTGAATTGCCACAGAAATAAAGAAGGCACCACGGATGCTATTTGACATTTGTTGGACCTAACAATGTGAGCTGCATTATACTTGATTCCAGTAATAGGTATGGTAGAACCGTTTGAAATTTTCTCTGGTCTCAACAAGGTCTGTGTAATACACCACTCCCGATGCCTTTACCTTAACCTTTTATTCTGCTTAAAACATACAAGACAAAATGGGACCCTCCTTATTTGGTGTCGGTTAAACTAACGATCATTAGTTTATAACAAAAAAACGTACACCAATTTATCTTCGCTCCATTTTCGCACCCCATTGACGCATTTAAAAATACATACATACGGATATGTCTGTCGCTATGAGTCGAATTAGGCCGGAATTCACCCTGGAAATATGTTTTTTTCAGAGGTGTGATGTTGCATATGTTAGATTCCATTCACACGGTAAAGCCGGCTGTCGTATTATTGGATTGTCAGATCAGATAGACTCAATATGCCCTGTATATTGTATGGGAGCGATCACACACCCTGTAATTTTAATTTGATTTGAAATCATATTAAACGATAGGTACAGATACTTATGAATTGCCAATAAACAAAAAAAAAATAGTAGATATCTGTACCACCCATTCGGAATGCATTTTCTATGGAGACGAATGGGCAAGAAACTCCATTGTTAGTCTTATCCAATAAGGACTCCTTGACAGTCTATTAGACCTAACTATCTATTATTTTAGAAACTGTAGGCTGGTTAGGATATTTTTTTTTTCATCATCATTATAGGGATATCATTCGGTATACATAAACACTTTTTTAAGACTCTACCACCCATTCGGTATGTATTTTCTATAGACAATGATGTGCAAGAAACTCTATGGTTAATATTAACCAAAATTAAAATAGTAAGTTATACAGTACAATCAAAGTTTTCAGACAATATTCAGACCAATTGTAGTTCGCGTGACTTCAACTAAATCCCTGCGGCTATAGGCACGTCATAACGCACGCTACCTAATCTTTTCCAATACCAAAATGAACTGTATTAACTAGTAAAAGAAGCACATTTTTCAACAAAGATGAGATTGTATTTTTCCCTGTGGTTTTTGACACAGAAGTTCTCTCCCATACTGCGTTGAAGGCATTATACCAAAGCAATTATTTCTATAACCATCTGTGGTTTAGAATAATCCCTTCATTGTAAATGGGAGTAGACGCACCGTACTGTACTAGCTTCCTAAGCGTAAAGACTATATTTGTATTTAATATAAGACTGCCGTGAGTATAATTCTTCTCTAGTATTGTGACAAAGGTGCTGTCTGCTCTCAAGGCTATCATGCTATCATTTTGAAAAGAGTAACCATTGAGTTTCTTACCGGCTCTTCTCAGTGGAAGCAGCATTCCGAACCGGTGGTAGAATCTGACTATTTGTAAGTGCTTTTTGGCCTACACGATTTTTTGTTTTATTTTGATTATTGAAACAGGGTAGATATTCAAAACAGTTGAGTTAATTCGCAAGTCCCAGTGTTTGCTAGGTTGCCCTTGTTGTTGACAGAAACAAATTGCTCTACCCAATGTTATCCAAGCAAAATATCAAACTTTAACGACAACTTTAAAGAAAATTGGCTTTTCTACAAGTTTGGATTTACTGTTGTGTCTTTCAGTTTTGTATGACTTTATAATTTCGCCGTCGGTTGAACGCCCACATTGAACATAAGGGGTGCAAGTTCAAATCACGGGCCCGCACCTCTGAGATAATTTTCGTGGGTGATTGTCATTTTCAATAATGATTACAACTTGCTGATCGGTGAAGGAAGCATCGTGAGGAAACCTGCATGTTTGCAGAAAGGCGTGTGAAGTTCACCAACCCGCACTGGGCCATGGTGGAAAGTGGGCCCAAAATCTTTCTCGCATTGAGGGAGAATGTACCTGATATAAGGGCAATAGGCTCGCCCCCTATTACTTTGGGACCAAAATACATAGGTGAAGTGTGGGCGCACTGCAGTGCACCTCTGCCCATCCCTTCGGGGAACACAGGCGTGATGATAAATTAGTATCAAAATACTTGGTATAAGGAACTAAAACAATCATTCATGTATTTATTACACAAATAATATTTCAAAACAATGTTCCCAATCGTAATCTATACATACATATAAATAAAATTGGAGTGTCTGTTTGTATTATCAAACAAATATTTTTTACTACATGCATATGAAGAAACGAATATATAAGCAAAACCAAAACGTAATTTTTATTTTTTTTGTCTGTCTGTTTATTCCGGGTAAACTCACAAACGGTTGGACCGATTTTGACTTTCTAGACTTTCACTGACTCGCTAATGATATAACGAGTAACTTAGGCCACTATTATTTTGGAAAAAGGATGTGGGTACCGCGGGAAAAAACAAAAACCATTTGTCTGGGTAATCTTCCTAAATTCCACTCGCGCAAAGTCGCGGGCACAGCTAGTTTGGAAAATAAACCTGTCATACCACTAAAGCGAGCGCAATATAGTTTAGCATAGCTACGGGCAAATGATCCCAATTTGTCAGTGCGAAGGCGTGTACACTGTACTTTCATAATTCGCAAGACTCGATGCGCGGTGAAAGCGACTCGTGGGTGGATGCCTCTTTAGGGTGTTCATACGTCAGACGCGAATTTTGTAGGACGTTCCTCCTATTTTATAAATGTAAGGCCATCTTTTTTCGGTATAATTAGCTTGATTGTTTTATTGAAATAAAACTATTTTACGGATTCTATCGCGTTTATTTACTATTTTATTTTCCCGACGTTTCGGCTGCTTTACATCAACCATGGTCACGGGGGGACTGAGGTGTTAGACGTCCTGATGTCATAGTTAATAATGAGGTACCCTCATATTTAGTTGTTGTTTGCGGGCCGATCCACGCAGCATGTGCTCACAGTCTTGCAATTTTTACGCTTGGTTTGATTGTTTTATATATTGTCTATGGAAACATATATAAAGATGGAATTTCTGTTGCAAAAGCTACGCTTTAGGCCGTCAGCCACACTGCAGCATGCAGACGCGCGTATGATTTTTTCGCCAGTACCAAAACGTGTCCATATTCGTCCGCAGCATCAATAACGTTTCAGTCTAGTCTTTTCAACACATTTAGGTACGTATTCTTTCAAATATCATTGGTATTCGATCTTGGGCGAGGGATGGTCATATTCTAGCTACCATTGATAAAATATTTTGCTTTCATGCATTAAAATAGTGATAATAGTGACAAAACCGGCCAAGTGCGAGTCGGACTCGCACTCAACAGAAATACATAAAATTTCAACTCTCTAGCTATCACGGTTCATGAGATACAGCCTGGTGACAGACGGGCGGACGGACGGACGGACGGACAGCGAAGTCTCAGTAATAGGGTTCCCGTTTTACCCTTTGGGTACGGAACTCTAAAAATCAGCCATAGCAACTCTACCACGATAATGGACTTGGAGCCCAGGTGTGTAAATTTATTTATTTATTTCAGGATAACCTTTGGGTTATTCCTTTGGTGCTTACAATAGTACTTACATTAAGAACAACACAAAAACACAAAAATGTAAATCCTTATTTGAAAAAAGCAACCATGGAGTTTCTTGCCTATTCTTCTCCATAGGAAACGCATTCCGAATGGGTGGTAGAGATACTACTATTATTATTTATTGACGATTCATAAGTGCCTGTATTGGTTTATATGAATAAAAATATTCTGATTCTGATTCTGATTCTGAACAATGGATTAATTTAATACATGTTTAAGTGCAACGGATAAGTGGTTATCACGACAAGCAACTATTATATAGATCGAATTGCAGTCCCGATTATGTGTCCACCATAATATGGTGTTCCTGGTAGATCTCAGGCCCTTACTTCCATGTACATTGTCAGATGGGATGTCTTGCGATAGTTAGGAATATCTCGGCAATTGGGTCAGCTCGTTCCAATTGTGCAAGCCATTCTAGGACAAGCTGATTGCTGAAGCCATACGCAAATAATTGAATACACTCTTTGAAATCGACTACATTTTGGTCTAGCGGTTCGAGTGTGGGCCGTTTGATTCACTGCACTTTGTGGTTTCGGATTTGATTCATGTCAGTGACGAATTTCGGAAATGACCTTTCCGTCCGGAGTTTGCCCCGCACCATCCAATGGACTTCGGGCGATCCCAATTACACCCACACCAGTAGGCTTAGCATGACCGAGTAGACATAAATTTTATCTCTTTCAACTGTCAGATTTGTCGAGAAAATTACATCACACCGAGCTTTTTGTACTGGAAATGGCTCGGTGTGACGTCCGTGCCTATAGTTCGGGATCATGCGATGAGTATGTATTGTCTGGCTATATTTATTCCAATGTAATTTGCTGAGTTAGGGATGAACAAATGATGATGCAATAATTTAAATCATACCTACGGGTTACAGACCATTGACTATATTATTCTCTATATGTTCGAAATTTTTGATTTCTGTAAAAAAACAAATGTAGTATTTAAGCAATGTTTATTATATAAAAAACTTACATGAAAAACCTTATCGTAATCCTAGAAATAAACTTTGATTGTATTAAAATTATCATTTAATAACACAATGGGCATTCATTATGTATAAACATTTTACTATGCATCTATTCTTATTTATAGTCCATTTGTTATAACATTAGAAATAAGAGGCTCGTAGAAGCAGGAGTGCAAAACATTTTATTTCAAAAACAAAACAATATCAATGGAAAAACAGTAACAAATAACAACAAAATTACTAAAATTCGGTAATAACAACAAACGAGGCGTAGCATTCAGAAGTATTCACATGTGAATGACAATCACAGAACATTGTTTACGTCAATTTGACTGCCAACATAAACCGGCAAAATAAGAAAGACCCAGTTGTCACAACGAATGAAGGCACTAGGTAACATTTTAGATTTGGTAGGATTATAGTGAAACGAAAAACGTATCCAGTATTATTCATCCCTGCTTATTTAGGTTTTTTTGTATCGCCACTGTTATTTTAAGTTGGAAAAAATATACATATCTAAATGAAAGCCACTTAATTTAATAAGATAAATAGTGAAAATGATTAGTTACAGTGAGACTGCTGGTTTAAAAATATATTCTAATAAATTGGGCGTCAATCGTAACTGTAATATGTTAATTGTTACTTTTGTTACAAAGTGTACATTAAAAAGAACCTTTTTTAACTTCTTTCTAATGCTATAACAAATGGAGTATAGAACACGATACTACTGAACACTTTGGCTGCTTGGCCAGTTTTCATGTACTTTCACACTGTGCGCAGCCAGGTTGATTAGACCCAGTGGTAGTATTTCTGATAGTGCGTACTGAGTGAAATAGCACAATTCCGGTGCCCACATAGGCAGACAGATACTCACAAGGCTTTTAAAACCTAATGTAGCGTGTTAACTCTTTGATAATTTAAACTAGCCAATATCACTTTCAATGCTATCAATTTTCGTTAGAAATCAAACCAGGGTTATATAGTGGATTTTCTATAAATTCCGACGGCTGTTTTAAAAGTAAATGATTGACAGATTACTTTTGTACCTACTGAAACAAACAAGGTGATTTATAAATGGATATGAATGTATTTACATTTAGGAGTACCTTAATGAGAATTTAAGGCCTAATATCTTGATCTTGTTTTTGGTAAAATGAATGAAATGTTGATATACGTTTCAGTATCAGTCTTGGGTTAAATAAAAGCCAACTAAACCATCCTACCATTACTTATAAAAACGAAATATTTTCCGAAACGAATTATTCCTTATCATCCTTTTCGAAGAAGTCCTCTGTAAGAGGAATATGTGATATCTGGTCGTATGTGTATGTATCGAAGAACTTCTGCGTGACGTTCATGGCATAATCTATGGCGTAGTCCAGGATGGGGCCTCCGAATTCGTTAGCGAAGGCATGGGAGTCCGCGTTCAAAACGTCCAAGACGTTGGCACCTATAAAAATAAAAGTCTTCACCAACAGTGCCTTTCCATAGTAGATAACTCCTATAATAGGTTTATCTAGGCAGACAGTGCCTATGGCAGCTTCGCATTTCCATGCGCGGAAAGTGACAAGTCTGATCCACTTAAATTTCGTGCCACTTTTACCATGTTAGTGATTCCTTGAAATACGATAAACCCTGAGGTTTATCGTATTTCAAGGAATCACTAGGCCACTACTATCTAGGCCTGAGCCTAGATCAGGGGCCTTACCACTACCTCATTAAGTAGATATTGTTATTTCTATACTGTACATTTTTGGCAGATTTTGTTGTGAGTTAACTGTCAAAATAGCATTACGTGAACATTAAATGAATGTGCACGTAATGCTATTAACATAGAGAGATGGAGAAGTCTCATAAAAACCACAACCAACCTACTAGACGATCCATGAGCACGACCACTCCGCCAGGAGTGTACGACTAAGAAGAAGAAGAACAGTTAAAAACTGAATGTAATATTATAAACATTGCTGGAAGAAAGGTGGTCATAAGGACGGAGGATATACCCATAGGATAGCGAGTATACCTTCACCTAGCCTCTCATCTGAATGATAGCGACTCAGTGGGTGCAGACTTATTATTATTATTATTCCTTCAAGAGCAATAATTTGCAAATGGCTTTGTAACTTGCATCGCAAGAAACCAAAGGACGGGTGTGCTGCTTTTCAAATATACGAGTACACTAAACTAAGGAGTCTATCGAATATGTGCCAAGCTAGAACAACTTACTGATTCGTGGGTTTCCTCTGATAAGATTGGTCAGGTTCAGCTTGAGGTCGGTCCCGTAATCCGCCTTGTACTTGTACGAGTTGATCTTGTAGTGGCCTTCGCCGCTTTTCTTGATAACCACCCGTTCTGCCACTTCAAGATGAATGCGTTGGTTCCCTGTGAAGTAAATTAAACCCTATGCTGTAGTTTGGATAACATTCTACATTGTTCGAGTTAAAATGAAGGCAGTCATTCTCATAAGGCTGCGGATAAGAGAAGGCTCTACGGATGCTATTTTACACTGACACTGGTCTCAACAAGCTCTGTGTAATAAACCATATAGTTTGCAAGTAAAAACTTGCAAACTATTTAACATATTGTTACATTCG
Organism: Ptilodon capucinus; assembly: GCA_914767695.1. Lineage (NCBI taxonomy): Eukaryota > Metazoa > Arthropoda > Insecta > Lepidoptera > Notodontidae > Ptilodon > Ptilodon capucinus. Next base: position 3,597,971 of record OU611828.1, read on the forward strand.
TTCTGCCAGAGACTGCTTTCCCTTACGATGTTCTTTATTTCTGTAGCAATTCAGCCCATACAATTGTTTTTGTTTCTGTTTGCAATGAAGGGAAGTATTTTTTTTTCTTCTACAACTTTTGTCGATTAAATTCGTGCAGGTTCCAAGACATTAGCTTTTCCCCAGGACTCGCCGAGGGTCAAATCGCTCAAATCGGATACAGCGATGTATTTATTAGATACCGCTGTAGATCCTGGCTTACAGGAGTAACAGTGGTGGGAATGTGCTTAAGCTGCGGTTAATATTAGGATGGTCTCAGACCATGTTGGACTCTAAGATGTCATAAGTTCTTGTTGACTCACAGATCTTGATCTTAGCGGAGCCTTCCGTGTCGAGGTTAAAGAGCAGCAGCCTGCCCATCAAACTGTACGCTCCACGGACGGTCAGGTTGCAGTGTATATCGAAAACAAACGTGCGTGTTTTGCGGCGCGACCTGGCAATCAACAAAATCGTTACTAATTCTTCTCACATAAAAGTAATACAAAAAATATTAATATGTCCAACTTATGGGTTAAATCTGTCCTCATGTAATTGTTAAGTCAAGTCAAGTCATCAGTTTACCTTTTTAAATTATTATTAGTGGAGGGTGCAGTAAGTCTTCTTCCTAGTAGCGCTTTTAAGACATACATCCACTCTCGTGTCATTAATGTCACTCTTTTTGCAGTCCATTCAGTCTTCCTCTCGCTTTGTATCCATACATATTCATACTTATCACTCTTTTAGTCACAATCTATGTCGTTACGCACGCATCACTTCTCTTGAAATTTCTATGAAGAAAAACAAGTCACAAACAAAAATAAATATTTCTTAACTATTCAGTGAGCATGGAACATCTTTGTTTACCCTCAACAAGAGCATTACAACATACAATCTAAACTTCGAAATTAGCGTGGTTACCATCCGCAAATATTTAGCAACAAACACACGCCGCTGAGTTTCTTCACATATTGCAATCTGGTGAGCGGAGGTCGCTGGCCCAAAGCGACCGCTGTGATATTCAACTAATCTAGAAAAGGACTCGCCCTACATACCGATAGACCGGAACGGAAAATGTGGATGTAGACTTAATAATGTAACTTAAAAATTTAATGACTTCTTTAAAACTGTGTTTGCAGACACATCTACTTCTGCGCTTGGATTTAAAGCAGCTGATCACCCTGATAATGGTCGTGACTCAATAGGTAGCCTACAAGTATCAGTTGAAGCTGTAATGCTTTCACTTAAAACTTTGAACATCGCCAAGGGACCTGGAAGTGACGGAATCCCTCCTCTCTTTTGGAAGAATTGCTCAAGATCCTTGGCCTTACCTATTGCCTGCATATTTAATCTTTCGCTTACACAAGGCTCTTTTCCTAACATATGGAAGGTTGCACACGTAATTCCAATACATAAAAAGGGATCGCGTTCTAACGTGGAAAACTACAGAGGCATTTCTATACTTAATACACTTGCAAAAGTCTTTGAAAAATTTGTCTATAACGCTATTTATCCTTTTATTCTCGCCGGTACATCTAACTCGCAACACGGTTTTCTCAAAAAACGATCAACAACTACGAACCTAGCATGCTTTGCAAATTATGTTTTTAAGAACACTGATAACGGTGGACAGGTCGACGTAATCTATACAGATTTTGAAAAAGCCTTCGACCGTGTAGATCACGTCATCCTACTTAACAAATTATTTAGACTGGGTATACGTGGCGATCTTCTGCGCTGGGTTCAATCGTATTTATCTAAACGTTCCCAAGCCGTTATAACTGGAGGTTATCGCTCTAACTTCAACGAGATCCCCTCTGGAGTCCCTCAGGGTTCACATCTTGGTCCGCTTTTTTACAATGCATACTTATATGATATAACTAATTGTTTTAGGTTCGCTAAACACTTACTGTATGCTGATGACAAAAAAATATTCTGCAAAATTAGGCACATCGATGACTGTATTGCTCTGCAATCTGATCTAAACAATTTACAAGTTTATTATAATATGAATAAAATCACAATTAACATAAAAAAATGTCAAAGTATCAGCTTCACACGTAAAACAAAACCTATTAATTACTTTTATAACTTTAATAATGTACCTATCAATAAAACTAATTCAGTTCGTGATTTAGGAGTCGTATTCGACAGCAAACTGTCATTTGCAGAGCATATTGACGTCATCAGCACGACAGCTTTTCGTAATTTAGGTTTCGTGTTGCGCTCTTGTAAATTGTTTAAAAACATTAATGCCCTAAAGTCTGTCTACTTTGCATTTGTGAGAAGTGGCCTTGAATATGCATCCCCTATATGGTCGCCTCAATATATCATATACAAAGAACGCATAGAGCGGATTCAACAGATTTATATAACGCATTTAAACTTTCACCTTCGTAAACCTTCAGTATCATACGAAAACAGTTGCATTAGGTATGGCTTATTTACACTTCATGACAGGCGTAGGATGCTAGATATGAATCTGCTTTACGACATCTTACATAGCAATGTGGATTGTCCTGAACTTATCACCGAGGTCTGTTTCAATACACCGTGTCGCCGCACTCGCCATACGCTTTTGCTGCACGTACCAAGATTATCTACTAACTACGCCAATAATTGTGTACTCCCTCGCATCGCTCGAACCTACAATAAGTACTTTAGTGATATTGACATGTTTCATCTATCTAAATCATCCTTTAAGGCAGAAGTGAAGAAGGTTTGTCTGGCATTATAGCAAGATTCTATTAAGCGAAACAATAACTGTAAATCGTCTTATTGCATGTTTTTTTACTTATTTAATTTAATCTTTGTTTTTATTATAGTTTTATTTTTATTATGTGTCAAATTTCTTACTAGGCACTTAATAGTGCGTCCGTTCAGTATTGTATTATTCATGTATCTCAAGGGAAACCTATTATTAGCCTTACTTTATGTTAAGATGTCTTAAGTTAAGTTGTTTATGTTACGCTGTTGGTTTTCTTAATAAAATAAATAAATAAATAAATAAATAAATTAGGCCTCATTCACATGGTAACACCGTTATCTTATAATTACGCGAGCTGTCATCTTACTGTAATTTTCAGTAATTATTACCACTTACTGAACGGTGAAGGAAAACATCGTGACGAAACCTGCATGTCTATAGAAAGGCGTGTGAGGTTCAGGAACCCGCACTGGGCCAGTGTGGTGGACTACGGCTCAAATCTCCCTCGTATTGAGGGAGAATGTGCCCGGTATGATGGCAATAGGCTCGCCCCCTATTACATTGGGACCAAAATACATCGGCGCACTGCAGTGCACCTCTGCCTATCCCTTTGGGGAATACAGGCGTGATGATTTATAATTATTTATATGTTATGTTACTGAGAATAGCTAGAATATGAGCAGTGTAGACATTAGATACCTTGATGCCATTTGACTAGTCATATTCTAGTTACCATTGATATAAGATATAACTTTTATGTCTTAAACAATGGAGTCCTTGGTTGGAGTGCACTCTGCGCTCACCACTCCTCCGGTAAAGCTGTAAAGGCCACCTTACGGCCAACAGCGTGGTCCATAAAAAAAAGAAACGTCGAGTATGTGTTGTCTGGCGATATATTTTGACGCGCTTGTGGGTACAGGGCTTAACTAGGTACAATTATTTGCAGTCATGATGTCTGCGGCCATGACCGGTCGCCATGATTGTCGGATGTCTTTGTCATGCGAAACCACGACAGATATCCCATGTTTAAAGGTAAATCAATATCATTACCATAGATAATGAGATTCAGAAACTGCATGTTGCAACCACTTAGTTTTAAAATAGTTTTGTGTGTTCGGGTTCCAGAAGTCCGAAAATATAGTTGCACGAGTATCGGTCGTTACTAAAATATATTATATACAAACGTGATTTTTTTGCCGTTTTTATAGATAATGGTACGGAACCCTTCGTGCGCGAGTCCGACTCGCACTTGGCCGGTTTTAATAATTCGTTAGAATACTATGTTGACTATTTTAAGTTTGTAATCGCAAAATTTGTGCGTAGTAACAGAAAAAAAACTGCCAAGTGCGAGTCGGACTCGCGCACGAAGGGTTCCGTACCATTATTTATAAAAATGGCAAATAAATCACGTTTGTTGTATGGGAGCCCCCTTAAATAATTTTTTATTCTGTTTTTTAGTATTTGTTGTTATAGCGGCAACAGAAATACATCATCTGCGAAAATTTCAACTCTCTAACTATCACTGTTCTTGAGATACAGCCTGGTGACAGACGGACGGACGGACGGACGGACGGACATCGAAGTCTCAGTAATAGGGTTCCCGTTTTACCCTTTGGGTACGGAACCCTAAAAAATCTGTTTTCAGTTTCCTTTACTTCTGCTATAAGACCTTGCTTCTTGCCAAATTTCATGATTCTAGGTCAACGGGAAGTACCCAATAGGTATTGTAGTACATTTTTAGGGGAATCACCCCTAAAAATGTACTAAATACGCAACATAAACCGCTACATCTTTTGATTCCGTTAACTTAGAAGTTTGATTTATATACAGCTTCAAGGGATCGGAGTAGGGTTGCCAGCCGTACTATAAAATATAGTATTGTACTATATTTTAGTACAATACTTTATTTTTGCGTACTATATACTGTTGAAAAAAAATATAGTACGCAAAAGTACTATATTTTTAAAAGCATTCATTATTTTTTATAAAATAGCAACATCTCTCGAAAAAAATACGCATCCATATATTTATTTTTGCCTTGCATGGAGATTTGCGCGTATACTATAGCGTGTTTCGTAACGTAAGGACAACTAAACGAAACTGTCACTGTCAACTACTATCAAGTGAAAGATGTCTTCATACAAACAAAAGTACTGGTCTTTTTTACGTTTGCCAAATACAGTTTGTTGATTTTATTAAATTATGGCATTAACAGGCATTGAATAGTACGGTTTTTTTTTGACGGACTGACACATTTTTGTAGAATTTTTGTGAATGTACTATATTTTTGAGCAAAGTACTATATATTTTACGACTCTGGCTGGAAATACTATATTTTTGAAAAAAATAGTTGGCAACCCTAGATTTTTGTTGTGAGTCTTTGTTATAAATTTCAACATGATACCTCCACGCGTTCTAGAGCAGGGTCTTGACAGACCGACGACAGACCGACAGACAGACGTACAACAAAGTGATCATATAGGTAAGTTAGGTACGGAAGCCTAAAAATTATAAAGTTATCACAAAAATAAAAAAATCATGTCGTATAGGCAACTGGCAAGATACATTCTGTATACTCACGAAACTTTATCAGGAATACAGGAGCTCAATCCCAACAGCTTGGCGTTGTGGAAGGTCATCTTCAAGTTGCCGGGGAGGATCATACTGATGTTCTTGTCCAGGTAGAGCGGGTCGAGCGAAGGAATCCCGGCCTCCGGGATCCCCTTCACTATCCCCGGGATCGCGTCTAGTGTTGCTTGTGTGAAGCATTCGTCGGTTGATTCATTGCATGGGTGGATGTAGTCAGCTGCGGAGAAGTTTTCGTTTATAAATTCCCATTGCTTAGTTGTTTACCCAACTACGGCCAAAAGGAAGGGTTACGATTTTAGCAGTCTATGTATGTTTTTAATTATGTATGTTCCTCCGTAGTGCATAAACTATTTAGCCGATTTTGATGAATAAGGTGTCAATCGATTCGTTGTTATAGCCCGGGTTACATAGGCTACATTTTAAACTACATCGAAAATAGGAGTCGATTTTACCTTGTTTACCCCGATTTTAACCGTTTTAACTTGTTTAGTTGGCGCATCGCCGGTTAAAACGGAAACCAACTCACTTAACTCAAAGAAGAAGTACATTTCTCAATGAAGTGGGTCTTGAAGTTAAATGAAAATTATAAGGTTTACCGTAAAATATAAATTCATACAAAAACACAAAGCAAAACAAATTCATAGTTATTTCGAAATGGTACAAAGACACAGAGCTACGGCGAGAAAATGAAAAAAAAAATCAATATGGACTATATTTAGAATCTCCTCCTTTTTGGATTATTAAGAAAAGTCGTTTTATTATACAAAAAAAAAACTCACGCAAAGGCACCAATTGAAAACTCCCGTATATACACGCGCACAACACAACAATAACAAAATGTTCGTGTCTTGACATTTTCTTTACTTTTTTATACACAGAACTGCCGCATGCAGCCTGACTAACACGAATGTTTCAAAGGCTTGTCTAAATGATCATTAATTTCGAAGTGATTAAACCACACTTCAAGGATTTAAGGTGTGTCTCCGCTAAAGCGATTACTCTTAAGGCCGATTGCCGGTTGCGACTGAAGTGCTTGCGGTTGGCTTCTGCTCGAAGGTTTTGCAATTTATGATTACATAATACAACTTGGAGTTATACCTTATACTAGTTAAACCCGTGGCTTTGTAGGTGTGGAATTTAGGTATCCTAATTATCTAAAATTATTTTTACCGATCAATTCAAACTGACATATAACTGACAATGCGAGCCCAGGGTCCTTACCGCCGTCTACTATAGAAGAATTATTTTAATGTTAACTGTCACAAATGTTGTACCAAGAATGTACACAAAAATTAAAATCCTTATTGGAAAAAAGCAACCATGGAGTTTCTTGCCCATTCTTCTCCATAGGAAATGCATTCCGAATGGGTGCTAGATATACTATTATTATTGTTTATTTTTTACTGACGATTCATAAGTGCCTGTATTGGTTTACATGAATAAAAAATTCTTCCTCCGGTGAAGCTGTAAAGGCCGACTCACGGCCAACAGCGTAGTCCATTAAAAAAAAAATCTGATTCTGATGATTCTGAAGAGAATTGTCAAAAACTAATTAGCAGAACATCCGTTAGTCGCAGGTTTATAAAGGAAGATAAACATTACTGAAAGAGTGGTACTGGTAACGAGGCAGTGCTGCTTGACGGCCTTCAAAAATCTTCAGAAATGTTCTGTTTCAACGTGCATACAGATCTTCTAAAGAGCATTGCAATCGTATTGGAACTCTCCCTTAAGTGATTGCTAGCGCAAACCTTGCACCATCACTATGTATGGCATAATCGTGGTAATATGATGGTGTTGGAACTCTAATTGTGACATGCTGCTTACCAGAGTGGTGTTCCAACGCACGCCTTGATATCGAAGTGTGTAGATTCAAACCACGGCTCGCACCTCTGGGATTTATGTGCGAATCTCATTTTGATCCGAGATTATCACTTGTTATAACGGTGAAAACAAAAACATCGCGAAGAAACCTGCACGTCTGAGGGAACTTGACTAGTTTTCGATAGATGTGTGAAGTCTGCCAACCCGCACTGGGCCAGCGTGGTGGACTATGGCCCGAATTCCCCTCGCATTGTGGGGAGGCCCGTGCCCAGCAGTGGGACGTTAACCGTTAACCGTTTAACCGTTAGTGGCACCATTAATATCTAATTTCTATGACAAAATCGTTTTATAGAAACCCCACCTTAAGTATTATGCGAAAACGTATAAACGTTCTGTATATTACGTGTCGATAATTTTTATTAATTGCAGTTTTTTTTGTGTATTTATAAATAGTTTAAAATCGAACAACCTTCAATTTAGCAATATCGTTAACCTGCTATTATAACCTTAAACGAATGAATTGAGTACTATCTATCATTGTTCTACCGTCTAATACTAGCTGAGTCCGCGACTTCGTCTACATGGAATTTAAGAACCCCAATTATCCGGAATAATGGGTTTTATATATATCACGCGGAACCTCATTCTTTTTCTAAAATACAAGTAGCCTAGGTTACTTTTTGTAATATCAGCTATCTGCCAGTGAAAGTCCTTTCAAAATAAATGGAGCCGTGTGGGAGGTTAGCTCAAACAAACAGACAGAGAGACAGATAAAATAATGTGTTTCTTTATAAGTATCGTATAAATTTCATATGCATTTAGTATGAAGCTGTTTTTTTTACATAATAAACACACACTTCTATGTATAGATTAGGTCGTTACATAGTTCGTCGCAGTGCATGCTAAAGCGATCCCGTAGCGCCCCGATACAAGCGGAAGATGGTACACCATAGGTTTTTTAGTGGGTATACGGCCTTCTGCCGGGACTCCCACATAACCCTGCTACTTCCCCCGAGGTGGCAGGGTATCCATAAAGGATTTCCAACCGTTAAAAAAAAAATAAGGTCGTCGTTAGATGGTTGTACCTAGTTTTTTATTCATCATATCATATCAAGCTTTGACTGTCCCACTGCAGAGCAAAAGCCTTCCCTCCCTTTTTCCACTTATTGCGGTCCATAGCCAAGCGGGGCCACTCCGGTAAGTGAGAGTCTAGCTCATCCTGCCATCTCTTTTTGGGCCTGCCGCGTTGCCGTTTCCCGTGGTCGGGGAGCCATTGCGTGGTTGAGTTTTTTATTCGCATGACAATAAATCTAATTTCGCAAATCAAACCTATGTAACGGACTGTAAATCATGTAATCTAGGTTTTATTTAAATCTATACTATATATATAATATTATAAAGCTAAAGAGTTTGTATGTTTTTATGTTTGTATGATTTAAAAAAATATTTCACCGAATGAAAGCTACATTATCACTGAGTAACATAGGCTACATTATAAACCCGCGCGATGCCGGGAGGGGCCGCTATATTTTTATTTTTTACTAGCTGTGCCCGCGGTTTCACCCGCGCTAATAGTTACTTTGGCGTAGAGTGATGTTATAAAGTCTATGACCTTCCTCAATAAGTGCAAACTTTAACCGTTTAACCGTTTAGATTACCACTTGCTGAACGGTGAAGGAAAACATCGTGAGGAAACCTGCACGTCTGTAGAAAGGCGTGTGAAGTTCACCAATCCGCACTGGGCCAGCGTGGTGGACTATGGCCCAAAAATCTCCCTCGTATTGAGGGGGAATGTGCCCGGTATAATGGCAATAGGCTCGCCCCCTATTACATTGGGACCAAAATACATCGGCGAAGTGTGGGTGCACTACAGTGCACCTCTGCCTACCCCTTCGGGGAATACAGGCGTGGTGATGTATTATTATTATTATTAAATTGGCAATAAAAAAATAGGGTCGAATTGAGAAACTCTTCCTTTCTGATGTCGGTTAAAAAGTGACAATTAAAGTATGTACCTAACCTACCTATACCTAAATTTGTTAAACAAACCAAAAATAACATTTTTAGTTCAAATGTTCTACGAATAATACAACACATGCAGTCATGACTTTCTATAGATAATGGTTGTTTTTTGGCGAGCTATTACCATTGTCTATGTGCTAGTAATGCCATTGGATACTATATTTTAACCGAATCCAAAAGCAGGAGGTTCTCAATTCGACCCGTATGTTTTTTTTGATGTGAAAAATCCAATAGCGCGTTTGGCGAGTGACAGCGACTGTTGATGCCGCGTTGCCGTGATTCCAAAACTTCGAGCAGCTTCGTGTATCCTCGGTTCTTTCCGCCGCTTAGACTCCGCCCATCGCCTGACTCCGCTCACTCGCCGCTACGACGTTTGTGTTTTATGTGTCACATCTGCCAGGCGTCTCGCGACGGCTCAGTTTTTTTTTACTTTTTTACGCAGTTAATAAAACGTTTAAAATCTAAATTTTCCTCAATAAATTCGATACATACGACCATTTAGTAGCGAAATTAACATTATGTTATTTTAAGGACATAATTATAACACGTTTCCTGACTCTGTTTTCCTTAAATATTGTTCTCAAAATCACTTCGTAGCTTATATCTTTGTACGACTTGACATTCTATTCTCTTAAAATAATTTAATTTTATTCATTGAGGAACTTACAGCGTTTTTGCCACCTTTACACGCGGACAAAACCTTTTTAAAATAATCATACATATTTTTATATTTATTCCATGTTTCTTCTCCTTATTCTTAAGAGCTAGGTCCTTGCCGGTGGAGTTTTTTCCATTCATCTCTGCTTTCTGCTTGCTTATTTACCTCATGGTATGTTTTGACATTTATTTTTTTCTTTATTTGGTCAAAATGTCTTCTCCTTGGTCTTCCTCTTCCTCTGTTGCCTTCTAACTTTCCCTCTATTCTTTTCTTCATTAGTGCATCATGTCTTATTAAATGTCCAATCATTTTACCGCTTCTATTTTCTAAACAGTTTAATAGGTTTCTCCGTTCTTCTACTCTTGCTAATACTTCCTGATTTTTTATTCCATGTTTATAGTTCTTAAAATCTCATATATTAGAATTTCAACTAACTAATTACGAAAATGTACTATGCGATCCAAATAAGAATAGGAATGTCAATAAGCTCTATCTGTCAAATGTCACTTGAAAAGTATGGTTTGCAAAAAACTTATTTGCATATCAATAATAATAGTCTTACATCAAATTAAAACAAAAAGGGTTAAATTAGTAATAAATTGTCTAATTATAATATTCAATTATTTAAAGTCATAATTCGATCGTCACAATATGGCGTAAAGTCGATCCTATTCTCATTTGAATTGCATAGTAAGTATATAAAGTTTAATTGTCACTGATTTTAAAAGTGGAATAAGAATCAGATTTTTTAAAATTCATATAAACCAATACTAGGCACTTATGAATTGTCACTAAACCAAAAATAATAAAAGTAAACTAGTTAAATTATTCTCCAATTTGGGTGCACTGACCATTAAATGAAGCTATTCATCGCATTATCGAAACTTTTTTATCAGCCCATTGAGCACAGACAAAGTAAATAAACGCATTGTGGTCGGAATCGCCGGTTAATTCGCGAACATTGGTACAATGCAGTGTATTTACTTTTGTCCGAGTTTTTCGCTAGTTGAACACCGTGCGAAACGCATTTTACCATTGTGGATAACTGGCTTTGTGCAAAACTTTGAATGAGACTATAGATACAGGTAAATAAAAGCGAAAACTATAGATAACGAATTTATAATTAACTTTCGGTAACTATAAAAAGTAAGTGGTAGCCGAGTGGTCGAACGCACGCCTTGCAAATCAAAGTGTGCAGGTTCAAACCCCAGCTCGCACCTCTGGGTTTCATGTGCGAATCTCATTTACATCCGAGATTACCACTTGCTATGAAACGGTGAAGGAAAACATCGTGAGGAAACCTGCACGTCTGAGGGAACTTGACTAGTTCTCGATAGATGTGTGAAGTCTGCCAAATCGCACCGGGCCAGCGTGGTGGACTATGGCCTGAATCCCCCTCGCATTGAGGGGAGGCCCGTGCCCAGAAGCGGGACGTTAAAGGGCTGTAGTTATTTTTTTTTAATTATAAAAACAGGGTTCCAAGGGCCCTAACACTATCGTTGTGGAGCTGTGGGTCATTTTTAAGGCATGAAAACAACATCTTTAATCAATGGTAGATAGAATATGACTTGTCTAATGGCTTCAAGGTAGCAATGTCTAACACAGCGTATTATGTCGAAACAAAACGCGAGATTCGCACATGAAACCCAGAGGTACGAGCCGGGGTTTGAACCTGCGTACTTTGATTGCAAAGCGTGCGTTCGATCACTTGGCTACCACTGTTAACCATAGAGTTAACATATCAAAATTTCACATTTCATATCAAAAAGTAACAATGAATATATTACCAAATTATGGTAACCTACGTCTTAAAATAGAATTCAATTTGATTATGGAGCAATTACTAGTTACGTTTGCGTCGGGAATATAAAATGATGGGTGGTCGCAACAAAGGGTCAGCAGGGGCATACAATGCGACAGATATGATACAATAATTCACCGTGGGAACGGTGTCATATTAGTTCCCATCAGGGCTGATACCAAATACCATCAAGCTGAGCATGACCTATGGAGGGTAGAATTAAAGGAGGGCAATCTCCTATGGGAAAAAAAATGAAAAAGTGTCTGTCAAAATGCATAATTACTATTTCAAAAACCTTCCATAATGGCGCTGGGGGGGAAGTCTGTATTGATAAAAGATGTTGTTTTCGTGCCTTAAAATATGAAGTCATAGCAAATCCACAACGATAGTGTTTACAGACTCCCCCCCTGGTGTCGATAAATAACATATCGACGCTCCCCTGGCACAAGTCGGTAAGTGCCATTATGGACTTTTTGCTGTTATGCCAGATTCGGAATCAGCGAACCTGTTTATTTCCGGGGGGCGTCGATATGTCATTTATCGACACCAGCACCATTGTGGAAGGTTTTAGAACTAGTAATTATGCATTTCGACGGACACTTTTTCAATAGATACCTAGATGTCACTCCTTTGTATGCTATGAAGGGTAGAGACCCTCCATAGCATGACCGCAAAGACAGAAGTTTAGTTTTATCTTTTCCATCTGTCAGAATTGTGACGTCACATCAAGCCTTTTTTTACCAAGGCCCCCACAATAGAGTTAGTGGACTTGAGACCCTGATCTCGCTTCAAATTAACATTAAACTAAATTTGACAGCACCTAAAATATTACCCATGCATCATAGAGTAACTAGAGAACTCATATCGACTCCGCCCTACGTATGCTCTGCGGGACTTTTTTTGACGTTTATCTGACATCCGCCATTGTAGTTTTTTTTTACGAAATGAGTGACATGATGAAATCTAATGGAATAAGATGAGGAATGGCTTCACTTGCGACTAGCGCGGGTATTTCGCCAATGTCAAGTAATTAATAGCAAGGACAAATTACACATGATATAATAACTACACATTATAAATAAAAATGGATGATGACAGTGATAAAGATGGCGGATGATCCAGCATTTACTTATTGTTTTGACATGATTTGTAGTTACCTGTGATATATTGTTTGACATCATAGTCATGTCGTCATGTAGTCATGTAGTTGCTGGACCAAGTACCTGGGGCACCTAGGGTACCTGCCAAGTACCTAGGGCAACTGCAATGGCGGATGTCAGATAAATGTCAGAAAAATTTGCCGCGGGGCGGAGTCGATAGAGCATCTCCGTTTTACTCTATGCCATGCATTTAGTCACAAAGTGTTATTTGTACATTTCAAACATACACTTCAATTTTATTTATTTGTATAGATATATTATGTCCCACAGCCCTGCTTACGGGCGTGTCTGTCTGTTCGCCTGTCACGAATGACTCAATTGGCTTACATAGAGCATTGGTTAACTATACATGTCATGCTCAATTTGCTCGTCATACCTTCATTGTCAACGAAATTTGGCTGTCCGGAATTATGAGAAAACTATTTGAAGACAGTAGTAGTAGCCTGCGGTCTCAGTACGCCTGCCAAGATAAGACATTTTCTCACGGATCGTGACGTCATTTTTGTGGCAAAATCGTTACGTCTTATTTGCTAGCATGGCGTAAATATAAAATGGGTTTGACAGTTAAATACAACGTGTTTGACGTATGGATAAGATGTTATATCTTAAGTGCTAGCATGGGTTACCAAAATGTACCATAGAGACACGAATTTGACAGGTCAACGTAAAGAAATTTCTCACGGTCAAAGGCCGGTGATGAGAAAATAATTAGGCTGTAAGAAGTACATAAATATAGCATTTTATACACTATTATAACAAATAATACTTATTTTACTCCATCCTTCGCCAATATCAAGCGGACTACATGCAAAATTCTTCCGAAAACGAACACGTAAATTTATTTTCGTGTTCGACTAACAACAACAAAAAAGTGTAGAGACATTTCTATCTGTTTTATTTTCTTCCGAAAATCCCCATAATCATATTCCACGTGATTTAAAATCCATATTTTACAAAAAATCTGTAGGTTTGAGGTTAGATTTTGTTTGGCATCATACTTTGCGTGCTTTTTGCCGTTTTACAATGTAAAGTTCTTTAAATTGGCAAATAAAAATAGTATAGTGCCCAAGAAATAAATTTTAAGCATAATACCACCGACCAAATGATAATACGTAAAGCGTCCGGCATAATAAAAAAGAAGCTATGCCCAAAGATATTTTTAATCTGTGCATAAATAATCTAATATATTCTATGATGTGTATGCAGCATCTTTTTTCTTTGTAAAGCTCCGTCTCGCTCTATTTGTCATTTCAATGAACGAATGAACGAAAGATCGTAAACTGTGAGAAAATTTTAGCAGGCTGTCTAATTTTAAACATCTTGGAAGCCATATTAGCAAATAAGATACGGGAACGCAAGTTGACAAGATGTTTTAGGGACTTGTGAGAAAACATCTTGGCAGGCGTACTGAGGCCGCTGGTTGGTAGACCGGCCGCCATGAACGCATTGGTTGCAAGTTCAAATACCGGGCCCGAACCCCTGGGATTTATAGATTTCATATGTGAATGTCATTTTCAATAATGATTACCACTTGCTGAACGGTGAAGGAAAACATCTAGAGAAACTTTGCAGTCTTTTGAAAGGCGTGTGAAGTTCACCAACCCGTACTAGCCCAGCGAGGGGCTATAGCCCCTAATCTTCCTCGGATTGAAGGGGAATGTGCCCGGTATAATGGCAATAGGCTCGCCCCCTATTACATTGGGACCAATATACATCGGTTAAGTGTGGGTACACTAAAGTGCACCTCGTCCTAACACTTTGGGGTATACAGTCGTGTTGATGTATTGCTAACACCTTAACTTCGTTACGCGATCAGAGGCGTGACTAAGCCTCTGAGCGCGTAACGAAGTTAAGGTGTAACAGAATAAGTATCAGAATAGAACAACAAAACTGAATGTTTTAGGTTACCACTGCTTACCTATTAACAGGGTGGTAGCGTGATGTTATAGTGGGTTGCAGAGATGGTGCGCGGGAGATGCGCGGCTTGTAACAGTAAATCCTGGTCGTGCGCGTGCGCCCGTCTTCAGAATACTAATGCATTTGGGTGTGTTCGCATTATACTCGGGAAATTGAAGAAGGGCTACCGTTGCTTCCGGTACTACATTTACTTATTATAAATGTATATCGATCTGTCGTCCGTGAGGTAGGGGAGGCCTCGGCTGAAAATCAGCGCTGTAATCTATTGCAGCAGAACGGCACGCAGAACTTGTGAACTTAGCATGTAGTTACCTGCTATTTTTTTTTTTTGTGTTGCCTAATAAACATTGTTCTTCCTTTTACTAATAGGTTGCTAAATATCGCTTATTTTTGTCAAAATATATTGGTGTCGGCCATAAGAAAACCTTGGCCACATATCTTCCAACACTATCGTTGTGGATTTGCTAAATTTAATTTCTGCAGGCATGAAAACCACATCATGATGTAACAATGGGATCTAGAATATGACTAGTCTAAAGGCTTCAAGGTGACAATGTCTAGTATCTACGCTGGTCATATTTAGCTCCCATTGATAAAAGATAGCAGTGGTAGCCTCGCGGGCAAGAACGCCCGCCTTGAACGTAAGGGGTGCAAGTTCAAATCCCAGGCCCGCACCTCTGAGATAATTTTCATGTGCGAATGTCATTTTCAACAATGATTACCACTTGCTGAACGGTGAAGGAAAACATCGTGAGGAAACCTGCACGTCTATAGAAAGGCGTGTGAAGTTCACCAACCCGCACTGGGCCAGCGTGGTGGACTATGGCCCAAATCTCCCTCGTATTGAGGGGGAATGTGCCCGGTATAATGGCAATAGGCTCGCCCCCTATTACATTGGGACCAAAACACATCGGCGAAGTGTGGGCGCAATACAGTGCACCTCTGCCTACCCCTTCGGGGAATACAGGCGTGATGATGTATTTATTATTTATTTTTTGATAAAAGATGTTGTTTTTATGCCTTAAGAAATGAAGTCGTAGCAATTTCACAACGATAGTATCATGGGACTTGAGACCCCGAAAAGAAACTCTTCGGGCTCTACATTTTACCGTATATATATCCTTAGAAACCGGAGAGATTTGGTAAACCGTAAGGCAAAAGGCAAGTATTGATTTTTGATTTAATGTAAGTAATGGAAACGCTCCCTTATCTACACGCGGGACTACTCAAAACTACCTAAGTATGTGTGTATTATTAAAAATGTTGGAAAGCTTGCGACATGAAATTGCGAAACATTCCTACATGTTTAAATTGTTTGTTCTTGCGATTTTTTCTAGCACATGACTTGAAACTTAATCAGGACGCCATGTCACTTTTCAAAAGAGAAACTATATTACGAATGTTGCTTTTTTCTCAGAAGTTTTGCAATTGTCGCATTACAAAATGTCAGTTTGAATTTTTTTTACCATGTAATTTTCTGCCAATACCAAAACGACTCTGTTTTGATGTCCATAAAGATTGATTTTCTATGTTAAAAGCAATGCGATTACGCTGCAAAATCTTTTTCACTTCAGTAGCCTCAAATATGTAGGTTTTGCTGCCTGAAAGTGAGAAAAAGTAAGTAACTTTTACAAACTTTATATTAACTTCCAATGTATGTATGACCGGGTGGAATCTTGCAACTGAATTTTAAATCAGTTATCTTTAACCGATTGAGCTGAAATTTGGTATACACGCTAATTTTGGATGACAATGCTATGTGACGTCATTCTAATTCCAATATGGCGGATCATTCAAGATGGCGGAATAGTTATTTTTTCTGGCTTGCTGAGGAGAACACGAAAACAAAGGGCAATTAAATTAAAGCTTGTTTTGAAAAAGTTTTTTTTATCATTAATTTTTAATTGTTCTTTTCAGAAAGCCGCGAATATCTTATTCAGCCCTGGGTTAATCATACGATTCGAAACATTCACACTCTATCTCTTTCCCGCCATTAGAAAAAGAGAAAGAATAAGACCAGCCCTTTCGAAGTTCCGATTTTGAATTCGACCTCAAAGATAAAAACGTTCGGAATTTCGTACTAACTTAAGAAATTTTGCAAAAAGATAATTGTCTTATAATATAATTTAATGAATTTTTAACTTATTGTTGTATTTAAACGAAAATAAGTATTAACTGCAAATAAAACTGATATTTATCCGTGTTTATTATTTTATATCCTAAAGTGTTCTCGTTGCTGAAGTGAAAAGTTATATGTGTACACGAGAGCAAATTTTTTTGCATCTCGTGCCTTTGAATCCCTCGCCACACTCAGGATTAAAAATCAGCACTCGCAGCAAAAAAACGACTTGGCTCTCTTGTTGCACAAATACTATTGTACTTTTCACGCTTTTAAAGTAAAAATCAACTTGATACCTCCACGAGTTCCCGAGAAAAAGGCTCTTGACAGACAGACAGACGGACAACAAAGTGATCCTATAAGCGTTACTTTTTAGGTACGGAACCCTAAAAATACTTTCGATTCCGCATTTAAATTAAGGCCAAGATCCTTAAAATGTAAGTAAGGCTTTAGGGAATGACTTTCTATCATCATATAACTTGCATTTACCATTATTATGTCCATTTAAATATAACAATTGACGAGGCACTAAATTTGTAAATTTAATTGATACTTGCACATACCCAAAGCATGGAAAAAAAGAATATAATCTACATTCTGTAATATTTTCGTCATCACTACAAAGGATATTACCGCTCTATGCCTAAAAAAAAACAAAAGCAACATGGCGCCTAACAGCGCGCCAAACGGGACGCGATGCAACAGAGATTGTCGGACAAACTCGCAATGTACCTAAGCAGGGTTATTTTCGGTGGTGCTGTGTTTATACTTAGCTATAAATAGTTGAAGTGCAATATAATGTTCCTGATTGGACTCATTGAAGATTTGTATAATGGACGCGAAGTACCTACAGGTGAGTTAATTATTGTTCTATATTTGACATTTTAAGTGTTCTAAATTCAAAATAAATGATGACAAAGTATTACGCGAGCGAACATAACTTGAGTTTGTTTGAAAATCTACTCTGATATACCTACATAAAGATTAAATTTCTGTGTTAGAAGCACGCGACGTGTTTAAATTCGCTTTCAGCATCAATGATGTGTCGTTGAAAAATATGCTTCATCCGTGAATTAATACAGTTAATTTTAGTATTGGCAAAACTTTCATAGCTCGTGGTTTGAAGTGTAAGTTTAGTGTCGTAAGTCCTAGAAGACTATGTGACCCACCTTCATAACTTTAGTAAATGTAGGTAGATAACAGTAACGTACGTAGGATAAAAGGAGGTAGGTAAGTTCCTACTTACTTGCCGAAACCAAAAATTAAGTAATTTTAACTGAATTATAAATATACACAGATATTGAATAGGGAAATATTTTAATCTCCTAACAATATTAATAATAACGATCATAAGCCCTTGCACGAAAACAAATCATACTTTAGTTCGTCTATTCGATACTAGATGGCGCTACTTGTCAGTATAAATCCTTTCAGTTTTAGAATGTTGTTTCACAGTAACTTTGTATTCACGTCTGACAATAATACTTCTATTTTCATTTTGAATAATGTTATGAAAGCAAATTATGAAAGCGTTTTGCATGAATAATAATGTTGAACGGTATGTTAAGATAACCAGATATCCCTTCCTTATTATGCATCTGTTTTGCTTCTACGAATCCAGGATTATAGGAATAGTTTGTTGCTATGTTTCTTCCTGTTCATACTCATCGTATGACCCCAAACTAAGCAAAGCTTGTACCTACTATAGGTACCGTACAATGTAGTGTGGGCGATCCCATTTACACCGAGTCCAGAGCAGATTCCGTAAAGTCGATTTCCGAAATTTGTCTCTGGCCGGAATCGAACCCGGAACCACCCGAAGCAGTGAGCCGAGCGGCCTGCGCTCTAAGCACTAGACCAAGTCGGCGTCAAATTATCGTCGTGATGATAATAGTAATTAGTCGTTTAATTTCTTCGTCAAATTGGGGAAGAATTTTTTATTACAATTGCAATTTTATAATCAAGCCAATATTCACATGCTTAAGGTAGGTCTCATCTCAGTGGGGGTAAGGTTGTTTTCATGTCTCTTGCTTTCGTTTCCAAATTCAAAACGTATATGACAGTAGATTTATATTGTTTAGTTACGTAGGGACTAACGTAACTACGGGACTAACGTAACGACCCTACGTAACTAACTAAAATAAATCCAAACAATTGATCACAGTAGATACTTTTAGAACAGACAAATATTCAATACTATTAATAGACGTTTATCAAATATTATTAACTCCTTAGTAATATTTATACCTTCCAATTATTAGAAGTAAAGATATTTAAAAAATCAGTGGAGGTCGTTATAATTTTTCAAGGACAAAAAATATGGTCCACCTTAGTGATTGGGCGCAGACAGAACAGTGGCGCCCCCCGCGGACCGTGGGAGCGCCGCCACGTGCGACCACCGCGGACCTGCGCGCGCGCAAGTCCTGACATGATCGCGAATCTGCTCCAGATAGCATAGGGCTGATACTTCATTGTCTTCATTCATTAGGGAGTATAAATACTTAAATAATATCTAGGTGTAGGCAGCCGAGTGGTAGAACGCACGCCTTGCAATCAAAGTGTGCAAGTTCAAACCCCGGCTCGCACCTCTGGGTTTCATGTGCGAATGTCATTTTTAATAATGATTATCACTTGATGAACGGTGAAGGAAAACATCGTGAGGAAACCGGCACGTCTATAGAATGGCGGGTGAAGTTCGCCAACCCGCGCCGGGCCAGCGTGGTGGAATATTGCCTAGAATACCCCTGAGAAAGAATAGCTGGCCCCCTGTTACATAGGGAGCAAAATACATCGGCGAAATGTGGGCGCAGGGCAGTGAACCTCTGCCTACCACTTCTAGGAATACAGGCCTGTATATTAATTAGATAGTTATGTCTATGATCCTATATTTTTAGGACTAATTAATTAAGAGCAATCAATTAGGTGTTCCTATATGTGATCAGTCCCCTTAACACAATCTGTCTTGCAGCAGTGTTTTGAATATTATTTTCAGTTTTCGAC
Organism: Ptilodon capucinus; assembly: GCA_914767695.1. NCBI lineage: Eukaryota > Metazoa > Arthropoda > Insecta > Lepidoptera > Notodontidae > Ptilodon > Ptilodon capucinus. The sequence continues at coordinate 3,617,780 of OU611828.1, forward strand.
AGTTAACTCAGTACAAAATCTGTTAAAATTGTCAGGTACTATTGAACCAACAATACTTTAATATATCGTGGTAAGGCCCCTGTATTGACCATGGGGGTAATTACTCTATGGTATTGACTCATAGAAAAACTCTTCTTCTTTTTTTACGAAATGAGTGCAATAATGATATTTTGATGGAATAAGATGAGGAATGCCTGCACCTGCGATATGCGGTATTTATGGCAATGTCGAGTAATTATAGCAAGGACAAATTCAATAAATACACATAATTTATAAATAATAATGGATGATGACAGTGATGAAGATGGCGGATGAATCATAGAAAAACTCATTTTTCAATGAAATGACACTGACAGCGCGAGTGAATTATGACGCGTGGCTTTTAATCCAGACATTGGATTTCGATCCGCCATCTTTATCACTGTCATCATTCATTTTTATTTATTACGTGTATTTATTGAATTTGTCCTTGCTATTAATTACATTGGCGAAATACCCGCGCTAGTCGCAGGTGAAGCCATTCCTCGTCTTATTCCATTAAATATCATCATTTCGCTCATTTCGTAAAAAAAAAAAATCCAGACATTCCATGTGTACACAGAGTTCGTTTTGGTATTAGTCAAATAATTGACGCGCTCGTTTTGACGCGCCTTGACTCGGCTTTATAATTTCATAAAAAAAGAACCCATAACGACTTGACTATCTACAACGCCTAACTTGGTGAAGCTTGGCAAAGTAGGTGTGTCTATGTAGACTATTATTTAGACCTGAGAATATTATATTTTTGTTTGTTAGTTAATTTGTTAAATTTTTCTCTTTCTTTCTCTCTGTTTGGTGTACAATAAAGTGTACTCTATCCATCTATATATGACGTATTTCTGTTGGCAACCCTACTCCTATCGCGTCCCGTTCGATGGAACATGTTTTTATTTGTATTGGGAGTCAATTGACCTATTATTATTGATTAATAGTTGCCGCCTTTTTCTTCTGTGTTTGGGGGAATACCATAGAGAACGAGTTGTTATTATTTTCATCTTCTTTTTACGCAATTAGGGAAATAAGGAAATTTTATGGAATAAGTTGAGATATGGCAGCTCCTACGATTAGCGGTATTTATGCCAATGTCGAGTAATTAATAGCTAGGACACATTCAATAAATACACATTATAAATAAAAATGGGTGGAGACTATGATAAAGATGGTGCATGAACCGAGTTATTATATCAAGGAGAGAGCGTTTCTTATCATTTGACAGTTTCACTCGTCCAATTTTATGTGTGACTGACGTCTACATAAGGATTGTATGTCTGTGGTTAAGGCATAGAGTAAAACAGAGATCGTACATCCGCCATTGCAGTTGCTCTATGTAGTTACCGGATCAAGTAAGTAGCTAAGGTGTCTAACAATATCCTACTACAATGGCGGATGGCAGATAAAAGTAAAAAAATGCAACAGAGGCATGCGTAGGGCGGCGTCGATATGGGTTCTCTAGATAAGTACTCTATGGGTAAAAACCGCGGGCATTTCGTCACAAAAAGTTGTTCTACAATGATCTAATAGAGTTAGTTTTGGTGTTGCAAATGACTGTACTACCTAACTTCGCAAACAGTAGGGTAAACGGGGCAGTTAGCGGTCAAGGTTGCGTATTTCAGTCGGGGTCAACGCCCATCCCATGGCGGGCACGGCTGGCGCGCCGACACCGACACGACATGACGATATGTTTGTCACGCGATCTCGTGAAACATGTGGCTTTTCGAGGTGCGGACCGATATTATTAATTGATGATTTTAATCTGAGAATTGACGTAATTTTTTTTTTTATTTGAAACTCCCGCTTAGCCAGGGTGGCCCCTGTCTTGCAACACTGTTTTCTTCTTAATTTTTTACGAAATTAGTGAAATTATGATATTTTAATGGAATAAGATGAGGAATGCCTGCACCTGCTGTTAGAGGTATTTATGGCAATGTCGAGTAATTAATAGCAAGGACAAATTCAATAAATACACGTTATAAATAAAAATGGATGATGACAGTGATAAAGATGGCGGATGAATCCAGCACTGTTTTGAATATTCCTTTCAGTTTTTTGACAGTTGACTAAGTAGGAAATCTGTCAAAAATTCACAGTTACTATGGAAACAACAACATTTTAAGATTTTACGATTTTATAAACGTAACGGGGGCTTTACCACGTTTATAAAATCGTATGATTTTAGGATATGTGTTTGTACGTTTTGTTGTCGTGTCAAGTGTTGCAATGTTGCTTAGGAATATTTTATACACTTTGTTAATATAAAAACAAATAGAGAAATATTTTTATCAGTAAAATCCTTGAACGCCAAGTAACTTGTACTGGGGTTAAAGGTTGTTCTTGAACTTATAAATCATACCACCTAAATTATTATGTTTTAAATTATAACAAGTTTGGTGTAGCAAATAGTTATGGATTCAGATTGCGTGACAACACGTAATACCAACAAAACGTTTAAAAATACTCTAGTTATCCGCTGAAATGAAGGGGTATGCCAGTTGAACGAATGCAATAATGCTACAGTAATATTTTAAGTTTACATACAAATTAACAATACTAGCCTCAGTTTCCGTTCTCGGTAGATAGTCAGAGGCCTTTTACTATTATATCTAATGAGTTTTAAGATTAATAAGTGCCAATAACGTGAGAGACAGTTGTTAGAAATGTTTTTTTTTTAACTTTTTTGTTTTTAATAGTATGTCTTATTGCATTTGCTCGCTTGATTGTTTTGTGAACTCAATAAAACGAGTCCATAGACCCATAAATATTTTTGTCCTCAATAATCTTTTGTTTTGTCTACTAAATACATAAACATGCATATGGATAATCGCCACATCTGCTCTCAAACGTGCAATAAATCTAATAAAATGTTGCATACATGACGCCATTCTTGTTGGAGCTTTGTGCAAATAGTTAAGGCGTTCGAAGCCATTGTGTGGCACGTACGATCTCTGTATTAGCGAATTAACAGATTGCTAGAATTGTGTATGTAATAAAATTTAGTGGGGAAGACAGGATAGGGGCACAAGGTAGTTGTTGATTTACGAAGGCAAGATATTATTAAAAATGTATGTGGCGTTTAATATTATTATTATTTAAGATTTAGTTTTTACCCATTTTCTTGTTTCCCTTTTAAGGCGTTCTTATCATTGTATATTTAGTTATTAGTAGGCATATTTTTTTAGTTATCCACTAAAGTATCCCCTTTCACAATCAGATCATTGAGTTCTTGCAATTAAAATTCTATAATTTTCCAGATGAGAAGAAACGAAAACAATATACCCAACTATTGGTCCTGTTATTCTACCAATACAAATTTTGTTCATGCTTATTCCATCCCTCATATCTAAATTCGAATCTGTCATCAAGTTGCGTATGCGCATAATGCGTTAAATCTGTAATCTAAGCGTTTCCTACAAAGTCACGTTTAAAGCACCCTCTGTCAGCAATACGGCGATTTTATTGATAGTAAAATTGATTTTATGCTTGGATTTATTATTGGTATTTTCTAAATGGGCAGTTAGCGTCTGTAATTAAAAGTTGGCATCTTTAGTTGTGAGTCATGGGAATAGGTAATTACAAGCTTTATATTGACTTGCAATGTATGTATGTCCGGGTGGAATCTTGCAACTGAATTTTAAATCAGTTATCTTCAACCGATTAAGCTGAAATTTGGTATACACGCTTATTTTGGATGACAATGCATTCTTAGCTATGTGACGTCATTCTAATTCCAATATGACGGATCATCCAAGATGGCGGAATAGTTGTTTTTTCTGCACTACCACAGTATGGGTATCAAATGAAAGGGCTTGCTGAGGAGAATCCGAAAACTAACTGAAAGCTTGTTTTTGAAAAGGTTTTTTACCAATATTTTTTTTTAAATAGCCACGTTAGTGAAGTTTGACATTTTTAAATGTCCAAACTACAAATTCTGCCGAAAATACATAATAATCAAAATATAATATTGATTTTAGATCTGCCCCCTTAACACCACCTATCTTACAGCAATGTTTATAATATTACTTTCAGTTTATAACACTTAGTTTAGTAAAATATCTATCAATTTACAGTATAGAGACAACTAGACTTTAAGAGGTGTTGGTAAGGTACTTAATGTCTTAGATAGCTGCGATTTGGCAAGTAGACAACTTATTAGAAATAATGGAAACAGAGCATGACTTATGTTAACGTTATGTAAAATATAATAATCACAGAATACATGAATAATATTTAGATAAAACATCCAAGTAATTTCAATTAAGCTCGAGTAAAGATGTTTAATTAGCTATCGCGGTGATTAATGGTATCATTACTATTTTAATATGGCTTCAGTCGCACGGTTTCACTCGCATGCTCGTTGCGTGTGCGTGTTTAAACAACGAATTGTCTCATTTCTAATCTTTCCATTTGGTAGTAATCTGTAAAATGTATTAGTAAAAGTTTGGATTTATTTTAATTTACTTTAGATTTGCCTGTAGCATGAGCACCAAGACTAGACTTATGTCACAGAATATGTTGATTATATCTCTGTCTCTCGTCTGAAATGAGACAAAGAGCGACCGAGCCAACCCTTGACAGAGGTCTTGTCTTGACATGCGTGTTAACACAGCTGGGTGGTTTAGCTTCAAGGTATAATAAGTAGACAAGTTTATTATTGGCATCGTCCCTTCTAATATTACTTTACTCTAAAATCTACCATTCATAAAAATCTAATCAGCTGCTAGTGGCAATAAGGTAATATATTTATTTTCTAATTCTGGCATTCAGTGAGAAAAAAAAAATGCCTCATGATGAAATAATTCCTACAGTAACGCAATCGGATGAACTCTTAGGAATCACGCATTATAGTTTATTAATTCATTAGTCATCGGCGCAAGCGCAGGCGTTTTCAATAACACGACCTCCTTATTTATTAAATGTTTATTTATTAAACATTACACAAATGCTGGCCGGAGGACCATAAATAACGCTGGTAACACCGACACTCTAATGTTGTGTCTATGGTGTTTATTTATTGTGCATAGACAATTAATCGATGTTTTGTTGCGTAGCAGCGGCACACGCTGGGCGACTGAATTAGACGATCGTTCTTAATTATCTTCTTTTAAGTACCTTTTTAGTGATGTTATTTGGAAAGAAAAATGAATGACCAAGCATATTAAGTGCATACTCTTATGACAAGAGTAATTTATAAGTGTTTTTTTTAATATGACCATTTTCCGGAAACGCTACTGAGATGCAAACATAAAAACAATTTTATATTTCATATAATATATATAATAAGTTCATTAGACCTACTGAACTGCCACTCCTGTTGTTGTAGCATGAGCGCCAAGATAGACGTATGACAGGGAGCGAGCGAGTGGATCTGTGACAAAGGTCTTGTAGCGACATGCGTGCTAACACGACTGGTAGATAGGTCTAATTTAAAATATGCTTACAAATTTAAAACGATAAGGTATATAGCCTAATTAAGGCTTATAAATATTATAAAATGCAATAAAAATGTTTTATAAGTGTCGTATAGCAATTACTCGGTTGTACACGCTAGTTTGGTGTACAATGTAAGAAAGTTCGTGTCGCATCGAGGACGCCGTTGTCGATGCTATCTGTGCCTTCGGGATTCCACCGTAGTGATGCTTGCAAGAATTGGCGCAATTATGTCGCTTGATAGTCATCGCGTTTTCGTTACACAGTTGTTACTAGTGATATACATTGTACATTGCGGTTAACTTTAATTTGAGTGTCGTTTAATACGAATTAATTTTTTTAAGGTCCTAATTATGCCGGCATTTTTACAGTAATTATTAAAAGATCTAAGATATAATGGTCCTTCTATACAGTTTAACAAGCCCTTATATAAAAGTGCAATATAAGACTTTTATGAATAAATAAATACAACAATTCATACCTTCTTCAATTTCATATTGTTAATTTCATACGATCAGATTTTTATTATCATACACCAATTTCTAACGAGCCGATGAAATTTGTCGTGGGGAATAGGATTTATTTAGCAAAATTGTTTATAAGGTCGGGCGTAGCAACGCTGACATAGCCCGGCCGAGAACAGGGCGCGATACCTCGCCCGCTCCCAGGCGGACGGTCACGCGCCAGCCGCATCTGCATAATGCATCGTGCATGGATAGTAATAGGTGTCTTCACCCTACTAGCGATAGTGAACCTTTATAGACAATGCTAATTTAATTGTAATGTTTAGAACCCACGGACATAGACTAAGTTTTTTTTAATGGGTGCAGATTATCGACGCCATAGATACCTACTTAAGTCGACCAATGTTATTTAGATTTCGAATTTGTCAGACTTTCATTATTGAATTAGTAAATTTGTTTATAGTTAGTTTTCGATAGATCATGTAAAGATAGTAAAGACCAAAAGGTGAGAAAGGTGTATATAGATATCATCTCAGTCCTGCCTTACACTATATTCGACGGATTTAGAACCTAGACACATTGGAGTGTTTAAGATGATTTATTTTTAAATAACAGTGTCATTAATTAGGGAACGTGATCGAATTTCAAAGTTAAAAAAGCCCGCGCTATCACATTTCCACTGAATGCCATTTTTAAATATTCAAATATAGAATATTTTTATTTTTTAAATATATCTGACTACGTTTTTTTATACGTGATCAGTTTCTTGTATTTTTTTGCACATTTTACCTACTAAAGTTTATAAATGTATATAAAAACGTAGGTATCTACGTGAACTAATAATTTGCTTGTGTAGCTTATCTACTTTCTATTAGGTTTTTTAAATCACAGATGTATTTTTATTTTTCTTATTCAAAAATAGAACACTAATATGACTTAATGACTGTGTTCACTAGTCACCGCGTAGAAAAAAAAAAATACAAATTAGGCACGCACCACACATTTGTTTTTCGAGTGTGAAAAATTGCGTTTTTTGACGGTTTGCGGTAGCGGTGACGGTTTTTAAGTAATACGAATGTTTTGGCATTAACCGTAAAGGTAATTCGTTCTCTGGCTGATGTTGCAGCTGTGTGGAACACATGATTTTGATTTTGTAAAGCTTGTAGAACAAATTGGTGTGCTTAAAACGTGGAAGATGAATAATTGAGAGCACGGGAAGCTGTTTTCATTTTTTTTTAAACTTTCTAGGTTGGAGGATACATCGACGATAAAAAAGTTATTTAAACATTCTCCTGATTTTATTAGATTTAGTTTAATTTTGTCTTTACAATTTTTTTAATTACCAGCTTACGGCAACCAAAAGTAACTTGTTGACTTTCAAGTTAAAAGTGGCATTTGCATTATTTTATCTAAATATTATTATCTAATATCTAGACACAGAAATGCGATAGTTAACGAACCGGAAGTATAGTTTAAAAGTTTCGATGGATAACCAGAATGGCAGTTGTCATCAGAATATTATTGGCACGATTGCTCTGTCAGTCTTATGCTTGGTAAAACTTGAACTCGCATTAATGTTGGAACGCAAAAATATAGATAGGAAAGCAAATCCTTAGGACAGAATATTAATTTAGGCTGTTAGAATCTTTTTTTTTTTGAAGGACTTACACTGTTGGCCGTGAGGTGGCCTTTACAGCTTTACAGGAGGAGTGGCGAGCGCAGAGTGTACTCCAACTAAGGTCTTAAGGGCGGAAAGGGGTGGCAACTAGCTCAAGGACGCCACAGAGGGCACGACCTCGGCTTGGGCAGTTACCGTGTGGGAAGAGGTAGTGACTGCGCTCCTAGGTGCAAAGATGCACCTACGAGCGGAAGAGGGGGTTCCTCGACCTCGCCGGCGAGACCCCTTCGGGGAACAAAGGAGTGATGTGTGTGATGTGTGTATTTTAGAGGAGTGATGATGTGTATTTTAGATGAAATACCCATGTCTTGTCAAGGCATGCATAGAAACTCCTCTAACTGTATTCGTTTCTATGCATGCCTTGACAAGACATGATGGGTATTTCATCGATTTTGTCGCTTACACTTTAATTTACACGGAGTGTGACAAAATCTATATATGTCACATTTTGTCTTGTCACATTATTGTTACGTTAGTTATGTGATAGGCGTGTCTCTGTCGCAAGTATTGCAATGTGAAAGCTATTCGCCGGCAACTGCGTCCCATATTCCCTTCGAACACACCTAATTGCTTCCTAAACCTAGTGAACACGACGTGTGAACTGTTTATTGATCGTAAACTGTCAAATGTCAGTATATTGTAAACGGATTTTGGCGTTATTAATGTGGCGACTGCGCCGTGTTGTGAAAACCTCCATGGTATGGTTGTGCCTTAATTGGTTTGAAAAAAAAAGTTCTCTAAAATACACATCATCACTCCTTTATTCCCCGAAGGGGTAGACAGAGGTGCACTACATCATTTTCGTCCCAATGTAATAAGGGAGTATTGCATAGGGGAGATTGGTATTGCAAAAAAATACGCGCGTATTTTGAAATCAATCCTCACGCTTTAGACATAGACAACATTAGAAATGAATAGATTTTAATTTTAAGATGTCGAGAAAAGTCGTTGTTAAAACCGTCGCGCTCATTATAAGGGAGTGTTATAAGAAATTGTCTATGATAGTTACGGTTCCCTAAATGACGTTTTTTTTTCTTAAATACATAGCGTTGACAGCTAACACATGTTCACAACTCTGATAGATGCTACCCCTAATTATGTTTGAAATCTTACATCACTTCTCACCAAACTTAAGATGCCATCTACAAAATTACTTCACCAATAACAATATCTTTATTTCGTGCAATATAGAGTGGAAAGTTGAACGGTGATCCGAGGTGATTGGTTCAGAGAAATGTAAATGTAAGTTTGTTGTCATTTAGTTCTTTCAAGGGGTGAAGATTTAGAATTTCTTCCTGACGGATAGATTTTTTTTGCAGTAAGTTATAGCCCTCTTAAGGATTTCCTTGAACTATGCAAATATTATATTTATTGGTAAAGAAAATAGTATACATTCATTTTATAAGCAGTGGAAGCCTAGTTAGTAGAACGCTCGCCTAGAACGTAAGGGGTGCAAGTTCAAACCCGGACCCGGACTCAGGCGTGCGTGACATTTTCAGATTTCGTGTGCAAATGTCATATTCAATAATGATTACCACTTGCTTAACGGCTAATGCAAAAAAAAAAAAGGATATATGGGTTATACGTCTATAGAAAGGCGTGTAAAGTTCACAGACCCACACTGGACCAGCGTGGACTATGGCCCAAATCTCCTTCGTATTGGAAGGGACTGTGCTCGGTATAACGGCAATAGGCTGCCCTATTATGATAACAATACGGTGAGTGCACTATTGTACACCTCTGCCTAGCCCTTTGGGGACTACAGGCAGTGATGTATTTATGACCATTTATTTTCTTTATTTCGAATCCAGCATTAGTCAAGGAGCCGACGATCAATTAGATTAATTTGTTTTACGATATGCATCAATAAAAGCTAAGTTAGGTTAGGAGTGCGCTCCAATGAAACATATACCTAATACCTTTACCATATTGAATGTAATTTTAAATTAAACAATTGTTGATCGTCTCACGCGCAGCACGACGTAAGGGCACGCGCACACGAACCACTGACGCGTGCGACGCCGGGCTACGTCGCGTCGTGATGCGCCCTTAGGACAGACCCACCGACCGGTGGTTATAAAAATGTAAATATCATGTGTTTAATTTAAATAAGAAGTGTTTTCTTTGGTGGTATGATTGGGACGCGGTCGGTTTACATGTACACCTGTGACAAATATTTAAAGGTCTGTAACTCTGAAACTAGAATAGTTAGGTGTAGTCTATATTCACTAAGCATCTACTTATTACCTGCCATATGAATATTATTTCGGACTTCTAAAACACCCTGTATGTAAGTATACATCATCATCATCATCACACCTGTATTCCCCGAAGGGATAGGCAGATGTGCACTATAGTGCGCCCACACTTCGCCGTTGTATTTTGGTCCCAATGTAATAGGGGGCGAGCCTATTGCCATTATACCGGGCACATTCCCCTCAATACGAGTGAGATTTGGGCCATAGTCCACCACGCTGGCCCAGGGCGGGTTAGTGAACTTCACACGCCTTTAATAGACATGCAGGTTTCCTCACGATGTTTTCCTTCACCGTTCAGCAAGTGGTAATTATGACATTCGCACATGAAAATTATCTCAGAGGTGCGGGCCTGGGGTTTGAACTTGCACCCCTTACGTTCAAGGCGGGCGTTCTTGCCCACGAGGCTACCACTGCTTTGTATGTAAGTCGATTCTATTATACATTAACTACACCCTTACCACCACATGTCTAATCTTTTTAATATTACTTTTAGTTTGTTGCAGTGAACTCAGTGCAAAATTTGTCAATAATTTACAGTTTCAATTAAAAGATCAATGGTGATATTGAGTCACATATTTCGTAGGACTCAGCAAATTTTTCTCCCTCTTTTGAGCTCATTTGTGCAAACTTACAAAAATGGTCTCATTTTTCATCCGAGATTACCACTTGCTATGAAACGGTGAAGGAAATCATCGTAAGGAAGCCTGCACGTCTGTAGAAAGTGTGAAGTTCTCCAAGCCGCACTAGGCCAGCGTGCTGGACTATAGCCCAAACCAAAAAGTCTCCCTCGTATTGAGGGAGAATGTGCCCGATATAATAATTGGCTCACCCCTATTACATTGGGACCAAAATACATTGGCGAAGTGTTGGCGCACTGCAGTGCACCTCTGCCTACTCCTTCGGAGAATGCAGGCGTGATGATGTATTCTATCCTATACAAAAATGGCGCTTTATCGTCGATATGAATCTGACAAGTTAGCTGCTAATAGTAATCAACGCGCAAATATGGCGAATTTCATATACATCCAGTCAATGAGGCCACGATATACATATTAAGTAAAGCATAACAATCCAAGACAGCTGCGTCCATGTAAGCTGCGCGCGCGCACGCCGACACCCACGTGCGCCGTAGCACGCGCCCGCCGCCCGGCCCTGCCTGCATATTAATTACCTACTTGTAATTACGCTTCTTGCTTGATTAAGCGGTTTTTCAAACATTTTTGTGGTTGTGATATTTATTTTATAACGTATTTTATTTGTTGAATAGCATTTACTGTCATTGTTCAGGTGTTGTACTTACTCTAGTTAAGAGCTGGCTACATCAATCCCTTGGTCCTGTAGCTTTTACCACAGTTCATTCAAAGGTCATTTGCAATAATGATTACCATTTGCTGAACGGTGAAAGCAAACATCGTGAGGAAACCTGCATGTATACAGAAAGGCGTGTGAAGTTCATCAACCCGCACTGGGCCAGTGTGGTGGACTATGGCTCAAATTTTCGTCGCATTGATCGGGAATGTGGTCGTCCCCTATTACTTTAGGACCAAAATCCATCTGGGAAGGGTTGGTGCACTGCAGCGCACCTCTGCCTACCTCTGCGAGGAATACAGGCTCCATGATATATTAATCTGAAAAGAAAATAACGTTAGTTGATGGTGTGGTTAAATAAAAAATATTTTAACACAAATCGACACTAATATAAATAAATATACAAGACAACACATACTTATCGTATCCCAAACTAAGCAAAGCTTGTACTATGGGTACCGTACAATGGACTGGGGGCTATCCTAGTTACACCCAGACTATAGAAAATTTCTGTTGTGTAGCCTACCTATTTGTATGTAACCTGCCTTATTTCACATATTGTAAACCTATTAATTGTGTGTTTTTTATAATAAACGGACAGTATTAGTTCAGGTTTCGAGGTTTCAATTAGCTCTCCAATATCCCGCCTTACATTTCAACAAGGCTATTTTCGAAATTTCCGCTGGCGGGAATCGAACCTGCAACCACCCAGTCCAGCGAGCCAAGCGGCCTATGCTTGCATCGTCAATACCCGTCATATTGTCGACTCATTATGTTTTTTTATTGTCATTATTAGTGCTTAAAGGTGACAGTTTAAGAATCTTTGATTTTATCGCATGACCACATATTTGTATTTAAACTTCTCATTCTTATGCATCGATTTCACCATATCGATACATTGTAATCGATATGAATAATCGTTTGTAAGGTCTCGGTTGTTTTGTTTTCCTGGAGCGGATAGTAGCATTGTAGAAAGAGCTATGCGACGCGATGCTATAAAAAACAGCCATGCAAACTAAACTTAAATCGAGCGGCAGTAGTCTAGTGGTTAGACGTACCATCCTCGCAACGGAGAGCGTCCAGGTTTGATCCTGGGGCGTCAACGCTCACGTGGTTATTTTTTGCCAATACTAAAACAAATTCTGTGTCAATCAATATGCATAAAGATTGAATTTCTGTGGTAAAAGCCACCACAGTGACCGACACCGACTACGCTGTCCGTGACATTTCGTTGAAAAATAAGCTTTTCCAACAAGTCAGTACGGTTCGTTTTGATATTGGCAATAAATTGGACGTTCTGGCACTCTTTTGGGTGTGGTGCTCTAAGTTTCCATTTTGTGCGTCTAAATATCGAAGCGTTGAGATATAATCTGTAGTTTGCGGTGTGAACTCACCTCTATCATTAAGAGTTTCGATAACGAGTTGGCCCATTAGCCGGTGCGTTACCGGCCTAATGTTAGTTGACGTATCGTGTGTAATTGGCTTTATAGCGCGACGAGCCATGAACTCTATGGGAACAAGCTTAATTTACAAATATTGCGATTGATATGTTTTGAAATCAAATGAGAGAATGCAACGGGGATTAAGCTTCTCGCAGACTGGAGCGTCAAAAGACGGGCGTCAAAATCTTTGCCAATGCTAAAATGAACTGTATTGACAAATAGAAAAAGTTCATTCTACAAAGAAATTACTATGACAGCGCGAGAGAGTTTTGACACGTAGAGTGCGTGGCTTTTATGACAGAAATTCAATCTTTATGTATATTGCACAGGGTGCGTTCTGGGATTGGCAAAAATTTGGACGCTCGAACTTTGACGGCTCCAGTGTGATCAAATCATTTTAACTTGACAATTTGTAAGTGCCCCTGTAGGCCTACACATTTGACATTGACAATGGCATCGAAGAAAAGTATATCAAAGACCTTTTAAGTCGTCTAACCGACTTTTAGTTGAGGTACTTATATCGCTTATGTTCTCTGCCGACCCCGGAAAAGGCAACGGCGTAATAGAGTACACAAAACCATCAATCACTCACTTTATAACCACAATTTCCTGTACCCATAACCTGGAGTGAATAAACGCAATTGTCAAGTAAAATGTGCAACAACACAGATTGCTCGTGCGCAACTGACGTCACTTCGCCTCCTGCAGTGCGACATCTTTTGACAATAACCTATTAAAAATTAGGTTAACCCTTTCTAAATTCAAACTTTGGTATCCCACATTTAAAGTCTAAATTTGAGTACTACTTTGAGCGTCGTTGATGGATTTATGCGTGTTTAAAGATGAACCCAGTCGTACGAATGACACGCAACGATGGACAAAAGCACAGCGGGACAGTTGTATTTTATGTGTAAAAGGTGTTTCTGGAATATTGTTATATAAAATAAATAAAATATCTATAGCCAGACAACACATACTCATCGAATGATCCCAAACTAAGCAACGCTTGTGCTGTGAGTACTTAGTATGAGTATTTATTGAAGTTGTCCTTGCTATTCATTACTCGACGTTGACATAAATAATACTCGCTAATCACAGGTGCAGCCATTCCTCATCTTATTCCATAAAAATCTCATCATTTCATTAATCTTGTTAAAAAGAAATTCGTTTTAGTATTAACCGGGCTAGCTTTAAGCTGCACCATTAGCGATAATAATTCCAAGTTACATAAAAAAAAACTTACCGAAATTGTCCAACAAATTAAAGTTTCAATTTCAAATGTGTCTTGTCGTATCCTACCATCGGAAACGCACCGGCGGCATGTGTGTGTCGGTTAGATAAAGGGTTGTGTGTTTAGCACCTTCCGTTCCGTTCCGTTCTATTGTGACACAATTTGTGGAAAAAATTCTAGGAGTCCCGCGGCGACCGCTGTTGGGAATGGGACGGATTTGAAGATTCTATTTTTCGTAATAATACGCTCCCTGCATCGAGTTCCTACACCTGAATCAGAATCAGATTTCTTTTATTCATGTTAACAAATACAGGCACTTATGAATCGTCAATAAATAATTACGAAATTAAATTTTTACGAAATGAGTGAAATGATGAAATTTAATGGAATAAGATAAAGAATGGCTTCACTTGCGACTAGCGCGGGTATTTCGCCAATGTCAAGTAATTAATAGCAAGGACAAATTCAATAAATACACATTATAAATAGAAATTGATAATGACAGTGATAAAGATGGCGGATATTTTTTTTTTTTTAACGAAATGAGCGAAATGATGATATTTAATGGAATAAGATGAGGAATGGCATCACCTGCGACTAGCGCGAGTATTTCGCCAATGTCAAGTAATTAATAGCAAGGACAAATTCAATAAATACACATAAATAAAAATGGATAATGACAGTGATAAAGATGGCGGATGATGATGATGATGAAATGATGATATGAAAGTCATGGCGGATATTATTCTACAACGAAATAACACTGACAGCGCGGGCGAATTTTGATAGGTGGGGGTAGGGTTGCCAACCGTACTATAAAATATAGTATTTTACTATATTTTAGCTCTGCGTACTATATACTGTTGAAAAAATATTTAGAACGCAAAAGTAGTATATTTTTGTTGTAAGTACTATATTTTTCATTCATTTTCTTTATAAATTAGCAACATCTGTCGAAAAAATACGCATCCTTATATTTATTTTTGCCTTGCATGGAGATGTGTGGATTAACGATTTCGATAAAAAATGAAGTCAGCCTGACCTTCTTTTTTTTGGAGTGACTGACACGGTTCTGTAGGATTTTTGTGAACGTACTATATTTTTGAGCAATATAGGTACTATATATATTTTACGACTCTGGCTGGAAAGTACTATATTTTCGAAAAAAATAGTTGGCAACCCTAGGTGGGGGCGTCACTTTAACTCTACTCTACCTCCATGCTTCAACCGCATAAATTCAATCTTCATCAATATTTATGCTTGATACAGAGTTTGTTTCGGTATTGGCAAACAATTTGACGCGCGAGTGTTGACGACACAGTGAGCTTATTCTGATTTAAATTACTTTGCTAAAAAAAAAAAAAAATGGTTTTCAATTCCATCCCTGTGCGGGCCAGTAGCTCTCGGGGCGGCACGGACGTACGTTGCGTTATTATTGTATTATACGTCACGGCGCATGTTAATGCGCGCGGGCGGCGCGTGCGCACCCGCACGATGTCGTTGCGTATTCAACGCGGCGATTTCGGAGACAGTCAGTAATTTGGTATAAACCAGGTATAAATGGATGGTGTTATGATGAAAGCACTAAAGATTAAATATTTTTTTAAATCATTTGATAGATAGGTTTAAAAAGTTTATTGAAAAACTTCAGAGTTAAGAGTCTTGGAATATCAAATCACGTTATGAAGTAGGTACGTAGCATAGGTACCTACAGATTATTTTTGGACGTTCAAATCTAATATAACTTTTAAATAAAAATACATCAATATACATCATCACGCCTGTATTCCCCGAAGGGGTAGGCAGAGGTGCACTGTAGTGCGGCCACACTTCGCCGATGTATTTTGGTCCCAATGTAATAGGGGGCGAGCCTATTGCCATTATACCGGGCACATTCCCCCTCAATACGAGGGAGATTTGGGCCATAGTCCACCACACTGGCCCAGTGCGGGTTGGTGAACTTCACACGCCTTTCTATACACGTGCAGGTTTCCTCACGATGTTTTCCTTCACCGTTCAGCAGGTGGTAATCATTGTTGAAAATGACATTCGCACATGTGAATTATCTCAGAGGTGCGGGCCTGGGGTTTGAACTTGCACTCCTTACGTTCAAGGCGGGCGGTCTTGCCCACGAGGCTACCACTGCTACACTTTTAAATCTATTATAGATATTAACACTGACATACCGAAATCACTTTTGTTAATAATAAAAATTGCTGTTGTGTGTTTGGTTGTTATATGTTTTGGTATTTCTATAAATATGAAGGCAAGACTATTATTCATATCAAATTGAAATTAATCGATTATTTTATAAAAACAATACATGAAAAAGTAAATAAAATATTAACAATAGGTACATTGGACGTAAGTAGCATAGTAAGAAATTATACAATTTATCTATTCGTTAAAATAATCTTATCTGACTTATCTTATCTTATTTTTGTATATTATTTAACAATTAGACAACGACTAAGCTACCGTATGCTTCTCAAAAAAATGATCACTAAATAACATCCTTCGATTAAAGTGACCGTTGAAGGGTGACAAAAACAAAAGATTTCCATCAATTTGGATGAATTCGGACGGGCTTATGCGATAGAAAACAATTCTAAAATATTATGAAACCGCTTTTTCTGAAACGATTGCAAAATAATAACAATTATAGTATATTTTTACTTATAGAAAGCAATCTATTGAAATTTGAATTAAGCTCTAAAAAGTGTCACTGTAACTTATTTATTATGAAAATAGTGCTGTTACAAATAAGCTATGTTTTCATCAAAATATATTCTATCAGTAAATATGTTATTTTATTTCGATTTCAATAATTTGTAATTCAATGGATTTATTTCATTAAAGAGCGATTCTTCAATTCCCAAGCCAAATAACGTATAAAGTTATTAGGCTGTTTATCTGCCTGTCAGTACACGGCAGTCAAGTTATATGTCAAATAAAGCATATCTGACGATTGAAAAATTATGTTGTTGGCTAGTTAGTTGCAGAATAACAATAGTCTCATAAAAAAATGAACTTTTTAATTATATTGTCCACTTTTTAACCGACTTTAAAAAGGAGGATGTTTTCAATGCGACCCGTATGTTTTTAAATAAAGAAATGTCTAGGATTGCACCCTTCCACATAATTCCTTCACAACTGCCTTACGTAATAAGGGCGAGTGTGGAGTGTAGATAATTCGGTCAATTCACCCCTTTACGACCGGTCTTCGCGACATAACGACGAAATAAATTATTTGTCGAAAAAAATAAAGACCGTTGGTTATGGTTTGATGAGTTTATGATTTTATTTTACAACTAAAGAAGGGTTGAATTAACAATGTCGTGTAGAACGGAAGAAAAATTTTAAAATTTTGAATTTCGAAAATTTTATTCAAATTAAAAAGTATTACTTTCCACGTTATTAGATGCGCACGAGTGTTTTGTTTATTAAAAGATAATATTTTTTGATAATTAAATATAAAATTCTAATCAGGTAAAATTTCCTTTTGTGGCCAGGTAAAATCATAGTGAGCATTGGACAATTTATGATAATAATGCAATTAACCAAAACATAAATAAATACCGTTGTTGGTGCCGTGTTGTGCAACTCTGCTTACTCCTTTGCTGAAAACGGGCGAGATGATATATTACAATCTTGTGATATCGACTGACTAACTGAAGTCTTATTCTTCTACTTTTTTTACCAAATGAAAGATTTTATGAATTTTTAATGGAATAAGATGAGGAATGCCTGCACCTGCGTTTAGTGGGTATTCATTCCAATGTCAACTAATTAATAGCAAGTAAAAAATCAATAAATACACATCTATAAACATAAATAAAATTGGAGTGTCTGTTTGTAATATCAAAATAACACTGTTATATCAAATGCGTATTAAATTATATACGCTACATAACGAAAACGCAATAAAAAAAAAAATGTCTGCCTGTCTGTTTCTTCCGGGTAAACTTTCAAACGGCTGAACCGATTTTGACGGGACTTTCGCTGGCAGATAGCTGATGTTCCAAGGCGTAACTAAGGCTTATTCATTTTAGAAAAAGCATTAGGGTTCCGCGGGATGAACATAAAACCGTTTTTGTACGGGTAATCTCCCTATAGCCACGGCGAAGTCGCGGGCACAGGTAGTTAGTTGTAAATAAGAATGGGTGATGAACGTGATAAAAATGGTGGATGACCGATTGACTGAAGTCGTACAGACGTCTGTCTGTTTGTAACTTTACTGCGCATTGTCCTCGTTTTAGGGTGTTTACTGAGATTTATTGATCTTTAAAAAGGTTTTTATTGGTTTCAAATCGTGAATAAAGGCGCGTGCGCCGAATACAACGTGTTTTACGAGTCGATGCAAAAGGTAGGTAACATTTATTTACATATCGACGGCAAAAAGGAAATGTATCTTTGGTTGGAGTGCACTCTGCGCTCGCCACTCCTCCGGTAAAGCTGTAAAGGCCACCTCACGGCCAACAGCGTAGTCCTGTTAAAAAAACCGGCCAAGTGCGAGTCGGACTCGCGCACGAAGGGAAAGGAAAAAAATCACGTTTATTGTACCTATGGGAGCCCCCTTAAATATTTATTTTATTCTGTTTTTTAGTATTTGTTGTTATAGCGGCAACAGAAATACATCATCTGTGAAAATTTCAAGTCTCTAGCAGCTATCACGGTTCATGAGATACAGCCTGGTGACAGACGGACGGACGGACGGACGGACAGCGAAGTCTTAGTAATAGGGTTCCCGTTTTACTCTTTGGGTACGGAACCCTAAAAAAAGCGTATATCGAAAAATCAAAACACCAGTCGATAAACTATTTCAAACATTCAAAACTCCTTCATAAATCTAGAAAAGGACAATGCTGTATCATTTGATCTTATAATAATACCAAACTATTATTACTATGGCAATTTATAGTCCCTAAATAATTTAATATCAATAAAACATTTAACATATTGGATAGTTTTAACTACTCGATACGAGATGGCGCTAGTAGTGAGAACTTTAAAACTAAAGTTACACGTCTTACTAACATTGAGAATTGATAATGAGATTATGAATGACCAAAATTCTCAATACAAAAAATATTGTAAGTATGTTTTAGTGATCATTACGCGGAAACGGATGGACATAATAGTTTAAACTACATGTTGAGTGCTAAATCAAAATATAATGTTACTTTTCATACCTAGTTAAATACCTACGGGATTTGATTGCCGGTGTTTTCTATTGTCTAACAATTTTAATAGAAGTAGGCAGTTAGTAACATTATATTGTCAAAAAACCTTTTGTTAAGACAAGTTTATCCTTTAGGTATTGTTTTTAAGGACAATGTAACAATTTGTACAGTCCGCTAGTCCACGGTCACACAGAGTGTTATATTACTTGGCTTTTTATTCTGTGGTATATTTGTTTTTTTTTCTTTTTGGAACGTAGTTGGAACGTAGTTCCTTATCGCGCGTTGCGAAAGGGGGCTAGACGGAATAAATTAAGACTGGCACGAAATTTTGTAACGACACTTTTACATATGTGTGTGTGATTTTTATTGTACGACACTTTTACATATGTATGCATTTATGTATACAATAAAATTCGATTTCGATTGCGATTCCAATTCCGATTCCGATTCCGATTCCGATTCCGATTCCGATTCCGATTCCTATTCCGATTTCGATGTGTGTGTGTGTGTGTATGTATATGTTTTTTTTTTGCTTTTTTTATTTCAAAAGGAACTTCGTTCCATCCGGGTGTCCCTTGACACCTCTCAAGTTTTTTAACCTATATGGTTCCACTGCTGGGCAGAGGTCTCCTCATTCTCCTTCATCCATCTCTTTGGTTTTCCGCTTTTTCGAGGAGTGAAAGGCTGTTTGGCTTAACCGACATTTTTTTAACTTTACAGGAGAGCAAGTATGCTACATAATGAGTACATTCGGAGCAGAAAAAATAGCTGATTGCAAATATTAATATAAGTCAATATCGACCAAAAGTGTCGCTTAGGTCAAATAGCCTTTCACCCCTCGATTTGATTTTTTCTATTTTTTTTCTGGTGTACGTGTCACCGGGATTAACTACAGTTCAATGTATGGTACTGCGGATAAAGTTGGCAGTGGTACATCAATACATCGCTTGTATCTGAGCGGCTAACAGCTGGACCGATTTTGACGGGACTTTCACTGGCAGGTAGCTGTTGTTACAAGGAGTTACTTATAAAAAAACCTTTATTGCTGATTTTCTTTAAACAATATTCCATATTCTATCGGCATACGGTTAGTCTTTAACAGTTTGTCTTTCGACAAGGGCCTCCTCCATAGATTTCCACTCTGTTCTATCCTTTGCGACACGGATCCATTTGAGACCAGCTACTTGTTTGAGTTCGTCCTCCCAGCCCTTCACTTGTCTGCCCCTACTTCTTTAACTGTCTCTTGGATACCATTTTGTAATTATTTTAGTCCATTTATCCCTCTGACTGATCTCTCTACATATTATGTCCTGTCCAGCGCCATTTTAAGAGTTTTGTAGGAGTAACTTAAAGTCATTTAATTTTGGGTAAATAATTAGGGTAACTAAATTGCGCGCGTACGAAGTAGGGGGCTCAACTTGTCGCGGTGCATTCTAAAGCGATCCCGTGGCGCCCCGTCACAAGCGGAAGATGGTACACCGTGGGTTTTTAGTGGGTATACGGCCTTCTGCCGGAACTCCCACACAGCCCTGCTAATTCCCCCGAGGTGGCAGAGCATCCATAAAGGATTTTCCAAAGTAGAAAATAAATAAAGGGAGCTCGGCTGGTAAATAAAATCATTTAAATTAATACATGCACTAAGTATAGTTATTGTTTACAAGTTTAAAACATAATCGAGGTTTTGTTGTAAAAAATAACCATTAGATCTTATAATACTTGAATCACAAAGTTCAAGGATTATTACAAGCGATATACGGGGAGTACTAAGTAGGTACAGTCATGCTCATTAATATATGAACAAATCCTTTTAACACGTATTTGCATCATCACGCCTGTATTCTCCGAAGGGTAGGCAGAGGTGCATTCCTGTGCACCCACACTTCGCTGATGTATTTTGGTCTTAATATAATAGGGGGCGAGCCTATTGCCATTATACCGGGCGCATTCTCCCTCAATACAAAAGAGATTTGGGCCATAGTCCACCACGCTGGACCAGTGCAGGTTGGTGAACACACGCCCTTTTTATAGATCTGCAAGTTTCCATACTATGTTTTCCTTCACAGTTCAGCAAGTGGTAATAATTATTGAAAATGACATGAATGATAATAAATTTTAATTTTCTTGCTAATGTCAGGTTATCGCATTTCCAGGGCCTCTACTCTAATTACACTATCGTTGTGGTTTGACAATTGCATACCTACATTTATAATGCACAAATATCTAGATAGGAAAAATTATAGCTAGGATATTAAGTCCAGTGTAGACATGAGCTCTTGTCACCTTATACTTATTAGACTAGTCATATTCTGGCTACCATTGATAAAATATGTTGTTTTCATGGACATAGTCATACTACAAAGATTAAGAAATTAAGAAAATTTAAAATAATTAATGTTCCTAAATTTTGCGCGTACGAAATCAAGAGCTCAGCTAGTAAATTAATAAATGTAGTTTTTTTGGGATTGTTACTGTGACGAAGATTTTAAGAGGTATAAATATATTACGTCGACTGTACTTACAGAATGATGATTTTTTTACAATCAGTGATTTATAAATGCGAGCTATCTTATCGTACATCGGATCTATATATATTTTTTTAATATTGTTGAAGAGTTATATCCTTGTTTTGCTATTTAACGAGTTTTTTTCTAAAGATGAGTAGAAACAGACTTGAGAAATAATTAGATTATGGACAATTATAGCCATCAAAAACAAAACTTGTAAAAAAACCAAGTCTCGCAAGTTAGTTCTTCTACAGTAAACAGTTGTGAGATCCACGTAATACCAAGTCGGTTACTTTATAAGGTTCCTACTTAAGGGACCTTCTGTCTTAAGTTATTACGACGTAATTAGCTAACCTAACAACAAATTATAGTGACCATATCGATATTAAAAATCTTTTATGTTTTAAATAAAAAAGATTGACTTGGCCATCGCATGAAAACACAATGTATCTCACAAGTAATACACAACAAACAAAGTGTGCAGTGTACAGGTTAAAACACCGGCCCACAACTCTGGCATTCATGTGCGAATCTCATTTTCATCCGAAATTATCAACTGCTATGAAACGGTGATGGAAAACATCGTGAGGAAACCTGCACGTCTGAGGGAACTTGACTAGTTCTCGATAGATGTGTGAAGTCTGCCAGCCCGCACCAGGCCAGCGTGGTGGACTATGGCCTGAATTCCCCTCGCATTGAGGGGAGGCCCGTGCCCAGCAGTGGGACGTTAAGAGGGATGTAGTAGTAGTAGTAGTTGTCGATTACAGACAGCGACAAATTTTGGAAATAACTTTTTCGGAATTTGCCCTCGTCTGGGTGTAACTGGCAACGCCCCCAGTCCATTGTACGGTACCCATAGTACAAGCTTTGCTTAGTTTGGGGTCATACGATGAGATGATGTGTTATCTGGCGACATTAATATTTATTTATTATTTTAAGAATTATGAAATAATATGGATAACTGTACAGTTCAAGTTAGCTAAATCAATGATGTGAGTGAATTTTGACGCTCGGTAGCGTGACCTTTACCACATAAATTCAATCTTTATGTTTATTGCTACAGAGTTTGTTTTGGTAATGACAAAAAAAAAATAAACATGCGTGTCTTGAACTCTAGTGTGCTGGAATTTAGACGTTTTGCTTGACACCGAAAGCCTTCGTTTGTTCTACAACCAAAGATAAGAGTTAATAACTTCTTCTTCTCTTCATTGATACATTACGCATCCTAATAATATAATACCAGTGCTGGACAACCGTTGTCCACAATCGGATACATCGGAATCCAAATCCAAACGTTGGTCGGATCCATTCGTGGGAATTCAATCTCGACCCTTCACTCCTTTCACTACGAACGCGTTATCACTTAAAACCAATTATTACTTGTAATGTAATCTGTGCGCGTAATTAAATGGAAGTGAGTGTATGTGTGTGAGAGAGATGTGTAAACAAATAGTGATCTAGTAATGTTTATCTTATTTGGTGATTGGATTGTTTATTCACGTACTAATATTTGGACGACAGGTTGGTGCCTACTGCCTAGTGGTTCTCACTGCACCAGGCGATTCTAGGATCCATTCTTGTCTGCGGTACTCGCCCCCTCAATACGAGGGAGATTTGGGCCATGGTCCAAAACGCTGGCCTTGTGCGAGTTAGTGAACCTCACACACCTTTGCTCACGATGTTAGCCTCGCCGTTCAACAAGTGGTAAACATCGTTGAAAATTATATTCACGTGTGAAATCCCACAGGTTTGACACAGCCGGGGATTTGAACTTGCATTCAAAGCGGGAACTAACTAGCTACCAATGTAGCATTATGGTATAAGTTCAAGGTTTTTTTTTTAATTAGTTCATAGAACAAATACTTTCTATTCTGGGGCCTTATCACCACTTCTTAAAGTATTGTTGCTTCAATAGTAACTATCATGGTTTGACAGGTTTTGTACTGAGTTAACTGTCAAAAAGTAGCAGTAAGGGGGCAGCGGGGCAATTCTCGCATGATAGACATCATCTCTAATTCTACATATGTCGACACAAAACGAAACAATACTATCAATTTGACATTATGTTTCGACTTACGTCTAAATCATTTATTTCGTATAGTATATCTCGATGCTATATAGGGGGCACTTATACAAATTGTGAACTAATTGTCAAACAATTGTAAATAATGTGTATTTAATTAATTTATATTCATGCGAGAATTGGGTCCCTGATAACAAAACTAATCTAGACATGTATTTTTACTGACATTAAATAAAAATGGCCACGTTCATCTTTCACTAACACGTCTTTATACTTAAAAACACGAATACACAAACAAAAACGTTATCACTATCCCAACTTAATTAAACACCTACTCCCGACCGGAAGTGATAACGCGCCGGAAGCGGCCACGCCCCCTATCTTCAAACTCGCTTTCAAACCTGGGGTGCTAAGATATACTCATTTTTAATAAACACTAGATAAAAATCTGCCGCACACACTATAATTAACACGACCGGTCTCGTTTTATGACGTTATAATTTTAAGATTTTTAAGAATGAACAATTCTTTATCTCTGTGTGAAAGAAATGGAGACAAGTTTGGTGATTTTATTATTATTTCATTAATGTTTCTGGTTATGTGCGGAAGCTTTTAGGCCCTCGCCACACTGGGGCGTCAAGATGCGCGCGTCAAAAAATTTGCCAATTCCAAAATTAACTTATTTATTTAAACCAACATATACTTTCATCTTATTATATACATAAAGTTACTGGTTAGAAATGTTAAGTATTATAAATAAAGTATAAATAATTAAGAGAAAACAGAATAAAGAATAATTTAGTATGAAGAATTATGATAACCGAACTATTAACTGTGGTGTTAGCACGCATGTCAAGGCAAGACCTCTGTCACGGATAGGCTCGGTCGCTCTCTGTCTTATTTCGTACGAGAGAAAGAGATATAATCAACATATTCTGTGACATAAGTCTTAGTCATGGCGCTCATGTTACAACTACTGTATTGACTTAAAGTTCATTCCTTTGATCACAGTAATTAAATCTTTATGTATATTGACACACAGTTTGTTTATGTCTCAATGCGAGGGGGATTCAGGCCATAGTCCACCAAAGTGGCCAAGTGCGGGTTGGTGAACTTCACACGCCTTTCTATAGACGTGCAGGTGCCGTTTTTTAGCAAGTGATAGTCTCGGATGAAAATGAGATTTGCACATGAAATCCAGAGGTGTGAGCCGGGGTTTGGCCTGCGCACTTTGATTGCAAAGCGTGCGTTCGACCACTCGGCTTTCATTGTAGGTATATAAATATGTATTGGTAAACAATTGACGCGCGTGTCTTGACGCCTCAGTGTGCCCAGGGCTTTTGAATGTTACGAACATGATAATTATGTAGGTGAACGGATATAACTGCGTGAGGCCGTATTTCCTTAAGATAAATATTGAAATCATTGTATTTTTTTAACATGCACTCATTGTATGTTCCCAGACTAAGTATCGCTTGCACTGTGGTACCATATCGAGGGGAAAGGCTATTTGACTTCAGTAATAATACCATCAAATTTCGAACTGGGTCTCTGAAATGGTCACTATGAGCTATTCCTCAGAGAATTCGTTATCTGAATCACTAACAGATAAAATCGAAAATAAATCTACTGAAAAATTAATATGGGCGCGAATGGCTGATGGTGACAATTTTACGTAAATATGTGGTATTGTTACGGATCTGCGTATAATTCAGGAGATGAATTCGTTTAAGAGGTAATGCTCAGCGGTCATTTTTGAGTTCCAGAGGGGCGATTTTTGCTTGATCGACATCAATCTTTATTAGATATATGTAAAAAAAAAACCTCAAATTGGTCGTATTTTTTCAACATGTCTCGATTAGAGATGAAGTTGATCAAACGAAAATTGGGGTCCTGGTGAATTGTCAAAACACGATCCAGTAGCGTGTTGGCAGACACGTATGTTTGGACACTGATAATGTAGTTAGGGCAGCGATCTGTAGGCATGGGGCGACTGATAAGAGACACAGATATCCTTTGACCTGCTGATTTTGGCAATGAAATTACACTAGCTACTAGCTACTATTTTACTAGCTTTTACCCGTGATTTAGTCCGCGCAGACTTCTACTACTACTACAGCCATTTTAACGTCCCACTGCTGGGCACGGGCCTCCCCTCAATGCGAGGGGGATTCAGGCCATAGTCCACCGCGCCTGCCCCGTGCGGGTTGGCAGTTCACACATCTTTCGAGAACTAGTCAAGTTCCCTCAGACGTGCAGGTTTCCTCACAATGTTTTCCTTCACCGTTTCATAGCAAGTGATAATCTCGGATGAAAATGAGATTCGCACATAAATCCCAGAGGTGCGAGCCGGGGTTTGAACTTACACACTTTGAAGGCGTGCGTTCGACCACTCGGCTACCACTGCTATTTTGCGCAGACTTCGCTTATTCGATATCGTAATAAATTAAAGCCTATATCTTATTCTGCAATAGTAGCATTAGCGCCATGACCAGACTTATGAGAATATGTTGATTACATCTCTTTCTCTCGTATGCAATAAGACAGAGAGCAACCGAGCCAATCCGAGACAGAGGTCTTGTCTTGATATGTGTGCTAACACCGCTGATGTGATCTAATTAAAGCCTATATGTTTTTCGGACTTCTGATACATCCTCTATAAGTTAATAAGGTTAATTTTATTAAAGTGGTCACGCAGGGCTTTAGCCTAATTAGTGCTTTAAAAAATCCTCCAGTCACTGTCTGATCCATAATTACGTAGAAATTGTGTGAATCGCGCGGTTCCCAGTGGATGTCGCGATAATCGCCGCGCGGGCGCATCGCGTGCTGCGCCCGCGCACACAGCCGCGCGCTAATCGATCTACATGTACCGGCAACAATTATAATTGTCGGATATTCGAAGTTCAGGCCGGGTTTTTGACCGATTTCGCAATTACTTAAACGTGTATTTTTATGTATAAATCTCGACACCAGCCCGGGTATCAAGTTCACTGATAATCTTTACAGAATGACAATGTGTCATGCACCAGGGCCCCAAGTCTACCAACACTATAGTCGTGGAATTGCTATGACTAAACTAACTTTTTAAGTCATGAATACAACATCTTTTCTCAATGGTAGCTGGACTATGAGCAGTGTAGACATTAGATATTGTCACCTTGATGCCATTTGACTAGTCATATTCTAGTAGTTACCATTGATACAAGATGTACCTTATATTGTCGTAGCAACTCCACGACGATAGTGTTAGCAGACTTGGGGCCCAGGGCTTCAAGTCTACTGACACTATCGGTGTGGAGTTGCTGTGACCTCTACAAGGCATGAAAACAACATATTTAATCAATGGTATCCAGAATAGACTAGTCTAATAATGGCTTCAAGGTGACAATGTTTAATGTCTACACTGCTCACATTTTAGCTTTCATTGATAAAATATGTTTTATTAATCGCTTAAAGAAAGAAAGAAAGAATAAAGTGATAGCAACTACACAATAGGGGACACTGTTACGGAACTCGGGGGCCTGATTTTTAAAAGCTTTCTGATTTAAACTAAAGAATTACGGCAGTCCCTCTTGTTAACTTATCTGTATATTAACCACAGGATATGCTGTCATTATAGGAACCTACATTATTTTTACACACTGTTAAACACCTAACGAACCTTTAAAACTTGAGTGCAGTTTTTATTTGCATCTTCCTGCATGTAAATAAAACTTATTAACACAAACCAGACACCTGTGTATGTGATGGGTATATTGTCTGTGTTTATTAAGTATTACACAGACATCACATACTCATCGTATCATCCCAAACTAAGCAAAGCTTGTGTATGACGCCATACGATGGACTTACACCCATCCCAGTTACACCCAGACATTCCGAAAACGTCGCTTCCGAAATTTGCCAGGGGCGGGGGTCGAACCTGCAACCGTCTGGATCAGTGGGACTACGCTCAAACCACTAGATTCTACTGACTAGACCAAGCCGTCATCGTATTTATAAGTAGGTTTTTAAGAACATAAGCTACTTTATTTCTATTGAACATAGAGCACACTCAACTCGCTAGATATTGCGATAGTACATTTTATGTTCGCGAAATTAACTTTACCACAACGCGTAGGTAATAAACATCACCATCACGCCTGTATTCCCCGAAGGGGTAGGCAGAGGTGCACTGCAGTGCGCCCACAATTCGCGATGTATTTAAGTCCCAATGTAATAGGGGGCAAGTCTATTGCCATTATACCGGGCACACTCTCCTTCAATACGAGGGAGATTTGGGCCATAGTCCACCATGCTGGTCCAGTGCGGGTTCGATAGACGTGCAGGTTTCCTCATGATGTTTTCCTTCACCGTTCAGCAAGTGGTAATGGCTGGTTATTGTCGAAAATAACAACTACAACGCGTAGGTAACTATTGATGTATCCACAGTATGTGCATGCCATTATAAAATCCCCTGAAGGCGTCATTTTGCACATTTTAATCTCCATTCAAATTGAAATGACTGCAGGAACAATGTCCACGATTATATCGGATCGTAAAAGATACAAGGGGTTATTAAAAAGGTTGATTATGCAGTTCTCAAGGTTGATCAATTAAGTATGCCCTGGACACACACAAACAAACGAATTCAGATAACCGTTTTACAAGTTACAAGCTTTATATTAACTTGCAATGTTTGTCCGGAATGAATTATCTTTAACCGATTGAGCCGAAATTTGGTATACACGCTTATTTTAGATGACAATCCATGCTTAGCTATGTGACGTCATTCTAATTCCAATATGGCGGATCATCCAAGATGGCGAAATAGTTACTTTTTCTGCACTGCCACAGATGATACAAATGAAAGGGTTTGCTAAGGAGAAAAAGAAAACTAAGGGCAATTTGATAAAAGCTTGTTTTTTAAAAGTTATTTTAATCATTTTTTTTCTTTGAAAATGTGCTCTGTGCCAATATACATAAAT
Organism: Ptilodon capucinus; assembly: GCA_914767695.1. Taxonomy (NCBI): domain Eukaryota; kingdom Metazoa; phylum Arthropoda; class Insecta; order Lepidoptera; family Notodontidae; genus Ptilodon; species Ptilodon capucinus. The sequence continues at coordinate 3,646,301 of OU611828.1, forward strand.
ATTGAATATCCGTGGCAAAAGCTAGGCAACTACATGAACAATTCCTCATTGATGACATTTCGTTGTAAAAATGTTATTTGTCTATGATTAATACCCCGGACCCGGCCGTCAAGATACGCGCTGCTAAATGAACTGTATTAACACATTTATAGAGCATATTTTTCAAGAGAGCGAGCAAATTTTGCATCGTGATCTGCATTTGATCGTGATCGGGCTTTTACCACACAAATTCAATTTTTATGTATACTGATACAGAGGTCGTTTTGGTATTGGTAAAATGTTGCCTCCTTCTTGAGTAAAATAGCAAGTGTATACGAACTTCCTCATTCTCAATAGATTGAACTAACCAAATATTTATCACGAACAAAGTAGACAGGTCCTTCAACTTATTAACATAACAAACCTTGTGTGTATGTAACTAAAGTCCGTTATCTGTTACGTCACATCCGAATTCATTGAATTCGCGTTCCAAAATTAAATTTGGCTAATATAGTTGGGCGCCAACTTTATCGCTTTATTTGCTCAAACTGAATACGCACCTATTTTGATGTTTTTTTTTCTCTATGGATAACAGATTAGGATTAGAAAAAGTTTTCATTTTTTGAGCATAAAAACTTTTTGTAATAATAAGATATACATTATCATAACGCTTGTATTTTAACGGAGTATTAAGCAGAGAACCCACATTTCCCCTATGTATTTTGGTCCCAATGTAATAGGGAGAGATCCTATTGCTATTTCAACAAAACTGTTCTGCATAAACACTTATCAGCTTACGATTATATTGTGTGACATGTATTAGGTCTATTTTAAAAACCTCTATAACCATATTTTAACCGGTGCAAGGAGACTTCTTTACAACCTACTATGTAGTCTGAATAACTCGATTTGGTATTCACGACGAGTAGATACAAATAGCGTAACTCGATACATATTATCGATACTAGAATCAAGTAGGAAATTATCCGATGTTTTTGCATCTATGACCCCCTGTAGGATATAATTATGACTGGCCACTACACGAGTATTTTTGTTAGTGTTGGCAGTTAATAAAAATGATGTTCTAAAAACAAATTGTGTAGTTACCTAAAATATTTTAATATTGGAACAGAATTATGCCTAATACTTGTATGTGTGTACAAATAAATAAAATTTAAGTGTTTGTTTGTAAGTTTTGTAATACAAAAATAACAACTTTTTACCAAATGCATATAAAAGCATACCTATACGATAGCTACCTATAACAAAAATGCAATTCTTAACATTTTTGTCTGTCTGTTTGTTCCAAGTAAACTTCTAGACGGCTGAACCAATTTTAACTGGCTGATAACTGATGTTACAAGGAGTAACTTAGGCTAATTTTATTTTAGAAATAGAATTATGTGGTGGATTTGTTAATCATAAAAAATAATTTAGAAATATAATAATTGATTATAATCTGAAATGTGTCAATTTATCCGCTAATCCAATTAAGCTACTCGAAGCTGGCAACACCTTAGTAATTTTTATGCATAACACGTCATCTATCGACGTTATCCATATTAAAATAGAAACAAAACTGCAGGCGCAAAGTAAATTAAAACATGCGATATTTTTCTAACAAAAAACCGTATTGAATGTTACACCGTGTAGTGAGAACGGGTTAAGTAAGGTCCCAATGTTAAGTACAGGGGTTAAAGTACCTGTAGGAACGTTTCATGACCCTGCGCTTTTTTAACACTGGCAATGTTTGAAAACAATACCGTATATTAATAAAAAAAAAACCGCAACAGAATAAAGATTTAAAAATAAATTATTGAAATTTGAATTAAGAACGTAATTTTTTTAGTGATAGGGATGGACTCAGTTAATTTTTAAATATCTCGATATTCGATGAAAATGAAGGAGGATTTAGTTTTATAGATTATGTACTATAAAGAATATCATTATTTCTTGGCCATTAAACAAAATTTACTACAGGCAGGTGTCGTTACCTTCCGATTGTTCCTTACAAAAGTTTAAACCATAAACAATAAAACAAATAGGAAACACATTTTAATTGAATGCCTACCGAAATGTAATTAAAGTTAATATTATGTCTTAAAAACAATTTCACTTTACGTATAGCATTCTTGATGCAATTAGTCAATCGTGCTGTGTGCGCGAGCCCTCAGCGCTTCCATCGCTTCACGACAGCGGTTGTGCGGCGGGACATAATAATTAGACCACTTTGTGTAGCGTAAAGCGCATTCATCAAGTGCGCTGAGATGTGTATGGAGACATTTAGTGATTGCTCATTGTCGATAGTTTAAATCGAATTCCTAAAATAAATAATAACAATAGCGTAGAATAAGATTTAGAAGAAGTTTTTAATGATACCTACTGCACAAAATTGGGGAACATGGTGGCTAAACTTAAAATACAAGAATTCTAAATAAAAAAAAAAATGCAATTGATTTGGTTCAGGGCAGAATTATTCAAATTCGGATGAGACAGTGACTTCTGGTTTTGTGTGGACAGTAATTTCGCAATTTTATACACGGCCCGGATAGCTCAGTCGGTAGAGCATTGGACTTTTAATCCAAGGGTCCAGGGTTCAAGTCCCTGTTCGGGCGATTTCTTTTTGTTTCTTCGTTCCTATGAAAATGTACTTTTTCTATTGTTATAATATACATACCATAACCAAATACGTACGTTTAGGTTTATAGTAAATTTATAATCGATATTTTTTGTTGACACATATTAAAATTCGACACCTTTCATATAAAATCACACAATACATAATATTTTTTCGTGCCATTTCTACTTTAGAGGTTTTATACGTGAACACAAATTTTCAAGATTTTTGCTTACTGTTCTAAATTTATCATATGAGATGTGTCCCATCACTAGTCGACATCTGTGTCAGATGTTCGGCAGGTGTTGAGTGCAGGTGAACACCATACTAGGCGCGCGCATCCTTACCGCTTCCCGCCAAAATCTTGAGCTCTCAGCACCAATTTCAAGCAAACTGTGACTAGGTTACTAGCTAAATAGATACCTCGAATGTTATGGAGCTCCGTAACAGTAACCATAACTATGGAATATCCGAAATTAAAATTTTATGCATGTTATGTGATTTATTTATTGTTTTTGAATTTTTAAATACCTAGATAACACTTAAATTTGCTAAAATAATTACGTATTTAACTGATTAATAACTATAATAATAATCTATGAATAAAATAAAATCTTGCTATTTGTATGTTACTTTTAGAATTATTAAAAAAAAAACTAGTATCCGCAACTATCCGAAACTGGCAAATGTTACGAAACACGGGATTTTCAGGGGATTATATCTATCTCTAAAAACCTCCAAGCACCTAAAACCGTCATGAGTTGAAAATGCAATCCCGGTCTTCATTACAAATCTCGGGAACCCGGGATTTAAGTCTATCTTGAAAACTACAAGGAATGAATAACAAAATAGTTTTGCATGTAAGCATGCATACTTACTTACGAATTAAAATTGGTTTAACTGTGTGGCGGGCTTGGTTCCTTTGGAAATATACTATTTCTTGTATACCTGCTTCACATACCACACTGTCAGTTGAAATTAGTCAGTAAATTAATTTTAATAAAGTTTGTTCTCGCTTGCAGTTTTAAATTACTTAACTTGTACCAAAAGTAGTTGTAGCATGTGCGACAAGACTAGACGTAGGTATGTCACGGAATATCGTGGTGTTGCTTCTTTCTTTCGTATGAAATTAGACAGAGAGCGAGCGAGCAACACCGTGACAAAGGTCTTGTCTTGACATGCGTCCCAACCTCACAGCGCATTCGTCACAGTGCACAACAAAACAGTTTTGTTGATCTTTGTAATTATTATGTCCCTGAAAACTGCGCACGCACGTCCCTGAGATGTAATGGGACCGGCCGGCAGATGGCGCCACCTCACCTCCATACCAGCCAATAGTTCAGTTTACAATGTAATGAAATGTTTTATTAACACTCATTATCAGAAGTTAAATATCGTTACGCATTTGAAGTAAATATGGCGCCCGTAGCACGATATTACTTACATTGTTACATTAGTTAGAATGAACTTCAATATTTATCTTTTTTTTTGATTTCCAGGCGTCTTATCAGAATTTAATACTCCCTCCACCATTTCTCGTTGTGTACCTATTGTCTTTAATAGAAATTAAAATGTTTGACAGTTAACTTTTTTTTACGAAATGAATGAAATTAAGATTTTTTTATGGATTGATGGCTGCACCTGCTATTAGCGGTATTTATGCCAACGTAGACTAATTAATATACTAGGGAACATTTAATAAATGCACATTATAAATAAACAAAATGGATGATGTCTGTGATAAAGATGGCGGATGACCGATAGTTAACTTAGTACAAAATCTGTCACAAACTGACAGTTTATATTTCAATAATTCTGAAAAGAGGTCATTAATTCAAAAGAGGTGGTAAGGCCTTTTTTAACTTGGAAAAATCCTTTATGGATACCCCTTCATCTTGGGGGAGATGAAGGGTTTAGCTGGAAGTCCCAGGAAGGCCTGAGATTCAAAAGTCATGATTTCAGCAATTAGCTGCAGATTTGATGCTATTTTTAGTTCTCAGTTGTAATTTTTTAAAATTAGAGTTTCAGATTAGAATGACGTTTCTGTAGTCTATCCGATAAGACTATTAAGATGATGCGTATTTTATTATACAGACTAAATATAATTTAAAAAGTTACTTTTGAAGTTCATTGCAAGGAGGTTTCATTAATCGTAAAAAAATAAATAAAAATGTGTGACGTGCGGTTTTTGCGCACGCGCCGGCCAAATGTCACGGCCCACAAGTGTCAGTTCATTGACAAGATGTGGTATTGCGCGAAAACAATACCATTTAATATTGAGCGTGAAATTACATGCAGTATACCTACCTACTTTATTCAAAATTCATTTGTTTTCGATAGCACCAGCTGCTTTCTAGTCATGCCGCTAAAAGTCGGAACTTTTTAATCATATATTTTTATTCCAACCATAAACAAACTTACCATTGTTCGATTAAAATTATTCCAAACTCACTTAGGTTAACGACACACAAACTAATTTTCATTTTTAAATACTGCGTGTTCGAAATTCAAAATTGTTTGATGGGGGCGTGGGAAAAAGGCCTTCTGTTCGTAACTCCTTTTTTCAAATCTTCATTGTGGATTACACCTGCTGGCCGTTCGCAGCTTTCGATAAAAAAATCACTGCGCTCTTTTTTCGAACGGACTTATCGTTCGCCCGATATTCTTATGAGGAGGGTGTGGTTGCCAATAGTATGCCTAGCGCAAAACCAGTATTATACGACAATTAGATCCATTTTATAGCTCCATTTTATGTTCAATTTTCACAAGTTCAAATGAGTAAATATTTTTTTTTTACTCCATAACCTGATTGTTTATGTAAAGAGAACCAGTACGCTTAGCATGACCGCGTAGACATAAGTTTTATCTCTTTCAACTGTCAGATTGGTCGAGAAATCATTTCATTTCAACTCTTGTGTAATCTGCGTACGTCTTAAAATAGCTGTAAGCACAATAAGTTCAATATAAATAAATTATTTATCAAAAATAATAATTTAGAGATCCAGTGACTGGTGCGACCACCCTAACTTTTTTTATTTTTAAAGTAGTCGTGAGATACCGGGGTATACTACGATTATTAAGTGGTAGAATCACGGCGCGGTAGTTTTTTTTTCCATTCCGTAGCATCACGACCGATGAAGGGTTATTGATCATTATAGACATCATAACGCGATGCCCTGTTTTTATTCACAACAGACGATCTTATTTCTCAAATTAAATCGGACGTATAATTTGGAACATCTTACTTGAAATCCAAGTAGAAAAAACACCTACCGCGTGCATAAAATCTCATAATGCTCACAAAAAAGTTTCAATCCAACCAAATACTAGTAAAAAATCACACTACTTAATTCAGTCAAATTAACCATAACACTGTCACGTACTAGGAGATTGAGTACAACACTAAAAAAACCTCGGGAACCTGTTATTTTGAATAATTCCACTCGCCGATAGTGGTCGTAGTCGATTTTGTCGTTTTCTATCTATCGACCACCGATGAATCGGTTCTACGTGTTACTAGATTTGAAAAAAGAAAACAATAATCTGTACTTCCGTTTGATTATTTTTAAATTGATCGCCATCGCAGCAATTTAAATATTTAAATTCGGAACGATATTTTCATAGAAAGGATGTCACGGGGGTTGCATTGGGAAAAAACTAAATAATGACCTAAAATTTAAAACGAATATTCGTACCTATTCCGTAATTAAGTATGTAAAAGATTTAAAAAAAAGCAAGCCCGCTGATTTTATTTCCGGATCTTCTCATTCGAGGCCGCGTTTCGATCCAGTCGTACGTACCATAACATATTAAAAATAAAGACATAATGTAGGTGCCCCCGTGGGCCTGTACAACATAAATGATTTGACTTTGACTTGTAAAAGTTATCTACAAATTGTTAACTGCCGCCGTCAGTCCGGCCAAGGATCGAATGACCGACTTTATCGATCAGAGAACTCCGAATGTATTAAAAGATATCGATCTATATAATTCGAGAATCGAACACAGTTGCGTATATTTATGAATATTGGGCAAGGAACGCAATAAGAATTAGGTGTCGAATATTTACGACAATCCATTGGGCCTTATATGGGGATGCGCGTGCGCACCGGCCGCCATTACGATCAAGACGAGCGCATTCCGCTTTTTAGAATTCCGTATCTGATGGTTCCGATAGCTTTTTATTGTTTATCTATTAGTTCAAACTAAGTTATTGGTTTATATCTACGGAATAATTTGTCAATTTGATCTGGCAGATAATTTTATATTATATTTTTTTAGTTTTTACTAGAAAAGTAACTAAGTTTTTGTTTGACTATGTTTAATGATACGGTATATATTATGTATTCGAAATAAAAATTAGGTCTACAGAACCTAGCAACACCGCAAACATTTGCTGTAGACATTATCATTTTTAATAAACGATCGCCCCGTACTCTTTTTAGGTCTGACAACATTGTTGCCATATTTATAAACGGGTACCCAATGTGTTGGTAATATTACTGATATTTTGTACACTGTAGAGAATAGCTAGTAACCTTATTTGTTTTTAGATAGACAGGCCATTAGCGTCAATAGTTAAAGAAATAAAAAAAAGTTGCTCCTAATTCAAAATTTAAATTGTTTCCTATATAGTAAATGTCAATTGTCAATAGTAATTAAAAAAGGGTTCTTAATTCAAAATTGGATGGATTCCTAAATAAGGAGAGTCAATATTTAGAACAAACTTGATACAACATTAATATTTAATTATTGAAGTGACATAATAAATACTGCACATAAAACAAATGCCATCACCTGCAACTTCATTATATCATAGAATATACAAACAAACACACAAACAAAGGCGCGTAACAACCTGCGCAAGCGCACTCGCAAAGTTTTTGCGCGCTTCCTGGCGCTCGCAGGCGTTTCCGCATCCGGCGGAAGCGCGCAGACGAGATTCGGCGGGGCTTTTGCGCAATCCCCGCTTTGTCCCGCTTCCGGTTCGTTCAGGTACACAGTGGAAGGTGTATGGTGACCTTGGGGTCAGATTTCTTTGGGGGTGGAGTGGGATGGGAACTTCCGGTGGAGATGTAAGTTTGTTAGGTTGGCTTTCCGGTGTACTAAGAGGCGAATGAGTATTACCATTTTGGTATTGAAAGGTTTAATTGGGGTACAAGTACATATTATCGTTGCATTATTGCTCTAAAGGTACCGAAGCTACTTACTTGTCTGATTAAACTTATAGAAAAGTTAAATATATATAGTGGTTATATAAATATATAAATACTTGGCGAATGCTTAAAAAAGGCCGTTACTATTTCAAATATTTGCGGCCATTTTGTTATGTTTGGTTATTATTAAAGAAACCGTTCATGACTTTGAAACACTATCATAAGATTTTAGTAGTCTGTCTTCCGAAGCAGGTGGTGTTACGGATTACCAACCTTTTACAAAACGTAACACTAGTCTATCTCAAGGAATCATCATCACGCTCACACAATAAGGTGCAGGCAGATGGCATCGACACAACAAAGCACTTGTGCCGAACGATTTATTTTTTTCCAAACGCCATGTGCACTTCGAATCCAATTTTTTGCCCAAAAACATCATATTTGCATCCCATAGAACGAACAGTGGAACGACACATGGTGGGGAAAAAATCTGAAAAAAATCCCGAGATTATAAAAAAAAGGTTTAAGAAACGACAGATGTGATAGAAGAAGCACGTGCCATCTGCCAAAAATCTAAGGAGCTCACACACAAAGGGATAGATTCGTGCGTTCGCGCGTAAGACACACGCACACAGGGGTACTCCGCCGAAGAACGGCGCGTGCGCAGCGGCAGATGGTCCGACGTGATTGGTCGACGGTGTTTGAGTTCAGAACTTCCGCACAATGACTTGATAAGGATTATGACTTATGGCTAGTATCGCCATTTGGCCAGTTAACTTCAGGATAGTCCGGCAAGACCTTGATGAGTATATATTGCATTCATCACGCAAACGGAATATGTTGATTTCGTCTCTTGCTCTTGTATCAAATAAGAAAGAGAACTAGCGAGCGAATCCGTGACAGTTGTCTAGTCTAGACACACGTGCTGACCTTACAAATACTGACATCGATTCCGTTGGCACCGTTTAACCGTCTTGCTGTCCTTCTTATAACCATAATGAATGAGCAAGACGGCAATAACTTTAGCGCTATCAAATATAGTGTAGGCATAGTTTATTTACAATAGAAATAATAGAATCGATATTATTGTCACCCCATCTCTTGTCCAGTTACGGACACTCAAGACAGACAGTTTGATTTATTTTCTCGGAGCCATTTGCAATTGTCGTCACAACAACCATTGGCATCGCATTTAAAGCAATTTCTTTGACTGATGATCTATTATAGAAAGCGTTCGATTGATCATCAATGATTTCTACTTTCTAAGTATCGATCATTTATTCTTAATCCTTTTGTTGCTCGCCATTTAATGGATCATTTGATAATTAATTAATTGATGCGCTCATTGTGATACCATTAAATTTTTGTTTCATTCTTATTACCTTCTCACGGTATTAAATGTAATAAACGTTTCACTGGGGAGTCAAGACGCGCGCGTATTTTTTTTTGCCAATACTAAAATGAACTGTATTGACTTAAAGAAAAAGTTTATTCTTCAATGAAATGGCGAATATTGTCTTGTGGAAGCAGTAATACATCATCATCATGCATGTATTCCCCGAAGTGGTAGGAAGAGGTGCACTGTAGTGCGCCCACTCTTCGCTGATGTATTTTGGTCCCAATGTAATAGGGGGCGAGCCTATTGACATTATACCGGGCACATTCCCCCTCAATACGAGGGAGATTTGGGCCATAAACCACCACGCTGGCCCAGTGCGGGTGTGCGGGTGAACTTTACTCGCCTTTCTATAGACGTGCAGATATCCTCACGATGTTTTCCTTCACCGTTCAGCAAGTGGTAATCATTGTTGAAAATGACGTTCGCACATGAGAATTATCGCAGAGGTGCGGGCCTGGGGTTTGAACTTGCACCCCTTAATTTCAAGGCGGGCGTTCTTGCCCACGAGGCTACCACTGCTTTTAGTGGAAGCAGTAATGTTTTTAATATTACTTTGTGACGAAAATTGTCACTTACTATTGAAACAACAATACTTTTAGACGTGGATGTAAGGCTCCTGTTCTACTATGATGGCTACAGGCTGTTTCCCAGGCTCGAATCTTAAAACGCGGATAGAGTAAAAAAAAAATAAAAAAAATAAGGCTTAGATTCCCATTCTAGAGGCTTCTACCTGGGTAAGAAGAGCAGCTGCATCACTTAAATCGATCATATCTCCATCCTTATCTAACCCTAACAAAATACATCCATCTCACTCTAGATAAGATGACAGAAAAAAATATGAAACAGCTGATTGTGTGAATCTTTGAAGAAAGCCTCTTTATTGTGTACTTGTTTGTTCAGATTCTATGTATTTTTATGTCAGTATATAGAGGTGTATCCTATATAAATAATGTACAATTTCTACGTACGCTATCATGGGAACAAATAGGATTGTTCCGTTGCAAAACCTAAAACCTTTTAAAGTAAAAAATAATTAATTCCACCTACTTTTTTATGGTAACTATTGATTTGAGACAATTTAGCGACATGCCATATCGAGGGGTGAAAGGCTGATGATAATCACTTCGTATTGTATAGTCTACGGTGGACTTCAAGTCGAATTGTAAGCGACTTGAAAAGCTAAAAAAAAAATATTTTAGAATATTGCTGGATTTCACGTGGAGGATATTTGGATATGAATTATTAAATTCTATACAACATTAGACCATAGAAAATGTTTTGAAATCTGTCATCGCTGTATCTGATAGAATGGTCTTGAGACTTTTTGCGCATGTCAACAGAATTATCTAAGCTTTTATCATACAGTCGCGACATGCACGTGTATCAAAATGCATGGATTTTCACATTTATCAAAGGTAAAAGAACTCTCTACACATTACTTTACTTATGTAGTTCAAAATTGCACCTCATTTGAAATAACATAAAGTTCAAATTAAATTTAATGTTATCGATTGCTAGTATTGTACCTCACATGTTAAAATATACTCAATTTCAACACAAATAAAGTATATTTTTATTTAACAGCAAGCGCTGTCAGAATCAGCTGATTCCCATGCACACGTGTTCGAGTCGTATTTGCGATTTTTTTTCTAGCACAGATTATCTAAAAAAATCTTTTCTTGCGTTTGCGCAAAGATCGTGGGAATGTCTTCGCAACACGTGCGCAAGAGTTACCTGGGTTACGCAAAAACATGTTTTTTTTGGCTTCTCATAGGATGGTTTAGAAGGGTGTACACGGTAGGTAGCCTTTTAGATGGATTCGAAAATTGTTGGACATTGTTTATTGACAGTTTTATATTTGATGGCTTCCTGTAGATAAAGTCTATTACTCGATACAGATTACTAATTAATTACATGGTATCAAACTTATTTATATAAGGTTATATACGAGTATATAAGACGTGTGCACCACAATCTTATTCCAAACTAGAATGTTGCAACAATGAAATATATAATTGTATAAGTATTTCGAAATAACGTTACATTTGACCGTTAAAAAAAATGTTATGAAAAACTGTATCAATCGGCATAACGAATCTGAATCAAAGATAATCGGTCAAGATCGATCTGAAAACTGTAGAGCAGGTTCTGCAGTAATTTAAGACGCGTGTCTTTAACATAAATTTATAAAATTTTAATATAAAAAATAAATGCGATCTATTGCTTTCTACTACTAAATGTAGAATTTCCCGAATAATTTTGGCCAAAGACCGTTATATTTTTAAAATTGTATACTTACACATATTTTTTGTAACCAGTCAAATATATTACCAGTCAAAAATAACAGTCAAATACACAATCCAGCAGACTTAGCATGACCATGTAGACATAAGTTTTATCTCTTTCGACTGTCGGATTAATTGGCGATAAAATGTCGTCACACCGAGTCATGTCCAGTACAAAAAGCTCGAAGTAACGTAATTTTCTCGACAAATCTGACAGTTGAAAGAGAAAAAACTTATGTCTACGCAGTCATGCTACGCCAACAGTCAGACAAAATATTCTTATGTTATATAAACAACATAAAATTATGGTAACTATATTGTTTTATGGTAACTAGTTAGTCAAAAATACAGTAAAAAAGTAAGGGACCCTGCTAAAGATATTTTAGATTTTTCTGTATTCTTCGAAACGGTTTACTTATCTCAAAAAACGTTTGTTTTAATAAATAAAGTGTGTATAATCACTATAGTACCCTTAGGTTGACAACTGAGTAAACAATTTAACTAGGAATTAAGAATCAAGTAACCCATGGCTCAAATCTTAGGTTCAAGGGTTTTTTGTCAGGTTTAAGGACCCCTAAAATTCGCTCCAGCATTACTATGTCGCGTGCTCTCAATGAATAACATGAAGTTATGTGTAATATCGTTAAATAGCGTTATATTCCAACGTCGAGACGATGAAATCAGTTTAAAGAAATGACCTTTATCACGATACATTCTTACTGAGATCAATGTAGTTATTACCAATCACGTCAGGGCTATGGTATTAATGTTGAATTAATATTACGGGTGAAATTGCACCACAATGCACCTGGGATCGGGAGCAGTGGTAGCCGAGTGGTCGAACGCACGCCTTGCAAATCAAAGTGTGCAGGTTCACACCCCGGCTCGCACCTCTGGGTTTTATGTGCGAATCTCATTTGCATCCGAGATTATCACTTGCTATGAAACGGTGAAGGAAAACATCGTGAGGAAACCTGCACGTCTGAGGGAACTTGTCTAGTTCTCGATAGATGTGTGAAGTCTGCCAACCCGCACTGGGCCAGCGTTGTGGACCATAGTCCACAACGCAGGCCATAGCTTAAATCCCACTCATATTGAGGGGAGGCCCGTGCCCAGCAGTGGGTCGTTAAAAGGGCTGTAGTAGTAGTAGTATATCGAAGGATGAAAGGCTATTTGAAAGTAACACTCTTGGGCAATATTGATTTGTAAAATACGAAAATAAACTGTATTCCTTTATGGTAAAAACATATTTTTCAACGAAATACCATCATTGGTGCGAGCGAATTTACGCGTTGTCGCGTGGCTTACACCAAAGAAATTAAATCTTTATATATATTATGCCAGAGTCCATTTTCAAAAAGGTCAAGTTTATTCGAGTATGTTTCACTACCTGCTTGTGAAAACATTGCGTATGACTTGTGCTACCTATGAAACTTATAAACCTCAAACTAAACAAAGCGTACTACCGCAGCTGGGAGAGCTATGATATATTGAAGACGATCAGACAATTCTTTGAGAAGTAGAATGCAGTCTCTTTGTGCCCTTATTATTGTGTACAATGGGACAATGCAAGGACGAATTTACTTCACAATATTAAAACGCTATTACAAACTTATATATACCACCAAAAACATAACACTCGACCTTTATTCTGAATACATTAGAGTAGGTTTTCCTGTGGAAGGTTATTTTCAAGATGTGATTTTAACTTTGTAGATTGACAGGCTACCAAAAGCATTGTGAGAGCCATTGAGCGTCGTCTGCGATAATAATAAGTATTTGCGTATAACGGAATGTTTTATGGGCAGTTTATGAGACAAAACAGGGACTATTTATCTATCATATAGAACTCCATTGACACAGTAATGCCGGCTGCCCGACAATTCATTGGAACTTAATGTCAAATATCGCTAGACAACACATACTTAGGTACTTGTTACTATATGATGGACCGGGGGCAACAACCCCACTTACACCCAGACCAGGGCAAATTCCGAAAAGGCTGTTTCCGAAATTTCCCTCTAGCGGGAATCGAACCCGCATCGTTTGGGATCTTACTATGAGTATGGGTTGTCTGGAGATAATTTATTTTTATATTAATAAAACAATTTTATTTTATCGTTGAGTTATGACGATAACTTCACTTTATAATGTTCAAAAAAATATTTATCAATGATAGATAGAATATACCAGGGGCCAAAACAAATGAAAAAAATACGATTTGACGTTTCATTTCGAGATATCTCGAATCGAGATGAATGTCGATCTCACGAAAATCGGGCCCCCCTTCATCTCCCCTAAGATGAAGGGGTATCCATAAAGGATTTTCCCATGTTAAAAAAAAAGGATAGATATTAGAAATTGTCAGTATAACACTAGTCATAAACCTCCATACACTGGGGGGTCGAACGCCGCACGTCAAATATTTCTACACACCAAAACAAACTCTATTGACACATAGAAAAAGGTAATTCTTCAAGTAAATGACACTGAAAGCGCGAACGAATTTGACGTGTGGCGGTATGGCTTTTACTACAGAAATTCAATCTTTATGCGTATTGAAACAGAGTTAATTATGGCAAATATTTTGACACATGAGGATTGACGTCTCAGTCTACGGGATTGTTACCATTAATAAAAGATGTTGTTTCATGCCTTAAAAATTGAAGCTATAATACAACGATTGTATTAGTCGAGGTTGGGCCCATGCTCACGCTTTCATACAAAATGTCCTGCCTCTGTGCAGCCTTAACCCGTTCTAACTAACAGCCGGCTTTGCCGTGTAAATAAATCATTACCATACAACACAAAACGATCGCTAACAATACTTAACAACATTAAGAACCACCGTTATGGTTTATCTAAAGACTTTTTTTGACCCCATCCCATCCTGCCACCGTAACCACAATAGTCTACAGCGTATATCAGAAGTCCGAAAAAATACTTTAACGTTCGCACGAGTGTTAGGTATACAACTGAATGGTATAAAAATTTGATTGAAATTGGAACATGATATTATTTTATTTTCTGCTACCAATTTGAAAAACGTGTAATATCTCGAGGCCTATGCGATGTTTAATGGTTTTCTATGAATACTAGTAGTCGGCCCTTGCAGCACCTTTAGCATGAACGCGTAGACATAAGTTTTATCTCTTTCAACTGTCAGATTTGTCAAGAAAATGACGTCACTTCGAGCTTCATGTACTGGGCATGGCTCGGTGTGACGTCATTTTCTCGACAAATCTGACAGTTGAAAGAGATAAAACTTACATCTACGCGGTCACGCTACAGAGTCAGATGTAGTTTACATTGGTCAAATAGGATTATGGGTACTTGTGACCGGTGATTGTGTGGTCTGTAACTCAGAAGCTATAATCTTTCTTAAGTATGCATCTTCCATATTAGCTACGGTAAATTTAACTAAAATATTATTTCGGACTTCTAATACACTCTGTATAAAGACCACGGTGAAAACGATACGATCTTGGGTCAACAATCGTTTGTGGACTGCATTGTGGTCGCGAGATATCGATCAATGTATCGAGAAGAAAAAATGAATCGATTCAAGAGAATATTGAATACGATTGTTAGTTGCATAGTTATTAGAATCGTTTTTACTGTGCTCGATAGATAGTCGTGGGACTGTTTGACTGAAGCCCCGAGTACATAGGGGCGTCAAGGTACGTGCGTTAACATTATTGCTAATACCAAGACGGAGTGTGGTTGACAGCGACTCAAATAGACTCTTCTTTTTTACGACATGAATGAAATAATGATATTTAATGGAATAAGATGAGGATTGGTCCACCTGCGTTTCGCGGGTATATCACCCAGTGTCAAGTCATTAATAGGAAGGGCAAATTGCTACAACATCTAGCATCTCTGGGATTTATGTGCGAATCTCATTTTCATCCAAGATTATCACTTGCTATGAAACGGTGAAGGAAAACATCGTGAGGAAACCCGCACGTCTGAGGGAACTTGTCTAGTTCTCGATAGATGTGTGAAGTCTGCCAACCCGCACTGGGCCAGCGTGGTGGACTATGGCCTGAAATCCTCTTCACATTGAGTGGAGGCCCGTGCCCAGCAGTGGGACGTTAAAAGGGCTGTAGTAGTTTTAATGTAACATTATATTACCAAATTACGAATTAATTATATGGCGTTCCAGTACAGTGCGATTTACCAGGAATGTTCTCCTTCGCACCACCAAACTGTGGAATGAACTTCCTGCAGCGGTGTTCCCGGACCGATGCAACAAAGGTATCTTCAAGAAACGAGCCTACTCATTCCTTAAAGGCCGGCAACGCACTTGCGATGCCCCTGGTGTTGCAGGTGTCCATGGGCGGCGTTGATCACTTACCATCAGGTGAAACGTCTGCTCGTTTGCCTCCCTATCTCATAAAAAAAAAAAATGTAATATGCCATTAAATTAAAAGTATTTTTTTAAATGATTGGTAATGTTTTTGTGTGTGGATTGTAACTTCCTACATCTAAATAAGTGGTGCCTATATTACCAATGCCAAAACAATTGAATAAAATTTAGAATACGTAGTTTCATACGTATAGTATTCATGAGTTTATAGAATTGTTTACAAAATTAGTGAGTACCTAGTACTTAAGTAGGTATAAAACACTTATGACGGACCCCACATCATTTTGTAACTTAGGTACTGTTTTTAAACAAAACTTATCTGCCTATTATTATTATTATTTTCCTTTATTTCTTATCTTTTTTATAAATTACATTTTTAAATATATATATAAAAAATACATTTAAAAATATAAAAAACAGTTCCCCACCGGCATCTGGAACAGGGTCCTAGTTACCAGTGGTTAGGGCTCCAGAGAGAGGAACTTGCTCACAATGCGCGCCGTCTCCAGAAGTACCGCCTTCTGAATCTGTCCCTTGATCCAGCCGCCTAACGCGAGCCTCTTTAGGTGTTTGTCGAGGCTCTTGGCTAATAAGCCATGGGCGGAAACGACTATCGGTACAATGATTGCCGCATCAATGTCCCACATGTCGACAACCTCGTGAGCCAGATCAAGATACTTGCTTTCTTTATCTTTCTCGGCCTTCACGAGATTCTCGTCATGGGGGACAGTAATATCGACAATAATTGCACGGCGCTCTTGGCGATCTATCAGCACAATATCAGGCTTATTGGCTACTTATTATTGAAATGATGAAATGAATGAAATGAAAAATGAAAATAAAAAAATCGTTTATTTCTCACCACAAACCAAAGAATTAACAGATCTTAAAATTAGAAAATACAAATTTAGCATATTTGGGTTGTGGATCGCTGGTGCCTGTGGTAGGTATAAAACCTTATTATTATTATACGGATGACCACTGTAGAGTGCTATAATAGTGTTTTAAAATGATGATATTTCATTAGCAAATATATTTTATGCATGATATTTTAAGAGATACAAAACTTTATCATTTATATACTTACTACTTATACCGGACGTCAGTTCTTTTTTTGCCGCAACCAATTTCAAACGCGGAAATGCGAACCAAAACCGCATAACACAAGAAACCCAAATTTCTAAGACGGCTGCGGAACATCTTTCGGAACATTAGCGTTCTATATTTAAATTCACCGAAATGCACCAGATGCGAGCGGCAGGTACAAGAGCCAGCATCATGTTGCAAATTATCCAAACCGACTAAATGCAAAGGCAATTCGACAAAGAGAAAAGTTGAGAGACAACGGGACTCCTAAATTTTGTTGGGTTGCCGAAAACCACAGCTTGCCACGACAGATGTAAGGCACCGGCCCGTGGAAGCCAAACAAAAAACGGGCACGTGCTTTGTGAAAAAAAATCGCATAGAGGCACAAGTAGACATATGACACCTTTCGAAATAAAACATAGGTGTAGCTTGTGATGCCCGAGAATTTTGTAAAATTATGTTTTTGGAGATATGGCGTTTGGGCAGATGGTGGTATGGAATATGCGGGCGTATATTCATTAAGTACAAATAAGTACTAAATTTGAACTATCTATACGCACGAAAACACACAAATACCATTCGTTGAATGGTTATATCGAGGGGTGAAAGGCTATTTGACTTAAACGACATTTTATTTAACTTTACAGGAGAGCATACTCATTCAACGCAGAAAAATGAGCTGATTCCAAATTTGGCGAAAGTTTAAATTTACAACCAGGGGTCTGAAATGGCCAAATTGAGTAATACCTCGTACGTGATTTCATATCTTGATTTTTGAATTTTAATAATTTGAAATTCCTGATGAAATGTACCTCCGGTGTGCTGATTTGTGGGTCCGGGATCCAGGAAATGAATTTGTTCAAGTCGTCATTTGAGACCCCTGAATAATGTTTTGGGCTAAGTTCGTGTATCTCTCTTTTGGCCCTTTTCTTGGTGCCGGAAGCCAAAGGGACTCCATCGCACATGTCGCCGCGACCACCCACGCTGCCTACCCTCATAGATAACTATCTTCACCGTGTTTGTAAACAATGGAGGCGATTGACGTAATACGGGTAGTAAGCTTGATAACTTCGAGTGGCAATTCCGGGCCTTTCACACTATATATAGTAAAACGATCCTGTTTTTAATCTACCAAAAACAAATCCTACGAAATACGTATACATTTCTTAAGGAGAAGAATGGAAAATAAACTCCATGGTTGCTCTTTTCCCATTCCAATTGTTAATCGTGTAGTCTCCCTTATCCCGAACATTGATTAATTTAATCTTTAGGTATACCAACGGATATATGTCCGTCCCTTAACGAAGGTCGTATCACTTAGCGGGCGATTAATTAAACAGGTATTCTTTTAACATGTTTCTTTTGCTCAACCTTAATTACTGGACACATCGTGAAGAAAAACGCGAGGTCCCGTTACATGCCGTACAGGTGCTGGCGGCGCGTGCGCACCAAATGACGCGCTTTCGCAAATGCGCGAAATCTAGCAGCGGTATCGGTGGACAATATTTATTGACTTTTGAAAAGGTGGTGGCTCGCAATTTGACGCGAAGGTTTGTTTTATATACCGTGTTTATACATTGCCTGCTTGGTTACTGAATACTGATACTGAATTCAGGCTTCTAGTTTTATCCACAATGAAGTTATAGGTGGTCGAAAATGGCCTGAACTTGGCTGCCGTGCCCTATCTGGGGCTATAATTTATAACGATATTGAATATTGTTATCTTAAATTTACGCGAATACTCATCATCATCATCATACATCATCACGCCTGTATTCCCCGAAGGGGTAGGCAGAGGTGCACTGTAGTGCGCCCACACTTCGCCGATGTATTTTGGTCCCAATGTAATAGGGGGCGAGCCTATTGCCATTATACCGGGCACATTCCCCCTCAATACGAGGGAGACTTGGGCCATAGTCCACCACGCTGGCCCAGTGCGGGTTGGTGAACTTCACACGCTTTTCTATAGACGTGCGTGCAGGTTTCCTCACGATGTTTTCCTTCACCGTTCAGCAAGTGGTATTCATTGTTGAAAATGACATTCGCACATGAAAATTATCTCAGAGGTGCGGGCCAGGGATTTGAACTTGCACCCCTTACGTTCAAGGCGGGCGTTCTTGCCCACGAGGCTACCACTGCTTAAAATTTGACTTTTGTCTAGGAGCGCACTTAGGTCGATAATGTTTTAAACATAGATGACAAGCCTAGATGACGCAATTTCTATCATGTACAAGGCTTCACATTATGTACTTTTAAGGAAATTTATTTATATCTTAATGCACGTATTGCTTAGAAATATGTAGTAACAAGTACTACCGCATGCCAATAAATAGTTATAATTGAATTATTATATTTATGACCAGTTTTTATAAATAATTATAAAATGTTTTTATAAACTGTATTTATAAATCATACTAATGTAATAAATGTGAAAGTTTGTATGGATGGATGGATGCTTGTTAATCTTTCACGCAAAATGTACTGGATAGATTTTGATGACTACACTACTTTACAGTATTAGGTTTTGTTTATAGATGAGAATAACATGTGGGCTATAATTTATAACGATATTAAATATTCGACGTCTGCGCGGACGAAGTCGCGGGTAGAAACTTGTAGTAACATCAGCGGGAGTTTTGCAATGCAGGTGAATTGCTTTTATTTTTCAATGTGTATTTGGGTTTCATAGGCTAAGAGCCTGCCATTATTTGCACGTTCCCCCTCACTGCGAGTTAGATTTGGGTATTGCCCACTAGACGCAGACTAGCTAACTTCACACGCTTTTATAATAACGTGCAAATTTCCACATGATATTTGCCTTCACCGTTCAGGGGCCACACCTCTTAAAGTTTGTTTCAATAGTAGGTAATTGTGATTTTTTGACAGTTTTTGTAGGTACTGCGTTAATTGTAAGGTGGCAACAATAAGTAATCATTATTGAAAATTGCTCATGAATTCTAAAAAGCCCAAAAGTGCGAGCTCAGGCTTTGAATCTGCACCCTTGGAGTTCGAGGCGGGCGTTCTACCACTCGAACGCACGCCTTGCAGGTCGAACGCACGCCTTGCAATCGCAGTGTGCAGGTGCAAACCCCGGCTCGCACCTCTGGGATTTATGTGCGAATCTCATTTTCATCAGAGATTATCACTTGCTATGAAACGGTGAAGGAAAACATCGTGAGGAAACCTGCACGTCTGAGGGAATTTGACTAGTTTTCGATAGATATGTGAATATGTCAACCCGCACTGGGCTAGCGTGGTGGACTATGGCCCGAATTCCCCTCGCATTTAGGGGGGTGGGGAATGCCCAGCAGTGGGACGTTAAAAGGGCTGTAGTAGTATTAATTCTACCACTGATTTAAGAAAATTGAGTCACTTTTTATTTCATTCCGTTTTTAATAAGCCAAGTTGAATCATTCAACCATCTCGCATATAATTCATTCTTAAGGTACACTTAAGTAGAAAACAAAACAGTACGTGCTTATTTAAAAAAGTAACAGTATTATAAGTCCATTGTCGCGCCACAAAGGCCACGGGAGCCAAATCATTAATTTTGGCCTCACATCTGCGAGAAGACATCTGCCTTAACCCTTTCTTAAAAAAAAACGTTTTCAAGAAAAAAGTTTTTATATGTAACGTTCAAAGCTTAAGATACTTTTTGGAGTTACTGAAGCACTTTTAATGCTTTGAAGATTCGTCGTCTGTGTAATTGTTTATATCTGTGCATTTGCTTGATTTGTTGAAGATTTTATGTCTGTGCGGAAAACATATAATTCTCCTAAACATGCCATTAAAAAAATCATGTTTGTAGTTGCCTTGTCTGATGTAGATTGGCACCTACTCCAAATGTAATGAGTTATAAGGTTATTTTTAGCTTTTTAGTGCACCTAGGTTTTGGAAGTCGGCTTTTAATTGTAGTTATTTTTTTTTATTGTTTAGTTTTTATGTTGTCGCTGAGATCACTTAAAATGTAAGTGTCATAACGATTCTTATCAATTTATTATCGACTCTTTTTTAACCACATCCTTGCGTATAAAGAATAGAAATAACATTATAATAAACCATTAATCACTCTAACAAGAAAATCGATTAATCATCACTCGATTATACTAAAGTCCGATGCTCGATACGGAAATACCGATAGAATATTCAGTTCAGGAACGCACACAGTTTATAGGAATTTCCGGGAAAATCTGTAATAGTCTTCCTTGAAGTTATATATCAAAGTATTTCGGTCCACTTTTATTTGACTACTGTAGGGTCCAATTGGTTCAATTGCAAACGTGTTTCAATCAAGTTCTGTCAAAATGTATCGAAAATCCGCCATGTTGTTTGGTTTGGTTGGACAAAAATTGATTGCAATGAGAGTTACGTGATAGCCTAACTGAACTAATAAAACAACAGTAAAGTCATACTTAAGTATGCCATATTTTGTTTGAGTACAAGCTTCTAGGTAAATAGTTCGAATGTCTTCTGATTTATTTGTTACTTACTTTGCCCGTGTTGATTAATTACAGCTCAAAAAACTAATTACTTTCCTACAAATTACTAACTTTTCTTTCTTAATGCAAAATTTTGACATCACTTCCTAAGTCCTTGTGTCAAAGGTGCTGTCTGCTCTCATGGCGTTGCTGCTCCTGAGAATGGATTACTCGCAATCCTTACTATTTATCAGTTTGAAAAGAGTAACCAATAAGTTTCTTACCGGCTCGTCTCAGTGGAAGCAGCATTCCGATGGCGTTTACTTTTTAATGAAGAATTTAAAAGCGGCATTTAAAAAAACCGGCCAAGTGCGAGTCGGATTCGCGCACGAAGGGTTCCTTACCATTATCTATAAAAACGGCAAAAAAATCACGTTTGTTGTATGAGAGCCCCCTTAAATATTTATTTTATTCTGTTTTTTTGTATTTGTTGTTATAGCGGCAACAGAAATACATCATCTGTGAAAATGTCAACTCTCTAAGTATCACGGTTCATGAGATACAGCCTGGTGATAGACGGACGGACGGACGGACAGCGAAGTCTTAGTAATAGGGTTCCGATTTTACCCTTTGGGTACGGAACCCTAAAAAAAGGTAGGTACATTTATTTGCTTGTTGAATTCAATCTAAATGTCAATATTCGGCAATCCGACGATATTCTAATTTAGAATACATAATTTAAATTTGGAATGCCTCGTTATTAACGAAACACCTGCCTTTTGCATAACAACCGAGTTTTTTTTTCGTGGTTGGCAAGGTGTTTCTTGCATTCAATTTGAATTTGGAACATTAGATTTTGACATTGCCACCCCGAGTCAAGATAAATTAATTTTACGTTCAAAAAGGTTTTTTTTATCGATGTTGATCTATCAAAACCAAAAAATAAAAAGGTATTCGATCAAAACTAAAGTAATGTGTTGCATAATAGTATTAAATTGTTATTTCACATTTCTATTCATAACATTACACAGACATAGTATTACTATGCGTTTGGACGTAACCTTTTTCATACGTTCGCTTTGTAATGCTCGCTTCGTGATTTTGTCTTTGAATTGTATAATCAAAGGATTTTGTGTACTTTCAGCTGGTGCGTCTTGAGGTTATATTGACTCATAGAGGTACCAACTTTGTCAGCGCTGCGCACTGAAAGTTTGCAATTAGCCAATATGACCTCCCAACGCCTCGAACGTGCTAAATCTTCATTGTTTTCATATTAACACATATTCAAACTGCAAATAAAAGAGACAGTTCGGGGCTAAATGTGAGCTACACAAGAGGCCATGTAGACAAGGCCCAATCCCCTTAAACTATCTTTGTGCAATTCCAATTACTAACTTTTCTAAAAACAACACAATTATTAATGGTTGCTAGAATGTCACCACAATGTCTAAACTCTACCCTGTTATATTTTAGCTACCATTCATAAAATCTGTTTTTTCATTCTACTACAGCCCTTTTAACGTCTCACTGCTGAGCACGGGCCTCCCCTCAATGCGAGGGGGATTCGGTCCACAGTCCACCACGCTGGCCCAGTGCGGGTTGGCGGACTTCACACATGTATCGAAAACTAGTCAAATTCCCTTAAATGTGCAGGTTTCCTCACGTTGTTTTCCTTCACCGTTTCATAGCAAATGATAATCTCAGATGAAAATGAGATTCGCACATAAATCCCAGAGGTGCGAGCCGGGGTTTGAACCTGCAAACTTCGATTGCAAGGCGTGCGTTCGACCACACGGCTACCACTGCTATTTGCCTTTTTTCATACTTTTTTTTTTGCATTTTTTCATACTTTAGAAAATTAAGTTATTAAGTAATATAGTGTCAGGGGACTTGGAACCCAGTTCCGATGCATTCTGTAACAATATTATAATTGTGTTCGATAATTCCCTATCGAAAACGGATTAAAACACTTCCCGGACGGATTTCCGCAATAGGTTATTTGACATATATATTATTACATATATATATTATATTGTTTCGTAATTCATTAAAATATGTCTTAATAACAACCAAATAATACTCGAAATAACTTTGATAAACAGCTAATAAGCCCTGGTCACACTTGGGCGTCAAAAGTCGTTCGTCAAAGTTTATACCAATACCAAAACGAACTCTGGCGATGGATCGGTTTAGTGGTTTGAAGGTTGTTTGAAGGTCGCTGTTGCCTTTATCAACCAGATGGGTGGATCTAATAAAATCCCTTACAAGATGCCCTATAGCACAATGCTCTCGCAACGCCGTGGACCGGGAAGCCTGGAGATGTATTACTAAAACAGCGGCCACATCCGAAAACAAGATTAAAACTCCATAGCCACTCTGACAAGAGTGTCCGACTGAGAAGAAGAAGTTGCCGTTATAGAGCAAAAATATCACGTTTGTTGTATGGGTGCCCCCTTATATATTTATTTTATTTTGTTTTCTAGTATTTGTTGTTATAGCGGCAACAGAAATACATCATCTGTAAAAATTTCTACTGTCTAACTATCACGGTTCATGAGATACAGCCTGGTGACAGACGGGCGGACAGCGGAGTCTTAGGATCCCGTTTTACCCTTTGGGTACGGAACCCTAAAAAAACATGGTAATTTAATCGATTAATCAATCTCCATCGTGTCTTCGCCAATACTTTGACATTGGCACAATCACATTGGGCCAGAGTCCATGGAAGAGGGCACAAAAAAAAAATTGCGCCGCGAGCCTAGGCTAAGGCCTGGATGTAGGTACTTTATTCTTAAGGGAATAAAGTACATCTTCAAAACAATTACCAACCACGTTCATGATTCGCTAATCGCTACGATCTCCGAACATCATCGCCAACAAATATAAAGAATTCATGGACATCGCTCAAATAAATGTCATAATATGAACTTTAAAACGGAATTGTCGAAATTTTTACAAAAAAGGCGAGTATTGAATGTTTTGCGTTGTATGCTGTACTTGTTTGCTTGTTGGAAGTCAATATGGCGAGTGGAGGCAGGTGATCAGCGCGCAGCTGCGCCCGCGCATCCAAGGTTGCCCCCCTCCCCGCTTGTTTACTCGATCCCCCCTCCCCCCGCTGGATCGATAACTGATAGTGGTGGGATATGAGTACTCGCGTTATGAGTATCAATTATAATTTTAATATTTCGTTAAAAATAGGAACGCGTTTAAATGGATAAGGACGTTGCAGACCATGTAAATTAATATTATTTTTACAATGGTTTTAACAGCATCTTATTAATTAAATATGTACCTAGGTTCATTGGACTAACATTAACTGTCTATACATTTCTTTTTGCATTATTTTTATTTTGGTAACCCTGCAGTTGCAATAAGTTGCCAACATGTAAAATAAATCCTACTAATATTATAAATGTGAAAATTTGCGAGGATGTCTTACTCTTTCACACAAAAACTACTAAACAGATTTTGATGAAACTTTACAGTTTTATTGTTTAAACAACAGAACAACATATAGTCCTACTAATACTCGTATTTATAAATGTGAAAGTTTGTGAGGATGGATGGATGTTTGTTACTCTTTCACGCAAAAACTACTAAACGAATTTTGATGAAACTACAGTATTATTGTACATCAGAATAATAGTTATATAGGCCATCATTGATAACGATATTGAATACCTAATCGAAGTCTGCGCGGACAAAGTCGCGGGTAGATGCTAGTCCATAATACATCTAAGTACATCACTATATCGGTTATGTCCACGTGGGCTGCGCACGCGCCACGCTGACACCTCGTGCCGGAGATAATGACCTACACCCTATCCGAGTTCCCCCGATAAATGGGACCACTGGACATTTACACCTACTAACTATACTATGTTATTTTTAGCTAAGACCGATATAAAAAATGACACGTATATTTATACTGATTTGAGTTCATTTTACAATGGCGTTACTGCACTAATTAATGTCTGTGTAGGTGCTTTCTAAGTAGATTGTATTTTTGTACACATTTGGGAGTAAGTCTACGTTCTAAGAGAATATCGTAGGGGGACAGGAAAAACTCACAAAGAAAAAAGCAATGGTTATGTGTATTTGTACACTAAGTAAAATACATCATCATTACGCGTGTATTCCCGAAGGGGTAAGCAGAGGTGCACTGCAGTGCGCCCACTCTTTGCCGAAGTACTTTTGTCCCAATGTAATAGGGGGCGAGCCTATTGCCATTATACTGGGCACATTCTCCCTCAATACGAGGGAGATTTTTGGGCCGTACACCGTCCACCGCGCTGGCCCAGTGCGGGTTGGTGAACTTCACACGCCTTTCTATAGAAATGAAGGTTTCCTCACGATGTTTTCCTTCACCGTTTCTTAGCAAGTGATAATCTCGGATGAAAATGAGATTCGCACATGAAACCCAGAGGTGCGAGCCGGGGTTTGAACCTGCACATTTTGATTGCAAAGCGTGCGTTTGACCACTCGGCTACCACTGCTTTATTACACCAAGTACCTTAGAATATCAGCAACTATCCCGGGAAAAGTCATCATATCCATAGGTTCATTACTTTACAGAATACCAAGAAGCAACCTATATGACTATGATATATGTATCTATATGATAAAATATGTATCTTCTGCTAAAAAATTATCTTCTAATAACTTCTTATTAGAAGATACATATTCCTTCCAAGTCCTATTCTCAGGAACAGTAAGGGGGTGGGTTATGGGGGCGCGGGGGGTGTTCCCATAAAGCACGTCGTTAGCGCAGGCACCCGCCAGAACGCGATGTAGGAAGTCACCGCTTAGCTGCGGTCGCCCGCTAGCTAGCAGACCGGACTTGAAGGAGTTTTGCGAATCAACAATGGGTTTCTGCTTTTATTTAATACCAGCGGCCCGTCGCGGCTTTGCACGGGTTTCTAATATAGCCTATGTTACTCATTGATAATATAGCTGTCTGACGGCAAAATATTTTTTGAAATTGGTCCAGTAGTTTTTAAGTTATTTCGTTACATACAAAAATTACAAAATACAAATCTTTCCCCTTTGTAATATTAGTATAGAAGTATAGATTACAAATTGTAGCCTATGTTATTCGGATGTATGAACAAGAATACTGTAAAGTTTAATCATAATCCATTCTGTAGTTACTGCGTGAAAGAGTGACAATTATCCATCCTTCCTTCCATCCTCACAAACTTTCACATTTATAATATTAGTAGGATTAGTTGAGTTGTATTTAAAACAATTTAGAATTGTCTGTCTGTTTTTTGAACTCCCAAAGGGCTTGCTTGACCAATTTTGACGAGACTTTCATTGACATATAGCTGATGTTACAACGAGTAACTTAGGCTACTTTATTTTAGAAAACGAATTGAGGTATTGCGGGAAAATATAAAATCCATTTATTTCTGGTAAATAGGGTTCCTAAATACTCGCGTATTCCTTTGAATTGTATTAATTTTAAATTCAGATTATTATTTCCGTCTTTGCCGTTTATCTAAGCCTATAAGGTATGATAGCATGACTTATGTCCGCTCTACTCCTGTGTGGTGCCGGTCACGGCTGGCGCCTCGTCTGATGCACGCTCCAGGGAACAGCATCGTGGCATCGCCTCGTTCACTGCCCACCGCCTCGTAACACGTTACACAATCGTCTCCAATACCCCTAACTCTCCCTATCAACATTCAACTCTACCAATATATAGTTATAGGTCATTTTGGTAGAGCTAATTACGAGATCTATAATAAACATCTCAATAGTCCTCCTCAGTCAATATTACCATGACTCTACGCAAGTTATAATCTTGGTAGAGCTATTTTGAGATCTCTATAAAAATCTCTATAGCCTCCTTTTATCAATATCGCCATTCATTGTGACTCTACATAAGTCTTAACCAAGTAGAGCAAATTTAGATGTCTCAATTTCGCAAACATTAAGGACGATTGCTAGTTGCTCTATATAATCCGTTGTTCATTTAATTGATAATTCGATGCACCTTATGCAACTAAAACCCTTAGTTATTTGATCTAAAGATCCAATTTGCGAATACTGAATATTAATAAAATAACAAAATAGATGCGATAAAAGTTCCTTTACTTAGATTATCTAAAAAATAACATAATTAATATACTAAATACATCATCACGCCTAGGACTATATTCCCCGAAGGGATAGACAGAAGTGCTCTGCATGGCACGAAGCCTTTGACCATGTATTTTGGTCCCAATGTAATAGGGGACGAGCCTATTGCCATTATATCGAGCACATAGCCCGTCAATACGAGGAAGATTATTCGAATGTATTAATTATTTTAAAATTAAAGTTAATAGTATGGCAATTATTATATACTAACTATGTACTGTGTATGTTGTTATATCTATTACTGGAATCAAGTATAATGCAGCTCACATTGTTAGGTCCAACTAGTATCAAATAGCATTTGTGGTGCCTTCCTTATTTCTGTGGCAACTCAGCCAATACAGTTTTTTTTATCTCCCGCTTTGCAATGGAGGGAAGTGGATACATTTTTCTTCCAACTTCTCCTACACCTTTTTCGATTAAATTCGTGTGGGTTCCAAGACAATTTAGCTTTTACGTCGTGACTAACCGAGGGTCAATCCTCGATGTCTTCAATGGACACCGCTGTCAATCCTAGCTTACAGGAGTAACAGTGGTGGGAATGTGTGGGGCCCTCCAAGTCCCAAAGTCCCAATAAAAAAAACTATGTAAAAGCAGTGGTAGCCTCGTGGGCAAGAACGCCCGCCTTGAACGTAAGGGGCGCAAGTTCAAATCCCAGGCCCGCACCTCTGGGATAATTTTCAAATGCGAATGTCATTTTCAACAATGATTACCACTTGCTGAACGGTGAAGGAAAACATTGTGAGGAAACCTGCACGTCTATAGAAAGGCGTGTGAAGTTCACCAACCCGCATTGGGCCAACGTGGTGGACTGTGGCCCAAATGTCCCTCGTATGGAGGGGGAATGTGCCCGGTATAATGGCAATAGGCTCGCCCCCTATTACATTGGGACCAAAATACATCGGCGAAGTGTGGGCGCACTACAGTGCACCTCTGCCTACCCCTTCGGGGAATACAGGCGTGATGATGTATTATTTGATGTATGTACCGTTCAATATTTAAGATTTTTTGTACGGTGTAAACGTAAAATTAAACTTTTTTTTAACGCCACAGACATCCTATTACTACCTATCTAATTTATCATGATTTATGATCCGTCGATGGCCCCCGTCAATAATTCCAACGGCTTTATTAACGAAGGCAGTTAATGCAATATAAAATGTGTTTTGTTGTAAAGATGGCAGCCTATCGCAAATCATGAGACCGCCGGTAAAATGAGACGTCAATAATGTACAATCACTGACACATGTGCAAAGGGAAACTGAAATTTGGTGACGATTTTCCAAAGTTGTTTTAAGAATTTTGCATTATAGAATACATCATCATCATCAACATCATCATCACGCCTGTATTCCCCGAAGGGGCAGGCAGAGGTGCACTGCAGTGCGCCCACATTTCGCTGTTGTATTTTGGCCCCATGTAATATGGGGCGAGCCTATTGACATTATACCAGGCACATTCTACCTCAATACGAGAGAGATTTGGGCCATAGTCCGCCACGCTAGCCCAGTGCGGGTTAAAAAACTTCACAGCCTTTCTATAGACGTGTAGGTTTCCTCGCGTTGTTTTCCTTCACCGTTTCATAGCGAATGATAATCTTGAATGAAAATAGTACGTATGTATAAAAGTATGATCTCCGGGCGTAATCCATCATCTTTATTACCCATTTTTATTTCTAATAAGTATTTATTGAATTTGTCTATAAATAATAATAACTTGACATTCTCGTCCATTAAATTATATCAAATTAGTATGATTTTTCGTAAATTTGAAATAAATAAATCAAATTCTAAACAAACACTTCTCTCCTTGATGATACAAGCCACAATAGGCAATGAATTTAATTCGATAGCGGGATAACGAAACCGATAAAAAGATGGTACAATTCGATAGTGTCAAAAACGACCAAAGCACTTTTGTCTGTAAACACCTTTATGTAGAGAACAAAATTTGTTATGGCAAGCAGCTGTTGACGTCTGTGGTTCAAGAGATAAGGTAACTTTTATGGGTTAGACCACAGAATAAAAAAAAAACAGGAAAGGCCATGATATCACAGCGGAGACGTTTCGCGTGATGTATGCCAGCATTATTGCCAAATATCAGTAAACACATGAGAAGCCGATCTCATCACCCCAAATTGGTGTAAATAGTGAGCGATGGCCATTATTTTTATTTTGTATTCTGAGAGAGACAATAAAAATATTAATAGAACACATAGTAGTTTAGTATTTGTAGTTACAGGCAATCGTAGAGTTCGCAAAATAAGCAACCCTTATACAAAGAAACCTACTTCCTTGAAGACTGCCTGTAATTTCTTAGACAGTAGTTTGCACAAAAGCCGAGTCTATCTATCTTCTGTACAGCTTAAAGTTTCAAACCACTGAGAGTAAACGATTTGTTACAGCAAATTGACTCTTTTTTTATGAACGCTGTTTTAATTTTAGCGTATTTCAGCCGTAAGTCATTTTGTTTGATGGGAACATAAAAGATGTAGAGTTTTATGATTATATGTTTCTATGAATTCATATTTTTACGCTTTTGTGAATAGTGCAATTAATTGACATGTTAATGATTAATTGTGTATGAATATCAGTTTGAGCCGAATAAGTATGATAAAGCCTATTTATAAGACAGTTTATATCTACTTGAGTATACACCCTGCATATAGAGGCGCGTGAAAACGCGTGCGATTTTTTTTGTCAACACCAAAAAAAACTGTACTAACTCTTTAAAAAAACCGGCCAAGTGCGAGTCGGGCTTGCGCACGGAGGGTTCCGTACCATTATCTATAAAAACGACAAACAAATCACGTCTGTTTTATGGGAGCCCCCTTAAATATTCATTGTATTCCGTTTTGTTGTTATAGCGGCAACAGAAATACATCATCTGTGAAAATTCCAACTCTCTAGCTATCATGGTTCATGAGATACAGCCTGGTGACAGACGGACGGACGGACGGACAGCGAAGTCTCAGTAATAGGGTTCCCGTTTTACCCTTTGGGTACGGAAGCCAACATTTTTCAACGAATTGTCATCGATGACGCGGGCAAATGGAGTCGCATGGTCTCATTCTATTTGTCAAAGACATCCGATCTCCATGTATAGGTATTAAAACAGATTACATTAAAAAATATAAACAGTTAATTTGCCCATAACCAGTGTGTTCAGGGCTTTTTTTTTATGAATGGACTACGCTGTTGGCCGTGAGTTGGCCTTTACAGCTTCACCGGAGGAGGGAGTGTTCAGGGCGTCAAGATATCAATCCATACAAATCATATTTACAATAGAAATTATGATGTTTAATTTAACTATTATATTCACGGACTCGAATAATTTTGACAATAATGACATATTGAATAGACTAGACAGGATTAATAGGTTTTTGCAGCTATCAGGCAAGACTAAGCATAATGTCCATGTACAATAGGTACATTTTTGATTAAAACATACCTAAATGCCACATAAAAAGTTTTAATCTTAGTAGATATATAGTAAATAAATATCGCCATACAATATATACTCATCATATCATCCCAAATTAAGCAAAGCTTGTATTATCAGTGCCATACAATGGACTGAGGCGTTCTCATTTCGAGAAAAGTTACAGAAAGAACCATTTCGTTAATTTGCCGTTGATAAGAATCGAACCGCAACCGCCCCGTGCAGTGGGCCGAGCGGCCTACGCCCATACCACTAGACAAAGCTGTCGTTGAATAGTGAGGGTAGGTAGTCTTTAAATACAGTTCTAATTATGTTTTAAACATATTTTAATATCTCCCATTTTAATAACCAACGCACGAGACTTCCCATTAGTCACACCTCCAAATAATGAATCAATTTACACGACCATTTTTTAAAACTAAAAATAACACAACATTTATCTTTCAGTTGCGCACGCGACGCTTTCAATACACGAATGTGTTCAGCGAGCGTGACGTCATTGGTTGACGTCATATCTCAGCCATTTTGGAACGCCATGTTTGGTAAATAGTACGAGAGACAATAGGCATACGGACGTGAACAAATAAACATGAAAAGTATGCTGACGCGTGAACGTAATGAAGAATTGATAAAGATAATTCCATAGACGATAATAAAGCCAGTGGGGCAATCCTCACTATTAGTTGTAGCATGTGTGCCAAGATTAGACGTATGTCACGGAATATCTTGATGTTGTCTTTTTCTCTCGTATGAAATTAGACAGAGACCGAGCGAGCCTATCCGTGACAAAGGTCTTGTCTTGACATGCGTGCTGACACCACTGGTCTAGTTCGACATATGTCGAAATAAAACGTCAAATTGGTCGATGATGTCGATCGATGCTACAAATAGGTCCCTGTACACTGGGGCCTCAAAATTATCAGCAAAATGAACTCTGAATCAATGAATATAAAGATTGAATTTCTCTGGTAAAAGTCGCGCTCCATCGCGTCAAAAATAGCTCGCGTCGTCAATGTCAGCTGTGCTGATCAAAATAAAATCAGCTATCTGCAAGTGAAAGTTCCGTCAAAATTGGTACAGACGTTTGGGAATTTACCTCAAACAAACAGCCAGTGACCAAATTTATAAAAAAATGATTCTTCTATACGAAGCGTGTAACTACTTTCTTTAAGCGTTTAGAAAAACGATGCTATTTTGTCAAAAAATGAAGGGTCTGGTTACAAAGACCCTTAATTATTTTTTTTCGATAGATAATTATGAGACTAAATCAACGTTTATAAAATATACTGAACCTTCTGAAGAACAACAATTTTACAAGGAACGCTCTTTTCTGATTGCAAGTCGATTGAAGATTCCGTTTTCTTGCATTTACTGACTTCGCTAAGTACATACCGCGGAGTACAGAAGGTCAAGGGAGCACGATCTCCCATATTTATTGAATCGTGAATCTGATACTGAGATAAATCTAAGCACAGATGATGCAAAAACCTAACGTTTTATAAACGCCGTCGGGGAGTTTGGAAAATTGTCTGACAAATATTTTTTTAAGGGGCCTTCGAAAGTATTGTTGTTCCAATCCTATCCTACTAATATTATAAATATTAAAGCTTGTGATGAATGTATGTTTGTTACTCTTTCACGCAAAAACTACTGAACGGATTTTGTGTAACTTTACAGTATTATTGTTTATACATCAGAATAACATATAGACTAGTCTGTGCGGACGAAGTCGCGGGTAAAAGTTAGTATTTACTATAAATCTTTGTCACTGAGTTAACTGTCAGAAAACCGAATGTAATATTAAAAACATTGCTAATCGGTCATCTTTATCACTGTCATCATCCATTTTTATTTATAATCTGTATTTATTGAATTTGTCCTTGCTCGACATTGCCATAATTACCGCTAATCGCAGGTGCAGGCATTCCTCATTTTAATACTACAGCCCTTTTAACGTCCCATTGCTGGGCACGGGCCTCCCCTCTATGCGAGGGGGATTCAGGCCATAGTCCACCACGCTGGCCCAGTGCGGGTTGGCAGACTTCACACATCTATCGTGAACTAGTCAATTTTCCTCAGACGTGTAGGTTTCCTCACGATTTTTTCCTTCACCGTTTCATAGCAAGTGATAATCTCGGATGAAAATGAGATTCGCACATACATCCCAGAGGTGCGAACCGGGGTTTGAACCTGCACACTTTGATTTGCAAGGCGTGCGTTCGACCACTCAGCTACCACTGCTTCAATCATCTACCTCATCTTATTCCATCAAAATATCATCATTTCACTCATTTCGTAAAAAAAGTAGAAGAAAAACATTGCTCCAAGACAGGGAAGGGGGATCTTGTGCCCCGCTCTAACATTTTATTTTACGAAATAATTCGAATGATAACACTTAAAGGAATTGGATGAGAAATTGGTTCACCTGCGATTAGCCGGTATTTCGCCAATGTCAAGTAATTAATAGCATGGCCAAATGGGGTGATAAAGATGACAGATGACTCTCCGTTTTACACATAGAGTATCTAGGGTACCCATAACGACTTCACTCTTCGTATTGCTCTGCGGCGATTGTTGTTATCTCATGTTGAAGTTTTTAGGTGGTATATTGTAAATAATAACTAGCATTGAGAATAGTAATTAACGTTTATAATATAGGAAAAATTACACGACATAAATTGCAATGACCACAGAGTACAGAAGAGCACATAAATAATATAGCACGTCTAATAGTGCTGTGCCATACACGATAGAGTTGCTTTCCTTCTATCACATGTACCTGTAGTATACGGCAACTATATGGGAAAACAGTAATGGCGGAGGCAGATAAACCAGAAAAAAATTACCGCAGCGCGGGCTCGAAATGCCATCTCCGTTATAATATCTCCATGGTTTTACAGTTTTTTTAGCTATCAAAAATAACGCAATAACTGCCATACTTTTGGTATGTATCGCAATACGACAGCAATACAAATATTATTTATTTAAATCACAATTATTTACAATGTTGTACAAATTAGATCTTTTTATTTTTTTTAATTATATATTTGATCTGCGATCAGTCTCATAACTATAATCAGGATGGTTGGAGTAGTAGGGGTTTTCAGAGAGATAGAACCACTGCCCCAACTCTCTTCAATCGTTCAGCACATTGGCTTTTAGGCGATTAAATTAAATTAGATCATGATAATTTTATTTGATTCCTGGTCATTAATTATCATTCAAGTTCATAAAAATTATAGGTTATATGTTTAAGATATTTTATCCTTATAATTATATCATGAATTAAGTCAATATTTTAAACTATATATCTTTTATTCAAGATTGTGTAAATGTTTTGTTTATTTTGTTCTTTTAAATGCAGTAAGTGGTAACCGAGTGGTCGAACGCACGTATTGCAAATCAAAGTGTGCAGGTTCAAACCCCGGCTCGCACCTCTGGGATCCATGTGCGAATCTCATTTTCATCCGAGATTATCACTTGCTATGAAACGGTGAAGGATAACATCGTGAGGAAACCTGCACGTCTGAGGGAACTTGTCTAGTTCTTGATAGATGTGTGAAGTCTGCCAACCCGCACTGGGCCAGCGTGGTGGACTATGGCCTGAAATCCCCCTCGCATTGAGGGGAGGCCCGTGCCCAGCAGTGGGACGTTAAAAGGGCTGTAGTAGTAAATGATGTAGTGATATTCTCTTGGAATATTGGAAGGGAAAACATCGCGAGGAAACTTGCACGTCTACAGAATGTCGTGTAAAGTTCACCCGCACTGAGCTAGCGTGATGGACTATGGCCCAACATTTACCTGGAATTAAGGGGTAATCTGCCCGGTATAGTGGCAATAGGCTGGCCCCCTATTACATGGTGGCCAAAATACATCGGCGAAGTGTTCGCGCACTGCGGTGCACCTCTGCCTACACTTTTGGGGAATACAGGCGTGAAATTGTTTTTTTTTTCTCAGCTAAAAATAACTTTGGCTTGGATTAAGGTCAATATCGTATGGCACAAACAAAATCAGCCTGGATCGGATTAATTTTATTAGTCAGTATTTTTTGCTATATTAATCTGTCACTGTTTGCGCTAATTATACGTTAGCCGTCTAGCCGTATGGCACCGATGACTCGTGTAGGTCATGTATGGTATAAAAACCCATCACATAACTACCTTACGTTATGCCAGAGTTATTTTTATAAAATAATCCCTACAACGAATGAAACGCCCTAGAATATTTTCAAGGCAGTTTTATCATCACACAACATATTTTTTTTTTTAGCCTATTTTGTGTCCCACTCTTGGGCAAAGGCCTCCCCTCTCTCCCTCCACCGATCCCGATCCTGAGCCATTTCCGGCCACGTCTTCACACAACATAATATAATACTAAAATAATGAGTTACACAGAATCAGATAATAATTATACAATAATCAACTGACATGACAACAAATTGCGAGACGCACGGGAAACCCACGGAAAACCTCGCAAAATGCCGATAATTTCAATAAATTTTCAAAGACATTTTTCTTAGCAGCAAGAGCGGTTTGTAATGCAAACCTTTAAAACGGTATGCGTATGTGTCGTAAGCTTAATATGTCTCACCAGACACAATCTTATTTATATTCGTTTTTGTGCAGCTAAAGATTTAAGAACCGATGTCAAACATATCGGAATATTTATGTTGTTTATGACAATAAAAGTAAACTAATTAATATTTTATTAACATTTGAACACAAGGAGATATAGTCACGATTATACCACAGGCGCTTCAAAACTCACGCGAAGATTTTTTGCTAATATGAAAACGAACTGTATTGTTCCTTAATAAAAGTTCATTCTACAACGAAATAACATTGACAGCGCGAGGGAATTTTGACTTGTGGCTGGGTGTGGCTTTTACAACAGAAATTCAATCTATGTGCATTGACACAGAGTCCAGTTTAGTATTGGCAAAAAAATACGGCGAATGTTTACGTTCCAGTGTAGGTACTATCTATCTATCAGCCATAGACGTCCACTGCTGGACATAGGCCTCCTCCATAGATCGCCACAAATTATAATCGAAATTGGCGACCCTGATGAGCTCGTCCGTCCACCTTCGTCCGTTTCCAGTGTACAGAGTGCACGAAAATGCACCAAAAAATTGTTTTTATTTATTTTATTTTTAAATCAAATAACGAAAACAGACTGTATAAAACTACTATCATATTTATCAATAAATAAACAGGTACGTGTAACCCGCATCTGTTCGCGACCGGCGTCGAACCCGCTACCCCTCGTTCGCTCCCCTATCTGGCACCCACCTGTTGCCATTTCATGTTTTGATTTTGTTTGTATTGGGGTGAATTATTTATAGCGAAATTGAGTCGAATTTTGTATTCATACAAAAACCGGCCAAGTGCGAGTCGGACTCGCGCACGAAGGGTTCCGTATCATTAAAGATAAAAGATAAAGATAAAGATAAAGATACGTTTATTTGTAAAACATGTGTACATATAACAATACATGGTAAAAATAAAAGTTTGTCTCAACATGTTTGACCAAGTGGTGTACAAATATCAATATTATAATTAACTTATTAAATGTAATCAAATAATATTTTATGTCAAAGGTAAGCAATATATAAAACATTAAATCAAATTAATATAAATAAGGATACAACATTCATAATCAAAATAAAATAAGTACAATGTTACATGTTATAATTGGTAAAAAAAAAAAATAATATCATGTTTAAAAATTAAATAAATGAAAAAAACAAAAAAAATCATATATATTTATCATTAAGAAATTCATCGACATTGTAATAGCATTTGTTAGTCAGCAGCTTTTTTAGTGATTTTTTAAATGACTCTAGATTCAACATTTTAATGTCCTTTGGTATCTTATTATATATCAGTGGAGCTCTACACACAACACTTTTATGCAGCAATGCTGTTTTAGAGGGATGTACGCACAGTCTATCTTTGTCACGTCGATTTTTTCTACCATTGTCTGATAATCGGGGAAATAAGTGGAGGTTGTTTCTAACAAATAAGGCGATTTCCATTATATACAGTGACGGTAATGACAGAATTTTATGCCGAATAAATAATGGCTTACAGCTTTCTGTACTTGGAATACCAAACATTGCACGCAAGCAACGCTTTTGTATTTTAAATATAATTTCTTTGTTAGTGGAGTTTGCCCAAAAAATTATGCCATATCTTAAAAGAGATTCTACAAGACCATAATACGCCGATAGTAATGCATCAGTGTTTATAGTTGAAGCGAGTTTATATAATGCATATGATAGACTACTTACTCTTTTGCATAATGAGTCAATGTGTTGTTTCCAATTTAGTCTACTGTCTATAATTAATCCAAGGAATCTGGCAGTAGTGACCTCATTTATTGTATAATTGTCATAAACCAGATTTATATTTAATGGGTTTTCTTTTCGTTGGTCAAAGTGCATTATATTAGTTTTATTTAAATTTATTTTTAAATTGTTATTGTCAAGCCATGAAATTATAGATGTCAACGCATTATTTATGTCAAAATCATATTGATTAGCATCCTTGCATGCAATAGTTATGGTACTATCATCGGCAAATAAGGTCATCGGTTGAGTAATAGCATTTGGCATGTCATTAATGTAGACGATAAACAAAAGTGGGCCTAGTACACTTCCCTGGGGGACACCATAAGAAACGTAACGCATTTCAGAGGTATATTTTGCTTCATTTTTCGTTAAAATATTGACTCTAGTTACTTGTGTCATTTGCTGCCTATCAGTTAAATATGATTTTAGTAAATTAAGGATATTGCCTCTAATTCCGTATGCGTCTAGTTTATTAAGTAATATGTTGTGGTCTACATAGTCAAATGCCTGCGTCATATCGCAGTAGATTGAGCAAATCGGAGATTTTTTGTCAACATGGTTCAAAACATTTTCAATAAATTCGTAAATAGCCATATTTATTGTCTTATTTTGCCGAAAACCCTTTTGCTCTTTACATAGTTTAATAGCTTAGTCTTTTCAAGGTAGGAATTAACTTCACCGTAAAGGTATTTTTCAAAAATTTTCGATATGTTAACGAGCAAAAAAATCACGTTTGTTGTATGGGAGCCCCCCTAAATATTTATTTTATTCTGTTTTTTAATAATTGTTGTTATAGCGGCAACAGAAATACATCATCTGTGAAAAATTCAACTCTCTATCACAGTTCATGAGATACAGCCTGGTGACAGATGGACGGACGGACAGCGAAGTCTTAGTAATAGGGTTCCCGTTTTACCCTTTGGGTACAGAACCCAAAAAATGGCCACCTTAATTGTCGTGTGCCATGAGTAACCATAAAAGCAAACGGATTTTGACGTGTCGGGCGTCTAAATTCGCTCGTGCAATTTCTTTTAGGAATTAACCTTTTCTAATTGTCAATACAGTTCATTTATAATATCGAGGGCTGAAAGGCTGTTTGTTCTTAGCGACATTTTCGGCGATATTGACTTATACAGGAAGTCCTATATAATACTTTGGGTACATATACGGTAGCTCATATGTGGATGCTTAGTGAAGACAGTTTATACCTAACTATAAAAGTTTCTGAGTTATAGACCTTTGAATATTTGTCACAGTTATCGTGTTCTGGCCTTTGGGTACACCCATAACCCTATTTAGCAGTGTAAACTACACTTATGAGGGGCGACAACCAATATTCACGAAACAGTACGTGCAAATTTTACATAGGACTCGAGATATTACGAGTTATAGAAATGGACGACGAAAAAAAAGTTGGAAATACATGGTGGAATTTCGATTATATTTTATACCATTCGGTTGTATATCCGATACTGATGCAAACATCAAAGTATTATTTTGGACTTCTGATATATCCTGTATATATATTTGGAATCAGATATTTTTTCTGTGTCTGATGAGTATGCTCTCCTGTAAACTTAAGAAAATGTCGTGACTTTGACTTTGCAAAAAGACTCCTTTGGCTGTTCGCACCACGTTCCGAACCGCCCACGTCGAAAAAAACATCGCTTGGTTCGGAACGTGTTCCGAAACAGCCTATTCAAAAAGAGTCCTGGGCGGTTCGGAACGTGGTGCGAACGGCTTGTGGGGCGAAACGCCCAAGGACCCTTTGACGCATCTGTTTCGACGCCCCAATGTGCTGGGGGCTTAAATCCGGATTCATAAGTAGCACATCGATATGGCAGGTCGCTGCAATGGCAAGAATAAACGGTGATTTATTGGGACACCACAAGTCGAGCGGGGTTCAAAGATAGATGACATCGGTATCAATAACGTGGACCAGTCCATTGTATGGTATATATATTTTTTTTATGTACTACGCTGTTGGCCGTGAGGTGGCCTTTACAGCTTTACCGGAGGAGTGGCGAGCGCAGATTGCACTCCAACCAAGGCCTTAAGGGCGGAAAAGGGTAGCAACTAGCTCAAAGGCGCCACAAAGAGCACGACCTCGGCTTGGGTAGTTACCGTGAGGGGAGAGGTAGTGACTGTGCTCCTAGGTGCAAAGTCCATAATACAAGCTGTGCTCAGTTTAGGATCATATCGAGGGGTGAAAGGCTATTTCACTTAAGCGACACTTTTGGGCAATATTGACTTATATACATATTTGGAATCAGCAAATTTTTCTGCGTCGAACGAGTATGCTCTCCTGTTAAGTTATAAAAATGTCGCTTAGGTTAAATAGCCTTTCAACCCTCGATATGATGAGTTTACATATGTGTTGTTTGGCGATATTTATTATTATAAGCCTCTTAAGTTCCTCTTCTGGGTAAATTCTTCCCCGCTTCCTGAATTCCTCTCTGTTTTGAGCTAAGACGGGCTGCTCTTTTTGATAGGAGTCCAATTCTTGCCACCATCTCTTTCTGAGCCAGCCGCAATATCACCTGGCAATCCAGGCTGGAAAAAATATTTTACACACTAAACTTAAGGTTAATTTTAAGTACTCTGACCAATAGATCAGAGGTGAGCACGCGGGCCGGGCCGAATGGAGGCTCGGATAAAAAAAAAACACCTGGCATCTCTGTGGTCATTTTTGCCCAGTGTTCTTATGACATGCGACCGCCTACCACGACCTGCCTTGCAACATTTTTTTCAGTTTGTGACAGTAACTCAATACAAAATCTAAAGTTACTATTTAGACGCACCTTACTGTACTAGCCTCCTAAGCGTAAATACAATATTTGTATTGAATATTAGACTGCCGTGAGTATAATTCTTCTCTAGTATTGTGGCAATGGTGCTGTCTGCTCTCATGGCGTTGCTGCTACTGAGAATGTTTTACTCGCAATCCTTACTATTTATCATTTTGAAAAGAGTAACCATTGAGTTTCTTACCGGCTCTTCTCAGTGGAAGCAGCATTCCGAACTGGTGGTAGAATCTGACTATTTGTAAGTGCTTTTTGGCCTACACGAATAAAAAAACAAGATTTGAAACAACAATACTTTAAGGGGTGTGGTGCTGGCCCCAGGGCCCCGATTTTCGTGCGATCAAGATTCATCTCTATTCGAGATATATTAAAATGAAACGTCAAATCGTATGTATTTTATTCATTTGTTTCGAGATATCTCAAATAGAGATGAATTTCGATCGCACGAAAATCAGGGCCCAGGTTAGATCCTATCTACATTATTCTTTCGCTCCTGAAAAATGAACACGAATTCACCGCAGAAGAGGTACAATGGCGATGGCAAAGTTCACTGCTCTGTGTTTGTTTATCCTGCGACAATAACGATGGAAATTTCCATCCTATGTCACTTTCATCTTCTTCTTTTTTTACGAAATGAATTAAATGATGATATTTAATGGAATAAGCGAGATGAATGGAAGAAAAAGACATACTGCGCCGACCCCAAATAATGGGACAAGGTAAGGCAAATGATGATGATTTCATGGAATAAGTTGAGGAATGGCTCCACCTGCGTTTAGCGGGTATTTCAGCCATTTTCAAGTAATTAATATATTTATATGTCAATATTAATATATTATTTATATAGTTGACTATGAAAATATTTTGTTTTTAATGTAAATAAAATTATTTAATTTGTGTTTAAAAAAAGAAATTAATAAGAAGGGCACATTCAATAAAATACATACAATTCATAAAATAAATACACAATGGATAATGACAGTGATAGAGATGGCGGATCTAAAGGAATTTTACTTAATACGTGTTATATATACACTAAACCGTATTTTATAAAATATGCTTTTATAAAACCGTATTTTTATACACTTTATAGCTTTCTATTTTATTGAGACTACGCACTAATACCATAACAAATCGTACCTCCCATATCAAATCTGATTATTTTCCTTGCGGCACCAAGAACCCAGTAACTATTATATTTAATGTTACATTGTTTGATGGAGAAATCCGCCATTTTTAACGGGTTTTTCATTAATATCGCTTTCACTATTGTTTGGTTAATGTTTTAACATAAATATTTATCGCTATGACAAATTTTGTGTGTCAGTAAAGATACGAATTCGTTTTAACCGTGTTTTACGAGCTAAAAAAATATCGTTAAATTGCTGTGTTTTGTAGCCTACATACTACTACTACAGCCCTTTTAACGTCCCACTGCTGGGCACGGGCCTCCCCTCAATGCGAGGGGGATTCAGCCCATAGTCCACCGCGCTGGCCCAGTGCAGGTTGGCAGACTTCACACATCTATCGAGAACTAGACAAGTTCCTCACGATGTTTTCCTACACCGTTTCATAGCAAGTGATAATCTCGGATGAAAATGAGATTCGCACATAAATCCCAGAGGTGCGAGCCGGGGTTTGAACCTGCACACTTTGATTTGCAAGGCGTGCGTTCGTCCACTCGGCTACCACTGCTATCCTACATACAAACGTTATTTATTAACCTTGTAATGATATTCACTTAGGTACCCGTACGTGGAACTGCAATGTGGTAAGTACTAAGCATTAAAATGTAGATTGTCTATCTGATTCTAAACGAATATGGGAAATCTAAATCATATTATTATCGTGTATATTTTTGTTTACGTTCTTAAGATATTTGAGATGTTAGTTTTCCTTAAAATTCGCCGCAATATAGGTCTATAACAGCTGTTGCTTTTTTACTCCCATTAATCTAAAAAAATATCACATCGAAAGGTACAAACGACCTTACTGACTATGACTAGGTTAGTTAAAAGAATATTTTAATTTTGTCTGTGTTTGTAAAGCTATGGATATAGTCTATGTAAAATGATTTCATATGTTGTACATCTATACTAATCGTATAAAGAGGAAAGATTTGCATTTTTGTATGTAACGAATAAACTTAAAAACGACTGGACCGATTTCAAACCGTTAGAAAGCTACTTTATTACTGAGTAGCATAGGCTATATTATAAACCCGTGCGAAGCCGG
Organism: Ptilodon capucinus; assembly: GCA_914767695.1. Taxonomy (NCBI): domain Eukaryota; kingdom Metazoa; phylum Arthropoda; class Insecta; order Lepidoptera; family Notodontidae; genus Ptilodon; species Ptilodon capucinus. Next base: position 3,688,586 of record OU611828.1, read on the forward strand.
GACGGGCCCCTAGTGACAAATATATTGCAGACTTGTTTTACCCATTCTTAATTACATTACATACTATGCGATTCAAATGAGAATAGGATCGACTTTGCGCCATATTGTGACAAACGTAAACGAATTATGACTTTAAATAATTAAGACTTTAAATAATTAAATATTATGTGAAGACGATTTACTGCTAATTTAACCTTTTTATTTAAATGTGATGTTAGACTATTATTATTGATAATGCAAATAAGCTTTTTTGCTAACTATTTTTTTCAAGTGACATTTGACAGATAGAGATTATTGACATTCCTATTCTTATTTGGATCGCACAGATTCTTTTGTTTCTCCTACTTATGATCCTGCCTTGATACTTACTGTGTTTCAATAAAGTATTTCCTATGAGTTAAAACACAATATTGTTCGTGGGAACTGTATCGGAGTAATAAAAATCCACATAATCCGTTAGTGTTTTGTTCAGGAATGCACCACTCCATCATGCCCTTGGCGGTTAGACTTTATTACAAAGCTTTACGGTCTATATTGCCGTGATTATTATAGTAGATTCACAATTGTGTGTAGAGTAACCACGTGAAAGTAACTTTTAGGACAAAAGTATATTATCGGAAATAGATTATTATATTTATTGGCTTCCTCACCTCAATTCGATAAAATATAGCAGGATTTTATTTACATGCTTATAGCCGTTAAATTTCGATATTTGTATATGGACTTGAAGTAAATAAGAACTGTTTATTGAAGTCCCAAAAACTTTTACTGACTTTAAGACGTGTAAGTATTTACAAAATAGGGACTTATTTATATTTATTGTTTTATTATAGGCTGGATTTTTAAGTCCATGACTACAACTACTATACTTAGATACTAAAAACGATTCATATTACAACTTTAAACAAAATATTATTTTATTTAAGATAAATGTAGTCCATGCGATTCGGGTTAGTAGCTTATGCCCCCAGTATCAGTTCCCCTCGTATCAGTTGCCCACGATAACTTTTATTACATAAAATACCTACTAGAAACTACTGGCTGAGAAACAATTTGTTTTCCTATTATGATCTAATTACGTTCTTTGTAAATGAGTTTCAAAGAATTCGGGACAAATCCTAAAAAACACAGTCCACATATTAACCCTTACGCGTACTATCGAAGGATTTCAGATTTAATATGGTACGTCATTACCAATAAGTAACGCGCTAATTTAGTTGTCGCCCCTCATCGTCGACCCATTACATGCGCAGGCGACGACGCGATAAATTTGACGCTGCGACCTTTGGTTCCAATTTAACTTGGACCAGCAATGATCGATCAATCTATTGTAATCCGATACGACAGATAATTGGACTCATAATTTGTTATTTGTTTATCGTAAATTGCGTGTTATTAGATGTAGATATTATGTATCCCTCATTTATAAATCGACTCATTTAAAGTCCGCATGTTAGCAATATTACCAAGTTACTCGAATTTCAACATTAAACCGCCTCACTCGTTCGTCTTCTTCTCTCGTCCCATGTAAAAGTTTATATGAAAAGGTTTGGCCGTGCCGCGAGTGAAGTGGATACTCGCTCGAGGGATGCCTCACCTCAAATAAGATTTATTTCGTGAGCACCTCACGAAGTAAAATTTACTCCTGCATCTTAAAATAAAAAATAGACGAGTTACACATCCCATCGCTAATTAGATTTAAAATTCTACAATAGTTGTAGCGTGTGCGCCAAGTCTAGACGTATGTCACGGAATATCTTGATGTTGTCTCTTTCTTTCGTATGATATTAGACGGAGAACGAGCGAGCGACTCCGTGAAAAAGGTCTTGTCTTGACATGCGTGCTAACCCCGCTCAATAGGTTAACTAACTGCATAACATTCAAATAGGTTTGTAACTTACGTGTAAAAAAGTTTCATAGAAGCATTTCTTAGGAAAAATAGTAATTTAAAACAATGCGGCGACTACAAAGGTTTATATTAAAAAATAAAAATAGAGCCGACATCACTTTTTTTTCTTCCCCTAGACATTTACTTTAATGAGGTGCAAAACCCGACTGATTACAATTTAATACGGAATATTGTGGATGCAATAAAAATGGCACATTATAAGACAATCATTGCGAGTTTCGCAAATGAAGTGACAAGTGTAGTGCCACCCACTGTAGTGGTAACGAGCGACAGTCCTCTGTACGTAGGGAATGATGGTCACACAATTTTTTTTTTACTGACCATTTTTTTATATAAATTTAAATTTCGAAATCACAAGTCTAATATAAAAGTATAGTCTATGGTTAAAAAACTATTATCAACTTACTATAATTCTTTATTTGAAAATATTTTTTTAATTCTATTCAACTTTTTTTTCTGTTTAAAATGGTCTCTTACACGTTTATCTATTAAAGTTGCCACCATGTAGGTTTGTTTTATTTAAGCCAGATTATCAACATTTAATTTCAAAATTCACTCAAAAATGATACTTAAAATCTTACATAGTTTTTTAAAGTTCAAATTTATTATTCACATTGATTTAATTTAAAGTCACAATCCATCTGTAATAATTTTATTTAGCTGCCTATTAATTAAATAGTGCCTAATTTCTTTACATGACTTAAGCATTCGTGAAGCCATAATTTTTTCTTTAAGACCTCCGCACACGGGGGCGTTAAGCCGCGCGCGTCTCTCATTTTGCCAATACCAAAACAAACTGTATTAACAAATAGAAAAAGTTAATTCTCCAACTAAAGGACATTGACAGTTCGAACGAATGTACCCGCGTGGCTACGAGGCTTTTGCCTCAGAAATTAAATCTTTATTTATATTCAAAATCAAAATAATTTTTTTTTTATTCGTGTAGGCCAAAAAGCACTTACAAATACTCAGATTCTACCACCGGTTCGGATTGCTGCTTCCACTGAGAAGAGCCGGTAAGAAACTCAATGGTTACTCTTTTCAAAATGATGAATTGCGAGTAATACATTCTCAGGAGCAGCAATGCCTTGAGAGCAGACAGCAGAGTACGTTTTAGTATTGGCAAAAAAATTACGTGCGACTTTTGACGCTCTAGTGTGCCCGGGACTTAAACATTCGTGTAGCAAGATAGCCATTATTTTTTGTCTTAATGTGTATTTCGACCTCATCGATTTCCTGGCGAAAAGTGTTATTTTTTTTATAGAATGAATGTAATAGCTTCATGATTTATAACTGGCATTGTCCTCGGATGCCATCAAATTGGCCAATTTACGGGACAAATTGCCTAATTTTGCCGAAACTAGCTGAGCGTGTAACTCAAAGCAGTTGTGACAAATAGGTATTTAGAATAATAAACAGATGGTGTTTTGAAATGGTTGTATTTGTGGCCTTGACCCAATAACATAACTATAGGGGTTGCTATAGCAGTGGTAGCCGAGTGGTCGAACGCACATCTTGCAAATCAAAGTGTGCAGGTTCAAACCCCGGCTCGCACCTCTGGGTTCCATGTGCGAATCTCATTTTCATCCGAGATTATCACTTGCTATGAAACGGTGAAGGATAACATCTTGAGGAAACCTGCACGTCTGAGGGAACTTGTCTAGTTCTCGATCGATGTGTGAAGTCTGCCAACCCGCACTGGGCCAGCGTGGTGGACTATGGCCTGAAATCCCCCTCGCATCGAGGGGAGGCCCGTGCCCAGCAGTGGGGCGTTAAAAGGGCTGTAGTAGCTAGTAGCTAGGGGTTGCTAGATGAATGACTGGCTGGTCGCTTAGCATGACCGCGTAGACATAAGTTTTAACTCTTTCAACTGTCAGATTTGTCGAGAAAATGACGTCACATTGAACTTTTTGTACTGGACATGGCTCGGTGTGACGTCATTTTGCCAGTTGAAAGAGATAAAACTTATGTCTACATGGTCATGCTGTAGGGCTGCACTAGCAGGGCTGTCCAAACGACATACCTTCGCGGGCCAATTAATTTAGAAAAAAATATTTTCAGTTTTCTAGTAAAAAAACATACAGGGTAATCATTTGTTTATACGTTTATTGATTCTTCGTTAATTTATCCTTAACAATCATATCGATATCAACGTCTACATTCGTTGTTGCCAGACGCATTGCATGAAGAAGTGACTTATCTGACAGTGAAGATCTATACTTAGATTTTTTGAAGTTCATTGAATAAGTAATTTCACATAAATAAGTGCTGCCCACCCGTTGTTTGGACAGCCCTGGTTTAGTGGTTTGAGCATAGGCAGCTCGGCTCACTAAACCTGGTGGTTGCAGGGTCGATTCCGGGAGGCAAATTTTGGAAATAACTTCTTCGGAATTTGCCCTGATCTTGCTGTAACTTGGATCCCCCCCAGTCCATTCTATGGTATCCTTAACACAAGCATTGTTTAATTTGGCATCATACGATGAGCTCGTAAGATAAAGCGATATTTATTTAATTTATTAAATTGAAAGAGCACACAATATTAAATGTCATTTAAATGCAAGTCTTAGAAATTATTTTCTATTGGACATTTCGGTGCGGAAATAAAGGTATTTTTAATAAATGATGACGTCGCGCCGCCAGCTACGGCAGATGGCGCATGATTTATAGAACTCCGCTTTTTAATGGATTTCCAAAAAATATTCCCAAAATTTTTCGAACGTTAAAAAATCAAAACATGTGGGAATCTGTCGTATCTATTGTCAATGTCGTGTATAGGGGACTCAATGAGTTTTGATACTTTGTTATATTTTATAAAGGTATACTTAAGTAGACTTGCTGTGATTTTAACAGCAGAAACAAAGTAGGCACAATTCTTGCCATAAAGTTATTTAAATATTTGAATTATACTTGAAGTATTTTTTTAGGAAATAATCAAATCGAGATCGTTGTAATAAGTATTTTTGTCACGAAAGTTAGACTAAGTTAGTTAGATTTCATTAGAAAGTATACTTTCTCTGTTATATTTGTCTGCCTTCAAATTCTGCCCTATCTATCATGAATACCCACTTTTGTAAAAATAATGAGATACTATTAATATTATTTATTTTTACTGACGATGACACGAAGTGCCTGTATTGGTTTACATGAATAAAAAAATTCTGATTCTGATAAACTGCTTTACACAAGTATCAAAATCGTTATCTCCATTTCTTTCGCACAGACATCCGACACCCATATGCTTAGTTTTTTGGTGACCTGATAGGTTTCCATTTTATTTTTTTGATAAAAAAATATCGCGTGTCTATTGATTGAAAAAGTGAACCCACATAATTGCTGTAAAGACATTAAACCAATCAAGGTGTTAAAATAAAAAAAAGTGTAATAAATAATAAAAACTACAATTTTACAAATTGTAGTTTTTAATTTAAATAAATTGTTTTGTGAAGTTGGAACATAATATCAATTAAGTATAGCAAAGCGCAAATATATCGGCGTGACAGCCATTTTATTAGTATTTTGACCATAAATAATGTTAAATAATTCAATTAAAAACTATATAGAGGGATGACAGGCTATTTGACCTAAGCGACACTTTATGGCGATATTGACAATATATGCATATTTGGAATCAGCTCATTTTTCTGCATCGAATGAGTATGCTCTCCTGTTAAGTTATAAAAATGTCGCTTAAGTCATATCGCCTTTCACCCTATTATGTCGTACCTACGCTTAATCATAGGCTGACCTAACTCAAAAAGTATTATGCCAATTTTTTTTTTATATTGTTTTCTCATATTTACGCGAATACTATACATTAAAATAAAAGTATTTTACGGATTCTATCGCGTTTCCCGCAGTCTGTAGGTAGTCCCCCCGTGACCATGGTTGCTGTAAAGCAGCCGAAACGTCGCGAAAATAAAATAGTAAATAAACGCGATAGAATCCGTAAAATAGTAACAATAATAATAATAATACATCATCACGCCTGTATTCCCCGAAGGGGTAGGCAGAGGTGCACTGCAGTGCGCCCACACTTCGCCGATGTATTTTGGTCCCAATGTAATAGGGGGCGAGCCTATTGCCATTATACCGGGCACACAGGTTTCCTCACGATGTTTTCCGTCACCGTTTCTTAGCAAGTGATAATCTCAGATGAAAATGAGATTCGCACATGGAACCCAGAGGTGCGAGCCGGGGATAGAACCTGCGCACTTTGATTGCAAAGCGTGCGTTCGACCACTCGGCTACCACTGCTAATAGTAACAATCCTGCCATAATATGTTTCGAAGGAATAGCGGCTCTTCTCAGAGGCAGCAACATTCCTAATCGGCGGTACAATCTGTCTACTTGTAAGTGCTTTTTAGTCTCCACAAAAAGAAATGATAACGATTGAGTAAGAAGTTGTTTTCGGTAATATAATTGGGGAAATTCAAATATATATTATATGTTTTACCGTTAATTACTGTCAGGTTGTCAGTATTTTACACCTTGCGTGAACAGGACGCAGCTGAAATTTGATATTTTATTTTTGGTCATTCGGTAGATACAGTTATTTTTATCAATTTTCGGTAAATTTATTGTAATTGGTATGGCATCTACAATATAAAGGTTTATTGGTAATTCTACGTATTCCCGTTAGGACGTGATAGGGGTGACTATGTGCGATTTTAACCCCTATAAGCATAATGCAAACGTGAAGCATTTGTGAGTTATCGCGTTTTTTAGCTTTTTTCAAAATAAGTAAAAATGCCACATATATATTTTTTAAAGTATCAATTTAAATCTCATTTTTTCTTGTGATTTATAAAAACGATTAAACAGTGGTTATTTATCAATATTAAAACAAAAATAATCGGTCCTAATTTAAAAATGCGAGACGTTATGAATAAAATAAAAAAAAACGTTATGAAACTTGGGGGTTAAAATTATCGCAAATAGTCACCCACCCTATCACCTCCTAACGGGAATACTTTAATTACCAATAAGCCTGTATATAAGGCCATAGGAATAGGAATAGGTTAGTTATTAGTACATGACACATATTTTTGGAATTGCAGAGCAATATGTTTTAATTCGCAAATACAATCAAGCAGAAACGTTACCTTTATGAAAAAAAAAGAATGAAATTCATAATAGCAAAATAAAAAAAAGTAAAATTAGGTTACATTTAATCAATTTATTTGCTTATGATAATCCATTTTATACTCCTTCTATGTTTTTTTTTTGTGTATTGTGTGTGTAGTAGTTTGTCTTAATAAATGTATGTTTCTTTCTTTCATTCGGAGAGTGGCATTAACATTTTGAAAAAGTGTCATATATTTTTTTTTTGAATTTTATATATAGTCTATGACGTTAATTTCACTTATCATTGACTGACGCGTCGGCGTGGCCTATGCAGCACGTGCTGCGCGCGCGCAGCTGTCCTCACAAAAACCAGGAAGTGCAGCACAGACGAAGACTTTTTCTATAAAGTGCACGCCCCACTTTTGGGACGATTAGAACAAGTTGGGTCTCAATTAGGGAGATATACTGTGGACATTCCTTAAAAAATGTTAACTCGTTTGTCAAAGCCTTATATAGCCATTGACCATAATTATACCTAACTTGTGTTTGTGATGCTAGTCAGCTTTTATAGGTGCCTATGTATTTTAAGGAACATTTTATGTAGCCGATAGTCTTCCTAAGACGTTATTTTAAGAATAAATCGACGCTTGGAAGGCAATCCTTACTAAGCGCCAAAATGAGTTAGTATACCAAACGACGCATACCAATCTGGCCGTTCGAATGGTATATATAACAAATTTTACGATTCTTTTGTCGCTTAACACAAATCACATAGGTTTTTTGTCTGTCTCGCTTAGTAAGGATTGCCTTTTACGCGTCGATATAATTAAGATTCCTTGTATATATTATGTTTTTATTTACCCCACACTAAAAGAGGCAGCAATGTTGCCTGTGAATCAATCTTAGTTTTGGATCTACAATTAAATCCTACTAAAATCTTCAGTTATGTAAATTAAATTTTAAGTCATGTCCACATTATTCCAATCAAATAAAAAAATCATAATCAAATCAAAACCTAGAAAAGGGACAATCACTCTACAAGCACGTGTTTCACGGCACATGCGCGTTCAAAAGGACGTTATTTTAGTTAAAAGGACGAATCGGAAGTACGACATCCGAATGAAACGAGCCTCCACACAAGTACTTTAATAATCCAATATAATTTGACCCTCGCCAATTTTTATTCCAAAGAAATATGTGAGAGTTAAACGTGCATGGATGGAAAGGTAGAGTTCAGGTATAATGGTTTATGGATTTCTATTATGGGAAAGAAGTTTCCGGTACACTTGATAGTGCTTAGATCTTTTAAGATGATGCTTTGAAGGGCGAGTAATGAAAAAAATTTGAATAGAACAGTTTCTGAATGACGACAAGAGTTTGGTTTATGTCTAGGCCCCACCTGTCTTGCAGAAATACTTAATGTATTTGTTTTTCTCAAATAGTCGTTCGTAGCTAAATTAGTATATTCTCGTATATTAATTTAATTTCTATCTATCTATCTATCAGCCAGGGACGTCCACTGCTGGACATAGGCCACCCCCATAGATCGCCACAAATTACAGTCTTGGGCTTTATGCGCCGATCGCCGGTCAGGGGTCGTCCCACATTTCGCTTCCCCGTTCGTGGCCGCCACTCTAGGACTTTCATGCCCCAACGGCCATCCGTCCTCCGGGCAATGTCTCCGGCCCATTGCCACTTCAAACGTGCAACCCTTCGAGCTATGTCTGTAACCTTGGTTCTTCTGCGGATGTTAATATAATTTATGTTATCGTATATATTAGTCTGTTATTTGTTTAGTACACCTCGTCATTACTAGTATTTTAATTCCTCTCCATCCAAAGGTTGCCTGGTAGAGATCACTTGTGATAAGGCCGCCCATTGTTGCACTTATTATTATTATTTTTATCGTACAGTTTGTATGTCTCTAAGAGATGGAACAATAAACAGTCTGTATTCAAAATCAGTCATAGATTAAGAGTTACTTTTGAAATAAAAATACTATAAGAGGTGTTGGTTAGGCCCCTGGGTCTTCTCAGTAGTCGCCGATTCGCAACCGGTCGTATAAAAAAAATCCTTTAATCTTCTCGATGCATTGTCGCACATATAGAAATCTCAACGGAACGAGCCGGGATTTGAACTTGTACACTTTGATTACTAAGCGTACATTCGACTTACCAAACACTTCATTCATCACCCGAACTGAATATTCAAACTGACACCATAGTTACACCGTGCCCCCATAAAAATGATTCGTTCATTAATCAATGCATAAGTAAATCCGTTAAAAGCTCCGAACACATTGGAGCGACAAAACCCGAGCGTCTAAATGCTTATGATGCCGAGCGTATAAATTTAAAATTACAATAAAATCTAAATTGTATCAAAATCTTGGATTATTTGGATGATGTCTATCTATTTATCTATCAGCCAGAGACGTCCACTGCTGAACATAGGCCTCCCCCATTGATCGCCACAAATTACGTTCTTGGGCTTTATGCGCCCATCGACTCCCGGCGACCCTGGTGAGGTCGTCTGTCCATCTGATCGGGGGTCGTCCCACATTCCGCTTGCCTGTTCGTGGCCGCCACTCTAGGACTTTGATGCCCCAACGGCCATCCGTTCTCCGGGCAATGTGTCCGGCCCATTGCCACTTCAAACGTGCAACCCTTCGAGCTATGTCTGTAACCTTGGTTCTTCTGCGGATGTCCTCATTTCTGATTCTATCGCGCAGTGAAACTCCCAGCATAGCTCGCTCATTGGATGATGAATCAGCTTGTATTATACAGCTCAGGTTCAAAACAAAAATCTAAATATTGCCCGTCATGTCAAAGTGTAGCGTGTGTTGCCTTACTAACGTATTATTATTCTATCTTTATTATTAAAAGCAGCTCTAAAGGCAACACACTGTGGCTATATCTACCTGTGTATTTGTAATAAGCTTTGGCGATTTAAAAAAAATATCAGCCCACTGAGTTTGTTGCCGGATCTTCTCAGTTGAGGTCGCGTTTCGATCCGGTGGTAGTATAGTAGTATATAAGAAAAAAATGTAAACTTGACAATTTGTAAGTGCCCTCATAGGCCTATACAAAATAAATGATTTGACTTTGACTTTGAGTATGTTGACTAGCGACTTTTGACGCCCCGGTGTGCAGTATTAAGTAAATGCGTTTGATAATATTGACAGATGGTGTATCTTCACGGTGCGGCGCGAGGGCATAGGTCAGCCAAGACGCGAGCACTCATCTGCAAATAACTGTAAACCCGTTGGAAGGAATTCAGAATATTCATGTAAGGTAAGTTTTATTAAATTCAGATATATTTTATAACCATAACAAGCAGTGGTAGCCGAGTGGTCGAACGCACGCTTTGCAATCAAAGTGCGCAAGTTCGAACCCCCGCTCGCACCTCTGGGTTTCATGTGCGAATCTCATAATGGAAAACATCGTGAGGAATCCTGCACGTCTGAGAGAACTTGACTAGTTCTTGATAGATGTGTGAAGTCTGCCAACCCGCACCGGGCCAGCGTGGTGGACTATGGCCTGAATCCCCCTCGCATTGAGGGGAGGCCTGTGTCCAGGAGTGGGACGTTAAAAAACGGGCTGTAATAGTAATAATTTTATATCTCCTCGTATGATCCCAAGCTAAGCAAAGTTTGTACTATGGGTACCAACTCCTTCGGTAACCTCACGGCCAACGGATAAAAAAAAAACTATGGGTACCGAATAATGAACTGAGGGCAATCCCAGTTACACCCAGACCAAATGTACTAAATTACCGATAACAATTAAATATTTAATCAATCGACAAGTACGTCCTAAAAAAAATCAGATATAACTCGAAAATTCATTACCACATTCCAATGATCATGATTTGCCTTACCTTATCTCATTATTTGGGGTCGGCGCAGTATGCCCTTTTCTTCCATTCATCTCGCTTTCCGTCATACTGACATCCACCCCGATCTCATTCATATTAATCTCTACACACTCCGTCCATCTTTTCTTTGGTCTTCCTCTCGCTCTGTATCCCTCCACAATCACACTCATCACTCTCTTAGTACATGCTTCTCATCTCTTTGCATGTGGTGCTTACTTATAAGGGATTGTTATATTTAGCAAATAAGCAGATAATGATTATATAAACAGCGTAAACAATCGTTAGTAAGCCAAATAAATTAATCACATACCCAAGCCATGCTAGTCTCTTACTTCTCACTTTTTCTGTTATGGGCGCTAATTTTATACTACCTCTAATATAGACATTCCTCACCTTATCCATTCGCGTCACTCCACACATCCATCTCAACATTCGTATCTCGGCAGAGTGCATACGTATCTCTTCACGCACTTTAGCCGCCCAGCATTCCGAGCCGTACATAATCACAGGTCTTATAACTGATTTGTAAATCAGTTATATTCATTCAGCCACATTTCCATGATTAAACTCAAATTATCATTGTAGGTAACAAGGTCACATTCTATTTTCAAAATTCACCATACCATACCATAGACCATAATAAAATATGAAGGTATCTATGTCTATGGAACACACGTAAATATGAATAGTATAATTGTGATTTGTTTTAGTCGGTATTTGCAATAAAAAAAAATTTAGTACCTACATCATACACTTGCCTCTTTGGAAGATATTTTATTAGTACTTTTTGTACTCTCGCTGATTGATTTGCTATAGTGATAGTGTTTGTTATAGTCGATATAACTGCACTTTATATCCGCTATGGAAGCGGACACGGCTATCAGCGTGGCCCTATTCTGTATACCAATTAACATCACGTTGTGTACCAACATTAGCTAACTAAAAGACACTACCTACTAATTATATAAAAAAAATATACATTTTTTTTCATATCGATGGTAGAAAGCGGAGCAGATAAACTATTTCAAGAATTCACAACTCCCTAATAAAATTGGAAAAAAATCTGAGTTATTATTTTTTGTCGTAGCCAGACATCCATGTCTGGTCCACCATTTGACGAGGCTTTTTTTCGATCCATTCTATATCAATAAGTCGATATTAAATCGATTTCAAATATGCCAATTCTTTACCTTTACCATTTCATAGTCTATAGCCAAACTAACACAAATCAAAATGGTACAGAATAGTCCCGCCAGACTGTGTGGGTCATAGTGCAAATCGCATCTCGCATCACTTTCACCCATCGCCGGTCCATTAGACGGACAGCGCATCAGTCTCAGTCAAATTAGCCATAAACACGATTTTTTACCTTTTAAAATACATTAAAAACCATTACATACGCCGTCAGATTGATTTCTTTTGTGCTGTGAATCATTTTATTTCGTTTTAATAGATTACGATTCGATTTGTTTGTTTGAATTGTTTTTGGCGTGGTGAAATCGATTCGGAAGACCTTCCATGTGACCTTGTTTTTGAAAAGTGATCAGAATATCGAGAATACATTAAGTATACGTACATAAATATTAAGTACTAAGTAGCTATCACAATCTCAAAAAAAAATACTTTTCAAGGTAAATGACCAAACGTCCTTGATTTTAGGTAAAACAAAGTATTTTTAGACATATTTTTTACAGCGCATACCGATCAAACAAAAAAAAAGTTAAATCATCAAAACTCATTTATTGCTAATTCTCAAATATAAACACCTAAATGATATGAATATTGTTACAAAAACTCGTTCTTAATATTACGAACGCAACTTAAATATTATTAGTAAACAGATTTTTATAATATCAAATGTATTTAAATAAAAGGTGTTTTTGAAATTCGAACACGATTTAAAATTCGAACAATATTTATTTTTATCGTCGCCATGAACCGTAAACAGAACACGGTTGCATTAGCAAAAACATTAACCCTTCACCGGCGGGCGGTAATCAAAAATAACCATGTGACATCAGCGTCTGTCGCGAATGGCGGCCGGCACATGCCGAACACGCGAATTGCAGAACAATCCGCCATATGCATGCCACAAAAAAAAACTTTAAAGGAACACGCAACACCTAATTCCGCCATTAACATACAAATGAATTCGGGCAAGAGCTGGTAGGTACCAATATTTAAAAAAAACTTAAAAAGTTTTATTAAAAGTTCTTAAAGTATTGTTGTTAAAACAATAACTGTCAATTTCTGACAGATTTTGTACTAAGTTAACTGTCAAAAACGGAATGTAATATGAAAAACTATGTTCCATTTTTAGGGTTCCGTACCCAAAGGGTACAACGGGAACCCTATTACTGAGACTTCGCTGTCCGTCCGTCCGTACGTCTGTCACCAGGCTGTATCTCATGAACCGTGATAGTTAGACAGTTGAAATTTTCATAGATTATTTCTGTTGCCGCTATAACAAATACTAAAAAACATAATAAATATTGTTTTCTTATATTTACGCGAATACTATACATTGCAGTAAAACTATTTTACGGACCGCAAACAACAACTAAATATGAGGGTAACCAGTTATTAACTATAACATCAGGACGTGTAACACCTCAGTCCCCCCGTGACCATGGTTGCTGTAAAGCAGCCGACACGTCGGGGAAATAAAATAGTAAATAAACGCGATAAAATCCGTAAAATAGTTTTATTGCAATACATAATAAAATAAATATTTAAGGGGGCTCCCATACAACGTGAACGTGATTTTTTTGCTCGTTTTTTATCGATATGGTACGGAACCCTTCGTGCGCGAGTTCGACTCGCACTTGGCCGGTTTTTGATTCGTAGGGGGCTGGATGCTTTTGTTGAATTGGTACTAGAAAATGTGTGAAAAACTTAAAGCACGATAATAAAGTACTGTAATAATGTTAACATTTTAGTATTACAATGATAAACTAGAGAGTTGCATTTTGCGAAAACCTCAATTCTTTTGCATAAAAAAATGATACGATGATCACGAAAGATGTGGTCAATTATCGTCACTTTGGAACGGCAAATCATTATTGCGTTTTCAGAATAGAAAATACCAATATCAAGATAGTTATAAAAGTCATGCGAGGATAATAAAATAATGTTAGTGCAGTTACTTTAAGTGCTAAGTAAAATCTTAAGCGTAAATTATGCTAAGTGATTTCACTCCCATAGTCTGGCCGCATCATTAGCTGTCGTATATTGACCTATTACCCTGTATTTATAATATACTAGGTGTACTGCAGTGCACCCACACTTCATAGAAGTATTTTGGTTCCATTGTAATAGGAGGCGAGCCTATTGCCATTGTATCATGCACATTCCCCTTCAATACGAGGGAGATTTGGACCATAGAATTAGAATCAGAATCATTATTAAAAATTACATTTGCAGATGTAAATCTCAGAGGTCCAGGCCGGGGATTTGAATTAGCACACCTTACGTTTAAGGCGTGCGTTCTTGCCCACGAGGCTACCACTGCTATTATCGTATATTTTTATATTAATTTGCACAAAATGAGCAGCTGACAGTTTTGCTTGGAATCACAGATGGAATCTTCGTTCTATTTTTGAATATTGCATTTCAAAAATAGAATTATGACCATATGCACAACGCAAAAAAGTAGAACGCCATACTTAAGAAAAAGTGTAAAAAATTTTAAGGTACGCAAGCATTGAAGTGTTAAGTTTTCAAAAATAGAAACAACTGCTTGCGAAGGCAGCGGAGCATAGACAATAGTTAAAAGGGTTAGATACAAGTTTATTGCGTGGGTTCGTTTGTTAGATCAATTTATTGAAATTTTTCTTATTTTCTAACAAACATATGCCAATCCTGGTCATTAAAAGTCAACATATTCGAATTAATTACCAAAACAAAAATTTTTTTCTTGATTATATTCAAGAAAAGCTATTTTTTTGGGTACCTACCTACTGAAATAGATTTCCATAAAAAATATAGTTTCAAATATATATATTCTTTACCCCTCGAATCAGATCTTCATAATACAAACATACAGACAACTCCCTACGTATCTTCTTCTGAGACACCAAAGAAATGGCGTAAAGGATTCCTTTAAATTTCCGAAGGGGTTTAAAGTAGGGTCTTTTGGACCAGGTGCGGAGTGGTGTTTACCGGAAATCAGTACAAGCACAACCCGTTCGCGGCGGAAACACTGGCGCGGGCACATCCCTCGTTCTTATTTTATCCCTTCCGTTATTTTATACACAGTATTATCTTTTTTAAGAGTCGTTTTAATTTTCCTTGCCTTTACAGGATTTAAATATCGAGTGTTGTGCAGATGTCTGGTATAGGTATTGTAAAAGGGTGGTATACAGGGTGTTTCAGAAGTCCGAAATAATACTTTGACGTTTGCATCAGTATCGGGTATACAACTGAATGGTAAAAAAATTTGATCGAAATTCGACCGTGTTTTTCCAACAATTTTTTCGTCGTCAATTTCTATAACTTGCGATATCTCGAGCCCTATGTCAAATTTGCATGCTTTGTTTTGTGAATATTGGTAGTCAAGAGTGTAGTTTACACTGCTGGCTAGGGTTATGGATGTACCCAAAGGTCAGAACACAATACCTGTGACAAATATTCAAAGGTCTTTAACTCAGAAACTATAATGGTTAGGTATAATCTGTCTTTACTAAGCATCTACATATGGGCTACCATATATGTGCCCAAAATATTATTTCGGACTTCTGATGCACCCTGTATAAGTTAGCTATTCGTCCCGTTTTCCTCCTTCTTCCTACCTTTAAATCTAGCACAGCACGTTGTTTGTCTAGTTAATTAATTGTGTTTTGAGAATGTATATAGCATCATTAACTTTATATTGTATCAAATTGTTTATTGAGAAAAACAAACACAAAAATGACAATTCTTATTGGACAAAATGCAACCATGGGGTCTTGCCCATTCTTCTCTATAGGAAATGCATTCCGAATGGGTAGTAAAGATACTTTTTTTTAACGATTAATAAGTGCCTGTATTGGTTTACAATAATAAAAAAAAATCGGATTCTGGTAAAGTAACAAAATGTTTTTTAGTCACAATAAACACTTGGCCCCAAAATAAAAATAACAAAACGAAACAAACCAAATTTCTTCTTAAAAGTCCCATTGTAGTGATATTTCAGGTATTACGTACATTTAAAAGTATTTAAGTAATAAGAGGGATCTTAAGTTTATACAATGCATGAAACATATTATCAATAAAACTAGATACTTTGTTTTTTTGTCAACGTGTCATAAAACGAAGTCCTTTAATAATGTTAACTATGGCAGTATGTGGGATGATTGGAATATGGGGATTTATTTATTTCTTTGCACAATTCTACATATGTAAAAAAATTTATAAAGGTAAGCTTAATGCCGTGGGCATTTAGCTTACCTTAGAATGATGTAGAGAGAGGAAAAAAAAACAAACTAAGTGGGTGCAAGAAATAAAAGACGTGAATGCAAAGAGAGAAAAGTAGTCGAGAAAAAAAAGAATGGAAAAATAAATATTTGTATGTAAATGTAAATTTTGTATACTTATAAAAAATAATAGATCATCACGCCTGTATTCCCCGAAGTAGGCAGAGGTGCACTGCAGTGCGCCCACACTTCGCCGATGCATTTTTGGTGCCAATGTAATAGAGGGCGAGCCTATTGCCATTATACCGGACACATTCTCCCTCAATATGAGGGAGATTTTTGGGCTATAGTTCACCACGCTGGCCCAGTGCGGGTTGGTGAACTTCACACGCCTTTCTATAGACGTGCAGGTTTCCTCACGATGTTTTCCTTCACCGTTTCAAAGCAAGTGGTAATCTCGGATGAAAATGAGATTCGCACATAAACCCAGAGGTGCGAGCCGGGGTTCGAACCTGCACACTTTGAATTGCAAGGCGTGCGTTCGACCACTCGGCTACCACTGCTAATACTTAACTTACTTTGTATACTTAAATAACAATATTCTGGAAGTAAAAAAATCCTGCTCAAGTGGAATAGATACTTCTAAAAGTTAGGTTGTACACGAGCAATCCATCGAATAATTGTTATAAAATACCAATTTTCAGATTTTTGTGTACTAACATTATAATATGTATCAGCGGCGTAAGGGTTGGATAGTCTATAAGTGTTGTAACCCGTCGGCTGCGAATATTACAAAAAAAATATCATTATGGGACGTGTACGTCACGCAGGAGGCTTTAAAATGACCTCATAATTTGCAATTTTAACCTTGACTATACAGGCTGTATCAGAAGTCCGAAACCGTTTGCATAAGTATCCGGGTATACAATTGAATTGTATAATTTTTCATCGAAATTCGAACATGTATTTTGCTAAAACATTATTTCGGACTTCAGATACATCCTGTACAATGAATATCCTTGAAATCACACCGCTTAACAGGTGGTAAGCAGCATAGGGTCGCAAATTGAATGCCATTACATTTAAATAGCATATGTTTGATTCTTTGCTTATATTTGTTTGTATACCGTAACTTTAAGGGTAGAGGGTTTTATTTACTTTGAAAATTTGGACTTAAGTATGTATCATAATTAAGGAGATTCTCAATTCGAACGTTAACAGTGTCATTTCATTTGACTCGTTATTTTTAAATGAAAGTGCGGATAATTCTCATTTGATTATAATTATATTTAATTAATTAATATTATTTAGTTATATCATTATGTCTGTTACAACTCGACAAAGTAAAATAAATAAAAAACTAACAAAATATTTTTGCGTAACTTTTTGTTTGATTAATAATAAAATATAAAAGCAACGCAACATATTTTTAGCAAAATTTGGTGATCGCTACTGCGGCACCTATTCTTTAAATCTGGAAAAATACTCAATGGAGTCAAATACCAACTGCCAACGGATATTAAATAATATTTCATTTACTTAATCAGGACGCTTGTAAATAAATCATCCAGTTAATCTCTGCCTACCCTGTTCACGCTTTATGATTTACATGTGGGGTTGCCACCAGTTAACTCGTTATATTTTTAACCGATCCCTTGATAACATATGGTATTAATAATAATTAAAAGGGTTATTTTCTTACAGTTTGATTTATATTTTTTTGTTAAAAATATACTACTATAGCCCCTTTAACGTCCCACTGCTGGGCAAGAGGCTTCTTTCAATGCGAGGGGGATTCAGGCCATAGTCTACCACGCTGGCCTGGTGCGGGTTAGCAGACTTCCCACATCTATCGAGAACTAGTCAAGTTCCCGTAGACATGCAGGTTTCCTGACCATGTTTTCCTTCACCTGCTTGTAATATGGGTAGCATAGGTACAATGGATTTGGGGCGACCCCACTTACAGCCAGTGGGTAAATTACGAAAAGGCCATTTCTGAAATTTTCTGCTGACGGAAATCAATCCCGCATCCACCTGGTTCTGTGAGCCGAGCGGCGTACGCTCACACCACTAAGCCTAGCCGTCGTCAGTACTTATGAATCAAACACCAAAAATTACTCTACCACCCATTCGGAATGCATTTCCTATGGAGAAGAGCAAGAAATTTCATAGTTACGTTTTCCCAATAGACTAGAATTATAAATTTACATGACTTTGAAATGTGATTAGTGCGATCTCTTGAACCTACGATCTTTTCGATATTTACCATGGTGGGTTCCAATATATCAACATAACCACAGCATCCGATCCATTTATCCGTCCAAACACAATAAACCGATCAAAAAGTCTCTCGGCGAAGTTGAAAGCGATCAATCCGCATAAAGTTCGTCGACTCCTGGTGATCTATCACTGTGATACGGAGATACGGTGAGACAACAGAATGTGTTGACACTGTCCGCTCCCACGGAGGCAGTGAGAAAGGATCGCGTTTGTGAAATTACCGAGATATGAAATTCAGCATCAATTTTTTATTACACAGGTGCGATTTTCATTTTCAAGGGAAACATCGTGAAAAATCTTTACAGCTCGTGCCGGATCTTCTTAGTTGAGGTCCTTATCTAAGGAAAATTTAAATGTAAACTTGTCAATTTGTAAGTGCGCTCGTAGGTTTATACAAAATAAATGATTTGAGTTCGACTTTGACGTTGAAAAAGAAAATCATGAAATATATTTTCACATAAGTAATATTTACCGCGCGAAATAAAATAAGTGTTTTTTGAACCCAAAAAGTTCTTCTGCTTTTTTACGAAATTAGTGAAATGGTTATCAGTTAGCAGGTATTTATGCCAATGTCGAGTAATTAATAGTATGTACAAATTTAATAAATACACATTATATAAATAAAAATGGGTGATGGACGTGATTTATTTATTTATTTATTTATTTATTTATTTAAGGTTCACCAATAATTGTTACACCAAAAATAACATAATGGAAACAAGGTTTTCTAAAACTAAGTGTACAATTCTCTAAGGTAAACACATCATGCAAAAACTACATAACTATTTAGGTATGCGAGAGAACATAAAGATAATACAATTTTTTTAAAATAGGTAGGTAAGAAGTAAAAAACGATCTAACAGTTAGCTCAAAAGTGCAGAGCATGCAGTTTAAAAGTAACACAACATAACATTAAATCTGTGACGTATTGCTGAAACCAGCCAGTAGGTAGAAAAAATAATAAATTATTAAATAACACTATAATAATAAAATTAAAAATACGTGATAAAGATGAATCAACTCAAAAACTTATTAATTATTATTGTCTTGATTTCGTGCTAAGTTACATTCTATTGCCATAACAAGCTGTCGAAGCCGGCTTCTTAGATCTTGACAACTGTACAATTTTTATTTTGTTCAAATTTTCATCAATTTTCTACTCATAACGATACGACTGCTAAAATGTTGTTTAGTACTTTTAAAGCCCATTGTAAAGTACAACTCAGCAATATTAGTTTCTCATGGTTCCCACCACATGATACCTACGTATCATTTTTTCACCATGGCAGGTGGTGAACGTACAATCCGTGCATGTTAAACCATAGCCAATATGATACACTAAAAAAAAATAGGAAGACGCGACAGAGATAGACTACGTTAGAGCGAGACGGGTGTATTCCTTGCCTTTCCGTTTCCGTTTTATTGTAAAAAATCGTGGAGCATCTGCGCCATGACAGATTCGTGGATGGTGGGAAGATCTTTTGGAGGATTTGTTTACTTATAGAAAAAAGTGAATTTCTTGATGACGGTTAGGTATAGTGGCTTGATAGTAGGTCGCTCAGCTCACTAATTCGGGTAATCGCAGGTTCGATTCCCGCCAGTTGCAAATTTCGGAATTTTCTATGGTCTAGGTGTAAATGGGATCGCCCCCAGACAATTGTAATGAATGAAACTTCTATGAATTTACATACATATACTCACGCCTGTAGTAGGCAGAGACTACCGTCTGCCACATGCTACCATCCTAACATACCTCTTTCGCTTCATCCACAGTCATACATCTTTTCATGCACTTCCGTCGGTTGAGGTTGCTACGAACTTGACCTTTCTGGTAGGGACCGTTAATATTTACAACCAGACCAGGGCAAATTCCGAACAGGCCATTTCTGAACTGTGCTGTCATCATTTGCGCAGAACTTTAAACAATATTACAACAACAACTACTACAGCCCTTTTAAAGTCCCGCTGCTGTGCACGGGCCTCCCCTCAATGCGAGGGGGATTCAGGCCATAGTCCACCACGCTTCCCCAGTGCTGGTTGGCAGACTTCACTCATCTATCGAGAACTAGTCAAGTTCCCTCAGACGTGCAGGTTTCGTCCCGATGTTTTCCTTCACCGTTTCATAGCAAGTGATAATCTGGGATGAAAATGAGATTCGCACATAAATCCCAGAGGTGCGACCCGGGGTTTGAAACTGCACACTTTGATTGCAAGGCGTGCGTTCAACCACTCGGCTACCACAGCTTGGTAATTACAACAGCAGCTATTAAAAATTTGATTATTAATAACAAGAATAGAAATAATTAGTTCACATCCGCTCAGTTCAAATTAAAGAGATATAACAAAGCAATTAAAGTAGGAAAACACTTAAATGGCTAAATAATATTAGGTATAAGAATAACCACCACACCGGGCATACTGAATACATAAATCATGTCTACATACCTTAGAATTGCCTGCAGAGTGCGAGGGCTTATTCTGGTAACTGGGAGCCCTTTTTATCACCTGTTGTACACGTCAAAGTCAAATCATTTATTTTGTAGAGGCCTACGGGGGCACTTACAAATTGTCAAGTTTACCTTTATTTTTCGCCTTTATGCGTGAGATACCCATTAATCGCATCGCGTCTGATATTTGGCGATTTCAATATTTTGATTAGCTTTTTCGTTTTTAACTCATTTGATAAAATAATGAAATTTATAAAAAAATCTCAGTATATGTAACAACTCGTACGAATTTACCGTAAAACACTTCTGGTCATTGTTTTATAAATGCAATAAAAAAATAAAATAAATATCGCCAGACAAGACTTAACGTTTGATCCTAACCTAACCAAACCTTCTACATCGAGTTTCATACAACGGACTGGGGGCGATTCCAGATACAAACAGACCAGAGAAAATTTGCCACCGACGGGTTTCGAACCCGCATCCACCTGGTTCAGTAAGCCAAGCGGCCTACGCTCTGACCACTTGACCAAGCAGTCAACTTAATAAACTAGTTTAATTTCTATCATTCGATATTTTATCGCTCGTCTCCCGAATACCGCTCCAATACGTTTATTTTTAACTAACCCCTTTTATACACGAATTATGTTCATTAAAGATGTTTTTTATAAGCTACTATTTTTATTGAGAGGCGCATATGGCTCCGGCATTGCCGCTTGATATGTAGCGCCAACCCTTCAGGAAGTACACAAAAAAATACTTAAGTTCCTGCTCACGAGAGTCATTGTCTTAACCCGTCACTAATTAAAGTTTGATGATTTATTTCGGGGATAGAAACACAAATTTAGAGCAAACGTATAGTCTCTACCGTTGACTCTACCATAAAACATATTTAGTTGCCCAGTCTCCATATTTTAAAGATGAATTTACGATGCTATTAATTATTTTTTTACTCACACTAGTCATTTCATGACAAATTGTAGAGCGTCTCTACCAACTACGACAAGAAGTGATAAAATCAAGAAGTAATGAGCTACTAACAAAGGTAAAACACCTATGAGACTTTTAATTGATCTGCTGCTAATAATTGCGGTAAACATTTTGCGGTAAAAAGTACTCTACCTACAAAATTAGCTTACACTTCCGGTAGTGGAATGTAATTTTAATATCATTTTTATTTATTATTTTCAATATGTATTAGAATATCTACCAAAATGGTCACCTCTATTATTCAACAAAGTAGGTATACATTGTTGCAAAATTCATCAGTCAAAAGGCGAAAACACCTACTACTAGGGTAGTAATTCGATATCTGAAATTTCTAATGTAAACTGATCCAGTTCTCCAGTTTCTGATGCACCATCGAAAGTGTCCCCGCCCTTACATCCGCATCCGCAGGTATCCGCTGCAATTGTACAAATATTCGCAGCCCGCGGATGTCCTTTTAATATCACATTTCAATGCCACTCTACGAACCAACATTATAATCGTTATGTTTCACATCCATTGATTGGAGTACGAGCTATATAGTTCATTGATATCTAAGTGAACCAGCAATGGATTCCGAATGTGAAGTTATTTTTGTGATATTTAAATTTGGAAGTGTCACAGTTTTGCTGTATGTACAAGTGTGTCGAAAACTGAATCGGATGTATGTTTTTTTGTGATGGGAACCTTTTATTCGTAAGCAGTACTAGGCTCGTCGGTAACACGCCCACCTTGAACGTAAGCGGTGCAAGTTCAAATCCGGGCCCCCACCTTTGAGGTAATTTTCATGTGCGAATGTCATTTTCAATAATGATTACCACTTACCGAACGGTGAAGGAAAACATCGTGAGGAAACCTGGACGTCTATAGAAAGGCGTGTGAAGTTCACCAACCCGCACTGGGCCAACGTGTTGGACTATGGGCCAAAATTTGCCTCGCAACGTGCCCGGTATAATGGCAATAGGCTCGCCCCCTATTCCATTGGGACCAAAACACATCGGCGTAGTGTGGGCGCACTGCAGTGCACCTCATCCCACGAATACATGCGTGTTGATGTATGTACATTTTCTTGGTTTTCGAGTTCAGTGAGATACTTAATAATAAATAATTCTTCTCTAGTATTGTGTCAAAGGTGCTGTCTGCTCTCATGGCACTGCTGCTCCTGAGAATGTATTACTCGCAATTATCATTTTTAAAAGAGTAACCATTGAGTTTCTTACCGGCTCTTTTCAGTGGAAGCAGCATTCCGAACCGGTGGTAGAATCTGACTATGTGTAAGTGCTTTTTAGCCTACACGAATAAAAAAAAATTGATTTTGAAAAATAAAATAAATGAACTGAGTGCATTCTCTGACATTTCAGATAGCGATTTCAGATATTTGCCTCTGTTGGAAATTAAGCTTGCACATGCAGTAAACAGAGTGGCCTAGGAACATTAGGCCACGCTTTTGTCAATAGTTTAGAACCTGAGAGTAGTATCGAACCGGAATCCCCTCAGTTACCAAGACAACCGTCTAACCAATAGGCTATTGACGCTTCAAATCAGAATCAGAGTTTTTTTTTACAAATAAACCCATACAGGCACTTATGAATCGTCAATATACAAAACGTAATAATAGTATATGTACCAACCATTCGGAATGCATTTCCTATGGAGAAGAATCTATTAGAAACTCCATGGGCAAGAAATAACGGTAACAACCTTTCTTAATAGGGGGGCAGAAAGTTATGAAATTTCAGAGGGTCGGAATTTTAGCAAAATGCATTTTCTTGTCTACTGTACCAAGTAGAATCTACTTTATACTTCTCGGGCCATATACTATTCATGTCAAAAGACTGTTGGCGGGCCGGATTTAATGCTTTCGTGGGCTGGAGTTGGCCCGCGGGCCGTACTTTGCCCATCACTGATCTATACTAAGGTGAACGCACAATTAATGAGTTATAATTAGTTCAAAACGATATGAACACACGAAATGTAACACACTGACAATAAGGCTTCAAGTTATTGTGTCAATAATGCAACATGCACTGCATTATACAATGATTATAAAATTAAACAGACGTGACACTTTGTGAAAGACAGTTGCTCAGATGTATGATGTTACTAGATACTGCGTTAATCACCGAAAAGCCAATGAACCATGTACTCTGTATCAATACATTTAAAGATCCAATTCCTGTGGTAGAATCCACATGACCATGCGTCAAAATTCGCTCGCATCATCGACGAAATTTCGTTGAAAAATTAGCTTATTCTGTGAGTGTGTATGTCACTGAACTCCTCCTAAACGGCTGGACCGATTTGAATGATTGTTTTTGAGTGGCGCCCTTGATGGTTTAGATTCACTATTGGACCCGCGCCAGGCGCTGCTTTCTTATGTCACTAATTCTAACGTGGTACGAAGTTCGCCCGGTCAGCTAGTTTGAGTATAAATATTTGTGTTAATAAAACTTGATAACTAACACTATTAAACACACATTAAACAATTTCCTAAATATTAAAATAAGGTCAAAGCTTCGACCTCAAAAACTAGAAATCATATCTGCTTTTTTACGAAATGAATGAAATGTTAATGGAATAGGATGAGGAATGGCTGCGCATTCTATTAGCGGGTATTAATGCTAATGTCAAGTAAGTAATAGCAGGCACAAATTGTATAAATATACATTATAAATAAAGTTGGGAGATGAACGTTAAAGATGGCCGACGACCCCTACGAATCTAAATCATATTTTACAAATTAAAAACGTATAATTATTACGCTCATCTATATAATGTGTCGTATGTTTCACAGAATAAATAACTTGTCACTGATAAATAATTATGTATTCGATACGACTTTATGTATTATCAAATATATTTGGTATAAATAAGTTTCGCAGTATCAATTTCCATAATAATGTATGACCGGATTATGTTAAGATATTTAATCTTTGCCCTTTCTACGAATGTTCCGATTCTTACATATTGAGTATGCGCTCTGTGACTATAGATAGATAAAGTGTGTAATCATAGACACTATATCTATCAAGATCAAGAATCTATTAAGATTAAGGTGATGATGTGTCTCGCAAGCAGCCGAGCCACTAGAAAGTGACTTTGTTTTTTTTAATTAAGGATTTGTTCGTGCTTAGTTGTGTTTTTTTTTAAATTAAGGTTAGTTAGTGATAAATCTCATTTAATCTATTTTCTGTATTTATTATATTTACTGTTTTCAAATGGATGTAACATTAAATAAACATATTAACTTTAAAATACTTAAAAATAATTGGTTTCAGTTATTTTTTACGACCAATATTGTCAAAATTAGAGAATCTAGCGTCCTTTGGAATTATGGAATACATGCTTCTACCCGCGACTTTTTCCGCGCAGACCTCGATGATCTCGATGATTTAATATCGCTACAAGTTATATCATATATGTTATCCTGATGTACAAACAATAATACTGAAAATTTTCATCAAAATCCATTCCGTAGTTTTTGCGTGAAAGATTAACAAAGATCCATCCTTCCTCACAAACTTTCACATTTTTAATATCAGTAGTATTTGTGCAGTTCTGTAACATACAGCAGTGACCTGTTGTCAAAAGTTATATCCCTTCTAACTGTCAAATTTATCGAACAAATGACGTCACATCGAGCTTTATCTACTGGCCCTAGCATGAGCACATTAGTTATCAATGTTATAACTAATTTATGTTATAACGTGAGCTGAGTATGTTTCCCTATAGTGCTAAGTGATTGCTTATTGATATGGCCAGAGATGCCTAGCTATGCGGAAGCGCGGAGTTACCTCTAATCGTGTTAACAATTTGATATCTGACCAATTTACACTTACCGTAATCCGTCTGGACTTTGAAGCTCGATCCCATGGATCTGTACCTTCTTAACATGGATCATTGCAATACGAAATGTTTGAAAACGGCTTGGTTTTTTTTATGAGATAGGGAGGCAAACGAGCAAACGTTTCAGCTGATGGTAAGTGATCAACGCCGCCCATGGACACCTGCAACACCAGGGGCATCGCAAGTGCGTTGCCGTTGCTTGGTTTAGTCGTTTTAGCGTCAGCGGCTCGTCTGGAACATATGGTCAAGGGTTCGATTCCCGCCAGTGACAAATTTGACTTTGCCCTGGTGTAGGTGGGATCTAAAAGCTTGTTCTAAAAGTATTTTTAACATTAATTTTATTTTCTTTTATTTGGTCAAAATAACTTCTCCTTGGTCTTCCTCTTCCTATGTTGCCTTCTAACTTTCCCTCTATTATTTCGGCCGTGTGATACACCCTGTAAATAGTTTATGTTTTGTCTCTATGGTGTGGTCGAAAGTAAAGGCTAAAAGCAGAAGAGTCACCTGCCACATCCTAGTCGTAACCCCAGAGGAGAAAGTGGATATGATAATTGGAGGAGCGGCGTGCAACCGGACCGGATCGACTGAGCGAACTAACGATAGGTGTGGTATGGACCTGCCCTTAGATCACCATCCTCTAATACTGCAGATTTATTGGAACAATACAACGAGAGGAACGATTAATGTTCACATTTTTCCCGGTTTTCATGGATCGAAGCATCTTTTAGTGGTGTCGTTTTAATATGATTTTAAGTATATTTCCCACTGGACACTTAAAATTGTTCGTCTTCTTTTTTTACGCAATGAGTGAAATTATGATATTTTAAAGGAATAAGATGAGGAATGCCTGCACCTGCGATAAGCGGTATTTATGGCAATGTCGAGTAATTGATAGCAGGTACAAATTCAATAAAATACACATTAAAAAAAAAGCGCCCTGTTGCGTTACATTTTTTTCTTATATTTTTATACAACTTTTAAAATATAAAATTGTTTAATTTTTAATGAAACTTTTAAAATGTCATACCCGCAGAGTTTCTTGCCGAATCTTCTCAGTCAGGAGGTGGTAGTAAGGGAGCTGGGGGCAAATTCTCGCACGCTAAATTATCTCTAAGCGAAACGACATAATTGCGGTTCTTGTCGTTTTTTTCGACATATTTATCATGCGAGAATAGCCCCCAGCTGGTGGTAAGGGGGCAGATCTTATCCATAGTTTTCTAACGTAGCCATCCTCCCGAGCACGCGACGTCTTCTGCCGCATTATCAATCACGTATTTTACTATTCCAACGCCTCGAGGCGAATTTTATGCAACGCTTACTGCCGACATGCTTTGATTACACTCTGATATATTATGCTAATATTGCGTTGTTGGCCGACAGTCGGCAGTTTGTTAGTTCGTTCAATTAGTCGGACTAAATATTTGGGCCATCGGGGGGTCTTAAACAATCACTTTGAATAATTAATTGCTCTTTAGCGAATTACCTTACTTAATTTTTAATACAATAGTAGAGAAAGGGACCCACCACTCACCCTCGGAATTGTTTAGAATCCCAAATTATAAATCAAATAAATTTGATCGATAATAGAGGAAACCAACAAGACCGAACTCCCTGTCAGTCGAGAGTCAGTGTGTCATAAGTCATGGGCCCTAACTATGAGCAATCCTCCGCAGAACAATGGATTTCTGCAAAATTACGCCTGATTCCATCAATTACTTAAATTTTATTAGCATTACCAAATATGATATAATACAATCAAATGCATTATATTCATTTAAATAGTTTCTTTAAATTCATATTCTGTCAAAAACAAATGAATTATGAAAGTAGGTTTATACGGTAGACTTAAAAAAACACATTTTAAAAAATATTTGTTTATCAGTCTGTCTGGTAAACTGCTAAATGGCTCGACGAATTGTAACGGGACTTTCATGGGCAGATAGCTGATGTTACATGGAGTAACTTAGACTAGTACTTGACTTTTATTTTAGAGAAATAATTAGGGTTCCGCGGGATAAATATACAACCCATATTTTCCGTGTTATTAGGGTTCCTAAGTGTTACGAAGACGCGATCGCAGCTAGTCTAAAATAAATGAATGCATCGAGGTTGCATCTTCAATTTCGCAATATTATCTAACGTCTGCCCCGCGGTGCCGTGGGAAGCGAATTAGAAAAAATATACCGAATGCGTGTTCTTTCGCTCACAATGTGCGGTTCCGTATCTAATGAAAAATTATTTGTATAATATTTATAACATTGATGACTAATGTGCTTATGCTAGGGCCAGTAGATAAAGCTCGATGTGATGTCATTTGTTCGATAAATCTGACAGTTAGAAGGGTTAAAACTTTTGTCTACGGGATCACGCTAAGCGTCGCTGTATGTTGGCAGAAATGAACTACACTAATTGTAATAATATTAATAATGTGAAAGTTTGTGAGGGAGTATGGATGAATGGATCGATGTTTGTTACTCTTTCACGCAAAAGCTACTGAATGGATTTTGATGAAACTTTTTAGTACACATTACATACGAGTATTTATGTTATTCTTGACAGGGCAGGCGAAGGTGCACTGCAGTGCACACATACATTCAAGCTAAAAAAAATTTGGTTTCAGAAATTATCAACCCTGGTATATATGGTGAGTACCTATGTGTTGCCTAGCGATCATTATTTATATTTTTTTAAGAATAAAATGTTATGATTTACAGACAGAGCGCAAACAGATGTGACGAAACTAAGGTTTCTTCGTTTGATTACGGAACCCTAAAAACGTTATGTAAATATGTACTGGAATATCGTGATTTATATTGTACGTTTGTCAATCTGATCTTTGAGTTTACCTAAGTAGGATTTTAGTTAGCTCGTTATCAACGTAGCAAAATTCATTCGATTTTTTTACCCATACCAAAGTTTACGGATTTTATTATGACAAAAGCATTTTAGTTTATTTGGCGGGAGGGCTATCAGGACTAGTAAATAGTAATATCTACAAAAAAGGTTTTAATTTAAAACTTTTCCTCTAAAAATTAGGTAGATACTAAAGCAACTAACTAATAATATGAAGAAGCTCAATTAATTGATCTTAGGTTTAGCAATTTAATTTTATTACATAATTTATGTACATAACTGTATCGAGTTCATTAGACGTAAGGCTGCGCACACGCTGGCGCGCCGGCCGACATACGCCGTAAAGCCATGCGCATACAGGCGCGTCGAAACCAACGCGACCAACTTTTGGTCACTACCAAAACAAACTGTATAAACTTCTTCGTTCTTATTTATAGAAATTTATGAAAAAAGATGAGGAATGGCTGCGCCTGCGATTACCAGGTATTTCAGCCAGTGTCACGTAATTAATAGCAAGAGCAAACTGAACAAAAACAGATCCTGCTAATCCTACTAATGTTATAAGCGTGAAAGTTTGTGACAATGGATGGATGTTTGTTACTCTTTCACGCAAAAACTAGTGGATGGATTCTGATGAAACTTTACAGTATTGTTGCATGTATATAAGAATAACATATAGACTATAATTTATAACGATATTGAATAATCTAAGTCTTCGTGGACTAGTTTATACGAAGCTAGCTAGAGCCAAAAGCTGGTTTATACGTATAGATAAATGTAGAGAGTATAGTTTCAAAGAAAGTCAAGTAAATTCGCCCTCCCCAGTGTGTACAGGGCGTAATAAGATCCACTTAATTTATGAGCACGGTTTTACAATCTGCATAGTTTTATAGCGCGACTGTCGTTTGAACGGTAATGTTAGACTTACACTAGGTATGTACCTTAAAAACTTTTTTTTTTCGGTAATAATAACGAGTAACGAAGCGTAAGTTTTCAGAGTAACGAAGCGTAAGGCGTTAGGAGCGTTACTTACGAAAAAAAATTATAGAAACAGTTCTGATTATAATTTCGTTTGTTTTAGATAAAAACTTTACAACATATAAATCAGAATGTTACATTTGAAGGATATAATGAAAATAACAGATAGACATGCACACAACAAAATGATCCTATAAGGGTTCCAGTTTCTTTTTAGGTACGGAACCCTAAAAATTCAAAGTCTGGCTCCTTATTGCATGGGAACAAAAAATACATCGGTTAAGATAAGGTGCTCTGCAATGCACCTATGCCTACCACTTTGGGTAATACAGGCGCGATGATATATTTAATTATGCGGCGCTCGATAGGTTAAGCTTCGTACAGTAACTATCATCTCATAGTAAACGTTTCACTGATTTTGTCACTATTCTGTAAATAATTTCGAAACATGTAGCATGATTAATTGATATGTTTTTAGTTAGGAGTATGTGGAGTATGTGTGGTGTCACCATTGCTGACCGGTTGAGGAATAGCAAGATACGAGATGAATGTAAGCTGAAGGATGATGTGGTGACTAAGATTGAGAAAAGTATGTTGAGGTGGTTTGGCCATGTAGAGAGGATGAATGAAAGTAGACTGACATAAGAAATATACCAGGCAAACGTGATTAGAAATGTTGGAAGAGGGCGCCCGAGGAGGACCTTTCACGACCAGATTAACGATCTCTTCCAGAAAGGTCAAGTCCGTAGTACCCTAAACCGACGGAAGTGCATGAAAAGATGTATGACTGTGGATGAAGCGAAAGAGGTATGTCGGGATCGTAGCGTGTGGCAAACGGTAGTCTCTGCCTGCCCCCATGGGATACAGGCGTGAGTATATGTATGTATGTTTTTAGTTAGGCCCAACAAATATAGTATTCTGACACCTCCTTTAGTAGTATCGTTGCAATAATACTTTGAGTTTTATTTCTTAAGATTAATATTTTATTAAACACTTAGTATCTGTTTTAGAAATGCTATCTAAATAGCCTATGGCAGAAGAATTCTTAGAATACAGCTAGACCCAATAGTTGGATTGAAATCATGCCTTATCAAAATGGTAATACGAAACTTAATGATCAAAGACATGTTTATAGTTGTTAATAACTCAGTAAAGTGGACTTCAAAGTGATACCGAACATTTCGTTATTAATAACTTTGCTCCTATATTTAAGATCACATTAAAATTAGGGGTGTTATGGAGCTCCGTAACCGAATCTATCGGATATCCGAAATAAAAATGTATACTTAACCATAACCGAAACCGATGTAAAAGTCTTCAATAATTTCGGATAGGGGATGAGTCTAAGTAACATGTAATGAGATGGATTTGTATTTTTAAGTACCTAGTTGATATCACATAAAGCAGCTATAATCATTACTTATATGAATGATTGTAAAACCTAGAAATAAAGTCAAATCATTTCTTTTGCTATTTGCTATTTGGGTGATATTGACATTTGGAATCAGCGAATCTTTCTGCGTCGAATAAGTATGCTCTCCTTTAAAGATAAAAAATGTGGCTTTAGCCAAATGGCGTTTCACTCCTCGATATTATTCCTATATCCGTATCCAGATCCGAAATTCCATATCCATAACATCCCTAAACAAAAATTTGGATCACTAACTACTCAAGCAGGTGGAATCTAGTAGCAAAACATAAATCCATTAAAAAATACATTAATACAAACAAATATACCTAATTAAGATGCTTCCTTGGAAACGTTGTAATATTTATAACGGTCCGCACCGGAAATGGCCGGCTTTTTAAGGCTCTATCGAGACTCTACTTAAGTAATATATCGGTCTGATTATTTACGCAACATTGATCTCTATAAAAACTATTCGAGGAGTGCAGTTAATGAGGTGGATATCATGTTGGGTGTGAGACATGAGGAATTATCTACTTCTCACAAATTTTCAAAGGTTTTATGGTATTTCTCAGGCATAGGTTATATCAATGGCCAAATTGTGTACTATGGACTTTACCTTGATTCTATTTATATTGCAGTTTTTCTAGTGAAATACTGCTTAGATGATTGTACATGGAATTCGTGAAACTCAGAGGTGTGAGCCTGGGATTTGCCAAGGTGAGAGTTCTATCAACTGGGCTACTATTGCTATTTATTAAGTAAAAATTACATAATAAAAAAAAAATTGCAACCAATTTATTTATTAAATAAATAAATAAAATATATTTCACAAAATAGAAGTTATAGTGTATATGGAACTTAAACCAGGCCTAGCTTGTATCTTGGCGTTATTCATAACTGGCTTCTACCCGTGACTTTGTCCGCGATTATTCAATATCGTCATAAATTATAGCCTATATTATGTTATTCATGTGTATAAACAGTAATGATGTAAAGTTTCATCAAAATACGTTGAGTAGTTTTTGCGTGAAAGAGTTACAAATATCCGTCCATTCATCCTTACAACCTTTTATATTTATTTTTAATACTACTACTACAGCCCTTCTAACGTCCCACTGCTGGGCACGGGCCTCCTCTCAATCCCCCCTCGCATATTTATAATATTAGTAAGATATTACTATTTTACGGATTTTATCGCGTGTATTTACTATTTTATTTTCCCGACGTTAAAATAGTAAATACACGCGATAAAATCCGTAAAATAGTTTTATTTCAATGTATAGTATTCGCGTAAATATAAGAAAACAATATTAGTAAGATATTGTCAAAAGTATTGCTGGACTGTAGATAAGTAAGTAAGGTAAGTAAGTAAATTGATTTAAGAAAGGCAATGAATTCAATTTTCGCTTCTTACTTATACCATCCTTTATAACAATGGAGGGCGGTGAATTTGAATATTTCACGCATTTAGTTGGATGCGCGTGTCGACCAATACCCGCCGCCGGAAGTACGAATCCTTTATTCTAAAGACGATGCAACGGTCAAGGTCTTGTGTCTTACGACCTAAAAATAATGCGGTGAATGAATTCACTTAACTTTTTTTGAAATTGTACTCTGTATCAATATACATAAATATTGTATTTCTGTAGCAAAATGACGTAACTACGCATCTGAATTCGCTCAACCAATTTCGTTGAAAAATGTTATTTTGCTACGAATTAATACATTCTGTTTTGGGATTGGCAAAACAATGGCCACACAGGGCTTTATGGAAGCAACGTGTAACAGTGAGTTATTTTGGTACTTAAAAAAGTTTGATATAAAACCGCAATCGAACTGAGGCTGAGTGTTGTTAATTATATCAAGAAATATTCCTTATTAGCCGCCTGTTCGTCAACGCCTTAAACTGCCATTTGCTGGATTGTTGTTTTTTTTTTTGTTTTACTTTTCTATGTACATGATGATGTAACGTATTTTAAAACAACCTAAGTGTCTTTATTATTTTTATAACAAGACCTATGAACCTTGTCGTCAAACACCTTGTATAGTATATTTACAATTTTATTATTTCGATATCCATCGCCAACCCCAAAGGTCGCGACCGTAAGCCCGTTTGATAAATTCTTTGTCAATACCAAAATTAACTGTATTAACTCGTATATAAAGGTTAATTTTGAACGAATTTTCATCGATGACTCGAGTGAAATTCGACGCGTGGTCGCCACTATTGCCACATCTAACTGTTGCCACAGAAATTCAATCTCTATGTATATAAAAATAGAGTACATTTTCAAAAAAAGGAAAGTTCGCTCTGCTCAGTAGGTGCACGGCATAGAACGTCCATCCCCAAACGTCATGTCAAACCCTTAACATGTAATGGGGATATAAATGACCCCCGTGCTCACGAACCCTGCATTTGCACCTGCCACCAAATAATATAATAATTAGAAGTGACGGAGCTCATTTCCATTGTTTTAGGGTTATAAATTCTCCTTTTTTTTTGATTTACCAGAATGTCCGGAACTAGGGCGAGTGGCATTTGTTGTATTGCGTATCGTTACTTTGTGTATAATTTAAAAAAAAAACTTGTTCCGAAATTTATTTAAAAAAGTAGAAGCTTATGAAGTATTATTTGTTTTGTCTGTGTCTATGGACAATATATTTTTGTTTACAACGTTGGAAACTAATAGTAATGCGGGGCAAGCCTATTGCCATTACACCGAGTACATTCACTTTAATCCGAAGAAGATTTTGAGTCATAGACAAAACTTATGTCTTTCAATACACACGGTACATTAAGCGGTAAGCATTATTGAAAATAAAATCCTAAAGACCCAACCCTCGGTTTGAACCTTGCACTCTTTAGTTCCAATGCTGTCCTTCTATCTAATGAACTACCACTGCGTTTCTAAGATAAACCAATAAAAAATGCAATAAACTCTCTTTTACGTTGGGATTGAAAAATACTATCAACGAATGCACTATATCTACCTGCCTCTTTGGGTTTTCTTTTTTTAATTGACTACGCTGTTGGCCGTGAGTTGGACCAGCTTCACCGGAGGAGAGCCTCTTTGGGAAATGCCAACGCATCTATTCATCTTGAAAATGTATTTTAAACCAAAATTAACCGTCATAAGACTATACGAAACAAAATAAATACAAGACGCCTTCGTCTTAAAGCCTCCCACACACTGGGCGTCCGCACTCGCGCGTAATTTTTTTTCCATACTTAAACAAACTATAATAAATAATAATACATCATGACGCCTGTATTCCCCGTAGGGGTAGGCAAAGGTGCACAGCAGTGCGCCCACACTCCGCCGATGTATTTTGGTCCCAATGTAATAGGGGGCGAGCCTATTGCCATTATACCGGGCACAATCTGCCTCAATACGAGGGAGATTTTTTTGAGCCATAGTCCACCACGCTGGCCCAGTGCGTGTTGATGAACTGGTGCCTTTATATAGACGTGCAGGTTTCCTCACGATGTTTTCCTTCACCGTTTCTAACAAACTGTATCGATTCGTAGAAAAAGTCGCACTGACAGAGCGAGCGAGTTTTGATGGCTTACCACAGTAATTCAATCTTTATGCATATTGACACAGAATTCGTTTCGATATAGGCAAAAAAAATACGCGCGATTTTTGACGCCTCAGTGAGCGAGAGGCTTAAACCAAATACACCCAGATGTTACCCAAATAATTTCAAAGCATATTCTTAACCAATTCACACTTTGAACATTTAATTAAGTCAGAAATCGGTGCAAGCAGATCGGTGGGGCCACTGTTTGTCTGCTCATTACTGAGTGCGCCTGCGCACCGTGTCGGTAGGGTTGCCAGCCCCTATTCATAACCATAGCCGAATAACAACGTACTTAGAACTTTATTTAGAGTAGAATAAGGTGTAGATTGACTCGACGGTGTCTTTTATTTTATTTTTTGTTTTGTATGGAAAATGTAAAAGATTTAAAGCAACAATAGAAGCTATAATAATAAACACTTACATCGTTTTGTAATACAAGGAATAAAAAACGTCTAAGTCAGAAAAACCCTTAAAAAAATACTATGTACATCTGTAGTTAGAAGCAATACTAAAATCCATGTTTCTCCCTGAAATTGATATAATATAGGCATATTATTATGTAAATAAAAGGCGATAACCACGGACACAACCATTTCAGGAACTTAAGACGTGATATTTGGCAAATGGGCTCCTATTTACTCTGCGCATACGCAGGAGTATTAACCTTGTTCTTGATAGTAGTTTCATATAAGGACAAATAATGCTACCTGACAATTTGTAAGGGCCCATAGGTCTATACGAAATAAATTATTTAACTTAAGAATAAAACAATCCTTATAGTACAACATTTCTTGAGATATAGTACAAAAATTAATGCTTCACCGAATATCCACCCCTACTTCCCCTTTTACAAACTTATAAGAACACCTTTGAAAACCATCCTTAACGGCCTTCATATAACGTCAATTTCTCTTTGGACCTCAAGTTCATAGGTTGGGTTTTGGTTGGGTAAGCACGCCATCTTCAGGACTAACCGCTGTATTGTTTGGATGCACTTAATACCGTCTTATGCGGTAAAGCCCTGTACCTATAGACGCGTCAAACCGCGTGCGACCACTTTGTTGCTAATAATAAAACGAACTTTAAAAACACCAAGAAAAAGTATATTTTTCAACGAACTGTCCTCGATGATGCGAGTGAATTTTGCCGCGGATATTATCACTGACATTCAATCTTTATTTATGATGTATCAGAAGTCCGAAATACTATTTTAGGTACACATACGGTAGCTGATATGCAGATGCATAGTGAAGGTAGATAAAGACTGATAAAGTTTCTGAGTTACGGACCTTTGAATATTTGTCACAAGTATAGTGTTGTGGCCTAAGGACACATGCACGTCCCTATTGTAAATTACATCTACAAATATACACAAAAAAAAAGCATAATACTCGAGATAAATAAGACAAGACAAGACAAGAGACAAGTTTAAATAAGCGGCGAAAATAAAGTTGTGAAATAACATGTTCGAATTTCAAACAAATTTTTCATCGCATTCAATTGCACATTCGATACTCGTGCAAACGTTAGATAATTATTAAAACTTCTTTTTTAAGTGTACATTTCCAAAAATAGTCAAGTTAATTCGATCGCGTCAGTGCAGCCAGGGTGTAAGGTTATGGGGTTCTAAGGAAGTGACGTGTCGTTGGTTTTCGACGTTATTTTATTGGTAGCACGGGCGAGTGGATATTAAATAGTAATGATTCTTGTAATGCCCCCCTTATATGAGTTAAAATTATATATATTCGGTTAGGACTAGTGGTTCGCTCGGCTCCTGTAAAGTAAAAAACCGGCCAAGTGCGAGTCGGACTCGCGCACGGAGGATTCCGTACCATTATCTATAAAAACGGCAAAAAAATCACGTCTGTTGTATGGGAGCCCCTTTAAATATTCATTGTATTCTGTTTTTTAGTATTTGTTGTTATAGCGGCAACAGAAATACATCATCTGTAAAAATTTCAACTCTCTAGCTATCACGGTTCATGCGATACAGCCTGGTGACAGACGGACGGACGGACGGACGGACAGCGAAGTCTCAGTAATAGGGTTCCCGTTTTACCCTTTGGGTACGGAACCCTACAAAAGTAGCCTTAAACCCCTCGATATTAAAAGCGTGGAAAACATATTACTTCTTAAATGTATTGATACATGCAATCAGCCAAGTACTATATAAATACAATCACCGCTGATTACCAAGAAATAAATCACGGTTTTTATATTAATCCTCTGCGCTCCAATAACTATATAGTCCGTTTAATTTATAATAACACTAAAACTTGATTTTTGCGTAAAAATGATCACGCAATAACATCGTAATACTTAGATTGGTAGGGTTATGTAAAATCACGTATTGCACTCCATTGGGCTACACCTGTAAGAGTATTTGACTTTGATGACGGCTTGGCACTAGACCAAGTCATGCCAAGCTATGGCAGAACAATGTTTCCTATTTGTTCTGCCATGGCCCGGTAATTTTCACACTGCCCCTTAGTAACATACTTAATACATTTAAGCCCAAGCTGGTTCCATTCGGTAAAATACACACATTTTTTTTTTTTTTTTTATGAGATAGGGAGACAAACGAGCAGACGTTTCACCTGATGGTAAGTGATCAACGCCGCCCATGGACACCTGCAACACCAGGGGCATCGCAAGTAATAGTAGAAATGTTTCATCTACATGAATGGTAATCGGTATAATACCACAATGGTCCGCTCGTAGGTGCATCTTTGCACCTAGGAGCGCTGTCACTACCTCTCCCCTCACGGTAACTGCCCAAGCCGAGGTCGTGCCCTCTGTGGCGCCCTTAGGCTAGTTGCCACCCCTTTCCGCTCTTAAGGCCTTGGTTGGAGTGCACTCTGCGCTCGCCACTCCTCCGGTAAAGCTGTTAAGGCCACCTCACGCCCAACAGTGTAAGTCCTTCAAAAAAAAAAAAAAACCACAATGGTATCGCCTATTTAGTCACAAAATTTTAGTGCGAAGTATAGAGCTGCTGCTTATTTTTTACCAAAATCGAGAATGTTGCACCCGGTATTTTGTTGTGATGGCCTGCTGCCGGATCGCGACCGGGCTAATGAGAAACGCTGGTCTAGTGGATCGTACGCCCCTCGACTCACTGCTCCGGGTGATAGCAGATTTGATTCCCGGCAGCGGCTAATTTTAGTAAATGCCTTTTCGGTATTAGCCCAAAGCCCCCAGAACTCGTTGCGGAGTTGCTATGACTTCATATTTCAAGACATGAAAACAATACCGTTTATCAATGGTAGTTAAGATATGACTAGTCTAGTGGCTTCGAGGTGACAATGTCCAATGTCTACACTGGCCATATTCTAGCTACCATCGACAATTGGTGTCGTTTTCATGCCGTAAAAAATTAAGCCATATATTAAGGTATAATGGCAATAGGCTTGCACCTATTACATTAGGACCAAAACACATAGGCAAAATGTGGTTGTAATACAGTGTACTTCTGCCTACTTCTTCGGGGAATACAGGCGTAGTGATGTAGTTTATAGTATTTAAAACATGCCCTTATAAGTATCATCATTAATAACATATTTAACTTGCTTTCTAAAGAGTGAAACCAATAGACATTTGAATTGTACCAATAAATCATAACGCTTCAATCAATTTGAAGCAACACTTTCCAAGTGCCATCGCTTAAGTGGAGCTTATGTAAGGCATGTCGGAGTTAAGCAATTTGGGACGACCACGCGGTCATCTTCAATCTTCAAAGTTAGATAAGTTATGCTATTTTTTTTTGGGGTATACAAATATCGAGGGTGTTTGACTTTGGACTGTTGGACTTAAGCGACACTTTTAAGCTATATTGAGTTATATACATATTTGGAATCAGCGAAAGTCAAAAAAATGTCACTTAAGTCAAATAGCCTTTTACCTCGCCTTTTCCTTTAATTGCCAAAAGACATCATTTCATAACAACAATAAAATAAGAGCCATCATGAAACCTTTGAATTTTGTCCAAGCTGATTCCAAATGAGCTGATTCCAAATATGTATATAAGTCAATATTGCCCAAAAGTGTCGCTTAAGTCAAATAGCCCTTCAACCCTCGATATCAAGTCAGCATTTCTCTAGACGGGGGGCGCATGCGCGCACTCTACGGAACAGCGCACACGTCACGCGGACAGTACACCACGCCCGGCGCGTGCCCAGTGTTGCTACGAGAAAATATAAAAATTTTGAATTTAGAATTGGATAGGTCAGTTTAAAAAATTTCATCTCTAGTCTATGACGGTTTGACAAAATATGACCTTGATTCGGTTTTTCGATAAAATTAAGCAAAGCCTTTACTATTTAATTCCGAGGTAGGTATTGGTAGCCGAGTGGTCGAACGCACGCTTTGCAATCAAAGTGTGCAGGTTCAAACTCCGGCTCGCA
Source organism: Ptilodon capucinus (assembly GCA_914767695.1). Classification (NCBI taxonomy): domain Eukaryota; kingdom Metazoa; phylum Arthropoda; class Insecta; order Lepidoptera; family Notodontidae; genus Ptilodon; species Ptilodon capucinus. Next base: position 3,727,612 of record OU611828.1, read on the forward strand.
CCTCTGGGTTTATGTGTGAATCTAATTTTCATCCGAGATTATCACTTGCTATGAAACGGTGCAGGAAACCATCGTGAGGAAACCACACGTCTTAGGTAACCTAACTAGTTCTCGTTAGATGTGTGAAGTCTGCCAACCCGCACCGGGCCAGAGCGTGGTGAACTATGGCCTGAATCCCCCTTGCATTGAAGGGAGGCCCGTGCCCAGCAGTGGGACGTTATGGTTAGGGTCTTATTACATAATTAAGTAGTAAGTACGTAAGTAGAGTTCAACAAAAAACCTTGAACTTTATAACTACGTCCTGTACCTACCCAGATTCTGGTATTAACCTTTTTACGCAGAAGGTAATATATACCTAAGGTAATATTATAAAAATAGTTAGGTACAAAGGTAGAACGTGAATTACCTACACGCAAACAGAACTTGTATCAGATTTCAATAATTTCCAACAAAAGCACTGGCTACACTACCTCGTAACTGTTTTCAATTGCCGTTGAGTAGCTACCTTACGTAATGCTTGCTCGTTATTTCTAAGCTAAAGTACTAATCATTGAGTTTCCTCGACTGTGGCGCCGAGCAAAGGTCATCTCAGGAGTCTGTCATAATCAGTTTATTGCTTTTAATTACTAGGATATAAGATATACGCTTTTCAACCACTATAGGCAGCGCATTCGCTAAATACATTTATTTTACTCTTTTTGAAAATGTACTCTGTAATTATATTCATAAAGTTTAAATTTCTGTGGCAATAGCGACATGACTACGTAACCAAATTCACCTGCGTCATGCTAAAATGTACTTATTCTACAAGTTAATACAGTTAGTTTTACAAGAAATTAGTCGCCAGCGTTAATATCGCCAGCTTTAATATCTTCAAGATATTAATTGAAGGTTAAAGTTTAATCCTTTGATTCAATCGGAGTCTTAGGCTCCATTGTCACGGCCAAGACGGCTGTCTGACGACCACGGGATTAACGGAAAGAGATATACAATGGTAGGACATTTTGTAAGGAATTTTCAAGAGCTGTTGGATTATAGCTCCTATCCTAGGGGTCAACGCTCGCGTGTCAAAATGTTTGCCAATATCAAAACGAACTCTGTGTCAATATGCATAAAGATTAAAATTCTGTCGTATAAGCCACACCCTCTCGCGTCGAATTTCGCTCGCGCTGTCACTGTCATTTCGTTGCAGAATTAACTTTATCAATGTGTCAATACAGTTCCTTTTGCTATGGCAAAAATATGACGCACGAGTCTTGACGCCCCACTCTGCGGCGGGCCTAACTGGGCCCCAAGTGCTCGTAGAGTTGCTTTGAATTCATTAGGCGCAGGCAGAGGTGCACAGCAGTGCGCCCACACTTCGCCGATGTATTTTGGTCCCAATTTAATAGGGGGCCAGCCTATTGTCGCGGTGCATGCGAAAGCGATCCCGTGGCGCCCCGATATAAGGGGAAGATGGTACATCGTCGGTTTTTAGTGGGTATACGGCCTTCTGCCAGGACTCTCACATAACCCTGTTACTTCCCCCGAGGTGGCAGGGTATCCATAAAGGATTTTCCAAAGTAAAAAAAAGAGGGGGCGAGCCTATACCGGGCACATTCCCCCTCAATACGAAGGTGATTTGGGCCATAGTCCACCACGCTGGCCCAGTGCGGGTTGGTGAACTTCACACGCCTTTCTATAGACGTGCAGATTTCATCACGATGTTTTCCTTCACCGTTCAGCCATTAGAATAGATATTTAAGTTTCTTTGAAGGACCTAACAGCCTTTAAATAAGGTTTAAAGAGAATCAAAAATAATAATTCGTTATATTGGCTTCGTTTCGAACGAGGATATAATGATGATCAAAGCCAAACCCTCCTTTAAATTAGTTTTTTCAATGCCAAACTAATATACTGGGTGGTCATAATAAAGTGAAACCTTTTTCATGATTAAATAACTTCAGGTTTTCCGTTGTGTGTCATTATATGCGTGTGGTAAAGTCCCAGGGACCCGATTCTCGCATGATGGATATCATCTCTAATTCGAAATATGTCGAAACAAAAATTGGTCGTAGTTTTTCGTTATTTTTATTACAAGCTTTATATTAACTTGCGAATAATTCTTTTTTTGAACTAACAACAGTATTGGTTTCAAATGAAAGGGCTTGCTGAGGAGAACACGATAACTAACTGAAAAACCATTAATTTATTTTGACATATGTCGAATAGAAATGATGTCGAACATGCGAGAATTGGGTCCCTTGGTCGTATTGGGCGTCAATAAGCGCGTTGTAACACTTTTGCCAATACCAAAACGAACCGTATTAACTCATATAAAAAGTTCATTCTTCAACTAAATGACGGAGAGCGAATTTTGACGCGTGGGGACGTGGCTTGTACCACAGAGATTCAATCAATACCAGATGGATGCTCCCGAGCTGCTTTATGAACTGTCTCATCTCTTTACCCCCGACAACTATTTTGAGTTATATACCTTTGAATATTTGTCACAGGTATCGTGTTCTGGCCTTTGGGTACATCCATAACCCCATTCAGCAGTGTAAACTACACATATGAGGGGTGTCTACCAATATTCTCAAAACAGAACATGAAAATTTTACGTAGGACTCGAGATATTAAGAGTTATATAAATTGACGACGAAAAAAAAGTTGGAAAAACAAGGTCGAATTTCGATCAAATTTTTATACCGTCAGTTGTATACCCGATACTGATTCAAACGTCAAAGTATTATTTCGGACTTCTGAAACACCCTGTATATAGTTATAATAGTTAGTTTAAATAGTACCGTTCTAACGGACCGTTCTAATTATATTAAATAAATAAATCTTTATTCATATTGACACAGAGTCCCTTTTGGTATTGGAAATTATTTTGACGCGGAAGCGTTAACGCCGCAATGTACCGGGGGCTTTACGTCTATTCTTTCATATCCTTAGGTCAAGAGCACTATGGTCTCATATGTCAGGGTACCCCACCGGAACGGCCAAACCGCGGCGACCACACGCTTCTATTACTATCAGAAACCATCACACACTGAGCTATCGTCTTAATGAGCTGATGAAGTTCATCCTTTGGAGTCTCAGGTCTTCTTATAGTAGATGTACGTTGAGATAGAAGAGGATGTTATGGTCGCCTGGTGGAGTTTTGACAACTGAAGATGCTATTGTAATTGTAATTTGATGGTGTTATATTGAATTAACAAATAAACAGAGCATGACCGCGTAGGCATAACTTTTATCTCTTTCAACTGTCAGATTCGTCAAGAAAATGACGTCTGATGAGTTAAATAAATTAATGTTAAATAAATGAGTTTAATAAATTAATGTTAAAAAACTTTTTAAAGACAAACTTCTATTCAATGGCCCTTAGTTTTCGTGTTCTCCTCAGCAAGCTCGTTCATTTGCTACCCATACTGTGGTAGTGCAGAAAAAAATACTATTCCGCCATCTTGGATGAACTGCCATATTGGAATTAGAATGACGTCACATAGCTAAGCATGCATTGTCATCCGAAATAAGCGTGTATACCAAATTTCAGCTCAATCGGTTTAAGATAACTGATCTATAATTCAGTTGCAAGATTCCACCCATAAAAACATTGCAAGTTAATATAAAGCTTGTAAAGGCAAAACTTATGCCTTCACGGTCATACTAAGGGTATCCATAAAGGATTTTCGGACTTTAAAAAAGGCTGCAGACAACATATACTTATTGTATGGTCCCAAACTAAGCAAAGCTTGAACTATGGGTATCATACAATGGACTAGGGGTGATTCCATTTACAACTAGACCAGGGTAAATTACGAATAGGCCATTTTCGAAAATTGCCACTATCGGGAATCGAACTCGCAACTACCTGACTCTGTGAGCCAACGGGCTACGCTCGATCCACTACACCAAGCCGTCGTCAACTGACCCAGAAGTTAAATCTTAATCGCTACTAAATTCACATATTTAATACGAATAAGGTCCAATTTTGAACAACCATAAGACCCTGTACATACTGAGCAACGAATTTATTTAAGTTTTTTTATGTACACTGTTATAATATCGAGGGTTGAAAGGCTATTTGACTAAAGAGACATTTTTTTTTAACTTTACAGGAGAGAATAATCATTCGACGCAGAAAAATTTGCTGATTCCAAATATGTATAAAGCCCAAAAGTGTCGCTTAAGTGAAATTGTGCACCCCTCGATATAAATATTATTTCAGACTTCTGATACACCGTGCATAGGCACCATCTCTTTCCTACCGTACTTTGATTAATGACGATATTAATATTTAAATGATGCACTAATTGAAGCAGTAGCCTTCTGTATCAGCGGTGTATAGAGGAAGTCGTAACAAATAAAAGTCATTTAATTAAATACTATACACGCTCTATTCGGGAACCCCGCATTTAAGTGGTTATAAAAAAAAAAGTCCATTAACAAAATATTTTATACAGTTCGACGTATCTTTATTATTTTTATTAATTTGATCTACAAGAACGCCCGCCTTGAACGTAAGGGGTGCAAGTTCAAATCCCAGGCCCGCACCTCTGAGATAATTTTCATGTGCGAATGTCATTTTCAACAATGATTACCACCTGCTGAACGGTGAAGGAAAACATCGTGAGGAAACCTGCACGTCTGTAGAAAGGCGTGTGAAGTTCACCAACCCGCACTGGGCCAGCGTGGTGGACTATGGCCCAAATCTCCCTCGTATTGAGGGGGAATGTGCCCGGTACAATGGCAATAGGCTCGCCCCCTATTACATTGGGACCAAAATACATCGGTGAAGTGTGGGTGCACTACAGTGCACCTCTGCCTACCCCTTCGGGGAATACAGGCGTGATGATGTATTGTATAATTTGATCTACACTAAGATGATGTTTTATTTATTTCATAAAAAGAGAAGAACAAAATTCTTCTCTTTAAACCGACTTCAAAAAGGAGGAGGTGCTAAATTCGACCCCTATGTATTTTTTAATGTATTTACGAAATAAATACAATGATGGTCAACCGCCATCTTTATCACTCTCAGCACCGATTTTCATTTATAATGTGTATTTATTGAATTTGATCTTGCAATTAATTACTTGACATTGGCTGGAATATTCACTAATCGTGGAGCCATTCCTCATCTTATTCCATTAAATTTCATTCCTTTCGTAAAATAAGCAAAAAGAAGAATGTGTGAATTATAAACACAAATGGGTGAGTATTGTGTTCAAGATTATAAATTAATTCATTCATAAAAACAGCATTAACAACTATGCTTAAAAATTAATTACGAAATAAATTAATTCAAATTATGATCACTATCTGTGCGATTTCTAATTTACAACCTGTATAAATAAAAAAACTTGAGAGGTGTCAACTTGAGAGCCGTGGTAGCGAGGTGTGATAGCAGTGGTAGCCGAGTGGTCGAACGCACGCCTTGCAAATCAAAGTGTGCAGGTTCAAACCCCGGCTCGCACCTCTGGGTTTCATGTGCGAATCTCATTTACATCCGAGATTACCACTTGCTATGAAACGGTGAAGGAAAACATCGTGAGGAAACCTGCACGCCTGAGGGAACTTGACTAGTTCTCGATAGATGTGTGAAGTCTGCCAACCCGCACCGGGCCAGCGTGGTGGACTATGGCCTGAATCCCCCTCGCATTGAGGGGAGGCCCGTGCCCAGCAGTGGGACATTACAAAGGGCTGTAGTTATTAACTTGAGAGGACACCCGGATGGAACGAAGTTCCTTTTGAAATGAAAAAAGCAAAAAAATTGTACACATACACACACACACACACACACACATCCAAATCGCAATCGAATTTTATTGTGTACATAAATGTATACATGTACAATGTACACATAAATGTATATATATAATAAAAATCACACACACACATATGTACAGGTGTCGTTACAATTTTTCGTCTTATTTTTTTCCGTCTAGTCCCCTTCGCAACGCGCGATAAGAAACTACGTTCCAATAAATTCCGTTAGACACCACATATTTACTCGTATGACCCCAAACTAAGCAAAGCATACGTACTAATGATACCATATAATGGACTGGGAGCGATTCCAGTTACACCTAGACCTGTCAGCACGCATGCCAAGACAAGACCTCTGCACGGATTGGCTCGGTCGCTCTCTGTCTCATTTCATACGAGAGAAAGAGATATATTCAACATATTCTGTGACATAACTCTAGTCTTGGCGCTCATGCTACATCTACAGGACAAATTCCGGAAAGTAAATTTCCGAAATTTTTCGCTGATTGGAGCGGAAACTGCAGTAAAAACTCGTAAATTAAACATTATTTTAAAAAACCGGCCAAATGCGAATCGGACTCGGGTTCTTTACCATTATCTATAAAAACGAGCAAAAAAATCACGTTTGTTGTATGGGAGCTCCCTTAAATATTTATTTTATTTTGTTTTTAGTATGTGTTGTTATAGTGGCAATAGGAATACATAATCTGTGAAAATTTCAACTGTCTATCACGGTTCATGAGATACAGCCTGGTGACAGACGGACGGACGGACAGCAAAGTCTTAGTAATAGGGATCCCGTTTTACCCTTTGGGTACGGAACCTTAAAAAACGAGCAATAAAATTGCATTTGTTGTATGGGATCCCCCTTAAATATTTATTTTATTCTATTTTTTAGTATTTGTTATTATAGCGGCAACAGAAATAATCTGCGAAAATTTCAACTATCTAACTATCACGGTTCATGAGATACAGCCTGATGACAGACGGATGGACAGACAGCGAAGTCTTAGTAATAGGGTTCCCGTTTTACCCTTTTGGTACGGAACCCCTAAAACTTCATATAGAGACAGTTTTGTTTAAAACCCGGGCAGACCGAAGCGTCAAATCGCGGGCTACAAAACGATTGACAATGCCAAAACGAACTTTATTACCTCGTACAAAAGGCTCATTCTTCAACAAAATTACAACGATATTGCGAGCGAATTTTGATGAGCGAGTTTTTATGAGAGCAATTAAAACTTTATGTGTATAGGCAGAGAGATCGTATTGATATTGCAGCTTGCGTCTTTATTCAACTCTCCTGTCTGCAATCAACCTAAAGTTTAAACAAACATGGATCCTTGATATTTATTGGCATTGCTTCACATCCGCCGCTAAAATTCTTATTATAATCCAACTATTGCCTCTGAATCATTGATTGTGTAAATGTATGACGATGTTACTTACTTAAAGTCAAGTTAATTTAGCTATATAATAACTAAAAGATAGATGTATACTAGATACTTATTATATTAAATGCATACCATCTCATATGGTGAAATGTGCCGAGCTTACTAATTTAAGATCTTATGTTACACCACGTTTCGAGCATAATAAATCATTTCATTTAAATCTTATTATACATCATCACGCCTATATTCCCCGAAGGGGTAGCCAGAGATACACTGTAGTGCGCCCACACTTCGCCGATGTATTTTGGTCCCAATTGCGAGCCTATTACCATTATACCGGGCACATTCTCCCTCAATACGAGGCAGATTTTGGGCCATAGTCCACCACGCTGAACCATTGCGGGTTGGTGAACTTCACACGCCTTTCTATAGATGTGCAGGTTTCCTCACGATGTTTTCCTTCACCGTTTCTTAGCATATGATAATCTCGGATGAAAATGAAAATTATTACTTGTCCAATATTGTTTTAATATTGCTTTGAGTTGACAACGGTGTGGTTTTATTGGTTTGAGCGTAGGATTGGTTCGATTCCTGCCTGTGGCAGATTTCGGTAGCGGTCTTTACAGAATTATTCCTCGTCTGGGTGTCACTGAAATTGCCAACGGGCCCTGTAGCATGACCGCGTAGACATAAGTTTTATCTCTTTCAACTGTCAGATTTGTCGAGAAAATGACGTCACACCAAGCCATGTCCAGTACAAAAGCTCCAAGTGACGTCATTTCCTCGACAAATCTGACAGTTGAAAGAGATAAAACTTGTTTCTACACGGTCATGCTATGGGTGCAGTTCATTGTATGGTACCCATAACAAAAGCTTTAGTTGGGGATCATACGATGAATATATGTTGTCTGGCAATATTCCTAGATTTATTTATTATGGCAATAGGCTCGCCCCTATTACCTACCTACATTAGGACCAAAATACATCGGCGAATTGTCGGTGCATTGCAGTGCACCTCTGTCTACCTCTTAAGCGAATATAGGCGTGACGATGTAAAATTTAGGCATAATTGTATCAAGTAATAGTCTTATAACACAAGAAGCCCAATCGCCAAAGAGTCGTGTCTAATAAGTTTAAACTACTTAAAATTCTAAACTCCTTGCCTTAACTAAGTAGTTACCTACACTCGAATTCCCGTCATAGTTCAGTAAACAGTAATGTTAGATGTACATACCTACATATAGTCGGAAAGTTGGCCGTGAAAACGTAGTTAAAGTAAGGTAACATTAAACAGAGGTTTAATTTCTACGTATGCTTGAGGATATTTAGTTTAATCATTTATCTGGTTCCTTTTTAAAGTTTTCCTACGCTATTCATAGAGTATAAACTTGAAACGCAAACTTGAATTGAGGACTTCCTCCTTCTTTGCAGTAGGTTACAAACAAATTATATTATCTATTCTTGGACATGACGCGCTTGTCTATGGTTCAAAATATTTTTTTTATGTTTGTGTCATCCCACTGCTGAGCGAAGGTCCTAATAAATGATATTTACAGATTTTTTTTTATTTAATTAATTATTTACAATTACGTACAAATATAACATAACATATTATTATAAATAATCATTAATTTAAAAAGTTTTGTCTGCATGGGATGGTGGTAAGAAATAAATTTTACAATAACAATATATTGTAATATAACTCTTTTGGGTGATTAAATTGTTCCTATTTATATTAGCAAAATAAAACTGTAATGTTTTTGTTAGTTAACGGTTACTCCGCCAGCTCCTTGCCTATCCGTAAACGTAGCCACCCATACAAGATTGGCACGTTGACTTCCAATTTTCTCGACAATTTGATACGTCGTTCATTGCGGCCCGCAACGGTTGACAATTGTACTCTAAGGCCCTGGACACACTGGGGCGTCAGGACGAGCGCGTCAATTATTTTGCCAACCTGAAAACTGATTGTATTGAATCATAGAAAAAGTTCATTCTTCAACGAAGCCACATTAAAAGCGTGGGCGAATTATGACGCGTGGTCGCGTAGCTTTTATTACAGAAATGTAATCTTAATATATATTGACACAGAGTCCATTTTCATGTTGACAAATAATTTGATGCGCGTATCTTGACGCCTTCTGTGGGTCCAGGGTTTAACTGTATTTAGAGTTCCGCATTGGGGCGGCAAAACGGAACGGTTGGGCGGCGATGAGTGCCACCTTACGTTGTTGCGTTCCTGGTACCTAATCATCTTTCTACAGGTATTTTTACGTAAGCAAAAACGCCAAAACCAAATACCAAAACCAAACTCTGTGGCAACATACATAAAGATTGAATTTCTGTGATAAATGGCACGCGTTTACGCGTCACAAGTCGTTCTCATTATCGATGTAATTTCGTTGAAGAAGCTTTCTCTATGAGCTAATACAGTTCAGTTCACACCAGAGCATATTCAAAAGCAATTTCGTTCATTTACCACTGACAGGATTAAAACCCACATCCACCCGTTTGCTGAGCTACCGAAGGTCGAACTCCTAGACCAAACCGTTGTCGAAACTTACTGAGTTATTTTTGAGGTGTGCTCAACCACCGGGTAGTTGCAGGGACGATTCGATAAAAAGGAAATGGCGTTTTGGAATTGGAATTGTACCCAGTCCATTATATGGTACCTATTTATAAGAAAGGGTTGTCTGGTGATAATTATGATTTACGTTATGAGTGAAGGATGACCTTAATCACAAGCTAAATAAATAATACTTCCTATAATTTTAATTAATACGAAAATCCTAACATTTCTACCAGGTCTTTGCGAAATGGTATTCGCTGATTGTTAACGTGAAGCGCATTCTTGTTTAATTAATACGTCACGTGCGCATGTGTGCGTCGTGCGCGCGCATGCGTGCGAACTGATGTAAGTATGATTTCTCAGTTATTGCCACAAGGAAAAATACCGGTGCTAACATTCTTTGTCAAGGATTTTGTGAATAGAATGATATAGATCGTAAATAACTAAATAGTTTCTGGTAATTAGGTTCTTTTAATAATAATATAGTTTTAATGAGTATTGTAGCAACGCCACGCTTTTCGCAAACCAATGAAGTATTTATACGTAATGAAGAATACACCGAGGAGAACAATCAACTAGAAAAAAAAAACGGTAACTCGACAACGAAAAAACGGAATGAAATCGATCGGGGTTTACTAGGTAAAATCGACTCCACCTATTGTTGAAGGCGGTTAAAATGTAGCCTATGTTACCTGGGCCATAATAACGAATCAATTGACATCTTATTCATCAAAATCGAATGAATAGTTTAGGCGCTACGGAGACACATACGTAAATACATATATACATACAAAGAATGCTAAAAGCAAAACCCTTCCTTCCGGCTTAGCCGTAGTCGGAAAACAGGTCCTGACTTTCAAATGTTTTTTAATTACAACTTTAGAACAATTGTGGTTCCGCTTGTTATATAGCTATGTATAAGCGAAGGATAAAGAGCGTGAAGATACCCACATGCCTTTTGATTGCTGCACTGTTATCGCCAGGATCGGTTTATAAAAGCGCGGTGCGCGGGCGCAGCAAGCAGACCGCGACACGCCGTTAGCGCACCAATAGGACGTGCGCGTGCGACTACCGACAGGGAACATGGTGGTGAAAGTATTGTGTAATTATTTTTTGTAATTACTCGTAATTCTGGGTTCCTTGAAATAACTTGAACCCTATGAAAGGCGCTCTAACTTACTCTAAGTACAAAGACAAAATGGGGGTGTACTGCAGTGCACCCTCAACTATCTATATAGAAGAATACAGGCGACATGACGATGTATTTATTTATTCGACCTATTTCTTTTATTGATAGATTAAATTTCTGCTACTTTTTTATAAGAATTACCTACTACTACTACCGTCTGCCTTCCAAGATACTTTCGGTAACCAAATGTTTACTGAAAAAAATATTACATATTTAATAAAGTAATTAAAACACGTTTACCCAAACAGCTGTTATCGCTAATAAACAAAAAGGAATCCAATTAACTTAACAAAACTAATGTCTGAATGATGCTCGTCCGAAATCATGCATCTGCTTTTAACCCTTTCTCCTCGCGAGGGCTAAACACTGGGCCGATAATGACCCAATTAAAGATGGTCGAGTTGCAACATGGACGAACAAAAGGGCGGAATTAACTTTTTAAGAACACGCTGTTAAATGTGTATGACTACTGGAAGCGACTTTACAGTTTTTAAATAATTTTAAATTTGTATTCAATGTGTAATTTGGTAAAGTATAACTCTGCATACAGGGTGTTTCAGAAGATCGAAATATCAGTCAATTTCTATAACTCATAGTTATATCGAGTTCTATGGAAAATTTGCATGTTCTGTTTTGTGAATATTGGTAGTCGCCGCTCATAAGTGTAGATTACACTGCTGAATAAGATTATGGATGTACCCAAAGGCCAGAACACAATACCTGTGATTAATTTTCAAAGGTCTATAACTCAGAAACTATGATAGTTAGTTGAAAAACACTTTATTATAAAATACTTTTTAAAAACAAGCTTTTATTAAATCGCTCTTATTTTTCGTGTTGTCCTCAGCAAGCGCTTTCATCTGATACCCATACTGTGGTAATGCAAAAAAAAATACTATTCCGCCATCTTGGATGATCCGCCATATTGGAATTAGAATAACGTCACATAGCTAAGCATGCATTGTCATCCAAAATAAGCGTGTGTACTAAATTACAGCTCAATCGGTTTAAGATAACTGATATTAAATTCAGTTGCAAGATTCCACCCAGACATACATACATTTCAAGTTAATCTAAAGCTTGTAAAATGATATAGTAATCTCCCGATAATTGAAACGGTACGGCTAAAAGCATTTTGTGTAGTTATATTTCATACGAAAAGATGATAACAAAAATTGTTAGGATATTCAGTTATTCTTAATTGGTTTCGTTTCCTTACCACAGTTGTAGATAAAACAAGATTCGAGATAAATAACCGCGTGTGAACAATTTAATGTTGATGGAAGCAAAGATTATCATATTTTTGTTTAATTCTCGTTAATAATCACCAAGATAATCAGAGATTCGCGTATTTTTTGTCATATTTTTTATTTGAATCTCAGGTCATTGTCGTTTAATAGAATGATTTCGCAATTATATAAAGCGGAAATATACTTTTATTATAAAACATACATAGTATTGTATATACTCACGCCTGTATCCCACAGGGGACGGCAGGCTTATACATATGACGTCGTATAAGCCGTCGCTACTGGTTAATAATAAAAACATGATAAATTGATAAATCTGCCATCGGACCTAAAAACCCGTTAAGGGTCATTTTGGCTAATTTGAGTTATTAAATAGCCTTTTACTCTTTGGTACATAATAACTTTACAGAGAGCATACTCATTCGACGCAGAAACATTCGTGGATTCCAAAAATGTATATACGATAATATTGGCGAAAGTGTCGCTTATAATTTAAGTTATATATACTACATGAATGCGAATCATTTTCTCTATAGGCCAGTCTTGGTTTCATTTTTCTAACATTTGTAGATATTAAGATACGTAGAGACAAATATCTGTGCCTTCACAATTTCTAATGACATCAGTTTTTTGCATATTTGCATGTATCTTAAAAATGGGTCTACTAACATAAATAGAAAACGAAACGTTTTATCTATAAACTAGTCTTGGTCTTATTTTTCTAAGATTTATAGTTATTAAGGTACATATAAACAAATCTGTGTGCCTTCGTAATGTCTAGGGGATCAATTTCTGCATTTTTGCAACTCAAAATTGTTTTTTTCTCTCTCAACAGCCTTTAAGCAATCGCACAATCTTTTCTTTCGCAAATAAGACAGCCTAGATGTTAGATTACGCAAGCACGATCTATGGATCTTAGATCTCTAGTGCAGGTCTATAAAATTGTCGCGCCTACTCCGTAAATATGGCGTCATCTACTGTTTCAGAACTTATTAACATAATGTAATTTATTGTGTTTGTCACACTGTTTATCGTTGGGAATGGTATTAGTTATTTTATATGTGTATTGTGCACATACATAAAATACTATCTACTGGATATTCTCAAGTTTCTTTATGTATTCTATATATCAAAAGCGGTTATAATGAATAGATTACATGTGAACATAGTTAAGTTAAACTAAGAGATATATGCTATGAAACGGTGAAGGAAAACATCGTGAGGAAACCTGCACGGCTGAGGGAACTTCACTAGTTCTCGATAGATGTGTGAAATCTGCCAACCCGCACCGGGCCAGCGTGGTGGACTATGACCTGAATCCCCTTCACATTGAGGAGGGGCCCGTGCCCAGCAGTGGGACATTAAAAGGGCTGCAGTAGTAAGAGATGTTCTATGAATATTCCAGCCACATTTGTTATGAAGTACATTAGTAATTAATAAATCAATTTAGAGCAGTAACATAACATCCGGATGAGATTTTTCTTCTTCTTTTTTCACAAAATGAGTGAAATGATGAAATTTGAATGGAATAAAATGAGGAATGGCTGCATCTGAGATTAACGGTATTTATGCAAATGTCAAGTAATTCAAAGCGAGGACAAATTTAATACATAGGTGCATATTATAAATAAAAATGGGTGATGAACGTGATAAAGATGGCGGAAGAATTCCAGATCACATTTTTAGTTTCATACCCCAATTTGATGATTTTAAAACATAAAAAGAAAACCATAGAAATTTTCAAACTGTCATCAAACCACCTACAAAAGCGATATCCGTGAGGGTTAACGTTTTACCTCGTTTTTCTGTTTTTTTTTTATTATTTTATAAATTGGGTCTCTTCCAGCATGGTCGATTTTAAAATCAATTGACAACAATAGGAAGTGGCTGTCGGAAATCGGAACTTGGTGCCTAGGGCGCGTGGTGTGCACGTGCGCACGCGCGTGTATCCCTCATCGCACCCCACCCCTGTTAACCAATCTGGAACATTGTGCGCGCATGATTAGGTAATGGTACTTGCTATGAAAGGGTTGAAAGGGTGTTATTAGGGTATTTCCTATCGAATCTTTCCTCCATCTTGATTAGATAAATAAATTATAAATAAATACATATATCATCATGCCTGTATTCCCCGAAGGGGTAGGCAGAGGTGCACTGCAGTGCACTAACACTTCTCCGATGTATTTTAGTCCCAATGTAATAGGGAGCGAGTCTATTGACATTATACTGGGCGCTTTGTACCCCAATACGATGAAGATTTTTAAACCATAGTTGGCCCAGTGCGGGTTGGTGAACTTCACACGCCTTTCTATAGACGTGCAGGTTTCCTTCGTATGTACTCGTCGTATGATCCCAAACTAAGCAAAGCTGGTACTATGAATACCATACAATGGACTAGTCGCGATCCCAGTTACACCCAGACCAGGGACCCAATTCTCATAAGATCGACATCATCTCTGATTCGACATATGACGAAACAAATAGTCAAATTGGACATATATTTCGTTTTGTTTCGATATATGTCGAATTTGCAAAAATTGCCTCGCAGGGAAAATTCCGAAATTTTCCACTGATGGGAATCGAATCCGCAACCACCTCGTGCAATGTGCTGATCGGCCTAGCTCAGACCACAACACCCAGGCGTAGTCTAGACTAGACTGTAACCCATATTTTTTAATAATATATATTTTTTTCTAAGTGCAACATTGCAATCTCTTCCATCTGTCTATCCAATAAAAGAAAGCATCATTACTTCAAAATGTTTTGTACCAACAACATTTTATCTTCAATCTCGGCATACCTACTTAATAGAGGAAATCGCCAATTGCATGAAACAATGCTGGGTGGTTTACCTCGCTGCACATCTCACCATACATTGGTCCAACAGCTCTATCTTACTCTTACTTATAACAAACGCCGTGTGTAGAAAAGAGATAGATATATGTGGCCAATGTTGGCGGTTTCAGTCGGTGATACACAAAAGTTCGTTGTCTTTAAATGGCTGTCTACCGTTTTTCTGTTATTTTTAATCGTCTGTAATACAATGTAGAAATACAATGAAATTCTATTTGCTACCAGTGAGTATGCAGTCTGGGATTCCTACTTACAATAATTAAATTAAATCTTATTTGGTTTAGTTTTTAAGTAACGGTGTAAGTATCTACAGTTATAAATGTCATGAAACATACTTGTACATGTATAGAAAGACGTGCAGCATGATTAAATTACAAAACAGACAGAAAAAAACAGGACAGACTGATTTTTTTTTTGTTTTTTATGTCAGGAAGTATATCATATGCATTTAGTATGAAAGCTGTGACAGTGAAACCTGGTTAAGTGAGATATCAAGGGACCTGCAAATTTGTCTCACTTATAGAGGTATTCCACTTACCCAGTGTCTCAGTTATCCAGGTATAACTAAATATCTGTCTCATTTAAGTGTGCAATTTGGGGGGGGGGAGACTAAGAATAACAAAACGATGTTTACTCAGTTACAGAGGTTAATCCATATAAAATTCACTCGCTGCCTCAGTTATAGAGGTTACTTTGACGATAAAATTGAAAGAACGAATCGACTAATAGAGGTAATTCAGTGCCAAAGTGTCGGGACCTCAGCATGAGTTCCAGTTTTGGAGGTTTCTCACTTATAAAGGCCCCACTTATCCAGGCCCCACTTATCCAGGTCCCACTTAACCAAGTTTCACTGTATTTTTACATTCAACATAGACACTTGCATTTTATTTCACATAGTTTTGTGTAGTTATTTTGTGTTTGCAAATAAATTACATAGCTGTATTATATATATTCTATTTCTTATTATATATTCTTTATATAATATAATCGGGTAATTTTCACAAAAATGTAAGCTATATTTTTGGAAAAGAGTAACTATGGAGTTTCGTGTCCATTCTTCTCCATAGGAAATGCATTCCGAATGGGTGGTAGAGTTATAAATTATGTTTATTAACATATGTTCATACATAAATAGGTACGTAACTGTATACTATTACGTGAGTAGAAAAAATCTGACTTTAATTCTTTTACATGATCGTCATTAATGAGATCTAAAGACATCAGACTACTGACTTTATATTATAAGTCACAAGACACCTTCGATTGAAGTAGTTATAAATCGAACGCTCATTAAACTGTTTGTTATTAATTAATTCATCACACTAGACACTCAACAAACAATGACAACAATAATTGTTTGATTTGTTTGTTCGGTAACGTCAACAAAAACAATCGGCATCGCTTCACTGAGCTGGCCATTGTACATATAATAATACGAGTTGTATTGTTAGACAAGATGGTATAACTTCCACACTGGAACGCCGACACTGCCGCGTTTTTTTTTCCATACCAAAAAAATAAATCTCCCGCCTAGAACATAAGGGGTGCAAGTTCAAATCCCAGGCCCGCAGCTCTGAGATGATTTTCATGTGCGAATGTAATTTTCAATAATGATCATCACTTGCTGAATGGTGAAGGAATACATCGCGAGGAAACCTGCACGTCTATAGAAGGCGTGTGATGTTCACCTACTTGCACTGGACCAGCGTGATGGACTATGGCCCAGATCTCCCTCGTATTAAGTGGGAATGGGCCCGGTACAATGGCAATAGGCTCGCCCCCCCTACACTTACATTGGGACCAAAATACATCGGCGAAGTGTGGGTGCACTGTAGTGCGCCTCTACATACCCTTTCGGGGAATATAGGCGTGATGATATATTATTGTCGTATACCTAAATGTTACTATGTAGGTAATCTATTCTTTCCTTTTTATATCGTCGGAAAATGCGTAACGCCCTCCGACTTGGATGAGTCGAAGAAGAGGATATGTCAGGCTCCCGGCAGTCCATGACGCCGCCTGCGACAAGTCTTGGCTTGGTCAATTCAGTGTACCTCTGTGGTGTTAGCACGCATATCAAGACCTCTGTCACGGATTTGCTCGGTCGCTCTCTGTCTTATTTCATACGAGAGAAAGAGATATAATCAATATATTCTGTGACATAAGTCCAGTTTTGGCGTACATGCTACAACTACTGATCTAACTAACTACAGCCCTTTTTAACGTCCCACTGCTGGGCACGGGCCTCCCCTCAATGCGAGGGGGATTCTGGCCTTTGTCCACCACGCTGGCCCAGTGCGGGTTGGCAGACTAACTACTGATCTGTATGCGTTGTTAAATGCCTAGTGCACACGTCAGTATAGACCGTGGGATCGACGTGTGATGACGCCGCGGCGCCGGCGCAACGTGTCTGCCTTGAATATAGACATCACCGCATTAGATCGAGAATATCGATGCATTTACAGGGTGTACCTATCAGAAGTCTGATATAATACTTTTGGGTACATATAAGGTAGCTCATATGTAGATGCTTAGTGAAGACAATGTACACCTAACTATCATAGTAAATAGTAATATCATTATTTTTTAGCCCATGCATGCAAAAACTTAACAAAATATTTATTTAAACCTTCCTCGAGATCCACTCTACCCATTGGTGAAAACAGCAAGAAAATCGGTGCAGTAGTTTTTGACTTTATTGCGAACAGACAGACAGACCCGGCGGAGGACTTTGTTTTATAATATGAAGTGATAATATCACTATAAAATGAAATAGGTAATCAAGGTATATAATAATATAATATATAAGGTATCTTCAAGAAACGAGCATACTCATTCCTTAAAGGCCGGCAACGCACTTGCGATGCCCCTGGTGTTGCAGGTGTCCATGGGCGGCGTTGATCACTTACCTTCAGGTGAAGCGTCTGCTCGTTTGCCTCCCTATTTCATAAAAAAAAATGAGGGCTCAGTGATGTTCACTAGACTACATCCAATACACGTCACTGAGGAGTTATCAGCTTTCTGTATCCCATCATTACCAACTCTATTCATCCTCCATCTTTGTCTATAATTAATTAGATAAATAAATAACGCCAGTCGACAAATACTATACGTATGACTCCAAAATAAGCAATGCTTGTACTATGGCTCCCATACAATGGACTGAGGATAATTCCAGTTACAGCCATACCATTCCGAAAACGCCAGTTCTATATTTTGACACTGAAGGGATTCGAGCCGGCAATCGGTGCATTGCACCAAACGGCCCACACTCTTACGTACCCCTTGGTTGGAGTGCATTCTGCGCTCGCCACTTCTCCGGTAAAGCTGTAAAGGCCACCTCACGGCCAACAGTGTAAGTCCTTCAAAAAAAAAAAAAAATTCAACTCTTACGTACCACTTGATCAAGCTGTCGTACTTACTGAAATCCCAAATGTTTGATATGACTAACTACAGCCCTTTTAACGTCCCACTGCTGGGCACGGGCCTCCCCTCAATGCGAGGGGGATTCAGGCCATAGTCTACCACGCTGGCCTAGTGCGGGTTGGCAGACTTCACACATCGAGAACTAGTCAAGTTCCCTCAAACGTGCAGGTTTCCTCACGATGTTTTCCTTCACCGTTTCATAGCAAGTGGTAATCTCGGATGTAAATGAGATTCGCACATGAAACCCAGAGGTGCGAGCCGGGGTTTGAACCTGCACACTATGATTTGCAAGGCGTGCGTTCGACCACTCGGCTACCACTGCTGCGACTATAACAAATGATATAACGAATGCTGATATGACTATAACAAAAAAATAAATGGTGTGAACTCATACGTATAATGACAACGGTGGTAATTAAAGACGGGAGGTATTATAAACAATGCATAGAAGAAATGTTAGAAATCGGCAATAAAACTTGAACTTGCCGAGCGCTCGAAATACTAACTTAACTGCTTCCGGTAACTAATTACTAGGCATAAGTGGTAATCAGACAATATCTACTACTAAAACCTGTCGACAAAACGACTTCCGGTGCGGAAAAAATATTTTTTTAAAGACCCGTTACATCCTCCGAATCAAGAGTAGAGGTACTTCGCTAAAAGCGCTTCGCATCATCTCGTTTTAGTAAGTACTTTGCAAATGCCGCTTGACACACGTTCAGGACTTAGAGGAGTCAGGAACCGGAATTGGTAGCATAATTAATACGCATTTTTTATTATTACATTTTACATTACAAGCGTCCGGGTGGAATCTTGCAACTGAATTTTAGATCAGTTATCTTTAACCGATTGAGCTGAAATTTGGTATACACGCTTATTTTGGATGACAATGCATGCTTAGCTATGTGACGTCATTCTAATTCAAATATGGCGGATCATCTAAAATGGCACGAAAACTAAGGGCAATTAAATAAAAGCTTGTTTTTAAAAAGTTTTTTTTACCATATTTTTTTTTTGTTTAAATCACAGACAATATTTTTGTCAATATTGTCATTTTCAATAATGATAACCTGCACGTCTAAATAAAGGCGTGTGAAATTCACCAACCCGCACTGAGCTAACGTGGTGAACTATGGCCCAAAAATCTCCCTCATATTGAGGGAGAATGTGCCCAGTATAATGACAATAGGCTGGCCCCCTATTAAATTGGGACTAAAATACATCGGCGAAGTGTAGGCGTACTGTAGTGTACCTCTGCTTACTCCTTTGGGGGAATACAGGCGTGATGATGTATATTGATGTATTTATAATGGCATTAAGTTGTTTATAAATTAGGAAGTAAATATTTAAGGTGAGGGTTTATGTATCTTTGACTGAGAGGTACGCCTATGACAGTCAGGTCCAGTGATTGATTTGTCTAAGATGTGACTATCAGACGTGTCGGAGTGGATGCAACGAGAGTGCTTAACTTTATGTTCGTATGATTGTCTCCTGGACTGCTGTATGGCACGTGCGAGGGGTCGCTTCCGATTGGTTGATAAAGACAAGTGTTCATTGGAAAATATTGATGATTTGGTTTATTAGATAAAACTCAAAAGTGTTTAGTGGTAGGGGAAAATTGTGAGTACCGTCAGTGATTCTGAAAATGTCTTTTTGGCTGTATTATACTGATGTGTCTGGGTTCACAATTTGTTTCTTGACTTGACAAAGGTATCAGCTACGAAGTTATTATATCAAGGAGGGACATTTTTTCTAACATTTCACACGTCAGTTACAACGACTGTCATGTATTATACATCATCATCACGCCTGTATTCCCCGAAGGGGTAGGCCGTAGGCCACACTTCCTCGATGTATTTTGGATCCAATGTAATTTGGGGCGAGCCTATTGCCATTATACCGGGCACATTCCATCTCAATACGAGGGAGATTTGGGCCATATTCCACCACGCTGGCTCAGTGCGGGTTGGTGAACTTCACACGCATTTTTATAGACGTGCAGGTTTCCTCACGATGTTTTCTTTCACCGTTCAGCAAGTGGTAATCATTGTTGAAAATGACATTCACACATGAAAATTATCTCAGAGGTGCGTGCCTGGGATTTGAACTTGCACCCCTTACGTTCAAGGTGGGCGTTCTTCCCGACGAGGCTACCACGGTCATATTTATAAAAACCACTGCATTTATGTAACGTAATTTGGAAATCCTTTTAACACTATATTAAACATTTATTGGGCTGATAATTATCTGAAACTATTCACAGTAGCAGCCTCAACTGACGGAAGGGCATGACAAGATGTATGAATTGGATAAAGCAAAAGAGGTATGTCAGGATCGTAGCATGTGGCAAATGGTAGTCTCTGGCTACTCTCATAGGGTACAGGCGTGAGTATACGTATGTATGTATGTATGTATAGGTGTCCCACTGCTGAGCAAAGGCCTCCCCCTCCCGTCTCCACATGTCCTTGTCCTTAGCTTGTTGTGGCCACGTTTCACCCGCAAAAGTGACCAAATCGTCGCACCATCTTCTATTATTTATTTCCTAAACCCAAATAATGAAGTAACCTTGCAAGCTTAGCTTTTAAAAACAATTCAGCGATGATCACCTACATATATAGACAAGGTTATATCTCTAGTCACGTCCGGCGGCCGCGCGGTCCCACGATCGAATCTCGGTGACGCATACCTAGGGTATTAGGAGATATTCTACTGGAAAAATAAAAAAAACCGACCAAGTGCAAGTTGGACTCGCGCACTAAGGCTTCCGTACCATTATCTATAAAAACGGCACTTAAATATTTATTTTGTTCTGTTTTTAGGTTTCCGTACCTAAAAAGGCAAAAACGGAACCCTTATAGGATCACTTTTTGGTCCGTCTGCCTGTCTGTATGTCTGGCTGTCTGTCTGTCAAGACCCTTTTTCTCAGAAACGCGTGAAGGTATACGTTGGAATTAAAAACCTATAGGGTACTTCCCGTTGGCCTAGAACCATGAAATTTGGCAAGAAGCAAGGTCTTATAGCACTAGTACAGGAAAAATTTTTACCCGTTTTAACCTTTGGAACCCTAAAAACTAGCACTGGTCGCGTAGGAATACCGTTAGCTCGTCTTAACTAGGCTTGCAAAGAAAATAATTTGAATTATAAAGCTCGAGCCCACATGGGTGTCAAGGGGATCGCGATTTTTTTTTTTGCCAACACCAAAACGAACGGTTTTAATTTTTATTTTTTATGAGATAGGGAGACAAACGAGCAGACGTTTCACCTGATAGTAAGTGATCAACGCCGCCCATGGACACCTGCAATACCAGGGGCATCACAAGTGCGTTGCCGGCCTTTAAGGAATGAGTATGCTCGTTTCTTGAAGATACCTTTGTCGCATCGGTCCGGAACACCGCTGCAGGAAGTTCATTCCACAGTTTGGTGGTGCGAGGGAGAAAATTCCTGGTAAATCGCACTGTACTGGAACGCCATTCATCCATTCAACTTATAGATAAAGTTCATTCTTCAATCAAATGACATTGACAGCGCGGTCGAATTTTGATGCGTGGCCATTAGACATTTACTACTACATATAGTTATTATATAAAATTTGCTGACGTTGTTGATAACATTTCGTTGGACAATAAGCTTTTACGATGAGATAATTGAGTTTATTCTTGCACAAACATCGAGAATTTTGACACGTCCCTGGGCCCGGCGTTTTTAAACTTACTTGTATAATGAATACAAATATCATCACGCCTGCATTCTCCGAAAAGGTAGGTAGATATGCAGTTCACTTTACTGATATATTCTCGTCATAAAGAAATATGGAGTCAATTGCCAGTAAACAAGGTATCCTGACTATGGTATGCTAAACCAATGCAGACTGGTAAACTTCACACGTATCTCGCGCACTGGTTGGTTTTATCACTTTTCGTGTCTACACCACTTAACAATTTATATTCTTTTGGTAAAAATTGCGAACATTTGTCATTTGACTGACTGGCTGACTACAGCCCTTTTAACGTCCCACTGCTGGGCACGGGCCTCCCCTCAATGTGAGGGGGATTCAGGCCATAGTCCACCACGCTGGCCCGGTGCGGGTTGGTAGACTTCACACATCTATCGAGAACTAGTCAAATTCCCTCAGACGTGCAGGTTTCCTCACGATGTTTTCCTTCACCGTTTCATAGCAAGTGATAATCTCGGATGAAAATGAGATTCGCACATAAATCCCAGAGGTGCGAGCCGGGGTTTGAACTTGCACACTTTGATTGCAAGGCGTGCGTTCGACCACTCGACTACCACTGCTCCATTCTGCCATGTCATTTAGTTCAAGTTAATTTTCATTGAAACAAATCTCATGCCTGATAACGCAAATTGCTCTATCTGTCTCTACATTTGCATTACGCCATAGCGCATTGATACTTGGCTGGCTACCTTCACGCTGCATTGTTTCCGACCCATCAGCATCACCGTCATGATAATTGCAATATAAATCACACGAATTAATGTCAAGGTTTCATTTGAATAGGGTTGTCTACCTGGGTAGTGTGGTAGCCGAGTGGTCAAACGCACGCCTTGCAATCAAAGTGTGCAAGTTCAAACCCCGGCTCGCACCTCTGTGTTTTACGTGCGAATCTCATTTCCATCCGAGATTATCACTTGCTATGAAACGGTGAAGGAAAACATCGTGAGGAAACTTGACTAGTTCTCTATAGATGTGTGAAGTCTGCCAACCCGCACCGGGCCAGCGTGGTGGACTATGGTCTGAATCCCTCTCGCATTGAGGGGAGGCCCGTGCCCAGTAGTGGGACGTTATTAGGGCTATAGTAGTCTACCTGGGGCCAAATTCTTGCAAGATGACATTATCTCCAATTCGACATAACATGACGAAAGAAAACGAATAACTACCACTAATTAGACATTTGTCGAATTAGGGATGATGTCGATAATGCGAGAATAGGGCCCCTGATGTAAAATCTAAACCGACTCCGTCTCGCATAGAGTGGTGGTCCGTGCTTAGTAGTTAAAAAGGCTACTTCACTATTACAGGGTTGTCTAGCTTATTTAAACAACACTGCCATACGCTGGCTAAAAAACCAAAACCACATATTTTTTTCTTATATTTACGCGAATACCATACATTAAATTAAAACTGCTGACGTGAAACACCGGCGCTCCACGATGTCTGCAATCTGTGAACATGTACAGGACCGCACCCGCCATTATATCAGATTCCCTATTGAAATTAAAAAACATCCTACTTTCAATAGGGAAGATGGCTGGGTGATACCACCAACTTGGGATCCAGTAATAAATATGATTAAATCCACAACCAAGCGTACCATTGCAAGACCGCAAGACACAGTGAGCACTTTCTGCGAGGATCGGACCGCAAACAACAACTAAATATGAGGGTAGCCAGTTATTAACTATGACATCAGGACGTCTAACACCTCAGTCCCCCCGTGACCATGGTTGCTGTAAAGCAGCCGAAACGTCGGGAAAATAAAATAGTAAATAAACGCGATAAAATCCGTAAAATAGTTTTATTTCAACCAAAACCACGTAAATTTTTTTGCCAGTACCTTTTTTTATGAGATATGGAGGCAACCGAGCAGACGTTCCACCTGATGGTAAGTGATCAACGCCGCCTATGGACACCTGCAACACCAGGGGCATCGCAAGTGCGTTGCCAGCTTTTAAGGAATGAGTAGGCTCGTTTCTTGAAGATACCTTTGTCGCATCGGTCCAGGAACACCGCTGCAGGAAGTTCATTCCACAATTTGGTGGTGCGAGGGAGAAAATTCCTGGTAAACCTAAACAAAATGTAATAACTCATAGGAAAAGTTCATTCCTCAGCTGATGATGATCATGATATTGACAGCGTGAGTGAATTTTGACGCTTGAGGACAAGGCTTTAACCACAGAAATTCAATCTTTATGCATATTGTCTCAGAGTTCGATTTGGTATTAGCAAAAATGCTTTAAGTTAATGATGACATTTTGCGTTCAATATTCCATTTTATTTTATCAGATGGCAGCCCTATGTTCAAGATGAAGTCTTTATTGTGTAAATGGACAATTTGCATATTAAACTTACCGTGAGATGTTGGATGTGTGTCCATACCATGGAGGTATTATAACGGAGATATATGCCATATCGAGCCCGCGCTGCGGTAAAGTTTTATCTGACTCCTGCATTGTTGTTTTCCCCACTATAGGTACATGAGATAACAACAATGGCGGAATAATTACCGCATCGCCATACGAAGAGTGGGGTCGTTATGGGTACTCTAGTTACTCCATACCTAGGGCTATGGACACTATAGTACATGGCGTGCCTCGATAGATGGCGCCGTGGTCTTCGGAGAGGATATCAAGCGAGAATCGCCATTTCAATAATCTTCACGACCACAAAAGTCACTAGGGCCTTACAAAACATTATTATTGTAATGTTGTTGTAAATAATTAGTAATTGGATTGAAGGGGTAGAATCCCCCTCGCATTGAGGGGAGGCCCGTGCCCAGCAGTGGGGCGTTAATAGAGCTAGTAGTAGTAGTTTGAGAAAAATCTTTGTTGAGAGGAGAGAGGGTTGGCCATTAAGCTCACTGCATTGGATGGTGTCGGGTTCAATTTCTGTCAGTGGAGAACTTTGAAAAGAAACCTTTGCAAATTTAATCATGCACTGGATGTAGCTGTGTTATTTCGTAGTCCATGGTATGGTACACAAAGTACAAGCGTTGCTTAGTTTGGGACCACACTATGTGAACATACTAAGTGTGTTGCCTTACTAACGTATTATTATCTTATCATTCCTATTATAAGCAGCTCCAAAGGCAAGACACCCGAAAAAATGAAAACTTGACAATTTGTAAGTGCAACCATGGACCTATACAGAATAAATTCTTTGACTTTGACTACGAGTATTTTATCTGAAAAAAATAATAATAACGAAACGAAATATCAAAACAAGGTCTCCAAAAATGTATTACACTTTACAAAAGTTAATAACCAAAACTCTTCACAGATTAGTAAGCCAGTGTTGAAAATAACTATTTTTTTACCACACCGCCATCCAAGCTAGCAGTGTGTCCAATCTATATTACTATGTCTAATTCGAAATAGGTATGAGACCAACAGAATCTAGTCTCACGTCTAACATTGTCTTGAATTAGTTTTCTGTCCTTGGCACTGCAAAAAATCGTTCTCAAGGCAAATAAAATATATAAACTTATCTTTGGTTTGCGATAAGTTAGGCCAACTTAGAATATAACTACTACTACTACTACTACTAGGTACAGCCCTTTTAACGTCCCACTGCTGGGCACGGGCCTTCCCTCAATGCGAGGGGGAATCAGGCATAGTCCACCACGCTGGCCTAGTGCGGGTTGGCAGACTTCACACATCTTTCGAGAACTAGTCAAGTTCCCTCAGACGTGCAGGTATCCTCACGATGTTTTCCTTCGCCGTTTCATATCTCGGTAATCTCGGATGAAAATGAGATTCGCACATATATCCCAGAGGTGCGAGCCGGGGTTTGAACCTGCACACTTTGATTGTAAGGCTAGCGTTCGACCACTCGGCTACCACTGCTAACCTTTTTTCGGTAGTCTTTAACTAGCTTATATCACGCCTGTGTTCCTTAAAGAACTTGGCAGAGGTTTCAAAACAGAAAACAGCTCGGGACTGTACAGCTCAAGTAGGTACAAAACAAAATCAAAATAGTATGTCCTTCATATCAAAGTGTATACGTTGCCTATTAAAAGCAGCTCTAACAATTGGGGCTATATTTACCTAAGTACGTGTTTAAAGTAACATTGACGATAAAAACAGTAAATTTAAAAAAATAGAACCCCTCTGATTTTCTTGCCGTAACTTTTCAGTTGAGGACGAGATTCGATTCGATCGAAAAAAAAAAGAAAATTTGACTATGCATTTGTAAGTTCCCCTATAAAAAAAAAATGATTTGACTTTGACTTTGAAATCCCACATATCATTGTCCTGCAGTTATTCAGCTTTTATATATCATTAAACATTTGCTGTATAACCTTGCAACGCGCAAATCACCAGTAATTACCCGGACAAGCGATCACGAGTCACAAACGACCGCCAGCGCACATAAATCTTCCCAGCCTTCGTGACCCCCACTCCGTCTGAACCAAGGTGTTTAACCCCCATAACACTTGGTATTCCGCCATCGTCACGGCAATTACCATATGTAACTATCAACACGAATTGACGCGAAACCTAACTATTTTTTAGGCAAACCACTCACTGTTACCACTCACGTACGTACTAGTGGGGTTCGCAAGCATGTCAAGCGTAGACCTCTGTCACTGATTCGCTCGCTCGGTCTCTATCTTACATACAAGAAAAAGAGACAACACCAACAGTCTTAACGCATATGCTACAACTGCAGGTAAGGTTGAGGAACGCGGAATCGGTTTAGTCCAAATGTTTCTTGGAATTGGAGTGGAATAATTTCCAAAAAATCATGTACGCGACCAGACTATGCCGTTGCGGACCGGTGATGTACGTTTTCATGGGGAAGTGGTCTAGTCTAGACACTACAAATGACGTCCATAAAGGCCGATTGCGTTCAACCAATATTACAGTACAAGATCAGGAAATATATTACATTAAGTTAGACCGATATAAACATTGTAACCTCAAAATTACAAGCAGTTTCCACACATCATTATTAAGGAAGGGGTAGGCATGCATCTACACTTCGTCGATGTGTTCTGTCCCGATATAATGGAGGGCGAGCCTATTTCCAAGACCAGGCACATTCGCTCTCAATACTAGTAAGATTTGGGCCATAGTCCACCACGCTGGCGTAGTGTGGGCTGATGAACTTTACTCGCCTTTCTATGGACGTGCAGGTTTCCTCACGATGTTTGCCTTCACCTTTCAGCACGTGGTAATCATTATCAAAAGTACAAATTTATAATTTTATTTCAATATACTAAAACTGTCTACAAATTTAAGAATATCCATGCAAAATCGTGTTCTGATAAGTATTATATTTTATTTAGCCTAAAATTATTTTTTATATGTATGGATTCATAAGCATCATTGAATTCTTGGTAAAGAGATCATTGTGATCTAGGACTGCTATGGATCGTTCAAGGAAGTCTCGTCTCGTGTATCTTGCTAACAATGTGAAAGTGTAAACATTTCTTCAGTTAAAAAAGCATTTACATATGCAACACCTGATGTTTTATTATCAATAAAAACTTGATCATAAAACTTTTTAAATCTACTCCCATACAATTGCATATTACCTCAACATTTTTACTTTAGAAACGAGAAAATGACGTAATATAGCAACATGTAAACGTAATCTATCCCACGGTCTTCATCTTTGTGTAATTAGCTGAACCAGCCAATAATACTGACACCGGCTTTACACACTTATTTCACAAACAATCAAAAGCTACTGAGCTGTCTCATACAAATTTATATCAATCCAAACATTGCATAATACAATATCAATTTATACTAATCTTAGATCAAGGTTCGGTGACGTCATTCACTAAGTATAGCATCAGACTCACGGCAAACACGTGAAAGATACATAGACACATATAAAGTACATATAGTTGTTTACATTTGCTCCCGAAGCTCTCTGTATCTGCTGACTCACTCGATTTAACAATGTCAATGTCTCGATTATTGACAATAAACACAATCACATAAGGAGAAAAGCTTATACCCTGCCACCATACCACTGTGCTCAGTAAAATGACATAAACTTAATAATTGGTAGATTCATTTATTTAAAACACAGTTATCATATACTTCATTCAACACGGACCTACCTACACAGGTACACGTAACTGGCACAATTAATATGTTCACTAGCTTATATCTCCACTATAAAACAAAAATTTACCGCTACTTAACTTAAACAACTCTTAAACAACAGAGAGAGGACTTAAAATCCTTCACCGACGACTCCAAATACGAATTTCAAATTGTTCTCTTGTGGCCAGCTTCTTCTATACCATCTGCAATTGAAATTATACCCAACAACACAGGGAACAGAATCTATTTC
Source organism: Ptilodon capucinus (assembly GCA_914767695.1). Classification (NCBI taxonomy): domain Eukaryota; kingdom Metazoa; phylum Arthropoda; class Insecta; order Lepidoptera; family Notodontidae; genus Ptilodon; species Ptilodon capucinus. Next base: position 3,756,098 of record OU611828.1, read on the forward strand.
TCTTAAATCAGTAGCCATTGTAGATCTTGGTGATGTCAAGTTAAAATCACTTCTATCTGATACAGGTAAAGTTGAAAATGTATTGGACGACGGAGTAGGTTTTAATAATAACCCGTTTGTAGCCGCCGTGGGAACGAAGTCGGATATGCGATGTATAATCGTCTGTCGGAACAGAGTGGATGCAATAGTCCAATTTTGCAGCCTTTTACTTAGATTACGTTTGCGGCGGGTTTGAAAATATGAACTCGTTTGCATCGAATGTCTCAAGTATTTTTTTTGGGTTGTTGTCCGAAACAGTGAACCTGGATTACATACCTCGGTGACTCCAAAAAATGCACAAACAAGTGGAATTGCTTAAGTACAGTTAGTAACATCTTTAGCACTTATATTACTGTAAGTTTCTTCAGTGCAAGATTCACCGTTCATCCATATCAAGTTTATTTTGAACTAGCTGAGTCCCCGGCTTCGTAAGCGTGGAATTTAGGTACCCTAATTATTTATCCTAACTAAAAGCTTAAGTTACTCCTTGTAACAGCAGCTATCTGCCAGTGAAAGTCCCGTCAAAATCGGTCTAGTTTACCCAAAACCAACAGACAGATTTTTTTAAATTGCGTTTTCGTCGTAAGTAGTGTATATACTTTCATATGCATTTAAAAAAGACTGGAATTTCGGTATAACAAACAGACAGTCTAATTTTATTGATATGTATAGAAGAAGATGATGGAATTTCAATTTTTTTCTCAGTCTACATCAATCTGATCTTTAGGCGGACAAATTAAAATTCCGTCGAGGCTTTGTTGCGCGTAATCTGTCATGAGCAATTTACTATCAACATTGAATATATCCTTGGAAATACAATTGGAATGATGGCTCCGATTAATCACCGACTCGTTACACAAACATCTCGATTCTCGGTTACCGCAAACCTGCCTTCGTGCGTTAAGTAGTATTTTTTGTCGCGAAAACGAAACAATACCTCTGTTGATTCGATACAATCTATAATCGAATGCGGAAGTTTATGATTTTTTCTTCTTTTTTGTTGCGTTTTGCGGTGTTGAAAAATAACAAAAATCAATTATGGTCACCCATCCATTCGCTGGCCACACCTCGTTTTATTGACGTGAGTCCGTAAATGTATTACCGTTTTTTATTTGTATTTTTTTATGTTTGACATTTTGTTTTTTTTTCAAGCCTCCGTGTGGAAATGATTTTTCTCATGTTTTTTTTTTATATAAATGATGTAACCATTAAGCATACAGTGAAGGTTAAATACATCATTTGTTTTGTATGTTACATGTTCAACAAGTCCAAAATATTTAGATTTTAAACATGTAATTTAAAAAAAATCTGTTCCTTTTACATTCTCCAAGGTAATTTACTACGATTGAAATCTGAGAATACGCTTCATCTCTTACTGATATAATCTGAAGGACCTTAGATTGAGGTTTCAAAACGCTTAATAAACCCGCCTACATACTGTTAGTAAGACTTAGGAATTGTATGCTTATTGTATCTTGCTATAATAATTCTACAATGTTCCCAGAGTTATAGGAATTTAATCATGCTATATTTATATGCAAAATCATTGACACGTTTATGTCTATAAATAAGTACCTATTTATAAATAAATAAATATCGCCAGACGGCACATACTCATGGCTAAACAATTAAATGTCCTTTTCAAAATTTACCATCGTCTGAGTGAACTGAGGTTACATCCAGACCATTGTTTGATATCCACGGTACAAGCGTTGCTTAGTTTAAAATCATACGATAAATAGGTGTTGTCTGGCGATTTTCATTTAAATATTAATTAGAATTCGTGTGGCATTGATATAGTCTGAGACAAAGAGCATAATACAAATTGTCCAGAATAAACTTTAACAGCGTAAAGTAACACATTCTTATGCACAAAGCGTATTTGAGTTGGTCAGACAAAAACCACACGTAGATACTAACTAGTGATGTTATGGATGAAATTTTGGATCTGGATACGGATACTGATATAGGAATGTTATTATACCGGGTTCGGATATGAAATTATTACGGACTATCCGCTAGTTTCGGATATTTTCGGTTACGGATATTAGAGTTTTGAAGAATTATAAAAGTAAAATAGATAGAACAAGATAAATGATTTCATTTTATTTCTAAATTATATTTTGGTTTTACAATCAGTCATATTACTAATCATCATTTCAGCTTAAAACATAAATCTCATGACTTATAGCATTTAGACTCCGCCCCTATCCGAAATTGACTCCTCTCCGAAATTATTATAAACTTTTATATCGGTTGCGGATACTGGTACTTTTTTAATTCGGATATCCGACAGTAACGGTTACAGTTACGGAGCTCCACAACATCCCTGATACGAACGTCTCTATTAAATCTCACATATAACAGTCTGGTAACACCACATTCGTATGTAAACAGGTGCTTAACTGCTTTAAGTTTACTGACATCCGTAATAACAGCAATATATAACTATACAATCACAGTCACATCATTATAACAACGAATGCTCGCTGCCTTCCAAACTCTATTATAAAATTTCAAACCAAAGCAGCGATGTATTTTGTTTAATTCGAAAATGTCAATGTGTTGTCAAGTCAAGTTAGTGTGAGTACCGTAGGTAGTGGTGTGAGGTTGTGTGAGTGTAACTTGCGCAAGCGCACGAGACGAGACGCGGCTGAGTCACCGAAGCGTCTATTAGGGTCGGCGCACACTAGGTCACTTGCGTTATAAAGCTTTAGGGTCATTGTCTGAAAGATTTACTATCTCGTCTAAATGGAAAGGGAATGTTTAGTTTTTCTTATGGATGGCGAATAGTTGTGAATTCTTGTTGTAATGTGACAAAGGAATGGTATTCAATATGCTAGAACGACCGCCTTAAATGCAAAGGGTACAGGTTCAAACCGCGGACTGGCATTTCTGGGATTTTCGGATTTCATCTACGAATGTAATTTTTAATCATAATTACCACTTGGTAATCGGTAAACGGAAACATCTTGATGAAACCTACACGTCTTTAAACAAGGGTGTGAAGTTCACCAATACACTTAGTCAGGGTGGTGGACTATGGACCAAATCGCCCTCGTATTGCGACGGCAAATGCCCGGTATAATAGCAATACCTATTATACCGCCCTCTATTATATTGAGATGAAAATTCATCAGCGAAAAGTCGGCGCATTGCAGCGCACCTCTGCCTACTCTGTCGTGGAATACAGGCGTAAAGATGCATATTTCAAATAGGTTTTATTTACTTAACTAAATCTACTTTTTGTCCATGAGAGCCAAGTCGAGATGGCTGCAAGTTGCCTAACACTACCAGTGTTGAGTTGCTATAACTTATTATTTTGACTTTGACTTATGACTATGACATGTGGACTAAAAAACATCTTTTATCGATGGTAGCTAGAATATGAGCAGTGTAGACATTCGCACCTTGACGCCATTTGACTAGTCATATTCCAGCCACCATTGATACAAGATGTTTTTAGTCCACAAAAACCACAACAATAATGTTCAGACGAGCAATAATGTACCTATGTCACAAGTCATAACATAATATTGATAGATTGCTATAAAATCTGGCTTATCCTTTTAGAGTTTATAACACGACATACAATCCAAATATGTACCGAACAAATGCTGCATTACACTAAGATACGCCTAAAGTTAATGCCTAAATACTGCTGGGATCTGCTTAATATTTAGGCGTCTACTAGTATTCGTAAAAACAGGCATAAATCCATCAGCGTATAAATTTAAATAAATATAATGACATAACAGAGCAGGGGCCCGATTTTCGCTTGATAGACATATAAATATATATATATATATAAATTATGTATGTATGTATACGTGTATGTATTGCTATTTTATATATTGATTTATTATTTGAGTACACCACCAACAGCTGCCCATAATTAATTAAGTATAGTTTTCTCGTCCAAACTGGTTGTCTGGAAGAAATTTCTTTTAGCGATTAGACCGCCCAATTGTACATAGCTACTGTATTTATAACTAAGAATGTTGTATTATTTTCTTTGTTTGGTGTGTGCAATAAAGAGTACTCTATCTATCTATCAATCTCTATTCGAGATATGTCGAAACAAAGCGTCAAATTGGTGGTGTTTTTTTCAACGAATCTCGAATAGAGAATGTCTATCAAACGAAAATCGTGCCCAGTTATTTTTGAAATAGAAGAGTGAAATTTACTGTTTTTTGATTTTATAGATCTAATTTTAAGTTTAATTTTGTGATCCATTTACAATTACAATACTACAAAACATCATTACAATGCCGTTGTAAATGCATTACTATATTATTAGTAGATAGATTGAAATGTTTGTACTTTTGTAGGATTTCGATAGATAGATAGATAACTCTTTATTGTTCGACCGCAAAAAGTATTAACATCATACACAGTTTACACAGAGTGTCACAATGGGCGGCCTTATCACTAATAGCGATCTCTACCAGGCAATCCTTGGATGGAAAAAATCTAGGGAATTAATTAAGGCGGGGAAGTTCTTAGTAATAGATTTCTTGAGATCATTAGCGAATTTTCATTGATACTATAAGTAGGTTTAAATTGAATCCCAGTGTGACCTAGTCCTTAAGCAGAGCAGTGTCAAGTCTGAACCCGGCGACGACCTCGAGAATTAAAAAAAAAACAAACACTAGCACTTTGAACTTTTAGATTTTTTTGTCAGCAGCCAGTTCTTAGACGAAATTAAATTAACTCGGTACCTTTTGTTCATTTAAATCAAGGTAATTGTCTAGATTTGCATCAACCATACTTAGACTGTTTGCACAGTATTTGCATATTTTAGATTTATTTCGGTGCAGATTTTGTTTGCATATTATCTGTGTTATATTATGTTATGTTATCTGTGAAAACAGAAGGCTTATGTTGCATATCACAATTGTAAACACGGATATATCTAAAAGCTGTTGTTTTTCCTAACTTAAATAAAAAAAAAAAATGGAACCACCCGAGATCAAGGATTCGGATATTACCTACCGTAGAAGTAGCGCTACATAGTCAAAATATGACGTACAGTTTTAATAACGTCATTGTTGATCGAAAAACGATGACCACAGAGTAGGTATATACCTAATTTGGTAGGCAATATTATTTGGTAGCATCAAAAGGTTACTTAAGCTACACTTATGACAGAAGGCCTTGCATGCTTTGCGAGTCTTCTATTTGATCGTGGATTTTGCCACAGATACTACTACTACTACAGCCCTTTTAACGTCCCACTGCTGGGCACGGGCCTCCCCTTAATGCGAGGGGGATTCGGGTAGTCCACCACGTTGGCCCAGTGCGGGTTGGCAGACTTCACAAATCTATCGAAAACTATTCAAGTTCCCTCAGACGTGCAGGTTTCCTCACGATGTTTTTGCCACAGATAATTAATCTATATATCGAGGACTGAAAGGGTATTTAACTTAAGCGACATTGTGTTAACTTTACAGGAGAGCATACTCATTCGACCCAGTAAAAATCGCTGATTCCAATTATGTATATAAGTCAATATCGCCCAAACTGTCGCTTGAGTCAATTAGCCTTTCACCCCTCGATATGTATTAAGAGACCCCCCACAGAGTATATTAAAAAAAAAACTCGCTCGTATTAGTTAAGCTATGTAGACTTAAAAGTACCTACTTTTGAATATTAGCCTCAAAATGCTTAAAATAAATAACCTTGTCTATATAAAACTGGTAGCCGAGTGGTCGAACACACGCTTTGCAAATCAAAGTGTGCAGGTTCAAACCCCGGCTCGCACCTTTGGGTTTTATGTGCGAATCTCATTTTCATCCGAGATTATCACTTGCTATGAAACGGTGAAGGAAAACATCGTGAGGTAACCTGCACGTCTGAGGGAACTTGTCTAGTTCTTCATAGATTGTGAAGTCTGCCAACCTGCTCTGGGCCAGCGTGGTGGACTATGGCCTGAATCCCCCTCGCATTGACGGGAGGCCCGTGCCCAGCAGTGGGACGTTAAAAGGGCTGTAGTAGTATATAAAACTACAATCCTTAAAATTTCTAGAAATTAATATTCCGTTAATATAGCTTTACTTTACTTTAAAGGGTTACCCAGCGCTGTGTAGGTTATGCTATTAGAAATGCCCTTAAAACAAGATTTAGTAGAAATAAAGTAAGTATTACTTACGTTTAAAAATAAACAGTGCCAAGCAGTGGTAGCCTCGTGGGCAAGAACGCCCACCTTGAAAGCAAGGGGTGCAAGTTCAAATCTCGGGCTCGCACCTCTGAGATAAATTGCATGTCCGAATGTAATTATCAATAATGATTACCACTTGCTGAAGAGTGAAGGAAAACATCGTGAGGAAACCTGCACGCCTATAGAAGGGCGTGTGAAGTTTACCAACCCGCACTGGGCCAGCGTGGTGGACTATGGTCCAAAATCTCCCTCGTTTTGAGGGAGAATGTGCCCGGTATATTGGCAATAGGCTTGCCCCCTATTACATTGGGAGCAAAATACATTGGCGAAGTGTGGGCGCATTGCAGTGCACCCCCTACCCCTTCGGGGAATACAGGCGTGATGATGTATTTTTAAAAATAAACGTATGAAAAATTGTATTAGGTGTGACGGTAATAAAAATAATAGGTATGTCTATCTCAAACAGACCACGTCCAAAATATGAAATTACACAGACAACGAAACTCAAAACTGCGGACAGACAGACATATTGTCTTACCCAGTTAATGATATTCAATATCGTCAAATATTTAGTGGACAATGTAATCGACACCTCAAGAAGCTTAAGTTAATATTTGTCATATTGAGACTATGGTAACTTGTTTTGTGCGTTCCTATAAAATGAACATACATACATACATATACTCACGCCTGTATCCCATGGGGGTAGGCAGAGACTACCGTTTGCCACACGCTACGATCCTGACATACCTCTTTCGCTTCATCCACAGTCATACATCTTTTCATGCACTTCCGTCGTTTAAGGGTGCTACGGACTTGACCTTTCTGGAAGAGACCGTTAATCTGGTCGTGAAAGGTCCTTCTCGGGCGCCCTCTTGCGACATTTCCACTCACGTTTGCCTGGTATATTTCTTTAGTCAGTCTACCTTCATTCATCCTCTCTACATGGCAAACCACCTCAACATACTTTTCTCAATCTTAGTCACCACATCATCTTTCAGCTTACATTCATCTCGTATCTTGCTAAAATATGCTTGCTTGCTTGATAAAATGAAGTTTGTCGTATACTGACGCGTCGACCCTTGCTCGTCAATTTCTTTGCCATACCAAATCAAACTGTATCGGTATGGCAAAAAAGATCATTCTCCAACTAAATGACACTGACAGCACGAGCGAAACTTGACGCGAAGTGGCGCGGCTTGTATCGCACAAATTCAATCTTTATGTATATTAACACAAAGTATGTTTTGGTATTGTCAAACCTTTTAACGTGCAAGTGTTGACGCCCCACTAGCCTGATATTTTGATCTCGTTCAGTTTTCATTAATATACAAAATAAATGAACGAACATCGAATGTTTGTCTACAAACGTTCATTCGCTCTCGTTCGTCGGTTCATTGAGATTATAAGGTCATAGAACTGTTATTTGATGTCTAAATACGAAGGCAAACAGTCTAAAAATAGCCCGTAATTGCTATGACGTAGGTATCATTATCGCGTGAGATTATAAGTATTTCTATCTATCGATTGAGTCAAGTGGATTGAATTAGCACGCGATGGTAAGCGAACTTATTGGATTTTACGTTTTGTGTGAAGTTCACCCAACAATCATCATTTTCGGGCTATAGTCCATCACGCTGGCCCAGTGCAGGTTGGTGAACTTCACACGCCTTTCCATACGCGTGCCGGTTTCCTCACGATGTTTTCCTTCACCGTTTCATAGCAAGTGGAAATTTCGGATGAGAATGAGATTCGTACATAAATCCAGAGGTGCGAACCGGGGTTTAAACCTGCACGCTTTGATTACAAGGCGTGGGTTCCACCACTCGGCACGACTGCTTTTAAAAATACTTATTTACCTCTAAGACATGTCTTACACGCCTACGTAGGTACATTATTCTAATAGGACCCGCGACTTAGTACGCGCGCAAACTGCGAATTCTAATCATTTTTCCAAAAATATTGCCTTACGTTACTCCTTAAAATCAGCTATCTGCCAATCAAAGTCCCGTCAAAATCGATTGAGCCGTTTGGGAGTTTACCTAACACAAAAACACAGACTTAAAAAAATGCGTCTTCGTTTCGTTTATAACATGTTTCATATGCATTTGTTAGAGTTAGGTACAAACAAGCACTTAAATTTTATTTATTTGTATAGACGGCATGGGAAAATTGCCACCAGTTTCACGTAAAGATTGATTAGCATACGTTTATCTATATTTCGGAAAGCTAACGGAGTTATAACGCGCCAAACCACATACTAATTCGTACGAGCGCGGTCGAGTATCGAGATATATCGAATTACCGATGCATTTTGTATTCCGAGCAGGAAACGCGGACTAGTCTGTGGGAAAAACGATCAAGTATCCATATGCATAAACAACGAAGCAACTGAGAATTGTATGTTTGTTAGTGCAAATTAATAAAATGATAAAAATACACTCCTCTGGTAAAGCTGTAAAGGCCACCTCACGGCCAACAGGGTAGTCCATATTAAAGAAAAAAAGATAAAAATACAATCTTTTTGAAATAGTGCAGTGAACTGCACTGAATAACAGTGCACTAAAAACTTGAGATAACTTTATATTTAATTTTATTTGGAGGTGGTAAACATCGTTTTTGAAGTCTGTTAAAAATAAAGACTCGTTACTGACAAAAATATTTAAAAATTGTGTTGTTACAAGTACCGTGTATAACTTCATATCGAAGGGGGAAATGCTGACTTAGCGACATTTTTCGGCGAGATTGACTTTTAGACATATTTGGAATCAACTATTTTTTTCTGCGTCTAATGAGTAAGCTCTCCTGTAAAGTTACAAAAATGTCACGTATTTCGTCAATGATTTTGCCAACAACAGAGTAGATATCTAAAAAACACTTGGTCGGTGGATGGGTGAGACTTTACAAAAAAATCATCATCATTTGCCTTACCTTGTCCCATTATTTGGGGTCGGCGAAGTATGTCTTTTTCTTCCATTCATCTCGCTTTTCCGTCATACTGACATCCACTCCGATCTCATTCATATCACCCTTTACACAGTCCATCCATATTTTCTTGGGTCTTCCTCTCGCTCTATATCCGTCCACATTTATACTCATCACTCTTTAAGTCACATGATTCTCATCTCTTCTCATCACATGTCGAAACCATTCTAATCTCCTACTTCTTACTTTTTCTATTATGGGCGCCACTTTTATACTACCTCTGATATACACATTTCTCACCTTATCCATTTGCGTCACTCCACACATCCACCTCAACATTCGCATCTCAGCAGAGTGGAGACGTTTCTCTTCACGCACTTTACAAAACAATAATGTATTAAATTTTGAGGTGACTATTTACAGTTGAATGTCGCTTAAATCAAATAGCCTAGACATGCATTTCGTAAAAAACACATTTTGACATTACACAGACACACTTCAATTAAATAGATTTGTACAGATTATGACATATTTAAACCTAATAGTAACATACCTACGAATTCGCGTGATAGTCAAAGCAAGCAATAAAATCTAATTTACGAGTCTTGAGTCCGTCCGTATAGTCCTCTTTAAAAGGCGCGGATATCGACATATGTAATTATTATTTATTTAATCCATATCTGTAACTTTGAATACCTTACTTTACGCCTCTACCTACTGGAGCGAGCGAATTCACTTCACTTTGGTTAAAAATGTACTCTATCTTAATATGTTTAAAGTGTTAATTTCAGTTGCAAAAGCTACGAGATTAAATTCGCGCGCGCCATTCGGTTGTATATCCAATACTAATGCAAAAGTTTGAATATTATTTCGGACATACCTGTACGTAAGCAGTGGTAGCCGAGTGGTCGAACGCACGCCTTGCAATCAACGTGTGCAGGTTCAAACCCCGGCTCGCACCTCTGGGTTTATGTGCGAATCTCATTTTCATCCGAGGTTACCACTTGCTATAAAACGGTGAAGGAAAACATCTTGAGGAAACCTGCACATCCATAGAAAAAGGCGTGTGAAGTTCACCAAACCGCACTGGGCTAGCGTGGTGGACTATAGCCCAAAAATCTCCCTCGTATTGAGGGAGAATGTGCCCGGTATAATGGCAATAGGCTCGCCCCCTATGACATTGGGACCAAAAATACATCGGCGAAGTGTGGGCGCACTGCAGTGCACTTCTACCTACCCCTTCGGGGAATATAGGCGTGATGATGTATTTTATTTTATTTACATACCTGTTCTTCTGTATGTTAAAAGAGAACAAATATAACAAATCTTAAATTAGGTAGACACCTAACTACTGTACTTACTATAAGTATAAGTTTTTTTTTATTATTCCATTTATAAGATTTAATCAAAGAGTATTTAAGTCTATTAACTTTTTGTAGTAACAATGAATTTGGCCTTTTTTATACAAATTAATTGTTTATCGAAGCGTTAAATTGCTGAAATAAAATATCACCTTTTTTGTCCGCCATAAAAACAGTGCATGCACTTCTGTGCCCTGCACTTTATCAGTCAGGTGCCAAATATGTCTTACAAGCCCACTTACAGCCGACAGCCCCACTTTCCGCTCGATAAACAACCTTATTCCCAACAAGTACCGAACAACATCAAGCAAAAAACCCGCAAAGATATCTTTGCAAATATTTCGGGCTAAATTCGTAAGAAGCTTATTTCTTTTCAAAAGAATGGGGACATACGCTGTTTTTGTTGAAGTTTAAATTTTTGTTCAAAGACGGCATCTGTCTCCGAAGTAACGCGAAATTCGCGAAACGATCGGCGACGTGCGCCCGCGCAGCTGCCGTCGCAACATTTGGTACGTGCCGAACGAGGAAAAAACGTCTTAGCGACATGTTGTCTATGATAAAAAAAACATGGAGATGCCAAATGGGATGCTGCGGCGAAAAGAAAAAAAAAGATTGTATTAATTACTGACGGTAAAATCGGAGAGTGTAGATAAGATTTGAGTAAGTAACGACTTGCTTCTATTGCACTGTCCTTGTTGTTGTCCTTGTTGTGCACGGGTCTCATCTTAAATAACAACAAACAACGCTAAAAAAGCTGCCATATGCGCTTATAGCTAAGGAGCTACAGGAAGCTATGGAGGAAAGCTCCGGAAGAATGAAATCTCTTCTATCCCTCTAAATGTATAAATAGAGCAAGACAACACATACTCATCGTATGACCCTAAACTAAACAATGTACTGGGGATGATCCCAGTATCACCCAGTAATTTCGAAAAAACCATTGCCGAAATTTGCCGCTGGTGAGAATTGAACACGCTACACCCAATTCAGTGAGCTGAGCTTTGCTTAGTTTGGGATACGTCGAGTATTATGATGCCTGGTGATATATTATTAAAACGCTTAATAACCGTTTTACATAACAACAGCTGTACTCTGTAAGGCTGTTAATAAATATTATATCAGTTTAAAGTAGGTTTACGTTTCATAATAACTCATAATCTTCTTGAGATCCATTAATTATTCCAAGAAATATAATAATTAAAGCATTAGAATATCTACGATACCGGAAGCCGCTGGATTTGACCCATGGACTCCCAACGCCGCATCTGCTCAAGACACCGTTTACCTGGACGCTTTCTTGCCTAAAAAAATCACATAATGATACAAAAGTGACTTTAGAACCGTGTGAAATACATCTGCTCTGAACCTCGAGGCTCTAAAACCACATAAACTATTCGAAAATCAACTCAAACAGCGTAAACTTTGAGTTAGATTTTACTTGCGCGTGCATTTGTTTTGGCGTGTCTTCGTTCGTCTTCGGATGTTATCGGGTATCTTCGGGCGCGTGGCCGAGCGCCCTGGGCAAGTCTCAAATTCGGACACGATTATTTGTTTAAAGACATGTGTTAGCATACAATGTGTGTCATTGTAGCGTCCAGACGCGAATTGGTGACGATAAAGTCAGGTTTAACGACTTCTTCCTGTATAAACTTCGATTGTTAAAATGAATTAATGTTGTTAACGATAATTAACAATGTTGTCGATGCAAACTTTACTACTCGACTAATCAGATGCGTTAATACTTAATCTTCGTATATCACTACATATTAAAAAACCGGCCAAGTGTGAGTCGGACTCGCGCACGAAGAGTTCCGTACCATTATCTATAAAACGGCAAAAAAACACGTTTGTTATATGGGAGCCCCCTCAAATCTTTCTTTTATTCTGTTTATTAATATTTGTTGTTACAGCGGCAACAGAAATACATCATCTGCAAAAATTTCAACTGTTCTAACTATCACGGTTCGAGAGATACAGCCTGGTGACAGACAGACGGACGGACAGACAGTGAAGTCTTAGTAATAAGGTTACCGTTTTACTCTTTGGGTACGGAACCCTAAAAAGCACAGGGGTCTTCCCACCACGCCTTAAAGTATTGTGGTTTCAATAGAGACTGTAATTTTTTGACAGATTTTTTGACGGATTTAACTAACTAAACACTGCTAAACTAAAACACTGCTGCAAGACATGTGGTGGTAGGGAGCTAAATATTTCAAACCTGCCATCCATCAAAATTGCTCTCTACAAAAATATTGTAATCTAAGTACACTGGCGTACCCAATAAGCGAACCAAACACAGATACTTAAGTGTATCTTAAGAACATCTTCAAAGGAGAAAAAATACGCCTGATGGACGCCCAAGGAAAGGTGTTGTTGTTTTTTTTCCGCCAAACAACTTCAAGGTCCCATTTCATACATCTGCCATCTCGAAACCTATTTTTTAAAAACACATCTTCATAATGAATTGATAGCAAAAACTTGACCTACAAAACTTAATGTTTTTAAAGTTTAACATTTAAAAATGAACCTTGTGTCCTTGTAATAGCATAGTCTATTTATAGTGTAAGTTAAAAAGGTGCCAATATCCGTTCGTTAGCTTCACATCCGTTTTTAAAAGTCGTCAGCCCGTGATTAGTGTCGCATGTGCATTGTTTTTTGCGATTTTTGACAATTTTTTGGCGTTTTTCGTGAACTATATATCAAGTTGTTGTGACAGACAGCTGCTAATGTTTATAATTGTTTGCATCTTGTTTGTAATTTCCTTAAAAATACTTATACAATGTTATCCATCTTTAAATCCGCATATTTTAATATAAATAAAAGCAGTGTTAGCCTCGTCGTTAGAACGCCCGCCTTGAACGTAAGGGGTGCAAGTTCAAATCCCGGGCCCGCACCTCTGAGATAATTTTCATATGCCAATGTCATGTTCAATAATGATTACCACTGAACGGTGAAGGAAAACATCGTGAGGAAACCTGCATGTCTATAGAAAGGCGTGTGCAGTTCACCAAACCGCATTGGGCCAGCGTGGTGGACTAAAATCTCCCAAAATCTCCCTCGTATATAGGCTCGTCCCGTATTACGTTGGGACCGAAATACATCTCCGAAGTGTGGGCGCACTGCAGTGCGCCTACCCCTTCTGGGAGTACAGGCGTGTTGATGTATTATAAAATAATAAATTCTACACTAATTTATCTGACACATTTAATGAATTTATTACGTATACAACAGGCTTATTATTATTACGTATACGACGCCTGTGAGGTACTTACTGAAAATCAACATAATAATATTGTTTAGGTAATCTTTATATATATAATTCTACAGTACGTGTGTATGTCACTGAACTGCTCCTAAGCGGCTGGACCGATTTGGATGAAGTTTTGAGTGTATATTTCAATGGGTTCCTGGATGGTTTAGATTCACGATTGGACCCAGTAGGTGGCGCTGCTTTCGTATGTCACTAATTCTAAGGCGGTACGAAGTTCGCCTGGTCAGCTAGTTAATTTATAAATGGGTTACAATAGCAAATGCAAACAACATATTTTTCAGTTAACACTGAAACGAATTGACGAGAATGTTTTCGACATTGTGTGAAAGGATTGAGAAATTGCCCTTTTTATATGACTTTTGAAATAATTTTATTTGATATATGTACCTACATAATACATAAATAATATTTATTGTGTTCAAACATACATACATATACTCACGCCTGTATCCCATGGAGGTAGGCAGAGACTACCGTTTGCCATATGCTACGATCCTGACATACCTCTTTCGCTTCATCCACAGTCGTACATCTTTTCATGCACTTCCGTCGGTTGAGGGTGCTACGGACTTGACCTGTCTGGAAGAGACCGTTAATCTGGTTGTGTTCAAAATACTATGAATATCGTCAAACAACACTATATGCTCATCGTATGATAAAGAGGGAAGTAATAACTGAGTACGCCGCGATGGAGTGAGCCCAGCCTACCTCAAATCACTATACCAAGCTTACAAATTATATCTAGGGATAACAGGGTATTTAACATAAGCGACAAATTTGGCGAAATTGACTTACATATTTGAAATCAAATATTTTTTCTACGTAGAATGAGTATGCTCTCCTGTAAAGTTAACAAAATGGCGCTTAAGCCAAATAGCATTTCATCCCCTCGTTTTAATTACTCTAACAAGTCTGCTATAATACAGACTTACCAGACTTCCTTTCTTAATAATCAAAATCAAAATCAATTGAATCGGAACTTCAAAAAAAAGCTACATCCATCCACCTTCCGTACCTATATCCTGAACACATGCTGGTCCGATTTACACCTACTCAACGCTGTACTATTTTCCCACACTCGTATATCGTAACACCTTTCTGTCAATACCTATAAAACTTTTTTTAATTCTTTTTTTTAATACTTGTCGCCAATATTGTGAGTGGTAAGACTAAGAAATGTGTAAGGGGTAAGACTTTGAGGTGTATTAGGTATGGTCTAAGTACAAATTTGGTTGGATTAGAAATCTTAACTAGTTTATACAGTTCCTCAAAATTTAATATCCATTTACAGTGGGTTTGTATTTAAATATATAATTTTGGTGTGTTACCATAAATAACTTTTTTAAGATGCATTATGGTTAATTAATTCTGACATATGAATTAATTAAACCATAATGCATCAATTTATGGTAACACACCAAAATTAGATATGGAATATTTTGATAATAAACAAGTTTTTTTAAAACACAAGGTATTTTAAAAATAAATTATATTATGTATTACAGCTATTACAATGAAATAAATCTTTGGATAAACGAGGCTACTTGACTCAAGAATACCTCACCCCAATATTTATAGAAACAATGAATCTACAATAGCAATTAATTACACATGACGAATGCTCTGGAAAACGCTTTGCCTCTGTTAATAGTCTTTTAAAATACAGATTTATAAGTTAAGTAGGTAAGCACAATAACACTACCAGGGGCCCGATTTGCGTTAGATAGACATCAATCTTTATTAGAGATATGTCGAAACAAAATACGACCAATTTGACGTTGTGTTTCGATATATAGAGATTGATGTCTATGAAACGAAAATCAGGCTCCAGGGACTTTACCACGATCTCTTTAAGCATTTTGGTTTCAAGTAACTGTCAAAAACTGAAAGTAACAATGAAATCATTGCTGCAAGACAGGTCGTAAGGGGACAGTTGTAGGTCTATCTTGAAGTGTTAGGTATCAGGTAGGTATATCCAGCGTTAGAAGCTCTTCTTAAACCGCTGTCCGCTGTCAAATTGCACCACATCCAAAGCAGAGATCAGCAGATGTCTCAGAACCCGTTAGGTGCTTTTGTGATAATGCGCCAGGCTCCGTGGTCCGCATGTTATGGTCTGCGCCGGCGCATCTGTTCTGATACCGCTACACTTTTTGACACAACTGTTCAGCGTGGTCTTTTAATATGGCTTTTCAGTATGTAAAAAAATGTACATTAAGATTAAGATGCCTAATTATATTTTTTTAATGTCTTGTGGTACTAAAAAACGTCAAAATAAATATGGACTAGTTCACGGTCGCGTATTCTCGTAGACAATCTTCCGTACGTGAACGTCAAAAGACACACCCATCTTAAAATTTAACATATGGAAGCTCCATCTAAAATATCTGTCTATACTTGTAGATTCTGTCTATAAAATGTCTATCTTTTGATGACCACTCATACCCAGCCGGGACAAATATAGGTTCAACATAGACTCACGGAAAAAAAAAACATATTTTGTTGGGTATTAACACCTACTCATCGTTTGATCACAAACTACCCATCGCTTGTATAAGCATTTTTGCCAACACTAAAACCCACAGGATTGACTTATAGAAAAAGGTCTTCCCACAACGAAATCATTGTCAGCGCGAAAGTATTTTGATGCTAAGTCGCCTGGTTTTTACAAAAGAAAACTAACTTTATTTATATTGACACAGAGTTCGTTTTGATATTGACTACATCTTGATGCCCCTATCCCTCACTTCCCTTAATTAAACGATGTTTATATAAAACATAAAGAAATCACATATTTACATCATTGTAATAGGTGTTTAATGTTATGTAATATAGGTAAATAGGTCGATAGTAACCGATGCGCAGACGCAATCTAATTAATTTCTTTTTATCGTGTTGTGATTGGACATTGTGTTCCTTACCAGCTGTTCAATAGCAAGACGAACCAAGACTGTAGTCATATTAGTATGGATACAACTGTTTTAACATTAACATAAAAATTCAGCAATACAAATACAAAGACATTCCTAGAACAATGGAAGGAAGAAAGCGTTATTTTTGAAAAAAAAAAGTTTTTTTGCGACCTAATTAAAATTAATGAGATTTTTTTTATAAAACTTTATGGCATAATATTTTTATGTCACTGTTGCTCGTAACAACCTGCGGGGCAATTTTCCCATTATCGACATTATCTCTAATTCGACATTATGTTGAAACAAAACGAATAAGTACGACCAATTTGGCGTTATATGTCGAATTATATTTTTGAAGTATCTCTCTAAGGGCCCGTTTTTTCAATCAGATATCCAATATTTGTGTATCTTTGTACAGAATACATTTTCAAAGAAAGTCAGGTGACTTCGCTCGCTGCAGTATGTTGAGGGCGTAACGGGGATATCCATGTTATTTCATCGTTACCAAACATAGTAACGACATAGTGTTCCGATGCCGGCCATGTGCATTGCAACATAAAGATTTGTTTTTTACTATTTCCACGGATAAATTATTTTCAGACGGATCCCTGAACATCTGTCGATGCGAGCGTCTTTAATCTTTGGCAAAAAGATCCGGTTCCTGTAAAACAAAAGCGCCCCCTTTGATTTATACACGTTTGTTAACTCAAGGTGTACGTTAGGTGCATATGCACTTGATATAAAATACTTCGGTACCTTTAAGACGTTCGCTGCGTAAGGATTTTTATCATGAGTCATTAGTCATGAGGTTATATTGACTCATAGATGTACTAGATGTACTAGATGATAAATCAGCTTGGGATTGTACAGCTCAGGTTCAAAACAAAAATCGAAATATTGCCCGTCATGTCAAAGTGTAGCGTGTGTTGCCTTACTAACGTATTATTATTCTATCTTTATTATTAAAAGCAGCTCTAAAGGTAACACACTGGAGCTATATGTACCTGTGTATTTGTAATAAGTTTTGGCGATTTAAAAAAATGATCGGCCCACTGACTTTCTTGCCGGATCTTCTCAGTTGAGGTCGCGTTTCGGTCCGGTGGTAGTATAGTAGTATATAAGAAAAAAATGTAAACTTGACAATTTGTAACAGGCCTATACAAAATAAATGATTTGACTTTGACTAACTTTGTGAGCGTTGCGCACTGGATGAAAGTTCGTCATGAGCCAATATGACCTCACAACTAAAGCGAACGTGTTAAAAGCATAGTGATAAGTAGCTATAACTATTTATTTAAATAATTCTGTGTGAATGTCATTATGAACGTAAAAAAAGGACTTTAACATTTTAGAATATAAATAATAACCCTTGTGCGTTTTAAATATCGTAATTAAATATCACCACGAATGTGTTTTACAAGGAAATCTACTTATATTTATTATTTAATACTCACTTTTAAATGTAAACAAATAGTTATTTTAGCAGTTACGGTTTCAAGATTGCTATCTCGAGACTATTTAAGTGTTGGATTGACGAAACATGTGTACGGGCTCGCATTTATAGCAATTAAGAATTTTAATGGAACTAAGTTCGCGGGGTTAGTAGTGTTACCATGCATATTGATAATAACCCCGTTGGTAGATTTGGTGTTAAAATAATACATCATCAAGTATGTAAAGCTACTTCTACCGAAAGTAGGTGCATAGTTCACCGATGTATTATGGTCCCAATGTATTAGGGGGCGAGCCTATTGCCATTATACCGGGCACATTTCTCCCTCAATACGAGAGATATTTGGGCCTAAGTCCACCACGCTGGCCTACTGTGGTTGGTGAACTTCAAAGGCCTTTCTATAGGCTTACAGATTTCCTTACGATGTTCACCGTCACCGTTCAGCCGGTGAAGAATAACTTTTGCAGATGTTTTTTTTATTTTAAGGACCTACACTGTGAGGTGGCCTTTACAGCTTTACCGGAGGAGTGGCGAGCGCAGAGTGCACTCCAACCAAGGCCTTACGGGCGGAAAGGGGTGGCAACTAGCTCAAGGGCGCCACAAAGGGCACGACCTCGGCTTGGGCAGTTACCGTGAGGGGAGAGGTAATGACTGCGCTCCTAGGTGCAAAGATGCACCTACGAGCGGACGTGGGGGTTCATCGACCTCACCGGCGAGATCGGTGTCTGTTTGAGGCTTTTGCAGATGAAACTGTAAATAAAAATGCAAGGACGTCTTACTGAAGCAAAGCCCTGATATGCTAATATCATGGTTACCCCAGAAAGGTTAATTCAAGTGGCCATTTGTCCGCTCTCGTAAAATATCGTTAACTATTTATCTATAAATGTCACACTGAAATCACTCTTATTACGCTGTGCTAAGATTTACAGTACACTGGCATATCAATGTTATGTGTGTTAATTAGGTTTTTTTAATCGCAAGTTCGCGTCGGACATTCGGTCAGAGAGGCAATTCAATTTGGCTTTTGCGATTAGGGTTAAATTATATAGTTATGAACTGTATAAAAATATCTCTATTTCCTGTAGGTAGGTATTTATTTACTGCATTTTAACTGACATATTAAATAATACATTCCTCTCCATAGGAAATGCATTCCTAATGGGGGGTAGAGACAATATTAACTTTTGTATGACGATTCATAAGTGCCTGTATGGGTTTATTTGATTTTTAAAAGTCTGTTTCTGATTGTGAAACATAAAGGTGAAGGTATAAATTAAGTCGCAATGCCACGACCGTGACCAGAAAATCATCTGAAAAAATACCAACGAATCATTTTTATCGAAACCAAACAACCTATTGCTGTCCTGTTCTTGATACTGATGGATAAGTAAGACAGCAATATTTTATATGCTGTAGGTTATTTAATTTATTTCAGTTTAGTTGTCGTTTGGGTAATACAATATATTACGCATATAATATATAGATATAACGCAGACGCAAAACATCTTAACTATTCTTAACGAAGCTCTAATTAAAAGTATTAGGTAGGTAGATACGTTTCAAAAGGGCAAATTTAGGGCTCCGTCAATCTACACCTTTGCATCGGCAGGTGATATCTGTGCCTTCACATTTTTTTGTTAATTAAAAACATCAAGGCGTCATGTGTCGCGATGCATTCGGACGACAGTTATGTTCGAAGAGTTAAATAAAGCGCTGTATTTTAAAAATGCATTAAACAAATGGGCATCAAACCCACTTGATTTTTTTAAGATGGCATTAAATAAAAAAAATTGATGTCTTTTACCTAACCATAACCAGGGGCCCTACTACCACTACATAAAGTATTGGTGTTTCAATAGTATCTGTATTTTTTTGACAGATTTATGCTGAGTAGACTGACTAATAATAAAAACATAACTGCAAGGCAGGTAGTGGTAAGAGGACAGTTCCTTCAAAATCAATATAGATAACGTTGCATCAACATACAGTGGTATTGAAGAACATTTTATTCGTCCATGTTCTGCAATTAGATTATGTAAGGTTCGTTTATCTACGGAACTACGTTTTATATCTACAGTAAATACGGACCACAAACCGCAATATGCACTGTACCAAATATTATCAGGCTGTTATCTTGAACTGATATCGTATAAGTGTTGCGGTTTCGATCGCGTGGCTAGCACGACGTGCAGCTTGTACACGCCAACCGGCATGGCACGTGGCGGGCTAACAGGTTTGGGGAAAATCTTTGTTCAATGTGACAGCATACATATATGACTTAAGCGACATTTTTAGGGTTCGGTACCCAAAGGGTAAAACGGGAACCCTATTACTAAGACTTCGCTGTCCGTCCGTCCGTCTGTCACCAGGCTGTATCTCATGAACCGTGATAGTTAGAGAGTTGAAATTTTCACAGATTATGTATTTCTGTGGCCGCTATAACAACAAATACTAAAAAACAGAATAAAATAAATATGTAAGGGGGCTCCCATACAACAAACGTGATTGTTTTGCCGTTTAGATAATGGTACGGAACCCTTCGTGCGCGAGTCCGACTCGCACTTTTTAACCGGTTTTTTAATTTTACAGGAGAGCATAATCATTCGACGCAGATAAATTTACTGATTCCAAATATGTACCTATAAGTCACCCAAAAGTGACGTTTAAGTCAAATAGCCTATCACCTCTCGATATAATCAATGTAACGGGCACAAAGTTACACTCAGAATCTCTAACTATGAAGTTTTTTTATGAGATAGGGAGGCAAACGAGCAGACGTTTCACCTGATGGTAAGTGATCAACGCCGCCCATGGACACCTGCAACACCAGGGGCATCGCAAGTGCGTTGCCGGCCTTTAAGGAATGAGTATGCTCGTTTCTTGAAGATACCTTTGTCGCATCGGTCCGGGAACACCGCTGCAGGAAGTTCATTCCACAATTTGGTGGTGTGAGGGAGCAAATTCCTGGTAAATCGCACTGTACTGGAACGTGATTCATCCAGGTGGTGAGGATGGTAATGCAGTCTGTGGCGAGCCGTGCGATGGTGGAATTCAGCGGCAGGTATAATACCGAACAATTCCTCGGAACACTCTCCATGATAGAAGCGGTAGAAAATGCAGAGAGAGCCTAAATCTCTACGCAACGCCAGAGGGTCTAACCGATAGGTAAGCTTTTTGTCATCGACAATTCGAACTGCCCTTCGTTGCAGGCGGTCAAAAGGAAGAAGTTGGTAGCTTGTAAGGAAGCTTGTTTTGCAACGCTAAAAAATTGGACTCGCGACCGTTGACGCCGCCTTATCCCTAGGGCTAAAACAGAGGTGAATTTGGTCTTTTGAGGATCCGTTGGTGATCACTTAGTACCACCCAAGTGATAATACTTAAGTATTGCGAATTAGAACGACCGCCTTGAACGCAAGGGATGCAAGTTCAAATCCCGGGCTCGCACCTGCTTTATAGTATATTTTTGTACTGGCAATTCTATCTTGCATCTATGCAGTACCTGTTTGGTCTATCAGACCATCTCACTAATATTAATACCATGAATATGCAATCAACACAGCTGTCGAACAGTTGTTGACCGATGATAAATTCGCAATATGTGTATACATTTCTAATTTTAACTCTAAACAAGCCTATTCGTTCTAATTAAAACGTTTGGAACTAATCGAAAACGATATGTCTTGTGAATTAGATGTGTATTTTTCTTTCAATAGGGTGTTTTAGAAGTCCGAAATAATACTTTAACGGTTGCATCAGTATCGGGTAAACAACTGAATGGTATAAAATTTTGATCGAAATTCGACCAATTTTTTTTGTCGTCAATTTCTATAACTTGTAATATCTCGAGTAATTTTAAATTTGCAAGTTCTGTTTTGTGAATATTGGTAGTCGCCTCTCAAAAGTGTTGTTCACACTACTGAATAGGGTTATGAATGTACCCAACGTCCAGAACACGATACCTTTGACAAATATTCAAAGATCTGTAACTCAGAAACTATGATAGTTAGGTATAAACTGTCTTCATCTAAGCATCTACATTTGAGTTACCGTATATGTACCCAAAGTATTATTTCGGACTTCTTATACACCCTGTATATGATGTTATTATACATTGTAAAGTCAATTATAATTTCAATGACGATTCTAATGAGGAAAAGCAGTGGTAGCCGATTGGTCGAACGCACGCCTTGCAAATCAAAGTGTGCAGGTTCAAACCCCGGCTCGCACCTCTGGGTTTCATGTGCGAATCTCATTTTCATCCGAGATTACCACTAGCTATGAAACGGTGAAGAAAAACATCGTGAGGAAACCTGCACGACGTCTATAGAAAGGCGTGTGAAGTTCACCAACCCGCACTGGGCCAGCGTGGTGAACTATAGCCCAAAAATCATGTGCCCGGTATAATGGCAATAGGCTCGCCCCATATTACATTGGGACCAAAAATACATCGGCGAATTGTGGGCGCACTACAGTGCACCTCTGCCTACCCCTTCGGGGAATACAGGCGTGATGATGTATTTGTATTTTTTTATTTTATTCTAATGAGGAATTTCGAACTCTACGGATAGATGTTTACTTTAGTATAAGAGTCTACCAAAAGCAATAATAGTCTCAAACAGACACCGACCTCGCCGGCGAGGTCGAGGAACCCCCTCTTCTGCTCGTAGGTGCATCTTTGCACCTAGGGGTGTAGTCATTACCTCTCCTCTCACGGCAACTGCCCAAGCCGAGGTCGGGCCCCATGTGGCGCCCTTGAGCTAGTTGCCCTCCTCTTCCGCCCTTAAGGCTTTGGCTGGAGTCGCACTCTGCACTCGCCACTCCTCCGGTGAAGCTGTAAAGGCCAACTCACGGCCAACAGCGTAGTCCATTCAAAAAAAAAAAAAAAGCAATAATAGTGTTCATCTATACAATCTATACATCTTCTATACATACATACATACAAATAAATAAAATTAGAGTGTCTGTTTGTAATATCAAAATAACACTTTTTTACCAAATGCGTATGAAAGTATATACGAAACCTATAACGAAAACGCAATTTTAAAATTTTTTGTCTGTCTGTCTGTCTGTTTGTTTGAGGTAAACTTCTAAACGGCTGAACCGATTTCAATGGGACTTTCACTGACAGATAGCTGACGCTCCAAGGCGTAACTTAGGCTACTTTAATTTTAGAAAAAGCATTAGGGTTCCGCGGGAAAAACATAATACCCATATTTCCGGGTAATCTCCCTAAAGTCCACGCGGGCGAAGTCGCGGGCACAGCTAGTATATAATAATAAAACCTATTTTAGTTAAATGAAGACTTAATTACTTTTGACAAAGGACGTCCGAGTGTCTTAAGAAAATTATGGTAAATTGTAATGAAATTAATATTATTAATGAATTAAAAAAGCAGCCAGCGTAAATAATTTATTATGTACCAACTACATAAAATAACAAAAAATATAGAAAATTTAATTGTACAAAATTTACATTACTTGAGATATTTTTAGTTAAGTAATTAGCTTCGGCCTCTGCCTGCGAAAGTTTATAACTTTCAAGACATATTACAGTATTTTTGTTAATTTGATGGAATTGTGTAGTCTACATAATAACACTATTACTGCTTCTACAAAACTACCAAAATGGCCGTTACCCTCATTCACACCTCCCGGCCAGGTACGCCAGATGTCAGAATATTATAAATCTCTCACCCCATTGTCTATGGTCGCTCCTTTTTTTAGCCATCGCTGGACACATGGCCGGCACAGCAATATGCAGATGCCCGTGAAATATGCCGGCAACGTTTGTGAGGGCTCTTCTCGCCACCTTTTCAAATTTAATTATCGGTCAGAGTGATTTTAAGCTATTCGAAATTTGAAGATGTGTGGTGATCGGATTTATTACATGATATTGTAGCGTTGAGATAATTTCATGCTTTTATACGTATAAGTAAAGTACTTAATTGTCGCAAATCGACTTAAGGCCGAAACCGATTTATTTTAAGAGATATGCGATAGATGGCGAACGAACAGGTACAATAAATTAGTTAGTTTGTATGGATAGCCAAAATGTAATTTATAATCAAAGTACAGTCAGCCCTATACTTGGTAAAAAGTCAACTCACATGAATATTAGAACGCAAAAATCATGAAAATAGGCAATTTTATCCCTAGTAAGCCAAATTCACAAATTAGATACTATAGGATTCCGCTGTTAGATAGATAGATAGAGTACTCTTTAATGCACACACCAAACAAAGAAAATAATACAACATTCTTAGTTCTAAATACAGTAGCTATGTACAATTGGGCGGTCTTATCGCTAAAAGAAATTTCTTCCAGACAACCAGTTTGGACGGGAAAACTATACTTAATTAATTATGGGCGGCTGTTGGTGGTGTACTCAAATAATAAATCAATATATAAAACAGCAATACATACACATATACATACATACACAATATATATATATATATATTTATAGGTGATAATACAATATAGATATAGTAATAATACATGGATATAGTAATCAGGTAAGAAATAAGATAATAGTGTGAACAATAGGTGATCACAGCGTTAAGTAGTGCTCTTTATATACTTGAGATGAAAAACTAGTTTCGAATAATGCTAGGTACGGCATTACCTTTACTACTACAAGAGTATTTCCTTTGTAATAATAATTAAGAGGTATTAATGAAGGCCCTAACTACAAACCGCAGTTTTGGGATTATTATAACCACACTAATTTTAGTTATTCATTAAAAGTGTAACTAATCTCATTATAAAATTAAAACCTCACATAGCAAACAATCGTTACACTTAAAAAATCGATTCCTAAATCCGATTCGATTACGTATAAAAGATCGATAATAATCACATAAACCAAAAATGCCATACACCCACGCGACCGGGCCAATTTAACTATAAATAGTTACTGTATCGAAGAAGAGGCCAATACGAGATAATCTTAGTTAAAAATATGTTAATTACATTCCATATTATGGTATAAACTACGGTTTGTTAACTCGTTTAAACGGACTATCGAGTTTTCGGTTGAGAGTTTAGTGATAGTGATGTATCAACAAAATGCCGACTCAAGACTAAATATTTCAAATATATAATATGTTTAAAGATGCTATTATATACTTTTAGATATTTTCAAAAATGTATAAATTATGCTATATTTTGAATAAAAAATAATTTAACTATAACACTTTGGGCATTTCCTCGCTCCAGGAGCGGTCTTGTATGCTGTACAGTATTTCATAAATACTTATTAATTATTATATTCGTATTGGATTCTGTTTTTTTCTTTATTTTTATAGTGCTTTTATATAATGTGAGAACATACATATATCAAGTATTCTTTTCACGAAATAATCCAAGGTATAATGTCATGAGTATCGCAGCACTTAGATCCCGAAGACTCCATAGACTTGAAAGAATGAATACCTACTCGTTTATACTTAGTATTGTCTATATTCCATAAAAAAGTGATAAATAATATACACCTCGTTGCCTAAATTAGATTTTATAGTTAACGTAGTTAATAGTACTGTAAGTTAATGTATACTTATCGACATAATTTAAGAATGTGCCGAAATACATAGGTACTGAGTATCTATAAATAAAAGTGCTCGAGTAAACAAATCCCATCACTATTTGGTCGGCGTCGATATGGCTGGAGTCCGGTCAAGACAATGTCAAGCGCATATGGAATGACATTTCAGATTACATCATAATGTATACAACAGGTATCGAATTATCGATAATCGACTTATAAGTCGATTGATCGAGTGTTCGTCTGCATCTTTAATGATTATACAAATATGGAGCATCATTCAATAATGTTTTGTTGTTAATGCAAAGATGACAAAAAGGATACTTACAGTATATTTTGTTACGAATGAATACTACAACAAATATACCAACGATGGGTTAGGCTAGTGGTTTGAGCGTAGGCCCCTCGGCTCACTGCACAACTTGCGGGTTCGATTCCCTTGAGTGTCAAATTTGCCCTGGTCTGGGTGTAACTGCGATCGCCCTCAGTCCACTGTATGGTACCCATAGCTTTGCTTAGTTTGGGATCATACGATGAATATGTGTTGTCTGGGGACATTTATTTTATTACTGTCATTTAATGTTATAATTCGTCAATATCATAAAGTTACATAATACTCGTTAAGCGATGATACTCCGTATCAGAAGTGTCACAACACTATCAACTTAACCTAATTCCCACACCGCTTCCAAATATCAATTTACACTATGA
Source organism: Ptilodon capucinus (assembly GCA_914767695.1). NCBI lineage: Eukaryota > Metazoa > Arthropoda > Insecta > Lepidoptera > Notodontidae > Ptilodon > Ptilodon capucinus. Next base: position 3,782,469 of record OU611828.1, read on the forward strand.
TATTAACGAATATCCATTTAAGGAGTCGATTCCAAATCTGAAAAGCGACCATAGATTCTAAACAAACAAGAATCTCAAATATAGAACATAAAGCACATTCGAATTCGTTACAATTGGCGGAACCTTGGGGACAGATCTAACAGGCTCTAAGCGCATATTACATACCTTCCAATTGAATCTGACACCGGTATTAGGGTGATTATATAGTTATTAATGCAGGACAGACAAGACCAAATTTCAATATTCAGGGGCCTTACAACCACATAATAAAGTACTTATTGTTGTTTCCATACTAACTGTCAATTTTTGACAGATGTTGTTAGTACAACAACTTAGTAGTTAACTGCCAAAAACTGAAAGTAACGTTATAAGCATTGCTGCAAGACAGGTTGTGTTAAGTTGGTAGGTCGTAAAGTAATAATATACGTCTTTAAAAAAAATTGCGATAAAGATGAGCCAATATAAGTACCAAATAGAATCCTGTGGGTGCAAGGCGTCGCGACGATTACGACTACGACGCATCGTGGAAATTCGAAAAAACTTGGCTAATATTTTTATTAAATTTTGATCACTTGGCTCCTGTGGACATTGACAAGGTTTATTAACAATATCAGGCTTTCGTTATGCATTTGTCCTTTATACTCATCTCATAATTATTTAGTCGCTTTTAGGAGTAGGTATGGTCTACTGTTTGCCCTACGGAAACATTCCATTTAACGTTTTTTTTGGTGTTCTTATTTTGTATATTTTTAATTTTAAGTACTTAAAGTCAACTAATCTTGTCATCGGCAAATTCATCGCAGACGCAGGCCGATAGAGCTAAATTTAAAAAGAAAAGAAGACAGTACCTATTAAATCACAGCGCACAGTAACCCTACATCGTCTCTGTTTACTAAAACAACGAATAAACAAACCGAAAGCTAAAGCTAGGTCAGGTGAAGGTAGTTCTTGCGGAATTCGGCGCCTCTCCCTCCCACCCCCTCGCTGGAACCACTCACCCCCCCTCAGGCCTCCCCTCGCCTCAGTTCCACTAGATGAGCCTTTGATAGCAACTGAATAAGTTCTTCGATTCTAAATTATTTAATTATATAATAAATAACTTACATAATATTAACTTTTTTATTTAGCGGTAGTTAATTTATCAATTAATTTCGGAGGTAAACCAACTAGATTTGGCTAGGTCCATTTGGTGTGAGTTCTTTGCTCTTAAAAATACTCCATTATCCAATCTAATGCAATTCAATATTCCCCTGCCATCTTACCAATATTGTTTAGATATTACATTAGTCTTGTCCAGGTTGATATATCACAAACTCTGTCAATAATAATAAAACAATACTGTTGTAAGCGATGGTAGTATGGCCCGTAGAATCTCTTTGCATGCGCGCGCGCACGGGAGTCGGGCTGCGCGGGAGTGCCGCGCGCCGTGACCCAATCAGAGGGCCCAGATCGGCCTTAAAGGTCGCTTTGAATGCGACTTACTGTATCGGAATGCTTTTAAGTTTTCAAATACCTTAGAACTGCTTTGACTGTCTTATTAGGTCAGTTTTATATCCTATTGGCATTAATATACATCATCATAATCGTCACGTCTGTATTCCCCGAAGGGGTATGCAGCGGTGTACTGCAGTACACCCCAATTTAGCCGATATTTAGGTATGTAAAAAGTGTGAAAGGCCAAGTCTCGTTAAAATTGTCTCAAAACATGCTGGTTGATTGATTCTCGAAGTAAACATACGTACTGTAACGAAAGTACGATTGCAAATGCCACCCCTTTCTAAGTTGTACAATAAAACACTTTAGATACCTACACATAGGAAACAGCTATCAGATGATGATGCAAAGGTCAACCTGAACGTGTAGGGACCGAACCCGCTACCGTGCTATCTGTGAATACTAACGAGTCACCGTGTCACGATGCCGATGGCGTCAACTGTACCATCGCCTTCACATAACGGACCTTATATTTCCGTGATACTAAGCTTCTTGTTGTAGCGATATATTTTTAAATTTTGAATCTGTTTTCTATGATTAGGCTCACAAGTTTCTTGGTGTTTTGAATAATTTAAAAAAAAATACCGTTTTAAAATTGGAACATCATTTTTAAGACATGGCCGCGTAAATGTGTGCAGTTATGAATTTTTTTAATGCTGCTATTTCATTATAAAGCTCTGTTCAGGGTCACTTTCTCTTCATCCTATTTCAATTGGACTTAATTTTAATCTAGTCCTTGCAACAGTAGCTTTAAAGAAAGCAGAAAACACCAACAAAGCCCAATGCCGCTTTCATAAACTTTAAAACGAACCTGCTATAAAAAAAACACATAAATTTGCTAATATAAAACACGTGTCTTACTTTGAAAGTTAACTTTATTAGATGACCAGATTGTTAAAAAGCAAAGGTATTGCACGTGGGGTGTCTATTATCTTGTAAACAATAACTTAAGCAACTTAGAACATCTGGTTAAGCTCGCTGAACATCTGTGTCTTTGTTTTATGATTATAAGCAAGTTGGGACAGGTATTAAATGTATTTGTAAGAAGACATTTAGATAGCAACAAACAGAATTGTCGAGAGATTGAACATCTGGCGCGGTATATCCTATTGTTATTTGTTTCCAAGTTAAAGCGTTTATTAAGAAACTGGTGTTACTAGCAGTGGTAGCCGAGTGGTCGAACGCACGCCTTGCAAATCAAAGTGTGCAGGTTCAAACCCCGGCTCGCACCTCTGGGTTTATGTGCGAATCTCATTTTCATCCGAGATTACCATTTGCTTTGAAACGGTGAAGGAAAAACATCGTGAGGAAACCTGCACGTCTATAGAAAGGCGTGTGAAGTTCACCAACCCGCACTGGGCCAGCGTGGTGGACTATAGCCCAAAAATCTCCCTCGTATGAGAGAGGGAGAATAAGCCCGGTATAATGGCAATAGGCTCGCCCCCTATTAGATTGGGACCAAAAATGTATCGGCGAAGTGTGGGCGCACTGCAGTGCACCTCTGCCTACCCCTTCGGGGAATACAGGCGTGATGATGATGATGTATGGTGTTACTATTTCAGCGAGAATACGATAGATGAACAAACAGACAGACAAACAAAATGATTTTGTTTTAAGTACCGTATACACTTTCATATCGAGGTGTGAAATATTTGGATCAATGGATATTTGGCCTATGCGACAATTTTTTTAACTTTACAAGCGAGTATACTCTTTGACGCAGAAAAATTAGCTGATTCTAAATAATGTATACCAATCGCCAATATCGTCAATATTGTCCAAAAGTGTCGCTTAATATCGTCAATATTGTCCAAAAGTGTCGCTTAAATCAAATAGCCTTTCGCCACTCGATATGCATTTAGTCAAAACTTTATTTTGACATTACAAACAGACATTTTTTTTTATTTTCATAGATTCAGTTTTGATGTAATTAACTTAAAAAAAGTAATTATCATTTATTATCGTGTTTGAGATAGACGTATACATACAAGCAAGCCGACTTATTATGGGTGCTTCACTTATTGTTTAGAGGGGTACCGTCCGACCTCCAACTATATCCGATATCCAACCGGTTGGATAGTTTAGGCATATTTTAATTAATTATCTCTAGTATGCATATACTTGCGTAACTTAACGATAATACGTGGCATGGTTTATGTTCTAACGAGTCGCTGATCAACGCCTCATTTCAAAGGAGAGAAATACTAGATGCGGTAAGACAAGACAAGACTAGACATACGTCGTGACGAAAGTCTAGTCTTGACGGACGTGATAGTGGTACCTATTGATTTGTTTTTGGGACTAAGCCCGCCACCGTTACTCCTGTAAGCCAGGATCGACAGTGGTGTCAATTGAAGACACCGAGGTTTGACCCTCGGCGAGTCCCCGGGAAAAGCTAAATTGTCTTGGAACCCGCACGAATTTAATCAAAAAAGGTGTCGGAGAAGTTGGAAGAAAAATGTATCCACTTCCCTCCATTGCAAAGCGGGAGGCAAAAATAACTGTAGGTATTGGCAGTATTGGCACAGAAATAAAGTGAAGGCACAATGTGAGCTGCATTATACTTATTTCAGTTATAGGTATGGCAGAAACGTTTGAACGCACGGAAATTTTCCCTGGTCTCAACAAGGTCTTTGTAATACACCACTCCCGATGTTACATGTAAACTGTTTAACATATTGTTACGTTCGTTTTGCCGGAGACTTCACTCCCATAAGATGTGATGTGCAGATTGTTCGAATTCGACATACAGTGACGGATATTGGCACAGTGGCGTGGGTACTAAAGTTAGAAAAAAATGCTCCTGAAGTTACCATGTTCCGATAGAAATTAAGGCACACAGTGGTCCATCTCCAGCCATGTCCTCTCCATACGCTAGCGAAAGCTTGGGAATAATTGGTGGAGGTAGCGCCCCTTACTTGTTGAATCCCATCTAGATTGCCATAGTAGTACTGATATTCTTATGTAAACTTGGTTCTGTTAATATGTTTGACTGAGACATGTCCGTTCAGGTTTCTCAAGCTCACACAACTGTAGGTCAAACCTGACTCATTATGTGTTACGGCCCCCTGCATATTGAGGCGGCAAAACGCGTCCGTCAAATTTTTTTGCCAATACTAAAACTAATTTTATTAACTGATAAAAAGAGTTCAATCTTCAACAAAATGATGTTGAAAACGCGAACGAATTTTGAAGCCTGATGCGAGGCTTTTACCACAGAAAAACAATTATTATGGATATTGACACTTAGCAAGCTATCAGCACTCAACGGTCTCCTGGATTCTGATCCAAATGTTGATTTGTTTGCGGATGGCTGGAAGAAGATTTTATCAGCATGTGTGAGGTATTGTGAGAAATGACGTATGTGTGTTTTTCTAACATTTTTCATATTTGATTTTACAAGCTTTATATATTAACTTGCAATGTATGTCCGGGCGAAACCTTTAACCGATTGAGATGAAATTTGTTATACACGCTTAGTTTGGATGACAATGCATGCTTAGCTATGTGACGTCATTCTAATTCCAATATGGCGGATCATCCAAGATGGCGGAATAGTTATTTTTTCTGAACTACCACAGTATGGGTATCAAATGAAAGGGAAATAACGAAAACTAAAGGCAATTAAATAAAAGCTTCTTCTTAAAAAGTTTTTTTTTTAATTTGTATTTAATTATTTATGGTGTATAAATAATTTGTGTGTGTAATTACATAAAAGTAAGTGTAATTGGTAATTAATTGACCTTTCTAAGTATATAAATAAATAAATAGCTCGATTTGGTAGTGGAAATAATGTCGACGCGTGGATTTTCGCATCAGTGTGCGGGTTTTATGGTGTTATATGAAACTTGATGAGTCACTCCACGAGTTCAACTGCCAGTCAAATTAATTATCTGCGTGAAGATATTAGGCTTTAGTAGGTACAGGAGGTTTAATAATGGCGGCTTAGTAATTCCTTTTCAACTATTGCATTACCTGAGTTTTAACCAGAAAAATTGAAGTGATTCCGCAAATATTAACATAATATTTGCGGCGACTTGTGGGTACACTGCAGTGTTCGTATACCTACCTCTTTGGGGAATACAGGCGTGATGATATATTTTTAATATAGCAGACCCATACCTAATATTATTACTCTGGTAAACGGTGAAGGAAAACATCGTGAGGAAACCTGCATGTCCAAGAGAACTTAACTAGAATCAGAATCAGAATATTTTTTATTCATTTAAACCAATACAGGCACTTATGAATCGTCAATAAATAGTAAAAATAGTAGCTTTTCCACCCATTCGGAATGCATTTCCTATGGAGAAGAATGGGCAAGAAACTCCATGGTTGCTTTTTTCAAATAAGGATTTACATTTTTGTGTTTGTCTTAATTAACAATTATACAATGTAAAGTTAATGAGGCTATACATTCTCAAAACATAATTAGTAGTTGTCGTCTCAAAACACACTAGTTCTCGATAGACGTGTGAAGCCCAAAAGTAACCATTTCTTCAACCAAAATCAGACAAAATTTTAGTTGTAATCAAAATAAGTTCTATCAGAAACGAGGTAAGCTCCGTGAATCTGGGGATCCAAAAATGTACAAAAATTTTATGCTTATAAACTTAAGTTCACAGATTAGACAAAATATGGGTTTCGTCTGTTAAAGTATTTCAAAGATTGTGCACCTATGAAGCATAGACATTGCAGATAGGCATATCGAGGTGTCAACGCCTATTTGACTCAAGTGTTTTTTTTAACTTTACAGGAGAGCATACTCATTCGCCCAAAAGTGTCGCTTAAGACAAATGGCCTTTCACCCCTTGATACATAGATATATTGTCTATCTAACAAAGCGCCGAGCGAATAGTCAAAGTCAAATTATTTATTTTGTATAGGCCTACGAGGGCAATTTCAAATTGTTTTTTTTTTTCTTATATGCTACTACCGGATCCAAACGCGCCTTAACCTGAGAACATCCGGCCAAAAACTCAGTGGGCTAATCATTTTTTATTTCATTTTTTTTATTGAATAGGAAATTTGACCTCAAATCAGTACCGGTATGAACTTACTGATAATATCTCTATACCTTCTTCGAATGAGATGATTCAGTATCATGGGAAACTGATGTGAGTCACCAGAATCTTCATGACTGCGGCTTTCGTACGTGTTAAAAAAATTTACGAGTTAAGAATTCACAAAAAATGTTACTCAATTTGACACGGGTAGCCTAAGAGAGGTATTTTATACTTTATAAGAGTGATGTTGTTGATTTCCGCAGGGTGTGAATTCCAGTGTGTTTTTAGGGTTCCGTACCCAAAGGTTAAAACGGGAACCCTATTACTGAGACTTCACTGTCCGTCCGTCCGTCTGTCACCAGACTGTATCTCATGAACCGTGATAGTTAGAGAGTTGAATTTTTCACAGATGTTGTATTTCTGTTGCCGCTATAACAACAAATACTAAAAATCTGAATAAAATAAATATTTAAGGGGGCTCCCATACAACAAACGTGATTTTTTTGCTGTTTTTATAGATAATGGTACGGAACCTTCGTACGCGAGTCCGGCTCGCGCTTTGTCGGTTTTTTCCTATGCTCAGTATTTTTTATCTGTGGCGAATAAATGTGACACTCCGTAAGTGACCTCGTAGGCCTATACCAAATAAATGATTTCACGTTGACTGATGTATTTTTTTTTTATTTTGGATTGTCATGCCAAATTTCTGACGATTTTATTTATCATGTTTTTGGATTTCTCAAATCCAAAAACATGACCCTTCTCCTGGCAATCCAACTTGCGGTAATCAGCTTGATAACAGCAAGTTTTATAAAGCGCTTTATATACCTTATTATAAATACCTACAGGTTAAACCTGTATAATTGCCTGTAATATAACCTGCCTTGAATAACTCTATTTAACTTAACAACAAAGTGGAAAAAAACATTAAAACAATATAAAAGTGTTGTTATTCATAATAATGTTATCCATTACCACAAACTACTGGCATTTATAAATTATCTATAAAAGTGTGAATCATTCGACGTGCTATTAACTCTTCTGCGATCATGGTTATCGTTCCCTGATGATGCAAATGTGAGTCACTTAATCCAAGTACAGGCTCATAGGCACATTTATATGACATGTTAAAGTTAGCTTATACTCGGCTTAAGTGCCCTGGATGGAATTTTGTTGCTTTTAAAAGCAGTGGTAGCATGTTTAAAACGCTCGCCTTAGAAGCAAAGGGCGCAGGTTCAAACTCAAAGCTCGCAATTTCAAATTTATGATTTTTATGATTATCACTTGCTAAACGGTGAAGGTAAAAGTGAGGAAACCTGCACTGTAATTGGATAGTTGTGTAGTTCGCCAACGCGCACTTAACTATAGCCTAAATCTTCCTCACAATGAGAGAGATGGTGCCCGGTGTAATTCCCTACCCCTTTATTATCTACATTTGGATCAAAATACGTCAGCAGAGTATGGGTACACTACTGACGCGCCTCTGCCTAACCTTTTAAGAAAAACAGGCGTCATTATGTATTATTATAAAATGTTAATAAAATAACTGAATGCTTGATCTAGATCAAGGTTTCGGTACGATTACCTGTTTATAATGAGACCACTGCTGCCTGCCCTTTTAGATCCAACTTGGGTTAAGTGTTTTTCCAGACATAAATATTTTTTCAGGCTTGTAACTATTGTACTAATAACCGAGATAGCTTTACAAACTATTCTTAACACCTTCACTACGGGCCCAATTTTAGAGAACTTTCAGCTAACTAGTGCGGTTGAGGTTTAAATCAGCCCAAACCTGAACTCTTTTACAGTGAGTACGCGCACCAGCTTAAAGTCATCCTTGAGGCACTTTCGGCCTTAAACCGCATTCAAGGTGTAAACTAATGAAAATAAAACTATGGAAAGCAACTTTCAATTCTCGAATGGAATCTTTCAAAAGCTCACATATTCAACCATAACTGACATCGGAATCTTGTGAATCTGACATTTTATTACAAACACACAAATATGCTATAATCCTAAACACTCGCCATGAAGCTTTATTAATTCTAGTTTCATATAAATTGTGTTGGACGTCTCCATTTGGCACGCGGACACCTGTTTGGGTACAGCTTAGCATGCGATTATGAAGCCACAGGGCTGCCATCTGCGGCCTTAATACTGCCTTTAAGGGATAGAATTACGGTACCCCCTCTTCCGCTCGTAGGTGCATCTTTGCACCTATGAGCGCAGTCACTACCTCTCCCCTCACGGTAACTGCCCAAGCCGAGGTCGTGCCCTCTGTGGCGCCCTTGAGTTAGTTGCCACCCTTTTTCCGCCCTTAAGGCCTTGGTTGGAGTGCACTCTGCGCTCGCCACTCCTCCGGTAAAACTGTAAAGGCCACCTTACGGCCAACAGCGTAAGTCCTTCAAAAATAAAAAAAAAGAATTACGGTATCTCTAACTGACCCTTTAATGGAACTTGATAAGATGGGTAACTATAGAAACCAATCGTTATAGGTAAGAGGAAAAATTTGTGGCTTTAGAAACGAGTAACGAATCATAACAAACTTCGTAGATATTACCTCACATCTAGGATATAAGGACAAACATTATTAATTGCCGGGGTTTCTTTCATATTAGCTCCATAAAGATCTGACTCTCCACCTTAGTGGCGGCAAGATTCACACAATATTTTTTTCCAATACCAAAACGAGCTCTTTGTCAATACAAATAAAGATTAAATTTCCGTGGTAAAAGCCTCGCGACCATGCATCCAAAGTCTCTCGCTTCATCAATGACATTTCATTGAAGACAGAGATTTCTTCTATAAATTAATGCATAACACTTGGTCTTGTATATTTATAACCTACAAATATTTACCAATTGTTGATGGCATTTTAATCAATCTTAAACCTTTTATGGAGATGGCAAAAAAGGAGGTGAAGAGTTATTGGAATACAAATATAGATCAGCTTTTAATAAGTGAAGTCTGAACGAGGTTTTATAGACTGTCTACCCTGGTCATACTGCCTTCCGTGCCAGCCCTGGCAGGCCCTCGCCAATATATCTTGGGCACGCTTTCCAATAGAGATGGGCTACTACTTTCTGTTTCCTAGTTAGCCGAACATTCCATATACTGTCGCTGTTCTGTGATACTATGAATGTAAGAAGATAAGCAATAGCGGCACTGTAAAATATTAACTTGAACCTTATAACTTTAAATGCTATACTCTTTTATACGCAAACTATATCTTCTGATGAAGCTGAAATATATGTAGTCATTTCTATTACGTACTAAGCTTAAATAAAATGCTCTGGGCTAACTATTCTTCATTAGTCGTGAAAAAAATATTGCCAATTAGCAATCCATTGATTATCTCTAGCTAAGCCAAACGCTTGTGTTACTAGGGTGAGGGTCGAACCCCGAACCTATCGGACACCAGAACTCCCGCTGCTAACGCTTAAGCGCTTTAAGCCCAATACACTGGAGTGTCAAAACGAGCCGTCAACTTTTTGCCAGTACCAAAACAAACTGTATTAACTCACAAAAAAGGTTCATTCTTCATCGAAATGACAGTGTCGATGCGAGTCGACGCGTGTTTACTAAGAAATTAAGTCTTTATGTATATCAGCTTAGAGATCGTTTCTGTATTTGCAAATGTTTAAACGCGTGCGTTTGTCCGGAGCTTTCTTCTTTTTGGTCAGATACTCTTACCAGAGTGGTCATTTACTTTTTAAATATTGGACATGACAAATAAACAGGACCTCAATTCGCTTGATCGACATCGTTAGAAACGAGATATATCCAAAAAAATTTGAAAAATATGACCAATTTGATGTTTTGATATATCTCGAATAGGGATGATGTAGATCTCACGAAAATCCCCCCGCTGCAGAAAAAAATATTCAGAGTATATAAAAATTTCGCAATTTTGGACATTCCTATGGTTCTTCAATGCCGCATCTATCAGCACATACTTCACAGATCGTGGTAAGTAAGTGAATAGCAGTGGTCCCACCCGCGAGCAGTAGGTCGCAGGCCACGGTAAGGTCGCACAGACAGACAGACATAAAGCCTTTCGCACACTGGCGCGTCTATGACGTCAAACATTTACCCAATACCATAATTAACTCTGTGTCTTTAATTAATACATAAAGATTGAATTTCTGTGGTACAACCCACGGCCCCACGCGTCAAACAAAATTCGCTCGCGCAGTCAGTGTCATTTAGTTGAAGAATGAACTTTTTCTATGAGCTAATACGGAACCCTCCGTGCGCGAGTTCGACTCGCACTTGGCCGGTTTTTTTATACTTGTCTAAGTTCAGCGCTATGTTATACTAAAAAATAAGTGAGCTTCTTTAATGCAGTTCCATAACGCCCTGACTCACCGGAGCAACTACAATAACTTGAGTTTTTTTTAAAGTGAACTCTGTGTACAGTACACATAGAAATTAAATTTCAACGACGCTTCAAAATGTTAAATAAACTTTATCCTTCAAATATCCGAACATACTTAGTAACTGAAGTGTTTACACGTTATTGCACGTGACTGTACCTACCTGCACAAGCGCATCCTTAATGGTAATGGACCCGCGTATCGAGCCGCTAAAATGGAACGTTATTAATTCGTTATAACACGCTTTTAAATATAAAACCTCTCGCATACTGGGGCGTGGACACTCGTGCGTAAACTTTTGCCATCCCAAAACAAACTATATGGACCATAGTTTACACTATGTACTGTAGATACCTAGAGGTACTCTGTACCTACTACTACTACAGCCCTTTCTTTTAACGTCCCACTGCTGGGCACGGGCCTCCCCTCAATGCGAGGGGGATTTAGGCCATAGTCCACCACGCTGGCCCGGTGTGGGTTGGCAGACTTCACACATCTATCGAAAACTAGTCAAGTTCCCTCAGACGTGCAGGTTTCCTCACGATGTTTTCCTTCACCGTTTCATAGCAAGTGATAATCTCGGATGAAAATGAAATTCGCACAGGTGCGAGCCGGGGTTTGAACCTGCACACTTCGATTGCAAGGCGTGCGTTCGACCACTCGGCTACGTCTATATGTACCTCTGTACCTACTCCTATCTATCTATCTACTATCTATACCTGTTGGTACTCTAGATAACTAAAGTACCCATTACGACTCCACTCTCCGTATAGCTCTGCGGTAATTTTTTCCGCCATTGTTGTTATCTCGTGTACCTGTAGTATACAGCAATTATATGGGAAAACAACAATGGCGGAGTCAGATAAACAAAAAAAAAATACCGCAGCGCGGGCTCGAAATGCCATCTCATTATTCAACTAAATGACACGGACAGCGCGAGCGAAATTCGACGCGTTGGCTCGTGTCTTTGACCACAGTAATTAAATCTTTATGTATATTAATACAGAGTCCGTTTTAGTATTGGCAAAAATTCTAACGAGCGAGTGTTGACGCCTTAGTATGCCGGAGGGGCTTAAAGGTGTTAATACAATTAAGACCACACAAGCTTCGATATTATCTGATCTAGAGCTGTAAGGGGAACAGTTAAACACCGGCCTTAAGAAATGTTATGTGTTTGTGGAACACTTTTGGACTGCAAAATACCGTTGTAAGTAATTTTATAGTTAGTTGAATCTAAATACATCATCACGCTTGTATGTCCCGAAAGAATAAGCAGAGGTGTACTGTTGTGCAGTGCGATGTATTTTAATCCCAATATAATAGCGGCAATACCGGGCACGTTTCCTCTCAATACGAGGGAGATTTGGGGTCATATTCCACCACGCTGGCTGAGTGTGGATTGGTGAACTTCACATGCCTTTCAAGACGTGTAGGTTTCCTCAGGATGTTTTTCTTCCTTATTTAAGTTGATATATCAACACATATTAAATTAATGTTAAAAGTAAGTTGTTTCTACCTGACCACAATATTTTTAGTAAAATTTGAATTTATTTCTGTCAGATCGGACTACCCAATATTGCTTTTTTCGTATACATACTCAATTAAATCGAGGGGTGAAAGGCTATTTGACTTAAACGACATTTTTCTAACCTTACAGGAGAGCATACTCATTCGACGCAGAAAAAGTAGCTGATTCCAAATATGTATATATCGCCCAAAAGTGTCGCTTGAGTCAAATTGACTTTCACCCCTCGAAATACGTATAATTCAAATACTAGTTACTGTCACTAGGACTGACCAAGGATACATGAAAACCCACCCAAATACCAATCTCGGTTGCACTCACATAAATTCTCAATTACATACTCTTACAATCCTTTACATAATCGGCCATCTGTCAAGATTGAGCACACAAATATAGCCTTTATTGCACAGAATTAAGGTTCAGACTGTGAAATGAAGTGATTGTTTTACATAGCGCAATATGTCGACCGCCGATTTGGATCCTGTAGCCAATATATTAGCGGTCACAAAATCACCTGTTGTAGCAACACCTGTTCAATACAATCACATCTGACTGTTCTACTCAAGCCAATTTCAACTCTATTACTGATGCATAGAACTCAAAATGTAGTTCGGTATTATTATTTTTCCTTGTCAGTATCTGGCCGAAATTTAAAAAAAGTTTCGTTAAAAAAGCTTAGGACGTTTTCGAGATTGATAAAAAAATGGTTTCTGATCGCGTTCGAAATTCGAAAATGTCTTCGGTGCATTGACACTGGCAGATTGCGAGTGCTTTCAAAAAAATTGTTTGCCTAAAGGTGGAATTCATTAGGAAAAAAAACAAGGATAGTGATATTATTTAAGAATTCATAGAGCAAGAAAAGCCTTTTCTCGAAGCTACTCAAGGCCTGCTTTAAATAAAGGAATTTAATTAGGCTAGGTTTTGTTCATTATGTAATTATTTTATTGATCACGGTTTATTCTACTTTATGAAATATCTATATTATTTGTGCTTTTGAATATCTGACACAATATACAAAATCATTAATATTCAATCATTAACACTTGCATTCGAATTTCGAAAATAGAATTCGAAATAAGTTTATTTTTATTGGCGGTATTTTTTTAAACATGTTCCATTTTCGATTAGTCTCAAATGCCGAATAATATATTTTCGGTGTTCTCGAATACTCTATAATATAGAGTCTATATAGACCATAGATTATGCACGTATGACAATATACAGAATATATTTAATAAAAACGTACCTACGTGTAATCTATAGTATACTACATTATCTTAACCACAACTTAGCCATACATAGATATGCTAAGTGCGTTCTAAAATAGAAATTGCCGCCGCCACTCGAGTGAAAGCTTCGCTGTTATAGCGATGAGCAGAATCGGGGGGATATTCGACAAACCGATATAACGTGACAAATCATGACATGATCAACGACAGAACAATATAAAATTCGACAATATCATTCGTCTAATTACTCTTGAGTAGTAAATGTATGACAAATCGTCCGCCATTTTTATCACGTTCATCATCCATTATAATGTGTATTTACTGAATTTGCTCTTGCTATTATTTACTTGACACCGGCCGAAATACCCGTTAACCGCAGGTGGGGGCTCCATTCCTCATTCCATTATATTTTATTATTATGTTTATTTCGTAAAAGGAATGTATATGTCAGTTTAAATTAAATTCGAATTTTAAAATAACACTTCACTCTTCGATACTTGTGACTTGTACCATAAATAATATTTTTAATCTATATTATAACTCTACGACTCTATAGTCATGAAGTGGTAGCCGAGTAGTTGAACGCACGCTTTGCAATCAAAGTGTGCAGGTTCAAACCTCGGCTCGCACCTCTGGGTTTCATCTGCGAATCTCATTTTCATCCGAGATTGTCACTTGCTATGAAACGATGAAGGCAAACGTCGCGACGTAAGGAAACCTGCACGTCTGTGGGAATTTGAGTAGTTTTCGATAGATGTGTGAAGTCTGCCAACCCGCACCGGGCCAGCGTGGTGGACTATGGCCTGAATCCCCACGCATTGAGGGGAGGCCCGTGCCCAGTAGTCGGACATTAAAAGGACTAGTAGATAGTAGAGTCATAGAAAAAACTATATATTTCAGTATGTAGATACGATTAAAGATATTGAAACAGATCATTTATTAGAGTAAATACGATACAATCGGAGTATTATTTCTAATGCGTCGTTGATTTTGCGAGTAGACGCCCAGCAAGGATGAGCATAGATGGAGAGCTCACGGGAAATGTACTTGTATAATTACTATGACCAAATGACTATGAGAAAACAGGATTAATGTAATTAGCAAGCGCTTAATAAGCTAACTTTACCGGTAAAAGCCACGGACACATTGCCAATACCAATATGTACTTTATTAACTCGTAGGAAAGCTCATTCTTCAATGTAATGTCGTAGACAGCGCGAGCGAATTTTGACGCGTGGTCTCGTTGCTTTTATCAAAGAAATAAAATTTTTAGTGTTCTTACTTTTTTACGAGATTAATGAAATCATGAAATTTTAATGGAATATTATTCTTATAAAAACGGCCAAGTGCGAGTCGGACTCGCGCACGAAGGGTTCCATTATCTATAAAAACGGCAAAAAAATCACGTATGTTGTATGGGAGCCCCCTCAGATATTTATTTTATTCTGATTTTAGTATTTGTTGTTATAGCGGCAACACAAATACATCATCTCTGAAAATTTCAACTCTCTAACTATCGCGGTTTATGAGTTACAGCCTGGGCCCCGATTTTCTTGCGATCGAGATTCATCTCTATTCGAGATATCTCGAAACGGACGAACGTCAAATCGTATGTATTTTTTCATTTGTTTCGAGATATCTCGAATAGAGATGAATCTCGATCGCACGAAAATCGGGGCCCTGGTGACAGATGGACGGACGGACAGCGAAGTCTTACTAATAGGGTTCCCGGTTCGTAACCCTACGAAATCAAATCATAAAAATTAATTAAGCACATATTAATCAACAATTAAAGCAATAACGATTACTGATCATAACATTTCACAAACACCTGTCAAACGTAATGTGGCCATATTAATTAATTACAGATAATATCGTAACAATAATTAATTTTGTATAATCTGTGACACCCACGGATGCGCACGATTTCGCTCTTGCAATTAGTGATGTCACAGTGATGGTTGAAATATTGAGATTGGCCATATAAGGCGCACCCACTGGTACCCTTCTTGTTATGACACTAGCCGTTGTATCATATGCTCCAAGACTAGACTTATATCACGGAATATGTTGATTCCGTCGCTTTATCTGGTATGAGACAAGACAGAGAGCGAGCGACATGCGTGGGTGGGGATGCGATGTACGCGCGGAATTAAGGAACCCTAATTACCCGAAAAAAAAATGTTTTCAGTTTTTCCTCGCGGAACCCTTATATTTGTTTCTAAAATATAAGTAGCCTAAGTGGCTTCTTGTAACATCAGCATCTACCAGTGCCGTCAAAATCGGTATAGCCGTTTGGAAGTTTACATCAAACAAACAGAATAAAACTAAAAAAAATCTAATTATATTTTCGTTATAGATAGCGTATATACTTCCATATGTATTTACTAAAATGGTGATGTTTTAACATTATAAGCAGACACTTCAATTTTATTTATTTGTATAGTTTTAAATATAAAAAGGGAGGCCTTTGCCCAGCAGTGGGACAAACACAGGCTAAAAAATAGCTTTTGATAAAAAAAAATCTTTCAAAAGTTGCCTAACTTTTACTGTTATTAAATCACAGAGGGAACTTTTCCTAATAGGTATGTGACAGTTTCACACCTATAACCCTGTGTATGACTTTTATGTCAACGTACGTCCGATAAATCTATGTCAAGACGTTTAAGACAAGAGACCATGAAAATATTATAACGCAGATGGCATATTGAGCTCGCGCTGCGGCGAATTTTTCTGGTTTATCTGACTCCGCCATTGGTGTATTCCCATATAGGTGCCGTATACTACAGGTACATGAGATAACAACAATGGCGGAATAATTACCGCAGAGCCATACGAAGAGTAGAGTCGTTATGGATACTCTAGTTACTCTATGTAAAAAAACTCATTGCATTACTTCACCCATATAAGTCAGTTTCTTTTTCAGTGGTTAGCACGCATGTCAAGACAAGACCTTTGTCACGCATTGGCTCGGTCGCTCTCTGTCTTATTTCATACGAGAGAAAGAGATGTAATCAACATATTATGTGGCATACGTCTAGTCTTGGCGCTCATACAACTACTAGAGCTAAAAAATCTGAGCAATAGTTTAGAATGTCATGTTTATAATTATTATTATTAATTAAGTAGGTATCTATTAATTATATATATTAAGTAGGTGCTTTAATTAGTATGTTGAAGATTCATTTTATTACACGACTGGGACTAGTTTATTTGGTAAGAACTAAATTACTTTTATTGGCAATATGTTTTATTTCGATTTTATTGCGACATAATTTAGTGTCCAGCTAAATTAATACAATCTCCTTTGATATTTATTATGTGCCTACAATCTAGATAAATAGAGTTATTCCTATTATAAAAGAGGTCGTCATACAGCAAAAGTGGTTATTAGCTTTTTTTAATTATTTTTTTAGGTTAAAGACAATATTTTTTTTAAGTAATTTGCCAGGAAGATATTACGCAAATATTTGAAAGTGATAATTCTAAGCAATCGCACTTTATGCGTGGGTGCGGTCGTCGGCCAAAACAAAGATGAGGCTAATTAGAGGTATCTAACTGATACATTAATCAAACGAAACCACAGAGCATCACATTCACTCTCTTTTTTTTGATAACTACGTAATCAATATATCAAGGGTTTAAAAGCAATTTGACTTAAGCGACACTTTTGGGCGATTTTAACTTATATACATATTTGGAATCAGGTAATATTTCTGCGTCGTCAGGTAATATTCAGATTTTGTACTGAAATAACTGTCAATTATTTTTAACAAAAAACAAAAACCGCTTTCAAAAAACCGCCTCAAAAAAACCTACGTGCACTAAAAAGCTACAAATAACCTTACAATTAATTACATTTGGAGTAGGTGCCAATCAACGTCAGACAAGGCAAATTTGGCACCGACTCCAAATGTAATGAATTGTAAGGTTATTTGTAGCTTTTTAGTGCACCTAGGTTTTTGAAGTCGGTTTTTGTTTTTTGTTAAAAAAAATTTTTTTTTCACGATTTTTAGTGTCAATAATCGTTGAAAATTTGCAAATATTATCACCATATAATAGCCCCAAAAAGGAAAAATTTAAAGCCAAAAAAAAATCACCCCCTTCGATCACCCCACTCGGTTTCGATTTTTGTTAACATTAAATCCGTATTAAACAAAAAAGATTTTTCGATATCGGTTCACTAACGCCGGAGATATGCTGTAGTCCGGATTGGACCCCCATTTCATCTCCAACATATTTTTTCTTTCAAAATTCCTGAAAGACGTGTTTCTTTATTTTGTATGTAAAATACATATACAAAGTTTCAAGTCGATCAAAAATTTTTTTTGAAATTATGTGACCTTCAACCTCATTTCACCCCCAAGGGGTTAGATTTCTGATAATATTTTGAAAATGGGACCAACCTTGAAGAATTCCCTAGCAAACCTCAAAAAAAAATTCGAAATCGGTCGACAGAAGCCGGAGATATGCGGTAACATACATTAAAAAAAAAAACATACGGGTCGAATTGAGAACCTCCTCCTTTTTGAAGTCAGTTAAAAACTGAAAGTAATATTAAAAACAGTGCTGAATTCATCCGCCATCTTGATCACTGTCATCATCCATTTTTATTTATAATATGTATTTATTAAATTTGCCCTTGCTATTAATTACTTGACACTGGCTCTGAAATACCCGCTAAACGCAGGTGGAGCAATTTCTCATCTTATTCCATTAAAATATCGTCATTTCACTCATTTCGTAAAAAAATAAGGAGATGAAAAACGTTGCAGCAAGATAGGTGATAAGGGGGCAGATACACCCTGTGTACGTCACACGAATACTTTTCCCCATTTTCCAAGATCACTAATATCATTATTTTTTATAGGTACATACCTGCCATTAAACAAAAAAAAAAACATAACGTCCAATTATTATTTTAAAAAATATACCTCATCGCATTTTTTTAACAATGATTTATTATTTTATTTTACAGCGGCCTCGGAACGCTTTGAATTACATAAATTATGTTGTGCCGGAGTCGTACCGTATCGTATATGTAATAACTAGAAACAATTATAAACAATATCACTCGAGATCCGAAGCGGTACCAATTAATATAACAACGGTTAACAATTACATGTAGAACGATCAATAAATAGCTTATTTGGGGTCCGCATTTTGATTTTAAAAAGCCAAGATCTCAAATTAAAATAGCTCCTTGACTAAAACCTCCTTGGCTAATATCACTGTCAACTTATAATAAAAAAAAATTAAAAGAAAGAACTCGACTTTTTAATCAATATTTTTAAATTTCGTTCAGCTCTATTAGCACAGATTTTTTTGATAAACCAACAGAATTATGTCCTGTACAAGCGCGTCATCAATACTTTTCCAATACCAAAAGGAACTCCTGCAGCACATTTTTCAACAAAATGTCATTAATGACGCGAGGTTGCAAAACTTTTATTTTTTGCCACAGAAATTAAATCTCAAATAAAGTTTCGTGCTCGCAATACTTAATGGCCTTTTCACCATTTGGTCTGCGTGTAACTGCGATCGCTCCCAGTTCATTTGTAAAATATAAGAAAGAAATAAAATACATTTATTAGGAATATCAACTACATACAAAACACATCACACAAAGAAAAACATTATTAATTAATTATAGGTACAGCAGGGACTGTAAAAAATAAGACAGAAATTGGTGATTCGTGCGTACCGGCAACCTCAGCATATAGTACAAGTGTTGATTAGTTTGGAACCATACGATGAGTGTGTGTTGTCTGGCAAATATTATATTATACGGAACCCTCGCTGGAGATGTGAGCATGATATATATCCGACTGGTTTTCCAATGGTACCAATAAAGTTCGGTTACACCCGCCCAAAGCTCGCACGTTCCAATTAGCCGTTTATTAAGCCTCCCACACACTGGGGCGTCAGAGCTCGCGCGTCTAACTTTTCGCCGAAACAAAACAAACTGTATTGACTCATAGAAAAAGTTCGTTCTTCAACCAAATACCACTGACAGCGCGAGCGAAATGCGAAGCGTGTTGGCGCGGCTTGTATCATAGAAATTTAATCTTTATGTATATTGACACAGAGTTAGTTTTGGTATAATTTTTGACGCGTAAGGTTTGACGCCTCAGTGTGCCGCTTTATTAATAGTTAAAACGCGTGTCTTTATGATCTGTCTGTCTGTATGTGTGTGCGTTTGTGATAACACGCGAACGGAGCGGGTCATATACGGAATTATGCCGTGACTAGCCCGCGGAGTCACACGGGGTGAATATTCACCATCGACTTATTTACAAATCAACCTATCTACAAATGACATATAATGTAATTGTTCAATGCAAAATTGTTTGACAAGAACATTGGGAAATTATTTAGAATTAGAACTAAATTCAAACGACCAGTAGAAAAAAATACATTTAGACCAACAAAATAAATGTCTTATTTTCTACCTTAAGTACAACTATTTAGTGAATCAACAATGTCTTGTACATGCTTTATTTTTATTTAAAAAACGCAAATATGTAGCTTTTCTTATACAAAACTGGAATAAGCAAAATTATATAAAGTAGCCTCAATTACTCTTTTTAATATCAGCCTTAGCTGCCAGCGAAAGTCCTGTCAGAATTGGTATCCAGAAAAAACAGACAGACAGTTTTTTTTATAGTTGTTCTGATAAAAGTACTTATATCATGCCTCAAACAGACACCGACCTCGCCGGCGAGGTCGAGGAACCCCCTCTTCTGCTCGTAGGTGCATCTTTGCACCTAGGGGTGTAGTCATTACCTCTCCTCTCACGGCAACTGCCCAAGCCGAGGTCGGGCCCCATGTGGCGCCCTTGAGCTAGTTGCCCTCCTCTTCCGCCCTTAAGGCTTTGGTTGGAGTCGCACTCTGCACTCGCCACTCCTCCGGTGAAGCTGTAAAGGCCAACTCACGTCCAACAGCGTAGTGCATTAAAAAAATAAACTTATATTATGAAAGTATATACGGTAAGTACTATAAGTACTAAATGCATTTATGCATTTAGTGAAAATCAAAAAAAAAATGAAATGATATTTTGATCAATTATTTTTATCAATATGTATATAATATGCTGTATACACAAATTTATAGATTTAACTACATACAGAGTTTAGTGGTAGCCGAGGTAGCCGAGTGGTCGAACGCACGCCTTGCAAATCAAAGTGTGCAGGTTCAAACCCCGGCTCGCACCTCTGGGTTTCATGTGCGAATCTCATTTACATCCGAGATTACCACTTGCTATGAAACGGTGAAGGAAAACATCGTGAGGAAACCTGCACGTCTGAGGGAACTTGACTAGTTCTCGATAGATGTGTGAAGTCTGCCAACCCGCACCGGGCCCAATTCGATACATATAAAAATACTAATCTTGCCTTTTTACAATATTAGTATAGATATAAATATAGATAAAAATAATAAATAAAATATTGAAAAAATAGCCCAGTGTGCCGCCGCTCAGACCGAAGTCACAGTCCTTACGACATCAAACCGTGACGATCGTTAATGACCCGCCGATTCGTCGCAATGTGTAAAATGTATCTCATATAACAACACGATACCATCTCTATTATCTTATGTATTATTATTATTTAAGTTACCCAACTAACTAAATTAATTCGGATCGGTCGAAATTTTAACAGAAACTAAATGAATCAGTGGTGTAGCCTCGTCGGTAAAATGCCCGCCTTGAACGTAAGGTGTGTGTAAATCCCGAGCCCGCATCTGTGATTTTCATATGTCATTTTCAATAATGGTTACCACTTGCTAAACGGTTAAGGAAAACATCGGGAGGAAACCTGCACGTCTATAGAAAGGCGTGTGAGGTTCACTAACCCGCAATGGACCAGCGTGATAGACTAGGTATGGCTCAAAATGTCCCTCGTATTGAAGGGGAATGTGCCCGATATAATGGCAATAGGCTCGACCCATATTACATTGAGACCAAATTACATCGGCGAAGTACGCAATGCAGTGCACCTCTGCCTACCCCTTCGGGGGATACAAGCGTGATGGTATTATGTTAATGTTTCTTTGGTATTCGTATTAGTTATTTCGTTCTTCAATGCCTAACAATGTAGGAAGAGTGAGGAAAACGGGACCAATATTAAACATCCCTCAAATTAGTTTCTTTGGAGCCGGACCAGGCCCTGTGGTATGACCGCGTATATATAAGTTTTATCTCTTTCAACTGTCAGATTTGTCGAGAAAATTACACCGTGCCATGTCCGGTACAAAAAGCTCGAAGTGACGAAATTTTTTCGACAAATCTGACAGTTGAAGTAGATATAACTTATGTCTATACACAGTCATGCTAAGGGTGCAGCACGTGATCAAGCGTGTTCTACATGAACATAAGATATATCCACAGTTATAAAAACTTTCGACAGAGCTTGTAGGTCAATACCGCGTCGCAGCCAGCCTGTCTGGCCCGACCAAAGAATTTCCGAAGTCGTTTACAAGTGGAACTATCAAATTATGTAAATAACCACAATATAACTCAACAGACTCATAATGTGGTAACTTCGTGAAGACGAATCAGTTGAGAGGTCTACGATTACCCGATATCGCACCCAATCTGTTGACCCGATTGGCGAAGCTATGTGTTGGACGACCCGAATGTTGTCTAATACTTATGTATGAAGTCTCTACTAGTGACGTATCAAAAAATTGCATATTCGGATATTTCTTGAAATTCGAATGTAGGTATTGTCATCGTACTATGCGGTCCAAATAAGAATAGGAATGTCAATAAGCTCTATCTGTCAAATGTCACATGAAAAGTATGGTTTGCAAAAAACTTATTTGCATATCAATAATAATAGTAGGTCAAATATAAATAAAAAGGTTAAATTAGTAGTAAATAGTCTTAATAGAATATTTTATTATTTAAAGTCATAATTCGTTTTTTCACGTCACAATATGGCGCAAAGTCGATCGTATTCTCATTTGAATCGCATAGTATGTATTGTCACTACCATACAATAGTTTTGGGGCGATCCCAGTTACACCTAGTCCAGGACAAATTCCGATAAGGACATTTCCAGCAACCACCCGGTTTAATAAACCAAGCTGTCGTCAAAGTGAAGATATATCAACTGAATGTATAATAAAATATTGTACCAACCCGTCAATTAACTAAACAGAAAAACTATCATCCAGAAACCCGATCCAGTCGGCACTTTTATGTTATCAGAAAATTCGACGTCACAGCAAATTGGATTCCGGCACATTTATCAGAAAAATCTGTAATAACGTCGCTTGATAAATTAACAACACGCTGTATATATAATAATCACACCATTGAACAATCCTACAGAGGAAGATAAACTTTATTAATTTGAAGGTAAAGTGGAATTTAAACTGGTGATGCTATAAGAGGCTTGTTCACAACACTGGTCCGGTAAAGATCGCTTGTTTGTATCTCGTAGATAATATAGAATTAGGAAAGTTTAGATGTTATAGAGACGATTTAATTGTAGAGGAATGTGTATTTATAAGTCGTATAATTAATCAGATATAAAGTAAGTTCCAATTCGTTTGAATGTAGTCATGTACTTATGTCTCATTAGTGGCTTTCAAAGCTCTCACCAACAGGGTTCTAGAATTAAGAACGTATAACTAAAGACAGAGGTTGCCAAGGACAGAGAAGTGTGGAAGAGGAAAGGGGAGGCCCTTGCCCAGGAGTGGGACACTATTATAGGCTAGCTAAAAAAAAAAGAAACTAAAGACATAAATATTTTTTTGACTTACAATAATTGATTATGAAAACGCTAATAGAATATTAATTAGAACAGAAATAGAATTATTACCAAATGTACTATACAAACGCGTTGAAATCTTTTGAACTATTCCACAACTACGATTTCATAGACAGTAAACTGTTAACGAATGCAAACGATTGAAACCATTCAACGCTCTACGAATGTATGTTTGTGTTAAAGTATATATGACTTAACAAAAACAAATAGTTGCGCAGAATACATGCAAGGGGATAGACTAGTGGTTAGTAGGCCGCTTGTGACCGAGCGGCTCCAAGTTCGATCCTAAGCCTGGTCATTAAACTATTGTCGTAACTCGTTATATCGATACAATGGACTTAGGGCTATTCCAGTTACACTCAGACCAGGGCAAACCCCTTTAAAATTGCTACTAGCGGGATTTGAACCTGCAACCATCTGGTTTAGTGAGCCAAGCGGCCTACAACCAACTGCTTTTATCTACTACTACTACTAGGAATGTGCATAATAAAGCGGAATGTGGGACGACTCCCGACCAGGTGTCCACCTGACGACCTCATCAGTCGCCGGGAGTCGATGGGCGCGTAAAGCCCAAGACCGTAATTTGTGGCGATCTATGGGGGAGGCCTATGTCTAGCAGTGGACGTCCCTGGCTGAGACTAAATAGACTACTACTACAGCCCTTTTAACGTCCCACTGCTGGGCACGGGCCTCCCCTCAATGCGAGGCGGATTTAGGCCATAGTCCACCACGCTGGCCCGATGCGGGTGGGCAGACTTTACACATCTATCAAGAACTAGTCAAGTTCCCTCAGACATGCAGGTTTCCTCACGATGTTTTCCTTCACCGTTTCATAGCAAGTGATAATCTCGGATGAAAATGAGATTCGCACATAAAACCCAGAGGTGCGAGCCGGGGTTTGATCCTGCACACTTTGATTGCAAGGCGTGCGTTCGACCACTCGGCTACCACTGCTATGATTTGCTGCACTGCTTTTATCTACCTACATACAAAATCATAATAAGCTTGAAATATTCAAAAATGTGCTTCAATAAACCTATGCATTTATCTGGTCAACGCATCTAAACGGTTCCGTAGCCGTGCCATCCCGGTTGACCCTAGGGTCGGCTTTCTACGGGCCCCTGCGTCTTCATGTGTCGCGTCACTAGGTAATTAATGGACGATGGTACCCTAAGAAAGCAGCCTCCAGAGTAGAGCGTCAGTTTACTATAAACAAAATATTATGTTTTTTTTTTGCCAATAATAGAATGGTTTGGGCATGTGATGAGAAGAGATGAGAAGCATGTGACTAAAAGAGTGATGAGTATGAATGTTGATGGATACAGAGCGAGAGGAAGACCAAAGAAAAGATGGATGGAGTGTGTAAAAAGTGATATGATTGAGATCGGAGTCGATGTTGGTATGACGGAAAAGCGAGACGAATGGAAGAAAAGGACATACTGCGCCGACCCCAAATAATGGGATAAGGTAAGGCAAATGATGATGGAATACTTATATTTATTAGATTTTTTTACACTTTTGGCATTTCCAAAACCCAAAATACATTAAGATATTGCAATTAATTTTTTTTTATTTGAACCCAAATATCCCAAAGCTAGGCAAAGGTGTCAATCGATTTCAATATACTAAAATAAATTTGGAATAATATTTAATTTTAGTCCTACTTCCGTGGATGTATAAAAAATGTCGAGCGTATCCCGCTTAGCAATAACTGAAACACCAATAGTAAGTCATACACATTTACATGATCGGCACGTTGCTTCACTTTAGACGCGGGAGGAGTCCTCCTATTTTTATATGTCCATGTCCTCTTCATTCTGCAAGTGACCACAGCTCTCGAGTTGAATTATGATAATTTGACAGATGTTTACTTCGCAAATTAAACACACGTCCGCAGCTTGCGAACGATTTATGTGTATGATAGTGTTTATTAAATGTTTAATGTGCGCTTTTATTCTTATTCTGTGCGCGCGCGCATATCTACTGATAGTGACGGGTACTTACATTATTAGGGTAGGTATAGGTAGGTATATTAAGTATAGTGCCGATGGTTTTATCACCTCGAGGTTACACTCGCGTGGAATAAATGTATCGAGGGGTGAAAGGATATTTGGAATCAGCGAATTTTTCTGCGTCGAATGAGTATGCTCTCCAGTTAAGCCGCTTAGGTCGAATAGCCTTTCACCCCTCGGCATAATCTATAGAAATTGTAATTCCTGTAAAAATCTTATGCAACGACAAAGTATTTTATAAGTAGGTATTTTATTAAAATGTTGGTGACAACTTTGACACTAAAATATTGTTTTGCGTGTGTTTGATGCGTACGAACCGCATATTTTTTTATTTACAAATAAAAACTAATGGTGTACACTTTATATCACATAGAATAAAACAAGAATGCCAACCCCGCACTCGACCTCTGGCTTGTCCGCCTCGTAATAGCATCTATAATGTAATGAAATGCAATCAACAGTAATGTCGGCGAGTTTAGACACAACCTGATACTCAGACCACTTCCACACCTGTGGATATACAGATACGATATCGCGAAACTGTTATTATGAATATTAAGTATCTGATATTTAATAGTTTACCAAATACTTTACGACGACTTACAAACGCAGTTACACAGTTAATTAGTAGCTAATGCGAGTAAATTTCTTTATTGCCTGGCTAAGCTAAGACATGCGTTTAAACTAGCCCATGCGACACAGATTATGTCGCACCGATTAGCTCTCTTACATTACATTCGTAATCCACATGAGAGAAAATGTTAAAGTGTTCTCACATTTTGTCTTGTCACATACGGTCTGTGTCTCTGTAAGAATGTATCGAAAATTTCCTCGTTTGTAAATAGTTCTAAACCATCTATCTAGGTATAAAAAAGAGCACTCGAAAATTTTTAAAATACGTTATAGTTTTAGATTTTTAGATAGTTTTAGACCTCCTTACAAAAATATTTAAAAATGACCTTATAACCAAATAAGTCTTCATATGAAGGTAATAAATAAGAAAAGGATAATTAGTTATGAAAAATAATGATCATAAATCAATTGTATACTATGCGATTCAAATGAGTATAGGATCGACTTTGCGCCATAATGTGACGTGAAAAAACGAATTATGTCTTTAAATAATTAAATATTCTATTAAGACAATTTTGCACTAATTTAACCTTTTTATTTATATTTGATGAAGGTACTATTATTATTGATATGCAAATAAGTTTTTTGCAAACCATACTTTTCATGTGACATTTGACAGATAGAGCTTATTGACATTCCTATTCTTACTTAGATCGCATAGTACTTTGTCTTCTTTCTGACATTTTTAAGTTGCTAAATTGTAGATATTCCTATTTCAAATTGTCTATGTTTAGGTACATGTCTATAATAAACCTAGTAAACGCAATGATAGACCAAAGTTTTATAGACAATACTCGAGCAAGACATTATTGAATCGAAGAATCCTTTTTTTTTTTCATTCTCAGTTCGGTTCGTGCGGCCTCATTGTCCAGATGGACCGTGTCGGCCGATTAATTCCTAATATTACGGTTCGGCATTTTTATTGCCGCCTTTTTGTCTTAACGTGCCACAGATTATGATATTACCTACAGAGAATAATTTGAATTTTAAAAAATTAATCATATATTCCATTCCTCATCCCCAAGGAGCGAGTAACCTTATTTTTTTTGGACAACGACATACCGAAGAAATAAATGGTTATTTTAACGATAGCAAAAATAACATGTTTAATCATTGTAATAGTAACGAGTACCGCTATCGTTACTCGTTACAACAATAACGGTCAATGACCATCTTTTTTTAACGACGATGTGTGTGACGCTAGAAAGACTAGGTAATCCTCGTCCTCGTTAAATTGTATGTTATATCGATATTATTAACGTAACATTAACGAAACGATTTGATAAATTTACCGGTATATATTTAGTAACATTATCCATCCCTATGCTTGCATTGGGGTGATGTCTCCATTGTAAAGTCTAGGCCCTGTACTGACCAAAATATTGCTGGCGAAAAATGATCGTGCTTTAACCAAACTCTTTTTTATTTTTTTAAATGGCTAACACTCCATGATTGCCACTCTTGCCTGTAACTATTACTGAATTGCATAATTAAGATATCCCACCTAAATAAATGATCTCGCAGCAATAATTACTCAATACATGATAATTTAGATACAGCTAAAATGAAGTAACGACGTTGTTCGCGTAGCGCTAATTACTACTAAATTTGCTAATTACTAGCAGAAGAACGCAAATCTATCGCTAACATGTTCTCAACAGTACTTAAAAGTTGGAACATTAGTTCAATATTTTATTTTTTAAATAGAACCGTTAGATATAATATTGGCAAGTAGGTCTGCTATGAAAGTAAGAGGTTACAAGCTAAGGAGTTCATATTTCACAGCCACAAAAAAAATCAACAATCATAAAATCGCAACTCATTTCTAAGTTGTTTAAATTTAAATTAGGAATCATTTTCGAACAGACAGCGTTCTAAACACAAAACAAATTAAAAGTTTTTAGAACTCCAATAGTGATGTCATACTATTTATTGAGTTCTCTAACGTTCTCAATTTATTAATTTATCGAAATTACCCGTATATTTTACGAGGGTTCACCGTGAAAATACAATCTTTATACGTCACGTAAACCATCGCGGGGAACATCTAAAGGTTTTGATCAAACACTTTCACTATGATGAGTTTAGAACCGTGTTGTACCTATGCGATAGTCCGATAGATAAATGAGTTTATTAACATAATATAGTGCGGTTTGTGCAAGTGAGCGTTGGTTGTGTAACGTGCATTCTTGGCCGACCGTGTGCGTAAGTGCAACTGAAATCCCCGAGGTAATCGCGTACTTTCGCAGCAAATCGTAATCTTGAATCGATTTCGCGATATTTGTACCACCGATTACTGAATAAATGTGTTTTTTATTGATTCTATTTAAATATTACGAAATATATTTTGATTATTTTCTTTGGTTTTGGTGTCATATATATATATATATATATATATATATAGCCTTCATTCGGACATATTTTTTTTTTAGTTATTCGTAAATTGTTTTTTTGTTCCACTTTTGCGTGTCCGTTTGCCAGGTGGCAAAGGCCTCCTCCAATCTTCTCCATTCTGGCCCTTCTATGGCCACTCTACCCCATGGTATTCCCGCTACTTGTCTTATGTCATCGTCCCATCTTCTTTGTGGTCTACCTCTCTTCCTCTTTCCATCTCTTGGGTCCATTGTGTGGTTATTTTACTCCATTTATCCTTTCCTCTGATCATGTGGCCTGCCCATTTCCACTTTTGTCTCTTTATTTTCAGAGTTATGTCCTGGACCTTAGTCTTGCTTCTAATGGTGCTGCTCTTAACTTTGGCTATTCTTTTAATCCCAGTCATACTCCTTTCCATGGCATGTTGGCATACGGAGAGTTTATTTGTTACGTTTTTTGTCAAAGCCCATGTTTCGCTCCCATATGTTAACACAGGTAGGATGCATGTATTAAATAATTTGCTTTTCATTGAGATGTGTAAGTTCTTGTCTTTCATTACTTCTTTAAGGCCCCAATATTTTTTCCAGCTGTTCGCAACTCTTCTTTCGGCTTCTTTGTTTTCGTTGTCCTCTGGAGACATCAGTTGACCGAGGTATATGTACTCTTCAACATAGGAGATTTGATTCTGATCCACTGTTAAAGGTTCTTTGTTGCCGTTGGTCATAATTTTTGTTTTTTCCGGGTTTAGCTTTGGTGTCATACGTTGTCTTTAAAGTCAAGGGCTTATGATGGGTCGACCTGAAAGATACTGAGATATTTAATTTATGTTACCTACCAGTGGTATTTCTTTTTTGTGCCAGTGGTATTATATTGTAAGTACCTACTTTACGTTAAAAAA
Source organism: Ptilodon capucinus (assembly GCA_914767695.1). Lineage (NCBI taxonomy): Eukaryota > Metazoa > Arthropoda > Insecta > Lepidoptera > Notodontidae > Ptilodon > Ptilodon capucinus. The sequence goes on from OU611828.1 coordinate 3,811,794, forward strand.
TGTATGCGTCATGCACTTTTACGAGACCCATCTGATGCCTACCAAAGGTTACATTATTGCGACAGGGTCACATTTGCAAATTTCTTTCGATATCGGTTAGTCATGGGAACACTTTCGACTAATCCCAACCACGCATACAATTAATATCAATAAATTAAAATTACAGATTTCACTACGGACATGCCGTAAATCTAGTCATAAAGTTCGACGAATCGATTCCTACGTCAGCACACACCAACTTACAATCACATTTAAATTTCGAACATCAACCTTATTTTTACAGTGTTAAAGCCCATGTGAAGTTACTCACTTAAGTTTGTAAGAATGCGCTAGTGATGTGACGTATTGAAATGTCAAACACACAATGAAGTAATGAAATTGTCTACGCACGGACATTCTTCTCGTACTGTCAATATTGATGCCTATTGTTCGGCTCAATTAGGTAATTGAATTGAAATATGCCATTTAGCGTACAATGTGACGGACAAAAAATGCAATAGAGCTGATTAGATATTGTATCCTTGCTATTGAGAGTTAATTTCACTAGACTAGATCCATTGTACCTTGATTGTTATTTTTTTATATTATTTCTACCATCGACTAAATTAACCACCGTAAATTCTCATTAGTAAATTGGCAGGTAGGTAAGTACATGTTAAATCGCCTCTAGGAATTCAAAAGTCCTTCAATCAGTACAAGGAGTTACACAGCAGATTGATATTTGATCACGAATAATGTGCGCATTGTATGTATAATTAAATTTGTCTGCTTTGCATTGCTATCAGCGGATCCGCCTTGACCTACAGACGTCGGCAACTTTGATTCCTTATCAATTAAACAATGATCATTGATTACCCACTCGGAAATTATGTTTGTATTACGGTTCCGCATAGCGTTTAATTGTTTTTATATTTTTTTTCTCATGTCGCATATTTTGTACTTGCTAATGTCATATGTAGAATTACTTCATAGTATTTAAAAATAATCTGTGTTGCAGTCTGTTTTTCTTCTGTTCTGTCATAATAAGTAGTATGTATTCTGTTCTATTAAATTTCCAAATGTATTAAGTGGAATATTTTTTTGTAGGTTTGTAAGACGCTTTACAAAATCAGACGAATAATTTTATGTCATTCCCACCCCAAGTAACATCCAGGTCAGACTAAAGATAATAAATTTAACTACACTCCTGCATAACTCAAAACTCATTTCTATGTCAGGGACTGCACGTGAGCGCGGGGCGTGGTAGGCGTGCTGGAGATTCTTTGTTAAGCCTAACCCTAGTCTCATTACCAACATCCAGTTTCACTTATTGAAATTCTTCAGATGTTGCCCTTAACTAAGAAGAAGGTTCTTCAACTTTTATTGCAATTCTTCGAGTTAACACCATGATTCCCATCACTAATATACTATCGCATAGTAAAGGGGTATGCACAATGTCTCATTATTACCAACCGAATTTGGAATCCAAAATTTTTGAATTTCGAATTTAATTTATTTTTTAGTGCATTCCTTTTATGGATTTCTTTTTTTTAATATTGAGTGACAGTAGTATTATTATTTCGTGCCAGTAGTAAAGGAGTAGTTTGGTTTAACTCAATTTCCATGTCAGGGACTTGGAAGCGCGCGCGCTGGGCGTGGTGTGTAGGTGTGTTGGTTCTTTGTTTAAACCTCGCTAATGTTATTGTTCTTGCGCACGCGATTATTATTGACATATTGTTTTGAGATAGTTTTAGTCTGAGAAGGTATGCTGGTTTGTTCTTTTGTGAAGACACTTTATTGACCTACTTACTGTGCCAGTGAATTTAATATGTTATTTATACACCAAGCAGGTAGGTACCTACATAACAACATTTATACATAGGTAGATATCATCACAATCGTAATCTTTGAAGGGTTGTTTAGACACATTCTAAACACTATGAACAGATTTTAATACATGTAAAGATTTCAAATAAATTGGTAATAATAACTACTTAAGTACCTACTTCATACATTAGCCATAGTCCATGGTTTTAATCCTTCTAGTCGCCTTTATTCTGACGGGAAGATTGTAAAAGTATAGCGAGTAACGTTGTTTAATTTCCAAATGAATATAAAATACCTAATAAGCTGCTATTTATTGTTATATAAATTAAAAATAATAAAAAATGCTAAGTAGATACGTGGGTAACGTAAATTTGTTACGGCTGGCGTAGGTAACTAGATTGGGTAAGTAATTAATTAATTTTTCATTTATCTAAGTATTTATTTATCTAAGTTATAATTTAATTTGTTTGTCACGATGGTATCTACATTATTGGGTGCGTCTATCTATGTCATGAGGATAGAAACATACCTAGGTACCTAGAATAATGTACGTATTTCATTACAGCTATTAGGTCCAGGCCGTTGTACCACATTGCGGATAGTCTAGACTAAATTAACTAAGTGTACACACCTATTTAGAGTTTTTGGAACTGCTGGGAATTTAATAACATGAGTAGGTATCTACCTTATATTTTAATTCGATTAATATTCGTGCGTGCCGGCAGTGGGTACACTCCTTAAAATTAAATAAGTGTAAAAAGTAAATGAATCCAAAGGTGTAAATCAAAAAATCAAACACAACTTCACGCCTACCTAGATACCTACTACATAATTCTAAACTTGAAAATCAAAAAGTCGTAATAAGTAGGTAAGTAAGCGAGTATCATAATTAAAAAAAAGAATTAACAGCAGTAAGGAAACCATAACCGAGCAGAAAATAGAAGACAAAAAAGGCCAAATAATAATAAAAAAATATAATAACAAAATGGAACAAGTTCACTTAATTCAAATTAAAATAATCACTCCACCCGTCCGCTGCTACCGGGCATTATCACTCAAGGAAATAAATGTTAATATTCCTAATATAAATAAATTCGGACCTTCGGGCCTCATGAATATTATGTTCATTCGCTTATCGGCGGGAGCAGCTGCCAATAATTGGAGAGATTTACAAAAATTTGCATCCGTCAAATGAAACGATAACACGCTATTCTGTACCGGCTTTAGGCGCCAAATTTTTAAATAGAATTCGAATTTTTTTTTTAACTTAGTGAGTACGTAGAATGATTAGGTATTTAATAAAATATAATTTTAGTGTTGGAAATTTATGAACGTATCCCTAAGTATAATAAGTACATACTTCATTATGTATCTACCGACCCAATAAATGTAGGTAACATATAATATAAGCTGATTTTTAACTATAGGTAAGTAGGTAGGTGCCTCGTCTGCTTATGTGAGTAATGTTATAAACTTATACAAAAAAAAAACTCAGCTTTCAGAGTATTTATGGTTTTAAATTTAATTAAATTATTTATTTATTAGAGACAACAAACAACAGTACATAAAAGTTAACAATTAGTATTACAAAAAGTTATCCAAACACAGTACAGTCCACGGCGTTGTCCACGGCTTAATTACATAAAGTTGCCGCAATATAGACTAATATTATACCTTCAAATAAGTAAACAACATTATATCTACAGAGTCATATCAACCGAAGTTGGTCCGCTATAATAGGTATCTAAGCAGATTATCTAAATAGTTAGGTAAGATAACCTGCCTACCTATTTACAAATTATTAAAACAGCCCTTCGAGATTTTTTTTGGCACGAATCATCTTCATTAAAAGATTTTTTGATTTTAGTAGCTAACTTATCTACCTCGGTAGATAGTTAAACATACCTACATAGTTAATAACGAGCCGATCATGTAATTTTTAAAACTAATTAAAAAGAAACTGCATAGTGGATTCATCTCTAAAGTTTTTTCATAGGGGCACGTGTTTGCGAGAACACGGGCTGTTTTCCGTGTATTTTCTGGTCGGGTGGCGGCGAGGAGCGCGCGGGTGCGGCGGGGGGCGGCGGGGCGGGGCGGGAGGGGCCGCCGGCAGATGCGCCGCGCAGCGCCATCTCTCGGGGCCCGCAGCCGCACCGCCCGCCAGGTGCGCGCTGCCCGCACCGCGGCCGCCCGCCGCCCGCCCGCCCTCAGTCCGCCGTCACGCGCCGTCGCGATCACACGTAACCACGGCTCTCGAACGCCGCTACACGCGACGCGCGCATTTCGAACGTAGTGCACGATCCCGCGACCGGTTCGCCGTAGCCCGTGTGCGACCAGTGACATCTCGATACCTTGTGCCGTGTGACTTGCAGTGAAACGCTCAGTGCATATTCGTGCGAGTGATGGATTACTGCGGATCTGCCTCCTGCGAGTGCTGACGAGCGGGCCTGGTCCCGACGTATGCCCCGGCGCCGCTAGCCCGGACGCGCCAGCATGCGCGCCCCCGCGGTGCTCGTCGCCCTGCTAGGGTTTCTGCCCCAGGTACGGACACCGGACACCCGAAACCGCGGATCCCCGTTTGTTTACGTTTCGCATCGGCATAATCCAATCGAAAACCCGTGGTTCGCATCGTTTCTCATAAACAACTTTGCGACGCGGGCCGTAGGCGCGAGGCCGCCTCGCAGTACACGACCGTCACTTTCCCACGAGTGGCTCGGCGGTCTTGCAGATCGTCCTGGATAGTCGGGAGCGAGGGTCTAGCGGCTAGGCGAGCCGCGGTCGTGACCGGCCGAGTCGCCGGACCGACTCGGAGACGCGCCTGTGTGTGTTCGGATACGTTTACCGAGCAAACATACGTACCTACGTAGTTGTAAAGAAAGTTCAGGTTTTAATACGAGCGGCGCGCGGGGTCAGCCGGGTCGCGAGCCTCTTCGCTTTAAAATTAGATGCATTCCGAGGCTTCGCGGTGGATTCAAGTCTGTACGAGACGAATCCGCGACGATCCGAATGCACCGGCGACAGGAATAACTTCCAGACGAGTCGAGACGCGCGATATTTCGGGCAGGGTTAGTAGTTCGGTCTAGTTTACACGGCGGAACCCTTCGCTTGTTTACTGACCGACACTAATCGACGGAAAATAGGCGCCGCCGGCAGTAAAACTAGGCATAAACAAACAATCCGCTACAGATGAAAGTGCTGAGAAAATTGACAAGAACTTCACAAGACAACCGAACTGTCAATATTAAAATATGATGTGAGATGAGGTCGTCGCCCTATGAACCGGTCAAGGTTACGTGGTAAGGGTTGATATTCTGTGCCCGGGACGCTGACGTGTGAAATTATACTTTCGTGTTTTTTATCGCAACACTTTTATGCTCGATTCTAAGTGTACCGTTATCGATAAACGAATAGTAATTAACTCGCTTATTTGCCTCATTAACGCTCAAAGGAAATGTATCAATCAATCGAGTGTAGCCTTCCTATACATAAGTCAGTGGATTGTTTATTTATGGGCCGCGGAACATCTCTAGTAACATCTCAAATAAGCGCAGAAACGCTCATCGCATGATTCACCCCAACTATCGATTCACGCCCGATTCGATGCCAGCTTTCCAAATCGATTTGCCGGTTTCCTGCTCTGTACAATTACCTAACATTGTATTCGCATTCCTAGATGCCTATTTACTAGCCACACCGAAATGTCAGTAAGGCCCCGATAAAGAATCGATATAACTTTGTTCCCCCGCATCGTTTACCGGTGGTAATTTGCGAGGGTTTATATTCCCTGCGTGCGTGTGCGCACCGTGAACGATGGTTTATTAAATGTGTTCGCGTATGTACCGTTAATAGATATCACACACAACTGCAATTTGTTGTAAGCTAAAATAATAGGCGTTTAACCGGTGTGTCTGGATCGGGAATCGATCCGCGATTACTAGCCTATCCGTGTGATTTTTGTACCCTTTTTATCTCAAAGTCGTCAGTCAGGTTCAATTAAATAGTGTCCGTGCTCCTCTCGCCCGTAAGCACATCTATTTATTAATAATATGTGCGTGTGTGCGTGCGAGTTTTCAAGGCACAATACATTATGAATGAAGTCGAGTTGTTTCATAAAAAAACGGTATTTTGCGGCACCACCGCGCGGGACTGGTTTGTTTTGCTCCCGGTCCCGTCTACGTGACAACGATCGTGCATTGATGTAATTGTCCCGTCCGATCGGTCAACTCGATTCTTTATATAGATACCTACATCCGCAGCGTTCGATGTTCGAAATTCTCTTTTTTTCAACCCCCTGTATCGGTAGCTAATTTAGCCGCATTATTATATCTCCGATCGCGTTCGAAATTCGAATCGCGTGATTGTTTGGGCTGGTTTTTGATCGGAAGCGGTGTCGGAAACACGTCTGCCCGAAACCGCAATGTAATAAGTTCCAATTTCAAATAAGTAAATAATCCGGCGAAGGTTGCTTTCGTTCGAACCGCGAACGCGTTTATCCCCCGTAAAATTATGCGAGGATACCAGCCTATTAAAAATGATTGTATCCTTATTTGTACTCTATATGGGCATAGAATTTTATTTTTTATTGGAACGCGTTCTACCTTGTTGCTGGTTAGGTAGGTAGGTTGGTATATTTTATAACATATTCTTGATTACGCTAGGCGTCTACCTGTCGCATATCTAGGACATAGCATGTCATACCTCGCGTGGAACGTTACTTGTATAGGTAGGTCCTACCTACGTATGATTGCGTTACGATTTGTGATATAATCGATATATTTCAGATTTATGTGCGTTTTGTATCTGTGTGCGTGAACACTTGGTGACCAGTCTTAGGGCTGTCGTGTCTTATAGATTTATGACAGACATTATGAAACATACATATTAGTTGGTAGATAGATAAAGTCACTATACGTAGCATACTGAACAATGTTCTAAATTTAACTCGCAAATTTATAGAAATTTCAACCTAGGTACCTACCTACAAACCAAGTAGGTAAATTTGTATTTTATATTTCAAACGTCTTCTGCAACCTAAGCAGTTCATAATTTGCAATAAATTTTGGGGTAAATTTTACCCTTCTTACGGCAACAAAGTTTCGGCTTACCACTGGCAACACCGCTCATATTTACGAGCAGGTGCAATTCGCTCTTAACATCTGCTTTTCTCACAATTCACTCAGCCACACGAGTTCCAATCCAATTGACCCGACATGTTGATTTAAAGTTAATTCGCCCCAAGACTGTTTTCACAAGTTAACCAGAGCACTTAATGGCCACTTTTATTGCTCAAATCGTTAAACTTAACGCTAACTGTGCTTGTGCGGTTAATTCTAAATTGTCTCTGTCACCTGATTATAATCTGTGCTGTAGAAATTTAAAAGTTTACGATCACATGTCAGTGTCATCAAAACTGACATGAATAGAACCTATCTAAGTTGCGCAATACTGCATAACCTTATAATACCGGATATGTCTTCACGTATTTCTATCCTTTAATTCTGCCTAATTTCTGTCATAAATCAGACATCTATTACAAATTCAGATAGTTTCGTATGTTCGCAGTCCTTCAATAAAAGCGTAGGTAGGTATTAACGTATGTTGAAAAGTTCTCAAGATAAATAACGTTTACCTACTGAACCACCTGCTGCGTGCATACCAATTTAAAGAAAATCACATAGGTAGGTAGCTACTCTAACAAAAGCACAGTAATAATTCATCGTCATATGACATGTTACTCGCAATAACCATTTAAGTATGTGAAATTCTTTGTAGGTAGGTATTCAACCCTGTTATAATTTCGTCCATTGTCCAAAACCGTTTTTGTTCTATGTGAACCGACTCAATTATAAGTATGTACGAAATCCGTATAATCGTCAGTTTTAACTGCGTAACTATGTGAAACTTAAAGTTTTACTCCCATTGTGATGAGTGTGTAATGGAACCGATTTTGGGGCGCATGCGTCGCTGAATAGATCCGAATTATCCGCGCGTACGCAGGTCACAACAGACAAAATGTCGAATTCATTACGAAATTGTTTGTATCGACGTCTCATTACAGATATGATCATTAAATGTTGATTTTGTTTTTACGACACCCCGCACCGGACGTTTAATTGATTCTGTTTCGCGCGAAAAAAAAAAGATGGCCGCCAGGATCATTGATCAGATTACGCAATGTCACCGAACTGGATGCGCGTGGATGTCAATATTATGTTTTATTTATAAACGCGCATAGCTTTCTTGTTTGGATTTTCATTAAACGATATTGAAATAACTGATCAACTTGATGCGTTAAATACAAATAAACAAATTGGTCTTGTAAGTAGACCCGTAGATAGTTTCGCGTCTTTTGTAGGTTGTCTACCTCTTAGCTAGTCTATGGTAGGGCTCGAACGTTACCGAATTTCGAAATGCATCGGATGCCGCGTAATTCAGCCAGTAACCTTCTAATTTAAGGTTCTATTGTTTAGTGCTGCCAGTGCAAATTATTAAATTCCGAATTGGGTAAATGTGTCAGCGATGGCAACACAGTGTAGGTTGCACAATGCTTCAGGCATAGCGAAGTGATGAGTCGTGATTCTATTTTCACGTGGGTTGAAAGTTAAGGCCATAAGTTGACAGATATGAATACTCAAAATAGATGATGAAGCGCAGGCGTCAATTAAGAAATGTTTAAGCTGTAAGTTGTTTAAGCTAGGTTTGAAGAATTATCTTCTATATCTAACTACCTAATTACGAGTACTGCGGTTCAGTTTCGTAAGATTGCAACGAATCTCGATGCATTAGATGATCGCAGCTGCATAGAAAACTAATTTCATGCAAGCTTCTACGCAACACAACCACTCCACCCGTCGTATCTTTAGATCAAAATACCATTGACAATTTGTTTTGCCGCCGCGTCCCATCACTTCTGACTGCATTGAACCGTATTACTTAACCATAAAGACCAAATTAAATTACGATTCCAATGATCAAACGAAAAAGGTTTAACTCGAAAGTATTTTAATAAGTTCCGTATTCAATCTTCACAACTAAAGGTTCACACGTATAATCCTAATAACAATTCAGGCAAGAAGATCTGGTTTACGATAGTACACGACTCCGATCATAGCGCTACGCCGACGCACGAAATCCCAATTCGCTTGTGCAAGGCTTAAATAACCGCAAAATACCTTATTATGCGCTTTCCATATACGTTCCAGGCAATCTCCGGGCCTATTACGCTCCTCGCTCATGATTCTCCGTTAATTCCAAATACCAGAGTTAAGTTTCTTTTGTGCACGCAGCTGCCAGCCACATCGACACAAAGGAGATTCGCAACTTTTGTCGCGCGACCGATATCGCCGCGTTTTGTATAAGACGCCCTTTATTTTCCTCTAAAGAAGTTCCGTGAAACGGAACGCCCTTTGTGCGGCGGCCCGGCGCGTCCCCCCCGTACCAACATTGAAACTAAGTTCTGTGCCGCCAGACCAGAAAATCAATTAGTAACAGTATTTGAATCAGCTGCTAAATAAGCATATTAGTTTTGTCCCGAGCTATTAATTTAGACCGCGAGCGACGATTCTATTTTTAAAGCGCACATCTTTACGGCATGTGTACAAAACGTACGTTTAAGAAAAAAAAACTTAATGGAAAAAAATAAATCGCACTCTCTACTCGCGGTTCCAAATTTAAATTGTGTATGCGAATTAATGCACTGGCCACAACGACGCGCTATTAAAAGACTGTGTTTGGGTGTTTATTTTAACACATTTTGCGTGTGTATAACGGGTGAGATGAAAAACATTCCCCTGAATTTCATTATTTGTGTTATTTTTAGACACTACTCAACCTGCTGGAGCGTTTACTGTGCCGGCTTACTTACATACAATGGCGCTTACATGATTACTTCTTATTAATATCTTCACTTAGTTTCGTTTAGAAAACTCCATTATTTACCGAAACATGGGCAGTTGCCAAATGCATCCGCTTATTAAGTGCATAATAAATAATTTTGACAGCATGTTTCTAGATCGTGATTTAGCGCCATTTAAAAAAATATGTTAATATTACATAAATTATTGCAGATTAACGATTAGAGTGTTCTCACATCTCTTAGGTGTGTCAGTTAACTGCAATTAATGTGACGTGCCACATATTTCAATGAAAAAAAGTTGATATTCACGAATCTATGGTCGAATGCATTAAGTTGATGTCCAAACGCGTACCTATGTTAAATAAATTAGGCACTCGTGTAATTGATTACTGACACACATCGAAGATGGCCAGTTTATACAATAACAGTTGCACCATCAGTTTATACGAGCTACAATCCTCTTTACATGCAATACCGTTTATTTCACGTAACCATTTACAATGTTGTTCTATTAACTAGCTGAAGTTGTAACTGTTTCAAAATTCGAACGCTCCGTTCGATATTCTAAAGTGACCAAAGATAACTTAGTTCTTTTTTTAAATAGGTAATTACAGGCAACGACAAAACGGTCATAAAGCTTAGCGCCTCTTAAAATACATACTAAACAACATCAATCAGGCAGTCATCGCGTCAAATCCGCCCGGAGACATAATAAAATATAACTTATTCGGTAGTCGGGTAAGTATTATTTAATTGTTACTTTGTGGCCAGCCCGAGGCTAGTTGCCGAGCGCTCGCATCCCGTGTTTTTTAAACGCCTTTTTTTACCGTAATTCACCAGGGCATTGACGAGAATCAACCTCCATGATGCATATTATAGTTTTTTTTTAAAACCATGAATTTGGAAAGGTTAAAACAGTAAGCCACAATCCATCAAAAACTCTGCTACTATAACTCGTTTTATAAACAATAGATCAACAAAAAAGGGGATGTTTGGAGTGGTGCGTACGTTTTTTGGGCCATTTTTTTGGTTCCGCTCCTACCTGACGACCACGTGTATGTGTGAAGTGAGTACTCCGTCTCCCTCTCCTCTTCGATAACAGAGAGAGAGGTCGTTGTTTCGCGCGTTCGGATGCACATAGGTGAGCTCAACCCCTGTCGTTTACGCAGGAAGTTGCTCAAAATCTGGTGTATTTTTTTGTCCGAACGGGGGCTAAAGTTTGACATCTTGACAGACAGAACGTCTGTAGATAAGACTCAATTTGAATGGATCATTGTTCTGTCTGGTGTGTTTGACAATTCATATTGAAGGTCATTTTGGCGTGGGAATTTAATTAGGAAGGGATCTAGAAATACCTTGTGCAATTGCATAAATGATCTGCATTTTATTCGACTTAAGGCCGATTTTACAATGGTAAATTTTTGTTTGACACTTTATGAGGTCGAAAAAACGTCTCTAAAATTAATCGAACAACATTTTATTTCATTGACTCGGCCGTTTAATGATTCAAAACACGACATGCATTAATTAGATCCATCTAGTGTACTAAAATTTTATGAATGTAATTTATTACATATTTCAATATAAATAATCAATTAATTCGATGGCACCGGAAGCGATAGTTTTATTTTATAAAATTTTATACACTAGCAACATAGTAAGCCAGTAATGATTCGCCAAGACATGGCCGCCATAATTTAATACGTACCACTTCCTTCCGATGCCGTATAAAACAGGAGACGTCTTTGAACTAGCTTTTATGAATTCGACTAATAACCGTAAAGGGTACACTCATAATGTGAACGTTTTGTAACCTATATAACCTTGTTTCAATAAAGCTAACAAACATAACTAACTCGCAATACACGCATTTGCTCCCCAATGCATTAGTCTTAAAACTCGTTGACCCCACAACGACCAACTGCACATTCTTTCATTAATATAAGGGTTGCGCACCCCGGAGAGCGAAAAAAACAAGTTATTATTATTCACTGAGTACAAAAAACGTGAGGGAATTCAATGTCGTTCCGTTGACAACGTCATATCTATCATCGACGTTCGAAATATATACACATTTTTCATCAAAATAGGTAGCCCGCGAGGATCGTTTAAAACGAAGCAGGGGGTGAGATATTTAGACGTTCGAATTTTGAAAAACAAATACTCTTCTGAACAGAATATCTTTGTAAAACAAACGCAATTTAAAAAAAAGTTTCATTTTTATAAAAGCAACCAGTATCAATTAAAAAAAGTCGCATGCCGCCAGTTAATTTGACGGTACCAGTAAAAGTATTGTTACGTTACCAACGTTCGAAATTCAATTCGGGTTAGGGGTGTCACGTCACCGCACCCCACACGCGTCGTACTGGCAACCCCATTTTTAAACGACCTACATATAGTGTGTCCACTATAACCGTTAATGTCTCAACGGGATCGATGGCGCGGACAGTTGTGCAAATAATTTTGTTTGAGGATTACATCTTGGGGGCGTCGAAAGCTTTACTGGCATTCTGTTTGAACTGTCACACTGATACTGATAAATTGAGTAATCCGTACGTTTACTTAAGTCTAACATATCACAGATATTTAACGTATGTTTCTTTTATTCCAGGTGCTGACGTCCGGTTCCTTCGAACTAAGGATAAAAAGTTTTACGAACTCGTTGGGTAGGTTAAGTAGTGGGCAGTGCTGTGATGGTTCCTCAAATAGTGACGCGCCGTGTTTGGCGCCGTGCAGGACTAAATTGCGAGTGTGCCTCAAGATTTATCAAGCTAACATCGATACGACATCACCCTGTACCTTCGGTGATATCACGACGCCCGTATTGGGCGGCAACTCACTGGATGTGCCCAATCTCCATGTGGAAGGATTCAGCAATCCCATCGTGTTCCCCTTCGACTTCACGTGGCCGGTAAGTGTCCAAAAATAACTCTTCTTTTGTACCCTTCAGTGCTAGCGCCCAATTGACGTTCGGTAAACGAAACACCTCATTAATTTTGTAGGCAACAGTAAAATCAATACATCGTAAAACAAGCATTAAGTAGCAACCCTGCATCAATAAATCAACGCCGTCGATCGATGTTGCCAGCGTTCAAATTCCAATAATCCACGTGCAGGCCACTACGAGCCGCCTCATTCGCCGTAAATAATAGTAAAAAAGAAATTAAGGGATTCCATATTCAAATTTGACAGAAGCGATGACGATAAGAATACTTGATGGTTTAACGAGCGACCGCGTGGGAGGATTACAGCGTTCAATGGTTCATTTTTAATTAATTATGAAGTCGCTCTCTGTACGGGCAGTCGTATGTTATTAGACATAGTTTAGTTACCGTCGTGGCTGCGTTCTCATCTTCGCCGGCGATTAGAGCGCAGAGGCCGGCCGGGATCGTGATTCAATATTGTAATTACATGTTATTTATTTACAAATCGAGCCTACATCTATCTCGATTCCAAGGATAACGGACGTCTTAATTGAACCTTAGTTACGGTTATTTCGCTGGCGTCAATTGTGTACGGTTTACACAGGCCTCTTGTGGACACTAGAGGTTTCGAGTGCTATTTGTATTTTATTTAGCGGGCCGCTTCAAATGTCGTACCGTCTCGTAATGTTTGAGCAAACAATCGCTCCTAAGCTCGGCCGCTTGCACAAGCTCGGACCATCTGGAGAAAACGTGACATTTGGTAACTAAACGGCACCACAGGTAGGGACGGCCATAGATGAAATTAAAAACTTTTTTTCGGATAGTGGACGTGCGTCCGGTAACTGGCAGTATCATTCCAAATGAATTGGTGCTAAATTGAAACTTCCTGTTTAAATTCACATAGAGCTCTCTATTGCCAGACATGTGTTGACATGCGATCAATTGAGCGAAAGCGGCCCGCGGGATGGTTTAATCTATCGAATTTCAAAAGTGACAGGTTAAGCTCGGGGTATCGGGGCTGTCAAATTCGCGCCATATGCGGCATATCTCACTCTAGTTGGACATCGAGATGTCTCCCATATGCCAGGAATCCATACGTCGGGTACTAAAGTCGCAAGGATACGCGCCATACGCCTCGCCGCTCACCGATGTTATACTCGGATGCACCGCATTTGAATAATACAATCTGCCCCTAGAACCATTAAGCGAGGCTGACTCGGATTTTTTCTCACAATGAGGTCATCGCCAGTCAGAGAAGTGCCTGTTTCACGAGGCATATCGCGCGCACGAATAAATATAATGCTGTAATACGTCGGTGTATAGTACCTACGTTCCGGACGGTGCCTTCGTGACTCGTCGGACAGGTGAACGGGCTAAGAGAACCCAGGAGACGTTCGATTCTACCATTAATCCACTCATCGCGCATCACAATATTTTGAAATCCGAAGCGGCCCAATAACGGACAGTAACACAACCCTGGGGTAACGAAACGCGACTGCATCTGAAGTTCCTAACATTATCTGATCCTCCCGTGAAATAAATCTGTACTAGAGTACGTAAGATTTGACCCGACCGATAATAGGTCATGAGCATATTAATATTGCTGACAACATCGGCCGGTGAAATTACATGTAAAGCGGCGGGCGCGTTAACGACGCATAGAAACGATTTATCATGCAGCGTTTTAAGAGAGAGATGGCTCACTCCGAAAAGAAATCTCATTTGTATTCAGACGCTCGGCTCGGCGGGATTTCATTTATTTAACTCTCAAACCATTTGTGTTTGTATAACACAAGTTCTGTTCGTCTTCCGCTTTGCAATGAAGAGAAGTGGATACATTTTTATTGCAACTCCTCCTACACCTTTCAATTAAATTCGTGCGGGTTCTAAGACACTTTGGTTTTTTCCCCGGGACTCATCAAGGGTCAAACCTCATTGTCTTCAACGGACACCCCGATCTCGATCCTGGCTTACAGGAGTAACAGTGGTGGGAATGTGTGGCGGGTTTAGTCCCAAAAAAAGGTCACAAGTTTTGGTATTGTAACGGGAGCTACGAGTCTCGTTAGTCCGATTATAATAGGAGGGAACTAAGAGTCTCGTACTACATTGTAAGGAGAAAGGTCAACGATACGCGCCCTTAATGCCAGGGGTACACACCCTTAGCATGAACGAGCCCATTCACCGCGGGACCGTTAGTTGCAGTGCAGTATTCAATGCGAAAAAATTCCGCTTATGCAATTGAACATTATAATTGAAAACACCTGCTGGTGGTGGCTAGCGAGCAGGGTGAGCACGCTAACCAAGATTTCGCTCTTAGTAATTATACAAAACCGCACTCTGCAGACCTTTCCCACTGGCGAATCTCTTGTTTCCAAATGGTCTTTGAGCGATGCATGTGCTTAATCTGTGTGTGGTTCTTGTCATTGTGTTGCAAGTATTTTGCAGTGTGCGTTTATAAGAATACGATTCGTTTGTTGCGAATATATGTCAGGATAATCGCGCTACTAACCCCCTTTTATATCCTCCAACAGTTACTCCTAATAACGCCTTTCTTAAAACCTTTTATGCGCATCTTGTCTCGGCACAGTCGTCTATGCTAGGTCTGTAGGGAGAGCGGTGCGAAATGTCAAAGTGTAGTTCCGCGCATGCGCGGGCCCTCGTCGATCGGCGCGCGCGCCGCTGGCCGTGAACTATACTTTTTATGGAATCGCCGTACAGATCCGTATTGCGTTTTGTTACTCATCGACGGCATTGTGTTTCATCTCAACAATTTGTCCATCATCTATTGTTGTACAATTACACAGATAACCGATCAATAGGTTAATCTTTATCATTGTTTAACGGCCACTTTTTATTTGGAGTCCCTTCGCACACTAAGGCGTCAAGTCGCGCGCGACGTATTTTTGGCAATACCAAAACGGTCTCATGGAAAAAGTTAATTTTTCAACGAAATGACATTGACAGCGCGAGCAAATTTTGACGTGTGGGTTGGGTCGTGGCTTTTACCACAGGAAATCAATATTTATGACACACGGTTCGTTTTGCCGCGCGAGTTTTGACGTTCCAGTGTGCCCGAGGCGTTACCCGAACGCAATACATTATACTTAACTATTGTGTAACTTATCCAGCATGTGACAGAATACTGGTTTCCGCAAGGCACAACCCTACCATTGAGTTCAGTTACGGAATTATAACTTGGCAACACCGGTCCGACTGTCAGACTAAGCGAATCCGTCTTAAAATAACGATGCACAAAAAGGAAGGAAACTGATGATTACAAATTGTATTTGAAGGTCTATTAATGCGAAGCCGGAGCCGCGACCTTAGGGCCGTGCATTCTTTAATTAGCCGAGTTATCTGTTCCGTTAAAGCCTCCAATAAAAACATTTTCCTTTAGTTTCGTTCGTGATAAGGAATGTAGTATAGTAACCAGGTAACCTGTAAGGGAAATAATAAATTACAATTGTTTTTTAATACTGATGATGTTAGATGCCGGCATTCTTGAGCGGCTTATTAAAATTGTGTACACCGTCCGCCTTTTATATTAAAAATATAATAATTAATCGCCATAATTTGTTAACGTCGCAATATTTATTACACCATTGATAGGTTATAAATAAAAATATCGTCAGACAACACATAATAATCGTATGATCCCAAACTAACCAAAGCTTGTACTGCGGGTACCATAAATTCAAAAATTTCAACTTACGGGAATCGAACCAGCAACCACCCGGTGCAGTGGGCGAAGCAGCCCACCCTCAACCACTAGACAAAGCCATCGTTATCTAGAGAACCTTGAAAATTACACTATCTATTGAAATCGTATACCTCGTTGCCTACTCTAAATCAATACCAATAATATCATGACGTTATTAGACAGATATGTCAGCCATCTGCTTTATACTCATATTATAGTTCTGTTTCTATTTTGTTACCGTAATAAGCTAGCCTAACTTAATGTTGATACACTTAAAAGTTCAATTTGTACGTCGTCGTTTAGTACACGCAGCGAAAAGTTCAGCCTCAGTGAGGATCTGTTATGGAATGCGTGAACTTACTACAAACTCATTAGGTTGAATAGTATTAACAAAACAAACGTTACCTCGAACGCTGTCTTTTATTTTCAAAGTGACATAAAAGCTCAATGGCCACCTAATTAATGTATTTGTGTCGTTAAGTGAAGAAACACGCGTCTTTATTGTGGAACAAGTAGACTGAGCAACGGCGTAACTAATTCTAGAGATTGTTACTTATTTTGCATGTTTCGTAAAATTGTTTCACGCTCCAGATACTGGCAGTTTAAATGAAAGTATGAAAACTACCGTGTGTGTAGCGTTTGAAGTTTCTTTGCCATATGTGTCGCTCACTGGAAGAGAGTTAACTTCCGGGATATTGTTGGAGTTCCTTTTTTATTTGCTGTCCATTTTTTTTTAAACTCATCTGGCAACACTAATACGGATGTTCTTTTTTTTGAAAAGAGAATAATCCTGTATTTAACGAATAAGGTTACATGCGACCAGTATCATTCGCAGAATTAACGTTGCAATGACGTCACGTTCGATTCGAATTTCAAAACAATATAGTACGGTAACGCACGCGGCGATGCTAATGCCGTTCTTAATCCATTGTCGCGTGTGAACTCAGCCGCTTCTTGCGCCCGATAGCGGCTCGCGCATTAGAAAGTAATTAATCAACCACATCGCGTCCCGTAAAAACTCACACCCTGATCAAACTCGCGCCTCAAATCGACTACAATTACGTTAGAATCGTAATCGGTTACGCGGCCCGCATTATTATTCGCCCGGCGATCGCTCGTTACATAAGTTTCCACTTCGAAAAACGTAAAACCTTCGCACGGATCATCGACTTGTTACCATATAATGTAACGCGATATGTGCGTCGTACACTTTATAAACCCATAGCCGCCGTAGCTTCCGTCTACTCCGCTTTTTATCGCGGTGAGAGCTCTTAATAATTTCCTTTATTTCAATCCGCTCACGCCGGGATCCTCTTAAAATACTTACCCCCGCATCCGCTTCTTTTAATAAAGTCCGAAGCCGTGGAATGCCTCATTCGAAGTTCCCTCTTCGACACCGGCTTTTATCTCCCTCTGCGACGAGCGGCAATTAAAGTTAAACAGAAAGGCATTCCGCATCAAAGTAGAGTTACGGCAAATAGCATTGCAACCTGTAACGCCATTTCATAAGTTTCAAATTTAAACAATCGGAGCGTGTATAATTACTGTTGCATTGTTCGGAGCCACTGCACAGGTATTCAGCAACCTATCAATTAACCGGCCCCGGATTTCTAGTCGGACCGCCTAAATAAACCAGTCGCACAATACTTGCGATTATTTCGCGTGCTAAAATAACAATCCCAATATATCGGTGAAGTGGCGATCGTAAATAATGATTAGTCATACACTGGAGATAAGAAAATAAGCTCATCAGCCGAGTGAATAGACAATAAAAGTTTACCCGCGCTTGTTATTATAACGAGTCTCGGAGCGAAGCGCGCGCAAAGAAAACACTCCTTTACCAAACGAACGCTCGTTTACGGTCAAATTCTGACGTTTTAACTGCGTCTCTCTACGTTTACTGCCCGCCGCTAATAAAATTGTTCAAAGCGGCATATTTATTGTGGTATCCGAATTTTAATTTGCGCGCAAGTATAAATTTTTTTCTAAACGACAAATAAAGATTAAAATTGGTTCCAAATTGAGCGACGTCAATCCAAATTCAAATTAGGAATAGTCTGGCGTGACTCGTTTTCGTTCTAAAATAAAATTCAATACCGTCTCCGTTTTAGTCACAGACTTTAAATTCGCTCGCTAGGAAATCTATGGTTTTAATAGATTCGGTCGCGTTCCATTTTTTAATGTTTGATATGACGGCGAGTGGTCGGGTGCGTTCACAGATACCGTTCTCACGTATTGATAGGGCAGCCCTCAAATCTGCAATGATGGAATTCCACACGTTCCTGACTTTATTCATCACACGCGCGCGGCTTCTAGGAATTGTGAGTCGCAGAGCGAGGGCTCACATGCTCTGCTCGTATCCGCAACCTCGCGAATAAATCGTCGCCATTATTTAGTATGGGAGAAGCGCCGGTACTTACGTACGTACGTAACATACCTCGGCGAGTTTATGGAGGTGTCAAAGGCCGATCATAGGCTGGGAACCACTGCGAGCGAACTCAAGAATGACCGAATGATTTGAATATGTTAGAAATTAGTTCATTCCCTGATCTATTGAAATGTAAGATTGCTGTGTGGATGTTTTCTCGGAATCCCGGCAGTTTGTTTGTCTTCAATGTTCACACGGTCAGGTATCATTCGCTTTCGCACCTGTAAAACTATTTCAATTGGATTAACGTGTTTAGAATATGGACACGCCACTCTTCTATTACCGGTAATATTACTCATCGGTGTCGTCTAGTTTTACCGCTTGCGTATGCAAAGTGGAATAAATAAAACGATTTGATAATGACCCCAATTCTGCTGTATACAAAATTCGACAGCACATTGCTGTCTCGCTCATACATGGCGACCGTGAGAAGGACGGCAATACATTTAGTTTAGTATGGGTATCCATAAAATTAGCACTAATGTCATCGGTATAAGGATCATGTCGTAACTTGTTCGGAGGCTGTGCGCGTCAATCTCGAATGATATCCGGATGTACCGATCACGAGATTATTTTGTTTTAGTGCGGTTTAAGTTTCATGGGACCCTTCTCATGCCCTTATCAGATCACCGTAGAGGCCTTTGATGTCTCACAAAATTTGTTAACCCGTTTCTTTTTTTTTTTTAATTCCTCATTCAAATCGTTCAGTTGTTTATGGGCGACATTTTCATTTTTGGAATTCTCCGGCTGCGGTTGGGGTCGGGCGCGGGACGAATGCCGCCGATGCCATGTGAAAATTAAAGGTACCTCCTCCACTTCGGGCCGAATTCAAAGTCCCGAATTCCTCGCGAGTGGCTTTTTTCGCAATGATTGTAATTGAGGGCAATAAATTGTTAGTGTCTGACTTATTTCGTGTCTTTCAAGTATAGCTACGGAATACGGACCGGTCGTTAGCGGTAAAAAAAAAAGTTGTATCGTTTGTCTTAATGTTACCTAGCATTTCGTTAATGCTCGTCGCATATAAAAGTACGACATTCGGTTCGAGTTTTTAACTTATTTTTTAATGTTTCCCGGTAAAATGTTACCGGTAATTAATCCTGTCACGATGTCGCTACTAAATAGTCTGTTATTTTTCGAGTGTGGTCGCATCGATGTTTACTTTCCCGGCTTTAGTGCGGCAACACTGAAACTTTATTACAGCATCAATTTAATGGTTATTATTTATGATTGGCGTGTGAAAATGTTTAACGCGTTTAATTGGTTGAACATTATTTTATGTCGTACCTGGACATAAAAGATTAAGTATTTAATCGACGCGGCTCAAACTTAATAAAAATAATGGTCTGAGTCAATGAAAAGAGGCGAGAAAAAAAGGCGACAAATATTTGCAGAGTTCGGACATTATTCATGGTATAATAATTATATATCAAACGTTTTGGTATTTATTTTCGTATGATTCGCTCTCATGCGTAGTTGAGTGATGATAAAAACTTTTTGCAATAATAACAAGCGTTTACACTGACACTATTTCAATGCAACAGATGAAAAAAATTAAGTTGTTTATGAATTCACAAATTAAGTATGAAGTCATAAATCACGTTAGTATGTTGGCAGCGCTCCAGACTCCAGATCTCTCATTAATATCACATCGGATTAGAAAAAAAAACAGAACTAATATTTTCTATTTTTAAAATTTAAAGCATTCCATTTTGGGCAAACAAAGGGTTTCTCTTGTTAAACAATTCGAATTTGGAACGTCATCGGTTCACATGGACCGCGAGGTCGCTGTTGCTTTGAGAACGTCTCACTTTTGTCTATATGCGCTTGCGCAGACGTGCCCATACACCGACAGGGATTAACCGACCGTTTACAAAAGCACATCCAGCGACTGAAGTCCGTATAACAGTCGCGCACTAAGACTCCATAGGGTAATAGAGAGGCTCCATACACCGCTCACTTACTCGAAACTGCTTAACATTCTAACAGAATGCACGTGTACTCTACGTCGCCAATAAACTGTCGACCTGATTTTTTTTTATAAAATAATATTTGTGCAGGAAGTCGCCAGTTCACACGGTGGCTTTATTTTTATTAAATACAAAAATGGCTCCTGATCTTAGTATGAAAGAA
Organism: Ptilodon capucinus; assembly: GCA_914767695.1. NCBI lineage: Eukaryota > Metazoa > Arthropoda > Insecta > Lepidoptera > Notodontidae > Ptilodon > Ptilodon capucinus. Next base: position 3,832,637 of record OU611828.1, read on the forward strand.
TATTTATAATATAATGATTCATCGGTTCAACGAACCAAGCAATTGACGACGCCAAAATAAATAGATAAAGTTAATTAAAAGCATTAATAAATAAATGCGTCCGAGACGATTTTAATAATAAAACAAGTTGCGCGTTCCGTATTTATCGGCCAGTCACAAATTTGCATATCTTTTTTAATTTGACGTATTGTACAGAGCAACTCCTCGGCTCTGTCTACAACGGAACGACCACGTACCATTTTCAAATCGAAATTATTGTGCGCGCAATACAGCACTTTATTACGGTGCATTAACTATCTGTTTCGCTGGTGCGACGTTCGAACGACGACTGTGTCGGGGTGGCAAGTGAAAAAAAACCTGTCTATACCGATGTTACCACACTGGCATAGTGTGAAATATGAAATCACGACTCTTCCACTTGCCCGGGTGGGTATTTGTGTTCCAAATATTTTCTCGTGTCGAAACGATACTCGAAAGCGTACTGCAGTAATGTCTTTTTTGTGGTGTTTCAATATAAATACTTCCGATATCGCAGCCGTATCGACCGAAACCGATGGTAGGACGACCTTGTTCTATTTTATTTAAAAGCACCGAGCGGTACGCGCCATGGGCCGGTGAGAAAATATCTGTTTGCTTTTAAAATCGTTTGTTTGTCGTAAACCCTTAATAATAAGTCTTAACAAAACCAACAAACAAGGCGAAACATCTGTTGCTATTTCTAACAATTAAAATTGCTGAAACACGTGGCCAAAGGATCATTACAATACCTGATTATGGTCTTTTGTCTTCAAAATCCCAAACACATGGCGCTTAGAAACGAAGAACATAAAAGCTCGGTTTCGTTCCCACGTATCCTTAAATTCTTTAATTAATAACGAAACGGACGAGGTCCGATATTGAAGTAGCCTCTTTAGGTACCCCTATAAAACGATTATCAAATAATTCCCCGGCGTATACACCACGGTATCAGTCGTTTAACTCTGTAATAGAATTTAACGCTTTCGAGGGATAGAATTTATGTATGAGAGTCGCGCCGAGATCTTCAACCGATATTCTTATAAACTCAAGCGTTTAAGTTTTGAGTAGAGGTTTTATGAACACTGGTAAATACACTGGTAATTTTTTTTTAAAAGTTTGCATTTGTAACTTGTTATTATGATATTTAAAAAAGGAAGAAATGAGGCAACATAACCAAGAAACCTTTTTTTAAGTCGAATAACGTCAACGAATAAAGTACAATAAAGTAAATATAAAGTTTTACTTGTGTGATACAGATATAAACATACCGTGTAACATGACACAAATGACAGCTGTCAAGACCAATGCCAAAAACAATCCAATCCGCCATCTTAATAACTTTCATCACCCCATTCATATTTATTATTTGTAGGTATTTATTGAATTCGTTCATGCTATTAATTTCTTGACACTGGCTGAAATACTCGCATTCCATTAAACTGTTAAATTTCAAAAAAGGAATTAACAAACAAAAACGTATCAGCCAGTTATAGAAATATGAATTGATTTATTTAATTGCCGACAAGGTAACAAGATGGATACCCGGCATATAATACGGTACCGCCAGCTCAACAAGTTCATAAAGGCTACCTGCACACGTACGCTTACGTCGACCACTTTTTATGGCTCGCGAGAGTCACTGTCGTGGGAACGGAACGGCCACAGCTGACCGAAATGCGTTCTCCATACCCGATTAACAAATCGAAACCTCGTATACTACGCCTCGCCTTATTTGATCGCGCGCACACGCCGGAGCGTCATATGTTTGCCAATATTAAAACGAACTCTGTAACAATATACATAAGGATCAAGTTTCTTCGATAACGTGAACACGCGTCAAAATTCGCTCGCACGGTCAATGATATATATGTACGACAGCTTGGTGTAGTTGTTTGAGGGTAGTTCTGAGTGTAACTGGGATTGAACCCAGTCCATTTTTACCCATAGTACGAGCTATGCTTAGTTTGGGATCAACGATGTGAGTATGTGTAAGGCGTTATTTGTTATAAATATTGTGACGCACACCACTTAATTTGTGTTCGAACTCCTTTTTCGACTGATAAACATATCAATAAGGTTCAAATTCGTTTAGTCGCGCCACACTGTTTAGTATTCCGATGCGCCAGATAACACGTCCGCTTATATTGTCAAAGTATTTAACGTAACATTTATTATAAATTCGTCAAAACCGATTGACGTAACGAAAGTTTAATTGACGCTTGGAGAGAAGGCGAACGCGCCGCCTGTGAAACGGTGCGTTTTCTCGCAATGATTTCCATTCGACGATAATCATTGTTCGTTACTTACTGTATTAGTTACTATGGAAATACATCTATTGTTCCGTTTGTTTGTTTTATGCAAATTGTGTTTTCATTCATCGAGCTTAAAGACTCGGGCACATTGAGGCTTCGAATCGCGCATCAATTTCCTTTTAAATACGTAGACACAGCCCATCGAAATGTCATTGATGGCGCGAGGGAATTTACACAGAAATTCGATCTTTATGTATATTGACACAGAGTACGTTTTGGTATTATCAAAAATTTTACGCGCGCGTCTTCACTTCCAGTGACTTAATTAGATGCGACATCTGTCAGGAACAACTGAATCATTCCTTAAAGAGTGTCCCGTGGTCTAAATGAGGTATTAGTTAAATGGCTGACCCTTCATATCCGTCGCGCGCAGCTGCGCGGGCGCATGCTCATTGTAATTATAATACTTCACAGATTCCCTCCGGTCATCTTAGTGTCCTTTTACCATGGAGGTAGTATAGTAATAAGGAGCCCGCGATGCGGTAAATTATCCGCCATATTAGTTTTGATTGTTTATATTGTTTGACACTTACGTACTTCCTTGATCTTAAGACTAAGATGGCGGATCTCATATAAACTATTATTGCCAACCTTAAAAAAATCGCCGCAGAGCATTGCAAAGAGGGGTCCTTAGGAGTTCTATATCTACTCTGAGCCTTTTACATTACACTTTACATTTAACAGTCATCAATATCTTATGTCACAGATAACTAAATTTATCTCAATGACTTCCTGTAGTCTTGTTTATTTATGATTCGGAATACTTAAAACATTATAACGGAATCGTTATTTATATTCGATTATTTCATGATTATTCGTCTCGATTGTATCTGCTATTGAACCGGGTCTCGTTTCCACTCAACACCTGAGCGACGTTTCTCACACCACTTTAACATGTTCCGATTATTAATCCACATTTGAAACGATTGGAACACGAAAAAATTGACAATTCACATCCGTAGCTAAACGATTGCTAACAGAAAATGTGTTAGCTGCTAACCCAGCAGTGCGGCAGTTGTCGATAGGACCGTGTTTTAAACCCGCGAACCGGTTCTTTGCGATGGGAGAAATTTCCAAACAGTCGATAGAACATTTTTGCATGAGCGGAACTTGACAAGACACGGCCAATAAAACCCATTGATAATTTCCGTCGCAGGCGCCTCGAAGGTGTTGACACCTTCGTTATCAAGTTTAATCGATTCCTGACTGCCGTTTCGCCTCCTTATGTCAACATTTTATGTCAATACCTCGGTATCAGATAGGCATTCGTTCCTATTTTTTTGTTACTATATAACCGCTCTACACACTGGGGCGTCAAAAACTGCGCGTCCAAATTGTTTACCAAAACCAACTGTACTGACTCATAGAAAAAGTTTATTCTCCAACGAAATGACATCACGAGCGAATTTCAACGCGTGGCTGCAGTAATTCAATCTTTATGTATATCGGACACAGTTTGTTTTTGTATTGTCAAAGATTTTCACGCTCCTGTGTGTGGCTTAAAGGCACATCCACGGACCTATTCTATGTAGGCACCATCATTGGGTTCACGTCACCTCTCCGTCTGTTATATTTTTAGCACGATACTGTAACAGTTCCGCTGCCATCTGTCCGTTCACCTGTCCATCATGCTGTTAATTTGCACTCGTCCCCCATTAACATTGTCGCAAAGCGATGGAAATATTTGGAATTCCCGAGTGCCGCGCCCATATTGAAAGGTCTCAAGCTTCAAGATGAGACTCGATTATTTCGGCACGCGGCATATGACGGCACCGCGTTCAACTAACCATTGCGCAACCTTGTTACTTGCATTGAATTAAACATTCACCTTGTTTAACGTTTAAATCAATATCGCCAGACAACACATACGCATCGTATGATCAAAAACTAAGCATAGCTTTTACTATAGGTACCATTCAATGGACTGGGAGCGATTCCAGTTAAGTACACCCAGACCAGCTCTCTATACACCACTCGTCTTGCAGCAATGCTTTTAGTTTTTGACATTTAACTTAGTGCGAAATTGTCAGTTACTATTGATAGAACAATACTTTAAAAGGTGCTGGTAAAGCCCCAGAGCAAGTTACACTAAAACCAAGTTACTTCAAGTATATTCTGAGTTAAGTTACAAGCGGTACGAAGTTTCACCTTATCAATGTCTCGTAGATTATAGATATTTTGATGGTTATCATGTTTGTAATGCTTTATTATAACGTTTCCTTTTTATGTTTCCAGGGCACATTCTCGCTCATAGTGGAAGCGTGGCACGACACCAACGAGACGTCCAGATCTGACGGTGAGTAGTTTTTTACAATTATGATAAGAAGGGTCATGAAGATCTCGGTCCGTCATGTAAAATTCAAATCACGTCGGTCACGATTCACTCACATTCAGGTTTCACTGTAATTCTGGGTGTTTATCGTGCGTTTAACGGACAGTATGTATATTTGAATGCTCATATTATCATATCGTGGAAGACAAAAATGTTCCCATGGTGTGGAGCATTGGTGTGCAGAGCACGCGGCACGCGGCGTGCCTCGCCTCGCAATGCGCGCGCTATTCTAATAAACTCAGCCTTCAGTAGGACGAAAATTTAGTAGAAATGTTCTAATGTATTCCTATGGCCGTTGACCGCCGTAGACGTCGCGCACCGAATATAGGCAAATTGGTTACCCACTTGTTTAACAAGCTTCGCTTTTAACACGCCAACTGACCACGAAATATTAAACGGATGGTTCCCGAAATATAATTTTAGATTGATATCATTTATTATAATCGATTGGGTAAGTTTTGCCCGTTACGTTTGATATCACGAGAAGCTTAAACGCCCAATAAAGAACCGACAGTTTATGTCTTACATGCGACGTGGCGTGACCGAAAAAACGATTCCGAATGAATTGTTACCGCCCGGGTCGTAAATACATCATCATGATAATAATCCTCGTGCATCGATACATAAACTCCTTGGAGCACGAAAAAACAAAGCACTCCAACCGACCGTGCGGTTGGTACCCTTGGATCTAAAAAGAATACCGATTCCATTTTCAAAATTATCAAAATGGCTGACGCGAAAACTGACCGTCGACGCCCATTTCTTAATTAGATTTTCATACCGCTGCACTCTGACCGACATAATTACTACTGACCGACTAACAAAAAAAAAAACAACACCGGTGATTTACTTAGGAGATTTAGAGATACGGCGAGGTGTGTCTACGGGCCGGTTTACCGAAAATCATTAGCGTCCGAAGTGGATAGCTTAGAGGACGGGTATATTTTTAATACGGCTCGGGAGCGATGGGCGGCGCCGCTTCACTACCGAGAAATGTTACCAACAGAAATCTAATCAAGCATAATAACAGGTTACACGCACGCCGTTTGTTCACTCACTATCGACTCACCGGGCTAATGCTTAATTAAATCACATTTGGTTTTTTATCCGAACAGCTGCATTGGCTTAAGCGACCGTTGCTCCAAGCAATCGTTCCCCTGATTTTTATGCACAAGACATTCTTGCCGTGAAGAAAAGACACACGACTGTAGAATGCAATATATCATAGATAAACACGCTGCTGCATTCAGAGTCGCTCACTCAATAAAGAGATTCTTCGCTAAACAAATAGGTGTACAACAATGGTCCCCGCCAATTCTGCTGTCGTTCGCTCCTTCGACGAAATCTTTTGTGTATCGCTCGGGGCCGAGCGGGCCGCACCTGGCGCTCGCTAGACGGATTGTTTACTCTGAACGCCAAAGAATACACCTCCAAACTCAGGGATTTCTCAAGTTTACACACTACATCTTTCGTCATGAATAAAAAAATCACGGAAGACGCTCCGGAAGGTTAGGTTTATGATGCAACAGGCCCTCAGGAAACGCTGTTGACAGATGCACGGCATATGCCACGTATAATAGGTGGGCACACTCCTGTCGTCTCGTCCTGCTCCGTTGTTTACATTATCTACGTTCTCCGCTCCTACGTAACACCGTTTACGATTGCACTACTTAGTTTAACGAAACTCGACAGAAAAAAGAGCGTGTGAAAAGAATCGATAAGAGATTCGTGGAGGCAATTACTCGTTCGGTGGTTGCCGCCCGGGGCCCCGCTACTGCTCGCCCGTGTAGCCGAGATGCGATTATCGATACAGTTATGTTGTGACGGCTGCTTATCTCGATATCCGGCGTGCATTATTAGTCAATTGTACTCGGCGCCTTCCGCCTCGATATCCCAAGCGCGTCCCTACGATTATTCGCTTAGTTTCCACAAAGGTCAAACGCGACCTTGCACAATCCTTCGAGTTCATAGAAACCTTCGCGCGGATCGCGAGTCTTCTAAGAAAATCTGTAAGAAATCTTTAATTTGGACTATTGAGACACTTGAGTATTGGATGAGTTTATTTATCGAGGGTAAGAGGCGACGTCGCCGAGCGCACTTCATGCTTCGAAATATGCGTTGAGAGTTAGAAGTGGACAGTTTTATAAACAAAAGTGGCGCGTCGTTTGTGTGGACGGTCCATTGAGGAGATGTAGTTTCCCACAGCGGGCGGCGCGGCGCGACCGGCCCGGGCAGGTGTCCGAATCGAGACGAGTGGAAATCGACACATCGCTTAATGATGTGCGCCTCACCTGCGGAAAACGGTCGTCGAACCGCCCGGACAGTCACATAAAAAGCAACTGTATTGACACATGGAAAAAGTTCATAGTTCAACGAAATTTCATTGTCGCGAATTTTGACGCGTGGGGATTTTACCACAGAAATTTAATCTTTATGGATATTGATTAAGAGTTCGTTTTCTATTGGCAAACATTCTGACGCGCGGCTTTTGACGCCCCAGAGTGTGCCTTTCGCGTCCATTTTCTTGCAAAACCTCTCTATCGCAGAAACTCTCTGGATTTGTCTTAATAGGGATTATTACCTACAATTACCTATCTTCTCAATTTTTGCGTTCACCCATTGATATGTACCATACCAAGGATAGGGCTGACGAGGTAATCGTCCCAATATTATTTTGATGACAACTGACCTTATGGTTATTTATACAAACCTCAAACATTTCTCTATCGATTTTCTCTGTCAAAAAGTCGCAATCCAGTAGCCTAGCCATCGTTTGACTTGATATTGATAAGTTACAATCTCCTCGACTCCTGCGCATCCGGTGCGGGCGTCGGTCGATCACAGCAACGCGGCAACGGAAGCATCGCGTGATACCATGCCCTTCTTCCCCAAAAAATGGCGTTCATACACAAATCGCTCTCGTCCGCCTCCGATAGCGAATCCGCCACAAATTATCGGTTATTTCGCTTTCTTTTGTTTTTGTTTATCGAACTTCGCCGTTCGGATTTGAGCCTCTCGCACACTGGGGCGTCAACGACCACGCGTCATAATTATGCCAATACCAAAACGAACTGTATTGACACATTGAAAAAGTTAATTCTACAACGAAATGCCACTGATAGCGCGAGTAAATTTCGAGGCATAGCGGCGGGGCTTTTACGACAGAAATTCAATCTTTATAACTTTACAGAGTTCGTTTTGGTCCTGGAAAATATTCTTACGCGCGGGAGTTGACGCCCCGGTGTGCAGGAGGCTATTCTCGTTTTATTTGTAGTGACCTCTGGGCCCGTAATTATATGTTATCTCGGCGTCTTCGGAGCACGTACGAGACGCCGCCTCGTCCTTCTTTAAATGTGTTATTTATTTCTGAATCCGTATTATATTAATAGACGCAATAGTAGGGTACACCTACATTTAATATAGTTACGGCTCTGAATTAGGATGATCGCTGCAATTTGTTTCTTTAAAACACAGATTGGGATGAGTCCACCGCAAAAAAGCTGCGACGCAATTTTCCCTGCAAATTGGTTTCTAGGGTTACCACAAACCTTTGTCTTGTTTGTAACTATCCGATGTATATTTCTGCTGAGTTATCAGATATGTTATGTGTTGCCAGCCCTGGTGCACTGTAATCACAGGTGTTGCCATACGCTGCTCCGTGCGTTACTTCTACAAAACATTTAATTCCCTTATCCGAACTCATGGTTTCTAACTCTTTGGTCACTTTTAAGAACCATTACTATATCCCACACACACAGTTTGCGCAACTATTGATTTATAATGTTGAGATTGACGAGTGTTGAGTAGAATAAACTTCATAATATTTAATAGTAACGAAAGGCAGATCGAAATAAATTGATAGGCACTCGTCCGATTGTATTTTCGTTAGGTACACAGCCGGCGTAGCATACGCGTTTTATCTTCTGGATTTATTGTTCAGATACGATCTCTGTAAGCCTACACGGCATCGGTAAATCGTGTGCGCTATGCTTTATTCCGGCAATGTCGGCGCGTAATCGCTTATAAACGATATTCAGCATTTATAAAATTGAGAATTATTACAGTTTTCTAACGAAAACTGTAATAATTCTGAAATAACTTTCATTGCGGTAAATTTGTACTTTTTTATGTAGTCTTGTTTTACCTGTACTTTCATATAAAACAGCTCGATTTAGTAGTCTATAAACTATGAGTATACCAAATTTGTCAGCGCTAAAGTGTTGCTGTCTCGCTCATGTCTAACGTCCGAGAGAAGAACGGCGATACAGTTGAGTGTAGTTCAGTTTGGTGCGAACAAAATTAGCGCTATTGTGATATATTTCAGTATGCAGATAGGTAGCAATATTTGCGTACACGCACGCCGGGCTAAGCTTAGCACGCATGAGTCGCGGTGACCAAATTACACCAGCGATGCGCTTCAATGTCAACGCAAACATTAGGAAATCGCTTGGAATATTTCAGTTCTTTTCCTCTTACAAATTATATCGGAAGTAACCCATTATCGTTTCATCCATCGTCTCCACTCTGACGAGATGCGAATGTTGAGATAGATGTGTGGATAAGGTGAGGAATGCGTATATCAGAGGTAGTATAAAATATTAGAATGCTTTGGACAAGTGATGAGAAGAGATGAGTGACTAAAAGAGTAATGAGTATGAATGTGGATGGATACAGAGCGAAAGGTAGCCCCAAGATAAGATGGATAGAGTACACTCTTTATGAATGAGATTGGAATGTCAGTATGACGGAAAAGTGAGATGAACGGAAGAAAAGTCATATTGTGTCGACCTTGAATAATGGGATAAGGTAAGGCAAATGAATGAGTCAGTGAACTGTGACCTATTTGGCTCGATATTGACGATCAAGGCTCTCCATCAGGCCGGCTCATTCCTCATAGTAGATGGTAGATAACCGAATCCTCTCATTGCCGCCCATCTAAGCACTGACACACTAAACAAAAGGAACACGCCACGAAATTAGTCGGGATCCAAAGTTTTTATGTACCTTTTAATTTTGTTTCGCGTCTGGTTTAATTTTATCTGCTGTCGGGATTACCGGCTTAGGAATGTACCCATGGAGGCAACAAGAGTAAAAAGTGGGCATACACGACGAGAAATAAATAAAGGTAGGAACTGGTCGACGCGCTGAGATTTCATAGCGCAGGCAGGGCTGTCCGGACTCGGCCCGACAAAAAAATGTTTTCTCACAGCGATGACTCGACTCGTTTCGTCTATGGAACTTTAATTTGATAGTATTAAATTGTTTTCGAGTTTGTATTATTTGAAATAATAGCTTTCTTTTGTGTGTTCTCAATTTGAATTGAGGAAATTACTTGCAAATTTAAACCTTTTTCTGTACGTAGTTCTTTTGTTTTTTCTTAGTTGATGGTATTGAATTGTCAACCCTAATGTAATGTGCGTAGAGTTGATGAATGGACGACAGTTTTTCATCTCGATCCAGTGGGTAGTTTTCACAGGCGTGTTTTTGCGCGTGCATTATGTAACTCGCCGTGGTCGGCCGCGGCCGCTTTTTCTAGGGCTCTAGCTGCATTTTTGCTTGCACTTAACAACCGACGTATTACATAAAAGTTTAACTAATCACATCGGGCGCCTCAGACGAATGAAAACAGTGAATCACGGCTGCGGACAATGAGATCTCACGGTCGAATGCGGGCGTCGAACGGCCGACGTTAACAGGTCAATTTACTTCTGTATCCCTTTCCCACGGTGATAAACAAATATTTGTCTTTTACCCTTATTCTCTTTAATTAATATAGACCAATAAACTTTAAGATTTCCGCAGTATGGGCACTTTATATCTTGGATATCCTTCGAAATTCAAAAACATAACTCGCATACAAGATTGGTGTTTTCAAAACTAATCAACGGTAGTCGTTTGTTTCAATTATTCATAGAGAGCTCTAATAGGCGGCCGGCCCACCTGATGGTGGGCTGTTAGCGACATGTGCAACGGCTTAGTTTTTGCCGTTTAGAACCTAGCTGACGTCATTAGCTGCCCGGACATGTAGTACGTAAGATGCTTTACAAACTATAATTTGTGTAAACGGTCAATCGTAACATTGTGGCCAGCATGTAGATACAGCACTATCTAGCTCCAATGCATTTAAATGCTCCTCTAGATTCAGCCAGTATGTATACATTCAAAATTCGAATGTGGAATTCGAACAATGTCAAATATACCTACAGCATGTATAAAAATTCTAAATTAATGTTATTATTTACAGATTCACTTATCGCGCGAATGACGAAGCAGAGTATAGCCGACGTCGGGGGTCCGTGGATCGAGGAGGAGCAGCGCTGGGGGGGTCTCGACGGGGCCCACCTCAGGCTCACGTACCGGGTGACGTGCGCCGCGCACTACTACGGCGCCGGCTGTGAGGTCCTCTGCCGGCCGAGGGATGACGCCTTCGGGCACTACACCTGCTCCCCGGCCGGCGAGATCGTGTGCAAGCCGGGCTGGACAGGAGACTACTGTTCTAAACGTAAGTATATAAACACCCACACCCGTTCAAATCGCCACTAAGTCCTTGGATTAAAAAACATGAAAGCGTTCAGCAACTTCTGCGATATTTCCGAACAAATGACTAAACAAATTAGACAATAATAGCTTGTAATAGGGTCGTGTTTGGAGGAATATAGATCAGTAGGCAATGTTTAATTTCGGTGTAACCCAGAAAGCGCCGGTAACATTTACCTCCCCTAGGCCTTGATTACGTGTGTTTTTTAAAAAGTCAACGTCGTGCTCCACATTCTAATATCACACTTTTAAATATAGAGCGTCCCACAATTCACTCTTCCTCATTAAAACTAAAAATGTTAACCCGACATCCTCTCATAAACATAATTGCGGCCTCCATAGATGTATAATGATGTAATTGGAATTCACTGACACACCCTGTATTGTAATAAAAATTGTACAAGATGGTCGCCATGTTTAAATGGATGAGATTTTTTTTTTTTAAGAAATTTATTCGCATCTTTCCGTAGAGTATTTATTGTGGCACGATAGGTAATGTTTATAAAATAAAGTTGTTACTAAATTACCTATTACTTTGACGTTAGGTACTTTCTCGAAGTTAATTTATACAATGGTTTGTTAACCGCTCAATTGGGTTAATTAATGACGTCGCTTTATTCTGAATACAATTTTGACAGCGGCGCGATGTTGTCTAAACTTCTTGTTAGCTCCAAACACCACCATGCAAATAGTAATAGCTCTAATTATCTCATCCTCCGTGGTCGTAAATCGTGTTTTTAATTATCCCCATATCATAGTCATTCGGATTATTTATAAGGTTATATACGTTTCCCGTGGCATCGGCCGACCTCCGACTATTCATTATTTTAATCACTTATTTTTTTGTATCAAGTTTCGTCGCAATAAAATGATATTATGAAGTTTCATATTCATTACGCCCTCACCTTACTGAAGCGAGCGAATTGAGTTGACTTTATTTCATTGAAAATGTACACTATGTAAATAGATATAAAGATTGTATTTCTGTAGTAAATGCGTGACCACTCGTCGTCGATGACATTTCTATGGAAAATGTGCTTTTTCTGTGTGTTAATACAGTTCGTTTTGGTAAATAATGGTCGCGCACGCTTTAACGCGCCTGTGAGTGCAAGGCTTTACGGTAGTATAATAATAAAAATTTCCACGTACATAATTTAGTAGGTACTTACTTTTTTTGTAGTTTAATTGTTGTGATATTTCTCTCTGACGCACCAGTGTACAACGGTTCAACCCGTAATGGGACATTAAATTTCGTTACTTTGGGGTTAATTAAAGTTTTTTATTATTAACTTTATCACAATAGAATATTAGTTCGGAATAAACTACCCATTCATACTTAGTGTCAAGAACCTCGGATGCTTATGTTATAATTGTTTTTAAACGGTTTTTATTTCTTTTTCAAATTCACATGGACGATAAATATTATAATCCCAAAATTAATTAGACGAGACGTCCATTAATACATACGTTTAGGTAATTGCCACTTGTAGGCAGGTATATAGTTAATGTCAAACCGGCTATTAAACTCGATATAATTTTCAAACATATTTCTCAGATGACATCGTATTTTATACTTTCAAAATCACAATTAAATAAAAATTCTCTTTTAAATTGTATTGTAATTAATTTTGAGATTATTTTCGATTGAATAATTTAATAATGTTGATTGATAATACATAAATCGATTAATCTATCAAATTTGTTCGTCTATAAATGCGTGACTTTGAAAAATATGACTTTGACAACTTTGACAGCTGTCATTTTGCTAGAGCTGCACTCTTCTCCTATTAGGTAGGTAATCGAAGAAATATAAAGAAATAAGATTAAATATTTTCCCAGTATCAAGTGTAGATAATTACATAGCAATACAGAATACAATAAACACAGTTAAAAAATCATGATGATGTAATAAAAATGGCGACTTTAAAGCATTTTTTAATCTGTGTCCACATGTGACAATTAGCTGATTAGATGCAATAAACAACATAACATACATGTGTGATGATGAAGTATTTGATGATAATCAGATACAATATCTTTACGTGTTTCAAAAGCGTGCGACCGTCATCGGCGGAGGGCTGTTTGCGTTTCGCGGCGAATAATGCCTGAGTAAACAAAAGCAACGGACGCGCTCATCATTCCATCGCTTCGATTCACCTTCGTATCGACATACAAAATTATTGTCCATTCCCTAAGTCTCGTAACATGGTGGACTTCTACACTATAATTGAAAAATCGGGTTCTTTCTATGCTAATATTATAAAGTGGAAAGATTTGTATTTTTGTATGTAACGAATAAACTTAAAAACTACGGTACCGATTTCAGAAATTATTTTGCCGTTAGAAAGCTATATTATCACTGAGTAACATAGGCTATATTTATGTATTTCAAAAAGTTTAAAAAAACATGTCCACCCGTGCGAAGCGGGGACGGGCCGTTAGTAATGAATAAACTAGGTTTTAGAAGCTAATGTGTCTAATAAACATTCGTGAAAATTAAATTAAATGAAAAGAAAGACTAAAATGTTCTCCTTTTTTAAAGAAATGAATGCAATTTTAATGGAATAAGATAAGGAATGGCTGCGATTAGTAGGTATTTCTATTTATCGTCGCGGTGCATGCGAAAGCGATCCCGTGGCGCCCCGATATAAGCGGAAGATGGTACACCGTCGGTTTTTAGTGGGCATACGGCCTTCTGCCGGGACTCCCACATAACCCTGTTACTTCCCCCGAGGTGGCAGGGTATCCATAAAGGATTTTCCGACGTTAAAAAAAAAAGGTATTTCTATTTATGCCAATTTCGAGTAATTCATAGCAAGGACAAACACAATAAACACACACTATTAATAAAAATGTGTGACGAAGATAGTTAAGATGGCGGATGAATCATGTATAAGCTTCGGTTTCTAATGAAAAACTAACATATCACGTCATCAAAATGTCGTCCCGACGTATGTTAAGTACACCGCGTATTGAACAAAGCTGTGTGTCTCGAGATGCATTGTGGCGGGCGGATGTCGCGTCGCAATCTCTGCAGCGGGCAGCCCCACCTGCCGCGCCGTTCCCACACTCCGGCGCAGCAAAAAACGCGTGCGAGCAGGACCGCGCGCCGCACCTCGCGTAGCGCGCCGTCCCGCTCGCACGCCAGGGCTGCCCGGCCTACAGCCTCCGCCGCGAAATCACGATTTTCCGGAAGTAGTAAACAAACAATAACATCGCGATAAAAAACAATAAATATCTTTTTCTAACGTAATAATCTTAATGTGTTGCTAAAGCTAATCCGAATTTACGTTACGCTACGTTGTTGTAACCATCGACAACCCTATCTAAGGAGTCTGTATCTGCGATTACGAAAATGTAAAAGCGAGAGAAGCGGCCATAATGTAATGAAAACAACGTTGTGCGTTCGCGCACGCACACATCTATCCGCCGGCACACAGACGCCGCGAACCGGGTCAAAAACACCTTTAAAACGAGAATTGAACACCAATCGAAATAAACTCTGTACTTGACCGTGTCACGAAAGTCGGCTGGCATCTGCCGAACGGTAACCCGCCTTCTGGGAAAGCTTAACAATCCCGAAAACAGATTCGCATGACCTGCCGGCATTATCCCGCGTCCAGCCCGCGTTCCTTAATGATAGGGTAAACATCGCGCGAGGAACCCTTTACGGCTGCGCTTAATTTCGTCTAATTGTAAACGAGAGTAAAGTTCTCACGAATATTACCTTCTGTTGGATCGCGAATCCCACGCGCACCTAATTTCCGTTTCGGGACGGGAACAGATGTCGGGAACAGTTAAATATTTGCGGAACACGTGGGAAGGAGGCTCGGAGAGGTCGCGTTTTTGTCTTTCTTCCTACCTGGCCTCGGCGAAGGCCGGGGCTCCGAGGCCGCTGGAGACGCGGTCGCAGTGCGGCGCACGCCAACCTTTCATTAGAAATCGATACAGTTCATGTTCATTGATAATAAGTAATGGGGCTGCAGGAGGCCGGTAAAAACGCACTCCCCGCGGCCCTCTCGTGCCCACTTATGTCCTAAATTAGTTTGGAGTGTAATTTTTACTACCGTTTTACCTCTAGAGGTTCGAGATAAGACCCCGGAGTGCGCCGTGAGCTGCCAGCAATACCGCCGACACTTGAGCCGCTTTGATCCTCGCCCGCCGTTCAGACGGCGCCTGCATTCATCTCTAGTCTTATATTACTCATAAAGTTTTATTCGTCGCAATGCAATGGGAGAGGTCATGAGAAGCGATTGTTTAAAATAACAATTTATTTTATTCGCGAAAGTGTAAAACGCTCGTGAAAGCGGATTATGTTTTCAATTTCCTCGGCGGTAAAAAATACCGTGGCAATGATAATAGAATATCCGCATGAGTGCACTCGCCGATTTAAGTGCGGCTTAAGCCGATTTGCTAGCACGAAGTTTCGGGGCTTAAAGCTCGCCCGGCCGCGTTGAACCCTATATAGAGCTTAGAGCGCGGCGGGAAGGCTAATCTATTTTATTTAGCTCCCGACCGTCTCTCTAAGCTCAGTGAATTCCTCGCGAACTTTGCTCCGCAGCCGGAGTTTCGCGCAAATCGCTTCCTCGTTCAATTTAGAACTGCCATAATGTAAGCTCACATTTGCATTCGTGCGGGAATGAAAGTGACGATCAAGATGGCGTCTAGTATTTTTCTAGCGAGTTAGGGGAATAGTAACGGTCGAGCGACGGTTAGGCTCCCCGCGCTATCTGCCCCCTTTGTATTCGCTCCGATAACTTGCCCATGCGCACCCGACCGACGCGACTCCGCGCCACACTTCTTACTACAGAACACTACTTTCCTCAACGCAACCATACATTACCGGGCCGCTGTTTAGAATAAGACCCGCGTTACACATACACACGGCGATGTACATCTACGTGCCCGAAATAAACGGAATAGTTCTGTTTTTTGAGAGGTTCAACCGGGGTAAGGTTCGGTGGTATAGAACGTAAATAACAAAGTTAACGATGCGCACATACCTATTAAGCATGCGCGGCACGCCGCACTCGTCGAAGTAATAAGCCTCAATTTAGAAAAAGTCTCGGCTATGATTTATATCTATAAAGGGTAGAAAAACACCCATCTCGGGTAAATCGATGTAGAGAATTTAAAGACCGTAAAGTTCAGAGAGGACTCGCCGTTACGAGTGCGAGTGAAGATAAATGTTGTGCGGTGGCGACCTCGCCCCGGGCCGAGACGAGCCGAGCCGCTAACGTACCTTGCTGCGAAATTGCATCGAGATACCAGCGCTAATGCGAGTGCCCGCGCGGGGAAGTCATTCCCACCTGAATGATTAAACGCGGGCTTCCTTCACAATTAGAGAAATCCATTAGCCTGCGCGCCATCGCGCTTTGTCTCGAAGTCGCTAACGAACGTATTCCTTTTGTTGCAGCGCGATGCCTGGCCGGGTGCGACGCCGAGCACGGCCACTGCCGCAAGCCCGACGAATGCATGTGAGTATCCACTTCACACCTCTGCGCTAAACGAGCGCACCTCCCTCCGCCTCTAAATCATTCATGCACCATTGTTCCTTTGTGAAAGATACAACCGGTAGCTCGTTATCACGTCCATTCTTTTCTGACGAATGTTTCCCTTCGATTACAGTTGCCATTCGGGCTGGGAGGGCGAGCTGTGCGACCAGTGCGAGCGGCACCCGGGCTGCCTGTACGGCACCTGCGTGCGTCCCTGGGACTGCAACTGCGAGGAGGGCTGGGGCGGGCTGTTCTGCAACCAGGACCTCAACTACTGCACCAACCACCGCCCGTGCATCAACGGCGGCACGTGCCACAACACCGGCCAGGGCCTGTACACGTGCGTCTGCCCCCCCGACTACACGGGGCAGAACTGCGAGAAGTCTCTCCACTCGTGCGCCGTGCAGCCCTGCCTTAACGGCGGCGCCTGCGTGCCCGACGACGGCGGCGAGCTCGCCTGCGCCTGCCCGCAGGGCTACGAGGGCGCGCGCTGCGAGACGCGCCGCGTCACCTGCTCCGACACCCCCTGCCGCAACAACGGCGTCTGCGAGCCCCGCCCCAGCGGCTACGTCTGCGTCTGCCCCGTCGGGTACGCCGGCACCGACTGCGCCCTCGAAGCCGACCCCTGCGCCGCCAACCCCTGCCGCAACGGAGCGACCTGCACGCGAGCCGGCGACGGCTTCAAGTGCGCCTGCAGAACCGGCTTCAGGGGCAACCGATGCGAAATCGACATCGACGACTGCGCGGGCATAGTCTGCGAGCACGGCGGCACCTGCGTGGACCTCGTCGACGGCCAGCGCTGCCAGTGCGCGCCCGGCTTCCTCGGCCCGCGGTGCGAGACGCGCGTCGACCTGTGTCTCACGAAGCCCTGCGCCAACGGAGGTGAATGCTTGATCCTCGACAACGACTACGAGTGCCGGTGTCGCGCCGGCTTCTCCGGCAAGGACTGCAGCACGGACATCGACGAGTGCGCGTCCTCGCCGTGCAGGAACGGCGGCACGTGCACGGACCGCGTGGACGGGTTCCACTGCAGCTGCCGGCTCGGCTGGAGCGGGCGCGCCTGCACCGTGTCGCCGGAGGAGCGCACCGCCAGGCCGGCCGGCGGGCACCTGCCGCGGGTGGGCGACGAGCTGGCGGACGCGACGGAGGCGGCCAGCCTCACGGGCCAGCAGGTGGCGTGGATCGCGACCGTGGCGGGCGTGGTGCCGGTGGTGGCGCTGGCGGCGGCGGTGGCCATAGTGTGCCTGCGGCGGCGGCGGAAGCGGCTGCAGAGCGCGGCGGACGCGGAGGCGCGCGCGCAGAACGCGGCGAACGCGGGCGGGGGGCACGTGATACACAACACGTGGGGCAAGTGCGAGGCGCCGGTGGCCGAGTGCCAGAACGCGCACAACGCCGCCGCCGAGGAGTGCAAGCGCAAGACGCTCAACACGGAGAGCGCGAGGCTGCTCGCCGCGCTCGACCCGCGGCTCTCGCGGCTATCCGCGGACTCGGCGTATTGCGCTAATAGGTCAGTACGCCCACACATCACAGTCAAGTAACTTGTTGTTATTTAACTTCATTAGCCATTCAGTCACCTGGCATTGGATAACCTAATTATAACTCGTTTTTTAGTCACTAAATGTTATCTGTAGCAAGTTTTATGAAACAAACTTAATAAACTTTTCTTGAATTTCACGTAATAGATGCTAACTATTAAGACTTGTAACTATATTGTTTTGTATTGTTGCAGCGATACGTCGCTAGTGAAGCGAGCGCTCGAGGGCGGGGGGGTGTACGTGTTGGACGACCACTGCCTGCCGCCGACGTACGCAACGCAAGTGTAGTGCATACAACCGCGACAATAGACACACAATAACTTATTTATTCACAACGGACGCTCTCGCGATGAAAGGCTGTGCGCCGCGTGTAAATATAGCGTTAAAAAGTGTAAAGTGACTTGTATAAACGGCTAGTTGTAAGCGTTCCGATGTATTTATTTAAGCGAGCGGTCCGTGCGCCCTGTAAATAGTAACGGCTGGACGGATCGCGAGGCCCCCGATCGGCGCGCGTCGCCCCGGCTCCGACGTTGTCGGCGTCGTCCGCCGTTGTTGTCGTCGTCCGACGTTGTCGGCGTCGTCCGCCGTTGTCGGCGCGGCTGGGCGAGGACCGCGCGCGCCGAGGGGCCGTGGACCACGGTCCACGTCTGCGATCTCTGTAGGTAACGGTGCGGGGCGGCCCTCGCGCATGTCGGTCCACTGCGCGACCCCGCCGCCGTTCGCGTCGGCCGCACTGGACTAACTGACCACATTTTTTAAATCTGGCAACATTATCGACGCCTATTTATCACCTGGTAACTTTTTAAAAGCCAAAAAGTGGCCCAGTTCAGTGTCGCCGGTGCGAATCACCCCACCACTAACACTATCCCTCTAGACTCGCACCAGTATAGAAGCCAAACCGTGCGTATGATAAGATTTAGACTAATTTATAAACAACGCGAATGATGCGTTCATCAGTTATACATTGATTTATTTTTGTGATTGACTAATTGTTGTCATTTGTTCCTATGATTATGATAGTGAATTTGTCACGTAAAAAATCTTGATCAGGTTTTCTTGAAAATCGACGTAGATTTTTTTTCTTTCTTCTAATTACTGCACTCGGAATGTAGATCAGATAGCACGATGATGTAACGTTCCTGAGACCCGGAGAGCTATTTCTACCACCTCTATGCCGCTCGCATGCAGGTCGTACAAATCGCTCCCGCACCACAAATGTACACGCACGCATTAGTCCATAGATATTAAAATTTAATTCAGTACTTATAGAAACAAATTGTCGAAACCTAAGTCATTGTGTATAAAAGCATAAGTTATAGTATTAAGTATATTCTCCATTACTTTTGTAAGAGTACTGAGACAATATTAATGTGTCGTCAGGCAACATAGGACGCGAAACTCTGGTTGTTTTAACTTATTTATTTTAATAGGTACAGTCCTCGGAAGATGTTTGTAGTTTCGGGATTCGTTGGTGCGCATTTTTCAGCTTAAACTTGCGCAGCGTCGACTCTGATCCGTCTTTATGAAATAATTTATGTGAAATTGAGTTTTTATGAAGCCACTGTAGATATTATTCTCTAAGTATTATATTACCTCTTATGTTGCCTTTCGAACTCGAAAGTAGATTAAAAAGGTAAAATCGACAAAATTGTAAAAATATCATACTAAGAATAGACTGATGATCAATAATAATTCTCTTGTATTTAATTTTTTAAGATGACAAATAAGTTTAAATTATGAGGAAATAAACAAACATCCAAATGTACTAAAAATAGAATCATAATTTTTGTACTTAATTTTGATCACAGTGAAACGACACCTTTCATTTTTCTTTGTGAGAATATTTTTAAATTTTATGCCAAATTTATATATTTTTCATTCCGAACAATAAAATGACAGTATTTTTAATTATTTATTACAACTGTACCATTATAATTATCGTGGATATCTTGTAATTTTTATGAACAAAAAATTTATCATTGTTTAATTATTTTTTGAGCTAAGTTTACAATTGACTGATACCTACTAATTATCTTATTGATATTCTGGACAAATTTTGTTAAATCATGAATGTATTTGTGCTGTATGTGTGAGTATACTGAAAGATAAAAATTTCAAATCATTCCATTTCTTAGCTATTACGTAGCCTTTACTATAAATCTTATTTTTAATTTCGCTATTTTCTTATGATTATTTTGCATGCAAACCAATGATTGTCTTTAATTGTTCTATTTTCGTCCGGTGGGACAAAGTACAATTATCTATATTAGTATAATGTATTACCTTTTGGTATATTCACATAGATTTACGTTTCAAAAGAAAAATGAAAGTAATCCTCGATAGAAGGACGTGTAAACTATATAATTCCATAGATAGGTTCTAACAATAAAAGTCATATTGTGTATTGCTATTTCAGTGATAAATTGCCAGCGAGTGTGTGACGAACGTGTAATTATTGCAGTGAATGCAACGAGAAATAAAATGTTAATAATAAACAATTGTTTACAAAAAATTTAAAATGTCATTTTTGTTCAAACCCTACACTTTATACTTACCTCACTAGAAAAATAACAGTTTTTTTAAAAACAAACTCTGACTTAACGTAACTTAAGTTCAATATTCAAAATAGAGATGAAACGGATATCCGGTATCCGGCCTATCCGGTGTTGTTTTCACTATCCGGCCGAATACCGTATAGTAATTTAGTATCCGGCCGGATACCGGATAGTAATTCAGTATCCGGCCGGATACCGGATAGTAAAATTCTAAATCATAAATGAAACGTATATTCGGTAACTATCCGGTATCCGGCCTTGTTTTCACTATCCGGCCGAATACCGGATAGTAATTCAGTATCCGGCCGGATACCGGATAGTAAAATTAAAAATCAGAGATGAAACGGATATTCAGTAACTATCCGGTATCCGGCCTCTCCGGTGTTGTTTTCACTATCCGGCCGAATACCAGATAGTAATTCAGTATCCGGCCGGATACCAGATAGTAATTTAGTATCCGGCCGGATACCGGATAGTAATTCAGTAAAAGGCCGGATACAGGATAGTTACCGGATATCCGTTTCATCTCTATTTTGAATATTGAAATTTGACTTTTGAATCCTGAATTTTGAAGGTACTATCCGGCCGGACACTGAATTACTATCCGGTATCCGGCCGGATACTGAATTACTATCCAGTAACCGGCCGGTTACTGACCACCGTTCTAAAACTTGATTTTACTGACCAGTTTCGATCCCTGTATTAATTAACCTCATTAATGTTCCTAAAAGCATTTCTTCCATATTTTATTCTTGGAACTAGTCTCCATCTGCCTCCATTGAATACTGTATCGGGTAACTATGATGGGTCTACCCTCCATACGGGTAACTAAGGGTATTATAGTT
Organism: Ptilodon capucinus; assembly: GCA_914767695.1. Classification (NCBI taxonomy): domain Eukaryota; kingdom Metazoa; phylum Arthropoda; class Insecta; order Lepidoptera; family Notodontidae; genus Ptilodon; species Ptilodon capucinus. The sequence goes on from OU611828.1 coordinate 3,854,266, forward strand.
GTCATGGTATGCATGTCGTTGTTGCTGAATAAAACAATAAACATCATATATCGCTTATTTATTATTTGGTTAATTATCATTAGTAACGAACTATTTACAAAATATCATTAGACTACCGAGAATCGATTCGTCGCAAAGATATTTAAATCTAGTTAAATTACCTGAAAACCAGGTAACCATTGAAGTATTCCGTCAACCAACACACTTATGTGGGATAAAGATTGTTACTTTATAATAAAAAACAAACATTTATTTTTAAATGCATAGGGACATTGTTAAAATCATTTTTTGAAACCAACTGGCTTCATTACTCAGTCATAATAATTTATTGCAGATTTACACTACGCAATAAGTTTATTACCTCTGCCCACAATAAAATCCTTAGACAAACTCTAGATACATAGACAACTATTCGTGTAAGACAAGGCGAACTGCAAACACGGTGCGCATTAAAATATATTACACAGCGCGACCTCAACATACAAATTAAGTTTCAAATTGTACTTTCAACTATCCTGGGCAGCCTATTTCTCAAAATCCATCCCATAGGGATTTGGATAAATAGAAAATTATATTCTTTTAACAAAGGAGACAAATCTAATTTATGGAGTCACCCACAATTGATAGGTATCCTGCCATGTAAAGTATTGAAATATAAATATTGCATCACACTCAACGGGCAAGTAAACTTCTGTCGTTAACATTGTTACGACAGAAGAGTTTACTTTACTCAATATACGGTCAACATCGAAAAATTGCCTCCAAAATGCAACATGACACAAATGTTCCACGGAAATAGGTAAGAAAGTAATCTAACGACAATGTCGAGGCCGCGAGTTCACAAAACTTATAGATACGTATAACTAGGTAAACTAAAACTAAACTAATGTATTTAGTCCCCGCTGCGAGGCGAGCGGTCTGTGCTGGCGCGCTCTTGCGCGTTGCCGTTTTGGCGTGGCGACCGGGAACGGGAGCGGGAGCGGGAGGCCGAGCGGTCCCGGGACCCAGAGCGCGAGCGAGACCGAGACTTGCTCTTCTGAGGACGACGCTCCTCTTCCCGCTTAGGAGACGCTTCCTTGCTGCGAGAACGAGACCTTTCCCTGTTAGATAGTTGAAAATAAAAAACAAAAATAAGGACAAATAAAAAAAAGAAAACAAAAAAAAACAATCATATGTACGTGAGTAGGGACAATGAATAATAAAAAATTAGGACAAAATTAAAAGCTGATTTCGTGAAGGTATAATTAATTAGTCACAATATAGAACATATACATTAAGACAGAGATTCGTGCATAATTTACACAGATATTGAATTAATAGAAATCAAAGTAATATTATGTGTACAGTCTATGGTTATTCTACTATATTCAATGTGATTCATAATGGGTATGTGTATGATTCACAATAGGCGGAATCATTTTTTATATAAACAGAATATCAATCAGCTCATTTTTCTTTCTCTCACAAAATTAAAACATGTATTTATTGCATTCAATCATTAAATCAGGGCTGTCCAAACTACGGCTTTTGTTTTCATGCGGCCCGCAACCCATGTTTTAATCAGAAGATAACAAATTTTGGCTTAAAAATGGGATCTATTACTCACTCACTTATTTATGTGAAAGTGGGTATTCAACAATGAACTTTATAATATCTATGTATAGATCTTCACTGCCAGTTAGGTTATTTCTTCATGCAATGCGTCTGGCAACAACGAATGTTGACGTTGATATCGATATGATTGTTAAAGATAAGTTAACGCAGAACCAATGAACGTATAAAGAAATAATTACGAAGATTATTAAGAATTTTTTTTTTTAAACCGAAAAAAAAAATTATGCGGCCCTCCAGCGTTTGTATTAAATTACTTGGCCGGCGAAAGTATGTAGTTTGGACAGCCCTGCTTTAAATTATAGGATAGAATACTTGTTTAACATATCGACGCTTGAAAGGCAATCCGTACTAATTAGTCCGTAAAACAAGTTACATATCGTGAGGTGAAAGGCTATTTGACTTAAGCGACATATTTCTACTTTACAGATGAGCATACTCATTCGACGCAGAAAAAAATGCTGATTCCAAATATGTATATAAGTCAAATTCGCCCAAAAGTGTCGCTTAAGTCAAATAGCCTAGTGTCGCTTAAGTCAAATAGCCTAGTGTCGCTTAAGTCAAATAGCCTAGTGTCGCTTAAGTCAAATAGCCTAGTGTCGCTTAAGTCAAATAGCCTAGTGTCGCTTAAGTCAAATAGCCTAGTGTCGCTTAAGTCAAATTGCCTAGTGTCGCTTAAGTCAAATTGCCTAGTGTCGCTTAAGTCAAATAGCCTTTCACCCCTCGCAAACGACGCAGAAAAATCTGGACGTTCGATAGACTGGATTTTCGTGTCGCTTAGTAAGTATTGCCTTTCAAGCGTCGATAAACATTTAGAATAGGTTAATTAGGTAATCTACATTTTATGGGTTACTATACTCAATTTGAATCACATTGTAAATGTTGTTAAAGTTAAGCTAACTAGTGATATTTAGCCGACATACAGATCGTATCAGAAGTCCGAAATAATACTTGGGGGCCATATAGGACAGATGATAAGCAATCAACACGTTCAAGCAAAATATACGTAACTAATTTAGTTTCTGAGCAATTTGTGTCCAAAGTTGGTGTCAAAACTTACGCACCGCGACCCTAAAAATCAGCTGATGAGGCGAATGAACTCGCTTTAAAATGATGAGGGAGTGATAGATATGACACAAGGTTTTTACCTACGAGCATAGTTCAATACAGAAATAAAAATCGGCCACTGTAGTTACCTAACTATGACAAAAAATCATACTTCATTTAAATCGATGTAAAGTAAAACTTCTACACAAGCAAATAATCCATTTTCGTTTTAGTTTTCGTGAACGGATTTCTTTTTAAACTGAAACATAGTGAGAGTTGATTAAAAGAAAAAAAATATTATTTTATTATTATTATTTGTCTTTATCATAATCACTACAATTCTCAGAATACAAGTAGGTACCTAATGATGTAGACAATTATAAGAATTGGTCTGGCATATCTGAAAGACTTTAATCTTTAATTACTCTAATAATCATGGCCGCGAATATGTCAATGTAGTGAACATTAGCGGGCGGAGATATTACACACAAGGACAATTTACGTCCAATGACAAATCATCGGCCATATTGCATCAGCGGTGATTGGCCCAGCGCTGCAGCGCGGTAAAACACTGTGCCTTTGTGCAATGTCGGAGCGGTCCTTTGATATTTTTATTTAATAATAATAACGTAAATCAAAATATTTAGTTCCTTGCAATCCGTCAAGGCGTTAACATGTGTTCCGAAAAATGTCTCGTTCTCCGCGGAATAGTGAAGTGTTTTCAAACTCGGAAAACTATGAGATGGTTTTGTGCATTGGTGCGACTAAAGGGAATACCGGTAAAAGTTTTGTGATTTCTTTTATGTCTTCTAAAAAACGTGAAAGTAATATTTACTCAAACTCATTTACTCTTTGTGATATGTGAGAAGTGAATAAATTCCAATTAAACCCATGGATTGATACACTGCACACATGGCCACGGGTAAATACTTACCTACTATTATTATCTTTATAGCAGTTTTTACTCGGACGATTGGGTCCTTTAATTAAGTAAGTGGTTACCCAGATACCTACTTACTATTACAATTAGTGAAGAAAATCTGTTAAACGAAAATTTACGTACCTACCTACCAACTAAAAACTTCGATAAGGTCGCTAGTCGCTACCCAGATACCTACTTACTATTACAATTAGTGAAGAAAATCTGTTAAATGAAAACTTACGTAGTTACCTTCTAATTTACAATTTTAATAACCTTACCAACCAACCTACTTCTTAAGAACGTAGTTACGTAATTAGGTAGATACCTAGACACCTGTTGTAAAAAGAAGTCATACATCTTATTCATTAGTACCTAAATAGTGTTTGTAAGGTAGGTAGGCCGTCTGGGATCCTAGATAGATACCTACACACTAACCCAAGTTTCAATAGCACAAACCCCCTACGGTAAAGCTGCCGCTCACGGCCAACAGCGTAGTCATTATCAAAAATAAAACAGCTACCAGGTTCATTTTGATAGAAAGCTACCTACCAAACCACAAAAGATTTAATAATGTTTACTATTTAGCAACAAAAAATAAAATGTATGAATGCGTTTTACAAAAGGTGTCTCGATACCTACCTAATTACATAATTACCTTCATTAAAGGAAGCTTGGTTCTCGGCGGTTTAATTTTACAGTAATTTCATTACCAATGTTTTGGTCATTCTCATACCTACCTAAGAATATCAAAATTACTGTCAATTACAATGACCGACGAGTACGAAAGAGAGGCGCGAGTGCGAAAGAGACCGCTGTGGGCGAGTTGGCAACGGGCGACCGACACAATCAAAGCCGCTCAAAGACACCGCGCCGCCGCGCGCCGGCCGGCCGCGTGCCGCCGCCGCTTCACCCCTGTACCCCACCCCCGCGCGGCTCGTGTGTTAGAGTACTAGTACCCGCTGTGGGCGGGGTTTGTCACAATGGGTGTGAAGCATTGACCTTTAAATAAACAGCTGGTCCACGTTTTGCGAAGGGCCGACCGAAAATTGTTTAAAAAATGAATTTCCTAGATTTGTATGAAAGAATAAAGTTAAGAATTTTAACTTAAAGTCTGGGCCATATAGCTCCACTCCTTATAGCGATATACAGGTTCAATTATTATTTCGGACTTCTGATACACCCTGTATAATGCTCACCTCTTGCTGGCTGCATCTCTTCGTTGCGGGAAAACATGTTTCGAGTTAATATATTTGTATTGTGCAATCAACATTATTAATAAAGATCTAATGAATTTGGTTAATATGTGAAATATGCCAATGGGATTACTATAATATTGTCTGACGAGAATACTATCTCGAACACAATAAATGTTAGGTTATTTTTCTTCTTTTATTTTAATGGGGTCGTCTGAGAGTACTTGTATGTACATAAAAACGTTATTACTTCTTACTGCTGCGACGATAAACAATAAGTTCATTAGTAATTTCGTCTCCACAAACCTTGACAATAAATATATTGACCAATAAATGAAATAAATAATACTTATCTCAGAAAAATAACCTTACAACAAAAGCACAATCGTCAGACCTGAATTGACGGCACATTGGAGACTTACTTGGAGACTTTCGGCGATCGGGACTTAGATCTGGAGGCGGACTTGTCACCGTTCCTGTCGGCCGACTTGCGGGGAGTGGGCGAGCGGCGCTCGGATCTACGCGACTGGGAGCGCGATTTGGACTTGGAGCGACTGCGATCCCTACGCGACGCCGACACCGTACGCCAAACATGGTGGTAATAGCTGGATTTTAGTTAAGTCTACTACTAAATACGACAACCATCGGTGGAGTGGTATAATTTACTTAGCATAAAAGGTTCTATAGCTGTTAAAGAGTTGCGGATAGCATTTATTTCTAATTATAGATGCGCCCTAGCCTTTTAAAAAGCTTGGTGTACAAGTATTAAAAGCGCTTAATTTTGAGATTAGATACCGATTTTTGACGCAAACTAGATGTGAAATGTAACTAATTAAATTATTTGTTTGTTTAATATTCTGTCAATTAATTTATCTATTCCTCAGATAGTCGAGTGTATAAACACTGTCTGTGACAAGTGAAAGTGAAAAGTCAACAGTAAGTAACAAATGTTAGCTTTTTTATCGTCTTACTTAAAGGTTTGATTTTACAGAAAACTAAGGATTACCGGATAGATGGAGAAAGCCAATCAATTTTATCTATTAAGCAGTTATTCGGCATTTTGTCCAAATCCGATTGAGTTCAAAAATTAACAATGAGTAGGTGATGCTTGCAATGCGCAGTAAGAGTGAGGCGCGTTTTCATGAATTCTTATTTTGGCCATATTTGACCGCAACTCCAAACAAACGTCTAATTTATGGATGAGATAATGGTATATTAATTAAATATTCAAACAACATATTACTCTAATTGGTGTATGTCTTGTTCTCACGTAAAATGCATTATATGTTGTATTAAAACAAGTAGATTATCAATATTTCATATAAAACCAGCAGCATATCCTAGGTATAATAACAATCCACCGATTTCTATAACTAACGTGACACAAAAACATCAACCACAAAACAATGTGCATAAGGTCTCAATTGCATCACATTCATTATAATAAATCTATCACACTACTAACTACTAAATATGTTAAAGTACTATCGCTAAGTACTTACAGTTTCAAATTTTGCTCAGCGCAAGTAACAACACACCTAGCCAAATGAATAACTAGGTTAATTCGATATTATATTCATGCATATTTCGATATTAGTCAGTATTGCTGCGGCGTTGCTCTTTGAGAGTGAAAAAAATGCATGCAAGCGTAATTTGAGAGTCCTGAGGACATAATGAGTTCCAGCTAGAATCGAAGAGTTACTGTACAATGATAGATGAATGCTCCAACAATGTAATAGTTGGTGCTAAATTGCGTTGAAGGTATTTTATAAGACATATTTATTTATGGCCTAGATTGTGCAATGATTTTATATGATTCATTACGCATAGACGCCACTACGATTCAGTTTCATTCAATTTCAAAATAAGACCATGCTATGTAAGGTATCAGACTACCAGGAAAATATTGTAATGAAAATAAATTTTGTTCATGATTTTAATTTACTGAAATGAATTTAAATAGGAGATTCAGATTTATGGGTAAGAAGAACAGAGACAGTGCTCTACAAAGTCGATAGCTTGCACCAATCTCTTTCTATCGATTAACTTCAGAGTATTTTACATTCTAGTGCCGCCATTTCAATGTGAACTCTATTGCCTGATACATTACACAACAAGCTCGTAAATCCAGTTGGTGTAATACTCACTTGGAGCGGGATCGAGAGCGAGACTTGGGCGCGGGACTCTTGCTCTTCGGACGAGACTTAGAGCGAGAACGGCTACGAGACGAGCGGCGAGAGCGAGACCTGGAGAATGGCAACGTGTTACACATGTTCGTGGGGAGGTATGGGGGAGGGGTAGGAAAAGGGAAACGTCAGTTGGAAGTGTATCATCAAGAGCTATCAGCCCCGAAAGATGGTAAAAATATAGTATCATCATTTGAATATCGTATACATTAAGTTGCAAGACACCTCCTCAAACTTATCCTCAAAAAAGTTTTCCAGATCCTCCAGCATCTACCAGCGGTCACTTACGGTGGCCGCAAGAAACTATCATCGGGTCGTGATCGTCATTGTCACTTTTGAATCTTTCAAGCAGGTCAGTGACTAGTTACATCTATGGTTTAAAACCTCCCACACACTGTGTCATCAAGAAGCACGCACGTAAAATCTTTAGCCAATACCAATGTGAACTGTATTGACTCTACATAGGGTATGGCATGGGGTATTATTTGGTACATAGGGTAGGACTTTTACCACAAAAATTCAACGTTTAATTTATATTGGCAAAAAATTCGACAAGCGAGATACGACGCCCCGCGTGGATTTTGCTCATGGCCAATTTTGTCCTGTATTGAAACCACATACATGCCTGTCTTAATAGCAATAATATTATTTCGAATACACTATTAAATGGTTCGCCGACCACCCTCGTCGCGAGACGTTCAAAGTAGGTAAAATTGATGACCGGAGTGTTCATAGTGAGGTATTTATCTGAAACCACCCCCGTTCGCCTCCCTCGAGGAGTCCATAAAAACTTCCTAATGCAAAATAATAGGTGTGTTTTTACCTAGAGCGGCTGCGGCGGCGGTCGCGCGAGCGGCTGCGACTGCGGCTGGACGACGAGCGCGTGCGGCGGCGCGACCCGCGGCGCGCCTCCACCAGCTTGATGCGGCGACCGTTCAACTCAGTGTTGTCCAGCTTCTCAATGGCCGCGCGCATGTCAGAGTGAGTCGCGAACTCCACGACACTGTCCGCGCAAACAAACAATTAAGTATATCGATCGACAGAGGTTATACACCGTAACGCCTGTATTTCCCGAAGGGGTAGGCAGAGGTGCACTGCAGTACGCCCACAAGTCGCCGATGTATTTTGGTGAATACAAAAAGTAATAATATTATTACTTTTTGTATCTTATTGTCTCTACCATCCAATCGGAATGCATTTCCTAGAATGGGCAAGTAACTCCATGGTTGCTCTTTTCCAATAAGGATTTTCATTTTTATGTGTTCTACTTATTTAACAACTATACAATGAGACTTAACATGCCTACAGATTCGTGAACCTAAGCAAAATGAACAGATTAATCCGTACGTTTTAAGAGGACAAATTTTAACAATGCCTGTATTATCAGAACGGACGGTGATAGTGGACATACCACTTTATAAGAACCTCAAGAAAGACTACGAAATACGATAATGATAAAATTGCCTCACCCTTCATTTCTGTGCTGCTTGTGAGCGTCGGCATATGTTACTTCACCCGCTTGGCGCATGTAATCTTTCAAGTCCTGAAAACCAACGGATCATGTTAATAAATCACACCCGTTCATCACTCGCGAATAACTTCTCCAAGAGTATTAATCAGAATAATGTCTTATCATCAGGGTAATCAGCCCCGAAAGATGGTAAAAATGCGATATCATCATGAAAATTCACGGAGAAGCCATTCTATTGGTGTCCTGGCCCTATCAGTTGTAAGAGATGCCTAATGAAACAAAATAAGGTGATACGACAAGGCGGCTCATCGCAGCGTTTTCATATGCGGTCACCCACCGGTTATCATTGTTTAAAACGTGTTTCAAATGTCTGGTAACAGCTGATACTGCAAGGCTGGATATTTGGGGATGCGATGCGACCCTTGGCTCTACGTCTGTCGAATTAACACCATCAGTTCTCTTCTGTTCTCTCAACAATTGCACGTCTTATTCATGTCCATTTAGGTCACGCTGGCTTCTTAAATTTCAGTCCATCTTTCCAAACTGTCCATCAGGAATAGAAGTGGTTGCCATCCTCATTATTGAATGAAAATGGGCATTGGCCCATCGTCTTTGGGGTACCAATCTTTCGTTTCCATATTGCATACTATGACTTTAAATGACACATCTGGGTTAGTCATGTTTTCTTTAGATGTATTTTACAGAGGTATTCTGGTCAACTGGACTAGATCGTGAGTCGAATCTCTCCATTCCATCGGCTGGAACCTCGCCTGGGCTCGTCCTGTCCTCGTGGTTGGCACGTCGTGGCCATCGACCGGCTCCAACATCCCTCGAATAAACAATGATAGCCACAGCGAATTACCACATACGAAAAGCTGCCAAAGCGCTCAGAGAAAAAATAAAACGCACGAAATTACGCCCACATTGTGGACGGCGAATGTTGAAACTTAAAGATAACAATGGAATAATGAATTTAAAATGGGATTGCACATAACGAGAAGCGGCTCCAGTTTTTTGTGCCCCCCTGTCGCGTTTACCTTGTGACGGGGGCCACGGAGCGGGCGGCGGTGGCGGCTCGCGCGGCGCCGGGACCAAACCCTCCTAACATCGCCAAGCCTCAGACCACATCTCACACAGCGCTACATCGAGGACCCTGGGCACGATTCGCCACCTTCTGTTGTTTTTAAAAATTATCTATAAAACTCGCAGACATGTTTGCAACACGTGTAAACAAATAATATTAATTGGACTTTTTAAATAATGCAATAATTGTAATAATCTGACAATTTATGTATGTGTTAAGGTAAATGATAGCTACTATTTTACAACAATTATTTTGTATCCTTTGATGTTGATTAGTAAAGCGTACATTCCGGTGGGGTCGAGGCCGCGCCGGTGGTCCAACGTTCACTCCGGGATTGGTACGTGCGAGCCGCTTGGCGTATTCCATCTTCGTCATCAATCGATTATCCTGGATTGGTTTACAGCGTCATCATTGCATCTTAGTGTTCGTGCGACATCAAAATATCTTGAAACGTCCATTGCATCCGATCCCTTGTGTCCAGTCCCTCGCATCCTCGCGCTTAGTGTGCCGTGTAATACTCCGCCCAGCCCTCAAAATACCGTCATCTGGCTCCTGGATGATACGTGATGGGGTGATGATGGGCCAAGGTGGTTCCGCCGTCGTGTCTTACCTGCCAGCTAATGCGGCTAGATAGATTTTCGACGACGAGGCGATACTCGGTGCGCGTTGGCGGGCCATATCTGTAATTGTAGTCACTGCGGAAAAGAATTATTCCATTAATAACACATTTGGAAATATTCGACGTCAACTCCCAAAGGTATGGTATAGTTGTTCTCCGATAACGGTTACCGTAACCAAGGTTGTCAATAAAATAATGCTCTGAGTTGCTTTAATAAGGGTTTGCGAAAAATATCGTGAGAAAAAGAGAAGTACGACAGTATGAGGGCTATCTCTGTCCGGCAGTGGGTAAAAACGAATAGAAAAGCAACATTAAGATGCTATTTCTGTTGAATATAGATTGCACATGAGATGGGGAGTTATGTTGTAATGATTTTGTGTTCAGATCATTTGTGTTAGATGGCACATAACTATTATATCCATCCTTCTCACGATCATGAAGCATGAGCAAGACAATTATATGTATAGCTTGTGTGTATTTTACTGTATTGTGTGATGACCTCTATATACTTTGTTTCCGTGGATATGTGCAGGAAATATTAAATGTTGATTGTCTAACATCCAAGGTTCTACACAATGTACAATAAGCATTGATTTAGATTTCTAAAATATGCTACTGGATACAAAACGTGGCCAGTTTTAAAGTGTACTTACGTATGCCTGTAAAAAATTATAAAACGAAACAAAAACGAACTACCAAATAGACAAAGAAATCAAGGAACCTTTTTGCTATATTTTTTTTACAAGTCTTTATCAGAGTATAATAATATCATCAAGGTTTTCAGACCCGAAAGATGGTAAAAATACGATCTCATCATGTAAAGACTGTAAAAAAACGTCATTTCTATAATACAAATACAAATCTAATATTACTTTAGAGTTAAAAGGAAGTGATAGGAGCCTAGTGTAGAAGAAAGGCAATACCAAATAAATCTACAACAAAAAACTATCATCAGAAATAACGGGCTGTAATATGCAAAAACAAGTATTAGTCTTTTTATTTCATAACTAATTTTAGACGTGTATTTATAGATTTAGTTTTAAAAAGTATGTACCCATGCTCAAATAAAAAGGCGGTAAGATGAATTAAAAATAAATCAAAGGAAACAACATGCCACTTATCTGTAGTTATAAGCCCCAGGCAACACTGAGGCGTCATGATGGGCGCGTCAAAATGTTAGCCAATACCGAAATGAACTCTGTGTCAGCATACACAAAGATTGATTTTCAAACTCACACTTCAAAATTCTCTCACGCTATCAACGACATTTTGTATGATAGTGAGCTTTTTTTACGAGTCAATACAGTTCGTTTTAGTATTGGCAAAAATTCTGACGCGCTCGTCTTGACGCCCCAGTGTGTTCAGGGCTGAAATGTAGTATTTTCGATAGCTATTAAGAGTATTGGCACAGATACAAATGTCAGTTTGGGCAGGTCTCAAGGCTAGATAGCAAAAGTATTTGCATACACAAAGTATTCGCTGGGTTTGTAAAATCTTGGTGTGGCCCAAATTACATTTGACATCGAACTACATACAATTAACTGCCTAACGGAGCCGAAAATTACTTGGTACATGGAACTTTATTCCTATGAATATTAGTGAACAATTAGTGTCATTTTTGGAGCATGTTTGTAAGGTCTAATGAGTTGAATACAATAGAAATTTAATTCTCAACACATTATGCCATAGGTTTGTACCCCAAGCCTCTTACTAATTATAAGTCTATAACTCTTGCCACCTGTATTTCATAAAAATTTAGTAGTATAAGTATGATTACATGAGCCACATTATCATTTGAACCGATTTTTTTGCCACGGAATTCGGTTATCTCCCATCATCTAATGGTCACATTACCTACATGATGCAATTCGATGCTAGACCACAGTAATTCGGGCCTACGGGCACATCATCACAAGGTGGGTTTTTGCATATATCATGCCCGTGTACGTAATACAGACGGTTCGCGTCTCGGCAGCGGGCGTCGCGGCTGCGGCGGCGGCTGGTCGCGGCTGCGCCAGCGGTCCGAGCCACGGGGCATGCCCCGCGCCCGCTCCACCGACACCCTGTTGGGGCAGTTGGAACATGTCATGTGACTCACTCGTGTCGCGACCTGCCGCGGTCGCGCTCGGAGTGGCGGTCGCGACGGTGGCGGTCGGCGCTCCGGTCGATGCCCCGCGCCGGCTCCACCACCACCCTGCAGCACACCAGTTCGACACCGTTAACGATGGAACTGCCCACCCCACCACCATACCATGCACGCAAATCTCACACAACAAACTCGCAGAGAACGTTTTTTATTGATAGACAGTTCTTTTAGAACAGTGTGATAGATAACTAACATAATTTGATCGTGTGGAGAGCCTAATCGAAACAAAACAATGTGAAAAACGTAACATTCTAAGATTGTATAACAAATAAAGACCTATTATCATTCAGATAAATGTTCCATCCAAATCTCTTTCTAATACAGTTAATATCAGTTCTCCATACATTCTCACAAATATGTGGAGCCGGCTGATTAATAGAAATTGGTTATTGAATCATACAAAATAGACGAAAGTATTCCTTATTACAATTATTTAGGGTTTACTTCTTCAAAAATTGTTGTCCATCTTGGGGGTGACATTGGCATATCAATCTACGAAAATTATGCAGCAATAAATAATATATATTTACTGCAGCATGACAAGTGTATTTAGAATGAAAGTATGTTTGCAAACAGATTATAATGTTCCATCCTTACCTCTCTCCGAGCAACTCTTTCCCATTTAGCTCATACACAGCATCGTCTGCATCTCTGTAATCTTCGAATTCCTGTTTATAGAGAAACAAAACATTAAGTAACAGTGGTATAGGTATTTAAATTTAAATTAACCTTGAGTCGATAAAACCTCATTAGTCAAGAACTTATCTAATCAAAGACATAAATGTGTAACGAGAGCCAAGTTCAATTATACTCGTGCTACGTCCTCGAATTAGTAACGTCAAGATATTATTTAACACAGTGTAGTACCGCATAGGTGACACCACTTCAGCACTGTAGTTTAGAGAATAGTTTTCACACCACTAGGGCAACCCTAAAGCGGAAAGTTTTATATTTTTATATATTACTACCCCCGAATAGACTACTCCACTCGTTGCGTGGCCGCCGCTCTTCATTCGTATTTTAGTGCTCAACCACTTCACTTGTTCAGCATTTCGCACAGTAAACTTAAAAAAAAAAAAAACATGTCGAAATGTGTATATGAAAATAGTAGTTTGGGATTTATACTGAAAAAAATAAGGAAATTAGAAAAGGAAGTGAAACGTTCTCGACGTAAAAAACGTGACGCATCATCATCGAGCCAATCATCGGACTCATCACATTCGTCGAGGCCAGCTACGCCACAAGAAATCTGTGATGGTAAGTGTCTGCCTACCTACATATAAAAAAAAAGAATTACGAATGTATCAGAATTGTCTGCGGGACTATTTCGCCACATTCAATGTAATTTAAATCCGTAAACATATACTACTGTCTAACAAAAATGCATCAGAGTAATCTGTAGGATTATTTCGCCGCATTGAAATTTAACGGCTGGAAATGCCGACTTTTATATAGTGCATCAGAGTAGTCTGAAGGACTATCTCGCCGCATTTAAGTTGTTAGCAGTAGGTACCTATATTGCCTATTTGATAAATGCATCAGAGTAATCTGTAGGATTATTTCGCCGCATTTGAAATTTAACGGCTGGAAAATGCCGACTTTTATATAGTGCATCAGAGTAGTCTGAGGGACTATCTCGCCGCATTGATTCATAATGACTGAGTAAAACGGCTTATTTTACAACAAAGGACTATCTCGCCGCATTTGTAGCTCGCAATAATATTGGCTTATCTATCATACCTTGTTTTAGGTCAAGAAGCCACGTCGATCCCTAATAATGATAAAATTATTGTGGAACTACCGACAACAGTCGAAATACCAATGACTACATGCGATAATTTATCGGGAGAACCGATCGCATCAACTAGTCACGATGATAACCCTGCTAGCACCGAAATTCTAGAGATATTGGGAGCAGATCCGTCAGTCGTCATTGAATATGGGCCTGACATTAACAGGGAAGTTGCATCTCGATTTACCTACATAGCAACATCCGGATTAAACAAAGATGTTCGCAAGGAACTTCTGAAGAGGTTTTTAGTGCCGGGGAACTGTACAAACATAGCCGCACCGCAACTTAATGCCGAGATTAAGGCTACAGTCCCTGAACAGGTCGTCAAAAGGGACAAGGCTATTGAAGCACGTCAGAAGCAAATAGCAGCCGGTATTTGATTGCTGGGCAAAATAATATCTGATCAGCTATGTGCCACTGAGATGAACAACGATTTGATCAGAGATCTCATGGAAGTTAGTCGAATCTTATGCGACACCCAATATTCCGAATCTGAAGCACGGCGTAACTTCGCCCTCTATTCGGTCAAGAGGGAATTAAAGGACCAGTTATCTTCCACTAAGATTGACAAATACCTATTCGGCAGCAACTTGCTGGAGACTATCAAAACAGCAAAGGCTGTCTCAAAATCTAGCTCGGACTTAAAACCCGAAATTCCCAAGAAACCTACATCAGGAAATAATTTAAACTGGAAGGCGAGGACCACGACTCTCAGGCAGTCGCCGGGCCCGCCGCCACGACACCAGCCGCCTGTCCCACAGCACGTGCCGCCTCGCGGGAACTCTTCTCACGGCTACACGCAGCGTCCGAAGCAGACGCGCCGCCAGTAGACCGTGTTTATAATAATAAACAATGGTAGCTTTGATTACTCGCGACCGTACCATCCTATCTTGGGTGAACGGTTATCGAATAAAATTCAATAAACCAGTTGTTCAAACTTGCCTACCCATGGCAAATAACTTTACAAATTCTAAAAAAAATACATGTGGCAGATACTATTAAACATCGATTATTGACACTATATAGATATAGTGAACAATTTGTATCACGTGTGTTCTTGGTACCGACACCAAATGGCATGATGAGATTATGTCTTAATAAATTCATTAAAACACAACACTTCATATAAGAGGATATTTGTACCGTCCTTTAACTTGTATCTCAAGAGTATTATATAGCAAGTAAAGATTTAAGGGATGAATATTTTTTTATCAAATTTCATCCAAACTCACGTAAATATCTCCATTTTATGTTTGACAACTTAATGTACGTCTTTAATGTCCTGTCATTTGGTATCTGTACGGCGTTCATGTGGCTTTATATTATCATTTATATACTCGGATGATCTGTGTTAGTTGGATAAACAGCTATGTATTGGAGATATTCTCTGACGCCTCAACCATGGGATGGAGGGCAGCCTGTAATGGTCGGTCCGCTGGTGGTCGTTGGTCTAATAATGCGGAACTTTTAGCAGCTAACTTTACTCGAAAAAGACACGTACAATACGTCAAACACATCTTGAAGTTGAATGGGAGTTAACTAACTCTGGCTACCAACAATTTATTACTATGGTTTCAGTCGCACATATCGATTTATTTGTTATCTGAATAAATAAAAATGTAATAAATTCGTGTCTTGTTATAGCAGACAAAGCTGTAGGTATAATGGTTGTACTTTATTGGCCCACACAACCGTGGTACCCACTATTTTTACGTCTGCTCAATTCAGACTTGGTCTAGTTAAAATTTAAAGATTTTGAAATAACATGTTCCAGCAACCACAACATTCAAACCAACGTTACCCTGGTCGCTGGGATCTTTCCGGACCGCGTTGTTACGGCAATGCGTGCCAATCTCCACCCTAGAAATTGTGATGGCTTCATGGTAGACCAATACTCTAAGGCAGCATGATGTTTGCCTCAAACGTTGGTATGGTGTTTGTATAGAAAACGGTGTCAACATTTACGTACAAGTAAATAATTATTTTGTCCAATCATCATAGAGTTCACTAAGATACTTGATTTATGGTGGCCAATATGGAACTATCAATAGTTACAAGTCTGTACAGTACACCCTGAAAGATAGTGGAATTGACGTTTCCGTGTTTTCCTCCCACGCACAGTGTATTATAAACCCCATTTTTGTTGCATGCTGTTTTTATTATAGAAATAGATAGTTCTTATCATTTTAAGCATTAGAGTAAAACTCCGGAGTCGATACGACAAGTAGTTTATTTTATAAAAATTGCCAAAGTTCACCATAATCCGGGTCCGAAAAATCACAAAAAAAAAAATTAAAAAAAAACTAAACTACCTATGTAAGTTTTGATTGCAGACAATAATTACACACATAATATTACATATTTACACAAGGTTTCGTTCATTTACCTTGAGTAATTAAAAAGATATAATTTATTATTCAAGTTTTCTTCATAATTTTTTTACTCCGTCATAATGGCGAATTAGATTATGATTTCTAGACTAAAAAAATACTTAAATATACCTTCATCGGTGCTATTTAAATCAAATTTTTATTCCGCGTTATCTCAAAGTTATAACTGATTTAAGTTTTATCCGGATTTTTAAGGCCTAGGGTTGTCACCTTTACTGAAAATATTAATTTCAATTTTAACTATAAAAAAATTACCTAAATAGTGAATTAAAAACTTTTGTTCTATCTAGAAGTCATAAACTATTGTTTTAAAATTTTTAGGGTTCCATCAATAGTAAAAACGAATCCATTTAGTTTCCTTGTTATGAATAAATGAATGTGGACCGACTAGAACACCAACTGTATGGACCTAAAAAAATAATAAAAATTAATAGTATCCGGATATACGAAAGTGGCAACCCTGACCGAAACAAGATAATCACCGATAATTTTGAAATAACGCGGATTTAGAACGTGATTTAAATACCAATAATAAAAACAAATTTAAGCAATCGTTTGATGTAAAAATCATAATCTAATTCGCCATTATGACGGAGTAAAAAAATGATGAAGAAAACTTGAATAATAAATTATATCTTTTTAATTACTCAAGGTAAATGAACGAAAACTTGTGTAAATATGTAATATTATGTGTGTAATTATTGTCTGCAATCAAAACTTACATAGGTAGTTTAGTTTTTTTTAAATTATTATTTTTTGTGATTTTTAGGACCCGGATTATGGTGAACTTTGGCAATTTTTATAAAATAAACTACTTGTCGTATCGACTCCGGAGTTTTACTCTAATGCTTAAAATGATAAGAACTATCTATTTCTACAATAAAAACAGCATGCAACAAAAATGGGGTTTATAATACACTGTGCCACGACACCAGATACACTTCAACGTCTATGGCGTTTAAACTTGGGGTTAATTTAGATGTTATATGGCTGACCGCTGGATGGAGGGCCAATTCCACAACCTTCGCCAAATTTTACAACAGGCCCGTAGTCAGTAATGAGGAGAACTCTGCCTTAGCAAGAACACTTTGTTCACTTTGATTAAAATTAGTTACATTCTTGTAATGTTATAATTAAAGTTGATGCTTTATGTATTTTTTTTGTTGGGGTAATAAATGAGTAAAATTATTTAATTTTTTTTACATCATTCATTGCAGTTATTGCGACGTTCCCTCCACATACTCTCAACATCTACATTGTGTTAAATAATATCTTGACGTTACTAATTCGAGGACGTAGCACGAGTATAATTAATGATTAAACGAACTTACCTGTACGTGAAGTTCTATCATAATTATACGAAGTGCTACGTCCGAAGGATTAGTAACACCCGCCCGCCCTGATAGCCCATGGTGTTACGGTAACATAGCTATCTTCTAAACTAAATGAAGAGCGGCGGCCACGCAACGAGTGGAGTAGTCTATTCGGGGGTAGTAATATATAAAAATATAAAACTTACTATAACGCTTTAGGGTTGCCCTAGTGGTGTGAAAACTATTCTCTAAACTACAGTGCTGAAGTGGTGTCACCTATGCGGTACTACATTGTGTTAAATAATATCTTGACGTTACTAATTCGAGGACGTAGCACTTCGTATAATTATGATAGAACTTCACATACAGGTAAGTTCGTTTAATCATTAATATTATGTTAGTTGTTGACTTCAACGACAAAAGAAGTGAGATCTAAATGGGTGCCAAGGGGACAGTCCTGAAATTTATTTATAACAACATAAAATATTTTATCACAACTTAAAATATAATTTTTTCTTATAACTTAGGATAATATATTGAAGCCTAAGATCTGACTTGGCTAGTTCTAATATATGAATTAGCCTCTGCAAGTTCTTTTTATTTTCTACCGAAAATTTGGCTTGCTGGTAGAAACTACCCATTGAAAATAGAGCTCTTCCAGGACTGTTTTAGTAGGTATTTAATCATAATCCGTATATTAGATCTATTGTTCTAAATATTATGTTATCGATGAGACTACTATAAGCATTCCCTTATTCAGGACGCATACTTCCCATAACTAATAAATGCTTCAATTAGATTAAGTTTTGCATATTCACTTGATATACATTTTATCACAACTATTAGCATGACAAGCAACATTATTGATACTTAAGTACCTACATAGATATTGACATTGAAATTACCATACACAGAGGTTATCAAATATACAGTAAATACTTACAACAAATCCGTAGCCATTCTTGATAAGAATGTCTCTTATTCTACCGAAGCCTTTGAAGAACTTCTCCAAATCTCTGTCCCTCACTCCAAAAGGCAATCCGCCAACGTAGACGCGCGAGCCGACCATTTTTTCTAAAAAGAAGATTGAAATTACGTACAGAGTTAAGATTACCGCATCGCTAAGTAAATAGAAACATGTAGGTCACGCCAGTTTATAATTGCGATATCCGACTGATTGGCTAATCTAAGTTAATCCAAAGATTTCAAAATAGCACGCGTGGATTTAGGCGGCATACCAAATAGGGACCACGCGTTCACAAGCCCGCGTTTACCATCAAATAAACATGTTAAACCTACTTGCACACCTTGAATTAAACAATATCAAAGATTATACACGTAGGCAATAGGCATTTAATGGCTTCGCGCTATCTTATCGATCAAATAAATGGCACCTCAGGCCAAACTATTACCAAATCAACCGACTAACCTAATAGTACCAATTTATACAATATATTATACTTGGCTAGTAATTGATTTCATAACTAGCCAAGCTGGAATCACAGAACAACTTTATATAAACTATACTCACAATACAACAACGAAATCACACGAATTCGATCGCGTCGCATAAGCTAACAATATGGCGGCACACAGCCCGGGCAACAAAAATATGTCCTAAATGATATAATTACCTTATATTAGAGTATTAAAACACCATTCACTGCTGAAGTTCAATGTTGTTTTGTATTTGTGACCGCAACAATCATAAATAAATTCAATAATCTTCAGAAAATGCACATTTAAATCTTCCTGACACGTGCGAGTTTGTCGTAACAAAACGGAAGTGAAAGAAAGTGTTGCCAGACAGACTAGGGATATTCGATATACATCGATGCATCGAAAACATCGATGTTTACAATGCGATATATCGAATCGATTTGATGTTTTGAAATGCTTTCGATATACTCGGTGTTTCGATGTTTTTTTCAGTTTTTAGTAGAAAAACTTCGAATAGATTTTAACCAATTAATTTCATAAAAACTCAAGTTTTACCACTAAACTTTTATTGCCATGAAAATTTGTATAGCTAGGGATATTTAGGGTAATAATTAAGTTACCATAAATTTCTAATTTATCATAACTTAATCATTAAGTAGCTCGAGATCTTTATGTGGTAGATTTCAATTTTTTTTATTTAAAGATAGATTAAAGGTAGATTTCAAATTTAGATTGAAAAGTTTTTATGATGTTTATGATGAGAAATAATTTTGAGATGGCTCTCCAAGAATTACAAAGTATTAAAAATACTTTTTTATTCATTAATCTGACTACGATTATTTAAATGTGGTTTCTGTAAAATATTCGAAATATATTTTAGAATTTTTAGCATCTCAAAAATCGCGTAAAAAAAAAATGAAGAGTTTTTAAAAATCTACATGTGGTTTTTTCTTTTTTTAATTTATTTCATTTCAAATTTCTTTTAATTTTTTGGATTAGGATATCAGCTTAGAAAAAATATTATTTCTTTCAGTCTAAATATCACAGTTCATGCCTGCCTGGTGAAAGACGGACAGCGAAATCTTAGTAATAGGGTTCCGTTTATACCCTTTGGGTACCAAACCTTAAAGAAAAAAACCAGCCAAGTACCATTATGTATAAAAACGCCAAAAAATCACGTTTGTTGTATGGGAGCCCCCTTCAATATTTATTTTATTATGATTTTTAGTATTTGTTGTTATAGCAGCAACAGAATTACATCATCTGTGATAATTTCAACTCTCTAACTATCTCGGTTCATGATCTATAGCCTGGTGACAGACGGACGGACGGAAGGACAGCGAAGTCTTAGTAATAGGGTTCCCGTTTTACCCTTTGGGTGAGGAACCCTAAAAAGTACTCGATGTATACTAAACATCGATGTTTTCACCCGATACATCGAAAGACATCGATGTACAGTTCTGATGTATCGAATCGAAAAAAACATTGATGTTTTTTCAAAGTGTACACCCCTATGCCAGACCCCGACATTGAGAATGGAATGAGTTAGCGAAATTACAATAATTTATATCTATGAAAAAATATAAAGTGGTAAATCAAAGTCCAGAATGAATCCTCTAACACGAATGGGTTCTAAAATTGTTAACTTCTTGTGCGTGACCGATTTCAAATCGATCTATTTTGAAGTGTTTTCGTATAGAGAAGAGGAATGGAACTTATTTTACCCTTTTTTGTCAAAATGTAAGGATTGCCTTTCAAGCGTCGAAATAATTTGATCATTTACATCACTATTAATTATGCCTGGTGCAATCGATTCTAACATTCGTGGCTTTTCCGGAAATAGTTAAAATTGTTGTCACAAAAATCATCTACAAAATGGCCCGTGCTACATTATTTAATCTGTGGTCGAACGTTGAATAGGAACAGGAAATATATTTTAATTAATATTCGGGCGGGATATTTAAAAGTTTTAGAATGTCGAACTTGACATTTTAAGTTTACGTTATTTTCAGTAGCAAACGTAGCAGTTTTTAAACAGTATTTTTTCATTTTAAATAAGGCGTTACTACCAATATACGTAGAATTAATAATTAATAATAGTTTCTTAGTTATTATTAAGTAACTAAGAAACTATACGTATTGTTGTCTTTTACTGCCGTAATGTTAGCTTCATGGCAATATTTTTAGTGTTTTTATAAAAATAGTTAGGTTGAAGTTCGTCTCCATATCCATATGTCTATAGGGTGGAAACTGAATGAGAACTCTTTCAATTATATTTAATTATTTTTTTTTTATTAAAATCCTGTAAAAATAAATTAAACACCGTAAAAATTTCATAAGTTTATTTCCATTCCAAAAGCCAACATATCATTATGCAACCAATTACTTATAACTCTCTCGTATCCTTGCGAAGAAAGAAAAAATTAAATGCAATTTTATAGCATGTCTATTTCCCTTCAATTAAGTATCTAGTTTATTACTAAAATATAAAAAATTAAAAGAAATATGACACACTACAAGAGGCATCTACTGCCATTATTAAGAACACTATCGAATGTTAAAATTACTTTCGCTGTGGTTTTTTTTTAATTTTAATGAAATTACTGCCCTACAACTTTGGTAGGTGATAATAGCTAAGTATTTTTATGAAATGCAAACCACAGCGAGAGTGTTCAATGATTACATACTAATTTATTACATTCATAATAAGAATGCGCCACGCATTACACTAATCAAACTATAAGGCGATATAATACGACAGTTTCCATACCGAACGCATTTAGAAAATCTTTTACAACGCTGTTATAATGGGCACCGATATACCTTGTGTGACATTACCTTATTTTTTTGTCGTCAATTGTATAATGAGCTCATACAGCGCCTCTAGCGGGGAGTACATGAACTATGATCCACATACAATTTGTATGAACTCGGCGGTGACGCTTCCGACTTTCAATAGAATGGTTATGTAACACACTGGTCATAGGACCCTAGTACATGTATTAAAAGTTTTGGTAGCCCAAGAAAACCATAACCGATTTCAAAATTTCTATACATTTTGCAAGTTAACAGCGCCCCTACCGGAAACGCGTAGTGTTAATCTTAATTATATGTAGGCAAGTTATCTTTATATTTTGAATTCGGAATGTTTTTCCTCTAGTACGAAATTGGTTGAATTTGAAAAATGCGATTAGTCGGCGTCGGTTTTCCATTTTGAAATGTAGAAAACTCAAAATAAAATGGCGGCTACAATATTTATATTTCCCTTCAAAAGTTCTTTGATATGATTAGAGGGTACTTAGTGAGTTAACAGAATAGATACATGAAAATTATATAGCTAATTACCACATTCAGGAAATTTACTTCTTAAGCTTTAAGGATAAGATGTAAAAGAAGTGTCTTTAAACATTTATATATGTTTGTTTTAACACAATAAATTGATTTTATTTTAAATGAATAAAACAGTAGATATACTACGTTAAATTATAAAATTGAATCGAATTGATAAAAACATTAGAACATTCTGTCTTGAATTTTATAAAAAACTCTGTTATATATCAATAAATTTAAAAATAGATCAACAAATAATTCATAAATTCATATAAATAGATGATAATTAAATATAATTCTAGATAGATTCATCATAAATAATTAATTAGGCACATTATAATTGATCAAGAAATGAAAAAATACGTTTTTTTAAAATGGAATCTTAAGTAATGATTGTAGAGGGCAATATTTATTACCTACTGTAAGGAATAGGTACAATTTATAGGAGTAAAACTATGGTTTTACGCAAATTATGGCAATTATGTTACACGAATTTCATTACTGAGGCGAACCTTACAATAGAGTAAGGCCCTGCTCATACCTACAAGTTTACAAGTTACTGAACGAAGAATTTACTAAGCGTATTATCTTATGTTCAATTCCTTTAATCAACATACGCCTCGTTTTGCTAACGGACTGTAATTTTCAACGATACGTTATAGAAACTTTTCTATAAAGTTTCCTAAATAACGCGCTCGATGTCCGTTACGGTTCGTTAGTAGTTCCTAAAAAAACTGATCGTTGCTGTTACCGATTACGATTCGTTTTCATAGGAATCCAACAAAGTTAAAAGTAGTTCAATAATGAAGCTAATTGTAGGATATAAAAAGAAGTTCGGTACAATGTAGGTACGCCTTGTCATACTTTTAACTTTAGAGTCTAAAGCATCTTATAGGTACATCGCTACCTATTAAAGATAAGGTACTAAGGTATGTACGAGCAAGTCAAGTACTGTTAGTGATTAAAATGGATTACAGAGTACTACTTTATCAGTCTTTTTTTACCTATAAAATGAAAAAGTTTATTCATATATAAATACGTATAGTTTTAGAGAATAATATAAGAGAAGAAGCGAGCTATTTTGTTGTCAGATATCATCAATATTTCGAAAAAAAAAAATAACAATAACATAAGTTATACTTGCGTTCAAGAATACCTGTCACACAGCGCATTCTCACCTATTTTAAGTAATGCTATCAAAATAATTGTACTAAAATAGGCATGCTTTATACTACGTACAAACATAAGAGCGTTTGTCGAATTGTTAGTATATTAATACTAAAACATAGACTAACTACTTTGAACTTCATCTGATACAGATGATTTATTACTTTTTGGAACACCTTCGTTAATTTGAACTTTCTGTGAGCAATCATGGTCTAATTTATAATCGGGTCTAATTCTTTCCAACTACTTTTTATAACTTCGTCATATAATGTCGTTTTAATTGTCTTGTCACTAAATATTTTCCTTTCGTAGTAATGATCCATGTTTAATTCTTAGTTGCTAAGACCATTTTTTTTTAGGAATTTTACCATAAATGTTAGTAACAATGTCAATCAAACTTCACTCCTCTCTTATCCACCGTCATTCCATCCAAGTGTTAGTAATAAAAGTAAAAATTATTGCTTCACGCAATCATGGCTAGCGTCAAAACATCATCCACGTAAATTAAATCTTCACATCACACTATCGTTACATTCTCTTCCATTGAATGTTTTCATAGACTTGGGGCGTTTATAAGGCCGTTCTCAAGTCAAAAACACATAGAAACATCATCTGATGTTACATAGCTACACATAAGGGTCTTCCAAATGTGCTATGTATATTTGATAAAAGCCCTACGCTATATCGTACAGGCAACTACAGCTAGTTAGCTGGCAATCATCGCAAGTGTTTTGAACACGTTTTGAAGGTGCGTTCAGACTGGTGGTGGTCCTCGCACGTAGCGGAGCTGGGGTGTCAAGGTTTGGGCAAGCGAGTTGAGAGCGTCACAGCAACGGGGACGCTCTACCAGCCAGGCGGCAAGCAGTAAGGCAACGAGGCATAGTTGGATGGGTAGAGATGAGCGTAGTACACGCCACACCCACCCGCCTCGCGGGCTGTAATCGGGATCACCTGATCCAGTTTTGCTCCCGGCTACAGCGGCTACGCCGTTCTCTCTGCTAGAATAAAAATATTATTTCGAATATTATAACAAGTACAATGACTGACGAGATTTCATGCAACCCAGTCGATGATCCAGGTTGGTGGAGCCTCATTAAATTATTTAAAATTCCTATTCCTATTATTTCAATAACGATCTTCACTCTTTATTTGGGTTGTGTAGAGCAGATAACAGTTGAACTTGAATAAATCGGTAATCTGCCAAATAAAGGCTCACTAGAAGCAGCCTCTAATGATGAAATTAATTTAAAAAAGGAGAAGAAAAAAGTTTCTTACGTCTCGTCATCAATCTTGAGGTCTGGAATGCTCTGTTCCACCAACACCCGACACGACTCTTGCAATGTGCGTACTTCATTTTCTGTCTGTTCCATGCGCTAAAAATAAACATATCGACTTAGAATCATCTTATCGGAATATAATTTTCTATTAATAAGTTCAGTAAGTAAGTTTTGGCATCAAATTAATTAACAACCAGAGGCTTATTATGATCTTCGTCTTACAAGAGTATTATTTGGTCAAAATACCTTTGCAATGGCCCTCTGGGCGGGTGAGTTGGGAGCCAAGACAGCCTGTAATCGGCGTGCTAGTTCCCTCAATGCGCTCAGTCGCCGAGCGCGTCTACCCGCACCGTCGCTATCCCCGTCCGATATACCGGAGTCAGAAAGCGAATCGCAGGTTGAACCACCCTAGAAGAGATAAGTAAAGCAAGATGATTTAAAGGTTGTACTGGTAGCTTCTTTCCTGGTAATTGATTTAGGCAGTTATAAGATGTAACTTATAACATTTATAAGACTGCAATCTTGATTTTCTTCATATCTAAATTATGTAAATTACGTAACTACATCATTTAACGCTTTTACAGTAATTAATTATCTTAATTAGTATATGATAACAGGATTATTCATTATAAAACCTAGGGTCTGGTTCACATCCAAAACTTTTGAACACCCGACATTCTCTTTCATGACTCTTACCTTTTTCTTATCAAATAGCGAAGCAGCCAACTGTCTGATCTGGGCAGCAACTTCAGTATGGTCACCGACCACTGTGCCACGATCTCGCAGCGCCTCCAACGTAGCCAAGTCACCCCTCAAAGCCCCTTGTAGCTCCCGCAGTGCGCTCTCCCATTCAGCCCAAGCGCTGACTGCCTTTTCCAGCGAGAGGAGCTCGTTTGAGGTACTGTTGAGATTAATATTATATTTAGCCAGTTAGAAAAATGGTGATTTTGCGATCAGAGCGTCATAAGTCGTCGGAAGTCATGGGACATTTCGTCACCGTTATAGATCGGTCGTAAAAAAACTTTACCCGTCACCCATTGTTTTAATTAACTCTACTCAAAAGTCCAGTTTCCATTTCTTATGATACGGAACTGTTTTTATTAAAAGCTGCTTACCGTTGATGCGCGTCATCCCAAGCTGCAACTAATGCGGACAGGTCTGTTGCCAGCCCGCTATCGTCCGACTCCATCTCGCTTAGTGCACGCCGCACTGATACTGTCAGCTTCAACATCGACACTTTGCACTCCAGCAGACGGGATAGACGCTCCTGGGAAATTGATAACGACTTTAGATGAAGTTGGCACTTTTAACAATTTAATGAGGTTTATTAGAGAATTTTGCTCCACCATAAACTATAGAGTACTTCGGTCCTGCTTTATAATTTAGAAGGATTGGATTTGAAATTACCTACTATACCTTTGAGGTATGACAAGTATATCTTGCAGCGATATTAGAAATAACTGAAAACCAACACGTCCTATGAGTATTATGATACTTGAAAACCCTCAAAAGCATCTTAAACCTTAAACAAAGAAAAGCAGAATTCATAAAGTTGTGAAAGTATAAAATCTCTGTTGGCATTTTTACTGTTTAAGAAACGTGAATGATAATATCGGTTAGCGGATTAACTTTCCCGCTGCAACGGTTTAATGCAACATAATCCTTTAAGTAGCTATCAGTTTAGACTTGTCTAAAGAAGATATTACAAAAAAATGAGTTTTCCAGTGGATATGGGGTTTCACTTCGTACCCTAAGCACTACCAGGATCTTATAACATCGTGACACAATCACCTATCAGATATTTCTTACCTTTAACTCCTCAATTCTCCTATGCAGTTGAGCTCTGGTGTGCGGCTGGGGGGCGCAGTCACCAGGCTCGCATATGTCATCGAGGGTCTCACGGAGCGCCGCCATCTCCCGGCGCAGGCGTCGGGCTCCACCGCGCCTTGTGGCTGCCACCCGTAAGGCCGACCATCGTGCTGATACCGCTGTGGGCAAAGAAATATATCTTGAATAGGATGTTAAATAATCGTCTTCGAAACTCTATGTAGATTTTAGTCGATATCTTTACATCGTGATATCAACTGAGGAATTGAAAATAATTCACGCTCTGAATTTTCATTATCTCACAAACAATGTTTAAATATCCATGCATTAAAAATCATTAATGTAAATGTTCATATGACGACTTATTCTATAGACAAACGAAATGGCCTACATAACGAAGGTAATGCAGTGACTTTGAACAATGTATCGATCCTCAACCCTTCAATACAGCCCTTGATATTCAACACCACTATTCTGGCAACAGGAAACGTTAAATCGATGTAGTTTCGACAGTCATCATCAATTGTTAATGAAAATTACAGTGTACAAAATGTAACCCTTGAGTGTTATAAGGGGGTGCCACTATTGGATAAGAACGATTCATTAATAGGAAATTAGCTTATCAACCAGAAATAATAAAACTTCAAAGACATTCAGCGTTGTTATAGATGGTATCGACAAAAAAACTTCATTTTTATACTTTCCTGATAAGCTCAACGTTACCATAAAAGCAACATGATGTCATGGACTAACCGGTAACCATAACTGTGCCGTGCAAACTTGCTTAAGCAAATGAGTCTGGATTAGAGATGAAACGGATATCCGGTAACTATCCGATATCCGTACATCCGGCCTTGTTTTCAATATCCGACCGGATAGAAATTCAGTATCCGGCCGGATACCGGATAGTAATTCAGTATCCGGCCGGATATCGGATAGAAATTCAGTGTCCGGCCGGATACCGGATAGTAAAATTCAAAAAAATCTAATTATTCTACACAAGGCAAATCATACCACAATAGGTTATGGATATTATTTTTATATTCGCACGAGAATCTACTCAAAATTAACAATTGGAAAATTGCGGTGAATGAATACCAAATTTTCCGCATTTGTTGGTAAGGCGACTCAGCTTGGCTTCGTATACCAGACCAGCTTCTGAAAATAGTCTTTCGCTGTAAACACTACTGCCAGGTGCTGAATGATAAGTTCTAGCAAACTTTAACAACTGGGTACCTACTGATGCAAATTAACTGACCACCATATGAGTCGTGATTGCGATCGATTCGAGATGTCTTTAAGAAGCGTCATGTAAAGCAATAAAGGGCCGAATGTCCGGCCGCCGAATATCCGGCAACCGGTATCCGGCCAAACCACTATCCGTTTCATCTATAGTCTAGATATAATGTAAGATGAAATATAAATAATGCAATACATAATGCCCTATTGGTTTTCACCTATCGTCATCGAGATCTTAGAGGTCCGTATTGACACCAGTCATTAATTACATTTAACTTTGGATCATTTAGTGCCAAAAATACTTGAAATTATATTCTCACATAATTATGGTACGCACGAAAAAAGAAGAGTATTTTTAAACCCTGTTTGGGTTTAAAATAAAAATACATTAAATCACCATGACTTGCTGTCAAGACTAGTCTCTTGGACCTCAATGACTGGAATAGACTTTAAGTTGGGTAATCAAGAATTATTTACCCTATGTACTATCAGCATTATTAGTACCTTGTTTAAACAACCCAGATCCTAAATAAACACCTTTTGATGAAATAGCATAAAAAGTATGCTTAGAAATGGCGACGTGTAATTCGCTGCGTGTGTTTACTTTGATCGTTTGAACTATTCCAGATCGTCTTTCACCTTTCCCAACTGGTTCAGTATTTTTTACACTAAACTTCGCTCGAGTACATTCCTATCATAATAAACATACGAGTACTGTTAAAAATACGGTGTTTATGTGCATCGGATGCGCCGGCGCAGCATGTAGGTCGGGGTACACGTCCGTGCCAGCCAGTGACCCCAATCTCATTGTACCTATACAATCTACGACAAGATTAAATGTGTCAGCTTTAATAATATTGCTATCAGGCTCATAGGCAATAACGACGATGAGAATTAGTTTAGCTTAGTTAAGTCTGTTGCTAATAAAATCAGCAAATATATCAGTTACTGGGTTAATGTACTAAACTAATATTGGTTAATTGCCAGGGAACACAGACAAAATGTGCCAGGGAAGTAGTGATGCAATTGTTATAGGAGCTTTTGTTCGGTAGCCCCGATTTCGATTTAACGACTCGACTTTGAATGTGTAATATTAATCGATAACAACTTGAAATGATTCGGAGAAGCGATTACGATTCGAGATTTATTCGTTTTCCTAATGGATTTCAGTTACTCGTGAGTTTAAGGTACAATCTTAACTAAGTACATTAAAAATCTGCTTAAAGATTATAAACGACCATTGTATCGATTCTTAGTGATTGATACTCATGCCAATTTTGTTGTATACAGGGTGTATCAGAAGTCCGTAATAATACTTTGGGTATACAGCGTGTATCAGAAGTCCGAAATAATACTTGGGGGCCATATAGGACAGATGATAAGCAATCAACACGCTCAAGCAAAATATACGTAACTAATTTAGTTTCTGAGCAATTTGTGTCCAAAGTTGGTGTCAAAACTTACGCACCGCGACCCTAAAAATCAGCTGATAAGGCGAATGAACTCGCTTTAAAATGATGAGGGAGTGATAGATATGACACAAGGTTTTTACCTACGAGCATAGTTCAATACAGAAATAAAAATCGGTCACTGTAGTTACCTAACTATGACAAAAAATCATACTTCATTTAAATCGATGTAAAGTAAAACTTCTCCACGAGCAAATAATCCATTTTCGTTTTAGTTTTCGTGAACGGATTTCTTTTTAAACTGAAACTTAGGGAGAGTTGATTAAAAGAAAAAAAATATTATTTTATTATTATTGTTTGTCTTTATCATAATCACTACAATTCTTAGAACCATCACTACATCACTACAAGTAGGTACCTAATGATGTAGAAAATTATTAGAATTGGTCTGGCATATCTGAAAGACTTTAATCTATGATTACTCTAATAATCATGGCCGCGAATATGTCAATGTAGTGAACATTAGCGGGCGGAGATATCACACACAAGGACAATTTTCGTCCAGTGACAAATCATCGGCCATATTGCATCAGCGGTGATTGGCCCAGCGTTGCAGCGCGGTAAAACACTGTGCCTTCGTGCAATGTCGGAGCGGTCCTTTGATATTTTTATTCAGTAATAATAACGTAAATCAAAATATTTAGTTCCTTGCAATCCGTCAAGGCGTTAACTTGTGTTCCGAAAAATGTCTCGCTCTCCGCGTAATAGTGAAGTGTTTTCAAACTCGGAAAACTGTGAGATGATTTTGTGCATTGGTGCGACTAAAGGGAATACCGGTAACAGTTTTGTGATTTCTTTTGTGTCCTCTAAAAAACGTGAAAGTAATATTTACTCAAGTGTGCAGGTGGGTAGGTACCTACCTAGCTCTTTGTGATATGTGAGAAGTGAATAAATTCCAATTAAACCCATGGATTGATACACTGCACACATGGCCACGGGTAAATACTTACCTACTATTATTATCTTTATTTCATAGCAGTTTTTAGTCGGACGATTAGGTCATTTAATTAAGTAAGTGGTTACCCAGATACCTACTTACTATTAAAATTAGTGAAGAAAATCTGTTAAATGAAAACTTACGTACCTACCTACCAACTAAAAACTTCGATAAGGTCGCTAGTCGCTACCCAGATACCTACTTACTATTTACAATTAGTGAAGAAAATCTGTTAAATGAAAACTTACGTAGGTACCTTCTAATTTACAATTTTAATAACCTTACCAACCTACTTTTTAAGAAGGTAGTTATGTAATTAGGTAGATACCTAGACAACTGTTGTAAAAAGAAGTCATACATCTTATTCATTAGTACCTAAATAGTGTTTGTATGGTA
The DNA here is from genome assembly GCA_914767695.1 of Ptilodon capucinus. Lineage (NCBI taxonomy): Eukaryota > Metazoa > Arthropoda > Insecta > Lepidoptera > Notodontidae > Ptilodon > Ptilodon capucinus. Next base: position 3,885,122 of record OU611828.1, read on the forward strand.
GGTAGGCCGTCTGGGATCCTAGATAGATACCTACACACTAACCCAAGTTTCAATAGCACAAACCCCGTACGGTAAAGCTGTAAAGGCCGCTCACGGCCAACAGCGTAGTCTTTATCAAAAATAAAACAGCTACCAGGTACATTTTGATAGAAAGCTACCTACCAAACCACAAAAGATTTAATAATGTTTACTATTTAGCAACAAAAATAAAATGTATGAATGCGTTTTACAAAAAGTGTCTCGATACCTACCTACTTACTTATTTACCTTCATTAAAGGAAGCTTGGTTCTCGGCGGTTAAATTTTACAGTAATTTCATTACCAATGCTTTGGTCATTCTCATACCTACCTAGGAATATCAAAATTTCTGTCAATTACAATGACCGACGAGTGCGAAAGAGAGGCGCGAGTGCGAAGGAGACCGCTGTGGGCGAGTTGGCAACAGGCGACCGACACAATCAAAGCCGCTCAAAGACACCGCGCCGCCGCGCGCCGGCCGGCCGCGTGCCGCCGCCGCTTCACCCCTGTACCCCACCCCCGCGCGGCTCGTGTGTTAGATTAGAGTACTAGTACCCGCTGTGGGCGGGGTTTGTCACAATGGGTGTGAAGCATTGACCTTTAAATAAACAGCTGGTTCACGTTTTGCGAAGGGCCGACCGAAAATTGTTTAAAAAATGAATTTCCTAGTTTTGTATGAAAGAATAAAGTTAAGAATTTTAACTTAATGTCTGGGCCATATAGCTCCACTCCTTATAGCGATATACAGGTTCAATTATTATTTCGGACTTCTGATACACCCTGTATACATGGTAGCTTATATATGGATGCTTAGTGAAGACAGTTTATACCTAACTATCATAGTTACCGAGTAATAGACCTTTGAATATTTGTCACAAGTATCGTGTTCTGGCCTTAGGGTACATCAATAACCCAATTCAGCAGTGTAAACTACACATATGAGGGGCGACTACCAATATTCACAAAACAGAATATGCAAATTTTACATAGGACTCGAGATAGATAGGAACGAGTTATAGAAATTGACGACGAAAAAAAAGTTGAAAAAACATGGCCGATTTTCGATAAAATTTATTTTTATACCATTCAATTGTATACCCGATACTGATGTTAACGCCAAAGTATTATTTCGGACTTCTGAAACACCCTGTATAAACTACAACTAAAGTATATTTTACAGCACTAAAAATATTGCCGTCTTGTTCATACATTACGGCCATAACAAGGATAGCAATGAAAATACCAAAATAAACTCTAGATTGAATGTCTGTGGCCAGAACTACTTTGAAAAATTCACTCACGCTGTTAATGACATCTCGTTGAAGAATGATTTTTTTCTATAAATTATTGAATTAATTAAGTTTTCGTATTGGCAAAAAAATTTCAGTGCGCGTCTTGGAGTCTCAATCTGCCAAGTGCATTACTTATTTCATTAAGTAAGGTATATGTACCTAATCACTGTAATAATGTGTAATAAAGCAGATTCGTAATAGACATGCATTTATTACCAATACCAGCCAAAGATAAATATAAAATTATACAATCTTGAAATAGACATGAAAAGCATAAGTTAGAACGTGTTTATAATTCATTAATTATGTAAACATAGAACGTAAACGAGTTGTCTAATGTATTCGGAGCGAACGAAAATATTAAACCGGTAAAAATAAACTAAGGATGAAGTTGACATCGTTTGTGAATCAAAGTTGAACACTTTCGAATCGGTGGGGTGGGGAGAATATTATATATAAAATATAAAATATAATATATAAAAGATTCTAAGATTCTATCAGTTGTTATTAATTTTTGCGGGTTTTTGTAATAGGGGCGTGCTTTTTTTAAAGAAAACGTGTTAGTCATTACATTTGCGTCAGAGGTTATGTTAAAAACCTATGAAAAGAATTGTTTAATTAAAATAATTATTTATTACCCAACCTCCTTAGGTTTCAAGTATTTCTATGCGTATAAGTAAAATACTTTTACTGTGATCATTAGTGATGCTTATTAACATATAGAAAATTTATTCGAATCGACTAAATAATTCGACTATAAAAAAAATACGTCTTCATTAGTTTAATTTATTATTAAAACGCACATATCTGAAGTAACTTTCTGAGACATATAAAACACGATGTATGAATGAAATAGAACGAATAACGAGATGAAAGACACGACTAATATTACGCAACAAATTGATCATAAGAAAACTATAAATTGCTGTTAATATTACTCAACTAGTCGATTCCAGTTCTAGAGGAAGGGAAACGCATTTACAGCAAATAACCATTGAGGGACGGAAATTGGCGATTGCCATTAGATGGCAAGTCTTTTAAACCCGTCCACAGACGTCTCAAAATATTCCAGCACCTTTTTGCTAATACAAAACGAACTGTATTAACTCATAGAATACGTACAATTTTAAACAAACTGACATCGATGTCACTAGTGAATATCGACGCATGGTCGCCTGGGGCTTAGCACAAAAATTCAATCTTTATGTTTATCGACACAGGGTACATTTTTAAAAAGTCTACCTACATATGTCGTTGCTGGGTGGAATTGTGCATTTTACGTTCAAAATCTTGTGGAGATCGAGAAGCAAAACGCTGTATAGGGCGATTTTATCGCACCCTATTTGTCGTAAACCGCCCATAAATCACAGTAGATACGACGGACCGCAGTCGGGTGCGCACGCGCAGCCAAAATAGCGTCCTTAAATGTCATTGGGTCCATGAACTTGTCTGGTGTACACATAATCTTCCTAATTTGCGGGCAGAGTCAATGCACTTGTAACACTTTGCGGATGCAGACATCTGTTTCTACTTGAGTTTATTTATTTTTGTCCAGAAAAAGGAACTTGAGGGGCAATCTGTTATTTTTTTTTGTCTACAAACTACAACAAGCCCTAGCTATTTTACTCAGGATCCAATTGATTGGAAGTCTTATTGCACGGATATTGAAAAGTACCCTTTTTCTAGAATACATAATAACAACAGTCCGATATGATTATTACTATAGCTAATTCAAAATTGTAGAATGTAACGCATCACCGAGAATTTTAATCGATTTGTCAACTCGACTAAAACGACTCGATTATTCGTGAGTCAACGCAACGGATACCGGATAAAGACAACTATGCTGAAATCACAACCAATTGAATTAATATATGGATCAAACAAATTTGCGTTCGGTCGAGAACGGAAGGCGATTTTCGAATGAATTGGATATAGGGTTGTACCTAGCACCTATTTGATATACCTGGTATTACATAAGAGCTATTTGGGGAAGTGAATGAATACAGTGATTTTATTGTTAGTAGCTTATTGGCGGCGGGAACTACAATTTCTAAGACGTTAATATTACAATCAGGCAATGTTTCCAACCAAATTGATTTAACAAAAATACGGAGCATAGAACTTACGACCCTTGTCCTCGATATCAAAGTGACTTAAAAGCTTCTCTGTTGAAACTCCAAGATACGTAGAAAATATAATAAATAACGTAAGTTTGGTATTTGGATGATAAACCTTTGTGTGCGATCTGGTTTCAATATGATAAAGTTTGACCCCTTGGTTGGATCGAGTTTTTTTTTAAACCAGTAGTTACGGCTACCATGTAGTGATTTTATTCAATCCTACATCACTACCATTAAGGTAAGATGCTAGGATTGCCTGCAGATTGACAAAGGCTATTTTCAATTGACTATTTTCTTCGTTTAAAAGGATTTTAAAAGATTAAAGAAATCCAGTTGATTTAGAGTTTTCCAGGTCCTTCCCTAGTATGCCGTCTGTCAGTCAGACTCACTCGACGAGCTATTACAGCTTCCCATGCGGTGCGGGCCATTTGAAATATGGAACGTGGAACGCACCAACCGGAGAGTTTGGGTGACGATTCTATTTTCAAATTTTACGTTCGATTTTCAAAGTCTGTTAATAAATTAATATTTAAATTTCCACACACTTTTCAGTATTTTTGAATAAATTGTATGAACGCCAGTTATGATTTAAATTTTGTTAATTAATTAAATCTCAAGGTGCTATGTAAATTAAGTCGACAACTTTTTGCACTTTAAATTAATGCAATTTTATATTTTATGTACATACAATGTTACGGCCAGTTTAATTTTTGAATGTCACTTTATTTTATTAGAATCACAAGAAACGAGAGAAATTCCCAACAAGTTTACGAAGATAAAACACATTGGTTTCCATATGTGGTATTACTGGTTACATGACGAGCTCACATCCTCACCTCGGTGAAAGCACACAAATTGTAAAATAAGCGATTACGATGCGCCCGCGCAGCCGATAAAACCTTATTGTAGCCAATGGAATCCGTAATCGGCCATCATTAAGGGACCATTAACACTTTCGAAGGTGAGAATCGTTCAATAAATGTGATAAACTGTTGTAAGTACGTTTTTCAAGTACATTTTAATGAAAATATAATGCGCACGCGTTGCATAATCGGTTGTGATTAATAATACTAGTATCTGCTCCACTGATAACTCAAGAACGATAAATTATAACATTGGAAATTCGAGAGAATTTAGTTTTCAAAATTTTTGATGATCACTACTAATCATGCTCCTGGGAAAACTATTAAATCACATCACACGATACCTGGCCACTGCGAGCGATCCATTACGGAACTGTCAACTCGATCATGCGCAGGAGTCAACGAGGCAGCAAGGTCGAAGTTGCACGACTGCACCGCGGCAGGCGACAGACGACCACTGACGAACAAATCGACACCTCGCCACGTCTCTACCACTTCGCAATAAAGTCGTCTAACTCACAGAACCAAACTATCATCTATTTCAACTGAACGCAAATTTAAATTTGTATATTCGAAACAGACCGCTGAAAATGCACCTATTGTTGTAGACAATAAAGTGCCTATTGCGACGGTCGGCGCTTTGTACTCTTGCAAATAAGGTGTGATTGACGGAAAACTAACGGTAGATGAAACAAAGCTTATAGTTGTAAATGGGTCACGGGAAAATGTGTCTTGTGGCGTTGAAATTGGCGAGTGGTCGACTGCATTGAAAAACTTGCACAATGTTAGTACAGTGGTGCGAATGCAAGGTGACCTCGCCGCAGATATTGCGTTTCTTCAAGACGAAATTATGTATGCCAATATGCGAACACATGAAAAATGCGATTTAGATGCGTTCACGCAAGACGAAACTTGATTTTTCACAGAAATTTTGAAAATTTGTGAAACACGATACAGTAATTTGTAAGACACTTATTGGCATGAATATTTTACGAAATAAAGATTGATATTCTTTAAAAAAAACTTTGCAAAAATACAAGGTTCGTTTTTATGCAATAATATCAACCGAAGTTACAGACAATTTAATAGGAACTAGATAATTAACATCACACAAAGATGATACCTTAACAGAACCACATGTAGTAATGAAGAGGAATGAATTAATCGCTGTAGTTAATACGATATCAGGGGTTATCGTGTCGGGGTCTCCCGACTGTAATGGAACTATTAAGCGGCTTCGTAAACGTTACTATTATAACGCTAAAACGAAACGACCTTGCAAAGAAGCGATAAGACTGCCATTTAAATAAACATACTGAGGAAAGCGAGAAGGAATAAATTTGAAGTCACAATTTGTAGCAAAATAAATGCTGAAACTAAGCGGCCTTGTGCAAAGAAGCGTTAAGACGGACATTTGAATGAACGAATACTTTTAAAGATACACTAACACGAACATTTATATAATCATAGTCACAACTGCTAGAGACATGAAACGCTAAAACGAAATGAAGACATAAGTAGACGACAGTTCATAATTAAGGAGCATCTCTATACTGTTTGCTAGCTTTCTATTCGCCTACGATATGCTACTTTGTATAAGCTAATATATTCAGCTAAATTATCTGACAGTTATGAATATTTATTATCTGTTCATTGTTCCCAAGAAGATTTATACTGAAAAAAGTTTTGTAACTTAACATTATTGTAATAATTCATCATCAGATATTTCGTTTAGTTCGGTATGATGAGCAGTAAGCGTTATGCATGATGTGAAATCCATTTTCTCCAATGTCCTTAATCAAAATAGAGACAGATACTGTTATCACAATAACAGCAAATTAATATCTAAGAATCCATTTGTTGTGATGACTTAACATATAATTTAAAACCTATAAACAGCGATATGAGAGAAATAAAATAATGGGTGACCACAGACCATAAAAAGAAAGTTAATAATGGTAAAGATGAAAGCAAGAGTGTTAGAAATTGCAGACGCCAGGTTCTCAGGAATCTTATGGCGTGACGGGTGTTTGGGTCAAAAACCTCCTATAAGTTATAACACAAGTAACGTAATTCATGGACGACGACACTCTTAACCTAAAATACTTCAAACCGGAACTCATTGCGTGATTCAAATAACTAATTGTATAATAAACGAAGTCACGTAAGATAGAGACATTGATAAAATGAAAAATAACGGTTGTCATAACTCGCGATCTATAATTTTGACATTACGCAACAACCCAATTAAAAATCCAAACCATAATGTACTCAGCTGTTTTATTTACGGTTTCGTAACGAAAAAGTGAAAATCAAGCCCTTTGTAACGGAAGATTACTAGGTGCCACCGTATCCCCATCGATTTTGGCATAGTTACAGCAGTATTATAGAGCTATTATATCTATTCGGTTGTGTTTGCCAATATGCATTGCCTGTTATGTTGGCATAACGACTGGCTGTTTCTGCCAAAGATTTCCCAATAGTTGCAGCAACGTCTGCAGGAGATAATGACGAGGACAGACGACGAATGCTAAAAAAAAGTCTGTTTCGTGACCTACTGACGACTTATGACGATGCACCGCTAAAATGAGAACTTTTGTTAGTAAATGGGAGCGAGGAAGTTGAGACTATTTTTCTCAAAATACACTTTACAACTTAAATATAATTATAGTGCTCTTTCTGATTTGTATTCATCTATGAACTAGTTCAATGTTCACCTTGAAGAATCATAACACTTTATTGCGAGTCAAGTTAAAAAGCCTGACAAACAATAAAACCTTACGGACTCGTTCAACTCTGAAGGTTTATTTATATTCCATGAACTCGAGAAAATATTTCCAGTATTCCACTACCCACGCCTTAAATGATGTACGCTTTATTATTTCCAACCATAATCTTAAAGCTGAGTAAATATTATCCTTCAAATGAGAGGTGTTCTCAGTGCACAAAGGGCTATGCACACTGCAGAGGTATTATTAGCACTTAAGAGAGAAAATAGCGAAGATCTGGTGTTGACAAGCGTAGGATGTAACGTGGGCGAGCCAGTAACGCTACGATCGAATCAAGTACAACGTTACATAGTCTGCTAGTTCTTACAATGATTGCTTTACTAGTTTTCTGATCTTGTGAAGAAACAACTAGGTACAGTGGAGACATTTTGTGTAAAAAAACGTGCTATTGTTGAACTGTTTTCGAAAAATACATCCGCTAAATCATTTTAAAAGGCAAAGAGGACAAATTAAAACCACCGTTACAGATTGATGATATTCAATATACAGCCAATAAAAATAAATTGATGTTGCCACTTTAGAAAACTTAATGGAACTTACCAACTTCGTCATTGTTGCCAGCAGTCGGTGCCACAGATATGTTCATTTCGTAAATATAATTGTCACTGTTACAATAGCTTTTATATCAATCCATCACTTTCACACTATCATTAGAACTGTATCTGAAAGTTGAGTCTTCGTTTCTAACACTGGTCTAGGGCGAGGAGACCGATTCCTGGCAGGGAGCCAGCTACTTAAAACATTTCCTGGTTTCAATAATTGTTTAGGTAATTAAGTGAAATTGATACTAATTTCAGTATTGGTCTTATAAAGTAATCTACGATTAGCAATAAGGAATCATAAGCTAATGAAAACATATTATTCACAAGTTCCAGTGAAACGAAACACTCGAAAAATTGCCGTCAAGATGTCATTAGCATAATTGAGATACTAAATAAAGTATTTAGCTCAGATAGACAATTTGAATGAGTGGTAACGGTTAATAAATCGGACCACTCGCCTTCACACTAAAAGTAATAAATCTACATTACAAAACAATGATGCAACAAGGATTGAAGTATCCAGCGATAATACTGATGATTATCAATTCGTAGAGGAAGAAAATAACTTAATTGATATAATGAGTGTTATCTAACGATCCAACTGAGACTTGCGAATGGATGCACACGGGTGTCAGATTTGATTACGTCACACGACGAATTTTTTATCACTTTCGCTATTAAGATAAGTGAGATGGATACCACTATTGTTTGCAACGGTAACGGTACGGAAATACTACTGGGATTATAAGAATTGTCTGATAAGATTTATCTTTCGAGCCCTTCCTTAACTAGATTTTGTATATCGTGATTCTTGTTAATGTAATTTCGAATTCAAAGGCAAGCATTGTAATGTAACGAACAATTTTCAATCTAAGTATCAGTCGATCGCGTCTCATCAATCGTTAAAGATGGAATCTCTAATTAAAAACGCTGCAAGGTATCTATCAAGGAATCCAAATGTAACGGTCGACGAGACGAACCAGAATGTCCGCTCTGATAAACCGTTACATGACAAACACAATTAACGGATTAGTATTTATCTGAACAATGGAGGTCTGACGCGGAATGATCTCTAGTAATTATCTGAAAGTAGAGGAGAATCGACTTGAAAGAGAAGAATTTCAGTCAATACTTAAACGAACTATATTCACTCATACAAGAAGCAAATTTTTCAACGAAAACCCAAAAAGAAATAAGAAACAACATAATAAGGAATCGAATTAAAAATAGTGGCCACGTTATACTATATTATGTTTCTAAAAAGCAGGAAAACATGAAATACGACAGGGAACTAATTTGAAACGTCTAAATTCGAAACGTAAAACATATTAACGCTGTCACAGTGATTAGCAGTCCGGTAGCATGTGGAAGTGAAACTGTCGTATATTATGATGTAGCGACTCTACGAAGCCACTTTCCTTAGCAAGCAATGAGATTCCTGCAATCATTTACCCGGCAGACGCAAGAACCGTTAGGAAAAACTTCCAATACCAGACAGAACGACAAAAAACAAAACAAGATCCCAGAATTAATGTTCCATTTGTGAATTTTCAAAGTTGGAACGTATTGTTACTAAAAACTCGACAAGATGGCGCACAAAATAGGCGCGCAAAAAACCTGCAAAAAGACAAAATCGTCCAGCATCGCGTCGAAGAGATAATTTATTCGAGGCGTTGAACTCGAGTTTTTAAGAACGCCTCATAAACTTTCGAGATTCAGGCGCATACAAGATTCTTTGGCCAAGCCATTAAATCTTGGACAGTTCTACATAAAACTAAGTGGTTTTGTAACGTATAATTTGTCACTAGTTATCTGTAACGATTACTAATTGCGACCAATTGTCCAAAGGCAGTCGATCGTGACCTGACCATAATGAGATCAATGTCAGATGCGAATGAATAATCCATAGAACACTATAAAAGGCTTTGGAGGGAGCGGCTCTGATCTCATGAGATGATTTATACGTTAGAACAACAACCTCTTCTTTTAAAACGTGTATTTTCAAGGATAATAATGTACATATAACTAGCTAGTAGAAAATTATGATGTTGTGAGTACATATTTTATTAAGTGTACCTAATATTAATAAGAAACAATTAATTTATCAGTTACTTTTAAAAATGATGTGTTTAAAATTCGTATCTTTGTCGTTGTTGAAAAAATAGCTACAAACGACTACGTAGGTATTTAATTAACTTTATAAAATGTTATACTTAATATATTTTGCAAATAAAATGGCCGCCGCTCGAGGCCGTTTTTTTTATTTTATTTTAACAATTAGGGCGAGCTTCGAGGAATGAAAGATTGGTTTTACAACGAGAACCAGATAATTGGCTACCGTGCACCAATTTCTTTGGTCTGTAGTGCCCTACCTGTATCATTTAGGTACACGGCACAGCGTAAATAAATAACAAATAAAAAAGAAACAAAAGAAAGATGGCGTCCTACCAAGAATGTCACAAAATAAAACTTTCACGATATGTGAAATCTCGCCGACGACATAGTGATAATAACGTGAGTTATGCAAAACGTTAGCATAAAATAACGTTTTGTCATGCGTTTGACCTTTTTTATTTGCATAAAAAATGCACATACAAATATTTGCCAACATTTAACGCAAACCAATGCAATCATCTTCTTATAAAGTCGTCCTACTATCTACTAAGTCTTCTAAGGACATAAATACGCTGTGCGTTCCTCAGACCAAAAAGTAATTAAAACATTATTAGATCATGACGTACCAAAACAAAAAAAAAATTACAATGCATCGGTAGCCGGCCTACTTGCGCGGGCACAGCTGCTGTACAACAGGCCTATTTGAAATTAGAACGTTCGACATTATCTTGCCCACAAATGCATTTCCACGTCTCCTAGATTACAGTAATAGGTTTGACAAAGAGAAACAAATTTTTACCAATAATGTTTCAACTATCGATACCGTTCTCATGTAAATTGAACTGTATAACAATAGAGATACAGTTTAAGTTAAATTGTCGCCTTCAATCTGTATAACATATTGCCTAATATAAATTTACACAATGACTTTAACAAAATGATACAGTAGTAGACACTAGGTCAGATAGATAGTTGTTCATTATTAATTGTAATTGATTTGGTATTAAATAACAGTTCAGTAGCGACATAATGCATGTTCATGAGCATAATGAAATCAATTTGTTTCGTCCTTGCATTTTGTCTGACTTTCATTATTGTATTGTGTGGGCCTGCCTGCCCACTCTCTATTTGCTACCTACTGTTTTATTTCCGGATATACCGGTTGGGATATGTCAATTTCATAATAGACGTGGGTACCACCTATTATTGAATCAAATCTATAAAGAAGAACATCTCAATATGCGCATCACGCACAATTTTTTTACGCGTCACTATCCATATAGTACAAAAATTATCCCTGAGACTCACGTGACATATTTTCCTATATAAATACCTGATGCAGCGGAACAGAGGGAATGCCTTTGCCTAGGAGTTGGACAAAACAAACTAGAATGTTACACTATATTTTTTTCGATGATAATACAAATCATGGACGACATTATGCTTTGTCTTGTTCGGAATTTGATTCAGTCTGTCCAACGTTTGTAGTGCTATCAAGATAGAGATCAGCGCCAAAGGGATGTCAAATACGACCCGTTATGAGGAAGTTCGTTCCGTTCGGTTCTACGTGTATGATTTACTCTATAGATCATGTCCACTGCAGACTAGCAGACAAGTCTTTTAAAATCACAATATCTGAAGCACTCATTAGTCAACAGTTGAACATTTCATTAATCATAAGACACCTAATAAATGTCCCTTTCCCTTTTACCGAAAAGTTTTGTTGAATTAAGTGAAGGTAAAGGTAAACTTTTTTGTTGGATAGATTATAAATATAACTTTTCATTTTCATTGTTTTTTACACCCTTCACTAGAAGGGTGTAAAAAACAATGAAAATGAAAAGTTGTCTACGATTTGTATGAGCAACGAAATATAAAAAAAACCGGCCAAGTGCGAGTCGGACTCGCGCACGAAGGGTTCCGTACCATTATCTATAAGAACGGCAAAAAAATCACGTTTGTTGTATGGGAGCCCCCTTAAATATTTATTTTATTCTGTTTTTTAGTATTTGTTGTTATAGCGGCAACAGAAATACATCATCTGTGAAAATTTCAACTCTCTAGCTATCACGGTTCATGAGATACAGCCTGGTGACAGCCGGACGGACGGACAGCGATGTCTTAGTAATAGGGTTCCCGTTTTACCCTTTGGGTACGGAACCCTAAGAACAAGTATAAGCAGTGGAATATAAAAAAAACAAGTTTTGTGTTGACAAGTATAGACAACATGTCCCTACCTACTTATTATGAATTTTAGTGAAAGTGATTATCTAATTCTGTTAGGAAGTAGGTAACTGTATGGTGTGAATAAAAATATTGCTCAACTTTATTACCACTTGCTGTATTGTGCAGGAAAATGTCGTGAGGAAATCTGCACGCCTATAGAAAGACGTGTGAAGTTCACCAACCCGCACTAAGCCAACATTGGCCGTGTCCGGTATAATGGCAATACGCTCGCCGTCTATTGGGACGATCAATGCCTGCATCTCTGCTTATGCCTTTACGAAAAAGAAGCATGATAATATACCAATTCATATTATTGTTGTTGAAGATGATTATATTGCAATTACAATACATCGAACCATGAATACAGTCTTTATTGAACAAGATATCCTTGAACTATGATCTAACTTAATATTATGGTTATAAGACGGTATTGTATTTGGATGATCATAAAAAATACTACTTATAAGAAACTAGAGTCATCCATCACAGTTAGTAATCAAAAGTAAGTTTTGTTTGTAGTATGGGTACCATACAATGGACTGGCAGCGATTCCAGCTACATCCAGACCAGGGAAATACCAAAAATACCAATTTCTGGAATCAAACTCGCAACCAATCGCTGCAGTGAGCCAAGCCGTCGACAATATTATTAGCGGGTCTGCAGAAATGGTCTTTTTTTATGGACTTACGCTGTTGGCCGTGAGGTGGCCTTTACAGCTTTACCGGAGGAGTGGCAAGCGTAAAGTGCACTCCAACCAAGGCCTTAAGGGCGGAAAAAGGGTGGCAACTAGCTCAAAGGCGCCACAGAGGGCACGACCTCGGCTTGGGCAGTTACCGTGAGGGGAGAGGTAGTGACTGCGCTCCTCGACTGGAAGAGGTGGTTCCTCGACCTCGCCGGCGAGATCGGTGTCTGTTTGAGGCTGGTGTAGGTGTGTTGGTGGCCTTCTCGACGTCCGGGTCGAGGAGGGCGGTGATAGTGTCGGGAGGATTAATCAACACGTGCCGCGGACGGCGGCGACGAGTTAATGATGTATGCGCGGGGTCTGGCTCGAAATTGCCGGCGGCGACAACTAGAGGATTTAAATGCGACGCGACTTTTTTAAAATAGCGTTCGGACGCTATTTTTAAGTGTTTTCGAATTGAGAAGAGGCCAAGGTCGGAATGAATATCTACGTTCCGTATGTATCACGGGGCACCTACGGCCCTACGGAGAAACCGGGACTGCACTACTTGCAGGCGGTTGAACAGAAATAGTCAATCAATCAATATTAGCTATGAAACGTCAGTGGGCTCGTACTGGTGGGAAATAATGACGGTATTTCAAATCTTGGTAGCTCTTATATGTATGTGGAGTAGAGGCTATGACAGTTGGATTCTATAACGCTATGTTATTTAAATATTTCACGACGCCGACGAACAAAACGCATGTTGATAGTGTTTTATTATCTATACTAATAAAACTAATATTATAAAGAGGAAAGATTTTGTATGTAACGAATAAAATTAAAAACTACTGGTTGCTACGGTTACTGGTACTGGTAAAACGATATCAAAAATATATTGCCGTTTGAAAGCTACATTATCACTGAGTAAGCTATATTTATTCATCGCAAAATGTTTAAAAAAAATGTCCACCCGTGCGAAGCCGGGACGGGCCGCTAGTAAGAAATAAATAGGTACCTAATATGACGTAGCATACTAAGCACGACACTCTAAAAATAATTCAAAACTTATATTTGACAGCAAAGCGTTCGATTTGCACAGAGTAAAAATAAAATTTATTTCACTTGTATTATACAGGGTGCATCAGAAGTCCGAAATAATACTTTAGGTACATATACGGTAGCACATATGTGGATGCTTGGTGAAGATTGTTTATACCTAACTATCATAGTTTCTGAGCTATAGACCTTTGAATATGTATCCCAGGTATCGTTTTGTGGCCTTTGGGTAGATCCATAACCCTATTCAGCATTGTAAACTACACGAATAAGGGGCAACTACCAATATTTACAAAACAGAACATGAAAATTTTACATAGGGCTCGACATATTACAAGATAAAGAAATTGACGCCGAAAAAAAAGTTGTAAAAACATGGCCGAATTCGATAAATTTTTTATACCATTATGTTGTACCTATACCCGATACTGCTGCAAACGTCAAAGTATTATTTCGGACTTCTGAAACACCCTGTATACATTTATCGCGATCAAATTTACATGACATTATTTTGAAAACTCAGTGCGTCTGTGGGAGAAACCATGTGACCAGAACAAGCATATCAATTTATTTGCGTATTTTTATTGAAAAATGTACTTTTTCAATGAGTCCATACAGTTCGTTTTAGTATTGGCAAAAAAATTGTCGCGCACATCTTGGGATCTCTGTTTGAACAGGGTTTTAGAAACTACACAGTGATAGTAAGTAGGAGGTATTAATGTAAAATCCACCAGGAAATGGTTTTAGAGCTGTATTCACAGCTGGCAATGTATAAACAGTCTAAACATTCATCGTCAAGGTTGAATTAAATTGATGTAACATCCCACAAGATTTGCGTAAATTCCCGTTTCATATTTCCCTTTGCAGTAAAATGAGTTTATTGATGCAACAAAATTTACTACGCCATGAATTGAGGCGAAAGTCGGATTAAAATCCACTCGTGCGCATCCATACATTGACTAGCCAAAATAATAATAATAGACTAGTACCTATTTAGTAAGTAAAACCTAGTTGAAACCACAAAATGTCACTTTAATAAATCACAATATTCGAATTCCGAATTCGAAATTCAAACGATTAACTGCGCGTAAAATATTTCTCCGCGACGTGCGTCAGTGACGACGACCAGCTGGTACACTGTGTGTGTGTCTACCTTTTGGAACGAAATTACGCTGCAAGCGCTTTCAGCGACTATAAGCTGGCTATAAATAGTATCGACACAACATTCTGATTAAGCGGTCTAAGCGCTGTTCTGTGAACGTTTATTTATCGAGTGATATCACCTTCATTTTGTACATACATGTATCGCCGTATGTTGATGAAGTTATAAAGATCCGAGGGCCAGCGATCATTTGGCGATCCTATGGAGGGTAGAATTAAAGGAGGGCAATCTCATAGGGGAAATTTTTTAAAAAGTGTCCAAAGTGTCTGTGTGCATTATTTATTAGTTCAAAAACCTTCCACTATGGCGCTGGTGTCGGCAAGGGTATATATATATCGACGCCCCCTTGGAATAAGTCGGTAGCGCCATTATGGACTTTTTGCTGTTTATTCCTGGGGGTCGTCGATATATCATTTAATCGACACAAGCGCCATTGTGTAAGGTTTTTGAACTAGTAATTATGCATTTCGACAGACACTTTTTCAATACCTAGTTGCCACTCCTTTACCCTACCCTTCATAGATGAAGTTTAAAAGATCCGACAGACAACGATTATTTGGTGATCCTATTTTTTTACCATAGACATACTAGAGTTAAGTCTTGAAAAAAAAAAGATTAGTGATGTCACCTTGTATTTAACTCGAATTCAAATTGTTAAAGAAATAAAAACTTTTTTACTTTTTAAGAACACTATTATAAAAGAAAAATATCAGATTACTCGTCCTTAAAATAAACACAAAAGAAGCGATGTGTTTCATAAACAACAAAGGGGTGAAAATTACACAAGTCGTTATTTACAAATAACAATAGCTGAAAACCGTCCCACAGTTTTTGCTAAACAATTGCAAATGTTCCTTCTGTATGCACATGTGGTATCATTTATACGAACAACTAAGTATAATACCTATCTATTATACACCATAAGATACGTGTATCTTAAATACAGCGGGCAGGTAATAATCAAACCAATAGCGCAATGTTTTTTTCAACCATTTTGGAGCTTCGTCGCCTCAAACAGACAACTAACCGAGATCTCAAACATCTATCCTTCTATACTAATCTATACTAATAATATAAAGAGGAAAGATTTGTATTTTTGTATGCAACGAATAAACTTAAAAACTACTGGACCGATTTCAAAAATTATTTTACCGTTTGAAAGCTACATTATCACTGAGTAACATAGGTTATATTAGAAACCCGTGCGAAGCCGGGACGGACCGCTAGTCTTAAATAATCGTATTATCGATGGTGAAATGCTTTTTTCCTTAAGCGACACTTTAGGGCGATATTGACTTAGATACGTATTTGGAATCAGTGCATTGTTCTGCGTCGAATGAGTATGCACTCCCGTTACGTTAAAAAAGTCGCTTAATACAAAACGCCTTGACTATAATGTGACTCAAATGGTTAAAGCCTATGGCACACTGAGGCGTGTTTGGGGGTATTTTTTTTCAAATACCAAAACGAACAGTATGGACTCATAGAAAAATACGATTGACAGCGCCAGTAAAGTCGTGTCACTTTTACCACAAATCATATAACTTTATGTATATGAACATAGAGTACCTTTTGGTATTGGCAAGAATTGTGCAAGTCATGACGCTCTAGTGTTCCCGGAACTAACTTTTGGTGTTACTGAAAAGCTTTATAAAAGAAAATAGTTAAATACAAATTTGTATTGATTGTTTGGCGGTAAAGGGAAGATCTTCCTGCCTGGCGGGGTCCGCTACGCCCCATTGATATTGTCGAGGAATTTGTATATATAGTTCAGATCGTCGAGAACTCCATTACCGCGAGCTAGGATTTTCATAGTACTTTGTATAGCGGTTAATTTCTTGTACGCGTAGAATTGCAATGTGTCGGTAGTCGCGCCATCTATTGGTGACTGGCGCGAAGTGGCGAGATATAGGGTTCGACAAATTTGTACCGCCCCTATTTGTATGGATGCCATAGCAGCTTAGCGGTGTCTCATTATATATCTATCATAGCAATTAGATTGCCATAAATATGGCCAGTACGTTGACAGAATGCATTCCTAATGATTATCCCTTTTAAGGGATCTAGTGATGGGCTCAATAAGGCAAGGCTGTTCTCTGATAATTAACAGCCGTTGTAAGCTTAACAAGCGAGGGTTTATTTTTTTGCTATAAGATGTCAATGGAACGATGAGAAATTGAAAAAGAAACAATGTCTCTCTGGTTATGAGTAGTGAATAAGATTTCTTGATCTTCATTCTTTAAGAAATGAATGAAATTATGAAATATAATGGAATAAGATGAGGAATGGCTCCAGCCAGTGTCAAGTAAGTAATGCATGTACAAACTCAATAAATACAAATTATAAATACAAATGGGTGATGAAAGTGATAACGATGGTGGATCTTAACTTCATTCAAAATGATGCGTTCAAAAAATTAAGTCAGAAAAAAATGTGCGAAAAGAGGTATCCAAGTCTCTTTTTGCATTTTTGAGCTGTAGGTACAATTTATTTTTCTGTTGTAAATTTATCATTTAATTATCATTGTCAACCTTTCTTAACGTAGGCCATGCATGCATTTAGTTGATAAGGCAAAATTGTTAAACCTATTAGTAACTATCTATACGGCTTAAAGATAACAATGTTATTTCTTGAAATACGTATCTATTACTTCCCGACCACGTCCCTGGCCTTGTCGTCTGATGTTAGGAGTGCAAATATCAGATCTAGAACGACAATAGTTGGCTCAACTGCCAAAGAATGCACCCGACCGCCATGTTAGATTACGTAATGTTTGACAGATCAACCTTGTATGACTAGAATATTGTACATAATTGCCATGTGTTCTTCTTGTAAGTTTATAACGTTGCAAACTAAGTTGAGAATACTCTAGTCTAGATGATTTATTTTCTACTAATTCGAGGACAGTATGTTTCCATGTCAGAGGTGTTGAAAAAAATGTCACGTATGTAAGCAATAACATAAAATCTAGGAATTGCATTTAAATAAATCCCTTTGATTATTTTTGACAAATTAAATTTTAAAAGTCAAGTGATTGACGTTCCATTTTCAAGATGAGATCGTAATAATTATTTTTTTAAACTTACGATTACGAGGCCCCGTCGTATGTTTTCTAAACTCGTGAACCACAACGACAACTTTGCTTGAAACAACCATTATTAACCTGATTACATACAGTAACTAACAAGTTAATCTTATCATACAGTAACTACAGTAACTAACGAAACACAAAACTCTACTGACCGTTTACCTAGTTCGTTAGAAAACGATGCAACCGAACGGTTATTTATCTAACATTTTAACAACTCTATGATGTCATCTAATCGTGATGTACTGTTTACATAGACAATAAAAAAAATCTATTGAATATCATATTGTGTGTTTGACACCTGCATTTATGGATATTTTTGAGATCCTTACTTAGGTATGTAGGAGGATGAGTATTTTTGTCTTATTATTAGTTATTAGATCGAGTTATTTTGTTGTCAACAGGCCTATCAAGGTTCCATGACGCAATAAACCGTATTGTTTCGAGTAAAACAAACCAGCGGGGCAATTATGATAATTGTGGCAATTATGATCAGACATGTCGAAACAAAACGTCAAATTGGTCGTATTTTACGTTTTGTTTGACATAGGTCGAATTAGATGATGTCGATTTTGCGAGAATTTGGTAGATACAATAGTGAACTTGGTGGGAGGCACTAACCCGCCATCTTGTTATAAACTTGCCAAAGTTACACTTATAAACATTCTTAGGTAACAAGCTGCTTTTGAATCTAGATAAAGAAGCATAGGGTTTTTTAGATTAGAAAATATCTATGTAAGCTTCAACATTATCCGAGAAGTTCTCCTGGTTCGACCCAGCTTAGCATAGACGTGGGCAGAATAAAAAAAATGCTGAAACAAGCAATCCGCTAATAACTACACATTAAATTAATATCTAGGTAATCAAATCAAGACTATGTTATGTACCACAACAACCGTGATCTACATACTGCAATATCTAGTTTACAACGTTTGCACTTTACAAAAGTTTGCACAAGTCTCGCAAATGTGGATTTTGGGGTTACACGCGACGACTCATTATCGAAGACATTGCATGCAATTAAAATGATTAAAACAGGTGCATAAGACCTAAAATCCAATGTAGATTGATAGTATTTATTTTTAGATAGACGCACGTTTCAAAAGAAAACAAAACGTCAGACGTGTAGGGGTAACGTCGGTTGATATTTATAGTTATTTTGATATTAGGTACTTGCGTTATTTTCGAGACGGTTTAGTGATGTTCTTATCTCGGCATAAACATTTTTAAACGGTACTAAGAAAGCACATTTTAAAGTGCTCGTCTATAAAAAGAAAATTAATGTGTATTCGGTAAGTTTTTTAACTCTCACAAGGTTTGTCTCATTTTAATGCGTCACAAATGCTTGTTAAGTTCACTAGAGGTACAAACTCTATTTACATAGTGTTGTGACGTTACCGTAGATATGGGTATTGTGACTGGTTCACCTCACGGGAGTTCTTATTTACTTTTGTTTGTCACAGGCGACACAATATGTCGGTAGTGACATTACGCATGTAATAATAAAGCATCTTACTTTGCGTAATAAATTGCAAACTATAAACTCGTCGAGCTAATAAATATTCAACTTTGAGTTACGTACTTAAGGAGTGACGTACTTAAGGAGCAGTGGTAGCCGAGTGGTCGAACACACGTCTTGAATATCAAAGTGTGCAGGTTCTAACCCTGGCTCGCACCTCTGGGATTTATGTGCGAATCTCATTTTCATCCGAGATTATCACTTGCACTTATGAAACGGTGAAGGGAAGCATCGTGAGGAAACCTGCACGTCTAAAGGGAACTTGTCTAGTTCTCGATAGATGTGTGAAGTCTGCCAACCCGCACTGGGCCAGCGTGGTGGACTATGGCCTGAATCCCCCTCGCATAGAGGGGAGGCCCGTGCCCAGCAGTGGGACGTTACAAGGGCTGTAGTAGTAGTTACGTCATTTCACATCGCAGTTCATACTTTTATAGGATTGTTTTAGTGATGTATATTTTTTCATTGCAAGTCTCTTGCGTGTCTTAATCAAGACCAAGACAAGGACAGGATTCAAGAACGTGACCAATACCGATACCAAGACCGGGATCTAGATAGAAATCAAGACCAAGATCGATATCAAGACTAAGACCGAATCCAAAACTGAATTAAAGACTGAGACCAAGACCTAAGACCACTAATTTCTGTCCTTATGACGTACTAATCACGTACCTACGTTATTAAGCGCTCATAACTGCAGTGCAAAATCACAACAAGTATGTCCACGCTTTCGTATAAGCCAGGAGCGTTCCGCTTTCGTTGGCAGGAATAGATGGAGATGAACGAATGGCGATCGTTCGCCGTGTCGCCGCTTCCGTGATTATGGTTGGTACGCACACAATTTCACAACACCGAACCGTATTTGTATGTGGTTATTTTCAGACTTCAAAGAGACTTGTATGGTTAAACGTTATGAGAGCCGTCTGCGTGCAATACCAGCGAGAGTACTTAAAACAGGAATTCCAACAAATCTTTCATTCAAAAATAGACCTTATAAAACACACGTTTAGATGCATCTTTAGGTAATTACGTTATCATATTTGTCTATGTAAATTAACCGCAGTAATTAATTAAATGTATCTCAATATGTCACTATTCAACTAATAAAAGTTTATTTTATTTAAATTCAGCGAAACTGTGGGTGTTATCAATAAATAAAAAAAAATACTTCACTAGGTATTGTACCTAATATTTGGTACTTATTAAAACAATGTTGTACAACCCTAGTATTCGGCACGGGTTATGGGAATATTTAACGACTTGGGAGTGGACTATCGCAGTGGAGAACTTTAAAAATAAACATATCAGCGGGCACTGAAAGGATTGAGATAAGAGAAAGTCCCAATTTAAATAACATTTTGTAAAAGCGTTATGGCAACACTAATTGGCTTTTTTACTTAAAAAAATAACGTACTTTAGTAACTTTTTTTACTTATCACAAAAATACTAGTGACTATTATAGATCATTAAATGGTGCATCATTAAAGTATCTACATTCGTGAAATACATTTATAAAATTAACAAACCTCTCAAAAATTAGGTCTTAAAAAAACAGTAAAACCTGCTTATTAAAGTCTCGGGTTGCAAGTTAAAAAAAGCTAAAAAAGAAACCGCAAGCAAAGGCGAACGCGTCCGAAAGTCCAAACATGGAGCCAGCCTTGATCGCGACCGAGATTGTACTATAATCGCAAAAGGTCTTCGTTCGGAAACCGGTCGGAACATGAGTAACTGCGGTCTGCGACCACGAGCCGTCGTATTTTTGCATGTAACAAGATATCCATGCTCAATATTGCGTTTATAATGCAATTGCATTGTGCTGTCACGTTTTATTTTTCTTAAATTGTTTCTAGGTTAGGTTGGTACTGTAATAATTATGGTAGTCTGTGGTTTTTGCTATCCAAACGATTCAGCTTGATATAAGTTTAAAAGTCATATTCACAATGTGATACAGTAGTTAAAAAAGTGATTAGTTGCTCCCCCAGTCGAATAGACCAGGTTTATGACGCAATTACATTTTTTTTTAATTTATTATAAAAATGCAATGCCTAATGTTGGCAACACTGTTTTTTTTAAATGTACAATCACTTACCTCTAACATCTCGTTGTAATGTTGTTGAGAGCACTCCCCCGGCTAGAGCCGCGTCCAATAGATTGATATTTTCACGGCACCGTGTTATAATCTCCGTCTGTGCACCAAATAAAAAAACATTGCAAAATAACAAAAAAGAATCCGTTCAGAAATCGAACATTTTCCATTCTGAATCAAAGTAACATTTAAAAAAAATCATCATCTGAATATGATCAATAATATAAACTCACTTTAATAATCTGCACTATTTCCATTCCTTTAACGTGACATCATTTGATTTGTAATTTCAAATTCTTATGTGCACAATTTTATAACAGCTTAAAACAAACATGCAACATTCTTTGGATTTTTGAAAGAGTTTCATTCATCAATAATGCGAAATTAAACCCAAGCTTTCAAGAACTAAACGCCAAACACATATTAGAAAAGCAGGCAAGGCCAGTACAATGGAAAACAGAATTTAGGATTTGGAATAAACTACAATAATGCAAAATGTTCCTAATGTATCGTATAGTAAGGTGCATTATGCAAGAGTAGGGTGTTAATTGACTGAAACTCCATTTTAGATTTTTAAACGTTACATTTATTCTTCAAACCACTTTATACAAAGATCAATTGATTCTTTAACATTTGTAAAAAAATAAGATCAATTAACAGCCTACCCCTATCGGACATAATATTAGTACATTAACACAACGCTATACTTGTGAGATATCACGGAGTTCAGTCAAATCACATTTTACAAAGAAAATATTAATATTACCTATGTGAAATCTAATCCAACAAATATACAAAAATTACAACCAAAATTAAGTAGATAGTTGACAAAGTTATTCTATTATTATTATTTATTAATGTAAAACTATATCACTCAATGACAAGAAATCACCTTTCCGTAACGAGGTAACCAGTTCTAAATAAATAAAAGAATAAATTAATTGAGCGATTATGAACTACCCCTAATTTCTGAACTGTATTGAAAAAGTCAGATGTGACAGCTGTCAATTTGACATTTCAGGTTTGTCAGTCGTTCAATGGCCGAGGGCATTATGCGGGTTAAGTAAATGCAGCTATGCCGAAACAAAACAATAAGTACCTTATTAGCACCGTAACTTAGAATTACTAAAAAATAATACTTTTACCTAAAAACTTAACTTGACCTAGGACCAAGTTATCACCACCAAGTAAGATGAGGATGATTAAAAAAAGGAAAAAACAGGCAGTTAGTAAGATAAATAAAAACAAAAAAAAACTAAACAAATCACAGTCACACAACAAACGAATACTGTTAGTAAAAAAAAGAAAATTAAACATTGAAATGAAAAATAGAATTAGGGAATTATAAAATGATTCGTTTTGCTTTTGATAGTTTCACTGATAAATTAAAATATTAAATTTAAATAAGTAAATTAAAACTAATATTATAGATGTGAAACTGTCCAAACAAAATTATGTGATGAAATAAATTAATAAGTTAGTATGTTTGTTTATATACTGCGATAGTCAGACTGTATTCTTTTATTTATATAACACTATCTAAATGCTTGCAATTTGTACATAAATATAATTAAACATCTAACACAAAAATATTATTAACACGTATGTTGGAATGTAAACAAAAGAGATCGTTGTTCCTTTTTTGTCTATGCAGCTCACAGATTTATTCTTATCTGTACTGCAATATTTGACAACCATAGTGCACATCGAGGATCTATTGACAACTCGATGATTGACAATGAACATAGACAGAGAAGCGCATTCACTCTATAGAACGAATTAAAAAAGGTTCTTCGTTCAATGCGTATACACATACACGTTTTTATGAAATCTGACGATCGCAGCGAACCTAAGGTGTATACTTACATAAATAAGAATAAATATCACACAAGCCCAAGCCATATGTCATTGTAGGTGTATATAAACGATCACGAGTACCGAGAACGCGGCTATCGCGAGACAAAGCCTAGCTCGCAGGCATGCGGGGCGGCGCGTCACGCACGACCGCATGTCGTCATCATCACTATCCGTATAGCTACTGAAATCTGTATCGATTTGGGTCCTTACGTGGTCGAAAGCGCGCAGCAGGTCCGGCGACGCGTCCTGTCTGGCCATCATCGCTTCGGCCGCCTCCAGCTGCGTGCTCGACCGGCGGATCAGCGAGCGGACCTCCTCCGACTCCGAATCGGAATCCCCCTCCCAATTCCGGCGGCTATGCTTCTTGGGACTGGAGGATTCTCCCTCGGAATCGGCGCTTTCCGTCGACCGTCTCCGCAGTTCCGACAACGCTATCTTCTGCAGTTCCGACTCCCCGTCTTTGTCGACCCTTCGTCTTCGACTCAAGGAGTCCAAGATATCCGGTCGATTGTTTACTTCAGTGTACTCCAGTGAGCTGTTGACTTCGTCGCTGGTCAAATTTGAGCTGTGCCGTCGGCGGCTGAGCGCTTGAACATTGAGCAGATCGAATTCGGGCGAGCGTTTATTGTTTTTGCGCTCGCTTTCAGAGGGTTTGCGTCGGCGGTTGCCATCGCTGCTTTCGATGCTTGTGTTGTTTCTGGAACGTTCTAGACTGTCGAGGAGTGTCTTTTTGCGTTCCGCGCTGGACATTGATTTCTTAGGTTTGCGGGTTGGTGTTTCTATTGGGGAGGTTCTGGTGGGTCGTTTGTAGCGGGGCAGGCTTCGTTCGCGGGAGGTGTCTGAGGGGGGGCGGCGTCTGCGCGTGCCGGTGGGGCTGGGTTCGTTCTCGGGCTGCGCGGACAGGCTCGAGCAACAATCGGACTGTGAGTCCAAGAACGCTCTATAGTCGTCGCCGAATTCCAGAAGACGCCGCGCCGCGTCCGAATCCGGGGCTTCGGAGTACGGCTCCGAATTGTATTTTTCCTGTCGACAATTAAATTCTATTAGAGACAATTACTATGCATTACAATTTTAACTTTAATGCAGTGATTTTTTTCAGTAGTAAAATGTTCTACAGTGCCTCTGTAGATAAATCATAACGTGCAATAAATATAGGGATAAGATATCCTAAGAAGACTTTTTCAAATGTACTCTGTTCATTCATAAAAAATGAATTTCCATTATTCGTATTGGCAAAAATTGGATGTTGAACTCGACTACCAGGAATACGTAACTGGTTGTTTTTTTTATTATTGTAATTTTACCTGATAGAAGTCCCAAGCCTGTTCCGAAAACGAGCTATGCTCCTCCGTGCCCGCAGTCACACTCTTGTCAACATCAGAATCCTTGTCTATAGACAGATCCCACATCCTGCTAGGATCACCCAAACTCAGAGCGACAAAGTTCCTCTCTCGTTCCAGACTCCTGGCCAGTCTTGGTCTGACCGAGCCTCCAGCCGGTCCGAGCTTGAAGCTAGGAGCCACCGATTCTTCGTTCTGCTCGGGAATGGCACTGTCTGGTTCTCTGGTTGAGATATGTGTTTTTTCTATGCTCTTGCGCAGGTGTGCGATGGTGGCCAGTTGCTGTTTGATCAACTCCTCGTCGCTGTCGTTTCCAGACGTTGAGGTCGTGTCGAATCTGTGGCAGATTGGTTTAATAGAAATTTCATAAAAAGATAACCTTCTTCTTCTTTTGAAATGAAATAAAATTGAACAAAAAGGTAATTTATAGCAACAATAAATTCAAATTTTAAAATTTTATATACAGGGTGTTTCATAAGTCCGAAATAATACTTTGGGTTCATATACGGCAGCTCATATGTGGATGCTTAGTGAAGACAGTTTATACCTAACTACCATAGTTTCCGAGTTACAGACCCTTGAATATTTGTCACAGGTATCGTGTTCTGGCCTTTGGGTACATCCATAACCCTATTCAGCAGTGTAAACTACACTAATGAGAGGCGGCTACCAATATGCACAAAACAGAACATGCAAATTTTACATAGGACTCGAGATATTACGGGTTATAGAAATTGATGACGAAAAAAAATTTGGAAAAACATGGTCGAATTTCAATCAAATTTTTATACCATTCAGTTGTATACACGATACCGATGCTGGCGTCCAAGTATTATTTCGGACTTCTGATACACCCTGTACAGATCACACATGTTTGTGTATAATCATTAGTCTTGTCTATGACTCCCAGGAGGAACTTGAGACGAGCTGTCTAAATGGGTTAAGATAGAATGATATTTTTTATTTCAAAACTTTAAATAACGCTTTCCAATCGGTCAATGACTTCATTGACGATTCATAAGTACCTGTATTGTTATATATGAATAAAAAAATCTGATTCTTATTCACAGATTTTATTATTTAATCGGTACGTGCGTAGAAAATCCATACGTATTACTCTCCAATATGGACTATAATTGAAAGTTACGAAAATCGCATAAGCCATAAATGAGACGAAATAATCACATGTTATTCACACGTATCATACAAAAATATCGTTACTGTCGTTCTGATCCTATTTATTTTCTATGGTTACCAGTGCAATTTTGTGGCGAATAAGTACATAGTTAAGGAACCTACCTGCTTTTCCGACTGGTGGCCGGATCGCTAGCGGCACTCCTCTCATGTTTATCGTATATCTCAGGGCTGAGTCTCCCGCAGAAAGACAGGCTCTTGACCAGCCTCTCTCTTCTTCCTGTCGTGGTGTTGTGGCGACGCAGCTTGAGCCGCTTGCGACGCAGCCAGCACTGCTTGTCGTTAGCTTCCACGCACGATGTGCACGCCTCCGTCATAGTGTTCGTACTGGACACGTGACCCTGGGAAAACGAGGTAAATTTCGCAAAATAAATTTACCAACCTTTTGCCATTATACCGGGCACAATTCCCCTCAATACGAGGGAGTTTTGGGCCATAGTGCGGATTGGTGTACTATACACGCCTTTAATAATGTAATAAGTAATATATAGGAAAATATTTCCCAAAATAAAAGTAGCCTAAATTACTCCTTGTAACATCAGCTATCTACAACTGAGGGTCCCGTCAACATCGGCAAAGCGATTTGGGAGTTTATCCGGAATAACCAAGCAGGCATTTTTTTAAAATTGTATTTTGTTTTAGGTAGCGTATATACTTTCATATCGAGGGTTAAATGGCGAATTGATTCAAGCGCCCTTTTGATAAACTTTGCACGACACCCAGTTCAAAAGACAGAGAAACATTCGCTGATTCCATACATACATACATACATACATATACTCACGCCTGTATCCCATGGGGGTAGGCAGAGACTACCGTATGCCACACGCTACGATCCCGAGAAACCTCTTTCGCTGATTCCAACGATATAGATAACTTAATATCGGCCTACATGGCGCTTGAGTCACTTCGCCGTTTACCCGTCATTATGCATTTAGTAAAAAGCTTAGTAAATATTACAAACGGACACTATATCACAGATATCATCATGTACACCGAAGAATGTCTGACCAAATCCTCATATGCTCCGCTAATCACCTGTACAGTCGTAGAACTGCCGCGAAGCTTCGAATTAGAGTTAGCTGGGGTGACTCTCTGGTGAGAGGAGAGCGTGTTCAAAGCGGACTCCGATATGGACATGTTGTGAGACATGGCTGTGACGTCAGCCGTGGGCGTGGCCGCGAGCGATGCGCCCGCGCCGCCCAGCTGCGACAGGCACGACACCGACCAGGGGCGGGCGCTGTTGCCTCCGCGCTTCTTGCGGAGCTGAACCTGATCGAAGCACCCCAACCGGTTGTTATACACAAAATGACGGTGATTTTATAAGCGGTGCAGTAATTTTACATTTTCATATAGCATTGGTACTGTGACGATTGGGAAGACTAAAACTAACTCTGGAATCACCCATAACCCTATTTAACAGTGTAAAATCATACTTAATAATTTTCACATACCGTGGGTACTGTGACGTTTGGGAAGACTAAAACTAACTCTAGGATCACCCATGAACCTATTTAACAGTGTGAACTTTATCTGCGAGGTGTAGCTACTAATGTTAATAAAACAGTTTAAAAAAATTGCACAGGTTTCGAGAAATTACAAGATTATAAAATGGACGGTGCAAAAAAATATGAAAAAACATATTCGAATTTCGATAGTATATTTATACCATTCAGTTGCATACCCGATACTTAAGCAAACGGTAAATTATTATTTCGAACTTCTGATACACGCCGTATAGTTAATATGGTTGTAAACACTTCAATCGCGATTCAGGTAATACGAAATTGCAATATATTTTTCATGCGCCATCTATGAGCGAATTGTTGATGTTGTGTTTGAGGCGAGTTATAGGGGTCGCCACACTACACTCTGTTATATTATCCGTATTATCTATGTCACATTTCTTTTTTAATAACCTTGGGAATGGAGTTATTCAAATGTCACAGTAGGGTACCAAATGCTATGTGAAACAGACTTTTGCCATCGACTTATTTCCTCAGGTGTAGATACTGTATTTGTCATAGACTTCAAGCAAAGCATATTGAAGCTGATATTAGCAATATGGTTCGTTTTTACATGTACAAACTAGTGCTAGTATGATGACCGTTCTAGGTCTCCGTACTTATTAGATCTCACGTTCCTTGAGATCGTAAGCTGAAGCTGTATTCTGACTATTATGTGTTGAACAAAATGTTCTGTTTATAGTAGTTCCCATTTTGACCACCTGAACAAATAAGATGGTGGCGCTGTAGTAGGTTACAAGAAGGATTTATTAAATAGTTTATGTTTAAAATACTGCGATAATTATTTACAAATAAGTTCTTTAGTAAAAGTATTGAAATAAACAGACATTTAAGTACAGACAAGCTACGCTTTTAAAATTTGTTACCATATTTTTGTTGTAATACATAAGTTACGTCTAAACTAAATTTGACACTATCAAAATATCGTTATCTCGCTCATTCATTTCGACCATGAGCAGAACGGCAATACACTTATAATGAAATTATTTCTCCTGCTTTAAAGTTGAATGCAGAAACTAATTTCAATATATGAACGTATTAGAACACAAGTTAAAACACGAAACATAGAAAGCGTACACGAGATTAGTCTTTATACAGGAGCGAATAGAGGTTGTTTTACCTTGGCATGGTGTGTAGGAGTGACTGTGCAAGTGGATGTACTCATGTCCATAGACGAATGTATGTTTCTGTCTTCGGATGTCAAAGATGTGTCCACTTCACTCTCTGTTGTGTATTCACCTGATGCATCGTAGCTTTCAGTACCCTAGAATTAAAAATAAAACAATTTGAACTAAACTAAATCGTTAAACTAAACTATATCGTTGACCTAAACTAAATCGTTAAACTTAACTAAATTGATGAACTAAACTAAATTGTTAAACAAAACTAAATAATTGAACTAAACCATATCAATAACTTAAGTAAATTGATGAACTAAACGAAATTGTTGAACTAATTAATCTATATCGTTAAAATTAAAAAAATGATGAACTAAACTAAACCGTTGAACTAAACTATATCATTAAAATTAACTAAATTGATGAATTAAACTAAATTGATGAACTAAACTAAATTGATGAACTAAACTAAATTTTTGAACTGAACTAAATCGTTAAACTTAACTAAATTTATGATCAAAACTAAATTAATGGACGGCTCACGGCTCGGCCCGGTGGTTGCGGGTACGAATCCCGCCACTGGCAAACACAGAATCGCCTTTTTGGAATTCGCCC
The DNA here is from genome assembly GCA_914767695.1 of Ptilodon capucinus. Taxonomy (NCBI): domain Eukaryota; kingdom Metazoa; phylum Arthropoda; class Insecta; order Lepidoptera; family Notodontidae; genus Ptilodon; species Ptilodon capucinus. The sequence continues at coordinate 3,914,312 of OU611828.1, forward strand.
TGGTCTGGATGTAACTGAAATCGCCCCCAGTCCATTGTATAATACCAATAGTACAAGCTTTGCTTCGTTTGGGATCGTACGGTGAGTATGTGTTGTCTGGCGATATGTATTACCTGATTATTGTCATTATTTCCTTCCGAGCTTTGATTCAACCACTCCTTAATCCTGGACATCTTGTTCCTACTGACATTCTTTCCTTCTTCTTCAAACGAGATAGGCTTAAAACTCCTAGATCCCTTCTTCTTAGCCATCGCCTGTTTATGTACCAACTCTTCTGCCTGATTCACCAGTCTTTCTATATCTTTGCATCTCGTGTCCACTTTCAGGAGATCAGGTGTTGATGACTCAGGTTTCGGCTTTGGCGATAGTGGCACCTCTTTCTTTTCATCTAGCGGCAGCTCACATTGTATTTCAACGGACGACGTCATCATATCAGTAGAGTCTTCATTCCCAATTTTAGCACCACCAACATATGTCCATTCTTCCTCGGAGGACTCCTCTTGAGACTTCTCCGTTTCAATCATTTGTCTATCTGAATCCGTGTCGTGATGTTTGAAGTAGAATGTGGCTAGATGTTTCGATTTGCGATCCGTTTGGTTAAATTTAGATGTGTCCACTGGTTTTTTGCGTTTGATGACCGTTGGGGGTGTTTTGACTTTCTCTTCGACGTGCGCACTGTGACCGTCGATACCTGTGAATAATAATTCTGTAGGAATGTCTACACGCATTTGTTTGTTTGTAAGATCACACAATGCAATCAACAAGCTATTGTTTATGAAATTCAAATCGGTTTGTTTTTCTTTATGGGAAAATGGAAAGCGACGACGCATTGATGTGCTTATGTTTATTCATGTACGTCTCTCTATGCAAACGGAGTTGACAGTCAATGCAAATAGGGCAAGTAATAGTAAACAACTCAGCTTCTGGTAATTTGAATACCAATTCATCTGAATTAATCTGTTACAAACTTGAAACCAATGTATTTTTTTATCTGGATTTTTTTTGATGCAATTTGAATTTAGAATTCACTTGCATATTTATGTGACTTTTAATTTAATTTAAGACTTTTATGTCTTACTATTTTTTTGTTTGACTTCAGGTTTTTGACACGACTTGGATAGATTTTTATTTCTTACCGTCGACTTGGTCCCGTGTGACCGGCACTGTTTGGTCTGTGTTCCGCGGCTCGCACGCATCCGGCGCGCCGGGCACGCGCCGCTCGTCCGCCATGCTACGCCGCGTGCGTTGCGCCTCCGACTCGCAGTCCGACCCGAACCCTCGCCACTGGTATGTCAACACATACTCTTGGTCCTCCTGGAAATTCAAAACCATGTTTACATAATAGTGTTGGTAATACATCATCACGCCTGTATTCCTCGAAGGGGTAGGCAGAGGTGCACTGTAGTGCGCCCACACTTCGCCGATGTATTTTGGTCCCAATGTAAAAGGGGGCGAGCCTATTGCCATTATACCGGGCACATTCCCCTCAATACGAGGGAGATTTGGTCCATAGTCCACCACGCTGACCCAGTGCGGGTTGGTGAACTTCACACGCCTTTCTATAGACGTGCAGGTTTCCTCACGATGTTTTCCTTCACCGTTCAGCAAGTGGTAATCATTGATGAAAATTACATTCGCACATGAAAATTATCTCATAGGTGCGGGCCTGGAATTTAAATTTGCACCCCTTACGTTCAAGGCGGGCCTTCTTGCCCACGAGGCTACCACTGCTATAGTGTTGGTATTTGAGACCAAACCTAATGCCGTCTTTTTTCAGTTTTTCTAAAGTATAAATATAAATCTTTTATGTTCAGTCAAATTTTATTCGTTTTTATATCAGTGTAGTTGTATAAGATGTTTACCTCAGAGGCGGACTGGCCGCTGTCAAGCGAGCGCTCCCGCAGCCGCGCACGCGCATGGACGGGTGTGCGCTGGCGCCGAGGGGAGTTGCGCTTGCTGAGTCGGGGCTGCTTCAGCGCTGGCTCGTCGTCACTGTCACTCGCCGCTTCTACTGACAAACCACCCTGAAACCATTGGAAATTACGTCAGTCATGTTAAGTAGCATGTTTCTTAATTTAGAATAGTATTTTCAAAACTCCGTAAATTCATAGATATTTCTATCTGTCATGTTACGCGCACTAAGTCATCAGTAGTTGTAGCATGTGAGCCAAGACTAGATGTATGTCACAGAATATCTTGATGTTGTCTCTTTCTATCGTATGAAATTAGACAGAGAGCGAGCGAGCAAATCCGTGACAAATGTCTTGTCTTGACATGCGTGCTAACCCCACAGAGACCTTTAGGATGCGTTGACTCTACGAGACTCTACGGTATTGTGCTATTTTAACTTAGGGTTATCAATCAAACCTGATTTTTGCAATTTTCATGTTACAATATACTCTTTAGGGGTTTCTGACTAGCAAGCTAATTCATTCGGTCAGTCGAATAAATAAGGAAAGCATGCTTGGAATAGGTAAGTTAATTACTGCAATAGGTAACCCAATAGCGTAAGTAAATGTTTTTATGTGTGTAATGAATTCCCAATTATTAGAACCAAAAATGAATAGGTAAGGTAATTTTATACCCATGGATATTATTATCACACGCTTGATATTCAAAACTAATAAAAACACTCTCAAATATCCCCAATATTTATGACTTTCTTTTATACAATACTTAAAAAAAACCATTTAAAAAATAATTTACGATCAATAAAAGTCAATTTAAGATCCCTAAGTTATTTATGGGTCGCCGGAAACATATAAATTAACCCTCAAATGAAGCAGAATGGCCTCAACTATCCCTTGGTAAACTATTAAATGGGTCGGAAGTGTCCTAGCAACCACAAATCATAACAAAGCGGGTTAAATTATTCCTTTCATTGAAGAAGCGGCACGCGACCGAACCCTTTCGAAGTTCACGAGACATTATTTCGTCCCAATTGAGTTTGCTACAAAATAAAAACGGTGGGACAAAAAAAAGCGATAAATAGTAATTCCGCGAAGTGCCGATGTATAAAAACAATGTTTTGTGCGATGCGGTAAGTGGATTTTCGATTTGCAAAAACAGAAAATCCGGGTTCAAATTGCTTTAGTTTCTGTGTCAATATTATGTACTCTACATCTGAAAGTAAAACCAACTGAGACTTTTAACAACGTGCCTAACCAAAATACAATTTTGGAATTATTTTTTTACGTTGAAATACTTTAAATTTCGTCCCAATTGTTGACTACATACACACTAATGGCTCCACAACAATGCACCTTTTCTTATTTCTTCAGGGAATACTGACGAGTTCTGTTTTTTTACCTACTTATTTCAAGATTTTTTTCCCAGAATAAGTAAATGGCTACCGACTAAACAGGAAAAAGACACAATATAACTCCGCACATACTGGAGCGTCAAAACTCGCGCGTCTAAATGTTTGCCAATACCAAAATGAACCCTATTTCAATATCCATAACAATTGAATTTCTGTGGTAAAAACCACGCTGCTACTGCGCGCTGCCAATGTCATTTCGTTAAAGTAAGAACTTTTTCTCCGAGTCGAAACAGTTTATTTTATTTATTTGCACAATTCTACATAAGTAAACAAAAATGTACAAAGGTAAGCTTAATGCCTTAGGCATTTTCTACCAGCCAACCTCAAAGTGATGTACATAGAGGAAAAAAAGAATAAACTAAGTTGATGCAAGATATAAAAGACGTGAATGCAAAGAGAGAAAAGTAGTCGAGAAAAAAAAATCAAATATATATACTACAGCCCTTTTTAACGTCCCACTGCTGGGCACGGGCCTCCCCTCAATGCGAGAGGGATTCAGGCCATAGTCCACTACGCTGGCCCGGTGCGGGTTGGCAGACTTCACACATCTATCGAGAACTAGTCAAGCTCCCTCAGACGTGCAGGTTTCCTCACGATGTTTTCCTTCACCGTTTATTAGCAAGTGATAATCTTGGATGAAAATGAGATTCGCACATGGAACCCTGAGATGCGAGCCGGGGTTTGAACCTGTACACTTTGATTTGCAAGACGTGCGTTCGACCACTCGGCTACCACTGCTAAATAAATAAATATATATATGATGATAAAATACATTCATAAACTTTTAACATTATAATTAAAGCCACAATACATTTGACAGTTCGTTTTAGTATTGGAAAATCAATTTGACGCGCGGGTCATGACGCCTCAGTGTGTCTGTGGCTTGACTCTCTCCCTATACTTAGCAGTTGTATAACAAATGGTAGGGGTTAGAGTAATTCTCCACGCCACTTGGGGTCGCAGAGTCATGTTTGCACACAACGACCGGCGGGTGGCTGATTAGTTCATTGTTGCGGCGGGAATTTGTGCGAAACCATATGAATTTATTGAATAGCTTTTAGGAGGGATTTATTTATTTATTTATTTAAGAACGACACACCAACAGTATACCTATTAAACAATTGGGTAAATAAAATATTAAATAAAAACTGGTCTGATAGGTACACCAATGACAGGTGTGTACAACTTTCACCGACGTGAGACTTAAACATTTAAAAAAAAGAAACAAATAAAGTTGAAACTAAACTAAAAATTAAATTTAAAGCTAAAATTTAAAATTTGAATACTGAAAAAGTAAAAATAAAATTAAAATATTTATGGCAATGATTTAAGTATCATTTTTCTAAACTCGTGTAATGAACTGTTGAATATGTCTAAGTTGATAATTTTACTATTAAACATGTTATACTCATTACATATTCTTACTGCAGGAGAGTTGAGACCCAGATTGGTTCTTACTAATGGCGTATAAAACGATCTTGTAATGGGATTCCGAGGAACATTGTGAGGTACAGTGAACGATATAAGGTTAAGAATGTCACTGCAGCTGATGACATTGTTGACTATTTTATAAAGAAATATCAAATCATGCATTTTTCGACGACTGGATAATGATTTTAGCTTAAAAAATTCTAACCGCTGCCCGTAACTACATCGGTGAGATATACCAGGAGATACGAAAGCCAAGTGTCGTGTAAAAGCACGTTGTATACTTTCAATGCGTTGTGAATGTACACTGTAAAACGGATTCCAAACAACGCATGCGTATTCTAAATGGCTTCGAACTAACGCATTGTAAAGTATAATTCTGGTACGAGCATGTTTAAAACCTTTGGTGTTACGTTTAATAAACCCAAACATCTGAGCAGCCTTTTTAACTATAGAATCAATGTGTGGCAAGAATCGAAGCTCACGATCCATTATCACACCTAGATCTCTCATCTCATTTACCTTCTGTAATGCTGCGCCTACAATTTGGTATGATGAATCTAGTGGTTTCTTTCTCCTAGTATATCTCATATGAAAACATTTATTTATATTTAGCTCCATCAGATTATCATTACACCAAGTTATAACTCTATCCAAGTCATCCTGAACCTCCCTTATATCATCCATAGTTTTAACGGTTTTATACATTTTTAAATCATCCGCAAATAATAAAAACTTGCATTTTTGTATTTTTGTACTGATATCATTGATAAAAATTGAAAAGAGAATGGGTCCAAGATGAGATCCTTGAGGTACGCCGGATACAGCATAATACGGTTGCGACTCATAGCCACTGACGGAAACTATTTGAAGTCTTTTTGATAAATAGGATCGAAACCAGCTCAGAAGGGAGCCCAATATTCCAAAATGTTTTAATTTTTTAATGAGTAATGCATGATTCACCTTATCAAAAGCACTAGCAAAGTCTGTATATATTGTATCAACTTCAAAACCACGGTCAAGTTCGCTCGACAACTCTGAGAGGAATGAGTGAAGATTGGTTACAGTAGAACGGCCCGATCGAAATCCGTGTTGATTAGATGAAAGTGAATTTTCAACATGATTTGTTAAAATGGAGCAGACAAGAGATTCAAACAGTTTAGAAAAACATGATAAGATGGCAATTGGACGATAATTCTTTGTGTAACTGTTATCTCCTTTCTTGTACAGCGGTATTATTCGTGTTTTTTTCCAATCGTCCGGAAAGGAACCATCGGACAAGGATCGATTAAAAATTAAGGTTAACGGGAGTGCCAAGCCTGGGCCACATCGCTTGACAAACACTGTGGGTATGCCATCAGGACCTGCTCCTTTATAAATATTGAGATTTTTAATTTTGTTCAGAACTGTGCGTTCTGTGAAATGGATATTACTAAGACAATTGTTGAGAGCGGGATGATAATCACAGTTCAATGGATCGTCATTTGTGAGGTTTACATTATTATAAACAGAAGAGAATTGGGAAGCGAAAAGATTAGCAATATCGGCACCAGTATTACCTATAGTATCATCCTTGTACATGATGTCTGGAATATTAGAAGTGGCGTTATTTTTATTTTTAATAAATCGCCAAAATGCTTTTGGGGATTTTGAGATAACAGATTCAATACTGTGCTTGTACTGAGTATAACATGTTTGGTAGACTTTATTGCAATGCTCCCGAAGAACTTCGTAGGATAATAGATCTAGGGGATTTTTGTATTTGCGATATTTCAGCCTCATTTTATCTTTTTCAGCGAGTCTCTTTATCAGGGCATGACTGAACCACGAAGGAAATTTTGATTTAACCAATTTGTGCTTAGGGACATGCTTTTCAATTAGTTGTAAGATAACATTATATAGTACAGAAACCATTGCATATACATTAATACACTTAGAAAACTTATCCTGCCAAACAATATTTTTTAATTCTAAAGTAATAATGTCGTAATCAGCTTTGAAATAATTAAAATTGGTACTATTTACGGGTAATAAAAGATTAGAGGATTTGGCACATTGTATGGTAATAGATAAACCGGGATGTTTGGCATCCAAATTACATATGACATCCAATGTTTCCTCAACTGTCACGGTAGACAAGTTACTAAGAATTAAGTCTAATATTCTGTTGTCACTATTATGGACATGATTTAATTGGCGTAGATTATTGATAGACATGAAATCAACGAGTGCATAACCCAGTGAGTTGTGGTAATTAGTAGGATTCATATAAGGATAGTAGTTGTCTTTGTACCATTTCATAAAAGGCAAATTGAAATCTCCGAGAATTAAAACATCATCAACTACATTCATAACATCACTAGCTTTGCTAAGATAGATATTTATAGTTTCGTATCGAAGAGGTGGGGGTAGATATACTGCACAAAGAGCCAATTTCACTAACTTATCATTTATATTAGTATTAACAATTACCCATATATCTTCACAATGGCTTTCCCAACTGTGCACTCTAGAAGATGGGATATTGTTAGATATAGCAATAAGTACACCACCTCCATCTTTTTTGGAAGAATCAGTACTTTCACGATCTCTACGGTAAGTAGTATATCTGGAGTCTATGAACTCATTATTTTTGATATTAGAATTAAGCCATGTTTCTGTGAAGACAATTACATCATAGTTACATTGTAAAATGTTATCATAAACACTGTTTGTTTTGGTTCGAATTCCACGAGTGTTTTGGTAGTATATGCTTATTTGATCCAGTATTTAAGAGTTACAAATGAGTACAGTAATAAACTAGAAAACAAAGAAGAAAAGAAGAAAAACAATGAATAAGAAATAATAAAAAAGTAATAATCAATTGATGAGCCCTAGGCTATTGGAATCACGTACCAATATCGCCTGAGAGGATTCGTCCTTTCGCACGTAAATACGGCCGTTTCGAATCCACACAAACTTGTAACCTCTTTCTTTTGCTTTAATGCGCGTGATGGCATGCAGTGATTTATTGTTGGGAGTAAGATGTTCCGCAACAAAAATAGGTGCACGCGAGCCTCCAATCCCCAGATGATGAGAACTCAATTTATCGTTATTATTTTTCTTGTTGAACTTGATAACTGCGGCCAGGACGGTGTCACGATGGCGCTGGCTACGTAACTTAACAATCACTGTGCGTGGTTTGTCGTTATCCTTTGACAGCTTCGCAACTCTAGTAGCGATCAAAATGTCGTCTTCAATCAGCGGTTGGTTGATAACTGTAGTCAGTTGTATCACAGTATTGACCAAGTTTTCCGAGCGGTATTCAGGAATTCCGTTAATCTCCAAGTTACTTTCTCGCATATGTTGTTCTGTTAAGTTAAGCCTAGTAGATAGGTCCTTAACAGTACTCTGCATTGATTCGTTATCAGCCTGCAGTTTCAGTATTGTGGCAGATTTCTCCTCAACACTAGTTTTTAAATCCTCATACTGTTTACTCATGAAGGTCATGGAATCGTGGTAATTAGACATTTGCTGCTTAATAGCTTTCAGTTCATCAATTACCTGTGCATTTACTATTGCCATCATCTCCTGTTTGATAACATCTCTAATATTATCTAAGGTAATGATTGAATCTTGACTGTCATAGATATTTTTTTGTTTGGTTCTCAACGTTACATTAAATGAGCTGGGTGAATCCTTCTGCAGTTCAGTGTCAGATAATGGTGAAGCAGGCCGGGTAGCCGAGCGAGCCGGCGTGTTCGTGTTATCTAATTTAGGCTGATTGTTGCGACATTCAGGACATTTCCAATATCGTTTTTGTTCCTTGTCCATATGACTGTGGAACCGCTTTTCGGGAACATTGGCACATAACAGATCATATTTATGTACACAAATGGAACAAGATAAAAAATCCTTGGTTTTCAAAATATTTTTGCAACCAGCGCATTTATTTGACGACGACATTTAATGGTCACGTAAGAAAAGCAGCGAAGAGAAAAAAAAAACAATCCAGAATAATAAAATATTGCAAGCGGTTAGTGCGTAGCATGAAGCGATGTAGCGCTGCACGGAGCTTATGCAAGCATATGTCATACGTCGGGTATGCAATTATTTTGAGGAAAGGATGTTTTCACTATTTTCTCACAAACCTGAAGTTTATTACTAATGGCACATGCACCAACATAAAGAACAGTTCACAAGCTTAAAAACAGTACTATACACGATAAAATCGAAACACTTTTTACAACAATTATTGAATTATTTTTACGGAGCGAGCTAAAATACGTATTTTCATCTCAAATGTTTGATTACGGATTGCTTTTGATCATTTCGGTTACGGTCATACATAGAAAGTTAACGCGTTTACATAAGAATCTATAACAATATTATAAAGCGGGAGAGTTTGATTGAACGCATTGAGCTCTGGAACTACCTGTCCGATTTCAAAATATATTTTTGCACTGTATAGTCAATTTATTGAGGAAGGGACTTTATAATATCACGCTACGTCACGGTAACCATAAACACGGGTGAAACCGGGTGAAACAGGCACAGCTAGTATATACTATAAGCGATTGTATTCAAAAATAAAATATTAATTCTAATCCAACTGATGGTAAGTTGGGTATGAAATCTACGCTCCAAACACAGTGCCCCTTTGGGGTATGGTTTGGTTAATAAACTCGAAAAAAAGGAATGTGATATGTGATAATGGATCATGTCTTTTCCAATATTGATTATCACTTGCTGAACGGTGAAAGAAAATATCGTGAGGAAACCTGTACGTCTATAGAAAGGCGTTCGAAGTTCACCAACCCGCACTGGGCCAGTGTCGTGAACTATGGCCCGAAATCTCCCTCGTATTGAGGGAGAATGGCACCAAAAGACATCGGCGAAGTGTGCCCACACTGCAGTTTACCTCTGTCTACGTTTTCGCGGAATACAGGCGTGATGATGATGTATTTGATAATGGATCGCTCACCTGATTATCGATCCTCGCGAGACACGCCTCGAGATGGCACTGCCACTCGATAGCCCGCAGGTACAGCAGGTGCCAGCGCCTCTCCAGCGCGCGCGCAGCGTCACCTCCGCCGCACAGCCGCACCACCGAGCTCACGATCCGACCGTGGCATTCCACGTCACGTTGCAATACCTGAGCACAACATAGAGAAAAAAATATGTAAGCCACTTTTTTCATACAAAGTGTTATATTTTCAAAATCGGATTATTTTTTTTGCCACATTTACCCAATAAAAACGTAAAACAATGCAATGGGCGCCAATACTAAATTTAATGGTAAAAAAACATTTTAAAAACAAGCTTTTACTTAATTGCCCTTAGTTTTCGTGTTCTTCTCGGCAAGCCCTTTCATTTGATACCCATACTGTGGTAGTGCAGAAAAAATAACTATTCCGCCATCTTGGATGATCCGCCATATTGGAATTAGAATGACCTCAAATAGCTTAGCATGCATTGTCATCCAAAATAAGCGTGTACACCAAATTTCAGCTCAATCGGTTAAAAATAACTGATTTAAAATTCAGTTGCAAGATTCCACCCGGACATACATTGCAAGTTAATAGAAAGCTTGTAATAATAACAAAAATAACTCTGTGTCACGCTTTTTTGTCGTAAAATTCGCTCGCGCTGTCATTTCGTTGTAGACTAAACTTTTTATGTGTGTCAATACAGTTCGTTTTGCTATGCCAAAAAATATTGACTTAAGTGTCTTTGTTTTGACGGAAGGTTCTTGATAGTCTATAGATCATTTTCTATAAAATACTCAGTGTCCTTTTGAAGGTAATATTTTATTTTATATGGCAGATATAAAATTGTATGTAACAACTGTTGTATACAACAGCCAAAATAACATATTAGTTATTAGTTTTTCTCCCGACAATGGCTTAATAAGTTTTCTATTACGACTATTCTTTGAGACTACTCAAAGCTCTGATTACATGCTTTGTGGACTCTATAATCATGGAGAATGGTGATGACAGTGATCAAAATAAGAACACGGATCTTGAACTATGAATAAGATCATGATTTCCGTACGAAAACAAGTTGCGTAATACCTATAGATACTTATAACAAAGACGCCGAAGCCCTTTAGTCATCTAAAAAAAAACAAAAAAAAATACACAATAAAAGATGGCGTCGCGGTATACGATCGAAGACCGTCCAATCAAAAATTAACAATGCCCGTTGACACAACCAGTCAGAGCCGTTAAAGAAAAAAATAAAATTGAAAATCGAACAAAGGGCGGAACGTGCTCCGGTAGTTGCGCACGCGCACTCGGCTATAACAGCCGATATTACGGTTGTTTACTTTACAATGATGATAAAAAGTACTTCGCGAAACATGGATTTCACAATTTAAAAGTAGCTGTTTAAAAAAAAATGTTCGGTGCGTTCAAAATTTTATGTTAAATTATTAAAACAAAGGTTGTAACAATATTTAGTCAATGCTTTTTAGTGCACCTACTCTTTAAATTACTTTAGATTTCATTTTTTTGGAGAAGAACTTATGTACACGCCTATATTGCGTAGTTAGTGCCCCTACCGTTGCATCCATATAAATTACCATCCAACAGATGAACGCAGCGATTACATACCAAATTACAAATTTATCGACCTCGTACACAGCCCGATTCCGATTGCATGGGAAACGAAAGACGAACTAGAAAGTTGCTTATTAGAGATAGTTGCTTCATTCAAATTAGGAGGAATATGTTTTTAAATTACCAATTACTATCAATCCCTTCGGAGATATGATTAGTTTTGAAAAGGAAAAGTCGACTTGCTAAAAGAGAAAATGTTTTACTTTCATACATTTTATACGCTATTGCATTAAACACTACTATGTTTCTAACTCTAGACAAAATAATTTCATATTTTTTTTAAATTTTACGGTTTTTTACGATAATAATATGATCCCGTTTCGTATAAAAATCCCGTAAAAAAGTTCTCTAGAAATGGTTGTAGTTACGCTTAAATACTCCAATAAGTTGTTCATTACCCATAAATTTGACCATAATATTCACAATCACACGTAATTTGTATGTAAACGAGTTTAAGTGTGTGATTATTGTCGCTTTTACCTATCTCAATATAATGAGCACTGTCGGATGTTAAAGACATTTATTTAAAATTATGTAAGTCATAGATAACTTAAATCGATTTTTAATTTAAATTCCATAATATTATTTTTACGCTTGGTAAGATATTAAATTCAACTAAATAATGGTCTATGTTTTTTTCGCTACAATAACATTTAGAAGGTTAACAATATTTCAACGGTCTTTCGCCCCAGTAGCGTTAGGGTTAACAAATTCCATTTTTCAACCGTTTTTTTTTCGTCTTAGTACCGTAAGGAGGGTTAGACCATTTCCCTATATTTTCTAAACGATTTTATAAGCTATAGTGCTGCAATGAACGCAGAAGATAGAAACCTACTTAGACGATTGGTTCTAGAACTTTCAGGCCCCTTACCACAACTTGTCTTACAGCAATGTTACTTTCAGTTTTCGACAGGTAAGTCAGTGCAAAATCTGTAATATTCAAACAACAACACTTTAAGAGCTGATGGTCAGGCCCCAGATAGCCAAAGCATGGAAAAAGCTAAATACAGGGTAAAACCAAAAGATGCTTAAACATAAAGCCATTAATTACTGTCTAGTGAATACCAAATAAACTATTATACTGGTATCAATAGACGAATCAGCTGCTAAATGCCACGGGCCAAGAGTCAAGGTTTTAAGGATGGCCTGGCATTTACAATTTGAAGGAGATTGAGGTCGTGATATGTTAAGGGTGTGGAGTCAGCTATGAGGTAGCAAGATGCAGAATGTAAACATTAGGATGAGCAGGAATATTCCGATTTTATAAAAGAAAATACAAGCGATTTCAATATCTAATCAAAAAACTTCTTCAAAATGAGAGATGAATTTAATGAGGAGAAGGATCATCATCTTTATTAAGCTTGTATTTAAGGAGGGGGTCGGCAGAAACACTCCACCGATATAAGCATATTTAGTCCCAATTGGGGCACGTGTGTCCCTATTATACCAGACACTTCTAAGAGAATTTGGGTCAATCCTCCACCTTGATTTGTACGTGTTGGCGAACTTGTCATTAAAGAACTGGTTTAGCTGTTTTCGACATGCAGGTTTCTTCACAGTGTTTTCCTTCACCGTTCATCAAGTGGTTATCGCCAACCGGTCAGTTATGAACAGAAATACAACCTTTTCCATGAACTAACAGGACATAGCTGGTTTTGTGCTAATCTAGGCATCATATAAGAAACTACTTCCTATCTTTAACGCCGTAAAGATAGGCCTGTTTGTATAAATCTTATTACAGTTACTTCTCGGTATTTGTGCGTTATATTTTGTTTGTCATAATAATACAGTCATTCAATTCAAAGATAAGGAGTTCTAAGCGTAGTTTTACTGATGTGTCATTACTTAGAACATCACCATTCATCACAGTTTAAAGTCGGGACTTTAAATCGGATCGGGATCCGTCAGGGGAATCAAGACACGCCCTGCAAAATGTTGCCGATACCAAAACAAACTCAATAACTCATAGAAAAATTTCATATTTTTACGAAATGTCAGGACGCGAGTGAATTTTACAGCATTTCCGGGGCTTTAAAATATCAAAAAGGCGATCCTTTTAGGTTAAGGTAAGGAGGACCTGTATCGATGTACAGGACCTCCTTACCTTGTTTACAAGATAAAAAAATATTGCGAGTCGATTCATTCATCCACAATTCAACATTGCTTTAATAGCCGTGTACTGACTAACCGCGTAGCCTAGCAAGGCTTCGCTTCGCGCTGTAACTCTTTAGTTTCTAAAAAGTTGTGAATATTATGATCCAATTACAGCGAATATATAGAACAATTTTACGATATAGGTAGTTTATAAATGGATTGTAACTTCTATAAATTTGTGAGTATGATAAGTATGGCTTGCCTGAAGTGAACGCTTACACTGTCTTTAATTTCCGTGAGGAAGTCCTCATGGATTGGCACAATAACGAAATATGACGTATTCCGACCTAATTTCGTGTATTTCGTCTATAACTTTGAAGGCTACGCTGTTTGCTTATAGCATACTTAAAAGAGCGAGCCTCAGCGGCGAGGCAAGGTTACGCGTTTGGTACATACGCGGCCTTTTCTCATTTAATTTCAAATGTCTCGCATTAAAAAAAAAGCTTATATGAATTGCCGCCTCGAAGATGAAATAACACACCAATCTAAATGGCGCGTATAATTTGACATGTGTTGTAATTAGCAAATTATTATTGTTTATATAACATGGAACACGTGTTGAATGTAATTACGAGCGGACACGATAATTGTAGTTTCAAAATTAGCTCGTGATAGTTGTAATTAAGTTGATGTACAAACGAGCCACGCTTCTAGAGGTCTCGTTAATGCAACGCGGATCTAAAACGCCCTACGGCTGTTATTAAAGGCATATTTTAACTTTCAAATGTGATGATGTGTATTAAGGAAATACGATGGTAGCGTGACTTGGATGGACGGCTAAGTTGAGATTTGTTTTAATTAAATGATACGAAATCTGTAGAAAATCTGATTGAAGCGAAAGATAGTAATTACTAAAATTATTTAAACAAAAAAAATAAAGAAAACCTACTTCAAAAACCAAAGTGCACCAAAAAGTTAGAAATTACCAGATAATTTATAACATTTGGAGTAGGCGTCAATCTACCTTGACGCGACACGGTATCGTCAAAAATGTTGAAGCGCGATTGACGCCCCCCTGTGTTGCGGTAAAGAACAAGGCGATAAAGTTATTGCTCGCCATTCCGATGGTTACTTATAAAACTCTTTAATAGTTTTTCACCGCAGTCTTAAATCAGACAACGGTAACACATCGCACACCCATCCTATTACGTACCACAAGAATGATTTAGTGCAGGTGTAAGTCCATTTCAAATTGCATACTTCAGCGCGAAAAAAAACTACTTTTGCATTTCATCCACGTCTTACAGCATAGTAATAAAGTTGAAAATTCATTGTTCTAACTGCACCAGTCAAGTTTACGTCAAGGTCTTAACAGTGGCGTGCTTGCGGAGTCATCGGCCGCAACTGACGGATTTAGCCGAACGGAGACGGAAATAGCCGAAGCCGAAAGAAATATGCGCTTGGCCGTGTTTCTGCAAATGTTTAACGCGAGTTGTGCGGTCAATGGCAATGCCAATTATAGTAGGTATCTCGCACGTAGCTTCCTCTCCGTAGTACTTTGGAATAATTCGACATATATCATAAATATATATATATATTGAGGTGTGAAAGGCCATTGGAAGATGATAGGCCATCTCATGGAACATGACACTTTTTTTATAAACATCATAGAAGGCAAGATCTACGGAAAGCGTTGGAGAGGTAGACCGCGAATATGAGCCAAATAAAAGATAAGGTTGGTGTCATGTCATATGTGGAGGTGAAGAAGGCTGCAATGGATCGACCCCGATGGCGGGGACTTCATCAGATGCACCGATAAGGGCCGAGCCCTTAAATTAGAAGAAGAAGAAAGGCTAAATAACTTAAAGAAAGAAAAAACTTTAAGAAAAATTTGCTGATTCCAATGGAAGGCTGGATGGTTGTTTGTAACTTCCACGCAAAATCTTCTGATTGGATTTTGATGAAACTTTACAGTATTATTGTTTGACATCAGAATATCATATAAGCTATAATTTATAACGATATTGAATAAACGATAGTATACTTCATTGAAAAATGTGCTCTCTTTATAACTTAAAACAGTTGGTTTTTGTATGGCCAAAAATTTGGTTGAGCACTTTTCGACGCGCCTGTGGTTTCATAGCTTTTCAGAACGATCTACATCTCCGTGATAAAACTTATGAACTGTCGACCTATCACGTCGTGTTTAGCGAAGAGTCAGATGTTAGGATGTAAAAAACACCATGCGTGTTATAATGGTACAGGACGTGACGTCACCAAAGGTAACACAGACACGTAGATCATAGACAATGGAATAGAACGATTATAGTAAGTATAAGATGAAGAGTTTAATAATAATTTTCTATTTGTTTCAAAATCCTCTTCATCCTAGCGTGTATGCTTGACAGGCATGCACAGGCAGTGAAAACGCGGCAAATTAAAAAACCGGCCAAGTGCGAGTCGGACTCGCGCACGCAGGGTTCCGTAACATTATCTTTAAAATCGGCAAAAAAATCACGTTTGTTGTATGGGAGCCCCCTTAAATAATTATTTTAATCTGTTTTTTAGTATTTGTTGTTATAGCGGCAAGAGAAATACATCATCTGTGAAAATTTCAACTCTCTAACTATCACGGTTCATGAGATACAGCCTGGTGACAGACGGACGGACGGACGGACGGACGGATGGACAGAGAAGTCTTAGTAATAGGGTTCCCGTTTTACCCTTTGGGTGCGGAACCCTAAAAAAACATACTACACTACTGCCTTAAGCCTCCGGGCAGTACCAAAACTAACTGTATTGACTGATACAAAAAGCTCATTCTCCAACGAAATGTCATTGACAACGCGAGAGAATTTTGCAGCTACGCTATTACCAATGCAATTTGATATTTATGTTTATTGACACAGAGTTCATTTTGCTATTTGCAAAGTTTATGCAGCGCGCTTCTTGAAGCCCTAGTGTGGTCATATCTATTTTTTTCCAGGGTTGTTTTTTTTTTAAGTGAGCAGTGAAGCTGTTAAGCAAAGTTAAGCCAAGTATTATCTCATTCCGTACCACCAGCCGCAGACTTTCATAGCCAACCTTGGCATATTTTAGCCATGGTGGCGGTTACATTGTCCTTTTGTGTCAATGTTACTCGTGTACTTCGGAACAAAGGGCCCTTTGAACCAGGCATCCAAGGTCTGTTCCAGTCACTTTTGAAACCTTCATTATCTGATAAAAAAATAGTACAACCAGCCCTTGACAGTTTTATTGCGTACAAATCCATATGTGCAAGAGAAAGGGTCCAGCAAGTCTTATGTAACTACCAGGCTAACATAAACTTGAAGTAGTTTTTCGTAAGATTAAGAATATTCTTTAACGCTATTTATTTTATACGGAAATATATAACTATGACATTAAGGAGTTATATACTAATGAAAAGCAGTCAGTAGCTTTTTACTTATAAAATCGAACAAACGCCTGTATTCATACTACCAAATTTGAAGATGTTTCAATTCATCTCCATACCACCTAAAATCATAATGGCCGCAATGTTTTAAAACAACTATTCTATAATCCAACACTATCTACGGTTCATCATTAAATTGGGTGCTAATTTACTTAACTCTTTCTAAAAATCATTTCACTTTACGATCTTACACCTTATAAAAACCTGATAGAAACCAGGTGCGATACTGCAAACACGATAATCAATTACTGTCTGCGTTTGATGCGCTCGCGCCGCTCAGCAAATTGCACCGAGATCCAATCGAGTGCCGTTATTATATGGGTTATGTCACCGCAAAAGGGTGACCGGATGCTGGGCCGGATCATTGCCACTTTTTTCCCATCGCTGGGATATATTTACCGTAACTTATTCCAATACTTACTGTGACAGACACCACCGTAAAGGTCCTTAGCACCACCCCTTAAAGTATATTTTGCAGATTTTGTAAAAAAAAAAAATACAAAACATAATTTTGTACTGAGTTGACTGTCAAAAAAAATACATCATCACGCCTGTATTCCCCGAAAGGGTAGGCAGAGGTGTGCACTGTAGTGCGCCCACACCTAGCCGATGTATTTTTTGGTCCCAATGTAATAGGGGGCGAGCCTATTGCCATTATACCGGGCACATTCCCCCTCAATACGAGGGAGATTTGGGCCATAGTCCACCACGCTGGCCCAGTGCGGGTTGGTGAACTTAACACGCCTTTCTATAGACGTGCAGGTTTCCTCAGGATGTTTTCCTTCACCGTTCAGCAAGTGTCTGATTGTCTGATTGACAAAAAATAATACAAAAACCTTGCTGCAAGGAAAGTGGTGGTAAGTTGGCAGGAAACAGATTTGGCAGTATTGTTTCAAATATTACTTGCATATTTTGACGGTAATTATAAAAAACCGGCCAAGTGCGAGTTGGACTCGCGCACGAAGGGTTCCGTACCATTATCTATAAAAACGGCAAAAAAATCACGTTTGTTGTATGGGAGCCCCCTTAAATAATTATTTTAATCTGTTTTTTAGTATTCGTTGTTATAGCGGCAATATAAATACATCATCTGTGAAAATTTCAACTGTCTAACTATCACGGTTCACGAGATACAGCCTGGTGACAGACGGGCTGGCGGACGGACGGACGGACAGCGAAGTCTCAGCAATAGGGTTCCCGTTTTACCCTTTGGGTACGGAACCCTAAAAAACATACGGGTCGAATTGAGAACCTCCTCCTTTTTGAAGTCGTTTAAAAACACAAATCGAATGCCGCGGGCACACTGGGGCGTCAAGACGAGCGTTAACATTATTGCCAATACTAAAACGAACTATATTGACTTCTAAGAAAGACTCCTTCTTCAACGAAATGTTTTTGACAGAGCGCGATAAGTGGTAGTGGTTCCAGTGCCTAGTAACTAACAACGGTTAAAATCATTGGCATATAATATAAATAAGTAAATACTGCTTTGGCCTTAAAAGTCCCAAGTCTCCCAGATAGCATTAGGCAGGGGTGCATGGTTGTAGACTAACAACGTCGATATTGGATCACTAGTATCTAGGCCGTGTTGAGTAACCTAAGTCATTTGAGAAATGCTAACCAACGCGTCCGATTTTTTAATTTCCGTCTCATCTAACCGCTGACGTTATGACATCCGTCACTTTCACACAGTTTTATTGAGGAGACTCATTACCGTTCGGTAATCGTCTAATTACTCTTGCACACGTGATTGGATGAGAAATTATGTCCAATGCGTAGTCTCGTTTGAAAACTGCAAATTAGTGCACAATTATATTCTGCGTTTCTTATTAGTATTAGGTCTAAAATTTACAATCAATTACACAATAGAAAGATGAAATTCTGCATGTTCAATACAATATAATTGTGGGCTGGCGTCGTAAATAAAATCCAATTAATAGTATTTTATTCTTTTATTTTACACTTTCACACGTTTCACAGTTTTTATTTTTACTTTTAATTTTATCGTCTTCCGTCTTTTACAGCTTTTTTTACATTCCCTCTCCTTTTCCCACTTTCGTTCCTCTCACTCATACTTTGCGTTTTGTTTACAATTTCTTTATGATTTTAGCAAATCAATTAAATGCGTTTTGTTACATATCAATCAAACGTTTAGTTATAAAAATACTTATCATTACAGCAGCATATCAATTAAACGTTTAGTTATTTTACTCCACATAATATACATTATGTATCTAAGCTTAATAAAATAAAAAATACCGGTCGAATTGAGAACCTCCTCCTTTTTGTAAGTCGGTTAAATACTTGTAATAATAGACGGCCCTAAAGAGTGAAAGGCTAAATGACATGTTTAAGGATTAATTAGGCCTTTACGGCCTTTCAAAAATTGCCATCGCGGACGGTATTTCACGTCCACACGGCGGGGTATTGGTAAAGTTTTCAACTAGCAATAATCGCACCTCGGATTGACCTCATCGGTTACGATATTGCCTCTGCGCAAAGTTAAATTAAAATGTAAGTTCCGAAATTACTTATAACAAAGGTATGAACGAAACGATACCATGTTTAAAATCGGACTAGCGACATCTAGCGGAGTCTGACGTAAGTTTACAACGGCGCGCGCTCATTGAACTACTGGGTCGGTTTTCATGGCGCCAAGAGAAGGTATTGTGTTATTAAAAATACCCTGTGGTTTAATAAATAACGTACTTAGATATCCTACATTTAATTTAATTAAACTGAGGTACTAATTGAAGCACAAGTCTGGAACAAATTGGAGACAATTTCACGCAACAGTGCCACTTTGGGAAGCGCAATCTTAATGATGGGAAACATTTTATAATCGTTGTAGAAATTAAAGGCACAATGCACTTAAAAAGAAATACACAAAAGAAAGAAGCTAAGACCATGCAAAAAATAATATCCTCTAATCCACACTACCGACGTAATTCAAAAATAGAACGTAACAGTCGAATTTATGGAGCTATATTTTTATTTTTTATTTATACTTCATAGTGCTGCCAGTAACCAAATCAAATCGATAAATTAAATTCGAATTCTCCAAAAATGGCCATGATTATGAAATTATACCTACGACAAGATACACCATAAATCCAGTTACGTAAAAATAGAGAAGGAAAGTTCAGAAATCATACGTAAACCGACAACCGTTGAGAATTGCAAAACAGTAATGCAAAGGAACAGCTTGGCGAATCAGCATGGCACCCATAGCCAGGCCGACCGCCGCGTGACGTAACAGTGCCGATAACAAGTGCTTTATTAGGTAAATTAAATGAGCCGTGGAGTGACGCCGTGAAATTGACTATCGGATTGACGTAAGAGATTTTGTAAGTACTGTAAAAAAAAAACCTTACGTTAGAAGCTTATCGATAAAATTTTCTCCGATTTTCAGATAGAGAGATATGTCGAAACAAAATGTCAAATTGGTCGTATTTTTGGGTTTTTTTCGACATATCTCGAATAGAGATGATGTCGATCAAGGTAAAATTGGGGTCCAGCCCCCTTAGCATGACCGTGTAGACATAAGTTTTATCTCTTTAAACTGTCAGATTTGCCGAGAAAATGACGTCATATTGAACTTTTTGTACTGTACATGTCTCGGTGTGACGTCATTTTCTCTACGAATCTGACGGTTGACACATAAAGCTTATGTCTACACGGTAATGCTACAGGGCCAACTGTCATCTCTATCTTATTTACTTAGGTTCGACATCCAATTAGTAACAGAGGCAGGCACCAAATTTGTCTAATTTCATTCCAACGAAGTTACAAACGACAATACCATATTTACGTAAAATAAGGTCTTATAAGTTGTACAGTTTAAAAAACAAATCTATTTTAGTCACAAAAAAGTTTGTATTAGCATTACAAAATGTCTTCTGCGTTAAAATTGCGTATAGGCTTCAGAGCCAATTGTATCGCTCGAAATAATTTATGTGTATTGTAGATTGTAATGTCACAGGCTTGTTCAGATAAGAGATATATCCACTTCTAAATGTATCAAATGAGCTCTAGGCAACTAGCGAATTCTATACTACGTAGTAACGTAGTATAGAATATGCTAGTTGCCTAGAAGGCAAAAGGCAGTAGCCTAATCGTATTCCGCTTAGATGTGAAGCAACTTGATGTTAATAATAGACCGCAGGTTCTTGCAAAACTGTAATGACTCGACAAAATAAAGAGATTGTACAGAAATGATGCCCTCGAGTCTCGTGAAATAATCAAATATAAAATTGTTCGCTTCGAGTATACACATTAAACGTAAATGGATTGAATTAACCACGAGGATACATAGTTTCGGTACCATAATGACTTTATACTTCAATTTAAGATTTTCGTTCCGAAAATAGCAATATTACACTCCATATTTATTTAGTACATACTACTCCCCTTAACTGGAAATACGCTTCTATCTGAGTTGCGTTTTGACTAAAATTGCATTAATCGATTTTTTATTTCGTATCGAGTTATCAAGTGAAACAACACTACATCAATGATCACGTTTTGAATTTAGAATTCCAAAAGATGTAAGAAAGCGTAATTTATTTTTGTGTTCAAATCGATTCCAAAATGTGTTCGTTTACATCTCGATTCATTAACCCGAGACACACCTCCGTTAAGTCTTCCAATTCAATTCATACATTTACATATTATGCAAGGCAGCCTATGAGCCCGCCAATAAGTTGATTTGCATATTCAAATCCGAGATGACTCATATGATTGTCTGATTGAACGCATCTTGTAAATTGTGAATCATTTTGAGAAGTTTATTTTAGTCTGTGGTGTAAATTACAGGCTTAGAAGAAGCGCGTTGCTTTTGTTTCAAGAAAAACTTGTTATCTTTATATTACTTTATCAGACCGAGAAATACTTCCGCCGTCAGTAAGCTGTGATACTGTGTTGCATATGTTCTTAATTTAAATTTTCAAATCATTCTTTTTTATATGTATCTATTGTAGCACCAAAAATAAAACAAACAAATTATTCAATATAAGAATCGATATTCAGAAGCCAATAATTGTCGATATCTATCTTCCTCGTCACTCGCATTCATAGACAAACTTTTTATTTCACCGTCATTTCAATTTCCGAACACCATTCAACAACCGCTTAGGTACATAAAGACAATTTGTATGTGTTAAAATCCAATCTACGTTCATTGTTCACTAAAGGTATCGTAACATTAAATCCCACGTCTCGACACATGTTAATAACCTAGTATCGATAAGGGAACAGATGTCGATCGCCCCGTACCGTATCGCTCGCGGCCCTTCGATTGCCCAACGCGCAGCTGCGCCCGCGCACCGTGGTACACGTGCATTTCATAATGCACCATCGGAAACGGTACAATGACGTATTGTTAATCGTTTACGGTCATATTTTAATTTGTAGGTTAATATTATGGGAGGTAATAGTAAGGGAGGTCAATAATTTGGTAGTATTTTTAATTACTAAAATTACGTTTTGATAATTTCACACTTCCAAATTTGTGTGTGACTGACGTGTACGTAATAGTTGTAGCATGTGCGGCAAGACTAGACGTATGTCACGGAATATCTTGATGTTGTCTCTTTCTCTCGTATGAAATAAGGCAGAGAGCGAGCGAGCCAATCCGTCACAGAGGTCTTGTCTTGACATGCATGCTAACACCACAGATTTTCTATTTCAAGACGTATAAGTATTGATGGCCGTGGCATCAAGGAGACCAATTTCAGCCCTTCTTTTAAAGACTTTTTTTGACAAATTTAGATATCTGTACTATCTTATATCTTGAAAAATTTGTCCATCAGTTATTATTACCAAGTTGCAATTAATCGCCAAAATTGTTTGTGAAAAATTCTAAAGTTTCTAATACCATTACATTTTCGTTGTTACCTCTAGTGGTTACAATGTAAACATTATTTATCCAGTCAAGTCGTGTGTTTATATAAATAGACGTCATCAGCCCGGTACTGGATAGTTAGATGGTATCTGTCCGCACAACTCTGTCCTCAGCTGTATTACATTGCACATAGTCGATCATGACTATAATTTGCAGGGGCAAGAACATTGTTGTGTGACTAACAACTGCGCATAGACGAAACAAAATCATTGGAAGTGAAGATTGGACTTATGTAGACAAGACAATCTCCAATATATTGGTATCTCTAGTAAAACATACATAAACATTGATATAGAACGTTTAGAGACGAAACCACATAATGATAAATTACATTGGTAGAACACTGTGCTAAAGAAATGGCTGTGCTAAGTAGTTTCTGGATTAGAATTTCTATATATCTGGAGATATACCTTCAGTCATCAGGACTAGAACCTGCACTACTGTTATTCCTGTAACTATGAATCTAAAACCAATATCCATTGAAGTCCCTTGATGATTCATGAGGACCAATTAAATGATCTTGGAAGCTACATGAAATTATACATAAGGCTAGGAAGAGTTGGCGAGAAGTAAACTATCCATCTTCTATTGCAAAGCGTGACTCAAAACTATAGGCTGATTGCCACAGAAAAGACTACAAATAGAGCATACCAGTTGTAAGGCACAATAGATAATAATAAAAATAATTAAAGACTAGTTAGGCCTAAACTTGTTAAAGTAACTAACGATTTTCTCTATACAGGGTGTATAAGAAGTCTGGGATAATATTTTAGGCACATATACTGTAGATAATATGTAGGTAGATTTATAGTGATGGTAGATTATATATAACTATCATAGTTTTTGAGTTACAGACCTTTGAATATTTGTCACAGGTATCGTGTTGTGGCTTTAGGGCACATCCAGAAGCCACAGTACAAAATTCATCAACGATTGGCGACTACTAATATTCACAAAACAGAACTTGGAAGTTACGCATAGAACTGGAGATATTTACCATTTTTAAAATTGGGGACGAAAAAAATATGAAAATTCAAGATCGAATTTCGAAGAGTTTGTATATCCGATAGTCGTACAAACGGCCAAGTATTATTTCGGACTTCTAAAACACCTGTATATCAAAGCAATTTTTGATTGCCAAGAAAAACATTTCTCATTTACATGCAAATTTTTATCAACTATCAGTTTAACATTCATATAATATTCTTTAATCTTTGCCCGTAGGTAGAGAAAGGCCGATTTTGTCATCCGCATAATTATCATTGGTTACTCCGACATCAATATCTTGATGTAATCTCTGCTTTGTTTCTATTCTAAAATAACAGTTCTCCGAGTGAGATTGTAGATTTCGTTATTAACGTGATTAAGTAAAAGTCCGGAAAAGTTCGTGTAGGTTTTACTGATGTTAATTGAAGCGTTGGTTTTTAATTGAATACCATCGTGACTCTTAAATTTGATGATGATGTAAAGAGTGTTAAGGTTGTTAGTATTGAAAAAGATGTTACAGAAGGACTTGTGTGTTTCAATAATCTTTGTCGTACACTTCTGGCGGAGTGGGCGCGGTCATGAATAGTCTTGTAAGGGTTGTGGCTTTTGTGAGACTTAATTCTCCACAAAGGATAGGAAGTTGAGGATCTGATGACGATTTTAATATTACTCTATTCATTTAAGTCACCAACATTAAACGATGGGTAAACCCTAGAAATATATCTGTATATAATCAAACCGAATCAACTGATAGAAAATAATATAATTTGGATAAAATAACCTTTGGACTTAACTAAATATTGAACAAAAAAATAATGTTGCTAAAGGGATTATTACGTATCCTGAATCTGAAATAATCATGGCTCTAGTTACATTAAAAATCGAAATCAAGTCAATCGAACGACGACAAACATGGTTATATCAAGATGGATTTACCTTGGCCACAAAATACTTTACAAAACTGTATATCCAGAAATTTGCAAAATACTATATCAATATCAGTAGCCAGTGGGTATCAGGTGCAACGTACTTAGCTAATCTGATAAAGTTTATAGCCTGGCAGGCTTCAGATATTAATCATCGACCATTTTATTTGCTTTTTGTAAAGTGTCTTCAAGTCTATTGTTTCACGAAACTAAAATGTCGTTTCTTTGTTCGGTCTAGACTCTAGAAGGTACACTAATTACTCATTTCCTTTCTTAGTATCACCTATATTATCTTTCACTTCACTACAATTAAACTTTAGATATACGAAATCTGTGGCGTAAGACATAGAAATGATGAGCTCATTAAAATTACGTATAATTGAATGTACAAATCAAATATAGAAAACCTTTCGTAACTCACTCATTATGCAACACCACATCATAATGTTTACCTGCAACAAAGAAAATGAAAACATAATTAGAACACGAATACTGAAGAACGTTTTAACCTCAGCGTCAGAGTTCAAGAACTCTCGCCAACACTCCAATACGTTTCGAGCACGTATATAATTGAATTATATCCAGAGCCGCCCCAGTATTGTTTGATTGCGGCATTAACAAGTCCCCTTGGAAACAAAACAGGAATGTACGCGTAACATTGTGAAGTGCCCGTTGC
Source organism: Ptilodon capucinus (assembly GCA_914767695.1). Taxonomy (NCBI): domain Eukaryota; kingdom Metazoa; phylum Arthropoda; class Insecta; order Lepidoptera; family Notodontidae; genus Ptilodon; species Ptilodon capucinus. The sequence continues at coordinate 3,939,703 of OU611828.1, forward strand.
GTAACCGTCGTCTATTGGAATGTTTAGTTTAAACAACACAGACATGCAGGGAGCAGTCAAGAGTACTTTTGTTATTAACAAAATGCATATTTTTCAATGTACAAAGACTTTAAAACGTTTTAATTGTTCTTGAAATATAATTTAGTAAGCAAATATTGTATTTTAATTATTATGTAGATATGCATTTAATTACCCGTCGTTAACGGTATGTTGACGCATCCATGTGAACGACATGCTATTTCGATGATGTTTTCATATTCATAGGTATTTTCTTTAATTCATCAATTATGAAAGTATCGCTTTGATTTGTTTGAACCTGCGTATAAAATGTATAGCAGTGGTAGCCGAGTGGTCGAACGTACGCATTGCAAATCAAAGTGTGCAGGTTCGAACCCCGGCTCGCACCTCTGGGATTTATGTGCGAATCTCATTTTCATCTGAGATTATCACTTGCTATGAAACGGTGAAGGAAAACATCGTGAGGAAATCCGCACGACTGAGGGAACTTGTCTAGTTCTCAATAGATGTGTGAAGTCTGCCAACCCGCACTGGGCAAGCGTGGTGGACTATGGCCTGAAATCCTCCTCACATTGAGGGGAGGCCCGTGCCCAGCAGTGGGACGTTAAAAGGGCTGTAGTAGTATATAATGTATTTTACTTTTAAAATTCTATAAGTACAAACAACAATTCAGTCTCCAAATTTATAAAAACATCAAAATTAATCTACAAATCCCCAACAATGCCGGTTTACAGTTTTAAATGTTTACAATGTCAACTGAATTACAACTTTTGATATATTTGGGGGGAAAGTATTCTCAAAAAATCTCAGATTCTGAATTTATTGTATTATAATCTTTTATTTACACTGCCTGTTTTATGTCAAAACTTTTATTACGTAAGTGTCCACGGAAAAGTCCATTTCATTAAAACATTCAACCTACATATTCAGTAGATTACGTACCGTCCAAAGAAGCCCAGTAGCAGCCAGACTAATAGTGTTCAAACTTTAGAGCGATTTGTCGTGGCCTTATTTTCTCTACATAATAAAATAGCAATTTAAGCGTCATAAAATATAATAAGCACCTTATATGCAATAAAATGCGGAACATAATCGATCAGCTGTCAAATATCAAATTATAACACATATCATTTGCTTTGATGAATTAAACGAAAGTTGATTTGAGGCGCTGAAATATGAAACAGTGATCTAACCGCGAATATTATGCAACTGATGATTACTGGTGTTGTTGCTGGAGACGTTAGAAAAAACGGAAGTGTTTAAGGTAAACATTGCTTTATATCGATAAACATATAATCTTAAACTTATTAAAGCTTATTAAGGCATATTTCAGTATATCACAGATTTTGATTTTGCAAAAAGTCCTCACAAGAAATCATCAAAGGCAACGTAACGAGCGGCCTTTGCTTAAACCACAAGATTAGTCCAGGACCAATCATGGTTACTACACATTGTATCTAAACATACTAATTGCTGACTTGATGACGCAAATTGTATAAATGATGATGATGAAAATAATGCAACCGATGATTTAGCAAGAGTACTTGAGTACAAAGTTAAGGATGAATGTAATGCAGCACAATAACGTATACATTGTGATGATAGATATATAGAAATGTGCAAGACCGCAGACAAAAAAGAACAGCTAATCAAACGCGAAGTTTTACAATACATAGCTTACTTATACCACACACAACAAAAACACTAGTTACTAATGTTTGTCTGGAAGCAGTGCACTAAGTTACATGTAAGCTATATAGCAAGTTACTAATGTTTGTCTGGAAGCAGTGCACTAGTTACATGTAAGCTATAAAGCAAACTATTTATGGAATTGTTTGAAACGACGCTTAATCTCACGTACTGTAATACCTTTGTTAAATAGAGGTGACTCTTGCGCGTTTACTTTTTCTGAGAAAATTCAAGTGCAGCACTAGAGATGTTATAATAGTTTCTTGAAATAGTAGACTTGACTCAAACTACGTTGAATTTATGCAACTGCATCAGCAATATTAATTGCGTAGTAACAATCAAATTTCTGTCACAAAAGATTTTAATATTATACGAGTATGTAGTACATGGCAATATTAAAAATCTGATTAAGGATACGAGACATTTGAATATCAAGGAAGGATACAACGAGTCAGGTTCTTAACCTACCTCTAAAAATAAGATATTGCAAAAGGGAAATAGTCAAGACAATATTTCCTAATTTTTTATCGTAATATCTAGGTCACACAAAGTGCCAGTGAACAACCTCTAAACGCAACTAACTAGAGAGGAAATGGTAATTTGCGTATGATATTTGACTGACAGACGGACGAACAAAGAGGCTGAATTATTGTAATTGCTGTACATAACACCGGTAGACCTAGATGGTAATTGAACGTTTGAAAAGACCTTGCGGGATGCCAATGAACAAAGGCTTTGTGCTTTAATATAATGTACAATTCGTAGCTGTTGCATTGCAAAATATATAATGTAATTACACCTTTATCAGAACGTTATTATTTTAATTCAGAGAGTGGATTTTTGTGTGTCAATATGTTATTTTTTGTAACAATTATAATACATTACAAAACTGTCATGCGCTTGTCGATATATGTTTCAAGGCACCTAGCCCACTTTTAAGACTAGCATTTTCTTAGTTGTATAGCTTAGGAAAAGATAGGGGGCCTCCCACTACCTACGGGGCCTACCATCCATCCGGTAAGAACCTTAGGGGTTGTGGTTGCAAAGGGCGGAGGCCCTACGTGGCAGTCAAGCGACCCGGAGGAAGACGGCGGCGTAGTGTGGCCCTATCACATAATCCCTTCATCTCCCCCGAGCTGAAATTATCCATAAAGGATTTTCCATCGATGTAGGCGATGAACCTAATAGTGATATTGTGCAGACTTCAGATTGCAGCATTTTCAACTTTCTGTCTAACGTAAAAAGGTCTTGTACTTCATTGTCATCATTGGAAGAAGACTTATTACAACTGACACAATTCATTCGTCCTCATGTTTACTTATATCCATTACGTTATTTGTTATATCCGATTAAATATACATTGAAAGTGATCTGTCACCATCTGGTTCGTAATGATCAATCACATCTCGACATAAGTCAGGTTGTTCACCTCAAACGAAAATAAAATTAGATCCAGTGACGATCCACCCACATCGAATTACTAATGCGTTTACGATCCCAACGGTGGCACCCACGTGGTGAGAACACGCTCATTCATCAACTCAACTATAGATCATCAAGAAATAGATAGGGCTTGTTAGGGCTGTGTGGTCTTATTGGTATGTTTTGTAAGTCTGACTAAGTAGGTACTACAGTTTTTCTTGTAAATCAAATTTCACGCTCGGCTGATAAGGACGCGAAGACCATGGACTGAGTAAAATTCACTAAATTAATGCGCATTGGTAACACAGGCACAGTATTTGTACTTTGTGTGCATAAATGTAATCATAAGACACAGAAAATAAAAATTCTGATTACGCAGATGAAATAACAAACAGCTTTGGAATTTGCTCTTAAAATTTGCAGAGTCCATAAAAAGCAGTCGTTTATACAACTTTTATGCAAGTAAATAGCCGTTATCAGCCGTATTCAATCGTTATGTTACTTGCTTGCAAAGTCACTTCCATGTTAGGATGTGAAAACGGCTAAGATATCGATTTATATTAATATTGCCGATGCATTATTAATCAAGGATATCCATATTACTTGTTTCCTTAATAGTAATAAGAAATCTATGAAAAAGTTTAGGACGACATGTCTTTAAATGTCCTTAAAACCATATTTGGTGACTAACTAGTTATCATACAATATGTAAGTTTTGGAGCCTCAACAATAATTACGACAGAGATTTTGGCTAAGATTTCTATTGCAAATCCTCACGCATTAGGCTCAATCAGGGGAACAGAATTTGTAATAAGTGAACGTCGTTTTTCTTTAAATTATTGTTGACTAGAGGCCTGTCTCGGCTTCGCAGGGATCGACAATTTTTTGGGATAAATAAATATATTTTTTATTTTTATTTTATTTATTCAGGACAACAAACAGGTATACACTTAAATACAAGTTATTGTAGGATATATCTTACTATTACTTACAGTATACCCTACACCATTGCCCACATAAACAATTATGACGACATATTTAGCCTGTTACTCAGTGATAATGTAGCTTTCTAAGGCAAAATAATTTTGGAAATGGGTCCAGCTTTTAAGTTTATTCGTTACATAAAAAAATACAAATCTTTCCTCTTCATAATATTGGTATAGAAGTATAGATATAGTCATAATATATAGTTCTTTACAGCAGTTTTAAAAGTATATCATAGCACTCGAATAGTTAAAACTCGAATCTTAAATGACGTGTTTTGAATGTAAACTTACCAATGAAAGTGAGACCAATGTGTCATAGCACATTAGCATAGCAGAGGGGCGTGTAAACTTGTTCTGGTTACTTTAAACACATTTTTTGTTGTATTTGCAATTTAATGTACAGGAAATGATTTGAGTGTACGCGAGAAATTGTACATGAAATAAAAGATACGCCATCTTGTGTTTGAAATGAGAGTGCTACACTTTTTTCACTATTTAAATATATGGCGGAGTTTCTGAGAAAGTTTGTGATTTTTATTATACAAAATCTGGTCTGGTGCCCGCATGTATGGTTATATTAGATTGCTTCAACAAATGTACCACAGCTTTACGGAGAGATATTATTCATTTACAGTGGCATTGCTGAAGACTTATATTGAATTAATCTTGTAAACATTTTTACATGATTTTTTTAACAGTTAGACTCTAACGATGGAAGATTGCAAGAGCTGAGGTGAAATGAATGGAAGAGGGCAAAAAAAACTTATAATTATTTCAACAATGCACAAGTAATTGCACTAGAAATCTATCTAACTGAAGGTCTTAAATCTCCACAAAAGACAACACATTAACGATATAAGCAGTTCGGTATACACAACGACGTTATTTGAAGAAAGTTATAGAAATTAAGAGCCGTTATTAACAGTAAACTCAGTGAACGTTCCGAGAGAGCTACTCGACTTGAATTGTAAGCTTCGGGCTATTCCTGATGAGGTCAGCCTGGTGAGATACATTGTTTAGTTCCTGTAGCAAGTAATAATGGTATCCAGTTAAACGTATTAAAGCTTTTTCAAGCCACAGCGGTGGTCTCTTTTGCCATATAGTAGTATAGTTATGAGACTTAGACATAGATAGCAGAGATTTTGAGTCTCCTGGGTTGCTGCTCATCCAAATGACATCTGTCTCGACTGCTACCTCAATTGCCCTCGGTGGTGATTCTGCCAGTCTCGACTGCACCCTATTTAGCTTACACATTAACTCGGTTTTACTCATCTGTTCTTTTAGTGTGGTTTTCACTTAAGGTTACCCATCATTAAGGTTATTTCTAATTTAAAACCTGCATGTCGGAATAGTTGGGGATTTATCTTCTCGGGCTATTTAAGTAAGTTATTTAGCTACCACGCTATTTCTTTCTGTTCTCTTAAGTTCCATTATACCTGAACATAATTGTAAGTTGTTATGAACTGCAACAAAGATTAGGATGTAGGAGTCAACACAAGTGGTTCGGAGGATTCACCATAAAATTTAATGCACTAATTTTCCTACATGAAATGAAAGCTAAGACTTAACTATATCTGTATCGTTACTATATCTATATACTTAAACTATATCGTTGAGTAGAGAAAAGGGTAAACAGGTCACAGGATTAGGAGCAACGGTTAATCGATCATCGACATAATCCAATCTATATTGCTAGGGGTTCTAGTCTTCAGCAAATTAGTATTTCAGCATTATGTGAGGTGAATAACTTTCTAAGAAACACTATACATGATGGGCATGCAATGCTCATAAGTTAGAAGTTGAAGCTGAAATTATATTCAAGCGATTGTCAACTACTTTTGAACCCACAACTAGTAAGTTAAAGACAATATTCCCGTGTACTATTTGTATTTACTGCAAACATGCTGTAAGTAGCCGTTTAAGTACATAATTTTCCACGTAATCCCACACCGCGCGGAAACAACACTCGGCCGTAACGTTAGTCACACTGACTCTAATTCGCGATACTCGTCAAAGATTTACAAGTACCCTACTGTTACACCAGTGGGCGTAGCCGAGATTCTAAATCATGGAGCCACTTATAGCGGAGAAGACAAATTGAGCCATTTTGTCTGTTTCAACATCTATCGTGAACAACCAGAGTATATTGACCCTTCAGACCTTAACAATTCAAGCGAATCCGGTACTTATGGATTGATTTTTAATAGTCACGCTTGCGATGGAGGTTTCGTCGATGACATCAAACAACATAAACAAAAAGTCATGATTGAACCACCTGTTGTTGCAGCCGCTAAATGTTTGCATAACGAGTTGTTTTCTAATTTTAAAGAGACACTTAAGTATTACGGAAGTCTCGAGACTCTATTGCTTGAAAACAAGTGCTTCCGACATGATTTTATATTGATCAGTGAAACTTACCGTCGCATGTCAATGATAAAAATGCTTGGGATGAGAATGCATTCGTTGAAAATGAACATGTTATTAAATCGCATGATCTCACTATGTCGGATGATAGCATCGACTAAGAGCGTGTTAAAACGTAATTTGATTAATGCAGGAAACCAAAAACAACGACCTTGCGATGCCACAGTTAAATGTGCTCAAAGTCTCTCGTTTAACGTTCAGTTCTCATGAGATCATCAAAGAATAACTAAATTACGAGATTTTTGCAACATCATTTTGTAACGAGAAGCTCAATGGTTGTGTTGAACAAAAACAAAATTCAGAAGTAGATGTAGATGTGTAGATGACCTAATAACATAAATAAAATGGTGTTAGTTAAATATCAAATCCACATTAGAATTCAAGTTCACATATTAATAATAGCTGATTTAGATAGAGCTATAAATAAGGAAGTGTTTCATTATCATTTAACACCAAGAGACCTACACTTGAAATGAGATCACCAACCATGTGAGTCACTATATCTTTTAATTTACTACGCTCACAACATGTTTTTGGGTGCTCAATCATATGGCATTGACCTATAAAGAATTTGCTATGTATGTACTCGTATATTTTCTTATAACATCAAATAACCAATGAACCAACTACTGGACGATTTGTAGTTACTAGCAAAAGTTAAGTTAAGTATAGCTAAAGATACAAAAAAAGAAAAGACAAACTGACTAACTGAAAAAAGTAAAGACAGACCTTTGCTCTGGAATGAGACACTGCGGACACATATATCAATAAGACCAGTTAAACTAGATAGAGAAAGGAAAATTGTTATCCTGACTATTAAACCATTGCGGCAATTGTAACAAATCGTGTCGAGTTTTATCAATAACCACAATTTCAACTGATTTGAAATTATCTACGTACATGTGATACAACACGAATAATTTCAAAAGTATGTTACTTATAGTAATTGAGAGCAAATCACTGTACGTGCAGACAAATTAACCTACATGGTGGCGTGGTTTAGGTTGACGGAGTAAGTGAGATGGTTGTGGACATACCGACAGACATAACGGGACTTCCACGTGCTCCCGATTGTGGGAACACAGCATCCGCAAACAATGTTAGCGAACCGGTTCCACCTACTTTAATTCCAGTAGCAGATTATATTCAACAACCAACTCATGATGATGAATTCGATGATACAGATGACGTAACATTAAAAATTTATTAGAAATGGTCCTTTCGGATGTTGTAATACATCGTGCGCTAATTCGTGTTGTCATTTGTGTTGATAACTTCAATTTGTGACGCTCATACAATAGTGCTGTGACTAATCTTAGCACTCAGTTTGTAGGCCACATTGTTACACTAATCAAAAACAATTGCGTGACTGAAACTGTGTATGATTCGATGTGAGATCACGGCGATATTAAATTACTAACATTAGTTATCGTTAATGGATTTCATGTCTGTTGTTGTTTTTATGTAGATAACGAGCTACGAATGGTAACAATAGAAATTGTAGCTTTGGTATACTAAATTGATATGAATGTAGTTTACAAAACGCCCGCAGCTACCACGAAAGCTTACGATTTGAATCTAGACATTATTGATAACCGCTTTTAATATAAGGAACTACATAGAGGGAAATTTAAATGTAAAAGAAATCGTTCTTAAGAAACTCCAATAAATACAAGTAAATAAAAGTTAAATTTAACTTATTTCTTAGATTTTCTCGCACTTCTAAAAACAGGTTACAGGTTTTAATGAAAAACTTCGTAAAGCACTACAAGAGTCAACGCAAATTAAATGTATGACCACATTAATGATCTTTCAATAACCTGTTTCGGTCGGTAAGTAGGTATAATAGTGTAGATCTACAGCCGCCAGATAAAATATTGATCGCCGGTTCAATAAGGCTTCGTTATGAGCGGCCTACAGCCACGGTGGTCGGTATATCTGGGCCGTGCTGAATTAAGGGCAAGAGCGATGAGATACGCAACGACGCTATCTGTGCCTACAAGTACTTGATAAGTATCTTTTACAGGATGCAGGAAAGGAAGGCGAGTCAATAGATTATGATTAATGAATATAGCCATGAAATGGTAAATGATACGTCAGATAAAATCAGATGATTAGCTGTGTTTTAATTTGTTTTACTCAAGTTACATTATCGCAAGGTGCTTTGACGCAAAACCGGTTGCAAATGCAATCCTTGCATTAATAAAGAATTGAAATTTAAAGTTGAAAAAAGACATGTAATTCAATAAAGTGCAAATTTGCAAAAAATTAAAACCATTAAAATAAATAAACATTAAGACCCTTCTGAAATTTGAGCACTGACACCAAAGCCTTGCAGAATTTTAAAACCAAATGTTGTTTTTGTTAAGGTATTATTGTTAACACATTCCGTTGGTCACATAGCGATAATGATAATCCGTCATAAATATATTTTCGATATTCAGTTTTGTTTTATGCACTCAGTGATATGATATCGAAACATATCATGTGTGCACCCGTGACATTCAAATATTATTGGTTCTGACGTCAAACATCGTTGCCTTCCTGCCTATATTATTTGCTACTAGTTCAGCTTAGTATCGCTTTTTTATAAGTCCAAGTTCAAAAAGAAACGTGACACAGTCATTTATACATATAGGAACTGATTTATCGTTCATTGAAATTGTGATGACGAAAGCGACTACTGCATTCCCATCCTCCCATCACAATCACGATCGGTCGTGAGAATCGATTGCATCGATTGCCACACCATCAATATCTGTATCGATTAAATCTAAATCGATTCCTCTTACAAAGTCTCCCACTTAACGTTCTGAATCTATCAAAGGTTCACGTCACTGCCGTGGGCCTAGACATTGTGTTAGCTCCAACACTTTCACATTATCAGCTTTATACAGCTAGCTATTTTTATTATATTCATTAATTTAGAGCTCAGGAATATCTTTAGCCCTTCAACTTCTTGCGCTTAGTCATGTACATATTGTTGAGGATGGTTTGATGGGTTCGATTCCCGGGGGTAAAATTTCGCAATATGCACCGGTCTGGTCGTGAATGGGATCGCCCCAAATCCATTGTTTCCATAGCACAAGCGTTGCTTAGTTTGGGAACACACGATGAGTATGAGTTGTCTATCGATATTACTCGCACGACTCGCTGAGGGTCAAATCTCGGTGTCTTCAATGTACCACTGTCGATTCTGGCTTACAGGAGTAGCAGTGGTGGGAATGTGTGGCGGCTTAGTTCCAATATATTGGAAGCTATTGTTCTTTCAAAACTAACTTTTGTAAATGTTAATGGTATCTCAATACTTGATCAAGATAACATTATAGTCAAAGACGGTATTATCATTATTTATGAAGGAAAAGTAAGGTTAGAAGGTTAACCACTCATAGAGAAATTTTGGAAAGGGCCGGACATATTTTTGAGTTATTATAATGACACGTCAGTGGATAATGGAATGAACTATAAGGCAAGAGAAAGTGTCATTGATGGAGAAGATTATGAACTATGATTTGCACGTTATGATGCAACTTACGAATATAATTGTAAGATTGATGTTATAAACGGAATTAATAGATATAAATATTTCCAGACAACACATACTCATTCTATGGACAATGTACTTTTTCCAATTGGGGGCGATCACAGTAACACCCAGACCAGGGCAAATTTCGAGAAGGTCATTTCTGAAATTTGCCGCTTGTGGCAAATTTCAGAAATGACCTGAATCTGGCTTGAATCGTATCCGCAGTCATAACTGTGAGCCAAGCGGTTTACACTTAAACCAATAGTCCAACACGACGTTAAATAGTTACTATCATTAGAAATGCCCTTAACACATATTACTGTTACAAGCTTATTAAAAACAAGCATATACAGAGTGTATCAGAAGTCTGAAATAATATTTTTGGTACATATACGGTAGCTGATACGTATATGCTTAGTAAAGGTAAACTAATCATACCTATCATAGTTTCTGAGTTACAGATTTTCGAGTATCTGACGGTGTTATTTCGGATTTCTAATACACTCCATACATATTTAACTGGCAATAAAACGTGTATTTATGTAATTATCTTCTATATTATGCTGACTCGCATGAATATTGAATTACAGTCTCCTAATAACCCTTGATTTGACTAAAACACTCTCATTTACGCGTCAAAGTCGGTATTAGTGTCGGTAATTCCAGCTCGCCGACGCAAAATAATAATCGCTTGTACAGAAACAATCATACTATGACTGTTGCCACATCGGTATCATTGTTATCTATACATTCAAATAAATAAAATTGGAGTGTCTTACATACATACATACATACATACATACATACATACATACAAATAAATAAAATTGGAGTGTCTTACATACATACATACATACATACATACATACATACATACAAATAAATAAAATTGGAGTGTCTTACATACATACATACATACATACATACATACATACATACATACATACAAATAAATAAAATTGGAGTGTCTGTTTGTAATATCAAAATAACACTTTTTTACCAAATGCGTATGAAAGTATATACGATACCTATAACGAAAACGCAATTTTAATTTTTTTTGTCTGTCTGTCTGTCTGTCTGTTTGTTTGAGGTAAACTTCTAAACGGCTGAACCGATTTCCATGGGACTTTCACTGACAGATAGCTGACGTTCCAAGGCGTAACTTAGGCTACTTTAATTTTAGAAAAAGCATTAGGTTTCCGCGGGAAAAACATAATACCCATATTTCCAGGTAATCTCCCTAAAGTCCACGCGGGCGAAGTCGCGGGCACAGCTAGTTTTACTATAATATTGTATCTTACATTGTATTTCTCATTGTAATCAGATGGTAAATCTCTTTTAAAATATATAAAGTGCGTTCATTTGTATTAGGGAAGACTCCTTTATAATCTGCTTGGAAAGCTCAACAGGCGCAACAGACCCGCAGTAGAAGAAGAAGCTCCTGGGGCCCAATTCTCGTATGATCAATATCTCTAATTCCACATATATCGAAACAATACGAGAAAATACGAACAATTTGGCGTTTTGTTTCGACATATGTCGAATTAGAGATATTGTCGATCATTGATACGAGAATTGCCCCCCTTTATTTGGATCACGGGCATCGAAAATGGCTATGTACAAACGAATGTAGTCTTGTCAATGAATGAGAAAGTGACCATTGATTATGTAGACTAATTTTATTACTTTTTTTTTTATTGGCCTATTTTGTGTCCCACTCCTGAGCAAAGGCCTCTCCTTTAATCCTCCACACACTGCGGTCTCGTGCTGTTTGTGACCAAGTATTATTAATTTTATTACTTATTATTGATTATTTAAAATTCTATACAGTAATTACCACAACAATGATTACCACTTGCTGAACGGTAAAGGAAAACATCGCGAGGAAACCTGCACGTCTATAGAAAGGCGTGTGAAGTTCACCAACCCGCACTGGGCCAGCGTGGTGGACTATGGCCCAAATCTCCCTCGTATTGGGGGGGAATGTGCCCGGTATAATGGCAATAGGCTCGCCCCCTATTACATTGGGACCAAAATACATCGGCGAAGTGTGGACGCACTACAGTGCACCTCTGCCTACCCCTTCGGGGAATACAGGCGTGATGATGTATTTATTTATCTATACAAGTAATCTGTGGAAACTAAATTAAAGTATGGTGAACGAGCGAATGTACTTTTAACTACCACGAATTTTAATTAAAATGTATAAACGGAGTTTAAAAATAATTTAAGATTATCATACTTAACTTTATTGTCCCCGGGCTTTTTGCATCTATTGCATTGAATAAGTGGAACTCCAGACAAATTCTAAGTAATGTTAAGCATTAACTTGATTGACAGTGCACCGCCAGCTATCAATTACTTTAACGGGTTGCCCATGTCTGAAGAGAAAGTACGGGTTCAATTCCTGCTCGAATAAGCGCGTCAAAAACGCTCGCAACCAATTTTTACGCCAATACATCTACTTTTATTACAAAATGAATGAACTTATGTAATTTAACGAGACGAGAGAAAGAGAGGCATATTAATTAGTTGCAATAAATACCTCACTATTAAAAAAAAACTTATTATTTTTTACAAAATTTAATGGAATAAGATGTGGAATGGCTTAGCAAGAGCAAATACACATTATAAATCAAGATTGCAGATCAATCTTTTGTATACCAAAATTAACTTTATTAACTCTGACAAGAAGCACATTTTTCAACAAAATTTCGACTCTCCGTCGCGTGGTTTGTGCCACTGACTTACCACTGAATCTTTATGTTTATTATCAACGAGAGCATTTTCAGAAAAGTCAAGCTAATTCACTCGCCTCAGTATGTTCAGGGAGTTACGAGACAACTACTAAATTTTACAGAATCGCTTCACTGTAATGGAAAATGATATAGTTCCGTCAAGTATTGTTTCCGAGAGTCGAAGCGGAGGGAAATAATCTATTGAAATTGAAACTTGAGCAAGGAGCGTAGTCTTGGAAATGTTCGGTCCTGGCACCTATTGATTGATTTCTCTACCTGTCACCCTTATTAATGAGCTGAGTTTTCATTATAACGCCTAAGTACATGTATACATCGAGCAGTGAAAGGCTATTTGACTTAAGCGACATTTTTAGGGTTCCGTACCCAAAGGGTAAAACGGGAACCCTATTACTAAGACTTCGCTGCCCGTCCGTCCGTCTGTCCGTCGGTCTGTTTGTCACCAGGCTGTATCTCATGAACCGTCATAGTTAGAGAGTTGAAATTTTCACAAATTATGTATTTCTATGGCCGCTATAACAAAAAATACTAAAAAACAGTATAAAATAAATATTTAAGGGGCTCCCATACAACAAACGTGATTTTTTTGCTCGTTTTTAGTTTTAGGGTTCTACATTTTTATAAAGTGTGTTTTAATTTTTATCTTTTTCAAATTCCGAATTGACCATTGATATAGTGCATAATTAATTTTCATAAATTGGGACTAAAATTTTGGTGTATATACAAACTAGAAGCTTTTAACTCAAACCGAAAACACACTCGTATCTTAAAAAGCGACTTTGACACCTTGGTACGGAACCCTTCGTGCGCGAGTCCAACTCGCACTTGGCCGGTTTTTTTTTAACTTTACGCGAGAGCACACTCATTCGACGCAGAAAAAATCGCTGATTCAAAATATGTATTTAAGTCAATATCGCCCAAAAGTCTCGCTGAAGCCTTTGACACAATATAATTAGATCTTCACATTTTTATAATAATAATATCTATAAACTATTTAGTTACATTCATTGACCTAAATTTATCTCTTGATAACTAGGTCAATAAATATATAGGTTTTGTAACAAACGCAAACTAGCCAAAGGACATCAATAAATATAAGCTCGGCTAGAAGTACCACAAAGACTACACAGAGTCCACCTTTATCGCACGTTATACGATTTATAGCTCAAAGGGACAATCTAACATTCGATTTTATCGTTGCCGCATCGATAAATCTATTCGAGTTCATAGAATTAAGGATTGAATTCGCACTATTGATTTTATTTATGCGACATTTATCAGGAAACGATTATTTTAATACTCCTTATATAATTTACACGTTGGATATTGAGCTATTAAGGGCGGTGGCAAGATGGATTGATCGATCAGCGAAAAGGACCTAATTGAATTGCTTTGACTATGCTCAGTGGCGTGTATTAAATAAGCCATAATCAGCAAAACATACAAATGAAATTGGCTGATTATGACCATGGAAAATCTTCTCATTATGAGTGTGGGTATAACTGGCATCACCTCCAAACCAATGTATGGTACCCATAGTACAAGCTTTGTATAGTTTGGGATACGATAAGTATTTGTCGTCTGGTAATATTTATTTAAACATAGATTAGTTTACCCGACAGACTTTGCCATTACTATGTAATAAACATTTTAACTTGCTATGTTTTAATAGGTTTTTCGGTTAGCCCCACGTACCTTACAGGAAGCAAGATCATCAATGTGTCTTATCTTGAAATCTTCGACATTATTAACTGCTACAGTGGAAGCATCATCACGAGCATAAAATTGTATGGTTCGTTTCTTAATAGCCCCATCATTTACTTTCCTTCCGTCACGGGCAGGAAGTCCAGAGGAGAAATCGATTTTGGCACGATTATGCAGAGCACTATTTGCGCAAATTATAATCGAATACTCAAAGGTCAAAATTATTAACTACTTGTAGGACAGATTAGTGTAAAATCCACCCACAAAGGCATTTTTGAGCACCAAAGTGGTCTACAATGCCATTGTAAATAGGCTATAAATTCGGGTATCAATTTTAACGTGGTTTTGATAGTTTCAAATCGTGAACAACGTTATAAATAACCAAATAGCAAGTAAAACCGAACACACTTTTCTGTGTCAAAGACATTAACTATCAACATGGAATCCCAAAAGTGTTTTTATTGGCGACTGTCCCAAAAAATGTTAATTATGATATCTCTGCCACCATGTTCGTGGGAGAACGCAAACAAAGATCAAGGAAGTGCCAGTACAAGCTTATCTGGGGACAGACGTGCCGTAGAGCGAAACATATAGACAAATGACATGGATGATTTACAGTATTCTTCCGGGTTAATAAAGACACAAGACACTATGATAGGGTACAGTATTCCAGGAGAGATCGTAGGCACTAAGTCCACCCCACATTCCTACCACTATTACTCCTATAAGCAAGGAACTACAGCGGTAACTAATGAAGATGAAAAGAAAAGCCTCGGGGAAAAGCTAAAACGTCTTGCAAGTCTTGCAACCCGCAGGAAATAATGGAAAAAATGCGTAGGAACGGTTATCTCTGATTAAAAGCAGCAAGAACTTTTAAAGTCGTATGCTAGTTTTCACTAGCGCTAAGAGACTGCCTAATATTTAGGCATTACGTCAAGGCGTTTCGTAGTGGCAGTAAAAACCGGCAGTAGATGCCTACTACTACAGCCCTTTTAACGTCCCACTGCTGGGCACGGGCCTGCCCTCAATCCGAGGGGGATTTCAGGCCATAGTCCACCACGCTGGCCCAGTGCGGGTTGGCAGACTTCACACATCTATCGACAACTAGACAAGTTCCCTCAGACGTGCAGGTTTCCTCACGATGTTATCCTTCACCGTTTCATAGCAAGTGATAATATCGGATGAAAATGAGATTCGCACATAAATCCCAGAGGTGCGACCCGGGATTTGAACCTGCACACTTTGATTTGCAAGACGTGCGTTCGAACACTGGGCTACCACTGCTAAAGTAAATGCCAATCTGACTCACTATGCTGATTTTATTAGTTCTAGATCTAGAAAAATCATGAATAATGTTCTTGAGTAGAAACCTATTTGCTAATTTGATTATTAAAATATTAACCTATTTATAAAGATGTACCTAATTAAAACGAGTTTGCTTCACCATACTAACGTTTCCTATTTGCGGCTTTGCTTACCTACTAGCTTATTAAATTTTAAGCCGTGGTGTTTTGTAATAAGACACACAATTCAACGTATGTTTCATTATTAAGTGAGGATAATCGCGTGCGCATGATTATAGTTCGTTCTAATCTCTTGAGCCCTTCATGCTGATGGGGCCTGTCATTTATATTTTAACTTTTCATTTGTTTATGGCAAAGAGAACGTGACCATGTTATTGCTCTAATTTGTCTTCTAAGCTTAGAGCCCGGGACACACTGGGGCGTCAAGTAATGCACGTCAAAATCTCAGCCAATACCCAAAACTAACTCCGTGTATACTTAAAGATGTTCCACTTACGACGAACCTTACAATTGAAATTTATTCTGGGGGAGTCGAGACGCTTGCGACTCTTTACATACCAGTACCAAACCGAACTTTAATCACTTATAGATAGTATAGGATCCCGCTATACAACGACCTTCACCGAGATGCTTATTTAATGAGACGTATTTTTTATGTTATTAAATATGTCAATAAATATATCCTATATGGGTTGCCTAACAAATTTCAGTCCAGAGTATTTTTAATTAATAATTTTTTTTTTATTTTTTTTTATACATTGCACCGGTGTGATTATTAAATAAATTTGATACCAATCGAAAGTTTGAAGCCCATAGAATATGCAAACGTTAGGTTGCCTATTTTTTTCCGGTCACAACCACGGGTTGCCAGGTGTAAACAGGTAAATCTATACTAGCATTTTGCAACGGTCTGATTATTGAATCAAACTTAGATAAAATGAAAGATTATTTCATAAGGAACACGGTGGTATAGGGTTGCCTGCGAAAAATCAGTCCCGAATTACGGTTGTCGAATTTTAAATAATAAAATATCGCTGCGAGTGAATGTGTGTGAGAGAGAGGTCCCAGACCAACCATCCCATGCGGTAGAAAAGGACGCAGCGTAGCAGCTGTTTAAAGTCCGCCCATTTAAAGAAGGAGAGTGCGCATGCTATTTGTGCTTGGAAATGAAAAGGATAGCGATAGACTCGTATATGCTGTGCATTATTTTGGAGTAGATTGTCGCTATAGATACAAATGAAAAAACGTGCTGCTATTTATTGTTGGAAAAAATGGCCAAAAAGTGTTTTTTGTGTGATTCGGATGACGGAATAATTGATTTTGATGATGAAACTTTTGAAAACTGTGCATTAAAGTTAGCTTTTCGTAAACAAAAAAATTTTAAATACAATTTTGTTGAGCTACCCAGTGCGTCACTCCAATTTGTAGGTTATCATACCACGTGCTACAAAAAAGTGACTGTTTTGAATAAAAAATATAACGAAGAATTTCTTAAATTTATCGCTGAATATACAGTAAGTACATAATAATTGAATCTTTAAAATTATCTAAGCTAATACATCTTCTATATTTTTGTCATGTTGAAGTAATTGCTAGTAAACCTCACTTATGGTTTTGTTAATTTTCGACACACATATTTTTTTTGTAATTTACTTAAAAAACGGTAGTTGAAAATTGAACAAGAAAATGTTCTGATTTCCTTTTTTTTTTTTTGGAATAATTAAATGAGGATGTTTTAAATCAACTATTCTTATCAATTTTTTTTTTAAATTTATAATCAAACATTTTCATTTAATCGCAAAAATTGTTTTTTTTTTAGGAGCATACTGATGTATCTACTACTGAAGAAGAACCACAACAGTTGAATCCTAGTGTCGATTCCTGTGCTACAGTTGCTGAGGATGAAACGAGTAATGTTGAAGACCTGCCTCAAACTTCTGGGGGCTTTGACAAGGTAATAATTTTTTTTTTTTTTTTAAGCTTTTTTAAAAAAGTGACATGAAAATCTATTAATTGAACTTGTATTTTCATTTATATTTGTTTTCTTCCATTTTTACTCAAAGAATGATTTAAATTCTTTTAGGAGCAGTCAACATCAACAGCATCGACATCAACAGCAACGACATCAACAGCATCGACATCAACAGCAACGACATCAACATCTGGGACCTCTCTCTCACACACATTCACTCGCAGCGATATTTTATTATTTAAAATTCGACAACCGTAATTCGGGACTGATTTTTCGCAGGCAACCCTATACCACCGTGTTCCTTATGAAATAATCTTTCATTTTATCTAAGTTTGATTCAATAATCAGACCGTTGCAAAATGCTAGTATAGATTTACCTGTTTACACCTGGCAACCCGTGGTTGTGACCGGAAAAAAATAGGCAACCTAACGTTTGCATATTCTATGGGCTTCAAACTTTCAATTGGTATCAAATTTATTTAATAATCACACCGGTGCAATGTTTAAAAAAAAAAAAAATTTAAATTATTAATTAAAAATACTCTGGACTGAAATTTGTTAGGCAACCCATATAGGATATATTTATTGGCATATTTAATAACATAAAAAATACGTCTCATTAAATAAGCATCTCGGTGAAGGTCGTTGTATAGCGGGATCTTAGACTAAGAAGAAACCCATTTTTCAATGACATTATCATCGAAGCAGTGGTAGCCTCGTCGGTAGAACGCCCGCCTTGAACGCTAGGGGCTCAATTTCAAATCCCGGGTTCGCACCTCTGAGATGTTTTTCATGTGCGAATGTCATTTGATTGCCACTTGCTGAACGGTGAAGCAAAACATCGTGAGGAAACCTTGTAACCGTCTAAGAAGGGCGTCTGAAGTTCACCAACCTACACTGGGCCAGCGTGGTGGACTATGGCCCAAATCTCCCTCGTATTGAGGGGGAATGTGCCCGGTATAATGGCAATAGGCCCGCCCCCTATTACATTGGGACCAAAATACATCGGCGAAGTGTGAACACAGCGTACATTTCCAAAAATCAGTTAAGGTTCGATGGATTCGCTCGCGCATAAACTTGAGCGTTGAAGTAAGTATAAAGAAAACGACACACTAATTTTTATAAAAACACGTTACGTCATTCCAGTAAGTTCACAGAATATACCAGAATGATCTAACTGTTATCCAACGAGTTGCAACTGGATTCATCTTGATAGCACTACCGAATTAAGAATAACTTATTCGCAAACCGGTCGGACCGGATTTCAACACATCAAAGTTGACATCAATATAAATAAGCTTGTCTCACTAATTTAGATAACAGTGCTATAGAATAAATTTATGATTGCAGATGACTATCGGTTAAATAATTGTAACGCGAATTTCAACTTTTAAAAAGCCGCCTACGTAGAAGAAATTAGGTAACTCATAACTGTTATTATTTCTTAAATGTGAGTTTCGATGTGGTGGAATTATATGAACATAAATGTCAAATTTAACTAGAATTAATCTCGGTACCTTTGTTACTAACAAATCCATATGTGGAATGGTTAATTTATAAAATAACTTAAATATGATTGCACATCTGTCACTATTTCTAAATTGGGTCCAGTTCTTATTTTTTCTATGGTAAGTCATGAAAGCCGCCATCTACAACTGTGTCTAAAGAAGAAACGAAACCTTGCTGGTTTTTGATGCTCATCCCATCCCAAATCCCGAGACAAGGCGTCTTTCCTCCATAGCAAAAATTTGTCTCATACAATTAGAAGAAGGCACCGCAGTTAAAAATAATCAATTTTCTGTGTGTGTGTCAAGGTGTAGGCTGCGCGTGCGCACATCAGCGTGGTTAATAATCGGCCGGCAGGCGTCGGTCTGTCTGTGTGTTCGTTAGCCAACGAGCGATCGTTACCGAGCTGTTTCAGCACAGGAAGCGGAAATACAGCCTCGCCTTGAGTTCAATAATGAGTGAATAACTATTACGTGTACGAATAGTATTTTTACGGGTATTCACGTTTCCTTAATCGAATAAATGTGTCAAGGTTTTAACTGGAATGTATTTTGGATCGTTTAAAATTATTTAAATTAAAAGTTTTGTTTAGTAATTTCAAACGGGAGGGGAAGGTTATTCATTATGAAATACAATAAAATGAGGTAAGGATTCAACCAACATCGTCAAGTATTTTACCAGTGTCAAGTAAATAAACTATAACAAATTGGATCAATATAGGTACAATAAATTTCCAAAAAATAAAATGGTTGATGCAGACGAAAAAGATGGCGGATCGTTTTACGATGGAAGCGCTCGGTGATGGCGTGATTTTTATCATAAGGTCCTTGTTGCATAATTGTAGGGTTTTCTAATAATTAACAAGAATATTATGCACGTAAATAAAGTTGAATATTTTTTTTTTTTTTTTTTAACGAAATGAGCGAAATGATGATTTTTAATGGAATAAGATGAGGAATGGCATCACCTGCGACTAGCGCGAGTATTTCGCCAATGTCAAGTAATTAATAGCAAGGACAAATTCAATAAATACACATTATAAATAAAAATGGATAATGACAGTGATAAAGATGGCGGATGACCGTTGAATATATTTATAAGCTAACAGTTTTCTAGTTACATAGCTCGAATGACATGACTGTTGATCGGTTGCTAGGCTACACTACAGTCCTATCAATTCAATTCCAACAACTAAACGAACTCTGTGTCATTATCTATAAAGATTGAATTTCTGTGGCAAAGAAATTCGTGACCAAGCGTTAAAATTACCTCGCGCTTTCAATGACAATTAGTTATATAATGAGGTTTATAAATGAGTTAATACGGTTCGTTTTAGTATTGGCAAAACTTTGATGCGCACGTATTGCCACTACTCACACGTACTCCAGTGGTGTTAGCACGCATGTCAAGAAAATACCTCTGTAACGGATAGGCTCGGTCGCTCTTTGTCTTATTTCATACGAGAGAAAGAGATATAATCAACATATTCTGTGACATAAGTCTAGCCGTGGCGTTCATGCTACAACTACAGTGTATCCGGAACATAAACATTCAATAAACTGCCCCCTTACCACGCTCTGTCTTGCAGCTAAGTTTTTAGCATTAAGCGGGTTTCAGACTATGCTATAATATAAAAGCATATAGTATATAGCTCATAGCACAACAATATCGCGCACCATACATTGTTATGGCCAAGTTCACACAGTACTGTCCTATATGATGTTTCAGAAGTCCGAAATAATACTTTGACGTTTGCATCAGTATCGGGTATACAACTGAATGGTATAAAAATTTGATCGAAATTCGAGCATGTTTTTGCAGCTTTGTATTCGTCGTCCATTTCTGTAACTCGTAATATCTCGAGTCCTATGTAAAATTGGCATGTTCTGTTTTGTGAATATTGGTAGTCGCCCCTCATAAGTGTAGTTTACACTGCTGTTTAGGGTTATGGATGTACCCAAAGGCCAGAACACGATACCTGTGACAAATATTCAAAGGTCTATAACTCAGAAACTATGATAGTTAGGTATAAACTGTTTACTAAGCATCCAGATATGAGCTACCGTATATGTACCCAAAGTATTATTTCGGACTTCTGATACACCCTGTATATATAATTGGCTTTATATGGTGCGCGATATTGTTGTGCTGTCTGAAAGCCGCTTTACTTTAAGTTTTTGACAGTTAACTCATTACAAGACTGACAGGTAATATTGAAACAATAATACTTTAAGAGGTGGCGGTAAGGCCCCTATAGGTGATTATTGTTATTGGATTAAGAATTTCGACATAGCAAACCTTTTTTGTTATAAACAAATGCCTACCAATCTTATGTGTGAGCATTCGCAAGGTTTCATATTGAATTACACGCGGCGACGCTCAGCGTGGGAAGATAAAGATGTGTGCACACAAAAATGAAGCCTTTTGTTTTGCAATACCGTAGATGATAAAATAATTTAACAGTCAAAACTAATTATGACTCGAAATTAGGTTAGTCACGAAAATAATTGTCGAGGTAGGTAAAATGTTGTGTTATGAATAAAAATGTATTGTTTAAGATACATGCCATGCCGTATTTGAGATACATATTTGAGATTCCCATTTTATGGCACGTTTTTTAGACACAAGTATGTATCTACCTTAGAGTAGATAGAGAACCTCTAACGACTCCACTCTTCGTAATGCTCTGCGGCGATTTCTTTGAAGGTTAGCAATGGTTTATCTGCGATCCGCCATCATAGTTAAGATCAAGTAAGTACCCAAGTGTCAAAACTAATATGGCGGATAATTTACCGCAGCGCAGGCTCTAAATACCGGCTCATTATACAGGGTGTATCAGAAGTCCGAAATAATACTTTGGGTACATATACGGTAGCTCATATGTGGATACTTAGTCAAGACAGTTTATATCTATCTATCATAGTTTCTGAGTTAAAGACCTTTGAATATTTCTCACAAGTATCGTGTTCTGGCCCTTGGGTACATTTGTGAACCTATCAAGCAGCGTAAACTACATTTACGAAGGGCAGCTACCAATATTCACAAAACAGATCATGAAATTTTAACATAGGTCTCGAGATATTACGAGTTCTAGAAATTGCCGACGAAAAAAAATGGGAAAAACATGGTCGAATTTCAATCAAATTTTTATACCATTCGGTTGTATACCCGATACTGATGCAAACGTCAAAATATTATTTCGGACTTCTGAAACAACCTGTATATACTACCTCTATGGTATCTACCCTTTCAAATATCATTGAAAATACTTAAGTTTCTTTTAAACGTTCAAAAAATTAAGACTCAGAACATATGGCATAGAGCACAGATTATACTATAGATTATTACCACAGATTATACTATACGGTCTGTCAGTCAGATATTTGACAATTTATTTTGTATCCTTTTACAAAATTATGTTGAAAGGATACACTCAATGTAACCGCGGCCTTGCATTCAAATCGATTTACGACACTCGATACTCTCAAACTGAGAATCGATTTGCCAAATGTCAATGCAACACTGTTTCCGATTTGATGGCGTCGTTGCGACTGGAGATGCGTTCCTTATTTTAATTACTAATGTTGGAAAATTAAGCGAGTTACTGAAATTTCAATATTGAACAGCCCCCACTCATTCACTTCCTCCTGACATCTATACAAATAAATAAAATTGGAGTGTCTGTTTGCAATATCAAAATAACATATTTTTACCAAATGCATAAAAAAGGGCATACGATACTAATAACATAAATTCAATTTTTAAATTTTTCTCAGTCGGTCTGTGTGTTCCGGATAAAATTCTAAACAGCTGAACAGATTTCGATGGGACTACCATTGGTCCCATATAAAAGTTGCTGTGAAAAGTTTAAATAATGTCTGTAAGTGAGTGAGTCTTTGAAATGAGTAAGCTAAGTAAGCAAAGGCAGTGAATACTGATTACGCGCTCAAGCGATGCCTCACCTCAATTGAAGTGTACCTCGTGAGTTCCTCTCGAAGTAAAATGAGGTACTCCCTCATCCTCCTCAAATAAAATAGACGAGTTAGCCTTCACTAGTTGCGATGATCGAATTATTTTATTGCGTAGGCACAATCATCGATAATATTCGACACCAAAATGGCCGATATTATTTTCTACTATCTACTATTACAGCTCTTTTTTAACGTCCCACTGCTGGGTACGGGCCTTCCCTCATTGCTAGGGGGATTCAGGCCATAGTCCACCATGCTGGCCCGTTGCGGGTTGGCAGACTTCACACATCTATCGAGAATTAGTCAAGTTCACTCAAACATGCGGGTTTCCTCACGATGTTTTCCTTCACCGTTTCATAGCAAGTGATAATCTCGGATGGAAATGAGATTCGCACATAAATCCTAGAGGTGCGAGCCGGGGTTTGAACCTGCACACTTTGATTGCAAGGCGTGCGTTCGACCACTCGGCTACCACTGCTATTGTACTAGCCTATTTATTTGGTTTTCTGCAAATAAAATAACGAGAAAAGTAAATTTGACAATGACACAACTACGCATATTGCTGTCTTGCTCAAACTTCAAGGCCATGAGAAGGACACCATCTGGCACAATAATATATGTACTACTCAAATCTGAACCCCAACCTTGAACATATACAGTGCTTATTAATAAACTCGATACGAATAATTCACATCATTACTATGTAATTAGAACTAATTTACATACATATTATTACTGTTGTATTAATTAGCAGATAAGTTCGTCGATTAGTCAGCCAACAAGTGGGGCATTTGCATTCACATTATGCTAGTATGTTGATGTGCATCTACGGAACGACTGGGCCGATTTTAATTATTGCATGCTTTCCGTTTGGATTATATATAATATGCATAATACTTCTGAGTTACACGCCTTTTTGTTAGGACTATCTTGTTAAGGCACATCCATAGACCCATCAAACTACATTTGAGAGAGGCGATATAATCACGCATGTATTCCCGGAAGGAATAGGCAGAGGTGTACTACATGAGCTGGTGTATTTTGGTCCCGGATTAGAGTCTGAGTCTACTACCAGTATATCGGCCACACTCTTCGTCAATACGAAAAAAAGTATGTTTCATAATTTATGGGAAAGTATTATTTGCCATGAGAAAACTTTATGAACGATACTCAAATGTGTCAAAAAGACGTCTTGAAAATAGGACCTAAACTGGTCTAGTTGATGCCACGGTCGCCTAGTCTTATGTGTCTTGACATAGATAATCTGACGTATGTAAACGTCAAAGTCACACACAAAATTGGGCGTCTGAAACTGTAAAATTTTAGAAAAAACTCGAATTCATCCGCCATCTTTATCACTGTCATCATCCATTTTTATTTATAATGTGTATTTATTGAATTTGTCCTTGCTATAATTACTCGACATTGCCATAAATACCGCTAATCGCAGGTGCAGGCATTCCTCATCTTATTGCATCAAAATATGATGATGATTTGACTCATTTCGTGAAAAAAAGAAGAAGAAGGAAAAACTCCCTCTTTGTATAACTCGTTGGCTTGAAGTCATGAACGTCGATCTATCGTTTCTATTTAACAGTAACAACTGAACAGTTTCATGGGGTTTTAACATCACCATAGCCAATTCGCTTAGCAGTTATGGGTTCCTTGTATTGTAATCTATGAAAAGGTTCAGCATTACAGTACGCTCCAGTTTTGTGGAGCGTGAAATAATAGATAAATTTTGTTCTTAGAAGTACCTTCGTTTGTACTATAGAAAACAGGGATAAGGTTATTTTCTACGGTACATAATATAATAAATTGACTTGTTTTAGATTTGTACTCTGTGTCAATATTCATAAAGATTGAATATCTATAGCAAAATCCTTTATGAGTTAGACCGCGTTATCGATGATAGTCCATTGAAAAATATGCTTCGTCTATGAGTTTATACAGTTCATTTTAGTTATGGCAAAAACTGACACGTCATTTCAAAAACAGGATTGATCTCAAAAGGTATTAAATTATAATAAAAAGCGTATCGTTACTAACAAAAACGTTTCATTATATCGGTAAGTAAAAAAACTGTAATTATAAATTTAACCCTGCGCCTGTCTGCGGCGGGTCCCACCGGCCCACCCTCTCCAAATGATTGTTTACACAACTTGCACAACCCCGGGGATGATGGGACGGAAACACGATATTTATGATCATCGGCACAGAGTAGCTTACATTATTAACGATTACCTTACTTTTTAAACTATTCAAGGGGGTAAAAGTTTTCAGCAAATCAGGTAAAAAAAGATTATTTTTACCATCTCATGTCAATCCCGTCGAAACGATTAGTTGCATCTTGACGTTTATTTTAGCAAAATAATTAAAGAAGCGAAGTGTGGGCGTACTGCAGTGCACCTCTGCCTACCCCTTCGGGGAATACAGGCGTGATGATGTATGATGTATATAATTAAATAACTGATTTAATTTGTATCATATATTTAACAGCGCAGTTATAAAAAGTACTGATGAACAAAGAATTAATAATAAGGATAAATAGGGGTTACAAGTTCTAATAAAATCGAGTAGGTATGTACTCTGTTATACTATTTTACATTAGGTGTCTCCGCACTCGATTCTAGTTTTGACGAAGATCATTTATTTATTTTAAGATACAAATTAGTAAAGAAATTAGTTCATTACATATTTGTACAATAACATATTTAAGTCAATTGTACAAGGACATATTAATGCGTTAGTAATTTTTTTTAAAAAGGTGGTTTAAAAAAAAATCCTCTTTATTTTGGCTGCTCTACACGAAATTCAATCAACGTCAGATAATATCCCGATGAGTGGCCATCCGCCCCGACCCGAGACGCGTCTAATGAACATCCGAGTGTTGAGTGCTCAGACTTATTTCCTTTTTTATAGTAACGAACGCGCATTACATTTCTATATTTAAAAATATAAAAAAAGTATTATCATTGACTCAATTAAGAAAAAAAAAGTGTAAATAAATCTGCAATTGTAATTCTTGTGCCAAATTCAAAATGCATGACGTTCGTTTGAGTGAATCAGAATGTGATTTGAATAATTTAGCTGAATATTTTTAGTTACAAAAAACTGTTTTGTCTCTATAAACATGGATTTTTCATCTCATTATTCAAACAGAAACTTATTTCAAACGTCAATTAAATTGAGTTTAACGTAAACAGAAATGACGAAACTGAATGAACGTGTTAAACAACAGTTGGCAATATGTCAGAAAATCTTCAATATGTCTGTCCCTTACACTAACACATTTTTTTTTAAATACCGGGCCTCTATCGACCCGGCCCGCGTGCTCACCTCTGAGCACGCGGGCCGGGTCGATAGAGGCCCGGTATTTAAAAAAAAAAAAAAAAAAAAAAACAACACTAACACATTCGCTGCTTAAGGATTTTCAGTTTACTTTCAGCTGGTGCGTCATGAGGTTATATTGACTCATAGAGGTACTAACTTTGTGAGCGCTGCGCACTGGATGAACATTCGCCATGAGCCAATATGACCTCACAACGCAGCGAACGTGTTATAATATTCGATTCGATTCCCGGTATTCGCAAATTTCAGAAATGGACTTTTCGGAATTTACTTTTGTTCTGGGTGTAACTGGGATCACCCCCAGTCCATTGTATGGTACCCATAGTATAAATTTTGCTTGGTCTGGGATCATACGATGAGTATGTGTTGTGTGGCGATACATAATCATTACAGAATCAAGTTGTCTATCATCTATAGTAAAATTGGCTACTTAACGATTGTATGAATATCGTTTCAATCGTTATTATGATAATTATTGGAATCTGCTAATCGGTAAAAGTTTGAACGTATTAAAAAGGATTAAATATTATGTAATGAAGACCGGATGCTGTCTGATGACATAATATTTGAGATAATCAGATAACCAATAATGTTTTTTTACGGATACAAAGATTAATAAAAAGATATTTATTTTTGAAGCAAAATTAAATGTAGTTTTTTGTTTGTGAATGTAAGCAGCCGTGGGGTTAGATAGGAACATACTGACACACGGGGGCGTCAAGGCGAGTCCTGCACAATTTTTAGGGTTCCGTACCCAATGGGTAAAACGGGAACCCTATTACTGAGACTTCGCTGTCCGTCCGTCCGTCCGTCCGTCCGTCTGTCACCAGGCTGTATCATATGAACCGTGATAGCTAGAGAGTTTAAATTTTCACAGATGATGTATTTCTGTTGCCGCTATAACAACAAATACTAAAATACAGAATAAAATATCTATAAAAACGGCAAAAAAAACACATTTGTTGTATGGGAGCCCCCTTAAATATTTATGTTATTCTGTTTTTTAGTATTTGTTGTTATAGCGGCAATAGAAATTTAAATCTCTAACTATCACGGTTCATGAGATACAGCCTGGTGACGGACGGACGGACAGACGGACAGCGAAGTCTTAGTAATAGGGTTCCCGTTTTACCCTTTGGGTACGGAACCCTAAAAATGTACTGTTGGTACATTTTTATCGATTTTCAACCAATATTGGAACATATCCGAGATAAGATAGTGCCTGTCGCGATACCCGATAGAATGATGGATGATCTGTGAAAGTCTGGTAATAATAGAAGGCGTGTGACGTCCGTTTTATAGTGACGGAAAGTTTATATCGTTGCCAGATACAAATAAACGAAATTATGATGTATTGACGTTTGCAAAAGGTTGAAAATTAATTAACAGAGGCCTTACCACCACTTCTTGAAGTCATTTTGTTTTAATAGTAAATGATAATGTCCACAGATTTTGTACTGAGTTAATACTGAAGGGCACGAATCCCCCTCGCATTGAGGGGAGGCCCGTGCCCACCAGTGGGACGTTAATAGGGTTAGAGTTAAAGCTAGTTAATACTCAGTACAAACATGGCAACATGGCATGGTACAGGTATGGCCTGAATCCCGCTCGCATTGAGGGGAGGCCCGTGCCCAGCAGTAAGACGTTAAAACCGGCCAAGTGCGAGTCGGACTCGCGCACGAAGGGTTCCGTACCATTTTCTATAAAAACGACCAAAAAAATCTCGTTTGTTGTATGGGAGCCCCCTTTAATATTTATTGTATTCTGTTTTTTAGTATTTGTTGTTATAGCAGCAACAGAAATACATAATCTGTGAAAATTTCAACAGTCTAACTATAACGGTTCATGAGATACAGCCTGGTGACAGACGGACGGACGGACGGACAGCGAAGTCTCAGTAATAGGGTTCCCGTTTTACCCTTTGGGTACGGAACCCTAAAAAGAGCTGTAGTTAGTTAGTACAAACACATAGCTGCTGCTAGACAGGTGGTAAGGGAGCAGTAATTGTTTAGACAATGCCAAATGTCAAATGTCAAATGCAATGTTTAGGCAATGTCACTTAAAAAGTATGGTTTGCAAAAAACTTATTTGCATATCAATAATAATAGTCTTACATCAAATTTTAATAAAAAAGGTTAATTCAGTAATAAATTATCTAAATATAATATTTAATTATTTAAAGTCATAATTAGTTTTCGTTCGTCACAATATGGCGCAAAGTCGATCCTATTCTCATTTGAATCGCATAGTAGGTGCCTTTTAGTTTAGTCTACAATAAACATTTAGTTACATTGACTTTGCGTATTTTTGTACCCTCCTAATATAAGAAAAAATACCAAGGCTGTCAGAACAATTAAAACTAGTAGGTGTGTAACGAATATCTCAAGATTTATTTCACACATTAAATTCGTAGAAAAACAAAAAAATAGTTTAAATTAATTTCAAATAAACATAGCGTTTAGCGTTACACGGACATCTGTCAAACGTAGTTTAATGGTGAACAGATGGAACAACAATACCGTTGAATGAGAGGGTTCCGTCAAATGACCCCTAGTGAAACGAAAGAACTTTGGATCTCTAAAATTATATGTTATTGTTATTATTATGAGTCTATAATGTCCCACTGCTGGGCAAAGACCTTCTTCTCTATTTTGAGCTAAGATGGGCCACTCTTTTCGATGGGAGTCCAGTTCATCCCGCCATCTCCTTTTGGGCCTGCCGCGATGTCTTCTTGCATTACCGGGGTTCCACTCTGTGGTTATTTTCGCCCAGTGTTGTTCTGACATGCGGCAGACGGTTAAATATTATAGGTTAAATACTCAAATAAGTAGATATTTGGTTAACCTAAAATAAAATATTTTTTTTTGCTACTATCAAAACGAACTTTATTTACTCTTGAAAGAAGCACATTTTTCAATGAAATTTAATCGATGCCGTGAACCAATTTTGAAGCATGATCGCGTGGCTTTTGCCAGAAATTCAATCCTTATGTAAATTAACACAGATCATACTCTTAAATATAAGGTAAGTTAATTCGCTCGCTTATGTAGTCTCTTTTTTTAAATACAGTTAACAAATTTATTTTGTTTTAAGACACATACCACTGTGGTTCCCTTCTACCCACCCAACCGATGCAGAACGCCATAAAATCTATTTAAGGGTTATCGTAACCGATAAACAACCGACCTAGTGTACCTTAATAAACAAATAGCAGTGAAAGCTGAACTACGAATCGAATTGCAATTAGAAGTAAAAGTTAATCGATAAATGCACAATCGAGAATCGATACCAGGTCATTCGATTTGAAACTTGAAGTCTGCCTATCAGAGCATGCCGCGATACAAAAAGTTTAGAACTTTTGTTGATGTATAATTAAATGGTGATTATACATATACATCATCACGCCTGATTCTCCGAAGGGATAGGCAGAGGTGTACTGCAGTCCACTCTAACTTCGCCAATGTATTTTGGTCGCAATGTAATTAGGGGCGATAGTCCACCACGCTGGCCCACGTTGGTGAACTTCACACGCCTTTGTATAGTACGTACTGGTTTTTTTATGATGTTTTCCTTCACCGTTAATAGGGAAACACATTTTTAATCAACCTTCTTAGATAACAATATCTTAGTAATTTCAGGTTAGGTGCTTAAGTAAGTACTTTTATTAAGTCATATTCTTAACTAAGACACTAAATCAATGCACCAACCACAGGATTACGGTATCTAACAACTATAAATAGTCGAGAGAACAACACGAAAAGATTTACTGAACTGATACGGAATAATTTACGCGTTCGGTAGCGTTACTATGATTTCCCAATATCGTTAAGATACGACAGTCGCCAGCGTTAACGTATAACATCTCTATGTTTTATTGTTAGAAACGCGTGGTAGACTATGGCCCAAATCTCCCTCGTAGTGAGGGGGAATGTGCCAGGTATAATGACAATAGGCTCGCCCCCTATTACATTGGGACCAAAATACATAGGCGAAGTGTGGGCGCACTACAGTGCATCTCTGCCTACCTCTTCGAGGAATACAGGCGTGATAATCTATGTATGTATCTACATGTATTTTACAAAGTTGTTGTTGTTTAGCGAGTGTACAAAAGGTTTCAATCTCATGGTAGAGTTGCGGTATTGTCACGCTCGCGGTATGCAGGCTTGGGGTGCTTGTACAGCTGCGCATGCGCCGATAAGTCAACCAATAGGGCTGCTTGAATCACAATTCGTTTTAGTACCTAGACTAATTACTAATTAAATCCTCGCAAGAACCGTGTCTCACTTGACTGAGCAACACTCCACTCAAAGTTTAACATTTAAATATGAACTTTATATCGTGTAGAGTTCGATAAAAATTGCTATTATTACGTGTGGCCAATGCAAGGTGCACACTTTGGCGCATCTCTTTGTGCAGGATTTGAAGACAGTAAAAGTAAAAGTATTGATTGATCATTTCGAAGGTGAACCAAAAAAAAAAAACTAAAAAATAACAAGTTTTTCTTGCCGGATCTTTTCAGTCAAGGTCGAACTTCGATCCGATAGAAGCACAATAGCATAAATAGAAAACAAGTAAAAAGAAAATAACCTAACAACTTGTGAATGGCCACGTAGGGTTTAACGATATAAATGATTTGACTTCGCCTTTAAAAAACAAAACTTAAGCAAACAATTTTGAATATCGAACAGACAACGCGTCAATTGGTAGAAATTAAAGAAAGAACAGACCATAGACACGTTCTAATGAATGACTTATATTGAGCTAATGAAGTCCAGATAACGATGTACGGCCAGTGAATGATCAAAAGTTTCTAATTACCAGACATTTGCATTGTCAAATAACCTAATGATTTTTTTACATTGAAATCAAACACAATACAATGGTAATATACTGCAATTTCTAAAGCTTAGTACCGATCAATATATTTAATTACAACTGGGGGATCGATAGATCCATTAATCATTGCTACCCCACTGGTTTTATTTCGCTAATGATTTACAACATCTCACTAACATTAGAGATGTTTAGTGAAAAATATGTTTCGTTCAATGATTGTACCAATGTAACGAGATAAAACAATGCTCTTAATGTCTTCGATAAGCAAAAAAACTTAAGTCATTCCATTCTTGATTTGAAAAATTTCATTTAAAAACAAAAAATCTCCATGGTAGCAGTTTGCCAACAACGAAATTAATACTTTTTTTATCGTGTCGAAAAAGTATTTAATACAGATACTAAGGATTTAATAAAGATACTATTTAATCTATATTTTTTACCTTACTTTCAGGATATTCGCACAGTGGATGTATTTACCTGAAACAAGATTAAGCAAATATAAGACACAAGTAAATATTATAAAAAATCTCATATCACGATATTAACGGTAGTTTTTTAAGCTTAGATATTATTTAAAGCGATGGGGCTGGCAGACAGAGATGTGTTAAATGCACGAGTATATACGTGGAACCACTCCATCAAAAGTTTCAATAATAGTTCAAAAATAACAATATCAAACTAACTTGGAAATATTTCTAGCATATAAAATCCAACCTAAAAGCTCGTATTTATAGTTCAATTTCAATTGAGCAAAAACAAAGGATAGTTTATCATTGCTGATGATATTAGGTACTCAATATAAAAACGATTTAATCATATACTTAAGTTAAACTTAACTGGTTTTAAATCATAACTTTTATTTTATGGCCATTGTTAAGCGTCACAGAAAAAAAAATCTAGATTATTCAATAATTCCATATTTTTTAGGGTTCCGTACCCAAAGGGTAAAACGGGAACCTTATTACTGAGACTTCGCTGTCCGTCCGTCCGTCCGTCCGTCCGTCTGTCACCAGGCTGTATCTCATAAACCGCGATAGTTAGAGTGTTGAAATTTTCACACATGATGTATTTCTGTTGCTGCTATAACATAACAAAATACTAAAAAACAGAATAAAATAAATATTTAAGGGGGCTCACATACAACTAACGTGATTTTTTGCCGTTTTTTTATAGATAATGGTACGGAACCCTTCGTGCGAGAGTCCGACTCGCACTTGGCAGGTTTTTATTGTTTGATAGATGATAATGATAATTATAGACATCATAAATACTATAAAGTTTATTTATAGGAGAATTGATTATATGTTTTTAAACAGCACACCAGGTGTTCTGTAATGAGTTAATATTAAGATTAGAAAACATTTAATTGATTTGTTAATTAATATCCGGGGCAAAAAAACTAGTTTTAAGCCTCATAGGGGCGTCTAAGAGGCGCGCTGCAAAATTATTTGCCAAAACCAAAACGCTTTGTATTAACTCTTGAAAAAATCCCAGTCTTAATTGCGTTTTGGTATTGACGAACATTTTTTATTATGTTTAACGGGTCTTTTGGGCTTCTTTCAATTTTCAAGGGTTACAAAGGGTAAAACGGGAACCCTATTACTGAGAATACGCTGTCCGTCCGTCCGTCCGTCCGTCCGTCCGTCCGTCTGTCACCAGTCTGTATCTCATGAACCGTGATGGTTAGAGAGTTGAAATTTTCACAGATGATGTATTTCTGTTGCCGCTATAACAACAAATACTAAAAAACAGAATAAAATAAATATTTAAGGGTGCTCCCATACAACAAACGTGACTTTTATTGCCGTTTTTATAGATAATGGTACGGAACCCTAGCACTTGGCCGGTTTTTTTTTGTATTTATTCTATCACTTGACATTAAACTGAAATTAAAATAATACTTTAACATTGCATCAAAGGCTTGCATGTGTAAGAACTTCAAGAATCTGTGGGATTAGCACACATGGCAAGACGAAACCTCTCTTTTTATTACAAGCTTTATATTAACTTGCAATGTATGTCCGGGTGGAATCTTGCAACTGAATTTTAAATCAGTTATCTTTAACCGATTGAGCTGAAATTTTGTATACACGCTTATTTTAGATGACAATGGATGCTTAGCTATGTGACGTCATTCTAATTCCAATATGGCGGATCATCCAAGATGGCGTAATAGTTATTTTTTCTGCACTACCACAGTATGGGTATCAAATGAAAGGGCTTGCCGAGGAGAACACGAAAACTAAGGGTAGTTTAATAAAAGCTTGTTCTCAAAAAGTTTTTTTCGTCTTTATTCATATGAGAGAAAGAATCAAAATCAACATACTCCGTGACATAAGTCTAGTCTGGGCGCACATCCTGCAACCACTGCACTGAGCAAAACTTCTGAAGATCACAACAAGAGCAGACACTTGAGTCAATTTCACAACTATTTATAATGTTGGTATACTATATTATTGTGTTCGAACTAACATTCACTGGGGCCAATAATTGTGTTTGTATTTCAAGGCTACCATTCCGAGACGAATGGCCATTTATAACGTCTGCTTCAAGAGGAAAATCTATTTGTTCGAGATTGATCACTGGCACAAATGGCCCGGGCAAAAACGAAGCACACCTGTGCCGTCATTGTTACAATTCATTGCTATTTTTTTAATAAAATGGTACTTTTTTTCTAGCCTAGCAACATTTTCGGTCGTTGACATGGCCTTGGCAATGTTGCAAGCGAAAAAAACATTAAATGGCACGATTAATCGATTACGTCACCGTAGTCGGGTCATTGTGGAACGCTGGACTGGATTTTTTATGCTAGTTTTTTGTATACCGGTATGTTTGTTGGTGGTTGTAATTGAACAAAAGTGGACTATTTGGGAAACATCAATTCACAAGTAGAAGAGTTTTTCCTGTATCAACAAATTATATTTGTTTGTGAAAAACTTAAGAATGTTCGCTTTAAACAATCTGAAATTACGGAGTCATCTTTTCATTCACAGTTAAATAATATAAATTAGTAATAATCTGATGCCAAGCAGTGTCAGCCGATTGGTGAAACGCACGCTTTGCCTTAAAGTGCGCAGGTTCAAACCCCGGCTCGCACCTCTAGGTTTTCATGTGCGAATCTCATTCTTATTTTCATCCGAGATTATCATCGTAAGGAAACCTGCACGTCTATAGAAAGGCGTGTGAAGTTCACCAACCCGCACTGGGCCAGCCTAGGGGAAGCCAAAGTTCCCTTATATTGAGGAAGAATTTGCCCGGTATAATGGCAAAAGGCTCGCCCCCCTATTACATTGGGACCAAAATACATCGGCGAATTGTGGGCGCATTGCAGTGCACTTCTGCCTTCTCCTTCAAGGAATACAGGCGTGATGATGTATTTATTTATTTGATGATGTAGGTATTTGATGCCAATATAGACCAAAAACGATCAGCGAAAAAAGGAAAAAAATATGTCAGACAATAATTAATGCCTTGCGTACAAAATAAAAATCATGTCATAGCTCGTTACATGGTCACATTGAATGAACTTGACTTCGGAAGCCTGTATTAAGTTTCGTATAAGCAAAAAACAATACAATATCACCAGCTTATCGGCTCAGGTGACGGCGGCGCCACTGTCTTCACGAAACTGTCAGAAACGATGTAATTTTAGTATAGGCCACGCTAGTTCCAGTTTTGGCCACAAGTAAAGATAAATTGGTGAAACTTCAGCTGCATTTTTTCTCGAAAAACATTCAGGTTTGCCGACTTTCTCCATCATCGATGTTCAACAATTAGCTGGTACTGTCGTTACAGTTAGTACTTCTCGTTAAAATGTTTCCTTGTATGCCCAAAAAATCTTAAGACCTAATTAGTCCAATTTTACAAACATTTATTTATATACTGGTTATACTCGTAAATGGACTTATATAGGTGTTTAAGAAACCCACTTCTTAAGGACCTCTCTCATTCCTACCTTCTCTTAATATAGTATTGTTTTTGATATAATACTACTACTACAGCCCTTTTAGCGTCCCACTGCTGGGCACGGGCCTCCCCTCAATGCGAGGGGGATCCGGACCATCGTCCACCACGCTGGCCCAGAGCGGGTTGGCATCCCGTCAACAAAAAAAAAAAAAGGTACTTCACACCTCTATCGAAAACTAGTCAAGTTCCCTCAGACGTGCAGGTTTCCTCACGATGTTTTCCTTCACTGTTATAACTAACATTTTTGACTATTAACTGGTAAGTTGCGCTAACATGGGCTGTCGAAAAATATATCGAGGGGTGAAAGCTGAAAGAGGGCGATATTTCGAATCAGCGATTTTTTCTGTGTCAAAAGTATGCTCTCCTGAAGAGTTAAAAAATGTCGCTGAAGCCTTTCATCCCTCGATATGGTAATATCAAAGCATTAGTGCTTAAAATACGTGGATTAACATCACCCGTAGCTGTATACACTAAAATTACATAACTTCATATCCATGGTAACAATAAATAGAAAGTGACCCTGCAATAAGTAAGTCAATAAACTGGCATTCACGGTGGTAGTTATAAAAACTTATTGCATATTTAACGCTGTATTTTATGAAGACAGTATCCTCCCCAAGAACGCGCGGATAACTTTCTCCGCAAACGCATTTCCAATCGATTGGACAGCAAACGATTATGAAAAGTAAGCACTCGATTATCGGATTATATCCGTCAAACTGATCAACTTAAATAATTTTTACATAAAAAATATATATAAACACACACTAATTGCATAGTTTATTTTCGCATTAGTTTTATTTATAAATTTAACACCACCCTACGCTCCATTACTCGTATTACTGACGTGGGTGGGAAAACGGCAAGGCTGAAGTGGGAGTGGGCCGGTCAAGTAGCACGAATGGACCCGCAGAGGTGGACAAATCGTGTCAACACCTGGATGCCCGAAGGCGGTTGCCGGCATCGTGGCAGACCAAGGAGAAGATGGTGCGACGATTTGGTCACTTTTGCGGGAGAAACGTGGCCACAACAAGCCCAGGATAGGGACATGTGGGGACGAGAGGGGGAGGCCTTTGCCCAGCAGTGGGACATACAATAGGCTATAAAAAAAAATATAAAAAAAAATTTGTAAGTGACTTTTAAGACAGAGTTTATCATACATTCATTGAATCAATAAAAATATGTTAAAAGTAACTTTCGAAACATTTCCCCCAACCTTTAACCCAACACTAAAATCATTTCCGAAGCGAACAGTTGCATTTTTTTTTTTTTTGTAACTGTCAGTTCGAAGTATTCACGCCCGCAAATTATACATTGTGTGATGCATTGTGTAACAAAATAAAAGTAACGACAAATTGCCGAATAGTGGCCAGTGTGAAAAGTTTTACGTAACCACTTCGGACAGCCGATTTAACTTATGATATGCCGTGATAATTGTATGACACGACATAGAACCATTCAAATATGTTTGACTGACAAACAAGTAATAGATAAAAAATGTTATATCAAATTATTGACACTATTTAAAGCATGTAGGTTTTAGGCAGAAATAAAACAATTCGATTTTCAAATTTCGAAGAAGAGAATAGGTGCTATCTTAAAATAAAACCCTGGCAACCCAGAAAACAAAAGTCAAACCAGGCGTTCCATTTTCAAAACATTCCATCTTATTTTGCTTATATAAACTCACAAGCTATGCAACCTTAAATTTTACTTTCTGAAATCAACTCCAATTACTCCACAGTCATTAATTACACCGACCAGTATCGACCCGCGGTCCTTATCTGCACTATTTATATTGCAGCTTGCCGGTTGTCTGTTCTCATTACGATCTCCGCTGGTTCGACGAGGCGTGAAGAACCGAGTAGTCTGGCATGTCAATTTCTCACTGAGACATTTGCACTCGACTTCCACCGAGAGTATGTTCTAAAGATATGATATATTGCCGTTTCGCTACACTCTTGATTATTGTCTTACAGCGGAAATCGATGTACTGTCTAATATGTGGATTTGCCTTAAGCGGCTTTCAGACTACGCTATAATAAAAGCCAATAATATGTACAGTACAGTGTGAACGTGGCCATAACAATGTATGGTGCGCGATATTGTTGTGCTATGAGCTATATACTATATGCTATTATATTATAGCGTAGTCTGAAACCAGCTGTACTTAAGATAAAATTGCATGTCCCACTTCCTACTAATATTATAAATGTGAAAGTTTGTGAGGATGGATGGGTGTTTGTTACTCTTTCACGTAAAAAAAAGTACTGAACGGATTTTGATGAAACTTT
Source organism: Ptilodon capucinus (assembly GCA_914767695.1). Taxonomy (NCBI): domain Eukaryota; kingdom Metazoa; phylum Arthropoda; class Insecta; order Lepidoptera; family Notodontidae; genus Ptilodon; species Ptilodon capucinus. The sequence continues at coordinate 3,977,428 of OU611828.1, forward strand.
ACAGTATTATTGTTTGTACATCAGATTATCATACAGGCAATTTGTAACGATATTGAACAATCGAAATCTGCGTGGACTAAGTCGCGGGTAAAAGCTAGTATTCTCTGTTTTTGCGTTCCAACATTCGTGTGATATACTTTTTATTACGAGTAAGGCTTAGAGCAACCGTCCCGATAATATGTAGATGACAACTGACATTTTCTTACTTATAATACCAGTTCGTTAAGTACCACTTATCTCTATAAAAATACTTGAGTTTGGCCATTAATGGCACAAACATTGACCTAAAGGGTGTAGATTATACTCGGAGACATTCACATCCGATAATCGGTAGCCTTCGAAGCAGGAGACGAAGGTTACCAATTCGATGCCGCGGGCGGCTTTATAACCCAATCATTTTTAGCAAAGTGTTTTATAACTCCGCTGTAAATGTATCATAACTTTCTATAAATTGGGGGTAAGTCTAGTGTCAAGGCGTGTATCCGTAGCATTAGATGTGACATGACATGCTCCAAGTAATAGTAGTATCCATATTAATATTGCTTTCGTTCTTGAAAACTGTCGCAATATCCGTTCTCAAAACAAAAATAACCGACTTACATTCAATTGAATGTCATAAATATTAATAAAATTGCACAAGACAACATGTGGAAGGAAATAAAATCATAATTCTAATCTGCAAAACCAATATAGTTACTGCAAGTAAAAAATGATTGAGATAAAATGCCTGCAGCCTTGTATGTATTACAAAAGTATCCTCTACGTATTGTGAACAAAATTATTCATCGAACCGAGGCTCATTTGATTGACACATTGTTGAACAAAATTTTACGTATTAAAAAACGAAGAGTGAATAAAAAAAGACCTTGTTTTTATTAGCATTAGGTTTTGATTCACCTTGTCTGTAACGCATTTACATAATCAATGGACCCGTCTCCAATAGATCGTGATACAAAAACATAAGTGTTTCCACAATTGAGAACTTTAAATGCTACTATTTTGGTATAAAAAATACAATTAGGTTCTAGCAGCTTCTAACTCAACCCGTCACTTCCTACACTCATACGCAACATTTTCAAACAGCTTTTTGTGCGAACGCGATTCGATATCGGTCGTTTATCTAATGTAAAAGACATGACACGTCTGTTTATCGATAATTACTCTTTCTAAATCGTTCACTTTCACCGTGCGAGTCTGAATTAGCCATACGTCGGGCTCGAGGCGTGTTCTTAGGCACTTTACGTTAAGTATAGCAATTTTGTACGTGCATGGCGTATAATTTGAACACAAGTGGTCTCGGATTGTGCAACAGCGAGCATGTGGATGACCAAATATTGTAGGTGGTCGTGACAGGTGGCTAGTTTTATTTTTATACAAACTGTTTATTACCATAATAAAGAACACTAATTGAACTATAAAGCCCCGGGCACACGCGTCAAAATGTTTACCAATAACATAATGAACTCTGTGTAAATATATACAGATCGTATCAGAAGTCCGAAATAATACTTGGGGGCCATATAGGACAGATGATAAGCAATCAACACGTTCAAGCAAAATATACGTAACTAATTTAGTTTCTGAGCAATTTGTGTCCAAAGTTGGTGTCAAAACTTACGCACCGCGACCCTAAAAATCAGCTGATGAGGCGAATGAACTCGCTTTAAAATGATGAGGGAGTGATAGATATGACACAAGGTTTTTACCTACGAGCATAGTTCAATACAGAAATAAAAATCGGCCACTGTAGTTACCTAACTATGACAAAAAATCATACTTCATTTAAATCGATGTAAAGTAAAACTTCTACACAAGCAAATAATCCATTTTCGTTTTAGTTTTCGTGAACGGATTTCTTTTTAAACTGAAACATAGTGAGAGTTGATTAAAAGAAAAAAAAAAATATTTTTATTTGTCTTTGTCATAATCACTACAATTCTCAGAATACAAGTAGGTACCTAATGATGTAGACAATTATTAGAATTGGTCTGGCATATCTGAAAGACTTTAATCTTTGATTACTCTAATAATCATGGCCGCGAATATGTCAATGTAGTGAACATTAGCGGGCGGAGATATCACACACAAGGTCAATTTACGTCCAATGACAAATCATCGGCCATATTGCATCAGCGGTGATTGGCCCAGCGCTGCAGCGCGGTAAAACACTGTGCCTTCGTGCAATGTCGGAGCGGTCCTTTGATATTTTTATTTAATAATAATAACGTAAATCAAAATATTTAGTTCCTTGCAATCCGTCAAGGCGTTAACATGTGTTCCGAAAAATGTCTCGTTCTCCGCGTAATAGTGAAGTGTTTTCAAACTCGGAAAACTATGAGATGGTTTTGTGCATTGGTGCGACTAAAGGGAATACCGGTAAAAGTTTGGTGATTTCTTTTATGTCTTCTAAAAAACGTGAAAGTAATATTTACTCAAGTGTGCAGGTGGGTAGGTACCTACCTAGCTCTTTGTGATATGTGAGAAGTGAATAAATTCCAATTAAACCCATGGATTGATACACTGCACACATGGCCACGGGTAAATACTTACCTACTATTATTATCTTTATAGCAGTTTTTACTCGGACGATTGGGTCCTTTAATTAAGTAAGTGGTTACCCAGATACCTACTTACTATTACAATTAGTGAAGAAAATCTGTTAAACGAAAACTTACGTACCTACCTACCAACTAAAAACTTCGATAAGGTCGCTAGTCGCTACCCAGATACCTACTTACTATTACAATTAGTGAAGAAAATCTGTTAAATGAAAACTTACGTAGGTACCTTCAATTTACAATTTTAATAACCTTACCAACCAACCTACTTCTTAAGAACGTAGTTACGTAATTAGGTAGATACCTAGACACCTGTTGTAAAAAGAAGTCATACATCTTATTCATTAGTACCTAAATAGTGTTTGTAAGGTAGGTAGGCCGTCTGGGATCCTAGATAGATACCTACACACTAACCCAAGTTTCAATAGCACAAACCCCCTACGGTAAAGCTGCCGCTCACGGCCAACAGCGTAGTCATTATCAAAAATAAAACAGCTACCAGGTTCATTTTGATAGAAAGCTACCTACCAAACCACAAAAGATTTAATAATGTTTACTATTTAGCAACAAAAAATAAAATGTATGAATGCGTTTTACAAAAGGTGTCTCGATACCTACCTAATTACATAATTACCTTCATTAAAGGAAGCTTGGTTCTCGAAGGTTTAATTTTACAGTAATTTCATTACCAATGTTTTGGTCATTCTCATACCTACCTAAGAATATCAAAATTACTGTCAATTACAATGACCGACGAGTGCGAAAGAGAGGCGCGAGTGCGAAAGAGACCGCTGTGGGCGAGTTGGCAACGGGCGACCGACACAATCAAAGCCGCTCAAAGACACCGCGCCGCCGCGCGCCGGCCGGCCGCGTGCCGCCGCCGCTTCACCCCTGTACCCCACCCCCGCGCGGCTCGTGTGTTAAGAGTACTAGTACCCGCTGTGGGCGGGGTTTGTCACAATGGGTGTGAAGCATTGACCTTTAAATAAACAGCTGGTCCACGTTTTGCGAAGGGCCGACCGAAAATTGTTTAAAAAATGAATTTCCTAGATTTGTATGAAAGAATAAAGTTAAGAATTTTAACTTAAAGTCTGGGCCATATAGCTCCACTCCTTAAAGCGATATACAGGTTCAATTATTATTTCGGACTTCTGATACACCCTGTATAACGATTGAATTTCTGTGTTTAAAGCCACGCCCTCACGCCTCAAAATTCGCTCGCGTTCGTTGAAGAATTAAACTTTTAAAGTCAATACAGTTCTTTAGGCATTGGGAAAATTTTAGCGCGAGATTTTTGACGCCTCCGTGTACCAGGGCGGTTTAAATAGTTACATGAAAGCAAACGTCAAATCCTTTTAAAATTGTAAAGAAAAAAAAAACCGGCCAAGTGCGAGTCGGACTCGCGCACGAAGGGTTCCGTACATTATCTATAAAAACGGCAAAAAAAACACGTTTATTGTATGGGAGCCCCTTAAATATTTATTTTATTCTGTTTTTTAGTATTTGTTGTTATAGCGGCAACAGAAATACATCATCTGTGAAAATTTCAAGTCTCTAGCTATCACGGTTCATGAGATACAGCCTGGTGACAGACGGACGGACGGACGGACGGACGGACGGACAGCAAAGTCTCAGTAATAGGGTTCCCGATTTACCCTTTGGGTACGGAACCCTAAAAATCAAGAGTTTTGGAACGTAGTTCCTTATCGCGCGTTGCGTAAGGGGGCTAGACGGAAAATATTAAGACTGTAACGACACTTTTTGTAACGACATTTTGTGTGGGATTTTTATTGTACGACACTTTTACAAATGTGTGTGTGATTTTTATTGTATACATTTATGTAACGATTTCTATTTCCATGTGTGTGTGTGTGTGTATGTATGTACAATTTTGTTTGCTTTTTTTATTTCAAAAGGAACTTCGTTCCATCCGGGTGTCCCTTGACACCTCTCAAGTTTTTTACTTGTTATTTGACATATTTATTTGTGGCCACAACAGGCCCAGGATAGGGACATGTGGAGACGAAAGGGGGAGGCCTTTGCCCAGCAGTGGGACATATACTAGGCTATTAAAAAAAAAAAATGACATATTAATAAAATAAAAATTACCAAGTTTACAATACAAATAAAGTCGCTGATACTTATCTAAAATACCTAATATATAAGGTATCTTACCTTATATACTTTGAACATACGCAGGTATTGGCAATAAAAATAAATTGCGTTGTCGAGATTTGATTGGCATATACATTTTTGAATTTCGCTATTATGATTGATTGGTTACTGTGTAAAGTATTTATTGTTTCCATGCCATTGGGGCTAACAGTTTTTTGATCGATTGACAACATATATAGCTACAGTATGTTAACAAAGAGGTACACTCTTTTTTAACATGGCAACACTGAATAAATTACCATGTCCAATAAGTATGGTTTAGTCGATATTATAAATGTCATACCTTTAAATTGTTCACAAGTAGTTCTCGTATTTTTTATTAACACATAGAAATATTTGTAATACAAAGTACTAATTTAATTCCATTAACTGCAAATAGATTGCATCTCGTTACCGTCCCTAATCAGCTACCACGAATCGATTCAATGGCTGCTCAATTGTAATTCACTTCGCTCAGTCAATTTATTCGATACCGAGTCACGATTAAGTCATTCCTCCTCACTAGTGTACCTGCACGGAATAAGAGGATTTACATAAATATTCCCCGAGAAAAAAAGCACGGGCCATGCCTTATTTGTATCATCTTATTGCCAATATAAACGTGACTTTTGTGGAAAAATCATCTCAAAGCGGTTAACGATAAGGTTCACTAAAGATGCAGAACCAAGTTGGTAACAGGACCTCCGACATCCGCTTTTGCAGGTGGCGCCACACCTTGCGTAACCCACTTGGGATGAAATAAAAATGGCGGTCGACAGATGTTGCCTTTGTTGCCAGATTTAAAAAAAAACTTATAAATCAGAGACATACATACATATACTCAAGCCTGTATCCCATGGGGGTAGGCAGAGACTACCGTTTGCCACACGCTACGATCCCGACAAACCTCTTTCGCTTCATCCACAGTCATACATCTTTTCATGCACTTCCGTCGGTTTAGGGTGCTACGGACTTGACCTTTCTGGAAGAGACAGTTAATCTGGTCGTGAAAGGTCCTCCTCGGATGCCCTCTTCCGACATTTCCACTCACGTTTGCCTGGTATATTTCTTTCGTCAGTCTACTTTCATTCATCCTCTCTACATGGCCAAACCACCTCAACATACTTTTCTCAATCTTAGTCACCACATCATCCTTCAGCTTCATTCATCTCGTATCTTGCTATTCCTAAGTATGTGTACTCACCTAGTTCACATACCAAATCAGAGACAACTTTAAGAATAACACATTTTGAAAACAGAACAAAATATAGATACTTTATTAAGAAACATGCATCAGTAGCAAAAAGTAATTTGATTGATTGAAATCGTTTCGAGCCACATAACAATAGTCACCATACCTGTATTATTTTATTTACATAATAAAAACAGTGGTATGTAATCTAGTTACAACACCCACTTTTAACGCAAAGGGTGTTCAAAGTTCAATCCCCAGCGCGCATTTCGGGGTTTTTAAGATTTAATGTGCGAATGTAATTTTCAATAAGGAAATCCTACATGTCTCTATAGAAAGGCGTGTGAAGTTCACCAACCCGCACTGGGACCTAGTACTATGGTTCAAATCTCCCTCGTAAAAGAGCACTGCAGTGTCTTTCCAATGTCTTTCCAACTCGTTACTCGTTCGATAACGATTCGTTCCTTAGGACCCCAGCATAAGTGGTTCACTGTAACGTTTGGTGCGTATTTCTTTATCTCAACATCTAAGAAACAAAAAACCTCTAGGCTGATCTAATAAAATCGTGAGCATTCAACAAAAGATGCCTTTATTCTCCGCTAGAGGTCATTGTACAAAAAATGGCCGTGATTTTTTATCTGTTCCAGAGCAATATTTCTTTTGTAAACGATACCTTACGATAGGCTAATTTTGTTTATGAGGTTAGTTATTGAAATTTTTACATTAGGGCATGTACAGATGATTATGAGACTGCAGATATTGTGTACTTAACTGAAGTTTACAAGGGACTTTTAATTAGATACTGACCTTTTTGCCAGTACATAGATTTTCTAATATCAAGTGAGTAGATACGGCGATACCTACTGTGGCGGAAAAGGGAGGATACTCCGACCAGACGGGTGTTGTCGGGTTCTTGTATATATGTGCAATCGCTCGGATCACTTTAATATCGCGATGCAGGATTAGTTCGTATGCGGCGAGGTAGGTGTCGCTACACTACTTTATACAGACACCGATCTCGCCGGCGAGGTTGAAGAACCCCCTCTTCCGCTCGTAGGTGCATCTTTGCACCTACGAGTTTTTTTTTATCTGTGTTATCTGAGTGAAGCATATCACTTAGGTTCTTACAAAACAAAATTATAGTCTATCACTTCAATAGTAGGTATTCTGAAATGTAATTATCAAACTATAGAACTGCAAATTATATTTTTTACAAGTTATCAATCATATTTTTTATTTCATCGCGTGATAGGTACTGTAATTAATTATTGTTTAATTGCTTCCATCCTTAACTGGGGTAAGTAATAATAGGATTAATTACTCAATCGCCTTCAGCTACTACGCCATTACCGGTTAGAGTGTTAATGGGTTTAAATTAATTTAACTTACCTAGCAACAACACATAAATTAAACTTTTGTTTAAGTTATAAACTGTTCTGACCAAGTCGGTGGTAGTACAGCAATAAAAAAAACAGAATTGTTTACACCGGTGCGTCCGAATACAGTGGTATCGTCTAACTAATTGAAATAATATAATTTTGCGGACTACTTAAATGCTCTACCTGTGTTACCGCCAGCCATGCCTATTGCCAGAAAGCTTATTATTAGCTTAAATTTTTAGGGTACCGTACCTTAAAAGAAAAAACCGGCCAAGTGCGAGTCGGACTCGCGCACGAAGGGTTCCGTACCATTATCTATAAAAACGGCAAAAAATCACGTTTGTTGTATGGGAGCCCCCTTAAATAATTATTTTATTCTGTTTTTTAGTATTTGTTGTTATGGCGGCAACAGAAATACATCATCTGTGAAAATTTAAACTCTCTAACTATAACCGTTCATGAGATACAGCCTGGTGACAGACGGACGGACGGACGGACGGATGGACGGACAGCGAAGTCGCAGTAATAGGGTTCCCGTTTTACCCTTTGGGTACGGAACCCTAAAAAAATTAACCCTTATAGGATCACTTTGTTGTCCGTCTGTCTGTCAATACAAGGGGTATTTTCTATATTATCTATATTCTCAAGAACAAGTGGAGGTAACAAGATGAATCTGCATCCCAGCTATAAAAAACAGTAATCAACTATCTGTCATTGTCAATTGTGTCATGCAGACAGTTTCAAAAGTGCAAAATAATATTATATATGATCCATTTTTATTTATAACTAGCTGTGCCCGCGACTTCGCCCGCGTGGACTTTAGGGAGATTACCCGGAAATATGGGTATTATGTTTTTCCCGGAGAACCCTAATGCTTTTTCTAACATTAAAGTAGCCTAAGTTACGCCCTTTAACGTCAGCTATCTGCCAGTGAAAGTCCCATTGAAATCGGTTCAGCCGTTTAGAAGTTTACCTCAAACAAACAGACAGACAGACAGACAGACAGACAAAAAATTCAAAATTGCGTTTTCGTTATAGGTATCGTATATACTTTCATACGCATTTGGTAAAAAAGTGTTATTTTGATATTACAAACAGACACTGCAATTTTATTTATTTGTATGTATGTATGTATGTATGTATGTATGTATGTATATGTATGTATAGATAGATGTAATTCCCGACATTGCCATAAATACCACATATCGCAGGTGCAGGCATTCCTCATCTTATTCCATCAAAATATCATCATTACACCCATTTCGTTAAAAAAGAAGAAGATATTCATCACCGCCTTTCTATAAAATAAAATAATTTTAAGATGTCAACATTTCTTATATTGTGTAAGATTCTTTATCACAGAGCAATTAATAAAATATTAATATTCATTATCTGAAGACCACACGCGACTAAAATAAACATATTGAGTAAGTTATATTGACACATTTTAACATAAACAATATTTGGTAATCACTTTTACTCATTAAAAATAATTGGATTACTCTACACTAAGGAAATGGATGAATGCTGAAACGATTTTTTTGGAACGAAGTTCCTTACGGCAGGCTTGGAGGGGATAGGGATTTTGCTACGCGACCGAACTGAAAAAAATGTGATAGTAAAACCGTAAGAAAAAGTGCGTGGAATCAAACCGTTAAATGAGACGACTTTAGTTGATAATTTGAATTACGATGTTTTTTTATTTTATTACTTTTTTTATTTTATTACTTTTTTATTTTGTTGTTTTTTTTTTTAGGTTTTGCTATAGTTTTTATTTTATATACTAATAATAATACACACATATTAAATACATTGAGTATACTGCCATCTGTGGGACAGTCGTTGAACTATTAAAATACATAGAACTCCGGGTCGTTATGGACCTTTTTTGTTTTTATTTTATATACTAATAATAATACACACATATTAAATACATTGAGTATACTGCCATCTGTGGGACAGTCGTTGAACTATTAAAATACATAGAACTCCGGGTCGTTATGGACCTTTTTTGTTTTTTTTTATATACTAATAATAATACACACATATTAAATACATTGAGTATACTGCCATCTGTGGGACAGTCGTTGAACTATTAAAATACATAGAACTCCGGGTCGTTATGGACCTTTTTTGTTTTGTTTTAAATTTTCTTTTCATTCATTCTACATTAGCCGAAGGAACTTCGTTCCTACCTGGTGTCCCACGACACCATTCAATTTTTTTAATTACGCCACACACTCATCGTATGATCCCAATCTAAGAAAAGCTTACACTATGGGTAGTATTACAATGGACTGGGGATGATCCCAGTAGGGTTGCCAACCGTACTATAAAATATAGTATTGTACTATATTTTAGCCCTGCGTACTATATACTGTTGAAAAACAAAATAGTACGCAAAAGTACTATATTTAAACAGCGACTGTTGATGCCGCGATGCCGTGATCCCAAAACTTCGAGCAGCTTCGTAGCGCAGTTTTTTTTTGACTGACTGACTCGTTTTTTTAGGATGTTTGTGAATGTACTATATTTTTGAGTAATGTACTATATATTTTACGACTCTAGCTGGAAAATACTATATTTTCGAAAAAAAATGTTGCCAACCGTAGATCCCAGTTACCAGAGCGAACTCTGAAAAAGAAATTTCGGGAATTTTTCATTGACGGAAATCGAACGCGAAAGCACCTGACTTAACAAAAAACATACGGGTCGAATTGAGAACCTCCTCCTTTTTGAAGTCAGTTAAAAATAGCTACATTTAAAAAAAGTTATGCTTAATTGACTTAAGCTCCATTGCCATCTCTTTAGCGTTACTGATTAAATTTTACCAAGTCTTTGTTATAAACATTGTGTCAAAAAATTACTGGTGGTAAGATTCTAGGTATAATTAAATAATAGAATACAATAATATTTAATTTGTGACAGAAATATACCAAAATGGAAAGTATACCATCATTATCATTTATCATGAATGCGCTTTGTTAGAAATGCTGAGAGCTTAATGACTTTCGGTAGCAGACACTATTGTATGGAATAATGGTATGTTTGCAAATCAAAGGATTTGTTTTTTTTTCTTTTTAATTTCAATGAATACACGCTAATCAACCCACCGTTAACGTATCTATTCCTTGGTAAAGATAGCGGTGCAAATTTTGTTGGCAGCCGCCTAAACTATGTGTGTTGTCATTCGCATTCCTCTCAGATTATAGTTTAAGAGCTAGAGGCCAAAATTTTTTGCTATGATAAAATTAGTTTGTTCGTAGTTTGTGTACAACGAAATGAGGAAATTGGCGTCCAAAACTGTTAAATGTTAGGAAAAGTACTATCTGTGATATAATAGCCCGTTGTTTTCGACCATAAAATTAACAATATACATAAAAATGATTAGAAATACTACAACCCATAAGACTCATACAAAAGAAATCTGCGTAAGAGTTATTTTAAACAGTGACACGAGATAATCAATCTAAGATTAGCGATCAATCAATAATATAACGAATAGTGTGCGGCACAGAAGTGAATTTCAAGTGAAAGCGGACGGGTCAGAAATGGTGATTAATTTGACGTTTGAAACGTCAGATCCCTCGCTCCAAGACGGTAATGAGATAGGTTTATGATGTTTTAATAAGACTGTTAGTATTGATTGTGGAATCACTTTCAAACGAACGTTAATCATGCTTGAAATTATTATTGAAAACGATGGTTACAAATTTCCGGTAAATAGAGCCTCTCTAAACTATTGTTGTTTCAATAGTAACCGTAAATTTTGGCAGTTTTTCTACAGAGTTAACAGTCGAAAACTTATTTCTGCAAGACAGATTGTGATAAGGGTCTGTTTCAAGTACTATCCTTTTTAAACACTTAAGACCTTCAAAAATAAACGTATTGCCAATAACAAAACGAACTGTATTTATTCAGAGTAGTGCGTTTTTCAATAAAAAGTCATCGATGATATAGACAATATAGACACATGGCCGCGTGGCTATTGCCACAGACATTCAACCTTTATGAATATTGACAAGCTTACATTAAAATTAATGTTTTAATTTAAAACTTTTTAAAAACAAGCTTTTATTTAATTGCCCTTAGTTTTTAGTGTTCTCCTCAGAAATCCCTTTCATTTGATACCCATTCTGTGGTAGTGCAGAAAAAATAACTATTCCGCCATCTTGGATGATCCGTCATATTGGAATTAGAATGACGTCACATAGCTAAGCATGCATTGTCATCCAAAATAAGCGTGTATACCAAATTTCAGCTCAATCGGTTAAAGATAACTGATTTGAAATTCAGTTGCAAGATTCCACCCGAACATACATACATTGCAAGTTAATATAAAGCTTGTAATAATAATAAAAGTGAGTGAACTGAAAATAATCATCTTACTAATAGAAAGTTGCAATGCATTAACGGAAAGGCATTAAAATCACTTTCGTCCTGTGAATACTTTGTATAAAGCGGCTTTCAGACTACGCTATAATATATAGCACAACAATATCGCGCACCATACAAAGCCAATAATATCTAGTACAGTACAGTGTGAACGTGTCCATAATAATGAGTGGTGCGCGATATTGTTGTGCTATGAGCTTTATACTATTTGCTGTTATATTATAGCGTAGTCTGAAACCCGCTTGCGGAATTTTAAACTGATATAAATCTCCATTAATTTCAAGGCAGTAAGCTCATTACTATTTACCCGAAATTATTTAAGTTACCTGCTCAACCTTATATGTTTGTAAAGTAATGAACCATTTACAGTACCACCGTGAAACACTTTCGATAATAATAATAACCATTGCAGGAGGTTTTGTTATTGATTTTGATTTCTATTAATTTCGTTGTTAAACATTTCATATCAAACAATCTTAATTCTTTTTGAACGAACGCACGCCTTGCAAATCAAAGTGTGCAGGTTCGAACCCCGGCTCGCACCTCTGGGTTTCATGTGCGAATCTCATTTACATCCGAGATTACCACTTGCTATGAAACGGTGAAGGAAAACATCGTGAGGAAACCTGCGCGTTTGAGGGAACTTGACCAGTTCTCGATGTGTGAAGTCTGCCAACCCGCACTGGGCCAGCGTGGTGGACAAAGGCCTGAATCCCCCTCGCATTGAGGGGAGGCCCGTGCCCAGCAGTGGGACGTTAAAAAAGGCTGTAGTTATAATCTTAATTCTTATGAAACATATGAATGTGGTGCATTTTCCATCGGTCATTCACTAGCCGTCAACTTCGGCATCGTACAAGGCTTTCCACGGCTGACTTTGACGGATCATCGACAAGTTATCGTGTTCACGTCATGTAGCCGTCGAAGTGACGTTAGATAACACGTAGCAAACACGTGTTGGCACATCCATCATCATCAACGCCGTTGATTGTATTTTTATGATCTGCAGACCTAGCACAGCATCAGCTGTGACGGGAGAACATATCGAGGGGTGAAAGGCTATTTCACTTAAGCGACACTTTTGGGCAATATTGACTTATATATTTGGAATCAGCTAATTTTTCTGCCTCGGATGAGTCTGCTCTCCTGTGAAGTTAAAAATGTGTCGCATGAATCAACGATTTGAACTTTCACCCCTCGATATGAGATAGATCGTTCCTCTTATACTCTCCTATGATTTAGGAGTGGAGGAGATATTATCTACGAAATGAGCTTTGTCTTGCTTGCATGCTAGGTCAGATGATATAATTGTTTAGATAGCTATGTATATTTTGCAAGTACTTAAAGTATTTGTCACAGCAAATTCAATAAAGGTAGATTTCAGCATCAATATAGTAAGTACAAAGTTATGTGTATAAAAAAAGACAGCTGTAGAAGTGTTATTTTGTTAGCAAATGGGCGATTGAAAATTTTCAAAGACATACTACTACAACCCTTTTTACGTCCCACTGCTGGGCACGGGCCTCCCCTCAATGCGAGGGGGATTCAAGCCATAGTCCACCACGCTGGCCCAGTGCAGGTTGGCAGACTTTACACATCTATCGAAAACTAGTCAAGTTCCCGCAGACATGCAGGTTTCCTCACGATGTTTTCCTTCACCGTTTTATAGCAAGTGATAATCTCGGATGAAAATGAGATTCGCACATAAATCCAAAGGTGCGAGCCGGGGTTTGAACCTGAACACTTCGATTGCAAGGCGTGCGTTCGACCACTTAGCTATCACTGCTTCAAAGACATGTAAAAGCTAAATTATATATACATCTTACTATCCACATACCAATATGAACATACAGGTCAGATGATAACATAACAAATCATAGAGGCCTCGGATCAGAACTCTAACCTCATTCTCATTACTTAACGATTTCTATTATATCTATTTCAACAAATGCTTGCACCAAAATCTCGCCAGCGTAATGTGAGGTTATCAAATTCGAATAACACCATTGGCTGGTGATAATGCATCAGACTTTCACTTGCTCAACAACGAAAGAACTGATTATGATGTTGTTCTTGCAGACGGGTTTACTGAGGATGTGTTGATACGCATTAAGGAAATTAATACCGTAGATGAAGTTTCTAGACTATTAAACGCCTCACGACGACCATTTCAAATAAAGTTAACGGAAATAAATTTAACTCCAAATTAAAATGAAGAGTGTGGTTATATCAGTTAATAAATCTTTCCCACCACACAGATAAAGTAAATTTTATCCTTGAAATAAAACTATTTTACGGATTCTATCGCGTTTATTTACTATTTTATTTTTATGTATAGTATTCGCGTAAATATAAGAAAACAATATAAAATTGATCCTACCTAGAATCCTTTGCAATTGATTGAAATTCAGCATTTTTTCATTTCGCTGTAAATGTAATTGGAATAAGAGTTAAAGGCCGACGAATAAAACTGATTGATTTACGAAAGCAATGGTATCTAATAGTTATGATAGCTATATAGACAATAATCTTGATGGTATCAGTAGTGGTATACTAAAAGGACTTCTAGTAAACATTGAATGCCAAAAACATAATAAAACAAAAGAGGCCCTTCAAACATTATCCAGTTAAGTACCAACGGCAAAAATAAAAAAAGATTTTGGAACATTTCCAGCGACCTTGGGCCCCTTAAAGAATCCGACTCACGCGCAGCTTTAATTTAGTCGATGTCCTACTTTTCTAATAGAATTTAGTCGATTGTCCGTCAGTGGATATTGTTGCTACAATCTCCTATTGATCTCTCTTATGTCATATTGTACGTGGTTTGGTAAGGTGTAATTTTGTTTGGAGCCATGCTTTAATGATTATTATGATGGCATTAGACTGCTGTTTATTATGTCATGGCATATTCTCATTGAGTATTAATCTTAAGAAATCTATGTACGACTTTTATTGTAAGTTTGTTTCCATTCCATGGATTGGATATTAATAAATGGCGCATGAGTTAATTAGCCTTTTAACTGTGGAGTTAAAAAGCTAATTAACTCGAGCGCCATTTTGGTAACTTTGCACGAAACTGAGCTCAAAAGACGGTGACAAATTCGCTGATTCCAACGATATAAATAACTCAATATCGCCCAAAATGGCGCTTGAGTCATTTCTCCTTTTTTACCAGCAGATATTTTCGTATATACACCAAATCATTTGCATTCAAAAGTTACTGGTGATTTTACATTTACAGTTGATGTTGCCACTGCTTTTTGTTCCTATCTTTTGGAACTTGTATCCTAATATTTCTGTGACTACTGGAATTTAACTCACCTATTTCACATTCTTATATGATTTGACAAGAGAACATAACAGTGTAGTAGATACCTAGGTTTAAGTAAGCTTAAATCAATAACAAATTAATATTTTCTTCAGAAATCAGAAACATTCAGGGCATCCTAAAGGATTCTAATTCTAAATACACATAAAATTAATTTAAATAACAACAAATATAGCACATTAGCTCAATTGAATCAAAGCAATACATTAACACCCACTAATAGCGACACATGTTTTAAAAACCGTTGTCATAACTAGGTCACCTAACCAAACGCGTGAGAGCAAATCGGACGAGTAAAAACATTCAATTATAAATAAATACTTCAGACCACCAAGCATCTGGAACATGTCTAGATATTTTTGTGTTACACTAATCTGGATCATGGAAACCGTTATAATATTGAATTATGGCATTATTTGCGTAAAGGCACTTGGAAATTTATGGAAGATTTTTGTTTAGAAGGATTACTAGCTGTGTGATATAACCACAATAATAGCATCTCCATAGAAATTCCAATAAAGCTTAATACTCGCTCTAGGAGTAGACTTATATTAATAATTCAATGACCAAGGTAGAGACAGAAGCTGTAGGCTGAACATGACCGCGTGGACCTAAGATTTATCTTTTCAACTTGTCGAGCAAGTGACGTCACATCGAGCATTTACTTGACAAATCTGACAGATGGAAAAGATAAAATGTATGTCCACGTGGTTATTCTGAGCCTGCTGGCACATCTAGATTTTTATATTTTGACAGATGTTGATTGAATTAGGTTTTCATTAGTAGGCACTGCGTATCCTACTGTGGTGTCAGCACGCATGCCAAGAGATTTTATCACGGGTCCCTAAAACATTTTGTCAACTTGCGTTCCCATTTTTTATTATCTTGAAACCTTGAAGTATCACAGAAATTCAATCTTTATGCATATTGAAACAGAGTTCGTTTTGGTATTGTTAGAAAAGTTGACACGCGACTGTCGACGCCCCAGTGTGCGGGAGCTTAATTTTGACAAATTAGTATGCCGAATATTACTTGTCTGGAAGAAATTGCTTTTACCGATAAGACCGCCCAATTGTACTTAGCTACTATTTTTAGAACTAAGGATGTTGAATTATTTTCCTTGTTTGGTGTATACAATAAAATCTATCTATCTAACTTGTCCCCATGATACATTAGGACCGATGGACGATATGTTGATGCACTGCAGTCCACCTCTACCTACCCTTTCAGAGAATAAAGGCATTAAAGGCTCTTATCTTGGAAGGCGTGCCAAAGCCGCTGATAATGGAAATATAGGAAACGATAAAATACATGTAACAGGTAATAGAGTTTTGAAGGCCGAATCAAGTTATTGCACCTCCATTGTTAATAGCTGACCAACAATACTAGTTAGTAAGAATTTTTGGCAAGGACGGCAAGCGGATGTATTGCTTCACTGCCGTATCCTACACAAAAACAGCATTCCGGCGTGTAACACGCGGAACGTAGAAAGACGATGAGAAACAAGGCCGATGTATCTAAATAAATGAATATCGCCAGACAACACATACTATGCGATCCAAATAAGAATAGGAACGTCAATAATCTCTTTCTGTCAAATGTCACCTGAAAAGTATGGTTTGCAAAAAAACTTATTTGCATATCAATAATAATAGTCTTACATCAAGTTTAAATAAAAAGGTTAAATTAGTAGGTAATTGTCATAATATAATCTTTAATTATTCAAAGTCAGAATTCGTTTTCGTTCGTCAGAATATGGCGCAAAGTCGATCAAAATCAAAATCAAAATTATTATTTTTTTATTCGTGTAGGCCAAAAAGGGCTTACAAATAGTCAGATTCTACCACCGGTTCGGAATGCTGCTTCCACTGAGAGGAGCCGATAAGAAACTCAATGGTTACTCTTCAAAATGATAATTGCGAGTAATACATTCTCAGGAGCAGCAATGCCATGAGAGCAGACTGCACCTTTGCCACAATACTAGAGAAGAATTATACTCACGGCAGTCTAATATTAAATACAAATATAGTATTTACGCTTAGGAAGCTAGTACAGTAAGGTGCGTCTACTCCCATTTACAATGAAAGGATTATTCTAAACCACAGATGGTTATAGAAATAATTGTTTTGGTATGATGCCTTCAACGCACTATGGGAGAGTAGATGGTAAGTCATTAAGAGGAAAATGGTTGGACCAGTCCTACTATTCGATCGATCCTATTCTTATTTGAATCGCATAGTACTCATCGTATGATCCCAAACTAAGCAAGTATAATGGACTGGGGGCGATCCCAGTTGCACGCAGACCGGGGCAAATTCCCAAAAGGTTATTTCCGAAATTTTACACTGGAATCGAAACCGCAATCACCTCGTTTAGTGAACCGAGCGGCCTACTACGCTCATACCACTAGAGCAAGCTGTCGGCAAATCTGTTACCAGATCAAATAGTTTTACGAAATCCAAAACTATAATTACTTAAGTCCCGATTGAAATCGTGACTTCTCACCAGGTCAGCAGTAAGAAACCTTGAAAGTAAACGTATCCAAACGGGTTGCATTCCGAAATTCCAAGCAGTAACCATAAATACTGTAATCCAATCACCCTCTGATTGAGTCTATTTAATTGTTATAGACATCATAGTAACAATATCAATAGTTATTAAAACACCAGAGACTTGTAGCTAACGAGGGAAACTGAGTAACGCCATAAATATGGCCATTAAAATAATAATTTTCTATTCAAGAAGCTTTTAACGGAATATCGGACGTGTGCTTGATATTTTCATTGAGACGAGCTTAATAATAACAGTAAGTAATGACAATAATAGTGTTTTATGACACTAAACTAATATTGAGTACCTAGTTGGGCATCTATTAGCTGCGGGGCAATTCTCGCAAGATCACCATCATCTTTCATTTTACATATCGTCAAATTAAATAAATAAATACTACTACAGCCCTTTTAACTTCCCACTGTTGGGCACGGGCCTCCCCTCAATGCGAGGGAAAATCAGGCCATAGTCCACCACGCTGGCCCAGTGCGGGTTGGCATACTTCACACATCTTTCGAGAACTAGTCAAGTTCCCTCACACGTGCAGGTTTCCTCAAGATGTTTTCCTTCACAGTTTCATAGCAAGTGATAATCTCGGATGAAAATGAGATTCACACTTATATCCCAGAGGTGCGAGCCGGGTGTTGAACCTGCACACTTTGATTGCAAGGCGTGCGTTCGAACACTCGGCTACATGCTACATAAATAAATAAATAAATACACATTATAAATTATTATTATTTTGAATTGTAAATATTTCGTAAATAGTTGTTAATAAATTTTATAACTACGAAATGTACATTACATTATAGAGATCTACTTTATAAAAAAAAAAATGTTTGATGAATGAGATAAATATTGCGAATGAATTCTATATATCCTATCTCTTACAAGACACATTATTCAACGAAATGTCATCGCCCTGTCGCGCGGCTTTTGCCACTGACATTGAAACTTTATATAAATTGACACAGAGTACATTTTCTAAAACAAGTAAAGTTAATTCGTTTGCCCCATTGGTTGTAGGACGTAAGACAATGATTCTATTCCGTTAGTATAACGTAATGTTACCAGTAAAACATCAACAGACAGCTATTGCGTGGGTTTGAAGCCCTAAAGTGGATCAAGTACAGCTAATTTTGTAAGCGATCGACGATGTAACTACAATGAGAGGTAAATTATATAAAACGGCATTAGTGATGTTTCCGTCACTCATGAATCGGACTCGTTTGAGGTCCGATAACAAACAAATTGCACTCGTTACTCGAATTTCAAAATTGGACCGCCTCACTCGTTCACTTCCTTTCCACGTTCCATGTAAAAGTTGCTGAAAAAAGTTTTATTCGTGTCGCGAGTGAGCGAGTCTTTGGAGCGAATGAAGTATGATCGAAGTGAAAACGCACTCGAGGGATGCCTAACCTCAAATGAGGTGTGCCTCGTGAGCACCTTGCGAGGTAGAATGAGGTACGCCCCCAAATAAAATAGACGAGTTACCCATCACTAAACGGCGTGGATTTCTTTGTAAGTTCGACGTTTACGATGTATTGTTCAGTTAAGATTTTGTTCTGTAATTTATTTGAAGGTCGAAAACGTTAGATTGTATGTAACATCCTTATATAGATGAAATTGGTGTTTGCTACCTTTGAAATTAATTAGATTACGCATTACCTTTTGCTATTACGTTAGAAGAGGCTTTAGTAAACTAGTTAATATAAACCGATAAATTAAAAAAAATCAAAGCACGATACCTCAAGGGTTGCTATTAGGAATTGGGTTATTCTATCAAAATTTAATGTAATTCAGTCATAAACAATGCAAAATGAAACGTATTGTCAAATAATTAAAACAGTTTTTGGTATAACAAACGTGTAATTTTGCTATTACAATAACGCAACTCTATCCGATTGCGCAGTCGTCAATCAAATGGATTAACATCTTTTCTGTTGTACAATTTCTATTATGACGAGCAAAATTATGACGAGCAAAAAAATGTCTACTGCCGATACAATGTAGAGCGATTATCAAGACATTAAAACGCAGATAAAAGTCTATCTACATTATGTTAATCAATAAAAGCATCTGAGGAACAATAGGTGCATCCGGGTCACCTACTGAATGTGCAGATGACCCTTACGATAGCGATTTCTTCCGTTCCCGTTTGGTTAAAATGATAGGCTTGTTCGTAATTATACGCTATGTAACATGATTACGCTCTAAACAGACTGGGGCGAGCGAATGTACTCGACTTTTCTTTGAACATGTACTCTTTACCAATTTAAACATATATGGGATTTCTGTGGTAAAAGAAAAGAGTAAACAGAGAAGCCATAACGGATCCGCCCTGCGGCAATTTTTTGCCGTTTACCACGTTACCACCATTGTAGTTGCCGGATCAAGTAAGTACCTAAGGTGACAAACAATATAAACAAGCTGCGTATTTATATCACGCTTGTATTCCCCGAAAGGATAGACAGAGGTGCACTGTATTGTATTTATATATACGTATTTATAGCGTTATAATACAATTTTTCGGGATTCGGGATTCGGGAACTACAATGGAGGATGTCAGATAAATGACAAAAAAATTGCCGCAGTGTGGAGTCGATTAGGCGTCTCCTTTTACTGTATGGGTAAAAGCCACGCGATGTAATTCATTTCCGGCATCGAGGTCATTTCAGTGAAATAATGTACTTCTTCTATACGATTTTCGGTATGAGTGAAGATTCCGACGCGGGCGTATTAACGCTCTAGTGAGCTCAGGGCTTGAAATAGTGCATACTGCTACTACAGCCCTTTTAACGTCCCACTGTTGCGCACGGGCCTCCCCTCAATGCGAGGGGGATTCGGGCCATAGTCCACCACGCTGGCCCAGTGCGGGTTGGCAGACTTCAAACATCTATCGAAAACTAGTCAAGTTCCCTCAGACGTGCAGGTTTCCTCACGATGTTTTCCATCACCGTTTTATAGCAAGTGATAATCTCGGATGGAAATGAGATTCGCACATAAATCCCAGAGGTGCGAGCCGGGGTTTGAACCTGCACACTTCGATTGCTAGGCGTGCGTCCGACCACTCGGCTACCACTGCTTACCTGTGCATGCATGAAATAAATTTAAAGTTAAGCTTACATGCGGTCAATCTCGTCAGATACCTCCGCCCTAAATCACTGCCAAATTCTCTAACCAACCCAACAGGTTGTCACAAATCAACCGGTAACCAGTGTTACTTTCACTCATATTTTTTTTCAATTACTGCTATTACTTTAATAACGTAATCATAAATCGTTGGAATAAGATCAGACGCTAATTGTACGACAGCTAAATTATTGCAATAACTTTTACTTCGGGTAACGAATGGGACAAGTGGTTAATGAATGTTGTTAATATAATCCCATGTAATACTTGGTGGACCAGGGTTAGACTGGTCCACCAATTTAAAGTCGCTCAGCGAGCTATGGAGAGAGCTATGCTCGGTGTTTCTCTGCGGGATCGAATCCGGAACGAAGTAATTCGCCAGAGAACTAAAGTTATCGACATAGCTCAACGGATTAGCAATCTGAAGTGGCAGTGGGCCGGTCATATCTGCCGCAGGACTGACAACGTTGGGGTAGACTCGTCCTAGAGTGGAGACCGCGAATCGGCAAACGTAGTGTAGGACGTCCTATGACTAGGTGGAGCGACGATATACGCAAAGCGGTGGGCAGTGACTGGAGAAGAGCCGAAGATCGGGCTCAGTGGCGCATCTTGGGAGAGGCCTACGTCCAGCAGTGGACTGCCACCGGCTGATGATGATGATGATGATGTAATACTTATATTAATTTATAGACTTCTATGCATAAAAGAGGCTTTATAGGCACATTGGGGCACCGAACCTTGGGCGTATTTTTTGCCATACCAAAACAAACTTTATTGACTCATAGAAAACGTTCATTCTTCAACTAAATGACACTGACAGCGCAAGCGAATTTTTACGCGTGGGGGCTACCGTAATTCAATCTTTATGCATATTGACACAGAGTTTGTTTTGGTATTGGCGAATATTCTGACGATTCGCTTTGGACGCCCCAGTGTGCGCGGGGTTTCATGTCTATAATAAAAAAAATTTGAAATCGGTTGAATGACGTCGGAGATATGCGTGATGATACATAAAAAAAAAACAAAAAAATATATATACGCGTCGAATTGAGAACCTCCTCCTTTTTTTTCGTCAGTTAAAAATAGGTAACTAAGCTGAATTATAGTTTTATTGGAAGTTGATAACACAAGTCTCACATACACACACATTAAACTGTGTGAGAATTTGTGAGTGATGTGCACTTTTACTCGGGCGGACAACACCTCCGGCGACCCACGATAGTCGAGGGATAACGTATAGCTGTCACCGGCCGTTAGTCCAAACGATTTATTTCGCACGTGGGTGTCACACCGTAGCGTAGCGCGAACACCTACACGAAAACGACGAAGATTTATTTGTTGTGTGTTAATTAAATGCTAAGGGCTTTGATAAGTAAGGTATTTGGTATGTTTACATATGGCAATTATTTGAGAGAATATATTGTTACCTATCGTTACTAGTAACTTTAATCTTCTATTTACATAGATAGATAGATAACTCTTTATTGTTCCACCGCAAAAATTAACAAAATATTACACACAAATTATACAGTGTCACAATGGGCGGCCTTATCACTAATAGCGATCTCTACCAGGCAACCTTAGGATGGAGAGGATTTAACTGAATTACTAAGACGAGGGTGTACTTAATAATAGATACTTACATTAAATAGCTTAAAATGCACATATAAATACATACATACCATATAACATATGTATACCTATATAAAAAAAAATCTTCTCTTCGTGAACAGATTTAGCCAAACATCGAGACAATTTCTTCTCCTCAAACCGGCAAAATTATAGCAATTCGAATCGGAGGGATCCTAAAACCATTTACACTCTCATTTTTTAGAAAGAAAGCGTTTTGTAATGCCAATGTTACTTAAGTCGAACCACAAAAAAAAAAAAACGCAGCTATAAAAACATACAAATATTCATGGTTCTGTTCGTTGTGAGATTGGTATGAATCAAACCGAAATCCAACACCAAATTCCAACGTCCATTCGTCTTGTCAACAAACATCATCTCGTGTGACACGCGAACTCACGCGCTAAATTTAAATTACACTTCGGTGTGACACACGGTTGCTGTTTCACTATACTGACTGGTAGCCACACCAAACACGATTCATTATTATTGTAATTGGACCCGAGGCATTGGGATAAATAGCTTACTACTCGAAGTCACACCTGAACCGTCTGCCGATCGAAAATCAATCGAAATACTATCGCCATAAAGTTCATTTTGGCATTGCCATCTGCCATCATTCTTAGCAATTTCCAGTAAATTTATTTAAAGTGCTGATTGAGACAGATTCGGTGATTTCATTTGAGACGAACGTTTTATGATACAAGTTTTTAACCGTTCGTGAGACGGTTGTTTTATTCTATAGGATCGATCGACATGTATATAAATATTATATCTATATATTAGCATAGGAGAATCTCATAATGAGATACGTATGGAGGGGTGAAAGGCGGTTTGATTTAAACGACACTTTTGGGCGATATTGAGTTTGGAATCAGCGATTTTTTCTGCGTCGAATGAGTATGCTATCCTGTAAAGTTAAAAATATGTCGCTTAAGTCAAATAGCTTTTCACCCCATAGATAAATTGTTGGTCTCACTTCGCGAAGCGAGACCAATAATTTATCTATGTTTTCACCCCTCAATATTGATGTTACTTTCTTACACGAATATATTACAATATATTTTTACCTTGTTGACGATAATTTATAATCTCGATATGAACAGTAGTATTTATTACCTGAAACAAATAACAATAACTTATTAGTACTTAGCAGTACTCACATAAAAATATGACAAAAACAAACTGTCCCTTTTAATATTAAAAAAAAAGAGGAATACATAGACAAATAATACACTAAAAAAACAAAACATGGAATGTTCAAATTCAAATTTAGTTTTTTATTCCAAATTCAAACTGTAACGGTTATCCTTGTTGATATAGTATAATAATAGCCGCTCTTGCCAGATGTGTCGGCCTCCCACGGACCCATCAGCATCAAATCATTATGATAGGGCTCCAGGGTTAATTAAAGTTTGAATAATATTATTCAGTTACAGAATACTATCTTGAGAGCCGTTACAGTCAATCTGAAGCCTGAATTTTCTAATAAAAAGACTTCATAAGTTATCAGTAGTTCGTTTAGTTGACTTCTGGAAGTCGGATAGTAATATCACTATTCAAGCTTCTTTGAAATGATTATTGATTACTTAGTAAAATCAAGGTAGACTGAAAGTTGAAACAAACACAAAAAATATTTCAAAATCTTAAATCTGGAGCGTAATGTTTTAAACAATTAGAAAGTTTAAAGTCGAGAGCTGACGCCGTACGACCATCTCTTATTCAGGATTGTTTTAATATTATTTTGATTTCTTTACAACTTTTATTGTGCAATGGCGTTAATTATGTTGTTCACAAACTATGACTCAATTTCAATTTGACGGCACTTATAATGTTGCTATCTTGCAGTTATCCATACAGAGTTGAATCAGAACCAAGACCTGTCAAAAAAAGTTTACGTCATAATAAAATATACTCTGTGCAATTCACGGAGTAGCATGGTTAGGTAGCGCTGACTGATTCACACAACATTTTCACAAGATAAATTATTTATTTATTACATGGCTCCATAAATAATATTGGTTATTAACATAATAAATACATGCCTATAAACCACTTCATATCTGCGTAAAGCATTACACCCGTAGGCGCGTCAAACAGAACGCGCGACTAATGTTATGCCAATACGAAAACTAACCGTATTAACTTGTTAATTAAGCACATTTTTCAACGACATGTCATTATTAACGCCAGCGAATTTTGACTCGTGATTCCGTGACCACAGAAATTTCAACCTTGACGACGGTTCGATTCTGGTCAGCAGAAAATTTCGAAATTTACCCTGGTCTGGGTGTAACTGGGATCGCACCCAGTCCATTATTGTATCCATGTGGTACCCACACGCTTTCCTTAGATTGAATCAGAATCAGATTTTTTTTTTCATGTAAACCAATACAGAGGCTTATGAATCGTCAATAAATAATAATCATAGCATTTCTACCAGTTCTACCACCCATTCGGAATTCATTTCCTATGGAGAAGAATGGGCAAGAAACTCCATGGTTGCTTTTTTCCAATAAGGATTTAATTTTTTTTGTGTTTTTCTTAATTAACAATTATACAATATTTATGACCGGACTAAGTATAAATGTTGACAAACTCGTACTGACGAGTAAAGGTAATTCGTTCGCGCCGGTGACTGCAGGGCGTTAAGCGTCGACTCTAGCGAAAGTCGTCATAAATATAATAATATTATATTTCGGTGAAATTATGCAGAAAGCGGGTCGACATATTGTAAACATCATCGCTATCTCGGAGTGGTGATATGGTGCCGCTAGATAAGCCTGATAACTAGAGTTATGTGCGGGATTTATGATAGGCGCCTGTTATTGGAGAATATTATCAAACCCATGCATTATTATGTGCCGATGAAAGCCTGCCTTTAATTTAACCTTTAATTAAATGCCTAAAAGAATATTACGAGGACGACGAACTTCAACTACCTAGTCTTCCACCGTTCATAAAGCGGCAATTATTATTGAAAATTACATTCGCACATGAAAATCTCAGTGGTGCGAGCCCGTGGTTTGAACTTGCACCCTTTAGCAGTTGCTGCCTAACTAGGCTACTACTGCTGTTTTAGGTTTAATACAACTTATAAATCCATGTGAATGTATATTGTTTCATTTTTATTGTATATTGTTTCAGAAGTCAGAAAAAAGACCTTGAGAGGTGCCAAGGGAAACCCGGATGGAACGAAGTTCCTTATGAAATAAAAAAAAGTACATATACATACACACACACACACACACACACACACACACATCGAAATCGCAATCGAAATCTGTTGAATGGTGTTGCAGCTGTCCATGGGCGGCGTTGATCACTTACCATCAGGTGAAACGTCTGCTCGTTTGTCTCCCTATCTCATAAAAAAAAAATAAAAAAAAATCGGAAACTATGATAGGTATAATTGTCTTTACTAAGCATCCACATTATGTGCTACCGTGTAAGTATCCAAAATATTATTACGGACTTCTGAAATACCCTGTTTATTCTGATCTAAGATTAGATGTAACTGCAGATGTTATCATTCATTTCGTAACTCAATATGTGTGACTACGCACACTAAGAGAGCTATAACAACCATTTTAAAAGTAAAATAACGCCCTGCGTTCATTGGGGCGAGTGAATTAACTTGACTTTATTTGAAAATGTACTCTGTATCAATATAGTTAAAGATGGAATTTCTATGGCCTCGTTAAAACGCGTCGAATTTTACTCGTGTAATCGATGGAATTTCATTGAAGAATGTTCTTCCTTTATGAGTTACAATTCAGGAAGGAATTTGGTATTAACAATTAATAATTCGCGCGCGTTTTGTCGCGTCTGTGTGTGCAGGGCTCAAATGGTAAGTGGGTCGCGATAATAAATATTTCAAAGCGATTCAATGGCCTGAAAACATCGCAAGGAAACATTTCAATATTGATATAAATCAAACACTTGCTTGACTCGCCTTTTTAAGTTTTTAGAGCTAGTTTTACTGCTTTATTACAAAGGTATTAGAGTTATTTACAAGACGCCGCAATTGTAAATTTTTTTGGAGAAAATCCCCTTAATTGGTGAATGATAAAATGGTAGGCAGAGGCGCACTACAGTGCACCCTCACTTCGCGCATGTATTTAGGTCCCAATGTAAAAGGGGGCGAGCCTATTGCCATTATACCGAGCACATTGCCCCTCAATATGAGGGAGGTTTGGATAGTCCACCACAGTCAACCACGCTGACCCAGTGCAGGTTAGTGAACTTCACACGCACTTCTATAGACGTACAGGTTTCCTCACGATGTTTTCCTTCACCGATTCACTGACAAAATAAAAATACAATATTTAAAAAATACGTCTAATTCTTAAGTGTGCGAATACTCCTTGGTGATAGGTAAAAGAAGAATTGACCTGAGGAGTACACGTACGGTTCTATAACCAACCGGTTATTGATTTGTTTAAATACTAAAGATAACAAAGAATGTGTTAAACATTTGCTAAATTAATAAACAAATATGTTCAGCGCACGATACATTCGAAACATACAAATATCATCAGTTCGGTACAGACTATACCTGATTTAAGTCACGTAAGCATTGTATTACATATTACAATACGCAACATTTAGAATTTACTAGACTTGCTGTCTAGGTTAATAAACACTCCAACGAAACTCAGTTTCATTTAAATATACAAAATATTCGATTGATCGTGTAATGTTAACATTTATACAAAAAAAAAATCGAGTTGAGAATACGAGATTCGAATTGAGAATACAACATTTGAACTAAGAACACAACATTTGAACTTCGAACACAGAATTTAAACTGCGAACACAACATTCGAATTGAAAATACAACATTCGAATTGAGAACGCAAAATTCGAATTGAGAAGATTAATTTGGAAGTCTGTTTAAAAAGAATCCAAGGTCGATGATATTTAATAATCAGTTACACCCAGTGGCAAAATCCGAAAAGGTTAATACCCAAATTTTCCGCTGACGGAAATCGAACCCGCACCACCCGGTGCAGTAAGCCAAACAAACAGGCTACGCTGAAACAACTACCCCAAGCCATCTTCAAGAACAGTTCGACATTATTTCCAAAATTAACGTCCATAATTGAACCCACAGTAATTAGAAGGTAAGTAATACCAACCGCACGAGGCGAAAGCCACTTAACGCAAGACGAGCCAGGTAAATCGCATCGCTGAACAATGAATAAGAGCCACTAAATATAGCGTGTGCAGTCCCGCATCCTGCGCCGGGCGGCGCCGAGAAACGGGTCATGTTATTATTAACGCAAATACTATTTAGCTATGCTATGCGTTACTGGGAAGTATGCAGTATATAACGTTAGTATAGGTATAATGTATTAAAAAATAATATCGCACCTGTATTCGCCGAAGGGATAATCAGAGGTGCACTGCATTGACTACAGAAAGGAATGAGATAGATAGAGAACTTCAAGACGCAATAGCCGGTTTTCTGTGGATTTTATAGATAACTGAAGGAATTAACGCCGTGGTAATATTGTAAAAAAAAAGTTATTTTTTAAACTGTACCTACCTACTTTATATTATCGCCTAATATAACTTTTTAATCTCTTCACTATAAACAATTTAGCAGATTGTAGGTAGTTGTTGGTACCAATATGAGCTCATCCAATTGCCGTAAAAAAAAAAAACTATGATGTAAAAAAATTGATGTATGTCAAAGTATTTAATTAATTTTCGATATTATTTTTTCTTACGCTTCATAACGTGTAAGGATTAACAGCTGTTTTTATTATAATCAAAACATCGACAGGAATTATTATCAATAAATATTGTTTCACGCAAACACGAAGCACATACAATAAATCAATCCATTCAACTCGCTAATGCTCAAACAAATAAATAACACTTACGGTCACCAATTGCGTTATTCTAAGCCGAACTACTGTTTGACTTGCACTGTGGCCGAGTGTCTGTTACTCGTTGCACACATTTACTTAGTTATTGTTCACGGGTGTCGTTATTACGTTACCAAGTGCGTTAACCTCTTTTAACGTGAGATTGGAACTTATTAGAGCATAGTAGGTCATTACAGTTCCTTATCGTAACTGATAATAAAGTGAAATGATTTATTTTTAACGTTCACGTAAAATTGTTGTTGGATATTTGGACTTTACCACGATTTATACAATGAATACGAATGAAATAAATGAAATGATATTTAATGGAATAAGATGAGGAATAGCTCCACCTGCGTTTAGCGGGTATTACAGCCAGTGTCAAGTAATTAATAGCGTAAATCGAGTCGGACTCGCGCACGAAGGGACTCGTTTTGTTGTATGGGAGCCCCCTTAAATATTCATTTTATTTTAATTTGATTATTTATTTTAAAGGTGAATAATAGAACTCAATATTCTGTGAATATTTCAAGCGTGCCGTTATAATTATCAAGCAAAAACGAGCAAAAAAATCACGTTTGTTGCATGTGAGCCCCCTGAAATATTTTATTCTGTTTTATAGTAGTTGTTGTTAGAGCGGCAACAGAAATAACATCATCTGTGAAAATTTCAACTGTCTTACTATTACTGTTCATGAGATACAGCCTGGTGGTAGACAGACAGCGGGGTCTTAGTAATAGGGTCCCGTATTACCCATTGGGTACGGAACCCTAAAAAATGGTGTGCGCGTTTCGACCCCAATGTGAGAGGAGCTTAATGACGTCATTGTAAAATAAGCTTTTTCTGTCAGCCAATACAGTTGGTTTGGCAAATAATTGGTCGCATACGTTTGACGCGACTGTAGTATTTGAATCTCCAAATACTGTCACCGATGCTCTCCACATCACAGAGCTGGCATCTAAATTTATATTTCCGCATAATGAAATTTGACTGATGTCTGTTGACTATTCCCAAAAGGAAACGCTAATGGAAGGACAGTTTCCTTTCTGTGAAGCGGCGGGTTACTTGAGATTATTTTGAGATTCGTAACATTTAATGTTGATTAATATATTGTTTTACGCCTCCCGCACACTGGGGCTACGGTAAAACGAACTGTATTGACACATAGAAAAAGTTCATTCTACAACAAAGTGACACTGTCAGCGCGAGCAAATTTCGCCGCGTGGAGGCTTAGCGTTTACGACAAAAAATAATCTTTATGCATATTGACACAGAGTTCGTATTGGTATTGGCAAAAATTTTACGCGATTTAAAAAACCGGCCAAGTGCGAGTCGCACCCGCGCACGAAGGGTTCCGTACCATTATCTATAAAAAAGGCAAAAAAATCACGTTTGTTGTATGGGAGCCCCCTTGAATATTTATTTTATTTAATTTTTTAGTATTTGTTGTTATAGCGGCAACAGAAATACATCATCTGTGAAAATTTCAACTCTCTAACTATCACGGTTCATGAGATACAGCCTGGTGACAGGCGGACGGACAGACGGACGGACGGACGGACAGCGAAGTCTCAGTAATAGGGTTCCCGTTTTACCCTTTGGTTACGGAACCCTAAAAATGATCAGCTTACTGAGTTTCTTGCCGGGCCTTCTCCAGTTGAGGTCGCGTTTCGATCCGTATAATATAAGAAAAAAACTTTGACTTTGTTATTACCACTCCATTTACAACAAAAGGAAAATTGATTTAACAAGATAGGCACTAGTAGAGTAGGCGATAAGTTTGTCAAAGTCCAAGGAAATGATCTCCAAGTGAGAAATGAATCGGAAGGTACTTATTAAAACAAAGAAACCGCAGAGCTTTCTAATTACTATGGACGGCCGCTAATTAAGATTTATAACCTTTGTAATATAGTTTGACGTGTTTAATTTGAACTTTATTACAACTACATAGGGCCGGGCCTGGCCGGGCCGGCAACGGGTGTTGCCAAGTGAAAATTTAGCGACACATCCGTAAGAATAATTGAAAAAAAAAACTGTTACGAGGTTACGAAAAAGTCTTTATTGCAATTTAGAAGTACCTAGTTAACTAAAGGTAGCGAGTTAACTAAAACTTAACTATGGTTTATAAATACATAAAACAACTCAAGCGACGTCGCTTATGTGTTGTGTAACGATATTTATTCATTTATCCTTAGGCCGCCGGTATCCCCTGACGGGCAATTTTTGCCAATATTAAAACGAACTATGTCAACTCTTAAATAAAGCACATTTTTCGCGAACAAATTTAGTCGCGCTATCGGTGGGTCTTTTGCTAAGATATTGATCTTTATGGTTATTAACACAGAGTTCATTTTCAATAGTCAAATGGACTCTCTCGTCCCAGTATGTGCCTAAGCTAGGTTATTTACTACCGTAAGCCTGCATCGTAAATACCAGTAGCTATTAAACAATTAACTAGTCCAATGACAGCAATTTTCGGCTCATTAAACCGTAAGGTTGTAAAGGTCAGGGCGAATGACCTTATGCTTTTTTTTCGACGGCTTTCTCTGCGCTCATCGTGCTAAAACACGCCACTTGATTTAGTCCGGACTCAGTAATTACCGGTCGCGGAGTTTAAGTTATTATAGACGCACCTTACTGTACTAGCTTCCTAAGCGTAAAGACTATATTTGTATTTAATATTAGACTGCCGTGAGTATAATCCTTCTCTAGTATTGTGGCAAAGGTGCTGTCTGCTTTCATGGCATTGCTGCTCCTGAGAATGTAACTCGCAATTATCATTTTGAAAAGAGTAACCATTGAGTTTCTTACCGGCTCTTCTCAGTGGAAGCAGCATTCTGAACCGGTGGTAGAATCTGACTATGTGTAAGTGCTTTTTGGCCACACAAATATTTTTTTTTTTTATTATTTTGATTAAGGTAATTATTTCGCTGCAGAAATGTGTGTATAAGGAATTATTTTACTTAACGTTATAGGCGGGCAATGGCGCTGGTTCTGTGATCACCATACTAATCTGCACTAAACTTAGAGAATGGCGGACCTTCTCACGTGTTGAAAAAATTTTTAGTGCCGTCAAATTTAGTGTAGTATTCATAATACAATGTAAGTTAAGTCTTCTTCTTTTTTTTTACTAAATGAATGAAATGATGATATTTAATGGAATAAGATGAGGAATGGCTCCACCTGCGTTTAGCGGGTATTTCAGCCAGTGTCAAGAAATTAATAGCAAGGGCAAATTCAATAAATACACATCATGTGGAAGAGCTACTATTTTTATTATTTATGGACGATTCATAAGTGCCTGTATTGGTTTATATGAATAAAAAAATTCTGATTCTGATTCATAAATAAAAAATGAATGATGACAGTGATAAAGATGGCGGATGAATCCATTTTCTGTAAGTTAAATCAACACTTAAACTCCTTGGTAACCCTTGGTAACCATAACCTACATGGAGCTGTCAGGCTGACATAAGATAAAAATTAAGGTTGTTGATTATCCCGCTTGTAGTGGATCGCTTGAGTCTTGTGTCTTGTACTAATAAATAAGTATACTACCAATTAGCTGTTGTTATCAAACTGAAAATAATACAGTAAGGACACACGGAATTCCGTGTGTTGTACGGTATAATTATAACTAAACAATGTTTTAGTAATTTTTGAATTAGGAAGCATAAACACCTTTGTGGCGAACCAATTAACGTATTATATACAAATGATGAACTAATTTGCTCATAGATGTTATCTATGTAGATTTATGCCTTTAATATTGCTAGTTACATTCGGACTAAATTTAGTTAGTTAGTTACTTTGTGACAATGTATGGCGCAAGTGAAGTTGAGAAATATTTTTTTTTCACTGAGTTCCGTTCCGTTCCGTACCCAAAGGGTAAAACGCGAACCCTATTACTAAGACTTCTCTGTCCGTCCGTCTGTCACCAGGCTGTATCTCATGAACCGTGATAGTTAGAGAGTTGAAATTTTCACAGATGATGTATTTCTCTTACCGCTATAACAACAAATACTAAAAAACAGAATGAAATAAATATTTAAGGGGGCTCCCATACAACAAACGTGATTATTTTGCCGTTATTATACATAATGGTACGGAACCCTTCGTGCGCGAGTTCGACTCGCACTTGGCCGGGTTTTTTTTTAGCCCAGTACCTATCGTACCTCCACGATTGAGTTATATGAATTATTATAATTATCCTATTATGAGTAAGTATCATTGATTCATTTAGCCCGTTTGAAATATACCCATGATACTCGTTGACGTAAGTATTGCAAACTTATTTTAAATCTACCATTTTCCTGTTAGTTACACCGATACTATCAAAATGTACCATAAAATGGTTTATTTTGAGCGCGTATCATTTATTTTATGTTGCGTGCGAGTGAAACTGCGTGTAAGCTCCTCGTAAAAGTATTGTAAGTATGTACAAATGTTACATAAAATATAATGGGGTCACAATAACTAGGTCTACGAGTTCTATGACCCTTGGATAAGTATACTCATAACATTATGACATTACTGTAAGCCTCAATAACGCGATGCAAAACTTTGCGAGGAAACCTACACGTCCTAGGGAACTTGGCCAGTCCGCGATAGTGAAGTGTGAAGTCTGTCAACCCGCACTGGGCCAGTCTGGTGAACTCTGATGGACTATACCCTGAATCCCCTAAATAATCATTAACAAAGCAATGATAGAGAGTACAAAATACATCCCCAATATGTTTTGGCTCTACGACACCGCGCGACATACCTTGTGGTATTAGTCTTGTCTTGTCTCGTAGGCGTTCAGATCATGACTTGTACCACGTGTCTCACCTGCTTGGGTGTGTGAATGTCGCGTGACCGTCAATAGGGGGATGACCACGCCCAGCGCTGGTGCAAAGCACGTACAATAAATATTGTAATATATACGAAAATGTACTTACCTACTTGTTATAAGGGGATTTTAACTACTATAAGTTTACACGTTCGATAGAAGTCACGTTAGAGTTTACGTAAATTACTTTTACGTAATATTTCTGGTACAAATTTAGTTTAGAACCAATATGTGGACAATAGAATTAGGACTTTGTTAGACCAAAGTTTGTTAGGTATATAGTTACAAACTTAAAACTAGAGGAAAGTAAAATGGAGACTAACAAGCCAATAACTAAATTCAAACTTTAATAAAAAAAGGAAAAACTTATGAGTCGCGCTCGCGGGCCATTCGCATATGAAAATTAAAATGAAATGGAATTCAGAATATCATAGGAGTAAATATTTAAAAAGTCTGTGAACATTATATTTTTTATATTCGTAAAAAAATGCCAGGAAATGGCCGACCGTCGCCGACGTATATACTAAAAGCATCCATGTTAACTATTTAATGATTGTAGGTAGCAACTGATGTACATGTGATTAAGCTTATAAATTTAACACTTGAGACTAACACACACATTTAAGACATACATTTAATTTATGATCTTTAATAAATATGATTTAAATAAACTCCATACTTAAATAATGTTCCAATCCAATGCCAATTTAATGTATGGCTCCATCGTTTAACGATGATTTTGCCAAAGAAAAGATGATACATAAAAAAAAAATTAAATATTGAAAGTTTTAATTGAGTGGCAAATTTATAACATCAATTATTTATTTCGGTGTTTAAAACAAAATGGAAACAGAAAAAGTGTACATTTTGTAAACGTCATTTTCGAATAATACAAATGTTACTTCACAACTTTTACGTCATCGTTACCAGATAATATCTGGTTACATTTTGAAAGTAAATCATTCGTTCACCAAGTAATCCTTAAAACATTCCCGCATTACCATTAGTGTCAAGAAAGTTGTTTTGAGGTGTCCACAAAACGAACAACACAGGGGTGATCTCGCTCCCTTCGTTCTTTCGACAAAAATACACACAAGTAATTTGAAGAACAATTATCACGCCTTGATTTGTGGGGGGAGTACCCTTATGTAGGACAGGGCGAAGCGGTCGATGACCCCACTCCACTAATGCAACCTCTAATTATGACCTATTTCTGTATCTATAAATGAAGTTGTTAATATTTCGCGTCTTTTATTACTACGTTAATAGCATTATTATCACGTTTTTTATCCTAATAGCATAATTTAATTGGTGGTATCCTCAATATCTTAAAAAAAGTAAGTTAGACGCTCTGTGGTTGGGTTGGTACCTTTTGAGTAGCAAAGTACCTATATACAAATAGCCAACATAAATATTAAGAGTAAAAAAAATGGTTCCATGGAATAAAACTATTTTACGGATTCTATCGCGTTTATTTATCATAAATAAATATGAGAAAACAATATAATTGTTCCATGTTTAATAAGTTGATCCAATTTCCTTTTACTATTGTACATTTATAAAACAAATTCATAAAGAACATTTTACAAAACATTTAATATTTTCATAACCTTTTGATAAATCAAAACGGATTATATAAGAAAATGATGCCTCCTTGCAATTTATAGATTGGTTAGAGACATAAATACTATTGGAGTGTCACGGAATGGAATTAATAGGACATTTATCGGGCTACCGGCGCCGATAAACTCGATAATAACTACATTCTATAATCTGATCATTTTGAAAGCGTGGCCAGCGACTGTGGCAAATTCACAGTAATAAGAGAGCTAGTCTTCATCAAATTGTACAAATCGTGACACCATTAAAACCTAATGCAGTAACACTTGATTCCACACGTAACGTTCGGTGTAAATGGTCATTAATTTGCAAGTATACGCAAACTTTACACTTAATTAGTCCAAGTGCACTCGCCCCTGGTTTTCACGCTTTCGTAACACGTCCGCATAATGCGCCGAATAAATAAGCAGTGTAACCGCACCTTTTTATTCGAAAGCATCTCACTTTTTTGTTTTAAGAATAAATTCATATTTTTAAATGACGAATCCAACGATTTTCGTGCGATCGACATCCATCTCTATTATAGGAAACCATCTCTATTATCGGTAATCGAAAATCGGACTCCAGAAATTTTTCGTTAAATTGAAATATGCTTAAAATTATATTAAAGATTGGGAAATGTTTAAATCGTTTAAAATGCAATTACTACTACAATGAATAGCCCTTTTAACGTCCCACTGCTGGGCACGGGCCTCCTTTCAAATCAATGAGAGGGGGAATCGGGCCATAGTCCACCATGCTGGCCCCGTGCGGGTTGGCAGACTTCACACATCTATCGAGAACTAGTCAAGTTCCCACTGTCGTGCAGGTTTCCTCCGCTGTTTTCGTTCATCGATTCTTGGCAATGCAATTAGAAAAATAATGTTCTTACAATCACCTTGTCGAAGAGACGTAACAAAAATACAATCAAAATTACTCTTACCACTTAAGCCATAAAGGTTATAATACCATGCAGATGTAATAAATGACCTTTGGACATTAACACCACACAATGCCTACCTGTCGTTTTAATGCAAGTGACGGTAATCATCACAAGGCCGAATCGCAATCGCGTGGTAAACCTCTAGCGCGCGATTAGTGGGGTCGATGATCGCAAAAAACAAAATGGCCGCGGTGAATCGCAGTTTTTTGAAAAAAGAATCCTATTTGGGTCATATTTTTCGTTTATTGTAGCTTATCTACGATTTAGCAGCAAATGATTTAAAAATAAAATTAGTAGGTATCTACTCATGTGTTTATATCTGATAAGAAATCGTAATAATTGATTACAGAAGGTACATTAAAGACCCGAGCACACATAAAGATTGAAATTGTGTGGTAAAAGAAGCCACGCGACCACGCGCCTGAATTCGCTCGCCCTCCTAATAACATTTCATTTAAGAATGAGTTTTCTCTTTGAGTCAATACAGTTCAATTTGGTATCGTCATAACAATTAGAGTGCGCGTCGCCGCTTCGTGACGCCCCAGTCTGTGCAGGATTTAATAGTTAGGTAAATAAAAGGTTTTTATATTTTTAACTGGCCAACAAGAATCGAAAAACATTTTGATTGTCATCTTCCAAATAAGTTGCAACCTTATGAAGGTCGCCAATTCACTTAATTTAATGCAGTTTAGTTTAGTGCTAATAAAATCGGCACACCTTACTACTACTATTACAGCCTTTTATTAACGTCCCACTGCTGAGCACGGGCCTCCCCTCAATGCGAGGGGGATTCAGGCCATAGTCCACCTCGCTGGCCCAGTGCGGGTTGGCAGACTTCACACATCTATATAACTAGACAAGTTCCCTCAGACGTGCAGGTTTCCTCACGATGTTTTCCTTCACCGTTTCATAGCAAGTGATAATCTCGGATGAAAATGAGATTCGCACATAAATCCCAAAGGCGCGAGCCGGGGTTTGAATCTGGAACCTGCACACTTTGATTGCAAGGCGCGCGTTCGACCACTCGGCTACCACTGCTAATTACTAATTGTTGTATTTATGCGATGGTAGATAAAAGCACCTATCGCATACGGTATTACAACACGAAGCGACTCTTTGTTGTCTGAACTGAACGTACAAAACAATTAATTTCTGCTGTGACCTCATTTTAGACATCGGTGTCGATTCTGACAACATAATTGTACACAAACTGCAACTAAACTTAATTTGACAGCACTTAAAAATATCATTCGAATTCAAATATCATCAAAATATTGTCTACTTGCCATAGCCTAGTCTCCTTCAGTTTGTTGCCAGGAATTTGACATGAATTCAGAAAATTTCACGAATTTAGCTGACTTAAGTACAGCCCTGATCCAAAATATCTGTTATAAAAAGATAGAAATAGATATCAGTGTACTGCCGATCTACATTCGTAAACGCTATGCAATCAGCAATACTACGTTTAGTTTGTCTGTGTGATCTGATTTAGTTTAGTCGTATTTGTGTACAACAAAATTACTATATGTCACTATTGAAAAAAAAACTAAACCTTTTTTTAATAAGGTCGAATGCAACACTCGTTAAAAAATGGACACAAACCTCCTTTCAAGTTTATTCCAATTCCAACGTATACCGAAAGTGTAGATACATTTACAAACTAGCGATGCATAAACACGGCGGCGGAAGCGCCGGGGACACGTGTTCGATACCAGCCCCACCCCCGCTTCCTGGCCCTCATTAACCGCCTTGGACTAAATACGGAACAATGTTCCAACTTGTTCACGGAACATGAAACGGCGTCTCGGTCTATTCGTCTCTCGCGGTATGCAATGAATAGCTGCGCGACAAGTTATGGGACTCGTTCGACAATTGATCCTGATTTTATTCGTGGGACTGCATTCATGACTAGGACTTGTCGTATGAGCTAGTTGTGACACGACAAATTAATTACCAAACCGACACAATGTAGCTATGATGGGTAGAGACGATTAGATATTGCAATAGTCATGTGGTTGATCGAATCCATATTGTCAGCCCCAGTGATCCATATTGATCTACAAATCGTGATCCCAATCGCTCCATCCGAGTAAGCTTGGGGTGGGAATATCTTTTGGTGATATCCACTTCTTAAACATCACATCTTAACAATCATCAGTATCTTTAGCTCACTCTCTCTGAAGAGTTAGTACGCGACTAGACCTGTAGTTGTAGCATGAACTAGTATTATGTCACAATATATCTTGATTTTCTCTCTTTCTCTCGTATTAAATTAGACAGAGAGCGAGCAAGCGAATTCGTGACAAAGGTCTAGTCTTGGCATGCGTGCTAACCCCACTGTGTTACGGATTATGTCGCACCTAGTCGCTCACACCATAATAACTTCTCACGCCAGATTGGGTTTAAAATACTTTTTGGAATTTGGAATAAGAACTGTTTTCAACATCCATCACGTATCAAATCCAAAACAAAAGAATGTTCATTATTTCAATCCACCCACACACCATATCTTAAACTAAACTAATTCCAAATCACCGAGAGCACATGACAAAGCGTTATGGCGTCGACAAACAATCGTAAAGAGATCTCGCGGAGTTCCCACGCCCCGTGGGAGAGGGACAGCATGG
The DNA here is from genome assembly GCA_914767695.1 of Ptilodon capucinus. NCBI lineage: Eukaryota > Metazoa > Arthropoda > Insecta > Lepidoptera > Notodontidae > Ptilodon > Ptilodon capucinus. Next base: position 4,015,618 of record OU611828.1, read on the forward strand.
TATTACGGACTAACATTTGTGTGTAACTTACTTTTTAGTGTTATTGGTAGCATTTAAACCCTGCCCCTGCAAGCGCGTCAAAACTCGTGTGACCAATTATTTTGTCAATACAAAAATGCACTGTATTAACTCACGGAATAAGCTCATTTTTCAACGTAAAATAAGTGACATCAACACGTGATTAATCCATGTATAATATGGGTATGGGATGCATGGGTAGCAGTGAACGTAACAGGTAAACTGAGTTTATGAAACGAGGAATTGTACGCACAGGTATTCTGATATTTCCCACTACTAAGCAAAAGTATCTCTTTACAAGTATTATCTCTGTTGTGATATTATAAAACGCATTGTAATCGGTAAGATTGACAATTCGCTTTCAAGGAACAAATAAAGGTAAGGGTTCCGTACCTAAAAATAATAGGATCACTTTGTTGTCCGTCCGTCTGTCTGTCTGTTATAGAGATGTCTAAAGTTACGTTTCATTAGCAAAACGTAAGTATTTTAGAAATCGGACATTATTGTCATCTTTGCATCTACTATTAGAAATATTGCCAAGAGCTCACGGCAACGCAAGGCTAAGTTGTTACTTACAGGTAGGTACCCACAGACCATATGGTCTGTGGGTACCTGAATAACTTTACTCTATGCTAGCACTTACATTTCACAGGCAGCCGGAAACAATAACTGTAATCTTACCTGAAACAAAATTAAGTAAACATGAATTTATTGCAGACAACGTTGCAAACAATAAGCCTAGATAAGAATTGTTTTAATAAGATATATGCATTGATAACACAATATTATATCGATGAAAATTTATACTTATTTGAAGAATGGAATGTTGTACACACCCATTTACCTGAAATGGATTTAACAATATTGGATGCGGACAACCCATTGCTTAGTTTATGCTAAGCAATATTATTTGTACATTGTGCGATGTAATGTTAAAACAACACTGCTAAAGAAAAGGCGGTAGTGATGCTGTAAATATAGAGAGAGACAGTAAATGTAATTACTTCTCTAACTAACACTAAAAATAAAAAGGTCCCCAAAAATCGCGTCTCGGAACGCCTTAAAATACTTTGTCTTAACAAAATTATTACTTGTAACCAATGATATTAAAAAGTAAAGTCAGACCATCTAATTTTATACAGCTAGCTAGCTTTCAAGAAGTCGAAAACAGTCGTTTATTTTCTTAATATTACATGTACTTTAAACAAAAACTTAATTTTTGTTGTGTTAAATTTTAAAAAAAATACTCAATGGAGTTTTGGGACTAAAACTTCCAACTCATAAAAATACAGGTAACTGAGATGATGTTGATTATCTTATGTTTCATATTCTTTATTATATTATATATGCATATTTCTAACTCCTTATATATAACCTTAATGAAGATGTTTGAAGTCCATTTTAGCTTTAATTGCATCGCGTCTTCTAGTTTAAAGCTCAATTATGAAAATAAACAAAACTATTATTAGTTAAACTAACCTTTGTTAGTTATCTCTTTAAAGGTCGTGTTACAAAAGCATTTGACTGACGGTTTCATTAAAAATACGACCGTTATGCTGCATTTTAACCGGCAAAGATGTAATTATACTTGTCTAAGCTTTATTATGTGTATATTATAATCAAACTTCTTTTTGAGATGAAATGATGTAATTTAATGAAATAAGATGAGGAATAGCTAAACCTGGGAATAGCTGGTATTCTGTTAATGTCAATTAATTAATAGCAAAGGCAATCAATAAACAGATATAAATAAAAATGGGTAATGGAAATTATAAAGATGCCGGAAGACCCATAATTTGTGTAGGTTGAAAATTTTAAAATAAATTATGATTATTTGGTAAACCTAACACATACAAGATATTACATCAAAGAGGGAGCTTTTCCTAACACTTGACAGTTTCACAATTCTTATTTTGTGTGTGACTTTGACGTCTACATTCGTCACATTGTCTATGTCAAGACGTATGACACTAGACCGTGGCATTAATATGACTAATTTAAGTCCAAATTTTCTATGGGACGTTTCGTTGAGACTTTTAGATACCTATAGTTTCTAATATCAATACTTAACGCGCTATAAAATTTCTTAGCTTTTAAATTTAGTTTAAAAATACACTTAAGTTTGACAATAATTTGATTTACCTATAGGAAATTGACACATAGAAAATTATATCAACTTTTGTGAATAGAATTTGCTAAACAAATTTTTTGTCCGATACTTTTAAAATAGATTTTAGTTTAGCAAACTCATTGTTTGAGGTTATTGGTAACTCAGCCGGATATTAGTTTTAAATATACAATTCACATAATAATATAAACACCCGAAAAAGAAATCGAAAGCTTATCCAATTCCGAATTTCATGGTACCAAAAATGAGGCTTTGAATACAATATCCTGGCATAAAAAAATACGCTTGTAAAAAAACTACGAAATGGAATTACATAGAGGTGAGCATGATCGATTTATTTTATCGATTCATAGAAAATAATCGATTAATTTGGAACACGCCTAACGAAAAAAAAAATGAATTCCAAAATAATCTTATCGATAATTATAGTCTATCAGAGCAATGACACTTGGAAATAAAGTATTTAGATACAACTTTACACAAGTTGCATCTCTCTCGAGTCAATAAATCAGGTGTCCAATACATATTACCAACTTCTATGTTAGGCTTCAAAGATCCGACTGGAAATGTAATCGCGTGCGCAGCATGCCATCATTTGAAAGCTACAGACGCTTTCCAAGGTTCCACGATTAATTAGCAGGTTAGCCTTTGTATACAACATGAGGTTGACAAATATGGGAAAGGTCCGCAATGGTGATTACCCAAGAAGATAAAACTGATATTAAAGATTATGGTAAGTGATATTGAACTGAAAAATGTAAGTGATAAAGATCAAATTGTTGTAACTAAAACGCTATCAATGAAACGGCTACTATAAAACTTCAGAGCGCTAAAGGAATTAATAACCAAAGTGATTCTGTGGTTCCAATTTGCAATATATCTAAATTTTAAACGATTTTTAATTACATCCATAATGAAGATTATAATAACGGTTTACTTAATATGTATCTAAGTAGTAATGGAAAATTTTAATTATAAAATATACAAAATCATGTGTAAGAGATGGCAAGGAAACAAAGCAAAAATAGAGTACCCATGATAAGGATATTAGAAAACCGGTAATACAGAAATCTCTCGAAGCGCATCAATACATAGACCCACACGAAACTAACAATCCATTGAAGGTATCTAATTAGGCATTACATACAGTCTGAATGGGCATACATGAGATCCATTCTAAGACGCAGCTGATAAAGCTTTAATTAGACGATAGAAACTTTATGTGAATTAGCAGTCATGAGATTAATTAAGTTTAACAATATCAAAATGGTGGAAGATGAAATTTCTCTTGTTTTATGTAGTGAGTGTTCCTAGCTTTTGTTAAAATGTGGTTTGACACAACATGTAATAATGGAAATACACTGTCTCATTACAAAGCTATGAGACAAATGAGACGTACTGTATATTTCTATCCGTCTGCGTCGTAACAGTCCATGCTAAGTAAAGCTGCAGTTGTAGCATGAGCGCCGAGACTAGACTTATGCCACAGAATATGTTGATTATATCTCTTCCTCTCGTATGAAATAAGACAGAGAGCGACCGAGCCAATCCGAGACAGAGGTCTTGTCTTGACATGATGTTACTACTTTAAAGAAAATTCAGCTGAGTCAAGTAAAATTACAGAATACGTACAAAGTGTTTCTGAAAATGACAATATTTTTATAACAGCAATTCTGAGACATTAGAATTTCCAAAAATAAATGTCTCCACTCACATTATAAACATTTTGACACAATATAATGCCCCACGTGCCCCATTTGAGGCGCCATTAACCTAAATAATCTCTCAATTAGATAAACAGTAATCGGACACTTCAACGTTTCCACAAGTACATGTGTGTTCAGGCGATGACTCAGTAATGTCCCTTGCGTAAGTTTATTTTGTATAATTGCATCCACAAACCGCTAACATCGTAAAATTACTTTAAATCCCACACTTCGCTTTCAAAATGTTGATGCCGCCGACACTGCAGCCGTATTAGGCATACAATACCATAAATCAAGAGGAATCACATGGAAGAGTTTACTATCGATTGAACGATGCAAGTTTGTAGAAACGGTCTAATAATTTCTTTCATCGAAAATGTAGTGAAATACACAAAAATGCATTAGGTTCGAGCATTTGAAGATGTTATCCAAAATACTTACTTAAATCAATTGTATTTACACACATACATATTGAATGATAGATCAATGATGAACGCATTGTAAGATACGTCTTCGTAAATATTCTAACGTTTACCTAAATCAGATCAAGCAGTAGAACGAGAAGACAGAAAATAACGAAGTAAGTAAACTCAATTCTATGTAATCGTAGATTGAATAAATGCATAATCAAAATAGACCTCACAAAGTTAGAGGCAGTCATCAATCGAACAATCAACGCTCGGGGCCAGTCCAGAAAATAGTGCAGAATATATTTTATGGACCAATGTGGCTTATCTGCGGAAACCATCGGGAGAAATTGCGTGTTGCGGTGTCAGAGCAATGGGCGAGACGATTTGTCTTACGCAGGCATATTGTATGACCAGGCCCCGGCGATAAGGGCTACATAAGACTTTAATGCCCCTTTAAATGGAAGGCTAGGAAATCAATTGCACGCGAAATGTATCGTGAGAGTTCTAGATGCAATGAAGGAAATTGCAATGTTTAGAAATTAAAAAAAAAAACTATTAATAGAGGATGCAATGCTAAAGGATTGCTAACCACAAACTCCCAAAAGTGTTACTCATGTAACATCTACAATGGTTACAATGAAACTAGTCCAAAGGAACTTCACAGGAGTTCCCCACTAATTTAATTCTAAAGTAATGAAAGTTCTAAGTAAAACAAAAATAAGTTGGACGCAGATAAACTAACGGCAGTTTTACTTAATTGAATGCCCGTGTACATAAAACTCGATAAACCAAGTTTAATGCGTGCGACATGGCAACTCGTTTGGACAATCGTAGATTTCTAAGTATTTTCACTCGAATCGCCATCAAAATAATGAAATACGAACCAACACTTACAGCTCTCACCGTCCGTAGGTTTTATTAAATTTAAAGTTATTGTGGTTCGCTCTCGGCGACTTGGTCAATAAGATGATTGGAGAGAATGAAGGAGTTACTGCCATGGTTAGTGCTATTTTATAGACATGGTTTTCTTTGCAAATGATAGTTTCAATCAAATAGGACTTAAGATGTTAATATTTGACATTCAATTCGGATTCGGAAAACAGGAATTCTGAATCAAATAGAAACTGCAGAAGCTCAGAAGCTTGGGACTATCTGTGACAGATGATTCGGAGGACAACGAACGCTCAACTTATACACAGCTGGTAAGATGCATAAATAAATGTTAGGACATTGATATAAACTAGCTTGTAAGGATATAAATGTCTATAGTGCCGACGAAGCCAAGGATATAGACAATTTGTCCTATCAGGAAGCTAGAACGGACCCCATTAATAAGGAGAAACTATTAAGCTGTCAGTGTGACCCCTATTAGTCGTGACGTCGATAGAAAGATTTATGTTAGGCTCGTTGAAGACCGAGTAAAAATAGATGAACATAATCCCAGCTTCGGACGTTCGATGTCTTATTTAGAAGTAAAAACAGTTGGATTGAATATTAATGATGTTTACTTATGTAATGATGTAGTAATGATGTGGGAATAATTTATGATTACCCGAATTTGTTGACACAAAACAAAAAATGACCAACTAACGAATACAAATATATGATGTTGAAACAACGAGAAAAAGCTACAGTTACTATTATCGTCAAAATCCAAGGCATGCCCAATCTGTCAAAGGTTTCAAACTTATCTTTAAAGCACAGGAAGTGACAGGTCACCAGTCCATCATTTACAAGTAGGCACAAAACAAAAAGACGACTGATACAAAGTGAAAGGAACACTTGCCACATGATGGCACCTCCGGTAATTCTATACAAAACACTCCTACGCCTGTTGTTATTGTACTATCCATGGTTTTAACGATCATTGAAACAATGGCCGCAATGTGGGACAGATATGGAGGAACATCAAACATAGAAAGCCCTTCGTGTTCCCAAAATATCATTCTTAATGAGAGTCTGCAGCGATTTCGAGATGTTTGCTCGCTAAACAGAGTCGATTTACAATTAACTGAACGACTTGAATATCATTGCTCAACAGTTTATGTACACGGAAGATGAGAAATACAAATGTAGTCATGAATATTTAAAGTCAATATTGGATTGAAGGTATTGCAACATTTTATTAAAAAGCAATGCTATTCTCGTGAGCAGGAAGATTGCCCTGGCTGCAGATTTTCTGGGGGTTAAGATTGATTATCACATTCTGATCAGTAAGACATCATAACATCACGAGTACTTGGGTTAATTAATAAGGGTCGATTTTCAGACCTCGTCGACCCCCAAAATCAGTTTTCGTTTATATCGACCCCTTTGGGTCCACTTTGGGGATCCCTGCTTTACATTTTCTTACCACTTACATTTCCAACCAGTCTCAAACATTACTTGCAGCAGTATTTGCTTGTAAATCTCTGTGCAGTGTGTACTGAGCCCTAATTAACGTTAACCGACTTCAGAGTCGCGCAATCATAGTCAAGGCGAAAATAGAAGGCTTTGTGAACTTAACCTTATTTTGTGGAAATCTTCGTGAGTACTGAATCACTGGCGGGTTAGTCAGTTTGTTGTAAATAGTTGAAAATAGCATAATAATAATTCCTCCTTCATGTTGAAACAACGAGAAAAAGCTACAGTTACTATTATCGTCAAAATCCAAGGCATGCCCAATCTGTCAAAGGTTTCAAACTTATCTTTAAAGCACAGGAAGTGACAGGTCACCAGTCCATCATTTACAAGTAGGCACAAAACAAAAAGACGACTGATACAAAGTGAAAGGAACACTTGCCACATGATGGCACCTCCGGTAATTCTATACAAAACACTCCTACGCCTGTTGTTATTGTACTATCCATGGTTTTAACGATCATTGAAACAATGGCCGCAATGTGGGACAGATATGGAGGAACATCAAACATAGAAAGCCCTTCGTGTTCCCAAAATATCATTCTTAATGAGAGTCTGCAGCGATTTCGAGATGTTTGCTCGCTAAACAGAGTCGATTTACAATTAACTGAACGACTTGAATATCATTGCTCAACAGTTTATGTACACGGAAGATGAGAAATACAAATGTAGTCATGAATATTTAAAGTCAATATTGGATTGAAGGTATTGCAACATTTTATTAAAAAGCAATGCTATTCTCGTGAGCAGGAAGATTGCCTTGGCTGCAGATTTTCTGGGGTTAAGATTGATTATCACATTCTGATCAGTAAGACATCATAACATCACGAGTACTTGGGTTAATTAATAAGGGTCGATTTTCAGACCTCGTCGACCCCCAAAATCAGATTTCGTTTATATCAACCCCTTTGGGCCCACTTTGGGGATCCCTGCTTTACATTTTCTTACCACTTACATTTCCAACCAGTCTCAAACATTACTTGCAGCAGTATTTGCTTGTAAAACTCTGTGCAGTGTGTACTGAGCCCTAATTAACGTTAACCGACTTCAGAGTCGCGCAATCATAGTCAAGGCGAAAATAGAAGGCTTTGTGAACTTAACCTTATTTTGTGGAAATCTTCGTGAGTACTGAATCACTGGCGGGTTAGTCAGTTTGTTGTAAATAGTTGAAAATAGCATAACAACTTGCGACCGAACCAGTACTTTGATTCACGCGACAGAGTATGATGAGATCATTTTCGTGAGTTGGTGCGCAAATAAAAATAATTTTATAGTAAATTTTATTGTAGAACGATTTGTGTTATATGAAGAAAACTAAATAAAATGTCTCCACAATGTCGTTGCAGTCAGAAAAGTGAACTCAGTGAATGAATACATGTATGTTAAGAAGGCTATACGAAACAGAAATAACAGTGTGTTATTGTACAGTTACATCCAGACATGGTCTGATGTGTTCAGTTAGATACTGTTATCACAACATATTGATTCGCTTCTAGTTTTGAACGTAATAAATTATATTTTGATAAATCAAATTAAAGTACCAACCGTTAAATATATATTTTATTGTTTTGAAATCTCTTGAACTATTAATAACTGTTCTATTGTTATTATTTTAATCCTACTTCCAACTTATATTTTCAATGTGAAAGTTTGTGAGGATGGATGGATGTTTGTTACTCCTTCACGCAAAAACTACTGAACGGGTTTTGATTAAACTTTACAGTATTATTGTTTATACATCAGAATAACATATAGGCTATAATTTATACGATATTGAATAACGAAGTCTGCGTGGACGAAGTCGCGGATAGAAGCTAGTCATTTATATCTTAACTACTATGACGAGTTTGATACAAGTATAGTTGATATAAGTTAAAACATCATACATATATAATAATAATGAAATAACGCCAGACATACATACTCATAGTTTGACCTTTAGCTTACCAACGCTTGTACATTACAATGGACTCAGAGCGATCCCAGTTACAACGCGACCTGTTTTTTTTTTTTTTTTGAAGGACTTACGCTGTTGGCCGTGAGGTGGCCTTTACAGCTTTACCGGAGGAGTGGCGAGCGCAGAGTGCACTTCAACCAAGGCCTTAAGGGCGGTAATAGGGTTGCAACTAGCTCAAGAGGGTTCGTACCCTCGGCTTGGGCAGTTACCGTGAGCGGAGAGGTAGTGACTGCGCTCCTCGGTGCAAAGATGCACCTACGAGCGGAAGAGGGGGTTCCTCGACCTCGCCGGCGAGATCGGTGTCTGTTTGAGTGATATTTACGCTTACCGCGGACAAGAATGGAACCCGCAACCATCCAGTACAGTGAGCTGAGGGCCCTCATCAACCACTAGACTAATCCGTCGTTTTAAAAATCGAACGATTCCATTGACAAAAAAAATACAGTTAAACACACAAGAATAAATCCCAAATATTTACGTAAACGGTTTAGTCTTCCGTTTTTACGGTCACCAAACGGCTTCTACTGTGTTTGTTTATGATAAGAATCATCGGGTTGTCCCTTCACGATCATTTGAGCAAACAAGGTAAGACTGTGCTTCGTCATTCAAAATAAACCGTCACATAAATATTATTAAAGTAGTGAATACATCGTCGAGATATTATAACGGGTACGGCACATCGAGACCGCGCTGCGGTAAACTTTTCTGGTTTATCTGACTCCGCCATTGTTGTTTTCCCATATAGTTGCCGTATACTACAGGTACATGAGATAACAACAATGGCGGAAAAAATCACCGCAGAGTCATACGAAGAGTAGTACTCTAGTTACTCTATGGAAGACATTAATACGATATCATATAGATAGACACGTCGAAATACAAGTGTGTCGTTATGCCTTCATGAAAAGACATCTTTCTTTTTCATTTAGTATTTCGAGCGATTTCGAGATCCTGCTAATATCCTACTAGTTTGTGAGGATGGAGGGATGGACGGATGTTTATTGTTCTTTTACGCAAAAACTACTTAACGGATTTTGATGAAACTTTACAATATTACTGTTTATACATCAGAACAGCATACAGGCTATAATTTTTAACAGTATAGAATAATCGTATCATATAAGGAAGTATACTGTTTGAAAAAAACATACTTAATGGCAGTCATACTTCAGACTTAGGGATTTTCAACAAATCTTGGCTTGTAAAGATTGTTAGGCACACGCCCGCCAAGTCAAAAAATACTGCCTTCCCAATATCACATCCGTGCATCACAAATTTACTTATGGAATAGAAAAGTAAATTTTCACGAAAAAAATAACCAAATTACCAAATAGAAAAAAAAATGTTTAGTCGGTCGTAAAATTGGTAAATATTTGTAAAATTTCTCGCGGTTAGTTTCAAATTGTTGTAACCAAGTGCGCATGAGTTATTTGCGTCGGCAGTTATCCCGGTGCAACTGTGTAAATATGAAAAGCGAATCGTCAATGGTTTCTTTATGATATGCCACGGAGGAAAGTACCTACTATAAAAGTGAAAACTTTTGTGACGCTTGTTAGAATTTATGCTTACGACGCTTATAGGAAATCCGTGATCTATGCAAACAGCTCTCATACATGCATAAAACCCTCCGTACACTAAGCCATCAAAATTCGCGCGTTCATATTTTTGCAATAACCAAAACATCGTCAATGTATTTTGGTATCAACGTAATAGGGAGCGAGCGGGCAGTCTTCCTCAATACGAGGGCGATTTGGGTCATAGTCCACCATGCTGACAAACTGCGGGTTGGTGAACCTCACGCCTTTCCATAGACAGTAGGCTTAACATGACCGCATAGACATAAGTTTTATTTCCTTCAACTGTCAGATTTGTCGAGAAAATAACGTCACACCGAGCTATGTCCAGTACAGCTCGAAAGTGACGTCATTTTCTCGACGAATCTGCCAAGTTGCAAGAGATAAAATGTTTTCTACACGGTCATGCTAGCCTACTGGTTTCCTCACGATGTTTTCCTCCACCGTTCATCAGCGCAAGCATCATCAAAAATATCCGTAAAATACGTTGAACAACAAAACGACGATCAACGACATCACAGCACCGACAAAAACTGACCTAGTCTGGATATCAACTGACTGCAACAGCGTAGCGGTAAATTCGAATTACATTTTAGTGTGATGCCGCTTTCGGCGTATTGAGGGTTCAACACGTTCACCCACTAGAGCGTCAAACGCCGCGCGTCAAAACGTTTGCCTATATTAAAACGAACTTCGTGTCAAAAACATAAAAATTCTCCTTTTTAGGGTTCCGTACCCAAAGGGTAAAACGGGAACCCTATTACTGAGAGTTTGCTGTCCGCCCGTCTGTCCGTCCGTCCGTCCGTCCGTCCGTCTGTCACCAGGCTGTATCTCATGAACCATGATAGCTAGAGAGTTGAAATTTTCATAGATGATGTATTTCTGTTGCCGCTATAACAACAAATACTAAAAAAACAGAATAAAATAATTATTTAAAGGGGCTCCCATACAACAAACGTGATTTTTTTGCCGTTTTTATAGATAATGGTACGGAACACTTCGTGCGCAAGTCCGACTCGCACTTAGCCGGCACGAAATGAATGAAATGATGAAATTTAATGGAATAAGATAAGGAATAGCTCCACCTGCGGTTAGCAGATATTTCAGGTAGTGTCAGGTATACTAGCAAGAGTAAACTCAATAAATACACATTATATATAAAAATGGGTGATGAGTGTAATAAAGATGGCGGATCTACATTAATATTAAATTTCTGTGGTAAAAGCCACGCTCCCACGCGTCAAAATTGGTTGAACAATTAACTTTTTCTATGAGTAATTACGGTTCATTTTGGTATTGGCAATACGCGCGTGTTTAGACGCCCCAGTGTGCGGCCGGCTTTGTTGTACGGTGCTCAGTTCGCGGATGGAGCTGAGGTGTGTGGGCGAGTCGATCGTTCTCAGAAATGATGTTGAACTATGAAGAGCCATGAATTAACGAACGAACTCTGTAATGGGCCTTTGTCGCTTTACGCCTAGAACACACTCGAGCGAATTCACATGATTTCCTCTTGAAAATGTACTCTGTGCCAATATACATAAAGTATGAATGTCTCTGGCGAAAGCCACACGACCTTATGACTGAAGTATCTCGCATCATCAATGATATTTCGTTGAAAAATATACTTTTTCTATTAGTAAATACAGTTCGTTTTAATATGAGCAAATAATTAGTCGCACACGTCATGAGACGCCTTTGTATACCGCAAACGAGAAGAGCGAATCGATTAGTGCCCTTAACGATGAGTTCCTATATAACAGTTATCGGTAAGAGCAACGATTCGTTTCGACGAGTAACCAAGGCAACAAGAGAGTTGGTTACAAAACTTTTTTTATAGGAACAAATTGCTAAGTGTCTCATTGAAAATTGTGTAGTCCGTTAGCGGAAGTAGCAATCAGACGTAAGAATTATCAATTCATCTTATTGTTGAGTGTGTTAAGCAATATCTAGATTTTTACTAATTAAAATGGCAGCAATGCTCTCTAAAATGGTTTACAATTGCAAATGGATTAAGAACTAAGAGCTCAATATAAGCGTATTGCCGATCTTCTTACGGCTGTAATGTATGAGGGAGAGGGAAATATTTTTAGTGTTCTCAAACATAGTTTGGTTCGTGAATCGACCTTTATCGGAAGACAACCGATCAATTCCTCCAGACCAGGGGTCAGCAACCTTTTGAGACGGAAGTGTCATAAATTACAATTTTCAAAATTTTTAAAGAGCCCTAATTTTTTTCTTGCCATCAATAAATTGTATATATACATGCATACTAACTACAGCCCTTTTTAACGTCCCACTGCTGGGCACGGGCCTCCCCTCAATGCGAGGGGGATTCAGGCCATAGTCCACCACGCTGGCCCGGTGCGGGTTGGCAGACTTCACACATCTATCGAAAACTAGTCAAGTTCCCTCAGACGTGCAGGTTTCCTCACGATGTTTTCCTTCACCGTTTCATAGCAATCGATAATCTCGGATGTAAATTAGATTCGCACATGAAACCCAGAGGTGCGAGCCGGGGTTTGAACCTATAACCTTTTTAGATAAAAAAAACGCAACATAGAAATGGTGCCTAATCCTCGTTAATCGATTCAGAACGTTTTTTTATAATATTAATAATATTTGCGTATGGAACTAAAACGTCGCACCTTTACTTCCAAAAAGCCACATGTGGCTCGCGAGCCGCAGGTTGCCGACCCCTGCTCTAGACAGTTAATATTTCTTCTCTTGAAGTGCATACGCAATCAAGACTTGAAATTAAGCACTCACTGATGAACACTTAAGCACTGTTAAGTCGTAATTAAACAAACACGAACCGTTATATCAGCGGACATGCACTCGCGCGTCATGACAACTGTACAATTTGAAAGTAACATTACATTGTATTACTGGCCTATCATTTAAAATGCCAATTGAACAAACAATGCGAAAATTAAAAGTAAAATAAAAAAACTTCACCTATCGTTCAGACCGGATATAGAGACAATGCTTTCAGCAGTCGCGCTAAGCGATTTTGCAACCACTTTGGTTCCGTTTGAGGGGGAGTTCTTGACCCAGCAACTTAACAGACTTATAATAATTCGGTGCCTTCTGATACAAACTTCTTTCGGATTTTTTTTTCAACTTTTGTGTTGAGTTCCTAAATCTAGACTTAATTGCCACAACGAGCGACGTATTTCAATGTAATATTATTTGGCTCATTACTATGTACTGGTCCAACGCCTGTCAAGACTTTACTATGTCAACGAGGACCATCTTTGCGTTTCGACCTGCACCCTGAAGACAGGGAATAAACTTGACCTCTTTTGAAAATATACTCTGTGAGAACATACATAAAGATTGAATTTCTGTGGTAAAAGTCAAAACTAGCTTACCACATCGATGACATTTTGACGAAAAATGTGCTTCTTCTATGAGTTAATAAAGTTCGTTTTCGTATTGAAATTGATCGCGCGTATTTTGATGTACCTATGGGTTCAGGGCCCGATTTTAGTTTTTTAAATGGACTACGCTGTTGGCCGTGAGGTGGCCTTTACAGCTTTACCGGAGGAGCGGCGAGCGCAGAGTGCACTCCAACCAAGGCCTTAAGGGCGGAAAAGGGTGGCAACTTACTCAAGGGCGCCACAGAGGGCACGACCTCTCGGCTTGGGCAGTTACTGTGAGCGGAGAGGTAGATGACTGTGCTCCTAGGTGCATAGATGCACGATTTTCGTTTGATAGACATCAATCTCTATTAGAGATATGGCGAAACAAAAGAAAAACATACGACCAATTTGACGTTTCGATTCTACATATCTCTAATAGAGATGGATGTCGATCGCACGGAAATCGCCCCGCAGGACTGTGTGCCAATCTTAGATGCAGAAGTCGACTGGGCATTCCAAACATTACGTAGAAATACATTTAAACGTTTAAAGCAAACATTAAAAGTAAAAAGATCCAGGGTTTCCGTTTGAGCTAGAAGTGAAACAAATAGCAACGAAACGCCAGAGAACTGGGGCGTGAAGAGAACGTTGCAACAGCCGGATCTACGCCGAAAGCTGCGCACGCACATATGCGCTAATGTACACCAATAAGAGATGGATGTAAATGCTTGACAGGGCAAAAATATTCATTTATTACAAAATTCGCAGTCATATGCGCAAATACATCGATAAAAAATCGTAGGCAATGCGAATGGGATTGCATACAATCGTAAATGGAACTTCTATTTACAAAAATCATAAAATGAATATAAATGTAGATGACCCGACGAACTGCGTATCACCTACATTCCCCATTTTTATTTTAAACCAGCCCTGTATAAGAGCGAAGAAAATAAAAAGAAAATATTCAAATCGGTCAAGCCTTTTTTTTTTGTTTTAGCGAAACTTGCGAACAGCTGAGACTTGTATTATATATACAAGTAAGAAGATGAGTAATTTATTATTTAATTTTAAACTTAGAAGACGGTACCAAAGTACATTATGGTAGCTCAACAAAAGACAACAATAATTACGAAAGACAATGATAACAAGAATATCGATCTTAAAGAACCTAATATTAAATGTCCACGAGTACTATAGGATCAGAATATAATTCCTTTACTATGATAAGAAACATAAAGTTAGCTACAGCATGAGGTCCTTATCCAATTCCAGCTCGATCAGCTACTATTGTTGTTTATTGCGATATCAAGTTGCGTGCTGCGGACGCTCGTGCATAAGTATCTAACTACTAACTAACTACAGCCCTTTTAACGTCCCACTGCTGGGCACGGCCTCCTCTCAATGCGAGGGGGATTCAGGCCATAGTCCACCACGCTGGCCCAGTGCGGGTTGGCAGACTTCACGCTTCCATCGAGAACTATTCAAGTTCCCTCAGACGTGCAGGTTTCCGCACGATGTTTACCTTCACCGTTTCATAGCAAGTGATAATCTCGGATGAAAATTAGATTCGCACATAAACCCTGAGGTGCTAGCCGGGGTTTGAACTTGCACACTTTGATTGCAAGGCGTGCGTTTGACCACTCGGCTACCACTGCTACGTATACGTATATGTACGCTGCATAAGTATCATAGTAACAAAATGCAACTAACGGGGATCACATTCTATTTGTAATAATTTCACGCATACTTTAACATCAGTGTAAAATATCTTTCGAAAGCCATTGCCGTAAGATTAATATAAGCCATCAATCAATGCATCGATCGCTAGCAGATGGGCTCAATCAATCCGTTTTAGGGCACACGTTTCACAAGCCAAAGAAAGTACCATAAAAGTACTACATGCATACGCCGAATTTGATGCGACCTACTAATGATGAGTGATGCACGAACATACAATTATATAGATATGTAGTACTACTTCAAATGTTAAAGTGATGTCCCAAGATATGTACATACTGTAGGTGCTTGAAGCTAAGATAGCAATTATGATAATTGAAGAATTTAGTGACTAATTTAATGGGAGATAGGAGTAGTGGCCCAGTGTGGGTAGGTGAACTTCACACGCCCTTCTGTAGACGTGCAGGTGGTAGTCATTATTGAAAATGACATTCGCAGATGAAATCATCTCTGAGGTGCGAGCCCGGGATTTGAACTTGCACCCATTGCGTTCAAGGCGGGCGTTCTACCGACTAGGCTACCACTGCTATATAAAATTTACATATGAGGGAAAATTATAATAAAAAGAATAGATAGAAAATGTTCTTAGTGTCTCAACTCATAATTCGTAAAGCACAAAAGGAATAAAGAGAGGATGGAATTGATGTAGGTAATAATGATTTCATTGAGTATGATAGTGATGATAGAGAAATTGTAATTAACGGACAACTTACCTAATAGTTTGTATCGTCCGATGCCACGCGGAATGCTCCTTCCAATATCGTGATCCCAATGTTAACGGCAATGATCCAATGCGCAGTCATATGCTTTCAGTTTTGATAAATTACTCCAAAAAATATGTTTGTACTTTGTATAATAAGAGCACTTGATACAGGTCACTTGGTTACTTATTCGATTGTTCGTCTAAAAACATGGAATGTTACCAGTGTCCTTTTGATATAAAAAAAAACATAACAAAACTCGCTTCTAACATGCAATAAAACCATTAAACTGTTAGATCGAATAAAATATGGAAATAATTAATGTATAGATATGAGAGGCATTCCAATAGCGTGAAACATTTTTATCGTAACTACACAGGTCCTTAGTATAAAAAAATGATGCGGGCGCCTCAGACATTTTAGATCAAATTGAATCTTATTGTGATAGAGATAAACCGCATTAATACGTTGGAACATAAAAAGACGATGACAATATAAATACAGTTACTTTTACTTAAGTAATGTTTTTAATAAAGACAATTTATGAACAAACAGTAACGAAGGGAGGGGTACAATTGGTATTGAATCATATAAAAAAGAAAAGGTTTTCGTGGACTATTATAAATTTAAAACTGGACTCGCGCAGCGCAATGAAATCGACAATACGAACGAAAAATACCGCAAATGGCCCATAAAAAAATAGACGTTAAGACGACCCACATATTTCGAAGCTCGCAGTCATAAAGAAGGCAATTAAGTCTAAAAATGGTGTTGAAATAAAGTGTTCTGAACAAAGCGCGTGAATATTTCCAAGCGAAATGATTGGCCAGTGTCATAACAGACGAAAGTCAACGGACGGGTAACAAAGCGGAAAATAAGACACATGAAACTAGCTTTCAAGGTGAGTCATCATAACTAGCTGTCTCCTTAATAACGTATTATACAGTTTAACTAATAGTTAACGAGCAATAGACCATTCAAACGATACTAATTAAATTTAAACTGAGACTCAACGGCTGCGATAAATCGGCAACCGAACAGAACCCTAAGTCCACACTATCTTCGTAGAGTTGCTGGGACTAAATTTTCAAGACATGAAAACAATTTATAAATGTTAGGTAGAATATGACTAGTCTAAAGGCTTTAGAGGCCTTACCACCACGTCTTACAGTATTGATGTTTCAATAGTAAATGTGAATTTTGGACAGATTTTGTGAAAAACATTGTTGCAAGACCGGTGGTCGTAAGGGGGCAGGTCATATTCAAGCTACCATTGATTAAAGATGATGTTTTTTCATGATTTAAAAATGATGTCATAGTTACTACCCAACGATTGTGTTGGTACTTGAGGCCCAATTGATAATTTCATTGTCGATTTTCGCTTTTTTTAAATAGAAGTTTAAGATTTTATAATCTCATGCGACACCTTGGACACCTGCCATTAATATATTATGTAACCGGTAAGTACTTGCCATTTCGGTACATGCGTCAGGCGAACTCCCGGATTAGAAGCGACAGAATTGTAATGAAAAATAGATAAAAACTGACCAATCGCTGAAGGTGAATTGGGCAATTTGAATCGAGATTGGCAGTTTCTGTTAGATAAGAGAATTCACGCTGACAAGAAGTAAAAAATGTGGCCGATGGAGTCACGTATAAGAAACAAGTCGAGCGTGCAACCAGCGGCGAGAAAATAACAAATTCTGATTATTCCCAACATAACACTACAAAGAGGACTCCGCCGAAACATCTCTCTTACAGCTTATAAGTCTACTATTAATATAATAACTTCACAAATCACATCACAATTATTTTCAAGAATTAAATCAAAAATATTAACGTTGTATTAAAGGCTTATGGAAGTCGATTAAAAACTGGAAACGATCAAGATTGGTGATTTAATAAATAGGGTTTCATAATTGGAAGATGTATCAGACTATGAACGGTACAATGAGGAGTACATCGTAATGGGAGTTTGAAATGCTGTTACTATTAATATCGACATACGAGGCGTTAGTCACCAAACAGTCTACGCTCAAATGCCAGTTAGTGACCGACTAGATATGTTAATTACTGCAGCGAGCAAAGCTTTACAAGGTGCGCGCAGGATTCCAGTAACCTCGAAACAGAAAGCCAGAATGCAACGACACCGTGCTATACGGTCAAGGTGAATCAGTCTATCAATCGAACAGATTAGCAAAAGATGGTTGAAATCAACGATACAGAATTATCAAAAGCCGATCCGATAAACAATGAAATACAACTGATAAAAGTAGCAAATAAGGACAAAGTGCATAAAACTATGTAACACAAGTTCATATATAATGATGATGCAAGTGAATTAAGTGAAGCCACAACCTTGAGGATAATATCTACAGATGCGTCGAAATTCGTTCACAAGAAAGGCGCCCGCATAAGTCAGGAACACCACAGCCAAACCGCACTCGCAAACTGGTTTCGGTGCACTATTATTATTAAAAGGCTCGTGCCAATACACGGACACAAACGTGCTCCAACACGATACAGTTAACAAAGAAAATTAACGAAACATAAATCCTCTAAAAGTATTATCGCAAATTTTTATACCAAAAGGACACAAAAACTTGAAACGTTGAAATTCACACGTTGTTACTTTTCATTTGCATTCAGTTCTTCGTTTGCGTGTTTACATGCATACACTAGCACATCCATTAACAATAAGGCACTTGTCTAAACGTTAGGTTACAAAAACAGTTGAAAAATATGTTAAAATAATGTATCGGGTCGAGCGCAACGAACTGCCTGCGTCGGTCGGCCGTGCGCTTAGCCGGCGACTCGCAAACTGTTCCGTCCCGTTTCAAACTAAACAGCAACGGCCACGCGGAGGGCGCCCTACCTCTCCGTCTCCCTCACCGATCTAAACCTCACAAGGAGGGAAAGAGACGGATGTCGTTCGAGTCTTATCGCAGGATAAACTTTACAGCAACGTGAATAGTTTCCAAGCGTCAGCCAGAAAGGAATGGGGCGAACACTTTTTTTGTGTATTTGGCAGGACTTTTTTCATCGAACGTCGGATTGGTTTGAACTTCTATTTTTGTTATAGGTAAGCGTTTGAGCGGAACGGAACGAGAGGCACGGGCCTGTCGTAATTTGTTTGGAGAGGAAGTATAGCGATGATTGACCAAGGATTCTCGGAAGTCTAGTTAAAATTAACACCAGCCCGATGACAGATGCAGTAACTGATTCGTCCTGACCAAGGTCAATAGACATTTTAACAGATTTAGAGGTTGCATAAAGTTTAAATGATGGTAATCGAACAGAGCACAGTCTTGTTTGATCACGATATTTGAGTAAATCTTGAAACCCTCACGATTTAACTGTAAGCGACTACGTGCGTGCACGCAAGCGTTGACCTCAATTCACATCTGCTATCTAAAGAGATCTGCTGTAGTTATCGATCAGATACGTCACAATTTAAACCATAGATACGAACATGATCTATTCTACGCAATGCTACGTAAGCGTGTACAGCTCACACTACAAAGTTAAAAAAAATTAAAACATTGCCTAAGTACAATCTGACTCGCGCACCAAAGCCGTTCTGGGTTCTGTACAAACAGATTTTTTTAATATCCAGAAATTTGCATCTTAAACGGCCATATTTTTTTATTGCTTTGACTTAGAAATTATTTTTTTACATCTGCAAGGGATTCTGCAATCATCAGGTCAGCACTTCAGTATTTGATATTATTTTTTACTTGATACCTCCATGCGTTCCTGAGGAAAAGGTTCTTGATAGACAGACGGACGACGAAGTGATTCTATAAGGGTTCCCTTTTTCCTTCAAGGTACGGATGAAAACCCAAAAACGCAGTGACAGCATGATTTCTCGGAGGCAAATAAACACGCCAGAAAATGGTGATCGAGACATGCAACTGGACCTTAGTAGCAAATACGTTGCTAATGACCCCAACACCAACATAACAATTGACGAATTTGAGAAAAATAAACCAGAAAGTATTATTACGAAATTCGCGATAGCAATACACATAAATAAATGTGTACATAGAAGTGTTATATGAACGATTGTCTTGTAAATTGTCTTGCGTAACACGAGAAGCGGTCGATAAATATTTATCTAGCATTCGTGCTGATACTGACGTCGATTCTGTTGTACGCAAATTACAATTCAACTATATTTGACAGCACGAAAAATACTGCCGCCTTCCGCACACCGTTGCGTCGACCCTCGCGATCAAATTGTTTCCCAAACCAAAACAAACTCTGTGTCAATAGGCATAAAGATTGAATTTCTGTCGTAAAAGCTACGCCGTAAAAGTGAAAATTCGATGGCACTGTCATTATTTGTTTTGTTGTAGAATTATCATTTTCTAAGAGTATGGGTCAAGAACGGTGAACGGTGAGGAAACCTTTCCTCACGATGTTTTCCTTCGCCGTTTCATAGCAAGTGGTAATCTCGGATGAAAATAATATTCGCACACAAAACCCAGAGGTACGAGTCGCGGTTTGAACCTGCACTTTGATTGCAAGGCGGGCGTTCGACCACTCAGCTACCACTTCTAATTCTAAAAAGACGGCGATACAATTAGTTTATTATAGTTTATTTAGTTAGGTACAAACATAATCGACACCACTGTCAGTCTTCGGTAGTTAGCAACTTCACGACAATAGCAAGAACTGATTAAATTTTTAATATAATTTAAAATATAGATTGTATTGCACTTAAAGTAGTATAGAGATATAATTAAATTTGCAGGAAGTTATTATAGTCATTCTATAACTTTAAAATTCATAATAAGTTTTCAAAACATTTCACGGACTGTAATAAATAATGATGTAAGTTGCGTAAGACCCAAGAATATTATTCCATTCGTGGTGAGACCATTTCAGTAATATTCTATATAAAAAAAATAACCTTTCATGTCATGCTTTAAAAGGCAGTAAGTATCAGAAAACACTTTCTATGTAGATTGTTTTTTTTTTTTTATTATTATTTTTTCATTCATGTAAACCAATACAGGCACTTATGAATCGTCAGTAAAAAATAAATAGTATTAATAGTATCTCTACCATTGATTTATTTATTGGATTGTGACTAAGACTTTGTGAATAAAAGAATTAAACGGAGACCAAGTATAATGGGGATTATGTAAATTGGAGCTCCAGACTATTGCATCGTAAACAATACAATACAATGACTGAAACTGGTTATAAACCAAAATTAAGATATTGGATTATTAGAAGTAAGATTTACATAACTACGCAAGTGATAAAAAAGTCAGTAAGACTCATTTTAATCTAGATTGAAGTGAAAAATCTTCATGACAACAGTTTAAGTAAAGAGAGAAAACATAACATATCTAAACAAGAGGCAATAGTCGTCCAAGAAGACACAGAAAAACCGTAAAAAGAACATGAAACAATCGCACATCATATCGCCGAAAAGTTGCGTATAATATTGCACGAAAAAAAGTATTTGGCGATCGGATGAGATGGTTTCTCCGACCAATGACCACTGTGTGAGATCCCGGAAATACCTTCGGGGCTAAAGATGACCATACAAACATTGAATACATCAATATATACATCATCACGCCTGTATTCCCCGAAGGGGTAGGCAGAGGTGCACTGTAGTGCGCCCACACTTCGCCGATGTATTTTGGTCCCAATGTAATAGGGGGCGAGCCTATTGGCATTATACCGGGCACATTCCCCCTCAATACGAGGGAGATTTGGGCCATAGTCCACCACGCTGGCCCAGTGCGGGTTGGTGAACTTCACACGCTATAGAAAGCTATAGACGTGCAGGTTTCCTCACGATGTTTACCTTCACCGTTCAGCAAGTGGTAATCATTGTTGAAAATGACATTCGCACATGAAAATTATCTCAGAGGTGCGGGCTTGGGACTTGAACTTGCACCCCTTACGTCCAAGGCGGGCGTTCTTGCCCGCGAGGCTACCACTGCTTTTGAATTTGCAAACATTGAATGTGTTTTTAATTGAATGATATTGATCAATAGAATTAAAGTTTAAGTCTTCTGTCCGTCGGGCAAATATGGCATTCAGTGAAAACCAATTTTTGGAAGAGGTTTGTAAAAAGAAACTATTACTTTTTGTTATTGTAATTTGTGTTTCATAATATCCAGCCAATTTGAGAAGGGTAGCAGCTCCGCCAAGTCTTGCTGCAGTTTTAAAAGACTGGGATTATTTTTATACCGACATAAAAGCATTCGCCGTCTTTATCACATTCATCACCCATTTTTATATATCTTGGTATTAATTGCTGATATATCCTCTAATCGCAGGGGGAGGGAATCCCCATCGTATTCCATTAAATTTATCATTTTATTCGTTTCGTTAAAAAAGAAGGAGATATAAAAGCACAAAATCAACTCTATATATTATATTTGTGTTGTGATAATAACGTAACGAATGAAAGTGGTTTTGAATGTCATGACGGGAGCAGAGTGTCAACATTAAAAGAAACATTAAATTTAAGTGCTTTCAATGGTGGTTCAATTCGGGACCTCACATAGACATAAAATTTACATAAAATAAATTATCATAAAAAAAATATATATAAAAAGTAAATTTAAGTCTGTATCATCGTAGAGTTAGGATGCCAAGCGCAAAATAAAAATGTCTTCGGTCTTCACTTAAAATCATCACAGTAGATGCTTATGGTTTCTGAGAGAATCAACATAAAGAAGACATAGTTTCCTTATAGGAACACAATCCAGCCAAATTAATTGGCAAGCCAGTAGCCAGATTAATCAGATAACATGTCATAGTTAACTTTAGTAACGACGGAAACCCATATCCTGTCTATTCCGTGGATTTCCGTAAGAGATGAATCTGCCTATCTTCTCAATTTTTGCGTCCTAAATTTCATGTGAGTTTACTTTTTACCAAGTATAAGGCTGACAGAGCAATCGTCCTAATGTTATTTTGATGATAACTGACAGTTTAGTTATGCATAAAACTTATAACTTATTATACCTGTTCGCTAACAATCGCTTATCTGTGTTAAAAGTTTCGTCTATAAATAAGGTTAACATTAAAGCTGTATATACCACAAAAGCTATATGCTTAATATCGTTGTCAAATGAAATAGAAAACTTAAACTGACAGTGGAACAGTTAGCATAGTACTTTCTAACAATGAAAGCAAAACAGCTCGACGCTGAAGATTGATGCTGCAACACAAATCTGGATCGACGCACAATGAAAGCCCATTTCCAAAAGAAGTGCCAAACTTTCTCTTCGGCCCTTTGACGAACATTAAGGTTTTTTGCTGACGATTTCGTGTATACATTTTTGGTGTTTTTAGGGTTCTGTACCTCATAAGAAAAAAAGAAACGCCGATAGGATGAATTCGTTGCCCATCTGTCTGTCTGTCAATACCCTTTACTTAGGAACATTAAAAAAATCATATCATAATTTTTGTTACAAAAATCTCCATTTCCGTGATGGACGTACCAACCTCCCTACGTACAACGGACGTATTTATATACCAACAAGATTGTATGCAGCTCTCAGTGCGCAAGTCCGATTCGCAAATAGGCGATTTTTTTTAAACCTTTTTCCAGAATACTGAAATATCTGCTTTTTTGTCTCATCCCAATGTCATTGTGGTTATTTTTTTATTTTGTTCTCGTATCTCGTCGGTATCAAAAATTTTATTCGACACCCCCAGAACTTCGCTAGGTGTACTAAAACTTCGGTGTTGGGAATATCATCGACGTAATTCGATAAAAACCATTGTGGTTTTTTTAGTCAATTGATATTTGAGTTGTTTTGTTATATATTTTCACAGAGCGAATGACATAATCTTACATTATATCCTGGTGACAATTTTCAATCTGAAATTCTAACTAACCAGGTAATAGGTAACAAAGAAAGGTTTTAATTTTTTTTTTGAGTAACTGCCGGTAAGTACTTACCTATTTTTAAAGGGTTTTAGTTCTTATTTATTGCTAGATATTTTTGCATCTAAAAGATATGCCTATTCAAACTTTAAACTGTCTTTGACATTAGCTTGAAAATTGTCACCACCAAATATAGGTGTTCTTATAATCTATCGCATATTGTTTTTTGAAAGAACGAACCTTAAGGCGTAAACAACATTTGAGCGAGGTATATACTATGGTCACGTCTGCTCTTACAAAAGAAGTAGTGGGAACAATGCGAGGCGTTGAAAAGCGTGGTCTTTGTAAAAAGCTGCGCGTGCGTTTCCGTCTAAAAAGGTGTAATTGATTTTTGATGGGAGCGATCCAGATGTTGCGTAAGATTTAGATATTTATTTATTTATTATCATTTTGTGAGAAAATAATTATGTCATGAACTAGAAGAGTAATGATCTTTTAGATGATATAGATCTTAAAGCGAGATAATTTAGTTTTATAAAGTTTGTCTTAATTCAGGTACTACAATTGAATTATGTTGATGTCGAAATCTTCATCTACCTTCAACAAATTTACAAGCTACAACTGTCCATTAAAACAATTTAGGATCAACGAATATTTTCTTTGATTTATGAAATGATCTCTCAGTTTTTTAAAAACGTTATTTGGCTTCTAAGTAATCAGGGGTCTTACCACCACTTCTGAAAGGATTGTAGTTTCAATAGTAACTGTATTTTTTTGAAAGATTTTTACTGTACTGAACTGTCTAAAGCTAAAAGTAATATTAAAAATATAGATGCAAGACAGGTAAGGGTAAGGGGGCCTACAAATGATCCAACATAACTTTCCTATTAGCAAACACCCGTACCATTGTACGCAATTTATCAAAGGCAACTCCGCTTCCTTAAACAGTGGTAATAGGCTTTATCTCTTCATTTATATCGAGTTACAATTATTAGTCTTCGCTTCCCGCTCTTGAGTGTTGCGTTGCCTTCCGCGTTGTAGCTGATAAATATTGGATGTGCCAAGAGGAACGTTTGATGTATGTAAACGGAAACTTTCTAAACAATTGCATGCAAATTGCGGATTGTTGAATGAAAATGAAGCTACGACAGAGGTCAGTGACAAAATTATTGGTTATCATGGAGTGAATTATGTCGACAAGTTTCGCATCGTCTTGATAATTGAGCATCTGGTAACATTGCAAACTATACTTTATTTTGGATAACTCCATGGGTCATATTTGCAAATTGGCATCGATGCAGATATACCTTTGTTCCTGGTATAGGTCGATTAATTTATATTCTGCATATTGAAAGCGAGACATTAAAATATACAGTGAAATTGAGAGCATCCATCTTCGCACATAAAAAATAAGGATATAATTATAAAGATCTGTCGGCAACTGAAGCAGTTTCTAAATTAAACAAAACAGAGACTTCAGACTTGCTGAAAGTATAACAGTTAAATACTTCCTCTAATGAAACATTGGGAAATCTATGCCAAAAGTAAAATAATAACGAGTCGTATTTCTTATTGGTCCGTTTCTTGTTAGTACTGTCTAAATGATATTGGCTTTGGGAACACGCCAATGATAATAACGGAAACCGGTCGCCATGATGAGCCGCGGAATCGTCATTTTTATTTTAGACACTTCATGTGTTTACACTGGTAGCCCAGTAGAACGGCCGCGTTAAAAGCAAGGGGCGCTAGTTCAAATCCCTGGCCCGCACCTCTGAGATTTTCACGTGCGAATGTCACTTTGAATAGTGATTACCACTTGCTGAATGGTAAAGAAAAACATGTGAAGTTAACTAGGCGAGTGAAGTTCACCAACCCGCACTGGACTAGCGTGGTGGACTGTGGCCCAAATTTCCCTCGTATTGAGAAGAATGTGTCTCTACATTGGGTCCAAAATACATCGGCTAAGTATGGATGCACAGCAGTGCACCCCTTCCCACCCTTTCGGGGAATACAGTCTTCTATCTGCAATCTTTGCATTAAACTTTACTTCTAATTTACTCTCTTTTATTGTTCGTTGTTACGTCCTTGTTTATAAACTAAACGCTGCATTTTCTTTGAATAACCAGATTTTATTCACTCTATATATCCTTATATAACTTGAAGCGTATGTTAATTTTGCGCATATTGTGTTAAATATAGTTACAAGACCTTTTTAATGAACTTAGTTGAAATTCTAAACACTGTGTTATAACTCAAGCAGCAAGTTTCCGGAGATGGCGCAGCATCCTCAACGCTCCAGGTGTTGCAACGCTGCACCGCCCACGTTAACGATGCGCCTACGCAGATATTGTTAATGACGACGCACTGCTTTGAAAGGTCAATAAGGAAAAGTTACAACATTAAGAATTATTTGAGACTGTAATAATTGGGCTCGATAAAGCGCAATGGGTAACCCTTACATTCAAATAAATGGATTGTTAATTAATGAGCTGATATCATATTTTTAATGTACCTACTAAGCTTTGGGGTTAGCAAAATCATAGCAAAAAAAAAGAAAAAAAAGTGGGTATTATATTATAATAATATATATATATAATAACATAATAAAGGTATCACTTTTAAACGAATAAAGGAGTTTATTAAATCTATTCATAACTCAAAGGTAAACTTTAACAAAAAATGATACAATGAATGCAATTTACTAACCGTAACCGATTTGAAACTGTAGATATTTCATCGATAGCATTTCATTGAAGAACAGCGCAATGCCTATAGGCATTTTATTTGATAAGGAACTATTCGCTAATGCATCATTGCCTGGAGCGATTCCTCGCAATCTCTGTAGCGTGCGAACCTACGCTGAAATGTGGGTGTTTGTTGATGCAATAGGCGTAACAGGTGATTTAAAGGCAGAAGTCAATAAAGCCCGGAGGTTAAAATAGACATCTGATAGGTATCTTGACGTGCAAAAAGCGCCCATAACATCCCTCTACAATATTATGTTGGCTTTATTTCTTCAATAGAAATATACGAGTATGTGTTTAAACTGGAAGGTATTCAACTACAACTTAATGGGAGCGATGAAAAAAATTGCTGCTTTGCAATAATTACTAGAACCGCTCATTAAAGCCAAATGGAATAAAAATAATCATCACACAACATACATACTCATCGTAAGATTCCAACATATGCATTTCTTACTTTAAGGACCTGAACTTGGCGGCCTGTTACACCACCAAAACCAGAAAAATATTTGAACAAGCCAGTACCAAAATTTTCCGATGTCGGAAATCAAACTCGCAATGACTTAATGCACACAACCGAGCGACCTATACTAAAACCGCTAAATCGAGACATCGACATTATTTGTATGTAACTGTGTGGGTTGTGAAGGTTTTAAAAATAGGCAAGAACAGCAGCCTAAGGCGGTTCTGCCCAATGACCCGTGAAACACCCAATGCACTGACGCAACAGTTGCAACAAGTGGATTAGTTACTAAACACGATACGGTCAACAGTGGATTAGTAATTACCGGGGAGATAAACGTCTTTTTTGTATTGAGATTGAATTTACCACGTCTATTTAATGTGGTGTTACTTCATAGTGTTATATTAGTTGAGACGATAAAATAATTCGATGTGCATTGTAGCGGCTTTGCTACGCACAATGGTTTGGATGCAAAACAGTTAGTTACTGTGGCGTGCCGAATTAGTTATATTGGTTAACGTAACATAGACATCTAATGGATATATTATAAGATGAAATACATGCTTCTGATAGAGAGAGACTTTTGAGAAATAACTTGAATAGACAACTGACAATTGCCTGGAAGAGATCGCAGCTTGCGATAAGACCGCCCAATGTACACTTCTATTTGTTATTGTTTTTGTCAATATATGTTGTGTAGTTTCCATGTAACTATTGGTGTACAATAAAGAGTTTTCTATCTATCTATCTAATAGATTTTCTTTATAAGATTACTAGCAAAGTGAAGATATATTAGAAGTCATCTCAATCTCCCTGATTTATAAATGCTTGGGTTATGTGGGGGATAGCGCCAATAGGTAAGAAGTGAATGATCGCACACGTGCCATGTATAATGGTATGTAATATAAATCTAGTTAGTTATTGGGGTCACCTACGGAACCGAAACTATAAAATGTAAATGAACCTTTTAACATAATTTCACGGTGTTCAGGAAGAAAATAAAAGGCGGTGTTGCGTGCAATCGATCTGGTGGCGGTGTCACGGGGGCGACACGGACCGGCGCATACGGACGCCACCGATCATTCGTGACCGAACTAATGGTGTTATGGACCAAGCCATGTGCGGAACGAAGAGTGGGAAACCCCTGGACTTTTCGAGGACGAAGTTTAGGGTCTTCATTGTCTTCTGATGTAGACCATCGCTTGTAGAAACAAAGGTGGGGAGTTTAAGTTTAAAAAAAACAGTATTTTATTGGCTGTTATAGTCTCGCCATTTAGATTAGATACTGATTAAAATCCTTGCTGATAGAAACAAAAAAATTACAATTATTAATTATGACAGATTATTTCAGCGAATTCTTAATTTTTTTAAATCTACATGATAGTACTTTATTAGTTTCATAAGGTATCTGCATGAGTAACGGACTTATAGTAGGATAGCTTATCACGAAATTTGACGCTATAGAATGTGCATTACTTGCGTATGATTAACGGAAGACCTCGCTGAATATTTATTTTAGGCATTGACCGCTATTTTTCACGATAGCCCTCTCTCACTTGCACCACTACCGAATTACAAGCATTAACTCGCGTCCGGCGATAAAACGCGTCGCCCAAACACCAGTTGCACTCCTAATCCCGGATCACCCGTCATTCTGTTTACGCCCGTTTTGTACTACCACCTTGTATAATCAATAATTCCAGGAAATTCCAACTCGGAAAGTTAATCATGATTAACCCTTTTAATGTGCTAGTTATACCTAACCCTTTCCATTTGCTTATTACAATTAACACCTTTATCTACGATAGGGTAGATATTCCATAACAATAGATTTTTTTAAATTATGATAGACTAGAAGTATTAATGTGAAAAGTCCTCAAAAAAAAACTCAAAATGACGGACTAAAATTTAGATTACAAGTCACTTTGGTACAAAGTTTTTAAACTCGTTGTCGAATTACATGAAGACAAATGTTTGAAGAATTTGAGTATCGCTCTAAAGCTTCAGCAGTTTTTCTTTGACATGCGCAACATTCTTCTCGAATTTTGAAGATGTAGGTACTTTGTGTCAAGGTTGACAAAGATTAAATTTCTTTGACAAAAGCCACGGAATAACGCGATTCATTTCGTTAAAAAATGTGCTTCTTGTACTAGTTAATACAGTTCATTTTAGCATTGGCAAATAATGTAACGTTGTTTTACATTCTCGGGTCTATGACGCCTAACGCATAACTAAATACTTTCTTCAGTAAATAACCACCATGATCGTAATTGGATTGTTATCACACAATACAAACACGAATGATAACAGTGACTCTACAAATTAAGAGCGCATATCTTTGTGTTACGATCTCTACGTATCTATGGTCACTATCAATAACCATAGAGCTCTGCGCTAGCAGACACGACAAAACACGTGCGACCAACATTTTGCCAATATTAAAATGAGCTGTATTGGCACATGGAAAAAGTTAATTTTTCAACGAAATTACATTGAGATCGCGAGCGTAGTTTGACGCGTAGAGGCGGAGCTCTTATCACAGTAATTCAATCCTTATGTATATTGTCACAGAGTAAGTTTTGAAATTGGCATAACATCAGACGGGCGAGTTTGGGAGGCTAAACCCAACGGACATGTCAAAACGCGCGTGACTAATTGTTTCGCCAAAACCGAAATAAACTGTATTAACTCATTAAATAAGTACATTTTGCTACGACATGTAATCAAAACTGTGAGCAAATTCCGACGAGTGTTCACAGGGCTTTGGCCTTTGAAATTTAATCTTTATGTGCATTACCCCAGAGTATATTTTCAATAAAAGTCAAGTTAATTCGCTCGCCCTAGTGGATGCAGCGCGTAGACCATTGACTATGGTGCCATTGTTCTACCATAGTACTGATATAGTACTGTTATGGTGTCATTTTAAATTAAGGGTACGCGGCCACTGGTGCGTAACGCATGCAGGTTGCAACGGATGCTGTGCCCTTATTTTCAAACTACCTACTTAGTTTGTTACGTAGGTACTTAACTAATTATAATGCTGGTTTTACTGGCACTAAACTAAACTTAATTAAATTTGACAGAAGTTCAGTGCTAGCCCAGATGCTGGAACGCCCGCTTTGAACGTAATTCAAATCCCGGCCGCGCACCTCTGATATTTTCATTTCGTTTTCTATAATTATTACCACTTGCTGAAAGGTGAAGGCAAAACATCGTAAGGAGACCTGCACGTCTATAGAAAGGCGTGTGAAGTTTACCATCCTGCACGGGCCAGCGTGACGGACTATGGCCCAAATATTCCTCATATTGAGAGGGAATGTACATTAAAGCCTAGCTAATATGAAATTTTCGTATGATAGCGTTCACATATGGTGACGGTTTCAGGAGTCCAGTATTTAATTATTGGGTAGCCAGCTTAACCGTGTGAATATAGCCTGACTAGAAGGCGTTCGTGTACTTATCCTTATCGTAATAATCCAATATTCGGGCAACTTACCTGAAACAATAGAAGCAATCATTGTATTATGTGTCGAGATACAATCGTCCATGGAACCCATGCGCTTGCGCAAACTTGTGGGTGTACGAAGGGGAATAAGAGTAAAT
Organism: Ptilodon capucinus; assembly: GCA_914767695.1. Classification (NCBI taxonomy): domain Eukaryota; kingdom Metazoa; phylum Arthropoda; class Insecta; order Lepidoptera; family Notodontidae; genus Ptilodon; species Ptilodon capucinus. Next base: position 4,046,291 of record OU611828.1, read on the forward strand.
GGTGATTGAATTAGATAATAAAACCGTAGAAAATAGGTTTATACGTTTTAAAATACTTTTTGAGGCATTATTAGTTGAATTTTACGAGGGCAATCGATGTTCATAAAAATGTTTATCGATAGAATGAGAGAGTTTGAATGACTTAAAAAGAAGTGCACACTTTTACAGTCTGGGGCCATAACATGGAGCTATTATAACGGAGATGGCATTTCAAGCCGGTATATTTTTCTGGTTTATCTGACTCCGCCATTGTTGTTTTCCCATATAGTTGCCGTATGCTACAGGTAGAGATAACAACAATGGCGGGAAAATCGCCGCAGAGCTATACGAATAGTGGGGTCGTTATGAGTACTCTAGATACTCTATGGTCTTGACATAGATTATCTGACGTACATTGACGTCAAAGTCCCACACGAAATTGTACCTGTGATACTGTAAAATTTTAAGAAAGCTCCCTCTTTGATATTTATTTAGTTTATTCGACGCTTGAAGGCAATTATTACTAAGCGTTAAATGAGTTATATACAGAGTGTATCAGAAGTCCGAAATAATACTTTGGGTACATATACGGTAGGTAATGTGTGGATGCTTAGCGCAGACAGTTTATACCTAACTATCATTGTTTCTGAGTTATAGACCTTTGAATATTCGGCACAGGTACCGTGTTCTCGCCTTTGGGTACATCCATAACCCTATTCAGCAGTGTAAACTACACTTATGAGGGGCGACTACCAATATTCACAAAACGGAACATGCAAATTTTACATAGGACTCGAGATATTACGAGTTATAGAAATGGACGACAAAAAAAGGTTAGAAAAACATCGTCGAATTTCGATCCAATTTTATACCATTCAGTTGTATACCCGATACTGATGCAAACGTCAAAATATTATTTCGGACTTCTGAAACACCCTGTATACCAAACGACACGGAAAAGTCTGGACGTTCAAATCATTTTACGATTTTTGTCGCTGTATTGCCTACTAAGCATCGATATAAATAACTTTTAAATAGTTTTTATCTGTACTTTTTCCGAAGCGAATCTTTATTATTACCACGTGGCACAAGTAGAAAACACTTATAAAAAAATGTAGACACATTAAATTTAAAAGAAAACCTGTTACCCGTACCCTTCTTCCGTACCATTTACTTAGTAATAAAGATATAAAATATGTTACATATAATACAATATGATGTAACAATAACACATTGCACAAGTCCACAACAGATACAACTTGGCCGAGGCCTGAACAAACGCGGCGCGAACTCCACGCGTGCAGCGCCATCTATCAAGAAACACCCAGTGAGGTTACCATCATTTCTAACAAAGATGAAATGTCCAAAAATAAGAACGTATTTATTGATGTGAAACATCTATAGGCGAGGGGTAAACCTGATTTTTGGCGTGGCGAGATTTGCCGACGCTTCGCCACAACAAAATGAAATAAACCTTATTACTTAATGCATAAAGTATAGTTTTAAATGCGACCACGCTTCGTACTCCTCGGCTCCTCGGGTCCTCGGTTCTTTCCGCCGCTTAGACTCCGCCCACCGGGTGACTCCGCTCAGTCGCTCACTCGCCGCTACGACGTTTATGTTTTAAGTTTCACATCTGCCAGGCGTCCCTAGAAGTCTTATTTTTTTTAATATTTCATATAAGGACGGCTTAGTATAGATCTCGTGGCTCGAGGGTACGCCGTTTAGGTCGCTGCACCGGATGGTTAAATGTTCGATTCCCGTCTGCGGCATATTACGAAAATGGCCCGTTTGGAATTTGCCCTGATCAGGGTGTAATTGGGATCGCCCCCAGTCTATTGTATGGTACGTATAATACACGCTGTGTTACGTTTGGGATCATACAATGAGAAGGTATTGATTGTCTGGCGATATTTTATCTTTATTCTCAAAGAGTCTTATTGAATTTTTTGTCGCAATATTTGTTTAAAACGTTTACGAAAACCATCAGAAAATATTATGACGCAGGTCTAATCATTGTCCTATGATAGCGCTTTTAACGTCCCACTGCTGGGCACCGGCCTCCCCTCAACGTGAGGGGAATTCAGGTCTGGCCCGGTGCGGGTTGGCAGACTTCACACATCTATCGGAAACTAGTCAAGTTCCTTCAGATGTGCAGGTTTTCTCACGATGTTTTCCTTAACCGTTTCATAGCAAGTGATAATCTCAGATGAAAATGAGATTCGCACATAAAACCCAGAGGTGCGAGCCGGGGTTTGAACCTGCACACTTTGTTTGCAAGGCGTGCGTTCGACCTCTCGGCTACCACTGCTATTATAAGTTAGTAATAGAAAAGAAAGTTGTAACAAAACGTTTAAATTAGAAAAAAATGCAACACTGCTGCAGTCGCGGCATCAATAAGCATTTTCCAGATTATGTTTCTAATCGATATTATAGATTTAATATTTTAGCTTCGTCGCGACAAATGGTCACCCTATTAGCGATCGATATGAATTATTATCGCACACGTTATTTATCGAGCCACCAACACACCACGTTCGATTTTGTGTTTAAGTTTCTCTTGTCAGATTGTACAGATAGATGGATTGAACCCCACCTTGGATTTGTTACAGAGTTCGATAGACAGGCGTCTAAATGGAAACACTATTTTTGACATACCAATAATGGTGCTAATTCTATTGGTACTAAACTATGAATCTCGCTGCTATTACTGTGGTCGCATTGGAATATGGTCGTTTTAGGATTGCCTCAATGCTTAATTCGTAGTAGCACTACAGTAAGTTCACAGTTATTTTACCTCTGATGATAACCGGCCTTTTGCTTAAATTACCCCTTAAAAAAATTTAAGGTAAGCAAAACTGTACCTAATTGTATTTTACAACGAATAAAAATCAGTTTATATTTTTTTTACAATCTTTATATTAACTTCCAATGTATGTCCGGGTGGAATCTTGCAACTGAATTTTATATCAGTTATCTTTAACCGATTGAGCTGAAATTTGGTATACACGCTTATTTTGGATGACAAGGCATGCTTAGCTATGTGACGTCATTCTAATTCCAATATGGCGGATCATCCAAGATGGCGGAATAGTTATTTTTTCTGCACTACCACAGTATGGGTATCAAAATGAAAGGGCTTGCTGAGGAGAACACGAAAACTAAGGGCAATTAAAGAAAAGCTTGTTTTTAAAGTGTTTTAACCATTAATTTTAATTTGTGTAACCGTTAAACAAATAGAAAAGAACGCAAATGTCAAGGGTAGAATAACTGTGAACTTAGTGTTGGGGGCATAGTAATAGTATTGACAGTATTAAATAACGGTCAATAGATATATGCCTTAATCACATTCATTACCCATTTTAATTTATAATGTGTATTTATTTAATTTGTCCTTGCTATTAATTACTTGATATTGGCGAAATACGCTAATCGGTGCTGCAGCCATACGTCTCCTTATTTAATTGAATTTCATTCATTAATTCAGCAAGAAGAATATCAAAAATTTGTGGGCTAGCGATATAAATAAAATTTAAATTATGTTTTTCTTGTTTTATTTATGCTTTTGTATGTTTTACAAATTTATCTTATTACTTTACACTTTTTTATCGTCTTTTGTCTTTCGCCATTTTTACAACTCTCCTTCTTTATTATATTAATAGTCTGCAGCACCAGCGCTCCCCTGCGGAGGTGTGACTCTTAACTCTCGTTCGATATTCGAAAACTTTCAAGATTTCACTATAAATTTTGATATCGTCAACAAAATCTAAAGGATGTCTACCAAAAGGCTCACTGAAACATACACTAGAAATCAATACAACCCATTAAAAGGTTATATGAAAATAATCACATCACGTATATGTTAAAGAGTCATCAATCTCGAAGTTATCCAACGCCGAGCCGCGTGCGGGTCGGGAGGTCTTCACACGTCCATCCCGAGAGCCATAACCATCTATTATCATGCGCGAATATATTTCTTATTTACTCGTAAATTCGAAGTCTTCTTGGGTAATCTATTGCTATTAGATCGATGAAATAGCATTAGATTACGACACCTTATGTCCGATTCCCATATATCCTAAACCTGTCGCTTACAGACCGTTTTTTTTTTCAACAATGCTTCTTCCAACAAAGAAACGTATCGTTAGTAACCCTTCTAATTTTGGTTACGGCACATTACTCGTTCATCAGAAAGCGGATCATTGCTCTTACCGCTAACGATTCTGCTTTATAGGAACTCCGTATTAAACTAATCCCCTGACACACCGACACAGACTGTTTCCTATCTAAATAGAAAAAATCTATTGATATCGATTAAGATTCAAAAGTAAGTACTAAGTGACACTAGAGTCGTAAATTAAAGACTTTTACCAGTAATAGAAACTATAAAACCACACTCTGAGACTTTCCATGAAGCTTTGAATGTAGCAGCCCTAAACATAAAGCACCATAAAGTTACCATGAACGACACCCAGAGGTGGAAGGTAAATCACGCGTAAGGCAACTTTCGCAAGCGAACCAACAACATGCATTGTAGTTTACAACGCTAGCATAGCTGTTTGCTCATCAGAATCAGAAAGGAAACATTTATCATCAATCGAAGTAAACTACTATTTGAGATTGAGTCACTTTTGTCTACACCTTTCAGGTAATACAAGTTCACGACGTAATTTAGCACCGGAAGAGGCATCTTGTCTGGTCGAAATGCTTTTGGGGATTGTATACTCGTCAAAAAAAGTCGTGGAAAGTTGAGAAAAAGTAGACGCGTAATTTGGACATCTTGCAGAAAAGAACAGTAATGATGGATTCGGAACCGGAGGCAGAAAAGCGAAGTCTGCCCAGGCAAATGAAAGACGTGGTCATGCTCATAAGTGGAATATGGAAAAGGCTACAGAAAACATAAAGAAACTGGGCGGCGTTGATCACTTACCATCAGGAGAAACGTCTGCTCGTTTGCCTCCCTATCACATAAAAAAAAAAAAAAAAAAGAGAGACATGTAGCTCCATCAAAGTAATTTTACACAATACATCAATCAGAACATAACGTATGTGCATGCAACTCAAAAATATCTCAATCGTTGTCAATTAGGGATATAGATCTCATCTAAATCATTATTAAATAGAAAAAAAGCTACCAAAGATAGATAGATCTATAACAAATTATTTCCAATAATTATTTCGTAACATGACGACGGTATTCAAAATAATGTACTCGCTACGTAGTTAGGTGGGAAGAGTGACTTACTCACACTTGCGCGATGGTAACATACCAAGAAATGATTATAAATCTGTACAGCGCATATGCATTACATAAGGAATGATCTTCCTCGCAAAACCGTACACTCCCCTGACCTTTAAACGTATTGTCTCAACCGTACGGCACCTCCTACCGGGCAGTTTCTCAAAAGGCTACGGAAACACACGGAATAAGGAATTAATGGAATGAACGCGCAACTATGAGATACGTGACTGGTATATGAGCAGATCTATGGTTAAATATCAAGCTTTTTTTTTTATGAGAAAGGGAGGCAAACGCGCAGACGTTTCACCTGATGGTAAGTGATCAACGCCGCCCATGGACACCTGCAACACCAGCTTCAATGTACTCAATAAACGGTGCCGTATCTAATTGAAAACGATCAAGAATTTTAATTTTCACGTAAGTACCTACGTCATGTCCCACTCACACAACCGAAAATATTTATATGAGTGACACTGACAGCATGAGTTTCCGCAGTTGATACGCACACGTAAACAGATCGTGATTAAAATACAGAAACAAAAATTGTTAAAAATAATTTGAAAATCTTAGTTTATCTATACAAATATGTACATAAAATTGAAGACTGCATGTAATACTAAAATTAAATTGGGAAAAATGTATGTCTGTTTGTACCGACTAATCTCCGCAACAGCTAGGCCGATTTTGGCGGTAATTTTACTGGCTCATAGCTGATGGTATAAGAAGCAACCTAAGCTAGATATATATTATTTTCGAAAATAATTAGGGTTCCCAAATTCCAAGCGAACAGAGACCCAAGCACAGTTCGTCGATTTATAAGATGGACATGAAACAAATTGTATTAACAGCCTTATGTTATTTTATTATCCGTGCACACGCCAATATAACACATATTAATAAATACATCACGTAATCGTTTCATATATTTTGAGAAAGCCACAACTTGTAGAGATGTTATCTAGACATTAACATATTTTACAGAAACGTGAAACAAATGGTAATTACGCAATTACTATCGTAAAAAACGTAAAAAAGTTAAAAAAAAACAATAAACGTCAATGTGGTTTACGTGAACTGGTTTTTACAGTTACGACTCGTTTAATCGCTACCAAAAGTGATTTAATGTTAGATTAAACGATTAGTATCAGGTATTATTAAAGTAGGTGGAGTGTAGATAAGACAGCTAAATTATTCGCCGATATTACTAAACTTCGTGACCCTCGTAGATATATCTTACGTATTAGCTGCTATTAACAATTTTACCAGAGTGACTTTAGCTATGCTCTGTTTAGAACTCAGAGCGAGCTTACAAATACATAAACGACAGCGGAAAAGTCAAACAAATAACATTAAGTTACCACAGCTTCATAAATAACAGTGCTATAGCAACGCAAACAAACCGTGCTTACAGAAGACACCGTATTGAACAAAGGTAGGAGACACGAGGAAGCAGCAACCGCGTCGAACCTTCATTTGCATAACTATCGTATTTGGAAGGTGAAGGGAAAACTGCGACATTGTGTTCAGGCAGTTATTCGTTAGACCTTTGGACATATCGACAAAGGCTGGGATTAAACCGTTCCCTAGTACAGACACTTTCATTTTTTTAAATATTTTGAGTTTTGAGAGATCCAGTGTTGGGAAAACAGGATTGGTAGCTTTTTGCAGGTTCAGCATACCCGCGTAGACATCAACTTTATCTCTTCCAGCTGTCAGACTTCATGAGCAAATGACACTCGACACATCGAGCTTTGTCTACTAGACATAAAAGCTTTTACCCCGGGACTCGCCGAGGGTCAAACCTCGGTGTCTTCAATGGATACTGCTGTCGACCCTGGCTAACAGGAGTAACAGTGGTGGGAATGTGTAGCGGACTTAGTCCCAAAAAAAAGGACATAAATGCAGGAGCCACTGATAGCCTTTATCGGGGAATATGAGTCTTGGGGAATAGCGGAAGACTGGGTTTTATACATTGTTTCAAATGAAATTGAAATATATTTTTCAATTTCACAAATTGTTTCAAAAGTCGTAACTTTTGGACAAAGGTCTACTATCTCGCTACATCCCAAGCGATCGCAACACCGTTTTCCGTATCTGCAACGACGACTTGCACCGTTATGTTAGCCCAATCATTATTATCGACACAAATTATATTGGGTGTTAAAAGAATTTGTTTGTCTATTCAAGTTATGTCTAGAGAATCTAGAAGCCCTAGTAACCAGCACGCGGGGACGATCGACCGATAGGATGCCGTCACGACTACACGAAGTGAAATGTGAAACGTTAAATGTGAAGACATTTGTAGCAATACATTATTGAGCAACTAATTAAGCTTTGAACGTAGAGACAACATGACATTCACATGTTACTCAAACAACATAAAGTTACCAAAATACTTGCGATCTACTTCACAAAGAGTAAAAAATGCACGAAATGTGAAATTACTAAGCTTGGTAAACATAAGAGTCCCAAGATAAACAGATAAATCATGAATATAGATAGACAAGTGAATAAGTGAGAAGTGATGCAGGAAATATGAAATTAAAACGTACTTCATATTTCAATTTACCGAAACATAAATAAGAATTTAATTCCAAATTACTTTTAATTAATTTCACATGTGCCTATGAGCAACACGACATTCTACTTACTATAAGACATAATGAGACACAGAACGAGTTTCATGACCAACAAATAAAAAAACACTATCAAGGCTTGTACCTCTTATCGTATGAAACAGCCTTTCTTGTACAGTTTAGATAAGAAAAGCACATACAAGAGTAAATTAAAAAGAACTAAGTACCTATCTTGAAGTCACGACGACGGGTTAAGCTTCGGAGTAAAATTTACATAAATATTAGAGATAACTGTGGAGTGAGCGTCAGAAATGTCAAATGGTTTTAAGGCAACACGCGTGCTCTGAAAAGGTTAGAATGTTAACAAGACTAATTAGTCCTGAGAATTCTCATGGGAACTTATATACTTATCTGATTTAATCCTAGAGCAACGTATTTAGGTGATGTTTACCTCTTGAATCTTATTGAAAAAAAACCATTCAGCAGTAAATAACCAGTGACAATCAAAACATGTAGACAAAGCTTGAAGCTTGAAGCTTGTAGACAAAGCTTGCATCATATGAATCTAAGCGCTTGAAACGAATTTCATTGAAATCTTGGCAATGATACATGTACAAGAACTTGAAAATAGTCACAAAGATAGTACAACGGGGCACGTATTACCACGTATCCAATATTAAATAACATAAAGGTAAAAACCTTTTTAAAAACAAGCTTTTATATAATTACCATTATCATTAATTTATTTTTTAGTTATTTGGATTTAATGTGATGTTGTATTAGTTTTCGTGTTCTCCTCATCAAGCCCTTTCATTTGATACCCATATCGTGGTAGTACAGAAAAAAATAACTAGTCCGCCATCTTGGATGATCCGCCATATTGGAGTTAGAATAACGTCACATAGCTAAGTATGCATTGTCATCAGAAATAAGCGTGTATACCAAATTTCAGCTCAATCGGTTAAAGATAACTGATCTAAAATTCAGTCGCAAGATTCCACCCGGACATACATACGTTGCAAGCTAATATAAAGCTTGTAAAACTTGCTTCTACACTGACTTAATACAGTTCGAATTAGTATTGGCAAGAAACGGTATCACGCGTTTTATACAAGCCTATTTGCGTAGGGCTTATATCGCCATAGACTAAAAACAAAGATACACAGCACGGTGACAACATGATCCTAGAATATGCTTACAAAACACAAGATCACGTTGAAAGCAAAGATACTGAGGTCATGGAGTAGTGTGCAGCAAGTAAAACGCATGGTAATTTTACGAACGCCTTGCAAATCTCACGTCATCTGAAACCATGCGAACGCGTTTACGTCGAAGTTGACATTTAAAGTAATATAATACACTCAGTATCTTTAAAGTTTATCAGCAAGAAGACGGTGGGTAATAAATAATAATTATAAATATCGTCATACGTATCCATCGCATGATCCCTAAAGTCAATACTAAATACATCATCAAGCCTATATTCCCCGAAGGTATGGGCAGAGGTGGGCTGCAGTGCGCCCTCAATTCGTCGATGTATTTTGGTCCCAATGTAATAGTGGGCGCGCCTAGTGCCACTATACCGGGCACATTTTCTCTCAATCCGAGGGAAATATTTGGGCCATAGTCCACCACGCTGGCCTAGTGCGGGTTGTTGAACTTCACACGCCTTTCTATAGACGTGCAGGTTTCCTCACGTTGTTTTCCTTCACCGTTAAGTCAATACTATTATATAAAATATCTTGAAACTGCTGTGGCTATCACTACTAAACTACTCAAAGCTGATACCTGATCACTCACAACCTATTTGGATAGCAATAATACGAAATGATTAGCCAGCTAATAATAATGACGGTAATTTTGCGTCACATCTCAGCAAGTGCAATTACAACGGTGAACATGATTGGTCGACGGTGCGGGCCGTGTGACATACGTCTGCGCGTACGCACGCTCTGTGGCCGTTGTCCTATTTCAAATAACGGAAAATGTCATCTGAATAGAGAAATCCGACCGTATAGTTGAATGATTATTGGTGTCAGTTAGATGGATGATGATGATTTAGTGTAAACAGATACAATTAAGGGGAAATGGCAGTGTTTTGGTCAATTATGTACACACATCAGTGTATCAACTCCCATATTTCTACAAAGTTATGATACATTTATAGTGGCATTTGATTTTATAATCCTCTTGTATTAATAATACCATTGTGACTGCTTTGTAGATGGATTAGATTTGCATAAATTTAGGGCAAATTTGTCCCTAATGAATATCCTCATTGACGACTAGTGCTGTCTCTAGCACTTATTACTTAATAACCCTCCAAAATCTGAAGCTAATCGAATGTCTCTATCTAAAGCATGAAGTCCTTTGTTTAAGAAACAGATTGGGAAGATCTCATAAGAAGTAAAAAGATTTGTAACAGATATAACAGAAGATCAATAAAAGAAGATCAATATGATTTTATACCAGTTCTTTCTGTATTGATTTGGTATTCAAAGCCTGTGACAACAATGCCTTGGTATGAGTTGGATACAGCGAAATCCACCAGGTAAAACTTAACAGTCTACTTCGTTATCAACAAATTAAGTTTGACGTTAGTTTAGAATAAAACTATTATGTGCAACTCGATTTTACCGGAACCTCTTGTCATCAATCGACGATTAATAAGTCTTAAATGCAGGCGGGACCGGAAACGGGGACAATTGTTTGTTTGCACCGGATATTTGTTCGAAAAGGGTCCCGACCTTCGGCAATGATGATTGACGACAACAGATCGATAAAACTAAGGTCAAGCATGTATGATCAAAAAGATTAGCTTGATAGGTGCATTACCCTCTTTGTACAGAGCAAGGAAAGCTCCAAAGAAAATCTATTTTTATCTACAAATATTTATTTCAACAATACAAATGGTTACTGAAACTTCAGATAGTTTGAAAATAGCCCCACAAATTTATAGATATTTTGACCTATTTACAAAGACATTTGCCAACGTTTAGTTCTAAAAAGCTTTTCGTCATACCATTGCATACACCTAATTAAAGTATATTTTCGAAAAAGAGCCATATCTTCTAACCTGCTAAACTATTTCACAGATAGACAACTACATCGTGTACAGAAAGTTTTGATGTTTATCCTATTTCTTAGTACCACTTAAAAATCAAGGTCCCTTAAAAAGGACATGAAAATAATACATTAGGTTTAACAGATCGATGGAGAAAGGATTATAATATATTTATATATTTTTTTATGAGATAGGGAGGCAAATGAGCAGACGTTTCACCTGATGGTAAGTGACCAACGCCGCTCATGGACACTTGCAACACCAGGGGCATCGCAAGTGCGTTGCCGGCCTTTAAGGAATGAGTAGGCTCGTTTCTTGAAGATACCTTTGTCGCATCGGTCCGGGAACACCACTGCAGGAAGTTCATTCCACAGTTTGGTAGTGCGAGGGAGAAAATTCCTGGTAAATCGCACTGTACTGGAACGCCATTCATCCAGATGGTGAGGATGGTAATATAATAAACAAATAATCAATAGAAAGATAAAAACTGGAAAATGCTGAGCATTCAAATGAAGGTTCATAAAACGCATCCAACCAAACCGACGCATGTAATCACAAAGCGTACAAGCGCCTCAAAAGAGAAGACCTCAGAAATTATAGCAATTTACGAACGCAGCAATCCAGAATGAAACTATAGGCAGCGAGCCTATCGCCGACAAGGCAGGAACTAAAATGGAATAATTGTAAGCTCCAGTAATTGCTAGTTTTCGCTTAAGAATTATAAATAGAAGGCAAAATGTTTAGAATATGGTATCAAGCCAAGATATCGTCAGTGAAGTTTTAACAATGCGTAAGTCATTTTGTGAGTGTTTTGAGATTTGAATTTTGACTTTCGTACTGTTAGAACTGAGATTTGAATGTATTGACTTTAGACTTTCGTACTGTTAGAACTTTACTGACGATATTTGATACACCAGACAACACATACTCATCGTATGATCCCAAATTAAGCAAAGCTTGTATTATTATATACAATTGACAGGAGGCACATGAAATCAGAAAATTTAAACAAAGTTTGACACGAACATTCGAGACACTTTCGCTGGTAGGTCCACCAACTATTAACACTAGCACAATAAGCTACTATGACTAGTTTTTAATCTTATTAAGTGAACTCTGTTCTTATAGCATGTGCGCCAAGACTAGACTTATGTCACAGATGTTAATTATATCTCTTTATCTCGTATGAAATAAGACAGAGCGACCGAGCCAATCCGTGACAGAGGTCTTGTCTTGACATGCGTGCTAACACCACTGTTCTTATAAGATAGATAAAATTCTTTAAATTCAAATCCCAGTTATGCGAGCTCTGGGTGTGAACTGCAACTGGCTTCAAGGCGACTGTACCAACTAGACAAAAATGTACTCAAAGGATTGAGGGAAGCCCATTGATTGGGCAAGCCACTTAAAATTACAAATCAAATTAAGTCTTACATCACGATAAGACAACTCCACGCTTATCAACGTTAACACATTTATTCTAATAAGCCATATTATACAAGTGTTTACTCCGAGCGTTATCGTTTCCTGGATCGACTCAACACAATTATATATCAATTAAACTTCAGCCAGTTATTACGCGTACTTTCCAGCAGCACGTGGCGCTTGCGCAACTTCGGGTTTAAATTATAGAGCTAATACAGATCAAGATACGAGAGTGAACCGCCGACTTGTGAATAGGCCTGGAAAATTTATGGAAGGTACCTGCAACTATTTAAGCTCCCGCAAACTGGTGCGTCATAAGACGCGCGTCAAATTGTATGCTAATACGATAAAGAACTCTGTGTAGATATCTACACAGAGTTCTTTATCGTTCTTTATGCATATGCATAAAGATTGAATTTCTTTGCATTCGATGTAATTTCGTTGAAGAATGAACTTTTTGTGAGTCAATACAGTTCCTTAGGTTATTGGCAAAAACTTTGCGCACAATTTTAGATCAGTGAGCTTAAGCGCGTCAAGTTTTTGGCTATAGGAAATCAAACTGTATTATCTTATAGAGACAACACATTTTTCATTTTTCAATTTTGTCTTTGATGATGCCAGTCAGATGATGTTAAGTCGCGTGGTCGACTGGTATGCACAGAAATTCAAACTTTATGCACATTTACACAGAGTCAATTTTCACTAATGCCCGCCCGACTATGTTTAGGGCGTAATTATAAATGATGAAAATAGATTATGACACTCTATATCATAGTATCGTTAAAGCATCGCAATCAACAGATCTGATCGAGACATCAATATAAAACAATTTATCGACTCATTTGTCTTAAGTTCAAATGAATCGATTATTTCTAGAAATGTTGAGAGCATTATTTATAATACGGGACAGATTTTATTAACATTTTCCGATAATTCATCCAACTACAGGCTTTATCAACCCCATCATAAAGGTGAAAATACTATGTATTATTTTGACAAATGGATTAATCTGGTATACGTTATTGCACTAGTTCCGAGTCCACTGAATAATTCAAAGCACGCATAATCGATATGCAGAGCGATACAGGGGGTATCGATTTCCCTTTCTGTTATAACCGAGTTGTTATACGAAAATATCATTCGTATATACAAGGTGCGGTTTAATTAGCCAATAGAGAAAATATTGATAGCAATTTTCAACTTTCCAGGGAATTAAATAATTCAGTTTATGTGTACCTAATTTGTAGTTTCTTGCCCATTCTCCTCCATAGGAAATGCATTCCGAATACCCATTCGGTAGAGATACTATTACTATTATTTATTGACGATTCATAAGTGCCTGTATTGGTTAACATAAATAAAAATGAACTAATTAATGAAAAAAAAAACTTTTTTAAAACAAGCTTTTATTTAATTGCCCTTAGTTTTCGTGTTCTCCTCAGTAAGCCCTTTCATTTGATACCCATACTGTGGTAGTGCAGAAAGAATAACTATTCCGCCATCTTGGATGATCCGCCATATTGGAATTAGAATGACCTCACATAGCTAAGCATGCAGTGTCATCCAAAATAAGCGTGTAAACCAAATTTCAGCTCAATCGGTTAAAGATAACTGATTTAAAATTCAGTTGCAAGATTCCACCCGGACAGACATTGCAAGCTAATATAAAGCTTGTAACTTGTAATAAAGCTTGTAACTTGTAATAATATAAAATCTGATTCTGTATCCAGTTACTGTATTCAAAATGCCATTCCTATAAAAGAAGTTTAGTTAGTACTGCTCTCGATGCTTGTTACGCCACGTTTATCATTACCGAAAACGGAGCGTTTCTACCGTTGAATAGTTACAATGCAAATAGTCATACGACTTCGCGACTAAACTCGCCCCCGTCAATACAGATATGACATGGAAAGATTCTTCTTTGAGTTAATTATGTCCGTTTCGGTATTGGCAAAATTTGGCCACTTGCGTATTAACGCACCCGTGTGCGCAGGCCGTAATAGCTTTAGGTGCAAATGGTGTGAAAGTCAAATTATTAAATGAAACCAAACTGCTTAATGGTCTACCGGCACTCAGCGGAGATAACGTTAATTATATAGAAATGCTCGAGTCTACTCACAAGTTTGATGTATCTTTTAGTACTCCAAGAATTAATTACATAGCTATTAATGAATTAACAGTAGTTATAAAACTGATTAAGCTCTAAATAAATCAACGCCCATAATTCTATTACTGAGAAAATACGTTCCCGCGCAAGAAGTAGCACTTTCACAGATGTGAGATAAAGCGTAGTCAAGTGAGAAAGACAGGCGAAGACATCTCATTTAATTCTTGTCTTTAAAATAAAGTCAATTGGTAACAAAGGGAAGGCAAAAGTAAGGTTTAATTACGGATGGAATTAATAATCTTAATTGTAATATCAGCAATACAGCATCGGAAAAAAATAATGTGTGTGTTTTTGACTTTGACTATACCTACGACAAAATCTTTCACAAAAAAGCTGCTAAACATTTGGTGGTTAAGGATTTGAATTCATAGTCAGAATTCTTAATTTGAATTCATTCATAGTTGAAATTCTGACTTTGAACTCATAGTCGAAATTCAGAATTTGAATTCACAGCCGGAATTCCGACTTTGAATTCACAGAGACTATAAGGCTGGCCATAATAGGGATTTACAACAAGGTATGGTGAGTTAATGAGCATTTACGCTTCTCACTGGGAAGCTAAAAAACCTTGTCGGGACTAGTATCAGCTGTGACCTAAAGGTTGTTTCTAAAGGTGAGACGCGGTTCCAGAAGTATTTTTTTTCCATCCGTCCGTCCGTCTGTCACCAGGCCGTGAACCGCTCATGAACCGTGATAGTTATATGTAGAGTTGAAATTTTCACAGATGATGTATTTCCATTGCCGCTATAACAACAAATATTAAAAATCAGAATAAAATTAATATTTAAGGGGTTCCCATGCAACAAACATGATTTGTTTGCCGTTTTAATAGATAATGGTACGGAACCCTTCGTGCGCGAGTCCAACTCGCACTTGGCCAGTTTTTATATTATCGTCACTTTTATATTGAGACCGCCGCGTTATAAATTGATAAATATAATGTTGGTTACACTACATAAAAACATTGAATTTCTGTGAAAGTAGAAAATAGTGAGCGATAATTTCTCAGTGTTAGTGAACGCGGTTGGCGCGTGACGGGTAGCTTGTACGCAACAGCTGACCCCTCACCCGATGATGGTATGAAGATGCGATAACGAGGGCTTCAGCGAAAACCTATACTTAACTCCCTGAACATACATGAGCCAGCGAATTCGCTCCATTTGTTTTTGAAATTGTACCCAGTCCTAATAAACATAAAGATTGAATTTGTATGGCAAAAGCCACGCGAGCACACGACTAAAA
This sequence comes from Ptilodon capucinus, assembly GCA_914767695.1. NCBI lineage: Eukaryota > Metazoa > Arthropoda > Insecta > Lepidoptera > Notodontidae > Ptilodon > Ptilodon capucinus. The sequence goes on from OU611828.1 coordinate 4,061,986, forward strand.
TCATTCGCGTTATACATGGCATTTCATCGAAAATTGTTTCTTATGTTTTTTTTTGGAAATGTGCAATGTTTAAATACATATAAGGATTGATATTCTGTGGCAAAAGTCCAAGCGACTGAATTCGTTCGCGTAATGGATGTCATTTCATTGAAATAATGGTAAAAGCAACTTTTTAAAAACACACTTTTATTTAATTGCCCTTAGTTTTCGTGTTCTTCTCAGCAAGCCCTTTCATTTGATACCCATACTGTGGTAGTGCAGAAATAATAACTATTCCGCCATCTTGGATGATCAACCATATTAGAATTAGAATGACGTCACATAGCTAAGCATGCATTGTCATCCAAAGTTAGCGTGTATACCAAATTTCAGCTCAATCGGTTAAAGATAACTGATTTAAAATTCATTTAAAATATTCCACCCGGACATATGTATGTGCGTTGCTAGCTAATATAAAGCTTGTAAAATGTGCTTCTAACATGAGTTAATACAATGAAATAAAACTATTTTACGGATTTTATCGCGTTTATTTACTATTTTATTTTCCCGACGTTTCGGCTGCTTTACAGCAACCGAATTAATATTGGTAAGAAACGGTATCACGCGTTTTGTACAAGCTTATTTGCGTAGGGCTTGTATCATAGTAGGTACAACACATCTAAGGCTATATTCAGACAATAAAGCCGGCTGCATGATATTCACGTATTTCAAGGCAACCGACTTACGATCGGCAGAGTTCTTGCGGCTGGTTGAATAATTTTTATTCTGATTAAATTATCTTTTCAACTATAAATCATTAATTTCTAAGGAACACTATTCAATGCCGAAGGCAACGCCAGGCATTGTGGCATTTTTGCCTCAATATATTATCAGTGCTGCGTACCGGGCCACTTTCCTGCGCTTTCTAAATCCCTGGTGAAGATTAGCACGCAACTGAATTACTGCCAGCACTAAGTGGGTGCAGAAGTTTTATGGGACATGACTTGGATTCTTGTCCCAGTGACGGCATTTTTATGGGTACACTAGCTTCTACCCGCGATTACAATAATACTGTAGTGTCATCAAAACCCGTTCAGTAGTTTAAAAGAGTAACAAACGTCCATCCTTCCTTACAAACTTTCACATTTATAATAATAGGATAGGATGTCTGACCAGCGGAGACCGCGACTTCGTACGCGCTGTATTTAGGCATCCTAATTATTTTCCCAAAATTAAAGTAGCCCAAATGACTCGATATAACATCAGCTAGCTTCCAATTAAAGTCCCGTCAAAATCGGTCCATCAGTTTGTGAGATTACTTCCAAGAAACAGTCAAATTAAATAAATAAAAAAAAAGTTTATTAACATATAGCTCATTTGGAACTTAATTTCCTTGGGTTATGTAACCTTCGAATTCGGTTACGGCCAGAAATCGACACTAAGACATAAAATATGTGGTAGAAAGTGAGTATCAGTCAGTCAATAAAGAAACGAACAAACACATTCATTTGTAATAACATCAGACTTTTTATTCACGTAGGATGTGTTTCCGTTGATACAATCTGTATGAAACGTGTGAAAATATTGTGTAACATTGATACTTTACACTTAAGCGTTTTAGTGTGCGATTATCTGACTTGATTCTGAGAAGCCTGAGAGTTCTAGCTTCCCACATGTGTATACATAATATACCTATATCCATTACCACGCAAATTATTTTACATAAGCAATGATGTTTTTTTATGAATCCCGTACGGAAGTCCGTAGTACCTACAACTGACCGAAATACAAAATCCTGAATGTCATCGGTCTGACGGTGGTTAGTGGAATAAATTTGTATTTGATCAAATTAATTTTTCAGTTTATAAGACACCAAAATTATAATATTTTTATTTGATAACAATGGGTTTATTAAGAATTTTTCAAAACAAAGATATATTGTAATACCATAACAAATGGAATCGTCGTTTCTAATAATTTCAGAAGTTGAAAACGTCTAATTTGACATAGAGATTTCACAGCTTTTACTAGACGTAACTCAAATATGGCTGAAGGTTACTACAGGAAGATACTCTAGAATCATACAAAATAACACCCCTTACAAACAAACATAAAACCAACTCAACCTCTACATAATAAAATAAAATTATAGTTGAAAGCACAAAGCATAACGAACTCTGTGTCAATGTCCGTAAAAAAAAAAATTCTGTGATTAAAGCTACGTCGACCACTCTGCTAAATTCGCTCGCGCTTTCAATTACATTACGTTGGAAAATGTGCTTTTTCCATGATTCAATACAGTTCATTTTGGTATTGGAACCATTCATCCAGCGCCCGTTGTGACGGTCTAGTCTACCCGGTGCTTTAATTTGTTCTATGAAATATGGCGTCGTGGCCAGTTCGCACGCAGTGGCGGGCGCTACCACCAGGGGGCGCGATAGTATCGCACTTCAACGCTGCCACGGGTGAAATATTGCGCGTGCGCCGGTAACACCTGGTGGCTCTACGTAGAGTCAACAAATAAAGTAACGTACTCAAATCCGTTTATTTATCGAAATACAACAATATTAATGTAATATAGAAAGAACAGGTAAACAGACTTATGTAATAAAAAACCAGTTAATTCGACTTGAAGTGATAATAATTTCAAAAAGTATTTAAGAATAAAATAATGATAATCAGAGATATTATCAGTTCAATGTATATTGTTGTTAAAACCTTAAGTGTATATCGAGGAGTAAAAGGCTATTTGACTTAAGTGACATTTTTAGGGTTCCGTATCCAAAGGGTAAAACGGGAACCTTATTACTGAGACTTCGCTGTCCGTCCGTCCGTTCGTCCGTCCATCCGTCTGTCACCAGGCTATATCTCATGAACCGTGATAGTTATAGAGTTGAAATCTTCACAGATGATGTATTTCTGTTGCCGCTATAACAACAAATACTAAAAACAGAATAAAATAAAATATTTAAGGGGGCTCCCATACAACAAACGTGATTTTTTGCCGTTTTTATAGATAATGGTACGGAACCCTTCGTGCGCGAGTCCGACTCGCACTTGGCCGGTTTTTTAAAGTGGCGCTTAAGTCAAATAGCATTTCCCCCCCCCCCCCCCCCCCTTGATATAGTTACAATAAAGTTTTTGTCTATATTCTGCGATGCATTTAAGATTTAAAACAATTTTCACACAAAGTTTACAGAAACCGATAATGGAACTTACTCGATCGACGAACTTGTTATGTCTACGGCCAGAGCTTGACCCGTACTATTGCAAAACTCGTAAAATATACTTTTAGACATAACAAAAGTTGAACAACAATAATTGCATTCCCATGACATCGATTAGTTCGATGTGTTTTGATGTTATCCGACATTACAGATAAAGAATGCATTGCTAATGATGTAATGAAAGGTATGAAATTGATCGGTTTGAGTCAAACTATTTTATTGTCTTAAAATTACGTTGTTGAAAGAAGCAAGTGATAGGTAGATAGATGATTCATCCGTCATCTTTTTCACTGTCATCATTCATTTTTATTTATTACGTGTATTTATTGAATTTGTCCTTGCTATTAGTTACTTGACATTGGCGAAATACTCGCGCTAGTCGCAGGTGAAGAGATTCCTCATCTTATTCCATTAAATATCATCATTTCGATTATCATAGATAGATAACTCTTTATTGTGCCACCGCAAAAAGTATTATACCATTACACACAGTTTACACACAGTGTCACAATGGGCGGCCATAAGGTAGAGATATTAGTGATAACGCTATTAGTGATAACAGGCAAATACGGAAATCTAATTAACTTGATCGCTTTGGGAGCTCAGGGTGTATCAGCAGTACGAAATAATACTATGCAGTTTGCAACTGAAATATATAAATAAATGGAAATTCGTCCTGGTCACTTCGCAAAGTATTTACTTAATAGTTACCGTATATGTAACTAAAATATTATTTCGGACTTCTGGCACACAGTCAGTATCCCGGGGGGGTAGGCAGAGGTTACTATTTTCCACATATTACGATCCTGACATAATATCTATATCGGGGCTTGAGATGTAGATTTGTGAATCCCAATTCTTTGGTGAATCCTATTTTAACAGTTAGGCCAGTTGAAACTATTTAAATATCATAAGTAATTTAACGATTTGGTCTAATAGATCGAGTGGTTGTGGATTCAATTCCCGTCACCGATAAATTTTGGAGATTGACTCTTCAGAATTGGACCTAGGTGTAAAGCAGTGGTAGCCGAGTGGTCGAAGCAGTGGTAGCCGAGTGGTCGAACGCACGCTTTGCAATCAAAGTGCGTAGGTTCAAACCCCGGCTCGCACCTCTGGGTTCCATGTGCAAATCTCATTTTCATCCGAGATTATCACTTGCTAAGAAACGGTGAAGGAAAACATCGTGAGGAAACCTGCACGTCTGAAGGAGCTTGAATAGTTCTCGATAGATGTGTGTCTAGAAGTCTGCCAACCCGCACCGGGCCAGCGTGGTGGACTATGGCGTGAATCCCCCTCGCATTGAGGGGAGGCCCGTGCCCAGCAGTGGGATGTTAATAAGGGCTGTAGTAGTAGTAGTAGTAGATGAGATCGCCCCTTGAAAATTGTATAGTACCTTAAGGGTTGCTTGGTTTGGGCCTGTACGATGTGTATGTATGTGACGATATAAAAACAACACTCCCCCATTCATCGATCACATGCGTAAGCGCACTGGTGCGCCCGCGGGAGCGAAAGTCGCTACCAATGTACCGACGATCGCCGGCCGCGATAAATTCATTAATCACAGCCGGCCACCTGAGCTGGTGCCATTTTCTTAAGCGTACACTGCCTGCCAAATATATCCGGCGCTTTTCCCATATTAATTCTACTATAATAGTGTAGGCCAGAGGAAATGACCCAAAATGTTCATTAACAACGCTACTTTTTATACTGCGTCTAGTCTTTCCTTTTCATTTTTAAAACATATTGGGAGAGTTATTTATCTAATATGGTGGCCATGTGTTGTAAAAGTACAGTAATAGCCAAAACCAAATTATTTTTTGACAGACATAGTTAGCGAAACGGTAGGTAAAAGTTTCTATGGATAACCAAAATGTCAGTTGTCATCAAAATAATATTAGTAAGATTGCTTTGTCAGCCCTATCCTTGGCAAAAGGTAAACATGAAGTTTGGGACGTAAAAAATTATTTTTAACAAAAAACAAAAACCGACTTCAAAAACCTAGGTGCACTAAAAAGCTACAAATAACCTTACAATTTATTATTTGGAGTCGGTGCCAATCAACGTCGGACAAGGCAAATATACACATGAATTGGCACCGACTCCAAATGTAATGAATTGTAAGGTTATTTGTAGCTTTTTAGTGCACCTAGGTTTTTGAAGTCGGTTTTTGTTTTTTGTTAAAAATATTTTTTTTTCACGATTTTTAGTGTCAATAATCGTTGAAAATTTGCAAATATTATCACCTTATAACAGCCCTAAAAAAGTAAAAATTTACAGCCAAAAAAAAAATCACCCCCTCTTTCCACCCCTTTGGGGGTGGGTTTCGATCTTTGTTAACAATCCGTATTAAACAAAAAAAGATTTTTCGAAATCGGTTCACTAACGCCGGAGATATACTGTATTCCGGATTGGACCCCCATTTCACCCCCTACATATTTTTTCTTTCAAAATTCCTGAAAGACGTGTTTTTTTATTTTGTATGTTAAATATATATACAAAGTTTCAAGTCGTTAAAAAAATTTCGAAATCGGTCGACAGACGCCGGAGATAACGTAACATACATAAAAAAAAAAAAAAAAACATACGGGTTGAATTGAGAACCTCCTCCTTTTTGAAGTCGGTTAAAACAGAGAAGACTTTGTTAGACAGGACATTAGTTTTTGCTGGCATTTGAATGAATACATTTGCAACGTAAATGCTATGCCACCTAAGTCCCGTTTATATATTAGTTTATATATAGACTAAACAAATTAAAAAGCCCTGGCTTGTCAAAATTGTATATAGAAGTCAAATAACCATACTTATTACTCCTACTTTTTAGGGTTCCGTACCCAAAGGGTAAAACGGGAACCTTCACTGTCCGTCCGTCCATCCGTCAGTCACCACGCTATATCTCATGAACCGTGGTAGTTAGACAGTTGAAACTTTTATAGATTATGTATTTCTGTTGCTAAACAAATACTAAAAAACAAAATAAAATAAATATTTAAGGGGGCTCCCATATAGGAAACGTGATTTTTTTGCTCGTTTTTGTAGATAATGGTACGGAACCCATCGTGCGCAAGTCCGGCTCGCACTTGACCTGTTTTATTTAATACAAAACCAAGTCTAACAAGTGACTCATATGCTCATTGGAATTTTGCACCATTGTTCAAACTTTACTTCATATATGATTGATACGTTACTCATTTTCACAAACAAAAGCACGTCCAAAAGCAATTTCCATCCTTTTGTTCAAACCAAAACACACTTTTCTACGCTAAATTATGTTGTATAGTTTATTTGGCACGACGTGTAAACATGGTAAGCTGTTGGCAATGCGTAAGCTTGTTAACAAAAGGAAATAATTTTCGCGATTACCGTTCGTAATTTTGCACTGGAGTTAAACCTTTTTTAAACCTTTGCACTGGAGTGTAGAATGCTCTAACTATTAGGTAAGTACCTGAATCATGTTGCATCTTTAAAAGTATAGAGACCCATTTTGAAATTTTAGGTTATCGAATATAAATCTTAAAGGGTCGTTCTAACGACCATTTTTCAACAACATTATTCTTGAGCTAGGTCTCTATACTTTTAAAGATGCGATGTGTCAGAGCTTAGCTTTGTTACAGTTAAATCATAATCTATCCTTTACTATTATTAAAAGATACCGGCGGCTTAGCATGTTTACACGTCGTGCCAAATAAACTATACAACATTTACTAAGAGTAAAATATAGATTATTAGGTCAAGAGTCTAGGTAGAGACCTTGATACCGTGTTGTTATTTCTAGGATAGCAAATAAATGTACATTCAGACATGCCATTTCAAATTTAAGCGCAGAAAACTATTTTAAAAGGCAAGCGATATCGCGTAGTAAAGCTTAGTTTAGCATCTCTTATCGTGGAGTTAAAAGCTAATTATAAACATAGACTAGCTGTCCGGGCGAACTTAGTACCGCCTTAGAATTGCATACGAAAGCAGCGCCACCTACATACAAAAAACGCATACAAAAAAATCATTCAAATCGGTCCAGCAGGAGTTCAGTGACATAACGTAACTCCTACAGTAGAAATATATATATTAAGATATTACTGTCGAATATAGCCGCGATCGTTAAAATATTGTAAATAAACATGAACTAAAATACACGTCGGCTTAGGAAGTCGTATAAGTTAACCTTATAAAGATTTATTTCGGTTACTTTGATGGTGGAATAAATTAACCATATCGAAACGGTAGATACCAAATGCAACATTGTTAATACATCGAAGTGGGATTTAAAAACCAGCCAAGTGCGAGTCGGACTCTCGCACGGAGGGTTCCGTACCATTATCTATAAAAACGGCAAAAAATCACGTCTGTTGTATGGGAGCCCCCTTAAATATTCATTGTCTTCTGTTTTTGAGTGTTTGTTGTTATAGCGGCAACAGGAATACATCATCTGTGAAAATTTCAACTCTCTAGCTATCACGGTTCATGAGATACAGCCTGGTGACAGACGGGCGGACGGACGGACAGCGAAGTCTCAGTAATAGGGTTCCCGTTTTACCCTTTGGGTACGGAACCCTAATAATACATACTCATCGTATGATCCTAATCTAAGCAAAGCTTGTACTATGAGTACCTACCATAGAATGGACTGGGCGCGATTCCAGTTACACCTAGACAAGGGCAGAGACCGCAAAGACCATTTCGGAATCGAACTGGCAACTACTCGGTACCGAGAGCCGAGCGGCGTTCGCTCAGACAATCAGACCAAGGGGGCAATTCTCGCATCATCGACATTATCTCTTATTATGATAAAACAAAATGATAAAATTGGTATCATATTTTGCCGTTTTATTTCGACGTATCGATCCGCGTCAGCAGAAAGCGGAAATGTCGAATCTCGAAACATCTAATTTTATGATTTCACCAGAGCCGAAAATCTATTTAAAAAAATCATGACTCCTTTATAAAACTAGAAAAGATTCTATGCTGTATCATAATTTTTTTCGTCATAGGCAGCCGAGACTTGGACCGTTCGACGCGACTTATTTTCGTATTAATTCTTTATTAATAAGTCAAGTAGGCAAATTTTCGAGATACGACCTTTCCGCTTTTGCCGTCGATATATCGAATAAGAGATAATGCGAAAATTGCCACCCAAGTAATCGTCAAAACAACGCGAACTTTCTAAAGCTGAACAAAGTTATTACAATGTAAGAGGAGTACGGAGAGACATCAGTAATCGGTGCAAAGGGCTGATTAGGCACGAAGCCGATAGCTTCAAATAACAGATGACCGTGTCATAGATTGAAGGGGTTAAACTCCGTTCGACCTGGGATTAGAAAGTCTGGACCATTAGTCAATCAAGATAAGGTAAATGCATAGACTGTTTATGTGCTTCTATAATGGTTCAATTTGCACTAACATGGATTCTATAGGCACCAAACTAAGCGTATTGGCGTCCTTCTTGCGGCCGTATTTAATGAGCAAGACGGCAATCATTTTAGTGCTGTCAAATATAATTCAGTTGTAGTTTACATTTACACTATTATACCTAAAACTACTCGTTTTAAACTTTAACTACCTAGGTGTTATTTTACGTTTTTGTTGTTTTTAAAGATGATTACTCGTCCAGGGATGTTGACGAGATCACCGGGTGCATTTTCTTTTGTATATTTAGTTTTCAGTCAACCCAACCTATAGGGAACCAAAACATTTGCTAAGCTACTGTAACAGCTGAGTTTTAATAAATGTATATATAAGCAATAACAACTATTGTTGCCTCCTTTTATTTATAATTTTATTAGGTACATCAATCAGTCCTTTTCTTCTTCTTTTTTTGCAAAATGAATGGAATGATGTTATATAATGGAATAAGATGAGGAATGGCTCCACCTGCGTTTAGCGCGTATTTCAGCCAGTGTCAAAAATGGATGATGACAGTGATAAAGATGGCGGATGAATCCCATCAGTCCTTTAAGTTATCTCGCAAAAAGTTAGTCAATGTTGGCCGGCGCATCTGTCACTGTCAACGTCACATAGGTGTCACATAGAAAATAGGAGTGATGCCGTCGGCCAAACTACAAGTACTTCAAAAAACAAAAAACTAATGTAGATATTAGGCCTATTGCCTTCCACCCTCAATGGACTGTAACACTACATAAATCTTCGTAATTATTCGTCATATATGTTTGGTGACATAAAGCTTATAGTACAGGTGACCTTTGTACCCAAAGATATTATACATTATCGTGTAGATATCCTCATGGACTTGCGCACGCCCCAAGGCAGACACGCGGTTTGTGCCGGACTCTTAGCCACGGGAACGCTTTCGTACTCGTCAGCGGCTCCACCGGCGGGATCCACGCGAGCGGGCTCAGCGTGGATGCCTCCTAAACCTCTCTAAATAGACCTACCTTATGTTCGCTGAGTTTCCTTAACAGCTCGTGGTAGGGTGCTCCACGGGCAGCGGCGAGCGACGGCGGCGGCAACCTGCCCTCCATACCATGCAGCCAGCGCCGGAGACACCGTAACTCGTGAGCCGTGTCTGTACATAACCGAGGAGTTACAACTATAACGTAATAAGGAACTAGAAGACTAGGTAGTCTGATTTTGAGTGGCCTAGGGATAAAGGCTGGTCAAAAGACGCGCGTTGTCGCCAAAGAAACGAACTCTATGCCAATATGCATAAATATTGAATTTATGTGGTAAAAGCCAGCCAAAGCCACACGTCAAAATTCGCTCGCGATGTCAGAGTAATTTAGTTGAAGAATGAACCTTTTCCATGTGTCAATACAGTTGGTTTTGGTATTGGCTAGAATTTCGACGCGAGAGTTTTAACGCCCCTGTGTGCAGTTTAAGAATCCCTATTAGCTCAGCTCAGTGTTCGTTGTACGTTTGCCTTCGAAATTTCATCCACCTTGTAATTTCCGGCAATAATTAAATGAGAGCTAGTGAATAGGTAGTGTCATCTTTTGAGATCAATACAACTACTCGATGTTGAAATTTCACGTATTAGTTCATAAGTTTCTTTGTGAGATGTCGCTAGTAATTAGTTTCAAAGTTCATGGAATAGATGGCGCTGTTTTAACAAAAAAAATATACGAGAGATGGCGGTAGTGAGTTTTTGTTCGTTCGCCAATTTTATATGAATAGTTAAATACTATTTTTTATAAAAATACTAACCGACTGTGTCGGAACTGTCTCCTTCGGGATGCTGCTGCTCAGGACTAAGTAACAACCGGAGACCTTCCCACTTCACGTTCAGATGTTCTATGCGCCACGTCACCTGAAACAGAAATATATTAAATAAGATGGCCCATACGACTGCGTACGCACACACCAAAATGTTAGCAGGACCGGAAGTAATCCGAAGATTTACAGAACATAAGTGGTTTTAACTTCCATAGGATTCCGACTTTCTAAAAATGAAGGGCTTTATGCCATTTCAGGTGTGTTTAGCTTCCATTCTCCCTGATTCAGCTTTACTGGTGGTCAGCTTTACCAATACGTTGGACTATATTCTAAATCTCTCTTGTAAATGAGCCGAAATGTTTACGATATAATAGCAATAGGATAGCGCCCTGTTGGGACCAGAATACATCGGCAAAGTGTGGCTGCAATGAAGTGCACCTCTGCCTACCCCATGGGGGAAAACAGGCGTGATAATTGATTACCTCAGCACTAGCCTCTGGTATACGTTCGAGGATAGCGTTCCCCTGCTCGATGAACTTGGCGCGACGCGGCTCCACGGCCACCAGCTCTGCCATGCGGCACTGCAACAACAAAATACCATAAATAAAAAAGCCGGCCAAGTGCGAGCCGAACTCGCACACGGAGAGTTCCGTGCCATTATCTATAAACACGTCAAATAAATCACGTTTGTTGTATGGGAGCCCCCTTAAATATTTATTTTATTCTGTTTTTTAGTATTTGTTGTTATAGTGGCAACAGAAATACATCATCTGTGAAAATTTGAACTGTCTAAATATCACGGTTCATGAGATACAGCCTGGTGACAGACGGACAGACGTACAGATGAACGGACAGCGGAGTCTTAGTAGGTCGCGTTTTATCCTTTTAACTAAGAAAAAAAAAACTATATCCTAGATTTAACATCTGTACCTGTAACATCAGCTATTAGTTAATTGTTAGTAAATTCAAGGAGAGGCGACTTAGGTTATGTATATAAAAGGACTATTTGGCATCCATAATTATTAAGTAGTTATATAATTTTGCAAATATAAATATATTTCGTTCTTAATGTCTTAAATATTTTATTCATATCCATTTACGAAATGAATAAAATGATGAGAACATACCTAAACCTAAAACCATACCTAAAAATGACAGTGAAACATAACAAAAGTAAAGTACCTTTCGACTGTTGGTCCAACAGCCCAACTAAGGTCACCGACCGAACGCAATCGTTGGTTACGCTGTTATCGAAAGATGGCGTTAGTGGCAATGACAACTAGAGGGCGTAGAGGTCGTTGAGTCGGGTCAACCGCGTGAAGTTGGTCGCTGATCGCGAGCCGACCGCGTCGCTTTCACAACACGCCAACGAGGTCAGTAACGTTTCGCCAATCGATTGGGTCGTACATATTGCAAGATGGCGACAAAAGAACGCAAAATATTGACGGAGTTAATCGAACTGTATTGCGAGTTCCCGTGCCTATGGGATATGACTTCGGATATTTACAAGGACAAGAAGCAAAAGACCGAAGCGTGGTATTTGTTGACGAAGAAACTCGCCGAATTGGAACCGGAGGCGACAATAGTGTGCACTAAGAAAAAAATTGAACATCTGCGAACCGCTTATCAGAGGGAAGCAAGAAAAGTAAGATAAATAATATAGTGGTGCGAATTTCTTTGCCATCAAATTACGACAACACTGAATGTAATGCTGTCTCGCTCAAACATTACGGCTGTGAGAAGGACGCCAATAGGCAGGTAGGCGATAGGAGGTTAGTCTACTTTAGTTTCGTGATAACAGATTGAGAACCAATAACTACTTACCTGAGATACAAAATTTACTCCTCATCTGTTATCAGTGTCATTCACCCTACTAATCCTAGTTTGTTTGTAGGGGGGGAGTTTGGACCATAGAACAAACGTAGGGGGACGAACAAATCCTAGAAATATTATAAATGTGAAAGTTTGTGAGGATGGATGGATGTTTGATACTCTTTCACGAGAAAACTACCGAAGAGATTTGAGATTTCACAGTATTATTGTTTATACATCAGAATAACATATAGTCTATAATTTATAACGCTAATGAATTACTAGTTCTACCACGGGTAAACCGTTCGCTGGACGCTGACGTCCGCGTAAATGATTTGTTATATGACAAATGATTAGTTCAAATATTTTACGCTTTGTTTGCAGCACCCAGTGGGGTTATAGCAAGCATGTCAAGACTAGACCTCTGCGAGTGATCCTTCGCTCGCTCTCTGTCTTATTTCTATATTTTTTGTACTGCCAAATAAAGTTTTAGTAGGTAAATAGATAAATAGCAGTGGTAGCCGAGTGATTTAACGCACGCTTTGCAGTCAAAGTGCGCAGGTTCAAGCCCCGGCTCGCACCTCTGGGTTTCATGTGCGAATCTCAATTTCATCCGAGATTGTCACTTGCTAAGAAACGGTGAAGGAAAACATCGTGAGGGAACCTGCACGTCTGAGGGAACTTAAGTAGTTGCTCGATAGATGTGTGAAGTCTGCCAACCCGCACCGGGCCTGCGTGGTGGACTATGGCCCGAATCCCCCTCGCATTGAGGGAAGGCCCGTACTCAGCAGTGGGACGTTAAAAGGGCTGTAGTAGTAGTAGTACCTACTTAGTAGTAGTTATGCATTACGGCCGTAAGAAGGACGTTTACTTCAGTATGATACCAATATCGATAACATTAAACCGTCATGACGTGCGCGTCGAATCTTTTCCCAATACCAAAATGGACTATATTGTCTCAGAGAAAAGTTAATTTTTCAACGAACTGACATTGACAAAACGCGAGCGTATTTTCACGCGTGGCGGCGTGGCTTTTACTACACAAATTAAATCTTTATGTATATTGACACAGAGTTCGTTTTGGTATTGGTAAACATTTTAACGAGCGACTTTTGTTCCACGCTCCAGTGTGCGCGTTCATTAATATATTTAAAGTTATTTTATTTTAGGTTCAAGCATCAAAACGAAATAATTCCGATCCCAGCGAAGTGTACATTCCAACTTTGTGGTATTTCAAATTACTTAGTTCCATCTTGGGGAAGGAAGACGAGGAGTGCAAATCCGAAGTGGACCCATTGGGAAGCGAAGAAGTATGTAAAACTGAAAATATTTTCTTTATTCGTGTAGGTCAATAAAATCAGATTATATCATCTGCTCGGAATTTTGGTTCCACTGAGAAGAGCCGGTAAGAACTCTATGGTAACTCAATCAACCTTTGAACTAAACTAGAAAACCGGCCAAGTGCGAGTCGGACTCGCGCACGAAGGGTTCCGTACCATTATCTATAAAAACGAGCAAAAAAATCACGTTTGTTGTATGTGAGCCCCCTTAAATATTTATTCTATTCAATTTTTTAGTATTTCTTGTTATAGCGGCAACAGAAATACATAATCTGTGAAAATTTCAACGGTCTAACTATCACGGTTCATGAGATACAGCCTGGTGACGGACGGACGGACGGACGGACGGACAGCGAAGTCTTAGTAATAGGGTTCCCGTTTTACCCTTTGGGTACAGAACCCTAAAAACTAAAGTATAAGTGTACAATTATAGCAACAGTTACTTGACAACATTTCATTGTGCATACTGACACGGTTAGCAAGTGTGCCAAGACAAAACTTATATCCCAGATTATGTCGCACTGAGTGGCTATCATATTTCATACGAGGCAGAGACAAAATTGATACAAATCACATTATGTCTTGTCACAAACAACATTGATACCAAAGATCAGCATAACTATCAAGTATAATGTTTCTACCACTTAAGACAACATTTTTGATCGTATATTTTTCTACTAGCTTTGATGCCAACTGAAATAGTATTGCTTATTACAGGAACACTATGAGAGCCCAAGCCCACCCGAGAAAACGACATCCAAAAACATGAGTAAAGCAATGTTAAAGAAACACAGAGACCGCGTGCTGGAGCGTAAAAAACTCAAATTCATCCAAGCCAAGCAGGAACTACAGCAACAGCAACAGGAAGCCTATTCCAACTTTCTTTCGCAATCCGGAAGTAAAAAATCGAACACTTTCGTAGCGTATGTAGAGGAACAGTTAGAACAAGTTGGTATGTTTCAGAGGAATGTGGCAGAAAAATTGATTTCTGAAGTATTGTTTCTAGCTAAAACTGGTCACCTCACTTTCGATACAAAAATCACTACTCCCCCCAATACCCGTGGTTTCCCCTCAAGCAATAACTCTTTCTCCCAAACATCTCAAATGATTCAGCCGACCTCACCTCAATCCAACCAATCTGCTTCCTCACCTCAACATGTTGTCTCATGCCCCTCGTTCCAATATCTACATTCATCCCCCGCGCATTCAGCTTCCTTACAGACCGTTCAAATGTCGGATTCAACACCGATTGAGCAAGACACAGAATGCCCTGATAAGTCTGTTTTAAAGGAACTTTTAATCCTTAACAAATCGAAGTAATCATTACTTCAATACTTAATGTTAAGTGTAGATACTAATGTGTTGAGTTATTGTAATATAAAATTGGCTAAAAACACGTCTCAATTATTTTATTTAAGCCCAGCAGAAATAGACAAATCACGCGACCAATGTTTTGCTGATACGAAAACGAACTGTACTCACTCATAGATAAAGCACATTTTTCAAGAATCGAGCGGCTTTCGTCGCGTGGCTTTTGCGCTTGGTTGATGCTTTTGCTGCAGATTATTTAACTTTATGTTTATTGATACAGAGTACATTTTCAAAAGTGAATTCGGTCGGTCCAGTGAGTTTAAGGCGTTATACGGAGAACACACACTCACCATCCTCAGTTTCCTACTGGACAAGTTCTCTGGACTAGAATATATCTCCTCCTGCACGTGTGTCAGCCACTGACAGAGCTCGCTGAACTCCGTGACCAGCTGATTAAGGGACCACTGCCGGTTGAACCCTGATGTCGGGTTCAAGAGGTGCGGACCAGCTTGGAGCGGCGACATGTGCGATAACAACTCGCCGTTTGCTTCCTGGAAAGAGACGTGAATAACTATGAGGTAACATGTGACATTTACACAAAGGGGTTTTATAAATTCTGCAGTTCAGAGTATTTTGCCACGCCTCTAGAAACATTTTATATTGGACTAAACTTAGTACTTTAGCAAGTCCCATGAGCTTTTTGTCAGTGAAGGTCGCGTCTTTCGTAGAATATATAATCTTGTGTAGAAATGACAATTTGTAAGGTCCCTCGTAGGCCTAAAATTAATTATATGACTTGAGTAGAAAGGTGAATTATTAAGATTGTCTTTTTTAGGAATACATCTTTTAATATACGTGTGAAGCGCGCCATCCATACTGTGATGAACGTATGGCCAAATTCCCTCTCGCTTTGAGGAGTGTTCCCGGTATAATGGCCATATTCCCCAATTACATTGGGACCAAAATTTCGTAGTCAAAATTATGTTGTACCACATTTCACCTCTGACTGGTCATGATATTGTATTTGTTTAGTTCACATGTTTTTGATGCATACATTGCAAGAGTCGATGATCTGATTGTCCATGATGTAATCGTAGTGATGTTGTAGAAGGGGCCAGAGATCGTCACCGGCACTGCCGCCGCTCGCCGCCGAGCCCCAGCTCCGCCGCCACGCTTCACGACATGGCTCCTTCCTGGAAACATCGAAACATGACTTTATAACAAAGAAAGATTCTTGTTCGGACCTTGGAAGGTTCACGATATATTCTGGCCACTTAGGGGGGCGTAAACAGCCAGAATAATTGGGAAGTCATGTGTTATAATGAAGTCTTGAAAAAAAAAAGAAAAAGCTTGGAAAAAAGCAACCATGGAGCTTCTTGCCCATTCTTCTCCATAGGAAATGCATTCCGAATGGGTGGTAGAGATACTATTAATATTATTTATTTTATACTGACGATTCATAAGTGTCTACCTTGGATTACATGAATAAAGAAATCTGATTATGTATTTTTAAGCCAATCAAAGAATCAGATTTTCAGTTTACATGTAGCAGACGGTGTACAAAATTAAGCACTTAGGGACTGTAGTGGACTATAAACCAATTTGCGTTTCAGTCTAGCTCTAAGGAGCGTATGTCTATTGTCACAGGGCCAGCCTTCTAGCAAAGACCTGTTATTGGAGACACTTGCACAAGATCGAGGTCAAATCTGACCATTTCAATGTTGATGTTCTATCTGAGGTAACATTTAAATGTGTAGTACATAAACTTTGTAGATCATACCTCTTCTTGGTGAGACTGTGGTATGGCCGCTCAAGTTGGTCGCAGCGGCCACCGGCCGGTGCGGGCGCGCTTCGCAACGACGACAATGAGAAGCTACTCTTCATCGAAGAGTGTTCAAAACCTGCAGTTTGTATGAGAGAACACAAATACAGAAACTAAAAAAATATGCTAGGTATTCTTGCGTTGAGAATTTTTGAATAAGGAATTTCTATAGAATGTGTAAAGTATAGTAAGTATTAGATGAGTATTTTGACGGCTTGGTCTAGTGGCGTAAGCGTAGGCCGCTCGTCCACTGCTTCGGGTGGTTACGAGTTCGATTCCCGGCAGCGACAAATTTCGGAAATTACCTTTTCGGAATTTCCCTGGTCTGAGTGTAATTGAAGTAACCACACGTCCATTGTGTGGTACCCATAGTACCAGCTTTGTTATGCTTGAGATCATTCGATGAGCAGGTATGTGTTGTCTGGCGATATTTATGTGTATGTTACCATATAGCCACCGGGGAGGTTTTAGTGGGTAAGAATCCCACATATCCCAGTCTTCTCCCACACATAAGACTGGGAATCTTTCTGAAGATTTCCTCCCCGTCAACAAAAAAAAAAAGGTTATGATTTTTATCATAAATAAATAAATAAATACATCATCACGCCAGTAATCCCCCGAAGAGGTAGCCAGAGGTGCACTGTAGTGCGCCCACACTTCGTCAATGTATTTTTGGTCCCAATGCAATAGGGGGCGAGCCTATTACATTGGGAATAAACCCAAATTAGTTCAGGTTTTTGATCAAAAATCTGGATTGTTACAGGTTTATGATGAAATGAGTTTAAAATGTGTCATCTTCCGGTTTTTCATCAAAAACCTAATTTTATGTAAAACCTGCGACATATAGAATTTTAGTTGTAAAAACTTATGCAAGATTTCCGCGAGCTTTCTTGCAGGTGTTAACACAGCCTTAAGCTTGTATACTTATGTTTAAGTGAAATTAACAATACTCACTTGTAGACATGTTGCTCGTTTTAATTCTCAGGGAACTTCTAATCAAATCAATTTATTTATAAATCAACACTAGCGTCCCCTCGAGTCGTTTGTACTGCCTCAATCTTCTTTGTACTTTCTATATTCAACCGTACAGGTTCAGTATTAAAGTCTAAATTGCTTCGTTAAATAGTGCTATGGCGACTAGATTCGTTATAGTAATTAAATAAATATTGTCGGAATCATGTAATCCTGTAAGGTTCATGAATATGTAGGGCGCGTGTTTGTTTGGTTGTTCTATCGGTGGTCACATTTTGTATGTCTTGTCTCTCTGCGTGCTCGCTCGATAATGCCGGTAGATCCTGAAAACAAGGATAAAAAAAGTTTTAGTACACACTTTTTTTGTTTTATTCGCTTATCTCTGATTCTTCTTGCAAATATTTTTTTTTAATATAAATATAAAAACTCTAGAAATGACTACATTTTAAATTTATATTTTACTAGCTGAGCCCGCGACTTGGTGACCAGTAGTTGTAGCATGAGCGCCAAGACTAGTCTTATGTCACAGAATATGTTGATTATATCTCCGTGAAACCAATCCGTGACAGAGGTCTTGTTTTGAGATGCGTGCTAACACCACAGTTATGGTGTTATAGAACATAAAAATAAAAAGTTATCACGTCAAAGAGGGAAAACAGAGACGTTGATTGCCAAAAGCTGACAAAGCTTTCACCGGAAGTCGACGAACGATGAAATAATTGAAAGTAGTTACAGGAAGCAAGATAATATCGGACAGGACGACATTATTGAAATTATTTTATAATACGTTAATTACTTCAGCTGCTGTCAAAACTATATAATTTTGAAGTTTTATCTTATTTGTACGCAAATATTTTAATTTATGCTATTGTAAATATAGTGTAAATAAAATTCTGATAAAATGAATATACAGGGTGTTTCAGAAGTCCGAAATAATACTTTGTCGTTTGCATCAGTATCGGTTATACAACTAAATGGTATAATTTTTTTATCAAAATTCGACCAACTTTTTTTTCGTCGCCTGTTTCTATAACTCGTAATGTCTCGAGTCCTATGTAAAATTTGCATGTTCTGTTTTGTAAATATTGGTAGCCCCTCATACGTGTAGTTTACACTGCTGAATAGGATTATGGATGTAGCCAAAGGCAAAACACGATACCTATGACAAATATTTAAAGGTCTATAACTCAGAAACTACGATAGTTAGGTATAAACTGACCTACCGTATATGTACCCAAAGTATTATTTCGGACTTCTAGTACACCCTGTATAACCTATTTAAATCAATATTACATAAAGATTGAAATATTTAGTAAAAGCCACGCGACTACGCTGCAAAATTCGTTCGCACCGTCAACGCTATTTCGTTGAAGAATGAGATTAGATTTCTTTGGTAAAATCACGCGGCAACACGTCTATATTTGATCAAGTCAATTAATTCGCCTCAGTGCTTGCAGAGCGTTTTAGTTAACGTATATATCACTGGGGCAAATCGGGCCCCAGTGATATATACGTTAACTAAAACTTCCTTTTAGTTAACGTATATATCACTGTTATATATAACGTTCCTTTCAAAGACATCTTCTCTATTCGAGATAGGTACGTCGAAAACAATACGACCAATTTGACGTTTTTTTCGACATGACTCGAATAGAGATTGATGTCTATTAAACGAAAATCGGGCCCCTTCCGCAATGAACTACAGTAGATGGTGGCTATTATATTCAATAATCGATATTAATATGCGTACAACAGATACGATATCTTGTATGACGTCAGTAGACTCATTCAGGTAACTGTATAAATAATAAATGTTATCAATACTTTTGGTATCAGCTATTGGGTTAAGGTAAAGCAAAGCATACGTGAAATGTGCGTCTGACGAAACTGATAGATAGCACCTACTGCACTACTTATATACCAAGTTATATTCTGTTTCATTTTATACAATGATTACCACCTGCTGAACGGTGAGGAAAAACATCGTGAGGAAACCTGCACGTCCATACAGGGTGTTTCAGAAGTCCGAAATAATACTTTGACGTTTGCATCAGTATCGTGTATACAACTGAATGGTATAAAAATTTGATTGAAATTCGACCATGTTTTTCCAACTTTTTTTCGTTGTCGATTTCTATAACTTGTAATATCTCGATCTCTGTGTCAAATTTTCATGATTTGTTTTGTGAATATTGGTGGCTGCCCTACGTAAATGTAGTTTACACTGTTTGATAGAATCATGGATGTACCCAAAGTTCAATACACGATACCTGTGACAAATATTCAATGGTCTATAACTCGGAAACTATGTTAGTTAGGTATAAACTGTCTTCACTAAGCATTCACGTATGAGCTACCGTATTTATGTACCTAAAATATTATTTTGGACTTCTGAATCACCTGTATAAAGGCGTGTGATGTTCACCAACCCGCACTAGGCCAGCGGGGTGGACTATTGCCCAAATCTCCCTCGTATTGATAATGGCAATAGGCTCGCCCCCTATTAAATAGGGACCGAGATACATCGGCGAAAAGTACACCTCTACTTAATGCTTCGGATAATACACGCGTGCTCTATGTATGTATATAAAGTTAGTAACTATCGTTTCGGGCCGGGGTTTCACTCGAGTTATGCGCCGCTAAAGGTACCATATCGAGCCCTTTCTCTCGTCACAAGTATTGTAAAGATTTTCGACAACCACCGCATAGCAAGTACCTCATTATGTTCTAATCTCTTGTGTTAAAAGCGATAATCTTAGAGATTTAAGATTAGATGCCTTAAAGAAGTAATCATCGAATGAAATGTGAAGTAATCATCGAATGAAATACCAGGGACGTCGTAGATTTTCGAGTGGTTTGAAATAAAATATTAAGTACCATTTTCCTACCATTTTTTATTTCAAATTGTATTTGTGTACAAGCTTACACTGTAGTGTTGTTGGTATTTTAATTAAAAAGTTTTCTTATTAATTATTGTTTTTTATTTATATTAATTACACGGATTACACCATTTACACCCTGCTAGTAATACCTGCTATCCCTGTCTCACCTTGCCACAGATCCCTATACAATCATCTGACAGCTGTCACTGGCACATGAGAGCTGTCAGTGTCACATCACGTTCACTACATAGCTACAAACACTAATTCTTATAAAGTATTATAATAAAATGTAAATAGATCATAAAAATTGTAGGGTAAAATATCGTGTCAGGAGATTTACAAACATGCAATAATTCAGGTTTCATCGGGTGACAGGAAAATCTCATTAAGTAAAAAAAAAAAAACAATGCTATGTTTCACCGGTATTCAGTATAGGTAAGTGTACAAATAATGTATAAAAATACAGTTATTCAACAATTCAATCAAATAGGCGGGTACGTTCCCACAAAGTGATTGATGTTTGAACTCAGTAACCGACGGCGCTTGTTCGCTTATTTTCATTAACAGACATACTGTTTGCTATTCCATTGATGAATTGTTTTTCATTCATGTTTGTTACGCGATGCCTCGGGCCGCAGTGTAGAGCATAAAATGTTAGACTGGTAGAAATGTTTGAGTTAGAAAGAAAACAAGATTCAATCTAAGTCGTTCTAGCCAATTTTTTGAGATATACGTAGTTTAAAACTGAATACAAACCCATAATCTCTTGGATATTCGGGCGAGTGAATTCATTTAACTTTATTTGAAAATGTACTCTGTGTCAATATCTAAAAATAAATAATATTGAAGTGCCTTTTTTTTATAGTGCCAGCCTTTTATTAAATGAACATGAAAGTATATATTAATATAGGTAAGCTACTTATCACGGAACTGCAATTTTAAAAATGTTTGTATTTTTGTTTGTTTTGGCTAAGCTCCCACACAGCTGGATCTATTTTGACGGGGCTTTCACTAGGATAGACCCAATGTTACAAAGAACAACTACACTTTTTATGTTAGAAAAAATAGGGTTTCAGGGTAAAAATAGTTGCGGGTAATTAGGGTTCCTAAATTCCACGTGGACGAAGCCACAGCTAGTATACAATATAAGGACCTTCTTCTTATAATAATTACACATAAGCTATGTCAAGCATTATCGATTCGGTGCGAACTGACATAATCCGTTGCCTTGCGAAGCGCGCGGAATCATCAGTTTACACCAGTTTATTGACACATACCGGCAGATGGATGTATGCCTCGAGCTACATAGATATATACTGAACGAGACGAGGCAGCCTTGATTACTACACGAAATACAGGGTTGTGGGTGTGCCCTAAGGCCATAATACGCTACTTGTGAAAAATACTCAAAGGTCTGTATCTCAGAAACTATGATAGTTAGGTATAGTATGCTTTCACTAATTATGGTGCATATGAGCTACCATATATGTACCTAAAATATTATTTCGGACTTCTGATACATCCTGTTTAAATGAATACACAAATTAATCATCTTTTTTACTCATGGAAAGTAACGAATCACTCATGTTATTATTTTTTGCATTCTTTCTTTTCATTTCGCACGGTACCGCCTATCTATGTGATCGTGATAAATAACACACTTTCCTCTCGTCTCAAATTAAATAACTCATTCATCTCTGATCCGTCGGAACACATCTTAACCATCTCTACTTTTACTTGTTAATCATAGAGTCATTAGAGATTTACGCCCTGTACTCATTGGGACGAACAAATTAACATGATTTTCTTGAAAAGGTACTCTGTGTCAATATAAATAAAGACTTAATTTCAGTGTTAATAAAGTCGCGTCAATTTCGCTCGCGTTATCGATGACATCACGTTAAAAAATGTGCTTTTTCTGTGAGATAATACAGTCCGTTTTGGTATTGGGAATGAATGGATCGCGTAAGTTTTGTCGCGCCTGTGGATGAAGGGTTCTAAGGTTGATGACTTAGAGAGTCAATGGGTAGAGGTGTGACTAATTTATCTTGAAATTACACCATTTTATTGTGTTTTTCAATATTTACAACAAGTCTACCAATAAAGATCTGCGCATGGGTTAAACGCGCGCTACCAATTTTCCACCAATACGAAAATGAACTGTATTAAATCATTAAAGAAGCACATTTTTCAACGATATGTCACTGCAGACGTGATCTAGTGGCTTTTGCCACAGAAATTCAATCATTATGTAAATTGACACAGAGTACATTTTAGAAGTAATTGTTCGCGGTATAATAACAGCTAATTCCAGTATATATCATATAGTAAATTTATTCAATTTAACTAGGCTTCCCATTAAGTGCAATTCATTCGATTTTCAAAAATTCTATACTGGTAAAGTAACTTATATTAAACTAGCTGACCGGGCGAACTTCGTACCGCCTTAGAATTAGTAACATACGAAAGCAGCGCCACCTATCAGGTCCAATTGTGAATCTAAACCATCCAGGGCGCCACCCAAACGCATACAAAAAAAACATTCAAATCGGTCGTGGTTTAGGAGGAGTTCAGTGACATACACACGTACAGTAGAATTATATTTATAAAGATGATGATTTACAAAGTAATAACATGGCGCCCTCGGCGCGTGTCGCAACGATTTGTTGTGTAAATTTGCAAATCGCCGTGGAAACCATTATGGAAAATTGCGACTTTCCAATCGTGCGCAGGCCAGGCCCTTGGTGACGTTCGGTGGAAACAATTGATCTGCGTTTAGGAGAAAGTGTTATGTGGCTTGTCTCAAGGCGGTTGAAGGTATTTCTGGATGAAGGACCCTTGAAAATACACATCTAGATCAGAGGGGATCAGCGATGTGAGGTTATTACAGCTAAACACTAGCGTATAACAAAACACACTCTGTGTCAATATGCATAAAGATTGAATTTCTGTGGTAAAGGCCACGCCCCGACGCGTCCAAATTCGCTTGCGCTATCAGTGTCATTCAGTTGAAGAATGAAGTAATACAATTTGTTTTGGTATTGGAGGCTTAAAAGATTAAGACTTCGGGAAATAATCTTTTCCGGCATTTGGAAACCTGATAAGAATGGGTGGACCACATACTAAGAATAGAAGGGGTGCTTCAAGATTCAAGAGTTATATGGTACATGACGCATACAACGCGATGTACTTAAGTGAATTAAATTAGTTATACAAGGTTATCTCCTTATTTGACAAGGCTTTCATATTGGTCCATCAACATGTCGGCGAAACAAACTCATGTTAGTTTATACGAGCGGCTGTATAACTTAAAAAATACTAACCTAGAAACTAGTCCTATCTCCAAATCAGTTAAAGCTAAGGTAGCCATTATGTTTTTTTTAAAACAAAACCGAAATTTCCAATCTTCTTTTAATCACAGATCTAAATGAAATAAAAAAAATATCAGTTACCGTAACAACAAAAAAAGATTCATTCTTGGATCCAGTCCGTTGAATGGACTCCCTAAAAGGACAGAGCAAACAAAAACGAAGCGAGAGGCGGCGCGCGCGCACATTCAAAGCTCCGACAAAAGTCGCACTAGCCAGCTTTGAAAATAAAATTCTGCTTTTAAAATAATATCGTGCATTCTAGATAATGCATAATAAATTGAAAATAATTACTTGTATCAAATCTCAGCAAAGGGTACAAAAAATTAGAACCAAATTAAAATATTGATTTGGACCTACTTTTGGCAAAAGCATTTAGTTTAGCTGGAGTGGTAACTCCTTTAGCCCCTAGAACTAAACTATACGATGGTAATATTTAAAAAAAAGCTCGTACGTTGTTTTTACTTGGAGTTCAAAACAAATGATAGACATCCTCATGTCATCACAGAATATAAAGTCATAAACTAACAAAACCACGAGAACCACAAAATTTACAACAACAAAAAAAAACATTTCAAACACAAAATCCCATTCCGGAGCACTTTAAAATGGGACCTGCGCGCGAGTCGAATCGGAACTCGATCCCGACTGGCGCGCAACGGGTCTCGTCCAACAATGGTGTAATTATCTTCAACTGATCAAAGGATACCACGCCAGGATACGCCCTGATGTGTGTACAGGTGGAGACAGTTATGACAATTTGATTTTAGATTTAGAAAAATACTTTTTTTACCTTTTTACAGTGATGTGAAAAAATAAACGATTTTACTTTTTTTTTTTTTTCTTTTAATCGATTATCTAAATATTAAAAATCGATTTTTAATAAATCGACTATATTACTTACTCTCTTTTTTAAATTAAAAAAGATAAGATATGCGTTATTGGATTAAACCAATGTAGCCAAACTACACATTTCAAATTTTGCACAAATTAAATTTTGCATACAGCGCCGTCTGTGCGATAAATGAAAAAAAAACGCGTGGTCACTAAACTTAAAAAAGAAATGTCACTAGTCAGTCGAAAAATGGCACCACCACCTACAAAAAAAAGCAACTTTTCGAAAAGTAAGAAAAAAATAGATTATATTGTTTTCTTATATTTACGCGAATACTATACATTGAAATAAAACTATTTTAGGGATTTTATCGCGTTTGTTATCGAATCGAATCGAATATTAAAATCGATTCTTGTTTTGCTGAATTGATTTATTTTATAGAGAGAAAAATCGAATATTTAATAATCGATTTTTACCCCTCCAGGTCACATCTCTAGCTTTTTGTGACACACAGAAGACAGTTGGATGTAATTTATCCCGTGTTCGTAAGAGCCATGAGGTTTTGATGAGAGACGCATTGAGACATCACTTCTGTACACCCCGAAGGGATAAGCAGGGTGTACTAAGTGCAGATTTTGCCAATGGACGAAGATATTGCTATTGTACAAGGCGAAATCAGGGCATAGTCCACTACGCTGATGTAGTGCAAGTTGGCAAACTTCACAATCTTCCGTGAACTGGTACCTAACCGCCACCTGTTAAAGCATTGTTGTTTTAACAGTAACATGTAGGTATGTTTCCTCGCGAGTTTTATTCACCGTTCAGCAAGTCGTTTTCGTTGTCTCTTTAACATTCTAATAAGGTTAGATACCGAAAGTGGTGAAATCAAAACGCTAATCATTGAATCAAATCAAGACTTACATGAATTGCAGGTCACTTAGTCAATCTATTGGCCGTCACTTTCATATGAACACCATTAGGAGTGCGAATCGATTAAGATGCTCATCTAGATAAGAAGTTGGGCTAAGTAGACCGAGATTTGTAATTAGCGAAACGTCT
The DNA here is from genome assembly GCA_914767695.1 of Ptilodon capucinus. Lineage (NCBI taxonomy): Eukaryota > Metazoa > Arthropoda > Insecta > Lepidoptera > Notodontidae > Ptilodon > Ptilodon capucinus. The sequence continues at coordinate 4,087,757 of OU611828.1, forward strand.
TATTAATCATGCCATAAAGTATATATTGTTCATGATTACCTCTTTAAAATTGTTAGGTACTCTCATCTGTGAAAATATGTTTTTTATTATTTTCTGCGACATGAAGCTTAAAAATCAACGCGGTCTTCGGCATTTCGAAATAACTGACATTGTTTTTACAATCTTTTTCAAAATCAATTAAAAATAAGACAACTGAGTGTTTTTTTTTTTTTATATATAATCTTTAAACGTCCCATTCTAGGCAAAGCCTTCCTCTTACTTATTATATCATCTCTGACATGCCATAATGCTCTCAAGTTCATAGAAGTGAAACTTAGTATAAACCACCAACAATAGCATAATTTAACACAAAAGTGTGCTACAGGTACAATTTTAATAGATCCTGTCTAATGGTATGTTTTTATAAATCCGCCATCTTTATCTCGTTTATTACCAATGTTTGGTTATAAAGTGTATTTATTAAATTTGTTATTGCTATTTTGATTACTTGAAGTTGGTAGAATAACCGCTAATAAAAGATTTCATAATTAAATTTATTTCGTAAAATTACTGTTTATAGAGATAAAACACAGCCTGTATAAATAATAATGACCGTACTATCACGGAATAACACTTGTAAAGCAAGACGAATCCTGGCCGGCGATGGCTAGACGAGAAAAAAAGGAAATAACTCCCCCGCGGGAGGAATGGCCGGCCCGGTTCTAATCGAGAACTTGGGTGCAACGAGACCGAAGTCGCCACACAAGAAGTGCAGCACGATTCCCGTCAAATAATTGAAATATTTGAATTGAGAACAACAAGAGGTTTAATTTTTTTAACTGAATTAAAAAAAAAATGTTGTTGAAGTTAAGGTTAGTGTCGTATTTTTTTACTCTTTTTTTTAAATTAAATAGTATCAGCCAAGTGCATGTTAAATTGAAGTAGGCCGTTTCAGTAGAAACTTTAGATTATCTTTGACCATTTTTTTCTTCAGTTTCTTATTTTAAGAAATGAATGTAATTTAATGGAATGGCGGTTAGCGGGTATTTTAGCCAGGTGCCCAAGTAATTAAAAGCAAGAACAGTTCAATAAAAATACACATTATAAATAATAATGAGTGATGAAAGTGATTAAGATGGCGGATGAAAAAGTCCATCAGCATTTAGTTTAATCATAACATCAAAACAAATTCATTTCTATATCTCAGCTGTCATGTCACTTTACGATATCACACGGCACAGGTGGGTGAAGCCATGTGTAAAACAATGGCTGTAGCTATTTGTCAAAGTCGATTTCATTTCAAATTGATACAATCTTATTTTCACTTTCGATTCAAACGCTTTGTACGCTGCAGAGGTGGTCACTTCAAACCAAGAAGGTAAACCTATGTTTTGGTAAACCTTAGTTAAAGTTCGAATTGTTTTTAATTTTAGCAATCTGACACAATCAAAGTAACACTTCAATTTCACTTCAATGTTTTAAAATATATGGCTTCTTATTTAAGCCCAGTTGAATAAGTACCTATTTGTACAAGCACGCTTTGATTATTGTTGACACAACCTAAGTATAGTCTTCAGCATCTACGAAGCCCGTCAAATTTACGCTTCCCAAATATATTTTGACGTAATTTTGAGCAGTGACATGTAGTGTTTAAGAACATTAACAAAAATATTAGTACTGATTCTGAGAAGCTTACCTACTTCTAATAAAATGTGCAACAACGAGATATTATATCAAAGAGGAAACTGTTCCTAACATTTGACAGTTTTACGCCATCAAATTTTGTACGTGACGTTACATACGCCAGACAATCTTTAACAAGACGTATAAGACTCGATGGCCATGGTATCAATTCACCCATTTAGGTCAAAAAAAAATTACCTCTTTTAGGCACGTGTTGATATCTGTACTTTTTAATATTTTTGAAATTAACGTACAGTTTCGGAAAACAAACTATTAAGTGACTAGTTACGTCCAGAGGATTACCTTATTTTTAAATTGAAGGACTTACACTGTTGGCCGTGAGGTGGCATTTATAGCTTTACTGGAGGAGTGGCGAGCGCTGAGTGCACTCCAACCAAGGCCTTAAAGGCGGAAAGGGGTGGCAACTGGTGGCAGCTCAAGGGCGCCACAGAGGGCACGATCTCGGCTTGGGCAGTTACCGTGAGGGGAGAGGTAGTGACTGCGCTCCTAGGTGCAAAGATGGACCTACGAGCGGAAGAACCAGAGGATTACCTCTGCATGTAACTCGAAATCGAAACGCCTTCCAACTTGGCCAGCAAAACACCCATGAAAAAAATCTAATCTGTGTTACTTGTCTTAAAACCAATTCGCAACAACAAGCCACGGTTAATATTAACCAATCAATTCAGTTACGAAAACAATGAGTCGAAAATCATTAAGTAGACTTTCTCGAGCCGGAGCTGTTAGTACTGTGAACATTTACAGTATATTCCTGTAGAGAAGTTATATACATTGTTAGATTTATTATCATTGACGTAGAAACCTTTTTTTAAGTACTCATGTTTTTAAGTATTGTTGTAAGTATGTATATATAATAAATGATGAGAATAAAGATACGTCATATAAAACGTATAAATGAAAGTCAATAATGTACTTCATTACATTTTCATTTCTCATCTAAAATGTGTCACTCCCTTTAGAATAAGTACTATAAATTAATATGTATGTACCCTATTCAATAATTCCTTAGTATTTCACTGTAATTTTTCCTATTTAAAGTCATACAGATGACAGAGGCGTAATCAGTAATTGAATATGTTTGCTCGTAAGTATTCAGGTAACGCAATACGTAATACTATTATGTGACATGAAACACACTTGTTACTTGTGTGTCAGAAAAAAAATAAAAAATAGAACTGGACCAGCATCTTTCTATCTTAAAAGCTTATAAGTGGTCTACTATGTAGAGCTAAATAAAAATCGTGAAAAAAACATAATAAATGTGTTTATACATAAAGCTTTTGTTGCTGTATGTACCGAAACGTAAGGTCCACACATCCGGTCAGTTACCAACTGAACACAACTAATAGAAAGCTCCCATTCATCTTCATACATTTCTCGATCAGCTAATTGTTGTCGTTACAAATAGGGTCATCAACGCTACATGTTATAATTATTTTTGTTACCTCAGGGCATGAACTGCAATAAAATTTGTTAAGTACGTATTATGTAACGTAGAGACAATTATTATATCCAATTACCTTGAATAGCTCCTGGTATCTTCCCATTCACTTTTGCATCAAGCGATTTTGAATCTTTTGGACATTATAATAATGTGCTCTCAATTTTGGTAGAGGTCCTAAATAATTAAATGTCAATGATAAGTTTGCGCTACAAATGAGAATCCCAGCGATGGCCGCCGCTATCCGTGTGGAATAAAAAGGATATGGCGCGACGTTTTAGTTTTAGTGTTAGCAAAAGATTGGTCGCTTAAAATAGGGCTTAAAAATCTTTTAGGGATTGTGGCTCAAGAACTGGGCTCATAGTCGACAACCCTGTTGAAACCTCATAATTGCACCGACATAGTAATTAAGGTTCTAATGGACCAATTTTATGGTTAATCCGATATCAATTGCCATAATGCCTATATTCAAATTGTCCAATTATAGTCTATGAGTTTTCATTAACATAGGACATGTATTAGGTTGATAGTTAATAAAATAATTACCGCCTCAATGAAATTACCAGTTGGGCAAAACTAGTCATTGCTGCTATGAATTTAAACGCTAAGTTAACTTAATATTGATCCGCTTACTACTCATATTCCGATAAACACATGCTGTTTAGAGAACCTTAACAAAGACTAGGTTCTTCCTGCGACTTCGTCAGTGCAGACTTCAATTGTACAATATTATAGACTATATGTTATTCTGATGTAAATACTACTATAGTACTTCAAACATCAAAATCCGTTCAGTAGTTTTTGCGTGAAAGAGTAACAAACATCCTCACAAACTTTTACATTTATAACATTAGTAGGATTAGTAAGATTAAACTCGTTTACACTTGCCCTTTGCTAAACAAACTAAGCTCATACCTAATCTCAGTTAAAAACTTTAAAAAAGTACCTTTCATCTGATCAAAAAAAAATGTTTTCATAACATTATCACATAACGATTATCACACACTCGCAATAAAAACCGAAAACGTACATAAAAATCGTACCAAATTTACATAAAAATTTCATGATATATAAATTAACGGAAACTTTCTACATAAGCTTTCATTATTTATGTAAAGCCCACCCACTTGGTTGTTTTACAAACAGCGGCAAATAAAATGCTTCGCTTGACCCCGGTAATGTTAAGTCGCTGTCTAATAGATTGCATTCAGATGGCGACGGCTTAATCCAAATTGGAAAAAAGCAACCATGGAGTTTCTTGCCCATTCTTCTCCATAGGGAATGCATTCTAAATGGGTGGTAGAGCTACTATTATTATATATTATTTATTGAAGATTTATAAGTGCCTGTATTGGTTTATATGATTAGAAAATATTCTGATTCTGAATGCTTTGAGCGTAGGCCTCTCGACTCACTAAACCGGGTGGTTACAGGTTCGGTTCCCGTCAGCGCCAAATTTCTGAAATGCGCTTTTCAGAATTCAGCTTGTCTGGGTGTAACTGGGATCGCCCCCAGTCCATTGGTACCCGTTGGATAGCTTTGTTTTGTTAGGGATCATAGGATGAGTTTATGTTATCTGGCGATTTTATTTTGTATACCATATATTTTTAAAGTAGTGAACATTTTGCCACGGAAGCGAATTTTACAGTTTAGGTGAAAACATTTAGTTTATGGTGGGAATATAATGATTTAAACCGTCGAAGACAAGACTATTGACACTAATAATAGCTTGTAGAGTCTCATATTAATTAGAAATAAAACTTTCATGGTATATTTGCTACCAGAAACTCTCGCTCAAGCATATAGCTACTTAACACTCTTAATTTCATTTCTCGTTGTAGCCACTGCACCGAAAGCGAAAGTGTTAGAACACTGTTTATCTATCAAACATTCAATTGAAGGGCCGCCTTACTGTATACACGAATATCAAACAGAATCATAGGTACCTGCACTTGAACACATTTCAATGGAACTTCAACCTTAATCCATAGTATTAAAGGCTAAGGGTAAAAGTCATAAATGTCTCTTCGCAAGCACTTCGTGTTCACTTGTTTTTCAAATACCGTGTATCTAATTATTTTTTATTTGATCGACGTGAATGGGATGTAAAGTAATTAATTTTGTTTGGATTAATTATGAAGCTTAGAGAAAACATTTTAGAATATCTAGGTGTTCTACCGTCAACTTGCACTGAATATTTTAGCCAAGCTCTTAAGATAACCGAAATTAAGGCATTTTACGACACTGCATTCTATGAAATTGACGTAATTTACGGGAAGCCAAGTTGTAGCCCCTCAGCAAATGATATTAACTATTACCAACCCTTGGCATGCAATAGAATTCAACCTTTGAATAGAATGAAAACAACGGTTAGCGCTAACAAGAAGTAAAAGTATTTAATGAAGTTCGCTTTTTAAATTAACTAGCCCAATGAACCATGTTCAGAAATTATGCAAGGATCTTAAAGTTGTCGATGACATCACTAGGCTGACATTGATTACTTTTAAATAAATGCATATTGTAGATACAACGGGCACGGTTGGCGGTAGTACACCACGTAAACAAAATACACCCTAGTTCATGCCTTGACTTCAATACTGCCGGCAAAGGGGTTACTTGCTGTATTTAATCGCTTCTATATTTATGACTGTACTACCGCCAACTTTGTTGATTTCACTATCCATTATTACAACTCTCCTGTCTCCCAAATAATAGTCTGTAACTTAGTAGATAATGTAAGCTGAACTGTTCAAAATATATCAACCCCAGAGTAATTATGTACACGCAACAAAATTTATACGCTCAGCTCACCCCATTTAAGTTAACTAGCCGCTGTGACCTGTTTACAAACGACGCATAAATTAACAGTTAAATGAAGAAAACGTGCAGTCATTTTGTAGAAACATGAAATGTTTTATAAACATCACAAGACAATATGAATGCTACACGTACGAGACGAAAAGGACCATGGAGTAATGATTAAATTCATATTTGTAGCTAGAGAATAGTGAATATGATAATAAACGAGAATCAATCATATCGGGCCGAAATTATCAAAAAATAATTGGTTTAAGACCCAAATGATGAATTTCATGGAAAGGGAATTAGAATTTCTCATGACAATAAAGATGAGACGAGATGAGAAACATGAGAGATAGGTTTCATAAATACATTTTAAAACTGTCACATTTGTATACTAAACAATTAACAAAATAAGACCAAAATGACAAGAACAACAAAATAATATTGATTTATAAGTTAACAAAAAACACATTTAAAAACTAAATTAGCAGTGTGGGAACCGGACTAAAAGAAAAACGCGTCTAGTATAAAAAAGTATATAAAAACTTGATACCAGCGACAAGCTATTTAAAGCTCCGCGTAAATGTCTCATAAATCAGTAGGTAAACGTGATGAATATAAATATTTTGGTCACGTTTTACTTCGTAACTAAATGAGAGTGAATCTATGTGGCGCCGATACGGAATTTGTAGACTTTTCGAAAGGATTGTGATAAGAATAACAAACACTAATGTAAATTGTTTCTAGTGTACAATATGAAATAAAATACTCACATTGGAATTAAAAACCAGCCAAATGTGAGCTGGACTCGCCGAGGCTTCCGTACCTAAACTGTGAAACCACCGAGCATTACTCTAAGGAAAAGATAAACTGGATAGAGGGACAAATTAGCTTTGCTGTTGGTATACTTGTGTACCCCATACAAAGTAACTACAAAATAAGTTTGTAATCGCAAAAAAAACTTTTTCTAACAAAAAATTTTCAGTTTTCGGCTTTTTCCTTTACTTGTGCTATAAGACCTTGCTTCTAGCCAAATTTCATGATTCTAGGTCAACGGGAAGTACACTATAGGTGTTGGATTCCCGTGGAAATGTACTGAAAATGCAACATAAACCGCCGTATCTTTTGATTGCGTTAACCTTATAAGTTTGATTCTCCTTTAAGGTACCAAGGTACCAATAAATTTCTGTTATAAATTTCAACTTGATACCTTTACGCGTTTCCGAGAAAAAGGGTCTTGACAGACAGACAGACAGACAGACGGACAACAAAGTGATCCTAAAAGGGTTGATAATATAAGATAACTATACGGGATGACCCTACTGATATTATTTCAAACAAATTATTGAAATCACAAAGTATTAATCAAGGAATTCTAAGTCATCAAGGCTATAGGAACATTGTAGTTTGAAAATACAATCGTTAAAACAACGAACTTCACGTTGCGCGTTGTAGCGTTTCGTTGTTGTAAAGTCGTTAAGTTAACGATTCAACTAGAATTCGCGTGCAGTCCCCTCGACACGCGACACCTGTCGAATATGAAACAAATGAGCGACGGGGTCGGAATAGGTATTTTATGGTAATATTAAAACGTGGCGTCTGAGTCTATCCAAATTCCTTGGTATTTTAACACTTGGTAAGTATACAGGGTATTTCAGAAGTCCGAAATAATACTTTGACGTTTGCATCAGTATACAACTGTATGGTATAAAAATTGGATCGAAATTCGAACATGTTTTTCCAATTTCTTTTTTCTTTCTTCTTCTTATTCCTATTCTTTTCATCAATTTCCCGAGTAAAAATAATCTCTAGTCCTATGTAAAATTTGCATGTTCTGTTTTGTGAATATTGGTAGTCGCCCCTCATAAGTGTAGTTTACACTGCTGAATAGGGTTATGGGTGTACCCAAACACCAGAATAGAAGAAGAGGAATAGATATCTGTGACAAATATCCAAAGAGCTATAACTGGGAAACTGTGATACTTAGGTATGAAATGTCTTTACTAAGGATCCACATAATATTAGCTACCGTATATGTACCTACCTAAAGTATTATTTCGAACTTCTGAGACACTCTGTATAATTGTACGGCCGAAGCTATCATTTTGAATATGCTAATGAGACTGATTCTATCAGTAATTGGATAACAGGTGGGAATTACATAGACGGAAAATTGAATTTAGCTAGAATTGTATCGAATTGTAGAGTTGTAAATTACAAGTTATTGAATATTTTTGAGCATCAACAGCCTAGTGGTTAGACGGGCCGTCCTGACATCCGAGGGGCTCTGGGGTCGATTCCCACCATTGCCATTAAACTATTGATCTGAGTCTGCTTTGGGCACAAGCTTTTAGCTTGCCTAGAGAAACAAAATAGACTACTAGTAATAGTAATGTGACTAAAACGAATTGTATTGTCTTATGCACAAAGTTCATTCTTCAACGAGATGTCATTGTCACCGCGAGGTCGCGTGGCTTTTACCACAGAAATTTAAACTTTATATTTATTATCACAGAGTTAGTTTTAGTATTGACAAACGCTCTAGTATGGGCTTTACAAAGTATGAAATGATTGCAAACGAATTTGATAAAGAGACGACTTCTTTTTTTAGGAAATGAATGAAATAATGATATTTAATGGAGTAAGATGAGGATTGGCTCCACCTGCGTTTAGCGGGTATTTCAGCCAGTGTCAAGTAATTAATAGCAAGGGCAAATTCAATAAATACAATAAAAATGGATGATGACAGTGATAAAGATGGCGGATTAATTAACAAAAAACAAAAACCGACTTCAAAAACCTAGGTGCACTAAAAAGCTACAAATAACCTTACAATTCATTACATTTGGAGTCGGTGCCAATTCATGTGTGTATTTGCCTTGTCTGACGTTGATTGGCACCTACTCCAAATGTAATGAATTTTTGTTTTTTGTTAAAAATAAATATTTTTCACGATTTTTAGTGTCAATAATCGTTGAAAATTTGCAAATATTATCACCTTATAACAGCCCTAAAAAAGTAAAAATTTACAGACAAAAAAAAATCACCCCCCCCCCTCTCCACCCCTTTGGGGGTGAGTTTCGATCTTTGTTAACAATCCGTATTAAACAAAAAAAGATTTTTCGAAATCGGTTCACAAACGCCGGAGATTTGCTGTAGTCCGGATTGGACCCCCATTTCACCCCCTACATATTTTTTCATTCAAAATTCCTGAAAGACGTGTTTTTTTATTTTGTATGTTAAATACATATACAAAGTTTCAAGTCGTTCAAAAAATATTTTTGAAATTATGTGACCTTCAACCCCCCATTTTACCCCCAAGGGGTTAGATTTCTGATAATATTTTGGAAATGGGACCAACCTTGAAGAATTCCCTAGCAAACCTAAAATAAAAAATCGAAATCGGTCGACAGACGCCGGAGATATGCGGTAACATACATAAAAAAAAAAAAAACATACGGGTCGAATTGAGAACCTCCTCCTTTTTGAAGTCGGTTAAAAAAGAGAGAGACTTATTACATGCATTGAATGACACGTAATAACAACACAGATTATAAAACCAATCACGCGTACAAAGAAGCGTCTACCGTCGAATAATTAACCCGTAATTAAACATCTATTTGAACAAATTTAAAGGTATTACACAACATATAATTAAAATAATCATGTCATTGTGCATAACAATAAAGTTATTACAACGTAAACCATACATTACATAACATAGACACAAATGAACCATGAAGACGCTTTAATAGACTCCATTGAGAACGCATATGCCTGTACAAACCTGACAATGTTTAATTATTCATAGTGATCGAAAGCAATCTAATAGGCATTTAAGCATTGTGTTTTTTTAACTCTGTGCCCCACTTAAGAAGTTCAAAAAGTATGGATGGAAAACAAATTTTGAAAATGGAACGATTTGTAGCAAAATTAAAAAAAAAAAGAGGCAATCGCTTCCTTGTTTTCTTTTATTTCGCTACAAAACGTTCCGTTTTCCATGAACGAATCAATTTAGAAGTTTGTCAATTGAAGCTATGGACGACGGTTTCTATCATAAAAAAAGGAAATTACGTTCATTATCATTCAAAGACTTCATAAATCAAATATTATAACAGATGTAGTAATATTAATTAAAATATCTGGCGAAGTTGAACGCTCTCACCGTTTTGGCATTATAAATTAACATAATATGACAACAAAAGCTATTCGTCACGCGTGAAAAATTCATTCACATTTAGTATTCTGGCCGAGGAGTCGTGAACTGCTCGCATAATAGGCGAATGTGTAAAATATTTTTAATTTCGCCTCATGAATTTTTTTTCAAATTTATGACGAACAATTTATAGATAGATTATCAATCTGTTAACAAATTAATTAACGAAAACGGTTGTTCGATTTCCATCAGCGGAATCATTTCGGAATTGCCCTGGTCGGGTGTAACTGGGATCTCCCCTAGTCCATTGTATGGCACCAGTACAAGCTTTAGTTAGTGATCATATGGTCGAGTCTGTGTTGTCTGGCGCTATTTATTTATAACCAAACTAAACATTAAAAGCTTTATAGGGGAGACCGAGGGGAATTGAAACAATTTTCACATTTTATTTTATACACCGAATAATATAGACAGAAATCGTATGATATAAGTACCAATCGATAACTCATTCTTTACACTTGTAAATTACTAACATAAAGAAATTGTAAGCGTTAAATATTATGGTGAAAAATCGATTTAACCAGAACAAGTCAACTTGTTTCAAATCCCCTCATACCAAGGTGAGATGAAACAGTGGTCGAGGAGAGTTGAAACATATGATTTTTGAGAAGTATTAAGGGCTATAAAATAAAAATGATGATATAATTTAAGGTATTTATTAATGTAAAACTTTTCAAGTACGAAACAAACTTTTTTATTAATATTTAGTACTGATATATCAGTTAAGTAGGTACAATAACGCCCTATTCGTAACATTAGGTAAAATGACAGTAAAAAAAACAAAAAAATAATCTGAATCTTTAACATTAAATTATTGTTAACTTTCAGTCGTTTCTTAGGTACTTATTACAATCAGTCTTGATCAATATTTCTTCAAATATTTTATGTTACAAGATCTCACAAATGTCACATCACTTCACTTCACTTTTTAAAAAGATATGGCCTCCATCGTATTTAGTCGATGATTATGCCAACAACAGAGTATGTAAAAACACTTGGTGAGACTTTACAAAACAATAAGATATTAAATTTTGAGGTGACTATTTACAGATGAGAAAACTCACAAATGTCAAAAATAAAAATATTGTGAAAATAAAAAACTTCAATCTGACAAGCAGTTGTGGCAAACATAATTGTGGCAGACATTGCACCCATTTTTCTTTGGCTCTGCTATTTGAATGTCACAAAGTTACTTCTTCTGTGAGATCATATATTTCGCCACTCGCCATACCTCTGTCAGTCTTTCTTATATAATCAGTAGGCATTCTGAAACAAATTAAATTAACAAAAAAAAACATTATTTGTGCCTGTTATTTATTGACCGCTGTCATACAATTTAAGACGAGGAGAGTTGAAACAGCCTGTTTCAAATCTCCTCAGTAAGAAAAAACCTCCTATTTTTTTTATTAAATCCACAATAAAGAAGCAAATACACATAAATCAATTGTACTAAATACACCTAATAAATGTTTAGTTAATGAACTTTCGAAAAATATATAACTTGGACCAAAATACAAAACTGTTATCAAAATATAGGGATCGTAAATAAAGGTTAAAAACTTACTTTTGACGATTTTTGTCACATGACATACAGAACTCCACAACCGCGCGACTTACGCCACCGACGCGAACTGACACGTCAGCGGACGGAGGAAAGTGGTTGAAAAGCGACGTTACCAACTCGCTAACGGTTTTAAGTTCCAAGAAATCGGTTCTGTTTCAAATCACCTTTGTTTCAAATCCCCTCGGTCTCCCCTACAAATCAGAGTTAAATTGACAAGTAGATACAGACAATTTCATTACTGTATCACTGATTTACCAGCTCTCCCAGAGCCACCTGTTCAACAAATAACAGTTACAGTTACACAAAGAATGGAGCAAATAATCCATGAAATGGCACTTAAGTGCAGTTTGTTTAACATTCTCGAGGTGATTTTAAAACATTTGTGAATGAATCATTTAATGATGGACGTATATTTAATGATCGATGAGTAATTACTGTTCAATAGTGTTCTGTGGTTGTAATCATTTATTTTTTTCTGCACTACCACGATATCAAATGAAAAGGCTTGCTGAGGAGAACACGAAAACTAATACAACATCACATTAAATATAAATAACTAAGAAATAAATTAATAGTAATCGTAATTAAATAATAGCTTGTTTTTAAAAAGGTTTTTACCTTTGTATATTTATTACATTTACACTTATGACTTGACACTGGCTGACTGCCCGCTAATGGCAGGTGCATCCATTTCATTATTTCGTAACAAAAAAGAAGAGGTCTTGTATATGTTCGACTTAGATACAGTGATGTTTTTACTAGATAGCGCTACTTCTCCGGTAATATCCGAAGTCTTTGGTTGAGTGAGTCACAGCTGACCGCAGTGTCGTAACCGGTCGACTGATGACAACATTGGCTTGTAGCTTGATATGCTATCGGCATTATCCGTATCATCGCCATTTTTTGTGGGAGTTTGTGGGCAAAATCGATGTCGATTTTATAAACTTTTGAAGAGTTCTTGTGAAAGTCGTAGCCTTGATATTAATTCGTATATCAAACGTATCATGACTTCCGCTGCAACGCGTGTTTGGGTATTGATAAAAATAAGGTTAAATTAAGAACATCCTTCTTTTCAAAAAATATCATATAATAAATGTAAAATTATGTATTTTAAAAATAATAATACATCATCACGCTTGTATTCCCCGAAGGGGTAGTGCACTGCAGTGCGCCCACACTTCGACGATGTATTTTGGTCTCAATGAAATAAGGTGTGAGCCTATTGCCATTATACCGGGCACATTCTCCGTCCATACGAGGAAGATTTTGGGCCATACTCCACCACGCTGGCCCAGTGCCGGTTAGTGAACTTCACACGCCTTTCTTTAATTATGTATAACTTCCAAATGTAAAGTATGCTATGGAATTGGAACAGAAGTAATACAAAATCAAGTAAGTAAGTCTGCTGTGAAGGAATTTTTAAGCAATGTCTAAAGATTGCAACAGAGTCGTCGGGTTGCTGAATTCAAGGCCCCGATCTTGACAGACCGCACATTTGGACAATGGCGACGCGATCGATTGTATCTTTAAGTGCTTGAGCATACAAATAAATCGCTACAAATTGAATTAAAAGAAATATGATTGACGAAACGTGACTTCGTTCAATATTAATAAATAAACCAGTGGGGTCAGCACACAAGACAAGATACCTTTGTCACGGATTCGCTCGCTCGCTCTTTGTCCAATTTCATGCGAGAGAAAGAGAGTACACTAAGATATTCCGTGACATAAGTCTAGTCTTGGCGAACATGCAACAACTACAGACGATGGCTCGGGCTAGTGTTTTGAGTATAGGCCACTCGGGTCACTAGAGGGGGAGGTTGCGAATGTGATACCCGTCTGGACCAAATTTCAGAATTTGCCCCGTGTCTAGGTGTAACTGGGATCGCTCCCAGTCCATTTTATGGTACCTATAATGCAAGATTTACTTAGTTGGGAGCTTAGCCTATGTTGGCTGGTGATGTATAAGATGTTAAATATAACATTAGAGGCTACGAACGTTGTATTGTTTCATAGTATTTCTTTATACGCGATAGGCCTCTGCCCACAGGGGCCAAACCGAAACAAACTCTGTATAAATAAGCATGAAGAATGAATCTCCGTGTCAAAGCAAACGGGATCATGTGCCCATATTCCGATATTTCATGATGAAATTTCGTTGAAGAATGAACTTTTTCCAATAGTTAATACAGTTCGTATTTGCATGTATTAGCAAATATAGGTCGCGCGGTGCTTGACGCGTCTGTGCCCCTGGGGCTCAAATGTATAGTTTTCTTCAACAAAAGACATCCGACACCACCGACCGACACACTCGATAAACAAAGAGTCTCGCCGTCAAGATTTTCAGAGCGAATAGCGACAAGCAGACACGGGAAACATTAAATTGACACTTTTTAATTTAAATTATACGTGATACGTGTAATTTTAATTAATTGAAAATGGTACTGTCCGCGCAGAAATATAATGACGTAATTATCAAAAGGCCTGGTGGTAGTATGGTAATAAGGAGCCAGCTGAAGGAGCCCGCGCTGCGGTAAATTATCCGCCATATTAGTTTTGATTGTTTGACACTTACGTACTTACTTGATCTTAAGACTAAGATGGCGGATCTCATATAAACCATTATTGCAAACCTTTAAAAAAATCGCCGCAGAGCATTACGAAGAGTGGGGTCTTTGTAGTTACTCTATCTATTCTGAATCAAAAGTTGACTCCAGCTGTCAACTTGATAAAATGACGTTTTGAAATATGAAGTAGCTACCTACCTAAATTTCAAGTACCAAGCATACAAGTAAAATCATGGCTGTTAATTATAATTCATCCGCCATCTATATCACGATCATCACCCATTTCTATTTTGTAGTAAACATTATAATATATTATTGGCCTTGATATGAATTACATTAGCGATATACCGGCTCTAGTCGCAGGTGAAGCCATTCCTCATCTTATTCCATTAACTTTCATCATTTCGTAAAAAGAAGAAGAAGAAGAAAATTAATGGTTTTAAATATTTTATATCAGTTAGTATTGTGGGTAGTGTTTTTATAGGTGTGTTGTTTACTTTAAGAATGTAGTATAAGTGATACTTTCGAAGCATGGGAGTCACGCACGGTTTTCTTTAATGACGGTTTATGACCACACTCGACGGCCGTTTTGAAACCACCGTAATAAGTCCATACGCTCTTTGCTTACTTATTGAACAGTGCCGTTACTGTACTACGCAGAATTTTAATGAGCGATCGAAATGCAAAAGATCGAACTTTTGCATTCTATGAATCCGAACGATCCGCCATTTTGGATTTCCCACGATCCGTGTTCTAAATTTAAATCCAATCAATCTAGTAACAGAAAAACAAAAAAAAAGACTAGACGATTCTTAAATTAAAATATAAAATACTTCGCTATGCTTAAACTATATTTTATTTTCAGCTTGCGTTGTAGCTTATAAATATACATAATTTTAAATTATTTCAGCACAATACAATCTAGCAGAAAGAAATTATTAAATTACTGGCTGCTTAAAAAAAATAAAAGTATGCCAAAGAGAAAATTCGAAAAGCGAATTCATTATTCTGAGATGCCGAAACGTAAAACGTGTAGGAAGTGGACAAAAGTATGCTTTTTGTCCACTTCCTACACGTTTTACGTTTCACACTGTATGAACAGGTCATAGAGGTGTGAATCCATAAACAATACTATAAAATTTTCTCTTGAATGTCAAACGTGTTATTAAGCATGGCAGATCGTTGCTCTTGATCTAATTTCACATTGTAATGTACACATACTGATTTATTATACAGTTCCCACAAACGGTTCCGCGTTATGCTGCGGTGCGAAAAATGAGGTATGTGTCACGGCAACTACGAGAAAGCACTGCACCTGACAGCAACACAATACCATGTTGAAATTACTTAATAAGGCCGTGAATGAAGTTATTGTATCCGGTTTTCATTAGCTTTTTATTGGATGTTAATCCAAGTGGAAATTTTGTGTGGCTCTATTTATAGTGAAATCTCATAGATTATTTATTAAAAAAACATAACATGACTTAAACGGTGAAGGAAAACATCGTGACTCTGCACGTCTATTAAAAAGCACGTGAAGTTCACCAACCCGCACTAGGTCAGCGTGGTGGACTATGGCCCAAAATCTCCCTCGTATTAAGGGAAAATGTACCCGGTATAATGGCAGGCTCGCCCCCTATTACCATTATGCAGTGCACCTCTGCCTACTCCTTCGGAGAATACAGGCGTGATTATGTATGACTCATTATTTGGGAGACAGCGGAGAAAGATAATAGGGGCCTTACAAACACCTCTTAAAGCAGGGGTTCCCAAACTTATAAGTATCACGCGTCCCTACTGCTTAAAATTAATATGCCCACACCTCCCCTGGGCCCAGGGCCCGTCAAGTAGTAGCAAGTGGGCTCGCCAAGCAATTGTAAAATAAATAGGGGTTATTATACAAGGTTATTCCTACTTGATGCGAAACCTGAAAGTAGTTTGTTGAGAATCTGTTAGATAATCAATTCCAATAGTTTTTAAACCATGTTTTATTTTTCGTCCAAAATGTACGATATGCGATACGTATGCGCGCAAGCGACCGCAGTGATAACCGCCGCCTGCACCCGCGCCCCCTCTACATGTCTTCGCGCCTCCCTAGTGGGGCGCGCCCCCCACTTTGAAAATCAATGTCTTAAAGTATTCTTGTTTCTAACTTTAAACTTTTAACAGATTTTGTACTAAGTTAACTGTCAAAAACTGAAAGTAATGTTAAAACATTAATGCAAGAAAAGTGGTGGTAAGTTGGCAGATATGTGTTTTATTGATAATGTTTCCGAATTTTCGTCAAGAATCCGTTCATGACACACTAAAAATCACACCTCTCGTCTAAAAATCAAAGTCACGTCAACTCAATTCCGTACAAATTGCTTATCTTCGATCGAATCAAATCGATATGTTTCAGATATAAAGCGCGCTCGGTTTTTGCCCGCTTTTAACGTTAGGAAACGTATTGCTAATACAGCTCAATTAGCCGCTCGAGTCTAGTCGATTTCTCGTTATATCGATTAAGTAACTCGGTTGCATCTTGTTGTTACCTCATGCGACTGTTTCGAAGGTCATTTTATGTCGTTCGCGTTTCAGTTTAGGTTTTGTGATGGCATTAGTCTCAATTCATTGTGTGATCAGCGAATTAAATCATACCTCCATAAAAATGACCTAGTAAATATGGTTTTAGATTTTGTAGTGCCACAAAACCAATAAACTATCATTTAAAACTTACACCAGTATCATAATTTACCAGACATGGCGTCTATCCAGGAAAATTAAGGACAATTACCTGTAACAAAAATAGAATTATTAGCAAAAACAATACCAAATGCAATATTATAAGGACAATTTAATTTATAAATGCGTGACTAAGAACTGAATAATTTATTCACTAATATGCACGAGGATAAGTCTATACTTGTCATTTCGAAAAATAATAGCATAGGACCGAGTATAATACCGTGACCGAGTTGTGGATGTGTTAGAGGTCAGACATATGTGAATGATAAGACCTGTCAAATTTTATTAACAAGCCTTTAGGACTAGTCTCGTAACGATATTGAAAGCAATTGAGCCTAAGTGTCAAGTAAAATGAAATACGATGATTGCTGCCTCCTGGCATACTCCAGACATCCGGCATGGCCTTTCACAACATTCATCACATCTATTATCTCGGACGGTAGTGTTGTAATTAGCAGCCCTGATGCAAACCGCTTGGCGGATTAAACGCTTGAGGTGGAGTTGATAATAATTATTTATAATTAAGCATTGTGAAGGACTAGTTGTTAGAAGGAAATAGTGCAGACTGAGCGCATGCTATTTAATAATTAGTCAAATTGTATTCAATAATTTGTTTGAGTAATGCTCTCTTTGAGTATTATCAGTTCTGGTGGTTTTTTACGTTGTTCTTCTGTTTTAACGTTGTATTAAAAAACCTCTCAAGAGATCTTTTTATGATTCGAAACCTTGACATCTACTTTGAAAACTATGCTGCGACACTTGGACCATGTAATACTAATCCAAATCTTTATTATACCTCAAAAACATTTCAGATTTTACCTTCCACACTTGGTATGAAAACAATTAACTCAATTGTCGTTTCCGGACTCGGCGTCGGATAAAATAATAAAATCTCCTTTGTCTTCGTATTCGGCTAAAATGTTTGTTTAAGAAACACGTCGGGGGACTTCGCACCCCAACAAGTTTTTAACAGCCAACAAAAAAGGCTATGTCAATAGAAATTGACCGCACACAGATGTATTATTCATAGTAAAAAAAAAAATATTTACGACTTTCTTCGCAACATTTTGATGGTAATTGATACTTTATGATGCTTTGAAAAGTTGACAAATTTCACACACGTTTATAACGTCATTGTATTCCATTTAATTGCAATAACCGCAGATTTCTATGCAATATATCAATAGTAATTGCGGTCATATAATACTATTCAATTTCATAATATTGTAAAAGAAAAGAATATAGAAACACACAATAACTAAGTAACGGCATGAACATATCGAGGTTGAGTATAGGTATATAACTGGAGGATAAGAGACATATTGTCAATACAATGTAATATTTGTTAACAGTCACGTATGTAAATTGTAAATTTAAACTATTGATAAAATATTTTTGCACATTTCCTGCACTCAAACAGCGTATTCATTAGAATTACTCATTAAATTACCAATGAAGCTAGCATTGCGGTTAAATTTACAAAGAAAGGACCTCTTTTGTCAAAACTGCTTATTAAAATGCAGGAATATTTTAAGGTACTCATGCATACAGGCCACGTGCGAGCGAGGCCCAGTGACTCACACTTCCGTGGAACGAATAGATTACTGGCGTTAAAACGGTCGCTATAATAATAAATGAATCGATCGATTACGTACCCACGTGTAAATACGTCATAGAATCTGTAGCGAAATGCGACAAACTAAAATAAAACTACCTTAGTCTTTTATCTAATTCCTCTAATCTAACTCTCTCATAGTTTTGTGTTGGAACTTCTAAGCTACCGTTACAAAATGTATACAATGCACAAAAACATTATAATGACCATTTTGGAGATATCTACATTGTAGGTCAAAGGTAATGGAAGACGGTTTATATCAAAGCCATCTTTATAATTACCAAAAGTTAGTTTATACTCTTGTATCATTAAACTAAGGTTATGTAGGTACGGAGAATTAAAACTACATTTTATTGTTATATTGTACACAAAGGAGAAGCTATTTTGACCAAATGAAGGAAAAAGTAAATGTCAGAAAGTACCGGGAGGAAAACGAGCTAGCAGGAAGTAGAGAATCCTGGAAAAAGTCCACCACAAGAGCTTCATTCTTAAGACTAAGAAGAAGAAAGGAAGGAAGCTAGGCAAATGCGAACAGGGCAAGTGTCTCGCGGTGCATGCTATTGCGATCCCATGGCGCCCCGATACAAGTGGAGGATCGTACACCGTCGCATTTTAGTGGGTATACGCCCTTCTGCTGGGACTCCTTCATAACCCTGCTACTTGATATCTACAGGATAGCTTGTATAAAGGATTTATCGACGTAAAAGAAAAGGTGGGGTTAACGTTTGGTCGAGGCACAGTAGCGTGCTAGATCAGCTAGATCGGTCATGACACGCCTATACACATAAGGAAGTACTCTAGTCTCAGTGTATTTTTTTTTGTAAATTAGTATGATACATATCATGTAGATACAAAGAGCTTGGAGATGCATTGCAAGCGTGTGTTCCGGCATCGTGCGGCGATGCAAGGCCATAGACTAGCCGCTCGATGCTTCTTGTAAAAACCTGTTTAAACTTCCGAATGTACAACGACATTACAAAACATTTTCTCTCTGATTCAATGCTTTGTAATCACATTGTTAAAAATGTACTATAAATAATCAAGATGGCAAATTATCAAATGAATCTACTTTTTATAGTGCTAACCCTGAAAATGTTGACTTACTTACCTACCTGAATTCGCTTGAAGTAATCATAATAACTCGTGGTGTCCATCTAATATAAAAAAAACCGGCCAAGTGCGAGTCGGACTCGCGCATGAAGGGTTCCGTACCATTATCTATTAAAACGGCAAAAAAATCACGTTTGTTGTATAGGAGCCCCCTTAAATATTTATTTTATTCTGTTTTTAGTATTTGTTGTTATAGCGGCAACCGAAATACATAATCTGTAAAAATTTCAACCCTCTAACTATCACGGTTCATGAGATACAGCCTGGTGACAGACGGACTTACGGACGGCGGACAGCGAAGTCTCAGCAATAGGGTTCCCGTTTTACTCTTTGGGTACGGAACCCTAAAAACATACCAGAAAGACCATCGATCAATAAATGTTGATTAATTTATTCGGATAATCTTCTCTCTTTTGAATTCATAAATAACTCGAATTGGAATTCAATTTCATAAATCGAATGAATTCGAAATAAATACTTTAATAATCGATATTTGAAATGGCAATTTGCTGTCATAATTTAGATTTTTAGTTTCACTAAAACCATAGTTTTAATTAAATAGTGTGAAACGGACAACAGACTGTTGCGAATGCAAGATTTTCGAAAGTGTAACGCAAATTATTTTCGCCGCTAAATAAGGATCCTCATTGCCGGTTTAATAAATTTTATTTCAAATAAATTCTTGACTTATGCACTATGCCTAATTAGAAAGGTTTATTAGAGGTTTTAGGGTTGAGTATTGCCCGGCTCAGCACGACCGCGTAGTCATACGTTTCATCTCTCCCAACTAGCGGCTTCCGACTTGGTCTACACCAAGCAGTCGGAAGCCGTCTACTACTAGTCATCAAAAAATACATCATCACGCCTGTATTCCCCGAAGGGGTAGGCAGAGGTGCACTGTAGTGCACCCACACTTCGCCGATGTATTTTGGTCCCAATGTAATAGGGGGCGAGCCTATTGCCATTATACCGGGCACATTCCCCCTCAATACGAGGGAGAATTGGGCCATAGTCCACCACGCTGGCCCAGTGCGGGTTGGTGAACTTCACACGCCTTTTTACAGACGTGCAGGTTTCCTCACGATGTTTTCCTTCACCGTTCAGCACGTGGTAATCATTGTTGAAAATGACATTCGCACATGAAAATTATCTCAGAGGTGCGGGCCTGGGATTTGAACTTGCACCCCTTACGTTCAAGGCGGGCGTTCTTGCCCGCGAGGCTACCACTGCTTGTTTTTTGGTGTAGTAGTTCTTTAATTTTAATTTTATAGGCAATTTAAACACACGTGAAACTAAATTAAGACTGCTCTAATAGCACTTAAAGACTTAATTCGCTTTTGGGAAGTATAATATGTGAATAGGATACTTATCCAACCGACGAAAGAAATAGGAAATGCATTCCTACCGGTGCTAGTCACTTTATTTAAGGATTGTTTCAGTTTGCCAGATCAAAGTAACATTTAAACAATACTAATATAGAGGTGGGGTCCGTACAGACCCACTAGCATGGTTTGTCTGGTCTGTGGGCCCCTTGTAATGGTTTAAATGAATAAAATAGTGTCCGATTCTGATTCAATATAGTTATAATACAACCATTTTTATTGTATTTCTTTTGCATTCATATGTAAACGGATGAAGCCATACAAATAAGTAGCTACGTGCCGTATTATTTATAGTAACCCTTTGCTTACTCAACCATGTATTGCGTAACTAAATAATATGTCGATAGAAAAATTCTTATGACTTACCTAATGTCGATTGAACATGTAATGTTTTTTATTTAATAAATACACATACAATTGGTGTGGGTTGTTTAGCGATAATAAGGCAACACAGCATGGATATCTAGCAAGATTAGACCTACATCATGGATTGGGTCCCACCTAGTCGCTCATATTCCATCACATTTCATAGTATTTATAAAGATAAAAGTGACATATTCAGTAACATAGGTCTTGGCGCGTATGCTAGCCATGCAGGAAAACCAAACAACAACAAGGGTCGTGGCCGCACTCGTCGCTACACACATAAAAGTGTAGGGGCGAGTGTTTAAAGGGCAGATGGAAACGAGACCGTTTATAGATCCATAACGTCCTATAAACCTATTTTATATTACAACAATCAATAGTCTTTATTAAAATTATAAATCTTATCAAATAAACAAAATTAAATAACAGTTTCAATCGGCCATAAACCCCAGGCTACAACAGTGAAAGTGTAATCACCTGTTTGCAACAGTCGCAGGACTGTGCCCCCGGGCATTATAGCCCAGTAATCTAGGCTCAATCAAATTAATTTTAATTTATCATTTCCTTATTTTGAACGCTAAACATAAGCACTAATAGTATGCTATGCATTGCAGTCAAGTCCATATCTAGTATATGTTTTGTCAACTGCTATAAAATCTTTAAAGTGTATGGTTTAATCATTTTTATTATTTAAATTCAGGGGTCTAAACTAAAGGGGGTCATTCGTTAGCTTAAATAATCAGTTTCTGTTTCCATAGATTACGAATTAACGAATTAAAATATCTTTAATGCGATTAAATTTAAGTCCTAAATGCGTAGCAATAAGTTTGTATTCAATTTATTTATATCGCCACTTTAACCCTCGACCCAGAGGTATCAACCGCGGGGCCTGTCCGACCCGAGCCGTCGTTTATTTAGTATTCAGACGCCAGCGCATTGCGGTAACCCACTAAAGTTCACTGTGTTCCCTCGCAGCGGGCCAGTTCAGTTCGAAATTGCGAAACTATGGGTTAAGAGGGCGATTTTAGATTGTTTTTGAAATGGAACGAGTAGTATTGGTTTAATGCGTTTTTATAATGTATATACAGGTTTTCTCGCACCCAGTTTGATCCAGCATAAAAAATGTTTCTCTTCCTCAAGCGTAATTAAAAAGGTATTTTAGAAAGGTCATACGGTATCGGTTTTTAATCTTACATACCTTCCAAATTTATAGAAATTGCAATCCATCTACAAACCTTTTACAGTGGCAGGTTTATGTTTAAATTTGCTTTACAATTATACTTTTCATTTCAAATACACTTCTCATCAAAAAAATCGAAACACCTCGCAGTTTATGATTTGATAAGGATTATCAGAAAAATGTGTATATTTAGGAATAAATGTAAAATGTCATTTAATAGTGAGTAGTATGAGGTTTATAAATCCTAATGTTAATGTTCTAAATTCAAATTAAGTCTTCATAGGTTTCGTATTTTGTATGATGAGTAATTTTAAAAATTAGGACAAAAACAATAAAAACGAAAGTGTTTCGATTTTTTTGATGAGAAGTGTATTTTTGGCATAAATGTTAAAAAGAAACCTGAAACAACATTTGTCCCGTCGAAAATTCTTCTGACACATAACGACGAAATATTAAGTAAAGTTGTGGGAATTGAAACTTTTCAATACAATAATAATACACTTGAGTCTCACAAAATACTCAAGCTGTGAAAACCACTTGCGTGGAAACTGCCTATCAGTGAAACCGATAGCAATTAAACTAGATAAGGTATATCTCGATCCAGTTTCTTCAGATCTTAAGTCTACATTAAATATCAGATACATATGTCATACCATAAATAATCGTACAAAAAAATGGACTGAAAGAAAATCGTTTCATTGTACAATTGACTCAGATACTCACTTTACTAAAATTGGTAAAAGCAACTTTCTAGGAAACCAGTTACCGATAAAGCCGTTTTTTATCATATTTTTCTATAAACACACGCCCTAAGAGCGAACTATAAGTATTTGTCAACTAGATAAATCGCTATCAACTAGATAACTTGAATCATCGACTAATAAATATACAGTAACGTCCTCTGGATAAAACGTGCATTTTGGCGAAACTTTGAGATCAGCCAAAATGTCTGGAAGTTGGCAATCTGTTTACTTTCTTAATATGTGCTTGAATGATAAACGCATTCTTAAAATGTAGTCAGTACAAGTAAGAAATAAAGACTATCATGTAAAATCCATTTGGCAGACTCGTCATCGACTCTTCATCTCCAAAAAAGCCACAAATAAATTGAAGATTGGCTATGGAGATAAAACATAAAAAGGTAACGCCTCGGATTAAATACATTAAATAATCATTATGTAATTCCAAGCTGATACCGAAACTCATAATAAATTGTCAATGGAATCAATTTGCACCAACACTACAGCTTACATTACTTCCACTGATGCAAAAATGCAGTTATCTTATCTGAAATGTCACAGTCTCGTAATATTATCATCGGAGTTGATGCAATTAGTCAATATAAACATTTACATTTTCTTTTAAGGTACATCCGTTATAATTTAATTTATTAAAATACTTTAAAGTATATATTTCTACAACTGACTGTCATAATAAATGCCTTTACAACTGAGCGCTTTTGTGGAGTCATCCCCCATCCATCCCAGCCATCTTCTACACCTTCATAACCAATCGTATTTTAATGTATAAATGCTATTCATTACTTGACACTGACCAATACCTTTTAATTGCGGTACACTTAGTACCTACTTATTTCATTATATTTCATTAATTTCGTAAAAGAAGATGAGCGCTACTGTTCATGCTTCAAAAGGTACGTCACGCAGTCCTTGGGTCCCGGGTGACACAGTCATTAGGTAATTTCGAAGACCTAAGGCCATACCACCAGTTATTGCAGTATTCTTTTAATAAATCTTTGATGTTTTAAGTTTTTGTTGGTTCAATACGAACTGTCGAAAAATAGAGGTGATTGTGAAAACCCATCACTAGAGTGGACTCAGCTTATAAAAGCAAAATCCTACCAATATTATACATGTGAAAGTTTGTGAGGGTGGATGGGTGTTTGTTACTCTTCCACGCAAAAACTACTGAACGGATATAGATGAAATTTTACAGTATTATTGTTTATACATTAGAACAAGATATAGGCAATAATTTATAACGATATTTTATTATCAAAGTCTACGCGGCCGAAGGCGCAGGTTGAAGCTAGTAAAAAATATTTAAAGAACAAAGGAATAAAATAGCAATTAGTTGGTTCAGGACGTCCGTTCCTGTCTGCAGTGGCCAACACAAAGAGCTTTTATCAGTGCTTCCTTCAGTCTGTCAGCGAGCTATTGGGAACCATTTGAAAGAATGGAAAGCCGCTTGTTGCTTTTCCGGTTATCTTTGGTATAGATAATTATCGAGTGCGGAAATGTTACTTGTTTTTCTTAGATATTATGTCGTGAATAACTGCACTTTTCTACGCTTAATAATAAATGTAGTTAAGTACATAGAGGTCAATTCTCTCATGATAAACACTATCTTTAATTCGACATTATGTCAATACAATGCGACAAACGGTGAAGGAAAACATCTAAGGAAACCTGCACGTCTGTAGAAAGGCGTGCGAAGTTCACCAACCCGCACTGGGCCAGCGTGGTGGACTATGGCCTAAATCTCCCTCGTATTGAGGGGGAATGTGCCCGGTATAATGGCAATAGGCTCGCCCCCTATTACATTGGGACCAAAATACATCGGCGAAGTATGAGTGCACTACAGTGCACCTCTTTCTACACCTTCGGGGAATACAGGCGTGATGATGATGTATTTTAATACGACCAATTTTGTCGTTTTGATTCGGGCTCCTAGTAGGTATTCGATTTATAGCCAAAGTCAATCATGGTTTGACAGAGATATGCGATAGTTAACGAACCGGTAGTATAAGTTAATTAGAAGTACATACATATACTCACGCCTGTATCCCATGGGGGTAGGCAGAGACTACCGTTTGCCACACGCTACGATCCTGACATACCTCTTTCGCTTCATCCACAGTCATACATCTTTTCATGCACTTCCGTCGGTTAAGGGTGCTACGGACTTGACCTTTCTGGAAGAGACCGTTAATCTGGTCGTGAAAGGTCCTCCTCGGGCGCCCTCTTCCGACATTTCCATTCACGTAATTAGAAGTGTCTATGGAAAACCATAATGGAGATTGTCATCAAAATAATATTGGGACGATTACTCTCGCAGTCCTATCTTTGGTAAAAGGTAAACTCATTTGAACGTTGGGCCGTGAAGATAGGAAATTTGATCCTTAGTAATCCACAGATTAGACAGAATATATCTTTAACAGGTAAAGGGAGAGGATTCTCGGTACTGTGACAATAACACCGCATTGTGCTTCACTATAGTGCAAGAAGTTCCATAAATTACGAAAAGTTTCCATATTCAAAAATAGTTATATAAACAAACACCTATATTAAGAAAAAAAAAACGTTACTATATTGACAAAGTGTTATAAAAAAGTTTTATCCAAACAGCTTTCACCATCGTCAATATTTAAGTTCGGTAACTTTAAAACTAAACATTGACTTATCTTTTAAAAAGCCAAATAAATCATAATTTGAAGTGTAGTAACATAAAAACTTATAACCCGGGCGCTAGTACGGTATCGTAAAAAAATCTTTTAAACAGCTACTGCCATAAACACGCCTTCAAATCCTCACGACATGACTAAATAATATAAATAAATACACCAACACGCCTGTATTCCCCGAAGGGGTAGGCAGAGGAGCACTGCAGTGCGCCCTCACTTCGCCGATGTATTTTGGTCACAATGTAATAACGGGCGAGCCTATTGCCATTATACCGGGCACATTCTCCCTCAGTACGTGAGAGATTGTTGTTGGGCCATAGTCGACCACGCTAGCCCAGTGCGGGTTGGTGAACTTCACACGCCTTTCTATAGACGTGCAGGTTACCTTACCATGTTTTCCTTAACCGTTAAATAATTTAGCCTACTTTTGTAAACATTGGAGTTATAGACTACTTCGCGGGATTAGGTACTATCCCGAAGTAGTTGTTGAATATACAAAATTTACAAATATTACAGGTGAACACAGCACTAATAATATTGCCGTCTTGCTCATACGTTGCCATCATGAGAAGGACGACGATGCACTTAGTCTAGTACTAGTAAATTAAGCATCAATAAACCTCATTTGTTTCGTTTTCCAACAAATTTTCCGTATGAAGTTATATCTCATAATATTTAAAAACAGCGTAACATAAATTTAATGTAATCGACTGTTATTCTTTAAAAACTGAATCCCGGAAGCGGATATTGTTTCCCAATGTCAAAGTGCCATCGCTTCTGATCATAAATTAAACATTAATTATTTCTACCGTGTACGTGCACGTACGGGTTACATCATAAAAGATGCAGGAGACATTGAGACAATTTTGGGACTTTATAACCGACTATAAAAGCTGTTAATAAAATATTTGAATTTGGAACATAGTGGAAGCAAAGACAAGTCGATTGGTATTCTAATTTTAAACACGGAACACGTTCGGATGTCTTTAGGTGTGAGAAGTTTTAATCAACGCCGAACTTCTCTATGATCGAAAATAGTTGATTTAAATTGTATTTATAGCTATAGTGTAACCATGGTATAATATAAGAAATAACTTTAAAAAAATTAAGTAACCAAGAGTCTTTTGGACAATAAGTACTAAGTAATTTTTGAGTTTATTCGTTACATACAAATCTTTCCTCTTTATAATATTAGTATAGATATTAAATTCTAAGAATTATCTAAAAATCTTAAGATACTATTGATAAAGTTTTTCAGTAAGTACCTAAGCTATGTAGAAAGATTTTAGATAAAGAAATATCTATACATTATTGTATCTACTCGGAAATCACGCAATGTAATCGATTCCACGGGTTTACGAGACATTTCTAGCAAACATTACGACACAATTGCCGGTGGCTAGCTGATAAGAAATATAGGTTACAATACAAACGCCTTATTAAGCTAGTATTAGGAGGTAGTCAAGGTTTTAATAACTGCGTTGTTTGAGTTGTGCGTATCAATGCCTTGTTTTGTGATGTAGTTTGTTATACTAGTTACGCACTATTCGTTATATAAAACACTAGCGGCCCGTCCCTGCTTCGCACGAGTTTCATAAATAGCCTATGTTACTCAGTGATAATGTAGCTTACTAACGGTAAAAGATTTTTTGAAATCGGTCCAGTATTTTTTGAGTTTATTCGTATAATTCCCTTTATAATATTAGTATAGATAAATAAGTAAGAGAGAGACGATGAAATTATGAAATTATTATTTTGATTAAAATAAATAAATGTCACATCTAGATCATGATAATGGCCTTTTGGGAATTTACCCTGTTCTGGGGTGTATCCATCGAGATAGTATATATAGAGTACCCATAAAGACTCCACTCTTCGTAATGCTTTGCGGCTTTGCTAATGCTCTTCGTATTTTTTTTGAAGTTTGGCAATAATGGTTTATACGAGATCTCGTATTTGTAGCCTTTTAGTAACTAAAGACTAAGATGGCGGATCCGCCATCTTAGTCTTTAGATCAAGTAAGTTGCTGTAAATCAGCCAAAACGTCGGGAAAATAAAATAGTAAATAAACGCGATAGAATCCGTAAAATAGTTTTATTTCAATGTATAGTATTCGCGTAAATATGAGAAAACAATAAGTACGTACGTGTCAAACAATTTCAATGAAAACTAATATGGCGGATAATTGACCGCAGCGCGGGCTCCTTATGCCGGCTCCTTATTACTATGCTACCTCCATGGGTGTAACTGGGATCGCCCCTAGTCCACTGCATGGTACAAGTTTGGGATGATGAACAATATTACCCTCTACTCTCTTATAAATTCACTTTAACGATTCATCAAAACTCGATGAATCGATTGAATAGAATCGAGAATCGGCTAGAGTAACTGAACGTTGGTTTACTTTGGCGTGCCACTTACGCCACTCTTCATAATTCTCGATTGTATTAGTCATTCTGTTTAGATTGCCTTAATTCTTATCTTTATTAGTGGAAGGCGGTAACGGGGTCAATAGTAACATCTCAAAAAATACTCTAATTGTGGCCATGAACAGTGTCCAAATATTGTGCCGTACTTGGATAGTGAACGAAAAAAGAAATTAACATTTGAAACGTTAATGAAATGAGAAAACTAATAAGAAAATATATATTTATTACTTACTATTTATTACTATATATTTATTTTTTTATTTACTAATAAAAAAATTGGGCCATGCGGAAGCGTACCCAAGACGCTGGCTGCATTCCCTCGCTGAATGGCTAGAGCCACTCGTTGAGCGAGAAAATGGCATTCTCTTGGGTCGCCGGTTGTGTCGATCAATTTTTTGCCTAATATGTTCATTAAATTTTGGGTGCTTGGACCCCATGGACCTAGGGTTTCGACTCTAAAAGGAATGAAAATATATTCGGAGCCGATAACCCCATACTTCCGCCGTTGAGTTGAATGAATCTTAAATCTAATTAATGAGTTCTTAAATCTAATCATACATTAAAATTTGATATAAAGCAATGGCAGCCTCGTCGGTAGAACGCCGGGCGCCTTAAACGCAAGGAGTGCAAGTTCAAATCCCGGGCTCGCACCTCTGAGATACTATTCATGTGCGAATGTAATTTTGAATAATGATTACCACTTGCTAAACGGTGAAGGAAAACATGGTAAAGAAACCTGCACGTCTACAGAAGGGCGTGTGAAGTTCACCAACCCGCACTGGGCCAGCGTGGTGGACTATGGCCCAAATCTACGAGGGGTATTGAGAAGGAATGTGCCCAGTATAATGGCAATAGGCTCGCCCCCTACATTGGGGGCAAAATACATCGGCAAAGTGTGGGTACACTGTTGTGTGCCTCTGCCTCTACCCCTTTGGGGGATACAGGCGTGATGATGTATTTATTTAAATTGTAGTTGTAGTTTAGTTAATAAATACAAAACAAAGTCTGACTTTAAAAACAAATACACAAAAATAATCTAGTCGAAATAGGAACTCTTTCAATTGAGGCCACTTGAACAAACTCAAAAGTGAATCATTTTGGTTTATGCAACTTTCTGCACGAAGCAAAAACACTAACAAAAAATTACAAACTTAAACATTAAAGTTTATTACGCCTCAAAGCACGTGTAAGTAAAATTAAATGCCTTCAGTCATTAACAAGTTAGGCGAGGCTGACCGAAATAGTGCTAATTTCACTTTCATACTTCGCCTTTTTTTTTTTTTTTAACGTCGGAAAATCCTTTATGGATACCCTGCCACCTCGGGGGAAGTAACAGGGTTATGTGGGAGTCCAGGCAGAAGGCCGTATACCCACTAAAAACCGACGGTGTACCAACTTCCGCTTATATCGGGGCGCCACGGGATCGCTTTCGCATGCACCGCGACGTTTCATACTTCGCCTCACTCAGCTGAATATAGACCGAATGATAAGACATTTCATTCACATGCTCCGTACGAACCGGTCTCAAGTTAAGGTAATTTTTGTAATCACTTTCGATTTTCAATTTAAATTCAGGTTATATCGATTACCTTGTGTTAAGGTACTCATAATATCGCTGGTTATTTCTGCTAGTATCACGTATTGCAAATAATGCATAACAAATATTGTTCCGTGCTTCAATAATTTGTGCATTTGATTAATAAACATCTCTCCATCGGTGAAACTACGGATAATTTACGGAAAAGATAGATTTGATGCATATGATAAGCATAGATTTACTATCTTAACTAACCACTTTAAATTGAAATAAAACTATTTTACAGATTCTATCGCGTTTATTTACTACTTTACCATTTTAAAGACAAAATCATGAGTGTAGTGAAACAAATCCTTACAATCAAAAAGACACGATACTATTTTTTATCCGACTATAGTGAAGTCAAAAGGAAGGCTTATGATTTTAGTAGTCTATGTATGTATGTTTGTATTCACGTATGTTCCTCCGTAGCGCCTAATTTGGTTACGATTTCCTATAGGACCATGATCGATATAACTTAGTTTTCACTAAACTATGTTTAACTTACCGTACTTGTGTCTCGTTTAATAGTGTAAACGCTTTAACAATGTTATGAAAGAAATAAACGTTACCTGCATATTTATAATTGGTTTCAGATATGACCAAGTTTCTTATTCGTTTTTAATCATTTTCAGAATTCATTATAGTGGTAAAAACATTTTTACGCACTTCCGTAATGGCGTGATCGCATAATTATAGGTTCAAATTTACAATTCGAAAAGTTGGCAAACCGGCTTTATGGTATTTACTTTTTCACTTTTTTTGCTACGAAATTAACCCAAAATTGTCATTTCACGTGGCATACGCAATGGTTTAACTTTCATCATATGCTACTAAAGAAGTGGATACATTTTTCTTCCAACTCCTCCTACACCTTTTTCGATTCAATTCGTGCGGGTTCCAAAACAATTTAGCTTTTCCCTGGGACTCGCCGAGAGTCAAACCACGGTGTCTTCAATGGACACCGCTGTCGATCCTGGCTCAGAAGTAACAGTGGTGGGAATGTGTGGCTAGCTTAGTCCCTAAATAAAGCTACTAAATAACAAAATTTCCACATGTACCGCTACTTAAGGAATCTTACCTGCTTAAACGTAGCTAAAGAGAACGAAGCATTTAAGTAACCAAAACACTTTACATTTAAATTAATAAACATTTTTCACATAACAATAATAAAGATATAATTAAACTTATGCATTTAAACAGTTGTAGACATTACTGAAGCTACAACTCTCAATAGGCGCCAAGAACAAAATTGACAAACTGGTAACATAGCAAATAAGACTTTGTTCCGTGCCTACCAAGAGTCATATTCGCTAACTATTGTTGCAGAAAACGAGAGTGTCACAATTCGTAATAGTATATTAGAGATAGAGTCGAATACGGCCAACGATACGATCACGACTTTATATAATCTGATTTAATACTGAATTCCTGAAGTTTAACGTCGAGAATCGAGTGCTTTTTTGTTGTTTACTGTAACAAAAGAGTTACGGAGGTCAAAATGGCGGCGGGCTCACGCTGCGAGCTGAATAGGTACCTACAATCCTCGCGAAAATTATTCAAAGCCTTCACTTTCGCTAACGTACTCGTAAATAATGTCGGCCGAAGATACCCGTTACAGATTAGCGGAGAGTATGGCGAGAAATTGGGCGCTGAAGTTTCCATGATTAGATCTGTGAAGTCGAAAATCCGGGTGAACCGAATGTAGTAGGTTAGTACCGCTATTTGAAAACAATTTACTCGTAACTGTTATGCTTGTGAAAAAAGGTGCCTTACGCCTAATTTCGGACCCGATTTTCGTTTGATAGACGTCAATCTCTATTTGAGATATGTCGAAACAAAACGTCAAATTAGTCGTATTTTTTCGACATATCGAATAGAGATTGATGTCTATCAAACGAAAATCGGGCCCCAGGGCTTACACTTAGCATGTGATTCGAGACTAATGTTACATAATATGTCAATTTTGTCTCTCTTTCTCTCCTAGGAAATAAGACAGTGAATGAGACTTGGTGCGATACCGAGCGAGCCCTATAGTTGTGAATATCTTCGTATGGAATTCTGACTTAGTAGGTACTTATTAACCGGGTGATACAAGATATTAACTATGGGATACCAAAGTCAGGTACAATACGCTAATAAGTTCGAATCACGTCTATATCCCCAACAGGGATGAAATATGTGTGTTTAGGTCTTAATGTAATATTTAACTAAACCTTTCATAACAGTAGCATTGCGTAAGGGATTCTAGATATTTAACTTCTACTGGATGTTGAATAAATTACTCCACATAATATAATTTAACGAGAAAATCTTCCGCGTGTCCATAAACGAGATAATACTTTTAGTTAATTGATACTTAACACTTCCCGTACACGACCGCGTTCTTGTTTTTGACAGTTAGTACAGATAGACATACTTAAGTGGGTATGTATATTTTGAGTTCATCAACTGTCGGAAATTATCTTTCCGTTTGTGGCGAGTTTGTGTAAATATCAAGTTATTCTAGTCAAGAGTGTGGGGATGATTAATGACCACTAATGAACACGTTTCTAGTCAGGCGCCGGGCGCAGCGCAGCGATGCGCGCGCGCACGCAAAGTTCAAACACCATAGCTGGTGTTGGTAAATTTCCTTTTTAGGAGATTTCACGTCAATTAACGCCTATTTTAAAATAACTTTAAGGAATTACCGACTTTTAGGTACCTCTATTTATAGGATCCTGTCGGTATGAGTGAGTATCTATTGTGAGTGATCGAATAAAGGAACTACAATTTTAAGGTGTTGGCTATTGTGAGTTAATCATATTTTATTCCAATATAAATATGAATCAAAATCTTCTTCGCTGTAAAATATAAAGGAACTTAATTACTGCTTACTTGATCTATACAAATAAATAAAATTGGAGTGTCTGTTTGTAATATCAAAATAACACTTTTTTACCAAATGCGTATGAAAGTATATACGATACCTATAACGAAAACGCAATTTTAAAATTTTTGTCTGTCTGTCTGTCTGTCTGTTTGTTTGAGGTAAACTTCTAAACGGCTGAACCGATTTCAATCGGACTTTCACTGACAGATAGATGACGTTCCAAGGCGTAACTTAGGCTACTTTAATTTTAGAAAAAGCATTAGGGTTCCGCGGGAAAAACATAATACCCATATTTCCGGGTAATCTCCCTAAAGTCCACGCGGGCGAAGTCGCGGGCACAGCTAGTGCAATAATAAAACTATTAATATACTAACGAACTTCTTCAATTACGAATCTGGGTCACACCGACTTACATATTAATTAATTCGCAGAAGCGGCGACTGATGAATCAACACGGCTTACCTGTAAAGGAATAGACAAATATTTATTACCAACGTCGTAACTTAAACCGTAATATCATTTATTTATAGAAAATATTACAAGAGTAAATACTTTATTTTAAGCATAGTTCCAATAACATTGCCGCCATGTTAAATTAATGAAAGATCTACTGCAAGTTCATATTTTATGGTAAAGTTCTCATGAGTTTCGAACCGCTTAAAAAACTACAACAAAGTTTGTACGAAAAAGGTGTATGTACTTTATCATGTAGGTACCGACATTAAAAAGTTTGATATCTTTTTCGTCTTACATAAGAGTTTTACTTAATATTTAGTTCGTTTTCCTATTTTCTGGTCCCTTCCTTAACCCTTTTCAACTCCCTTCCAATCTATAGACTATAGTACCTAATATTATAAATCTGAAGAGTTTGTTTGGTTGAACGCATTAAGCTTTGAAACTACCTGTCCGATTCCAATAAATATTTTTGCATTGTATAGCCTATTTATTGAGAAAGGTTATAGACTTCATAACATCACGCTACGACATAGTTACCATAAAGGCGGGTGAAACCGCGGGAACGGGTAGTTTTAAATAAAGTGAGTGAAATAATAAAACTATGTGATGAATACGTAAACTATATGAATGTGGGACGTAAAAGTGGGACTAACGTGAAATAAATCGATTTAGTGCTGGCATTGGTTAATAGAAAGTTTGATTCATTAAAATAGGCTTAACGCTTCCCAATTCGCAGTGATTACAATACTCTTGTAAATAACAGATCGGCATTACAACAATAGAATCAATAAAGTGGAAATTGCAATACGCGCGAGTGGGTTAGTGGATGGCCTACTTCTCTTTATTTTTCATACAAAATTGACTGTGACTGAATTCGAATTTATTCGATTCGTAGTATTTCGATTGTTCGATATACAACTCTATTTACTTTGTTACGTGGAGGTAATAGTAGAACTAGTTGTGTTGCAGTGAAGAAACATTTAAAAGAAAATTCTGACATAAAAAGTTCCAACATAAATCCCACGGGCAATATTGCCAATATCAAAACGCTCTGTATTAACTCGTAGTAAAAGCAAATTTTTCAATGAAACGTCATCGATGATGCGAGCGACTTTTCACGCGTAGTCGCGTGGCTTTTAGCACGGAACCGCCATCTTAATGTACATTAGCACAGAGTAAATTTTCGTACTTTTAAATTATTATGTTGTTTTAATCAATTGCAAATTGAATCCAGTTACCGTCATATTACGATGCATTTTATCTAAGTATGTAGCTAACATAGTAAAGCAATGATCGTGCGGCATTGTTCCAGCCACCGTTTAAGTACCGTTGCAATGACATCATAGCACACGCGTAGGCGCAAAAGCGGCCCAAACTATGCTCTTGCGCATAGGCGATTTTAAGAAATCAACATAGGTGGCACATGGTATTGCACACTTTATCTTGCGCCATGTTGTTTTTTTGCAATATTCCATATATGGTCTATGGACACGATAGGTAAAGTTATTTCAGCAGCTCTCAGAGACAATTTCAATTTTACCTTGAATTCTTGAAAGCTCTTGAAATAAATTTAGCTGTTGATAAGTAGTTCACGAGACAGTTATTAATAGATTCAAAAATATTTCTTAAAATGATGATATTTTAATGGAATAAGATGAGGAATGCTGCACCAGCGATTAGCGGTATTTATGGCAATGTCGAGTAATTAATAGCAAGGACAAATTCAATAAATACACATTATAAATCAAAACGGATGATGACAGTGATAAAGATGGCGTATGAATCCCAAAAATATTTCAATACCATGACTGTGCTTCTTACAGTTTGCACAATACATAGACACCATAGACTAAACATCTTAAACGCCATTGATATGAGTACTACAGCAATCTCGAGGCCATCACTGTCGAATGATCAATAACAATAGCATCCCGTACTTCCTACAGCATCTTAGCGGTTATAATCATTATGGCTGTGTTTTATAACTTACTGGCGTAATCAGAACAATGTCGCTTGCACAAGGTTGCGTAATAAAAAAAAATACTTTGACAGCTGTTCGATATTTGAATGGAGACATCATACGCACGCAACAAGCGTAGCGAGCTTTAAGGTATGTCTACGCAACTTTGTACACAACTTACTTAAATGAAGATAACATTTTAATGTAAGTCAAAATTAATTGGCAACATTTAGTGACTCTGAAGACTACTAATACTACTACAGCCCTTTTAACGTCCCACTGCTGGGCACGGGCCTCCCTTCAATGAGAGGGGGATTTAGGCTATAGTCCACCACGCTGGCCCAGTGCGGGTTGGCAGACTTCACACATCTATCGAAAACTAGTCAAGTTCCCTCAGACGTGCAGGTTTCCTCACGATGTTTTCCTTCACCGTTTCTTAGCAAGTGATATCTCGAATGAAAATGAGATTCGCACATGAAACCCAGAGGTGCGAGCCGGGGTTCGAACCTGCGCACTTTGACTGCAATCAATCCCTATACTAAGATCAATAAGGCCAGTTTAAGGACTTCTCAAGAATGCAAGTGATCACAGCAAACTTGACAGTCATTGAGACCCGCGAACATCGACTTTGAAACCATTTATGTGTTCATGCTGAGGTCAAGATGATAGGAACTTTGAATAACGATACAATAGGTTTTAGCATATATTAGAAAATACCTTTCTCTTGTAAGCTAAACAACATTAAGTTATGTATTATTTAAGAACAAACAATATTAGAATATAAAGCCTGGAGTTGGTACATTAGCATATCTTGTTTTATACTGCAATGCTTTCTAACTAAGTACCATCTATTATCTTTAGTATTCCGAAGAGGTATACATTCAAACAATAATCTGGCCAATGATATTAAAAAGAACAGATACCTAAATGTGCCAAAAAGACGTCCAAAAAAACTACGCCAACATGCGGTCAACATTCTTCTTTTTTACGAAATGAATGATGAATGTTTTTTTAATAGAATAAGATGAAAAATGGCTCCACCTGTGATTAACGGGTATTTCAGCCAGTGTCAAGTAATTAACAGCAAGAGCAAATTAAATAAATACACATTATAAATAAAAATGGGTGATGAACGTGATACAGGGCCCCGATTTTCGTGCGATCAAGATTCATCTCTATTTGAGATATCTCAAAACAAATGAAAAAAAAAACATACGATTTGACGTTTCGTTTTGAGATATGTCGAATAGAGTTGAATCTCGATCGCACAAAAATCGGGCCCCAGATGGCGGATGAATCCCTATAATCACTAATTGATTCTATAGCCATCAAGTCTATACGTCTTGACGTAGACTATCTGACGTACGTAGACTTCAAGTCACGCACAACATTGAACTGTCGAATGTTAGAAAAAGCTCCCTCTTGATTTAATAACTCATTGCAATGTGTATTGCTTTTACCAAGATGTGATAACTTCGTCTGAGATTATAAAATTTATAGAGCATTCATTTTACATCTTCCTGTAAATACTTATACATATACCTTTGTTTATTGTTAATTCAGTTAATGAAACAATAACCAAATCACGTTTACACCAAGATTACCCTTCGTAATGACCAATCATCAATCATTGCTGAGTACGTGACGGTATCATTACAGACACAAACAGTTTCCCTGATTTCCCGTAGCAGTTCACAGACTTTCCTAACCTACCGGTTTTGTGATATATTTCTATCAATAGATGGCGTTCGATTATTAAAAAGTGATTGGCCGTTTATGGAATAATATGGGACAGTTATTGGTACTCTATCTTGTCAAGTTATGCGCGAAAGAGTATTTAACTAAACTTTCGTTTCGCACGTAATTAAGAGAGAATCGAAGACCAAGTATCGAAGATGCATTTTCGATTTCCCAAGAGTAATAAAGAGTTACATTTTAATAAATCGATTACAATAACACTTAAAAAGTAATCACATGTTTAATTAATAAAGAACCTTTAAGGTGTAAAAGACTGGCACCTTTTTTATTAAAATTAAATTTCAATCCATAAATAAATCCTTTACAATGTCATTTTACAGCTCTAAAAATTGTTCTATCACGTTCATACACATCGACCGGAAAAAGGACGGCACTACAAGAACTGTAGTGTAATCATGGATTAAGATATAATTTGATCCGTAGTTATCCGTAGTCCATAGGGTAGAAATCGATACTCAAACTAATGAAGAGTTAATCAGAACAAAATCGCGTCCTCAACGCATTAAATACGTTGGCTGCTAGATCAGTTTTAATGTACTTTCAAGCTACGCACAGCTTGATTAGGCCCAGTGGAAGTTTTTTTGATGGTGCATACATAGTGAACTAGTACGATTTCGGCGCCCGCATAAGCAGAAACATACTCACAAGGCTTTTAAAACCTAGTGTAGCAGCTACCGTGTTAACTAAGGATCAGGTATAACCATTAAAGCGCTAGAACCGCTATCATTGAGACGGACCTAATGAAAGATACACTTATCGCATAGTTGGTAGCAGCGGTGCATCTGCTGTTGGCTATAAACGGCGTGTGCGCTGGATAATCGAACCTAATTAGAAAATACGACCCGACATGGAATAGTGTTGTGATAACATCGGTTCAGCAAATATGCTAGGAGAATTTGTTGCGTGAGGCACGTCCTATTCTGAGGTGTTCCAAATTGATAATCGATATATAGTGAGCCGTGACATTTGTCTTATCGAATCGTGATGTCATCATGAATGTTAGAAGGACCGACAAGAAAACGATGTCACTGGGAGTAGAATTATATAGATTTTGCTAGTTATTTTGCAGTAGTGTTAGCTAACACTATTTTTATGAACGATGGAACTCAGTTAATGTAATTTATTTTCATCCATAGCTAGTCAAAAGGATTTTCAATACTCTTATTACTGATTATTCTTTCCCTAACAATTTCCTTTATTAATTTTAGCAAGTGAGCTTAATATGCTAAAATTAATCAAGCATGGTTATGTTTAAAAGGACTTTTTAAGTTTTTCTCGGCCTTTCGCATCTATCATAGTTCGTACAAGCTGATATTTTAGTTACAGAAAATCACAAAATGCCGTTTTGCTACACAACAAATCAATAAAAAGTTACGTAAGGTAAGTCGAGTTAAACCAATTTCCTTACATGGAATAGCACATCCCTATCCTGTTATAGCCTGGTACAAATACCATGTTACGAGTACCAAGCCGGTGGTTAGTGTAGTGACGTCATCATTGACACATTTACCGCTGCATTGGCAAGATACCGTTCAGTGCAAAATGGTAGTTAATTAGATACCTTTGACAAGTAACATCAATTTGAATTATTCTCCTACGAAAGAAATATCTACTTATATACTATTACAAGAGATCCCTAACTAGGCTGGATCATGTCAGAAACATTCATATAAGGCACCTCCAAGTGAGACCTATCCCAGATAAAATATAGGAGAGCCGTATGCCGTGGTATGGACACGTTATGAGGCGACCATGCGACCACATGACCAGAAAAGTGCTAGATATCATAACCAAATCCCGACGACGAGGAAGACCCCCAATCACATGGATATCCGTAGTAAAAACAGAACCTTAAAGAAGCCCAAACTACCAAAGAGACGACCCAGGACCGAGCTATCTGGAAACGCATGACACGGAGAGCCGACCCCAAATAAAATGGGAAAGGGCCAGGCAAAAGAAGAAGATACTATTACAAGAGTGTACCTACTCATAATATGAGCAACATACAATGGACCGGGGGGGAATCAGACGGTGCCTTTTTAATTGACTCCAATGAA
Organism: Ptilodon capucinus; assembly: GCA_914767695.1. Lineage (NCBI taxonomy): Eukaryota > Metazoa > Arthropoda > Insecta > Lepidoptera > Notodontidae > Ptilodon > Ptilodon capucinus. The sequence goes on from OU611828.1 coordinate 4,126,942, forward strand.
AGAGGAGATTCCCAATTGGTCTTTTGTGTGTGTGTCAGAACATCACTGAGAATACTTTTCAATTTTTGGCCATTTCTTGAAAAATGGATTAATTTGTAGAAATTTACGGCCGCGTGTAAAAGGTACTAATTAAAGACATACGAGGATCGTGTGTTCAGAATTAATTAAGTGTGAGAACCGTTGGGAATACCTAAGCCGGTTTATTTTTTCTGTAACGTATACCATTAGGAATGCACGGTAGTAAGCAAGTTTTGTATACTTTGCAAAACAAAGGTAAGTTCTTAAAATACAACTAGATCAACTTCTTTAATTTCTGTTGGAGAGTTAATTCATGTAGTAATGTCATGTGATTGTCATTTGCCATAATAAATAAATAAATATCGCCTCATAAGATACCAAACTAAGCATAGCTTGTACTATGGGTACCATACAATTGGCTGGGGGCGATCCCAGTTCCACCCCAGACCAGGGAAAAGTCCAAAAAGTTCATTCCCGGTGCAGTGATCCAAGCTGCATATGCTCAAACCACGAGACCAAGCCGTAGTCAATATTTGTAATCAATTTTATTTATAGCGTGAAACCAATATTAACTCTACATTTTACATCTTGTTAGGTAAGAAATTTCAGATATATTGATTTTAACCATACATTGAGGAGGGTGTTATAATTTTATGAAATAATTTGTTAATCGTTAAACAATATAAACAGGGCACCATAAATTACAAACTGACATTTGTTAATTAACCAATTCCACACAAGCATAAAGTAATGAACATAAAAGTAATGATAGAGCAGGGGTCTATCAAGCTATCCATTACACTTATTACACAAGGAACAATAAAAGTAAATTTATATCACTGGTTACAATTGGATTAAGAGAAACTAGATGGAATGAATTACATTAATCTGAAATTGAAACTCCTCACACACACACACAGACACATTGTACACAGTTGTAAAAGGAAGAGTTAAAAAGTTATTGCCGTAAACTCTATAATAGCCGATATAATATCGCTTAACAATATTACGTTGTTCACTTGATTTTTATAATTTTTAGTAGTACCTTCTTACTAGGGTATTGAACACAATAAATTTACCTAATGATTACAACAAAATAAGTTTACCTAATGGTAATAAAAAAAGGTTAAAACTTAATCGTCAAAATTAAGTATAGATACAATTACAAACGCCCTGCGTAAACATATCGAGGGGTGAAATGCTATTTAACTTTAGCGACACTTTTGGCCGAGATTTGGCTAATATACATATATGGAATCAGCGAATTTTTCCGCGTCGTATGCTCTCCTGTAAAGTTAAAAACATGGCGCTTAAGTGTGATGCCTTTAACCCCTCGATATAATGCCACAAAACGCGCTAGAATTTATTGTCAATTTATTGTGAATATCAAAACAAACAGGATTAACTCAGAGAATAGCATACTTGTATCTCAACGAAACATCGAGAATATTGTCGCCTGATCTTGTGGTTTTTATCACAAACATTCAATCTTTACATTGGCACATATTCTCAAAAAAAGTTAAATAAATTCGCTTGTCAATATGTTCAGATCCTCAAACTAATTAAATGTAGAAAGTTTAATAGGCTTTCTACGGAATGTGCGGGAAAAATAATTCGTGTAAAATCGCTAAGTATGCTATAAAACATTTTATCGTTATCTGGCATCGAGCATGCGTTCTTTCTGATAAACGCGTGGCATTGAAAGATTACCAGACTTTAAGTTGTTTAAGAAGTCCGAAATAATACTTTGACGTTTGCATCAGTATCGGGTATACAACTGAATGGAATTAAAATTTGATCTAAATTCGACCATGTTTTTCCACCTTTTTTTTCGTCAGCAATTTCTCTAACTCGTAATATGTCGAGTCCTATGTAAAATTTACATGTTCTGTTTTGTGAATATTGATAGTCGCCCCTCGTTATGGATGTACCCAAAGGCCAGAACACGATAACTTTGAGAAATATTCAAAGGTCTGTAACTCTGAAACTATGACAGTTAGGTATAAACTGTCTTCACTAAGCATCCACATATGAGCTACCGTATATGTAACCAAAGTATTATTTCGGACTTCTGAAACACCCTGTATATACATTTAACATTTATTATTATGTCATACTCTGCCATTGCGAGTTATTAGCGAAAGTAACATTCGCATAATATACGTGACTTAATCGTAGTTACTCAAATGTGTATCTCTTAACGCATTTCTACTGTACCTAACGATATTTACTATTGTATGGGAGTACTAAATTTGGAAGCACCATACATAGGGGACAGCCATCTTACAGTGTCAATTCAAATTTAAGAGCTATGAAGGAAACCTACTGGAATATGAAAGACGTCTTCAAGTGCTTGAAATCATGGCCCTGTATTCGTCCGGGAATGTTGTAGATAATAAATAATTTGCCTTATGTGTTTTATTTTATATCTAACAGCTGAAGAAGTATTGTTGACTAAAATCTACGCCAACTTATTATGGCGAATCGAGAAATGTCAGACTATTTAAATTGTGGTTGGCGGTCTCGTCTGAAGTTACTACCTCAATTTTTCTGCCAATTCCAAAAATCTTTACTAACTTGTGAGTTTATTTATTTTGTTTAGGCGAAATAACATCACGCACAAAATATTGGTAAGAGATTTATAATAAATCTATAATATAATAATTGAGCATGTTAAATACAAAAAAAAATTTAGTTTCCGATTGTCTTTGACATTGACAGATGTCATATTTTCCCGCGCCTACTACTATCTATGTTTTTTGCTCAAGACTCGATGTTTCTAAAACTGAAAATAATGTGTACCTATCTAAGAAAATAAAACCCTGTTTGATGAACAAAAGAGTGAAAGCCGTTTTTAATTAAAGTGACCAGAACCAGCCAAATAATGTACAAGAAGTAAACAGAGCATCAGAATTAGGTACGAAAGCAACTTAAGAGGATTCTGGTAGAAACCTAGGAACTCAACAGAACAAAGGGTACATAAAATATACAAGTATAGTGATACTTTATGAGATAGCAAGAAACGCGGAGACCACAATTAATATGCAAGAACGACTCGCAATACTTGACTAACGTCTAAAATCTGAAAACAGCAGAGTAACGTTGCCAATAATAAACCGATAACGCGAATTTAGTATAACGAATTGGCATGACTGTTACATCACGAGCGTTCGCTACGCATGCTCTTTGCTGATTAAAACTTATAGATACAAGTGCTTTCATGTAAACTAGGTACAATAAAGAAATAGATACCAATAGGCTCAGCATAACTGCGTAGACATAAGTTTTAACTCTTACAACTGACATATTTGTCGAGCAAATGTTTAAAAAAAAAAGCTAGGTGTGACATTTTCTCGACAAGTCTAACAGAGATAAAATGTACGTCTACGCATTTATCCAGAGTTTACAGTTCTATAATCAAACTAGGCTCGCAAGTTAAGCTTGGATATTTTGTATCGCCAAACAACACTTACTCATCGTATTACCCCTAACTAAGCAAAGCTTGTATTATGGGTACCATACATTTGGCTGGGGGCGATCGCAGTGTCATCCAGAACGAAAAAAGTTTTTTAAAAATTTGATTTACTACCGAAAACCAAAAGTTTTGCCCAGGTGAGAAAAGTCAGATGTTACTCGGGATTTTGATTTAAATAAAATGTTAATTGGACTTAAGAAGTCTTTACCACTACCCATAGAGTATCAAGAGTACCCATAACGACTCCACTCTTCGTAGAGCTTTTTTCGCCATTTTATCTCATGTATCTGTAGTATACGGCAACTATGTGGGAAAACAACAATGGCGGAGTCAGATAAACCAGAAAAAATTACCACAGCGCGGGCTCGAAATGTCATCTCCGTTATAATATCTCCATGCCACTTCCTCATATGGCAGTGTATTATTTTTGTCTCGACTGTGTTCTGACAAATTTTGTACTACAAATACTGTCAAAGTCGAACGACCTAAGTGATGGGTACTAGAAGTACTTAATTCGCTACCAGGCTTTTTTTTTGAAGGACTTACGCTGTTGGCCGTGACGTGGCCTTCACAGCTTTACCGGAGGAGGGGCTTTACAGTTCTACCTGGTCCACACAATTCGATATATAGAGACCAATATGTACCTACAATACATTTAGATAGAATAATAATTATTAAACAGGTGTAATTCATAGGCAGAGAAAACCCATGCGCGTGCGACTGTACACTAATTGCAGGGAAACAACTAGTAATTACAGGGTCAGTGGTGAATAGAGTCACTTATAGGGCTGGACTAAACTTAAATGACTAATTGAGTAACATAAGCAATAGATGATTTACCTTAATATACAGTTTTGCAACTAACAGTTTACTTAATTGTTGTACTAAATATAGGGATTTAATATCGTTTCGTGACTTAAGTTTATGCAATAGAGATGAAGACAATAATTATTTCATGCATGAATCCTATATTTGAAGACGCAAAATCTTCATCTGACGGTGTTTTACGAATTGTTTTCCAGAACAAAGGGGTTTTACAACAAAACAAACATTTTAACGTTACTGTAAACGTATTGTGACTCTATATTGGAGCAGAAATTGATTTCTAGTAAGAAGTATTTGAAAGAATTGTTTCAACTAGTGATTTTCATTTTTTTTTTTTAACCTATATTGTCCCACTGCTGGGCAAAGGTCTCCCCCATATTTCGCCACTTTTTTCCATTTTTGATTTTCATTTAAGCGTGTTTTTTGTTTTGAAAAGTTTAATTGGTATACTGAAAAGTCTAATGCCTTAATACTCTATAAATAAGGTTGTGTCTGAAACGGGTAGACCGATTTTGACGGGAGTTTCACTGGCGGATAGCTGATGTTATGAAGAGTAACTTAGGCTACTCTAATTTTGGGAAAATAATTAGGGTTCGGAAATTCCGCGCGTAAAAATTCGGGGGCTTAGCTAGTTCATAAATAAATTAAATCATTTAAAGTTATCTATTCGTATACACCAAAACAAGTTAAAGCTTCTTTTAAATCCCCAAGATCACATACTATGTAGCAGCCCTGCGTCCATTGAACCGCGTCACTATGGTACCTACATAAATCATAGAAGAAAGTGAGACCCGCGCCTCCGAATTGACCCCTAAGGGTTACTGGATTGGTTTAATCGTTGAGATTATGTGCATTCATGAATATATTAGAAATGTACATACAAACTCCTGATTTATAGAAAGTTATGATTTATTCACAATGGTATTGCAACTGAGATACTTTTTTTTTTTTTGTTACTAAGTCCACCACATATTGCTACAACTGTTACCTCTCTAAGCCAGGATCTAATAAAGAAGACAAGGTTTAACCCTCAACGAGTCCAGGGATATAGCAGTGGCAGCCGAGTGGTCGAACGCACGCCTTCAAACCGAAGTGTGCAGGTTCGAACCCCGGCTCGCACCTCTGGGATTTATGTGCGAATCTCATTTTCATACGAGATTATCACTTGTTATGAAACGGTGAAGGAAAACATCGTGAGGAAACCTGCACGTCTGACGGAACTTGACTAGTTTTCGATAGATGTGTGAAGTCTGCCAACCCGCACTGGGACTATGGCCTGAATCCCCCTCGCATTGAGGTGAGGCCTGTGCCCAGCAGTGGGACGTTAAAAGGGCTGTAGTAGTAGTAGTAGAGTCCAGGGAAAAGGCATAAAGTCCCGGGCAGAATTTTTTTTGCCAATACTAAACCGAACTATATTGTCTATAACGACGACGGCTTGGTTTGGTACTTTGGCTACTTGGCTCACTACAGATGGTTGCGGGTTCGATTCTCGACAGCGACAAATTTTGGAAATGGCCTTTTTGGATTTTTCTCTGGAATCGCTCCCCAGTCCATTTTATGGCACATATAGTACAAGCTTTGCTTAGTTTTGAGTCATACGATGTGTATGTGTTGTTTGGCTATATTTATTTACAAGAAAAACCTTTTGGTTATATTTTTTTCATTAGCCCGCGGTAATGGTGATAAAACCACTTTAATACAAGTCATATTAACTTACTTCCCCAATATAATTGCAGAGTTATGTTAGTCATAGTTTGATCCAAACTAAAAAAAAACGAAGCGTCCTCTCTAGACAGAACCTCTCACGCGTAAGGTACCCAACTAATGGTATAATTACACCGTGATTACAATTAATTGCTGTCAAACACCGTAGAGGCAACGGTTAACAGATTAAATAACCTGCCTACCTATGTTAAATTTTGTTCAAATGTCAAGGAGATAACTACATGAATAATAATTTTAGGTCAGCACAAACTTTAAGTAACATACTTTAGCGCGTGTGCTAAGACAAGACTTATGTCACGAATCGTTTCGCACTACGTCGCTCCCTCACTTCGGTAAATCATAGAAAGAGAAAATTGATACATCTCGCATTATCCCCTGTTTGTCATAACGGACTATTATGCTACAAATGCAGCAAACAATACACAAGTAAGTAGACTTAATATCAATTTGACTATTTTATTGCCATACATAAGCATGAGCGAGCGAATTCAGTTGACTTTTTTTTAAATGTACTCTGTGACAATATATATAAATATCTAAATTCAATAGCAGAAGCCTAATGACCACGCACCTAAATTATTTTTCGTTTAGAAATTATCCCAATAGGTTGTTGTGGTTTTATTAAAAATAAGGTCGCGGGCCTCCTGGCACAGGTCCTAACTATTCCAGTACCAATTCTTCACCTTGTTATTCTAATATTTATATTTTCAAGGTTAATGGATTCTTGTATGTCTCTTAAGTAGACAAATAACATAACAATTGGGTATACCAACAAAGGCATTAATGCAGTGAGTTTATTCAGGTGTTTATGAAGGTTGAATGAATAGATTATGCGTTTTCCATGACTGAGTTCATGGTTGTTAAGTATCCCACGGGAGTAGCAACTGAAGTGTAAAGATCTAACTCAGATATGTTAAAAGTTTTATGAGGACCCTTTAAAATGGTTGCCCCGATACAGGTGGAGGATGGTAGACCATCAATTTTTGGTAGGTATTTGGCATTCTACCGGGACTCCTATAGAACCTAGCTACTTCCTCTGAGGTGGCTGGGTATCCATAAAAGATTTTCCGACGATAAAAAAGTAAGGTAGTAAGGAAATTCCATCCCAAAAGGATTGCCTCCACTTGTGTCAAACCAGCTCTCGTCTTTTCATTGCGAAAGTTTAAGAGTTATAGACGGTAAAGTTTAACGTAAACGCGAACTAGCTCAACGTCTCAAGACTAGTCTCAACTAGGAGTCTCATATGCATGCAGATTTTCTTGGAATTCTCTTTCCATAAACTTTCCATCAGTCTAATCAGTGACACGTCTCAGTTAACGAGCAATAGAAACTAGTTGATGCAGTCATCACTTATTTGCTTGCCACTTAATTAACGGACGTCCGCTGCGGCTGCGCACAAGGAGAGCTAGTGTGAATACTGAACGTCTCATTATGGTTACTGGATTTCCAGGTAATCAGGTAATATTGGCCGCCATTGCGAAAATTGCACGAACGGTGATGATCCGATGCAACCTTTTTAAATATGGACGCTTCCAAGGCCTTTCCGGAATTTAAGTTACTTCTGGATATGTTTCTTTAATATCAGCATTAATTTATTTGGTGTCAGTAATGTAAACTCTAGAGAAACGTCGTGTTTGATATCCTCAAAACTTGTAACTAAAAGCTCGTTAATAGTAGATACAATAGCTTACAATTAATTAGGTATACTTACCTAATTGTTATTATTTTATATTTGCGGGTCTATGAGCAATTAATCGTTTACGTAAAGCCTATAATTTCGACATATATCTAATAGAGATTGATGGCTATCAAACGAAAATCGGGCTCCTGGGCTAGTGGTTTGAGCATAGGCCAACCATTTTCATCCGAGATTATCACTTGCTATGAAACGGTGAAGGAAAACATCGTGAGGAAACCTGCACGTCTATAAGTAAGTACTAACAAAATCTCTTTCAATTACTACATGAAACAACAAAATAAGTAACTAGATAAACAAAGTTCAGTATATTTCAATCGCAAAATAGCTACATTGCAACCGTCATTATTTTGTACCAACGCCTACCATATTAAATAATTCTGGTAACACAGCCCATTACCTTCAAAACGGAATATGACATCAGCAAGAGCATTAAAAAGAAGGTGATTTAACTTGCGCAAACGCACGGGGCCGTATCACGGAGTGTTGCGCGCGCGCCGGAAAAGGGCGCGACAGTTGAACTTTTGGCCAATCACAGCGCGGTGCATTGCCATTCGCGTGTTTGGCACGGATACGAGCGGACGTGAAGGCGGAGTCACTCATATCCAAAAAACTTATACATTATTAAATTTTCCTTGATTTCCGCAGAGCTCTACCGCGAGAGTTAGCAGTTTTTTGGGCTCACGAAATAAACCTATAAGTGCATTCCTACTAATGAACAAAAAACGCCTTTACCTGAGGAATTATAATTTGTCATATGTATATGGAGACCCTGAACTAATGTTTAAATTTAAAGGAGACCTTTTTATAACAGCACTGTAATAATTCGTAATTAAATCTGAATTTATTTCCAGTATGTCCTACTTCTTACCAATCTAATAGCGTCATTTGTTTCGCATAAGCACCCGACAGTATCGATATTAAAATTTAATCTCGAACCAAATTACAACATTAAAGTGGTTTTAATCCGGAACCCATTAGTGTTGATGTCACGAAATGGACATTTTGAACAAATCGAAAGTAAGTCTCATGTATTCATGCGATCTTGCATAAGCAGAACGAAATTAAAATTATATTTTTACATTTTCATCCAAAAAATTAAGAATAAATAAATAAACAAATAATATCCCCAATAGTTAGCCTTAAGAAAAAATGTTCCAGATTATTAAAAGTATAATTTAATTAGCATTGTAATATTTTTTATCATTATTATGGTAATGCTGTTCTTACTAGGTTCAGTTACCGCGCTTCATGCATTCGAAACTGTTAACAAAAAGACATGAATTACTAACATTTGAATAAGTACGGATAGCAACTTAAGCGTATTAAATTTTTATATGACTTCATATTCTAATAAAATAAATTATGTTTTTATTTTAAGACATTCTTGAATAAATGTTTAAAAGTGCTTTCGAATCGAATTTCGATTTCGAACCTTTTACGATAGAGTTTATAGTAATTTACTATGATTCTTCCTCCTGTCTTCGATTTCTTCTGACCGTACATTTCGTATGTAGCACAAAATATCAATAAAGGTGTTCTCGCGAGGCCCATTACGCATTTTAATATGGTTTAAATTTCTTTTAACACCATAATGAGTCCCATAAAAGTATCTTAATTCCTTCGTTTCATAATATCACATAATCCAATTCACATTTCGTTTGGGGGACTTGTAACTTTTAGAGAAATTGATTAATTATAAAGTACTACTACTAATTCAATTAATACCTACTTCTTGTTTTAATAAACATTAAATTAGTAGTATTACTACTTAAGTATTAGTCAGATCAGTAGTAGTTTTATCAGAAGTCCGAAATAATATTTTGGGTACATATACGGTAGCTCATATGTGGATGCTTAGTCAAGACAGTTTATACCTATCTATCATAGTTTCTGAGTTAAAGACCTTTGAATATTTCTCACAAGTATCGTGCTCTGGCCCTTGGGTACATTTGTGAACCTATCAAGCAGTGTAAACTACATTTACGAAGGGCAGCTACCAATATTCACAAAACAGATCATGAAAATTTAACATAGGTCTGGAGATATTACGAGTTCTAGAAATTGGCGACGAAAAAAAAGTGGGAAAATAATGGTCGAATTTCAATTATTTTTTTATGCCATTCGGTTGTATACCCGATACTGATAAAAACGTCAAAGTATTATTTCGGACTTCTGAAACATTCTGTATATCGAGGGATGAAAGGCTGTTTGAATTAAGCGACACTTTTGGGTGATGCTCATCGATTTCAGTAACTTTATGTGAGATTCTGATGACTCAGAAACAAATCGTTGTTTTAATTGATGACCAATCAAATTTGTTAATTTTTACAACTTACACATGGTATATTTTTATCGATCAAACTGCACAACATTATGTGTCTAGTTATTCAAATTCATAGTTTTGGAATGTTACGATTACTACAACTAGAAAACAAAGGAAATCCTCGCGTCAATATATTAAACAGATAAGTTTGATTTACCGGCGCGCGCGCAGATCGCAGCCACACCGTCTGTTCCACACTATGATCGATGATCGCATTATTTTGAATTATTTCTATTTGCTCTGACTCTACTGAACTTACGCTAACATTCTGTTATCTTGGGACTAATAAAATAGATACAGAAGATTTTGATGAAAACAATATCATATTCTTAGAACTCTGATGTATGTGTTTAAGTAAAGTATGAATATAACTAACGATCGCGAAGGGTGTTTGACTAATGCAAAATTACCATATAGCAATAAAGCTTTTGCCTAGTAAATATATTACTATTAACACGTTCAGTACGAAACGCGGTCTAATACGCCTCGTATGTGCGGTGCGGCTAGGAAATACATAGCCTTCTCTGCCGTGCGGAGGCCGTAACTGAGACTGAAGAGATGAATATATATCTAATATACCTTATTAAATCAGAATACAGTGGTGTCTACATATTAATAAACCCCTTACCTCCATAATGATAGTTTTGTCAAACGAGGCCTTAAACGCCCCGTACTGCAGGAATGGAAAGAATAGAAAAATGCCGCTGTCAACGTATTCAATATTTATCAAAATACCAAATTGGCTTCAAAATGCAACAAAAATACAGGCAAGAATAACTGACTCTACATAAATTAGAAGCAAACACTTTCCTAAATTTAGGAAGAACTTAATGCGTTTTCCTGAATATATAACGTATAAATAAATCATAAAATTATAAAATTGACCACGTTGAGACGGGATTATATAATTAACAACTTTAATTAGCCGAATTAAAATTATACCCAAACCACCGAATCCGCAGTGTTAAATAGAGCAGTTCTCTATACAAAGCTACAGCTAAATAAAATAGCATTAAAGTCTTAATCAAATATCGTGACGTTCGCAAATACGCAAATAGATACTAAGAAATGTTTCTAATAGAAACTGAACACCTACTGGTGCGGCATAAAAAAAAAACCGGCCAAGTGCGAATCGGACTCGCGCACGAAGGGTTCCGTACCATTATCTATAAAAACAGCAAAAAAAACACGTTTGTTGTATGGGAGCCCCCTTAAATATTTATTTTATTCTGTTTTTTAGTATTTGTTGTTATAGCGGCAACAGAAATACATCATCTGTGAAAATTTCAACTCCCTAACTATCACGGTTCATGAGATACAGCCTGGTGACCGACGGACGGACAGCAAAGATTCCGATTTTACCCTTTGGGTACGGAACTCTAAAAAGCAACACGACCTCGTTGCAGTTCAATTACGTATACGAAAGTAATAGAGACAAACGAAATAAATAAATGTAAGACAAACCAATGTAATCGATACGCAATTTGTATTGTCACTTTCGAAATAACATTAACAACATGCAGGGGTATTACCACCACCTCCTATACTAAGAATTTATTAATGGATTCGAATAAGTTTAGCAAGGTAGTACCCTAGTTGGTTGACGCACGCCCTAACTCAAGGGGAGCTGGATGGAACCCCGGGGTAAGTAGAACATGATGTATGGCAGCGTTCAGCAGGTTAGCTGTCGAATTACAGGTCTCACTTCATGACAACTCAAAAAGCCAAGCGTCCATGTTTTTGCCAATACTAAAATGAACTGTATTGACAAATTAAAAAGTTAATTCCTCAAGGAAAAGACAGAGACAGTGCGAGCGAATACTGCCGCGTGGCTTTGTCACAGAAATTTAACCGCAATTTTTTGGTATTGGCAATATTAGGGTCCATTGGACCTTAATATTCTAACACCTTACATACGAGCGTACCGAAATTATACATAACACAAAAGTTGCAGAATTAGGCCATATAGAGAACATATCAAAACAAAAACATTGTTACCAAGGCAACATAGCGCAAAGAGAACAAAATTTAACACAACAAATAAGAAACTTCATTAGCATAGGCCGATACGCTCATGCAGAGATAATGAGCACTTTGTTGGGAACTGATTGTATGGAGTCATTATAACGTGGCACGTTTACGTGATTCATGCGGGTAACACGATAGTAATAAAGAAGAAACAGTTGTAAGCGTAGTAAATGATCACTTCACAGATATAAGTTAGACTTACGGAGAGGACGAGCATGTAATTGAAGTTATTAATGCAGGTTTAAAAGTCACAGACTAGGTAAAAAGTCAATTACAGCAACATCATAGCTTTACCAAGCTCACGTTTAATACGTAGTTAGTGAGTCATTGTGGGAAACCAACTTTCAGTTTGTAGTGTGATGTTAGTTCAAGATACAGGTAAAACGGCTAACATAAAGATTGAAATACAAGTCTTGCAATCCTCACAACACTAAATTATTCCACTAAATAAGAAAACTAAAATGGCCATAATACATCTCGTTTTTAACGAAACAAGCCCCAGAAAGCATTGCTACAAACCACTAAATATCACGCGAGATTAAGATAACCTATTATGTTTTTAAATGCTCTGAGAACATAGCATTAAAACTAAAGCGTGTTCCTCACGCAAAGAAACGAGGACGATAATGGAAAAGGAAGCTATAAAGAATCAATACAATATTGAATAGTTTCAATCTCTGAGAGTGATGCAAAACATCACGATTAGAGTATTTGTGGCGCTCGTGATACTAAGGTTAGGGTGGCTTCAACTGAGTATATTTCACACAGGAATTCAATCTCTAAGGTTATCTAGCTTGTGCCTGGGTCAAACTCTCTAGATCGACCATAAGTAGTCCTAGATGTAGATATTTTCACTCTCTTATTATTAAATGATACCTCCATCGTAATTATACTTAACATTTATCCTTAGATTCTCTACACAATAATGTTCATGTCAAATTTTTGCATCATCTTTATATTATGATTAATATCTGAATGCCTTTCAATAAGCGTTCGAAAAACTAATTCATCAGACTTCGTTCCTTTACATCATCAGCCGGTGTCAGTCCACTGCTGGACGTAGGCCTCTCCCAAGATGCGCCACTGAGCCCGATCTTCGGCTCTTTTTCTCCAACCACTGCCCACCGCTTTGCGTATGTCGTCGCTCCACCTGGTCACAGGACGTCCTACGCTACGTTTGCCGATTCGCGGTCTCCACTCTAGGACAAGTCTACCCCAACGGTTATCAGTCCTGCGGCAGATATGACCAGCCCACTGCCACTTCAGTTTGCTAATCCGTTGAGCTATGTCGATAACTTTAGTTCTCTGGCGAATTACTTCGTTTCGGATTCGATCCCGCAGAGAAACACCGAGCATAGCTCTCTCCATAGCTCGCTGGGCGACTTTAAATTGGTGGACCAGTCGAACTGTGAGTGTCCACGTCTCGGCTCCGTATGTCATCACGGGTAGGACGCACTGGTTAAAGACTTTTGTCTTTAGAGTCTGCGGTATAGGCGACGAGAAGACTCGGCGAAGTTTTCCGAATGCTGCCCAACCTAGCTGAATTCTTCTCTGGATCTCCTTCTCGAAGTTGTGTTTACCTAGTTGGAGCGTCTGCCCTAGGTAAACATACTGCGTAACAACTTCGAGTGGGATTCCATTTAAGGCAATCGGTTCCGGAACAACGTGCTCGTTGTACATGATTTTGGTTTTATCCAAATTCATCCGGAGACCGATGCGGCGAGAAGAATCAGCTAGGCCATTCAGCATCCTTTGCAGGTCTTGCAGCGTTTCTGCCATAATGACGATGTCATCTGCGAATCGTAAGTGAGAGATGTGCTTGCCGTTGATGTTAATGCCACAATCTTTCCAGTCCAGCGTCTTAAACATATCCTCCAAGGCGTTAGTGAACAGTTTCGGGGATATGACGTCCCCCTGTCTCACTCCTCGACGCAGGTAGACATTTTTAGTACGCTGGTCCTGTACTTGGACAGTCATCGTTGCGGCATTATACAGACATCTCATCACTTCGATATATCGCCAGTCGACTTGGCAACGCTGCAGGGACTCCAGAACGGACCAGGTTTCGATCGAGTCAAAGGCTTTCTCATAATCCACAAATGCTAAGCACAGGGGCCGATTGTACTCTTCGGTCTTCTGTACTATCAGCCGCACTGTGTGGATGTGGTCTATGGTGCTGTAGCCACTTCGGAACCCGGCCTGTTCTGGAGGTTGGAATTCGTCGAGTCTTCGCGCAAGACGGTTCGTGATGACCCTTGAAAACAGCTTGTAGATATGGCTCAGAAGCGAGATCGGGCGGTAGTTTTTCAAGAGGGTTTTGTCTCCTTTTTTGAAAAACAGAACCACCATGCTTCTGTTCCATGCCTGTGGAGTTCTCCCAGTGAGAATAGCGGAATTAAAGAGCTGTTGAAGCTGTTGAACTGTTGGAGCTCCCCCGGCTTTTAAAAGCTCTGTTGTGATTCCGTCTTCTCCTGGGGCTTTTCCATTTTTGAGCTGTTTAAGGGCCATCACGATCTCGTCTCGGCTAATCTCAGGCAGATCTTCTGTGAAGTGGCGGGTTAAGGTGGCTCTAGAATCCTCAGTATCGGGAATGGGCTTTGAAGCATGCGATGCGTAGAGCTTGCCGTAGAAGTCTTCAACTTCCGACAGAATCTCCGACTTGGATGCGACGACTAGTCCAGTTGATGTTGTCAACTTTGTGAGGTGGCTTCTACCCAAAGGCTGGATGAACACCTTCGGCCCCCGATTCTGCTCGATTGATTTTTTAATCAAGAGCGTGTTAGATGATCGGAGGTCGCGTCGTACCAGCTTCTTTATAGTTTTATTGCGCACCTGGTTAGCGGACAAAGCTGACAAAGGGTCTGTTCGTCTCTCTTCCATTAGCCGAAGTGTTTCTGCCGAAAGTTTGGACTTTTTACCCGTACGCTTGCCTTCGCAAAACTTCGTCCCTTCATCCCTGAGGATTTCCACTACTTCTTCGAGTTTCTAGTCTACGTCATCTGTGGTTTCCAAGGCAGCGAATCGATTTTCCAATTTTAATTGGAATTTTTCGGACCCAACGATTTGGAGTAGGTTTGGTCGGAGCGTAGACTTCATCAATCGGAATCTCTCGGCTTTGAAGTCGATATCCAGAGAGCCTCGTACAAGTCGGTGATCACTTCCAGTATTAAACCTTGTAATCACTGAGACGTCTCTGAATATGCGCCGTTTGTCGGTAATGATGAAGTCAATCTCGTTTTTAGTCACAGTGTCGGGGCTTTGCCACGTCCACTTCCTTTGGGGCTGTTTCTTGAAGAACGAGTTCATCAAGAAAAGCCCCTCTTTCTCGAGAAAATTTACGAGCATTTGTCCCCTGTGATTCCTATTCCCAAATCCGTGAGGTCCTATGGATGATTTGCTGCAAGTCTGTACTCCCACTTTAGCGTTAAAGTCTCCCATGACAACGTTGTAGTGAGCCTTGGAGGTGGTATGGAGGGCTCTGGAGATATCTTCATACGTACTCTCCACATCCTCATCCAAGTGTGTCGAGGTCGGTGCGTAAACCTGGATAACCTTGAGGCTGTACCTCTCGGTTAACTTAATAATGAGGTACGCTACCCTGGTCGAAACACTGGAGATTTCCACAACGTTGTCACTGAGAGCCTTGTTGACCAGAAACCCGACGCCGCCTTGGGATGGCCGATCTCCTTCTCTATAGTACATAAGATGGCCCGATTTTAAGGTTATGGTGTCCTCTCCCTGTCTTCGGACTTCACATAACCCCAGGATGTGCCATCTTATATGTTTCAGTTCCTCCTCCAGCTGCGCCAGATGATCATCCAGCCGAATCGTGCGTCCATTGTACGTTGCGAGGGTCAGTTTGTTTTGGCGGCCTACCGTAGCCCGGGGATTCTTAGCACCCCCTGCCCTGCCGTTACCGTGACCGCCGCCATGGTCAGGGATAGCAGGGCGGCCGGGAACTGGGGGCCTTGGCATTGTGGGACTTTTCATTATTGGGAGGGTTTGCCCTAATCGCCACGCTAGGCAGGCGGGTTGGCGATCGCAGGACGTAGTTTCTTGCACCGGTGACGCTGCTGCCCGTCACCGGCCTGTAGGATTTAGATACGCCATAATTGTAAAATGGTTATCCCGCCATTTGTCGGTCGTCAGAGCCTCGTTTGTTTGTCAGCAGGATGCACCACGGGCAGGTGAGGTTGGCTGGGAGCACTAAGGTGTCATTTGTGCTCCCTTACATCCCTTCGTTCCTTTACTTTCCCTAAATTATCTTTAAATACTTAATCCATCAATCTTCACCGAATCCAAAGCCTTACACCATGGCTAGTAACAGAACAACATATTATTAGTCTAGTATTAAAAGTGAACGGATTTCTCAAGTTCCAGTTTATTTCGCGGACAATGGCGGTCCCACTTGTTCGCACTGATTCGCAATTAATAAACAGCCTGACCCACTATCGATGTTTCAAATTGTCGAATCATGCCACTCGTATTAATTAATATCAAATCTGTGAGCTTTTACTGTGCTGGGTGGTTGCGGCGCGATGAGTATGCGTGCCAGTTCGGTAATAAACTCATTACAGACGCTTTCTTCTTCACGGTTTCAATGTCACAGTCGAAATTTGACGATTTCGTTCTACGAATCGGACACGACTGAACGCACACCGCGCCTTACCGATCCTTCTACGGGAGCACCATGACGGGTTGTCATTGAATTAATTGCATTCTTATATCATCACGCGTTGAGTGTGCCGACCTTCCTTGCCAAACCTGTAGCGGTACCACTAGAATACTGCTTGAAAATTACCAAGTTATAGCCACGAGCGATGCCTATCCACTATAAATCCTAGTCACAGTGAGTGAACCGAATGACTTACCATAAATCAAGCTCGGGACAGGGGAAAAGCACTGGGTATCAATACTCCGGTAGTCACATGAACTCGATAACAAAACAACTTTTTACGCCGCGTTCAGTGAAACGTATCAAGTTTCGAACCAAACATCGGCATTAGCACTTCACACACCACATGCTCCGAGCCCACAGCACTGATAGCACAAAATCCGCACACACCGCAACACTAAGTTAGCACGTTTCTTCACAGTTATCTGTTAAAACGGCAGCCTAACAAACTGAAGCAATAAAGGCCCAATCGCAATACGATATTTAGGCGGTGGCAGAATTGTTCGCACAAAAGCGACAGTTGAACCGATTTTACCAGTCGGAAACGTTCCAAATTCGTATTGGTAAGTCGGTTTACGTTTGCGGCAACGAAAATGTATACACACGAGTGAGCTGCGCGGGCAGCGCGAGCAAACTAAGGTGCCGCCGCCGTGCGCAACCACGCGACGCCTATGGCCGAATGGACTTCAAACTTTTACCCGACCGAATCGGAATCACACGCCAACGGACGCTACAAACACTACACTACATCCGTTTTAAAATTGGAAGGCTTGTTAAGTTGCGAATAAGCTTGAAAGTTACATACATGGACAAGTTACCCGCACGGACAAGGCTCTCGAGATATGACATTTGTGCACGAATCACGCAACTATTACGAAGACGATAAATCGAGTAAACAATCGTATCACGATGCATTTCGGTGAACGCTCTTGACAAAGATAAGTAAATTAGCGGATACTGATAATAAATATCGTAAAATAATTAGTATCAATAATGAATTAAAAAACGACGACATCCGACGGAAATAAAAATAAGATAGCAATTCAAGTTTAACGGTGTAAATTAAAAGAAACAACTTGAATGCTCTTGAACCATAGGCGGATACAATAACTGTAGAGAATGTTGCATTTCTAAATAAGAACATGGATCTAATGATCTTGATTTAGGGCAATGTTTACACAAATTAAGGCGGACGCGACCTGTATTAAAAAAATAACAAGAATTAAAGCTGTGAAGTATTATTAGAAGGACGATTTTAGAGCACGCTTCTTGTTGGTAATGATAGTGACAAAAGAACTAAAATGTGGCAGACCAACGCATATTATACAGAAATACAACATCACAGGAATTGCAATAAAAGTTAATAAGTCACTGGAGGTATACTGGTAGCAAGTGTGACCAAACATTTAGATCAACCTGATTCTTCTATCGTAACGATAATACTTTCATTTCGCGGTGTTAGAACAAATGAACTGTAGCTAAAGTTCAATGTACATAAATGTAATCTTGATCGAGATACTTTGCGATTGATTGAATTAACTGTATTGCAAAATGACATTGAAAGATTTTATTTTACAGTTATCAAAATAAATAATATCCTTCGATCTGATCGGAGCAATGAATTAATAATCTCTTATCTCATACTGATGCCTGAGGAATCTCGCCCTTAAACTGGTACTATACAATGGCAACTAAAGGCTATAAAGCAGCCTACCCACAGGCGTGTTATAACACGGGCGCAATTTTTTGTCACTACTAAATGAAACTGTATCAACTCTTAGAAAAAAAAACCACATTTTTCAACGTAATGTAATCAATGGCCTTGTGGCTGATATAACATAAATTTAATCTTTATACATATCGCTATGAACTGCCTTTTCACAAGTTAATTTGCTCGCCGCAGTGGATGCAGGTTTACAAATAAACCAGTAGGTACAAGTTTAATCTAAAATAATAACATGTATGGCTCCGATGCAAACTCTTGTGCATGCCCTGTTATCTGTACGGAATGCGTTTTAATTGAACGGTGTTTGTTATAAGAAACTGTGAGTCAACCGACGACGGTTAGGCAGCTAGTGAAACAAGTTTTGGCACCATGTTTAATATTTGAAGTCCTTGGTATCGGTTTCAAATGCCTACTCACCCTGAGTATTTTAATTTTTGGTCGAAGAATACAACAAAGTAACTAAATGATGGCATTTAAATTAAATATGTGTTTAAATTAAATATGCATAAATATGAAATTATTTTAAAAATTCAGAAATATTAAATCTCGTAAAATAACATGGAATATAATATTTATAATCGAGACAAACAATCAGACAATTCACGAACAATAATCAAGGAGTCAAAGATGCGCGCGCACCAATATAATCTTGTTTTCCTCTCGAAGAATAATTTTAATTTTACTTTCTTAATCTTCGTGAAAGCCTACTTTGGACTATTAGTGCTAGATACTTGTCACTTATAACTTAAGGCACAACGTTGATAGTTAGCGCACCAATCACCATGTACCAACCTCTAATTAAAGTATATGTAGATTTTATATCCAGAGGCATTTTCGCAACTGCATTCCCGTCTTATAAGCATGGAACTTGTATGCAGAGAAGTATAAGCTGGTTTCTTTGCAAATTATTCCTAGGTATTACGCCGCACTGTAAACTATATGATGAGTGTCTGAGCTATTTGAGAACGATCTACTTACAGGCAGTTGCTTAAAAGGTATTTTGGAATCCAAAATCCCACATCCTTGAATAAATTAATACTCTACCATAACGCCTGCATATTAGTAGTCGTTATGTTATGTGGGAAAACGCTAAGGATCTAAGTGCCAAGCACGTATAGGGATATACCTAAGATGATCATGCACAAATGTAGCAATACCACAAATATTCAAAAAATATAAATTTCAGTTATATTCCGATTCAATCGTCGATATTAGAGCCAAATCCACGAATTCAAAACTGGGAGTCGTAATTATAAAATACTAATACCAATTGGTGTAAATTATGCCAATGATAGTCATGAAATCCAAACAAGAGAGACAGATAAATGAATAAAAACACACAGAGCGTTCAAGCGGAACGATAAGATGAAGCCGGTGCATTAAAAAAAAGGCACTAACTGAACTCATTCTATTATTCGTACAATCCATTTTTTGGTTAATTCGTCAAACACGCAGAGCAATTTAAGAGATTGTAGTTCAGTATGTTTGCAACGAGGTGTAAACATTTTAATTGTGAAATTGGAGCATTCAATTTTGGAACCTATATGAAACGGGAAATATCAGTGATACAGCAAGAAACGAGCACTGCTCTTTTGGTTCACTCTTCATCATTCTCATAATTTCTCGGGAACCACAATACTGAACAAACCCTTCGTTTCCAAGTACAAATCAATCCTTAATTTTCTATCTATACTTATTCATAATATCGTATATCGTTCAGCATATTAAGCCACAATGTTGGGATTACTTTATACAATGTAGTCTTGCCGCAAAACTCTAAATTATAATGTGTTTATAATGTATATATTGTGGCCATTTGTGGCTTTCTTTTGTTACGTTCCGATGAAAATGCTACCAATGACCCTGGCCGGTAACTCAAAACCTGGAAAGTAACCCTAACATTTCTGAAAACTTCAATTTATCCACATACCACCTCCATTAGTATTTTAGAAGATATGTTTCTTACAATGATACTGTAAATAAACCATAACTTAAAAGAAAAAAAAAATTAGGAGTATGTTACAACATATCATCGAAGTAGCTACTAAAACATCCTTATTGCAGTCATGTAGGGTTAATTAAACCAATTAAAAATGCAGTCATGACATTCATAAGAAACACTAAACACTTGCATAATAATAAAGATAGGGTAGAAACCAAACGTTAAAATAGTACCTACGCTATTAGACCACGCTGTATCCCATCTTCAATTTAACGGTTCATTTTATTGCTACATACAGGTTCTTTTTCAACGAATACCCATAAAACATTGATGGTAATGTAACTTGTAAATGCTAGTCCCTGATAAATATCAACCGCTAAAGATTAAAACACCATGCTTGTTCTGCATGATACAACTTGTACCATAATTGTGTATGGTAAATTATAGGTTGCTTTTTACAATGACAGACTGCAGGCGAAGATAGCATCTGGAAATAGTTGCATATTCTTAGAAGGTGCATCGATTACTGTATGGTAAGACCTAACCCATTATTAATGGTAGCATAAAGATAATATGATGGCAGATATATATTACCCTCAATTGTTTGATGACTATCACTAGTTAGCACGAAAACTTTAAATATTTTATCAACAATTTTAAGATTCAGATGATATAGTGTACTCCCCTCAAGGAAAATTTTACAGCCCCAATAAAGTAAATTTGAAATGGCACAGCAAAGTACTTTTGTTCTTCAAAATAACATAGGATATAGGTAGGTACTACATTTATATTTCATTGCGGATAAAAGCTCGAACGGGGGTGGTAGGATATTAGATATGATATAAAATTGCATTGATGAATAATCCAATAAATTAAAGAATAGTAAGGCTAACTTTTTTCTTAAAAAAAAGAAATTTCTTTTCTTCATCTAGTTACATTATTATATGCTTTTAGGTGTGAACTTTGCCCACTTAAAAAGTATAAACTCAGTCAATTATAAGTAGGTCTCAAAACAATTATACCAATTTAGAAGACGGTTCTTTAGAAAACAAAGAATGGTCTTCCAACGCGCTAGGAGGGCGATAATAATCTCGTAATTAACATCGAGTTTACTCCATTGCTGCACGGAGTTGCTCAAACGGCCGCCGTGTGAACCGGCGCCTGCGCATCCGAGGTCAAGGCTATGTGGTGGGTGGCCAGTTATCATAGAAAATTAATAACTTGCTGTAACAAGTGAATATTTTTTTATTTGTTAAACAGTACTATGTAGATGATTTTATGATAGTTTAAAATTAAGTAGTTGGATGTAAATGACTTAATAGGTACAACACTGATAGAACAAAAAGTTTTAAATGAATCATCAATAAAAGATTACGACGACAATACTGTATTCTATTTCACTAACATAGTAATAATCCGAGACAATAGGCAAAATGAAACTGTTACTAACATTATCACACGCAATACGTAATCAGATTCCCAGAGGCATAAGAAGGAGTACAGCGCACTGGCATAACTTGCACAAGTTCAAACGAGTTGCATGCAACTTGCATGAAAGCAAGTTACGTCAAACAATGGATCCGCAAACGGTCGTGCACCTAAGCACCGTTAAATTCACGTGAGACACGTTTCCTGGGTGTAACACCGGCGAGATGAAATAAGAATTCCGGTCAGAACTTTATCGCGTGATATGAAGGCCAGGAAGTAGAGTCGTTAGATCCGTATTAACAAGAATTTTAAATGTGCTCAATTCCCACTTTTTAATTATTTATCTATATAAGTATTAAGCCCTGGGCACACTGGGGCGTCAAGACGCGCGCGTCAACAGCTATTTGACAGGGAGAGCGAATTTAGACGCGTAGTCGTGTGACCTAGTAATTCAATCTTTATGTATATTAAAACAGGGTACGTTTTGGTATTGTTAAAAATTTAGACGATGGAGCAGTGTGCCCGGAATTTACTGACTGCATTTTGTTTTCAATGAAACAAAATGGAATTTGAAATAGAGACATAAGTTTCAACGATCTTTTCGCTAGTGTCCTTCCATATTTAGAACCTTTCAATCAATTTATTTCAATTATGGTCGCAATACATTTATGTAAGAGCTATCTGCCTCCGCAAACCTAGTGTTGTACCAGCTAAGTGTATAATGTTATAAGCTAGTTGTTATTTTTATTTATTTTATTATGTTGATCATACTGACAACATATTGCCTTCAAGCTTGTAAGAGTTGTGATTGTTGATAGTCTTCTACTAAATAAAAATACTATGCATCTAACATAGAGTCAAGACGATTTCTAAACCGCTACCTTTATACTGCCCGCTGTCGGCGTTGCCTCATTCAAGAACAACTTGAACTAGACAACTCGGAACATAAATAAATACACTTCACATTCCTTGACCTAGTCCCAATATTGACATTCAGAATTTAATGGCGGTGTCATTAAATTCTGCACTGCACTCAAGTAGCATTTCTTCACTAAAGTAGTCGGACGATTTGAGTGGATAGAGTTATTAGGAAATGGAGGTGGCGCCTTTAATCCCCTAACTTTAGATTTATGGGGCGAGGCGACATATCCCTCATCATTCTACTTCCTACTAGTATTATAAACGTGTAAGTTTGTGTTTGTGAAGGATGGATGGATATTTGTTACTGTATCACGCATAAAAGACTGAACGGATTTTGATAAAACTTTGCAGTATTATTGTTTATACGTCAGAATAACATATAGACTATAATTTATAACGATATTGAATCAACGAAGTCACAGTTATAAGTTAGTCTTAAATACCTAGTTCACTCTCTTTAAGATTTTCTACAAAATATTACATTAAAATGCATGGATATAAAATTATCTGACGTGACTTATGTCGTGCTTATTAATGTTACGTATTAATGTGTAGAAAGGCTTTAGATATTGTCATCTTAACTGGAGAGGCTGTTGTTATAACCGCACAATGAAATATACATATAACACAAGTAAAAAAAAACAATGTAGCTTAGGCTGAACAATTAGAACAGTTAGTTAAGGGACATGCCAAATCCACAGTAATTTGTCTTAGATTAAAAGCGCAGTACCTACACATTGTTACATCCTAAGAAATCTCTTGGCTCTGTTATTATCACGCCGGCAGCTCAGCTGATTGACTGGCTTGTAAATAACAGTGCCGAAGCTTCGCGTTTAACGCCTATCACCTGTTTCTTCCTGGTAACCTATTTGGATGTAAACTCCTCTACTTATTTTGATATGGGGTAGAAAGCTGAATTCATTCTTTTTTTAAATTACTAAACTAATAATTTTTAATTATTAACTTAATTTGCAGTACGATTTCTGTTGTGCAACTAAATGTTATTGCAATATTCTTTTAATATAACTAAGGTTTTTTAAATCTACAGGGTAGTTAGTTTTTGGGCATTAAAACTAAACTAACACCAAAATGGAAACATTGAAACTGTGCTAAAGTTTGTCATTATGGTTAATGAGAAGGTTGAAATGTCTGTAAATTTGAAGGACAGGTATAATGCAATCGAAGTATGAGTAAAACTGTAAGTAAGTAAAATTAATAACTAAAATTAATTCGTTTATGACAAATTTAGTCCATTAGTAATTTCTGGACAACAGAATAACCACCGTCATCTTTAAGTTTTATCATTATTGGGACCGCATTATATACTCATTATCATCTGTACTCATTTCGCGATGAACTTTCGAGTTTTATATTCACAGCTTCGGGGCCCTTGATTACAAATCATTGTTTTCGTCTTCCATTGAAATCGACTAAATTATGGACCGACTTTATTATAATTGGCCATTGTTCGGCGGACGGTAGTCTCGCTTTATTATTTGATGGCGACCATGTTGATTACATTACTTTCCATAGCGCAATCCATGAGAAACAAAAAGGGAGAGTTATTATGAGTAGACACATCTATGAAGACCATACCTGTCTACTCATAATATAGACCATTGGGTATATAGGTTCTATACAATATATAATATACCACTTTTGCTAGTATACAAGATATAAAAAGGGTACTGTCGGGATTTCGTATATGTAATGTTGTTAGCGAACAGTTTTATCGCGATCCAAAACAATATGTAAAATCGTGTAATACATATAGAATAGTTTCCAGAGCCATCTATTAGCGACATGTCGAATCATATAGGTCAACATTGTCACAATGTATTCGAGGTACTAGAAAAAGCTCTAAGCAATAAAAGTCATCGAGGTAAGTTTACAAATATTTAAAATCAAACTTTTTAACTATTGAGGGCACATCATTCGCACGGTTCTCCGTAATTCTGCCTGAAGCTATGAATTTCACTAGAATTGGTAACATCTTGATTCCATTCAAATTCTCATCTATTATCAACTAGTTTTGTACACATTTTTCGTGAATTGTTCGCTTCGGTTCAATTAAGACGATCTTTATCGCAGTACATTTATCCATTTCACTTTCATGTATTATGTTCGTGTGAAATGTTCTGTGATAGTCACTGTCGTATTTTGAAAGCCAATGTGTTTAAAATCAAACGAGTTATTAATGTCGATTTAGTTGTTCCTAAACTACAACTAAACTATATCTGAAAGCACTAAAAAGACAGCTGTTTCGCTCACACGTGAAGACCGCATAAAGGACGGCAATACCCTTAGTTAAGTATAATTTAGTTCGGTGCCAACATAATGGTGTCCTTGTTAAGTAATTTCTTGGAACATTTCAACATACACTTCTTTTACTTAAACCTCTTTCTTGTGTAGTATTTACCGACTTAAATATCATATGTTGAAAGAAAAAATGCGTATTAAAAGCCTACATGATATAATTCCAGACCACCTTTCGTAGCAAGCCACCACAAACCCACATTCCCTAGACATATTTGTCGTGTTGTATTTAAAATAACACTTGACATAATTGTGACAGAAGCTAATGATGTTGCAGGTGCAGCTATTAAGGTATTTGACAACAAGACACAAGGTGCCACATTGTTCTAAAGGTCGATTAAACAAAAACTGCATGAAGGTGAAACATTAATCATTGCCCATACAAAAGTTGCAAAGTTATTTCCAACAAAAAAGGCGCTGACCAGGATAATTGTATTAAACAAATTTCTTAGGAGCTCTCTTATTTTAGTAATAGAAGAAATTTGTAAAAGGTCATCATTCTCATAAAGAGACCAGAGGTATAATTGTCAGCATTGCCAGTATTTTCGTCGAATTCTCATTAAATGTCGCAGATTTTTCGCTCGCATTGTCTCAGAAAAAGTTCTTTAACGGAATGACATTGATTGCGCTAGCGAATTTCGACACGTGGGGGTGTGACTTTTAGCACAGAAATTGTATCTTTATGTGTATTGACACAGAGCCGGTTTTGCTACTGGCATTTTGACCTAGTGTGCCCTAGGCTTTACTGCAAGAGAGGTGGTGATAAGGATGCAGATGTCTTAATGTTATAAATGTCCAAAAGTAATATTACAATAATACTGCACACGTGCTGGTGAGGCTCATGGTTTAATTTGTCAACGAATAGCTTAAAATAAATTGGAAACACATTGAAATAAAATTACAATGACCCCACAGAACATTGAACTAAATTCAATAATTTGTAAATGTAGTCTCTACGTTTTAAAAAGAGAGTTTTGGAAGCAAGCATCTACAATACTGTTTACAACATGTATATGCTTGAAGATAGATTTTTCCATGCTTTGTATATCAACTTTGGCATAATCAGCCACTGTAAAAAGGACGACGCAACCAGTTTTCATTAATAAACATGTATTCACTCTATGGTAACAAGTTCTTAGTCTCTGGCATGGTAAAAAACGCAAGTTCCACAACATTAAGTGTTCGTTTGCGTAAAATATGTCTATCTATACACACCGATCAAGTTCTGGCCGAGACCGCAACTCTGCAAGGTTATCCACTTGTTTTGCGCGGCGCAGGCGCAGGCCTAGGTTTTTTATTGCCGTTGCCATCTGTCCTTTTCTATTATCGCGTAATTATGAAGTGTATTAAATTTGATAAGATTCGCTCATAATAATGTTTAGAATAACATGGAAGAGTGGTTGACATCGATTTTTGTATCCTTATCCATTATGTAAGTATGAGGCAAGTGCCTACTGGTTAAAAGGAACGCCCTCGTACCAAGAGGTTACGGGATCGATCCTCCTGCTGGTCATTGCACTATTGTCGTAAGGCCAGTCCTAGCACAAGTATTTGGCTTAGTTCAAGCTAATTCGACTACTGGTAATGGGGTAGATAATCTCAAAACAGAAGATGTTTTTTATAAAAAAAACTTGTATTTAAGACTACCAGCAAGCAATGTACGATTTTTAAATTACTTACTGTAATCCCGTTAGGTCTTCCAATTAAGCTGAATGCTCAAACATAAGCTGACGTTGATAACTATATGGCCAGAGTGGGGATGGAACCTAAGTCACTGGTCACTAGGGCGGCCCATTTATTCATTAGGAAATGAAGGCGTGTATCAAGATAGTCTAAATTTATTTAAGAAGGTATTTGACTCTAAAATTGCTGAAAGTGATTTAAGAAAAGTTTGAAAAAATCAAGAGAACTTACTTAAGACACTCGCAAATGGAATGGAAGTACTTTCACGCGTGGTTCCCATCTCATGGCAGCACGTAACATAATCTCATGTCCTTATTTTTTCACTCCAAACAAATGCAACCTGACTAACATTACTATCTTGTATTGCACAATAGTACAGTTATGTCGCAAACCGAAACGAATCTTGTGCATTGTTTGTCATATGACAACAACGTGGGGACCATAGAGCCCATTCACTTGTCAAAATCATTATCACAAAGTTATATTTGCTGGCGAAATGTAGATTCCAGATAATCGCAAGCGCATTTTAAAGTTGGTAATCCTAATCCACATGGGAATTACCACCATGTTGTGAACTTTCAATGACTGCAATCCACTTTCTAATTCGATATCCGATACTAAACACGAAGACGTGTAAAATTATTTAAGTGTTGGACCTACAAAACTTTTACGCGGTACTTAAAGTTCACATTTTCTCCTTTAAAGGTCATCATAGCTTACAGCTAAACCAGTACGGAATGTGTGAGAACTACTTGACTTATAACTGATGATACCAATGTCTTATGACCGCATATAACTTAAGTGAAAATATTATAAATACTTTGAGTCCAACATGAGCAGCTTAAGTTCGGTAACTTTAAGGATAAGCAGGTTTAGAATCTACTGAAGGAGATCCCTGAGGCACAACAGAGTATTTCAGAAAGAGGAATTTAACGAGTCTTATTCAGCGCGATCCAGCATAAAGTACGAAAATAAATATATCTCCTGTCCTAACCTAATTCTCTAAACTATTAAAATTATTGACACCAATCTATACAGACTATACAAGACTATACAGACCTTATTAACAGGTCTTAAAGTATTGTTATTTCCATAGTAACTGACAAAGACTGAAAGTAATATCAAATACATTACTACAAGATGTGATGGTAAGAGACATACCTCAGGTTGTTAAAAGGTGATCACATACCTTACAAACAGAATTACTACTTAAGAAGTAAGTAGCCGAGTATAGCAGTGGTAGCCGAGTGGTCGAACGCACGCCTTGCAATCGGAGTGTGCAGGTTCAAACCCCGGCTCGCACCTCTGGGATTTATGTGCGAATCTCATTTCATCCGAGCATTGCTATGAAACGGTGAAGGAAAACATCGTGAGGAAACCTGCACGTCTGAGGGAACTTCACTAATTCCTGATAGATGTGTGAAGTCTGCCAACGCGCACTGGGCCAGCGTGGTGGACTATGGCCTGAATCCCCCTCGCATTGGGGGGAGGCCCGTGCCCAGCAGTGGGACGTTAAAAGGGCTGTAGTATATATATACTTAACAAGAGTATATCACAATACTCGATTAACTTCGTGTATCGATGATTAGATGACGGGTTATGCTAATTTGTTTGTACACAGTAAATCGGGGACAAGTCAGCGCAATGCCTTGAATGGCTATGGTTAATACGAGGTTACATACTCTACGGATGACATAAGTGACAAGAATGGTATTGATAAATCATGGTTGGTACAGGTTGTGAAATATGGGGACGACCCTGAACGTGTGGATGAGAAAAATGACAGTTTAGACGAACAACGGGCGAAAGCAGGTCACATTGGCAAATAGGTTTTGTGGTAGGAACGTTTAGAGTAAAGTGTTCCTATGAATACTTGTATTGTAAAAGTGTAATAACCGCAATTCTAAAGATGCCAAGAATATCTATGATCTATACACACGTCACTGGTTCTGTAGATCAGACAAATTATTTTTAAAAAAACCCGCCAAGTTAGTCAGACTCGCGCACGAAGGGTTCCGTACCAATATATATAAAAACGGCAAAAAAATCACGTTTGTTGTATGGGAACCCCCTTAAATATTCATTTTATTCTGTTTTTTTAGTATTTGTTGTTATAGCGGCAACAGTAATACATCTTCTGTGAAAATTTCAACTGTCTAACTATCACAGTTCATGAGATACAGCGGAGTCTTAGTAATAGGGTCTAAAACGGGACGAGATGTTCCTTTGGGTACGGAACACAAAAGAAACATGTTTGAATTTCAATATTTTTTTTATATCCCTTAAAAGAATCCACAAGTATTGTTGTTTCAATAGTAACTGACAATTATTGGCGGATTTTGTACTGATTTAACTGTCAAAAACTGAACGTAATATTAAAAACATTGCTGCATGTCACGGATTGGCTCGGTCGCTCTCCGTCTTATTTCATACGAGAGAAAGAGATATAATCAACATATTTTGTGACATAAGTCGTCTTTGCGCTCAAACTACAACTACAGTAGGGTTAGCACGTTGTCAGACAAGACCTTTGTCACGGTTTCGCTCGCTCGCTCTCTGTCTAATTTCATACGAGAGAAAGAGACAACATCAAGATATTCTGTGACATACGACTAGTCTTGGGGCTCATACTGCAACTACAGGTGGTGGTAAGGGGCCAGTTGTATATCCGATGCTCGTGTAAACGTTAAACTTCGGACTACTGAAACATTATGTACCTAACATTACAACACTATCATTCATGTTGGCAAAAACGAAAGTCTTCTTTATCGCGATACAAAGGAGCAGACACACATTGTTACCAATTGTAACTGTATACTCCATAATAGTTCTTTAATCCAACTTATTGAAAATGTGGTTCGGTGTTGCATCATTACCGGCTAGGGTTGCCAACTTTTTTGACAAAAAAAACGTATAAAATGGTTTGGATAGGAAAAAAAATAAGCATTTAGAAGAAAAAAAGTATTTTTCAAATTTTATGTTTTTTATTGCCTTAAAAACGTATTTTTGTATGGTCTCAGCACATGTTAACAATGTTTTGCTATTTTAAAATGTTTTACAATCAAAGCTTGTTTGACAATCAAAATCTTCATCCGTTTTCACTCATGTGTACCGTTAAATACTTAAGTACCCATATTTATTTATTTATTTATTTGAGTTTGGACAAACAAAAGCTTTTAAATACATTGGCGGTTACAATTCTGATATGCAACAAAAGCCTACTGTTTTCACAGATAAACTTTACAATGTAAGTACTTAATTTAAGTAAAAAATAAGCATATAGTAACAAAATTTAAAAAGTTAAAAACGTACAGTGAAAATAAGAATAAATAAATCAGAAGTAAAAGTAAGTGAATACAAATATTGATACAACTAAATAATGTAAACTTTAAAAATAAGCACTATTTTTGGTTCTTAAAAAAGAGAACAGATTTATAAACACACTAATTGCATAAAGTTAAATTATGGCACAGGTTGAGAAATAAAAAAAAAAATTAGTTGACATGGATCGAAATTGCTTTTGTGCAAGCTGGAATAGGTCCAAATTGAAATCTTTTTGATAATTGTTATACATTCTACTGGTGCGCAGAAAGTAGGAGTTAGAGCGATAATTCGAGCTATATGCCGAGGAGGCAAGACATGGGGGATGTCGTAGAGGTCTGGAAGGAACGCATATGTTTAGCTTGCCGACGAGGTCCAGAGAATCAATCTTGCTATTGTCAATTTCAATTAATAATGATATGTCTGCAGTAGTCCTTCGGAGATCTAGTGGGAGTATATGATGCCTAATACATCGCGCAGTGTATCTGTCATATGAGTGTTTTGTTTTACCCATCACAATAAAGGCTGGAAATAAAGTATTTTCACATACTTTATTGGTATGCAAAAGTATAATTACTAAAAATAAAGTAGGATACTTTATTATAAAATATGGTTGGCAACCCTATTAACGGCACATCCGGGATCTGAACGTCCGAAACGTCTTTTATCAGGTATTGGACACATCTATCAATCTTGAACTTTCAATGTAACGACGGCTCACTGCACCGAGTGATTGTGGGTTCCATACCCGCCAGTGGTCAGAAATGGCCTTTCCCGAATTTGCCTTGGTCTGGGTGTAACTAAATTCGACCCCAGTGCCTATAGTAAAAGCTATGCATAGTTTTGGATCATACGATGAGTATGTGTTGTCTGGAGAAAAAAGATTGTAGACATAAATAAAATTTAAACTAAGGACTTTGGACTCACTTAAAGTAGTTTTGGTAATTGTCAATTTTTGGTGGTTTAGTTAGCAAATTAATCACTATTTAATGATAGAAAAAAAATTACCGAAGTTATGCGATCGAACATGTCAATACCGATTACGTATTTATCTGAAATATCTCCTAAAATCAGTCACCATAAAAACATAAGTTTGAAGGACATGTCGTTAGGCCAAATTCTACGTACATGAAGATAATAGAGCGTACTCAGTATCTTTCCAGACACCCACGTGTATAAAATAGATGGAAACTCGTGGACCACACAAAACAACATTAACTAAAGTGATCTTAGTTATCAATGGCTATCGTTTCACAGCCCCGTAGGGCTACCTGCATGCCAGTTAGCCCGCTTTCCTCTCGAGAGCTCCGGAATTATCTAAAATCGAAGAAGATTAATGGCCAATGCTCAGCCGACCGCACAATACCGGCTACGAGTAAAGATTTTGTCTCAGAACTGTCTGAATATATCGGCCAGGATCGTACGGTTAGTAAAGAAACATAATGAATAAATCTAGATCCAGATATCCAGAAAGAAAACATGAAGCCTTAAGCAGTATAATCGCAAGAAAAGGCAGTTGACACCTATTAGGATTCACTCATGCAGTCTTCTTGATAATTTAGAACCAAAGTTACAAAAGCGACTTTGATAACTGCTCTATAAACAACCAGATTCGCAAAATCCTGTAGATTTAACAGTTTGTTCTAATAATTATCTACCTAAGAAATCATAAGATTATAAATATGGAAAACTAGGTGAAACGGTATTACAAGATTTAGATGGGTAAAATATAGAAAGTGGACAGTAAGAAAATATTGCGAAGAGGACGGCCTACTAAGTTTTTGGCAAATGATCTCATCAAAGAATGTTAATAGTACTACAGCAAGCCTTTAGAAGGCTCTTACGCAAACATTTGTACAGAATACACGATTTTATCATTTAATAGGCTAAATAGTTTAGGTTTATCTAATCTTAATAGTTTTGAAAGGCATATTGTTCAAAAGCATAGTTGGAATAGTGTTATAATTTGAAAGTATTTTTTGCAAACATAGTGCGAATATTATTATGCAACTGCTTTTGGTTCTCCTGAACTATTCTATCATTGTTAAAGTTTATTAGCTGTGATGAAAAACATGATTATGGAGAGTACATGATACTCAAGAGAGTCTACTCTCATTATAAGGAGCACATTCCATCTCCATGCAAATGGGTTTCGGGCCTTAGTCCACCACACAGGCCCCGTGCGAGTTAGTGATCTCCACACAAAGTTAAACTTAACCGTTTAGCAAGTGATCACAAAGATTTTAAATGGCATTGTCACATGAATCCGGAAATATCAGAGGTACAAGTTTTAATCTACATCCCCTTATTTTCATGCGGACCTTCTACTAAATAGCCCGGCTGTTGAAATAGTCAACTTAAAAATACTTTATGCACATCTAACCATTCCTTACTCTACCATGAGATTTACATCGTGTTTTAAGAATACGTTAGTGACCATTGTCTACTAAGGATCATACATACTCATGGTGGCGGAACTATGTCAAGTTTGGTACTTTTATTTCATACATATTCTAAAATAATCACACACTCGCAAACTACAATAGAAATACAGACTAATATGTACTACGAAACCAAATCACAAATGCATCTCTCACAGTCGTAAACACCATGAAGTAACCCTCATCAAAGTCATAATAGGGTTAACGAGTAAAATCATGTTTATACTTGCAGGAAGCTATAAACCTAGTGTTTATTAAAACATCTAATCAAAACGTACCGTAAAGGAGAGTAACACAGAAATAGATCCAATTAAAGAATGCGGAAGATATAAAACAGACTACCGAATATGTTCGCTGGCTGTGTCCGTAGTAACATAGCGCAGACCGCTCTGAGAAACGGCGCCTCCATAAATTCTACTTTCAAAAATACAAACATTGACTTCGTTTGACTTTTTAAAAAGATATAGCTGCTGCTATAGCTGTTCATGATTTTTCCTATACTGGGAAAATAAATATAAAAACAAATTTTTGGGAGTTTAATTAACGGTTGAGGAAACATAAAAAAATTATACAACAATACCTACTTGGTACGGTACATAGGACACAAGTTATAATAAGCACTAGTATCACAACCAATCTTTCTGAAGAATTTTTTCAACACAGTGCACATTTAAAAGGAGGAAGTTCTAAACTCGAGCCCATATTTTTTGTTTTTTGTGTGGACACGACGGGAAATCTGCATCCGCAAGATCGCCACCAAAATTCTAATTCCGGTCAGATACAAGTTGTGTTACATAATCTAGCTGTGAACTAAACAAATATGCCTCCACAGTTATCATTTCTTTCAATAAATAAACATGGATAGTTATTTTTTCGTCGTAACAAAATGCATCCGACATTTTCTCCCCGGCAACCCGATCCGAATTTCCTAAAATAATAATATGATTGACGTCCGCATTTACTATATAAATAACTCACTCATCCTTTGATGGGGTCAAACTCAAATTCGATTAACCTATGACGAAACATTCCTTTATACCTTCAGATAATTTATGGGTCTCATAATTTGGTTATGACTCGATATTGCAAAAGCAATTGGAGCGTGACATGACGAATACATTAATCACGGTAACAATGCTTATACAGGGTGTATCAGAAGTCCGAAATAATAATTGAACCTGTATATCGCTATAAGGAGTGGAGCTATATGGCCCAGACTTTAAGTTAAAATTCTTAACTTTATTCTTTCATACAAATCTAGGAAATTCATTTTTTAAACAATTTTCGGTCGGCCCTTCGCAAAACGTGGACCAGCTGTTTATTTAAAGGTCAATGCTTCACACCCATTGTGACAAACCCCGCCCACAGCGGGTACTAGTACTCTTAACACACGAGCCGCGCGGGGGTGGGGTACAGGGGTGAAGCGGCGGCGGCACGCGGCCGGCCGGCGCGCGGCGGCGCGGTGTCTTTGAGCGGCTTTGATTGTGTCGGTCGCCCGTTGCCAACTCGCCCACAGCGGTCTCTTTCGCACTCGCGCCTCTCTTTCGCACTCGTCGGTCATTGTAATTGACAGTAATTTTGATATTCTTAGGTAGGTATGAGAATGACCAAAACATTGGTAATGAAATTACTGTAAAATTAAACCGCCGAGAACCAAGCTTCCTTTAATGAAGGTAATTATGTAATTAGGTAGGTATCGAGACACCTTTTGTAAAACGCATTCATACATTTTATTTTTTGTTGCTAAATAGTAAACATTATTAAATCTTTTGTGGTTTGGTAGGTAGCTTTCTATCAAAATGAACCTGGTAGCTGTTTTATTTTTGATAATGACTACGCTGTTGGCCGTGAGCGGCAGCTTTACCGTAGGGGGTTTGTGCTATTGAAACTTGGGTTAGTGTGTAGGTATCTATCTAGGATCCCAGACGGCCTACCTACCTTACAAACACTATTTAGGTACTAATGAATAAGATGTATGACTTCTTTTTACAACAGGTGTCTAGGTATCTACCTAATTACGTAACTACGTTCTTAAGAAGTAGGTTGGTTGGTAAGGTTATTAAAATTGTAAATTAGAAGGTACCTACGTAAGTTTTCATTTAACAGATTTTCTTCACTAATTGTAATAGTAAGTAGGTATCTGGGTAGCGACTAGCGACCTTATCGAAGTTTTTAGTTGGTAGGTAGGTACGTAAGTTTTCGTTTAACAGATTTTCTTCACTAATTGTAATAGTAAGTAGGTATCTGGGTAACCACTTACTTAATTAAAGGACCCAATCGTCCGAGTAAAAACTGCTATAAAGATAATAATAGTAGGTAAGTATTTACCCGTGGCCATGTGTGCAGTGTATCAATCCATGGGTTTAATTGGAATTTATTCACTTCTCACATATCACAAAGAGCTAGGTAGGTACCTACCCACCTGCACACTTGAGTAAATATTACTTTCACGTTTTTTAGAAGACATAAAAGAAATCACAAAACTTTTACCGGTATTCCCTTTAGTCGCACCAATGCACAAAACCATCTCATAGTTTTCCGAGTTTGAAAACACTTCACTATTACGCGGAGAACGAGACATTTTTCGGAACACATGTTAACGCCTTGACGGATTGCAAGGAACTAAATATTTTGATTTACGTTATTATTATTGAATAAAAATATCAAAGGACCGCTCCGACATTGCACGAAGGCACAGTATTTTACCGCGCTGCAGCGCTGGGCCAATCACCGCTGATGCAATATGGGCGATGATTTGTCATTGGACGTAAATTGTCCTTGTGTGTGATATCTCCGCCCGCTAATGTTCACTACATTGACATATTCGCGGCCATGATTATTAGAGTAATCAAAGATTAAAGTCTTTCAGATATGCCAGACCAATTCTAATAATTGTCTACATCATTAGGTACCTACTTGTATTCTGAGAATTGTAGTGATTATGATAAAGACAAATAATAATAATAAAATAATATTTTTTTTCTTTTAATCAACTCTCACTATGTTTCAGTTTAAAAAGAAATCCGTTCACGAAAACTAAAACGAAAATGGATTATTTGCTTGTGTAGAAGTTTTACTTTACATCGATTTAAATGAAGTATGATTTTTTGTCATAGTTAGGTAACTACAGTGGCCGATTTTTATTTCTGTATTGAACTATGCTCGTAGGTAAAAACCTTGTGTCATATCTATCACTCCCTCATCATTTTAAAGCGAGTTCATTCGCCTCATCAGCTGATTTTTAGGGTCGCGGTGCGTAAGTTTTGACACCAACTTTGGACACAAATTGCTCAGAAACTAAATTAGTTACGTATATTTTGCTTGAACGTGTTGATTGCTTATCATCTGTCCTATATGGCCCCCAAGTATTATTTCGGACTTCTGATACGATCTGTATAACATGTTTAAAGACAAACATCGATTAAGTATTACCAAATATGTTGGGATAAGGGCTATATCTCACTTGGGCACCATGGCGGCGCCACCAGTTGCGCCACTGTGCTGTCTTGAATTGAGCTACAAACCGAGAAACCCTGCCGGCTTAGCATGACCGCGTAAATTTTACTTCTTCCAACTTCCAACTATCAGACTTGTCGAAAAAATGACATCACACCTAGCCATGTCCAGTACAAAAACCTCAACGTGATGTCATTTTCTCGACAAATCTGTCAGTTGAAAGAGATAAAACTTATGTCTACGCGGTCATGCTAAGCCTGCAGGTGTTAGTCGTCAGTTTCAAAATGGACGTATAAGATGTAACACTGCTTCTGGTATACGTACGACATAAAATTAAGTTAGCGTCTCTGGTAGCGCAAATGGTGGTCGAGTGAGTAAGGCGCCAAATACCTCTATACACAATAGTGTTTGTGCCACCTGCTGGTGATTGGGTTGCCGCCACCGAATTGACCACGTGAGGTACTCTCCATAAAGCTGTATACATTTTTATGGTGGTGCGACTAGTTGCGCCGCCACGTGTGTCCTAGTGAGATATAATCCTAAATGATATCGAAAAACTAGTAGACATATTGATGTCCAAATCTAAACATTAAGAAATGCTTCTGGCTACATAAATTATCGCAGTCAATGAAAAATATACGGGTATACACTGTCCATTATCTAAAATTGTTCTCGGAGTCCATTTATCATGGCCACACACTTTCGTCGAAGAAACTTCAGCCGAATTTATCATCGCCAATTAGACAAACTTCCGCGTTGTAAACGACTCTGAACGTGTCATATTATAAAACAAACTAACCTTAAAAAATATGAGCTTCCCGTTTCCTTGATATTAACAAAGAAAACAACTTTAGAAAAAAACGTTGTAAAGATTTTATTCATGTTCATCTAATTTTAATACGCTTATGTAATTAAAAGATAAAAAATCACAAGAGGAATATGATATGTTGTTATTGTTAACACATGAGCTATTTTGTTAAGGATATGCGTAATGTTGTTATATGTAACGTATACTACATTACAGTATACATAATTATATTTAACACTGCTATATTTAATAAATACTGTGTAGGTGCTACTAAATAGTTCCGTTATTTTGAAAGTTTATTGCGATAAACCTTACTCACATTAAATTATTGTTAAACACGAGAAATAATACTGAACTCAAAGTCAATGGTAGATTGACAATCTATAAAATGTATGTCAATACTGAAAATTACGAACGAAACCCACGAACATATAGAATTGGACACGAAAGCAAGGAACTGGAAATAAATTCTATGCGCCTCATGTTTTTCAAGAAGCTCGAGCAAGAATTACTGCTGACAGCCGACGCATACTAATCCAAAGTCACAACAAATGCTTGAAATACCAATCAACTGGACATTCCGATCCTAAAATTGATGATTCTGATTCAATGAAGGGTGATAACGAACTGGTAACTAGTAACTGAACTGGCTATCCTTTGCGTTGAAATAGGTCATCCTTTGAATCCGATATCACAATTGTGACAGGATTATGTGAAACAATAAAAACTAGCAGTAGTCACAAATTTAATTAAACATGGTTATTTAATTAAATCAAAATATAGTCTAGGTCCGTTACAGGGCTTCAAAAATGGCTACAGGGATTCAAATTTCCCATTTCGCGAAAATTTCTAGTATTGGATCCAATCAATAAAGGAAGGTCAATGCAGACTTGAGGAAGCTGTAACGTACTGACGTGGTTAACTCGGAATTAAATACATCATCACGCCTGTATCCTCCGAAGGGGTAGGACGAGGCGCACTAC
Source organism: Ptilodon capucinus (assembly GCA_914767695.1). Taxonomy (NCBI): domain Eukaryota; kingdom Metazoa; phylum Arthropoda; class Insecta; order Lepidoptera; family Notodontidae; genus Ptilodon; species Ptilodon capucinus. The sequence goes on from OU611828.1 coordinate 4,164,735, forward strand.
AGTGCACTCACATTTCGCCGATGTATTTTGGTCCCAGTGTAATAGGGGGCGAGCCTATTGCCATTATAACGAACACATACCCTCTCAATGCGAGGGTGCTTTGGGACATAGTCCACCACCGTGGTCCAGTGAAGGTTGGTGATTTTCACACCCTTCTATAGACTTGTGCAGGTTTCCTCACGATGTTTTCCTTCACCGTTCAACAAGTGGTAATTATAGAAAATGACATTCGGACATGACAAAAAATCTCAGAGGTGCGGGCCTGGGATTTGAACTTGCACCCCTTACGTTCAAGACGGGCGTTCTTCCGACTGCCGCTCGAAATTAGTAACTTTAATTTGACACGTTTCGCAGGCGTCAAATGTTTAATTTACATTATAAATTCCTTATTGCGATTATATTCGTGATGGGAATAAAGAAATGGCGGATGCAAGCTGTGGTTAAACTATATTAATTCGTAGTAAAATGGTAATAACTATTTATGTGGTAGAAACTGCTTCCTTAATTAGAAACCATTGAAATAGACTTATAAATCATGTCAAGATGCTACTCACAGTTGCATAACCTAGTTGCTGAAAGGGATTGACTGATACAGAAGAAATTACTTCATGGTGCTATGTTAGGAGGTTGTGATTAAACTAATTTATTGTAACTTCTTAGGAACCAAGACTAGTTACATTACATTTACGACTCTACACTGAAGTTGGCTGCTGTAGACTCAACATATGCAAGTGGGGCTTAAGGGATCCTTTTTTTTTTTGACGGCTAGGAAACCTTCAGAAAGATTCCCAGTCTTCTGTGTGGGAGAAGACTGGGATATGTGGGATTCTTACCCACTAAAACCTCCCCGGTGGCCGTCTTCGACACGTTAGAGGGACTCCGAGATCTCCTACCGGAACGCACCGGTGTCCCTCTGTGCCTTGCTCCCGAGCTTAATTGCCCAGGAGCTCGTCTCAGGGGGAGCAGATGTTCGCTCCCCCAGTGCATACGGCGGCGAGAGCCACCCCTCGCCGCCGTCCTCCTCAGGGTCGTCGTCTACTTAAGAGCGTCCGGGGCCCACACCCCAGACGCTCACTACCCCAAGGGTGGCTTAAGGGATCCTACTCTAACGCAGTGCTACTGCCGTGATTCCCTACAGCCAAAGCAACACTTGCAGTTATGCTCAATCTCCTGCACGACCACTTCTTACCACCACTTAAAGTATTGTTGTTTCAATATTATAAGTAAATTTTTGACAGATTTTGTATTGAGATAACTGAAAGTTATATTAAAAACGTTGCTGCAAGACAAGGGGGCGGCCACTCCAGTTTGTTGTGACCAAACTCTTACAGAACACAGTTTAGAGTATTGACACGAAAAGAAGACGTTACATTGCAATAACGCTATCTTAATATAGTTACAAGTATCGTTACGAAATAGCCATAAATCATACGGTGATACCATATTGTAGCAAATAACTAATCACTTTCTAGAGCTGTCTCATTGTTTTCTTTTGACAGTAACGCACTTTGAAAGTGATGGTAAGTGATAGACTGATAGTAGTACAAATTGAACTAATGTGGCAGCTAAACCACCGATACATCTTTACTGCTCATATGGGACGTCAAAATTATCATAGCACTTTATTCGAACAAGCAGTTGCACTGACAATCGTATTAATACTTTTTGTTTTGAAGACAAATACTAACGTAATGTTACTATGACAGACAGTAATTCATCTTCTTTTTTTTACGAAATGTATGAAAAGGTGAAATTTAATGGAATAAGATGAGGATCGGCTCCACCTGCTGATAGCAAGAGGAAATTCAATAAATATACATAAAAAAATGGGTGATGACAGTGATGATGATGGCTGATGAATGCCAGATAGTACTTCTTTTGCGAAATGATGAAATAGGAAGAGCTATGGCTACACCCGCAGCAGGTATTTTGCCAGTGTCAAGTAATTAATTTAACGATCTGTGTATGCTTTAAACAAGTAATTTTCCATTTTTACGGGACATATAAGTGCCGCGCGACACTTATACGTCCCATTAATAGGTCAATAGGTATTAATAGTACCAATAAATTCAATAAATAGTCATTTTTAATAAACTGGTTACGAAGCTGAGAAAGATGGCGGAATAATTAGGCATAAAACTTTAATATTTAGGCATAAAATGCTATGGCTAGAATTACAACGTCTCGGTATATTTTTCATCAATGTTTTTTTTTTTCAAACAAAATGCAAGTGTAGGTACACATATTAAATAACACGATACTTAACACGGAAACGCCTGTCTGTCTGTACCTCAGCTCAAACCAATCTCCGGATATTATTAACGAAGATAATAATCTTGAACTCATACCTAATTATGTTTAGCAGAGGATAAACTTTTTCCATTCTATTATATGGTAGCCAAAGCGACAAAGCCTCTTTAATAATAAATAAAAAAAATAAAAAAAATAACAAATGTTCAAAGTGTATTATTTGGTTTCCATAAGATATGTAACGATCCGCCATCTTTATCACTGTCATTATCCATTTTATTTATAATGTGTATTTATTGAATTTGTCCTTGCTATTAATTACTTGACATTGGCGAAATACTCGCGCTAGTCGCAGGTGATGCCATTCCTCATCTTATTCCATTAAATATCATCATTTCGCTCATTTCGTTAAAAAAAAAAAAAAAAAAAGATATGTAACTGTAATATGTCACAATTAAGAAATCAAAACACAATATTGGTTTACCAAATTTGTATTGATATTTCTTTAAGCAATTTCGCATTTCACAAGCCGTTAATTTTATAATCCGATGAACATATAACTACAGATGATCAAGGAGTAATATCAAGCACTCATAGACAATCATCAATGCTTTAAGAATCGCCCAGAGCAACCGAACAACAAATAGTTTGGACAACCGCATTACCTTACAACACGTACGATACAATCAATTTGTCAGAAACGTTCATTGAAATAAGTACACGTCGATTAACCATGATAAATAGATCTATTAGATTAGTTATCTCACTTACATAATGTTTAGTAGATCTTGAAAGCGAAAGTTTTTTGTTATTGGCCCCGTGGGCATCATTGCACTTGTTTAAATGTATCATCATAGATATAACACCGTTCTTATTGATAATTGTAATGCGTATAGTTGTCTTGTATTTCAAATGTTCCAGTTTTTATATCGCAAGGTCTTCCGTGATGACCGCAAGTGTTTCCTTTACGCCCTTAACATACTAGGGCAAGTGAACACTGTATCCATTATACGTAAAGATTTAATGTCTGTTGCAAAAGACACGCGACTGAAATTGCTTGCCTTATGATGGCATTTCGTTGAAATATATGCTTCTATGAATTTATAGGTACAGGGGCTTCACCACCACCTCTTTATAGTATTATTGTTTCAATATCAATTGTCATGTTTTGACAAATTTTGTATTAAGTTACCTATCAAAAACTAAAAGTAATATTAAAAAAACGTTCCTACAACAGGTGGTGACTAAAAGGGTAGTTAATGTCGGTATTGGCAAAAAATAATACGGCCTTATTAACGCGCCTGTATGTGCAGGGCTCTGACGTTTAGCCTTCGGCTCCGAGTGTCTAATTAACACCGATGCAAGTGTATTTTAACAAAAAAAATAATTATTTGTTTTTATATTTACATCCACTAACTAAATAAATATATTTCTTTTTATTAGTTTAACTTATTTTATTTTGAATTGTAAATATTTTGTAAATAGTTGTTGGAGTATATATTGTTTTTTAATGGAATAAAATCAACTAACTTTGTTAACATAAATAATTAATCATAAATACCTCTGGGTTTGCATTGACGAGAAAATAGTCTGTTTGAGTATGTACATTATAGTCTATGACAGATTAATACTACCCCATTGCGTGTCTTTATCTAGTTGAGTACCTACAATTAGGAATTCGAAAATACTTTAAGAGCAGTTTTTTATAGAATTTAGTCGCATTTTTTTATTGTAGAAATAAAAAAAACTCATACAATGTGTCCTTTATCGGCCGGCATCTGCCGTATGCGACATTTGCAACTCAAGCGCAGATGTCAGGGCTAAAATGTCACGGGCTGGCGCATGCGCACATTTTCGTACACTTCATACCCAAGCACCTTAAAAAAATTGTTTACGTTTTAAGTTATCTACTTTTAAATTCTTGTCGCATTTAAAAATATTTTTAACCGACTTCCAAAAGGAGGAGGTTTTTAATTCGATTGGTATTTTTTTATTTGCCTATGTACACCGATTACGCTGAGATTTATGATCCGATTTACGTGAATATTCTTTAGTTTGATGCGGAATAGTTGCCATTTGGTCCCATTTTCAAAATATTATCAGAAATCAACCCCCTTGAGGGTGAAATGGGGGGTTAAGGGTCACACAATTTCAAAAATATTTTTGATCGACTTGAAACTTTATATGTCTATTTTACATTTACATACAAAATAAAGAAATACTTATTTAAGGAATTTGGAAAAAAAAATGGAGGGGATGAAATGGTGATGAAATCTGGTCTACAGGATAACTCCGGCGTTAGTTAACCGATTTCGAAAAATCTTTTTTATTTAATTGAGATTGTTAACAAAAATTGAAACCCACCCCCAAAGAGGTAGAAAGGGGTTTTTTTTATTGCTGTAAATATTTACTTTTTTAGGGGTATTATGAGGTAATGATACTTGCATATTTTCAACGATTATTGACACTAAATAGCGTGAAAAAAATTTACAAAAAAGCCAGCCAGTGCCAATTCGTGTGTGTATTTACCTAGTCTGACGTAGATTGGCACCTACTCCAAAAGAATTATAAGGTTATTTTAGCTTTTTAGTGCACCTAGGTTATTGAAGTCGGTTTTGTTAACTTAATTCATCAAAGTAAAAACTGCATAGGTACTATGGCGCTAACAAAATGTAACTATAACAAAATGTATTGTAAATGTAACCAATACATTATTGTATTGTACACTAAACAAGAGGTTGTCACTGTTTTTTTTTCCGTGTTCACTATTGTTTGGACGCCAAAGTCAAATCAGTTATGGCGTATAGACTTACTACGGAGGCACTTAAAAATTGTCTAGTTTTTTTTTTATATTACATGTGAAAATCATTCTATTTTGACACAGAGTTTATTTTAATACCGGCAAAAAACTTTACACGCGCGTCCTGACATGCCCAGGGCTTAACCACAGCTCGACCATATCGCTTTCTCATCCGTATTATGGGAACAACGGTTCTGTCATATCTCACGAGTCGCTGATGAGTCCTGCTTACGACGTGAAAGCGAGTGATGTGAGCACGATTAAATTATAAGCTTTTATGGGTAAACGATGGCTGATCGAAAAGCACTTAATAATGTTCGGTTACAACATACTTAATACACTTTGAGGCACTTAAAGTGTTCTATATATTCAGTATTTAGTTACCTACCTACCCTTATTGTCACTAGTATCGCCCCGTAGTAGATACAACCCTAGCTTATTTTAGGCCCATACGGTAAGGTGCACTATAAAGCTACAAATAACCTTAGAATTCATTACATTTAATGAATAGGCAAATAAACACAGGAATTTTTAGTGCACCTAGGTTTTTGAAGTCAGTTTTTGTTTTTTGTTAAAATAAAATCACGATTTTTAGTGTCAAAAATCGTTAAACCTTATAACAGGGCTAAAAAGTAAAAATTTACAGCCAACAAAAAATGTTCTCCTCTAGTCACCCCTTTGGAGTGGGTTTCGATTTTTGTTAACAATCCGTATTAAACAAAAAAAAAATCGATATCGGTTCACTAACGCCGGAGATATGCTGTAGTCCGGATTGGACCCCCATTTCACCTCTACATATATTTTTTTTTCAAAATTCCTATAACACGTGTTTCTTTATTATCCCCTTGACCTAGTATAGGCAAATTGAGAAATAACTGTTCATTGATATTGATGGTACTGCATGTCAACTTATTCAAACTCCTACAACCTCTTTAGTTCCGCAATCAATAGTAATTGCAGAACTATATACAGTCACATTACATAATACACATCTTGAAAAAATTGTGTAATATTTTGGTTACAAATGACCCAGGTTGTTTTGTTTTTTATTTTCAATGAAATCTAAATTGAATTATACATTTTCCCCTATTTTTAACCGACTTCAAAAAGGAGGAGGTTCTCAATTCGACCCGTATGTTTTTTTTTTATGTTTTTTTTTTTTTTTTATGTATGTTACCGCATATCTCCGGCGTCTGTAGACCGATTTCGAAATTTTTTTTGAGGTTTGCTAGGAAATTCTTCAAGGTTGGTCCCATTTCCAAAATATTATCAGAAATCTAACCCCTTGGGGGTGAAATGGGCGGTTGAAGGTCGCATAATTTCAAAAATATTTTTTGAACGACTTGAAACTTTGTATATGCATTTAACATACAAAATAAAAAAACACGTCTTTCAGGAATTTTGAAAGAAAAAATATGTAGGGGGTGAAATGGGGGTCTAATCCGGACTACAGCATATCTCCGGCGTTAGTGAACCGATTTCGAAAAATCTTTTTTTGCTTAATACGGATTGTTAACAAAGATCGAAACCCACCCCCAAAGGGGTGGAAAGGGGGGGTGAGGGGGGTGATTTTTTATTTGGCTGTAAATTTTTAGTTTTTTAGGGCTGTTATAAGGTGATAATATTTACAATTTTTCAACGATTATTGACACTAAAAATCGTGAAAAAAATTTATTTTTAACAAAAAACAAAAACCGACTTCAAAAACCTAGGTGCACTAAAAAGCTACAAATAACCTTACAATTCATTACATTTGGAGTCGGTGCCAATTCATGTGTGTATTTGCCTTGTCCGACGTTGATTGGCACCTACTCCAAATGTAATGAATTGTAAGGTTATTTGTAGCTTTTTAGTGCACCTAGGTTTTTGAAGTCGGTTTTTGTTTTTTGTTAATTTGTTATAAATTCCAATACTTCTGCATACCACCATGGCCACCTTCATAAACATATTTCAATATATGTTCTGCAATAACGCTGTAAATGGATCCACAGATTTCTATAAATTAAACTGAAAATTTGTACGCAGTAAAAATGCAGAAAGATTTAATATTAACAGAAATACCGTTTTATTATATACTTATATCATCTACAATAGGTCAAGACTAGTCTAATGGGTGACTGTTCAAGAGTTATTATCAAAACTTTAAACATATTCGTAAATAAACATATTAGTACCAAACCACTTTCCATTCTCAGCCCTATAATTTAACTTCATTGATAATATATTTTCATAACAATGATATATTTATGGTATTGAGGTTCATATTTCCTCATTATCATAATTTCCAGTAGATATTATACTTTCTGCTACTCTTAATACTGGTGTAACGAATCTCGACTTCCATACATTCGCCAATGCGAAAGCGAATCTAAGCTTTTCAAACTTGTCGCCATTTTAACCGAAATCATTAAAAGAAGGAAGTGCCTGCTTCATACGATCTATACTCACGGTTTAACTGTTTATATTACTGTATATTTGCGGTATTTATGAACTGACTAAGTTCTTTGTTTAATAAGAATTTTTATTCAAGGTTGGGTTCATTACAGATTACATAGGAGTTAAATCGACCACTAAAATAACGATACTTTTTTTGCCTTAAAAACACAATCACATTGATTTTCGCAAGTGCGAAATATCAAATCACAAGCGAATATTCCCTAAATCTTTGTTACATCACTAGCTCTAACTAAAACCAACCAAACTAAGTGCTACTACATTACAGTTAAATAACTACAAAACAAAATGCTAATTCGCTTTCTTAATAACAATTGGTCACCGTGTGAAAGTATTTACCAGACAAATAACGATCAAGGCGACACTTATAGGACTAATATAAGTCGTAGAGGACAATACGCGTGGGCGGTGCGATAGCGAATGTTTGAATATGCTACGGTACTGACTCAACTTCCTCGAACTTATCTGGATGATCTGATTTATTGCGACCGAATACTTCCTTATTTAGATTTTATTCTACGTGCCTACTGTAAATAATATGGAGTTTTACAAAACAATTATTAACTAGTGTCGTATGATAAAAGAGGTCGTCTTTATAATCGAAAATTTCCGGGTTAGATCCCTAACAAACTGCTCTCATGAGCAAACCTTATCAAAAGCATTTAAATAGGTATTCGGAGAAAGTTAAGAGACTATTGTTAGTAATGTAATATCGCATAATCTTGAAGAATATATATGAGATACATTAACATCAATCCCATCATGAATAAGGACTAGTTCATAATATAAACATAGCTCAAGTTATTTCATTACCCTATACCTTGGTCCAAGTCAATAATGTCTAAAGCATTATCCTGTCTCTTTTGATTTTGCTCGCGTGCTTATTGCGAGTATTTGCAATTTAATATAACTCTACAAATCCCGCAGTATCTGAAATACAAATAAATAAAGCCAATATTCATTGGATTTCGTTGAAATATATTCGACGACTTTATTTATCAGCATCATAGTCATCGCTAAATGTATGAAGAAAGTTTGTAAAACAAATAAAACTCAGCCGAAATCCACAGATTTTTTTAAATATTATATTTATTGCAGCGTTGTCGATTTATGGAGGGATTTGAATTGCCATACATTTGGAAGCTATTGCTTAGATCACTTTAAATCACGACCATTCTACAAATCCTTAAGCAACATTGTTTATGAGAATTTTTTTTGCATACTTTATTTTATTATCGTGGCTTATCTATGAATCTAGAGAATGCCAGCATACTTAAATGTTATAAATCTTTCCAAAAGCCACATCCAAACATTGAATACATATGAACGATTTCCGTCAACCTCTCAACATTGCTTTCTCCAGCGAAATTTATTTCGTTTCAAATCAATACGAGTACAACCGCAGCAGATACTATGCGCACCATTCAGCTTTGTAAACATGCTCTGTTTTCTCTCGATGTCAATCAATAATGTAGTTTGTTTAATGGAGAATGTGTGGTGGGTTCTGTGATGATTTCACCAAATATAACAGCTATGAAAGGCATGTTCTGAGATAATAATTCACACTAAATACATTTAAAGTTGAGCAGATTATACATTTACTAAATTAAATATTACATAGCACAAAATCACGTTTGTTGTATGGGAGCCCCCTTAAATATTTATTTTATTCTATTTTTTAGCATTAGATGTTATAGCGGCCACAGAAATACATAATCTGTGAAAATTTCAATTCTCTAACTATCACGTTCATGAGATATAGCTTGGTGACAGACGGACGGACGGACGGACGGACAGCTAAGTCTTAAAAATAAATCCAGGTATTTAGCGGAATTCATTGATATTTTCAATCGCAAATTGCAATTTTGTAAAGCTCATAGCGAAGCGTGCATTTAACTCTAGTCTCGTTCGGAATGTGGCTCCAACTGGGCTGCAAGTCCATTACCATAATGCAATGCACCATTCATTAATCAGTCACTGCCGGTTCTCAGCGAATGCAACTCGGACTCATGGCATATTTTATCGAAAAATAATTGGAATCAGACACTCGTAAACCTTTTGCCTGCATACTAATTGATTGGACAGGTCCTTTAATATATTTATTGAATAAATTACACCATCAATTAACCAACGTTAATCTAGTTTGTGGTCGCGTCTTGACACCGTAGTGTGCACAGGGCTTTTTAATTAATCAAACTTTTTACTGTGATTATCACAACGCAGTTCTTCATGTTCCTTTTTATTGACACTTTAAACCTGTGCAGCCGGTCCAACTTGAATGCCTGCATACGTGTTCTAAGGTTTTTACGAGTGTTCAGCGAAATGGGGATTTGCGAAGGCGTTTTACGTGGGATAGACAATGTTCAAGTACATTTCAATGTCTTCTTACATGTTGAAGTCAAGGAGATACACTTAATTACGAATGGAATTGAAAGCTTTTATTATTCACAAACTTATTCAAAGTCGGATAGATGTTAAGCTGTAGAAACACTAAGTTTGGTATGTCTGTGTTGTCTATTGGGATTTCTATTACAAGAATTTGATCTATATAATTTTTATCATAATCGGTGCATTCAGAGCTCACATTTCTGTATGCGATAATAGTATTGTATACCTATGCGCTTGCGTTCATTACCTTAACCAAGCTAGTATATTTTATAACAGACTTACAAAACAAAGAATCATTCGGATATCATATCGAACAGCCTGCAACACAGAATTAAGATATGCAGATGAAGTACATACATAGGTAACACATAACTGTAGGACGTACACTTTTTAAGACATCGTTGTTGGCTGGCGATAACCACAGTGTACCTAATGGTGGGAGCAATATAAATTGTTACTTACTATCAAAATGCTTTTGACATAAGGCCATGTAGGCTTTGCGAGCACCTAGAATCCATCTACTTAAAGACTTCGTTCATTTGAGGCCTGCAATTCAAGCAAAAAGGAATGCGTTCCGAACAGCACATTAAATGCGCATTAGTTCCGTGCCACAGAGTAAATAGGAACTGCAAATGAGCCGTGGTATCACCATAAGTCGCAATGATTGGAAGAAATCAGAACATGGTTCATGGGGAAAAGTATACTCTACTTAGCACGCAGCTGTTGTTTAAGCTTGTAACCCTATTTCAAAGCTAAAATTTAAGGTCTTAAGACACTCGCAGACGTAATTCTCTATTTTTACCGGAGAGAGGAACTGACGATCGGGGTATCATCAGTTCCAAGTTGAAAGAAGTAATAAACATATCAAAATACTTACCAAGTATTATGATATGTTTATTCGCCGATAATGTGGTTGTAAGACGAACATTTTGATCAGTTTTAATTAACGTTCACAGGCAATATTAAGACGGTGATTTCCATCACATTCCTCACACCCATGCCGAGAATAAGTCCAAAAATTACGAAACTCCCAATTTATCACAAACATTTAGTTCTGGAACATGTTTAACGATGCATTTCATGTATCCGTTAGGCGTCATCGCCTATGATTTCATGTTCCCGAAACGGGTTTTAATTGCGTAACTACCATGTTTTTCGATGAATCGTTTGACGTCATACTTGCATTACTTGCGATTAGAGCATTAGCTAAATAAGTTATTTGCTATTCCGCCGGCTATGTGGTTTTATAAAGTCTAAAATACCGTACATTTTCAAAACATTCCTCACTAATCCTAAGTTTAGAATCAAGTTGTCATACCTAATCCTACTGTTCCAGCTCTTATTTTAAAAAGTTAACCGAAATATATTTATCAAGCTCTAGCCAGTTAAGGCTATCCTTTACCAAAAAATAATCTACCAAAAGCTTAACTATATGAAACACACACGATGCCACTACATCCTTAATTTTCCGTTGCTTCCACGTACAAAACATCGTTGACTAGAGAGCCTTTCACACGTCACTTATCCGACGACATAACGGAAGAAACAATACCAACAATCATCGCCTACCTATGAAGATGACGGTTACATCGCACGTTGCAGCCGAGTGCAACCACCCACACACACATGTGTTGGAGCAATTACTTTGTAGATGAGCATAGATTACACAGATTAATCGAGTAGAGGTGATATGGGAAACGTTCAGTTTTTTTTAATGGACTACGCTGTTGGCCCTGAGGTGGCCTTTACAGCTTTACCGGAGGAGTGGCGAGCGCAGAGTGTACGACCTCGGCTTGGGCAGTTACCGTGAGGGGGTGGTAGTGACTGTGCTCCTAGGAGCGAAGATGCACCTACGAGCGGAAGAGGGGGTTCCTCGACCTCGCCGACGAGATCGGTGTCTAAGTTGTGTATCGGTGTTTAAGGCTGGTGTAGGTTAAGAACTCTGACCCCCACATCAGAGGTGAGCACGCGGGCCGGGCCGATAGAGGTCCGGATCTTAAATAAAAAAAAATAAAAAAAAGGCTGGTGTAGGTGTGTTGGTGGCCCTCTCGACGCCCGGGTCGAGGAGGGCGGTGATCGTGTCGGGAGGATCAATCAACACGTGCCGCGGACGGCGGCGACGAGTTGATGATGTGTGCGCGGGGTCTGGCTCGTAATTGCCGGCGGCGACAATTAGAGGATTTAAATACGACGCGGCTTTTTAAAAATAGAAACGTTCAGAGGTGTTAGCAGACATGTCAAGACAAGATCTTTGTCACAGATTTGCTCGTTCGTTCTCTGACTAATTTCATACGAGGGAAAGAGACAACATCAAGATATTCCGTGACATACGTCTAGTCTTGGCGCACATGCTACAACTTAACATACCTACTTTCATGTTAGAGGTCAGACCAAATTTACAGCAGCAGAGGTTATATTAGAATCATACAGGTTCCATCGAGAGATCACCAGGAGTAGCGTGAAAAGAATAAACAAGGAAGAAAGATTTTCAACCTATAAATCTGTCTAAGTAATATTATTTACACAAATGAATATTCTACAGGTGCCCAATTCAACTTTCAGTTATACCTTGTGATTTCGATTGTTCTATAAAATAATAATTATGACCGTTTCTATAGACACCAAACATTTACCCCCCAATTATAGCATTTACCATTCACAGCAGCTTATGTGGTTTGTAGTTGGATTTCGATATCAATTAACTTGGGTTTAAATATTTCAAACTTCCTCTACAGTCAGTAAAATAAAGCAGGTTTTAATTCAACATTAAGATCAGTTGATCATAAAATTCATGATAATCACGCAATAAAGTAACTGCAATGTATGCTACCTCTCAAATTTTCTAATATATTTCAAAGCAATGCCGACTCTACATTATATTTTATCTCTAGCTTCTACACGGGGCACGCTATCTTGAGCACAGTTACATCATAATATGGCACCTACGGCTCGGAAGCACGCCACATCCATATTCATCAGGTACGCTTTTGGAGAACCGGTAGTGAGCATAATTGCCCTTTGTGATCAAATTAGGATCATGAAATCAACACCTTTTTTTTTACGTACGAACTTATAAAGCCCAAAATGGTTTGCGCTTCGATCAGCAGCGGCCTTACAACCACCGCTTAAAGTATCTAGACGCACGGTTGTGCATCCAGCCAAGTAAAGCTGGCGTACAGCACCGTGTGTAATATTACACAAACCTTTTGGAGCGATTCTTGTTTCAATAATAACTGCCTATTTTTGACGGAATTTGGACTGAGTTAACTGTCAAAATCTGAAAATAATATTAAAAACATTGCTGTAGGACAGGTGGGAAGCAGGCCACTTTCAAACATTGCTTGTTTTACCTTGCAGTAAGTTATTTTGATTGGAAATAGTTGATTCAAAATTAATAATCTCTTCGTAGGACAACATAAAAGTGGTGGTTTGGATAGCCCAGTTCTGCTGTTGCTTGATACTATGTATAATAATAAATATATAGTATAATAATACTAAGTATAATATTGTAGTTCAGAAGTCACTTTTAGCTCACTGTGAATAAAGATAAAAAGCAAGGGAAGTCACTCATAAAATTGTTTTACATAGAAAAAAACATCATAGCTATTTTCAATAACATAAACACACTGTATTCAACAGGGACAGGTAGAGGCACTAGAGACAACACATATTCGCTTCATCCTTCATCCAAATTTTTATTCACTTACTTCAGACTTCAAAAAAACTAGACTTTAAAGAATTCGGATTCTCGCTTCGCTGCATCGTTATTTTGAGCTTGACCTTTCTATTTTTTTTACTCACAAATACGTGGAGTTTATATTTTCAAAACATAAAAACACTCGTACTGACGATGAAGTTGGTACAAATGTTTCTAATTCAATTAGTTGTCCGCCTGTTGTCCACGCTTAATCTATCTTTACGCGAAGCGCTCGGAATTCCATCTTTATTTGGAACTGGGGTCAGTGAACCGCTTCGAACACTCCTACAAGGCCATCGGTATTGTCCTCGGGGCTACTGGCCGATACTAATAGCTTAATGCCTTCATTCCGACCGTCTATACTGGTTTACATAATCTCTGATAATTTTCTTAAAAATCAGGGCACATAAACGAATTCAAGGCACTCTATTTAAATAGGCTATAATATCTAGATACCTTACCTACCTTATATAAATGTTAATAAAAAACTTACAACCCCGATTTTCCTACCAAAAGTACTCTTGTTAATATAATGCATTTGTTAATAGATTAATCATTGCGTTTAATAAAAAAAACTTTGCGAATTTGTCTGGTATAATCTATAATCATCGGTTATATGTTGAGTATGTAGCTTAATTTTACAAAAATGCTGATAATGCTGAAGACCAAAGTTGGTAAACTGTACCCAAAACGTCAAAATGCCAAGACAATTGTATATAACATACTTCTAAACGTAGAATTCGTCAAATGTCCTGGAGGTATTTGAATAAATGTCCATCAAAGTACATTTTACAGCATAATCGCGATAATAATAGGAAAGTGGTTGATCAGGGCGATGCCTTCGAGCTGGTCTTCGATGCGTAAAATGAGTGCAGCGATACGCAGCCACCGGCATGACCGGTGAACCGTACAGTGTGATGACTTCATTGTTCTGAGTTACTGCATGGGAAATTAGTATTGTTTGGTAGCTAAGAACTGTTTTTTTACTGTCCTTAAGAATTGATTTGAGTTGTATTAAAGTGTAGAGGTATCTAAATGTTAAGAACTAAATATAAATATATTAAAGTAACTTATTTTGATAGCCCGCTCGCATTGAGCTTTTTAAGTATAATGACAAATTTTAATTACACAGGCCCTATCAAAATCAAAAATCATTTTTTTTTATTCGTTTAGGTCAAAAAAGCACTAACAAATAGTCAGATTCTACCACCGGTTCGGAATGCTGCTTCCACTGAGAAGAGCCGGTAAGAAACCAAATAGTTACTCTTTTTAAAATGATAAATAGTAAGGATTGCGAGTAATACATTCTCAGGAGCAGCAACGCCATCAGAGCAGACAGCACCTTTGACACAATACTATTAAACATAGACACAAATACGGGCCGGCATTACCATTGACAAAATGTGGGTGCACTTCGGCACACCTTTGCCCTTCGAGTAATATAGACTTGTCGATTATGAAGAAGTCTTAATTTCTACTTATCCGCTTAAACCTCCGGTGAGCGTTTTTCAGGTAGAAGTTGAAATAAACGCAATGTCACATTTCAGAAGTGTTCGTTCGGGTTATTAGTTCAAAAATAAATGAGACCATCAAGCCAATTAAGTTACCATACACACCTTAGCAAATGTAGTCCATTTTCCCAAGACTGCTTATGCAGGTACCTGAAATAGAGAATACGTTAAGTAAGTTTTCATGATAGGTATCCTTAAACATCCATGTTAATTTAACATCAGTAATTAACCTATTTTTTGTTGTATGTCTCCTGGTTTAAAAAATAACAAAACAAAGTAATTTTTACAGCATTCTAAACTCCTAATGAACTACACACTCAACATTTATTTCATAAAAAAACAAATCATAAAAAAACGTCTTTTCATTAGGAAATACTATAATAAGATGATGCAACCGCTGCGAGCTCACATCAAAGCATAAACGATATTTTATTACCAAACGCAATTTTCAAAGAAAGAATTTCCGTAAAATATCCCATAAGGTGTTAATACTACCGCCATTTTGGTTCTAATATAAGAGATGACCACAGTTCTGGCGGGTTGCCAGCTCTGAGGGTATTTCAGGACATCCCTTTTAAGTGTTTTATTAATTCGCCTCAATGTTATTCTAAGCTGAGACGTACTACCAATACGCCAGTAGAAGAAACCATCGCAGAACTCGAAATACACGCTTTGTTTGAACTGCATTGCTTGTTTAGTATAGCTTCAAAAATATAATAGTAGGACATAGATGTTAATGCATCACATGAAATGCTTCGAGCAGTATCTTCTTAAGGGGATGACGTGTAGCGTCGTCGTTAATCGAAAATAGTACATCGTAAATAAACTTTCAATGGAACTTCCTATACCTATAACAATGGATAATGTTAACGAGATCAATAAACTTATTGCGAATAAGAAAAATAATCAAAAGAGTCTCAAGTCTTGCTAGATACCTTATTAAAATCAACATCGCTATGTACTGTAAATATAAAGTTATCGGATTCCGTGCTTTAAGATTTAGAACTAAAATTAAGTAAGTAACTTTAAGATAACTCTGATATTTACCAAGAATTATTTTACTTAAGTCTGCAAGTGGGCAGGCCACGTCTTTCGTATGGACTCACAGAGGTGGGCCAAAATACATATGTTGGCCCACCTCTGCACCTGCGGGACTCCATTTGGCACATACCAAATGGAGTCCCGTAGGTACAAGACACCGTGGAAGACCAAAGAAACGGTGGCGCGATGATCTAGACATCTTTGCGGGAAAGACGTGGCCGGAAATGGCTCAGGATCGGGATCTGTGGCGGGAGGGAGGGGAGGCCTTTGCCCAGGAGTGGGACACAAACTAGGCTATTAATATTTTTAACATCTTCAAGAGTTTATTGAACACAATTATGAGTCTAAAGTTCAACATTAACTAATAAATAGGCAGACCAAATATCTGCTTGGTCTAATGGTTGGAGCGTAGGCTGCTCGGCTGACTGAACTGGGTGGTCGCGGGTTCGATTCCAGCCAGCGGCAAATTTCTTAAAAGGCCTTTTGGAACTGGCATTGGTCTGAGAGTAACTGGGATCACCCCAGTCAATTGTACCCATAGTACAAGAACGCTTAATTTGGGATCATACGATGAGTATGTGTTGTCTGGCTATATTTATAATTTTAAAACGAAATTAAAATATTTTTTGTAAATATAATGCACAAATGTGCAAAGGGGCTCCAAAAATGTTTAATTATTCAACTTATAAACTCAGGGTGTCCTACTGGCACCGCTCAATTTTAAAACCTTTGCAAGCTCAACTTTCCAGAAGGTTGCAATCATAAATCTGGAATTAGTGAATTGAATGCTTACAAGTGTTTAACTCCAACGAACATCGTGCTCAGTCCGTCGATACCCCTGGGAAGCGCTCTAATTATGGCTCAATGGATAACTGTTTGACGTAACGCCATAAAACAGGCGATTTCATTGAAATCATAGCGCCAGTAATGTTTGAACAATTTGAAACGCATTTATAAATCCTTTCGAAACTCTTGTACTCCTTCGCCTGTACCTCTGCCCACACTAACAAAGATTACAGTTTCGTAAATTGCTTACCGAAGTTATACTCTGAGTGTCCAAGCCCTGCCAGTTATATAGCAATACAAAACGAACTCATAGAAGCATATATTAACTCAGAAGAAGCACATTTTTCAACGAAATGTCATCGATGACGCCGTGAAATTTGGTCGCAGACATTCAATATGTACTCGGCTACCACTGCAAAAAGCAAACGCGCGCCTTGTAATCAAAGTGTGCAGGTTCAAACCTCGGCTCGCACCTCTGGGTTTCATGTGCGAATCTCATTTTCATCAGAGATTACCACTTGCTATGAAACGGTGAAGGGAAACATCGTGGGGAAACTTGCACGTCTATAGAAAGGCGTGTGAAGTTCACCAACCCGCACTGGACCAGCGTGGTGGACTATAGCCCAACAATTACCTCGTATTGAGAGAGAATGTGACTGGTATAATAGCAATAGGCTCACCCCCTATTACATTGAGACAAAGATACATCGGCGAAGGGTGGGCGCACTGCAGTGCACCTCTGCCTACCCCTTCGGGGAATACAGGCGTGATGATGTGTGTATTTATTTAATATGTATTCTTATTAACAGTACAGAGTACATTTTAGAGCGTTAAGTAATAGAAGCGACTTCGATTTATAATATAGTTATATGTATAACAACAGGTACCAACTTCCTCTAAGATTACAAAACTTTGAATATTTCCATGCTTACGGTATCCGTATCCATGTTTAGTTAGATATGCTCGTCGCCACTAGCCACCTTGTTTTGTATGATCGCTACATGGCTAGCTTACAGCGATCGCTAATTTCAGATCCTCAACTCTTGCGCAACTCACGACATTTTCGAGATACCATATTTACAATTACCATCGGTTCTCAGTTACATCTCATTCACTTCCGTTACTGAATGAACACAATACTTATTAGGAAGTTACTCGAGATTACAAACACACATTCGTATAAAGAGTTGTTAAGTACCGTAAGGTTTAGTAAAGGCATGTTGAAATAAAACGAGTTTGCCGACAAAACGTGTGGAAACATGTTTCAAAGTGCATGAAAATCAGTCAGCCATTCTACGTCATCCCGTAAGGTGTCGTCCATTAATCATGTGAAGACTACCCCCCCCCCCCCCATCCCCCTTAGTGATACGTGGTGCGGTTTAAGACTGGTGTTGCCCCTCACCCGCATTCGACGAAAAAATAAATACACGTGATATCTTAATACACCCCCTCCCCCCTTTCGAGCCTCACGTGATTAATGGGCGGCGAACTTAGTCTAAATTTGACATAATGATGAAGATATCCCTAAACTTCTAAGAGCAGTTTTATTAATTTTCGGACAAAATACCTACCAAGTAATAAACTTTTTTTATCAATTCGTCAATTTAATACATTTCATTATTCGTCAAATAAAGCCTACCTTACGGTTAAAATATACGTTTTGATTTCTTGTGTGGATGTAACTGGAATCACCACATTATATGGTACACATTGTACAAGCTTAGCTTAGTTTGGGATCATACGATGAGTATGTGTTAGGAGATATTTATATTTATGTATGGAATAAACAATGCAAGTTTATCAAAAGATTCCATAATCAGCTCTCTCTAGATTTTTTTCACTCTTGTAAACAATGTACCTACTTATGAATAGTCAAACACTATTACGAATCTACCAACCATTCGAAATGCATTTTCCCATGCTAGAGAATGTACAAGAAACGCTATAAATAAATGATAGTGTTAAAATATAACACAAACATTTAAGCTTCACTGTCCTATTGAGCACATATATACAAGTATATTACATCTGCCCCTTCCAATACTGATACTTAACGATCACGACCGCTCTGTCAAGAGCGTACCGGATAAGAAGAAGAAGTCCTATTGAGACTTAGTAATTGCTTATTACAAGCCAACATCAAACACTTAGGCGACATGATTGAACTAATAACAAGGCGCAACACTGCGTAATACAATCCAATTAATGGTCTAATTAATAGTGATGTAACATGGAATAGGTTTAATATAGAAAGAGCAGTTAATCAACCACAAAATTTGTAAAACTTCATGGATGTTTGTAACTCTGTCACACAAAAACTACTTGAACGGATTTTGATGAAATTGTACAGTATTATTGTTTATACATAGAATATGCATGACTAATAGGAGACTGCGCGGGTGAAGTCGCTGATAGCAGCTCGTCACACATTTCATTAAATCCTGTCTGAGTTTATTTAGTCACAATAATTATCAGAAAAATGTTAATGAAAATCTAGGTTATTACTATTTCCACAGCAAGTAGTGTCCTTGACTAGTCGTAGTCGTAAATAGTAACAACTGTATCCACACACTCTATGTAGGGCACACATGCCATAGTTTTATGGAGATCTATCGTAGTACACGTGTGAAGTCTCCGTATACTGCAAGTACTTCGCTGAGTCATATTCATGTCACGTTAATGAACCAATTTACATTCTCTGCTTAGACCTATTGTACGCTATTGGGCTTTACCTTAAACTCTACCTTTATGCTTAATATATGTTTTTTCTACACTTCAGTAACTTTTTACCACACCTTACTATGTAGCTCATATTTGTCTTGACTTGCAAATATTGGCAAAGAAAAGGTCTTGTAATAATAGGCTTAAAAGAATACTATAAGAGTTTTCTAATGTTCATACCTATAGACAAATACGAGGAGACACATTGCAATAAAATAATTTTGTTCCCTGGACCTCTACAACTCTAACCTAATTCATCTCAGTCTATGTAGTCAACCACCAATAACAGATTCCACAATAATTAAAAAACCGGCCAAGTGCGAGTCGGACTTCCGCACGAGTGAATTTGTACCATTAACTATAAAAACGAGCAAAAAGTCACGTTTGTTGTATGAGAGCCCCCTTAAATATTTATTTTATTCTGTTTTTTTGAATTTGTTTTTATAGCGGCAACAGAAATACGTAATCTGTGAAAATTTCAACTGTCTTAGGACGGACAGCGAAGTCTTAGTACTACTACTTCCGTTCCCGTTTTGCTATTTGGGTACAGAACCCTAAAAACTGTCCCAGATATTAAATGCGGACAGACGACATCATTATAACACGATTTCCCATCTCAAGTTATTCATAACCATAATAAAATATCCAACGATATAAAGATGGAATATGTAGGAAGATGACCCAAAGAGAATTGGGAACGTGGTAAAGGGCCATCTAATAAACAGCTTTATTATTCGAGAACCGCTAAACTGCAACCACGTGTCTGGTTATTCGGGTCGCGGCGGATGATATATGGCAAATAAGGTGCACTGGGAAACGGTGTACCAAGAGATCATAGTATAATGGCGGAGGCTACTTCCAACTATTGTTATGGTACGAGACTATAGGGTATGGCTTAATTTAAAAGGTCTTAGTTATTTTACTGAAAATGTCAACGACAATTAGGACTGCACACGTTGGCTGCTAGGCCATGACCCTCAAATAGTGCGCAGCCAGGTTGATAAGGCCCAGTGGGAATGAGAACGATTTCGGCGCCCGCATAGCCAGAAAGACACTCACAAGGCTTTTTAAACCTGGTGTAGAAGCTAACGTGTAAATGATAATTAGAAAATACATTTACAATAATTTAAATTAAGTATCAGCTGTATAGATTAACAGAAAACCAATTACCAATTATGCATTACAGGGAAAATGGACTACTTTTATTGCAACCTCAGTTCTGTTTCCTGTTACCACCCAGCATTAGCCTGGCCGCCCTCACATTACTGTAACAACATACACTTTAACTGCTTTTTCAATTGGCACACGTTCCAGTTTTACTTCCAAGTGTTAATGTTACTAGTAATCATTTGAAACTACGCAGCAATACGATTGAATACCTAGTAAATTCAATCACGAGGCTTGAGTTTCTTGAACGATAACTTTTTTATGTAAAGATTTTAACCAATATCTTGTTTTGTGTAATAGACCTCACCGGTGTATTGACAAAAGTCCATGGAGATATTATAACAGAGACGGCATTTCGAAACCGGGCTGCGGTAAATTTTTCTGGTTTATCTGACTCCGCCATTGTTGTTTTCCCATATAGTTGCCATATACTACAGGTACATGAGATAACATATATGGGGGACAAATCGCCATAGAGCTATACCAAGAGTGGAGTCGTTATGGGATTCACTATGCGATTCAAATGAGAATAGGATCGACTTTGCGCCATATTGTGACGAACGAAAACGAGTTATGACTTTAAATAATTGAATATTATATTTAGACAATTTATTACTAATTTAAATTTGATGTAAGACTATTATTACTGATATGCAAATAAGTTTTTTGCAAACCATACTTTTCGAGTGACATTTGACAGATAGAGGTTATTGACACTCCTATTCTTATTTGGATCGCATTGTACTCTAGATAATCTATGCAAAAGTCCCATACAGAATATTTGGCACAGATTATTAATGGACAGAATTAATTGAGTATAGACTTAAAATAATACTTAAAAGCAGGAAAGGAAAGAATGTGACCAGTTGGGGAAATAATGAAAACCTTAATCCATTTGATAGACGACTTGAGCAAAACGATAATACCCCATTTAAAAATGAGGATGTATCATGTTTTGCGATAGTTGTAAATACATAAATAAATAAATAAAAAAAAAAAAAAAATAGCCTTTATTTACACTGACCTTTGCTCAATTTGTAATATACTAAAACATAAAACTAAACTAACTATACTTACTACTCTTTTTTATTTTTTTTACGATAGTTGTAGGACTTTCTAAACGAACATGTGAACCCGGATCAACACATGCGGAATTCACATTAGACCGATTCTAAATGTGAGATGGCGTCGTGACTTCCCCAAGCGGTGCGCAAGATTTCATGCTGACCGATAGCCGAGGGGGTGCGAATACCGTGTCAAATACGATTGATGGCATATTCGTGGCAATGGCGTTACTGATTGCTAGCCTTGGAGACCTAATGTAGGTTCAAGTGGTACTGATAATTTTATGATTTTATTAAAGAGCTTGGCTTGTGTCGGTAGCGTATTATAATCCTCACCTTTTTTCTGATAACCTTTGACCTTATATTACGATAAGATCATTTTTTTCTGGATTAGTTAGTTGCTCCCCATATCTTCGAGTTTCAAATACTATGATCGTTCTCATTAAAGAGTTTTTTTTCTTTTTTTTTTTAACGAAATGAGCGAAATGATGATATTTAATGGAATAAGATGAGGAATGGCATCACCTGCGACTAGCGCGAGTATTTCGCCAATGTCAAGTAATTAATAGCAAGGACAAATTCAATAAATACACATTATAAATAAAAATGGATAATGACAGTGATAAAGATGGCGGATGATCTTCATTAAAGAGTTATGTCGTGTTAATGCTCATTACAAATTACCACAGAGTGCAAGGCATTAATCAACATTATCGTTCAGACTCAATGAAAAGAGGTCATTAACCAAAAAAAAAGCACACTCCTTAACTGAAAATTGGGACTCATCTTTATCACTGTCATCGACATTGCCATAAATACTGCTAATCGCTGGTGCAGGATTTTTTGTACTTATTCCATGAAAATTCCAGCGTTTCATTCATTTCGTAAAAAAATAAGAACGATTAGAATTAACTCATTTATCTCATCCATTTACAACGATGTTACAAATTATTTATGCTGTAAAAAGCGCTACATAAATCATACATTTACGGTACTTACTGTGCTATCGACTCGTCGTGATACACGACCAATTGTAGTAAAACCAAACTTCTAAGCGCCAAATAAAATATGCAATAACAAATCTAAAGTTGACGAGTTTAAAACGAACTTCACGAAACACAGAAATAAAAAAGTATCGGAACCTAGTACCGGTTGGGACGACAACAGGCAGACAGGAAAAAAGAAAAGTTGTTAATGGTAGCTTTGAAGAACAGACAACCTTTAAAACAAAGGTTTAAGAAGCCGACGGTCTTGATAAAATGTAAACGTCTAGGATACATTCAAGACTTAGGTACGTTTTTGTATGTATGTCAGTTCCAACTGTTCCAACACACAAATTAGTGGCGCCAAAAAACTGCTAAGCTGAAATGAAATTGATAGCAATACGAGTTACACAATAGCCTAGTTGAACTCCTATCGAAAAGAGTGGGCCCTTAGCCCAAAATAGAGAAGAATGGAGCAATTGGACGGAAGACTTTGCCCAGCAGTGGGACCTAAAACACCTATAATAATGCAGTTCCTTGATAATTACCCGTACATATGTAGCTATTACAGCTATAACCATTATCGAGTAAATCACGGCAGAAAATTACAAACATAAAACTATTGCACTTAAAATCCACCATGAAATTACGAAATCATACGTAATTTACTACTAAAAGCTCTCCGTTAGTAAGGGCTTCGACCATAACGGATAACTGTACCGTACATTGAACATAACCTTTAATAAGGCTCTGATATCTACACCGAGCAGTTTCTACACTAGTGAGTTAACTGCCTTAAAGGGTCCGTTTGGGGCCAATGTTGCCTAGATTGGAGATTAAGCTCTTTATCTTGCTCCGTGCAAAGGCTTACTACATTGTTTCTATAGCTGCTGAATATACGGGGTGTACCAGAAGTCCGGAATAATATCTTAGGTGTATATATGAGATAGCTGATAAGTAGATGGATAGTGAAGGCAGACTATACTTATCATAGTATTTAGTGTTATAGCCTTTTGATTATTTGTCACAAGTATCGTTTTGTGGCCTTAGGGCACACCCATAAACCCATTTAGCAGTGTTCACACACATCTACAAGGTGAGGCTACTAATATTTACAAAACGGAACTTTTTTTTTTCTTTTAACGAAATGAGCGAAATGATGATATTTAATGGAATAAGATGAGGAATGGCATCACCTGCGACTAGCGCGGGTATTTCGCCAATGTCAAATAATTAATAGCAAGGACAAATTCAATAAATACACGTAATAAATAAAAATGAATGATGACAGTGATAAAGATGGCGGATGACCAAAACGGAACTTGTATATTTCGCATAGCACGAGATATTACAAGTTTATGAAATTGACAGTGAAAAAACAATCGAAAAATCGTATTTCAATTTCGATCAATTTTTTTTACCATTCAGTAGTATACCCGATACCATGCTACATTAAAATATTATTTCGGACTTCTGGTACACCCTGTATATATAAAACTTGAACATATTTGTTGAAAACCTGTATAAAGAAGATATATCGGCAAATAAGTGGAACACCATAAGGGCCTATACTTGAATCATCATAAACGAACAAACAGACCAGTGGGTCACATTCATATTAACATTTGAAAGAGGAAACGCTATAAAAATGTCGCCATAACTGTACAAGATATTAATCATGGTAGGTTTATAATATTAAAATTCTAACCGCAACGAGATATTTTTTTTTTTTTTTTTTTAACGAAATGAGCGAAATGATGATATTTAATGGAATAAGATGAGGAATGGCATCACCTGCGACTAGCGCGAGTATTTCGCCAATGTCAAGTAATTAATAGCAAGGACAAATTCAATAAATACACATTATAAATAAAAATGGATAATGACAGTGATAAAGATGGCGGATGAACGAATTATTTTTAACAAAATCAAGCCTATCACATTTTATGTCCAACGAGATATTATACCTTTTCATTAAAATTGTCAGATTTACACGTCCAATGTGGTGCTTGCCATTGACGTCTATGTACGTAAAATTGTTTATGTCAAGACGTATAAGATTAGGCATCAATATAACGTTATATTGGCGTAATTTGTTTGGCACATTTAGGTATCTTTACTTTTTAATATCATTGTCATTTAAATATAGAAATATAAGTAAATACTTGCAATTAGCATGAGAACCGAGAGTTAACTGTTGGGTTAAATACATAATTCAGTACTTTGAAACGGTTTTAAAGGTACTAATAGAAACCGTAGGCCTAAGACAAATTTAATTTACGTAGATAACTATCCCGTTAGGAATGATGCGGAACTTAGTTAAGGATTTATGGGGCCAAATTAAGTAGCAGGAGAGCTAGCGTTTGTAATATGTGGCATATAACTACACAAATGCCAATACCAAAACGAACTTTATGTCAACAGGTGTGAAGATTGAATTTCTGTGGTAAAAGCCCCGCGCACGTCAAAATTCACTCGCGCTGTCATTTTGTTGAAGAATGAGCTTTTTGTTTGTGTCAATACAGTTCGTTTTGATATGGCAAATTCTACTACACGTATTACAGAACGTAACTCAAGTTCAGTTTGATCCTCAATCAGTCGATCCCTGTTTATGAATAAAATCAGTGCTTGAGCATCGTTCTTATTCCAGAACGGTAATCAATATTAAATCAGACGGATCATGGACTGACATTGCTGACGTATGTCTCCACATTTTCCATTCAGTGTATTAGAAAACAGGACCATATTCGTTAACATTTTTCGGCAAAAATTTACATAATAATCGCCATGTATCCGTTGTCACTTGTTACATAGCATGACCGACAAACCAAACCGAATCAATTACGTACGAGGAGAAAACTTTGGAGAAAATGGTCTCCATTGACAAGCGTAGTCAACAAAAGGCGGTGTTTACTTAATATGAAACACAGGTAATCCACCATCTTAATTTGAGTTTATTGAATTTGATCTTGCTATAAATTGCTTGACACTGGATAAAATACCCGCTAATCGCAAGTGAAGCCGTGTATCATCGTTCTCCATTAAAACTGTATCATTTCATTGATCATGTACCTACAAAAGAGAAGGAACTATGGAACATCGCAAGTTTTCTAGATCTTAGAAACTCGAACGCACCAACCTCAACCATCTCAATCTTTCGTAAATGGAAACGGATCCATTTTTCTCCGCCGAACCATCACACGATATCTTAACGACAAATCGACACATGTGGCCCACTTGTAACATAAGTAATAGAGAAAACTTAACCATAAACAACGAACATCCAACATCCACCGGTCAACGACAAACGACGTCTATAAACCGTATCCCAGAAACACGAATTCTGAGGCCGGGTAGGCGGGAAAGCGTACAACTTGCCGCCGCCGACATCACGACGAAAACAATGAAGCGAAACGTCATTTACATTTAGAACTACCGTTTTATAAGACCTTTTGTGGCCCCTGCTGAACGGGTTGGAAACTAAACTACTACTTTACTCAAGTATTCTATAGTAGGTTAGATATACCTTCCTACGCACGAGTATTTGTGTACACCCCTAATCTGTTAAAATCCCTAAATTCAACAAAGTTATTTGCTTTTGTTTTTCATTTACGCTTCTGAAGTGCGTTCGGAAGACTACCTGACAGTTAGAGAAAGCGTTAATAATTCTAGAATAGACTGGAAGGCGGCATAAGTGTCAGTTGCATATACAATTTGATAAATATAGTAAAAGTAGATACGCACAGTAGTTAGATAAGAACCCAAAAATGTATGAGAATGACATTAGCTGTCAATGTGACAGTGACGTATGTTAGCGATTTCATCGACAAAAAAAATAGTTCGTCATTTCATTTGTTTCGTAAAAGAAGAAAACAAAAAGGTTAAACTCAAGTCCGAATTAGTTACCAACGCGGTATTCAAAGCATCTATAAGAAGGTCCTAACACCACAACACTATTTCGAAACATTGTTTCATAAGTGTTTGTACACCTGTTTGCTTCTAACGTGTATTCAGCAATCGTTTTGGATTGAAAGAGGGCAACATCAAACAAAATGGATTGTTTTCAGCACTGAAAATATAAACCTAAACAACTGTGCAAATACATATTGGTTCAATTACCTTTAGGACATATTCCTTTAGGTTTTCACACAATAACAGTGCTTAGAATGTTTGAAATTCTATTTCACAATTATTTATTTAACATACATGTAAAAATTATATCACTTGTTACACTAATTTCCTCAATACATCCTTTCAATTTATTTTATAAATGGAAATAAAACATCGGTCGCATTGAGAACCCATGAAATCAATCTTTTTTGAAACGGTTGAAAATACAGATCAAGTTTGAGGCACATCCCCAGCATAACATTAAACTTTTAACTCTTAAAATAATGGAAAATGACAGAAGGTTGTTAAGAAGGAGCACCATAAAAAGCCACAGAACAGCACGATTCATTCTTAAGATGTTAGAATTTAACCTAATATACAATACATACACCTTACATAACCCAGAATCCCAATTTCTAAAAAATGCTAATATAGCCACAAATTAGCCCCACGGGGGACAAAGGACAAAAACGAACCCCTCATGATCGGTACAGCGATAATGAGGGTTTCACGTTATTTCATATCACAAGGTGCAGCACGAACTATGCGGGCGTTGACACAATGTTGAAGATACGGTGTTCAAGATTAGCTAATGCTAATAGTTTGATTCTATTAAGTCATTCCTCGTTTACTTTTAGTCTAACAAGTTGAGTGTGCTTGTGGTGTGGCTGAGAAAAACATAAACTTCTCCGTTTAATAGCACGGCCTAATAAACAGAGAAGTGCCGCCATAATTATAGTTTTAGAACAAGGTTTAAAACGTCCTGTACCGCAGGAATGGAAAGTATAGATACATTAGTGCCGCATTGAACGTGTTAACTCTCTGATAACTCTTATATAAACCTAAGCTTGTATATATAACATTTTCCATCAAAGACCTATTTGCATTTTGTCATTTTTGCCTTCCATTTCTAAGCCGCCATAATTTTTATTTCTAATAACAAATTCTATAAATAGGTACACATTTATAGAATTTGTTATTGCGCCCTCTTTGACATATAATCTTGTTGTGTAGTTTAAAAGGCTTTATTCCCACTACCATGTAAATATAAATGATTTATATTATTAGAAATCGCCTCTTCGATGTAGGCATGTAGTAAGCAAGCTAGCAGGGGCCCGATTTTCGTTTGATAGACATCGTCTCTATTCGAGATGTGTTGAAAAAATACGACCAATTTGACGTTTTGTTTCGACATATCTAGAATATCGATAGATATCCCGTTTTTTGTTTGATAGACATCAATCTGGATGTATAACAAACGATAATCGGGCTCCTGTACTATGACGAAAAATCACGTTATGTCGTAAACATCATTAATAAATATAATCTAACACTTGTGTAATGTTAAAAAAAAGTACGAATACAATAAATAGTATGAAGGGCGTTCATTACATTCCTAATTATCTCCAACATTATTTTTTACCGAGTCACGATTTCTATTGCTGGGAACCATTGGGTTTTTATATCGCCTTTAACAAACTGGGGCGAGTGAATTAACTTGACTTTTTTTGAAAATGTTCACCGTGATAATATCTATGTATGAAAATCTAATATCGGTCGTAAAAACCACGCGACGATGAGACTTAATTCTCTCGCAACATCAATGAAATTTCATTGAAAAATAAGCACAGCCCTTTTATTAACGTCCCACTGCTGGGCACGGGCCTCCCCTCAATGCGGATTCAGGCCATAGTCCACCACGCTGGCCCGGTGCGGGTTGACAGACTTCACACATATATCGAGAACTAGTCAAGTTCCTTCAGACGTGCAGGCTTCCTCACGATGTTTTCCTTCACCGTTTCATAGCAAGTGATAATCTCGGATGAAAATGAGATTCGCACATAAATCCCAGAGGTGCGAGCCGGGGTTTGAACCTGCACACTTTGATTGCAAGGCGTGCGTTCTACCACTCGGCTACCACTGCTATTGTATAAATTAATAGTAATTTTATATGCCGTATGCAGTTTTATATACCTACCTATTTATACAGGGTGTATCAGAAGTCCGAAATAATAATTGAACCTGTATATCGCTATAAGGAGTGGAGCTATATGGCCCAGACATTAAGTTAAAATTCTTAACTTTATTCTTTCATACAAATCTAGGAAATTCATTTTTTAAACAATTTTCGGTCGGCCCTTCGCAAAACGTGGACCAGCTGTTTATTTAAAGGTCAATGCTCCACACCCATTGTGACAAACCCCGCCCACAGCGGGTACTAGTACTCTAACACACGAGCCGCGCGGGGGTAGGGTACAGGGGTGAAGCGGCGGCGGCACGCGGCCGGCCGGCGCGCGGCGGCGGCGCGGTGTCTTTGAGCGGCTTTGATTGTGTCGGTCGCCCGTTGCCAACTCGCCCACAGCGGTCTCTTTCGCACTCGCGCCTCTCTTTCGCACTCGTCGGTCATTGTAATTGACAGTAATTTTGATATTCCTAGGTAGGTATGAGAATGACCAAAACATTGGTAATGAAATTACTGTAAAATTTAACCGCCGAGAACCAAGCTTCCTTTAATGAAGGTAATTATGTAATTAGGTAGGTATCGAGACACCTTTTGTAAAACGCATTCATACATTTTATTTTTTGTTGCTAAATAGTAAACATTATTAAATCTTTTGTGGTTTGGTAGGTAGCTTTCTATCAAAATGAACCTGGTAGCTGTTTTATTTTTGATAATGACTACGCTGTTGGCCGTGAGCGGCAGCTTTACCGTAGGGGGTTTGTGCTATTGTAACTTGGGTTAGTGTGTAGGTATCTATCTAGGATCCCAGACGGCCTACCTACCTTGCAAACACTATTTAGGTACTAATGAATAAGATGTATGACTTTTTTTACAACAGGTGTCTAGGTATCTACGTAACTACGTTCTTAAGAAGTAGGTTGGTTGGTAAGGTTATTAAAATTGTAAATTAGAAGGTACCTACGTAAGTTTTCATTTAACAGATTTTCTTCACTAACAGTAATAGTAAGTAGGTATCTGGGTACCGACTAGCGACCTTATCGAAGTTTTTAGTTGGTAGGTAGGTACGTAAGTTTTCGTTTAACAGATTTTCTTCACTAATTGTAATAGTAAGTAGGTATCTGGGTAACCACTTACTTAATTAAAGGACCCAATCGTCCGAGTAAAAACTGCTATAAAGATAATAATAGTAGGTAAGTATTTACCCGTGGCCATGTGTGCAGTGTATCAATCCATGGGTTTAATTGGAATTTATTCACTTCTCACATATCACAAAGAGCTAGGTAGGTACCTACCCACCTGCACACTTGAGCAAATATTACTTTCACGTTTTTTAGAAGACATAAAAGAAATCACAAAACTTTTACCGGTATTCCCTTTAGTCGCACCAATGCACAAAACCATCTCATAGTTTTCCGAGTTTGAAAACACTTCACTATTACGCGGAGAACGAGACATTTTTCGGAACACTTGTTAACGCCTTGACAGATTGCAAGGAACTAAATATTTTGATTTACGTTATTATTATTAAATAAAAATATCAAAGGACCGCTCCGACATTGCACGTAGGCACAGTGTTTTACCGCGCTGCAACGCTGGGCCAATCACCGCTGATGCAATATGGCCGATGATTTGTCATTGGACGAAAATTGATCTTGTGTGTGATATCTCCGCCCGCTAATGTTCACTACATTGACATATTCGCGGCCATGATTATTAGAGTAATCAAAGATTAAAGTCTTTCAGATATGCCAGACCAATTCTAATAATTGTCTACATCATTAGGTACCTACTTGTATTCTGAGAATTGTAGTGATTATGATAAAGACAAATAATAATGATAAAATAATATTTTTTTTCTTTTAATCAACTCTCACTATGTTTCAGTTTAAAAAGAAATCCGTTCACGAAAACTAACACGAAAATGGATTATTTGCTTGTGTAGAAGTTTTACTTTACATCGATTTAAATGAAGTATAATTTTTTGTCATAGTTAGGTAACTACAGTGACCGATTTTTATTTCTGTATTGAACTATGCTCGTAGGTAAAAACCTTGTGTCATATCTATCACTCCCTGATCATTTTAAAGCGAGTTCATTCGCCTCATCAGCTGATTTTTAGGGTCGCGGTGCGTAAGTTTTGACACCAACTTTGGACACAAATTGCTCAGAAACTAAATTAGTTACGTATATTTTGCTTGAACGTGTTGATTGCTTATCATCTGTCCTATATGGCCCCCAAGTATTATTTCGGACTTCTGATACGATCTGTATATTTTCAAAAAGTGGTCGCGGGCGTCTTGGCGTGTCTGTAAGCGCAGGGCTATAGGGTCATCATAATGACACACGTAATGATTGCCTGTCTCTTTCAGACGAATTCCACTGTATTTTATTCGAACATAATGATATTATTTTATTTTTAAAGATTAGTGGAAATTATTTTGATGAAGCTCTAAAATTGAATAGGGTTGTTTGAATTCCGCTTACAAATTACTTATTCATAGAAGATACATTTATTAAGAGAAGCAGATCAAACATGTTTAACTAACTAATCAAAATGAAACGTCAAATGTACTGAGTGCTCTATAAAGGTCTGTCAAATTAGGTCATAATTGGAGGTTAAGAAGTTTAAGTATTCATACATATCTTTATTTACATGCTTTAAAAGTGTCTTTAGTATTTACCCAATCAAATTTATTATTTAAAAAATATATTTACTAGAACAATGAACCTAAAACTAAAAACCTTAAAAAATATAATATAATCTATAAAATATATGAATAAGGCAAAGTTCCGAAGATACTGGCAGCGTTCCCTCTTTGAATAGTTGAGGTGTGCAAATTACGTATTCAGGAAAAAAAAAAACAGCAAGATATATTAACCACAAATTCAATCTACACAAAACATTGTCTAACGTTGCGTGATCAATTTGATAATGTTGTCTTCATGCAAACGCATTAACTGTTCGTTTAAATAAATAAACTACCCATTAACCGCTCGTTAACCGCAACAGTAAGTCGATAATAGCTGGTTGTCGTGTAACAACACTAATGTCCGATTAAAAATTAAGCTATTACCCATAGAGTAAACTATTACCGGACTCAGGTGACGTTAGTGTTTATTTTCGAACACTTTGTTGTAACATAGACGATGATGGATGATATACTTTCAACTGTAACCAACAGGCTATATCTGTGTCCAGAAGCGACGAGGCTCTGGTGCCACCCGACGCCTATCACCCCCCTCTTTTTATTAAAGTGAGTTTGCCGAGAGGATCACCAAATCTACAACATTCAACCTGCCCTTCGCGACGTCATCCATTTTCTGCCCCTAATTGGAATTTTCGCAAGGCTGATCTAAATTTGCTATATTAAGCACTAACAGACATTAACTGGACAGACGTATGCCAAGAGCCTGACACAGATTTAGCAGTTAATAAGTTTTACACAAAGTTAAATAAATGTATATATAGTTTTGTACCAACAAAAACTAGTCCAAATGCCCGCAATACGTACCCCACGTGGTTTACTACTGAAATTATACAAAATATAAAATTCAAGAACTATAACTATGTAAAATTTAAAGAAAGTGGTAAAGAATTTAACAAAGAACTCTATAAGTATTATAGATCACATACAAAATTCTTGATGAGAGGGGCATATGAGCATTATATTAGTCTAAGTTTTGGAAGTATACCAAAGATACTTATCTTTTCAAAAGTCAAAGGAAAAAGTGCCACGAGTATGAGTATAACAACGAGAAATTGACTGATCAAAGAGTTGCAGATGCATTTGCATCATATTTTAGCTCGTGTTTTTTACCAGGACATACCCCCACCTTGACGTAGATGCAGCTCAACGGAGTGCTATTTGTGGAAGCGTTACTGATGCTACTCGTATTGAAATTAACACTATTTCTCCGTTAGAATTAGAATGTGCAGTGCAGCCTCTTAAGACCCACTCTGCTGCTGGCCCGGATGAAATCCCGCCATACCTTGTAAAGGATTGTATATCCATTCTCAAACATCCACTATTGTATATATATAACCTGTCTTTGAAGAACTCTAGATATCCCACGCAGTGGAAGACATCTAGAGTTACTCCAGTACCTAAAGGAGGCGCTAAGAATGACGTCACTATGTATAGACCAATAGCAGTCCTATCAGTTCTCGGTAAGGTATTTGAATCCATCATAGATAAACGTATTCGACAGCAAATTCAAGTTCGGTTGACTGATGAACAACATGGTTTTAGAGCCAATAGGTCAACTACCACAAGTCACATTAACTTTGTCGACGACGTGACCATTGAGATGGACTCGGGAAAGCAAGTTGATGCCGCTTACTTTGATTTCCGCAAAGCCTTTGATTTGGTTGACAATGACATACTTCTATCTAAAATGGCAGCTATTGGGTTCACGCCCAAACTATTAAAAATTTTCTCTTCCTACTTACAAAACCGAAGTCAATACGTGAGACTGGCCCGATTTGAATCCAATACCTACTACACGAGATCTGGCGTGACCCAGGGCAGCACACTCGGTCCTACTCAATTTATTATCATGATAAATGATTTGCCAGCAGCCGTCAGCACGGCTAAATGTCAACTATTTGCCGATGATCTAAAACTATATCATGGAGTAAGCGATCATAATGATTGTTGTAGGTTACAACAGGATATAGATGCAATAGTGGAGTGGAGTAAAATAAATCGCCTACATTTTAATACAACCAAATGTAAGGTCATTTCCTTTTCACGCGTACACCGATTCATTATGATTATAACCTATCTGGTTCTCAGTTGATTCGCGTTGATCATATACGAGATCTAGGACTATTATTAGATACGCAATTAAATTTCAGACAGCATATTTTAAGCGCATGTGAAAGTGCAAATAAAATGCTAGGCTTCGTAATGAGAGTTGCATCTACGTTTAGAGGGATCAACGCGGCACTTACATTGTATAAAGCATATGTTCGTAGCCGACTTGAGTATAATGCCATAGTTTGGGACACACATGAATCCAAGTACGCCGTACTCATTGAACGTATACAAAAGAAATTTGCTAGATTCGTTTATAAAAAGAAGTACCATTACTACCCATATCTGTATCCTTCTATATTTGTCACGGGAATGATCGGTTTGGATACCCTAGAGCTTAGGCGCAAATTGCTTCTCCTATTTCACTACTACTGCCTCCTGAATAATAAAGTGGATAATCCCACCACACTGAGGCGTGTTGGTTTGGCGGGAGTTCCGCGGCGATTTCTAGTCGGGGGCGAAGGCGAGGGTGTCGATGGCCCGCGCCGACGGAGGAAACTGTTCCCGGAACTCCCGGGAGTGCGCACGCGACGAGCTGCCGCGGCACCCACGGCCAGAGCGATCACGCTGCTCAACTCGATGCTCACTCAGCATATTAATATTGATATTTTTAATGATAAGACACATAGTGTGCACAAATGTATTTATATTTTTTTGAGTAATTCTTAATCTAGTTTAATTGGTTTGTATATACATAAAAGGAATATTATTTTTGTTACCTATTTTGTTTTTATAATAAAAGCAATACTAAAATGTTAGTGTGTAAGGTTTCGAACTGGAAGCTACATTGTAATTTAATTTAATTTAACAGGATGTAGGCAGGGACTGATTAATACATGCTACGGTCCTGAGACACCTGACACACGATCCTAGATGATATCTTCTTAAAAAATCCTAAAAATATTTGCTTTTTCAAACCACCCTTCCATAAATTTATTCCTTCCATTGAAAAAAGCAACCATGGAGTTTCTTGCCCATTCTTCTCCATAGGAAATGCATTCCGAATGGGTGGTAGAGATACTACTATTATTATTTATTGACGATTCATAAGTGCCTGTATTGGTTTATATGAATAAAAAATATTCTGATTCTGATTCTGATTCTAAACACTCATAAACTTAACGGCCAAGAATATTAGAATTATTTTTATGGCAAAAAAGTTGGTATTGAATAAAAAAAACAAATCTCTATGACAAGAACTGATGCATCCAATATTTTGTAAAAATCGACATGCACCTACTCGAGTAATTCATTATTCCAATAGATTCGCAATTTGTTAGCGAATGGCCTATTACTAAGCAAATAGCGCCAACTAGAAGACATAAATGTCGCACAAATTGTCATATAGGCGCACCTACACTAGCCCAATGGCAATAGTATTCTAGTATGCAAACTGAACCGAACATTCCACTTTCGCCATCGTTCCTTACTCCCTGCTTTCTTCTGTCAATCTCTATGGTTACACTTAATTGGTACAATATTGGTACATCTGGTCATTTCGGCGCGAACGACCATTGATTTTTATCACGCCCAACTTTTTTTAACAGCTTCTATTTCGATCTTGTGTAGAAATCTATTGGCGCTGAGTTCAATACCTAATTGAATGTTAAGTCCATACAACCTATTTTATCATCATTTTATTGACTCATTTTTACGTCACTAAACATTTTCATAAAATCTTCAGCTATTCGCCATTTAGAAAAATCATATTTGAGAGATAATCCAATAGTCCATGAGACGACATAATAAGTACCACATTAAAAACTCATTGATAAGCAACCCATAAGACAATATTGAACTTAAACAAGATAAATATTTAGTAAATACAATGGGAGTCCAAATAACTATAGATGTTTAAATTAGATAATCGAGTTCTACGAAGGATGCTGTATTTGATTTCGGACATCGATACCTATATCAAACAAAAGTGAATATTGTTTTGATGGGACCGTGGAAAACGATATTTGGTATATATGGTATCGTCATTAACAACTTTAGGTATATATCCATAGTTAGCAGAATAAACTCTGAGATATTTGCATGTATCAGTAGTTATGATTCGTATTTCTCTACTCTTTTACCTACCTACCTACCTATATCAAGTAGGCATCTTACTGACTCTCATTCTCTACACAAAATTGCCGCTTCTTCAACAAATCTCACACGTATTCTAACATATTGACTTCATCAATATCTTAATTACCATTAGCATAACGACTTGAAGTTACGCTCGCAATCTTCTCCTATGCATTTGCATCTACCTTAAAAAATCTCAAATTCCTCATCGATTGGCGTGACAACTTTTCGCCCCTCCACATACAGTAAACTGATTAACGTAAACTCGCTATCTAGCTAAATATGATAGTAAAGTTCACAGATTTTCAATCACGTTTAATCGAAACCTTCACAAACTTAATTTAATTCGGTGAGATACTAACCACTGCAATGTGTTATCGATTAGTAGGCAGTTAACGATCGATATCTAATCATATAGCAGTGGTAGCCGAGTGGTCGAACGCACGTCTTGCAAATCAAAGTGTGCAGGTTCAAACCCCGGCTCGCACCTCTGGGATCCATGTGCGAATCTCATTTACATCCGAGATTATCACTTGCTATGAAACGGTGAAGGATAACATCGTGAGGAAACCTGCACGTCTGAGGGAACTTGTCTAGTTCTCGATAGATGTGTGAAGTCTGCCAACCCGCACTGGGCCAGCGTGGTGGAATAAGGCCTGAAATCCCCCTCGCATTGAGGGGAGGCCCGTGCCCAGCAGTAGGACGTTAAAAGGGCTGTAGTAGTTGTAGTAGATCGATATCAACACTGACCTTGGCTTCTTCATTAATATTAAAATACACATGTTTATTTTCCCATAAGCTTTGTCGTAGTTATTGATTTCACATTACGCCCTTGACTTACGGATCAATAAATAAAGACTGAGCACAGTTAAGGGCAATCGTACAAACAATTTAAGTTGATAAAAAGAGTAGAACGGCAATAAGGAGTAATAATCGATAGAAAATAAACATAATAAGCTGGGCAAAAAATGTAGTTCGATACGAAGCCCAAACAAAGCATTAAAAATATTGCCATGTTGCTAAGACATTACTAGTAGGTATGTATAGTCAAATTTGGTGTCAGCAGAATCGACACCATTTTTTTTAGATAGGGGTGTCGCATTATGACCCTTTTTTCTATATTAACTATAATTTCTTGATGTAATGCTTAAATAAGTAATGACTTCTTTTCATTCTCTGAAATGAATGTTCCTAATAGTTGAGACCAACACAAGACGCCAAGCTTAGAGCCAAGATATATAAATTTTGCAACAGCCGAGTCGATCTCATAAATCACAGACACCAAATATCATAATCATAAACAACAATAGCCTTACACAACATTTGTACCGAAATAATTTGATACGATCATAATTCCATAGTTTTAATGGGAACATAGCAACTTGAACTGGATAATTAGTAAACATTTGCAGCAAGTCGTGGTGACATCTATAATCCCAGTACAAACAGAACTTTGTACATTCCGCCAAAAGATGGCGCTGAATACTACGTTGTACGAAAATGAAGATTTTCCATAGCAACCATAATCACAATATCAGAGTTAACAATACTCTATATATATGTATATATAGTGATAGGTATACAAGATAGCTGGTTGCGACAAAAATGGGGCATATAGCGGCGTCAGACCCAGCCAAGCATACCAACGTGTCTGACTAGTGAATTAATAGTGCCGATTTCAAGAAAGATTCAAAGACAAACACCAAAATTGAAGAAAGAAATGCTTGTACTGACTAGAGTTGCTTTCTAAATGCATATCAACGGAAAAGTAGTTGCAGTGTGTAGCTAAAAGGTTGAAAATAACGATAACTATATCTCTAAACATTGTCATACGGAAATATATTAACATGGAAGCAACAGTAAGGTACCAACCTAAAAGTACCAACTATAAACTTATTGCTGTTTGGTCGTATAAGAAAATTAAAAAAAAACATTGTTTCTGTCCAATTAACTTTGATGGAAAACGTTAATAGATAGTTAGTGTGAAGAAAATATGCTTTGGAAGGGTCAATGGTACCCAGAATACCCCTAACGTGGTTACCCCATACTGAGAAACAAACCCCCACGTCAGGATAATATTTACGACGCATAAACATGCAAAGGGCTACTTCGCTCACACGTGCACGCAACGATAACAAAAAATCATAAACAAACGTTACTGCGGCAGTTTCTTTTTAAATTACACTTTGTCTTTGGTTAACCTATTTTGAGCTTCGAAATTAATTACCTAATTAGTTGTTCATTCAAGAATATTACAAAACATACTTACCTACTTTAGTATATAATTATAAGAGCATCGCCCTTGAGTATGAGTGTACTTAATTACTGCAGACGGTCACTGCGCAAACTGTGTAAGATCAAGCCTCATTACCTACCTTACTATTACTAGGCAGGTACTTACAATTTTATACATTTGATGATTGTATTCTTACGATGGAATTAGTGGTAGCCTAGTTGGTAAAACACGCGTATTTAACGCAGAGTGCGGGTTCAAACCCTGGACTCGAGAAATTCGGATTTATGATGATTACCACTTGCTAAACGGTGAAGGCAGACATCATGAGGAAACCTGCACGTCTATAGAAATGCGAGTGAAGTTCACCAACCCGCACTGGACCAGCGTGGTGGACTATGGCCCAAAGACATGTGAAGTTCACCAACACGCACTGGGCCAGCGACTGGCCCAAATCTCGCTCGTATTGAGGGGGAACGTGCCAGGTATAATGCCAATAAGCTCGTCCTCTATTAAGTTAGGACCTAAATACATCGGCGAATTGTCGGTGTACTGCTGCGCACCTCTGTCCACTTGGGGAATTCAGGCGTGATGATGTATATTTATTTTGATGCGAGTTTTACGCAATGCCTACAAAAGAAGCAACATAGTGAATAAACTTTTAAACATTCGTAAGTTTATAATAAAATACCTACTCATTAATGGCGTTAATTATTTAACAAGCATTGTTGATAAATACAAAGATTTAACGTAAACATAACGATAATCTTAAAAGTATATTACTACCGTTTCATTACACACTATCGGTTGTTGCAGTAATGATGTAAGATTACTTTTAAAAACATACCTTGTAATATTTTGAAGAGTATTTCTAAAAGTATGTTGATGGATACGAGTATATGTGGGCTGAGTACAATTATTTTAAAGCAGCGGCCTCAGTACGCCTGCCAAGATAAGACATTT
This sequence comes from Ptilodon capucinus, assembly GCA_914767695.1. Taxonomy (NCBI): domain Eukaryota; kingdom Metazoa; phylum Arthropoda; class Insecta; order Lepidoptera; family Notodontidae; genus Ptilodon; species Ptilodon capucinus. Next base: position 4,203,759 of record OU611828.1, read on the forward strand.
TCTCACGGATCGTGACGTCATTTTTGTGGCAAAATCGTTACGTCTTATTTGCTAGCATGGCGTAAATATAAAATGGGTTTGACAGTTAAATACAACGTGTTTGACGTATGGATAAGATGTTATATCTTAAGTGCTAGCATGGGTTACCAAAATGTACCATAGAGACACGAATTTGACAGGTCAACGTAAAGAAATTTCTCACGGTCAAAGGCCGGTGATGAGAAAATAATTAGGCTGTAAGAAGTACATAAATATAGCATTTTATACACTATTATAACAAATAATACTTATTTTACTCCATCCTTCGCCAATATCAAGCGGACTACATGCAAAATTCTTCCGAAAACGAACACGTAAATTTATTTTCGTGTTCGACAAACAACAACAAAAAAGTGTAGAGACATTTCTATCTGTTTTATTTTCTTCCGAAAATCCCCATAATCCTATTCCACGTGATTTAAAATCCATATTTTACAAAAAATCTGTAGGTTTGAGGTTAGATTTTGTTTGGCATCATACTTTGCGTGCTTTTTGCCGTTTTACAATGTAAAGTTCTTTAAATTAGCAAATAAAAATAGTATAGTGCCCAAGAAATAAATTTTAAGCATAATACCACCGACCAAATGATAATACGTAAAGCTTCCGGCATAATAAAAAAGAAGCTATGCCCAAAGATATTTTTAATCTGTGCATAAATAATCTAATATATTCTATGATGTGTATGCAGCATCTTTTTTCTTTGTAAGGCTCCGTCTCGCTCTATTTGTCATTTCAATGAACGAATGAACGAAAGATCGTAAACTGTGAGAAAATTTTAGCAGGCTGTCTAATTTTAAACATCTTGGAAGCCATATTAGCAAATAAGATACGGGAACGCAAGTTGACAAGATGTTTTAGGGACTTGTGAGAAAACATCTTGGCAGGCGTACTGAGGCCGCAGCTAACACTCAAACAATCGTTTTTGGAGCAGTGTGGGCTACTAATAAATAACTAAGACTGGAAACACATATCTACTGGATACCTAATTGAAATTAATCTTATAGCCAGATCGTAGGAATAATAAAACGCAACAAAAAAACTGCATTTTTTTGTAACTTTTTAACTAAAGAATCCGGACATACTGAGAAACAAAATGCATCATTATATTGGTCAGATACATGATTTCCGAAGTCCCTTTGTGGCCAGTCAGTGAGTCAACACATTACATTGATTGTGACCCGTTCATTTTGATCCGCTCTTTGTTGCGATTGGCCGCTAAATTTCTTTTGTCTTCAGCTAAAATGTTGATGTAACGAAAGGTTGTTTCTACAAGCCCCTTTACTCCTATTTCTACACCTATCATTACAGTAATATCGATAGATCAGTTTGTAATGGTTTATATTTTCGTAAATATAGTCATGGTTTCCGTAGTGTAGCGGTTATCACGTGTGCTTCACACGCACAAGGCCCCCGGTTCGATCCCGGGCGGAAACATAACCTTTTGCATTTTTTCGTATATTTCCACTGCCAACTCGTTTAACCGGAAGAAACTGCCCGTTATTACAATTTCACATCCGTAAGGAATGGGAAATTGCTTAAACGATTTTCGTTGCGATAATAGCACGGAAGAACGCTGACAATGTGAGGTACCGAACAGTGGTGGAAAAGGCGAGTAATTAAGCTTAGAAAGTGGCCCAGAGACTGGTAGTGCACTGGATCGTGGTTTCTAAATTGACCACCGTAGACGGAAGGTCGGCGACCTGTTAGATCGAAAGGTGATACATCTGTAAACTGACCCAAATACTTAGGTTACGGAACCCCGCATTTATCTGATAAGGGCGCATTCACGTGCACTAAGCAAGCTTAGGTACCATGTCGATAGAGACAACATTCCTTAAAGCGAACTTATACTAGGTTCTTTAAAAACTAATAGTTATCAGTAAAAGTAAGAGAATCGTTGTTAGAAAAACGAGTAGCAGCCGTAAAGACTTACTAACGAAACTGTTATTTTAATAAAGGAAGTAATGTCTAGTCATGTGATTTTTTTTAATTAATCAAACATCAATTTTGTATCAGTGTATATATTATTGTAGTAGTTTGTGAACCTAATTAAAACGAAAATTAGGATACGTACAGAACTTGTACATACATTGAGTTCTTATACCGAACGCTTCGAGGCCTAGAGGAACCCGCAAGCCTCATCGAACTCGCTAGGTGCCATAGTAGCGAAGATTTTTTCCAACAAGTGATTTAGCGGTTTTCGCTTAAGGCGTACACCAATTTCTAGATTGTCCTCTACCTTCTATACCTTCAACATATGATCCGATACTTAATTATAATAATAACACTGTCGTTGTAGTATAATGGTTTCACTTTATAATTCTTAAAACAATCATTTATTATCAATGATATTATTAGCTAGAATGTTAATAGTTTACACACAAGCAATGATCACCTTGAAGCCATTAGACAAGTCATATTCTTGCTGTAATTGATAAAATATGTTATTTTCTTGGCTTAAAAATTAAACTACATATTCATACTGTAACGATTGTATTAGTAGATTCGGGGGCTTTCGCCCAGGGAGGCAATTGTCGCATGAACGACATTATCTCTAATTCGACATAATATGTCAAAACAAAACTAAAAAATACGACCAATTTGGCGTTTTATTTTGGTATATTTTAAATTAGAGGTAATGTCGATCTTGCGAAAATTGGCCCCCTGCAAGTTGGCCAACATGCTAGCTAGCTAGCATGTTGGCCAAAAGCTAGCTAGTTAAGCAATGGAACACCATGTTGTCAAGTATCTTGTTGTTTATTGACAACATACATTACCTTGGCTCAAGATTCTTGAGTCCCACTTGAGCATCCCCGAAGCTGAACCATTATGATACAATTTTTACGATAAGTAAAAGTTATCCCATGTCTCACCGTTTCAGTAACTTTTCAAGTGTTGACAACATAGGAACATACTTTCACTGGAATTTAAATGAGGCTGGAATAGTTTAAAGATTAGACAAGACTTTTAAGCGAACGCCACTATTTTTTGTGATGCAAAGACAACAAATACATAATCATGTTTTCTGTTGTCTACTCTAAACAGTAAAGATAACAGAACATTATATGTTTTTAAGAATTTCAGAACATACAGAAAGGAATGTGCGAATACTTACGAGGTTTTTTTGGCGTCTCTAGATTCTTTAGTTGTAAAACTACATACAAAAATATATATCTACCACTACTTACGTTAATACGTTTCATAGCAGTTATTTTTCCCTATTAGAATATTGATATGATAAAATATACGACGATATACCTGGATGGCCGATACGTAAGGGACTGTTCGATTTTGCATACTAATATTTAACGTAGACTCTACCGTAAGCGTGACCGTAAATCACGCGTAAAACACAAGGTAGAGCTATTGACCAACGTGTTTATCAAGAACGAAACACCACCTATAAAGTAGGGAATCCATTACGCAACTAAAAATAACCTCGAGTTTAGTAAAGTTTAGTGACACTCTTCAATCAGGTGGTGTACTCAGGCGCTTCGTTTACGACGCCATATTGTTTTTATTGTCGTCTTCCGCTTTCGTAAGCTGCGCTCGCGCACGTGTGCCGTATCAAAACATAATGAGACACGCAGCTAATTTAGGAAATGCTGTGATAAGATGTAAACATGATAATTACATGTGCTCTTAAAGCTTCTGCTATGTAGTGGCTTATCGTTACCTCCTTAGTCTCTTAAGGAAAATTAGACAATGGATTTTCCGCTAAAATTTCGAAAGTAACCAGCCGTAGATTGGGAGTTGTCGAAGTGTGAAATGACAACTTTGTATATACTCAATTAAGCCTCCCGCGCGCCGCACACTGCGGCGTCGACGCTCGCGCGACGAAATCCTTGCTTATACCAAAACGAACTCTGTGTCAATATGCATAACGATTGAGTTTCTGTAGTAAATGCTACGCCCCCAAGCGTCAAAATTCGCTCGAGCTGTCAGTGTCATTTAGTTAAAGAATGAGTCAATACCTCAGAGCAGATAGTTGACTTAAGAACTTGACTCTTCGTAATGCTCTGCGGCGATTTTTTTGAGGGTTGGCAATAATGGTTTATTTGAGGTCCGCCATCTTAGAATTAAGATCAAGTAAGTACGTAAGTGTCAAATAATATAAACAATCAAATTCTAATATGGCGGAAATTTGTTCGGGCTCCTTAGGGCCGCTCCTACTACTAGATGGTCAATACATTCTGTTGTGGTATTGTACGCCCCAGTGTGTGTTTAAGCTTCTGCTTTGAAGTGGCTTACTCCATGGTATCTAAGGAAAATGAGTCAATGGTATAACTGGAGGTTTCGCTACAATACGGAGCGAGCAACCGTAGATTGGGAGTTTTGGAGGTGTGATATGACTACTTATGTCTATGATAGTACATAATATCGTCAGTTAAAAGGTGAATTGACTCAAGCGCCATTTTGGTAACTTTGCACGAACCTAACTCAAAAGACGGAGAAAAGTTAACAATTCCAACGATATATTCAAATATTCAAAATCGCTCTACATGGCGCTTTATACCTGTTCGTTATAGACAAATTGTATTGTACATAAAAATCCAATGGCGATCCCTGTAGTTAGTTTGTGGTGGTGATTGGATTATCGGTCAACGACCTCACCCGTACGGGACACACCCCTGGGGTAGTCCAATAATTAACGACTTAGATACACCAATTAGGTAATGTTATGAAGTAGGTGTGTATACCAGGTTCCTACTTATAATGTAATAAGTATGTTTATATAGGAAGAAGATTACATGAGATAGGAGTTAGTGAGGTAGAGAAACCTGTAACCTGCACGCTTAGCATGACGTAAGTTTTATCCCTTTAAACTGTCAGATTCGTCAAGAAAATGATGTCATACCAATCAATGTCCAGTATATAAAGCTCGAAGTGACGTCATTTTCTCGAGAAATCTGACAGTTGAAAGAGCCATCATGCTAAACCAACTTGACTATAGACAACTTGGGTTAAAGGGTTAAAACATAATAAATTAACCCAAATTTTACAGAAGTTGTACCTACTATTTAGAATTGGCATTGTAGAACACTTTTATACTGAAAATTCGTTGACGGATTATAATTTCTATATATTTGTAGACTACGAAACATCTAACTTACAAACATGCATTAAACACTCATAGTAAACTATTATTAAATCCTTCCTTTTTATGAATAGTGGATAATAAAGAATTATTTTTAACTAAAAAGGGATGCATAAGATATTATGTACATTCATCAGTAGCTTTAGCTTATGTGCCAAGAATAAGCTTCTTTCACAGAATATATTGATATCGTCTCTTTCTCTCGTATGGAATAAGACAGAGAGTGAGCGAGCAATCTGTGACAGAGGCCTAGACTTCAGATGTGTGCTAACACCACTGGTAAGCTCTTAATAATACCTATACTATAATATACCTTCCTATTGTCTGGAAGAAATTGCTTTTAGCGATAAGACCACCCAATTGTACATAGCTACTGTATTTAGAAATAAGAATGTTGTATTATTTTATTTGTTTGGTGTGTACAATATAGAGTACTCTATCTATCTATCTATATTCCAAGAAGAAGTATGTTTTGTAACTAACATTGTTACAAATAAATAAAAGCAAGTAGATAGCTTTAGTCGTCCACTGAAAGAATAGTAGGCAGATTATTGTAGTATATTCAATATCAAGTTCACTTATTACAGTTACTGAGTAGGTTCCTATCAATGTTAATAAAAAGATATGTTTATTACTATATGGTAAGTAGGTACAAAATATAGTATGGGATGGATCAGGTTAGAGCAGGAATGTCTAGGATCTTCAGATTGGCTTGGGATAGGAGAGATTGGACAGGTGCGTCGTCTTCAGTGGTAATTCTGTAAACATTTAATTAAGTGGATATATATACAAGTATGAAAAGTAAATATTTATCCTACCAAAACTATTACGTATAATGATATCTGGCTTTATCAGTGACATGGTTTATAGAAATGGCATAGCACAGAAATGAGTTAGTATGTCATAATAAGTCATATAGGTAGCTTATTATAAATTAAATAAGGAATAGGTATGTAGGTTTTTTTTTTTTTAATGGACTGCGCTGTTGGCCGTGAGTTGGCCTTTACAGCTTCACCCGAGGAGAAGTATGTAGGTAAGTATGTAGGTAAGTAGCTAAACTATGCATCTATCAATCTCTTGCAATGTATAGTGCAGATTACATTCTTTCAGCGAGGTAGGTAGTACCGACTTTTATAAGGTTTCTTTTTCCTTCCTAATAGTTTATTTACTTATATTTCCTATTACTGAATGGGAAATAGTTTAATAATTAAGTACTTGGTACCATACTGAAACTGTTAAATAAAATAGGTACCAACTTAAACTGAAATCCAGAAAAATTTACCCTAACTTAGCTGTTACCTATTACTAATATTTTCATTCGAACCATTGGAAGTGGTTCGAATGAAAATTAGGGTTTGGATTCATTGGTCAGTACCTAATTAATTTCTACAACACAAAAAAGACATGCTTGGCTAGCACGTAAGTAGGTACATATTCAGCATATTGAAGCGATCCCAAGGTGCAACATCTTGAGGCCAGTTACAATGCGTCACAATCGATAAATCAAGGCTGGACTGCAAATGCAATTTTATGACACAAAAAGCGCAGCGCAATCTCGTGAAATACCGTAACTTCTCACACGTATGCAACGGTTTATCGACTTAATTACCATCCACAATTATGCTTCCGCACTCAGACACGCATTTTTTCGCAAAAATAAGCACATAAACATTAATAACTTACCCGGCGACAGGTGTAAAGTGCAGCAAGAATTTGCAGACAAACCAACCATCCACTGAATGTTCACTTAACTTCTCACTCCACTTATTAGCACAAACGACACAAACTTAATGCAATTAACTTATGAATTCCTATTCGATTCGTTTGGAATTCAAGTAAAGTGCATCAAAAATTACAGGAACGAACTTTTTCGCTCCACGGACGGCCCGCACCGCGCGCCAGACAACAATAAAATCGAGGCAACCGATTTTATCAACGAAATAAGCTTCATTACAATGAAATAAGAGCTATATTCCATTGGATACCATAGAAACTACGTGCAAACATTCTAAAGGTGTTTCACATAGGTACCCTAACTTACGCATTTATTTATGGCTAATATTATACTAACAATACCATTTACAAAATAATGATTTAGTAAATTAAATACAAAGTAATTATTGAGTGTGCAAATCTAGTTGGTATCTGAGAAACGCTGTTTGCTTGATTTATAATGCATAAAATACTCTGTATGGAATGACTTTAGTAGGAGGAAACCTTACTTCTACCACCATCTGTTGGCTAAGCCAGCAAAGTTTGACATTGCCTGTCATGTCAGCATAGTTGAAATTACGTTTCGTTATTGCTACGTGAAAATAAATTTTAATAACATATTTTAATTTGCGATAATCAGTTCCTTGTTGAGTAAACTAGCCAGAGACCTCGATGGTAAACGAAGATCTTGCTAGCGGTAATGTAAGCTACATAATAGCTAATAAAATATTTCTTGTGTATGTATTCATTTTATTTACTACTTATTTATATTTATAACACTAGTTTCAATTTTAACCGAGTTGCGTTTTCGGGGTGGTGAATGTGCGCTTCCTGAAGGTCCTCTTGCGTGTTAGCTGCAGCTGTTGCAATTGATTGTTCACTTCCGCCCAAATATCGTTCTGATCCTCTATCGGAATAGTTTTCCTGTAAATAAAAAAAAAATGCCGATTCTATTAGCACTGAACTAAAGCACACCTAGGTAGCCCCTAGGTAATAGAAATTTTAATAAATCTACAAATAATATACAAGAAAAATTGTCCTTTGCATGATAAAACAGTAGCGTTGTTTTTGTTTTCAACATTACTAAAATCAATCAATCTCTTTAGTTTTTACCTGACATACTCATTCACTAAATACGATGGAGGCCATATCTTTTTAAAAAGTGAGTGACATACTCATTCTGCAACGAAATATCATTGACAGCCGATTTTCACGCGTGGTCGTGTGGCCTTTGCCACATAAATTTAATCTTTATTTATATTAACACAGAGTATGTTTTGGTATTGGTAAAAAGATTTAAGCGTGCTTCTTGACGCCTTAAGTGTACCAAGAACCTGGGAACTAATTACCTGTACTGCTTCATCAAATCGTATTTCTCCCACGGCGTCTTTCTCAACTCCCTGCGGACTCTGTCCTTCTCTTTCAGATACTGCTCGATGTTCGCGACTCCTTTGAGCTCCTGCCGCTCCCATCTCTCGAGCCATGGCCTTGGCTTGAGTTGAACCTTAAAAATAGAACTTGAAATATTAACAATAATGATTGTCATTTTCAATAATGATTACCACTTGCTGAATACATCATCATCACGCCTGTATTCCCCGAAGGGGTAGGCAGAGGTGCACTGCAGTGCGCCCACACTTTGCCGATGTATTTTGGTCCCAATGTAATAGGGGGCGAGCCTATTGCCATTATACCGGGCACACAGGTTTCCTCACGATGTTTTCCGTCACCGTTTCTTAGCAAGTGATAATCTCAGATGAAAATGAGATTCGCACATGGAACCCAGAGGTGCGAGCCGGGGATAGAACCTGCGCACTTTGATTGCAAAGCGTGCGTTCGACCACTCGGCTACCACTGCTTGCTGAATGGTGAAGGAAAACATTGTGAAGAAACTGCATGTCTATAGAAAGGCGTGTGAAGTTCAGCACCCTGCACTGGACCAGCATGGTGAACTATGGTCCAAAGTCCGAAGTGTGGGCGCACTGCAGTGCACCACTTCCTACCGCTCTGGAAATACAGGTGTGATGATGTATAAATATTAACAAATATTATTGTCTATGTGTGCATAAGGCTATCTTACAAAAACTTGTTGGTGGTGTATGACTTGTGCTTGGCTGATATGACCAGCCTACCAACTCCCACTCATAACTTATGCCCAATATAGGTAGTGCTGTGGATATTTTCTATACAATAAATATAATTGAAGGGCCATTGTGTAATGTCAAAATAACAACTTTTTACTAAATGCATAAGAAGAGTATTTACGGTAGGTTCAGTAACAAATAAAAAAAAAAATCTATTGTCTTTTTGTTCAGGCTAATCACGGAAATGGCTAAGCCAATTATGACAGGACTTTTGCTGTTAGATAGCAAATGTTATAAGGAGAAGTTTGTAGTGACTGTAGCTACTTTCTTATTATTTTTTATTTCAATTCTCTGTTGTAGCCTTTACTCCAAAATATAAAGTGAAGTACTATATTACCTGCACAGGATTGACTGGTACTGGAGTGCCTTCCGGTAGTATTTCAGGATCCATGTCCAATGGGAAGGTGCTGTACTCTGGCAGCGCATCTCTCAAGTAGAACAATTTATCATCAAGACGCTTCTCTAGACGCAGGACTTGTATCTTCTGTATTGTGACATCATAGAGTTCATATCTCACCTAGAAATAAGAATACATGTACATAAATCTGACCAATTGATTTTAGACTTAAATTTTTTATTGACAAAAATTTGCAGCAGACTGTGGACCAATACCAAAACGCACTCTGCAACAATATACATAAAGACTCAATTTCGTTGGTAAAAGCCACTCCCCCACTCTTCCAAAATTCCCTCCCATGGTTCACGTTATTTTGTTGTAGAATGAACTTTCTACATGAGTAAATACAGTTCGTTTTGGTATTGGCAGAAAATATGACGCACGCATCATGACACCCCAGTGTGTAACGGCTTTAATCATTGAAATGTGATATGATGAAATACATTTTTCAACAGTATGTACTCACCTCAATACCTTGGTGGTCAACAACATTTCTCAATGTGAACTCTGCTCTAAGGCCACACCCTTTACGCTCAATGCAAATGCCCACAAACCTGGTAGTCTTGCTCTGGGCATGTGGATCAGCCACTGTCACTGCTAGAATTGAACCTGAAATTAGAAACCATTTTAAGTTATACTTGTCCGTCTTGAGAAAAGTATGTTGAGGTGGTTTGGCCATGTAGAGAGGATGAATGAAGGTAGACTGACTAAAGAAATATACCAGGCAAACGTGAGTGGAAATCTCGGAAGAGGGCGCCCGAGAAGGACCTTTCACGACCAGATTAACGGTCTCTTCCAGAAAGGTCAAGTCCGTAGCACCCTTAACCGACGGAAGTGCATGAAAAGATGTATGACTGTGGATGAAGCGAAAGAGGTATGTCAGGATCGTAGCGTGTGGCAAACGGTAGTCTCTGCCTACCCCCATGGGATACAGGCGTGAGTATATGTATGTATGTATGTATGTTGTCCGTCTAGGCCTCTGACCACACAGAACTGGGTGGTTGCTGATTTGATTGACAGTGGAAATTTTCCACAATGGTTCATACTTTTTTTTTATCTATTTAAACAAATGAAGGGCCATCTTTATATGTCTCAGAAATACTTACCAACATAAAATTCCGGTACTTCAATCTGACTTCGCCTCTTCAACATGTCTGCTCTCTCTAGTTTCTCTCTGAGACTGTTCCTCCATTTTGGGTTCGGATCAGGAAGGAACTCAGGATATAAGTGTCTGTAAGCCAAGTTAGGATTGCGAGCGCTGACCCTAAGCCTCGATACTCTTTCTTCTTTCACTTCTACTTTTACTTCTTCAGTAACTTCCTGAACCTTCTCAGGTAATGTCGATAGTTTACGATAATCTGAAATGATTAATTAACCCAATATTAAGGTTTATTGGCGAGAAAATCACAAACCTGAAATTATGAGTAAATCGTATTTTCTAACCTCTTCTAATGATCCACTTTGCGGCAGATAGTAGATCATTGGAAGACCTTCTTATTGCTAAAGCCATGATGATTATTACAAATAAAACTAGCACCTAATTCGTAAGGAAATTAGTTTAAAGGCTAAATAAAAACCAAAACATCCCTCTAGCGCGCTCAGGTTGGGAATTATTTTTGAGTTTGACGTTTGTTTTTTTTTATTTACGCGTTTTATTCATTGCATTTTACATTCCTACTTAGCCCATAAGATGTTAGCATATTTAAATCACAAACAACAATATAATTTTAAAAATAGCTTTTTAATATCATTGAATGTAGTGCACAGAAAGTAACCACTTTAGTAATTGAAAAATTTGAAAATATACATATCGTTTGCTAAAGAGTAAAGACTATGGTCGTCATATATCTTCATGATTTTCGTAGACTAAAAAAGAAAAGGAAACGTCACCCACGTAAATGTCAAAACGAAAAATCGATTTTGTTTGTCTTGTTGTGGTGTCCTATATTTGTATTAAATAATTCTAATTCTGGAGGAAGCTTATTTATTACATGTCTTCAATAATGCAGAAATGTAATGACGACAACATTCCTTTGGCGGACGACGACCCACAAGTGATAATAAATGACGAAATGGAGAACAATCATTTGGATCATGGTCGTTCAATGGACTCCTTACCCAGCTCTTACACGGGGTCGTCGAGCCCTGGCCTAAATGGACCGCGGAGCTTTGAGCCAGACTCCGGCATTGATGAGCAGGAAGAGAAAGCCCGCCTAATATCACAGGTTTTGGAACTGCAGAACACTTTAGATGGTAATTATTCAACTTTATTGTACTGTGTGTCCTTTGTTTTAATATAAGAATCTTACGCCTGTGTTTATATGATACCGGCCCTATCAGAGATTTCTAAAATATCCTACAAATAGGGTTGCCAGCAATACTTTATAATAAAGTATCCTACTTTATTTTTGGTAATTACACTTTATACTTTTGCATACCAATAAAGTATGTGAAAATACTTTATTTCCAAACTTGACTGTGATGCGTAAAACAAAACACTAATTATTTATGGGTATTTAACTATTTAATGGTCCACATAAGTGAAAATGGATGATGGAAACTATAATATTTATAATTACTAAACACACACTCAGATGTGGTGTGGTGTGTGGTGGTGATTTTGTTGTCAAACAAGCTTTGGAACATTTATAGATAGCAAAAAATTGTTAGCATGTGCTAAAAGCACACAAAAATACGTTTTTAAGGCAATCAAAACATAAAATGTTATAAATACTTTTTTTTCTTCTCAATACTTTATTTTTTGTCTATCCAAACCATTTAATACATTATTTTTGTCACAAACAGTTGGCAACCCTACCTACAAATGATCATGGAGTGAATATATTATTTAGTAAGTAATATTTTTTAAATAGCATGTTAATTAACTATTTCCAGATCTGTCACAACGAGTGGACTCTGTTAAAGAAGAAAACTTGAAACTGCGCTCTGAAAATCAAGTTTTAGGCCAGTACATTGAGAATTTAATGTCTGCATCGTCAGTTTTTCAATCGACCACACCAAATGTTCATAAGAAGTAAAAATTCACATATATTAAAAAAATATCCTTGCTTAATATTATGACTGAAAGTCGAACATTTAAAATACTAAGTATAATTAAAAAGCTAATACATTTAATAAGCTTCAAAACTGTTACGACAGGTTCACTAGAAAAAAAAAATATTTTGTTAGGTTCACTAGAAAAAAAAATGTATTTTGTTCTGATATATGAGATGTATCAGGTCTATTTTAATTGGTTATTCATTTATATGTGTACTCTGAACATCCTTGCCTAAATATATGACATTCCCTGCACCTGCACTGCATTCATTATTGCACCTTGGCATTACTGTGTTGCAAATTAAAAAAATAGCAACCTGCATTAAAATATGTGTTTGAGGCTTATGTATTAATAAAATTATGTAATGATCATAATATTAAAATGTATCCTAGTGTAATAATAAATTTAAGCATAATTTTAAGAAATTAAAAAAATGCTAAATATTTTTTGTTAGCAAACTATAATTATTAAAATACAACATAAGATAACATTTTTGTTTCACATTCCATGTTCCATTTGGTGTGAACTTTTCTATGAATGGCTCTCTTATTTTTATTATTTAGTGAATTCTCAAGTTAAAATAAGGACTGTAATGATATTCTATACTTATTTTATGATATGATATCAGCATAAATTGTATTACTTAAATTACAAAATAAAATGATTAAAGACTAAACGTTTTTTTTTTAATCCAGAATTTTCAGTAACACCCTCAACCGACGGAAGTAAATGATGAGATGTATGACTGTGGATGAAGCGAAAGAAGTATGGTCAGGATCGTAGCATGTGGCAAACGGTAATATCTACCTACCCCCATGGGATTCAGGCGTGAGTGTATGCAGAATCCTTATTCTATGGTTTCATATTTATTTTTGTGTAGGAATTATGCAAATGTCTACCCTATTTTGAGGTACAGTTAAAAATCTGGGTACTTAAGTACTTTCTTTGATTTTATACTTAAATAAGATCAAAGAAATTATATTTTTTTGGACTTATGTTCACGGCAGTAAATTAAGTAAAAATTTCAATAGGTTTTGTAACGATAAGAAAATATGACTCATGCAGTTACGCCATCGAGCCACTCCAATTAAATTTGTCGGGGATGTCGTATCATATCTACATACTAATAACATTATTCTAATCGCGTTCGCGAAGTCATAAGCCAAATTTCGTCAGGTTTCACGTAAAAAGTTGGCACGGGTATGCCCCTGCTGTAAGCGATTTGTGACTGATTATTCAACATGTTCGGAGTGTGAGTTGGCGTTGCTCTGGCACTAGGTACCGCTGTACATGCATCCACCATGCGGGTAAACACGAAACAACGCTGCGGTCGCATGGATAACGCGTGACCGCTGCGTGACGTCGTGTTGGTGATACCGTGATTTAGCTATCGTCTGATTTCCTGGAACTAGCCAGATTTTGTGGAAACACTGATATCATTCATGCATGATGCATATATGAATGTTTGCTCTTACAATACTCTTAAAATGTCTAGCAAAGCGTAAGCTAGCGCAATTATATAGGAAAATGTATAACATTTGTCCCAGCAAAGCTGCTACTCGAACTTGCAAGTCTGGCAAACATTTTGTGGCACGCAGTAAACGAATGAAGCAAATTGTAAACTAAACTGTCATTATCAATTAACGAATGAGTTATTTTTTCATATAGGAATTTCATATGTACCTACCAAACGTAATCAATAATAGGGAGTTCGTGATACGAGTATGGTATCATTAATACTGCTATCTCGTTTTAGCTTGCGTTACCAACGTATCGATCGATTCTTCATCCCTTTCTAACTACCTTTATAAGATATCCAATGACAGCAGAGATGTTTGGAGCGAATAAAATAGTCGTTTATTGACAGCCGCCGGAGGTGCACGTACGTTGTGTTCGTATATTAGATTGACTTCAGTGAAAAAAATAAAAATGCCGAAAAAATTAAAAGTAGTTGTGAAATCTTTGTACTCGCACGAAATCCGCAAGGATGTGAGCTTGGATAGTTTAAAGTCTCTGAAATTAGAAGATGCCTGGCCATATATTAGAGACGAAATCGAGATTGAAATCGGTAGTAGTCAGTTGGTATGCATCCCTCATATTACCGAAGCGGAGTTGTATAAAACGACGTCTTTATTCGTTCAAAATGAGAAAGAAACGAACGGCAAAAAGTTCACTCCGCTCGGCGAATTGATCAAGAATGTGAATAAGGAGAAATCGAATGCGGAACAAGTGAAATGGCTGGAAAAAGGCGAATTCCAAGTTGCCGACTTCAAATTTCCACACGAGAGTGTAAAGGTTAGTTGTATATTTTATTTATCGATAATAAATATACTTACTCACTCATTAGTCACAGTCCCTTGCCCTAGTCTTGACAACCCTGGGGCTTAGATGTACAATACAATTAACAAACTTAGTTCAAAACCAGGTCATTCAAAGAGTGTCATTGTAGGCAATAGTTTTATGCATTTTGATGAGACTTGAAACAAAATTATCAAACTGGTACTATTGCAGTAAACACTTTGTTCTTAGAAACTCAAGAATCATATTTGCAAACTAGTATTATCAACAATGCTAGATCGTTTATACCTATTGTAGGTATATTTTTTGCACTATTTGTAATTCAAATGATTGTCAATGCATTAACTATTCCCAAGATCTTAGTATAGTTAAGGTCATGTTAGGTTTCTATTATTGATACGAGTGTAATGTTTATCCAGTGTCACTTTAAATTAGGGTCAAATCAGGCCATAGACTTAATATCTTTTCTTTCCAAATTAAAAGTTTTATTATCTGTAAGGCAACACAAGAGGATACAATTTTACTGTCAACTTATAACAATATGAGTAGGTACATAGATACATTTAAGAGCTATGGGTGATGGTCTTTCTTTTTGTCTTTCTTTTTCTGTGCACACCAACCAAAACCTCTAAGCATATTGTTGTGAACTTGACATGACTTAATTTTTTAAAGGCATGAAAACAAAATCCTTAGCAATGGTATAATATGCTTAATTTAATGGCTTCAAATTGACAATGTATAATGTCTACACTAGTCATACTTTAACTACCATTGCTAAAAATGTTGTTTTCATGCTCTAATAGATTCATAGCCACTCCACAACAATAGTGCTAGAGGACTTGGTCCTGTGTTCAATGCCAAACAATAAAATAATTCTAAATAAAAACTTAATTGAACAGCCTACCTGCTGCCTAAAGAAAATATTGCAAGAATTATAAAACATCCTGGACACTTAAAATATAATTTAAATCTGATAATAATAAATTAAATATAGCATAGTGAGGAAGTTCCTCTCTCTGGAGCCCTAACCACTGGTAACTAGTACCCTTTTCCAGAGCCGGTGGAGTTTTTATATTTAAAAATGTAATTAGTAAGAAAAATGAGAAATAATGGATAATTAAATATTTACTGGATAATGAACAGGTTACCCATACTAAAAAGTTGGCCATGAACCTTCAAACAATATTTGATAATGTAATATTATACCTAGTAACAATTTTTTTTTATACTGTTACTACACACCACAGACTGGTTTGTGGTATACACACATCATTCATGCATTCATATTTAAATAAATAAGGTAGCTGATGTAGATATACCAATCATGGTTTTAATTTCAATCCAATAAGGGTGATAATTAATTACACATCCTACTTCCTACTAATCCTGCTAACAGTGTAACAAATACTCTGTCAAGCTAAAACTACTGAACGGATTTTGATGAAACTTAAAGTATTATTGTTTATACATCAGAATAACATATAGCCTATAATTTAATAGAATAATCGAAGTCTGCGCGGACGCGTAGAAACTATTGTGTAATAACTTCGTGTTACATGAAAAACCGGTCAAGTGCGAGTCGGACTCGCGCACGAAGGGTTCCGTACCATTATCTATAAAAACAGCAACAAAATCAGGTTTGTTGTATGGGAGCCCCCTTAAATATTTATTTTATTCTGTTCTTTAGTATTTTTTGTTATAGTGGCAACAGAAATACATCATCTGTGAAAATTTCAACTCCCTAACTATTACGGATCATGAGATACAGCCTGGTGACAGACGGACGGACGGACGGACAGCGAAGTCATAGTAATAGGGTTCCGATTTTAACCTTTGGGTACAGAACCCTAAAAAGTAACTTCTTACCTTTATCGAAAATAACTTCTTACCCCATAATATTATCCACATTTTTTTTGTTTACGATAAACGCATATCGGGCTACGTGGGCGCAGTTGTGCTATCACGTACGTAGCTAGGTGGGTACGTGCTTCTAAACAGCTTTGCATTTCGCAGACTGCTTATAGAACAAATATTGAATGTAATTTATCTGGAATCTAATCTCTTCTTAGAAATCTGGGTTTATTATATGCGCAACGAAAGCAAATAGGTAGGTACGTAAGTGTTTTCTAAAAATATTAAGAGGGACACTACCTACTTTTTAACCGACTTCAAAAAGGAGGGGGTTCTCAATTCGACCCGTATGTTTTTTTTATGTATGTTACCGCATATCTCCGGCGTCTGTCGACCGATTTCGAAATTTTTTTTTTAGGTTTGCTAGGGAATTCTTCAAGGTTGGTCCCATTTCCAAAATATTATCAGAAATCTAACCCCTTGGGGGTGAAATGGGGGGTTGAAGGTCACATAATTTCAAAAATATTTTTTGAACGACTTGAAACTTTGTATATATATTTTACATACAAAATAAAAAAAACACGTCTTTCAGGAATTTTGAAAGAAAAAATATGTAAGGGGTGAAATGGGGGTCCAATCCGGAATACAGCATATCTCCGGCGTTAGTGAACCGATTTCGAAAAATCTTTTTTTGTTTAATACGGATTGTTAACAAAGATCGAAACCCACCCCCAAAGGGGTGGTGAGGGGGGGTGATTTTTTTTTTGGCTGTAAATTTTTACTTTTTTAGGGCTGTTATAAGGTGATAATATTTGCAAATTTTCAACGATTATTGACACTAAAAATCGTGAAAAAAATTTATTTTTAACAAAAAACAAAAACCGACTATAAAAACCTAGGTGCACTAAAAAGCTACAAATAACCTTACAATTCATTACATTTGGAGTCGGTGCCAATTCATGTGTGTAATTGCCTTGTCCGACGTTGATTGGCACCTACTCCAAATGTAATGAATTGTAAGGTTATTTGTAGCTTTTTAGTGCATCTAGGTTTTTGAAGTCGGTTTTTGTTTTTTGTTAAAACTAATTTTCTACCTATAAACCCAAGGGCGAAGACACATGGGGGATACCACAATGAACATAAAAAAGTGCCCAACTTTCAGATGTTTTTTTAAATTTTTTGGCAATGAGATAAAAGACATCTCAAATATTTACCTATCTACTATTGTAATATCACGTTTAAACGATATTCGTGGAGCAGTGAGATTATGGCTTCTGCTTTAGTTAAACTGAAATAATTCTTGCAAGTGAACGGCAGATAATGAAATTTCGTCTAAATTCGCAATTTGAAGCGATACCTTTCATTGTCCATTTTACAGAGTCGTTGGCAAGTCCATTATTATGTCCAGTTTATAATCTTATCTTAGTAGATACACATCAACACGTTAGATAAAATTTGTAAGAATCCACTAATAAGCAAACCGTAAGCACACTCTATCTTCGATGTACCTATTTGAATTGGTAGTAAGCTAGATAAAGCCTCAAATTGGTAGTAATGCCGTCAGCTGGATAATATACCTCAAGTCTTCTAACATTATCGTCGTGGATTTGCTTTAACTTAATTTTTTAAGGCATGAAAACAAAATCTTTTATCAATGGTAATTAACGTGTGACCAGTGGAGGCATCGGACGTCACCTTGAAGCTATTACACTAGTCATATTGCCGCTATTAAACATAAAAGATGCCGTTTTCAAGTCTTAAAAAATAAAGTCATAGCAAGCAACTCCGTAACCATCCGTAACTAGTGTCGTCGTGGAGTTGCTATGAGAAATGCATAATGGCTTCACAACTTCAAATGATAAAACAGTTTATTGCTACATAGACCAGCTCTAAAACTTTAATATAAATGGAAAAAAAATCCGTTCTGTGCCTAGTTAGTTGGCTTGGTAAAAACTTTCGTGCCTACCTACGCAGGTCAATGTCCGGGCATCATACGTCTGTCGCTATAAGATTACACCTGGGTAACCAAACACGATTAAATATAGATAAATCTAAAGTCTTTATATCTGAGTACGTAGATAAATATCGTCAGACCTACTCATCGTCCGATGCCAAACTAAGCATCGCTTGCACTATAGGCACCATAAAACAGACTGAAAACACCCAGAACAGAGAAAATTTCAGATTGATTTATTCCGAAATTTGTCGCCGACGGCTATCGAGCCCGCAACCACCCGTTGCACTTAGCCGACCGTTGAACCACTACAAGTGGTCATCAAAGTTACATCTCTTGGAAAATTGAGGATTGATTTTTGCGATAGACCAAAATAAAACACAATCTGTATTCTTACGTACCTTAAAATAGCTGTACTATTAAAGTACATACTTCTATAACTACAATAACTACAGCCCTTTTTTGAATGTCCCACTGCTGGGCACGGGCCTCCCCTCAATGCGAGGGGGATTCGGGCCATAGTACACATACTTCTATTGTTTAATAATTTTCTATAACCGCCACACGTAGGTAAACATGCTTGACACTGCAGTTTATCAAATTAGATCAGACAATATTTAAACATCCTTTCATGAATCTCTTTGTTATCAGAGTTGCCACATACCGTTTTCATGATTCACGATTACTTGTTTATTGTATCGACACCTGGATATTCCTAGTTGAACGAGAATTTCCGTCTTGGTCAGCCACAAGTCGTTTTTGTATGTCCCGACCAGAAGAATAGAAATAGCGTCCCGACGGATTACCTAGCCAGATTGTCTAGCAGTTTCCATCACAGATCATTGTTGGAACCGATTCTTCAAAAACGGCTTTGAGGAAAATTTTATTTCATCGAATCTTTTCGAATCCGTCAATTCCATCAGCTGTGAATACCGCCGCGCCGCCGCTTTTTGGGATTACGTAACTCTACAACAGGGTTTCATCTTTGTTACAGATTACACTGCAAGATGAATCAATCAAGAACAAAGTGCGAGTGATCATGGTGAACTTCTCCAGAAGCTCTGTCCCCAAGAGCAGGGAACTCGTCAATAACATCTATTTGGATGTGGAGAAAAATGAGGGTACGTTTCAATCAAAGGCTTGTCACCTTGCCTTAAAGCTATTTAACTAGTCATATTCTTGCTACCATTGATAAAAGAGGTTTTCATGCCTTTAATCCATTCAATACCAACTTTTTTTCTATATTGTTGAACATATTTTCTAAAGAACATACACAATAAGGAACACGATATAAAAATAGCCTAAAGAAACTGCGAAAACGGGTCGTCCCAATTACATTTGTATTTAATGTGTTCATATTGAACACATAGTCATTTTACAAACAAAGCCGAACGCACGCCTTGCAATCAAAGTGTGCAGGTTCAAACCCCGGCTCGCACCTCTGGGTTTATGTGCGAATCTCATTTTCATCCGAGATTATCACTTGCTATGAAACGGAACTTGTCTAGTTCTCGATAGATGTGTGAAGTCTGACAACCCGCACTGGGCCACCGTGGTGGTGGACTGGTGTTATGAATCCCCCTCGCATTGAAGGGAGGCCCGTGCCCAGCAGTGGGACGATTTAAGAGCTATAGTAGTAGTAGTAGTGTTATTTGTAGATTTGAGGCCCAATACGAAGCAAAGCAAGGTAGGAACCAAACCGTTTCATATTTCATTAGTAATTTCCCTTTCTTTCATTCCTTGAAATGAAATTTTCATTTTAAATCATTTCTTTGCAGATCTTAAAGGCAAGAAATCTGTGTACATGATTACGGACGTGCTTGCTGCGAAGACTATCGAATTTAGGGTGACCAGGGGAACGTCGTCCAGAATTTTCCACCTCGGAAACGCCTCCCCACTCGTATTTGCATTGGAGGAATTCCTTATTGGCGATGATGGAAAACTAATCGATAAGGTAAGACCTTGATACTTTTAAGAACACTTCAAATAGAGCTTATCTTAAAATGTTATCTTTGATTCGAAGGACGTAATCGCTATTAATAGTACAGTGATTTTCTTAAACATTTTCTGAATATAGTCAAACTTAAGTTGTTAAAGTTTTTTTATTGTACAAATTTTCAGAAAGAGTTCAATTTGACTCATATATCGAAATAAACTGATACTCTAATTCTTTGTAAGTGAATTTAATTATGCACTTGTCGAGTCTTGGCGTTTACTCCCTAATTATATGACAACGCGGTGACGTTTTCCCATCTTTACGTATTGTGATAATTCATTGTTTTTCCTCTTAGAGTTCATAGGAATTACCAATAAAGCTTGCGTTATTTTTAGTGGTTTATGCATCAGCAACGTCCTTATGGCTTTTGAGGATATTATTTCAGTCCAAAAAAAATACGGTCATACGAATCGTTAAATCTGTAATAAAATGTGAAAGTTAAAAATATCTCAAAGTAAAAGTCACGAGAAAGGTCATGAATCTAATTAAACATTATGATTATCCTTGTAATTAATTTAAATATAAATTTTGTTATTACGTTTGGTTATTTTTAGTAACTAAATACGAATATAGGTCATTGCAGTGTTAGCTGATGTAATGTAGGTCTCACATGACTCGGATATTATGTGAGGTCACTGCAATCCCAGTTGTATATTTCTGTTACCTAAATAATCGTTTTAACATCTAACCTATTGAAATGCTTGTACAAAACCACTACGATGTTATCTATGCGTAACAGATTTAGATAATACGGGTTATTTAATGGCGCGTGAAGATATAAAGCCTTATTAATACATAGTTTAATTAATAGCCGTATTAATACATGGAGACGCAAAAAAGACTTTGTTACAATAAGTCTATTGTTTGAAATCTATTGTATTTATGTACGCAAAGTTTGATGAGGCACAGTGGATTCGAAGTGTGCAGTACAGCTTTTCTTGGAGATGTATGTTGCCTTGCGAAATATGACGAAACAAAACAAAAACATACGACCAATTTGACATTTGGTTTCGACATGTCGGATTAGAGATTATGTTGATCGTGCGAGAATTGGGCTTCTGTCTCGTACGTCAGTATCACTATCAATAAGGATAAAAATACAATATTTCGTTGCTTATATGCTGGAAAGTTTGTTATCTCATTTTATTTGGTATTTGTCATATTCTATCTTAGTTCGAATATATTACGAATCCCGACCGCGTTACCTACTGATCGACCATAGTCGTACTTAACTAGCTAATTCAATTGTCAAACCTGAATTATACTACAACTCTTCTTGATTCAATAAGTAAGGTAGCTTTCAAGTATTACGTAACGTAATTTTTGGAGATTTTTGAACCTCCAAAAACCTTCTAAAGGGTTAAAACAATGTTACTTAACGTGTAGTTCAAACCCCACTCCCGCCCCTGTAACGCATCGTAACGTAAGACCCCCCCCCCCCCTCCCCCCAAATACGTTACGTAATATTTTAACGCTCCCTAAGCCAACGAACGCGATACCAAACCACCCGATGCCAATTCGAGATGATTGTAATTTATGGAAGTCTGGTATTCTTCTAAATTAGCTTCACCTTAAATTGAACCAACACTCGATTTACTGGCAAAATGCCAGAGACGTTGAATACATTATACCTATTACTGCAGGTGCTATAGTCTCGAAAATTAATTTAAACTGCCAAGGTTAATTATGATGGATATGTCGACGCGTAATCATTTAGCGTTTTAAATATTAACTTTGATAACCAACCTGGATTATTAAATTTTGATCTGCAAACACTGGTATTGCTCCTTCACACATTTATTGTTAATGAAATCAAATTATTAATGAAAACGTAATAAAATGGATTAAGACTGTACCCGCTATTTGCAGGTATTCTACCCGTTTGAAGTAATTAATATAATTTACAGACCCAATAAAATAATTATTACAAGCTAAACGAGCGATGATGGCGGATGAATCCACACGATTGGCTATCATAAAATTTAATTAACGAGTGATTTAAAAAACATAATACTTACCAAGACCCACTAAACACGTATACTAGGTAATTATGCTTGATACAATAGGACAATACCCAAGCATGCACAAGATATTTACGTAAGTTTAAATATAGATCATAATTCACTTGTAAATTGAAAACTTGCTGGATTAATTCCAGCATACACTGAAATTCTATGAATAATTGTTCTGATAATTTTGAACAATATACTCCCTATACTATTAATACCTATACCTATACTTTTAATACTGCCTGTACAACATAATCGACACCAAAACTATGAATTATAACAAATAGGCAATTTCCGACACACTTTAAAGTAGGTAGCTATATTTTTATTGACCCATGGGTAATTCGCGACGTCGTCGGTACATAGGTCTTATCAGATAGGTTGTTATTCTATTGTCATTGTATGATTATGACCTCGTAAATTCAGTAGCTATTTATTTATTAGTCGCATTATTTTAATCTGATAATGCAAGATAAGCATGCAACCATAAAACATACCAAGCTGGGTACTTACTTGTACATAAATGATACTACTACTACTACAGCCATTTTAACGTCCGACTGCTGGGCACGGGCCTCCCCTCAATGCAAGAGCGATTCAGGCCATAACCCACCAGGCTGGCCCGGAACGGGTTGGCACACTTCACACATCTGTCGAGAACTAGTCAAGTTTCCTCAGACGTGCAGGTTTCCTCACGATGTTTTCCTTCACCGTTATATAAACAATAATAGGTAGTTACTGAGTGGATGTGTAAAATAAATCAGAGTCGGGGGCCAAGGCCTGAACACTATAGGTACTGTAGTACCTATATTTTCAAACGACCACTTGGCGTGTCGCAGTCTTGCTTCTTGGAAGTTTCCTTATTACGAGCAGACTTAATGCATCTCAGTTGTCGTGAATACTTTAAAGTGAGATGCTAGATTGTATTACGTGACCTGATATAGTATTGTTGGTAGGATTTTTTATGTTATCGTTCTCGAAAAATCTGTCCTCTAAATGTTGCCTTTGTCTCGTTGTTTTTTCATTAAATTTGGATTGGATAAGACGAATTGCACAGTTTATTTATGTGACAACGGTTTCGTCTAGTGGTTTGACTGAGCGTCGGCGGATGGTTACGGATTCGATTCACGTTAGGGGCAAATTCCGTAATTTGCCCCTATGTGGGTGGAACTGGGATTACTCCCAAGTCCATTGTACCTAAAGTACAAGCTTTGTTTTGGGACACAGACCAGATAACGTGTTCTGCGGTTTAGGATCATATGATGAGTATTTGTCGATAATTATATAATAATCTGTACTAAATATTAAGTACTTAACGTGTGTTGTGAAATACATTATTTTGACCCGAATAATAATATCCTATGGTCAAGGTTGGGTTTACATAATAAACTCGTTTGAATGACTTGTCAGTTAGGTACGTGATAATAAACTAGTTTAGCAGCTACGTAAGTACCTACTGAAACTGTAAATGTGATTCACTATATGCAGGTAGGTACCAAGCCACTTACAGAAGTTACAGAGCCGTATAATACAGTAATATATTTTAGTTTGTTCAATTTAGACAAAATGGGTTATACTAAACCTTAAAATATACGTTCTCTACCTTATTCTGAACGAGTAATTTATATTTTATCATTGTTGATTATAAGATTTATGACGTGTAAAGTTTTCCGTAAACTAAGGCACAACATATTTTAAAAAACGTGGTGTTCCTTTTAATATCTGTTCCTTCGTATCGTATTGAGAGCAATTATTTGTCAATACTGTGAATAAACTCGATACATTACTGTTATACCTCAATGTCTGGCATATCTAAAATAGTATATAGGTAGTATTATTTTAATCAATGTTATCGTATATATTAATCATGTTATTCGTTTGTACACCTCGTCATTACTCTATTACTTTAATTCCTCTCCAACCTAAGCTTGTCAGGTAGAGATAACTTTCTGTTAAACTTTCATTATCACGTTTTTTTATCGTATGTATAGTTTGTATTTCATTAGGAGGTGGAACAATAAAGAGTTTACTATCTATCTATCTACACACCTATCATTCGACGGCGTAGTTGTATTGATTATTGTTCTCTGCGTTCCTGTCTGGGTTAAGTGCCGTGCGCATGCTTGAATCTAGACAAAGGGTAGTATCCTGTGACTAAGGTCATACAATGCACATTTGCTGCTAATAAATGGCATACCCATTCATATTATACTTCTATACTATAATATAATATTATAAAGAGGGATGATTTTAATATTTTTGTATGTAACGAATCCACTTAAAAACTACTGGACCGATTTCAAAAATTATTTTGCCGTTACGAAGCTATATTATCACTATAGTAACATAGGCTATATTAGAAACCCGTGCGAATCCGAGACGGGCCGCTAGTGTTATAATATTATTCATCAACACGCCTGTATTCATCGAAGGGGTAGGCAAACACACTTCGTACATCGTGCATTTCATCGATGTATTTTGGTCCCAATTTAATAGGATCTGATTGCCATTATACCGGACACGTTCCCTGTCAATAAGCCACGCTAGTTCAGTGCGAATTGGTTAACTGCACACGTGTTTTTATAGACATGCAAGTTTCTTCACCATGTTAGCCTTCATCGTTTAGCAGGTGGTAATCAATATTGAAAATGGCATTCGCATGTCATAACTAGTGATGTGCCGGAAATCCGTATCCGCTGATATCCGCGGGAAAAGAAAGATCCGTAACCGTTACTATTTCGGCGGATCTTTTACGACTCTGTTACATTATTATTTTTCAAGACACGTGAAATTCTTATACAGATTATTTATTTATTTGATAAAATTAAATATTTGGCACCTTTATAATGCAAACATTTATCGTAGTGAGCTACCATATTACGTAGCTCAAAGGTGCCAAATCAACTATCTTTATAATGAGATCAATGACAAATCTTTGTGTTAAGCGTATTAAACATTTACTATAGGAAGTTTTTTATAATTTTGTTAAGATCCGTATCCGCGGATCTTGACACCAAATGTCCGTATTCAGATCCGTATCCGCGGAAATACATTTTTAATTATCCGGCACATCACTAGTCTTCACTAAACCTTTAATAATAATTTTCTTTTGTTCTTGATGTTCAGCTTCTAACAAAATGACTAGTAATTAAGCCGACGGTCATCATTTATGTCTAGCGTACACTTACCTACAAACAAAGTGAGGCAACCTGTAATATAATACAATGACATCATAATAGGTAGGTAGGTTGGAATAAAACAGCGCATCAAACAACTCTGAGGTCATATACCTAATGACAGGTTTTTAGTTCCACACGCTTTGGCATCACTCGTGATGTTAATGTTATTAGGACGCTATAAACTTTAACTAACTTATCGGATTTTTCAATCGTCAAATAGAACTTTCTTTGAGAAATAACTCTACTAAAATGTATTGATTTGACAGTATTCAAACATCGTGTACTTTTCGTCAGGTCTACCGATCGATCTAACTGTTATTATTGACGCTTTAGTTTTGTTTTGGTGAAGGCAAAAAAACGTTTATTATTATGCACCCTTAGCAAAAACGTGTAGACATAAGTTGTATCTCTCTCAACTGTCAGATTCATCGACAAAGTGACGTCAGACCGAGCCATATAAAGTACAAATGAATCGAGGTGACGTCATTTTCTCGACGAATCTGACAGTTGAAATACATAAAACTCACGTCTTCGCGGTCATGCTAAACCCACTGAGCATTCTACAAAAAATATATTATGTTTAGTTTATTGTTAAAAGAATGTAAAAGACCTATTATGTAGTGGATACGTACCTACTACTTATGTTATGACGTAAGGTACTTAATATTTTTTGCTAATATCCGAGCATCCTAGTTTAAAGTTTTTGCAATAGGATACATACGACCTAGATCGTTTAAAAACATTAATTCTCAATTTCTTGGCAACGTCTGATTTGTGTAGGCATGCAAAATGGCTTCATAAAACTTAACTTATTTACAAACTTTACAATATTTACAAAAAAAAATTGCACGAGTTTGTTTATTGAATTAATTTTGGTTTAATTACTGTTATTTATAAATTAAAAATCTAAAACAAAAAGACATTGAAGGTTCCACCGAGATTTGAACTCGGATCGCTGGATTCAAAGTCCAGAGTGCTAACCATTACACCATGGAACCTGACGATAGCGTGGTCAATTTTGTGGGTCACTTTCTGACGTATCTTCACGAGAACTGTTTTACGCATTTGAGCACTTTAGCGTAGACATGGGCGTTTTCAGTTTTTTCCGCAAACGGTTATCTAACCGATATACAGTTTCCATATCGATATAGAAAACCGTTTTCATATATCGATATCAGCAGAACGGTTTGCAAACGTAAACATGATATTTAGATGCGAAAACTAACAACGAACGCAAACGTACACTGTACAGCTATGTTCTTATTTAAAGTTACTTATTTATTAATCTATCAATATACATTACTTTTTATTAGACGCATTTATTAGACTTAAGCGCTCTTTTTAAATGAGAATTTGAAATTCCCGGTGGAATTTAAATTTGTACGAAAACTTTTGATTGCAATATTTACACACAGCCAGACCGACGGCATTGTCCTTTTTATCAAAATGAGTCCATATATCTCACTAGCTGTGCGCGACATTTTCTATGAAAAAATCAAATTTATCTTTAATATATTTTTATTCACAAACTAAATATTATACTCTAATAACTAAATACACACATTAAAAAATAGAAATACGAAAGGAATTCCTTTTACGTAATTGCAACGTTGCAACTATCTTAAAAACACTAATCAAAATAAAGTCGAACGCACAAAACAAAAAAAAAAATTATTACAGCCCTTTTATAATATGTATCTGTATTGTAATAACTCAAATTCAACCTTATTACTTCCTCATGTAGTTCTATTTTGTAGAGTAGGTGTCTCACTAATATCCAGTAGCCGTAGCCGCTAGCCGCCAAACGATGGACTCGAAAAACGTTATCATATCTAGACAATAGAAACTAAACTTTATTGCTAGTCAGATAAGGTCCACGCCGGTAGCTACGCGAACACGCTCATAACTAAAGTTATCTCTTATTCGCTTCATCCCTTTTACACCAGTGAAAGAACATGTTGTTAGAAAGAGTGGTAGCGAATAAGTTACCGTTATGACCGTTTGTGAAGTTCGCATCGATGCGTTGCAGTTTTAAGTTTTGATATAACCATAACCGAATGGATGGATAGGTTTTTTGAATAAATCGATACAATAACGTTTTTGTCATATCGGTTATGTGGGATGCCATATCGATATGTTATGATAACTAACACATATCCGGTATGAGTTACGTTTTGATATATCGAACGCATGTCTACTTTAGCGCCAAGTGTTACTTATGTAACTTATAAAATGAAAATATTTTATTCACTCGGTAATTAATCCATCAGTCAAATATTGACTAATCTATTAAACGTCCTTTGTTTTACCTTTATTTTTATGTCCCCAGACAAGACATACCTACTAATCGTATGATTCCAAATTAAGCAAAGCTTATACTATGGATGCCATACAATGAACTGGGGGCGATCCCAGTTACACCCAAACCAGGGGAAATTTAGGAAAGGTTATTTTATATAACCGTAGACTTATCTTTGTAGACGTCAATTCGAGAATGGCCAACAAGCGAAAAAGAGTTCGCGGATTGCGAAAGCCGCAAAAATACCTTTGTTATTTCCGTAATTACATTTGTTTAATAAATATTTTTTTCTATAAAATGTTGTGCGGATCGCGATGGTCATTTCATTTCTTAAAACGGAACCCGAGCGAAACTAATTGGTGAACCCTGCACTAGACCAAGTGGTCAACGTTTTAACTTAGTTTTTTTTTCTTCCTCAGGAGCCAGTGGCAATCAAGTCGAAGTCTCTACACTGGCAGAAGGTCGGCCCCTCCGACCATCTCTATATCCCTGGCAAAGAGGGCGCCACCGGTAAAGTGTAGATCCACCAAGACCTACTTAGAAGCACTCTTCATGGACCCCATACATGATGCTAGAAAAGCATTTACGAAATGTTGTATGGAAAAACATCCTGAATTTAAAAGTTGGTCAGAGACCATTTTATATGGACATGGCATGTCGATTAGAGTCATTCTAGAATGTTCTTTATAAATTCAGGATGTAGGTACAAATTATTTGCAAAGTGATTTTAACTTACGACGAAATACAGTTCGAAACTGTGAAAGATAATGCAATTGGATATTTACATTTAATTTTAATAAAAAGTATGTACTTACATTTGTATTGCGGAAGGTACTTGTTTTATATTTTAAATATTTATTGAGTAAAATGATGATTGGTTATGTGTGAAAACATTATAGGTGTTTGTTGTTAAATTGAACTGAAATGAGATGGGACTCGATTTAAAATTTGTAGACCATTTTGCCAGTGTCGCATATGTATTTAAAATAGCATTTAACAAATATAATAAAATTGATGATGAAAAGAAATGTGAATGGAATTATATAGATTTATAAAAAATATCTTTATCAAAACAAGATTAGGTGAAAGGATTTTTTTTTTTTTAATTACATGACAGAATGATGGATGCATTTAAATATGGTTGTAAAACGGGCGCGTTCTAAATGTTTCATGTATGGGCCCCATATAGAAAAAAAACTAATTTTATTGCTTATCCGTATTTGAATAGTTGCTGTTCACTCGTTCCCAATATGTCAGTATGTGGCGTAGCCATGACCTAGATTTAATCTACAATAGCTATATGTCTCTTTCGCCTGCACTATGCGTAAGTAAAAAAAATAATTAAAAAAGCAAGAAATTGTTTTTGATTTTTTACCCAACCTAATAAAATTTGTAACATTCCAAAACTTGGCTGATTAATTCAGTTTTGTTTTTCTTTTGCCAAAACACTGCATCATTAGATATGTACCTACATGCTTTTAGGGTTCCATAATTTTATTTAAACCAGTATTGGAATGTACTTAACTGTAGGAACTTAATTACTTAACGATTTGTAGTTTTTAAAATTAAATTTGTGATTTATATGTGATTTTTAATATTGTTTACTTCCTATGTTATTCGTGACGATGTCTGATTATTTTACGCGAACATTGCGTAATAATCACAATACATGATTTATCAAATAAATTTGTGTTAGTAAATATAAAAATGTTTTATTTTATCCTCCGCTGAGAGAAAAAATACTCTCCTTTATTACATACTTTTTTCTATGAGCCTATTTTGTCCTACTGCTGGGCGCAGGCCTCCCTTCTCTTTCTCCATTCCTCTCTATCCTGGGCTATGATGGGCCACTCTTTGTGGTTATACTTACTGTAAAAATAATTATTGAATTAAAAAGCAGAATGTACTTACATTTTCTTTAGACAAACCTTCGTTCTTCGTTTGCATCATTAGAATAATACATAGAGCGCCATCTAGTGATTTTCTAAGTAAACCCAAGAAAGGCATTAATACTTGATATTTTAAGCAATTGAAAATAAAGACTGATCAAGGATAGTATCAGTACACTTTAATCACCCGTTAGCGCTTAACCTAAGTTTAGAACAATTAATAATACTAATATTTTTTTATAGTCTTTCTAATGAGCGCCATGCGTTGTCTGTGGGCTTCCGTGACGGTGGCGCGCTTGTACGGCCGCATCTCGTCGTTGCCAAAGCCCGGTATCCACATGTTCCATTGCCTCTCTAAAAAGTCACAAAAAAAAAAACAAATTAGATGATTAACTTTTTCTTTGATTTAATAGTTTGTTTTGGTATTGAGTTTTTTCTTTGAGAGTTTGGACCAATCGTAAGGCATTATTAAAAAAAGAATAACTCTGCATGTATCAGTAGTGGAAAGAAAGTAAAACAGTTTTTAGGCTCTCATGAAAAATTGCGTATTTTGACATCTACAGCTTTAGAACATAAGTGACAATATCTTTAAGTAAGTACCTAAATGTAACTGCACATCCCGAAGCTCCACGGTGGGAGCATGTCTGTGTTTAGCCAGAGCACATGCAGCATTCAACGAGGTGTCAATAAAGTCATCGGCCAACTGGAGCAACATCTCTTCAACCTCATCATCTAGTTGAACCGTGGGGTCCACTTCACGGACTAATTCTTGAAGACGAGGCTTGCTGAGTAACTGAAATTATTAAAATACTTATAAACAAGCAACAAAGCAGTTGATTTTAAACTACAATGTAAAATGGAGAGAAGAAAAATTTGAATTAGAAAAATGAAATGTTTATTTCAGACTTGTGTTTGTAGTTACATTCATAAAAACAATCTTATTTGAATGCTATTGTATATAGTCTATTATTTTTTGCTACATTAGTAATTTTGTTGTATATTTTTACTTATTTTATTCATATCTTGAGATATTGAGGCATTTTGGTGATAAAGATTGGCAAATTGTATCTCTTTAGGGAGTTTGTCGTTAAATCAAGTGACATTACATGGAGTTAACACTACATATAAATAACGCAAGACAATACATACTCATTGTATGATCTGAAACTATGCAAAGCTAGTAGCATGGTTACCAGACAATAGACTAGGAGTCTGGGAAAAATCCTAGTTACACCTTATAAACTGACTCTATTGCGTATGGAAACATTTTGAGTGCTGTAAAATTTTGTTTAATCATAGTCAGTATCATGTACAATATAAGTGACATTATTAACATTTTCAAAGGCAAAAAAACATACAGTTCTCAATAAATTCAAGTTTAACAACGGAGTCATCCGCCATCTTTATCACTGTCATCATCCATTTTGATTTGTAATGTGTATTTATTGAATTTGTCCTTGCTATTAATTACTTGACATTGGCGAAATACTCGCGCTAGTCGCAGGTGATGCCATTCCTCATCTTATTCCATTAAATATCATCATTTCGTTAAAAAAAAAAAAGTTTAACAACAAAGTTAGGCGTGGTGGATTAAGGCACATACTCTTCACATTGAGCGATACTTGCACCTAACAATGCGTCACTGACGAACAGGTATATTTTTTGTATCAGTTGTGGGTAGACATAAAAAATATTTTTTTGTCAAAATGGACTTGGCTTTTTTCTTCTTTAGAATCTCATAATTAACACGTATTAGGGATGCTATTTGATTATGATACAAATAAGGTACTGTGGTCAATCCATAAGAAAATTGTTAGGTATTCAGATAAAACATACCTGAGTGCTCTGGTCACCACCTCCTTGGTTAGCTTTGGCACCAGCTTGGCCCTGAGCAGCCATAGGGCTATGCTGCGAGGGCGAACCTTGAATCGAGCCAGACTGCAGCTGAGGACTTTGCAGCGAATTATTCACGTACTGAATTGACCCGCCTATCGACGGCATATTCGATGCTGGATTATTGGACATGGGAGTTAGAACCTTAATTAAAAATTAGTCTATTCTGGGATAAATAAAGAAATATGAAAATTATACGCTTTTGTTGCAAAACAATAAACACAATTTCATTTTAGACGATCTCCTTCAGACAGAATTTGTTTAACTAACTTGTCAATTTTGACAAGTCATGTGTGAAAGACTACAATTAGTAAGTAATAGTGATGTACCGACTATAATAAGTAGTATTATTATTTTTCAATCCTGTAGATTTTGTATTTTAGACGATTATAAAATAACTAATTAAGATAGAAATAAATCTTTCGACGTTAGCCCCAACTTACATGACAAACATTGTAGTTTTTATCACACTTCAGAAGAGGTTATCTATTCGACCTATTTTTTTTCCAGCTTATATTAACAAGTATTGAACACAGCCAGCCATAATATAGGAATATACAGTAACATTTATTATAAATTTATGTAAAATTAAACGAATGAGTAGGTAGGTATTATATTTTTATTCAGTCAATTTCATCAAGCAGCGACGAAGTATCCGAAAAATCATCGTCTTCTATAAATCTGTCTCCAGGTATCTTATTCTGATTTAGATGTGACATAAATTCTTTTATGGCTTCTCTGATATCCCAATTATGGTATTTCAGGCGCCTGAAAAGATAACTTTATTAACGAAGACTGTACCTACAACGATAAACTAAAATTCATAATAAAAAATTAACTTACAGTTCCGCTTCTGATTTCTTTAACTGCGTTAAATGTTGAAAAGCTTTGCAAATAGCATCAGCTTCTTCGTGTTCTGGTTTAAACATAGACAACGCATTCATGTTTTTAATTGGCCCCTGAAATCAAAGAGCGGAAATTCTACGTAAACGAGTTTCACCACGCACATATCTTATATGTTCTTGATATTTCATTGAGTTTTAGACTATTTTCAAATTTGTAAATTGGACTGTTTATGAGTTGCTGATAAGTATAAACCTTTTTCGTCACAAACCAATGGCAGATTTACGGGATTTACGGGAGTAAAAAATAGAATGATACATTACCTTAAAGCTAGACTTGATCTGGTCATCAGTGGCAAGTGTTATGAAAAACATTTCATTAACAATATGATACACAGAGTTGTCATTCACTCTATATATGGTGAAAATAAATGTCCTTCTGAATTGAAAAAACTTATCAGGTGCATTCCTTGATGCGCTCTCCTTAAAAATTCCATCTATAACGAGGATTAATGACTTTTTCTGTAAAAAAAATATGCAACTTATTTTTAAATTTTCAATACATCCTACAGACCGCAGTACATATCTGCCTACACATGCAAGATCTGTAAGCATGATAATGTCTTCATTTCTGTGATTTTAAATCGTTGGGGATTTTGTGAGCACCATACTATGACTGAACTAATAACACTAATAATTAATTTTACTGATATTGCCATCTCGCTCATTCATTACGGCCATGATAGGGATTGCAATTTTGCAATTCAGTTCCAATTTTCAGTTCGCCAATTGCACTTTTTAAATCAGGGGTGTTTTTAAATGTTTTTTTTTAAATAAAAAATCTCACATCATGTTGAAGTACGTCCACACTGAATGTGCTCAGATCGTGCGTTGACTGTGGGAATTGATTGAAAACACCGAGAATCGTGTTCTTTTTATAATACTTCTTTTCGGTTATGGCATCAGCCTTCCCTTTCGGATGCAGGATATTGCGAGAGTAATTCTTATATTTTGAAAAACAGCTTTCGTTGCTATCTGAAACAGATAACGTTATGGGCTGCAAAATTTTGATACCACCAAAATGGACGGTATTAATTGATAGACTCTTGCCTGACTCTTTCTTGATAAGCTCTTCCTTTAACGAAATTTCATCGATACGCGAGCGTATTTTGCTACTTGGTTTTGGCCACAGAAATTCAATCCTTATACACATTAACTCAGAGTACATCATCAAAAAAGTTAATTAATTTGCCACTGTGAGTGGAGAGTGTAATTGCTCACGTTATTGATGACATTTCGTTGAAAAATGAGCTTTTTCTATACGTTTTTAGCGGAAAATGGAAAATCTTCCTGCCAGGCAGGTGGTATGCCTGGCGGGGTCCGCTACGCCCCGTGTAGTTCAGATAGTCGAGAACTTTTATACCGCGAGCTAGGATTTTCATAGTTCTTCGTATGGCGGTTCAATTTCTTGTACGCGTAGAATTGCGATGTGTCGATAGTCGCGCCATCTAGTAGCGGCTGGCGGAAGTTCTGCTTCGTGGCGAGATATAGATTGTGCCACAAGTTAATACAGTTTGTTTTGGTATTGGCAAAAATGTTGAAGCCCAGTGTTGCTTTCGGCTTATAAAAATAATTACCAGTGAAGTCCGTCGTTATGGTAAGTATAATGTTATAATCATAGAATGGTATAATTTTCTTGCGTCCTGTATTTGAATCGTAATGTGAAAAGTATAATATGACAAACTTCTCAACAAGCATCTTCGTCTTTCTGTCTGGGGTGCTCAAATAGTTTCTGAAGAACGGTATTGCCATGTCATGTTGGTTCAATGTAATACCATCCTGAAAAAAATAAACAAGAACAATTTATAATCTGTCAAAGTGACATAACTATAGAAAATCATAGGAAATATTTTTTTTTTACACGTCGGAAAATCCTTTATGGATACCCTGCCACCTCGGGGGAGGGGAAGTAACAGGGTTATGTGGGAGTTCCGGCAGAAGGCCGTATATAGGAAATACATAAGAATACCAAGCCATTGACTAACTTTCTTGTTCAATTACCTTTTTTTTTTAAGCAACAGAATTTTTAAAATTCAAGTACGTACACCAATATAACTAGTTACTTATCAATAACAAATAACTATTTGAGTTACTAATACAAGTGTGTATTATGCGACTTCAAAAAAGGAGTAGGTTTTCAATTCCACACATGTTTTTTTTACCTACCAGTTCAGTCAACCTTGGAAACTTGACTGTAACATCCTTGATGTATTTAAATGGATCCAGTTGATCACACAATGGATTGCCTTCCATCCATAACTTTTCGATTTTACTCGACACTCGTTGTAGTTCATTTAATGATGGGATCTAAAATAAAAAAGTACACACAGATTGAATGAAAAAAGTAATTAGTTTTTTTTTTTTTTAATATATAAAATAATACTAGAACTTACATTATTGTTACTCAAATTGATAGCAATCAAATCTCCTTTTATAAAAAAGTTCAAAATTTCAATTGGAACATGGCTGAAAATAATGAAATAATAATTATTAAGTATATTTATAATACTATATTGAGTAGCTTGTGCATAAAGTACTTTTACCATAAATTGTTGTTGCTTAAATTTAACATCTTGGTGTCTTTGCTCATTCGGAGCATCAATATTTTAAAATGTGTCAGTAGATTCAGTTTGTAAAAATGTATCTTCTTGTCTATGAATTCTGTAATCAATAAAACTGTTGTGAACAAGAATCATATTCACAATTTCAAAATTGTACCTTGTTCTAAATAAAACAATATATTTATGCCACTAGAAAAGAGGTCAGTATAAAAAAACCGGCCAAATGCGAGTCGGACTCGCACACGAAGGGTTCCGTACCATTATCTATAAAAAAACCAAGGTGTCAAAGTCGCTTTTCAAGTTACAAGTGTGTTTTCAGTTTGAGTTAAAAGCTTCTAGTTTGTATATACACCAAAATTTTAGCCCCAATTTATGAAAATTATTTATGCACTGTATCAATAGTCAATTTAGAATTTGAAAAAGATATAAATAAAAACACATTTTATAAAAATTTTGAACACAAAAAACTAAAAACGAGCAAAAAATTTCTTGTATGGGAGCCCCTTAAATATTTCTTTTATTCTGTTTTTTAGTATTTGTTGATATAGCGGCCACAGAAATACATGATCTGTGAAAATTTCAACTCTCTAACTATAACGGTTCATGAGATACAGCCTAGTGACAGACGGACGGAAGGACAGCAAAGTCTCAGTAATAGGTTTCCCGTTTTACCCTTTGGGTACGGAACCCTAAAAAGGTATTTCTCAAGAACACAGCTAACTTACAACTTTCTTTTGATGAAATACAAAAAAATGCAAAAAATTTAAGTAACATTAAATTAATATTATTTTAGAAGTGAAGGTATGGGTACTGATTGCACTTTAATTGATTTTTCTAACTACCCCAGTGGTTAGAGCTGTTCTTGTTTCCATAAGGTTCCGGGTTCAATCCCTACCCTGGCCATTAAATTATCAATGTGAGCCCAGTCCTAGCACAAACATTTAGATTAGTAGTGAGGGCCTAATGGAACTACTAGTAATGGGATAACCTGACATTGTTAGTAATCTCATCCATAACTATATTTGTATAGTGGGCTACACAGATAATAGTGAAAGTGCTTGCACAGCTGACACAAAAGCTCTATGGCTTTCAATATTTTTTTATGTGGTGTTGACAATACAACCTAAAATACCCACCTTGATCATTACTAAAATCTGACAGATCCAATTCATACTTCTCACTGAATCTCCTGCTAACAATACCGTTAACAATATCCTCAATAGTTATTGAGTTTTCAAAGAAATCCACTGAAGATTTATCATTAAAAAGAATGTCAATATTAAACATGTTTCTGCAGTACGGAAACATGAAGTCGAATCTTATAATTTTGAGAATAAGGTTCAAGTTGCTGGTGAAGAATGTTATGACATTTTCTCCCTGGGATGCACAGTTGATAGGTATCACCGGGGAGTCGAAGTAGTCACACATGGTGTCAAATAGTTGTGTGGTATTGCCGGCCCAATTGTGTACCTGGAATAATATATACATTTATAATATCAAATCTATCCATTACTTTGAAAATATCCATTTTTTAAAGAGCCCAACGTCTTTCACTGTCCGCATATCCGCATAGGTTATTTACAAACAAATGTTATGATTATTAAGTAGGTATATAGTCTAAAACAGAAAGATAACTTACAATAATCTTATGAAATGAATGCCTATTGGACTCATCTTCACTGAGCGAACAGTTCTCAATATATTCAACAATTTCATTTGCTAAAGTTCCTCTGTTTAGTAAATGTCTTTTATAATTATCCAGTTGACGTCGTTTGCTGTTCATTTTTACTGTTCTTGTCCAAAATAATTTTCCTTAATATCGAACAAATCTGCAGGTAAATATTTCGACCACAGATCACTAATATACTATTTCGACATGTAGAAGTAAAAAAAACAAACAAATTAAATTAACCATAAACAAATGTATGAAACTTATATAGTGGACATTAGTGGTGTACCAAATATTAATATTATTAAGAACATTATTAGAGTCATTAAGGAACAGAAGAGGAAAGATGATAGGCCCTATTATATGATGATTTATTAAGAACATCATAGAAGGCAAGATCGACGGAAAGCGTGGGAGAGGTAGACCGCGAATGTTACATGAGTCAAATAAAAGATAAGGTTGGTGTCATGTCGTATGTGGAGGTGAAGAAGGCTGCACTGGATCGACCCAGATGGCGGGGACTTCATCAGATGCACCGACAAGGGCCGAGCCCTTAAATTAGAAGAAGAAGAAATAATAATACTATTTTTTATTTTCAACTGTACCCCTATTATTCTACTAATGAAATGTTAGTCTTTGAAATTAAACTATTTTACAGATTCAGATCATTTGTTGTACATGTTCATCTGCAATCACAGATTGCAGATGAACATGTACAGGACCGCACCCGCCATTATATCAGATTTGATAAACCGCATATCCTCGCTAAAGAACACCGACTCCGACCAAGGATGATACGTGAGGCCATTGAAATTAAAAAACATCCTAATTTCAATAGGGAAGATGGCTGGGTGCTACCACCAACTTGGGATCCAGTAATCAATATGATTAAATCCAAAACCAAGTGTACCATTGCAAGACCTCAGGACACCGTAAGCACTTTCTGCGTGGATCGGACCGCAAACAACAACTAAATATGAGGGTACCCAGTTATTAACTATGACATCAGGACGTCTAACACCTCAGTCCCCCCGTGACCATGGTTGCTGTAAAGCAGCCGAAACGTCGGGAAAATAAAATAGTAAATAAACGCGATAAAATCCGTAAAATAGTTTAATTTCAATGTATAGTATTCGCGTAAATATAAGAAAACAATATGAAATGTTAGTCTGGCAAACTTTCCATAAATTTAGTTTAATTTGCAAATCCCACAGAAGATTACTACACGGTGCCTCTCTTTGCACCATAGACAAGTGTATAGGAGGTAGTATATTTAGTGGTATTCTCTATGCTTTTACACTTTATCAGTCCTACAGCCTACTAAAATTGCAACAATCAATTTTGTTAAGTACCTACTAAACATTAGTTTTCTAAATTATATCATACAAGATGAACACTACGTTGCTCACCATCAGTAAAATTCTGGTGTTTGTAATAGTATTAATGAGTGTAATATCACACGTTGTAATAGCGAGCAATTCCGCCAAAAAGCTTCAAATTGGAGTTAAAAAGAGGGCCACTGAATGTCCGACGAAAAGCAGGAAGGGAGACCTTCTTCATATGCATTACACGGTATATAATTTATATTATTATGCATAAACTCTAACCTGTAAATCGGCACATAGTGCGTTCATAGGTGCATTTATTGATTATTTTATAAGACACGTCAGTGTTTACCCTATCAATAAGACATTATCTCAAGACCATTTTCAATTATTTTCAGGGAACCTTAGAGGATGGGACAGAATTCGACAGTTCTATTCCAAGAGGTAACCCTCTAACCTTCACTCTTGGATCTGGGCAAGTCATTAAAGGC
This sequence comes from Ptilodon capucinus, assembly GCA_914767695.1. Taxonomy (NCBI): domain Eukaryota; kingdom Metazoa; phylum Arthropoda; class Insecta; order Lepidoptera; family Notodontidae; genus Ptilodon; species Ptilodon capucinus. The sequence goes on from OU611828.1 coordinate 4,242,524, forward strand.
TGGGATCAGGGCCTCATTGGCATGTGTGAGGGAGAACAAAGAAAACTAGTCATTCCACCCGAGTTGGCCTATGGTGAGGCTGGAGCCCCACCCAAAATACCCAAGTCTGCAACTCTTACATTCCATGTTGATCTTGTTAAGATTGAGAGAAAGGATGAACTCTAAGTTCAAGTTTTTTTTTCAACATTTATTTAGCTTTCAACCAATTGTGAATTAATTTAATAATTATAATTTATTAATTTCAACATAAGAAATAAATGGTCTACATATTAATTTTATTTTGCAGTGATTAATGAAATGATACAAATTGTGTTGAAGCATTTATATTTGATGTTTCATTAAAATTTTCGATTTTTTTAAACAAGTGCCCTATATAGGTTGTGACTGTTATTTTGTTGATGGTAAATAGTCAGGAATATTTAAATAAAGTTAGAAGTGGGTTTACATGATAGTACTTCAAAAGAAGTTCTTAAAATTTTATACCAAAATCAATTAATTCTTCCTTTGAGAATGTATTTTATGTGAAAAGAAATTTATTTCTTATTTTTTAAACATTGCCTTATCTGATTATTGATAAGTGCTTTCAAATGGTTTTAGATACTTGGTTATTTTGATATTTACTTAATATAATAATAGGTCCTGGTGAATTCCTATCCTATGTGATAATGATGTACCATTAATTTACTATAATTTCCCCGTATAGTATACAATAACTCTGAATAATCCTCTGTTTACTATAATATACTAGCCATAGAGAAATAGTAGTTTTAAGTGTATAGTAAGACGCGTACATGTAGCTATATAGCGAAAGCCAATGTAATTGATTTATTGATGACGCTCATAGAGGAATACTATACACGGATAAACGAACTTACCAGTCATCCTTAGGTTGAAAAATATTATTTTACTTTTAAAATCGCCTAAAATACTAAATAGTATTATTATTTGGGCCAACACTACACGTGAAAATAAACCAATCCGTCAAAGAACGTTAATGTCAATAGAAGTTACTCAGTGTATTGTCATTTGGCTGATCTATGTGTGAGTGTGTTTACTTTATCGTTTCATCAATTTTGTGTTCTATTGATGAAGATTGACTCGTAAATGATTGTATAAATACGTGGAGGAAACAGACTAAATCAAAGCCATGGTAAAAATACTTTTTCTACATCCCGACTTGGGTATCGGCGGGGCCGAGAGATTGGTTTTGGATGCCGCATTGGCGTTTCAGAAAAAAGGCCACGAAGTTGCATTTTTCACGAACCACCACGACCCCACACACTGCTTTGCGGAGACTAGGGATGGGACATTCCCAGTGTCGGTAATCGGAGATTGGATACCAAGATCTATATTGGGCAGATTCAAAGCGGCGTGTGCTTACGTGCGCATGGTTTACGCAGCTGTTTACATGGCCTGGTACGTCATACCGGTAGAGGAACCGACGCTTATATTCTGCGATCTGATATCATTGTGCATTCCATTTTTAAAACTTGCTAAAGGGCCATTCCGTGTCGTGTTCTACTGCCATCATCCAGACAAGTTGCTGTCTTCAGAAGGCGGGTTATTGAAGAAACTGTATAGGGCGCCCCTGAACTGGATTGAAGAGTTGACGACGGCGCAAGCAGATAAAGTCCTTGTTAATAGTAAATACACAGCAAGAGTGTATCAGGATGCATTCCAGAAGATTAAAGATATCCCAGACATTTGTTACCCCTCTATCAATGTTGAATACTTCAGAACAACTACACTAAAACCATTGAAAGAGGTTGTACCAGTTGGTACTGACAAGTTCATATTCTTATCCATAAACAGATATGAAAGAAAAAAGAACTTGTCATTGGCATTGAGAGCATTGGAGCGTTTAAAATATATTTTGAATGAATCAGATTGGAATCAAGTGCATTTGATCATGGCTGGGGGTTTTGATCCTATCAATTTGGAGAACATGGAACATTATATTGAGCTAACTGATTTAGCTGCTGAGTTAGATATTGAAGAAAAGGTTACATTTATGAAGTCACCTAAAGATGATGAGAAGGTGTCTCTCCTTGCTAACTGCAGGGCATTAGTGTACACCCCATCTAATGAGCATTTTGGAATAGTACCTTTAGAAGCAATGTACTTCCGTAAACCGGTCATTGCCGTTAATAATGGAGGTCCAACTGAGACAGTAGTTAACGATGTGACAGGATACTTGTGTGAGCCTAGTAGCAAGGCTTTTGCAGCTGCTATGAGCAAGCTGATAATAAGCCCAGAATTGGGTGTAAAATTAGGTGAAGCGGGCCTTAAGAGGTATGAGACAAAGTTCTCTTTTGATGCGTTTACTGAGCAGTTAGATGGTATACTGATGAGGGAGAGGCAAATAGTATCTGAGGCAAGGGCTATTGAGTATGAACAGAAGAAAAGAAAATAACAGGAGACCCGCACTCCGACAATATGTGATATTGTTTGAGTGTGTCAACCAAAGAATTTCCACAAAGTAATTCATGTGGCATAGAAATTATCTCATAAAATATTAATTAACTATATTATATAGCTTTTTGTTAACTGATCATAAATTAAAACTAGGATTACATCATAATGTTGTGGTAACACCGGATCAAGTTCATTTATTTATCAGATACAAGCAATCCATGGATATACATATAATGAGAACATCTTAATTAGAGTTATCAATAAATAATATTGACATTTGCATACTGTAAATATTAAATTGGTAGAACATTAATATATAATGTAATTTTGGCTTTATATAATTTAATTAGTAAGTGAAGCTTATTATATTTGTGTCTATTTAGGGTTAGTTATAAGAAAATTATGCATATAAGTGTGTGATGTTTTCATGTAGATTGGGTAGTAAATGTAGTGTTGAATTGTAGGTATGCAAGAACTAGTGTAATACCAGCAATAGCATACTTAATTCTGAGATGTTATCTGGTGCACCTCTGCAGAGCAATTCTCGCAAGATCGACAACATCTCTAATTCGACATTATGTCGAACGAAACGCCAAATTCGTCGTATTTTTTCGTTTTGTTTCGACATATGTCGAATTAGAGATAATGTCGATCATACGAGAATTGGACCCCTGTTCTGTATATTTATGACATCGAAGTAATTATACTGTTCTTTAATATTGACTTATATTTCTATAATGTAATAAATGAGATCATTAGTTACTTATCTCACTCTTGCCCATAACCTTGTTACATGGAAAGCTGCTTCTTGTTAGGCTGTTGTAAAAGTTTGTACTGATGTAAATTAAATAAACAGTTGACAAAGGGATTATTCTTTTATTACACTGTTTCTCCTTTTACAAAATCAATGAAATATAAAATGGAATAATATGACGAATAGCTGCACCCGCAATCAGCGGAAATTCTTGATTCTACCAGTGTCAAGAAATAATTTGCAATAGAAATGGTGTAGATCGGCATTATAATTAAAAATGGGTGAAGGTGATAAAAATGGCGGACCATTAAAATGTTTGAAGACCTTGCATAAAACAGTTTTATGTAAGGTCTTCAAATAGGGTTATAACACAATGTTGCAATTTCAAAACCTACCACTGTTACACTCTTGACATGACCTCACTCAGGCATACCTACGCACAAGCATTTATATTACTAGCACCATGGACCAAAAATACTTTCTTAATCCATGCTAGCATTCAACGAAAATTTTATTAACACTATGACGAAATGGCTTCAATCCAATTACAAAGTAGCACACAATAAATAAATCACTTCACAATAATAATTGCATATCTTTACTTCTATAATAAATAGTTTTATTGATAATCACTCGATAATTGTTTTGTCGATAGTGTTGTAGACTTTGTCGATATTCTCCGGCGGCAGTGGGTCCAAGAGTTCGATCTGCAAGTCGAACTGCTGGTCGAGGCCCATGTAGCTGTCGCTCATAACGTACACCGTGTAGATGATACGCCCTGGGGGAAGGATCACGTTATAATGTAAAGCTGCATTTACACCTGCAAGAAAATCTCACTTTTTTTTGTTTTAAAACTACTCAAAGGGATTGACTACGCAGTTTAATATTTATGTTAAGCCTCCTGCACACTGGTGCGCGAGTCGATTTTTTTGCCTCACCAACCTGACTCTTCATCTTCTGTTTACGAAATGATTAAATTTAAACGGAATAAAATGAGGAATGTGGAGCCGTTGATTAGCGAGTATTTCAGCAAGTGTTAAGTAATTAATAGGAATATCAAATTCAATAAATACACAGTATTAAAACGAGAACCTCCTCCTTTTTGAAGTCGGTTAAAAAGGGTCGATGACCGCGATTGCGATGACGGAAGAATTGTAATGACAGTTAGAAACAGTTTATTCTTCAATAACATGACATTGACAGTGCGAGTGAAATACCACCTTTTACCACGGAAATTCAATCTTTATGTATATAAACACAGATTTCTGGGTTTGGTATTGGCAAAAACAAAAGCGCGCGACTTTAGACGCCTCAGTGTGTCCGTATTAAAACCATCGAGATATGTAACGGATATCGACTACACCCAGCTGCAAATTTTTCTGACGTTTATCTGACATCCGCCATTGCAGTTGCCGGATCAAGTAAGTACCTAAGGGGTAATAGCGGGTGTAAGATAAACGTCAAAAAAAAAAACAGAGCCGTCGCGGGGCGCCTGGCAGATGTGAAACATAAAACATAAACGTCGCAGCGGCGAGTGAGCGGAGTCAGCCGGCGGACGGAGTCTAAGCGGCGGAAAGAACCGAGGAGTACGAAGCGTGGCCGCATTTAAAACTATACTTTATGCATTACGTAATAAGGTTGATTTCATTTTGTTGTGGCCTAGCGTCGGCAAATCTCGCCACGCCAAAAATCAGGTTTACCCCTCGCCTATAGATGTTTCACATCAAAAATCCGCAGAGCTATACGCAGGGCGGAGTCGATATGAGTTCTCTAGTTACTCTATGATTAAAAGCTGACCTGTATAAGACGGTGTGTAGAACGTGACCTGTGTGGTACCCTTGGGGTGTACACGTTTGAGCGCGTGCAGGTCCCCGCTGTCGACGGTCCCGAGCGTGACGAACCAGCCCTCGTTCTTGCCGCGAGGGAACCGCGGACACAGCACGTTGTTGGCGTTGCCGCCGCGACGTCTCATCTCTATCAGCAGCGTGTACTCCTGGTACACGCGAGACGCGAGACCAATTGTATATCAGTTATTCTATACACCGTGTATCAGATGTTTGAAATAATACTTTAACGTTTGCATGACTATCGGGTTTACATCCGAATGGTATAAAATTAAAATTATAAAAAAAAAAAAAATCCTAACCAGATTTAAATTTTGTTATATCTCGAGATGTATCATAAATTTTCTTTTTTTTTTGTAAATCTTATTAGTCACCTCTCGTTAATGTTTATTGAACTGTTAAAATTGGTTATGGATGTGCCCTAAGGTCACATGATCCCCGTGGAAAATATTCAAGGGTCTGTAACTCAAAAACTATGATAGTTAGCTATAATCTACCTTAAACATCTACATATTAGCTACCGTATATATTATTTCGGACTGCTAATACAGCCTTTAGATGGACATCCAAGTGTATTAGAATTTAAATTTATTTACAAACGACTTAAAATTGCCATTTACATTACAATAATTGGCGGGGTATAAAGGATATTTCGATGTAAAAAATATTAGTAAAACTAAAGATATTGTCATCTCTCTCACACTTTACGGGTGTGAGCGGGACAGCAATACACTTTTATTTTGTCCATACCTGGTCAGCGTGCAGCGGCATCCATTGATCTCTGGACGGCGGCTGACGAACTGCCCTGTCCTGCTCGTGGTCGCAGTCGAACCACTCGCCGCGGATGTGCATCTTCAAGTCCAGAGTCGGCATATCGCATATTGCCTGGCAAAATAACCATAGACACATGCATTAACTAGCTTCTACACCCGACTTCGTCTGCGCAGATTATCTATACTTCTATATATAGATATATTTATACTTCTATACTATAATAATATTATAAAGAGGAAAGATTTGTATTTTTGTATGTAACGAATAAACTCAAAAACTACTAGACCGATTTCAAAAATTCTTTTACCGTTAGAAAGCTATATTACCACTGAGTAACATAGGCTGAAACTATATATATTATATATATATTAGAAACCCGTGCGAAGCTGGGACGGGCCGCCAGTAAACAATAATACTGTAAAGTTTAATCAAAATTCTGTAGTTTTTACGTGAAAGAATAGAAGCAAAGCAAAAATGCGAAAAATTATCTCTCCGGAAATTATGAAAACACACAATTGTATCCATTTATCTTAATAACTATAGATATTAGAACAATGAGACCAAGACTGGCCGATGGAGAAAACGCCGACTTTCATGTAGTTTACATAACTCAAATAAGCTAAGATGTCACTAAACGGCCTTTTGAAAATCGGAGTTGAGTATATTGTCAATGGAAGAAATTTTCTATAAAAAACCACTCACCCTATGTATTTGTTCGATCTCATTCTCTTCAAACTCCCTCCTCAAATACTTGGCTAGCAGCTCATAATTCTTCATACACATCATCTTCAGTCCGTTCAACAGTGTGCACGGTTTATTTGTGTCTCTATACATTTGTGTGAACATGTAGAGGTGTTGCGACTCTACGTGCGGTAGAGTCGTGAGTGGAGAGTCCGTGGGCCAGCGCGCTTGGACGATGGACTGCATTAGCATCTGGCAGGAGAGACACACGGAGAGCCAGCCGTTCTCAGCTGACGTATCAATCATTGCCTGTTGATAATTTTTTTAAAATATAAACTGAGAATTTTTTATTTGTTATTATTATTTTTTATTTTTTATATTTACTGTTTTAGTTTATTATTTCTGGATTTTACTAGGTTTATTGCTTATTGCTTATTAATAAATATACATATTTTTATATAATTTTTACCACCTATTACTTTCAATTTATTTATTTTTTTCTCTTTCTATTGTTTACATTTAGATTAGTTGATTTGAATTTAACTGTTTAGTGGTGCATGCGGTGTTTACCTTTAAGTTACTGTTGCACTTGTGCAAGTTTAATTTTATATTATTATTGTTTTATATGGTGTAAACAGTTGTTGGTGAACCAAATAAATAAAAATAAAATAAAATAAATAACGCGCGGATAGAAAGTTAATATTAATTACTAGCGACTTCAAACATGCAGACTTCGATTATTCAAAATCGTTACAAATATAAATTACAGCTTATAATATGTTATTCCGATGTATAAACAGCAATACTGTAAAGTTTATGACAATCCGTTCGGTAGTTTTTGAGTGGAAGAGTAACAAACATCCATCCTTTCAATGTTTCACATTAATAATCTAAGTAGGATAGGATTATGTTATCTAGTGGTCACCCATTGATCGAAATTCGACCATAATCTTTGAACGTTATAAATCTTAGGGGCGTCGTCGCGTCAAACATTTTGCCAATACGAAAACAAATTCTGTATCAATATAGATAAAGATTGAATTGCCCCATCGCATCTAAATCTGCTCTTTTCTCTAAAACAATAAACTTTTGCTATGAGTCAATACACGTCGTTTTGCTATTGACAAAACATGAGGGGTTTTAGTGTTACCTGTAGAATCCTGATGGTCTGATCGAGGACCGACTTGCTGTCGGTCAGGTAGTCGGTGTTAGGGAGTTGCACCCGCGTCATATGTGCTTGCAGCAGTAGGAACGCCTTCACATTGGACGAGTCTAGGCTTAGGGCGTCCACCGGTAACCGACACTGTTCGGACAGCTCACTGTGAACAAATAAAACATGATTATACAGGGGGTTATTACATAAATCCGCAATAATACTCTAAGGTTCGTATCGTACTGTCATTTTCAACAATGATTTCCACTTGCTGAACGGTGAAGGAAAACATCGTGAGGAAACCTGCACGTCTATAGAAAGGCGTGTGATGTTCACCAACCCGCACTGGGCCAGCGTGGTGGACTATGGCCCTAATCTCTCTCGTATTGAGGGGGAATGTGCCCGGCATAATGGCAATATGCTCGCCCCCTATATTTTGACCAAACGCAGCAGACGCCCCCAACATTAAGACAAAAATACATCGGCGAAGTGTGATCGCACTGCACTGCACCTCTGCCTACTCCTTGGGGGAATACAAAAAAAAAAAATAACGGCATGTGAGTGTCTAGCAATCACCTCTGTACATATTAGCGTGATGTTTTATCTCACTCACCCGTTCAGTATATCTTCATTGTGCCGCACCGGCAAGGTAGCATACTCTTCGGAGTCAGCCAACACTCGCAGCAGATTATCCGTGGACATGTTACTTTGTAAGTTCATATTGAAGTGAGCCATGGTTTTGTAGGACAGATAGTAGTACGACGCGATACGGCCCATCCATGTACAGTGCACTGTGCGGAGATCCTGCACATAGATAAATGAATGGTTAAAAAAACTTTTTTTAATTTCCCTTAGTTTTCGTGTTCTCCTCAGCAAGCCCTTTCATTTGATACCCATACTGTGGTTGTGCAGAAAAAATAACTAATCCACCATCTTGCATGATCCGCCATATTGGAATTAGAATGACGTCACATAGCTAAGCATGCATTGTCATCCAAAATAAGCGTGTGTAACAAATTTCAGCTCAAGCTAAAGATAACTGATTTAAAATTCAGTTGCAAGATTCCACCCGGACACACATACATTGAAAGTTAATATAAAGCTTGTGAAAGAGATAGAGCATAAAAATTAGTAAGACTGTGTAGGCACACAAAATTGGACGTCGGTCAATTGGGAGTCGCGGCCACTCGCGGACCGAGCCTTCCGTACCAAAACAATGATTTAAATATAACAAAATTGCCCTAACGAAATGATTAAACTGGATAGAGAGAAACATAACTTTGCCGTTAGTATACTGTACCCATTCAAAATAACTACAAAATAAGTTTGTTATCGCAAAATAACATTTTTTAAGTGTTGTAACCATAAATTTACTGTTTTCCGATTTTTTCCTTTACTTGCGCTATAAGAACTTGCTTTTTTGCCAAAATTCATTATTCTAGATCAACGGGATGTACCCTATATTGATTCCTTTGAAAATGTACTAAATACGCAACATAAACTGCTGTATCTTTCGATTTTTTTAACTTAGAAGTTTGATTTTTTTACAGATCCAAGGGACAGATTTTTTACAGACTTGAGTCTTGTTATAATTTCAACTTGTTCCATGCGTTCCAGAGAAAAAGGGTCTTGACAGACATACAGACAACAAAGTGATCCATTAAGGGTTCCTTTTATTTATTTTTGGGTACGGAACCCTGATAAGGAACCCAATCCATATCAAGTCAGTTTTGAGATATGAAAGCTTTAAGTTTGACAATGTATTACATGTGGGACCTGTGGGATAACCTAGGGAGTAAAATATACTCCATAGTAGCCTAAGTTACTCTTTATTAACTAGTAACATGATATTTCGTTGAAAAATGTGCTTTTTGATACAGTTAATACAGTTCATATTGGTATTGTCAATTAAATGGTTACGCGCCTATGTGTGCAAAGTGATACTTGTGTACAACCGATGGTGGTTTTCATACAAAACTATTGTTACTGCCTTTCTAACTTTATTCTAGTCTTCTATGGTGATAAACTTATAACATTTACCTCTTCAATCTCGATACAGTTGGCGTTTGCGAGCGCGTCTAAAGACGACTGAACCAAGTTGGACAGGTAAAAGTTTACGTCCTGCGGGTCAACGCTCTCCAAGTTGTAGTATGACGGGTTCTTGAGCAGACGCCGGAAGAAGTACGTCCAAGTGAGATAGTCCAGTATGTCTTGCTTTGTTTGGACGGTACCTAAAACAATAAATATTGTATCCATCATAATGCGATGCTTAGTTTGGGAGCATACAATGAATGTGTTTGTCTGACGATAATTTTACATTATTCTATATTTGGTCACCTAAAAATTTCTTGACGCGTCTTGGATTTTCAGATTTCATATGCGAATGTCACTTTCAGTAGTGATTGCCACTTGCTGAACGGTGAAAGAAAAAAAAATGAGTAAATCTGCACGTCTTGAGTAAGGCATGTGGAGTTCACCAACGCGCACTGGGCCACCGTGGTGGATTATAGCTCAAATCTCAAAGACTCACCCATGCAGGTAATTTTTTTAGACGTCTTTATGGCATATACAGAGTGTTTCAGAACTCCGAAATAATACTTTAACGTTTGCATCAGTATCGGGTAGGTATACAACTGAATGGTATAAAAAAATATCGAAATTCAACCAATTTCTATATCTCGTAATATATAATAATATAGAGTTCTATGCAAAATTTGCATGTTCTGTTTTGTGAATATTGGTAGTCGCCCCTCATAAGTGTTGTTTACACTGCTGAATAGGGTTATGTATGTACCCCAAGGTCAGAGCACGATACCTGTGACAAATATTCAAAGGCATAGAATAATTACACATAGAAAGATAGTCTTCATACAAGCGCTCTGTCAAAATTGAAGCACTAAACCGGTTCACACAGGCGGGCCGATTACGTGCTTACACCCGGTGACACGCACACATACACTTGGGTAATGTTGCCAGTGAAGGTCCAGTTTTCCGAAAGTGGGGTAATGACTCGGCCGCTGATAACCATTTGTTTTTGGCAATCATGCATAAATAGCTATGTGTGGTAAAGTGTGGATATGGTAATGTAATGTTGTTATAATACGGGAATGTTTATTTTTATGAAACGAATAAAAGAAAACAACAACACGTAAAAATATATATATTTTAATTATTGTATACAATTATGAATTTTTATACTGTGTAACTAAAGTAAACCAATCAAGTCAACAAATATTTCTAATCGAATAGTCTTCATATTATGAAAAAGAAAAAAATAATTATTAAAAAATAATCAGTTTAGAAACCTATAAAATATCGTTCGTATAGATATCGTTAAATCACACAAACACCTACATTAAAGAACAACAACAGTAAGTAACAGTAGCAAATGTTTTAAAATTAATTAGTCGGAGCAATAAATTCAGTTAAAATGGGAAAATATTTTAACAATCAGGCAACACTGTGCATTGAATTAAAACGTTTCTATTTTGTTCTATTTTGACTTAATTAACTACAAGATACTATGAAATACTGAAAGCTTACCTGTGAAAAGTGATGTTATCACATTTCTTTTGTTTTTCAGATGTGTTGTGACACAATTTAACTGCACAAATCGTCATAATAATTTTTTTTTCGCGAGACACGTTCGGCGTGCATTGACATTGAACACTACGGAGCGGCCCGGCGTTTGGAGCCATTTATGGCTCCAATTAAGGTGCTTCAAAATCGGCGCGCGGACTTGGTTTCTATGTGTAATAATTCTATGTTCAAAGGTCTATGACTCAGAAACTATGATAGTTAGGTGCAAACTGTCTTCACTCAACATCCACGTATGAGCTACAGTATATGTACCCAAAGTATTATTTTGGACTTCTGATACACCCTGTATATATTACTTATATCAGTACTTTTTAAATACCATCGATATTAACCTTTTATTTCTAAATTTTAAACCCTAAAAACCGGTGTGCGCTAACACTATAGTAGAATGAATATACAGACCGGCTACAATCTCGGCATTGAGATGGTCCGGCAACACATCCAGCAGGCTGGACTCCACCGGGAACGGTTCGTACAAGAACTTCTTGTAGAAGTTCTTCTTCTGATCATGAACGAGCACTACGGCCACTCCTTCGTTGTCGTACTGCAATTAAAACATACTCTATTGACATATACATATCACGCCTTTATTCCCCAAAGGGGTAGGTAGAGATGCACTGTATTGCACCCAAGACTTAGCCGATATATTCAGGTCCCATTTTAATAGGGGGGCGAGGCAGGAGTTTTAAATAAGATACATATATTTACGCCTGTATCACTCAGGGGTAGGCAGAGACTACCCTTTGCCACATGCTACGATCCTGACATACCTCTTTCGCTTCATCCACAGTCATACATTAAGAAAATTACACTTAATACTCATTGATTATGTCCTCTTTTTAGATATACACTTCTCATCAAAAAAATCGAAACACTTTCGTTTTTATTGTTTTTGTCCTAATTTTTAAAATTACTCATCATACAAAATACGAAACCTATGAAGACTTAATTTGAATTTAGAACATTAACATTAGGATTTATAAACCTCATACTACTCACTATTAAATGACATTTTACATTTATTCCTAAATATACACATTTTTCTGATAATCCTTATCAAATCATAAACTGCGAGGTGTTTCGATTTTTTTGATGAGAAGTGTATTTCTGAGTCATTAATCGTGTATTTAATTACATCAATGATTTGCCAATACCAAAAGGAACTGTATTAACTCAAGTAAAGACTCACTTTTCAACGGAATTTCATCGACGATGCGAGCGCATGGCCGCGTGACTTTTAACGCAGTAATTCAATTCTTATGTACATTGACACAGAGTACATTTTCAAAAAGAGGCAAGTTAAAGTTACCTGTGGTCTTCCAGCTCGTCCCATCATTTGCAGCACGTCCGTGATGGGCATGTCCACGTACCGCTTCTGTTTGCCGTCATAGTATTCAGTGCCTTTGATCACTACCAGGTGAGCGGGGAAGTTGACGCCCCATGCTAGTGTTGCTGTGCAGATTAGAACCTTAAAACAGATGTGTTAGGATTCATTTTAGCCCGCAAACGCCCATAGAAATATCCGATGATAATTGAACAATATTGTACAATAGTATTTTTAACACGGTCGCTGCGTTTTGAGGTCATATTGGCTCATGGCGAACTTTCATCCAGTGCGCAGAGCACAAATTTAGGTCCTCTATGAATCAATATAACCTCGTGACACAAGCGCATCGAACGCATTAAATGAATTTCTATTCTGTATACCTGAATCTTTTGGTTGATGAATAACTCTTCAACAGTATTTCTATCTCTTTCGTGCAACCCGGCGTGGTGTATGCCAATACCAAACGCCAGCGTTAGTTTCAGGTTTGATTCCCTGATGTTCGATAGTACTTGTTCCATTTCCGATTCCTGCATATGCAGCCATTGTTTTGGATTGTCTTCGGCCGCTAAGTAGGCAATGAGGTCTAATGCTGTTAGCCTATAATCAAAACCGAAAAGGTGTATCAGAAATTCGAAATAGAATTATAGGTACATGTACGGTAGCTGATATGTCGATGTTAACAGAAAGGCGCACTATACATAACTAAAATAAAAGTTTGAGTTACAGACTTTCGAATATTTACCTATCTTGTTTATCTTAGGGCTTTAGGTTACATCCATAACCGTATTAAATAGTGTAAACTACATTTACAAGAGGCGTCTGCCAATGTAAAAAAGCAGAACACAAAATAATCGCATAGGACTCGTGATACTTACAAGTTTTTAAAGTAGGATTTGAAAACAAAAATGGCAATACATTTTCGAATTTCAATCAAATGATTATTACTATTCAGTTGTTTACTGATATAAAATTCTCAAAGAGCCTGTATTTTATTTTTATTTTATTGGGATAAAAACAGTTACATGTTACTAAACTTACAGTACTATATCAATAATAAACTAAACACGTAACCCATAGCAGTGGTAGCCGAGTGGTCGAACGCACGCTTTGCAATCAAAGTGCGCAGGTTCTATCCCCGGCTCGCACCTCTGGGTTCCATGTGCGAATCTCATTTTCATCTGAGATTATCACTTGCTAAGAAACGGTGACGGAAAACATCGTGAGGAAACCTGTGTGCCCGGTATAATGGCAATAGGCTCGCCCCCTATTACATTGGGACCAAAATACATCGGCGAAGTGTGGGCGCACTGCAGTGCACCTCTGCCTACCCCTTCGGGGAATACAGGCGTGATGATGATGATGATGTATTACGTAACCCACAGCAGTGTCCACGAGTGAAGTGGATGAAATAAATATTAAATTGCACGCACAATAAAATTAAACTAGACAATGATGAGTTTATTTATAACAGTAGGTACTAAAAATTTGTAAACTATGAGGCGCGTATGGAGGGTAGATGGAAGGAGTGCAAAAGTGTCTGTCGAAATGCAAAAATATTAGTTAAAAAAAATCCATAATGCCGCTGGTGTCGGCTCCCGGTCCCCGGGAATAAGTCGGTAGTGCCATTATGGACTTTTTGCTGTTATGCCAGATTCGGAATCAGCGATTTTTCCGGTTTATTCCCGGGGGGCGTCGATATACATCCTGGCAGACACCAGCGCCATTGTGGATATTTTTGAACGAATAATTTTTAAATTTCGACGGACACTTTTTCAACACCTAGATGTCACTCCTTCCCATTCTACACTCCATAGAGGCGCGAAGCTTTCCGGCGTGCAAATGTAAATTTTGGCATAGATTCAAGTATTGACGTAGAATAATAAATAGAAAAGGATCATACCTTGTTTGTCGTCGACTGGAGACGAACACGAGCGCAGGCGCACACGGCGAGTGCGTGCGGATAGCTTGAAACGTTGGTTTGTTCATCGTCATCATCCGCGGGCAGTAGTGCCGGCCCGGGTGACCGGATATATGCACCTAAAGCATAATTAATACACATCACCACGCTTCTATTACCCGAAGGAGTAGACAGGGGTCTACCACCACCTTTTAAAATATTGTTATTTCAATAGTGACTGTAAACTTTTGTCAGACTTTGTACTGGGTTAACTGTGTTGTAACTTGCAACATTTTTATCACCATTTTTAGGGTTCCGTACCCAAAGGGTAAAACGGGAACCCTATTACTGAGACTTCGCTGTCCGTCCGTCCGTCCGTCTGTCACCAGGCTGTATCTCATGAACCGTGATAACTAGAGACTTGAAATTTTCACAATTGATGTATTTCTGTTGCCGCTATAACAACAAATACAAAAAAAAAAGAATAAAATAAATATTTAAGGGGGCTCCCATACAATAAACGTGATTTTTTTGCCGGTTTATAGATAATGGTACGGAACTCTTCGTGTGCGAGTCCGAATCGCACTTGGCCGGTTTTAAGTCTAATAATTTTGTATGGCAACATTGTCTCTGTTCTGTTCTCATGTGTAACTAAATAGTGTAAAAATGTGGTGCAATAAAACACGTGTTATAAATAGTAAACAAACGTGGTTTCCTTTTTAATCCAGCCCTATGGAAATATAAATATACATAAGGAGCAGTGGTAGCCGAGTGGTCGAACGCACGCCTTGCAATCAAAGTGTGCAGGTTCAAACCCCGGCTCGCACCTCTGGGATATATGTGCCAATCTCATTTTCATCCGAGATTACCACTTGCTATGAAACGGTGAAGGAAAACATCGTGAGGAAACCTGCACGTCTAAGAGAACTTGACTAGTTCTCGATGGATTTGTGAAGTCTGCCAACCCGCATCGGGCCAGCGTGGTGGACTATGGCCCGAATCCCCTTCGCATTGAGGGGAGGCCCGTGCTCAGCAGTGGGACGTTAAAAGAGCTGAAGTAGCCTTAGAGATCTATACAGAGCTCCGCTCGAGTAGTAGCGTTCCAATACCGAGCGGAGCGACCTAATCACAGTTCGCCTTTTAACAACTGTCAAAAACTGAAAGTAATATTAAAGGCATTGTTGCAAGACAGGTGCTGGTAAAGGGGCAGAGGTAGATAGATAGATATCAATGGTTAAGAGGCGAAGTGTATATAACAATAAGTGTAACAATGGGCGGCCTTATCACTCAAAGTAAACTCTACGAGCGAGCTCAAAGTCATTATACCGGGCGTATTGCCCCTCTATGCAAAAGAGAGTATATTCAGAAGTAAAATTAAACCAATGTTTGTCAAAAAATATTTTCAATATAACACTCGTAATTAAACTACCAACAACTACTTCCAACGTAATTCCACCAAAAACTTCCAACGTAACTGGAGAGCTCGCAGATTTCTGAAGAAGAATTTCATAATTTTTCTAATGACACTTAGACGTGATAATTTAAGAATCCTTATATTCTTATGTCAAAGTCATTACCTCTAAAGGCACAGGTCGCACAGAAGGCCTGAAGTTGTACAGCCCCATCTCTCCTATATTCAACCAGTTGGCCAAGTCCTTAGCGTTCGCGAGCGCTGTAGACAAACCGATGATCCGCAGCCGCCGCGAAGTGTGGGATTCGATGAAGTTTGTCCTGAAATAAATATTTTATACCATGATGACTACTGAAACTACAAAAACTATTACTACTACAATGACGAATCCTTTTACTTAGTAGTAATAGTAGTTAGAACTACTATAATTACAAGTATTACAACTCCAAATACGACAACAACTATTACTACTGCAACTTTTACGAATACTACTACGATAGCTACTATTACTACGATCACTTTTACAACTACGGCCACTGCAACTAGTAACACCAATAGCTGCCCATAATTATTTGTAGGTTTTTTCTTTTCTCTTCCAAACTGGTTGTCTAAAAGAAATAGCTTTTAGCGATAAGACCCCCCAATTATATCTTATAGCTTCTGTATTTAGACGCCCCAGCAGGTGTATCTCGTCGATGACGACGAGCGCCACGTCCCGCACGTAGTTGTATTAGTAGTGGTAGTGACCTGGAGACGATGACCTCGAGCACGGGCCCGCGGTCCTCCCCCAGCAGGTGTATCTCGTCGATGACGACGAGCGCCACGTCCCGCACGTAGTTGTATTAGTAGTGGTAGTGACCTGGAGACGATGACCTCGAGCACGGGCCCGCGGTCCTCCCCCAGCAGGTGTATCTCGTCGATGACGACGAGCGCCACGTCCCGCACGTAGTTGTATTAGTAGTGGTAGTGACCTGGAGACGATGACCTCGAGCACGGGCCCGCGGTCCTCCCCCAGCAGGTGTATCTCGTCGATGACGACGAGCGCCACGTCCCGCACGTAGTTGCGCGTCTGCCACGAGCGGCTGATGCCGTCCCACTTCTCTGGCGTCGTCACTATCACCTGCGAGCCGCGGATGGCGCGGATGTCCGGGCTGACGTCACCTGACACACGGACAAAACGATACTTTAAACCAGTGATGATACTTTAACCAGTGATGGGAAAAGTACGGCCCGCGAAAGTATTTAATCCGGCCCGCCGACGTCGACATGAATAGTATATGGCCCGCGATAATTATATTTTGACGGTCCAGAAGTATAAAGTTGATTCTACTTAGTACAGTTCAACACAAAATGCATTGTCGCTATTATTCTGGCCCTCCTCTGAAATTTCTTAAACTTCCTGGCCCCCCATTAAGAAAGTTTACCCACCACTGCTTTAAACTTAAACTTTTGATCTATACATAGACTGCAGAAAGCGGAAATGACGCATTTCAAAATACAATGTAAACTCCATGTAACGTCACTCGATTTAACGACAAACTCCTTAAAGCGTCGAACTCACTTGGCTTTGATTGGTTTTGCTTGCCGTCCATACAATGATACACTCTACAGGGTGGAATTTTGTAATGCCACCTGAAAGGAAAGTACTCTTAATACTGTAGATAGAAAATAGTACGCAAAGAAAACATTCCTTTATTTTTGAAAAGAAAGAAAACTGCATTCAAAGATTTTCGAAAATTCGCTTGCCAGACCCGGGAATCGAACCGACTAAAATATGTAAAAATTACACCCTGTACTTTTATTGCATCGATCGTTAGGGTCAATTATAAGGATAAAAATCTCTCTTATAAACTTGGTCAATTAAATGAAAGGAAAGCTATGAAATCTTAAATTATTTTAATTATTCACAAAAATGGTAAAAGATTTTCTTTCTAGATAGAAGATCTTTCTAGTAATCTTTAATAACGTGTTGTGGTGAATATTATAAATCGTATTCTGAACTTCAACTCTCAACTCGTTTACTCTCGCATAAGACTTCATGTAAATTTGTTTTTTTACATACCGGCAAGTAAACTAAAATAAAGTAACTGCTGAATATGGTTATGGATGTAACACAAAGGCTAGAACACGATATATGTTACAAATAATCAAAGGTCTATAACTCAGAAACTATGATAGTTAGGTATAATCTATCTTCACTAAGCATCCACATATGAGCTACCGTATATGTACCCAAATTATTATTTCGGACATCTGACACACCCTGTATAGAATTCACAGTGTATTCCATTTTACAACGGAGCGCCAGAAACTATTTCAAATAATCCCCAATAAAAGTAGAAAACGTTCAAAGCTGTGTCATCATTTATTTTTCGCAGACGAGACATGGACCATTCGGCGCGGCTTTTTATTCTGCGTACCCTATATCTCGCCACGAAACACAACTACCGCCAGTCGCTACTAGATGGCGCGACTGTAGACACATCACAATTCTACGCGTTCAAGAAATTATCCGCCATACAAAGTACTATGAAAATCCTAGCTCGCGGTACTGGTGTGTTCGACGATCTGAACTATATATACAAATTCCCCGACAACATCAACGGGGGGGCGTAGCAGACCCCGCCAGGCATACCACCCGCCTGGCAGGAAGATCTTTCCTTTACCGCCAAAAATTCTATATCAGTAAGTCATTTAGGTAAATTTTCGAGATACGACATTTTCGCTCGACGTATAAATACAATAGAAATTACTGTTTGTAATGTCTGCTCGTTTGTCTCCCTATCTCATAAAAAAAAAAAAACATAATAACAGCTTTTTACAACAATGCATATTAAAGTATATACACTACCTATGATTTAACTTTTTAAATTTTGTCTGTCTGTCTGTCTGTATGATTAAGGTGAACTACCGATGTTGACGGGACTTACTTTGGTAGATATCTGAATTTACAAGGAGTAACTTAGGTTGCTTTTATTTAAGAAAAAGAATTAGGGTTCCGCGGGAAAAATAAAGCCTATTGTGGGTCTGTGTGTCACCTGTTTACAATTCAATGGATATATTGAATAGTGTTTGTTATGATTGGATCTTAGTTCGGTCGCCTGATGCAAGATCAATGAAACTTTATGTCAACTGTTTAAGATTCAAAATAGATTGATGTCTTTACTGAATACTGTTTATTAGAATCGGCTCCAGTTCAGTAAACCGGTACAAAGTAAATGTAACTTTTCGTCACCTAATTAGAACTGATAATCGATTGGCATTAATAAATAATTGTGTCTGTAATTCTGCAAATATTACCTGTTAATTCGACAACTTTCTTGCCCAGTCTCTCTTCGAGACGAACTTTCCAGTCTTTTATTCGCTCCTTGACAAGAGCCTTCAGCGGCGCGATGTATACAACCTGGACATTAACATAAGTACTATATATACTACTACTATAGCCTTTTAACGTCCCACTGCTGGGCACGGGCCTCCCCTCAAAGCGAGGGGGATTCGGGCCATAGTCCACCACGCTGGCCCGGTGCGGGTTGGCAGACTTCACACATCTATCTAAAACTAGTCATGTTCCCTCAGACGTGCAAGTTTCCTCACGATGTTTTCCTTCACTGTTTCATAGCAAGTGATAATCTGTCCCTTAAGCCTAGTTCGCATTAGGCTAGTATTTTAGTGTAGTAGCGAGTAATTTAGTAGCTAAATGTGTCTGAACACCCGAATTTTAGTCAAGTAGGTTAGTAAGTTATTTAGTCAAGTCGATCCATTTCATTCTATTTTTTTGGGCGAGTAGCCCTCCCCCACCACGCGTCCGCGTTCACTGGTTCACCGGCTAAACAAGTCCGAACCTGTTTTTAGTCAAGTTCATTAGTCGCCGCGAGAATGTCGTGTCGCTGGAGCGAAGAAACGACTTTAAAATTTGTTTCCAAATACGTAGAATATGAATGTTTGTGGAATATAAAGTCCCCACATTATAAAAACAAAGAAAAGAAACAATCCGCATACCAGGATTTACAAATTTCACACAAATTTCCTTGTCAACCTCTTCTAAAATAGCCGCAACGATTAGCTTTATCAGTTTATTCACCTTATTGCGTTGTAGCGCGTTCATCTTGCAACTCACTTGTGTACTGTACTTGTCAATTTGTGCGAACGATTTCTGAGCAGTAGCGAGTAGTTTAGTTGCTAAATTACTCGCTACTACACTAAAATACTAGCCTAATGCGAACTAGGCTTTATAGACTTTAAAACTATCCAACCGATGTGCCCTAAACCGGTTTCATTAGAAAGGCAATAATGCAGAGATGGTTTTATTCAATAATTATTACCACTTGCTGTGGTGTCAGCACGCATGTCAAGACAAGACCTCTGTCACGGATTGGCTCGGTCGCTCTCTGTCTAATTTCATATGTGTGAAAGAGACAACATCAAGATATTTCGTGACATACGTCTAATCTCCAAGATTCATGCTCATGCTACAATTGTTGAACGGTGAAGGAAAACATCATGAGGAAACTTGGACGTCTATAGAAAGACGTGTTCCATTCACGAACCCGCACTGGGCCAGCGTGATGGACTATGGCCCAAATCTCCCTCGTATTGTGGAAGAAAGTGCCCGGTATAATGGCAATAGGCTCGCTCCCTCTTACAGTGCACCTCTGCCTAACCCTGGGGGGATACAGGCGTGATGATGTATCATTATTTAAAAACCGGCCAAGTGCGAGTCGGACTCGCGCACGAAGGATTCCATTATCTATAAAAACGGCAAGAAAACAGGATTGTTGTATAGGAGCCCCTTTAAATATTTATTTTATTCTGTGTTTTAGTATTTGTTGTTATAACGGCAACAGAAATACACCATCTGTGAAAATTTCAACTCTCTAACTATCACGGTTCATGAGATGCAGCCTGGTGACAGACGGACGGACGGACACACAGCGAAGTCTTAGTAATAGGGTTCCCGTTTTACCCTTTGGACCTTACGTACGGAACTCTAATAAGCTATGTCGTTCTTACTCTACCTTACACTTGGGGTATTGATTAAACACCCTGAACATGGCAACTTCAGCGACAATGGTCTTCCCAGAGCCTGTGGGCGCGCCTAACAACACGTTGTGGTCAGTATGGTACAGACAGTGAAATATCTGGGTCTGGATCGGGTTGAAATGGCTGAAGTTGTACAGCATCTCGAAGGCGGGGTTGTTCAACGCTGTCACTGGGAGAGGTTGGAGTTCTAGGAGATCTGGAAAAAGAAGATAGATATATCAGTGTCTCTGATTACGAAACACCTACCCCAAATTTATAGATATAAAATTGATTCAACAAGATTGAAAAAAACAACAAAATCAACTCGATACCTTGACGCGTTCCTGAGAAAAAGGTTCTAGACAGACAGACGGACAACACAGTGATCCTATAAGGGTTCCTTTTTAGGTACGGAACCCTAAAAACAGCTAGAAACTGCATGTGTCATTTTTCAAAACAAAAAAAGTTCTTCGATGCCCATTATAAATGAATAATAACTTTTTATAAATCAAAATATCACTTTATAATATTGCTTGATTCTTATGTAGTTCAAAGTCATATTGTAAATAGCTTAAAGGTTCTTTAAATAAAATCCGCTCAGCATTCCATTTTTATGGAAATTCTTTTGCTTAAGGAAGTAACTAATGCAATTATGTGGAGTTTTAAATCTCTTCCAAAATGAGGATTTGGGTCTTAAATCATTTGTTGCATACGATTATAACCCATATTACCTGTGTGTGGAGGGTGAGTTTCTGGTAATATCAAATGTTGGAATGTCAATGGTAGAACACTTTCCGATCCAAGCCATCTGTAATAAAGCATTTATTTAATGTGATACAGTAACACAGTTGTGTCCATCTCCAAACTATAGGAAATAATTTAGATATAATATATCTAAATTATTTATATAAGATATAATAATTTAGTAGCAGTGGTAGCCGAGTGGTCGAACGCACGCTTTGCAATCAAAGTGCGCAGGTTCTATCCCCGGCTCGCACCTCTGGGTTCCATGTGCGAATCTCATTTTCATCTGAGATTATCACTTGCTAAGAAACGGTGACGGAAAACATCGTGAGGAAACCTGTGTGCCCGGTATAATGGCAATAGGCACGCCCCCTATTACATTGGGACCAAAATACATCGGCGAAGTGTGGGCGCACTGCAGTGCACCTCTGCCTACCCCTTCGGGGAATACAGGCGTGATGATGTATTTTTTATTTTATAATTTCAAGCTCGTAATCAATATGTACCTTTCCGATGTCGCTCTGATATAGTATTGAGGTGGCAGTGGCTCACTTATTGGAATCGTTATCACCAATTCCTGAGGCTCATTTGTTATTACCTGTAAAGAAAAATATAACAAAACTGTAGCCGGGAAAGCAGTGGTAGCCGAGTGGTCGAACGCACGCATTGCAATCGAAGTGTGCCGGTTCAAACCCCGGCTCGCACCTCTGGGATTTATGTGCGAATCTCATTTTCATCCGAGATTATCACTTACTATGAAACGGTGAAGGAAAACATCGTGAGGAAACCTGCACGTCTGAGGGAACTTGCGTAGTTCTCGGTAGATGTGTGAAGTCTGCCAACCCGAACTGGGCCAGCGTGGTGGACTATGGCCTGAATCCCCCTCGCATTGAGGGGAGGCCCGTGCATAGCAGTGGGACGTTAAAAGGGCTGTAGTAATTACCAGAGTAGTCTGCTTAAATTAATAATTAATTAGTCAAATAAATTTTTCCAAAATCGAAGAACACAGTGTTCATAAGATATCTGTATAAAAAATAAACTTCAATCTTTAATTCCAATTACTTGTTCTTGATTTGTTGTTTTTTTATCACTTGCTGAACGGTAAAGGAAACCTGCACCTCTATAGAAAGGCGTGTAGAGCTCACCAACCCGCACTGGGCCAGCGTGGTGGACTATGGCCCAAAAATCTCCCTCGTATTGAGGGAGAATGTGCCCGGTATAATGGCAATAGGCTCGTCCCCCTATTACATTGGGACCAAAATATATCGGCGATGTGTGGGCGCACTGTAGTGCACCTCTGTCTACCCCTTCGGGGAATACAAGCGTGATGTATTTTTTTTAAATTTGCTATTAATTACTTGACATTGGCAAATCCCCCTCGCATTGAGGGGCCCGTGCCCAGCAGTGGGACATTAAAAAGGGCTGTAGTTATATACTTGACATTGGCAGAATACCTGCTAATAATAGATGCATGCTACTGTAGCGACATTTATCTCGCCACATACGAACTAATCCTGCATCGCGATATTAAAGTTATCCGAGCGATTGCACATATGTACAAGAACCCGACAACAACCTATGGGCAGTAGCCCACCAGACACCACACCCGTCTGGTCGGAGGATCCTCTCTTTTCGCCAAACTACCATCCCTCGTCTTTTTTAATTATATTTTAAAAGAAGAAGTATTGACTTACTTGCTTTTTGGTGATGAGGAAGTACTCGTGATAGTACATAATGTCAGTTTCCGGATCCTCCACCCAGATCCAGAATGCCTCCGGCGCTTTGCCGTGGTATTTATCGTTCCATCTGAAAGAGAAAGTACAATGTAGCCTCCAAACATGAAATAATATGCAATTATTTCACCATCACTTTGAATAACAAATTTCACGCAATATATTTTTATTATTATTATTTATTTCAGGCATAGGTACCCATATCATACATTATTTACATTGGTTTAAAAAAACACTGAAAAACATGCCTCCCACACAAGGACACTATTGGCGCTGTCACGTACACGGCTGCTTTTTTATTCATAGAAAAATTAGGTTTTTTTGCCTCTGCCAGAAAAACCTAATTTTTCTACGAATTTGAAGTGAGATCGCGTTGCTTTTACCGCACAAATTCAACCTTTAAGTATATGGACAGATTTTATTTAAAAAAAAAAAACACTCGCCCCTAATTCATTTTTGATGTGAAACATCTATAGGCGATGGGTAAACCTGATTTCTGGGGTGGCGAACGGTTCGCCACAACAAAATGAAATCAACCTTATTACTTAATGCATAAAGTATAGTTTTAAATGCGGCCACGCTTCGTACTCCTCGGCTCCTCGGTTCTTTCCGCCGCTTAGACTCCGCCCACCGGCTATCTCCGCTCACTGGCTCACTCGCCGCTACGACGTTTATGTTTTATGTTTCACATCTGCCAGGCGTCCTGGGAAGGCTCAGTTTTTTCGTTTTGTAAACTTACTTGAAATTAGGTGTTATAGTGAGTCGTATCCTGAGCACAGTCCGTGTGATGGGATGCAGGCTTGCCTCCATTTCCAGTAGTGGAAACTCATCCGCACATTTCTTTAAGTGCCGCGCGTTTTTGGGGTTGCGTATTAGATCACCTGTAAATATACTATGTTATTATCATTTTCAAGAATTATTACCACTTTCTGAACGATGAAAAATGCACCACTATAGAAAGGCGTGTGAAGTTCACCAACTCGCACTGGGTCAGCGTGGTGGACCATCGCCCAAATATCCCTCGTATTGAGAGGGAATATGCCCGGTATAATGGCAGTAGGTTCGCCCCCTATTATTACATTAGGACTAAAATATATCAGCGTAGTGTGTTTGCATTTCAGTGCATCTCTGCTTACCCCAAAGCATACAGGCGTCATGATTTATATCTATACTAATATTATAAAGAGGAAAAGTTTGTATTTTTGTATGTAACGAATTAACTTAAAAACTACTGGACCGATTTCAAAAATTATTTTACCGTTAGAAAGCTACATTATCACTGAGTAATATAGGCTATATTATAAACCCGTGCAAATCCGGGATGCGCCGCTAGTATTTTATAACCCGCTTATTGTATACATACCCAACTCCTTCCAATCCATATCTCTGATTTGATCTGGTTTCAGCATCGGGTATTCGATATGCTTTAACGTTTCAATGGTGAAGCAGTTGAACTGCCTCATGTCGCTGTAGAAGTCCCACTGCTGGAGCTCCAGCATCTTGGCCATCTTCAGATACAGCCCGGCCATGTACGCGTTGTTCTTGCGGAGTGTTATCTCGAATAGTGCGCGAATTATACGCACCGCGTTCTACAATAAATGAAATGTTATGATACATTTAGAATAGTGCGAATAGTATAAGATGTTTGGACATGTGGCGACATCTATCTCGCCACATGCGAACTAAATCCTGCATCGCGATATTAAAGTTATCCGAGCGACTGAACATATATACAAGAACCCGACAACAACCTATGGGCAGCAGCCCACCAAACACAACACCCGTCTGGGCGGAGGATCCTCTCGACTCAATGGGGGATGTGGAACTTTACACCCTGTTCCTCACACCCGCCAAAGACATATCAACGACGGCTTGGACTACTGGTTTGAGCATAGCCCGCTCGGCTCACTGAACAAGGTGGTTGAAGGTTCGATGCCCGCTAGTGGTATACTTCGGAAATGGCTTTTTTGGAATGTGCCCTGGACGGGGTGTAACTGGGATCGTTCCTAATGCATGGTATCCATGGTATGGCATGGTATCCATAGTACAAAGCTTTGCTTAATTTGGGATCATACGACGAGAAGTCCGATTTTGGTTTGATAGACACCAATCTCTATTAGGGATATGTCGAAAAAAAAAATCGACCAATTTGAGGTTTCGTTTCGACATTATCTCTAAATACACAATTTAAATATTTATTATTTTAAACCGACTTCAAAAAGGAGGAGTTTCTCAATTCATGTGTGTATTTGCCTTGTCTTATGTAGATTGGCATCTACTCCAAATGTAATGAGTTATAAGGTTATTTGTATCTTTTTAGTGCACCTAGGTTTTTGAAGTCGGTTTTTGTTTTTTTGTTATTTTTTTTAATTTACTTCTTAATCATTCTCCATCATGGCCTCGCCAATACATTTACATTGGCAAAATCGCATTGACCTACACAGAATGGAAAGAAACAATACAAAAAATACCGCTTTTTATTTTTTGGGTCCCAAGCGATAAATAAGTAGTTTTTTATTACCTGACTGATATAGTTAAGGTCGGACTGAAGGGATGATCCATGGACCCTACCCCTGGATAGGTACATCTGCAGCAGTATGTTGATCTTCCAATGTATGTCTTCTGGCGCGTCCTCTATCCGCAGCTCGCAGTACTGGTCCTTGAGTGACCATAACTCGGTAAGTTCCTCTTTTCTAACCTGTATAATAAACGAGTAATAAGATTTAAAAAAAAAATTAACCTTAAATTTTCCAAATAATACTTTACCGTTGCCATAAGTATCCCGTATGCAAGAGTACTTATTTAAATGTGATCGAAATTCAAATTAGTTTTTGGAATTTTTACTGGCCGCCTAGTTTAAAAAAAGCTTGTAAAATACTTTCTGTATTCCCCAAAGGGGAAGGCAGAGGTGCACTGCAGTACTGCACCCACACTTCCCCCTTGTATTTTGGTCACAATGTAACAGCGTAATGTGCACAATATTTCCCTTGCAATGCGAGGAAGATTTGGGCCGTAGTCCAACACACTGCCTCAGTACGGGATGGTAAACTTCACACGCCTTTGTATACCGACCGTGCAGATTACCTCACGATGTTTGACTTCACAATGTGGTAATCAGGATTGAAAATGACATGTCCCAGAGTTGCGGGGCCGGGGTTCGAACTTGAATACCCCGCGGTCAAGTCGGGTCTTCTACCAACTAAGCTACCACTGCTTTGTCAATGTTGCTTAAAAAAAGCTGTTACTTACTTTGAGTTGTTGGAAGTCGGAGCACCTGGTGAGCATCTCCAGCACGTACCCCTGAGTCATGGACTTACGCACCATAGAGTTGAACACTTCCATTGTCTCGCACGTAATGTAGTAATGACTCGCCGTGCGTCCGAGATCTGTTTACAAAACCAACATTTATGAACTCTACAGTATTAATAAAGAAATATCTATATTCCTAGATGTAGTTGGCAGAGGTGCACTGAAGCGCACCCACACTAAATACTTTGGTGTAAATGTAATTAGAGGATAATCTATTACAATTATACACTCCCTTCAAAACGAAAGGGAGTCAGGGCATATCTAATCTGAAGATAATTCTGGCACACAATTTTTTTTTTTAATGTTAAAACCTCTTTACATTTTCAAGCCAGTATAAACTGCTGTTCTCTTTTTGTTTTTAAATTATTATCCAAGTGTTAATACATTACTCATTGCGATTTTTCAAGATAGTCACCCTGAAAAAAAATATATTTAAAAAAAAACATGTTATTTACCAGTAATATTAAGATCTCCGGTGCGTTCGTTGTATCTTATCATGTGGGTATTATCCAACTGCATGGCCGCTGCCGTTATAAGCTCGCGGCGTTTCGTCTCCAGATTAGGCTCTTCTTGCACGTCACTGTATGTTAGACCGTATACCTATGACCGTAGAATATATTTTGAATTGATCATCATTACAATTGTACACGGAATCTTAATATTTTGCATACCTGAGGGTTGATTCTCATCCTGACGAACAAGTAAGTGTAACTCAGCCACTCTACAGCCTCGTCGATGTTAGTTACAGTGCCAAGAGCGACCTGAAACGAGCATAGAGATTCAGACATTTCGTTTTTTTAACAATGAGATTGTACCCACTAGTAAATTTGATAACGCATTATTATTTTAACATTACTTTGAGTTTATACACATGTTTTTCTACAATAAGTTCTGTAGTAAAATCCACGCGTCAAAATTCGACAATGTCATTGCAAAATGAACTTTTTCTATGAACGAATACAGTTCGTTTTGATATTGGCAAAAAATTCGACCAGCACATTTCGGTGCCGCAGTGTACTGCTAAGTCATAGAAACAATGGAGCTAATAATACCAGCCTTATAATCATATAAATAGGGTGTATATTAAACGGACCTCAACGTTCAAATGGCCCGCGAGTAGATGTAATACAAAATAAGGAAGCGAATGACAGCAACTTTAAATGCATAGACATAAAGTGTAATTTGAACTGACCTCAGTATTCAAATTTCCCGCAAGCAGATCGCTAAAGTAATACAAAATAAGGGAGCGAATAACAACAACCTTATAATCAAGGAGATAGGGTGTATATTAAACGGATCTCAGCATTCAAATTGTCCGCAAGCATATTGCTTAAGTAATACAAAATAAGGAAGCGAATAAAATCAACTTTATAGTTACAGGCATAAGGTGTAAACTTAACTGACCTCAGCATTCAAATTGTCCGCGAGCAGATTGATGAAGTTACTCTCGATGGGGAACTGGTTTGTCATGGACTTGAGATAGTGTGTCAGTTTGTCGTGCGTTGTGATGATAATGCCAGTACCCGACGTGTCGAACTGCGGACGGCCCGCGCGACCGAAGATTTGTAGAACATCCAATATACTCAAGTCTACGAATGTCCCGTGACTTTGGTCGTAAATCTCTGTGCCCTGTAAAAAAATATATCGTAAAATGCGAAGTGACTCAAGCGCCATGTGTATTGGCGATATTGAGTTCTATACCGTCGGTCCGGTTCCACAGGAACTCATTTAAGGGATTTTAGCAATTTATCCCGTTTTCCTCCTCCTTCCTACCTTTAAATCTTGTACAACACGTAGTTTGTGTAGTGATTTAATTGTGTTTTGAGAATGTATAGCCTCATTAACTTTATATTGTATAATTGTTAAGTAAGAAAAACACAAAAATGTAAATCCTTATTTGAAAAAAGCCACTATGGAGTTTCTTGCCCATTCTTCTCCATAGGAAATGCATTCCGAATGGGTGGTAGAGCTACTATTATTATTATTTATTGACGATTCATAAGTGCCTTTATTTGTTTATATGAATAAAAAATATTCTGATTCTGAAAAACTCACTAAGTACATAAAATTTGAAAGATATTTTTTTACACTAAGTACCTTAAAATATCTTATGCAAAAAAAAAGCAGTGGTAGCCTCGTGGGCAAGAACGCCCGCCTTGAACGTAAGGGGTGCAAGTTCAAAACCCCGAGGCCCGCACCTCTGAGATAATTTTCATGTGCGAATATCATTTTCAACAATGTTTACCACTTGCTCAACGGTGAAGGAAATAAAACCTGCACGTCTATAGACAGGCGTGTGAAGTACACCGACCCGCATTGGGCCAGCGTGGTGGACTATGGCCCAAATCTCCCTCGTATTGAGGGTAATGTGGCCGGTATAATGGCATTAGGCATAAATATTTAAGGGGGCTCCCATACAACAAACGTGTTTTTTTTGCCGTTTTTGAAGACTTTTTGACGACTCGCACTTGGCCGGTTTATTTTTGGTTACTTATTGAGATTTTCCTGTCACCCGACGTTATTATATCGTTGGAATCGGCGAATTTTTCTTCGTCTTTTGAGCTGGGTTTAAGATCGATATATCGATGGGTAAAATGGCTATTTGGCTTAAGCGACACTTTTGTGCGATATTGCCTTAAATGCATATTTGGAATCAGCGAATATTTCTGCCGTCGAATGAGTATGCTCTGATGCTCTTCTGTAAAGTTAAATACATGTCGCTTAAGTCAAATAGCCTTTTCATCCCATCTATTCGAAAAGGACGACGTGGTTCGCCTTTAAGTGCGCCCAAAGGTGGTGTTTTCTGTATGAAACTTTTAGCGGGCAGTAATGAGTTTTTAATCCTCTTTATAAGTGCGCCACAATTTACTTTGCCGCGTACTTTATGAATTTGGAATATCTTAGTGTTCAGCACTAAAGAAATCGAACGCAAATATTGTTTGAATAAAGACTGGCTGGTACGACGGCCCATAGTCGCGTCGCCGGCTGAATAAAAAAAAAGAAATCAAACTAACAACGCGCAAATTACAGCCCACATTTTCGCATATTTTCACGGATTGTTAGAAATTTATGGTTTTGTTTAAAATCTCTCAAATGTAAATATAAGTTTTAGTTGTTTTATTATTACATACTATTTAATTTCAATTTTGTTAAACTATGTCTTATTAAATAATAATATTACAATAAAATATGAGGCGATGAAAAGTAGAGTGTATCTCTCGGGCGCAAAATATATTTTTGGCTCGGGCGACGTACTTTGAATCCCTCACTTCGCTCTAGATTTAAAAAAGCGCCCTCGCCGTAAAAATATTATTTTACTCCCTTATGATACAATCTACTATTCACACCTCGATATAATGATGTACTACTTACTCTGATAACAACTGCATGAGCCGGTAAGTTCACACCCCAGGCCAGAGTAGAGGTGCACACAAGCACTTTGATATAGCCTTCAGCAAAATATTTCTCAACCATGTTTCTAGAAAAAAAAAAACATCACACCTGTATTTCTTCAAGGCGGGGCAGAGATGTACTAATGTAATTTGAAGACAAGCTTATTATTCTTGTAAATCACATTTTTTCTCTTTATTAAAATATTTTATTTACATAACCATTATATATGTACAATTTACAGGGGTCGAAACAGATTGTATGGTCAAAAATACTGATTTTATTGACTGTGAGACTCGAAAATACTGACTAACTTTAAAGGGAAACTCCAATATTTACAGAACTTTAATCGATCTCCAAATCTCTAAAAGATATTTATGGAAACACATCACGACGCTTATTCTAAGGCGTCACGAAGGCGTCACGACACTCGCTATAAGGCGTCGCGACGCTTACTATATGGTGTCACGACTCTCACTATAAGGCGTCGTGACGCTCACTATACGGCGTCACGACACTCATTATAAGACGTCGCAACGCTCACTTTAAGGCGTCGCGACGCTCACTATACGACGTCGTACTACAAAAGTAAAAACAGTCTTACAAAATTAAAATCACACAATAATATTACATTTTTAAACATATATATTTTAAAAAAACACAGAACAGCGGGGCAGTTCTCGCATGACTGACATCATCTCTAATTAGACATATATCGAAACAAAACGAAAAAATTGGTCGTATTTGCCCCCCTGGGTTACCAGCAGTTACCAGCAGTCAAGGCTCCAGCGACAAGAACTTATTTATTATTATTCAGGAATTTGTTAATTACTATTCAAATACTTGATACTGGCAAAATACTTATTATTGGAGGGCATATACATATTTCACTTTATTTCATAAAAAAAGTAAAAAATACCTGTCACTCCTCAACATGCCGGCGTGGTGACACGCGAAGCCACTCGCAAACAATTCACCCAATATCTTGTTAGGGCTGCTGCTTATGGACTTCTTAGCCTTTAAGAATGCTCCTGTATCTTCCGGTTCGAAATGTTTGAGATGCCCCTTCTTTTGTGCTAGTTCCTTGAGTACCATGGCGGTTTGATGGGTAGCGTTACGAGCGTGCACAAACACCATGACTTGGTGACCTTTTTGCACCATATCAACTGCTTTGTCGTAGCATATTTCGTTCATTGTTTGCATCTATCGATGTTTAAAACCATTTAAAATAAATATTAGAGGTGAAACGGATATCCGGTAACTATCCGGTATCCGGACTTGTTTTCACTATCCGGCCGGATACCGGATAGTAAGTCAGCATCCGGTCCGATTCCTTCGAGCTTTTTGTACTGGGCGTTGCTCAGTGTGACGTCATTTTCTCGACAAATCTGACAGTTGAAATAGATAAAACTCATGTCTACGCGGTCATGCTAAGCCTACTGTATTATAGCGCCAAAAAGAACAGCGATTGATTTGTTAAAAAGATTTTTTGAAATATCTGGTATGTGACGAATCGTTTTATTTCTTCGTAAAAAGAATACTAAATCAATATCTTGAAAGAATAAAGAATAGTAAATCAAAGGTGCTGTCTGCTCTCATGGCATTGCTGCTTCTGGGAATGAATTACTCGCAATAATCATTTTGAAAAGAGTAACCATTGAGTTTCTTACCGGCTCTTCTCAGTGGAAGCAGCATTCCGAACCGGTGGTAGAATCTGACTATTTGTAAGTTCTTTTTGGCCTACACGAATAAAAAAATATTGATTTTGATTTTGTCTCTTATTTACATACCAGTCTGAGATGAGCGCCACCACCGCTGCCGGTCTCCTTCACGCCAATAAACTGCTGCTCCAAGGGCACAGGCCGGAAACGCGAGTCGAAGAAGAACAAACCTATGTTCGGATTCACTCGAAGAAATCTAAAAGCGAAGTAACTCAAAATTAAAGCCTCGACGGCGTCGACACTCGCGCATCAAGGTTTGCCAATACAACTAATCTTTTAATGATTTTTTTTATATTGAAGCATAAAAATGAGGACTCCGCGCCGCTCTCAGCGAAAGTGAAGTAGCACATCGTGAATTTAATTGAAGAATAACAACAAATGCGGGCCGAGTAATGACAGCAATCGACTTGCTATTGGTGCTTCACTTTTTATTTAGCGAGATTTAATCCGACCTTTCTTATATGGTCATAGTTACAAGATCCCGGCACTTAAGGTCCTACCATTACATCTTTATCAGTATTCATTCAATCACAGATAAAAAAAAAACGTTTGGGTCTCGGGACGCCCGACAGAAGTGATAACTGAAACTAATCTGAGTTGAACTATTTAATATTGAAATTGTTTATCTTGATAAAAGCTTAGATTATTACTTAAATTTTATTTTATACTATTGATAAATCATTAATGCTCACTGTGAACAGTATATATCTATCGCACACTAAACACTGAGTAGAGAGAGGGGGAAGCGTCTATCCGAAATACGGCTAGCGCTGTGGGTTAGAGTGAGAGAGAAGGACCCTGCCTACCGCTGCCGTATGCATGAGAGAAAGGGAAGCCAGGCAGACTGGCGCCGTAACGCGTTACGGAACGAAGCGGTTTACCCCCAATAAGAAGATATCACTTAAAAAAAAATACATGCCTAGCAACGTCGAGATAGTTGGGCAGCGTAGCAGACAGTCCGACGATTCGTATCATGTTCTGGGATGACTCCACCTGTCTCAGTGTCCTGGCGACTATGGCCTCCACAATGGGTCCACGATCCCCGTGCAACAAGTGCACCTCGTCTATGATTAACAGTTTCACTATCGACGCTAGCTCTGTGTCGGCTGAAATATAATCAAAATGGTTGTAAAATATATACATCATCATCACGCCTGTATTCCCCGAAGGGGTAGGCAGAGGTGCACTGTAGTGCACCCACACTTCGCCGATGTATTTTGGTCCCAATGTAATAGGGGGCGAGCCTATTGCCATTATACCGGGCACATTCCCCCTCAATACGAGGGAGATTTGGGCCATAGTCCACCACGCTGGCCCAGTGCGGGTTGGTGAACTTCACACGCTATAGAAAGCTATAGACGTGCAGGTTTCCTCACGATGTTTACCTTCACCGTTCAGCAAGTGGTAATCATTGTTGAAAATGACATTCGCACATGAAAATTATATCAGAGGTGCGGGCCTGGGATTTGAACTTGCACCCCTTACGTTCAAGGCGGGCGTTCTTGCCCACGAGGCTAGCACTGCTTTAATGGTTGTATAATAAAAAATGGTTGTATAATAGTTTATTTGACAAATTGTGGCACTCCAACATTATTCTACTAATCCTACTAATATTATAAGTGTGAAAATTTGTGAGGATGGATATATGGATGGAAGTTTGTTACTCGTTCACGCAAAAACTACTGAATCGATTTTGACAAAACTTAATAATATTATTGTTTATACATCAGAATGACATAGGTTGTAATTTATAATGATATTGAATAATAGAAGTGAGCGCGGACGAAGTCGCGGTTAGAAACTAGTATTGTAAATATGAAAGTTTGTGAGAATGGATGGATGGATGTTTGTTACTCTTTCAAGCAAAAACTACTGAACGGATTTTGATAAAACTTTACTATATTATTGTTTATACATCAGAATAACATATAAGCTAGAATTTATAAAACTATTCAATAATAGAAGTGTGCGCGGACGAAGTCGCGTATAGAAGCTGGTATTATAAATGTGAAAGTTTGTGAGAATGGATGGATGGATGTTTGTTACTCTTTCACGCAAAAACTACTGAACGGATTTTGATAAAACTTTACTATATTATTGTTTATACATCAGAATAAAATATAGGCTAGAATTTATAAAAATATTCAATAATAGAAGTGTGCGCGGACGAAGTCGCGTGTAGAAGCTGGTATTATAAATGTGAAAGTTTGTGAGAATGGATGGATGGATGTTTGTTACTCTTTCACGCAAAAACTACTGAACGGATTTTGATAAAACTTTACTATATTATTGTTTATACATCAGAATAACATATAGGCTATAATTTATAACGATATTGAAGTCACTGGTTTCTACCCGCTAGTCAATGAATATATTTGATAGTAGTGTTTGACTTACTTGCTCCCTTCCTGGTAACAACATCCCATTTCTCCGGCGTGGTGACAATCATCTGGGTTTGCTGGACTTCCGTTTTGGTCAGTTTCATGTCACCTGTGAGTTCGCGGACGGCGATGCCGAGCCCTTGCAGACGCTTGCCGAAGCTCGCCGTCATTTCGGATGCGAGAGCCTTCATTGGCGCTATGTATATAATCTGTTAAACATATTCAACCAAATTGAGAAGTACTTCCAAGCTAAATTTAATGATGGAGGCTGTGGAATCAACATTTTTAGCAAATACTAAAAAACAGAATAAAATAAATATTTAAGGGGGCTCCCATACAACAAAGGTAATTTTTTTGCCGATTTTATAGATAATGGTACGGAATCCTTCGTGCGCGAGTCCGACTCGCATTTGGCCGGAAACAAGGCCGGATACCGGATAGTGGAAACAAGGCGGGATACCGGATAGTGGAAACAAGGCCGGATACCGGATAGTGGAAACAAGGCGGGATACCGGATAGTGGAAACAAGGCCGGATACCGGATAGTGGAAACAAGGCGGGATACCGGATAGTGGAAACAAGGCCGGATACCGGATAGTGGAAACAAGGCGGGATACCGGATAGTGGAAACAAGGCCGGATACCGGATAGTGGAAACAAGGCGGGATACCGGATAGTGGAAACAAGGCCGGATACCGGATAGTGGAAACAAGGCCGGATACTGGATAGTGGAAACAAGGCCGGGTAGGCCGAATAGTGGAAACAAGGCCGGATACCGGATAGTGGAAACAAGACCGGATACCGGATAGTGGAAACAAGGCCGGATACCGGATAGTGGAAACAAGGCCGGATAGTGGAAACAAAGCCGGATACCGGATAGTGGAAACAAGGCCGGATAGGCCAGATAGTGGAAACAAGGCCGGATAGGCCAGATAGTGGAAACAAGGCCGGATACCGGATAGTGGAAACAAGGCCGGATACCGGATAGTGGAAACAAGGCCGGATACCGGATAGTGGAAACAAGGCCGGATAGGCCAGATAGTGGAAACAAGGCCGGATACCGGATAGTGGAAACAAGGCTGGATACCGGATAGTGGAAACAAGGCCGGATACCGGATGGTGGAAACAAGGCCGGATACCGGATAGTGGAAACAAGACCGGATACCGGATAGTGGAAACAAGGCCGGATACCGGATAGTAGAAACAAGACCGGATAGTGGAAACAAGGCCGGATAGTGGAAACAAGGCCGGATAGGCCAGATAGTGGATACAAGACCGGATACCGAATAGTGGAAACAAGGCCGTATAGGCCAGATAGTGGAAACAAGACCGGATACCGGATAGTGGAAACAAGGCCGGATAGTGGAAACAAGGCCGGATACCGGATAGTGGAAACAAGGCCGGACAGGCCAGATAGTGGAAACAAGACCGGATACCGAATAATGGAAACAAGGCCGGATAGGCCAGATAGTGGAAACAAGGCCGGATACCGGATAGTGGAAACAAGAACGGATACCGGATAGTGGAAACAAGGCCGGATACTGGATAGTGGAAATAAGAACGGATACCGGATAGTGGAAACAAGGCCGGATAGGCCGAATAGTGGAAACAAGGCCGGATACCGGATAGTGGAAACAAGGCCGTATAGGCCAGATAGTGGAAACAAGGCCGGATACCGGATAGTGGAAACAAGGCCGGATAGGCCAGATAGTGGAAACAAGGCCGGATACCGGATAGTGGAAACAAGGCCGGATAGGCCAGATAGTGGAAACAAGGCCGGACAGGCCAGATAGTGGAAACAAGACCGGATACCGAATAGTGGAAACAAGGCCGGATAGGCCAGATAGTGGAAACAAGACCGGATACCGGATAGTGGAAACAAGGCCGGATAGTGGAAACAAGGCCGGATAGGCCAAATAGTGGAAACAAGGCCGGATAGACCAGATAGTGGAAACAAGGCCGGGTACCGGATAGTGGAAACAAGGCCGGATAGACCAGATAGTGGAAACAAGGCCGGATACCGGATAGTGGAAACAAGGCCGGATAGACCAGATAGTGGAAACAAGGCCGGATACCGGATAGTGGAAACAAGGCCGGATACCGGATAGTGGAAACAAGGCCGGATACCGGATAGTGGAAACAAGGCCGGATACCGGATAGTGGAAACAAGGCCGGATACCGGATAGTTGCCGGATATCCGTTTCATACTTTCGGACGATATTAACTTATACACTGGAGTCAGCGAATTGTTCTGCGGTGAACGAGTATGCTCACCTGTAAAGTTAAAGAAATGTCGTTTAATTCAAATAGCCATCACCCCTCGAAGTGTTTTTCTCACCTTAAATTTATTCTTCATGATGACATTATTCTCTATGTACTGTTTGATTTGGTGTACCACAGTTAATAGCGCTATGTTAGTTTTGCCGGCGCCGGTTGGAGCGCAGATGAGTAGATTCTCGTTTGTGTTGTACGCCGTTTGAAACACAACTGACTGTATCCTGTTCAGTTCTTTTATGTTTTCGAATGCCATTTGGCCGATCTGAAAAATGATGGGCATTTGGTTTTAAGCTCGGCCAATATTGGGCCAATGTTGTACTATACACGAATTAGTGATTGGACTAAAACCTACTAGAGTATTTCTACTATGTATAAAGGATGTATTAGAAGTCCGAAATACTATTTTTTGGTACATATACGGTAGCTAATATGTAGATACTAATAGTGTCATGGTTTCCGAGTTACAGACCTTTGAATATTTACTACATCGTGTTACGGTCTTAGGGCACACCCATAACCCTATTTAA
The DNA here is from genome assembly GCA_914767695.1 of Ptilodon capucinus. NCBI lineage: Eukaryota > Metazoa > Arthropoda > Insecta > Lepidoptera > Notodontidae > Ptilodon > Ptilodon capucinus. The sequence continues at coordinate 4,279,479 of OU611828.1, forward strand.
CAGTCAGGACCTAGGCCCTACTAATGTTCAGAAATTGAAGACATATTATAAGAATATTTAGAAGAACTAGAATATTTCGCTTAGGACAAGAGAAAAAAATTATCATGATCGAATTTGGATCAAATTTGTATACTACTCGGATGTATACTAGATACTCATGCAAACGGCCAAGTATTATTTCGGACTTCTGAAACACTCTGAATAATGTAATGTGTGGTGTCCTTAAAGTAGACAACAAAATAATGAAAACTAAATTTGCCCCCCCAAGATTAGATGACCAGTGTAACAGTTTTTTTGCACTTGGGTGACACATAGTCAAAGGTTAAAATTGGGTGACAAATATAATCAAAGGTCAAAATTGGGTCACAAATTTAAATCACTGTCAGCTGTTTAAACTAAATTATATCTTCTGTACCCGTAATAAGTGACATAATGCTTTCAAAACCCACCTCATCCAACTGCGCGATAGGCACCCGTTTGTTTCCAATCTCCAAGAGTACAGCTTCGTTCTTAGGAATGGTGACCTCTTCGTATTCCTTCGTGTCATGTCTCTTTGCGTTCTCAGGGAGTATCAGTTTTAGACCGGATACGAAACCTAAAAAACAAAAAGAATGAAGTCGGTTAAAAACACTAGAACCTTAAAATGTGTTATGTTATTTCACGTTATGGCGTAAATACACAGATGTTAAGTTAATTTTCAAACATCCCACAGGTGGCACACACATTTCAATCACAATCAGTTAATATCTATCAAAACGCTGCCATATTTTGTGGTTTCAAACGAAACATCTAATCGAATTTTAATCAAATTTGAAAGTAACTTTCATGCATATTCTACAAACACTCGCGGACGCAAATGTAACGTGATTCCTTAATATCGTAGGCAGAGACTATCGTTTGTGACATGCTACGATCCTGACATACCTCTTTCGCTACATCCACAGGCATACATCTTGCATGCACTTCCGTCGGTTGAGGGTGCTACGGACTTGACCTTTCTGGAGGAGACCGTTAATCTGGTCGTGAAAGGACTTTCTCGGGCGACCTATTCCTACACTCCCACTCAAGTTCGCATGTAGACTTCGCATGACCGAGCAGATATAAGTTTTATCTCTTTCAACTGTTAGATTTGTCGAGGAAATGGCGTCACACCGAGCTCGAAATGACGATGACGTCATTTTCTCTACAAATCTGACGCTTGGTATGCATTTCTTTCGTCAGTCTGATACTACTGCAACTATATAATATTTAGGGATCATGATAAGGCACCTCCTAGTTTAAGTGAAAACGGGCCTTAGAGTTTATTCCTTGATTAGTCCATACCTGCAGAGTTTTTGGCATCGATCGACGAATCATACACATTAGGATACTTGACTTTAGTTTGGAAATACGATATTCTTTGAAGAACTGGGTCTATGTTACTCGCCGATCGCGTCGTAGAAAATGGTACCACTGGTTTCGACAACTCCGCTAACCTGAAAGATAAAACCAAATTACACTCTATCGCTACGAACATAAAGTTCATATTTCTATGCACTATTCAATCGCATGCATCTAAAAAAAAAGAGTAAATTTATTCAAAGTCACTATCTCTTATAAATTGAACTCTATTACACAAACGATAAAGTACAAAATAGCGTACGTGCCTTTTAGCTCTCATTTGTGCGACATTAATTTCCTGTTCTTCATCATCATCGTTGTTCTTCTTCGAATTCTTCTGCTTCTTCTCTTCCTTCCTCACTAGCTTGGCAAGCATCTTCTCTTGTTCGGATAGCACCGACACTTGGCAGAGGTACTGTGGCATTTTGTTTTCAGGGAGAATTGCTGCAACTTAAACATTATTCCGTCAAATTTAATCAAACTTCAATCTATCTTCAAATTACATTTTTTAGTAAGGTTATATTAATTTTACTTCATAGGTTGAGCTATGAGGGTATGGTAGCATCATGAAATTGCTCCAACCTTGCGCTTAAAAAGTCGTGGTTTCAAATCCTGGTCTATAGCGTCGCGACCAAAATACATCGCGCAAGTATGGGTGCAATACAGTGCACCTGTGCCTACACCATTGGCGCAGAGTTTATTACTTACTCTCCGATAATGTGGGCGGTGGCGGAGGCGCTCTCAAACTATTAATAATATCCGTTCTATGTTCCAGTATATCTTGTATGAATTCGAACTTGTCGAAACCGAGCAACTCGAAGAGGTCGTTTTGCATGTCGTCGTTGCTTCGAGCGGAGTTCAGAAAGGTGATTATTGATTGAAGGATGTCGGCACTTGATATTCCTGATGTGTTGTCATAAAGCTCTTTCACTTTAGTCTCTAGCCAGGTTTTACCAAACTGAAATGATAAAAGAACAAGATAATATTGCGGAAATCCATTGTGTGTTTTAACTATTGTAGAGAGGACCCACCAGTGACAATCATTGTCCAAAATTATAAATCAAATAAGTTGACCGAAAATCACTGTTCGACCGAAGGTCGATTTTTGGCCGAAGCCGAAGTTTCGGTCGGATAGTATTGAAAAAAAACTGAGCCGTCGCGGGACGCCTGGCAGATTTGACACATAAAACATATACGTCGTAACAGTCGGTGGGCGGAGTCTAAGCGGCGGAAAGAAACGAGGAGCCACGAAGCTGCTCGAAGTTTTGGGATCACAGCATCGCGGCATACACAGTCGCCTCCACTCGCCAAGGTCGACATTAGATGTTTTACATCAAAAAAAATAAACCAACAAGACCGAACTCCCTCCTCCTACTGCAAATATCGTCGCTGTGTACTGTCAGTCCGGTCATGGCACTTTACATCAATTGTGTTTTGAGGCGACCAAAATGGTTACGGTCATGATATCGAGAGGTCAAAGGCTATTTCTCTTAAGCGACACTTTTGGGCGATATTGACTCTTTTTTTCTGCGTCGAATGAGTATGCTCTCCTTTAATGTTAGAAAAATGTCGCTTATGTCAAATAGCCAAATAGGGTAGTAGGCAGAGATCTTAATACTTACTTTAGGTTCAGGGGTGGGTTTAGGAATGTTAGCCACACTTTCTTTGTTATCATTCTGACTGTATTTCATAGAGAAATCAGTGACAAACACGCTGGCTGTGGCCGGCTTGCTTGTCAGCTTGGCCAACGGTTTCTTGGCCCGTTTGTAAGGTATATAATGGCATTGTATGTGTTCACCCCATAGTTTGGTATTCTCTTTATTTGTTTCCGCTTCTTCTGATCTTATGTAATCTTTAGTATCTTCATTAAGTTCTTCTGAAATCTTTGTTACTATCTGTAAAAAAACATTTTATTGTTTTATACTTATTATCCTTTACAAGACAGGTATAACGACAAAGACAAAGTATTGGCTTTTAATTTCAAGGTTAATAGACAGTCTAACAAAACACAATACATCATTACGCCTGTATTCCCCGAAAGGATAGGCAGAGGAGCACTGCAGTGCGCCTACAATTTACCTATGTATTTTGGTACCAATGTAGTAGGGGGCGAGTCTATTGCCATTATACCGGGCACTTCCACCCTCAATACAAGGGAGATTTGTGCCATAATCCACCACACAGGCCCAGTGCGGGTTGGTGTACTTCACACACCTTTCTACTATAGTGCAGGTTTCCTCACAATGTTTTTCTTCACCGTTCAGCAATTGACATTTGCACATGAAAATTATCTCAGTGGTGTGGGCCGGGATTTGAACATGCACCCCTTACATTCAAGGCGGCGTTCTTGCCGACGGGGCTACCACTGCTTTAACCATACAAAACATTGTATTTAAGAAAATACCCAAGAAAGTATACCAACCTCACAAATCTTATTGGCTGTAGACGACACTACCGTACCAAATGTCTGACGCAGCTGCGACAAGTGTTTTAACATCACAATGTCCTGGTCAAGGAACATCCTCACGGCCAGCACCGTGGCATCCTCAATCATCTCGTCAGTCTGATCTCCAGTAAGAAGCTTACATGATTCTTTTAATTGCTTGAAAATCTTTAATATGTCATCTGACTTTGGCTCATTTTGTTTTATGTAATTATATATGTCCGTGTAGGATTTATATCTGCAATGTACATTCAAATTCGACAAGCTTGATTTAGTGGTTTCAGTATAGGCTGCTTGGTTTACTGAACTGGGTTGTTGTGGGTTCAATTCACGCCAGCATCAAGCAGCAATGGCCTTTACAAAATTTGCCCACATCTGGGTATAACTGGGATCATCCCTAGTCCATTGTATGATGCCCCGCCCAGCTTTGCTTAGTTTGGAATCATACAATGTCTGGTTATTTATTAAATAATAAGAAAATATTACCTATTGCAATGAAATTTTACTTAGTTAAAACAGTCCCACTGTTGGCCTGTTAAAAGAATTTTCAATAATTTTTAATATTTTTGATTGATAGGTACTTTATTGTACTAGATTGTACGTATTAGTGTGCTGTTCAAACTGTTTCAGTCTGGGTATTCCCCTGGAAACCTATTACAGTTGCTTGTGCAAGTACTCATTATACTCTTTAGGCAATTGGTTTAATAATGATAGTAAGTATATGATAGTAAATAAGATAAGTAAGGCTATATTAGCAGATTTTGGGCTAAGTTTAGTCACAAGCATACTTATGAGTCTGTGAGTCCAAGTAAGCAAGCATATTTTAATTATTCTGTACCTGTTCTGAAACCTATCATAAGGTCATAATATTAGTAGCTACATAGAATAAGTTAAGTTAATAAGAATAAGCAGTGGTAGCCGAGTGGTCGAACGCACGCTTTGCAATCAAAGTGCGCAGGTTCTATCCCCGGCTCGCACCTCTGGGTTCCATGTGCGAATCTCATTTTCATCTGAGATTATCACTTGCTAAGAAACGGTGACGGAAAACATCGTGAGGAAACCTGTGTGCCCGGTATAATGGCAATAGGCTCGCCCCCTATTACATTGGGACCAAAATACATCGGCGAAGTGTGGGCGCACTGCAGTGCACCTCTGCCTACCCCTTCGGGGAATACAGGCGTGATGATGTATTGTATAGAATAAGTTCCATGGAAGTAATTAACCGTACATACTCATAAAACATTTCTGTCTTGCTCATACACATTTAGACAATGAAAGGGTGGAAACACACTTAGTTTCAGGACGGTAGCAAAAGAATTAGCATTACTATACATATTTTACCTTTGAACATTTCTCTTTTTCACCGGAGCTGGCTTGGTGGGATCATACACTGGCTTCAGACAACGCGGTTTGTCCAACTGAGTATGCGCCCTCAAGGCTCTCGTTATTCGTGGCAGTTCAATCATTATAAACCAACCCTGATAACAAAATTATAATTGTAAAAAAGTAAAAAATAAACAAACAAATACCTATCAATTATTTGTTAATTATGCAAGTTTGCGATCTAATTTCGCATGTTTTATATATTTATTGATATAGAGAAATTAAATTTTTAATATTAAAAAGTTATGGAATATTTAAAAGTTTCCCGTGAGTGTCACTAATGTTTATTATGCTTAACAATATTGTTGAACAATATTGTGTAATACTGTGTAAGTTTTTCGTTGCAATAAAGGTTTATTTTCTGAATAGATAACAAGTACAAGGATTACAATTAGATTGATATTTTAATTATAAATAGTGAAGATTTTTGATCCACGACGATGGATCGACACTTTTTGACATTCGATAACATTGACCATAGAGCACTTGACACATTTTGACATTACTTATTCTTCTTCTTCTTTTTTTACGAAATGAGTGAAATTATGATATTTTGATGGAATAAGATGAGGAATGCCTGCACCTGCGATATGCGGTATTTATGGCAATGTCGAGTAATTATAGCAAGGACAAATTCAATAAATACACATTATAAATAAAAATGGATGGTGACAGTGATAAAGATGGCGGATGAATAACAAGTAACAAGTACAAGGATTACAATTAGATTGATATTTTAATTATAAATAGTGAAGATTTTTGATCCACGACGATGGATCGACACTTTTTGACATTCGATAACATTGACCATAGAGCACTTGACACATTTTGACATTACTTATTATACTCTTTGATTTTGACATTAGAAAAAAATTTTTTTTGCTCATATATGTGAGCAGGCTAAAGTCATTGAGACCATACCGCCTCGTCTTACGTTTTTCTTCTCTTAGTTGCGATAAAATAAAATTCAATTTCATTCGTATAACGTCATTTCGGTGAATCCAGATCCAGTCTGATTCTGAAGTTTTTTCCAGTTAGAATTTCATAAGTTTTTGTTTATTGTCACGTCCTTGTTTATCTAATGCCCTGCATTTCTCTGCTGTGTTTCTCTGTCGGTAACACAATTCGGTTACCGAATTTAGTGTTGTAAAGGACATTAGAATAACTTTTTGGCAGTTATTAATCTATGTATAGATTAATAACTGCCAAAAAGTTATTACTTATATAACTTTTTACATTACCGCTAATCGCAGGTACAGGCATTCCTCATCTTATTCCAATAAAATATCATCATTTCACTCATTAAGAAAAACTTTTTACTATATACATACATCATCACGCCTGTGTTCCCCGAAGGGGTAGGCAGAGGTGCACTGTAGTGCGCCCACTCTTCGCCGATGTATTTAGCTAAAAAAAAACCGGCTAAGTGCGAGCTGGACTCGCGCACCGAGGCTTCCGTACTTAAACTGTGAATGCACCGAGCATTACTCTAACAAAAAGATAAACTTGATAGATAGACAAACTTAACTTTGCAGTTGGTGTACAGGTGTCCCCATACAAAGTAACTACAAATTAAGTTTGTAATCGCAAAAAAAAATATTTTCTAACAATACATTTACAGTTTTCGGATTTATTCCTTTATTTGTGCTATAAGACCTTGCTTCTTGCCAAATTTCATGGTTCTAGGTCAATAGGAAGTACCTACCCTATAGGTTTTTGATTCCCGTGCAAATGTACTGAAAATGCAACATAAACCGCCGCCATATCTTTTGATTGCGTTAACATAGAAGTTTGATTTTTTAGAGCACCAAGGGACCGCAGACATAAATCTCTTTAATAAATTTCAACTTGATACTTTCACGCGTTTCTGAGAAAAAGGTCTTGACAGACAGACTGACAGACGGACAACAAAGTGATACAATAAGGGTTCCGTTTTTTCCTTTTTAGGTACGGAACCCTAAAAAAGCGAAAAATATTAACAATTATTAATCAAAAACAGGCGCAACGGTCGTAGATTTGTGGTAAAACCGGCAAGAAGACTTGCACTTGATCCGCGTGGGATTGTGGCAAGAACGCTGGCTACATTTCCTCGTTGAATAGCAAGTCCTATTCGTTGAGTGAGGAAAGAGTTAAAAGACAAAATGCCATACTTTGATTATACAGGGCGTCCCACGGAAATGCCACAAGTACCTTGAATATTGTAGATGGAACATTTTAGGTACTGAAAGAAGTCATTATTTGAATTAAAAACAATTTAAACTGCATTCATAGATATTTAAATAATTACATGATTGAACCGAAAAACGAACCCGTTACACGAAAAAAATAATCACCCTGCAGCTTTATCTTACCGATCGAAAGGCTTCATTATAAGGATTATTTTTTGCTAAATATAATTAATTATGTCCATAGATAAATAATTGGTCTCGCGCGCGCCGCGTTTATCATTTTGTCTATCGCACCCTGAAATTAACGGTTTGACTAGGTGTGGCAGCATATATAATCTACATCAGGGGTTCCTAAACTTTAAAGATTACTGAACACTAACCAAATACTACCTAATACTATTTATTTTATGGAACCCCATACCAAATGATTACAAATCAACACTAAAAGTTATGAACATTTTTTTAAACAAATCTATACTTATAATTATAATAATATATTATTAATATTATAAAGCTAAAGAGTTTGTTTGTTTGTTTGGCTGAACGCGCTAATCTCAGGAACTACTGGTCCGAATTGAATTATTCTTTTTGTGTTAAATAGTTCATTTATCGAGGAAGGTTATAAGCTATATATCATCACGCTACGACCAATAGGAGCGGAGCAGCAACGAATAATGTGGCAAAAACGGGAAAATTCCCGAACATGAATCGGGTATTATAGACTTATAATCATAGACTTTATAACATCACTCTACGCCAAAGTAACTATTAGCGCGGGTGAAACCGCGGGCACAGCTAGTTTGTAATATAACTGAAACGCATTATTCACTTAAAATATTAATGTGAAGAATAAAATAGTTTTACCTACTTTTATATGAAATATTGTTTTATAGTTCGGTATTATGACGGAAAATTGAATGCTTAAATAATTTTGGAGGAACCCTGATGACTATTCTCCGGAACCCCTGTTCTGCGGAACCTAGTTTGGGAATCCCTGATCTACACTACAGAGCGAGTACTTAAAAAGTTAAGGCTGTAAGTTGGTACCTAGTAGGTATAAGCAAGTAAGTAATAAAATACAGTTTTTCAGTTACAACATTTTTATTGTATTATAGTTTATGACCACAATGCTTATAGCTATGGCTTTAACTTAATAACGTTACTTGTTGGCTTGTATATCAAATAACTTTATTAAGAAAACGCCATTGTTTATAACTAGATATATATCCATAACATACATTTCTGGTGTGTTCTCATTTTACCTTACAGTGATGTGATCGGAGTCACTGTTATTGAAACACAATAGGTAAGTAAGTAATGAAAATATAGAAAGTTTATAACTTAGTAAAAACAAGAAAAGTACCTAGTATTTTATTAGGTATGTACTTACTCTAATTATAAGATCCAAAATAACAATAAATTAAGTATACATTTTTGTCGGTATTTTTTATTTTTATGTATAAATAGTAAACGGGGAACTTATTATTAAATAATGAATATACATTAATTAAGTAGGTAGGTACGTAACAATTTTTGTATCCCAAACATTATTGAATACTACACCTATCATGAAGTTAAATTAATAATAATAATTTAACAATACAGTAGGTACTTTATTGTGTTTCAAAAAAAGTGTCGATAACTTACATTCTAGGTAGATACGCTTCTAGTGATACTGTCAACAATAACTTAGTGCGACTTACATACGTAGGCACCTACTCCATTTAAAGATCGGTCTCCGTACGTGGTGATATGAGTTGGTACAGCTGATACAAACCGATTTTAACTACATCACTATGATATTGTATAACTTTTCAAAATCATTCTATCTTTTCTCTATAGTGAAAGTTACTGGCCAATTTTCCCATACCATATATTCTTTATTTCATACTATCATAGCCATGAAGGCTCATTTACAATTGGTCTAACCAAATTATTGTTCAAATAGTAGACAGTTATTTAATGTATAGCAGTTTTGTATCTACATCATAGAATACAGTGTAAAGGATAGGTATGTAAGGAAATTGTAGGTATGCTTACCTTCTAGACCTCATGTAAATGAGCCTTGTATACAATAATAACTAATGAATGGTTAAGTATTAATTTGAACAGCTAGTGAACTAATGTGAATGTTTACAATTTCTAACTACAAAGCCGTTTTTACAATACATTAATACACACACCGTAAATAGATACATAGGTAATGCTTTACTTTGTTATATGCATCTAATTATACAGGATAGATTATATATTTTTAAAAATATTGGCCAGTTACGTTTACAGTTTATGTAATAACGTAAGATAGCACATGTTCTTATAATATTATTCTAATCTTATGTTTACATAAACAAACAACAAATTGATTAAGTATAATTTTTCGTTTCAAAGATCACGGTGTTAATATATAGCTACAAAAGCGATTAAATCATATTTAATTAAACTATTTGCTGAATGCGGTGGTGCTTACATGGGCCCTATATGCTATGCTATATAACGCTAGTTACCTACATTACGGTAACATGGAACTTTTACGGAAATCAGCCCAAATAACAGCCATTTTTAAATGGGCTGAAATATTTAAATATATCGTACATATTGTACATATCTATTAATATTTAACACCTATAAAAGGTTTTAAAAGTTTATAAGCACAGATAAACATAGTACCTATAGGCATGTAGATAGAAGATAATGTGGTAGGTATATTCTAAATTATTTAAAGAAATAATAAGTATAATACAAGAAATTGGTCCAAATTGAACATAAATAAGCACATAAATTGTTGACAAACTTATTAAAAAAGATGTTTCCGCTTGTCAAATCTTATCTAATAGCAATTATCAATTTCTGTAGTATATTTTATAACAAAGAAAGATCATCTAAAAATACTATATTCAATATTTCACAGAGCGTTTTGTTAGTGATATAAAAGAAATCATGTCTTAAGACGCGTGATTTCTAAATTTACAAAATGTATTTAATAATAGGATAATAATTAGATATTTAGTAGACAAAGACATCGGATAGATTTTAGTGATATTATCCTGAGACATTTATATGTAACAACACTAATTTCTAAGAAAAAAAAGTTACAGAGTTCTTTTGCTGATGTCATTGCAGTCCGAATAGAAATATTATTATGTTACCTGTAAAGAAAAATAATGTTAATCTACTAAAGTGGTAAGTACTTAATACTGTTACTACAGCCATTTAACGTCCCACTGCTGGGCACGGGCTGCCCCTCAATGCAAGGGGGATTCGGGCCATAGTCCACCACGCTGGCCCAGTGCAGGTTGGCAGACTCACACATCTATCGAAAACTAATCAAGTACCCTCAGACGACGTGCAGGTTTCCTCACGATGTTTTCCTTCATCGTTTCATAGCAAGTGATAATCTCGGATGAAAATGAGATTCGCATAGGTGCAAGCCGGGGTTTGAACCTGCACACTTCGTTTGCAAGGCGTGCGTTCGACCACTCGGCTACCACTGCTTTTTAGTAAGTACATAAAGATGCTAAATTATTTCACTTAGATAATATGCAGTAGTAATTTGCAGCTTAAGGAAAACTTTGCCTGACACATAAGAGGAGGTAATAGTTATGTATAAGAATGAATATAACTCAGTACCTACGAAGTTACCTTTATAGACTGTGTTACGAATTTGATTTACTAGAAATACATTTAAAAATTTGATTGGTTCACTTCACTGTCTCAACACGATTATCTTATTTCTTTTGATTGAAATATTTCAAAGCATTTTTCCACTGAAATACATACCTCGGTCTTATTCCTCCTAATAAGCTGTTTACAGACCTAGAAACATTAGAAACATGTTAGTTGAATTATTCAAAAAAGCAAAACTGGCTGACAAAATCACATAGTACTTTTGATAGTTTTGAAATGTGCAGTTAAGTTAATAGGGTTTGTTACAGGACGACACATTAGATTGAAAAAATCCGTGTATGGATATCTTCATGCAATTTGGTTATCTTCATTCAAAGGTGTATTTTATGTGATGAGAAAATAACATAATTTTTTTGATAGGAGATCAAGTTAAGAGAAAGTAAGTACCCATGTAATTCGTTTGGATATACTATAGAGTGGACATTGGTTATTGCTATATTAAATTTACAGGTTATTTTTGTAGAAGCAGTTAATACCGCCCTACAATTCTTATAAATACTTCAAAAAGCATAGAAAGCATCAATTAGCGATTTATATCCATCATAAGCTTTAATTATATATCTGTCTTTAATTTCCCCAACTCTGTATTAACGACTCTACGCACCTATGCCTTTTAAACTCCTACGCGTATTTTAGAAGCGAAACTAAATTGGGGGTTAACTTGGACCAAGCAACGCATTCTGGGATTATATATAGAGTATTTTCTATTAAGCAATCAATAAGATCTATTCACCAATCTCTCTTATTTTCTTGCATTTTTTTTAAATAGAGAGAGATCGAGCCACAAGAGTAAATAATACTTTTGCAAAATAAAACTGAATTTGTTGTAGCTATAAGTTGACTATTCACATCACTGACTTAACAACTAGTGTATTTAATTTTCATGGTTTGAATGGTCATTGATGTGAATGAAAACTTATAGGTAGTAGATTTTAACTAGAAGACTCGAAACTGCACGAAACATTGTTCGATAGAGACAGATATATACGAAGTGACAAGAACAGACAAAGCCAACACTTATCATCAACAACGACATACTGTTTGCCCACTTACCAAAATAGGCTTAGTAATAAAGTAATTCAAAAATTAACAACATATTACTAAGTATTTATTAACTTTATAACAAGTAACTTCTAAATTAACCTTCGGTTACCGAATCTGTTCACACAAAGTTGGCTGAAAATGTGGAAAAAATAATGACACAATTAGTCAAAAGAAGAACATAATTAAGTGTTTAATAAAAAATAGTGTCTCCAGTGTATGTGGGGTCTATACAGAAGTGTTACTTACCGATGATGAGAGCCAAAATTATGATTCCAATTACAGCCGCAATGATCATCATCTGGAAATATTAATGTCAAAGCTATTCATTATAATTACTTGATTATTAGTGTCATTTACAGTTAAAGTAGTGTCAGGAGTTCGGAAATACTTAAGTTTAAAAAATAAATCCGTAAATAAAAAAAAGGACTTTTATGAAAAACGTCTTTAGAGACTTGAGTGGTTTGTCTTCTAGGGTTCCGAAGCAAATTAAATTTGTAGGTTAAGTATAAAAAAAAAAATGTTTTTTTTGCGTACCTTTAGGTTTTGCAGCCAGAATTTGCTTTTCAGTTTGCCAGCTTGCTGCTCGAACTGTGAGGCGCCTTGTTGAAGTGCGTCTGAAAAAACAGCGGAGAGCATAGATAAAAGATGCGGTTCAAAATGAGAACCTATTTTTTTCATTAAGTCACCTCTATGTAGCTAATAGCTATCTGTATTTTAACCCCTAAATATAAATTATTTCTACAAATCCTTTACAATATCAAAATAATACTAATGTGAATGTATAGATTTTTTTACTAATTTGGAGTTGAGTAAATAGCTGAACTAACAAAAACAAGAATCTGAAAAAGCGTAAGGCCCACCTGCTCTGTCATCAAGTTCCGAAAGCTTCTGATCTCGTTCCAGAACTTTCTCAACATTTGTTTTCATTATATCCACCACCTGAAACATTATATTCAAGACTACATAAATTGGTATCGCCAGACAAAACACACTCATCGTTTGGTACGAAAAGACATCGCTTATGTGATACGAAGGGTTTCATGTTATATATATGTTATATTATGTTATACAATGAACTGAGGCCAATCAGAGTTACAATCAGTCCAGAGAATTTCTGTAATTTGCTTATGACGGAGTCAAACACACAACACGGTGCGGTAAGCCAAACGGTCTGCCTGCCTTCGAAAATCTCAAATATATATAAGTTACAGTATTTTTACCCTAAAAGACAAAAACGGTTAATATAAATTTCCTCTACGTATGTTACGAAAGTGGATCCTTATTACGTAAGCTATCAATTGTAATAAGGGCCGATTTCGTACGATATGCCATTCCATTGTGGCAATATAAATAAACCCTTTGCTCAATTTCAAGAGTAGTTTTTCCCAACCTATGACGTCATGGCGCTCGTTGGACTGCTCGTGTAGACATGATTACGTCACATGTCTGATAATTTACGAATAAGATACTTTAATCATCAGAATAGAAGGATAAAGGCGCACTGGGACGTCAGTTTTTTGTCAATACCAATCCGAACTGTATTGACTCATAGAAAAAGTTCATTCTGCAACGAAATCCATTGACAGAACGAGCGAATTTTAACGCGTGGTGGCGAGGCTTTTGCCACAGAAATTCAATCTTTATGTAAATTATCACAGAGTTCGTTTTGGTAGTGGTAACATTTTTGTGTGCGCTTTAAAGCTTGAATTGCTGTGGCAAAAACCAAGCGATCATGCGACTTAAATTCTTCGCGTCAACTTTATAATTTCGTGGAATAATGTGCTTCTTGTATGAGTCCGTTCGTTTTGGTATTGGCACATTGAGCGCGTGCGTTTTTCTCGCCCCTAGGCGTAGGGCTTAAAGTCTATTTTAAAGTGGTAGAGTTACCTCGTCGACTTGGGCCTGCGTCTGCTGCAGGCGGCGTTGGGCGGCGACTTGCTGCGGAGTCTTCGGCCCGCCCACAGGCATCTCGCCATCGCCGGTCGGTGCCAGACCACCTTCCGTCGCCCTGAATAATGCAAGTAGAACAATGGTTTAAAATTTACTAAGATTAGGTACTAGTAGAACATATCGACGGCAGAATACAGAAATGTCGTATCTCGAAATATCAAATTTTACACCAGAGCCGAAAAACTATTCAACACCTTATTAAAACTAGAAAAAAATCAATGCTGTATCATTTTTTTTCCTCGTAGGCAGATGAGACATGGACCATTCAACGCGACTTGTTTTTATGATCAATTCTATATCAATAAGTCATTTAGCCCAATTTTCGAGATACGTACGATAGTATCGATAGTACGATAGTAGATCTGTATTTGTAGCATGAACGCCAAGACTAGTATTATGTCCACAGTATATCATGATCTCAAGATCTCTTTCTCTCGTATGAAATTAAATTAGACAAACAGCGAGCGAGCGAATCAGTGACATAAGTCTATTCTTGATATGTGTGCTAACTCCACTGCCGTCGATATATAAACACACAAATTGTTTCCACCTATGTCCGTTATAGACTTTGAAACCATCCAACCGATGTGCCCCAAAACGGTTTCGTTAGAAATGCATTAATGCGTTTTAGAATAAATAAACAAAATAGTAACGTAACGTAACGTAGTAGCACACGCCGAGTATCCGCTACTTAAATATAAAATTCATAACCATTTTTTTATGTCGAAATTGTAGAGTTATAAAATATCGTGGCCTAGAAATCTAGGCAAGTACCTAGTTATCTATCTACTTAAGAGATTACAACAACAGATTTATACACTGGATTTCCTTCATCATAAAAGTTTTACACAAAAGAGGTTTTAATCTTCTCAGAGCATCCGGAGGTCGGGTTCAGTTCAGTTTTAATCTAAAAGTTACTTCTTGTTACCTTTTAGGTACTTTGTATTCGGGTAATTGTTAAAGAACAGTAGAAAACTTATTATGTCTTGAATTTGAAGGCAATATAACATAATACGAACGTTGGTAACTGCCAAAAACTAAAGTATCTAACTAAGTATATCTAGTAAATAGGTTTTCGAGTGAAAGGAAATTTTTTTTTTTGAATGACTTCCACTGTTGGCCGTGAGGTGGCCTTTACAGCTTTACCGGAGGAGTGGCGAGCACGGAGTGCACTCCAACCAAGGCCTTAAGGGCGGAAAGGGGTGGCAACTTGCTCAAGGGCGCCACAGAGGGCACGACCTCGGCTTGGGCAGTTACCGTGAGGGGAGAGGTAGTGACTGCGCTCCTAGGTGCAAAGAGGCACCTACGAGCGGAAGAGGGGGTTCCTCGACCTCGCCGGCGAGATCGGTGTCTGTTTGAGGCTGGTGTAGGTGTGTTGGTGGCCCTCTCAACGCCCGGGTCGAGGAGGGCGGTGATCGTGTCGGGAGGATCAATCAACACGTGCCGCGGACGGCGGCGACGAGTTGATGATGTGTGCGCGGGGTCTGGCTCGTAATTGCCGGCGGCGACAATTAGAGGATTTAAAAACCTTATTTAATCAAGTAATTACATATACTTAAGTAATTTTGAGAAACAGGGGCCCTACCTATCGCTAAATCTTTTAGCAGTAATGCTTCAATTTTACGTTATACTGTTTGAGGCTGATGCTGACTCTTTTCTGCTGTACTATGAAGTAGCAACTTAATAACATTTGTAACAAAATATTTGCAAAATCATTTCTACAACGTTTATGTTTATCTAGCTCATATCAAGAACTGGATAAAAAACGATGATTTGAATTGCTAGCCAGACAACACATACTCATCGTATGACCCCAAGCTCAGTAAAGCTTGTACAGTGGACTTGGGGTGATTCCGGTTACACTCAGACCAGAGTAAATTCTGAAAGGTAATTTCCTAAATGTTGAATTGAACCCGCAACCACGCAGTCCAGTGAGCCGTGCGGCCTGCAATTAGACTACTATACCAAGTTGCAGGGCTGTAGCTAGGGGGCGGGGGGGCATTGTGGTGCAATGCCCTTCCATGAAATCACAATGCCCTACCTTACCTTAAAAATACCAATAACTAAGATAAAATATTATAATTAAATTGTTTGTTCATAGTTTGATATGAAAAAAAATTAGTTTTTACTTCCGCCCTACCTGTAACCAATACTGCCCTACTTCAAATTCGACTCTGACTTAAGCCACACTTTTAGCCGATATTGACTTATATGTATACATACTTGGAATCAGCAATTTTTTCTGTGTCGAATGAATATGCTCTTCTGTAAAGTTAAAGTTCTGAGCCGTCGTGAGACGCCTGGCAGATGTGAAACATAAAACATAAACGTCGTAGCGGCGATTGAGCGAGTGAGCGGAGTCAGCCGGTGGGCGGAGTCTAAGAGGCGGAAAGAACCGAGGAGCCGAAGCGTGGCTGCACTAAAAAGCATACTTTATGCATTAAGTAATAAGGTTGATTTCATTTTGTTGTGGCGAAGCGTCGGCAAATCTCGCCACGCCAAAAATCATGTTTACCCCCCGCCTATAGATCTTTTACATCAAAAATGTCGCAGTCAAATAGCCTTTCGATATTGATTTGTTTGTTAGGTACTATCGAACCATAGGCAAGGTCTTCAACCTAATCGTGTCTAGTGAAGTGTGAACTTGTGACTTTCAAAGTGAATATTAAGTTACACAAACATGGTTATTATAAATCAGCTTCGTGACACTGTAGGTCCTTGGTAATACGACGCCGGATCGAGGCCGGCCCACGACCCGTAAATCCATGATTGAAGGACGCCCGCTCGAACGATATTCTTTTCATTACATTATTTGGATAACATTAACAATGTTGAAAAAATATATTACAATTCATCTATCGAGTTTTCCAATATCAAAACAAACTAGTATAACAACTTATAGAAAAATCTCGGATTACATTCGCCAACTTTATCACGTAGGTACCCATTTTTAGGGTTCCGTACCAAAAAGGAAAAAACGGAACGCGTATATTAATTTTTTATTTATTTATAACTCTTTACCCGACATTGGCATAAAGACCCACTAATCGCAGGAGCAGCCATTCCTCATCTTATTCCATTAAAACTTCCAAAATTTCATTCAGTTCGTAAAACGAGAAGAGTGTGAAGAATAATTTCATTTGTCAACGAAATGTCATCGATTACGCGAGAGAATTTTGTAGCGAGATCCCGTGGCTTTTCCACAGAAATTCAATCTCTATGTTTACAGAGATCGTTTTGGTTTTGGAACAAAAATTGATGCGCGCATCATGATACCCCACTATGCGAGGACTGGTCCAACCATTTTCCCCTTAATGACTTGTCATCTACTCTCCCATACTGCGTTAAAGGCATCATACCAAAGCAATAATTTCTATAACCATCTGTGGTATAGAATAATCCCTTCATTGTAAATGGGAGTAGACGCACCTTACTGTACTAGCTTAGCTTAGCTGTAAAGACTATATTTTTATTTAATATTAGACTGCCGTGAGTATAATTCTTCTCTAGTATTGTGGCAAAGGTGCTGTCTGCTCTCATGGCGTTGCTGCTCCTGAGAATAGAATATTTTGTATGGAAGCGTTCACGGGAGTCCTGTTAACGCTTCCATAAAATAATGTTCTACTACCGAACATGCGGTCCCGTTGAACCCGTATCTGTCGCTTTTATCTTATTAATAGACCCTGACTCTATTTTGCTATCGATAGTTGCAATCGACATCGACTATACCTATATATTGATGTACTCAATGGTACAGCACCCCTATCGATGACTCGTACAGATAACAAAACACAATACAATCATAATGAAAATGATGTTATTTTCTTCACGTAGGTCAACAATAGAGATGTGTTCTTTATCCATGAGTCAACTCATTTGAAGTCCTCATATTAGCAAATTGAACGAGTTACTTGAATTTTAACGTTCAATTGAATATAAACGTTTCTGAGAAAAGTTTTAATCGTGTCTCGCGTGAGTGAGTAAGCGAACCAAGTGAAAATGCGCTCGAGGGACGCCTCACCTTAAATGAGGTGTGCCTCGGGAGCACTTTTCGAAGTAAAATGAGGTACTCCCTTATCATCAAATTAAATACACGAGTTATCCATCACTAGTCAACAAACCATTTAATATATAGCCACCGCACACTGGAGCGTTAGAAGTTGCACGTAATTTTTTTTGCCAATGTGAAACGAAATCAGTGTTAATATGCATAAAGATTGAATTTCTGTGGTAAAAGCCACTCTCCCACGCGTCAAAGTTCGCTCGCATTGTCAGTGTCAATCCGTTGGATAATAAACTTTTTAGATGTGTAAATTCAGTTCGTTTTGGTATCGGCAAAAAAATTCACGCTCGAGCTTCGACCCCCAGAGTCGAACATTGGTTCTGAATGAAGTGTCTACTGAAAAGAGCCGGCAAGAAGCGCAAAGGTTGTCTGCTCTTTTCAAAATAAGCGTTTTCGAGTGTACACATTTCCAGGAACAGCAATAACATCTTCATCGGCCGGCATCAGTCCACTACTGGACGTAGGCCTGTCCCAAGATGCGCCACTGAGCCCGCTCTTCGGCTCTTCTTTACAAGTCTCTGCCCACCGCTTTGCGTATGTCGTCGCTCTACCTGGTTACAGGACGTCTTATGCTACGTTTGCCAATTCGCGGTCTCCACTCTAGTAGCCCAACGGTTAAGCAATAACATGGCAATTCTTTTATCACAATACTAAATAAGTAATAATACTCAAGCAGTCCAATATTTCAGGCAATAAAAAAACGAGTCATTTACTTGTTAGCAAGGCCTTTGAAAAGCAATTATTTTGGTCGGCAACTTCAAGGAAAGCTCGTCGCTAGTAGTTCAATGACCAGGTAATTAGATTTCGCAGTAAACCTTTGTAAATGTCATGAACAAGCTTACAAAAGGCATAATTATACAAGTACAAAGAAAATTACTTACAATGCAACCGTTGAAATTATTAACGGAAGTATCTGGTTTAATATTTATTTATAAAGAGTGCCAATTAGTCCAATTAGCAGAAAAGTAAGGACAATGTTTGTTACAATGATATTGGCAAGTATAGATGCTGAAATGTGTCAAAAAGACTACAAAAATTGGTCTCAATGATATCACGGCCCGTCTTATACGTCTTGTAGACAATGATGTAGGTACTAGCCGTCAGTCACATAATATTGAAAGAGAGAAACTGCCAAATGTTAAGGGCAACTTCCTCTTTGAATAATAAATTGTTATACTTACATATACCTACTGTTTAGCTGTTTGTACTTGAGCTGTTTTGTTTATGTATGCATGTAAGTAGGATATTATATTATATTTTATGTACGTAGGATGTTATATTGTATTATGTATGTGTACATTTTAAAACTATTTACTGTTAATATCCATTATTAAGCACTCCCCCGCCATAATTAATTCCCTAGATCCACTCCATCCTATGGTTGCCTGGTAGAGATCGCATTGTGACAGTCTGTGTAAACTGTGTGTAATATTAATACTTTTTGCGGTGGAACAATAAAGAGTTATCTATCTATCTATCAAAGTAGGCTTTTATCCCCTCTTTGACATTCACAATTTTTTTTTTCACAGGAGAGCCGAGGGGTTGCGATGTTGTCAATTATATTTCATTGTTTGTATTACGCCGCGGATAAAGACGTAACACGGCCCGTAACCACGTGGGATTTCGTCGGCTTCATAATGTTTTATCATGTTTTAACAGCAATGAAACCGCGGTTCCCATGTTATGATTTATCAGCGAATGTCAAACTTTAAATGAGTCTTTTGAAAAAAAAAAGGAAATTAAGGGAGTTGGGAATAAAATTTGAAACTGCAGATACCTAAATATGTCAAGACGTCCAAAAGAATTACGCCGTAATGAGGTACATTGATGCCCATTTAGTTAATGTGGGGATAAGAGAGACGCTACAATTAGTTGTTGAAAAAAAGAAAAAAATGATATTCTCCAACTATTCATTTGACAATTAATGACAATTAAGGTCTTTGATCCCGTCAGAGGAGTTAGCTCGCGGGCCGGGCCAGTATAGCGGCCGGATTAAAAAAAAAAACAAAACTATTCATTTGACTTTTATAATATTTAGATGACTTCTTCATTTTGTATGACTACCACTAATGATTAGTAAATAATGTCATCGAGTTAAATTGTATAAAGCCTCTCGTACACCGGGGCGTTGACGCTCACGTGTATTTTTTTTTGCCATACCACAACAAACTGTATTGACTCATAGAAAAAGTTCATTCTTCAACTAAATGACACTGAGAGCGCTTCAAATTTCGACGCGTGGCCTTTACATCAGAAATTTATTTTTATGCATATGGTCACAGAGCTCATTTTGGTATTGACAAAAATTTTGACGCGCGTCAACGCCGTCGTAACATATATGAGGGGTTCCATATCAATCATCGTGTAAGTGGACATTCAATACAAAGTTTAATACATCATCACGCCTGTATTCCCCGAAGGGGGAGGCAGGTGCACTGCAGTGCGCCCACACTTCGCCGATGTATTTTGGTCCCAATGTAATACGGGGCGAGCCTATTGCCATTATACCGGGCACATTCCCCCTCAATACGAGGGAGATTTGGGCCATAGTCCACCACGCTGGCCCAGTGCGGGTTGGTGAACTTCACACGCCTTTCTATAGACGTGTAGGTTTCCTCACGATGTTTTCCTTCACCGTACAGCAAGTGGTAATCATTGTTTTAAATGATATTTGCACATGAAAATTATCTCAGGGGTGCGGGTGCTAAGTTACGCCTTGGAACGTCAGCTATCTGTCAGTGAAAGTCCCATTGAAATCGGTTCAGCCGTTTAGAAGTTTACCTCAAACAAACAGACAGACAGACAAAAAAAAAAAATTGCGTTTTCGTTATAGGTATCGTATATAATTTCATACGCATTTGGTAAAAAAGTGTTATTTTGATATTACAAACAGACACTCCAATTTTATTTATTTGTATAGATGTATAGATACCTACAGGTATATTACTTACTAGCAGACCCGGCGAACTTCGTACCGCCTTAGATTTAGTGACATACGAAAGCAGCGCCACCTAAAATTATCAGTGTTTCTCATGTATTATACATTTAACCTTCCTCTTGAATCACTCTATCGATTAAAAAAACCGCATCAAAATCCGTTGCGTAGTTTTAAAGATTTAAGCGTACATAGGGATATTGTTTTATACTATGTATTGATTAAGTAGTTAAATAGGCACACAATCATTCTGGACAGCCATGTAGAATTAAGTTTTTTTTTTAAGTAGAACGTTTATCCGCCACCACGTATTGAAATTTTTCAGAAGGTGATTTATCCTTCTTGTTACCTTTTTTTAATTTGTTATTTATTTTTAGAATTTAACAGTATAAATTGCATAAAATGTTATATCGTTATGTTACTAATTATCTAACTAGACACGTAAAATTATTAATCCTTTCTCACTATCATCCTCCATTTTTATGTATACTACTACTACAGCCCTTTTAACGTCCCACTGCTGGGCACGGGCCTCCCCTCAATGCAAGGGGGATTTCAGGCCATAGTCCACCACGCTGGCCCACTGCGGGTTGGCAGACTTCACACATCTATCGAGAACTAGACAAGTTCCCTCAGTCGTGCAGGTTTCCTCACGATGTTATCCTTCACCGTTTCATAGCAAGTGATAATCTCGAATGAAAATGAGATTCGCACATGGAACCCAGGTGCAAGCCGGGGTTTGAACCTGCACACTTTGATTTGCAAGACGTGCGTGCGACCACTCGGCTACCACTGCTATCTTATCTTATCTTTTATGTATAATGTTTATTGTATTTGTTCTTGCTATTAATTACTCGACAGTGCTTTAAATACCGCTAATCGCAGGTGCAGGCATTCCTCATCTTTCATTAAAATATCATCATATCACTAATTTCGTAAAAAAAAGAAGGAAAACATGTAAAAAATAATGTATAATACTTTCTTAGTAAAAGAAGATAATGGAATAAATTACCATCGATCTTATATCCAGGGACTGGGCTGTGTTCACGCAAGATTACTATTGATTAGATGGTCGTAGATAGAAGCACTAGATAGCATCAATATTAACGTATTGCTGTCCTAGAAACCGGGCAATACTCTCATTTGGGAGGCAGGAGGCTGTGCGGATGGAGGCGGTTAGGGATATGTGGTGATGAGCTCTGAGATACTGTAAGTTTAATGGGATTACACGGAGTTTATTGCATTACAAGAAGTTGCCCTCGACTACGTTCGCGTAGATTTCTATAATATTTTCATTTAGCCATAGCTATAATGAAATTCTTGATGAAATGCGTTCAGTAAAACCCCTGTTTTTGATTAAGAGATGTTAAAATAGGCAATATTGTATCCTCTTTTAAGAATATCTTCAATGTAACAAACCTTCGTTACAGTGATTGTACTTTGTAAAGCATAGATAACGCTCTCTATTGTTCCAGCTTAGAATTGTGTACAAAAAAATAATATAAAGGTAAATAATAGCAACTAGTCCAAGCAAAATGTATTGAAGAAGACCTTAAGTTATTTTAGTCTTTATATTTTTAAATACTGCTGTGGCTTGCAGGCCGCTTTAAAGGCTATTAGCGGTAGTGAAGCCATTAGACAAAGCAAATAAAGATGACGTCACAAACAATCCTAACCCGAAACAACCGCAGATAAATGACGTCACCACTCAGACGAATGATAATAAGCCACTCCACATTAAAGTTGACCTCTTTGACCTATACAAAGAAAATAGTTTCTCGAGGTCACGCTAAGATAATTTAGGGCTGCTTAGGATCGATTTAACAACCACAGATGAAATGTCGAATATGTACTGTCAATTTAATACATTTCAGTCGAGTTATTTGTCAAATAAAGACTTGTATGTTGATTGAAAATCGACCCTTTAAGTTAATAAGAGGATTCATCCGCCATCTTTATCACTGTCATCATCCATTTTTATATATAATATGTATTCATTGAATTTGCCCTTGCTATTAATTACTTGACACTGGCTGAAATACCCGCTAAACGCAGGTGGAGCCATTCCTCATCTTATTCCATTTCATTCATTTCGTAAAAAAGAAGAAGAAGTTAATAAGAGGGCAAAACCCCGCCATCTTTATCTCCTTCGCCTCCCATTTTTATGTGGATTTATTCAATTTGTACTAACGATGAATTAATTACTTGAAATTGGTAAAATACTCGCTTATCGCAGGTATACAGCCCTTCCTCATCTTATTCCATTATAATTTCCTAATTTTATTCAATTCGTAAAAAAAGAAGTTAATAAAATCCCGTCTGTATTTTCCGCAGTGATGAGCAAAGAGCAGATATCTACATTGCTCGGAAGGTTTAACTATATGATATTAGGGAACCATAGGTATCTAATTCAAATTACAGCTGTTTCAACTTGTTTAGCCTTTAGTTGTTATGCAATAATATAACTTAAGTGTACGGTTATATGCTTTAAATTAGTATCCACAATGATTCAAAGCCCGCATTTACTTTACGCGTTTACCGGGCGTGCTTTGAAAATTTAATGTGTTGTGCAAACGATTCAGCAATGAAGGCATCGCATGAGTTTTGTAGGTGTTGGGTACTTCAGCTTACTTTGGGGTAGATCCAGGTTATGTAATATTGACAGAAAATGAAAGTGGGGTACCGTAATCAATTCATGGGCATTTCAACAGTTTCTGAATCGAAACGGCATTGTGATAATTTTTACAATATTGCAGAGGTGGGATTTAGAATGTAACTTCTAATGGATACCTAAATATATGTTCTTCCTCAAGTAAAAATATAGGCACAAAGGTTTTCAGTCACATACCTATTAAAATGATACCCGATGTCATAGCAACTCTTTCAAGATTGGCTTTGGCAAGCACACCCTATTGTCCGGAACGTTCTATTGTCATATCTATTACCAATTGTATGGTGCTCTGTTTATATTTTATACCCAAAATAACAGGCCTTCAACCACTGCGTACGCGCCGTATAAAATCCTTGGAGATTTTGTGATGAGTCAGTGGGTGGCACGAAGTTTAAATTTTGTAATTTGAATGGCATCCGTCGCCCAAAGTGAAACTTATTATTAGACAAACAACATGACAGATGGATCAATAAAACAAATCTCAGATCAACAAAGTTCTTCTTCGTTTAGGGTCTTACTTATGATTAAGGTATGCCTTGTCTGTAGGCTTTTGATGGGTGTTGTCTGCTGGGTGGTCGTTTCTGAGTTATAGGGCTTTGAATATTTGTCACAGGTATCGTGTTCTAGCCTTTGGGTACATCCAAAACCCTGTTCAGCAGTGTAAACAACACATATATTATATATACACAACTACCTATATTCACAAAACAGAACATGAAAAACCGGCCAAGTGCGAGTTGGACTCGCGCACGGAGGGTTCCGTACCATTATCTATAAAAACGGCAAAAAAATCACGTCTGTTGTATGGGAGCCCCCTTAAATATTCATTGTATTTTGTTTTATATCAGTATTTGTTGTTATAGCGGCAAAAGAAATACATCATCTGTGAAAATTTCAATTCTCTAGCTATCACGGTTCATGAGATACAGCCTGGTGACAGACGGACGGACGGACAGCGAAGTCTCAGTAATAGGGTTCCCGTTTTACCCTTTGGGTACGGAACCCTAGAAATTTACATAGGACTCGAGATATTACGAGTTATAGAAATTGACGACGAAAAAAAAGTTAGAAAAACATGGTCGAATTTCGATCAAATTTTTATACCATTCAGTTGTATACCCGATATTGATGCAAAATTCAAATATTGTTTCAGACTTCTGAAACAGCCTGTATATTGGCACGAAGTTAATTAGTTAAATGTAGGGCTGTTTGACCGAACGACATTAAAAATAATTGACTTTCTCCCAATTGACCTGTGCGCTATTAACAATATTGGCATTTAATTAATAAGGGAGAAAGGTCAAAGTCACCTAAATGGGTGAAGGATAGTCTGTTGTATCCCCTCTATGGGGTGACTTGCTAAAATTTCAAAAACATATCGACGTTAGAAAGCGGATATGCCGTAACTCGATCCGAAAAACTATTTCCAAGAATACAATTGTAGAGAAAGGGACCCACCACTCACCCCCGGAATTGTCAGAATCCCAAATTATAAATAAAATAAATTTGATCGATAATAGAGGAAACCAAAAAGACCGAACTCCCTGTCAGTCGAGAGTCAGTATGTCATAAGACAACAATGGATTTCCGCAATATTACGCCTGATTCCATCAATTATTTCCAAGAATGTAAAACATCTAAATAAAATTAGAAAAAAATTAATGTTGTATCATTATTTTGTTCGTCTGCCTAAGACGAGAATTGAACCATTCGACACTGCCTTCTTTTCTGATCAATCCTATACTTATCAATCAGCCATTTATGCCAATTTTCGAGATGCGACATTTCGGCTTCCTGCCGTCGATATAATATGTAGATGATCTAAATTAAAATACATTATACAATGAAATGAGCAAACTAAGGTTATTAACTAACTATTATTAGTCACGTTAGCTTGTTTTACTAAATGTCTTTGTGGAGTCACTCATATTGGTTTAGTCAATAGTCCCTATATTAAAGCAAAGACTTCACAGCAAGCAAGTCCTTAAGCCAGGCTGTTACCACTTCAACATGTATAGTCATAATATAAGCAGTATGAAGTATGACTTACATTTCTTTCTCTTCGTTACAGCGAAGTTCTTCAGAGACGTGTGTTCGGCTAGGCCCTACTTATTGATCCCCGCAACCTCGTTTCACCGGGAATATCATTCACCAAGGCAGCATTCACCGCGTTTCTTCAAAGTCCGACACCAAATGAACGCAATTTATGAATGGGAACGTCTCACTAGAACCCCCGACAAGTTTATCGGAGATCTATTTTTAGTTCCAACTTTTTAAAGTGGAATATCTCGAATTCAACTAAATATTTTATTAATCGAACACGCACAATGGTCTCGACGTTGGTTTAAGAGTGAAAATAAGCCCCAACTGCGATGTAGAACGTGGATTTATAGGAGAAAAATGTAGTCAGAAAGAGGAAAACCTTTCGCGACGAAGTTTCCCGATTTGTATGGGAGAGGGCGCGTCTGTACTTGCCATAATGGGAGCGTATTATCTAAAAATACCAAACGCTATCAGTAACACGGGAAATTGAAGTCTGTATCTATGAATATAGAGTTCAAATTGCATTGGGATTGAAACTGAAGGCTTTGCGTGTGTGCTTATATTTTTTAAGGGTGTGTGAGTTAAGTTGTTCGCGCATGCGTATGGCGGCGGAGAGAGACGAACAAAAATCAATCCGCGCCGGTACGTGGGTGTTACGTAATGAGAGACATCCACTCGTCGACGACTTGTTCCTAATTGTTACTAATCTTGTAAAACATTATATGTTATAATTTGTATTGATATTTAATTCGGAGACTGGTCATTATATGGAGGGGTGAAAGGCTATTCGACTCAAGCTACATATTTCTATCTCTACAGTAGAGCATACTCATTCGACACAGAAAAAAAGGCTGATTCCAAATATGTATCTAAATAAGTCAATATCGTCGTAAATAGCCTCGATATTATATACACAGACAGCCCATATTTATCATCATCCCAAACCAAGCAACCCTTGTATTATGGGGTACAATGGACTGGAGGCGATCCCAGATATACCCAGACCAGGGCTTATTCAGAAAAGGCCATTTCTGAAATTTGCTTCCGGCAAGAATCGAATCCGCGGCTACGTGGTTCAAACCACGCCCTAGTCAGTATTTTTTACAGGTAGCTAAGGCAAGTCTTTGTTTTATAAGCAAAAGTAGGGTAAAGCGTGGGTTATGCACAGACGTTGTTTGTAGCGCCTGTAGTGTTCCTCCGGTAAAGCTGTAAAGGCCACCTAACGGACAACAGCGTAGTCCTTTAAAAAAAATGGCACCTGTAGTTGTAGCATGAGCGCCAAGACTAGACTTATGTCACTTCTTCTCTGGTATTGAGACAAAGGTGCTGCCTGCTTTCATGGCGTTGCTCTTACCGGCACTTCTCAGTGGAAGCAGCATTCCAAACCGGTGGTAGAATCTGACTATTTGTAAGTGCTTTATGGCCTACACGAATAAAAAAAATAATTGATTTTGAATGTGTGGATTATATCTCTTTCTCTCGTATGAATTAAGAAAGAGAGCGACCGAGCCAATCCGTTACAGAGGTCTTGTCTTCACATGCGTGCTAACACCACTGAAAACCTTTATAATATAGTCGCTCTTTATAAAAGAGCATACATAAAAGTTAACTCAATTCCTCAATGAGTCGGTTTTTTTTACAAAAGGTAAACTTTACTCTAGACGACCGATGCTTATCGTATCATCCCAAATAATCAAAGGTGTAAGTCTGGACGCCCCAATGTGTGTGGGGCTTTCAAAGTCACAAATTGTTAGGGCCCGTTCTAAATAATAATAAAATAAGTATGTTAAATACATACATACCAACAAAAGAACAAAAAACATGCGAGTCGAATTGAGAAACTCCTCATTTTTGAAGTAGGTTACAAAGTCATTATGTATCCTCAATTAGACCACACCTCACCACACATTATTAATATTGCATGTATTATTATTGCATCACTTCGAATAATTGGAATATCTATCTCACGCGTTGACACGGCCTCTCCACTCGTTCGCCTCGAGATTGACATTGGCTGCGCGGACGCAGGTCGGCGCAATCGATCTGAAACACTTCCGCCAAGCTTAAATAACTTCCGCTATTAGATTAATGAGTGCACGCTATGTGTGAACGTACATATGTGATTAAAGCATTGGTTTATAGATAGAGATCTAATACATTAAACTGACCCTACAAAATACTACACCATCACGCCTGTATTCCCCAAAGTAGTAGGTAGTGCATCCACACTTCGCTGATATCTTTTGGTCGCGATGTGGGGTCAGCATATAGCCATTAACAAGCCATTTTCCGCCTTAGTACGAGGGAGATTTAGACCATAATCTGCCCCGCTGGCCAACTGCTGGTTTGATGAAATTTACACGCCTTTCCACAGACGTGCAGTTTTTCTTATGATGTTTTCCGTCACCGTTCAGCAAGTGGTATGTAATCATTATTGAAAATGTTAATTGCGCAATCTCAGAGGCTCTGGCGCGGGATGTGAATTTGCACCCCTTACTTCCTACCCACCAGGCGGCCGCTGCTTTAAACTAATTCAATCATGAATTTTCTATGTTGATAGCGTCTACATATTTTTTCTTTAAAGTTCTTCTAAAGACAAATTATGTATTTGTCAACTTATTCAGAAGCACAGTCACGCCCCCAGCAAGGCCAAAAAAAGTAAGGTAAGAAGCATATTACAAACACATTAACTGTTTACAAATTATGACCTTTTCGTGTGCTCTCGAACATTCCATCAGCTGGTTGAATGAACGAGGGTTGTGCAACGTGCGCTTGCGCTCAGCAACACCACAGAGGTCACAGACTGACCGTGACACGCGTAGATGTGTATTAGATTTCGTTGTTATTTGTTGAAATATTGCAAGAACATCCAATCGGTATAACCTACTTCGCCAAAAATTCTGTTAATCGTCATCTATAAAAACCGGTCAAGTTGCGAGTTGGACTCGCGTACCGAGGATTCCGTACCTAAACTACGAAAGCACGAAACAGTTCTTTATCAAGAAGGTATAATTGCCGTTGGAAAATTATTGACCCATACATCGAGACAAGTTGCGGTCAGTTTACCAACTGCAAATAAGTTCATTATCGCAAAAGTATGGACCATATTTCACCACGCTGATCCAAATCGGATCATCCAATGCGGGTTGGTGGACTGTTCACCCTGTTGATAAGAAATTTAAAACGGATGCGTTGAGAATACAATTTTAATAGGATTCGACGTCATAAAATGATTGTGGAATAATCCATAATGTAACAGCATATAAATTATTTTAAATGTAAAATCTATATACATGAATATTACATAAAATATTTATTCATTTTCTTAAATAAAACACGATCTGACTACATTTTTATTTTACAACACAATACAGTGCGAAGTGTATGCAAAACTATGTGCTTATATGATAAGAAAATAAATACAAAATAAATATGGAGATGACAGAATATGATGTTTTCGTATAGTTATTTGGCAGGTAAATATAGTTATTATAACCTAATTGAGTTATAATAACTAACCCTTACAATATATGTTCTAGATTATTATAAACGACTATTTGTAGTCAGAAATATATTTTGATGAGTTAAGTTTCCCTTAAGTAATAGCAGTGGTAGCCGAGTGGTCGAACGCACGCCTTGCAATCAAAGTGTGCAGGTTCAAACCCCGGCTCGCACCTCTGGGAGTTATGTGCGAATCTCATTTTCATCCGAGATTATCACTTGCTGTGAAACGGTGAAGGAAAACACCGTGAGGAAACCTGCACGTCTGAGGGAACTTGACTAGTTCTCGATAGATGTGTGTAGTCTGCCAACCCGCACTGGGCCAGCGTGATGGACTATGGCCCGAATCCCCCTCGCATTGAGGGGAGGCCCGTGCCCAGCAGTGGGTCGTTAAAAGGGCTGTAGTAGTAGTAGTAAGTTTCCCTTAAAACTTGGCGAAGCACACCTTTAAAACCAGCTGGTACTTTTGAAATTTCGTTGATCCAAAGATAAATACAACAAAAGCGACAAGCCACCTAGCCGAGATGTCTAGGGTTGTCAACGCACAGAGACAAATTAACATTTTACTTTTATTTCAAAATAAAACTTAACTAATGTATAGTCTGGCTACACATAACAATTTTAAACATATTCTAATAATGAAGGGTTGCAGAATTGTAATAGTTCGACATTATTAATCCGTTTGATTATAAGACATAGGAGATTGTATTGATTTAAAAATAATTATGCATCGATAACCCTATTGAACATTTCTTTTTTTATCATTTTTTCAGTCATCGTTTTCATTCCACTGGCATCGATTCAACATTTTATTGCGGTAAGATAATTGGAAGACAGAAAAAAATCTATTCACTTTTTTTGGAAATAAAATCTTTGCGTAGAACTAATACTGAAACAATACTTTCAGCTTTCAGGCTAAAGATCTCGTAATTGTACAGTTCCTCAAATTAAAAAGAGTGAGATACGATACTTTTGAATTCGCCGTGCTCCCTTCATTAGTAATGCCAACGAGCTTAACTACGGACTTTATCAGAAGTCCGAAAACATATTTTAGTGTCATATACTCTAGCTGATGACCAACGGAGACAGATTTGTATCAGTATCTGAATTAAGTGCTATTCAAAGGCACTTCAAACCTTTTATGTATAGATCTCAGAATAAAATAGTATATGCAACATATATGAGATGCGGTCACTAATACCTACTCAATAAACAGTAGTTATAAGAAAATTTGGCATGATGTTTTCAAAATTAGAGCCAAATTTTAATTCCAAAAAATATGATTGAATTTAAATAAAATTCCATACCATTTAGTTATTATACCGATACTAATGCAATGTGGTAGTATGATTTCGGACTTTTGAAACACTCTATATAATAAAGACGTACAGTAATTACCTTAACTCAAAAATAATGTTGTTAAAAAATGGTCGTTATAACGACCCTTTAAGATTTATAGTCGAAATCCTAAAGTTTCAAAATGGGTCTCTATACTTTTAAAGATGCGATATGTGGTTCGTCGCCAATGCCAAAGAAATTTGAGACAAATTAATTCTTTTCAGCGAGGGTTTTTACTGAATAAAGTTGCTTACCAGAGGAATTGTATTATTAGCATTCATTTTGTCAAATACTTTCCGGCGTTTGATATTTGCTACTAAATTACCTTTTATATATTTCGCGAATTCATGAGCCGCAATCGCGTAATTAAATAATTTGAGCTCGAGAACTTTTTCTGAATTTGACTGTTTTCCGAATAATTTGTGAACGTGCAAGCATTGACTAATGTCCAAATTTATAGAAGTTTCAATCTGTCTAGGAACCACTTACAATGGTATCTTTAAGTACAAATGTGTGATAGTTATTTAGATTTAGAGAATGGTCTTCTTGATTTCAGCCTCTGAGTAACTGTCTTCTCGCTGACATCTGCAACCACACTTGGATACCAGAATGCGGCAGCGAAACCGAAGATGAATTCAGAATGTTCATAGACGAATGTGACATGTATGAATATAATTGTGATAAGAATAAAAGTAAGTGGAATTCTTTAAGAATGTTCTCTTCAAGTTGGAACACAGTTTAGTAATGTCTTAGAACCGTCAGTCCTCAGTCTTAAATTCACGATATCCAATGCTAATTCGTTTCAATTTCCAGAATACCTCGTAGTAAACTACTCAGAATGTTTCCGACCGTTCACTGGGTGTCCTACCCTAAAGAGCTTCTACAGAATCGGTGACTACAAATACTTGTTAGAAGGCAGACAAATTGTGTATGCACCTACAGATGGCTCGAACCGCTATCCAACACATGGTCCAACGACCACTACACGAGTAACTTTCCCAACAAGACCGCATGGGAAGAGGAGGTATACGCCAGAGCTGAGAAAGTTTCGGCTAGAAGCCGCAACAAGGAGATTGACAACCAAGAAAGTCTGGGCAACCAAGGGAGTGTGGACAACCAAGAGAAGAATATTGACCACGAAGAAAGTTTCGACAACCAAGAAAGTTTTAACAACCAAAAGAATATTGACAACTACAAAAGGAAGAGCAACTATGTTGGGCACTGTCATTTTGAAGAAGATACTAATGGAGAAGAATGGTATGAAGTATTACAAGGTCATCAAAGGATATCCTACGACTACGATAAAATATGACTCAGATTTTTTAGAATAAGTAAATAGTTGTTTGATAGCTACATTAGTATTATATATTGACATTTTAATGAGTAATTTAATTAAACTGTAAAATAACTCAAAAGCATTTTGCTTTTTGATAACGACCAACTGTTTCCGGTTCTTCCTCCCCCTCCATTCTACTCCTGAAAGATCTAACAATCGAATTGATTTAGCAATTCTATCACTGAGCACCTTGTATTTTATTGGAACTTTCGGCTTATCGCGTTCTACGCTCGTAAATTATGTAAACGATACCCGAAGAAATAAAGAAAATTACTGAAATTGAAAACCAATATTAGACATGGCGTGAAATTGATAATGAGTAGTAAATTGAATGTACTGTTAAATAATCACACACGAAATAAAATTGTCATCATTTTTAATGGTAATGAAGAATAAGACATAGAATTGTACAATAAATCTAACTATCATAATTTTGACTGTGTTTTAAACATTTCTTTCAGTGTTTATAACAATACATTTATCAGCACAACATTTTGTTATGGTAAGCAAATCCCTGTAACAAAAATGCAAATGTATACGAAAAAATTGATTCGTATTTGTTACAGCCACCTGCGGAATGTATTTTATCTAAAACCTGTAACCATACGTGGGATCCTGTATGTGGACAAAACAAGCACGATCTGGCCAAAAGGCTGTTCTTAGATGAATGTGATATGCATGAGTATAATTGTGATAACAACAAAGGTATGTAGGTCTTAGTTTATGGTTAGTAGCAGGTAATATTTACTTAGTGTGAAGCAATGTTAGCTGCATCTATATTTTTTGTAGTAAGATTATTTATTCGAATTAAGAAATGTGTTTGACGATGATGAATAATGTAGGAAATTTGATTGTATCTAATCATTGCAGCTTACATCATAGTTGAAGTCAATGTTTGTCCTCAAAAATGTACAGAGAAAGGACACCAACATGCGCAAATACATAAAACTGAGGACACGACGATTGCTACATCACCTATGAATACGTTAGCAAGTACTTCAGAAGAAACGACTTTGACTATACATTATAATAACACAGAAACTACAACTGATATTGTATTTACTACTTTGGAAGAACCATCTACATATAGTGAAACCACTATAGAGTCTACTACTGAAACGGACATGTCTGAGACTACAATATTAGGTAATAGTAGTACTGAAATAACCGAGATACCTACAGACGCTGGAGAAGTTACTACAGAAATCACTCATGAAGTAACTGATACTACTATCGATACAGAATTTACTACTGACGTTAGTGAAACTGCTACTGAATCTGATGTTCCAACTTCAACAAATATTACTGTAAATATCACTCAAGAAGTTGAAGACAAGCAAACCACAGCTACAGAATTAGAAGAATATATAGAAACAACTCTTGTAAATAACGATGAGAATACAATACCTCCAAGTATAGAAGATACAACTAATCCTTCGGAAAGTAATAATTCGATGTCCTCTTCAACTCAGTTGAGTTGTCATTCTTATCCTAAAGGTTGCTTTGTACCATCAACTTGGGAGACTACGCCATCAAATGAAACGAGGGATTTCTTTCAAGTTCTTAAAGAGCGTTATGGGGACAACATCAAGCTTTTGAGACATACTACACATTTTCCAAGACGTGCAATGTTTAAGCCGTTAGACGAATAAAATGCTTCAGAATTATCTACATAATGTTGCAATAAATGGGTATTTTATTTCTAGATGACTTTTTATTTGATAATAGACAAATTATTTATCATTAATGTGCATTAAGAAACTTTATGGATGACATAATCCACCTTGCAGACGTATTAAAATCCATTTATCAATACATCTAGCCAATTTGTTAGTTAATAATAATTATATATTAGTAGCCGCGCGTGGGACCGCCAATCATTGCCATATTACAATTTTAATTACACCACTTAGGATCAATTTGTCGGCAATCACGACATTGAAGCTGGTTTCGACAAAGAAGTTCACATTTTTATTATCTAAGATCAGACATTGATCGTGTAATGTGGGAACATGTAACCTTTACCGTGTTAGCCGTTGCCTTTTGTTCCATTTACGAGTATGATATAAGGTCATGCTACAATGAGACTATAGCCAGATGGTCAGGTAGTACCTACTTATTATTTATATAGGTTCGCAATTAGCTAAGTAATCTTCTAAAACCTACCTAAACCGTACGTTTCTTAATAGAGTAAGTAACCCATTAAAAAATAATGTTGGTTTTAAGGTTTGATACCAGAAAAAGTAAAGTGTCTTCTCTAAAGTGTGTTCTTCTCATCACTTCCTTCAAACAAAATACTTAAGTAATTTGTTTGAAGGAAGTAAAAATTGTATTTGTTTAGTAAATAAATTCGGAGACAGCTTGAAATACATTAAACTAATACTCATCCTTATGACTTATATACTAAAGCTAACCATAATATCTTACTCAGAACACTCTTAAGATATTACATCTAATTCCATAGGTACCTACAGGTTGTTCGTATACTATCTTAGATTGTAACAATGGAGGCCGTGACATTACCTGGCCAATTTAAAAGAGCTTTAAAAGCCATTACAATATTTCAGATATACATCTGATAGGCAATATCTCAAAATAAGAAAAAAAAATCCATTTATGTTGCTGTAATATTTTTAATACGTTATTGGACCCACTCACTCCTACATTCCTGGGGGGAAATTCTCGCAAGATCGACATTAATTCTAATTCGATATATGTCGGAACAAAACGTCAAATTGCTCGTATTTGTAGGGTTCCGTACCTAAAATGGAAAAAACGGAACCCTTATCGGATCACTTCCATCTGTCTGTCTGTCTGTCAAGACCCTTTTTCTCAGAAACGCGTGGAGGTATCAAGTTGAAATTTATAACGGAAACTCTAGTCCTGTATACCAACTGCAAAGTTAAGTTTGTTAGAGCAATGTTCGGTGCTTTCATATTGTACGTACGGAAGCCTCAGTGCGCGAGTCCAGCTCGCACTTGGCCGGTTTTGAGTTGACATATGTCGAATTAGAGATAATGTCGATCAACGAGAATTGGGCCCCTGGTTGAGCAATTGGAGACTTAAAACACTGCTACAAAGTGTACCTCCATATAAATTCAAATTTCAATCACATAAATAAATAATGCTGCTCGTATGATAATGGCGCCTATTAATAACAATAAAATACCACTGGCATTTATTGTAGAGGCGTAAATATTGGTGTAACAACACTCGTTAAATGTCGGCGCATGGCTGTTATTTTGGTACTATATTAGCGTATTAAAAAAAAATAGAGTTGCCATTTAGTTGCTTAGCATAGACAACGTTGTCTATCGTAATCCTACGACTATTAACAGGCATCTGTTGTATAATAATACTGTTATTTTTTCATACAATAAAATATATTTAATGCATTGCATTTTTTTTATTTATTGAAGAGTATAATTATTAAGGTTTCTGTAACACTATATTAGCTAGACCATCTTCACATGTAGCTAAACAATAATATAAGTTAGTATAGGCACCTAGTAAGTAAGATACATTTTGTTCTGTTCCTATGAGGCGATATGGTCGCCAAAGTGACAAAGCCTCTTTAATAATAAAAAAAAATATATATTAATTTGTAAAATAGTATTGATTGACAACCTTAATTCTATATATAAGTGATTGCTGTTAACTTAAAGACAAAAGTCATAACATATTAATTAAATTGCATTATCGTGTATCTACTAAATTTGAATTTTTGTCAAATACATGTATTATTATTATAAATGGTTATATTATATACTAGCTGAGCCCGCAAAATCTTACGCGTAATTATTTTCGCAAAATTAAAGTAGCCTTAGTTAAAGTTACTCACGGTAACTTGAGCTATCTGCCAGCGAAAGTTTCGTTAAAATCGGCCCAGAAGTTTGGGAGTTTACAGAACAAAAGATCAAATTCAGTTTGACCTTTTTGTCTTGTTAAAGTGTTATGGTATTGCTATTATAAACGAACGTGGTTATGAAGTTTAATGCATTCTAAAGCAACTAATTAAATAACTTCAGTACTAATTTATCTCGCTATTATTTTAATCTAAGCTAAGTAGTATTTCCATTTGAACTTTAAAGGACGTGTGCGTAGGTGGCATAGAAGTAAGGTAAAAGAACGTAGGCGGGTTTAAATTTGTATTTTTATGCACTAGCATTCGTCGAGAAATATTCCTTTGATACACCTGACCTTTTGCAAATGCATTATATTAAAAAAAACAGTTTATAACTTCATGTAATTTAGATACTTTTCTTTATACTTTGAGCGGCTTGATTTCGCATTTTGTTTATGGGTCAAGGTTTCTACGTAAGAATAATGGTCGAAATACAGTTAGTAGAATCAGAATCAGATTGATATATTCATGTAAACCGCCATTTATATTTATTTATTTGGACAACACAACAGATAACAATCACTAAAGGTATACAAATTATGTTAAAATTAAATGCTCATGGTCTAGATTGAGATCCAAAACGCGTTGACACATAGAAACTAAGGTATAGACCCGATTACATTAAACACAAGATTAGGAAAAAGAAATAAATTTGTTAGATACAGAGGGAAGGTACATTACATTAGATTTAGCACAAATATGTACCTAGAATGTAGTTAAACAATAATGATAATAAAAAAAATTGATTCTTTCAAAAATATTTTTTAATATATGACACTCAAATTGCATTTCAATTCAATTAGAGAATAATAGGCAAGAAACTACATGGTCACCCATCTCCAAAGGAAAAAGTATAACTGAATAAAAATAGTAATGGAAACACGACTTTAAATCTATAAGAATAAGACTTTTTCTTTACCAGCAAAATAAAAACTGTTTTTGTTTCATTAGACTTTTTAAAAACCTAAATAATTTTGA
The DNA here is from genome assembly GCA_914767695.1 of Ptilodon capucinus. NCBI lineage: Eukaryota > Metazoa > Arthropoda > Insecta > Lepidoptera > Notodontidae > Ptilodon > Ptilodon capucinus. The sequence goes on from OU611828.1 coordinate 4,316,300, forward strand.
TAAAAAAATGTACGGCAAATAATTGTTTCACGCCTGTTTGTTGGGCGCATGTGTCATGTCGTAAGCACTATGTCGATACATTGTATGACCTGAATTCCGCTCTCGTAAGTTGTGTACACGTAAGGCAAATACACATCACTGTGACACAATACTATTTCTAAAGTAACAATAGCGTAACGCTTATAGTATTGTTATTTTAATACTGTGTGTGACATAAACAGCGCATGCTAATTATCGAATCTATTGACAAAACCGCACTTAAAACTAATGCAAGACATTAACTGACAATATAGTACTTATAAAAATAAAATACTTATCAGGCGTTGATGAGTAGATATTATTAGGTTGTGATGTGCTCCAGTCTTTACAACTTAAGTATAACATGATTTGTATGGTTTCGGCGTACAGTAGTAAACGGTAGCTTTAGTCGTCTGCAATATAGACATATTATGTAATTAAGCTACAACTTTATACACGTTTTGGGTCAGGGGGATATGTTTGGGTAAGATGTAAGTATATGTAGCAATAATGGGTTACCATTATATTTTTAATGCGTTTTTATTGACAAAATAGGTGTCATAATAGTAACCATTAAAGATCTTGTGACACTGGTATACTACTACATATATTTGTACTTACTCCTATAAGTAAGTAAGTACTTTTATGTAAAGGAAAAAATAATAATATGGGGTTGGTCATATGCTTTTGTCAACTAAATATTATAATCTTAATTTTCCTTAGAACCGTTTTACTCAAGATCTTTGTAATACTATTAACATAAAATATTTTGTATTCTGATGAATACTTGTCAATAAGTATGTACCAATCGATAAACAAAATAGTTACCGGATATAGCTCATTATCTGCGCGGAAGCTCGAGGCAAACCGAGGAAATGAACGCGCCCCGCCCGCCTTCGTTCGCCGCGCCGCCCGCCCCGCCATAACCGACGAAGGTAATCCACTGGTGAACTAATTCTATGACAATTGATTGATTGTGTTATTGTAGGGTCATTGAAGGGTATTTATTGACGTTTAAAGAACCCATGGACATGAAGAATTTAAAAAATACAGTATATCAATATTTTTTTTGTTATAGAATTTTTATTTATCCCAGATTCTATAAATTGCTTATTGAATAACAAGTGGACTGTTAAACTTTGCTTCCGATCAGACTTGAAATTCAAGTTCGTTATTTAATATATATATTTAGATAATTAGATATTTTGTACTGTCATTTCATGTTTTCCCTCTGTTTATCAGATATATGAATCTATCATATGTTGCGTATATAATTCGGCGTTAACTAAACAAAGATATGAATTTTACGATGGCTTGGTCTGGTGGTCTGAGTGAAACTGGGATCGCCCCCAGTCCATTGTATGGTACTCATAGTACAAGCTTTGCTTAGTTTTGGATCATACGATGAGTATGTGTTGTCTGGAAATATTTATGGTGATATTTATATTAATGTAACAACCATCGGTGTAATATACGGAAATGGTTTGGAATCTTAGGAAATGAAATAGCCGCGGGCGATTCTCGAAGGCTATCCACATTGGTCCGATTGACGGCGCAATTAAGGTCCATTAGCATTACACCAACTGGTTAGGGTTAACTTGACTTTTTTAGAAAATAGACTCTGTCGCAATATATTTATAGATTAAAAGCCTGTGGCTAAACTAAGCAAGCACGCATCGACATTTCGTTGAAAAATGTACTTTATCTATGAGGTGGTACAGTTCGTTTTGGTATTGGCCAAAAAAAATGGTCGCGCGCATTTTGTCGCGCCTCGGATCGCAAGGTTTTGGCGTGTTCAGTGGTGTTAGCACGCATGTCAAGACAAGACATCTGTCACGGATTAGCTCGGTCGCTCTCTGTCTTATATCATACGAGAGAAAGAGATATAATCAATATAATCTGTGACATAAGTCTAGTCTCGGCGCTCATGCTACAACTGCAGATCGTCTAAATTTAATAATGTAAATAAATAATAATATTCATATTATAAAACTTTTACTTAAAAAGGATTTGTCTAATTGTGAAAATTTAATCAATTCTTCAAATTATGCTCACTTGTTGTCGCCCGAACATTTCGAATAATGATCGATGAAGAAGAATTTGGTATAAGATAAGTGTAGTCTAGTATTCTACTCTTCACAAATAGCGTGATAAAAGCTAGTATAGAACCTAACAAAGACACCTAAATGACATAACAAGAGGTATGTTATTCAAAAGCGCTTTCTATTTTAAGCAAGCCTTAAGAAATTCGTTCCAGTTTAGTGCTTTAATAAATGTATAAGTACATTAAGCACACAATAAACTTTTAATAAACGAGGCACGATTCGCTTATCCACTTTCTCTAGGGTTGACACTAACGTAAAAAAACATTAATATGATGATTAAATTCATAGTTTGGATCTATGTACACGGTAGAGCCCGCTGCCTAATAATTGTAATTTTTATGTGATTGGGTATGCGGCTGTATAACATTACTCTCTGCATTGATTTGGGCGAGTTAATTAAGTTCTCTTATTTTGAAAATGTATTCTACATCAATATTCATAAAGATTAATTATCTGTGGCAAAAACACGCTACTACGCTTTAAATACGCTTGTGTGTTCGATAACATTTCATTAAAAAAAATGAGTTTCTTCACAGGTTATGACGCGCCTGAGCCTTTTATGTAATGGAGCAGTCGGCGTCCTGTAACTGTTTTGACAACGTATTTTGTTTCTGTCAAATTATTACTAACTATAATGACCGGTGAAAACGAAGCCTGTAGATCGTTAAATAAATGGAAAACATACGGTAGAGCTGTAGAATTGAAATATTTTGAACAATGTAGACAGTAACCAGTATTATCTACCTTTAATATCAGACTGTTTTTTTTGTCAACCCTAACCTTTGGAATATCTATTTTTAATCCTCGGCTCACTCTACAAATCCTTGTCGCCAATACTTTCCCATCACCAAGCTAGTCGTCCCGGAAGCGAATCAGAAGGTTACCAGCACTGCCTATATATTGACCCGAGTGGTGCGCGCGCGCAGTACACTTCGCACGCGCCGTGCAGTCGATTCATTGACCGTGAAGTTTGTATAATGTAAGTGTCAAGTGTATGTCATAATATGTGTTCGTGCTACAAGTGCTTGGGTATTGTTTTTGAATGGAATCTGTTAAAAGTTTAAACTTGATAACAAAGTAATAGTTTTTTTTAAAGTAACATGTTAATATTTCGTTTCGTAACTTATAAAGTATATGTTATTACGCGTATATAGTTAAACTAAAATAGTCAATGGTAATCACTTAAAAAAAATGTGTACTCTTTCAAAATATAATATTTACAAATTGACCCCCTTATTATAGAAATGTACAATCTATTGACACAGTGTTTCAAAATGTTTTTGTTTAGAAAAGCAAGATTGTAAACGGTTTGTGGGTTAATTGAAATTTGTGTAAAATTATTTGTTAATTTTTAATGAAATATTAAAATCGTTTCAAATGTGCTTGGCATGTGACCCAACAATAATGTCTATAATATCATAATTACTCAGTACATTTAACAAACAGATATTTCTTAGGAATGAAATTATAAATTTATCCATTAACTTCTCTATTATTCATGTGTGGGCTTAACCTTTACTTTTGCTTAAATTTTAAACAGTTTAATACCTCAAAGTTATCCTACCACCCACTCACTAAGGTTTAATATTCATAAAATAATGAAGCAAATTTTCATACCAATTTGTCTGATAAATTAAAACCCAAATTCATAGAAATTTATCATTAACTCGAAGTGATTTTTACTGTTTGTGTTTGGTATACTGTTGCCATTAGATGACTCTTATGGTTTTTTTTAAATATTAGTGTTGCAATCATTTTAACGTCTCATTTCTATTCTATTTTTACGAAATGATGATATTTAATGGAATAAGATGAGGAATGGCTCCACCTGTCTCATTTCTTTTAGGCAGCAAATAATCTGAAGCTATCGGCCTCGAATAATAGAAAATAATTTGTTGGTTTTATTTCCGCGCCCATATATTACCACTTTAATGTCGGGAGGTACACTTATGCTAGCTTCTACCCAACAAGGCTTAAGACACTGTTAGAACATTTATAAAAGATACATCATCATCACGCCTGTATTCCCCGAATGGTGTAAGCAGGGGCACTCCAGTGCGCCCACACTTCGCCCATGTATTTTGGTCCCAATGTAAAAGGGGGCGAGCCGATTGCCATTATACCGGGCACATCCTCCCTCTATTCGTCGGAGATTTTTGGGCTATAGTCCACCACGCTGACCCAGTGCGGGTTGGTGAACTTCACACGCCTTTATTTAGTCGTGCAGGTTTCCTCACGATGTTTTCCTTCACCGTTTCATGGCAAGTGGTAATCTCGGATGAAAATGAGATTAGCACATGAAACCCAGAGGTGCGAGCCGGGGTTTGAACCTGCACACTTTAATTGCAAGGCTTGAGTTCGACCACTCGGCTACCACTGCTATAATAGATATAGAAATAAAATGATACTTCATGATACAGCCCACATCCTTATTAAGACTTAACACCCACATAGCAGTCTTGAGATAAATAAGACCCTACGTATACTGGGGCGAGTAAATTTACTTTTCTTTTAATGTACTTTATACTGATACACATAAGGATTAGATTTCTGTAGCAAAAGCCAAGGGTCGCTCGCGTCATCAATGACATTATGCTGTTGAAAAATGTGCTTCTTTGATGAGTTAATATAGTTGGTTTTAGATATCGCATAGAATTGGTCGCACGTTTTTTGACGCACCTATTTAAGCCGGACTTTATTTATAAATTCTTGTGCGGAAGCAATTTGTTTATGAGAACTTTGTTTGTGGTTTCTGGAAACGACAGGAATAATTTGATGAAAATTGGGGAATTTTACATAGGTACTCTGTTGTTGGCAAAATCAGATAACTAAATACGATACTTTTCTGGACTCATTGTAAAGTTATTTCAGTGTTATTAAACACTAGCGTTTGATCACCCATCTTGACCCGATTGACCCGATTGAGGCAGGCACGGCTTAACATGCTAATTTACAAACAAAGAAGTCAAAACCGTTCTTTACAAAAAGTTTCATAATTAAAAAACGGTCCCGATATTAGTTCCTCACAAAATGAATAGTTGCTCTCGCCAATGACGATGCGTTTCTTCATGAATAAGACTACCTTCCAGATATTCACCATTGATCACACGCAGGTTTTGTAACTATTGATTTATTAATTTCAGTTGAAAATGCGTTGCGTCATCTTCGCTGCCATCCTCGCGGTGGCCCACGCCAGGCCTGGGCTCTTCTTCGCCCAGCCTTTGCAACCCCTCGGTATCCAGTACGCTGCCGCTGGCCCAGTCGTCCACCCACACCCTGCAGTCGAGCTGAATGCCAACAGCGAAGCCCTTCTGCCACGAGCCCTGCTAAAGTCCAGGGACTTTTATGACAACCCTGCGGTTGCTGCTGGTTTGGCGAAAGAATCCTGGTTTACCAATAAAGAGATGCAAGTGGTCGAAAGGGAAGCTGAAAAGATACCTAGGGAAAGCATCTATCATATCGTCAAGAATGCAGGTTTCTTGGATAGACATTAAATACAAAATGTAACTAATAAAAAAAATAAGGCGTACCCAATGACATGATCCACCAATAATGTTATAAATGTGATTTGGCGAAAGAAATTCATATTAGGCTCCTACAAAACTAGAGGAAAACAATCAAATAAAAACCATAAACTTAGAAATATTTTACCTAAAATGATATTTATAAAATCAAACTAATATTATGTTAAAACATATTATAATTCAATTTTTTTGTGGGACTGTAATATGAAAAAAAAATACAATCTACATGCGAGTAGTTATTTTTAACAGAGTGTTTAAAAGTTCAAATTAATATGCATAAATAAATAGCATATTACATACAGATATTTAAGAAACTATGTACAGGAAACATGTGTTTTGTAAATATATTTTTAGTTATTTTAATTAGTTAAGTAATTTTATGTCGTCACCTTGTATAATTTAAGTAAACATTAATTTAATATTGCCTTTAGAAATGAGTTATGGAATTACCTGCCTAAGTCACGAGTTAAGTTTAAGTTATGTAATATCGACGCTATTTATATGTAATTTATACGTTTATTTATGTAAATAAGCCGCTGCGTTAAGTTCACTTTAAGTTAAACCGGTTTAGTACTTAGTTTTGTACGTTTTACTGTGATCTCGAACAATAAGTACGATATAAGTAAGTTATTGTTCTGTTATATAATTAAGTTTCAAAAAATAAAAACATAATGTTGATACAAAATGTTTTAAACCATGTTATTTATATCACAATCGTCTCCGAAAAGCGGTTTCTTGAAGCTCCTTCCTCGTTTGCACGTCACCCAACACTCGTGTGCTGGCTTTTGAACGAAATCTGCAAAATAATTAGAAATTTTCATATTGATATATTTTTAGAAGTAAAGTTCAGTGACAATGCTTTTAGAATATGTTAGGATTGAAATACACATGTTTCGAACAAAATAATTTATTTTTAGTTTATGGTAACGATAGGGTTAATGAAAATGTACTCAAACTTTACGAAAGTACCATCGAGTTACTCACTCCTATTTAGTAGGACAGAAAGAGACATAATAACGATATTCTGACATAATAGCATATTTGCAAGCGCTGTTGACATGAAAATATTTTAATAATTGTTAAGCCATATAAGTTTTTATTCGATGTTTTATGGTAGCTACAATTCATATTAAATCACAAACACCGCACTTGGTATCCAAGCAAAAATTCCTTGAATTGTGTGGATATTAGATAGCATTAAATTCCAACATCAAACGAAATTCCGGACAGAAAGATTCCGCAAATTCCTGAACTTTCAATATGTAATAGACCCTATATATTGTAGAATAAAGTCCTAAAGCTTAGCAAAAACAAGAGTCTTTGGCGCTATCAGTGTGGGCGTAAAACCATTGAGCCATGACCTTTAGATGCTCTAATAAAAAAGGCTCTACATAAATGTCAGAGTTCTCATTAAATTGGTTTAGAGAAAACATTCCAAACATGATTTAACTTTGTAATGGATACGTCGTAATAAAATCTAGTGAAATTTTGACATAAGTTAGTTTGTAATATCTCTACCACAATTAATATATTTGATGATAGTTGATTTGATATTATTGAGTGAACCGTAGAGTATAAAAGTAGCAAAATAAGTTGAGATATTAAATTCTACATTTATGTTGTTTATTTCATAAGAAGACTCTACTAATAAGGATTGTTAATTTTATTTATCATTTCAACCAGAAAAAGGAATTTACGATAAATAAGTAGTTTATGTCGAATGAAAATTGCTTGGAGAATTTTATTCTATGCAAATTTATCAATGGTTAGTAAGTAATAATGTACTTGGTTATATCTGATTATACAATTAGCATTAGATTAGGTTATTCGTACTTTTGTATTGAACTACTAACTTTTGTATTGAATCTTTTTATCAACTTATACTAAGGCCTCATTCTCACGGTAAAGCACTGCATGTTTTACCTTGCATTATAAAGATTCCGGTAAAATATTTAAATATAAACTCATATTTTGTCAAGATGTGTCTTAATGGTAAAGCGCTCGATACAGAAGAGTAGTAAGTTAAACTACACACACAAGTAAGACACTATTCAATCTGAGTAAAAGTGGAAATTACCCTTTTTGCTGTCACAATTAAACTCATGCATGTCACAGGAGTCTATAAACGTCCTCATTTCCCCGCAAGAATCTATCCCACACAACGGTACTTGGTCGTGGCGGCAGATATCTGCTATTTTGCATTCTTCAGCTAGCTGAAAAAATATCCAACAAGCATTTCTCATATCGCAAAGGCACACTGGGCGATTCTATAAATTACATTTCTTAAAGGTTAAAAACCGTAGTTGTTTTTCTGATACACTCTTAAAGCTTACAAAAATTGAAAAAGGTTTGCAACTTAATTACGTAGCCACGCAGACGGTGATTCTTTTGAATTTGATAGATATTTAGTGATCATAACAAGGGATAAAAACTAAAAGTCATTTCCGGTTAATTTTCATAAAATAAATGAATGTCAATTAAACACTATAGTCTAATTTAGAACGACAAAGTTGTCGTCTGTTGAAAATGAGTCATATGTTTAGCTCTATAAGATGGATATTCCCAGCTAATGGCCTTATGGGTTTAACTACGACAAGAGAGAATAATGACAAAGGCAGCATCAAACCTTTATCTAGCGTGCATTGTAGTCAAAAGGCAAATATTTCTGTAATATGTACCTTTGCACTATCGACGTGACCAGATATGTCCTTTACAACTTCAAGTAATATGACTGAATAAAATAAAATAGTTTTAAACATTTTTAAATTGGCGTCTCTTTGTGAACATGCATCTTATTGGTGCAATTTTATTTATGTGCTTTGACATTAGCGACTAGCTGTTGGTAAAATTTTAAAGTTATATTTTGTTTTTGTTTTAACTTTCATGTTGTGAGCGATAAGCTTTATGGCGCTGTCGAAATGGCCATAAAACGGTTTCAACACTCTATTCTAAGTTGCAAAATGTTGAAATATATGAACATGAAACACTCACATGTGTGATAAGACGATAATTTTGTGATATATCTTTAGATTTTGTACATTATTTTTATAACGTACTATATATTATAATCTTCAAATTAACATTAAATATGTGCCAATACTACAGATCACTACTATACTAGCCAATACCAAAATGAACTGTCTGCACTCATGCTAAAAGTTCATTCTTCAATTAAATAACAGTGACAAAGCGAGCGAATTTACACGCGTGCGGGTTTGACTTTACCACAGTAGGTAATTCAATTTGTATGCGAGTAATTTAAAAAAAAAAAATTAAGTTATAGTAGCGAAATGTTAAAAACTGACAGTATTATTGCATACATTACTGCAAAATAAGTGGTAGTGAGGAGGCTGATAATATATTTTTGGAACCTTGCACAATACACATCACTTTTGTACGGGAAAGCGCATTTTAAGGTTTACATTCTAAATGTCTCAAAAACATGTATTAGAGACTCTATGTACTTTTAATATGGGGTATACGTGTTTGTTTTTTTTTAAGGAAAATGGATTGGTAGGAAAATGCGTTATACATCTCCCTTCTATCCACGGGGGGATAGAAACGAGTATGTGGGACCCTCAGCACGAGACTGCAAACCCACTAAAATCCTATGTTGCACCTCACGGAGACACACCTCACAAGGAGACGGGGCTACGGGAACGCAATAAAGCAATCTTCCGCGGGGGTTATACGTACATACGTATACGTCACATGATCTGAATTAAATTAATTTAATTTTTATAAATTATTTATTATACTCTATTAGGTTTGATGTTAACGTTGCAGTCGGTCCGGTATTCTGGTTTCTTGAAGGAGCGCCCTCTCTTGCATGTCACCCAGCACTCATGGATTGGTCTCTGCTTGAAATCTGTCAAATAAAATCCTTGTCACTCAGTTAATAAAGCTCATTTTCGTTCACCTACTCTTTAAAACATAAGACTTTGACATTAGAAGAATCACATTACGACAAAACAAAAAAAGATACATAGATGTCGTCTGACAACACCTAAGTACTACTCATATGATTCCCATCCAAGCAAAGTTTGTAGGTAATATGCGTGTACAACAGACTGCAAAGGAAATCCCAAAATTCGGCGCATAATACAGGAATAAAACCGGCAACCATCGGGTGCAATAAGCGTACGCTCTAAGCACTAGACCAAGCCACCCTCTATAAGACTAATTAATATACTATATAGACCTTATCGATATAGAAGATGTAACTTAGTGTTATTGGATACTGACCTTTTTTGCTATCGCAATTGAACTCATGCATGTCGCACGTGTCAATGAAGGTACGCATCTCGCCGCAGGAGTCGATCCCGCACATCGGCACCTTGTCGTGCACGCACAGGTCCGCCACCTTACACTCCTCCTCGTTCTGAACCATACATTAATGTTAATAGGGCTCATGTTTGTGCCTAACAAACGGGTAAGTTTCAGAAATTATAGGCCACTGACACTGTCGACCAACGGCGGAAACCAATATTCTTTGTCCAATCCGTGGATTTCCCTTACTTGGCATAAAATTGCCAATCTTCCCTATTTTGGCGTCCCAAAATTCGAGTGTAGCTTTTTACCGTCAGAGCAAACGGCCCAATATTATAGATACAAACTTTAAAGTTATACTATTGTGTCGCTAACTACTGCTTATATTTGTCAACAATATTTGGTTATAAGTAAATAGCCGCGGCTGACATCATCAATATTATGAGGTAATTAATTTTCAGGAAATCTAAGTGTTAACTTACTTTCATGGTCTCGCTGTGTGCACTCACAGTCGTCGTTAGACAAGTTATAAATGCTGGAACATTTTCAGGAAATATACGGTAAATTAAATTATACTAAATTCTAGATATGAATGTAAACATGGCTTACCTAATAAAATAATCATTGTATCGCATCATAATAATATATTTCGTATTTTTTTATTCAACATTGCAATTTCGGCCGTTTTTTTTGCTGCAAGTCAATAAATTTCAGTACCTACTATTTTTTTTATTGGAAATAACTTCCTAACTATTTGGTTTTATGATTGAAAAATAAATATTTTATTACGCGAAGTTCATTCTTATAATTTGATCGGAATTCAAATATAATATTACAAATCATAAATCATTATGTGAATGAAATAAAAATTGTTTGAATATTTATCCAACTCCTGCGCCTAAATCTCTTGGGTTCGGACATATTCCTTCTTCTTCCTTTACGTGTCTGTATACTGAAAATAATAAAAAGAAATACACACACATTGTTTAAGTCGATTTCCTTCACTTAGCACTAAAGTTGGAAAAAATATTATATAATTTTATAAATATAATATTTGATTATGATTGTTCATAAGTGCTTTGGATTAAGATAACGTTACCCATGTTATGTTCACAGGAGAACTCGTACAAATCGCAGAGGTCCAGGAAGGTCCTCGCTTCGTTGACCGACTTGCCGCAAATGATGACCGTGTCATGGAAACAGGAATAAGCATACTCACACAGCTTTTTCAGTTCACTCTACAAAAACAGTACAAAATTGAAGAAACTATCACTACGTAGTTTAAACTATTTTTTGCCAATCCCGAAAAGTACACTTTACAATAAAAATTCAAAATCTTTTTTTAAATAATAGGAAAAGAAAACCACTGTTATTTTCAATAATTATTACTATTTGCTGAATGGTGAAGGCAAAATAAGGTGAGGAAATCTACACGTCTCTAGAAAGGCGTGTGAAGTACGCCAACCTACACTGGGCCAACTTGGTAGACTAAGAGATCCAACGCTCTCTCGTTTTGTGGAGAAATATGCCCGTGTTAATGGCAATAGGCTCGTCCCCATTCCATTGGGACCAAAAACATCGGCAAAATGTGCGTGTACTGCAGTTAACCACTGCCTATCCTTTCGGATAATTCAAGCGGGAGATTTAAAGAACTGGACTATGGCCTGAATCCCTCTCGCATTGAGGGGAGGCCCATGCCCAGTAGTAGGACGTTAAAAGGGCTGTAAGTAAGGCTTATCTTATTATCTACTTACCAAATGCAATCTGTCACCAACAATATGACATTCCACCGATGTTATTACAAAGAAAACTAATAAGACGTTTCTATTTTCCATAAACATTACTATCAGTACATACAAGATGTCTGTTGTATTACGGCTTTTAATAATATGACAGAATGGTAAGGTGGTTCAGGAACAATGCGCGGATGTTTGGCTTCAGCAAATGGACTATCGCGTCCAGCTTAGGATTATCTACAGTTATGTAGAGTCCATTGTTTGTGTGTGATATGATGTATCACGTTACATTTACACCGTGAATCCGGGGCGAGCGAGTTGTAAGACTTTTATTGAAAATGTACTGTAGATCAATATACATAAAGGTTTAATTTCTGGTAAAAGCTGACATGCGTCAAAATTCACTCACATCATCGTTGATACGTAAAATGAGCCTCTTCTATAAGGTAATACAGTTACTTTTGGTATTCTCAAAATAATTATTGCACGCGTTTTATTGCAGCTGTGCCTTTATGATCAATATAAATAAATACATCATCACGCCTGTATTCCCCCAAGGGGTAGGCAGAGGTGCACTGTAGTGCACCCACACATCGCCAATGTATTTTGGTCCCAATGTAATAGGGGGCGAGCCTATTGCCATTATACCGGGCACATTCCCCCTCAATACGAGGGAGATTTGGGCCATAGTCCACCACGCTGGCCCAGTGCGGGTTGGTGAACTTCACACGCCTTTCTACAGACGTGCAGGTTTCCTCACGATGTTTTCCTTCACCGTTCAGCAAGTGGTAATCATTGTTGAAAATGACATTTGCACATGAAAATCATCTCAGAGGTGCGGGCCTGGGATTTGAACTTGCACCCCTTACGTTCAAGGCGGGCGTTCTTGAATAAAACGCAATAATTTTCTGAAGCGGCAATAGCCAAGTAGTTAGACGGGCTACCCTAGTAACTAAAAGTGTCCGGCTTCGATCCAACCCTGACCATTAAACTATTGATCCCACTCCTAAAACAAGCATTTAGCAGCGTAGTTCGAGAGGTAAACGGGAGACTACTAGACATCACATAGCTAGTAATTTTTTAAAACAAAATACTGAATATTTATTTCACAACTTTATTTAAAGAATAGATTAGATACATTTTCAAATACAATCTGATATAATTCGGAATACTTGAATTAATAAAATGGTTGTTTAATTAAATTTTAGAATCAGTCGTCGAAGTAAGTGTTGGTGGGACGGCGTGAGACGGTCAGGAGCGATTTATCTTCGGGACAGCCTGTTTGCTTGTAATCTGAAAGGGAAAAATATTTGGTAAAAAATATTTGATATTTTTTACGGTTATTATAAGTAATGTGATCCTACCGTTTCTTACAAAAGACTACTTTTAAAAATTAGGAACAGTTTTAATACTAGATGCAAAGGATGTTCATTCTGTTGGCACAAATCTAAACTACACTAAACTGACAAACGGTCACACTGTTAATAACGGGAATTATAGTACCTCAACGCTGTTGAGGATATAGACATAATATAATTAACCTAACGTCAGAGCTGTGAGGGCTGGGAGCCAGCTCGGCTTCAAGACATTGCATAACCTCGGATCCAAACGTCCAGAGATCAGAACGCCGGAAACTATTTTGCACAGCACATCAGCATTGCCATACAAAAAAATCTTAAAGATTATGTTACCCTAAAACAAAATGTCAATCAAGTGATCTTTTCTTTTTTTAATTTCCAATCTACGAATGAATGCTAGCTTTATGCTGTTTCAAATAACTTTGTGTAGATCCAGTCTAATCAGCTCTATCAGCTATTTGAATGCGTATCCTACCAAAACGTTTTATTTGTAGAGTGATAGTATTAGATGACTTACTCCTTCTTCTGATACAGTTGTAGTCGAACATGTCACAGAGGTCCCGGAATCCCATGATGTCTCCGGCGTGGCTGAGGCCGCACACCGGCACGCGGTCGTGGTTGCATACCTTCGCCATACCACACCACTTTGAACCCATCTGTTTAACAGACAAACTAAAAGATGTATCTCTAAATTTAAGGGCATATGCGCCGACCTACTTGGCTTTACAAATCATTTCTGTAACAAAACATCGTTGTAATATCATTGTAAATAGATTTTATGAATTTGATGATTAATCAATTCATTGTAAACATTTTTAAAGTAATCTAAGACGTCCATTTTGGTATGTGAGGTCTCATAGCTCGATTTTTTGCTCTATAAATCATAAGTATCAATTTACCAAAACATTTGAAAGAAAGTGAGTGTTTTTTTACCGCGCTGAGATAGCGTAGATAATATATCGTACTCAGAACACAACGTTATGTAAGTAGGGCCCGGGAAACAAAGTAAATACAATCTATTAATTCATGAGGCAAGTGTAAGTAAAAACGGGTCTTGAACTAAGCGTGACCTTTAAGTGTTAAATATTCTATCAGCTGGAGCTCGCATACTGCCGTCTTTAGACAGGGCTACTAGGAGATCTCGCTTTTCGTTAGCGACTATGTAAAATACCTGTACGATATTTCTTTGTTCTTTCAAAAGCAATTGGTCATACCAATGTTTTACGTGGCGATTATCAAGCATGATACACCAATCAAAGTCGTGAAATGCTGACGATACGACAAAGTGTTATAATACGGGATTCCTATAACGAATGGGTATCGGCACGTAAGAGCTTTCGTTTGTTGGTGAACGAGAAATGAGCCGTAACTGGCCCCAGGAGCCTTTCTTACGCAACTTTAATAATAGCAACTGTTTTGACTCGTTGAAAATTTTACAATTCGTTAGCGAAACGGGGATTTTCTTGAATATAGGAATCTGACTTTAACAAAGTATTAAAAGTTGGTAGTTTATTAAATTAAAGAAGTGGATTGGGGCCAATCAGTAATTGAATTTAAGTCAACACTCCACGAGTTTAATAAGAGAAACATCATTCCATGGAGCTATTAATATCTTTGTAATTAATTTTATTCACGGTTGTTGATTTCATTTTGCTCGTTGTCAATTTAATTCTACTGCGTGAATAAGATATTGGATCCAAAATATGTATGTTTATTTATATACCAAGGAATGAGAAAATGGTAAATTAAATATCTGTACCTTTCGGCCCATCGCGATGTCTTCATTATCGCGTTCCTTTGGCGGTCCATGGCCATTCACGTGTAGGGCAACGCCACAAGATAGAAGGTATACTGAAAAAAAAATACAGGTAAGTATAAGTGTAAGGTAGTAATTAAATATAAATGAAACAAAATATATATTTCTCAGGTTAAAATACTAATCTTGATCCGGTAAAAAAATATCGAAAATAAAATGTGATTAAGAAGTTTGGTAAAAAAATTATGAATAAGGGCGTGATTTTTGCTTGATAGATATCAAGCGTTTTGAGGTATGTCGAAATAAAACGTCAAATAGGTCGTATTTTTTGTTCATTTTTCGACTTAACTATCGAACGAAAATCGGGCCCCAGCCCTTTCACCATCACCTTTTATATAACTATTGTTATATTATAATATTAAATATTTTGATTTCTAGACACTACAAATAACTGGGAAGAAACAAAGTATTATTAAAAAAATGCTACAAAACGTGGTGGTAAGGCATTAGTGCCCATTATAGGGTTCCGTACCCAAAGGGTAAAACGGGAACACTATTACTAAGACTTCGCTGTCCGTCCGTCCGTCTGTCACCAGGCTGTATCTCATGAACAGTGATAGTAAGAGAGTTAAAATTTTCACAGATGATGTATTTCTGTTTCAGCTATAACAACAAATACTAAAAAAACAGAATAAAATGAATACTTAAGGGGGCTCCCATACAACAAACGTGTTTTTTTTGCCTTTTTTATAGATAATGGTACGAAACCCTTCGTGCGCGAGTCTGACTCGTACTTGGCAGGTTTCTTAATCTTACCGATCATCAACTTATTTGACATCATGGTAAATATTATCTTGTTGAGTAAGTATCAACCTGTTCTGCCGAAGGACACACAATAAGTGACTTCGTTTAATGTTTTGTTACCGAGACTAGAATATTGCCTATTGTCTATGTGTTTACCTATACGTCCTGCAATTCCTCGACATACACTTTATTTTGTAAATATGCAGCAATCTACGGGGTGTATCCGAAATAATATTCTAAGTACATACACAAGCTAAATGTACATGCAGAGTGAAGGTAAATCATATCTAACTGTCATAGTATTTGAGTTACAGTAGTTGTAGCATGTGCGCCAAGACTAGACGTATGTCACGGAATATCTTGATGTTGTCTCTTTCTCCCGTATGAAATTAGAAAGAGAGCGAGCGAGCAAATCCGTGACAAAGGTCTTGTCTTGACATGCGTGATAACCACACTGATCTTTACATATTTGTCACAGGTATCGTGTTGTGGCTTTGGGTACATCCACAAACCTATTCAACAGTGCAAACTAAAACAACGAGAGGCGACTACTTATATTCACAAAACATAACTTGACAATTTCGCATAGTAATCGAGATGTTTCTAAAAATTTACTACGAAAAAGAAATTTAAAAATCATGATTGGATTTCGATCAATTTTTTATAACATTCAGTTGTACACCCGATCAAAATCAAAATCATTTTTTTTTTATTTGAGTAGGCCAAAAAGCACTTACAAATAGTCAGATTCTACCACCGGTTCGGAATGCTGCTTCCACTGAGAAGAGCCGGTAAGAAACTCAATGGTAACTCTTTTCAAAGTGATAATTGCGAGTAATACATTCTCAGGAGCAGCAATGCCATGAGAGCAGACAGCAACTTTGCCACAATACTAGAGAAAAATGGATAGTGCAAACGGCCAAGCATTATTTCGGCCGTCTGAAACATCCTAAATAATAATCGTCCACCTATCATCGTACATGTTAGGTAAGTAGTATTTTGTAGTTTGATTTCATAAATAATTACATTAAAATTTAACCCTGAGCTAAAAACAATAGTTAGAAATGCTTTGACCTGAATACATGAACTTGTTTTGACTTAAAATAATTTCACTGTCATTACCACTGCGAATAACATAGTACACAGTTACATTAGAAAAAAGACGGTGCGATATAGTTTAGATCGAAAAGTAAGGTACTCATCGCCAGTTATGTCGGGAAACTAGTTGAGCGATCTGTTTACCATAAATGCAAGTCATAGAACTGTGGAAGACGTTATTTCAGGAAACAAAGAATATTATAAACGTAAGGAGTAGAACAAGTTAGTCAAAAAAAATTAAGAAAGCAAAAAATAATATACCTTTTTTATTTAACCTTAATAACAAACTTCTTGAAGTAATGTAAGTATACCTATGTCATTTTGAGTGGGCGCCAAACAATTAATGAATAACATTTACATTAACATTTTGATCAAAAAATTATTTTTAAATTGTGTGACTTTCAACCCCCCATTTCACGCCCAAGGGGGTTCATTTCTGATAATATTTTGAAAATGGGACCACTCTCGAAGAATTCCCTAGCAAACGTCATAAAAAAATTTGCAATCGTTCGAATGACGCCAGAGTTATGCGTGATCATACATAAAAAAATATACGCGTCGAATTGAGAACTTCCTCCTTTTTTTGTCTTCGGTTAAAAATATGGAGATATAGAGGAGATTTCGAGCCCGCGCTGTGGTAAATTTATCCGGTTTATCTGACTCCGCCATTGAAGTTTTCCCATATAGTTGTTGCATACTACAGGTACATGAGATAACGACAATGGCGGAAAAATCGCCGCAGAGCTATACGAAGAGCGGAGTCGTTATCTTATGGGTACTCTATAACTAGAGTAACGACTCATAGCCTCTATGGTTTAAATTACGTAAATGTCACTTTCTTTTACGTAAACAAATCTGTTTTCAGAATGACGACATCTTAAATCATTTTAGGGATTTTTATTTTAATCGGAATATAAATTAATAGCATTTTAATGTTTTTATATTTACACACAACATATAGGTATTATTGTTTACCGTTCGATTGCCCCGGGGGGGGCGCCGGTGCCGGACCCTGTGACGCAGCTTTGCCCCGCCCCAATTTTGGAAAATTTTGGATCGAAAAAAATCGGCGCGCACTTCACAAAATCACTTCACTTCACGAAATTGTTCATGTCACAGTACCAAATGCTATGTTTTTTACGTTCACTAGGAGTTAAGCTATAGATTTATGTCTTTTGTTTGTCGATTTACGATTTAATTTACTTTTAAATTACGATCAAATTGATGACGCGCACAAAACTGACAAAAATGTCTCAAAAATATTTTACAACCTCAAAAAAACTTATTTACGTTTCGTTTCATGTCAAACTTTGACGTCTACCTGCTCTTTGTTTACATGCCAAAGAGTTTGAAACATAGAACTTGTCAATACAGTCAGATACCAGATAAATATTACCAACACAAAAAACACCACAGACAAAGGCTCCGGTACAAAAAATCGGTGGGTACATTTTCAACCCACGCTCATTCTACATATCTCTTTGAGTCGGTTGTTGCAATGTTGGCAAGTCTGGTGGATAATATTACGGGGAAGCGAGACAACTAATTGATTTTGCGCTCAGAGTAACCAAGAAAGATATGTTTACGTTTATTACGTCACTGCGACCGCCAGATTGCCCGTGTAGTAAAATTTACTACATGGGCAATGCGGCCATGTTGTTTTTTCAAAATCCGTGTAGTAAAATTTACTACACGGGCAATGTAGCGGACCAAAACAATAATACCTATATGTTGTGTGTAAATATAAAAACATTAAAATGCTATTAATTTATATTCCGATTAAAATAAATAAAATAAAAACGAATAGAAACTTATTTAAAAATATCATAAAAACATTAAACATTAAGTAATAACTGAAAATTTGGATGCCTGAACAATTAGCGATAAAAATAGTTTTCATTTTGACTCATTAAATTTATTAGGGGCCTAACGTAAAATTGTTTTTATGGAAACTGTTAATTTTTGACAGATTTTGTATAGAATTAACTGTCAAAATCCGTAAGTAATATGAAAAACATTGCTTCAAGACGGGTAGTAAGGGGCCAGTTTATGTTTGCTCGAACAGAATTGTATTACCGTTACGAATACACTGTGGCTATGCTAATATCTCACGCGATAGTACCCTTGGACCGGTTTCGCTTGCGAATAATGTGAACGTAATCACGTGGTTATCTTCGGAATAGGAACGAGCTGTGGCTTTGTGGCTGTTGCGTTCATGCAAGGACGTTGTCAAGACGTAAAAATATTTGCCAATACTAAATCGAACTCTGTTATAATACACATAAAGATTGAATTTCTTTAGTTAAACCCGTCAAAATTCGCTCGTGCTATTAATGACATTTCATTGGAAAATTACCTTTTTCAGTGAGAAAATACAGTTCGTTTTGGCAAATATAGTTTACGCGCCCGTCTCGACGCCCCAGTTTGCGTCAGGCTTAAATCACCTCTAGCTTTTGTTGTAGATCTACTCGATGTTGTCTAAGTTAAGACTACTACTACTATTTACCGCTATAACTCTTTTAACGTCCCACTGCTAGGCACGGGCCTCCCCTCAATATGAGAGGGATTCAGGCCATAGTCCACCACGCTGGCCCGGTGCGGGTTGGCAGACTTCACACATCTATCGGGAACTAGTCAAGTTCCCTCAGACGTGCAGGTTTCCTCACGTTGTTTTCCTTCACCGTTTCATAGCATGTGATAATCTCGATGAAAATAAGATTCGCACATAACACCCAGAGGTGCGATTCGGGGTTTTAACCTGCACACTTTGATTGGAAGGTGAGCGTTCGGCCACTCGACTACCACTGCATTTTACACTGAAGTTAAATCACCCTTATAGGTACCATTCATAAAGAAAAGTCCACACAATTTTTTTTTCTTTTTACCCGACTACAGCGATGCCAAAAGGAAGGGTTATGATCTTAGCAGTGTATGTAGTATTATATTTGTATTTACATATGTTCTTCCGAAGCGCCGTAATTATTCATCCGACTTTGATCGATTCGTTATTATAGCCCGGGTAACATAGGCTACATTTTTCTGTAGTCGGGTAGGTGTTATTTTTTTTTTAATAAATCAATGTCTGCAATCTGAGATTTTCGTCTTGCGTAGTGTTAAGTACATTTTGCAAGACCCACCTACAGGAATGCTTTAATAGCAAAACATACATAAAAGGTCCTACTATTAAATGAAGGAATGAAATGGTTAGTGGTGGCGATAAATAAAAAAACAATATTTGAAGATTGAAGTGAATATCTAATCAAACAAATCTCAGTTCGTAGAAAAAAGTTATGAAATTCTGAATCAGAGATTTCGAGAAACCCCACATTTAATATAATAGACCTGTTCACTGAAAAGGTCAAAAGTTTTATTAAAAAAAGAAAAAAGTATGTGCCGGCGCCAGCGTGGGTGTCCTCGACCGCTATAACCAGAACCCCTCCATCGTGAATCGTCAGTGATTGTTCTTTATCTTGAATTGTATATGGCGGGTCTTGGGAAACTGGCGCATGTACTGTAGTGTACAATTTCACAGAAGCTATGATGCGTAAGTCAGCGTAGGTGTTGAGTCAGACAAATTGAAAAGTGGTAGTTCATTGAATATAATGTGTGTGTCATCTCGGTCCTTTTCAATGTAAATAAATCGATTGAATGATGCCAGTATATTATGTGGTGGTTAAAGTTAATTAAGATGACGCTTCATGTGTGACGTGACTGTGACGTGCAAATGAAAATAACCTCCGATTTCAGCGGTGGACGATCAACGACGATCGATCTTATTTTCTTTTTAGGGACTAAAATCTGGTAACACCTTGCGGATGTGAGCGAACTATCTGAGGTGTAGTTATCAAGGAATGACTCGCTATTGATTTTAAATGTCTGTTTGACTTTGACTATAATATTTGGGCATATCTACACTCCATATATTTGGGGTAGGTGGGTCGGGGGGCTCATTATCCATTGCACGGCTTCATCGGTCTGGGAGACGGTCGGGGTTGCATGCGAAAGCGATCCCGTGGCGCCCCGATATAAGCGGAAGATGGTACACCGTCGGTTTTTAGTGGGTATACCCCCGAGGTGGCAGGGTATTCATAAAGGATTTTCCGACGTTAAAAACAAAAAAAAGGTATATCCTCATTACGGTTAAAGTAAATTTTGCCAACGCAAGGTCTTTGGTAGACATTAATAATATTTATTGAGCAACATTTAATTTTTTTTTCCCAATCTATACATAAAGTCCATTCGGTTCCAACCTTTTACAGTGAAATAATATATTAAAAGATTGCATCAGAAATATCAGGAACTGGCAGTTTATAATATAACTAATGAAACATGAAATGGGATAATGTTCTTGTCAGAACAATACCTGTTGTGTTGTGCTCAATCTAAAATACTCCTTATTATCTTAATGTAATAGTTTATATTTCTTAGTTGCTGTCTGTTCATGTCCTATCCATGCTCATCTGTTATTTTCCACTAATCTCCCCGTAATGAGTTACACGCGGTTAGACGTGGATGTTTCCGGACTTCCCGGACAGTCTGGTGGCGTGTTGTTCAACTACGGGTAAACGGGGTATGTTATGGAATTGCTCTAACATTAAATGAAACGATGGAATTTATACGTGAACGTTTCTGTAAGTAAGTTCGTCAAAGTGCGCAGGTTCAAACCCCGGCTCGCACCTCTGGGTTCCATGTGCGAATCTCATTTTCATCCGAGATTAGCACTTGCTAAGAAACATCGTGAGGAAACCTGCACGTCTGAGGGAGCTTGACTAGTTCTCGATAGATGTGTGAAGTCTGCCAACCCGCACCGGGCCAGCGTGGTCGACTACGGCCTGAATCCCCCTCGCATTGAGGGGAGGCCCGTGCCCAGCAGTGGGACACGTTAAAAAGGGCAGTGGGACACGTTAAAAAGTGCTGTTGTAGTAGTAGGAAGTAGTAGTAGTAGTTTCTGTAAGCTTTATCTGTTAAGTCATATCGGCTTTCACAAAAATAATTGAGGTCGATAGATAACAATATATTTCTGAAAGGTAAAGTCCATAGCACCCTCGACCGGCTCAAGTACATGGAAAGATGAATGTGGTTGAAGCGAAAGAGGTACGTCGTAGCATGTGGCAAAAGGTAGTCTCTTCCTACCCTCGTGGGATACAGGCTTGAGTATATGTATGTATGTAGAGAATGCTGGGTCATTCCCCTTGGCCTACCCAAGAAGTCTGTCTACAAGCGTTTCAAAGAATATCTCCGCCAAAATATATAGAAATAGCACAAACCTGGTAATCTATTTATCGGCCGAATTTTATGAACTCCATGATAATAAATGTTACTAACAATGATATGGTGTGGATAACATGACATCTGGCATAGTGTAATTTAGTAAGAAGCCGTATCAACGTTCCTAATTTAATCACAACGTGTTTAATAACTATAAATCATATCCAATAAATATACAACAAACGATTGATATTAATACTTGATTTTTTTTTCATTTGTTTACAAATAATAAATTATTAATATTGGCTATCTTTTTAATAGTTTTATAAAGTTGTTTTCAAAAAGAAATGTGAGTTGCGGTACGTATGCAATCTATTATTTTCTTTGCTTGTGCTACGGGATGTGATAGAGAGACAACGAAATAAAGTGTATTATTAATACCATGAATAACATCTATCATTCAAAAACCGTGAAAAGATAAAATGCCAGAAATAACAATTCCACGCAAAGTCAGAGCGAGACTAACAGCAAAATATTGGTACGTAACTTCAATTTGAGAGCTGTTTACTATTGTTGCACCACACAAAAATGAGAAACAATGATTACATCACAAATAGCTTAGAAGTACTTCTGAATTGTAAACTGTATTCATGTATAAGAGAAGCGCATTTTCAATAAAAATACACGCGCGAATTTATGCGCGTGGTCGCTTGGCTTTTGCGATACATATTGAATCTTTATTAATATTTTCTCAGCGTACATTTTTAAATAAAACTACTAATTGTTAGAAGCTTTAGTACTGACTACAGGTAGCTATGTTTGCGCATAAACTGACGGAGTGTTCAAGTTGTATTTATTATCCTCCGCTTTAAAACATTTTGCATAGAATTAATAAGTATTGAGGTTGGATTGCAAATTGCGAATGCCGGTTTGATTGCTCGAACGATTTGCTCAAATAACACGATCGATGTACAACTGACCTTTAGATAAGTACACAAATCAATTACTGTATACAAGTGAACGTCAAGAACATATTGAGGATGTATTCAGTGTTGAAGTATACATTTTGTATGTATAACGAAGGATTTTATTTGGGTGATGTTAAAAATTATCTACTTAATTAATCAGTACAGTTTCTAGTTCATGTTATGCTTTATTCTCTTGGCAATGTGTCAATTGGGGGTTTAGAAGGATTGAATGTGCAGTCAGAGATAATTTCGGCTTATGAGAGCACGACAGCCCGTGTTACCACTTCCAGACAATATTCTGCCTATTTTCATTCATTTCCATTGAATCCTTAACTATCGGGCATCCGGCTCCATCCTGTGAACTGATCCTAAAGCTATTCTACACATAAACTTAAACACCAATAAGTATTTTTTTTAAATGAGGAAATAAGATTTAAAAAAATATAAAATGAAAAGTATCAAGTATCTAATCCATTAGGTTGTAGTATTCAATTACGGACACTATAAGTGGCGCAACCAACGTCTCCCGACCTACTTGTAGAGTGCCCTGAATCTCAAGTGCACATCATGAGGCCCTTAGCCATCGGTGAGACAGCTTTTGCACTTAGGATTAATTTGGTAGAGCGTTTTGTCTCTACTAAATTAATCCCATGTGCAATATTTTCTCTTCTTTCTAATTCAGATATAACTGCCTATTACGTAAATTTTATTCGAGTAAAGATTTTGTTATAATCATTTGTGAATTCGTTTTAGCAATTGCTGTTATCTTGTCGGCTGAGTATGCGTCTCAAGAGTTAATGGACAGTTTGGATGATGTGTTGGTGTACCCCATAGAAGTTCCTAGGGTGAGCATAACACTCTAATATTTCTTGTTCTCCAAAAAGTTTTTTTAGGATAATTTTACCCCTTAAGCAGTTTTGTTTTAATATTCCTCAAATATTTTGACAGTCCTAAAATTACTACCATCTTGCTCATATTTTGCAGCCATAAGAGCAATTCGCTTAGTTTAGTGTAACTTGGTGTCAAAAGATTTGACACCTATTACTATAAAAGGTGGGGGTAAGGCCCAAGGACTCAGTGTGAATGTAGTTCTTAATTTTTGCCAGAACATTGAAAAACGTGATACAGTGAAGAAATCAGAGAGCAATTACTTTTATGATTTTATTGAAGAAAAACTCATTGAACATAGTCAAGCTTTGGAACATCTAGTTAAAGAGGCCGACCGTAGCGAAGAATTACTAAAACAACTGATTGAGAACATAAGTAAAAATATTAATAAGCCTAAAATGCCTGAGAAGGTGGAAGTGAAAGAGGTACATCGTCAGAATAGACGCAGTAATGTATTTAATGAGGCAACAGAGAATCCCTTTGTGAGGCTGAGTCAAAATATTCCTAAATATGGAACGCTAGTAAAAGACATGATATTGAAAGAAATCCAAAGCGATTCTGATCCGATCCCCCTTGTTGAGCAAGCTCCTGAATCGCTTTCTGCTGAGGTAAGTGGGATGTGAGCCTTTTGAAGCGATTCACTGGAATAAAGTCTTTATGTTTGAGATGTAGTGTTTACTTTACTATACAGTCTCCGCTTCAGTAGGCGAACATACACTTACCTCGTTTGACTCTATAAATTATGTTTTTGTGTTCAATAAACGCGTGATGTTAAAGTTATATAGTATTTTGTTTTATTTCTCAAGCAATAAAAAAATTCTTGGAGACAAAAAATTCAAACTTAACAAAAGTATTTTCGTAGTTAGAGATTTTTCTGGGGTACCATTGTCATATGCGGCAATAAGATATTTCTATCTTTTCAGTTGTTGACACGACGATCGTACGGAGGTGGTCCCGCGATAGTGCCAACCCAAGAAAACGATAATGTCATCAGCCCATGGTGTTCAGTCGCGTTGATTTGCAAAAGAACCATAAACCCAGTATGTGGTTACGACGACAATTTCGGTTACGGCAAGTTCGACGATCTCTGTCATTTGTTACAAGTCAACTGCTATTGGAAATACAGTAAGTACATTTTAATATTAGTTATCAAGATAGTTTGAGCCTCCTATAATTGCACGATAATTGAAATGCTTCTACATTGCTTTGACGTCATACGGTTCCATTTTATACTTTTTTTTACCTTTTTTTTTTCAGATTTTGCTCTGGTACCATCTTGCCGTCCGAATTTATGATAACGCCATAAGAAACAATATTCATTTTACATTATCTGTCTTGTAAGATTAATTTTCACAATTATTAAATTCATTTTATACATTTCGACGTTTTTTAATGACTTACTTCCCTATAATTGTGGTATGTGTTCGCAAAACGTCCTTGAAGCTTTTTGAAATTCTGTAAAAAAAAAACAAAAGAATATGAACAATTTTTTTCTGATAAGCTTTGAAATATCAGTAAGATAAAAAGTCGTATTTTATCATTGCTAACACGTGTTTATAAAAGTAGATCCTCCACGTTCAGTATTTATAAGTGTTCGTGTATGACTCTATATTATAACTCTTTTAATTTTAAGTGGGTCGTTCCAACGCGACCTCGTTCTGCCAAGGGTTGCTTCCGGCTGCGTAAAACGACATCGGAAGGATACTAACTGAACCGAGAATTTAAGTTTGCAGTAAATAAAATGTCCTGATATTTTAAACTTGTTCACAAAACAACACAACGCATACTTAAAAAAATAGTAAACGGTAGTTTGTACAGGGATTAGAATTTCTATTAATTTGGGGGTAAGTGTTTCGGAACAGATTTTATGTGAATACGAAACACGAAGAATACCAAAAAAAATTGGACCAAAAATATATATATTAATGCCTCATAGACAATCTTAGGTAGATGACCGTCAATGAATGCACACATCTGTTATAAAATTGGACATCTTTAAACGTCAAATTAGTCTCTGCTTATAAAAGGTGTATCAGAAGTCCGATATAATACTTTGGGTACATACACGGTAGGTAGCTCATATGTGGATGCTTAGTGAAGACAGATTCTACCAACTATCATAGTTTCTGAGCTATGGAGTTTTGAATATTTGTCACAGGTATCGTGTTCTGGTCTTTGGGTACATCCATAACCCTATTCGGCAGTGTAATCTTCACTTATCAGGGGCGACTACAAATATTTACTAAACAGAACATGCAAATTTTACATAGGACTATTACGAAAAATAGTTAAAAAATCATGATCGAATTTCTTTTTATACCATTCGGTTATACATCCGATACTGATGCAAACAGCCAAGTATTATTTCGGACTTCTGAAACAGTAACAGTAGTCATAGCTTACTAGTTTTATATTCGCAATTGAATTCCAAAATGTCGCATTTGTCTAAGAACCATCTGATTTCACCGTTCCTACGATCGACGCCGCATTTTCTTCTCCTTGTGTGGGTACAAGCGAAGGCGGATAAGCACGGGGACTGAAACAATAAGAAACCCTTAAAGCCTCCCGTACATTGGGGCGTCGACCCTCGTGCGTCAAAATGTTTTCCAATACTAAAACAAATCCTGTGTCTATATGCATAAAGATTGAATTTCTGTGGTAAAAGCTTTAGTGGTGGCTTTTTTAACGCGTCAAAATTAGCTCGCGCTGTCAGTGACATTTAGTTCTTCTTTTTTTACGAAATGAGTGAAATTATGATATTTTGATGGAATAAGATGAGGAATGCCTGCACCTGCGATATGCGGTACTTATGGCAATGTCGAGTAATTATAGCAAGAACAAATTCAATAAATACACATTATAAATAAAAATTGATGATGACAGTGATAAAGACGGCGGATGAATCCCGTGTCATTTAGTTGAAGAATGAACTGAGTCAATATAGTTACGCGCAAGCCTCGACGCCTCAGTGTGCGGGAGGTTTGCATGCTTACGCAAACAGGCGGGTCAATGCGCACGTGACTAAATTTATGTCCGTACCAAAACGGACTCTATCAACTTGTCGAAGAAGCACAATTTACAACGAATCGATGACGCGATCGAGTTTAGTCGCGTGCTCACGTGGGTTTTGCCAGAGACATTCAATCTTTATGTATATTGTTACAGAGTACGTTTTCAAAAATCTTCTTACAATTTTCTTTGTAGTTGTTGCATATTGAGCGTTAGTTGTTCTCACAAAAATTAAAAGGATTGATGTAAATATTAAAATGTAAAATACGTTGTAACTTATACTCATGTGTTACATAAGATGTATGTGACTTATGAATAGAAGAGGGTAAAATAAATGTAAAGAAAAAGTTTGTTTGAAGTAGATTTATAGAGTTATAAAACGCCATTTTAAATTATGTTTGTTTCAATGCAAAATAATTGAAAATAATATAAATATTTATGGTCCGAACAAGTAGCAATCATTCGTATTTCGAATGCAGAACATTTGAAAATGAATTTCAACATGTTATTGCTTGGTGAGTTTTGGTTATACAATTATATTGTTTTCATTTTGAAATGTAAATTCATAATGTTCATAATTAAACGTTCAAAACTTGACTGTAATGAAATTGTTAATCAATAGAAACATTTAGCATTTTCCATTAATAATCGACTTAAAAATAACGAGGAGGTTCTCAATTCGACCCTATGTTTTTTGTTTGTATCTATATGTATGTTACCGCATATCTGCGGCGTTTTGTTTTTTATCTTCTTATAGCTGATTAAATGCGATAATTTTTAATTATCATCCAAATAATAATAAATACATCATCACGCCTGTATTCCCCGAAGAAGAAGGCAGAGGTGCACTCAAACTTCGCTAGTGTATTTTGGTCTCAATGTTATAGCGGGCGAGCCTATCGCCATTATACCGGGCACATTCTCCCCCAATACGAGGGAGATTTGCGCCATAGTCCACCACGTTGGCCAAATGCGAGTTCACACTTCACACGCCTTTCTATAGACGTGCAGGTTTCCTCACGATGTTTTCTTTTACCGTTTAGCAAGTGGTAATTATTATTGCAAATGAAATTAGCACATGCAAATCTCAGAGGTATGGGCCCGGGATTGGAAATTGCACCCCTTTGTATTCAAGGCCCTCGTTCTACCAACTAGGCTACTACTGCTTCTAATCTACCACTACATTATATTAATTATTTTACAGTGACGGTTGGGCTTTTGGCCTCTTACGGTCAGGCAGAAATGAACCAAGTAAGTCTTATAAGACTATGAATTTTATGTTTAGTGTTGGATTTCACAGAATTCGCCCTATGCGCGTATTAGGTTTCTGTAAATAGACGCTCTGTTTCGCTATTGGACCGTAATTTTCCAGACGACACGTAAATAAAATGTTCGTAAGCAACTTTTTCGATAAGATCTACACTATAAAAATCGATAATTATATCTTTCAGGTTTATAGCGAAATGTCTCAAGCACCATGTTGGGCCATATTGAGATACCGGCGAATTTTTCTACGTCTTTTAAACTGGGTGTCGTGCGAAGTTACCAAAATGACGCTTGAGTCAATTCGCCTTTAACCCTCGGTATTATATCGAGAGGTAATTTGACAGCGACACTTTTGAGCGATATTGACTTATAATATACGTAATAAGAATCGCCATTTTTTTCAGCGCCGTATGAGTATGCTCTCCTGTAAAGTTAGAAAGATGTCGCTAGAGTCAAATAGGCTTTCACCCCCAATATCATGACATTTGTCGTGTCATATTCTACTCCCTGTGGGGTTAACACATTCGGTAGACGGTAGCATCAGTTGTATACACGATACTGATGCTACCGTCCAAGTATTATTTCGGACTTCTGAAACACCCTGTATACAAATAAATAAAATTGGAATGTCTGTTTGTAATATCAAAATAACACTTTTTTCATGCAAAATGCGTATGAAAGTATATACGATACCTATAACGAAAACGCAATTATTATTTTTTTGTCTGTCTGTCTGTCTGTTTGTTTGAGGTAAACTTCTAAACGGCTGAACCGATTTCAATAGGACTTTCACTGACAGATAGCTGACGTTCCAAGGCGTAACTTAGGCTACTTTAATTTTAGAAAAAGCATGAGGGTTCCGCGGGAAAAACATAATACCTATATTTCCGGGTAATCTCCCTAAAGTCCATGCGGGTGAAGTCGCGGGCACAGCTAGTATTATATAAAGACTAGACTTCTCTCACGGATTCACTCGCTTGCTCTCTGCCTTTTTCATACAAGAGAAAGGTACAATATTAAACTACGCAAGTTATGATTAGCATTCCAACTATTTCCAAATGTATATTTTTGTAAGTTATGCATAATATTTTTTTTTTTAATTGATTATATTTGCTTGGAGCTGATTCTCTTGATACTTAACTGTGTCTGAAAGCCCTGTATTTTTTGCCAATAACAAAACGAGCTTTGTGTCAACAGGGATAAATATTAAATTATTAATTGTGCTAAAAGACACGCCTCCACGCGTCAAAATTCGGTCGCGCTGTCAGTGTTATTTCGTTGAAGAATAAACTTTTTGTATGTGTCAATACAGTTTGTTTTGATATGGCAAAAAAAATACGACGTCCCAGTATGGCTTTACCTATTTTTATTTATTTTTACTGTTATTTTTAATTGAATTTTAGAAATGCTATAAAGCAAGGATATGTTTTCATACTAATCATGAAAAGTGCGGTGTGAACGGTCAAGGACAGCCGAGGAGGTTTCTGGATCTTTGCGATATGCAAGAGTATAATTGTTTAAAGAATACAGGTACCTATGTATTACTCAATAAGGTTTGAGTTCATTTGAAGCGAGCCTTTCTTCCGTGTACATCCGCGATTAGCACGTACTTTGCTAGTGTCAAGTAAATACAATAAATATAGATTATTAATAAAAACCGGTCAAGTACGAGCTGGACTCGCGCACCGAGGCTTCCGTACCTAAGCTATGAAAGCACCGAACATTGCTCTAACGAAAAGATAAACTGGATAGAAAGACAAACTTAACTTTGCGGTTGGTGTACTGGTGTCGCAATATGAACTAACTACAAAATAAGTTCGTAATCGCAAAAAAAAAATATCTAAAAATAAATTTGCAGTTTTCAGATTTTTTCCTTTAGTTGTCCTGTAAGACCTCGCTGCTTGCCATATTTCATGATTCTAGGTCAACGGGAAGTACAACATAAACTGAAAATGCAACATAAACCGCCGTATCTTTTGATTGCGTAAACATAGAAGTTAAATTTTTTAGGGCACTAAGGGACCGCAGGCGAATTTCAATTTGATACCTTCATGCGTTTCTGAGAAAAAGGGTCTTGACAGACCGACAGACAGACAAACGGACAACAAAGTGATCCTATAAGGGTTCAGTTTTTCCCTTTTTAGGTACGGAACCCTAAAAATGGGTAATGAAGGAAAAACATGGAGGACCCTCACAACGATTTAATATTGTTTTTTTTTTAATTTAGATTACAGCATAACATTACCAGATGAGTGCAAAGATTTGCCACCAATTAATGAGAGCGCAAGTCCGGATAACCCCCGAAAATTTCTTCATTAATAAATAGATATCATATAAAAAAGTATTTTATTTTACAAGCCTTATATTAACTTGCAATGTATGTATGTCCGGGTGGAATCTTGCAACTGAATTTTAAATCAGTTACCTTTAACCGATTGAGCTGAAATTTTGTATACATGCTTATTTTGGATGACAGTGGATGCTTAAATATGTGACGTCATCCTAATTCCAATATAGCGGATCATCCAAGATGGTGGAATAGTTCTTTTTTCTGCACTACCACAGTATGGGTATCAAATGAAAGGGCTTGCTGAGGAGAACACGAAAACCAAGGGCAATTAAATAAAAGCTTGTTTATAAAAGTTTTTTTTACCATAAATTTTATTAAATAACCTTTGGTTATAAAGTAGGATGATCGTTGAGATTGATAATGGGTGACGAAAAAATAAGATAAATTTGGCGATTCGACATAATGTCGAGATAGAGATAATGACAGCCCCGGCTGGCACCTGTGGGCTTATGTGCGAATCTCAGTTTCATCCAAGATTAGCACTTGCTATGAAACGGTGAAGAAAAACATCGAAGGGAAACCTGCACATCTATAGAAAGGCGTGTGAAGTTTACCAACCCGCACTGGGCCAGCGTGGTGGACTATAGCCCAAAAATCTCTCTCGTATTGAGTAAGAATTTGCCCGGTATAATGGCAATAGGCTCACCCCCTATTACATTAGGACAAAAACACGTCGGCAAAGTGTGGGCGCACTGCAGTGCACCTCTGCCTACCCGTTCGGGGAACGCAGGCTTGATGATGATGTTGTAGATATTGTCAAGTATGCAAGAATTTCCCCCCTGATTCTGCTGGCACGATGTGTATTACTATCCTCGTTATGGTCGTAATGAACAAGCAGGATAGCAATTTTTTTATAGCTGGCTATTATAGTTTATACCTTTTAAAAAAAAAAACTGTTCTAATCATACGTTTTTGTAAAATTCAAACAAGAAGATTAAAAATGTATTACTCTATCTTCAAAAATTGAATAACATCATTAAGTTTTTTTAAAAACTAAATTCTCTGTGCAACCAGTTTTAGATATTGTATGGTAGATATTTAAAATAATATATAATAATGTTCACAGAAATTTGAGACTACGTAAGACACTTGCATTTTGCTAGATAATCAAGAAATTGTACAGTAGGTACTAATGTTTTTTCACTGGCTGTACTAACTTTAAGGAGGTGTAGATAACTTAATTTTCAAGATACTACCATCAAATATTTTCATCCCTTTCTTTTTACACGTCAATGCATTTTCTTATAAACTGGTTGTACAAAAAAAAATGTTTTTTTGAAATTCGAACGTTTGTTTAGTTGAGCCACATACGGACAGTTTATGCGGACCTATCGACGCCGTTTGAGACTGCACACAAGACTCTACTCAGCGAGTATTGGTGCTGGCGAGGGAAGTACTGCCACACCGCCGGGCCTAAGGTCTGCGGGATCGACAGGAGACTCAATCAAACAAAATACTTTCCCAATGAGTGCACAATGTATAAGTCCAACTGTCTTAATGGACAAAGTAATGTCAACTCTATTCTTATTATTTTAAAATTCATTAAGCCAGTTGCCTCAGTACGAAATCTGACAAAAAATGTCAGTTAATATTAATACAATACTACTATTAAGAGATGGTGGTATGGCCCTTTTGGGTCGTAGGCTTAGCATGATAGCATAGACATAAATTTTATCTCTTTCAACTGTCAGATTTGTCGAGAAAATAACGTCATTTATTCGACAAATCTGACAGTTGAAAGAGATAAAAGTTATGTTTACACGGTCATGCTAAGCTTACTGTTTAAGGATGTACTCCTCGACTCAATAAACCTACCAGTTTCGGGCTCGATACCAATTAGATTACGATAATGGTATATTTAATAGCAGTGGTAGCCGAGTGGTCGAACGCACGCCTTGCAATCAAAGTGTGCAAGTTCAAACCCCAGCTCGCACCTCTGGGTTTATGTGCGAATCTCATTTTCATCCGAGATTATCACTTGCTATGAAACGGTGAAGGAAAACATCGTGAGGAAACCTGCACGTCTGAGGAAACTGACTAGTTCTCGATAGATGTGTGAAGTCTGCCAACCCGCACTGGGCCAGCGTGGTGGACTATGGCCTGAATCCCCCTCGCATTGAAGGGAGGCCCGTGCCCAGCAGTGGGACGTTAATAGGGCTGTAGTTATTACTATATTATAATGGTATATTTGGAAATTTCTCTAGTTGGGGTAGTTTTTAGTGTTTTTTTTTTGTTTATAGCACGTAACTAATAACTGTGTTGATAACGACTTCCTACAATGTTATTAACACCTTTAGATTTATTAAGTACACGTGTTATGTTTACATTAATAAGTATTCAATTCGTTTTCAGATTACGCACTAACGAATATGAAGCAATGCAGTAAACGCAGGCGTAAAAATTAAATTACCGTGTAATCAATCAGTTTCGCATGTTTTCCATAGGATTAATCATAACATTACCATTAATTAATATAGGAAGGAACTGAAATGAATTCGATTTATAGTATAATAGGTAAGTTATAATTTTTTATCTTTATGTTTTTTAGGAATGGACCTTTAATACTTATGTAAGATTTTAGTCGGCCGTTTCATATTCTTATACAACAATTTTCTTTCAGTTCTGATAACATCAGCATATGATGTACTATGTAGACCAAAACATGGGGTAAGTAAGTAAATACGAAGCTAGATACGTTCAATTTTTTTTATATTATTCAAATTTAATAAAAACTTGCAGATTCTGTCATAAATAATAAATTAATGTTTATAAATTTATATCTAATAGAAAACTAAAGTCAATAAACTAATTTATCGATTAAAAGCGTATTTTTATCGCGTTACCAAAGTGATATCGAATTTTAAACGAAGTAAAAAAATGTTACCAAGATTAACAGATTATAATATTTTTTACGTATTAGGTACTAAGTGCATAGAGTATCTAGGATACCCATAACGACTCCACTCTTCGTATAGCTCTGCGGCGATTTTTCCGCCATTTTTGTTATCTCATGTACCTACTTGTAGTATACGGCAACTACATGGGAAAAAAGATGGCGGAGTCAGATAAACCAGAAAATTTACCGCAGCGCGGGTTTGAAATGCCATCCCCGTTATAATATCTCCATGACTAAGTGTTATAAATGTTTGAAAGAGGTAATCCGCCATCTTTTTCACCTTCACCACCCATTTTTATTTATAATTTGTATGTATTGAATTTGCAGTGGTAGCCGCGTGGTCGAACGCACGCTTCGCTATCAAAGTGCGCAGGTTCAAACCCCGGCTCGTACTTCTGGTCTATGTGCGAATCTCATTTTCATCCGAGATTATCACGCGTCTATAGAAAGGCGTGTGAAGTTCACCAACCCCCACTCGGTCAGCGTGGTGGACTATGTTCAAAAATCTCCCTCGTATTGAGGGAGAATGTACCCGGCACAATGGCAATAGGCTCGCCATTGGGACCAAAATACATCGGTCAAGTGTGGGCGCACTGCAATGCACCTCTGCCTCCCCCTTCGGGGAATACAGGCGTGTTGGTGTATTTAATTTTTATTGAATTTGTCTTTGCTATTAATTATTTGAGATTAGCAGAATATCTGCAAACCGCAGGTACAGCCATTCTTCATCATATTCCGTTACTACCACTACAGCCCTTTTAACGTCCTACTGCTGGGCACGGGCCTCCCCACAATGCGAGGGGGATTCAGGCCATAGTCCACCACGCTGGCCCGGTGCGGGTTGGTAGAATTCACACATCTATCGAGAACTAGTCAAGTTCCTTCAGACGTGCAGGTTTCCTCTCGATGTTTTTCCTTCACCGTTTCATAGCAAGTGATAATGTCGGATGAAAATGAGATTCGCACATAAACCGAGAGGTGCGAGCCGGGGTTTGAACTTGCACACTTTGATTGCAAGGCGTGCGTTCGACCATTCTGCTACCACTGCTTATTCCGTTAAAATTTATAACTTTAAAAATGAAGAAGTAGAAAATAAAAGTTTGAAAACCCTTTCACTTCTATCGGGTAAATAGTGACGTGAGTTCGCGAATTGCAGCTCGATGAAGACATGTTACGTATAAACCAGTATTACTGTCATAAGCTGAAGGCTTGCAAGAACAATGACAAGCCAGTATGCGGGTTCGATGAGGAGATACCACATCTGGCAGTATTCGCGGACTTGTGCACCCTGTACAAGGCTAACTGCCGAAAGGTTGGATGTTAGTAAACAACTCCTTACTGTGTTTATCTTTTGATGTGAAACATTTATAGACGAGGGGTAAACCTGATTTTTGGCGTGGCGAGATTTGCAGACGCTTCGCCACAACAAAATGAAATCAATCGTATTACTTAATACATAAAGTATAGTTTTAAATGCGCCCACGCTTCGTACTCCTCGGGTCCTCGGTTCTTTCCGCCGCTTAGACTCCGCCCACCTGCTGGCTCCGATCACTGGCTCACTCGCCGCTACGACGTTTATGTTTTATGTTTCACATCTGCCAGGCGTTCCGCGACGGCTCCGTTTTTTTTAGTAACATTATAGCAAAACTTAATTTAGCATTGTCAAGTAAACTGTTCGGATTGTTGTACTGTGATAATGTTGTACTGCGTAATGTGATTCAGAATTAGTATACTAAACCGTAAAATATAGGTTCTCTAGCATATTCTATAGGAAAATATCGAGGGGGGGGGGGGGGGGGGGGTAAGGCTATTTGACTTAAGGGACATTTTTTTTAACTTAACAGGGGAGTATACTCATTCTATGCAGAAGAATTCGCTGATTCCAAATTTGTATGTAAGTCAATATCGCCCAAAAGTGTCGCATTCAAACATCTTTTCATGCCTCGATATAAAATTATAAATGTTTTATCTTAGTTTCTAATAAGATTTTGAAGTGTTCATTTTTCTTTAAAATTCGGTGCAGCACAACTCTCAATTACTACTCTTTTCAATCTAAAGAAAGATCACAGCAAAAGGTAGTTACTTGTCATGCCTAGGCTTATAATAACTTAGATTTTTTTTTGATTAGTGGGTAGAAATAGAAAAAAAATGTTATTGATATTCGGTCTGCATAAAATAATTACACATTACGTATACTTACAATGAAGGGTTGAAGGATTGTTATACACATTTGTAATCACATTTTATTTGTAAGGGAACAAGTTAACAAAGAACTAAGGGCATAGTACAAGTTTTGACGGCACCAGCATACTGATAGAATACTCGTATCTTTTTTTATAAATTTCACAGCAGCCAGCGTCCCTAGCGGAATCTTGTCTTGTATGAATTCGATCACTTGTTCTATATTTAAATACTTTCAAAACGCAAGGGCCCTATAGACGCATGTAACTCTCTGGTGCGAAAACAGCCCTTCCTTATTACCATATCGCTTGAAATATTCTTTTTGATAGTACTTTCAGTGACACTAGAGTGTAGTACACTAGAAAAAATGTAGTTAAGAAGTGGTGGTGAGATTCCAGGGATTCATTTTTGTATATCCTGCATTATATATCCTACTTAACGTATCCAAATAATCCTTATTCCAACAGATATGTTATACACGCACAAAACAACCGAAAAAAGTGTTCCGCGTAACAGCGGCTGCACACATACACATTTTACATTTCACAACACGTAGAAATGAACAAAAGAGATGGCTTGACGAAACCAACGAGAAAAAAAGAGATAGCTAGTGTTTTCACTTGTGCTTCTATGTGACGTAACATTTATCTGTCAACGAATACGTCCTAATTAGGACGTATTTGAGTCTTCACTTTTGCGCGCTCATAACATATCTGATAATAAAATTGTTTTAAAGAAGTGTTAACTATATAATAATGTAGTAAGACTTTGATAAGAGCAACGTTCATCACACTGTTAAATTATTTGTACTAGATTTATCAATAATCATTTCAGACTACCATTTGGTCGACATGGTGGTCTGCGAGACGCGATCTTCTTACGATAAGGAACATGTGAACGAGACGTTTGAGTACATTCACATTATCACAACCTTACCTACAGATACGGAAACAAAATTAACCAATTTCGATTCGGTTATAGGCAACTTTGCCGGTGTCGACAGATTGTTTTAAAATTAATAAAATCAAATGTGCCTCATATTTTTTGTTGTTTTATTAATTTGAAAGCAAGTTTTTCTTACAAATTACCTACCTAAAATAATTAAAACATGAACTTTAGTAATTTATTACATTAATAAATGAGGTAATCTCCTTTGAGCGACAGAAACTGTGAGTTTGATTTATTTTAAAATTATATTTTTTCAATTTTCATTATATTGATGTCGTTTCTGTCCGATATATACAAACTGTAACTAAGATACATGTCACATCACTAATAATATTGCCATCTTGCTCATACGTTACGGCCGTAAGAAGGACGGCAATACGTTTAGATCTGTTTGCACTGAATACAAAAATTTGCCTTTTAGTGTCGGTTGACCCTTTTCATTGTACAGTTCTGTAATAGTTTACTTAATACTTCCGACGTGTAGACCATTGAATAGGTATTTGTATTGCGATTTTTATTTGCCCATTCCTATATTATAACACCTTCACTGCGGCCCCACTTATAGAGAACTTTCAGCTAGTGCGGTTGAGGTTTAAATCAGCCCAATCCTGAACTCTTTTACAGTGCGTACCAGGGTGAAATCAACCTTGAGGAAGTTCGTCATCAAGCTGCAGTGAAGGTGTTAATTACAAATATCGAAACCAGGCGACACTTCAACTTCGTTTAAAATTGTGGGGAGGAGTTTAAGAACGCTCATTTAGTAATCTTTTTATTAATGGATATCGCTTTTTAACTCTATCACTCTGAAAATAATATATTTTTTTTAGGTGCGCACAGAAAAATTCGCAGAATTCAATTGCTACAAGCTTAAGAGTTGCGTTCCTATCGAGAAACCGGTGTGTGGATTTCACCCGAAGACACATGCCATGGCGGCGTTCCCTAACTTGTGCACTTTATACGGGGTCAACTGCTATAGACAAGGACGTAAATATAAATAAATATCACCAAACCACACACACTTGTACCAACCAAAACTTGTACTATGGGTAACATGCAATGGACTGGGGGCAATATCAGTACCACCCAGACCAGGGCAAATTCGGCGGGAATCGAACCCACAATCACCGTTTAGTGAGCCGAGCGTCCTACGCTCAAACCACTAGACCAAATCATTAAGTACGTTTTTTTTTATGTAATTGCTGAAAGCTCAACATTCAGATTTATATTTTTGTTATAATTCTATTAATATAGACGGATAGATCTCTCCATTATTCTTCCTCAAAAACAGTAGGTACATTTTGTTTAGTGTCAATAGGCACTAAACAAAAGTGTCCACTGTGTGGTGTGTCTATAGTGTCCCACTGTTGGGCAATGGCCTCCCCTCCCCCTCCCGTCTCGACATGTCCCTGTCCAGGGCCCCAAGTCTACTAACACTATCATCGTGGAGTTGCTATGACTCCATTTTTTAAGGCATGCAAACAACATCTTTTTTCATTATTATTACAAGCTTTATATTAACTTGCAATGTATGTCCGGGTGGAATCTTGCAACTGAATTTTAAATCGGTTAGCCTTAACCGATTGAGCTGAAATTTGTTACACACGTTTATTTCGGATGACAATGCATGCTCAGCTATGTGACGTCATTCTAATTCCAATATGGCGGATCATCCAAGATGGCGGAATAGTTATTTCTTCTGGACCACCACATGGGTAGTCCATGGGTATCAAATGAAAGGGCTTGCTGAGGAGAACATGAAAACTAAGGGCAATTCAATAAAAGCTTGTTTTATAAAGTTTTTTACCAGTAATTTATTCAATGGTAGCTAGAATATGAGCAGTGTAGACATTAGATATTGCCACCTTGTTGCCATTTGACTAGTCATATTTTAGTTACGACAAGACGTTCTAGCAACTCCACGGCGATAGTGTTAGCAGACTTGGGGCCACGTTTCACCCGCAAAAGTGACCAAAACGTCGCACCATTTTATCCTTGGTCTGCCACGACGCCGTCAACCGCCTTCGGCGTCCAGGTGTTAACAACATTTGTAAATGTTATTCCCAATGAAGAATGCACATACCAACATACATAAATTTAAACGAATAACTAGCTTTGTTAAGGTCTACTAACATATTTTCTAAACACATGTATTTTGTTAACAAAGCAACAACTTACTACCGCGTCAACGTAACATAATTCTTTCCATCATTATTGTCAAAAGTCGTAATCGTTACCACTGGGCCCCAAGTCTTATAACAATAGTGTTAGTGTTAGTTAAAATTTAGTCATACCAACGGTAGCGTTGTGGAGTTGATATGACTTATTTTTTTAAGATATGAAAAAATGTTAAATAGATTAGGACTGGTACAATGGCTTCGAGGTGACAATGTCTAATGTCCACACTGGTCATATTTTAGTTACCATTTGGCGAGGGTCCTGAGGATGATTAGGTCGTCTATGGTTCATGATGTATGGAGATTCGAAAATTAAAGAAAAAATTACTTAAACAACGTCCTTGTCTGAACTTACTTTTTATTATTGACAGATTCTAGCATAGACAAGGTAGTATATAAAGTGATGTGCATTACATACTATCGTGATGCGCCAATCGGTAAAGGGTAAAATTTCAATATTACAACAAACGGAGAATCAAGTTTTACCACCATTGATAAAAGATGTTGTGTTCATGCCTTAAAAAACGAAGTCATAGCAACTCCACTACGATAGTGATAGATAGAAGACTTGAGGGCCTGGGCTAGTGTACTTTATAAGTATGACTATACCCGTTCTACTATAGTATCATGGATTAAGAAAGTATAAATGCATGATAGTATTGAAATGTATATAAAAGAACACGTTCCGCATTTGTATTTTTTTCTTTTCAGTTTATCAATTAATCAGCTACGAATACTGCAAACCTGATGTTGTGTTTTTGGAGAGAGTGACGAATAAGTATGGAATTCCAGAGGACTTGTACGAAACTGTCCCGCCTTTTACTACACTAACCACTACAGTGGCCACTACGAGGACTTTCCTATCATTCTGGACATTAACCACGCGATGGACTATCCCTCCCGAGTTCACAACTACGGAAAAAGCAATAAGAAAAGGCTTCAGTCATTACTCTGTGCTCGATTTCATTTCAGGATTATTGGATTATTTGAAAAGAGTTTTGTGATCTCTGACATTTTTTATTGTTCTATTATCTACTAATTAAGTAACATCAACTCCTGTGAAAACTAGAAACTCCTTAATGATCTTACTATAGTTACTAAATAAATAAATAAATTTACCGACACGACGTTATTGCGACAGGAATTATTGTTGGCGTAATAAATAACTTTATTCTAAATTGTTGTTATGCAATAAATATATATCAATGTTATGACGTAATAAAGACGTGTAGAAAGCAATGTACAGATAGATTATAAATAAAAAAGCCTTTATTTACTTATTACTAATGTTGTTAGTAGTAATCGCCTCTGTGGCGTAGGCTTCTCCTAAATACATGTCTCATTTCATGTCCAAATAGATTATAACAACATTAAATAAAGCTATACAATGTATTTTTTTATTAATAGGAATGAGGTATTTAAAGTTTTGAGTTTTCTGACTACTAGCGCCATCTATTAATTTTTCTTAACATTACGTGCAGGCTAAGTCGCGTTCCTTATTTGAAAGGAAGGTTCACGAGCACACATACGATACAACCTTCTCGGTAAACAAGTGAATGTCAAAAAGGTAGTGCGGTTTTTTTGTGACACCGCTAGATGGCATTGCTTGTATTATTTAAAGAGTTAAAAGCTAGATAAAAAAAATATTTTCAGTCAAGAGTGCATTTTGAGGACTACGAGACATTGGCGCAAGGCGTTTTGCCAGAGATGAAACGGATAGTGGTTTGGCCGATTACCAGATATTCGGCAAGCTACCAGGCCGGAGCGCCGGATATCATGACGCTTTTAAAAGACATCTCCAATCGATCGCAATCACGACCCATAGGTATGGTGGTCAGTTGCCTTGTATAAAATAATGAGACTATTTTAAATTTAACTATCCGGTATCCGGCCGGATACTGAATTACTATCCGGTATCCGGCCGGATACTGAATTACTATCCGGTATCCAGCCGGATAGTGAAAACAAGGCCGGATACCGGATATCCGTTTCATCTCTATTCTTGAGTCCTTAAGGTCGGGACACGACCGGTGCAAAACAAAACATATCTAAACACCAATTCAGCGAGGGAATGCAGCCAGCGTCTTGGGTACGCTTCCGCATGGGCCAAATTTTTTACATATTTTATAAATATATATTTTCTTATTAGTTTTAACTTATTTTGTTAACACCAATATCTTTTCTGATTTTGAGATATTATTTTTGATTATTAATTTGAATGTTTTAAAATATTTTGTTATGGTTTTGAATCGACTCCAGTCTCTTACATTACATTGTAATGTCAAAGCCCGTAGGTATTCTCTAAACCATCATTGTAGGATGATTTTTTTGTATACTTAACTGTACATTCCTATTACAGAATTTAGTTTTCTCATTATCTAGTATAGTCTCACCATAGAATCTCACCGACCGACTAAGTGTTTTACATACTCTGTTTTTGGCAAAATCATCGACTAAATACGATGGAGGCCATATCTTTTAAAAAGTGAAGTGAATATCTACGAGCATTTTTAAATTCGAAAATATTTTTAATATGTACCTAATCACCTATTTTTAGACGACTTTCATACTGATTTAATACCTCACAAGATCATTACTAAATCACGGGTTTGAAACTTCGAAAGTACAGTTCGCAAAACAGTTATCTCAGTGTCATTTCGTAAACTGTCACATTATGTCTGTAGAGATAAGATAGTAAGCCCACGAACCCACCTGTTGTTCCCACGATCTGCCGGACGATGTGTTTTACCTTTATTTATAAGGAAAATTCGTATGATTATCTCACAAGTTCATTGTCTCGGATTTTTCCGTAGGGAACAGGTACAGGAACAGGGTACAGGTACAGGAACAGGGTATTTCAGAAGTTCGAAATAATACTTTGACGTTTGCATTAGTATCGGATATACAACCGAATGGTATAAAAAATTGAGCAAAATTCAACCATTATTTTTCAACATTTTTTTTCGTCGTCAACTTTTATTACTTGTAATATCTCAAGTCCTATGTAAAATTTACATGTTCGGTTTTGTAAATATTGATAGCTGCGCCTCATAAGAGTCGTTTACACTGCTGAATAGGGTTATGGATGTACCTAAAGGCCAGAATACGACTCTTATGACAAATATTCAAAGATTCAGAAACTATGATAGTTAGGTTATAATCTGTCTTTACTATACGGATGTATGAGTTACCGTATATGTACCCAAAATATTGTTTCGGACTTCTGATACACCATGTAGTGAAAGTGAAGAAAGGAAGTTATTGTCCTGTGTAAAGGTTATGTCTACCTATCATTTTAGCTATAATATCTAATAGTTACGTTTTGTCCCCGATCAAGACATGCTATGGCTAAATATAAATCGTACAATTACGTCGTGAATTGAAACTTAAGACAAACAAAAATTCCAATTACAAAATAAATCAGTATCAGAAAAGAAAGTCGATAAAAAAACTATCTATATATGCGTAAATTTATTTATTTACATTTCAAAATAATATTGTCTATGAGCGGTATCTAAAAACCCTTTGTAAGCTTCATCAATAAATCATAACCTACCTTCAACATCCTACGGACTAGCTTATCTCAAAGGACGCCGAAAACTAACCCGATTGTTCTGCTAACGGTACCCGGTTAAAAAGATAGTATCGATATAACCGTTATCACACCCCTTTGTGTTTTAATCGATTAAAACAAATTTTAAATCGATTTAAATTCAGTTGCGTCGCCCGGCACGTGTCGTTATATGCGTGCGCTCGAACAATTAGAATTGGAAAGGGTAAAAATGAATAATATTGTTTCACTAATTTCTGATTCAATGTGTAAGCTGAAGTCGTGTATACGCAGTGAACACGTGGCAAATGACAACAAAATCGTGCGTGTGTATGGACGAATAGAGACGTATCAGTGTTCTATCGATTAATTATATCGATAATCGAACAACGCTGCTTTTAAGTGTGCATATAAAAGTAATTTAATAACTAGAAGGTATGATATATAATCTCAACAAAACATTAAGAATTTTTCGTAGTAATCTCTAATGTGTGGTGTGATGGCATGATCCTTTTTCTAAGCCATCGTAAAATGCAATGGTAACTAAGACGGTTAAATCTAATTGTTCGAGCATAGGCCATAGGCTCCGGTAGTTGCAGGTTCCATTCCCGTCAGGGGCTAAAATCGGAAATGGCCTTTTCGGAATTTGTCCATCAAACAGTAATAAAAAAGCTTTGCTGAGGTCGTACGATGGATATGGTGTTGTCCGGCGATATTTATTTATATAAACTTTTTTTTTTTTAGAAAAATTACATCGATATCGCTGAAGCCCCATCCCTATATCAAAGCGTCAAATCGTGCGCTACCCTGTCGATTGTTTTCAATATCGCCA
Source organism: Ptilodon capucinus (assembly GCA_914767695.1). Taxonomy (NCBI): domain Eukaryota; kingdom Metazoa; phylum Arthropoda; class Insecta; order Lepidoptera; family Notodontidae; genus Ptilodon; species Ptilodon capucinus. The sequence continues at coordinate 4,359,238 of OU611828.1, forward strand.
CCATTTCGATTAACACGAATAAAGGAATCGACTTCTTTGACGGTAATCCACTTTGTATGCGCCAGCGGCGTTGATATGAGGCGCGGGGACGCATTTTTGCGTCCTAATTATAATAATTATTGAACATTTCGCTTGACTTTTTCAAAGGTGATCCTTTTAGTGAGGTGCCGAGTAAACTTGATGTCGTTTTATTTATGGTGAGACTAAACAAGATAACAATGAGAAAGCTAAATTATGTAATAGGGATTTACAGTTGAGTAAATAAAAAAAAACATTTAACAACAAAACTTCCATATTAAACTGGACGGTAGATATACCTGTAATTGTTAAAATTAAAACTAATAAAAAAATACTTTATAAAACCAAACGTATGAGCCCGATTATTTCAGTTTAATTTTAAGAATTAAATTATGTAGGTACATATTCAATTTGTTGTTTTATTTTTCGATTTTATTTAAATTGAAAATGTGTTATGAACCTTTTATAATAGCATTATAAGACTTGTTTTTATTAAAAATCAATATTGTAGGTGGCTTTCAGATGGATTGGAATTGCTATGAAATTGGGGCTTAGGTTTTTGTACACGTCGGTTTCTATTTTTAGACACATACGAATTAATTTGTCTAATCATGAGTTCTCATGTCTATCTTATCCATTAGCTATAGTAAGGACTTTTTGGAAATTCTGATATAATACTATGTAGACTGAAATCCAAAGCGGTTTAAATCTAGGTAAAGTTATATATCGAGGGATGTAAGGCTATTTGACTTAAGCGACATTTTGGGCAATATTTACTTATATACATATTTGGAATCAGCGTCGAATGAACATGAAAAAAAAAAAAAAAAATAATGCAATAAGTGATTACATAGTTAAAGATTAATTGAATAAAGAGTTTACATAGTTCATGCTCTTCTTAAATAAAATCGCATTGCTATGTTTCTGGGTAATACGTCGAACATACATCCCTTCAACATAGCCTCAATAAATAACCGACAGATTTATAACAAAACCTCCACAGATAATCTATACGTTCATTGGAAGCGCTATTTAATCCGGCCGCGTTGTTATTTTCCTTTTTAAACCGAATCCAGGATGTGAGGATAGTTTTGCATGAATATTTATCATCGATATTGTCGGATATGCCGTAAACAGCATTTTAATACATTTTTATCTGACACGTACGTATTTGAAGTAATATATTGGATGCGTGTGGAATATGACAGCTTCGCACTTCGAATCATTATATCATAATATATTGTTACTAGCTGACCGAGCGAACTTCGGACCGCCTAAGAATTAAGTGACATACGAAAGCAGCGCCACCTACCGGGTCCAATTATGAACCTAAACCATCCAGGGCGCCACCCAAACGCATACAAAAAAAAACATCGGTCGAGTAATCGGTCCAGCCGTTTAGGAGGAGTTCAGTGGCACACACACGTACAGTAGAATTATATATATAAAGATATCGGCAGACAGCACATACTCATCGTTTGGTCACTAACTAATCAACGCGTGTACTATGTGTACCATAAAATGGACTGCCCCAAAATAAAAACGATACTAAATTATTTAAGACTGGCGGCACGTCCCGGCTTCGCAGGGATGGACATTATTTATAAACATTTTGGGATAAATCAATGTAGCCTATGTTACATAGTGATAATGTAGCATTTTAAAAACAAAAGATTTTTTTAAATCTGTCCAGTAGTTTTTATGTTTATTTGTTATATACAAATTACAAATCTTTCCTCTTTGTATATATAGATATAACATAATATAGATTTCAAAAGCAACCATGGAGTTTCTTGCCCATTCTTCTCCATAGGAAATGCATTCCGAATGGGTGGTAGAGCTACTATTTTTACTATTTATTGACGATTCATAAGTGCCTGTATTGGTTTATATGAATAAAAAATATTCTGATTCTGATTCTCATATTCGTTTAGAATGCGCTACGAAACCTATACCTATTTGAAGTGTAAGAACACCCATTTTAAAGCATATTAGTATTTATTAATTATTCATAGATTGTAGAGCATATTCACCTGTGCATAGATTGTAGAGTCAATATCATAATAACAAACATTTTAGTGTCAATTTCCAATAGTTATTCAGTAACAATGAATTTAATGGCATTTTTAACTAACCCACTGATATGATATCCCATAAAAAATATTATGGCTTCTGTTAGATAAGAATTATTACTTTGTTCGAGGCTGTAGTGAGGAGTAGCATGGTAGAGTCTGTTGTTTGCAAATAAATACCTATACGTAACTTATGTGATCTAAAAGTTGACTTTACTTATTAACTGAGAACGCAATAACTTTATTAGTTAGAAATGTATTTTTTTACGTAGGTACATATCTACTAAGGGGTATGAAAATAATACCAATAAACTCTAACATTGAAAAAATACATTAATGTTATAATTGGTTAGGGCTCCGCGAGACTCGTTTTGTAATAATTTTGGTGGATAATTTTATTATTATTTTTTCCATGTTTCACCTACGTTTGTATAAAATCCACCCGTTACCTTTATTTAGATCTGTTTTATCCAAGTTGGTAGAACCCGCCTTGAACACAAGGAATGCATGTGCAAACTCCGGGCTGGCAGCTCTGGGAAACTGTTTATTTTGAAAAATTATTACTACTTGCTGTACGGTGAAGACAAACTACGTGAGAAGTTCACCGTCCGGCACTGGACCAGCGTAGTAGACTAAGACCCGAATCTCTATTGACGGGTATTGTGCCCGGTGTAATAGCAATAGGTTCGCCCCTATTTCATTGGGACCGAAATACATCGGCGAAGTGTAGTAACTGCGATTCTTCTCTGCACAGCCCAGAATACATGATGATGGTGTAAAATCTCTCCAAAATTTGTTATCAAATAAATGTTATCAATTCATTTCACATTTTATGATGTTAAAAATCGCATTCACACAATAAATCAAGACCTTTGTGCCGCAGATATATTGTTTCCTTACATTTTTACCAAAAAAACATGAGATTTAATATGTCGAAAACGTACGTTTCATAAAGTATTCAACGTCTGGAGCGATTAGAATACGACCATTTTGTGATATAGAAGTGAAGATTTTTGGTGCATACTAATTTTATGTTTTGACCTTCGTGTATCGGTTCAGACTTGACTGTCGATGACTTCTGGGGGTCTAAAATGACCACGTTTTTTGACAGATTCAGTATATACCACCAAAAATTAATGTGCCTATGAAATGATATTCAAGAGCGTGGATCGCACAAATGCTTGAATATTTCTGAATAGAAATTTTTAAGATTGCTTTGTGTTCATAATTCATTTCTGTTTGAACATTCTGCAGGCAATTAACGCAACAATATTGTGTGTGAAACTATATTTTTGAAGGTATTCAAAGTTAAATTTCCATATCTACGATTACCATAGTTGCAGAATGACAGCCATTCTTATTCGAGTATATTTTTTTTATATGACCAGTGTAGATATACGGCATTGTCACCTTGAAGCCATGGTGTTTTTATACCTTAAAAAACAGACTGACAAGAAAGTGATCCTATAGGGGTTCCCTTTTTTCCTTGTTAAGTACGTAACCCTAAAAAAGAAGCTATAGTTCTTCTACAACGACTGTGAGCAGACTTTGAGCCTTGGGGTCAATTCTCGCATTATCGACATTATCTCTAATTCGACACTTGTCGAATCCAAACGATAGATAATATTATTTGTTATTTTTTTTAGATTTTTTTTTGCGACAAAGACGAATTAGATATGATAGAAATTCTCGCATGATTGACATTTTCTATAATTAGACAAATGTCAAAACAAAACGGTAAAATACGACCAAATTGTCGTTTTGTTACGATATATGTCGAATTAGAGATGATGTCGATCATGTGAGAATTACTCTCGTGCAACAAAAAAGTTGCCCAACAACGTAGCCACTCGTCGCCTCTTACGTGCAACACACCACGTATGTTGTTTACGGCCTGTTTAAATATATTAGCCGTGTTGAGCTCACTTCCCACGGGCTGTGTGATCGGAAAACCTGCCAAGGTATAATTTATTAATTTGTTTTCTACTAACGAGTGCGCTAATGCGAACCGGTGCGATCCCTGGCATAGTGATGCTAGTATGCTGTAATCAGACAGGAACGAATTAGTTACGTATTTGTATATATTTCTTTTATCACTTTTTTTGTCATTTGGGCCTTATTTGTAAAAAGAAAGCAAACATTATCGTTAGTCTCATGATAATATAATTTACCGTCCGTTTTATTTTTATAAATAAAAAAATGTACATTGGTTTTTAATGAAATATATTTCTTTACATACGAATAATTATAGCGCCACTAAATTTGTATTGAATATTTGACTATTTTAGAAAATACAAAAAGTTAAACTCGATTTAAAATGACATTACAACAGTACTGTAGAAAATCTTCATAAATTTCAAGTTAAGACAACTCAATTTATATTGATATATGTTGTGTAGAACATTAATTTTAAAATATTTGTATATATGTTATCAGACCCAAAGTAAACTCATTGTACATTATTTTAATTACTTACATAGATAAAAATAGATCAAAGAAAACTACAAAATACAATATTTAAGAATTATTTCATAAATAATACGCACATACTTCTCACAGAAACTCAAACAATCACAGCTGGATATTTCACTTTGCCATAACACCATCCACTATTAGACGCAATAACAATTATCAATTCTATAAATGAACATATCACCCACATCTTGATATTCATGCTACCATAACATAACTCGACACACTAATTGAGCAACTAAACGACCCAAACATAATTTAAAAAAATATTATGGTGGTTATTAACATGTACAAAAATAAATATTTCCCCCGTTGATGTTTTTTCAGTGAGCAGTTAGGTTGGTTCAACATTATTTGTGCCTTCGTATAATCCAGGTTAACTTAGGATATAAGATCACGTATATATCCTAGACATCAATAATTCATAGTGGCCGCAGTCAGACAGGCTTGAAATAACAATGGATCAAAGTTTTACTTATACTTTTCAGTGCTTAAGTTGTTAACGACGAGCTATGATATTTTATTGTAAAATAAATGTATTATGCCCTGTCTTATCTCTCCTCTTACCTCTTCCTGTCGAAATGCTCCCTAATCACAATCTCTTAGCAGTAATGTTTTAACATTACTTTTAAGTTTTTTTGACAGAACTTTTTTTTTTTTTTTTTTTATGAGATAGGGAGACAAACGAGCAGACGTTTCACCTGATGATAAGTGATCAACGCCGCCCATGGACAAGTAGTAAAACAGGTGGAGCGAGTATTTAAACGCCTAAATTAAAATTAAATAATATTTCAAGTTGCATACTTGCAGAATTTGTAGAATTAATTACTTATCTATATATCTGTCGCCCTATCTTTCTGTCACTTACCTAGTTAACTAAAAACACCTAATTAATTATATGACAAGACAGACTTTAAAAATATATTCAATGTAAAAATATAATATGCCGCTTCAGCCTTTCATTTGCACCAATCAACACCGGGCTTAGCTTTTGCTGATTGACAGCTATAGCGCCACCAGCTTATCCAGATCTTCCCTGCCGCCCTTAATCCCACCAGCGACCCTTCCACCGGGGATCTTTGGGCCATCTCTATAGGCCAACTTATCCTGGCCGTTTGCTAAGCGCATTACATCTATTAGGAACTTCAATGCTTGTACCCCTAATGTTAATAGCACGCATTAGACATTTAAATATAATTCGTGTAACTTATGCAAGTCCACTGGTGGGTAGGTACTATCTAATGGGTGGCATTACGAACACTTGCACACTGCGCGAGCGATTTGCGTTTGTGTTAAAATTTTAAGCGTGTTCGCAACATTTCTGTGGAAATGTGTGGAGTGTGACGTCATTGTGTGAACAGTGTACCGTTTAATTGAAACGAAAATCTGTGTGATCTCAATGCTTGATGAGGAACAAAGGAAGCGTTTTGTGAAGACCTACTCATATTGGCACCAAGTAGGGATGTTGTGGATATACTATATACTATCTGTGGAGACTTCTAAATGGCTTTGTTTCTTTATTATTATTTTTTCCTATTGTATCTGTTTATCTGTTCAAGTCTTCCTTAAAAATAAATAAATAAAATTTGGGACCTGGATCTGGATACGGATATAAGAATAATATTATACCGGTTTCGGTTACGTTACGGACAACTTTTTATTGCGGATATCCGATAGTATCGTTTACAGTAACGGAGCTTCATACCACCCTTGGTGGGAGTATAGATTTGTTGGCGAAGCGCAAAATAAAAAGGTCTTTAGGTGCCATAGAATTCACTTGTTCTTTTTTAATGTATTTACTCTGTGCGTAAATACGATATCTTTGGCAAAAGCCACGCGACCATGCGAATAATAAAGCTTGCGTCATCGATGATGTTTTGTTCAGAAATGTGTGTTTTCTATGAGCGTTTTGGTAATGACATTGCTAAGGTAGGCTCATGGGTGCCTATTAACGCTCTTTGTTAAATATAAATAAAACAGCAACTGGAAACTTATCAATTTACTTTATTCATCTTATTCCTCTTTTTAAGATTATCGTTACAATAAATTCAATATTTACACAAATGCCATTAATTTTACATAGAGATATTTACAGAAATTACTTAACTATTCCTTTGGAATGCAAATATATTTGGACGGAAATTTATCCATTGCAAAAATTAACATTACCTTAAAATTAAACGTGTTATAAGTAATGATTTTAATATTAAAATACTGTAACATTCTTACAATTTGAGCTACGACATAATATTAAGATACATCTAAAAGTAAATGCATTGAAAATAGGAAGATAGAACTATTAAACTAACAATTCGGTAAAGCGTTTTATAACAGATAATATTATATTTATTGTTGTTGTAAAATTTTGAAGTTTTTTAATTACCATACAATAACAATATATTAACATCGGAGTTTCTCCAGGACGGAATATTTAATTCATTTTCATAGTGATAAAATGACATAAAGTAATAATAATTGAGCAAAAGGTGTTATTGGGTCAGTTCAATTTTTTTTAATTCGAACGATCATGTCCTGTTTTCATTGAAGTATCCCAAATTTATCAAAAGTTTTGACACATTTACAATGATGTAATGATTTTACAAAAGACTCTTGTTCAAAAAGTGCTTTGTAATGTTTTATAAAATTTGTTACATAGTGAATTGTTATATTGATAATTTGTTATAAAGTTTGTATAAAATTCTCCAATTTTGAAAAATATATCCTTACGTGAACTTTGAACAAAATTAACTAAAAAAGTCTTATTGTTTAAGGATGTGTTTTCTTAAGGTAAAATTATTAATAGTAAATTTTATTTAGGTCACCATAGCTCTTTCAGGTGGCATTGGAACCATGTGGTTGTAGGTAAACCTCTGGGCGTATTCCGGTAATTTGAGGGTTGTGTCCGACCAGGGCGGGCTAGGATTCCATCGATCCATACCATCAGTTTCCTCCAACGTCAGAGGCGGTGGAGCTAACCGCATTCTCTTCGGACTTGGGTATTCCATACCTGGGACACAAAAATAAATCAATTCTCCAACTCGACGACGTGTTTCAGACATTTCCAACAATAAAACAAACGTCTTTGTGAATTTAAATGTGCAAATTGTATCTACAATTCAAATTCTGCTTTATTGATTTTTTGGTGAATAAAACTAACAAAAGTGTTTCACAAAAAGTTTTATTGCATTGCATTTTTTACAACAACTTTTTATTAGGTCTTGTTATTTGTGTAGTAACAGGAGCTTTTTGTATACTTTGACAATTCTAACGTCTCAATAGCGTTATTTCTTTTCAAGTTAACTCGTTACAATTAACATTGAGCTGCGTGTACTTTACACACTTTATTATTTCTAAGGGAACAGTTACACTTGAAAGTCTACCCTAACTTTACCGGTAAATTTAGGTCAGAATTACTTTATTACATTACATTACAAGTTAACACCCTTAGGTGTGTTAACCTTGACGCTGATTGATTGAAATTGAAGTATCAGGAGGTAATTTCTGATAATACAGTTATCAAAAGAATATGCTGTTAATATTTTGGACCTAAACTTACCATCGATAAAAGTGCTAGGACAGGGCTCCTGTAGTTGATAATTTACCCTAGGGTATTGCTCGTAGTACTCCCTCTTGCCGTGGTGGGGGTACACGTACATATTGCTGTTCACTATTATATCGGGAGGCGGATCATAGTGATGTGGTGATCTGGAAACAAATTAAACGTTATATGTATGACAAAGGACACATAGATTTATGTTAATGAATGTTTTGGGGTAACGTGCGAAACGATAAGTTTTTATAATAATTCAGATTATTTCATGATAAATAAATCCTATAAATATTTGTAATTTTAGTAGAAAAGGTAAAACAACTTATACAAAATTTTAATATAATTAATTTCTCGTGAAATGTCGTGACCTGTTGAATAGTTACGTTACAGAAAGGTTATTTTTCATGCCATACAGTTACCGGCGGTTATGAATGAAAATATTAATTAAAAAATCTTGGTATCGTATCTTCAAGCGCCCTATTAAACTCACGAACGATTTCCATAATAAACGGCACTACAACACGTCAAAACCAATACTGGACTACATAAAATAAACCATCAAGACTTAAACCCTTTTTGAATCAGCCATTTCATATTTGGTTTACAACAACAAACATAGCTTTAACCCATGGTAATTTAAAGTCATTCAAAATTCAACTTAATTGTACCGGTAATAGAGGGAATGGAATGGTAGAATAAGGGTAAATAACTTTGGTAACAGCGCGTTCACAATAAATATGGTAATGAAAGGTGTCAAATTACGCAGATGGACGGACGGACGGCGGGGTGATGATTTTCTTATTTATATTCCGTGGGCCGTGCGGTGCGACATGACGGTAACAAATTGTATGAGCCGACCTTGGTGTTTGTTTGTTTTTTACTAACTCGTGATTGGTTTATTGTGTGAATTCATTGATTTTAGCGTGTGCGCGTTTTACAAAACTGTGAAATTGATTAGTGTTAATTTATTACGGAGTGGAATAAATTAGGTACGGTAGAGGGCGCTACTTTTATGTAAGGATACCTATCGTAAACTTATAAGCGGCAATTTCTTAAATTATGTAATGCTCCAATTACAAATATAACAAAAAAATGCTCACAAAAAATCCGCAACTGCCTTCGTGTTTTACGAAAATGTGCGGTGAAAGTAGTTAAATAGGTAAAAGTATTTAATAAATACACACTCGCAAGTTTATAGCAAGTGAATATGATATTATAAGGCATACTACCCGTTTAAGAAAACATACTTCTAAAGTTATTTGTATGAATTCGGGGATGTAAAAGTTAAGAATTTACCATTTACAGTAATTTAACAAAATTGTAAAACTTACCGTTCTTCACTAATTGTAGACTGCGGTGAATGCGTAGAATAATCAACGGGCCCTCGATCCGAGTATACTCGCTCACACCCATACTCATCCACCTTCGGCTGCACGTACGAGGACACGTGGTACCCAGTATACTCGAGTTCCTGGTTCTCCAAGTACGGGTACTCTTGGTATGTCTCTTGATAGCACTGGTCTCGTCTGAAGAACTTCTGGCAGCGAGGGTCGATCATACCGCAGGGCTGGTTCTGGTAACCGTAGTACTGGTAGAGCCAGGAGTTGGCTAGCATTATTGACGCTTCTTCTTCACTGTTGAATGACGAATAAGATTGTATAAAAATTGGTTGACAGTATGCGGTAATTGAAGCACTTTTCATCGTATAATCCCAAAGCAAAGCTTGGTCTATGAGTACCATACAATGGACTGGGGCGATCCTAGTTACACCCTGACCAGGCAAAATTCTGGAATTTGGCCTGGAAAATGGCCTAGGCCATTTTCGCAATCTGCCGCTGGCGAAAATCGAAACCACAAACCGGTGCAGTCAGCAAACAAATAAAAATATAACATTCTTAGGTCCAAATAATAGTCTAAATAGCGTACAATTGCGTATTGTTCTTCAAGTAATTTTTACCTTAAAATTTGATTTGTTGCGATAATGAACTGTCGGGGCGTGTCCGTTGCATCCTTCACTTGCAACACGACGTGTACCCACAGGAACTGGCCGGTGCGTTGCTGTAACTTCACCAGTAGTATGCAACATTTGTCCTGTTCTGATTGCGTTACTGCAACAAGTTACGCTTCATTAGCGACGGCAAGCGTATTCTTATTTATATTACACCTTATTATTTAGTAGGTAAAGTCTCAGATAGCCTGGAGCTTTATTAGCATCATAACGAACTCTGCGCCAATACACATAAAGATTGAATTTCTAAGTTAAAAGCCACGCAACCACGCTGCAAAATTCGTGAGTGCTGAAAGTCGTTGAAGAATGAGCTTTTTCCACGAGTAAAAACAGTTCGTTATGGTATTAGCAAAAAAACATGCAGCGCGCGTCATAACGCCCCTAGTTTGTCTGAGGCTTGACAGTGTTGGTTGCTTAATTAGTAATTTGGACTTTATTGTTATTAAGTTTAAGTTCTTTTACCTAATTATTTATTCACCCGATGAAAAAAAATCTGTATATAATTTGAAATAGTACAGACGTGATGATGCATATACATATCGACGGGTAAAAGGTGAAGAGACTCAAGCACCAAGTTGGGCGATATCCTTACTAATATTATAAATGCGAAAGTAACTCTGTCTGTGTGATACGCATTCACGCCTAAACTACTGAACCGATTTGAATGAAATTTGGTTTACAGATATTCTAGAGCCTGAGAAAGAACAAAGACTACTTTTTAATTCGAAAAAGGGTTGTAAGGGGTTGAAATAGGCGATGAAAGTTTTTGTGTGATGACGTCGGCAAAATTTTCATGATTACTTTTGGTCGCGAAAACCGACAACCACGCGGGTGAAGCCGCACTCATCAGCTAGTTGAGTTATATATATCTTTAGAATCAGCGATTTATTCTATGTCATTTGAGCTGGGTTTTGTGCAAAGTTACCAATATGGCGCTTGAGTCAATTCGCTTTTTGACCGTCAATATATGTATTGAGAATTATTTTTATTTAAATACCTAACTCGCAGTCATTCTCTGCTCAGTACTTTGACTCTCACTAACAGATTAGGTAAATAAGCAAATCACTCAAACCCAGGTACCTAAGCAATAATAAAATGTATACTTACTGAGTCTGTGTTTGCTTTGTGCCTCTCGCAAACTGTCCCAGTGTATTAGCTGGTACCAGGACACATCTGTTAATTCAGTCTTCTTCCATCCTAAGTACCATTCACCGCTGTAACAAAAGAAGGATAATGTAGTATCATAATAATATAATACTTAGATTGATAGATAGATAGAGTACTCTTTATTGCACACACCAAACAAAGAAAATAATACAACATTCTTAGTTCTAAATACAGTAGCTATGTACAATTGGGCGGTCTTATCGCTAAAAGCAATTTCTTCCAGACAACCAGTTTGGACGAGAAAACTATACTTAATTAATTATGGGCAGCTGTTGGTGGTGTACTCAAATAATAAATCAATGTATAAAATAGCAATACATACACTTATACATACATACATAATCATACATGGATACATATCTTATAGAATTTTAATTACTTTTAGCAAGACTTTTTACGAAGAATCTTGACATAATCGGTTGTTTCGAAAATTACTTCGATAGATTTAACTTCAAAAGTCAATCAAATAAATAAAATACATCATCACGCCTGAATTCCACTAAGGGGTAGGTCGAAGTAGACTGCGGTGCACCCATATTTCGCCGATGGATTTTGGTTGATAGGGAACGAGCCTATTGCCATTATATCGGGCAAATTTGACCCTTAATTCGAAGAGATTTGGGCCATAGTTCACCACACTGGCCCTGTGCGGGTTGGTGAACTTCACACACCTTTCTATTGACGTGCAGGTTTTCTCGCGATGTTTTCCTTGACCATTACGCAAATAGTAATAATTATTGAAAATTAGATTCACACATGATAATCTGAGAGGTGCGGGTCCGGTATTTGAACATGCACACCTTACGTTCAAGGCGGGCATTGAACCAACTTAAAAAAACAAAATTAAGACTACCTCTATTATCGTTGGTTTACCTAGTGTAAAACAGATAAAGTACAGAGAGATAACCGATATAAATTCATTTGCTTTTGGAAAAACTTTCCCACACCTCTCTTTAAATTACAAAATAAATTAAACGCGTGATTATAACAGATAATTAATTCCTTCTCAATATTTCTGTTACAGGTCAATGTAAAAAAATAGTCTGAACCCCACTCAGGCAAGTAATCAATTAATCTTAGTCACAAACTGGATTAAAATATACCGCTACACGATAGATCGACTCTATCTTCCGCGTAGAGCCAACCCGAAGACATTTCTCGTTGCAATTTTTTGCTCAAAAAAAGTTTAAGTTTAATTCGATTGGGTGCTTTTTGCTCTATTTGTATTTTGTGTCGATGGAGGATTGATGGTTGAAATACATTTGTGGCGATAAAAAAATAAGTAGGCACATACAGTAGGCTATAACTTAAAATATGTCTATTCAACACGTCTACCCTTGAAAAAAAAATCATTGCAGCAAAATATCTTCATTTTCATGGCGTGGACGGTGGTGAACACGTTAGTTGCACCGAGCACGTCGCAATCACGCACCCCAAGCATGGCCAGCAGCGTAATTCAGCTCTGAACACTGTTCTACGTCACTTCAACTTACTTAGCATCGATGTGCAGTATCTTCATGTCCATGGCGTGAACGGTGGTGAAGACGTTGGTGGCGCCGTGCACGACGCACTCGCGTGTCTCGGGCATGGCGAGCGGCGTGCACACCGCCAGGAACACGGGCTCGTTGCGGCTGCACAGCGGCAGGTACGACACGTAGTGACCGCGGATAAGAACGACCTAGGATAATGAAATTTGATCAGTATATTTAGATCTATTTTACCAACTTTGTAAGTAATGAGATATTATAGTTATTTAAGTAGTTGTAATATTTGGAAATAACAATTCAATTAATTTGTTGTCTTGTGGAAATAAACTACTATAAGTGTAAGTGTAAAAAGTGGTCAAAGGAGAAAGAAATTCCATCAAATACCATTGATTGAATATACCAGTATAAGTATGCCTCGTATAATACTACAGATTATTATAATATACTATAAAGTATAATAACATCCTAAGTTTTGACTCCAAGGCTAGTGTCACACAGATTAAAAATATATTAAAATAAAATATTTTTTACGAAGGGATAAAATTTAATGGAATGTAGTGATGACTGCACTTGCGATTTTGGCAGTGTCAAGTAATTAATAGCAAGAACAATTTCAATAAATACACATTAAATAATAATACACAATAAAATAATAATGGATAACCTAATAATGCTTGTTTCGAGGCGTTTTATAAACGATATTTTATTTAACGTTCTTTTTGGAAACACTTTTTCTATGCTTGTTTATTATTTAACTATCAGACACTTAATTGAAGTTTGCATATTATATATCACTTTTAAAATTTCAGTAGGCACTTACTTTTTGGTCGCCAAATCTCATCTGTCTCCTCGCGTTTCTAGACACGTTCATTCTACAAAAGAAATGCCTGTTCTTTGGTACGTTTTCAGTCTCTCCGTTGCTGCCTCTATTCAGCTCCAGTTGTACTGTCTGGTGGTCTTGTCTGTCTATTATGTCGTATACACTATCCCCGTGGATTAAAAGATCCTCCTAAAATATATTACACAATTATTAAAAAGGCATCCATCATGCAAAATAACAGCTAACCCACGGATGTATAGAAATGTCAATCTATCTACAAACGGTCTTCAATGGTATTTTAAGTATATAAATGTCCTACAGTAACATTGTAGATAACATTATGTAATTATATTACTAGCTGCCCGTCCTGGCTTCGCACGTTTTCATAATATAGCTTCTCAGTGTTAATGTAGCTTTCGAACAGCAAAATAATTTTTGAAATCGGTCCAGTAGTTTTTGAGTTTATTCGTTACATACAAAAATACAAATCTTTCCTCTTTATAATATTAATAAATACTAGAAGTATTTCTTTTCTGTAAAAAAAACATTCAGGTCGTATTTTTAGAGAATCGAAACTCCTCCTTTTGTTAAAGTTGGTTAAAAAGACTAATAATAAATATTAACAGTAATATATAATTGATATTATCTATGACATTTAGTTATTGTCTATGAAAACAATGTAAACAAACCATGGAATGCCCCAAGTACTCCGCAGCATTTTCCGATATGTACAACAATTTTCCATTTTGTGTCATCATCATCATAAAACCATTCATTGCCTGAAACAAAATACATTGTAAAATAAGTACACTAACTTATCTATACCCGTCGTACGCTCGTAAAGTAACAAACAAAAAAAACTAATATAAACCTTTGAAAATCCGATATTTGGTGTAGGAGTCGCTTGTTCCTGATACTGATAACTGAAGTCGTGACTTTTGAACACTAAAACAGAAAGAAAGACGGAGTTATGGGTGAAGTTATAGCAACGGCAGATAAGATAGCGAACTAAATGCATTTTAAACGTCTTAATATGCCTTTTCGTGACCAGTCAGGTGAGCTGACAGTTTTTGGGAGACGTTTCGGATGAGATGAAGGATTAGGACGTGATGAGCCCGACCAAAGATTTGGGCCATGAGAAATTTACTGAGGGAAAACTGACATGGAAATTAGTTTTTTTTTTACATCACGATTTTTCGAGATGTCCCTGTATGTTTTTAATTCAACTTTACGGAGCTACCTTCAATAGAATCGTAGCGAGACTAGGAGATAAACGATTATATTAATGTATCAAAATCTCAAAATTCGTTCCAGATTGATATTATCGTATACTATAACAGCATGGGCTTAACACGTTGGCTGCTAGGCCAGTTTTCATGCACTTTTAAACTGTGCGCAGTCAGGTTGATTAGGCCCAGTGGGAAAAAGCACGACCTCGGCGCCCGCATAGGCAGGAAGATACTCACAGGCTTTTAAAACCTGGTCTATCAGCTAACGTGTTAATACACCATATAAGCATTTACGACAACAGATAATAATAAAAGATCATAGCGTACCTATGAAGTAGAATACGATACTTGTGTAGAGAATTAAATAAAATACATTTTCAAATGAAAACACGATTTTTACAAATTAGATTTCATCTTTTTTGCGTGTTCATTCGTGCAGAACCTGCCGTGGTTTTATTATTATGCTTTTATTTTGAATTCATTCGTAGGACGTAACTATGTTTAGTACCATCACGCCCGTGATCCTCGAAATAGTTAGCAGACACGTAGTTTAGTAGGTACCTATCTACATCAAAGTATCAATAAAATATATATAATCGTTTGCCAGATATCTACTTATTAGTGCTAATTCAATCTGTCCTAAATTAAACTGCACTATACTTAGAGTATTGCCTTCTTACTCAAGGTCGTAATGTACGAGCGAGAAGGCAATATTTTTAGTGCCGTCAAATTTGGTTGGCAGTCGTGGTTTAATAGCAACATAATCAGCAGCAATATGAGTATAAATCTGAATTAATTTTCCATGAATTGAATACAAAAGTGTTTCGTAAATTGTTTTATCCGTAAATTTATAAAAAATGAAGATCCACGTCCATGGGTGCGTCAAAACTGGCACGGCATAATTTTTGCCCATACCAAATCGAACTGTATGTATATATACATAAAGATTACATTTCTGTTGTAAAAGTCACGCCCCGACGCGTCAAAATTCGCTCGCGCTTTCAATGTCAGTTCGTTCAAGAATGAACCTTTTCTCTGAGTTTTTACAGTTCGGTTTGGTATTGGCAAACATAAATTTTGCCGCTCCAGAGTGTGTGGATTTTATGATCTTTTGACAGTGGTGTTGTAGTACGAATTTGGACTTGTACATTCTTTGTCGATGGTTTAAAATGTCTATAAGTGAGAGTTAAACTTTCCTTGTACACATTGTGTAGAACTTTATCAAATTATTTTGTTTTGCATCATGAGTCATTGATAATCGCCGTACGTCATTTATCTCGTTAATCCACTAACCTACAGACAGACAGATTATAGAACCGTCGCAATACAGTGTGGGCGGGCTGGGAACGTTCCATTGTAATGACTGATATTGAAAATTATCCACTTTGATTGCGAGAACTTAAATTATATTCATTTGATATTCACATACTTATACAGGTTATAGCAAAAGACCGAAAAAATACTTTCACATATTAATGAGTACATACAAGTAAAATGTTTTTTTTTCAAATCCATTGTTTTCAAATGTCTGCGATTACTGTCATCCATTTTTTTTACGAAATGAATTAAGTAACGAAATTTTAATGGAATAAGATGAGCGATCGACTGCACCCGCAATTAGCGAGTTTTCTGCTTATTTCAAGTACCAAATTTAATAAATACTCGATTATAAAAATGGGTCATCAATGTGATAAAGATGGGGGATGAATGATGATGGTTATTTGTGAAATAAAGATCTTACTGACAATTGAAAATCGATCTTACATGAATATAAGACTTAGGTCGAATATCAATCATGAAACTTAAATGTATTGGCTTTCAAAAATTATAAAATAACAAGCAATATCTCACTGTATACACAACAATAATACACAACAATAGTAGTATACACAACAACAAACCAATATCTCACAATAGGTCACAGTATCTAAAAGCATTTTAGACTGTTTATTAGTTTTTTAGTTGCATCTAAGGCTTAAGATCAAAAGTTAAAATCTGCAGTGAACTGAGCGGCCTAAGATCAGTAGATCGTCAATCATATGTCAACCATGTCAAGTGTTGGCCGCTGACACGCGCAGAAAGAATTGGAATACCTTGCTGGAAATAGTTCATTTTCCTGACGTAGACGCAGACGAGGGCCATGAGTTGGAGCTGCGACAGACGCTGCCTGGTGGAAGGCGGCAGCGGCAGCAGGTCCCGCAGGTTCGATATCTCAGAGTTTATAAGGTCCCTGCGCATCTTACTGGCACCTTTTGTAGATTTTGTAGGTTCGAATCTGCATCAAAAGAAAAGTTAATCACAATTAATTTGAGCGGCAATAGGTATGTGGTTAGACGGGTCGCTTGTAATCGAGAGGTTTGGGCTCCGATATGGTTTTTGTTTTTATTTGGCGGGGACAATGCCGTGCTCCTAGATTTTGTTGGATAGACTAATGCAAAGAAGAAAAAAATTGTACCTCCATACCATATCTTATTAAACTATTTAATTATATACATTCATCATCAACGCATCATTATAGCAGTGGTAGCCGAGTGGTTGAACGCACGCTTTGCAATCAAAGTGCGCAGGTTCTATCCCCGGCTCGCACCTCTGGGTTCCATGTGCGAATCTCATTTTCATCTGAGATTATCACTTGCTAAGAAACGGTGACGGAAAACATCGTGAGGAAACCTGTGTGCCCGGTATAATGGCAATAGGCTCGCCCCCTATTACATTGGGACCAAAATACATCGGCGAAGTGTGGGCGCACTGCAGTGCACCTCTGCCTTCCCCTTCGGGGAATACAGGCGTGATGATGATGATGTATTCATCATCAACAATTAAAATAGAAAAATACATGAATTGTTTCATGTATTTTTCTATTTTAATTGTTGGGATTAAATATACCCAGTTATTTAAATTAGCGTTGATATATATTTTTAAGTCTGTCCAGAAATACATAAAACTCATTTAAAGTTACATGTTAATAAACACATAAACATTTAAATTGGTGATCAAGACGAGGAGCCCCGCGCGGGACGTATATGTAAAATGACAGTAGATCATATTTTACGTGTGAGACAATAACCTATAGATTGCCAAGTCAACAAAGTCGTAATCCAATATTGCATAAAATAACCATCACAAGAAACGATTTTCCTGCTTCCGACGGTATTACGAAAATAAATCATGGCGGAATGTGCTTCTAGGATCTAAGGACAATGCGCGGATGCAATGTTCCGGACAGGTGCGCGGGCGCAACTCTTGTCACACACAAATTAACATAACGCATCTCTAGTTGTGTAATCGGCGCTCTAAGGATATGCGGTCTGATGGATAGTGGTATCCTTCATACTTTAAAAATGAAATAAATCCTTAAACATAGCCTATAGCCATACCTTAGGTCTAAGATCCGTGCGCAAGACATTTTACAGAATCGTTTTAAATACATATTCAAAGACAAAATCTTTGGATTTATGTTAAAATGTTTAGACATATATGCCCAACAATAATAGAAAACCAATTTTTTTTAATAATGTTTTTCAATTGTTATGTTTATTGTTTTATACCTTTTGTAAGAAGCTCCCTTACAATCACTTCTTTAGCAGTATTATTCTAAGATTACATATTGTTATCAGTTTTCGTTTATTTTTTTGATCAATCAATGGATAGATTTGTTATTAAAAATGTGGAAATAAAAATTTATACCAATTTAAAAAAAAAATCACTAAAATATAGTTTGTACCTATTATCAAACTTGACACGAACCAACAGGAACTAACAGAATATTGTCTAAAGTATATGAAAAAATATTATTGTAAGTTTCTCACAGTACAAAGTAATTTATGATTTTCCATTCAGAAAATTATCATAAAAAATCCAAGTGATTGGTTTGAAAACGGAAAAGAGCGTGACTCCGCAGTGAATGGCACTGATTGGTGCAGTAACAATACTTAATTGACTTGTTGACTTCGTTTTGACCTATCAGATCTAGGAAAATGTCTACGCCTTTGTTGTATAGACAGGCCAAAATATCTTTTGCTAAAGGACTGGCTAGATAAACAAAAGACTATCGAATGAAATTTTAATAATTTTGTAAGTTTAATTTAATAAACTAAAAGTAACACTTGTGTTAGTTACACTTAAAACATTACATATTGAAGTAATATATCACGTATAACTTTAACTCTATCAATTAGAGTAGATGATCAGGTAGAGATACTATTAATATTATTTATTTTTACTGACGATTCATAAATGCTTGTATTGGTTTACATGAATAAAAAAAAACTGATTCTTAATCTGAATTATATTGAACCCTACAACCAAACTATTATAATCATAGATAAGCTAAGTGTTTCTAAATAGATTTCACTCGTCCAGATAAGAAAACTCAAAAGTTTTCAGGATTTTTTAAATTTGATTCATTGTGATTGGGGATACAACTTAAAAACATATACTCATTTGTTTTAAGGAATAATATTGCTTGGATGGAATAGGTTAGGTAAATAGTAAATTGCAAATAATGTTCACTTACAAGTCGCCTATAATGGTATTTATCAACACAAAAGTGTTCTATAAAGCCATTGTAAATAAATGTGTTCTATAAATAGATTAAATAGATGATAAATTTCTATTCATTGTCATCATCAACCGGTGTCAGTCCACTGCTTGACGTAGGCCTCTCCCAAGATGTGCCACTGTGCCCGATCTTCGGCACTTCTTTTCCAGTCAAAAATTTATATTAATAATTTATTTTTGGGTATATCCTTCGAAAATACCTATTAGTCTGATTTTTTTTAAATCCCGTAGATTCAAAATAATATCATAACATTCCGTTACATCATATTATCAATTCGAACAACACAAAATAAACTAAAAAGAGATGGATAGTAAAAAAATATCTGTAAGGAAGTGTCTTTCCCGTCCGCGGCATGTTAACATGCGGCTGCGCACCCGGCGCGGCACTCACTGCGCACGCGGCGCTTTCATCTCACCCGGGGTCCTTTATAACCTTTATATAACCACCTTTATTTTTATTCCTTATTAGACTTTTTTTACAATCGTTAGGAATGATTGTGGGAATCGACCAGTGATTTGTGTCCTATTAATTTTGTTTGATCGGCGTTTGTTTCGGGAGGTTATCGATTGGCAGCGAATGGGATGATTGATCGATTACGTTGAACGGTATTAGCGATTCGGTATTTAAAGTATATCGGTTTTATTGATTGTTGTATGAATAAATCACTGTAAAATGGTTTGGATAAATTAAAAGAGTGACCACAGTGACTGTTGAAATGGACAGAAATTTGTAAACTTAAAATCTCCTACAGTAGTAGATATTATTTACAGATTACGTTTTAATTTTGTAGAAAAAAAATATATAAATATTGAATTAATAAAGATTGAATTTCTGTCGTAAAAGCCACGCCCCCACGCGTCAAAGTTCTCTCACGCTGTCGGCATCATTTCGTTGTAGAATGAACTTTTTCTATTTGTCCATACAGTTCATTTTGCTATTGGCAAAAAATTTGACGCCGCCCCAGTATGGCTTTATTTGTGTTTTTTTGCTTGCGTAGGCGCTTTGCCCATCATATATCCTTAAGATGAAACGTCATTACTGTTGCTGATTCGTAGTTAGTAGCTAGTATGTAGAGATTTGAAAATATTAATACTTCTTGAGATCTTCATTGATTTATTCGTCATAGACTTAATAATTAAATGTAACGTTTCTTTATGTTTTTTACTGTCTATGTGTTAAAAATACTGTTTAAAATTGTATTAATGAATTGGTACGGAGGCTGATGGGTTTACGACTTTCTCCCAATAGTTTTTACGTTTGACCCCACAAGCGACGAATACCAGCAATCGTTCGCGTAAAAAACCCCGAAAATGTGACCCCCCACTTTTTTACGAAGACATCAAATCGAGAATGCATCTGTGTAAAATCGTTTAGGCTGCGTACACGCACAAAAAGCGGCATTCCTTACATATTCTAAGGCGTGTAACGACGTGAACACTTCACGGCGTGTTTTGTCGACCGTCCGTTAAAATTCTTCCTTAATACATTAGTTCAACATCTGGTCTAATTTCTTTGAGAATTGGAGTTAAATGTGTATTATGATTAATTTACATATCTTAAGTGGTATGTAGTTCATAAAACGCTTGGTTATTTCTGGATGCAACAGTTATTTACTACTATAATACTAAATTTAGAATTATTCTTCACTTCTTAGTGAAGAACTTATGTTTACTAGAAAAGTTAAAGAAAATTCAGGCAGTACCCTGATACGATTAGGACAGACATTTGGGTGAGAGAATTCCTTATAGATCGTAAAATAAATTTATACATTCTATTCCATAATTAATTTCTTTCAATACACATGGAATAAAATAAAAAACCATTACATTTATTTTAAAAGAAAATTGCTTATTTATTTTTTTCTTTTACAAAAAGACAATTTCTTTTTTACGATAAAAAGTAACTAAAGAAATAAGGTAGGTGAATTACACCATGATGTAAAAAATTTAATGTAAAAAAAAACTCCGAATTGAAATTCTGTAGAGTCGGCCTGAAATCCGTTTTATATTGTATAGTTTTTTTTAGATACCCGAACTACGATATCTTACATCATAGAGCGAAGAATGCGATATAATTTACAGTAAATGGAACTTCAATTGGTTTACTAATTAGTGTGTTGTGTACACTACAGAGACATTTAAGAAAAAACAGAGTAGACAGAAAAGATTTTAGGTTTGTACGTCAAATATGGTTTGAGGAATGAAGCGGTAAAAACTGAAATGATCTCTTCGGCTTTTGTTATAAAAGTTTAAGCCTGTTTAATCATGCTCTAAAATTAAGATACTATTTAGCGGGCGTCGATTAATAACTCATTTTGCCAGAACGTCTGTCTAAAAGCGGTTTAAAAATCGTTGCTCCATAATCTTTCAATCGAAAGATATCATAACCATACATATACATAAGCGTAAAGTTTTGCGGTATTGGTCATTTAATCCCAAATTAATAAAATATTTTCCTTTATTCATAGTAGAATAGTGGAAGACATATCATGCCGCTATGTTGTTTATCGATTACTGTTAATGAAATTTTAGGGTCAGCCTTATTTATAGAAATTTAATGACTAGCAACTATTTATAATTATCAATTTGTCAACTAGATTGTTTTGGAGTGTCATAGTAATTAAATGAAAAAGTTTCATAATTTTGGGAGTGTCGTTTTGGTTAGGAATAACTACAAGTTAATTCATTCGCAGTCGTCTACGTTACCGAATACATAACGGGAGTATGTATTTTTAAAGTAGTATAACAAATAGTTAACAATAATTCAGCACTAAGCTTATGGCACAGAAACCATTTTACAATACAATGCAATGCAATATAATACAATACAATGTAAGTACAATTAGTAATTACATGGATTAAGTCCATTTCAATTATAATAATACTACTACAGCCCTTTTAACGTCCCACTGCTGGGCACGGGCCTCCCCTCAATGTGAAGGGGATTCGGGCCATAGTCCACCACGCTGGCCCAGTGCGGGTTGGCAGACTTCACACATCTATCGAGAACTAGACAAGTTCCCTCAGACGTGCAGGTTTCCTCAAGACGTTGTCCTTCACAGTTTTATAGCAAGTGATAATCTTGGATTAAAATGAGATTATAATAATAAATAATGAAAAAGGTTTTAAGGTTTTAGTAACAACAATAAAATGATGAGGAAAAAATAAGGTGTGTGCCTGAGTGTTTAATGTATTCTGAAAAAAATATTTAGTCAGATTTTGAAACGCAGTAAGTATTCGTTATAAAGAGTTATATAGTATTATATTGACATCACGACTCGTATCAATGGCAATACGTAACGATACGTAACGCAAACAAGGAAGGCATTATACCAACCTATTTGAATATTTTTACAAGTTTTCGTAAATTAAACACGTGCCCGTTGTCACACATTTTATCGTTTTGTGTCACGACTTTTTTTTTTTATTTTTAGAAAAAATAAACATTAACTCTCGTTTTGGTGTGATGGGTTTGTGTTGTTGGATTTTGGTAATAATTCTTATGGCTTTAATAAAAAAATACTTTTATAATCATCGTTATGAATATACAAATAACATTATACTTTAAACTACTATACTCGTGACTTACTTTTGAGTATCTAAATACACTAATTAAACTAATATTACGGACAGTAAGTTTAATAATGTTTATTTGTATGAGATAACTTATTATATTTATTTTTCAGTACACATAGTACTTCCTTGAATGTAAATGAATTTAATTAAAAGTTACGATTAATGTTAATATGTAAGCTGTGTTTGCTAAAATATAACAGTTAATTTAGTTTATAAAAAATAATATGGAGTGAGATCAGTTTCGCAAATAAAGTTTTTATGTACTCGTAAATAGTCCTTCAAAGTTGCCATTTCACGATTATTCAGTGACAATGTAACCATGTAACCACGTATCTTGCATGAAACTATACTTAGATTTTTATCATGAAAAGAATATGTATCAATGTACATAATCATGAACAGGCCTACGTAATATTTAGAGGCGTCTTTTTTGCCTTACAAGGTTACAAGTCTGACATTACCTAACGCTACGCGTACAACCGACGTATTTCACTACTTAACGTTGAAATCAAACATGGTATAAACATCTTTGTGTCACTTAATATAGTGTTTATATTTCCGTGTATATTTTTAAAGGTTATTAAGGATTGTATACGTATGTTAGATGAAAACTAATATGGTTAGCAAGTAAGTAACAAAAGAAATCTGATGGGCAAGGCGGGCGCGCTAAAAGTTTTTCATTTTTATATGGGTGGGTACTTAGTTGAAAATGTATTTTATTTGGAAGTAAAGAAAAGAAAAAGCAAACAGAAATATGTTTGTGTACGGTAGCCATACCCACTGTTGGCATCCCCCCACTCATTGGCACCCATGACTTTAAGTTAAATTAACAAGAAAACCGTGACTTTAACCCCAGATTTTATGTCAAAAATGGAAAGATTGTACATTTTTTTATCTTAAACCCTTAAGTTTAGCCTCAAATTCAGACTTAATTAGTACAAACTTTAAGTTTGTTTGGGACATACACTAAAAAGCCCTTTTTTACCGGTACTTGTGCCAGTAACCGGAAAATCGGAAAATTTTGAAACAAATGTAAAAATCTTATGTTTCTAATATAATTTTTTTACAAAAATCTCGAAAAATTAAAAAACGAGTGGATATTCTATAATCTGATATCCTAACGGGTCATAGAGCGTTTTGGTGACTGATTTTCTCCGAGTAGGCGCTTAAGGTGCCAATGGCTGGGGTTTTACCCTGTATACCCATAACATATCCAAAGTAAAGAGCCTATACTATTTTACCTATAGGTACTTTAACTATTAACTGACATTTATAACCATAACATATTCGTTAATTGAATTTATAGCGAATTAAATTTATTCACACAATCATTACATTTACTTAATATTCATAATAAAATTCAAAAGATAAAAAAGAAAAATACAAGTACCCTATAGGTGTAGATAATGAATTTTATTTGTTTTATTAATGACCTAATTTTTTCATATAAATGTAATTATTTTAAATATGGTGATACTATAGATAAATAACAATTACATGAATGCAGCTCTGTATGCATATAAAATAAGATCATAATTAGAATTTCGTTTTCCAATTAACGAATTAGAAAAAAATTGTCATAATTATTATTATAAAACATACTATCGCCTTACCTTAAAAACATTTTGACAGCGCAATAAAACTTCCAAAACCAAAAATAATATTAACACTTGCAACACAAATTAATTCATTTTATTAATTGTATAAAAATAAAATAATGATACACGACCACACAGTCCGAACGATGAAGTCCTAATGATGTCTCAATAAAAACAACCCTTCACACCTTTACGAACGAAATTAATGTCATATTGTGCCGATAAAAATGACGGTAGAACGCACGTGCCCGGCATTATTCAACAACTGAACAACCACCGCTGAGTTGAGTCTTAACACATAAAAAAAAACTAATATTGTATTCAAAAGTTATGTCAACGCGTCGATTTATGCGTGAGCTTTTTATTAGAATAAGATTAAGGCTCGATCTTGAAGCTCAGATACTTCCGTGCGCGAGCGCGCCGGGACACCGACTATAAAAAGCAACTAAGCCTCTCTTTCCCGCGAGCCTTATTTTCTTTTTTACATTGAAAACATGCGCCCGCGCCCTAACGAATCCCATCGTGTGGTGGGGATTGTTCCGATTATATATATTTTTTTGAGACTTTGTTCTTTCTTCAAATATGCAAACTATAATGTAATTAAATTAATCAAAAATATGTATTCAACAATTTTATATTTAGCCTAGCGCGACGCGTGGGCGAGGGAGACGGATAGATGTTTGTGGAGCGCGTTTTTCGATCGTCGTTCGGTGTTTCGCGCGAAAGAAATGGAAGTAGTCGGTTGTTACTTACCTCGCCTAAGATTAATGAGTTTGAAAGAGATGCAGATAATGGCGGTGTAATTACGACGGTTTCGCGTAAACGAGACGAAACTATAATGATTGGGCGCAATGACAGTTATTGATATTGTCGTAATAAGCGTCGATTTGTGCTGGGTTTGCTGCATGGGAGGGGTATACGCGTGGGCATCTAGATCGCAAGTTAATTAGAATTTAATAACGGCTTGCTGAAAAGATATTCGCTATTTAAGAGCGTGAATGCCATTTCATATCATAAGTGTGTAGAGTGGTTAGCAGGTGTTGGGGTAGAGCGTAGGTAGAGTCTGAGGTTCCAGTGCTATGCTTATTAATTAACATAGTTTGTATTTGTTTTTCCATTTAACTTGTATATTTTGCTAACCTCTATGACTGATTTGTAGCGCAAACAGAATTTATTAACTCAAAAATGTTGTTATTGAACTGAGGACTAATTTTCAGTATAGATTTTCAGATGTGTACATTTAAGTTTCATATATTTTTCTACATAACTTAAAGTATTTAGAATTTAAAAATCACTTAGTTAACACGCTTTTCTATCCCGGACGGGTAGGCATAGAAGTACTGCAGAGCCCATACAAACAAATATTTGTTTAATACGCTTGAAGTCTATTTTATCCTTAAGCCGTTTGACAGGGGATTTCTAAACATTAGAATAAACTATACAATACCTATAAGTATTTCACGAATGTATCCAACAAGTTATGCAATGACACTATAGTGAAGCTTATGCTAAACGCAATAAAGGTCACGAACAAGGATGCAGATGAACACTAAAAAGCAACCGCTAAAACTTGCTGGGATATTTAAAGGATTTTTTAAGATGTGCGCGTTGCCCGGGGCGACTCCTGTGTTACGTGGGATAACCATAATCGTGCCATCGACGCGCTAATGTGGGAACTACCTCAGGTTACATATGCTCCTTCTTCTTTTTGGTCGGTAATTAAATTGTATTACCCTGGAGGCAAGTGGATGGAGTTGCCAGATTACGCAAGGATGTTTAGGTTGTAGAGTTTGGTAACTCAAATTACGATATCATTCTACGACTAATATATGAATCTCTCTAATATATGATCTAATATATGAATCTCGTCTTAATATAATAAGCCAATTTGAAGTCTGTGTTGAAACTTTGGTACGATCTTCTGTCTTTTTCACGAAGGTTTCTTGAAAAATAACATTTAATGGCATTGCAACGCATGCCGGGTACAGTTAATCCCTATTTTATAGGTACCTACTCTAATGCGAAATAAATCAGATATGTTTTCTTGATTAATCAACATAGGTCTCTTTGAGAAAGTATCCTGTCGAGCTTCACGTAATTAAAATAAATGTTTTTGTATTGTAACATATTCTTGGACTTAGAACGTTCCAAACTGAAGCCTGCTAGATGCCCTGTAAGTTAGACGCTATTCAAGTTATTTACCTTAGTAGAAACTTAACTTTGCTTAGCATCTTTTACGTCATACGTGTACGTAGTTCTTGCGTTGACAAAACGTATGGGTAGTTTTCCAGCAGGTTATTAATAAACCTACACTAGCTCTGCACTCCTAGCATGACCGTGTAGACATAAGTTTAATCTCTTTCAGCTGTCAGATTTGTCGAGAAAATTACTCGGTGATCAGGACATGGCTCGGTGTGACGTCACTTTCTCTACAAATCTGACAGCTGAAAGAGATAAAATTTATGTCCACGCAGTCATGCTACAGGGCCTGGTCAACGCAAAATCACTTTAACTATCAAAACAGGTGTATCCATCAGTCAAGAAAATGTTTGTTCAGAGCTAATACTATCTAACGTCGCTAAACGGTTTTGTTCGCTTACCGACTACTTTAACTGTTGCCGCCACGTCAGCCATATTGGGCGGCACATCAAAGGTGATAAACGTGTTGAATATGCGGTAAGCGTTGTTTGACCACAATACATACGAAGCACAGAAGATCATTGTACGATGAGAAAAATAAGATGATAACATTTAAATTATATAATTCATGAATTAGTTGCTGCAATTTTTTTTTATTCAAAAATTCCAGTACTTTGAGTTTGACAACATTCAAATTACTTAAAGCAGTATATATAGAAAAACTACAGTTAGATTAAATTAATCCGCCATGCCATCTTAATCACTTTCTTCAACTATTTTAATTTTGATTCATAATGTGTGTTTATATTTGTTTTGTTATTAATTTTTTGACACCGGCGGGTATTTACTCGTTAATCGCAGGTGGAGCCAAACCCCATCTTATTCCAATAAATTGCATTATTGCATTTATTTAGTAAAAGAAGAAGAACGAGATATAGACAATGCATCCTTGTATAAAATAATGTAAATTTATAAGGACTTTCATTCATACAAAACTTGTGCACTTATATAAGCAGGGATTAGAAGTCATATTTAAATAAATAAAAAATGGAAATCTCAGTGCTGAGAAAAGTTTTTTTAAAAAGTCGAAGTTGCTTATTAACTTTATACTCTGAAAAAAAAACATGAGCGAACCTTTTATATATGTACCTGTATAGTGGCCAACTTGACCAACCATGTGGTTAGTTTCGGGAAAAAAGTCTGATCGAAAAAACTTATACGTGATTATATTCGTTCTATTTTAAGAATCGATTGAGGGATGTTATATGCTTGTTTTATATTAGCTACTGGTTACCGTTTTTGTCCATATTACTTTTGAGTATAATACATTGTTTTGTGGTCTTGAACATAACGTAGCAAACTCAATGTATTTTTTTCTTCATATTCGGTGAAGTTATGAAAGTAATTTACTTAAAATATTTATACAAGTCTTTTGTTATAAAAGTGAGAAGTAAAACAAAGTTGTTTTGTTGGTAGCGCTCTATAGAGAATATTTGTGACTTAGGTATTCAAGAGTCTAATAAGAAAAAAGACTAAAATAAGCTAGAGTATGTAATAAGTTTATGGGTTCGAGACAGTAGCTTTTACAACTTCATAAAGAAGAATATAGAGATGCCGGTCTTGATTGCTAATGATTGCAGGTGATGGCCAGCTGTATTCAACGGTATTGTCAACAAAATCATATCCGATACATATATAATGGTGGTGCGTCCGGCTCGTCTGGCGGCCGGGAGTCGAGTGACATCGGTCATTAGCGCGCGACTCACGCGCCGCTAAACTGCGCCACGTGCTGCGTCTGCGCCGATTGTCGGCGCGCGCACCCTTTTGATATCACACACAGGCTGTTTAATTATATATAGACTTATTGTTACTTGATTGTCAGAACCTTTAAACGCAGTATTTTTTTTCGAAATTCGAATGTTCAAAATAGGTAGCATAATCATAATTATTGCGATCAACTGCTGTTTGTTAGTCTCACTTTGACTCAAAATCGGTTCGACCGATTAGATTTCGCTTTGTTTTGAGAAAAAATTGTACGTGATACGGAGTTCGATGTCTAATCTAGTTTATTATATTAAAAACAAACTTGTTGCTTGCTTCGTTGTCAAACATATTATAAAATTAACAGATTTGGGAATTAGTATTTTGCCCGCAACAATTGACTGAATATCTTATTTAAATTAAGTATCATATAAATCTGCCTCTAAGACATCTCATTGGATACAGATAAATACTTATTGTTTCTTAATAGTCTAGTTATGTTAACTAACCAAGCACCCTGTACGCATCAAATCGTCAGAATGACGGCGTATTTAACAATAACAGCAGGGAGGTCCCGGTGTAAAGGAGCCGGCATGACCGCCGAAATCACGTGCGGAGCCGCCCTAATGTAAACAATAGACAAAGGACCCGACCCGGTTATTAGGACACACGATAACTATCATAGTTAGACGAGTATACTCGGGTGGGATTCAAATTTCGAGATATACACCTATATAAAAATATCAGGCTGTTACCAAGAACCTTCTTGGTAACAGCCTGTTTTTTTAATGTTAAGACTTTTTATGAACTAGTTCATTCAATGTTCCACTACCAGTGCTGTGTTGAATGGAATTCAGGAACGCTTATTCTCATGGCACTGTTGTACGCTTACCCATTGCGGAATGGCGGACTTCACACAACCTATGAAAACTTGCATGTTGTGTAATGATATTTTCCTTCGACTTTTTGAATTAGCTTTTGGAAATGTAAATAATAAAGTATATACTTATAAAAACGTAATGCTATGTATGGAGATAGATGGAGAGGTCTCATAAAAGCCGTAACCATCCAACCAACCAGACACTCCATGACTACAAGCACACCACGAGGAGTGCACAACTAAGAAAAATAATAAAAAACTTCATGCTACTTAAAGTACAAGTCCTTCAACTTGATCCATTATATGAGGAAAAAATAGCTAAATTTCGAACCAAGAGAGTGCAGTTATGAGAACTCACATTTCTGTTATAAATCACAATAGAACAAACAGCAAGGGAGCTTATAACCATTTGACCGGGTACACTGAATCATACTTTGAGGTATTTTTTTTTTAATGGACTACGCTGTTGGCCTTGAGGTGGCTTTTACAGTTTTACCGGAAGAGTCATACATTGAGGTAATGAGAAAGGTGTGTAAAAAGCTAGTGCACTTTCCACCCTTTCATTTATGTACACGACTGTACCTTGGTGGGTTTACCGAGAACAACCGCGGCGACTGTATCATACGAGGGTGCGCTGGACACAGATTTTGTCAGATCCCTGTGAATGAACAGGTTATTAAGATACCATCAAGTTGGAACCTTAGTCAAATTAAGTCTTAATATATTGTTTTAAAATTAGCTACGTTAAAACGGGTTTTAAATAGCTACTTTAAACCTACTTAAAAAATTTGGAGTGGCGACAAGTCGTGCGCTCCAAATTGTTGCCAATGTAAAATTGAACTTTAAGTCAATACACATAAAGATTGAATTTCCGTGGTAAAAGCCACACGATCACGCTGCATAATACTTGGCACTGTCAATGACATTCCATTAAAGAATGAGCTTTTCCTAAGAGTCGATACATTATAGTACAGTTCTTTTTCACAAGTCTGCGATAGAGTCTTGATTAAACAAATCTAAAATATTTCAAATATAAATACATCATCACGCCTGTATTCCCCGAAGGGGTAGGCAGAGGTGCACTGTAGTGCGCCCACACTTCGCCGATGTATTTTGGTCCCAATGTAATAGGGGGCGAGCTTATTGCCATTATACCGGGCACATTACCCCTCAATACGAGGGAGATTTGGGCTATAGTCCACCACGCTGGCCCAGTGCGGGTTGGTGAACTTCACACGCCTTTCTATAGACGTGCAGGTTTCCTCACGATGTTTTCCTTCACCGTAATTACATACATACGTACATATTTTTTTTGTAAAAGGTTCATAATTTAGTGTGTTCAGCAGTATTTAAACAAAATGGTAACTTGAAGTTTTTATCGTACTTACCTACTATGTCCATGAATACTAAGGCATTTGTTATTTCTACGTAACTATGATCTCACAAAGACTTCATCTATCATAGCCAAGCTTCTAGCGAAACTGAATAAACTTACCAAGGCATCATATTTTAATTAAAACAGCCACAAACCTAGCATTATGTACCCAAGGAAGCACATTATAAGTAACTGACAAGTGAAACCACAGTATAATCATATGTTTATTAAGTATAGACTAAGCAACCTATAATTTTGTTATTAAAAATTACATTAACAAAGTTTTAAGTGTGAAGACCATTTTTCGGGGTCTTCTTTTTTTTTTTCGAGACATCGGTTTCGTTCCTCGGTTTTGTTCCTTTTGGTCCACTCGCAGACTAATGTTCATTCATGGATTTAGTTGCAATATTAATTTAATATTGTAAGTGACTATACATAGCATAATAGGTGAAATAAAACTTATGAACGCTTTTGACTAAAGCCCTATTTACATTACGACACTAGTCATTGCATTCATCGATGCGTGCATTGTGAAACTTGACGTTTACACTGTGAAACTGTTGATGAAACTAATGTCGCGAAACTACTTTCACGCCACTAGTGTCGTAATGTAAATAGGGCTTAACATC
Organism: Ptilodon capucinus; assembly: GCA_914767695.1. NCBI lineage: Eukaryota > Metazoa > Arthropoda > Insecta > Lepidoptera > Notodontidae > Ptilodon > Ptilodon capucinus. Next base: position 4,390,579 of record OU611828.1, read on the forward strand.
TAGGAGACGCCTTAACGAGGGCCCATTTTTTTTTTGAAGGACTTGCGCTGTTAGCCGGGAGGTGGCCTTTACAGCTTTACCGGTAACTGACAACTGCTTCATATTGATGTATCAGGTCTAGGCGTATCCTAGTCTTAAAAAAAGGCAATATCCTAGCGCAAGATAGGCCTCTTGTTATTATTTTTTCTAATTAAAAATTGGGTGGTGCACATCACAAAAATCAAGAAATAAAAAATAGAAATGTGTTGAGAACTTATAATTTATTTGTCCTGAATTCAAAATACACGCAAATATAAAATAAAAAAACAACAATAAATGTTCCAAAAAATAATTTTACCGCGTCACCTTCTAATCAGTTTACCTATACGAATTTGTTATAGATAAAATAGATATAGGAGGGCTCGTGAGCCTGTTCAATCTATGTGTTCAGGCCTAATCACCATTTCGTCAGTAACAACTCCTTCAAACATACCTACTGGCAGGATATTTTAGCATTAGCTCCACAAGCTATACTTTTATAACGCTCAATCTTTAATCCGGGCCGTTAGTTACAACGTAAGTAATGCGGACCTCACTTAAGATGCATTTTTAACAACAGGGCTGTCGCTCGACCCGTATAATTTTATTTGCTGAAACGAAATTGAAAGATTACAAAGCTGGATTAAGATTACCGACGCTTGATTGGCCACAATTTGAGGTTGTGGACGGTTCAAGGAATACTCAGTTTAGCGTTTTGATGAATCATCTCTCTCGTATTTAAGAGCGTGTTTATAGCTAATCAAACTTTGTTGGGGGAGTTATTTGTTAGGTTTAGATTTTTTATTTGATCTAAAGTTAACCTTATTTTAATATAAAAGTTTCCAAAGGAGATCGTTAAAGATTAGCATCTAAAAACCTTATCTCTTTAATATATTATCCTCAGATTTGTATAAATTTCAATTTCTTAAGTATTCTGCAAAGCACCTGTAACCGGTTCCATCAAATTTGAAGTGTAGATAATATCAATAGTCAAGATCTTGTTCAGTATGCATAATAATCCGTAATTAGCACGAAATAAGGTTCAATTGTTCTGATGTACTTGTCATCCCTGGGTCCGGTCGCAGGGTCGCCGGGCGTGGTATAGATGGCGCGATTGCCGGCCGGTGCGTCCGTCCTGTTTACCTGCCCGTGCTTCGCAAACAAAACCCACACCGGAGCTGCAACGCAACTGGACTCTACTCCACTTTCAACACACCTTTAAGTAAAGGGCAAGTGGTGAGGTTATATACAATAGTGTATTTTTATTGGAAACGGAAAAGTGCCTTTAGGTTCAGATGATGTGGAGACAAACAACACTGTACCCTGTTTCTAATATTTTAAAACTAGTTTTTGCTTTCCACTAAATAACTTGGTGCTAAGTTTTCATGGACTCTAAAATTTTGGACCACCATATTTCTCGTATCTTATTTAATTCCAAAACTTTAGAGCGGAAGCTTAGAGTGGACCTCACAAGAGGTCATCCTAGGCACGGGTGTTAACGCAAAAAAAATACATAGAAAATTGTTTGCTTTTCTCAATAGGGACCCACTGTACAGTTCTCCATACTTACATTTTAGGAGCTAGAGGCTATTACCTATATCCATGGTCGAGCTAAAGGTTTGAAACATATTCTCTATATTTACCAGGTCGAAGGGTTGCGAGAATCGTTCGAGAGTCGAAGTCCTTGACCCCACAATTCCACCTGTTCCAAAGTTGACCTTAAATCGGTCTAATCGGCGGAATCGTTGCGGACGGGCTGGGCGCGGCGGCGCCCGCGCACTGGGAGAGAAGAGGAAGAAGAGGCGGGGAGGGGGGGGGGGGACCACTGCCCGTGATTTAATGCCCCACTCGCTAATTATGGCTTGTTCAAATTGTAGCTTTCTCACGGGATACGCGGGGACCGGTTACACGAACTTAACTTTAGCGTAATCCATATTCATCTCAGTTTAAAATTCATATCAACAGTTTGACGTGTTTTATGATACTTTGTAAGTATTAATCGGCTATTTAAGAACTCAATTTATATTAACATTTAATTTAGCTTTTCATAAAATAGTTTTGCATGGATTCACAGAAGGTTATGATCCATTTTACTGTGGCTTAATAGACTACGTTTGTCCTGAAAAACCGCTACAATCGCGTAATGTATTTGGGGGCTTTTTCCTTACAACATGTCTAAAAGCTGATAAGGTATGATTTGTTATATTACGATTGTTCTGGTAGACTTCAATAGCAACTCATTATGCAGAAGATTGAAATTGCAGATGCATGTATGCTTTGAAACCATTAATTAAATCCAACGTCATCTTAATCGCTGATTAAGTTTTCGTACCACTGTATCAAGATGCGCCGATCCCCGGTACGTTACTGCATTCGCTATACTTATTCTGTCTGCCCCAACCTGTTACCCGGTCAACCTTCGGGATACTTCCGTCTCTGTCACACACCCCTAACATCTGATATACATGTCCCGTTCTAACCATCTCAGGTCAGGCTACACACATTACGGTAATGATACTTAAACACATATTTAAGTAAAGATTCTTTTTCTGTTAAAAAGTTATATGTCTGAGCCTTGTGGAGCGGTATTTTATAATTTTAGATGCTTATTGCAATTTTCTAGGAACTTACATTGTTGTATGCAAACATAGTTTCTGTATCTGTGGTAGATAAGTATATAAGTTTGATGATATATTAATATTATTTAACTACGGCTTGGTCTAGGGGCTTAAGTGTAGGTCGGTCGGTTCACTGAACCAAGTGGATGCGTGTTCGATTCCCGATTCAAATTTAAATTTAGTTGAGTCATATTTTGATGTCAATAGAATTAACTCCAATAAACATACAAATCTCAACTTTAATGACGTACAAGTTAATTTCAGTTTTCTTTGCAGTGATTCATAATTATTAAGCAGCAACTTAGAAACTTTAATTTACTTTGGCTTCTTCATTACAGGACATCCTTCTATATCATCGACATGTGTGAAAACTGAAAAAAAAACCATTATTGACGCCATCGTAAATTTCAGAGCGTAAGGTTCTATTCACATGGTAAAGCCAACTGCCTGAAAATAGAGGGCGTTATACCTATTGCCATTATGATGGGCACATATCCCCTCAATACGAGTGAGATTTGGGCCATAGGCCACTACATTGGCCCAGTGCAGGTTGGTGAACTTCACACGCCTTTCTATAGATGTGCAGGTTTTCTCGCGATGTTTTCCTTGACCATTCAGCAAGTAATAATCATTATTAAAATTTATATTCACACCTGCGATCCAAAAATCTCTGAATTACAGGTCCGGGATTTGTAAACCCCTTGCGTGGTATTCAACTAACTAGGCTGCCTCTGTGAATTCTAAAGTTCACTCTGTTTGAATTCAAGTACCATACAAGCACAAGCGACATCTAAGCACATAGCAACAGTTAGTAACCGTGCTTGTATAGTATGCCTAACGTGTTGAAGTTTGTTGTGAATATTAACATACTTTGGTTGGTATCGCAGGCAAACTCCAGCAGGTCACACAGATCCAAGAAGGTTCTCTTGTCGTCCTCCATTCTACCACAAACAGGTATCGTGTCGTGGACACACGCGTCAGATAATTCACAGTACTGCTCTACTTTGTTCTGAAATGATGTTATAGTTACCTAATACACTTGCTGTGAATTGTTACAAATATCTACTACTACTACAGCCCTTTTTAATGTCGCACTGCTGGGCACGGGCCTCCCCTAAATGCGAGGGGGATCTAGGCCATAGTCCACCACGCTGGCCCGGTGCGGGTTGGCAGACTTCACACATCTATCGAGAACTAGTCAAGCTCCCTGAGACGTGCAGGTTTCCTCACGATGTTTTCCGTCACCGTTTCTTGGCGAGTGATAATCTCCGATGAAAATGAGATTGGCACATAGAACCCAGAGGTGCGAGCCGGGGTTTGAACCTGCGCACTTAGATTGCAAAGCGTGCGTTCGACCACTCGGCTACCACTGCTTAAAAATATTTACGGCCTTGTCTACACTTTTAACGCTTGTTCAGGATACACGTGCCCGCGTTCAAGTGAACAAATACTGAACGTGTAGCCAGGGTTTTACAATAATCTTAGCCAATTTAAAAATCAATAAGCGTTTTTACAAATCTTAATACTAAGATGTACAGCAATTATGAAAGTCCCGTGATGTCCATATCGACAAGAAGTATCGATACATTCTAACCGACGAAAAAAAAAGGAGGAGGTTCTCAATTCGCCGCGTATTTTTTTTAGTTAATTTTTATGACATAACGTTTAAATAAATGCTAGTAGATAAACAATCAACTTAGCTTAGGAGACTAAGTACAAAACTCTAAAATATCAACTTTCTTTCAAATTTAGCCTTGGTTGAATCAACTGATTCCACTAGAAATAGCATCGACGATTTCTTCTTCTTTTGTGAAAGAAAGTAAAATAAAATAAGATGAAGTATGGCTTCGCCCGTACTTAGCAGGTGTTTTGCCAGTGTGTAGTAACGAATAGCAAACATAAATATACATAGTAAATAAAATGGGTAATGAAGGTGAAAAAAATATTCCATTGGAATTGACAACCTCTTTCTTTTGGAAGTCGGTTTAAAATTGGTAGACGATTCGGGCATCAGACAGTTCAAATCTATTGTTGAATTTGAATGTAAGGTATACTCACAGATGGCGTGGACATATAGCTCGGAATATGGCAGCTTATTGGTGAATACGCTATGAGCAGCAGTGAAATCATATCTGAAAAAAAAACGCTGTGAGTGAACTGTTTTTTTTTTGAAAGGACTACGCTGTTGGCCGTTAGGTGGCCTTTACAGCTTCACCGGAGGAGTGGCGAGTGCAGAGTGCGACTCCAACCAAGGCCTTAACTGTCTTCATCGTAGATCAAACCAGGAGTTTTATAACTAATAGAAATAAGATATAATACAAAAAAACTCCAAAGTTAAGTTAGTACTCAAAGTTAGAACACTTTTAAACGTAAAATACCTATTGTTGGTATATAAATTTATTGAAATATTATTCTAAACAATTCATTCTTATTAAAGTTAAGTCTACTTACAGTAAATAATAATTCTGAATGCCGGTACACACATGGTTATGGAAATAGGATATTGATAATATCCGATGGATTCATACTATAACGTGTACTACAGTAATCCCAGAGCCGTTTGCGTTTTGTTTATTATTGAAGTGTTATGTCAGGTATGACCAACAGTTGGTATGCCAAGCCTTGTAAATGTTATTGTGTTACGATTAATCACAATTTAGTAATAGTACAAGTACAATAAAAAAAACTTGATAAGAAAGTTACGTAAATAAAATGATAACGAAGGGTATTTGACTTTTAACTTTAGAGGAGAGTATACTCATCAACGCAAATTCGATGATCCAAATATCTATATAAGTTAAAATCGCTCAAAAGTGTCGCTTAAGTCAAATAGACTTTCACCCCTCGATAATATCTATGAGATATGAATTAAAACAGTTTTGAAGTTGAACGCTACGCGATATTTTTCTTCACACTCGTCACACAAATCTTGAGTACGTAACAGTTCAACTTCAACTTTACAAGGATTTTTTTTCTTTAATATCAATTGGTTTATTATCAAAATTATCTCATGTCATAACTACATGTTAAGATGAGATAAGTATTGTACTTATATTATTTGTAATAACTAATCCCAATGGTGTCAAAGTCTGTGGCACACGAATGTTCTACATAGCTTTCACGATAAAGTACGTGTTGTGTCATAATTTCCTGTCCCACAGCCATAGTTTTGACGGTCAGAAGTAAACAAGCGTTCTATTGTACGACTAGATCATTGTTGTTCGTCACACAAAGTGCTTGTGCGCTATGGTATTTAGAAAAGTCTTCACTAGTAAGTAACATATTTTTAGTATTACCTTTTTTAAAAAGTGTGCTTAATATTTGTAACAACTTTTATGCTCATAAAAACTTGGTCAATTGACAAACTTGGATTAACTTAAAACTAGTGACAAAGGTTGGCAATACCCGAATGAGATTAAATTCTTGGGTCAATAAAAAACCTAACAAAAAAGATTGGCAATACCTGCAAGCGACTTCTTTCATGAAAGTATAATTAACTATGTTACAGGTTTAATAATTATCGGTTTTGCCGCTGAAGTGTGGACGCACGTGGAAATAGAAGCTGAAGATTACTTCTTTCCCCTAGAACCGGTAAGATAAAAAAAGTCAAAAGCTCACGGATGCGTGTAGCCAAGTTCAGTATTAACGATATTTTTTTTGTTAGGTAATAAATTTCTGCAAAATGGCTGATCAGTGCCAACACGACTTCGTCCCAATCTGTGGTCAAGACTCGCTGGGAATCACGAGAATGTTTAACGATAATTGCGATCTATTCGAGTATAACTGTGATGAGAAAAAACGTAAGTAGGCCGTAAGACAATACAAAAATATTTTCATTTATTACCACCTAGTCTCTATCGACATAGTATGAACTTTTACAAGTTTACGTTTACTCTGTATGTATTCTTACAATACATAACGTTGCATGACTAGACAGCGAGTCGAGTAACGTAACACATGAGAATGTATCTTCCTCTTGTTACAGAATATCGCCATGTCAAAATGGAAGTCTGTAAATATGAAGCCGCAGCAGCTGAGGGCACGTTTTAATTGTTATTTTTATATAATACTTTACAGAAATAAATAAATTAGCACTAATAGGTACTAAATCGTTAATTATATTACCAGCAACCACAGAACAAAAAAGAGCGGTAAAATCTATTACCAATTTATAAAAAAAAATGAAGTGGAACCCTATTCGATACTTGAATAAAGAAAGTCTGCGTTAAAACAAAAGTCGCAATTGGAAAAATTATGAATGAATGAAGATGCTATTTTCAAGTCCAAGAGTCGGCAACTTTTGATACAAGGAATTGAGTATTTATTGTTTTATTTTGTAAAGACTAAAATAATTGTACAATTTAATTGTGTTTTATATCTTTTCATATACAAGGTATATTTATTTTTATCTAACCTCGGCTTACACCACCTAAAATCATATCTAAAAGGTTTTAGCCCGTGCTCAACAAAATAATAATATATTGAAATAACCAACAAACAGAAGCGCGTTCGTAAGTCGACTCCTGCGCGCTCAACAAACACTGCCTACGAGAGCAAACGTTGTCACCTGCTGACGTCACGCACCGAAACACCTCTGTTACAAATTCCTAGAATGACTTGAGCAAATATTCTTATGTTATATAAATACAGAGAGTTGATGAGTACAAAGTGTAGTGCCTTTGTTCTATAACTTAGTTGTTGAACAAACATTGTCGCCGTTTGCCGTTTTAATTTATGCGAGGTTTATGTATAAAATGGTGTCGATTTTGTTGGCAACAAACTGGACCATAGTTAGGGTTCAATTCAATTCAATGGTATGTGCGCGGCGAGACGGAGGTAACGCAGGCCACTCCTCCGCTCTATCAGTCCCTTTCCTTCCATTCAGTCCTTCCCTTCGACCATAGTATGACCGAAACTGCTGTAGCGCGCGTTAGGTATGTGCGCGGCTAGACGGGGGCAACGCAGGCCTCTCCTCCACTCTGTCAGTCCCTTTCCTTCCCTTCAGTCTCTTTCCTTCCAGTCCTACACCTCGAAGCGCCTTCCTCAGACGTGGTACAGCCGTTTATGTCAAACTATATTAAACTGAGCGTATTGCTTCTTACGGCCGTTATGTTTGAGTAAGACAGCAATATTTTTAGTACTGTCCAGTTTAGTTTAGTTGTAGTTTGTGTGCAACAGATTTGTACCTTGTATTCAAATGTCAAATTGACATGGTGCGAAACTAAATACTAGATCTAAACAAAGAGTCATCCGCCATCTTTATCACTGTCATCATCCATTTTATTTATATTGTGTATTTATTGAATTTGTCCTTGCTATAATTACTTGACACTGGCTGAAATACCCGCTAAACGCAGGTGGAGCCATTCCTCATCTTATTCCATTAAAATATCATCATTTCACTCATTTCGTATAAAAAGAAAAGTAAGATCTAAATAAAAAATAACCTATGTGTCAAATTAAGAAACTTCTCCTTGTATCTTTTATTAAAATCTATAGGCCCATCAAAACGCCCGCCCGGTATTTTTCCAATACCAAAAATTAAACGAATCAATTGAAAAACGTGCTTCTTCTTGAGTTAATACAGTTCATATTGGTATTGGCACAAACAATATTGCACGCGTTTCGACCCGTTTTGGGTTACGTGTGCGCAAGGCTTATTTTAATTCGAATACAAATATAACGGTGTGACAATGCTATTGTAAATAGGTCTTAAATTCTATAGTAGACTACTAATGGAAACTTGACAATTTGTTAGTGCACCCGTAGGCCTATACAAAATTAATGATTTGACTTTGACGCATTTGAATCAATTAAATCGATTCATAAGGGATAACGTACTTGTAAAATGAATTCTATAGAGCAGTCTTTTTAGCACATAATAGACTAATAAACTACTATGAAATTTTATCAACGGCTTTCTAAGTCATGTAAGATGATTGGCATATAGTATATACCAGGATGTAAGTGCCTTATATAGTTTTAATACGGAACAATCAAAATAAATCGCGTACAAGCATTCGCGGACCTCCCATAATGCGACGCGTGCGCACTTAACGACTTTATAAAGCGGATGTTGGAACACTTTTATGTGATGTAGTCAAGGCTAAAATGGCAAAGATTTTTAAAAAGATAATAGATACTTTCAAGTAGTTTACTAAAGATTTGAGTAAAATGATTAAATCTGTAGTTAAATTTAAAGTAAACTATATTATATTTAAATGATGATGATGATAATGCTTTTATCATTCTGACACAAATAACGCAAGGATTAATCTCAGATTTTTTTTTTCACCATTAAGTAGTATATTTTAGTAGTACTTAGCTTTAATAATGTAAAATGTTTGTAGCACCTTTTTTACTAATATAAATTAGTGTGTACATGGCTAAAGAAAACGGTTGACAACAACTGAAAGCGATTTTTTTTATTACGATTTCTAGCAATGTGCCATTGGCACATAACTCTTTTTTCCGTTAGCTGCTTATGCTTGTGCGTGGTGTGAGCTCCCGTCAATATTTTAATTCCTAGGACAGAGATCGAATACGGAACCTCTCACTTACCAAGCGGCTTGTCTAACAAGTAGACTATTGACGCATAGAATTACACGCACCTTTGAAGCATTCTAAAATGTTCTGTCAAAAAATACTTGACGAATCGTCTAACGAGAACTCCAATTACCGAAACCAATATTATTTACCTGTAGTATTCGTTGGAAGTTTCCATGGATAACCAAAGCGTCAGTGGGTATTTTGGCGGTAAAGGAAGATCTTCCTGCCAGGCGGGTGGTATGCCTGGCGGGGTCCACTACGCCGCACCGTAGTTGTAGCTTGAGCGCCAAGACTAGACGTATGTCACATAATAGGTAGATTATATCTCTTTCTGTTGTATGAAATGAGACAGAGAGCGACCGAGCCAATGCGTGACAGAGATCTTGTCTTGACATTGGTGATAACGCTACTGTTGTTGCTGGGGCATTTGTATATATAGTTCAGATCGTCGAGAACTGTTCTTGCGCGAGCCAGGATTTTCTTAGTAGGTACTTTGTATGGCGGTCAGACACCGATCTCGCCGGCGAGGTCTAGGAATCCCCTCTTCCGCTCGTAGGTGCATCTTTGCACCTAGGAGCGCAGTCACTACCTCTCCCCTCACGGTAACTGCCCAAGCCGAGGTCATGCCCTCTGTGGCGCCCTTGAGCTAGTTGCCACCCTTTTTTTTCCGCCCTTAAGGCCTTGGTTGGAGTGCAGTCTGCGCTCGCCACTTCCCCGGTAAAGCTGTAAAGGCCACCTCACGGCGAACAGTGTAAGTCCTTAAAAAAAAAAATGATTTCTTGTACGCGTAGAATTGCGATGTGTTTGCAGTCGCGCCATTTAGTGGTGATTGGCGGATGTTGTGCTCTGCTTTCTGAGGATAAGATCTTAATAAGATCTTTCTGTCAAGATAAGATCTCTGTCACGGATTCGCTCGCTCGCTCTCTGTCTTAGTTCATACGAGAGAAAGAGATAACATCAACATATTCCGTGGCATAAGTGTAGTCTTGGCGCTCATGCTACAACTACTAGCGAGATATAGGGTTCGCCACAGCATCAAAGTAGGTAATATTGGGGCGATTACCCTATCAGCTCTATCCTTGATAAAAGGTAAATTTACAAGAATGTTGGGACGTCAAAAAGACAAGATAATTTTATCCTTAGTAAAGCAAATCAGATTAGACAGAATATAGGTTTCAAAGTACACAAACTTGGAAGTATCTCGGGGCATTCAATTCCCAGCGTCGCTTTACCTCTTATCCTATCTTAGAAGCTTAAGTAATTATTGGGCTATTTGTTGCTATTCATTTGTAACAACGTAACTTTCAGTGTTTGGATAAGATTGGTGAAGTTAGAGGCGGCGATACTAGACCTGTTTATTGCTTTAACCTTTATGTAAAGGTGCTCTTTAGAAAGGTTAGCAGTGGTTGTTGCAGACTAGAGAATAAAGAATAGATAGATATTTTTTCTCATTTCACGTTTTTACAATATAATATTATTACATTAAAAAAATTAGATGTTTTTATAATTAATTCTATAGTTTTATTTCGTTTATTATTTATTAATCTATCTTATAACATTTCAAAAGATAAAAAACTTGTCTAGTGGCCAGTGATCAATGCTCCATTGATTTAATCATAGTTATTTGACAAAATTTAATTTCATTCAATGAGAACAAAGAACTATACCGATCATGCAAATTTTACATATGACTTGAGAGATTACGAGTTATAGAAATTGAGGACTGCAAAAAGTTGAAAAAACATGGTCTAATTTCGATGAAAAATTTATACCATTCAGTTGTCATTTATTCATACCCGATAATGATGCACAGTTCAAAATATTATTTCGGACTCCTAAAACATCCTATATATTTGAAAACCTAGTATATAATACTTCACTTTTAAAAAGATATGGCCTCCATCGTATTAAGTCGATTAATATACTACTATATAAGAACATCCATACGTCAAAATTGCCTTGATTTATTTTCTGTGGCGCTAATAAAAAAAACAAATAGTTTCACACAGTGTATCAACGCGTTTAAACGGAAGCGAACAGAAATTATACAACAAATACAAGCTTATGTTTGCACTCATCTTTTGATACAGTTTCCAGTTCTGTGCGCACGTGTGTGTTAGCTTGCTTGCACAGATGGCGGCGCGAGCGCAGCCGCCGTTTCTATTACCATGTAAGTGATAATACGGTTTGAGGGAAATGCCGAATTTTGACTTAAAGGCCGACGGTGACACTACTCTAGTGTTAAATTAACTTTGACGAGTTATTCCTTCTCTTTTCAACGCTGTAAGATAAAAAGAGAAGTCCGTACTCTTACGCTATGTTGATACATCGCCGCCTCGAGTTGTGATCAGGTTACAGTTTTGTAAATATTAACGTGTCAAAATGGAAAGGTTATGTCAAAAATGTAACGCTCCGCACTCACAGGAGCGAGCGAAATAACTTGATTTATTTGTTTATGGAGTCTGTGTCAATAAATATAAAGATTAAATTTCTGTGGTAAAAGCCAAAATTTGCTTTAGATATCAATAGTATTTCGTTGAAAAATGTACTTCTGATATTAGTTTATACGGTTCGTTTTGGTATAACCAAAAAATGGTTAAGCGCGTGTCGACGCGCTCGTGGGCGCAGGGCTAAACGTGACCGCTTACAAAATGCAAACAAAATGGACCCCAACCAGAATATTAGTTCGATTTATTTAAATACGTAATTATCGTGAGGGCAGCATGTATATGAAAATACTTTAAAACGAAATTATTTTACAATATTAATAATATTTAGTTTGTCAAGAAAAGGTCTTGTTGTAACGGATTGGCTCGGTCGCTCTCTGTCTTATTTCATACGCGAGAAAGAGGTATAATCAACGTATTCTGTAACAAGTCTAGTCTTGGCGCTCATGCTACAACTACAGGTTGAGGTGTATTGTGATATTTTGTGTTCTACGACATGAGTTTTGTATGATAAAATGTCGTGCCTTTTTTGTCTAATAGGTTGAGCGTGAGCCGCTCGGCTAACTATACCAGTTGGTTGCAGGTTCGATACCCGTCAGTGGCAAATTTCTGTATTTACCTTTTTGGAATTTGCCCTGGTCTGTGTGTAACTTGGATCACCCGCAGACCCATAGTACAAGCTTAGCTTAGTATTGGGGTCTTACGATGAGTATGTGTTGTGTACGATATACATCCTGTAACTTATACCACGCCGGCAGCAGGGCGCTACCTCCTCGTACGAACTGGCCGCGTAAACACCACAGTCGTCTTGTTAACCCAACACGTTAACGAGGATCGGCCAGCACTTAGCCACGCTCCGCTAATGCGGTGGACAAAGCGAGGATTTGTTTACTACGCCTAGTTGCGGGTTAAGTGCCCTAATTGTTGATAGAATGTTCGGAGCTGTGACACCTGCCTAGGGTTTGACCTCCGTTAGTATCTACCATCGAGTACCCATGAAGACCCCACTCTACGTAATGCTCTGCGGCGAATTTTAGAGGCTTGGCAATAATGGTTTATATGAGATCCGCCATCTTTGTGTTAAGATCAAGCCAATACGTAAGTGTCAAACAATATTAACAATCAAAACTAATATGGCGGATAATTTACCGCAGCGCGGGCTCCTTATCTCGTCTCCTTACTACCTCCGTGCTATTTTAGATTTGCTATTTTAGAAGAGTACGGTTAGCTCCGATGAGACAATGTCTTATGTAATGACGTGCATCAATGAAGCGTGGACGAAGACTCGTTGACTAAATGTTTTGTGTATTCGATGGTCGTAAAACATACAGGAGAAGGGGAACACTCATTCTTTAGTGCGATCCATCCGCCCTTTTTATATGTCCATGATTTTGTTTATATTAAAAGCAATATCGCACTGTGCAGTCCCAGATAGCTCGTTAATTCATAGGTCAGAGTAATTAAATGTACGCCTGAAATAAATAAATATATTAGAATAGTGAGTTACGATGCCTCGCGGAGTAGGTACTGCTAATAAAATAAATGGAGAGTTACCGTGGAGATTCTAGAGGCTCCAAACTACAAAGACATAAGTCAAGTTTTTGAGAATTTATATAATGAGGAATTTGGTTACATATTTTTGTAATTATTACCGAAATTAATAGTACCATACGATGGCTTGGAATATGCCTGAAAAGTTAACAAAGCACTTGTTTCTTAGGCATATACTCGTATATGCGATGTTTGCAAAGGTTCGAGTGTGAGCCGCTCGGCTCAAGGTGGTTGAGGGTTCCATTCTCATCAGCAGCAAATTACAGAAATCGCAATTGCCCTGGTCTGGGTCCCACAACCCATTGTAACCTACCCTTAGTATAATTATTGCTTATTTTGGGATCAAACGATAGTGTGTTGTCTTGCGATTTAATACTTTTTGTCTTAAGCGACACTCTTGGGCGATATTGACTTTTACACATTTTGAAATCAGCGATTGTTTCTGCGTCGAATGATTATGCTCTCCTGTAAAGTTAAAAAAATGTCGCTTAAATCGCTTAAGTCAAATAGCTTTTCACCCCTCGATATCACTTTACAGTGCGGGAAAGCGTCTGCTGGAAACTGTTTGGTATCGACGACGATGTAGAGGCATTCTATACAGGGTGGAATTTTGTAATGCCACCTGAAGTGAAAGTACTCTTAATACTGTAGAATGTAGATAGACATAGTTATCCTTTAATTTAATTTACCAAGTTTGTTAGAGAGATTTCGTCCTGATAACTGAACCTAACGATCGATGCAATAAAAGTACAGAGTGTAATTTTTACAGATTTTAGTAGGTTGGATTCCCGGGTGTGGCAAGCGATTTTTCGAAAATGTTTGAATGCAGTTTTCTTTCGTTTCAAAAATAAAGGAATGTTTTCTTTGAATACTATTTTCTATCTACAGTATAAAGAGTACTTTCCCTTCAGGTGGCATTACAAAATTCCACCCTGTATATCAGTCGCCTTATTGCCACCTCTTAAAGTATTGTCGTTTCTGTAGTTACTGTAAATTTTTGACAGATTTCGTATTAAGTTAACTGTCAAAAACTGAAATCAATTTTTAAACCATTGCCGCAAGCCATGTGGTGGTAAAGAGGCAGAATGTTTGATTTTCTAAGTTAGGTCGTTATCCCGCGGAGTGGTGCGCAAGAGTTCGGCGCGGGCCGCACCGGGGCAATTGATTAGCCGGCGTTCTTTGTGCGCCCGCGCCGACGCTCACAACAATTTGCTCGCGGCCCGACCGCCCTAATTTTAATGGCCTTATAAAATTTATATTTAATGTATTTATCATATGATGGCAATATATGGATGTGACACCAAAACTTTAACAGCTTATCTATACAAATAACTAAAATTTTAAGATTAAACAGACACTGATTGTAATGTCAAAAAAATAGTATTTAACTAAATGCGAATGAAAGTATATACATGGTGTATCAGAAGTTCGAAATAATATTTTAGGTACATACATACATACGGTGGCTAATATGTAGATGCATAGTGAAGGTAGATCATATTTAACTATCATAGTTTAAACACAGACCTTTGAATATTTGTCATAAGTATGGTGTTCTGACCTTAGGGCACATCTAAAAGCCTATTCAACAGTGCCAAATTCATCAACGAGAGGCGACTACTAATATTCAAGAGAGGCAAACAGTACTTAAAAATTTTTCATATGACTTGAGATATTTAAAGATCATAAAGGAGACTAAAAATAATTGAAAAATCATAATCGAATTTCAATGATTTTATTATATCATTCGGTTGTGTATCCGATACTCATGCAAACGGCCAAGCATTATTTCGGACTTCTGAAACAGCCTGTATACGCTATTTATAAGAATACGCAACATTACTATTTGTTGTCTATTGCTCGGTTTTTTTGAGGTAAACTCCCAAACGGCTAGACCAACTTTGACGGGACTTTCACTGGTACAGCTGATGTGGCAAGGAGTATCGTAGACAATTGTGTTTTCTAAATTAAATGAGGGCGAAGTCATGTGCTCAGCTACTTGGCAAATGGTTTTAGTTAAAATAAAAGTTGTGTAGGTAATCCCATTACAAACTATCTCATCTTGTTTGAAAAACAAGCACCTACGAGCGAGCAACCTTCTTTTTGAAGTCGGTTAAAATTACAATTTGTGATTATTTTTTAAAACTTCAAAGTTTTTACGCTAGTCATCCTAATGTAAAGATAATATATTAAAAGTAATGTCCATATTTTTCTTTTTGTATATTCTTAAGTACATTATAGTTTTATTGTCGGCGCACACGCGGGGCGGGCTATAGTCGTCTACAGTCCACTCGCTTCAACAAGGTGGCATAGAAAACTATCATGGTTACCGAAAACGCTATTCATAACACGGCATGTAAAACCTTTTAAATGTATTTTGGCATATTGAAACGTACGTACGGTTTAACAGTTTTGCAAAGAAAAGCAATTTTTTATAATAAAAATACATCCCATTTCTCGTAAATTATTTTGATTTTCTAGGTAATTATCGGGTTTCTAACCGACTTTATAATAAACTCCTTATTTATGTCATATCATTGAAACCCTTGTTTAGAATTTGACTTTTTAAATTTCAAAACATATAAAGATCGCTTTTTTTATTCGAAATTTTTAAAAAAAAACTGAGCCACCGCAGGACGCCTGGCAGATGTGAAACATAAAACATAAATGTCGTAGCGGCGAGTGAGCGGTGTCAGTCGGTGGGCGGAGTCTAAGCGGAGGAAAGAACCGACGAGGCACGAAGCTGCTCGAAGTTTTGGGATCACGGCATCGCGGCATCAACAGTCACTGTCACTCGTCAAGCGCGCCATTAGATGTTTCACGTCAAAAAGTCATTATGCGTCATTATAGATACAGTACATTCGGCACAGAATTCATTCAGTAGGTTATCCGACACGTGCTCCCACACCCGGACCTACCCCACAAGTGGGTTCAATCGATGGCGTCAACACGCAGTGGCGCGCGCATGCGCACTGACCACGTCCAAGTACAGGTGTGATCACAAGTGAATGGAATAAGGGTGCTATAAAATCTATTAGGATTTCAGGTTATAAGTGAATGGAGAGTAAGCAAATGGGACAGTTGGGAATTGAAACGGGCGGTTTTATGTGGTATTCGAAACGGATAATCGACATTCTGTATTGAATGCTGTAAATTCGATTTTGATTACATACAGATGTAGGTCAATTATTTAAAAAAATCTTTCTAGAAAATGGATTTGTTCTACGTCTGATATCTGATTTCAATTAATAACATAAAACCCTTAGGTAAGTTGGAAATTAATTTCTGTTTTAGTAAAGAAATAATTCATTACTAAGCTTAAAAAAACGTATCTTATTGAGGAACTTCTGTTTTTTTGAAGGCTGTTAAAAATACTTGTGATTTTTTACCTAATCAAATTCTACCAAATCAAATTGCTACGGATATATTTTAAACGAGTAAATAATATATTTATTGAAATCATAAAAGCTCTGAAAAGCTTTCTGTGTGCGAGTGTACTGCGGCCGGTTTCATTCGCGTTTCACTGCAATCCCGCGCGCCTGTAAGCTCGCGAACACCCTGTTGACGCCCGTAACAACAGACACCACCGCTTATATACGACAGTACTTGGAAAAAAAGTATATAATGTAAGTACATAGCATATTTATGGTACCTTAAAACGACTTTTTTTAATTTTAATTTCGTTTGCAAATAACCTTTTACTGTGGAAACTCATAATCTGCGGATTTGCCTCACTAGGCATAAAATTAATCTTCTATATTTTTGCGTCCCAACATTTATGTGAGTTTATCTTTTATCAAGGATAGCGCTGACAGAGGGATCGTCCCAGTATTATTTTGATGACAACTGACAGTTTGTTTATGTATCTATAAAAACTTCCAACTTATGTCACCGGTTCGCTAACAATCGCTTAACTATGTCAAATAAAATATTGGTTTCGGACATAATTCAGTAAGTACGCAGGATTTTTAGAGCTTTTACTACTAGCATTAAATGAGTTATGGCATTGGACTTGAATTATGTTTACTGTTTCTTTTTATCAAACATATTTGTCTAATATCATACAGATTTTTGTATTTGTGATTGGGTTCAAATTACTATTAAAAATTCTAAGCTTTACCGATAAGTTTGCGACCTAACTCCAGTCGTGCTTTTAATGTCAGTACTGAAATTATTGTATGGACATTGCTTCACGTATTTCACGTAAATTTACTTTTCTTATTATAAAAGTGCATCAATTAAACCTTGATAAGTATTGTGATATGAGAACTCTTCGGTGCTTTGAAATAAGTTGTCGTTGAGTTAAAATCAGTAAACTAGCAGTCTGAAATATAGATTCTCATTACTGAATTCTTGAATAATATTCTTTAGTTAACCGACTTCAAAAAGGAGGAGGTTCTCAATTCGACCCGTATGTTTTTTTTATGATTTACTTACAAAAAAAAAAAATTAACTAAAACAAAATAAAAATAACTGCTTTTAAAACAATCTGCGAGTCAAACTTCTATTCCAAAAACGTTTTATAATTTTTTTAGAGTACTTTACTTTTTGTTCTGTAAATCCTTCAAAGGTTTTTTAACATTTTTATTAAATAATATGAGACTGCGTACAAAGTCATTAGCGTTATTTTTCATAGTAGGTGTTATCGTGACGGCAATTGGCTTAATGCCATATCTCCTATCGATTGGCATGCCAGCCATCGAGGCATTTACCATCTATTGGCACTAGTAGAATTAGCTATAGAAAAAATCTAGTCGTTTGAAGCATATCTCCGAGATTAAACTTTTGAAACTAGTTTAAAAAAAAAAGTGGCAGACATACTCATTTTATGACGCCAAACTATACAAGGTTTATACCATGTGTTATGGACTGGGGGCAATCCCAGTTTCACCCAGACCAGGGCAAATTTCAAAAAGGCCTTTAGAAAAGAATTGAGTGTTTGTACAACCTGTCCAGTTAGGTATACTATTGAAGACTGTAGCAAACACGTGCTGGTTTCAGAACAGTAAAACTTGACCTCATGTACTTTTTCTTTCCTCATGTATTCTCGGTTAAGCAGTTGAATATTTTACAGTTTTAAAAGTAATAATACCCCACTATATTACCATTCAATTGCACTGAATACGTAACGAAGAATTGACGATTGAATTGCATTCATCATTCGATCGATGAGGTGAAGGTGAACTGAAGCGATTGAAGAAATAAGAATAAACATAAAGATTGAATTTCAAAATCAAAATTTGCTCACATCATCGATGACGTTTCGATGAAAACTGTGCTTCTTCTCTGAGGTAATACAGCTCGCTTTGTCTTTGGCAAAATAAATGGTTGCACGCTTTTTGACGAAATATTAAACGAAGCTCTTAAAGCACTGCATATGCAACTATCTTCATTATCTTATAGTTAAATAATCACAGCAAGTACCCAAAGCTGTTCCTTGGGGCCTCTGCGTGTTGGACCCATGCAGCCATGTCCTCACACAAATCTACTAAAGAGTGCCCACGTGGAATGAAATAACTATTAGTTGTATTCTATGGTGTATTTCATTGTGATTTATCTATAAATTAGGATAGGAAGGGTAAGAAAGAAGCTGGCATAGCATTGATATATTAACCTTGACATTTTTGGCGTCTGTCCAATTCTCAGATGAATTCATGATGCAACCATGTTGTTTTTGGGATGATTTAGGTTAATTTATTTAGTCCGACTTTAAGTCTATTCTGCTTAATACTTTTGCCAATTCGTGGTTATGTTTGATTTTGATGATTGGTGCATTTTTTTCTCTAACCTATTGAAGTATCCCAACTCCTTGGCAAAGGCCTCCCCTTTTTTCCTCCACACCTACAAAAGTATTAAGGTGGTCTTGCCACTGTCTTCTCGACCAACCACGATTTCAGTGACCAGTACCAGATGTGGATATCAGCTCCCCTCTGCGGTTCCCAAAATAATGGTTTTACTTAATGGGGTGAAGTAATTAAGCTCATGGTGTTGCTCTGCCTTTTTTTCAGGGCAGCAGAGGGCAGCAGTGCTGGAGGGCTGGCGCCAGAGCCACAGACAGGGCCGGATGGCGAGATCATTGGGGGACCCCGCACGCCACAGCAGATTGCTGCACAAAGGAGGTTGCAGCAGTCGCAGGCGCAGGTTGATGAGGTAACCAACAAGAAGCATATCGATATCGGTAAAGAAAACATCGTGAGAAAAGCTGAACAATATCTATTTGATCTCGTTCAGTGTAGCTATGGATGCTCTTCGCGATCCTCCTTGAGAGGAGTGTGTCATGCATGATGACAATGAGCTCGAAGTCTTTTCAATTGGGAGCAAATATACATCGTCGAAGTGTGGGTGCACAGTAATAGTTTAAGGAGCCAATGAGACTCCTATATAGAATAGAGCCATAGGTATTGGACGTGACATAAAATAATTATCAATTATTTTTATTAGGTGGTTGATATCATGAAGCAGAATATGGATAAGGTACTTGACAGGGACGTCAAATTGTCAGAATTGGACGACAGAGCAGGTAAAAGTTACAGAATAATATACACAATACTAATGATCAATTTTAAAATAAATTTATGATACTATTCTATGCTATCCCAATTTTAATACACCTTTTAGAACCTGCAACTTTAATATTAATAGTTTAATAATTGCTAGATGCGTTGGAGTACGGTGCTTCGCAGTTCGAGCAGCAAGCGAAGAGTTTGAAGAACAAGTTCTGGTTACAAAATCTTAAGGTAATCCAATATTACATTGCTCTTACTTCGCATATTCAAAATAAATGGTTCTGTCTAGCGATGGATAGTGTCTCAGTTGATGTGACTTTGTCCCATAGCAAAATATCGTTATGGGACTAAGCTCACCACGACCCTTGACGAATCCCGGAGAAAAGCCTTGGAACGCATAATAATTACGCTTAGTAGTCGTTGATCGATGTGAAAGAGTTTCTGTGGAGTATTAAGACTGTAGGAGCCTTATTTAACTCGCTCGCCGTCCGAAATACGTTAAAATGTCCACGGGAAAAAGGCGAGTTCATCAGTTGAAGTGATTCATTATCTGACATTCCATTTTCAATCTAGTGTTTACAGTGATACGTTTTATTTTCCTATTGCAGATGATGATAATAATGGGAGTTATCGGGATCGTAATATTCGGCCTACTGTTTGGTAAGTAGTAAGGATAGAGATGTGTTCTCAGTTGATGTTGTCCAGCGACGCTTAGCAGAAACTAGATTGTGATGAGTTTGCAATAAGATAAGCGGAAAGATGAAACTTGCTCTGGCAGAAACCGACGGATTTAGAACGATTTTACAATATGTTTTGTTTCAGTTACCAATATAACTCAAAATAGCATAAATCATAAAATACGCTTCGATGATTGTAAAGTAGACCGAACAACGTTTTACCAAATGTTTAGTAGGGTTTTTTACATGTTTTGTTCAATGCTCGCTATCGTTCTTGCATTTGGCTACACCAAGTTTCAACTTCCCACCTTCCTCTTGTACTAGGCTCTAGTGTTTGTGTGTAGGACCCCTGTATCTGTTATAAAACCTTTGTTTAGGTAGGTCAATAGTTTTGTAACATAAAACCAAGTTAGAGACGCAATTGGCTTTTGAGTTGCTCTTCCAAATTCTACAAACTGTCTCCTTTGCTTAAAACTTGTCGTTCGTTTAATATCTTTGACTGTCTTTGTATTTTTACAATGCTATTATTGATAACGGTTTACCCTATGTGCATCAAATTAGGTGACAAATTTTGATTAAAATTTCCTGGTATAGTTATAAAGTTAAGCTATTTTTTGGCATCAGCCATCCAAAAAAAAATGGGTGTTTTCGGTGAAATATTTTTTTTACAATTCTCATAACATCAATATGTGTTGGGACAAAAGGATATAATATTATTCTAAAGCACTGACTCCTCTTTCTATTGGAGCCAAATTATGTTAATTTACGGTCTTCCAAAATTAAAAATAATATGCCTAACTATGTACCGATATAACTTTGTAGATTTGGCATTCAATATTTTTCATTGCCTTTGATTTCTCCCAAAAAATCAACAAAGACAGTCAAACGATCGCGTAGCGTAGCTGCTGTCGCTTCGAGGCATATGTTCTGCTTACTGCTGTTTGCAGGTGATAACATTAAACAAATGTTTGGTTAGTTCGGTACCGGGGCACGCCGACAATGACCGGCATCCCGCCGAAGAGCAACACCAATAATACAACGACTCTCCCGGGCACCGTTACCCGCTGTAAGTTATAGCACCTATACGTCCATCTCTACTTTCCCTCTTTCTAATCTTCTGCATTTTAGCGCTGTAGTCTTTTTAGCTGGCTTGTAGACTATGGTAAGTTTTTTTTTATATTTCCTAAGAATTGTGAGGTGAAGGTGTTTAAAGGGACACCCGACACTCATGTCTCATTGTTGTGCAATGGGTAAGTACCTATTACTTACATTTGATACTTTTTCAACGGCGTTAAAAAGGCACGTGACATGAGGCATAAAAACTAAATTTGCGTCATGCCACATCCGTCCCATAGTTTCTAAAATATCTTAGAAACTATGGGACCGACAGAAATTAGGATCACTTTCCATTACAAAAGTGCTTTGGAATACCCCCTATAATATGAAAGTCAAAGTGGTTAGTTTTTATACCTATGCCTTGCAATTTAAAGATTGATGAGTATGAATGTGGATGTATACAGAGTGAGAGGAATACCCAAGATAAGATGGATGCAGAGTATAAAGAGTCATATGAATGAGATTGGAGTGATCACATACTGACTATGTGGGAAAAGCGAGATGGAAGATAATGGCCTAACGCGCTCCGTCTAAATAACGCAAAAAGGTAAGGCAAATGATTATGTTACTACAATTAATAAGAAATTAAATGAAAACTCGTTTGAGGATACCTATATGGGTATTATTGCATCAACTATATTATGCTGTGAGAATATTTTGCCAACGGTATATAACAAAATGTAACAATTTTTGATTGATTTGATGAATTTGATCAAGGAGCCACTTTTTTGAGCTGATTCTTACACAAATCCCACTTCACATAACTACATAACATCACTTTCATCAAATAAAAACAAACTCTATAATCGTGAGTATACAGTTATTAATACTTTAACTCCCAAATTTATAGAAGACTATGGTTCAACAATGGTATTGTAGAAACCTTTTGTATGTGGTTTGTAGACTGATGTAAGTTCTATAAATTTGGGGGTAAGTACATCCTAACCACTCTACACCTATTCTAGTTCTATGTCATCGCACACTGATATTTTTAATTTAGCATGTGTGCGGATTTTTTTTTTAATTAAACGTCGCGGGTGTTCTTTCAAGTGTAATAATTATACTTAAGTTAAATCACATAACTTAAGATTTTTTGACATTTTTAAGTGCTTCAACTTTTTTTTTAATTATTTTGTATTCTTTACTTCTTTATGTACCTAGAACTAAACATTCTTAGTTCAAATCATTTAAAGTCATAATAACTTAGCCAACTTACGGCAATGCAATAAATAATGTATTGCGTTTTTATACTTGATACAAAACTGTGAATCAAATTTACTTAAGTATAATAAGTAATAATAGAAAAATCTTTGATTTCAGGAAAATACTTGTAATCAGGCATTCGTCGCATCAGCTGCACTCTACTTCAAATTGGAAGCCGTTATATAGAATGTGATTTAGAATTGATATAAAAAGCCTACAACTGTATATGAAATCATTTTAATTACAAAAAATATCGATAACTAATTTCTTCCACAAATTAAATCAATTATTTATGATTTATTTTTCCTTAAGAGTCAGCTAAATAACCTATATTTAAGGGTTATTGCCTATACCCATTTTAAATCACATTCTATAATATATTTAATATATTATTACACTTATACGTACCGACATATTCTCACTATCATAACACATTACTAGAAGAGATAAAGTAAAAATAAAATGAACGAAATATTACACAATTGGGTTGTTTAACGAATAAATTTATTCAGTATGTAAATTAGAATAAATCAATTGTAATCTCATTGTAAATCTAACTATCGTACTTAAAGTTGTGAAACAATTTTTTTATTAGTAGTAATAAGTAAACTTACTTGTAATCTATACCTACCTACTTATACAAACTATAATTTGAAGATTTATAAATTAGAATCCCTGTTTTTTTTCTTATTGGAAATACATTAGTGAGTAAATTGTGGGTATCTAAGCAAATTGTTTTGCGTGCCTTCTAGGTCTATTTACTGAACCAAATTCTACTTATTGTTAAAAAATGTCTATCTAAACCCTATCTATTGGCCTGCGAGCTCGGCCAGCGTTCGCGCCTCAAAATATTCTCCAATACCAAAACGAACTCTGTGTCAATAGGCATATAGATTGAATTTCTGTGTTAGAAGCCACGCCGCCACGCGTCGAAATTCGCTCGCGCTGCCAGGGTCATTTAGTTGAAGAATGAACTTTACGGTTTGAACAATACGGTTTGTTTTGGTATGGCAAAAAAATTGACGCGCGTTGATGCCCCAGTGTGGCCCCTTAAGCATTGTTTAAATTTACAACATACTTAAAATAATCTTATGATTATAGAATCGAATCTGGTAAGTGGTAGTTGATTTGTCCATATATTTATTGCGTCTTAGAGGTCAATTATTTGCAATTAAAAATGAGAAGTCACTTCTCTGTTAGCGGCTTAAAATGTCAATTAAACCTTGTGGTTGGTTTAGTTTAGTGCACTGTCTCGCATCACTAAAGAAAGGGTTGAATTGTTGAAATCGTCTTCGATGCAATTTGATAAATTTAAAATATATTTTCAAATTTTAATGCACCTATACTAGACAAAATTATTCACTGTTTTCAACTTAGTTTTTAAAGGCTTAGCAAATTAAATAATTTTAAATAACTATTTCTCAAGCACAATGTGAATTGTCATTTGTTACAAAACACGGTGCCCTGACAATATTAATTAGTCACTTTTATAAATAAACATGTGTGATAATTGAAATGAGAATTTGTATTAGATGAATTATATTTATTTGATTATTTGGTGTCGCGCTTGTCTTTTCAATGTAGTAAATAACTTAACTACAAGACTTAAGAGGGAAGTTCAAAGACAAAATTGTATACACACATATTATATTCTATTTCATATACAAAAATCTAAGCCCCAAATCTATGAAAATTTAAAATAATTAACAAAAGCTAGTAAAAATCACGTTTTGTCTACAAAACACATTAAATTTTCATGAATTTCGGGTTTGTTTGGTGCCCCAAAAGGTTGTAGTGTTTTCTTCAGGCCTAGTTACGGGGAGCAATGTTAAATACTAGTTTTTTGTTGTAATATCTTAAATCATTATTATGAAATGAAAATATTGTTAGTATAATATTTACATATAGCTATTGAAAATGAACCCCCAAATTTATAGAGATTCCAACCCATCATCGAAATAAAAATATATGAAGGTTTACGTAAATATTTCAAAATCGACCTTTAAATTTTGGGGTTCAATAAACTTTTCCAAATGTTTTAGCTTTCAGATTGTACCTAATAGAAATTGATAATTATTTTACGATTTAAAAGTTTCATGAATTTATAGTTTAAATACTTCATAATTATATTATCGGTATCTATTTTAAAATTTACTAATTTAGGTAAAGTTAAATCTTAATGTCATCGGTCGAAATTTTATTATAACTCAATAATTATTCGATCATAATCGAATAATTAATTGAGAAATCTTATGATAATTGAAATACTATTATAAACATGTGATAAATATAATACACAGTGAAATGTGTTTTATTATTTATTTATTGTAATTTTATTTTTCAGCGTTATTTTTAAAAGTAGAGGTAGTCTAGTCTTGAACTCAAGGGGTACAGGTACAAACTCCGGACTCGCACCTCTGGGATTTCAATAATGATGACCCCTTACTGAACGATAAATGCAAACATCTCGTGAGCAAACCTACCTGTCTATAAAAAGGCGTGTGAAGTTCACCAATCCACAAAGCGCTGCGTAACGTGGCGCAATAAGCTCGATTCCATTGGGACCAAAATACATAGGCAAAGCGCTGTGCTCTATGCTTGTCCCTTCGGGGAATACAGGCGTGGTAATGTATTTTTTTATGATAATAGAAAATATATTTATGTATTTCTGTGGGCTATTTTTGTCCTGATCATAAAAGAGACTAAACGTAACGTATGAATGAATTGAAAAGGTCTTTGCTCACTATCCCGTTCCAAACTATGACCATGATATTAACGTATCAGACACGTGCAAGCACTATTACGTGGTCACCGGTAGTAGTAATTGACGGTAGGTCCGATCGTCACACGTTGCGGTGTTAGTTGGTGACGGAATTTCATAGCGGGCGGTGTTTCATATAATTTTATATCTAGATTAATTTTAGGATCTCTTATATCAAAAGGACAAAAAAATATCCATATAGGATCACCAATATGTACGTCTGTTTGTCTGTCTGCTAAGACACCTTTTCTCCGGAATGCGCCTACAATCCTTTAGGGCTGTAAAAATCAAATATCTAAGTCAACGCTATCAACAAATGCAGCCGTTTATGTAGCGTATTTTGACTCGCAAGGGAATCATAACCTATAGGGTACTTCCCGTTGTCCTAGAATACTGAATTTTAGCAAGAAGCAAGGTCTTTTAGCACAAGTAAAGGGAAACATCCGAAAACTGTAAACTTGTAGTTACGTCACCAAAAAAATAGTTCTTTTAATTAATCTTTATATATATAAATCTCCTGTCACGATGTTTGTCCGCGATGGATTCCTAAACTACTTAACCGATTTTAAATTAAATTGGCACACCGTGAGCAGTCTGGTCTAACTTGAGAGATAGGATAGCTTAGATCACAGCAACGCGTGGCCGGGTCTGCTAGTTGTTTATAAAAAAATATAACTCGATTCTGGTTAAGTCCGTAAACTACACGCATGGAACCCTCCTCGGTGCACGAGTCCAACACGTACTTGGCCGGTTTTATAGGCTGATTCGGTTACGGTCATGGTATGGAACGAGACAGTTGTACGTAGACCCTAAGAACACAAAGATAGCATTGACGTCAACAATCCTGTGCCAATCTTACTAATCTTAAAGGCTAATATTGGACTCCTCAAGTATTTATATTTCCTATTTAAAGTCTTGCTGTGAATAAAAAATTACGTCACGAGTTTGCTTTGGTGGAAATGTTATTTGGAGTACACACGTCAAAATAAGTCAAGCAGAGCATCCAATGAAGTTTATAATAATAACTAGATGCAGAGAAATTTATACCAACTGCAATTTTTTTGCAAATCGCCCCGGCGTTTGAGCAAACATTAAAAAAAGTTTTTCAGTTTTAGTGAGACTGTTATTTTAGCCAACAACAAAATTAAATCGATCGAGTCGTTTTAAAGTTTTAGCGAAAATTGGCGAATAGCAATTGTTTTTTTTTTATTTCTAAGAAAAATGACAAGTCATTATTATCACTTATTGCCTTCACTAGGTGTGTCTGGTTTTGCCGACTACAAAAAACCGGCTAAGTGCGAGTCGGACTCGCGCACGAAGGGTTCCGTACCATTATCGTATCGTATCGTACCGTATCTATTAAAACGGCAAAAAAAAATCACGTTTGTAGTATGGGAGCCCCCATAAATATTTATTTTATTTGGTTTATTAGTATTTGTTGTTATAGCGGCAACCGAAATACATCATCTGTGAAAATTTCAACTCTCTAACTATCACGGTTCATGAGATGCAGCCTGGTGACAGACGGACGGACGGACGGACGGACGGACAGCGAAGTCTCAGCAATAGGGTTCCCGTTTTACCCTTTGGGTACGGAACCCTAAAAACGAGGTTTTCAATTCGATCTGCATGGTTTTTTGTGGGCATCGAGTGATTAAATCGTTGTAGGTATATGTGTGTACATGTTTCCGACTGAATATATTTAATTCACTACTTTTATATTTAAAATTCAATTATTATTTATAAAATCTTATTTACTGTTTCGTTATAAATCTACGCACAATTTCGCAAGTCGTAGACTACACCATAGACTAGCATGTGAGAGCGTCGCGGGCTTTCTCTTTGATAGTTGGCCGCCATTTTGAGTTACTGTAATGGCCGCTAAGAGGTGAGTTATTTATTTGTGTATAAGAAAAAGCACTGTTAGTATGTTATATTATATTTATGAACATATGGAGACACACCGAAGGGGATAATTAACGCTATTTGTTACAATTATACAATATTCACGTATTAATTAATGTATATTACTTATTTTATTTATTGGAGGTAGTAAAGTAATTCACTTAGAATAATTATGTAAGTAGGTCACGGAGTCATCCGCCATCTTTATCACTGTCATTATCCATTTTTATTTATAATGTGTATTTATTGAATTTGTCCTTGCTATTAATTACTTGACATTGGCGAAATACTCGCGCTAGTCGCAGGTGATGCCATTCCTCATCTTATTCCATTAAATATCATCATTTCGCTCATTTCGTTAAAAAAAAAAAAAAGTAGGTCACTGCTTTCGGTTATAATATTAATTATTGAGAATCAAAGGTAATAATTATAATTAGTGAGACAAAGGAACAATACCACGACCACTTCAGAATACGTGTTGCCTCGAAGTCGGTTGCAAGGAGAAGAACGATCCTTGCGCTCCCGCCAACTCGCCTGCTATATTGTTGACATCACCATAGAGAACTTTGTGACGTTGACATCATGACAGCTGACATTTCATACTTGACATACGAGTGCGACGACATCTGTCATTATAAGTTAACTAATATTGGCGGGGTTGAAAAGTAAATGCTACAATATTATTATATCGACGGCAAAAAGCTGAAATGTTGTATATCTCGAAAATTGGCATAAATTACTTACTACTACTACTACTACAGCCCTTTCAACGTCCCACTGCTGGGCACGGGCCTCCCCTCAATGCGAGGGGGATTTCAGGCCATAGTCCACCACGCTGGCCCAGTGCGGGTTGGCAGACTTCACACATCTATCGAGAACTAGACAAGTTCCCTCAGACGTGCAGGTTTCCTCACGATGTTTTCCTTCACCGTTTCATAGCAAGTGATAATCTCGGATAAAAATGAGATTCGCACATGGATCCCAGAGGTGCGAGCCGGGGTTTGAACCTGCACACTTTGATTTGAAAGGCGTGCGTATGACCACTCGGCTACCACTGCTATTATAAATTACTTATTGATCAGAAAAAAAGCTACGTCGACTCCATATATCCATGTCTCGCCTACGTCGAAAAATAATACTGCACCCTTAGCATGACCGTATAGACATAAGTTTTATCTCCTTCAACTGTCAGATTTGTCGGGAAAATGAACGTCAATTCGAACTTTTGGTACTGGACATGGCTCAGTGTGACGTCGTTTTCTCTTCAAATCTGACAGTTGAAAGAGATAAAATTTATGTCTACTCGGCCATGCTAAGCCTACTGATATAGTATTGATTTTTTTGTAGTTTTAGTAAGAGATTATGAATTTTAGAATTAGTTTTCGACTCTGGAGCATAGTTGGATATTTCGGGATACGTCATTTCCGCTTTTTGCCGTCGTTAGAAAAGTGTGTGATGGAATCTCTGATAAGGTTTTAAAGTTGGATATCACTCAAAATGGTCCCGAAAACGTTAGACCAAAGACCGTAATGAAAATCTCAGAGATGCAGGCCCGGGATTGGAACATGCACCCTTTACGTTTAACTTGGGCGTTCTACTAACTATCACTGTTTGTTTGCAAAAAGTGATGCAAAAATAGAGTGAGAACACATTATTTTGTTTAGCAGACAGTCAATTAGTTTCTCTGTGGGAACTGTCAAGGAAAACAAAGCGTGTTTAGTTACAACTGTTCTTTGATAGCGTTCAACTTACTATCGGTTCTCGTGATCGGTTTGTAGTCGATCCTTACTCGATTGAAATTGTTGTTACAAGTGATCCTAGCGTTTGGGTGTACAAAAATCGATGAAAAATACGATTAAACATAGTGAAATTTTCCTCTTTTTTTAAAGTGAAACATCTAATGGGGCGCTTGGCGAGTAAGAGCAACTGTTGATGCCGCGATGGCGTCATGCGAAAACTTCGAGCAGCTCCGTGGCTCCTCGGTTATTTCCGCCGCTTAGACTCCGCCCACCGACTGACTCCGCTCACTCGCCGCTACGACGCTTCTCTCTCTTTACTCTAAATAACATAATGTTTCACATCTGCCAGGCGTCCCGCGACGGCTACTTTTTTAGGAAATGAAAATTTAACGGAATAAGATAAGGAATGGCTGCATCTGTGATTAGCGGGTATGTATGCCAATGTCAATTAACTATAAGGACAAATTCAATAAATTCACTTTATAAACAAAAATGGGTGATGAACGTAATAAAAATGGCGGAGGACTCTAGGTGATTTTTATGACTGAAAATTATCATCAGCCTGATACATCGTCGTTGTCAAACTAATATCTGGTATGTGTACTTTTGGAGATTGTATCGAGGGGTGAAAGGCTATTTGGCTTAAGCGACACTTTAGGCGATATTTACTTATATACATATTTGGAATCAGCAAATTGTTCTGCGTCGAATGAGTATGCTCTTTCGTAAAATTAAAAAAAAGTAATATAAGAACAAGCTTTTTTTTAATTGCCCTTAGCTTTCGTGTTCTCCTCGGCAAGCCTTTTCAATTGATACCCATACTGTGGCAGTGCAGAAAAAAATAACTATTCCGCCATCTTGGATGATCCGCCATATTGGAATTAGAATGACGCAACATAGCTAAGCATGCATTGTCATCCAAAATAAGCGTGTATACCAAATTTCAGCTCAATCGGTTAAAGATAACTGATTTAAAATTCAGTTGCAAAATTCCACCCGGACATACATTGCAAGTTAATATAAAGCTTGTAACATACATTGCAAGTTAATATAAAGCTTGTAACATACATTGCAAGTTAATATAAAGCTTGTAATAATAATAAAAAAAGAATGTCGCTCAAGTTAAATAACCTTTCACACTTTTTTATTTAACAGGAGTGACACATTGACAGACAATATTTTTTATAGGTTATAGAACCCTTACAATGGATACCCCTTGGTAAGGGTAACCGGATCATAATGCTCGTAGATCTAAAAGAGTCAGCTGTGAGATATTGAATTCAGTGTGAACACTTGCAGCATTATTTAATTGCGTGTCAGCGCGCTGCGGCGCCTCGCCTCGGTGAGAGGTGATACCCAACACAGTGGGACGAATGATTATACAAAAGACTATAAAATATTAAATAAATATCGCCAAACAATACCTATTAGTCTTATGATTACTAAGCAACTCTAGTACTATGTTTTCCATACAATAGAGGAAGGACGATCCTAGTTACTTCCAGCCTAGGGCAAATTACTACATTTGCGAACTCGTAACTATCGAAAATAGTGAGCACGTGAGCAAGACCAAGTGATCGTAAAATAATTATACAAGTTGAAAAGTAAATAACTAGTCCATAAAATGAAATCTGTTTATATAGGCTACACGTAGGAAATAAATTAAATTTAAGAAACTATCACGAATTTGTGTTTATTTATTGGTTATAATTTTATTTTTTTATTCCAAAAATGTGTAAGTATCTACTGTTTTTTTTTATTACGAACAATGTGATTACCTTCATGATTTTAACATCGGTATGCGATTATTTGCTACAAGCGCACTGTGGCCTTATGGCATCTTTTTTGGGTCTAAATTTTAATGAAATACCATTTCCAATACCATTTACTTAATAAACATATTTTTCTGGTCGTTTAATTTTCAAAGCACTTAACCACTGTGCAGTGATAGTTCGCGGTAATGGGACTGTCAGGTATTTGAATAGCACATGTCGCTGTTTATTTTCACATTCCTTGAACTGCGCACTGTTTAGAATGTTTATTTTTGTCCAAGCTCCACGCGACGTAACACCCTGTGCGTAAAGTTTACTTTTTAAATATACGATATGTAACTATTTCAATAGTTATTATTCATGTAAGACCCTTCTTAGGTTCGGGCTTGTTCCTTAAAAATACGTTGTAGATATAAGGTTAGTTAATAAAATAATATTGTCAGAAATTTTTCACCTTAACCGTGAGGAGAAATAACTGTAAAATTAATAATTATAAATGTTCGTGTCGATAGTCGTTTCCGCCCATGACTTATTAGCCAAGAGCCTCGACAAAACACCTAAAGAGGCGCGCGTTAGCCAGCCGGATCAAGGGACAGATTCAGAAGGTGGTACTTTTGGAGACGGCGCGCATTGTCAGGAAGTTCCTCTCTCTGGAGCCCTAACCACTGGTAACTAGGACCCTGTTCCAGATGCTGATGGGTGTTACAAAGTGAAACGATTATATACTACCTGTCTTACTAATAAAAAATTCGACACAGTGTATACAAGTAATATAAGCATTGCGTAACAAAAACGCAACTAATAAAAAAAAAATTGACAGATGGCGTGTATACATGCGTTATAAGACATTGAAATATCAATAAATATTGATAAATACTGTTCTGTCACTCCGTTCTCGATAAACCCGTTATAATCCGACTGCCGGTTTTACAGTATCAATAGAACCTTCCATTTGTTAGAATACCAAATGCTCTTAAAGAAACATATGTTTCATCCTATTCGACATCCTTTTATTATAATCTCATACAACCGTTATAACAGATATCACGGTCACTCATCACACACACATACATTATGCAATAATATGTCTTTCATATACCATGCGTCATTGTAATAAAAACTGTGACTCGAAAGCAATACAGTTAAATTTACAACAAAACAATAACTCGGTTGACACGTTGTTGGATATTGTATACGTGTGGCTTATAGGGCTGTAGGTAATAGCAAATTGCGATTATAATATAGCATAACGAGGTGTTGGCCCTGTGATCGCCGTTCCCGCGGTATTGCGGGGTAATTTGGGACGGTTTGAATGTATAATGTCCGTCTAACGTGGCCCCGTTCGCCGCTAAGCCTCTATAGTAATCATAGAAGATTGAATAGTGCTATTTTTCTTAAGTTCTCTGGAATCTCGAATTCAGATGATGATGCCTTACGGCCTCAAGCACACTGGAGGCGCCAACACTAGTGCAACTATTTCCAAAACCAAAACGAACTGTATTGACGCATAGAAAAAGTTCATTTTACAACGAAGTGACACTGACAACGCGGGCGAATTTTAACGCTTGAGGGCTTGGCTTTTACGACATAAATTCAATCTTTATGCTTAATGATACAGAGTTCGTTTTGGTATAGCAAACAATTTTACACGCAACTTTTGACGTCCCATTGTTTGTGTGTCTATAAGCAAGCTTTGACTGCAGTGAAACTATTGAGAATTTTGTGAGTAAATTGAGTGTAAATGCAAGTCTACATTGATAGTACAAATGACTGTGACAAGACATATTGTGAGATATGTCAGTTTTATCTCTTTTTCTCGCATAAATTGAGAAAGGGAGGGAACGACTCGATGCAACATGTTCAGTAACAATATTATGGTCTTTTATTGGAACTTACATGAATATACCTCATTACATACATACTTACATTTGTCCTTTGTATGGTACCCAAGCTTTGCTTAGTTTGGCATCATACGATGGGTATGTGTTGTTTGGCGATATTTATTTATAGCAACATTTCTAAAGTGGTATTGCATTGCACAGTGGCTCGCGGTCGCTTTATTTAACAATCAGAGAACAATCAAGGTAAGCGGACCAGACGCCGACAAGGGGTACAATTTCATGTAATAAGCCTGTATGGTAATTTATTTTATTGTATTACGCTCTGTACATACTTTAACAAGCGAACTCACGTGTCTTTATTAAAAAAAACTAGGCCGTCGCGGGACACCTGGCAGATGTGAAACATAAAACATAAACGTCGTAGCGGCGAGTGAGCGAATGAACGGAGTCAGCCGGTGGGCGGTGTCTAAGCAGCACCGGCGGAAAGAACCGAAGAGCCGAGGAGCTGAGAAGTACGAAACCTGGCTGCATTTAAAACTATACTTTATACATTAAGTAATAAGGTTGATTTCATTCTGTTGTGGCGAAACGTCGGCAAATTTCGCCACGCCAAAAATCAGGTTTACCCCTCGCCTATAGATGTTTCACATCAAAAAATCTATGTCAATACCTATCCATAAAGATTGATTTTCTTTGGCAACAGATGCAGACACATGATTATGCGAGTACAGTCGCTCGCGTCATCGATGACATTACATTGAAAAATGTGCTTTATCCATGAGTTAATACAGTTCCTTTTGATATTGGCAACAAATTGTTCGCGTCGTTTTGACGCGCCTGTTGGTGCAGGTTACGTTATCGTTACTGTACAAAATGTTAGTAGCACTTCGCGCTCATAATGTAATTGAAAATAAAGGTTCTTGCACATTATAGGACTATTGCATCGATATTGTACACTTTATATCTTGTGGATCCATTTTTAGTTTTAAATCTCGATTCATAAAATCAGCGGTGCTTTCACCTGAAACGTTACGAATTATTCAGTAAGTATTTAGTTAACAAAAACCCTTGCTAACTGCAAGGGCTAACATTTATTTATATTATCTACAATTGAAGCATCTTAATGCTCTAGGTACCTGTGATTAAAAATAAACAAATCTCTTTTGTATCTGTACCTATGTCATAGACGTCGTAGTAAAGAATCTTCGATGCCTATGGACGATGTACTTTCATCTATTCCAATCCAATAATAGTAAGTTCATAAACGATGTACTTATCCCAGACAAAGGATGCTACCGATGCGCGCGCGCAGCACGAGTACGTGCAAAACAAGATGAAAGCATTCCAATTTCAAATTGTTGTCATTATTGTTCTCATATGCAATATAGTGAGGAAATCCATTTATGATTCCATTTTTGAAATGAGGTAATAACATAAAATATGAAATGGAAAACTGCCTACGTGTTCTGAAGAACAGACTTACTGCTCAATTGGAAGACATTGCAGTATCGTAAATGCCAATCGCTAATGATTTGATGATTTCACAGATTTTTGGCTACCTAAAATGCGTCAGATCATTGCTATAATGGCAACCTCAGTGGCCATAATGAAGGCCTAATAAATCTATATTAGGCCTTATAAATATAATCAAAAGCAAAAGTAAACCCCTTGGCATAAAGACGCACGCTGTAAAATACTAAAACGAACTCTGTGTTAATACACATAGAGATTTAAATTCTGTGGCAAAAGCCACGCAAATACGCTACCAAATTTGCTCGCGTTGTCAGTGACATGTCATTGAAGAATGAGCTTTTTCATTGAGCTAATAGAGTTCGTTTTATCAAAAATATTTCAGCGTAAGTCTTGATGCCGCCTTCTGCTCGGGGCTTTAATCATACGAACATTATCATGGACATCCAATAATATTTATATGCAAATATCTCTATTGTTTGCTAAATTAAAATGATCACAATCATTTAATTGCTCAGACCCTTATCAAATGTTATTGTTTGACTACCGGGTGCCCGGGCCAAAGGCGAACGTTTGAAGCCATAGAAATAGCGTCATACTGCTCAAGACTCCTCGTAGGTAGAAAAATAAAAAGGAATTTATCGGTACCATTTGTTGAGGAGTTATCTTCCAAGGTGCAAACTAAGGACTAGCCTATGACCATACAAGCAATAAGCTTTCCAATTCCAGAAGTAAAGATTTCCAGACTTCCATTATTAAAATAGATGTATGCGTGTCTTTGTTGTCTACGCGTGTCAGATTATAGATAAGGACATAGATAAGGATATAGACGTGTCAAGCGGTTGGGACATTAAAGGCACCTTAAGGATTTTATTAAAATAAATCATTAAAATAAACTCTCATTAAAAAAATTATTAGTAAGCTCGCGCTAGCCAATATCTAATGTTTTTTTTTTAGGTTTTACGATGGTCAACACGGTAGCTAGGAATATACACATCTGAGGGATAGACCGTCATATTGAAATATAATTTTATATTCCTGATTTTGTGACAAATAGGGAAGGCCTTTGTTGTTTTTATGGCTCCGTCTCAAAATACACGTTCACAATTATCGCGTACATGCTATAGGTGTGATCGTACTATGTTGGACTTTGTATACTGTGACTGTGATTTGGGCAACTATCAATACTTGAAGATTCTTGATAAGATAGATTTATAGACATTACTCGTGGACCTAAAATGTATATGTACCTACTGATTAGTATGTGAACATTAAATCTATTTTTAGTTTAGGTAAAAAATATTTACAATGCAAAATAAAATAAGTCAATCAAAGTCAAAGTCAAATCATTTATTCTGTATAGGCCTATGGGGGCACTTACAAATTGTCAAGTTTACATTTTTTTTCTTATATTCTACTATGCTACCACCGGATCGGAACGCGACCTCAACTGAGAAGATCCGGCAAGAAACTCAGTGGGCTGATCATTTTTTAAATCGCCAAAACTTATTACAAATACATAGGTACATATAGCTCCAGTGTGTTGCCTTAGAGCTGTTTTTAATAATAAAGATAAGATAATAATACGTTAGTAAGGCAACACACGCTACACTTTGACATGACGGGCAATATTTTTATTTTTGATTTGAACCTGAGCTGTACAATCCCAAGCTGATTTATCTTCCAAATAATCCGAGATTTTGTAATAGCCCTTTTGATACAATTTCCATTTTATTGCAGTTTTAAATTTATTAATGGGCAAATCTCTGATTTCTTTTGGAAGTTTATTGAAAAAGCGTATACTTTGCCCCATGAAAGAGTTATTTATTCTGTGGAGACGAGTAACGTGTACGGATAGCATATGCTTATTCCGTGTATTTAATGAGTGAACATCGCTTCTTTTTTCAAAATTGCTTATATTTTTCTTAACATACATTAAATTTTCAAATATGAATTGGGATATGACAGTTAGAATATTTATCTCCTTAAACTTTTCTCTAAGGGAATCTCTCGGAGCCAGGTTGTAAATGGCTCGTATGGCCCTCTTCTGTAGTACGAAAATAGAATTAAGGTCAACAGAGCATCCCCAGAGCAATATGCCATAAGACATTACGCTATGGAAATAACTGAAATAAACTATTCTAGCTGTTTCCACATCAGTTAAGAATCTAATTCTTTTAACAGCAAAAGCCGCCGAACTGAGCCTACCCGACAATTTTTTAATGTGGGGACCCCATTGTAATTTGGAATCTATTGTGATACCTAAAAAGACAGTTGACTCCACAGGGTCCAACCCCGTTCCATTTAGTTGAAGACTGGTCCCTATTTCTCGCACGTTTGGTGTCGAGAACTTTATGCATTTAGTTTTTTGCTCGTTTAAAAGCAGGTTGTTCTTATTGAACCAATCAACAACTTTAGCAAGAGCGTTGTTTACATCGTCATAAAGCAAAAGCTGTCGTTTAATTTTAAATAATAGCGAAGTATCATCTGCAAACAACACAATCTCGTGATGATTACCCACGTAGAAGGGTAAGTCATTAATATAAACTAAAAACAAGAATGGTCCTAGTATCGAACCCTGTGGAACGCCCATCGAGACTACAGAACCGGGCGATATCTTACCATTAATATCAACCTTCTGAATTCTATTGTTTAAATAGGAAGTCAAAAGATTGAGAGCCATGTCCCTAATACCATAGTGGTGTAATTTCCTGATGAGTATTTTATGGTGGACGCAGTCGAAGGCCTTGGACAAGTCGCAAAATACACCCAAAGCATCCTGCGAATTCTCCCAGGCACTGAAAACATTTTTAATTAACTCAATACCAGCGTCTACAGTAGAGCGATTTCTTCTGAAACCATACTGATTTTTATGAAGAATCGTACTGTTAAGTTAAAACTAATAAGAAAATATATTATATTTATAAAATAGGTAAAAACTTTGGCCCATGCGGAAAAATAAAAAAATAGTTTCGATAAATATCTTGAACTAAATAACTCTTGTACCTACTATTGGTACCATACAATGGACTGAATACAAATAGGACAAAATCCTAAGAAGTCGTTGGGGAAATTTGGTGGTATCAGGAATCGAACCCGCAACTGCTATGAGCCGAGCGGCCTACGCTCAAACTACTAGAGCATAGTCTAGTCTAATCTAGTAACTAGACAAAACTGTCGTCAAAATCTATAGTAAGTACAACAAATTAAAACTTTACCACTAATTTATAAAGATTTTTTTATAACTAAAATCAACATTGGCATTACAGATCAATTTAATTTAAAACTCTACTGCAATTCGGTTTTAGATGGAATAATATTTATATATTTTTCTGGGGTAAAAAAGGTTTGTCTCTATAACGTATAAGTAAGTAAGAAAAGTATTTATTTGAAACAAAACACAGAACAATATACATGCTCCACAAAACCAATTGATTGGTTTGTCTGTGGAATGACGTCACGCTCAGATGGTTACATTATTAAATACATATTTATAATCAGCGAGGTATCTACACGTAATCATTGCTTTACAAATACATTATAAGTAGCATACCTTTAAGTTAAACAATCACAATATAAGTAGTTACATTTCAAGTGTATTAACAATATACAACGGTTTTATGAATTTTTATTTTAGCTATTATTAATATTATATACGTTTCAGCAATAAAAAAAATTATAACGGCTTGCGAATGTATTTTTATTGGATGGGCAAGCATAAAGGAAATTTAAATGTATTGCTTATATTGATGTACAGATTCTTACAAAGTAGATAGTTGAATAAACAATAGAATAAAACAAAAGTTTAATGACCGTAATGTGATGTGCCCTACTATGAGTTCTCGAAAACTAGAATAATCCAGTGTCAAGATTTTTATATGAATTAATCATATCGACATCGCCATGCAATATCATTGTAACTCATTTTTTTGACAAAAGCATTGTCGCTCACCAAAATAGAAAAAACATCCTCCAAAAATATTGTAACCCCTTATTACTACAACTAACGAATGATTTATATTTTTTCAACGAATTACGATCAGATACCTAGAAACAACGGATAACAACACTTAAGAATATTGTAGGGATGAACCATGAGATAATACAATGTTTTAAACTTTATTTTTGCTCTCACCAAAAAGTTAGAAACATTAATTGCAATGTTATTTCATGGAGGTGTCGTTGTATTATGCACATTTAAAAAGCATACATTAATATATACTTTTTTCTCTGCCTCTATGGCTATGTATGGAGTGTACTCTGCACTCGCCCCCCTTCAGTAATGCTATAAAGGCCACAATCGATCAACAAGTAGAAAAAAAATCGTTGTCTTTGTCAATGTCTCTTTAAATAGTTAATCATGTCAAAGTAACCCTTACCTCAGTCATATTAAATTTTGTTGCTAATTCGAATCAAACTCACGTATAACTACTGCAATTTGCGACAACCAATGGTAGCTCGATAGTAATTGTATTTATCCGTCTAGTATTTACTATAACGGCGTTACTATTAGGGCTAAGTGCCACTGTTTCGTTGGGACTACAACGTCACAGGTTAAGTGGCTCCATACAATAAAATTTAACTGCGCGCCGACATTCGATCGGCTTTAGGATTGTTATAACTAAATTGAACGTCGATATCCTTATAAAAATAATATTAAGTACGTTTAAATGTAAAATGTAATGAAATAAAATTTATTTGAGTATTATACTGAATGTATCAGAAACTCGAAATAATATTGTAGGTACGGTAGTTAATATCAAGGGGTGAAAGGGTATTTGTCTTTAACGACACTTTTGGCCGATATAAATCACATATTTGGAATGAGCAAAATTTTCTGTGTCGAATGAATATGATCTCCTGTAAAGTAAAAACAATGTCGCTTAATCCAAATAACCTTTTACCCCTATATATGTAGATGCTTAGTGAATGCAGATTACACACAATTAGTATATTTTTAGGGTTCCGTACCCAAAGGGTAAAACGGGAACCCTATTACTAACAATACGCTGTCCGTCCGTCCGTCCGTCCGTCTGTCACCAGGCTGTATCTCATGAACCGTGATAGTTAGAGAGTTAAAATTTTCACAGATGATGTATTTCTGTTGCCGCTATAACAACAAATACTAAAAAACAGAATAAAATAAATATTGAAGGGGGCTCCCTTACAACAAACGTAATTTTTTGCTCGTTTTTATAGATCCGACTCGCACTTAGCCGGTTTTTAAATTACAGACCTTTGAATATTTGACATAGGTATCATGATGTAGCCGTCACCTTAATCAACAGTGTAAAATACATCTCCGTGTGTTGGCGAGACGGGATAGAACTCGAAACCACTTGATGGATTGAGACGGGCCTACTCTCGATCCATTAGACCAAGCGGTCGTCATATATGTGGTAGGTATAAAATACAGGATATATTACATATAAAATACAAAGGAAGAGTAGAGGGACAACGCTCCCGCGGCACATCACCAACAAGATGGACAGACCTCATCAAGTCCTCAACGAAGTGTACCTACCCTTAATGAATGTGCACGTAATGCTACTGACAGAGAGAGATGGAGAAGTCTCACAAAAACCGCCACCAACCAACTAGACAATCCATGACCACGACCACTCCGCCAGGAGTGTACGACTAAGAAGAATAAAATACAGGGTTATGAGTTATTCGACGTATTCCGGTTAGGAGGTGATATGGGGTGACTACTACTATTACTACTACTATTACAGCCCTTTTTAACGTCCCACTGCTGGGCACGGGCCTCCCCTTAATGCGAGGGGGATTCGGGGCATAGTCCACCACGCTGGCCCAGTGCGGGTTGGCAGAGTTTACACATCTATCACTAGTCAAGTTCCCTCAGACGTGCAGGTTTCCTCACGATGTTTTCCTTTACCGTTTCACAGCAAGTGATAATCTCGGTTGAAAATGCGATTTGCACTTAAATCACAGAGGTGCGAGCCAGGGTTTGAACCTGCACACTTCGATTGCAAGGCGTGCGTTCGACCACTCGGCTACCACTGTCATGCCGCGCGCGTCTTGACCTCATAGTGTGCCCGAGGATTTACTATAGACAAAGCTTAGTTTTGAATTTTATCGATGAACGAGCGGATTATGACGCACGGTTGCTTAGCTTTCACTGCGGAAATTCAATCTTTACGCATATTGACGCAAAGTACATTTTCATAGAAAGTCATGTTGATTCGTTCGCCTGTGTGGATGCAGAGCGTTTACCAAGTAACAACTTCATCTGGCCAAAGGAACGTGTCGTTAATTAGATAGGCTATTTAAAATCGCAACTAAAAATATACCGTAGTCTTGCTCCAACACGCGTTTTTCATATACTCTGTTTCATTTATTAAAATATTGTGGCGGGGACCTAGAACAGGAGTTGTAAACATTTAAATACTTATATACATTTATACAAGATAAATATCTATATGATAAGTTTACAATGTCACTGTGCCCATGTCGGCAAATCGATTAAAACTTTTATGAAATGGGAGTTTTGCCATATAAGAATTATATTTAATGTATATCTCCGGGTTTATCATGCCGACTATAAGTATTAACAGTTTACGCTGGGCACATAACGGTTGTTGTTTTCAAAAAGTTATCCTTATTAAAGGTGCAAAATAATTTTGATTTCTAATTACTTAGTACATAAATGTTGTTGACCTCTGGAGTCGGTGCATTCGATAACATCATCAGAGCAGTGACATAAAATTGAAACAGCAGCGCTCAGAATATTACCACTGAACAGCGTAGTTCTAGTATCGTTCGACAGAAAACACTTACTATATTTATTTATTTACTAGCTGTGCCCGCGACTTCGCCCGCGTGGACTGTAGGGAGATTACCCGGAAATATGGGTATTATGTTTTTCCCGCGGAACCCTAATGCTTTTTCTAAAATTAAAGTAGCCTAAGTCACGCCTTGGAACGTTAGCTATCTGTCAGTGAAAGTCCCATTTAAATCGGTGCAGCTGTTTAGAAGTTTACCTCAAACAAACAGACAGACAGACATACAGACAGACAGACAGACAGACAAAAATTTTTAAAATTGCATTTTCGTTATAGGTATCGTGTATACTTTCATATGCAATTCGTAAAAAGGTGCTATTTTGATATTACAAACAGACACTTCAATTTTATTTATTTGTATGTATATGTATAGATAGATTTGCACAATTCTACATAAGTAAAAATAATGTACAAAGGTAAGCTTAATGCCGTGGGCATTTTCTACCAGCCAACCTTAGAGTGATGTAGAGAGAGGAAAAAAAACAAACTAAGTGGGTGCAAGAAATAAAAGAGATGAATGCAAAGAGAGAAAAGTAGTCGAGAAAAAAAAAAGAATAGAAAAATAAATATGTGTATGTAAATGTAAATTTTGTATACTTAAATATAAATAATATACCTATGTCATACATACATATATACCTACATATAATAATATAATAATAAATTCAATTTGTTGAGAGATATAAGTAATATTGTTACGAATCTGCCAATTGTTTCCGGTACAGCTGTCGTACCTTAAAATTGAAAGTATTACGGTTAGTGGACATCCTGATTTCGAGGGGGAGCGCATTCCATAAATAGATTTTAATTTTTGTATGTAACGAATAAATTTAAAAACTACTGGACACATTTCAAAAATTCTTTTGCCGTTAGAAAGCTACATTATCGATGAGTAACATAGGCTATTTTTATTTCAAAAAGTACATTAATTTAAGGGCTTCTACTTACATTTATTTTTTATCGATGAAAGAGAATGAGGTCCGTGTTAGTTCTCTAACTATAAATAGTATAACTTTATGACGTATTACTTAAGTTGACTATACGTGACTGTACTTACGTAAGTCGTAGTTATGGGTCTCGTTAGGTCACGTTCCATAGCAATGCATATAAGTTTTGTGTCTTAATTTAGTCTGCTTAGCTCCTAGACTATTTCTTCGATATACACATAACAGAGAAACGATATTTCATGACTGTAAATGCAAGTGTTAAAACTAAACTAACCTATTATTTAAACCTAATGTTTTTTTATGATAGATAATTTCAATGAATTTTTAAACAAGATGGACTTTGTCATCTACGTACGTAAGATAGTCTATGTCAAGACAAGACATAAGACTATCTAGTCTTATGTCTTGTCTTGCATCTGCCCATGGGAGGAATGTTGCCCATTGTAGCGTAATTATTTTTTGACGTCTCTTTGAATTATTGCGGAGATTCAAAACAGGCAGACAGACAATTTAAGTTACTTTTTAACCGACTTCCAAAAGGAGGAGGTTCTCAATTCGATTGTTTTTGTTATCAATACCGTATATACTTTCGTTTGCATTTATTAAAAAGCTGTCATTATGACATATTTATATGAATTGATACTTAACACGGTAGCTGCTACGATAAAACGGTTTTAAAAGCTTTGTGAGTATCTTTCTGCATAGGCGGGCGACGATATCGTGCTATTTCACTCAGTACGAACCATCAAAAATACATCCACGATCCTAATCAACCTGGCCTAGCCGCCAACGTGTTAAAGCTAAGAAAATGAAAATGATTTTAGTTGAAATAAAACTATTTTAGGGATTTTATCGCGTTTATTTACTATATTATTTTCCCGACGTTTCGGCTGCTTTACAGCACCTATGGTCACGGGGGGACTGAGGTGTTAGACATCCTAATGTCATGGTTAATAACTGGGTACCCTCATATTTAGTTGTTGTTGGGTATCCGTAGAATAGTTTTATTTCAATGTATAGTATTCGCGTAAATATGAGAAAACAATATATGATTTTAGTTGTATAAACGCATACTGATTAGTTTCATATAATATATCTAACACAAAGTCGTACACTGGTTATTTCCTAATGTCGGAACATATTTATCGAGTCCGGCCGGTGCTAAATAACGTGGCTATGTACAACAGATAGTTTACATTCGATCTTTGTTATAATATCAGTGCGGGTAACATAGTTAATGTGACCGATTGTGCCGGTAGACCACTGTTTCCATTGACTGAGGATATCGCTTCCTGAACAAATTTGAAAAGAGTAACCCTTGAGTTTCTTACCGGCTCTTCTCAGTGAAAGCATTCCGAACCGGTGGTAGAATCTGACTATTTGTTAGTGCATTTTGGCCTACACGATTTTTTATTTTATTAGATTTTAATGTGATCCAAAATGGTACACTAACCCCTGGAAAATTGGTTCTCTAGCTCGTATATAATATGCGAAATCAGATTTTGACCTGTTCAAAATAAAAAAAACTAGATTTACGAGAAGTACTGGTTTTGATCTCTTGCGAGTGAAAATATACGGAATAAATGGCCGTAGGTATACCTATTTTGATTGGACGGGCTTAGAAGTTCGATTTTCTTACAGCTCCAAGGGATAGCAGACTTGCGTATTTGACAGACAGACGGACAACATTAACTATAATTTGTTTT
Organism: Ptilodon capucinus; assembly: GCA_914767695.1. Taxonomy (NCBI): domain Eukaryota; kingdom Metazoa; phylum Arthropoda; class Insecta; order Lepidoptera; family Notodontidae; genus Ptilodon; species Ptilodon capucinus. The sequence continues at coordinate 4,434,211 of OU611828.1, forward strand.
CTTGATGACGTCCGAAACCCTAAAATCAATTATTTTCTTGATCAAATGTTAAAAAATAATGTGGATAAGATGAGGAATGGCTACATCTGCAATAAGCGGTATTTATGCTAATGTTGAGTAATTAATAGCAAGGACAACTTTAATAAATACACATTATAAATCAAAATGGGTGACGATAGTGATAAAGATGGGTGATGGCCCAACCACTTGCTATAATTATGACATTTAAACTGTTTGAATATATGTTTGACATAAGTTTTAGTTGATTGGAAACACTCGCTGGCTCTGTCGTGTGCCTTTAATCAAATGTACACCAATTGATTAATTATGCCAGGTGTAGGGCTTAATTACTTAGTGTCCGGCCACCGGAACGTGTCGCCAATTCGCAACGCCCGGCCACTGATTGAACCATATATCTTATGATATCTAATATCAAAGGCGATTATTTGTACCACTGTAGTTAGCTTCGTGTATGACGCATAATCCTACTAATATTATATTTGTGGAAGTTTGTGAGGACAGACGGATATTCTTACTCTTTCTCGCAAGAACGTTGATAAAACTTTATAGTAGTATTGTTTATATATCAGAATAACATATAGGCTGTAATTTATAACGATATTGAATAATCCAAGTCGCAGGTAGAAGCTGGTAATACATAAAGTATTTAATTCAATATTAATAAGGAAGGAATCAAGTCCCATGCACCAAAAGCAAAGTCAACTCTATGTAAATATAAATAGAGATTGAATTTCTGTGGTAAAAGTCAGACGAACACCCTGCAAAATTCGCTCGCGCTACATTGTCATACTTTAATGAATGAAAAGTCAATGTTTGAATGTCTCACAACGTGTCTGAGAAAGTGGTATGATATATCGTAGAAGTAGCGGCGGCCTTAGGGGGTAGCGAGCAGGACAATCGCCCAGGGCCTCGCTCTTGCAGGGGCCTCGCGTCAAGCAAATAAAAAAAAAATACAGATTTTTTAGCTATATTTTTTTTATTTCAAACTTTTGATTTTGATTCTTAATTATTTATTAAGGTTAGGTATAACATAACGGTAAATTAAAATAAAGTAAGTTCACTATTTCATTCATTCAAATCATAATTGATAAATTCATTTTGTAGTATATATCGCTCCTCGAAACACTTGAAGATCGGTTTTTTAAACGCATAGCACTCGGAATTAGTACAGTATTACATATATAGTCTGTGACTCGGGAGTCGGGGATATAATGTTCTGCTCGTCTAACGCTAGGGGAATCCCCGTCGCTAGAGGAATTCCCTTGTTTCATTTCGTTCGTCAACCTTTGACACCTTGGAATTATTTTGCTTGCAGTATGAGTTACAAGATCGTTGCTGTACTGTACCTTTTAATTATATTTAATACTAGCTGTGCCCGCGACTTCGCCCGCGTGGACTTTAGGGAGATTACCCGGCAATATGGGTATTATATTTTTCCCGCGGAACCCTAATGCTTTTTCTAAAATTAAAGTAGCCTAAGTTACGCCTTGGAACGTCAGCTATATGTCAGTGAAAGTCCCATTGAAATCGGTTCAGCCGTTTAGAAGTTTACCTCAAACAAACAGACAGACAGACAGACAGACAGACAGACAAAAATTTTTAAAATTTCGTTTTCGTTATAGGTATCGTATATACTTTCATACGCATTTGGTAAAAAGGTGTTATTTTGATATTACAAACAGACACTCCAATTTTATGTATTTGTATGTATAGATGTATAGATTACAAACAGACACTCCAATTTTATTTATTTGTATAGATGTATAGAAGATGTATAGATTACGTTCTTAAGTGTTTCAAGTAGAGATGAAACGGATAGTGGTTTGGCCGGATACCGGATATTCGGCAAGCTACCAGGCCGGAGCGCCGGATATCCGGTGGCCGGATATTCGTCCCTTTATCGCTTTACATGACGCTTCTTCTTTAAGATGTCTTTATATCTCGAATCAATCGCAATCACGACTCATATGGTGGTCACTTAATTTGCCAGTTAAACTTATCTTTCAGCACCTGGCAGTAGCGTTTACAGCGAAAGGCTATTTACAGAAGCTGGTCTGGTATACGAATTTTTGACGTGCGATTATAAATGTCCATAACCTTTTGTGGTATGATTTGCCGTGTGCAGAATAATGAGTTTTTTTTTATTTTACTATCTGGTATCCGGCCGGATACTGAATTACTATCCGGTATCTGGCCGGATGCTGAATCACTATCCGGTATCCGGCCGGATACTGAATTACTATCCGGTATCCGGCTGGATACTGAATTACTATTCGGTATCCGGCTGGATACTGAATTACTATCCGGTATCCAGCTTGATACTGAATTACTATCCGGTATCCGGCCGGATACTGTCATAAAAAACGATCAGTTAGTTTTGTTAATGGCAAACATATAACAGCGTTCGTAAAAAAAACATACGGATCGAATTGAGAACCTCCTCATTTTTGAAGTCGGTTAAAAAGAGCACATTTGGTTGAAAATTTGCTTTTTATCGTTAACGCGAATAAATTTAGTCTCATGGTGGGTGTGGCTTTTGCCACAGAAATTCAATCTTTATGTCTATTACTACAACGTCCATTTTCATAAAAATTTACGCGCCGCGGTGCTGTAAGTTACATATCAAGATATCTAAAGTATAACTTAATCATAAAGAGTGACTTAATCATTGGGAAACTGCAATGATTTTAACATGTAAGTAAATGCTTAAAGAAACCTTAAACTGTGTTCTACATGAACGCATAAATCGAATTCAGAACGCACGGTCGGTGAGTTCATAAAGTTCCGCCGTAGACATCAATAAATAATCACCCAACGCTGAATAGAGAGGCTTTAACTTAGTTAACACTTGAAATACTCGCGGCCCGCAACACCGACTAACGCTCTAAAACGGCCACTTTAGCAATTCTTCTTTCACCAATTCATTTCTAGTTTTTTAGTTTTATTTAAGGCACTAAATTTGAATCAGATGATGATATTAACCTGCGCATACTACTACTACTACTACAGCCCTTTTAACGTCCCACTGCTGAGCACGGGCCTACCTTCAATGCGAAGGGGATTCAGGCCATAGTCCACCACGCTGGCCCAGTGCGGATTGGCAGACTTCACAAATCTAGCGAGAACTAGTCAAATTCCCTCAGATATGCAGGTTTTCTCACGATGTTTTCCTTCACCGTTTCATAGCAAGCGATAATCTCGAATAAAAATGAGATGCGCATGAATCGGATAAAAGCTAGACCATTTTAAGAAATTTTACAAAATTGCTAAGGTTGCTTGATTCAGGATATGAATTCGCTAAGGAGGAATTGCTCAGTGGCCTTTTTAGGCCTCTTGTTACTTTTTCAGCTCCACGCATAAATAAATGGCTAACTAAGACGTTGGGACACACAATTTTATGGTGTTCTCGGTGTTGTACACTTTATTGTGTTAAGATTTACTTGTAGATCTGTTGTAAACGAACACGTTGGGGATTTAGTGAAGGAAGCGCACCAGCATCTTATAATGACAAGCTTTGAAAGGTATAAGTTTACCTGAACTTAAGTTAAGAAGTAAGTACAATCTTTTTTTAGGGTTCCGTACATACAAACTTAAAAACGGAACCCTTATACGATTACTTTGTTGTCCGTCTGTCTGTCGGTCATGACCATTTTTCTCAGAAACTCGTGAAGTTATCAAGTTGACATTTATAACAGAGACTTATGTCCGCGGTCCCTTGGTGCCAGTACAAGGTTAACGCAATCAAAAGATACGGCAGTTTATGTTGCATTTTCAGTACATTTGTACGGGGATCAAAAATATATAGGGTACTTTTTTAAATTTGTGCAAGAAGCAAGATCTTCTAGCACAAGTAAAGGAAAAAAATCCATTTTTTTTAACATGGGAAAATCTTTTATGATTTCCCCTTCATCTCGGGGGAGATGATTATGTGGAAGTATCAGCGAAGCCAGATATCCAATAAAAACCCATGTTGGTCCAATCATCTGCCATATCGGAGGGGTCACGGGAACGCTTTCGCACACATCCGTTACCAAGTAACTACAACCTGACCGGAGATACTTCGCCTGAAGGTTTTTTTACAGCCTGAAATAATAGACAATAAAATGCATGTATTCCATTGAAGGTTATATTGAGATCTCAGACTCGATTTTTATAATTTTTTTGTAGATCAAATTATTTATTCACATTATTTCTTTACAATTAAAAAGTAGAGTTAATAACAAAATATTTTTTTTGTTGATTTAAATACATAAAATAACTGTTTAATGTCATTCATAAAAAAATATCCCTAACTAAAAAATACCATTCGATTTGAGAACCTCCACCTTTTGGAAGTCGGTTAAAAACACACAAAATAAAAAAAAACTTCTTACGGTTTGATTTTGTATGCGAGTGCCGATTATTATTTGTATACTCCATACAAATTATGACATGCGCCCGCACAAAGGGCTAAGAAATTAACCGACCGTTTACGGTCATCCTTTTAACTTGAAAACATTAATTATAACACCTCTTTACGGTTCAAATTTATTGCGTTCTTTTGTTTCTCATTACAAACTTTTTATGTAGTTCTTTTTGCGAAGTGCCTTGCGGGCGATACCCAATGTTTATGCCTTCAGTCTGTTTGTGTTAAAATTCACATACGAATCGGCTTTATTTTGTTTTTGCATGGAAATATGATTACCTACTTAAATCAACATCGGCATCTACATACGATTAATCATAATTTTATTTATGAGAGTTGACGTATTTTATGACATACTAGTTGTTACAGTGACTTTTTCCGCTTTGATATTGAAAGAAAAAAACCCGAAAAAGTGGTCTATGTTACCCCTTATAACATCAGCTGCCAGGAAGTCTCAATAAAAAATGGTTCAGCCGCTTCTAAGATTACCCAGAACAAACAGACAGGCAGACAGATAGACAAACAAGCAATATAACATTTGTGGTTTTGATTATAAGTACCGTACTTAGGTATATACATTTTTTATGAAATTAATGAAATTAAGAAACTTAGTGGATTAAGATGATAAATTGCTTCACGAGCGATTAGCGGGTATTTAACAATTACAATTAATACACATTCATATGCTTTAATTTAAAAGCTGTTATTATGACATTACAAACAGACACTCCAATTTTATTAACATGCATAGACCATTATATATATGTTAATTGTTTTTGAGGATTGATAAGAAGTTTACACGTCATAATCGTTTGGTTATGGAGTTAACAAGTATGTAACCGAAGTCTGGCGAATGGACGTGCCCTATAGTGCCTTCAAGCCTGCACAGACTGTGGCGTCGAAAACTTTGCCCATACCGAAACGAACTCTGTGTCAATATGGCTAAAGATTGAATTTGTGTGGAGAAAGCGGCGCACCCATGCGCCAAAATTCGCTCGCGCTGTCAGTGTCATTTAGTTGAAGAATGAACTATTTATGAGTCAATACAGTTGCAAGATTCAGTGGTAGCCTTGTAGATAGAGCGCTCGCCTTGAACGCAAGGGGTGCAAGTTCAAATCCCGGGCTCGCACCTCTGAGATGATTTCCATGTGCGATTGTGTGACCTGCATGTCTATAGAAGGGCGTGTGAAGTTCACCGTTCACTGGGCCAGTGCGTGGTGGCTGGTGGACTATGGCCCAAATTTCCCTCGTATTGAGAGAGAATGTACCCGGCATAATGGCAATAATCTATTACATTGGGTCCAAAATACATCGGCGAAGAGAGGGTGCACTGTAGTGCGCCTCTGTCTACCCCTTCGGGGAATACTGGTGTTATGATGTATTGTGTATTTTATGAACCTATGTATTTTTATTAATTGAAAATTAGGACGCGCGAGAGACTATGTCCCAGTGTGTGCCCCTTTATAATTTATTGCCAAAGGCGGTGTTTTATGGTGTACCTTCACAGGCGCGCGGTGTATTTATGTCGGTACATTTCAATCTGGGAGATCTGAGCTTGTTCAGTTTTATTTGTTGGCTATTTACTGGCGCTTGCGGTTCGATGTTTATTTGTTAAATTTATTATTGTGGTTAATAAACGGCCACTATCTGCGGGAAGCAATTCTGTTCCTACCTTTACAATGTGGTGCAAAAATATAAATGTATAAATTATAACCTAATATATAGTTTCTCTGGCCTATTCTAAACGAATATATGGAGTTAAACAAATATATTATTTCTTATAAATAAGATTTTGGAGGTGTCAAGGTTTCCTTAAAATTTGGCGCAAAATCATTATTTAGCTTTCAGCTATATTTCAAAGTCAAAGTCAAATCATCGGGGCACTTACTAGGGACCTATGGGGGGCACTAAAAAATTGTCAAGTTTACATTGTTTTTTCTTATATATATACTACTATAATACTAACGGATCGAAACGCGACCTCAACTGAGAAGATCCGGCAAGAAACTCAGTGGGCTGATCATTTTTTTAAATCGCCAAAACTTATTACAAATACACAGGTAAGGCTCCAGGTAACATATAACTTTGATCAAAGGAATAACACATCAGAAAAGAAAACGACATAACTGATGGCCTAGGTTTCTCAAAGCATACATAAACGTTTTAATTAACTGAGAGAAAAAAATACTTATACAGGATGTTTCAGAAGTCCGAAATAATACTTTGACGTTTGCATCAGTATCGGGTATACAACTGAATGGCATAAAATTTTTATTGAAATTCTACCATGTTTTCCCAACTTTTTTTTCGTCGTCAATTTCTATAACTCATAATATCTCGAGTCCAATCTAAAATTTGTACGTTCTGTTTTATGAATATTGGTTGTCCCCCTCATAAGTGTAGTTTACACTGCTGAATAGGGTTATGGGTCTACCCAAAGGCAAGAACACGATACCTGTGACAAATATTCAAAGGTCTATAACTCAGAAACTATGATAGTTAAGTATAAAATGTCTTCACTAAGCATCCACATATGAGCTACCGTATATGTACCCAAAGTATTATTTCGGACTTCTGATACACCCTGTAGATACTCTATCCATATCGACGCTGGAAAGGCAATCCTTACCAAGGCATTTTTTATAAATGACCTAAATATACTAAACATTTTTAAATGACCTATACATACTAAACGATGTAGAAACATCTGGCCGTTCGAATGGTATACATAACTAATTTTACGATTTTTTGTCGCTTAGTGAGGATTGCCTTTCAAGGGTCAATATATAATGATTTTATATACATCATCATCACGCCTGTATTCCCCGAAGGGGTAGGCAGAGGTGCACTGTATTGCGCCCACACTTCGCCGATGTATTTTTGGTCCCAATGTAATAGGGGGCGAGCCTATTGCCATTATACCGGGCACATTCCCCCTCAATACGAGGGAGATTTGGGCCATAGTTCACCACGCTGGCCCAGTGCGGGTTGGTGAACTTCACACGCTATAGAAAGCTATAGACGTGCAGGTTTCCTCACGATGTTTACCTTCACCGTTCAGCAAGTGGTAATCATTGTTGAAAATGACATTCGCACATGAAAATTATCTCAGAGGTGCGGGCCTGGGATTTGAACTTGCACCCCTTACGTTCAAGGCGGGCGTTCTTGCCCGCGAGGCTACCACTGCTTACATTGGTTGCTACATGATTTTATATATTGTACATAAGGGTTGTGATTCATTATACCTATAATGAATCACATTGCACAGATATATACCGATTTTATCATAATCAATCTCCTTAGTTTCATCATGGTTAAAGATATTATTCTAAAGAAATAGGTTCTTATGCAAATATGTACAAGCATGATTTGCGTTAGTATACTACTTATAACTAGTATTTCCCACAAGCTCATAGTCTCCTAAGAATCATAGACAATTATGTAGAATCAACATGTAATTTTCATTGAGAAGGATTTAATTAAAAGCAATTTGCTCAATGATATTGGTTTTCCTTTAGCTCTAATTCCAAGGAAGTGTCTGATAAGTAATAATATCTAAGTATGTTATGTAAAAAATGAGTTACAAGTTATACATTCTCATCATTTGCCTTGCCTTTTTCCATTATTTTGGGTCGGCGCAGTATGTTTTCTTCTTCTATTTTTGTCGCTTTTCCGTCCCTCCTAGGACATTCCTATCACCGTTTATACAGCCTATCCATCTTTTCTTAGGTCGTCCTATCGCTCTGTATATATCCACATTTGTAGATACTCAACACAAAATCTACAAGGACCTAACTATTTATAAACATAAATTGTAGAAATAACATATTGTGGATTATTGAAGATAAGAAAATCGATTATTAGAAAAAAAATATGAAAATCAATAATTTTTACATCCCTGGTATCTATATAGGTAGATAAATCTATTTAGGGAAAAGTATATAATATAAAAGGAAACTTGTGTCAGAGAAATAAATTATATAGAATCAAAAACTGCGTCATTTGCAGACAACTACGTCATAAAATGACGATACTTATTTTCCCAGAGAATACTGCGTCACGTATTAATATCAACACGTAGATAGTAACCTATTTACGTACTAAAGTTCCGTTTACTAACTATCTTTACTAACCATCTACACGTAACCGGGAATCACCGTGTAGACATTTCATATACCTAAAATAGCTACATTTACAAGATCACTTTAATTATTATATTAATAAAAGTATTAGCATTAGTTTTTTTTAATCCACGCGAACGAAGTCGAAGATAACAGATACATAAGAAATGACTTGACATAGCGTAATTTTGAATAAATAAAAAATATTATTAATATAGTAAGTTATATAATATTATGGCCGGAGGTTGCCAAGGACAGAGAAGTGTGGAAGGGGAAAGGGGAGGCCTTTGCCCAGGAGTGGGACAATACTATAGGCTGGTTTAAAAAAAAAAATAGTAAGTACCATGTTAAGGATATCCACTGCACAGTATACGTCATTTACCTAAGTATGTATAACCATGAACCATAATCAAGCAAAGCTACTATGTGTACCATAAAAAGGACTAGAGGTCTGAGGGATCGGATCTAACTGGGAAGTTACACCCAGACCAGGGAAAGATCCGAAAAGGGCAATTTTTAAATTTGCCACTTTTTAGAATCAAACTCGCAAGCTCTCTCTTCAATGAGCGCCTTATGGTCGAAGTACTAAACCAACTACTAAACTAACTAAACTACAGCCCTTTTAACGTACCACTGCTGGGTCCCGCCGCTGGCCCGGTGCGGGTTGGCAGACTTCACACATCTATCGAGAACTACTCAAGTTCCTTCAGACGTGCAGGTTTCCTCACGATGTTTTCCTTCACCGTTTCATAGCAAGTGATAATTTCGGATGACAATGAACTTCGCACATAAACCCAGAGGTGCTAGCCGGGGTTTGAACTTGCACACTTGGATTGCAAGGCGTGCGTTCGACCACTCGGCTATCACTGCACCAAACCGTCGTCAAATTATCCACCTTAAGTACACATGATGAATGAAGAATTAACAATGAAAGTAGGTATTCTATTAAAACCTTACAATAATCGGAACCACTCATATTCCTAGGAACTGACACTTCAGTAGAAGGAAGGAAATCAATCAAGTCCACCCTCGTATAAGGTACGTTTAATTACTATGATTATAATACAATGAAACTATGAGTTTATATTGTTTTGCATGCGATACTTGACCTCGCCTCAGTGTCGCCTTGAGTCAGTTGTTGGTTTTTTTGTTTTGCAGTCAACAATTAATTATTACAATACAGCTTCATTCTGATACAATGGCTAGCATAAGTCTTTTCCTGTTGGAATGATTGACGAGAAAGAAAGGTACTATTGTAGTACACAAAATCCACTGTAGGATTTATTTGTATGTTTATTATCCCTTTGCTAATAATGGCAAATGGAAACTTATGCTCAACTATGATATTTAAGTCTTTCGTATACTGAGGAGTCGACACTCGCGCGACAATTTTTTTTGCTATACTAAAGCAAACTCTACTGACTCATAGACAAAGTTAATTCTTCAAGTAAATCATACACGCCATTTAATTTAGGAATCGAATGGCAGATATCGTCTGCGTTTGGTAATTTAACTTTATCTTTTTTAAACCACTGACTTAGAAGACTTATTTGCAAATTCATAAAAAGGTATAATCAAACAGTGGGGTTGTCAAACAATGAAGGATTTTAAATTTGGGGGTTATAATTTGGTAGACAAGTGATTTACGGTCTCTATGCACTGTTCAGAACAGATTTTACACTGCATGTTCATACAGGGACAGCTAGCACTGGCAAGATGGGGTTGTAAATCTTGCGTCAATTTTAAGACAATACGAACCAGTCGAACGCACGCCTTGCAAATCAAAGTGTGCAGGTTCAAACCCCGGCTCGCACCTCTGGGTTTTGTGTGCGAATCTCATTTTCATCCGAGATTACCACTTGCTTTGAAATGGTGAAGGAAAACATCGTGAGGAAACCTGCACGTCTATAGAAAGGCGTGTGAAGTTCACCAACCCGCACTGGGCCAGCGTGGTGGACTATAGCCCAAAAATCTCCCTCGTAATGAGGGAGAATGTGCCCGGTATAATGGCAATAGGCACGCCCCTATTACATTGGGACCAAAAATACATCGGCGAAGTGTGGGCGCACTGCAATGCACCTCTGCCTACCCCTTCGGGGAATACAGGCGTGATTATGTATTATTATTACTTATGATATACTAAACCAAAATGTATATTCACGGAAGATGCACACGAGCAAATTTTGACACATAGTCGCATGGCTTGTACTACACAAATTCACTCTTTATGTTTACTAAAAGAGTAGGCTTAGCATGACCACGTAGACATTAGTGTTATCTCTTTCAACTGTCAGATTCGCCGAGAAAATTACGTCACACCGAGCCTAGTCCAGTACAAAAAGCTCGAAGTGACGTCTTTTTCGACAAATCTGACAGTTGACAGAGATAAAACTTATCTCTACACGGTCATGCTAAGATTGCTGATTACATTTACAAAACGTCATGTCAATTCGCTGGCACTTTTAAGGATAATGTGACACTGACTTTGAACTAGGATCATAAACAAATACCAATAAATTAGCGATGCTGAAGGCTTCGGTTGCATAAATCAGCAGGCAACATTTATGCCCCTCAACGACTGACGTTTATGCCTTTTAGTGCTTAGATCAACTTCGCTATTGGAATAGAAATGTTGTCTAATGATTTCTAGTAATTAGATTGTGTTACGGTGGTGTGTAGAAAAAATCTAAGTATAAATTATAAAATGTAATGAATCTTTATCGACTATTATATAAATCAAATAATTTAGGTATATTGCATATGCCTGTATAGCCTCATTAACTTTATATTATATAATTGTTCATTAAGAAAAACACATTGTAATGCAAATAACATGTAAATCCTTATTGGAAAAAAGCAACCATGGAGTTTCTTGCCCATTCTTCTCCATAGGAATTGCATTCCGAATGGGTGGTAGAGATACTATTAATACCATTTATTTTTTACTGACGATTCTTAAGTGCCTGTATTGGTTTACATGAATAAAAAAATTCTGGTTCTGGTTCTGTTTCTGCCTACGGGGGAACTTACAAATTGTCAAGTTTACATTATATACAGTACCTACATATTGTTGTGCTGATTTCTTTATTGAAATGTGGAATAAGAGTATTTGTTTTCATTAATTTAAAAGTTACCTTACTTTGATTCATAAAATTAATACAAGTTAAAATTCCTTCATATTGGAATTCAAAAGTAAGATTATTAAGAAAATTAATAAAGAAATGTTCAATTGGATAGTTACAGTATATACAAGTGATAGTTTTAGATTAAAGTTAAACTAAGTATGTACCTACTTATACTCTTTTATTTTCTCGGTACATACGAGTACGTAGACAAGATTCCTTTCAGCAAATAGTGAAGAGTACTTTTTCATATAATTTTATCAAGCCAAGTGTTTCGACTGAACATATATTTGTATACAACGTGGCTTTACATATCCAGTCACATACTAATCCAGCTCATGAATACTCATTTATAGCGAGAAAATGTTAATAGAATAACACAATAGATTTCTGCGTCTGATAGCACACTAACGATTGATATCCTATCGTATAATTATCGTTTCTACTTCAAAATCGATGCAAACCTATCAAACGTTCGATAATCGATGTACTTCGTGATTCCACGGCAACGTATTTGCAATAATTATTGCGTTAATCGAGTCAATTATGATAAACAGTTATTCGATATTGTGATGGAAACATAAATAAGTCGATTGTTTAACCGATATACCATGTCCGTCAGGAGATCAGATAAACTTGCCGATGTCTGCTGGAGTAGGTAAGCAATAACAGGAGTAAACAAAAATAACTCAACTCATAAGTACAGACAGCATAAAAAATATCTGAACGATTGGCGACAAAATGATCTGAACATCTAAGAAAGTGACAGGTATGTAAGGCGGCGCCGGCGACCGCAGTTACTGGTGGTGCCATCGGCTCTCACTAACCTACTGAAAGAAGCGTCACTGACCCGCGCTATCCGCACCCTTAACCAAATCAATACGGAATTAGATGTGTTCCACTGTATGTTGAGTGAATTCACCCGAATGGCTAGTGTGGTCACATGTTATAGGTAGTAACACATATGTATGTATATGTGTAGTAGGATATATTTATAATTTAAAATTGTTTCAGTGGTCATCGGCAGCACTACTGTATTGGAGTTTCGCTCTGTAAAAGTTGTGCTTGTGAAAATAAATAAATAAATAAAAAATAAAAAAAATCATTTTCAACAAGCCGCTCGTCCCGACCGATATGCCTGGTTTTTTTTAATGGACTACGCTGTTGGCCGTGAGTTGGCCTTTACAGCTTTACCGGAGGAGGATATTCCTGATGCTGTCTGTGCCTACGTATTAGAATTGTGAAATGATGTTTATTATTGATGATGACCCATTTTGTCAATACCAAACTGGACTGTATTAAGTCATTGAAGAAGTGCATTTTCGAACGAAATGTCGTAATCGATGACGTAATCGAATTTAGTCGCTTTTTAGGGTTCCGTACCCAAAGGGTAAAACTGGAACCCTATTACTGAGACTTCGCTGTCCGTCCGTCCGTCCGTCCGTCTGTCACCAGGCTGTATCTCATGAACCGTGATAGTTAGAGAGTTGAAATTTTCACAGATGATGTATTTCTGTTGCCGCTATAACAACAAATACTAAAAATCTGAAAAAAATAAATATTTAAGGGGGCTCCCATACAACAAACGTGATTTTTTTGCCGTTTTTATAGATAATGTTACGGAACCCTTTGTGCGCGAGTCCGACTCGCACTTTGCCGGTTTTGTCATGGTAGAAACAATTTCTGTGTTTTATTTATTTGGATAGATTTATGTATATTACGATCCTAGCGTAATATGTACATTAAAATATACTTACCAAATATATTAAGTAGGCACATACGTGTAAAACAATCCCCACTGAGCATCTTAGTACTATAACTTACGCATATTTATTACCCCCTCTCATTGCAAGATTAGATTAGTTAGCCAGCGTATCTCAACGCCTGGGGGCATCGAACACCGTAAACGGATAACCGATTTATGCACTTCACTTTTGTGTTTGAAATTCGTTCTTAATCTGATTAATTATGTTGATATGTACTGAATGTACGCTCAAAAATTTAATACTGCAATCTCTTGCAGTTGATTTAAGATTACTCTAAGATTTTGACCGTTAACTCAGTACATAATCTGCATATAAATCCAATGAATGCCTATTTTAAACCCTTTACATATGACGAAATAATCGACAAATTATTATATTTATTCCGGAAATCAGTAAAAATATTTAAAAATTGTATAATTCCATCATTTTCAATAATCATTACCGCTTGTTGAACGGTGAAGGCAACATCGTGAGGAAACCTGCACGTGTAAAGAAAGGCGTGTGAAGTTCACCAACCCGCACTGGGCCAGCGTGGTGGACTATGACCCAAATCTCCCACGTATTGAGTAGGAATGTGCCCGGTATAAGGGCTAATTAGCTCGCCTCCTATTACATTGGAACCAAAACACATCAACAAAGTATGGGTACACTGCAGTGCGTCTCTGTCTACCCCTTCGGAGAATAAAAGCGTGATGATGATGTATTTATAAATCCCTTTGAAGCATCCACAGACCACCGGCGCCGGCACGGTAGCCCGGGGTCATGGGTTCGCTCCTGGGCCGCGCATAAATATTGTTACGTCTACAACAATACCGATCACTTTTGTCTTTATTTATTGAATGCATGCGCTACCATACCATTGTCATTGTGGACGTGATCTTTTTACATCGTACGAAATAGGCACTGAAATAAACTTATTAAATGTGCTTTCTCTACATGTGAGTGTGTAGAAAAAACTGGTTTTTATATTCAGTATCTTAAATTGAAGCGGAAAAATATCATTGGATGCGCAGAAACTTGTTACGGTCATCACCTACGTGAATACAGACTTGTTGACACATCAAATACAAACATTACTTTGCCGTTCATTTTTAAATACACCACTTGAACTTACACTGAAAAATTACTTCGAGAACTGCTATAGCAAAAATTGTAATTCGACAAATTTGTTTTTGCGGTATTTATTTTGCAATATGGTTGCTATTTTATAGTTGTAAGGTTTGGTTTCGTTTGAGTTTGGATTGTGGTTAGGGTGAGGATAGTGTGGTGTTATTTCGCAGGTATGGAGTGACGAAGTGACAGGCGCGAAGGCGGCTTCCTCTGTGACGCGTCCAATCAATTTGTTGACGCACAATACGCAATACATCGTCGCCAAACTAACTGGCTCACACCGCGTCGGAGTATTCTGAAACCTTAACTTGTTTAAAATATTTGTACTATCGTGCTTTTATTAACTGTTTTGACAGTCTGAGAGCTTTTAAATTATTTTTATTTTTCTACGAAATTAATGAAATGGTAAAACATTAATGGAGTAAGATGAGGAAAGGTCTGTATGTGCAATTATTGATATACGTGGTATTCTGCTAATGTCAAATAATTAATAGCAAGGGCAAATTAAATAAATACACATTATAATTAAAAATGTGAACATTTACCTCATTACAGAATATTTAAATCCATACACGGCGGCATTAAAAATCGTTTCTTAAGTGCCACTGTAAATTTATTAACGGCTTAACTTATTTTGACAGGACTTTCACTGGCAGATAGCTGCTGATACAAGGAGTAACTAAGTAATTTTTTTTATCTAAATTCCATCTCGGGCACATCTCGTGCAATAAATATAATTATTTACCTGCTCTCTTAACATAACGGTTGCAGAATAAGTTCGTCTCTCCGGGTGTCTCATACAAGATGCATAGAGGTGAGGCTGCGCCGGAGTCGGCCCGAGTGCCGCTAATGAACGCACACATTATATGAAGTAACGAGGACCCACATTATACATTTACATTCAACACCTGGACTCTGAAATGATGAAAGGTACATAGAAAAAGCCAGTAAGTATTTATAGTACTCTACTTGATGACTGAAGAATCTACTTTTATTCTAAAATTTTATACATCTATTTAAAAATCTTCGGTTGTCATATGAGTTTCGGTTAATAAATAAATACAATTGTATTACTTTAAGATGTGGAACAATAAAGAGTTATCTATCTAACTAAATATCGCCAGACAACACATTCTTATCGTGCAAAAACTAAGTTTGTACTATGGGTACCATACAATGAACTGGGGTTGATCCCAGTTACACACAGACCAAGGCAAAATCCGAAGAGGCCATTGGTTTAATTTGCCGCTGACATGAATCGAACCCGCGAATTCCCAGTGCCGTGAGTCAAGCGGACTATCCTTAAATCACCAGACTAAGACATCGTCAAAATAGTACTTTAATTCCTCTCCATCCAAAGGTTGCCTGGTAGAGATCACTTTTAGTGATAAGGCCGCCCATTGTTGAATTTAATAATAATAATTTTTTTATCGTATATGTATTTCTTTCATAGGTGGAACAATAAAGAGTTATCTATCTATCTAGTTATATGAATTTTTATTTAAAATGATTTTTAAACTTTTAAAGCAGGTACATTTTTACGAAACCGCTTGCCATTGAGGACTTGTTAATGTTAAGACTACTAAGTAAAAAGAACGTGTCTAGTTGGTATCACTATTCAAAGACAAAACATGCTACAAAATATAATAGGAAAAAAACTTATATAATATTCACTTAAGAATTACCTACATCTAAATTAGCTGCCATAACACTTTACTTGCAAAGCTAAACAAGCGTTGTGTAAGCTCCTAAACCTTGTCCACTTGCGTAAACATAACGCCTGATAAACCATCGAACAGTACCTATTATAACTTAAAAGGATAATGTTTACGGTTTGATCTAGTGCTCAAAGCGTAAGCCACTCAGCTTACTAAACCGGGTGGCTGCGGGTTTGATGCCCAAAAGGGGCAAATTGCGGGAATAGCCTTTTCGGAATTTACCCTGGCCTGGTTGTAACTGGGGTTGCCTTCAATCTGTTGTATAGTTCCCCATTTTTTTATCGTATCGATATCCTCATGGACTCCCGCCCCGAGGGAGACGTACGGGAGTCCGGAGTCAAACACACTACACGCCGGGTACACTTAGTACCTCTAGTACAAGCTTTGCTTAACTTGGGAGTATACGATGAGTATCTATGCATTGTCAGGCGATATGTATCTATTGTACAATTCAATTATTGAGTAGTGTTTGATTTTTCCAATGCTTGCTAAATTTTATTCCCGTATAATTCACAAGCTAAGCCTTATTCATCCGTAGGTGGTTCTTGCGCTGCATAATATCAGTAATTTCGACTTATCAACTCGTTACAGGAGAGAAAATGGGGATGGATGGACGTTAACGATAAATAAAATTACATTCTAACATATACTTTACACGGTACTTGTGATGGAGTCTCTCAATATTATATATCGTTTATTATTCACTAATTATTATGTCTTATTTATTTATTATTCATTTTTTATATAGATGTTTCTATTACGAATTAGGGAAGTTCTCAGAGGAATCTTAGTTCGTATTGAGATATTTCAATTCTTACTCCATACATTTATATAAATTTTGATGTAACTACAAATGATTTACAATAGCGTTTTCTAGTGTAAAGATGTTCTACGGTCCCACTGTAAATTGATTACAAGTTTCTTTATATTTGGGGATAATGTACAAGTTCAAATTTTTACAAGGAGTAATGAAAGTTTTGTCTTTAAATGTGTAATTTTTTATTTTATTTGTTTTCTATGTGGAATATCAGGTTTTGCAAAAATCAGGCTGTAACCAAAGTATATTTTAGTCATACAAATAGTATCCTAATGTATTCCAAAATAGCCAAGACAATGCAAGCAATGTCAAACAAAAAATAAAATTGAACAACAAAAATACTGAATTCTTTTTCGAAATGATAAAATTCCTTCTCGGCGGGATCACATTGTTTTCCATTGAATAACCGACGATATAAAAAGCTGTTGTAATTCAGTGAGGAAATGGAAAGTGGGATAGTCAGCGTAAAGCCCTGAACAAATAAATGCGTCAAAATCGCACGACCAATTTTATACCAATACCAAAATAATGACACATAAAATAAGCATATTTTATAACGAAATATCATCGATGAGCTAATTTTCCCATGGGAATTCCAAATTTATTTATATTGACATAGAGTACATTATCAAAAAAAGGTCAAATAGATTTGCACGCCCCAGTGTGTCCAGAATATAACGCGAGGCTCCCCTGTACGCGCTGCTATGCGCGGCGATTCTTGCGATAGGGTTGTTCAAGGGTTTCCTGTGGTCACTTATATCGATATCTCAAGCTTCTCAACCTCACCTAATCTCCGAATAACGATTGGTAGCAGCGTTGATAAAGCTTCAAGTAAAGCGTGTGTTATTCCCAATGGATACAACCAAATATTTGAAGCTAACTATTTATTCTGCAAAGGATTCTAATATATTGCATAATTTTTCGAATTTTTCGTACAGAAAAAAATCTTTCACCTAATATCATCATTATGTTGTATAAGACGACGATGATTTTGTTACTGAAGTTTCGCTTTATTTATTTCGAGTGTAATTAAAAAAGCTGAGAGGTAAATTAGTCCAAATTATAAAAATCAAATATTTTCACAACTCTTGTAAACATACCAATAACATACATATTAATGCAAAAACTAAAATATTTGAGCACTTTTGATTATTAAAAACCTTATAAGTAATTTATATTTCTTAAATATCGGTTATGTTTTATACTTGACGGCGTCGATATCATGTCTGCATTAAAATAGCAACACTATCAACATCTCATATGTTTTATTGGGCTTGGGATCGAGCAATGTGCGTTGAATACTTTTGAGCGGAATAATACAATACTGCGCGCGCGCCCGCCACCGAGCGGGGTGCGCACACGCATCGCGCTATTTTTGTAAGATTGCTCGATTACTTTACACGTTCGATTGGATTGAATTACATGAAATAAGGAAAGATATCGAATTTGTTACGATTTTAATACAATCATATAAACCCCGGTTATCGTTTCGTTGTAAAGATATGAGGGAAGTAATCAATATAGGTAGTCTTATAAATAATATATATAATACATCATCACGCCTGTATTCCCTGAAGGGGTAGGCAGAGGTGCACTGCAGTGCGCCCATTCTTCGCTGATGTATTTTGGTCCCAATGTAATAGGGGCGAGCCTATTGCCAATATATCAGGCACAGTCTCCCTCAATACGAGTGAGATTTTTGGGCCATAGTCCACCACGTTGGCCCAGTGCGGGTGGGTGAACTTCACACGCACTTCAGACGTGCAGGTTTACTTACGATGTGTTCCTTTGTTGTTTCTTAGCAAGTGATAATCTCGGATGAAAACGAGAGTTTGAAACGTGCGTTCGACCACTCGGCTACCACTGCTTAGGTAGTTTTAGCATTATTATACAGGCTGTATCAGAAGTGTCAAATAATACTTGATTGTTAGCACTAGCATCGGGTTTCCTACCATCAACAAAATGTTAGCTACCGTATATTTACCTAAAATATTACCTACCAATAGTACCACTCAAAAACACCACATGTCATTCTAAGCATAACGTTGACCTACTTTATTGTTACGTTACCGGTCACGTCGAGTTATAAATACCAGTGTTTAACTGATACCATTTAATTAACTATTTTCTTTTTAACTTTTTTTACATACAATTTGAGTCTGCGTGGCACAGCTGCAGCTGCGTTTGATCATTTTATTTTCCAATTCGAAACTATTTTAAAAATGCTTTACACACTTTTTGTAAGGGATTGTAATGCATTTTAGTCTGTCTCAATTGACCGTCCTTTTTATTGTTCAGATTCACCATTTCATCTGGATCCCTAATCCGAGTAATATACCCCTTTGACGTCGAGTTCTTCCATTGATTCAAGGGGAAGGGAAGGTCAAGTTAGTTTAGTGTTGTTCCAAAGACGGATTGGATGCGTCTCGTATCGATTTAGTTAGAAACGCGCAGGTATTTCAAGTATTTCGGAAGTAAACTGTTTGGAACTATATATGTAGGGGCTGATGGTTTTATTTTAAGTGTATGTAAAATAATTATAATAGGTTCAAATAATATATGTATACTTTTGCGGAAAATGTAAAAGCGATATAAGTAGGTAATTAATTCTGTTATAATTTCAGAGACACACAAAGCTGCACTGGTTGTAGGTTCGATTCCCGATAGCAGCAAATTTTGGTAATGGGTTTTTGGAATTTTGCCAGGGCAAAATCAGATCAGGATCTTGGTTAAACAGGGATCGCCATCACTGCCCGCACCCCATTTTATGGTGTCCATACTTAGTTTGGAATTATGTGATGAGTCTGGCATTATTTTTGTATAAAACCTCAGCAAAATTTAATATAGTTTTTATCAAAAAAATATTTATGTCTTGCTCATTAACAACAATAGTGAAAAGGATGCCAATGCACCGTTGGTTTGTGTACCAATACAACGAGTACCAATCTTTCGTCTCGTGTCTAATTCATTGGCATCCTGCTGGCACGCCAGGCGTCCCAAACGCGTCGCTGTCACACTCCGCTAGGTGGCAGCAATGTGACTGTCACCAGCCGCCATCTTAATTAATTACACGGCACTTTGTCACGCTGCGTTTTTATGGAACAGTTCTGTAATTGAGACAATTTGTATAATAACGTCAATTAATAGTAATATGCGATTCAAATGAGAATAGGATCGACTTTGCGCCATATTGTGACGAACGAAAACGAATTATGACTTTAAATAATTAAATCTTATATTAAAACAATTACCTACTAATTTAAACTTTTTATTTAAATTTGATGTAAGACTAATATTATTGATATGCAATTATGTTTTTTGCAAACCATACTTTTCAAGTTACATTTGACAGAAAGAGGTTATTGACATTCCTATTCTTATTTGGATCGCATTGTAAACAAATTAGGTGATAGTCACATTGTGGTGATAACATTAATGATATGATGTGTTCATAAATAAATATCACATATTATTTGTAGGATCCCAAACTAAGCAAAGCGCTCCACCGGTACAGCTGTAAAGGCCACCTCACGACCAACAGGGTAAATCCTCCTTCAAAAAAAAAAACTAAGCAAAGCTTATACGATGGGTACCATACAATGGACTGGGGGCGATCCCAGTTACACCCAGATTATTAGGGCAAATTCCGAACCTGCAATCACCGGGTTCAACCGAGCAGCCTACACTCAAAACACTAGACCAAGTCGCCTTGGATGCACTTAATAGACAGTTCAACAAAATATTTTACTTCTTTATTTCTCATTTTTCTTATAAATTACATTTTTAAATATATATATAAAAAATGACATGGACACTCAAAAAGATAGAGAAACGTTGGAGGCGTTTGAAATGTGGTGTTGGAGGAGAATGGAAAAGATCAGCTGGACAGAAATGCTAACAAACGAAGATGTTTTGAAGAGAGTGCAAGAACGAAGAACATTATTAAAGACAATAAGGAACAGAAGAGGAAAGATGATAGGCCATCTCATGCAACATGACACTTTTATTAAAAACATCATAGAAGGCAAGATCGACGGAAAGCGCGGGAGAGGTAGACCGCGAATATGCTACATGAGCGAAATAAAAGATAAGGTTGGTGTCATGTCATATGTGGAGGTGAAGAAGGCTGCAATGGATCGACCCCGATGGCGGGGACTTCATCAGATGCACCGACAAGGGCCGAAGAAGAAGAAGAAGAAGAAGAAGAAGATATAAAAAAATACATTTTAAATTATATTATATTATTTCTTTATTTATTATTATTTAACTAGAACGATATTATAATAACACTAATTATGTATCTATAAAACATTCATACATCTTGTTTGCAGAATCTCATAGGTAGATACATACTAACAAAATCTTCACCAACTCCACTGGATTCGAACCCGTGTCCCTTCTGTAGTTTTACTATGCTCGCCTAATTTTTAAACCATAAAAAGACTTTCCATTATCCAAATTAATAATTTATTTAGAAGTTATAAATAATAAGACATCCACTCAAAAGAGCGTAATACTTACACCGTAATAAATACTTTCAGGAAAAAAGACAGTGGATAACTTAGTTCTTTTTATGACCTGTTCCATTTTCAAATGTGGAAATACGTAAAAAATCTCTAACGATTCATTACAGATCGGTATCCTTTAGCCAAAGCTCTACTTATGCTAGCTGTATCGAGCGCAGTAAATCTGCGCGGTACACGAGGCTACAAATTACGCTCAATATCGGCAGTGATACGACTTTACCGGTTGCCATGGCAACGGGCGTGAGAACCCCCGGTCACTACAATGCTTGCAAACCTATCAGTGCAAAGGTCAATGGTGCATATCGTGTTTGTTTTTTCAATTGCTATACAGATTATATCACATACACCAAATAATATTAAAACGGTAGCATGACTATTGTATAAACAACAGTAGAGTTCGCACGCATGTCAAGACTAGGCCTCTGTTACGGATTCGCTCGCTCGCTCTCTGTCTTATTTTGTACGAGAGAAAGAGACAATACCGTGACATTAGTCTAGTCTTGGTGCACATGCTACACGTATTGGGGGGGGCAATTCTCGCGAATCGACATCTCTAATTCGACATATGTCGAAAAAATATGTCTAATTTGACGTCTTGTTTGATGATGATGTCGATTTTCCGGGTATTGGGGTCCTGGTATCAAAAGTAGTTCAAAATTCAAAAGTGAATTTTCAATACAAGTTCCGAAACGGTCATTTCTCAGATTTGCCGCTGATGGGAATCAAACCCACAACTACCAGGGGCCGTGAGACGAGTGTCATATGTCATATATCGACCAACTTGACCAATCCGTGTCAACGAAAATCTATCTATCCTATCGAAAAAACTACAAAAGCAATATAAAGCACGCTGTATATCAATGTATTAAGAGCATTGAACATACTAAAGTGAAAGATCTGCTATCTCCCAGTTGTAGTAATGTAAACCTTTTTTAAGGTTGTCTTAGGGTTCGTAATTACTATTTTTAAAGACATAAAACAAAACTTTGATTTTGTGTTATAAAGGTTTTTTTTGTTAATATAGGTCATCGTTTATTTCAATCACAACTACTTAAAAAACACTAACAAAGTGAAGTTAATAAGGATATAAAACGAATAAGATATGATTAATTCATGAAATTCACATATTTTATAAAAATGTTGTATCTTTTTTACTATTACAAGCTTTATATTAACTTGCAATGTATGTCCGGGTGGAATCTTGCAACTGAATTTTAAATCAGTTATCTCTAACCGATTGAGCTGAAAATTGGTATACACGCTTATTTTGGATGACAATGCATGCTTAGCTATGTGACGTCATTCTAATTCCAATATGGCGGATCATCCAAGATGGCGGAATAGTTATTTTTTCTGCACTACCACAGTATGGGTCTCAAATGAAAGGATTTTCTGAGGAGAACATAAGAACTGAGGGCAATTATATAAAAGCTTGTTTTTAAAAAGTTTTTTTTAACCATTTTGTTAATTATTTTTTAATGTGATGCTATTTAACGTAACATTATTTTTGAGATACTTTAATTTTTTATTTGCATTACAGGACAAAATATATACATTAGTAACAATTAACAACGACTACGAGAGAAAAAAAACAATCGAATTTAAAAAAAAATTGTAGAGAGTTCAAAATCGCTACTCTACAATCAAATAAGTCAAAAGGATAATATTAAGTGGATTTAACATTAATCTCAAACTTGAAATTCATTGTTTAATATTTTTAAGATTAAATACCTAATCTTTGATAAAAGTCATTACTTTTTTCAAACGTTTTTTCAGATCAATAAATAATAAATATTTTACTCATTTCTGCAACTGCCACCATTTTACCGGTACCAAGGGTCAATGACATTATTATTTTAAAGTTGATCTATATTTCACAAAAAACTAAACAAATCGTCCAAAAAACGCACTTTGTTCTATCTCTTTCTGTGTAACTCCGTCACACTGATTGTTAGAGAGGGAAAGAGATGGGTATTGTTTGTCGGTGCGCCCGCATTGTGGGCAGGGTTAACCAGCGATCCATGACGACTGTTCTGTTTGAAGTGGAAGTGACAACGCGGCGTGGTGCTGACAACATGGTTGTCTCATTCTCTCATTTTTTTTTATGTTGACTGTCTGTGACGCAACGCTTGTAAGTTATCAAGGCTATCTATTATCAGACTGATAATTTACACATGTTGTTGAATTTTGACGTCTATCAGAGTTATTGGTCGCTGAAATGGTGTTGATTAGATTTTTTATCACAATGATAGTGCAGTAGCAGTGGTAGCCGAGTGGTCGAACGCACGCTTTGCAATCAAAGTGCGCAGGTTCTATCCCCGGGTCGCACCTCTGGGTTCCATGTGCGAATCTCATTTTCATCTGAGATTATCACTTGCTAAGAAACGGTGACGGAAAACATCGTGAGGAAACCTGTGTGCCCGGTATAATGGCAATAGGCTCGCCCCCTATTACATTGGGACCAAAATACATCGGCGAAGTGTGGGCGCACTGCAGTGCACCTCTGCCTACCCCTTCGGGGAATACAGGCGTGATGATGATGTATTATTATGATAGTGCACTTTTGATGTGATTTATGTTTCCTTTGATGAGTGTTTTGAATATTCTAGTAGTTGGTAAAATCTGACAAACATACCTACATAGTTTATTTTGTACATTAAATGTTGTTTCTCGTCCCAAATTGAAATACGTTGAAAAATACATCAGCTTAGTGTGGGTGCACTACTGTGCACCCCTGTCTACTTCTTTGGAGAATACAGGCGCGTATTATTGTTATTTATAACTATAATCGTGAATAGAATAAATATTAAACGCGTTTATGTCTTTTGTTCCCTGACATATTTTTGTAAACCTATTTGCGATGAGATTATAATAAAAGCTTACAATAGTTAATTAATTCAATACTAAAACGAAAGGATAAATGTTCTAGCATTGATCGTAACTTGAAGATTTTATATCCTAAAAGGAGTATGACTCAATATCACACTCAATATCTACTGAATAAAATGTAAAGCAGCATTGTATTATTGTAGAGTACATACCTCACAAACTATTTTTGAGCAGGTACGTGACGTTAATCAATAAAAATGGAATCCACTTAAAGATCATAATCATCTGTACAACGCTTTTAGACGGAACACGTGTCTATTACACAACCGAACACAATACATTTTCATTGACAGAACTACTTTAACAACACAAAAAGCCTCCACGATCACCGCGGACCGTGAAACTCGCATTCATAACACGATACAATAATCCCGCTCCGAAAATAAAAATAAACCAACCACTCGGAGCTGTCAAAATTAAAAACAAAACTCATAAGCCGAGTCATCAACATCAGTCAACGATGAGGCTCCACACCGTTAGGCCGTCGACAGATCAGCGTATGAGTCCTTTCCGTGAGAAAATCTTATAGAACCATCGACAGTTCTAATACATCCTATGTTGAGATCTGGAGGCTGTGAGCGAAGGTTTCGTAGGTCGAAAAGCGCGCGAACGCAGTGTGGCGTCGTTGCCCGTGCGCATAGCACGCTCACACGACCCGCGCGTGCGCCGACACGCGACCAATCAGACGCGGTTCACTTCCGAATTCGGGAACGGTAACTAACAAAAAGGTACACTTTTAAAAATGGAACGGATGACTTTCGATTTTTTTGAATTGACCTAACTTTTTTTTATACGAGTGTAAAAGGGTGAAGTGACAATTTCAAAGGCATAAAAAGAATATAAACAAATATTTACACTGTGTGTTCCAAATTCAGTGCTAAACATTCTCTAGGTCCGTTTTAATTTTCTTTAGTGGTTACAAGGGCGTGAATTTTGACTGGTTCGAAGTGTGAACTAAAAAGGTGTGAACTGCTGAATTAGCCCCAATTGTGTATTACTGCAACTGCAACAATATATTTTGTAATTCACTGGAATAGTACGCATCCACCTACCCTCATAAGGATTGTATTTGAATCAAGGGTAAGAATTATTTTTAATTTATTTATTTTTAAATGTCTTACCTTTCAGCAACCGTCTTAAATAACGAAGCTGAAGATGATACTTAAATAACCTATATCACATTATAACATTTGACTACCTACACAAGAAATAAAAATGTACTTATCAGAATTTAAAATGGACGTCATGTATTTTGGAACTTTCTACAAAAATGTAATTGCTAACAGATAGACATGTGGCCTAGTGAGCGATCACACTTTTCCTCAGCATCAATGAACCCTTTTCGCAAATCATCAAAGTGTGCATGAGACGTTGCGGATTATAAGTACAGCTATTTATCATATGATCCCAAACTAAGTAAGACTTGTACTAAGGGTACCATGGATTGTGGGTAATTGCACTTCGATACATTTTGGTTAAATTTTATCGATAAATATGACAATTATTTCTTTAAATTAGCCGCAGTGGCTCAGTTGATTTGGCGTCGCCTTACGATCCAAAGGATGTGGGATCAAATGTGGTGACAACGTACAAACGGTTTTTTTTTCAATTTAAACAAAATAATCATAATTCATGTGCCCTATTGTGTGCGCTCTTTAATGCCTGAAGGAGTAACCTCTAGTGATATTCAGAACTGGATGCGACTGTTCGTACTTTAGAGTGCAGACAAAGCTGATGGTCCCGGCTGTTAAAGTCTTTAGGCTATGTGGTTGTCTTTATGCACTCTAAAACCTAAGTTGGTGAGTAGGTCAAAAGAGCAAATAAAAAAATACACGACATTCAAACTTTTGACATGATTTGACATCAAAATTTTGACATGCAGGTACTAACCTATAATAATGATATAACAAGCCTGCAACCCTTTATCAATTACAGTTTTACTAAGACAGAATATCAATCACATTTTGTTACTCTCATTAAATGGAAACATTGATTTATTTCATGCTTTGAGAAGACTAGGCATAGTCACTTAGGTTGCTTGTGCATTCTGCTGTGTTAATCTTTAGAACAAAGATAGTTCAATAGTAACTGTTTGGTAATTTTAGAGCAACTTTGCGCGGAATTTAAAGAAAAACATAACATGTAATCTTACTAAAATTAGAAGAACTTAGTACTACTAAGATCTATCTTCTACTCTAGATCTCAGTATGATTTTGACGTGTTCATTATTTTTTTTAAGTTCTTAAGTTTTAGTTTGTTAAAACGGAAATGAAATATTTCTGATATCACATAGCATACGTTCAGAATGAGCAACCCTTAAAATTATACTGATTTTGAATTATATTATAGTTATAGGTAATTTTGTACATTACCTATGCCAATCTTAATATATATAATTCTACTGTACTACTGTATGTCACTGAACTCCTCCTAAACGGCTGGACCGATTTGAATGCTTTTTTTTTGTATTGCGCCCTGGATGGTTTAGTATGTAATTCTAAGGCGGTACGAAGTTTGTCTGGACAGCTAGTGTATGTATATACGAGTATATATTATTGTCTGAACGGATACATATTACAAAGCCAGAAGTTGAAATTTATAAATTGGGTCACATAAGAAGTTATATTGCGACGGAAAAGAACCGCAAGTCACATGTACAGTTTTTTTTTACATAATTAACAAGGATAATAGACAAGTACACACAGTACGCAGTCAATAGCGTTAGGTAATACGCTAATATATTTCGTAGGGGCGTTTTTTGTAACACTTTTGTTTAATAGGTCAAATAAATGACGCATCCAGTCGTCGTTCGTTACTAGGGATTTTTTTGCTTGTTACAATAGAAACATGATGTCTGTAACAATGTATGCACGTGTTAACTACGTTTTTGTTAAAACTCTGTTTAGATATTTTGTATAACTACCCTATAGAAGAAAAAAATACAAAGTAACCTGTAGAATTTTAGAAAGTATCTTTAAAAATTGCTTTGATGTACTCCCAAGCGTTTTTAAAGAGGTAACACCATTATATATGCTAAGACTACTCCTAGCAATCAAAATCCATCTCAACATCAGCATATTAAAGTGATGTGTAAAGGAAACTGATTTAAATAGTGATCAGAAGAAGGTACAGTCGTCACCAGATTTATAAGAAATGTGTCTGCGTATTTTTTTCTGCAAAAGGATGCTAACATCCGCATTGTTAAGGAAAAATCTGTGCACAAACCTTTTATTATAGGGTAAATTAAACAAATTTATGAATGTGTAGGTGCATGATGAATTTTATATTCGTGAGGTCGTAGGTTCGATATCTGGGTCTGGTACTTTTTTTCCATATTTCAGACATATAAAAAAACCTAGCGTTAGTAAAAACATAAACAAGATTTATATAAAAACTACTTACCTTTTCTATATGAGCATAATAATACATGTTTAATCTGCGGTTATAAAGTTTTTTAGTGCGTTATTAAAATGTTAAAAGCATTTCATACACTTCTAGGCAAAGCTTTCTTCGTTTCTTTCCTTTCCATAATTTTTTTCTTTTTTTTTTCTTCCTTTTTTTCTTTTCTTTCCATTTTTCTTTACGCGAAATCAACAACAGGGCTTCGTAACTTCCACTGGGTACCACGGGCCACCCTTCATGGTCCTAGGATGCCAGTGCGGGGGTGGCGGACTTCACATGTCTATCAAGAACTTGTTAGGTTCCCTCAGACGTGCAGGCTTCCTCATAAAGTTTTTTCATCACCGACTTAGCAAGTGATACTGCCGATTGAAATGGGGAATCGTACATGAAATTAGAAAATCTCAGATGTGCATATAACAATCAATTAAATGTATAACTATTATAAATGTGAAAGTTTGTGAGGATGGATGGATGGGATGGATGTTTGTTACTCTTTCATGCAAAAACTACTGAACGGATTTTGATGAAACTTTACAGTATCAGTGCTTATACAACAGAATATTATATTGGCTATAGTTTATAACGATATTCAACAATCAAAGCCTAAGTGGACGAAGTCGCGGGTAGAAGCAAGTCAATAAATAAAATGGTTTTTTTAATAGTATTTTATAGCGCCTAAAAAAAAAGTGTGTAAAGTTAACTACACTCATTACAGATTTGATGCCCGATAAAGTTATAAAACACAAATCATGTGTTCATTTAAACAAATAACTTTTTGTAACCGGTCGCAAACCGGATGTGGATGTTTTCGTTATCAGCACGACGAGTTAAGTGTTTCTAAGATTTGTTGCGAATTATTCGCGATAAAAGAATATTTATTTGGCATTAATGTTTGATTGAATATTTGCATTTAGGTGTTTTATGATTGTGGGAAATCTATATATATATAAATCAATGCCACTTTTCGTTGTAAGCTAACTTCTCCTAAACGGCTGGACCGATTTGAATGATTTTACAGTTTGATTTCTAACTTTAACAAAATAGGGTAGATATTGTAATGACAGACTAAAAAACCCAAGTCAATGCAATTTACTCTAGGAATCATCCTGCTTTTTCGCTACAAAGAGTATTAAAACCCTAAGCTCACAGGCGCCACCAAATGCGCGCGACCAATGTCTATGCCCATACCAAAACGAACTGTATTAACTCATAGAAAAAGTTCAGAGTTCAACAAAATGCTACCGAAAACGCGAGTGAATTATGACTCTATCTCGTAGCTTTTATGATATAAATTCAGTCTTATGTATATCGACGTAAAGAACATTAAAAAAAAAACGCTTAATTTGCATGTAGCAGTGGTAGCCGAGTGGTCGAACGCACGCCTTGCAATCAAAGTGTGCAGGTTTAAACCCCGGCTCGCACCTCTGGGATTTATGTGCGAATCTCATTTTCATCCGAGATTAGCACTTGCCTTGAAATGGTGAAGGAAAACTGCACGTCTGAGGGAACTTGACTAGTTTTTGACAGATGTGTGAAGTCTGCCAACCCGCACTGGGCCAGCGCGGTGGACTATGGTCCAAATTCCCCCTCGCATTGAGGGGAGGCCCGTGCCCAGCAGTGGGACGTTAAAAAGGGCTGTAGTAGTTAGTTAGTTATTCGCTTTGAAATTAAACTATTTTACGGATTTTATCGCGTTTATTTATCGGACCGCAAACAACAACTAAATATGAGGGTACCCAGTTATTAACTATGACATCAGGACGTCTAACACCTCAGTCCCCCCGTGACCATGGTTGGTGTAAAGCAGCCGAAACGTCGGGAAAATAAAATAGTAAATAACCGCGATAAAATCCGTAAAATAGTTTAATTTCAATGTATAGTATTCGCGTAAATATAAGAAAACAATAGTTATTCGCTTGCTCCAGTGGATGCAGATTGTGGTTATTGAATCCACTAATCGCTCAATTTCATCTACTTGCGTCATATCCGAATACCAATTGTTACAGTTCACTCATGACTCACATTAGGTTACTTAAAAAAATAATGAAATGTCGAACTACATGACATATATCAATTTTTGACGTCTAAAGAATGAGACCACTTTTACATGACTGTGCAATCACAAGGCTAGGCTATAATGTCAAATTGGTAGAAATGCCCAAACATTGTGCAATAATAGACTAACTAGATATGATGTAACAAGCAATTTGACTTCTAAACCGATCTATATAATGTTTAAATTGGAAATAGATAGTCGTGTAAGCTTAGTGTGTTGTTGCATAACGTTATCCGAATGTTGTATGACCGCAATGACGGATGGAGTAAAAAAATCGCTCACTGAAGCACCGCGCCCGATTTGAACCGATTTGGTCTAGCATTGAATAAGATTAACTGGAAGTGACTAACGTGGAGATTTTACTGACATTTAATAAGGAAATGTTTCATTATTGTTGTATTGATAGCTAGGAACTTAAGGAAATATACTCTACGTACAAATATCATGTTTCATTAGACTCTACTTACGATGCAAAACAGCATCTTTGTATCTAAAAGTTTCCGCCAGTGCACATCCATTTACGTTTAACATCCTTAACTATCAGCATTGAATCAGAATCAGATTTTTTTTATTCATGTTAACCAATACAGGCAATTATGAATCGGCAGTAAAAAATAAATAATATTAATAGTATCTCTACAACCCATTCGGAATGCATTTCCTATGGAGAAGAATGGGCAAGAAACTCCATGGTTGCTTTTTTCCAATAAGGATTTACATGTTATTTGCATTACAATGTGTTTTTCTTAATTAACAATATTACAATACAAAATTGTTTCATTAAAGCCTAATGCAAGATTAATAATTCCAGATTTTATTTTAATTAACGTCGTAGGTATTTCCCGAGTATTGCAATTGGGATGTGGCAAATAAAGGTTAATATTTCTAAATTATTGTTGGTTGTCGCTTCTAGGTTTTTTGTGTAAGTTTATTTTTGTAAAACCAGTCACGGCCAGTCTACGTAGTAATGTAGAACCAATATCACCCTCTGACCTGAGTTCCGTAACGCTATGACCACTTCTTAATGTATTATGTATTAATTGTGTACCTTCAATGTAAGTGTTTGCCACACAATATTGCACCGATTTTTAATTGTTTGAAGCTTGAATTTCTGAAAATTATTTCATTTTATAGCATCTTCGGCTATCGTCAGTTGTAAAGGAAGATAGCCGTTATTAGAGTGAATAGTAGATAATATACTATATTTCATTATTGAACCTACGTACAATCACATTGTTTAATATATTTGATCCCAATTTTACTTTAAATTACATTTTTCTGATGCGTGCCAGATTGCAAAATAATTGAACTCAGGATATCTGGATATACCGACCCCTTTATAACATCTACCTAATCTAATAAGGAATGAAAAAAAAAAATCAATCATCATAAACACCCTTGTATTTGCATCACCTGCCTAAGAAACCGTACGCAATTCTAAAAAAGAAACCAAACAGAAAATACGCACCCGCGGTATTCTCAAATAACATAATAAAATATTAAGATGGAAACACAGAGATGTTTTAAAAACAAAATACTCAAGATGAAGCCCGTCGCGGATGCGAGCAAATATTTAAATTTCAATTCGAAGTCGCATATCAATGGGGAGCCATAAGCCACCGGATTGTTGTTGATTTTTTTTTGCAGTCCGCAAGCACAGAGACAATAAAGAAAAAGCCATAGGGGGAAATAAGAAAAAGAGGAATACAATTCGAAAACAGCATCTAGATTCGAGACACTGGCTGATTCGAGCCTGGAAACAAAAGAAGTCGGCTCCCGCCTGACCGAGATCTTGGCGTACGCGGGCGCATCTCGTTTACTTTTTTTATTTGTACTTTTTTATGCTGCGACCAAGTGATTTCTTTTCTCTGATGCATCACAATGAGACGGGCTATCGGACGACGCTATTTTTGTAATTAAACGTATGCGTTGCATAGATAATGTAATACTTTAAAGAATACTAGCTGAATCAGTCATTCCAAAAGCAATACAATTCGATTGTTCAAAAATAATAAAAGTCACTCCTCTTTAACTTTTTTTTTGTTGGCAAACGCTTACAGAATTGACTCAATATTGCCAGGGTCGAAAAAATAAAAAAATCCTCTTTGCTTAACTGTGCAGGAAAGTGTGGAGGACACGCGAGCTACCAGAATAAAATAACATAGCATAATAAAATTATCACTCGCAAAAATATTTTATTCTGCTCCGCTTTTTTCTTAAAGTCAATTAACCACCAGGCATTCCGAGAAATATTTTAAATTCACCAATAAAAAATAAATGCTTCTGCTACTACTATGTTTATTGGTAATTATGAGCAATCGCTATAATTATCCATATTTAATACCAATGAGGTTGTAATCTTGATCAAGCGGTTAGATCATCGACATGTATACTTACTTATGCATGGGAATCGAAGGAACAGGATTCAAAGTGATAGGTTGTTTGCTTAATCATCTTTAAAACCTAATATGAGTAATTCAGTTCCTTGAAATGATAAAAATCGTGCAAAATGTACGCTGGTTATCATGAATCTTGGTTTGTTTGTTACGTCACCTCTGAATAGTTATTACTCTCAAAACTTATTTTAATTATAAAAAAAGAAACCAAACTACCAATAGTCTACATTATCTATGTCATGCATGCTCCTAAGGAGACGTTCATATTCAATTATGGAACGTAAAACAAGTGACAGATGCCATAAAGGTTATGTGTAAGCATAGATTATTATTTTAATAATAAATAGATTGTCTTAAACTTTCTTACTATAAAAAGTAATTTTACATAATTAGATACTAGTAATAGTCGTGGGAATGCGTAGCGAGTTTAGTATAATAAATAATATTGCTTTAAGAGATATCGGTACAGCACCCCAGTAACTGTTACAAGATACAGAACTATAAACTCTTTCCTTACTACAATACCAAAACATCCACCATTCACCATAAATATTGACTCCCGAATTCTTAACACTTACATTAGCAAGTGGTTCGAAGGACTGTTTTTGTGGACAGGGTGCGGTATGGTAAGTAGCCACGAAATTAACACCACCGTTTAGCAGTTACTTACGGGGATGCGCAGGTGGTCTTTGTTTAAAACAATTTTTTCTTCTTTTTTTTATCTTTCAACCTCCTTCGTCCGTATGACGCTTTGGTTGATAATTAATAAAGTGATTTGAAAGTGGAACGATGTCGTTCTATTGTTTTAAATTTAGAATGCATATTGTAAGGAACGATGTTTAGTTCTATTTTGAATTTAGAATGATTTTTTTTTGTTTTATTTATTATTGGTCTATTATTTTCTTCATCAGTCTTTCTAGAGTTGCACATAAAATGCCATTGTATTTTTTTTTTGTTTTACGTCTATGTTATATATACGTTGGCCAATAATAAAGTGACCCTTGCCAATAACGTATTACTGACACTATAGCAGACTTTTCAAGATATTTCGACACAAGATAAACACAATTTTCGGCACTAAAACAAATCCTGCGTAAACCTAATGTAGGTAAGTAGGTATTTTATAATGTTAACATTGCATGTAAGATTTAAGCATCAAACGATCTACTTAAATGTGTTTCGGCATCGAATATTTCGTTAAGCTTATCAAGAGCAGCTTATTTAGTGCATCTCATTCCAAATATACCGCATCATTCACCGCGCTTCTATGAATGTCACATTCAACTACGAATAATTACAGCGTTGTATTTGGATATGACAATTATTCTCTACACTCTTGTATTTTGGGTGTACACTTTCACACTGTTACACTTGGGAGTACAAGTTCGGAAATCCAACCTATATACTCTTTCTATGACGGGAAAACTGATCGCTTTCTTACTAACTTAAAAAAAACATAGACATATTGACATTTATTTTTCCTTAAAAAGCGTCTCATACACTTTTTTTAGCCTTGCGATGTCCGACTCCTAAACAAAATCTTTCCCGTTACTAGTCCATACGTCTCAGCCCTGGGATATTTCCTGCCACGCTCACAATTTATAATTCCTTTTTTATATTTCTTTTTTTTTTTACCAAAACGTTAGTATGGTTATTCTATATATTTAGCCCTATGTACGTTCCTTTAACAATAGAAAACCGATTATTTAATTCTGCTTCTGGTTAACGGGATTCAAAACGTGTTTTTACCACGGTGGCAGTATGTTTTTAATGAAAAATACCACATCCTAAATAATTGTCTGTTTCACACAGCCCACGTCACCTAATCGCAGACCATTACGTCCTACCAGAACTAATTCACTGGCGTTATCATAATTTGAATCGACATTCTGGATGACTTTTGTATGACAAACCTCTGTTTTCTTGTACGGTTATTAATTCTATGCCGTAGCTGTACTTGGTATGAATTGTTAGACCTCGTTATATGGTCCATAGCAGCGTTGATGGTTCAGTCAACCCGCGTCCGATATTAAGTTGAATTTATTTTGGGACAAAGCTCACTCTCTCCCAGCACTATTATTTTCGTGAGCTAGGATCTACAATCAGTGAAAATGTCAATGGAGATTTTTTTTCGCTTTCAAAATGTCACTTAACGGTCTTTTAGCCATCAGATGGCAGTAATGTTATCCAATAAACTGACGAACCAAAGTACCTGAAAGTTTCGGACCAAAATTGAGGGTTGTCAAGATCTTATACATGTTTTTCCGTAGCTATTTATACTACTCACCAGCTGCACCGTCATCCGCGCGGAATTTAAGAACCCTAATTATTTTTACGTCCAAAAAATTTACACCTCCAGCAAATATCATTATATTTTAGCCAATGTATATAAAAACTTGACAAATTATATTCTAAAACCTTTCTCGTAAACCACTCTATCCATTGGTGCATACAGCATGAAAACCGGTGCAGTAGTTTTTGAGTTTATCGCGATTAGACAGACGCGGTGGAGGACTTTGTTTTCCAGGATGTAGCAGTGGTAGCCGAGTGGTCAAACGCACGCCTTGCAATTGAAGTGTGCAGGTTCAAACCCCGGCTCGCACCTCTGGGTTCCATGTGCGAATCTCATTTTCATCCGAGATTATCACTTGCTATGAAACGGTGAAGGAAAACATCGTGAGGAAACCTGCACGTCTTAGGGAACTCGACTAGTTCTCGATAGATGTGTGAAGTCTGCCAACCCGCACTGGGCCAGCGTGGTCGACTATGGCCTGAATCCCCCTCGTATAGAGAGGAGACCCGTGCCCAGCAGTGGGACGAGTTGAAGTATATAAAAAGTTGACAAATTATATACTAAAACCTTTCTCGTGAACGACTCTACCCGTTGGTGAAAACAGCATGAAAATCGGTGCAGTAGTTTTTGAGTTTATCGCGAACAGACAGACAGATGCGGCGGAGGACTTTGTTTTATAATATGTAGTCATTATCTTACACGTCACAACCTTTAACACGATCTAAACTAAACAAACAAATAACTTTCACTCAAAATTAATTCTATCCAACAAGATATCAGTGCCATCAGTAAACTCACGGGTCATCTACGCAAATAACTTAAATCTAATGTCCAATAACCTATTGTTGGTACCAATATAACCACACTGGAGTCACGGTTGCTACCATATTGGCATATTGCGGGCCCTACATGGTCGGGACCTAATGACCTACGACATTTCAACCGGTAGCGTTGTCCTTTTCTATTATTGGACGGTAGAAAGGGACGGTGTATCACCATAATGGAATATCGCCGTTTGTTTTATTCGATTTGTAAGGGCAAGGTACAGTATCGGTAGATTCTCTTGTTGTATTCTTTTGGATGTTTTTTAGATGATAAAGTTTCTCAGGGTTTTGTAGTAGGAATGTGTGGTGTTTGTATTAGAGTTTAGAGGTCAAATATCATTCCTATTTAACATTCGCTACGTAATTAAGAAAAACACATTGTAATGCAAATAACATGTAAATCCTTATTGGAAAAAAGCAACCATGAAGTTTCTTGCCCATTCTTCTCCATAGGAATTGCATTCCGAATGGGTGGTAGAGATACTATTAATACTATTTATTTTTTACTGACGATTCATAAATGCCTGTATTGGTTTACATGAATAAAAAAATTCTGATTCTGATTCTGATTCTGTAATATAATGTAGTTTTCTTTTGTTTCATTGTGTTTGTCTTATTTTTATCATATTTATATTCTTCTTCATTCTATTTATTGAAAAATATTGAAACATAAAAAAAAAAGGTTTTTTACCCTTAAGTATCTAAGAGTTTTTTTTGTATCATATTTCGTTTATTATTATTTTTTCCTTTTTAGTACATTTTTAAATATAAATATATAAAAAAACACCAGCTTCTGGAACAGGGTTTTAGTTACCAGTGCTCCTAGTCATTATACATATTGTTAAATTGGTAGATTCTTAAATTGTGTCTGGTATTTTTTAAGAATATTTCCGTAGCATTTTTTTTTGGATAGACTCTACTTATTCTACAATATCATCTCCTTTACGTACATGGTACTTGTCTTCATAATATCGTGAAATTTTTTCGAATAAACGAAGGTAGGTTTTACTCTATAAATAAGTGGCATTGCCCTATACATACAATAATGTAGTTAAAACTAGCTGAAACTAGTTCGCTGTTTACCGTTACCACACAATGAGTCTAGTGGCATATGCTTCGTGTATTGGTTCATTCAATTTAGGAGCCGACAGTATACGCAGATCGGAGATTTGGACTCGTAACAAGGAACATATCGAAACACATTCATAACAAATAAATGGAGTAGTTATTTATCTGATATCAATCTTGAATATTATTTAAACTAGTGTCTCTAATTCTTTACACTTTTTGATGAAATGTTACTTACACAGAGGATTTAGCGTCATTCTTATAAAGGAATAAACTTGCATCTTCACACCTGTATTTCCCGTAGGAGCAGGCAGAGGTGGACTGTATTTAGGTCCCAAAGTAAGCGTCCCAATGTGACGAGCCTATTGCTATTCTCCCTTTAATACGAGGGAGATTTGCGCCATAGACCACTACGCTGGTCCAATGCGGGTTGGCGAACTTCACACGTCTTTCTATAATATGACTATGACATTTCTTCATAATGTTTCCTTCCTCCATTCAGGTAATTTCTAATATATTTTTAAGAATAAAGAATATATATGTATATAAAGAATATATATATATATATATATATATAAACGACTCTACGTTTAATAGCTTAAAAAAATGTACAAAATCTAGGTCGTGGTCATTAACACCCAAAGTACTTAGTTCTAAAATAAATAATACAATAGTAGAGAAAGGGACCCACCCACAAAGGGTCCCTTTCTCTACTATTGTATTATTAATGGATTTCCGCTATATTACGCCTGATTCCATCAATTATCAAAAATAAATATTTAAACAACAGGAAAGATTTTTATTTTCTAAAATAACCGATGAAATCTCATTATATACATGTTATCCCAACAAATCTTATACGTCCTAAACCAAGATGGACCTAACGATCCATTTAACTAACACCAATTACACTGCTTTTACAAATAATAGCACATCAAATTACACACTCAAAATATGTCCAATCATTCGGCCGAAAGTGGACGTAATCGCCTTAATACAGGTCCTTAGTGCACTTGGGGCCAAATTATTGGTGCTTTGAAAACTATAATTTGTTTGCGATGAAAAATGTCCGTAAAAGGTATACATTAAAAAGATAACGATATAATTGTATCAATGTATGATATTGTATGAGATGTTGTGTGGGTTGAATATTGAATGGTCGACTATGTATGTACATTACCGTCGATAAATTAATTTATTGGCACGTTAAGTAGAGCTTGGAATCGAAAGGTTATAACTCCACGTACTCTTGAATGGGATAAGTAAAAAAAAGGCTTTTCATTTTTAGGGTTCCGCACCCAAAGGGTAAAACCGGAACCCTATTACTAAGACTTCGCTGTCCGTCCGTCCGTCCGTCTGTCACCAAGCTGTATCTCATGAACCGTGATAGCTAGAGAGTTGAAATTTTCACAGATGATGTATTTCTGTTGGCGCTATAACAACAAATACTAAAAAACTGAATAAAATAAACATTTAAGGGGGCTCACGTACAACAAACGTTATTTTTTTTGCTCGTTTTTATAGATAATGGTACGGAACCCTTCGTGTGCGAGTCCCACTCACACTTGGCCGGTTTTTTTTTTAAATTACTTTAAAGTAGAAGGAGCCATAATGGATGAATTTAGAAGAAATGGATTTGACATAATTACTTTACTGATTGCCAAAGAGTGGTACTATCCAAAGGGATATCCACTTGATAAATTCATAGAACCCAAGCAAGTTATCGATCATTTATTATGATGTATGTGCCTACACCTACATATTTTGTGAGAAAGTTACCATTTGAGGAAAATATCAGTAGGGCTGACCTCATTTTGCTCTTTACCCTTTACTAACCTACATTAAAATATTTGCAAATGCAAGACAAGGATCGACATTCTTCATTCCACGTCTGAGAATATAATAAATGGAATGATATTTAGAAATTTATATTGTATTCAATAGTTGTTCGATGCCTTTAAAAAGGTTTCGAACCATACCCTGGCTATTAAACACTCTTAACAAAACCATTTAGCTTATTTGGAAGTGCTAACGGTAGAACTCTTAGAAATGTCATAGATAACCTCTTATTGCTAGTACATTATAATAATAATACATCATCACGCATGTATTTCTAGAAGGGGTAGGCAGAGGTGCAATGCAGTGTGCTCACATTAGACCGATGTATTCTGGTCCCAATGTACCTAATAGAGGCGAGCTTATTGCCTTTATACCGGGCCCATTTTCCCTCAAAACGAGGGAGATTTTGGCTCATAGTCCACTACGCTGGCCCAGTGTGGGTTGGTGAACTTCATACGCCTTTCTGTAGACTTGGTTATTGCTAATAATATAGATAAAATTTACCCTACTATTCGACCTAAAAGAAGGTTCTCATAATAATATAAATTAACTAAACAGGTCAATTTTTATTTTTTTTCAAACCAATCGGTAAAAGGTAATCCATCTTATCACACACTCATGACGTCACTTTACTACTCACCACAAACTTCGATGCGAACGTAAAAACCTAATAAAACACACTAAGTAGGTATATTAAAATTCAAATAGCCTATAAAACTGTGGACCAACCAGTGTCTACTTCACACTTATTCGTCGAGGCTACCTCACCTCACCCATTTTGGTAACCGTTAACATTTTATGACCAGTCAGTGTTTGGTATGCCATATAAGTCTCGCAATGTCAATATAATTAGTACCTCCCATGTCCATATACACTTTCACAGCCAATCATTGGTGTAAATATCGAAATGCTAATTAGATATTTAGTTAGAGCTTTTGTTTTTTGTACAATAATGTGTTGTGCCTTGTAGGGAAGTTGGTAATTCTTTAGTTATTTGTCGACCAGTACGAACGACGTCGACCAGTACGCTTGAAAGGCAATCTTTAACTTTTTTTTTTTACTAGCCTTTACATGTCCCACTCCTGGGCAAAAGCCTCCCCTTTACTTCCCCACACATCTCAATCTTGGGCTATTTCCTGCCACGATGTCCCCTCAATGGTGCTCAAATCATCTCGCCACCTCTTCCTCGGTCGACCTCTTCGTCGGCGACCGTCAACAGGTATCCAATTGGTAGCGATGTTTGCCCACCTTTGCGGGCTCATGCGGCCCACTCCCACTACAGCCTCGCAGTCTTTTCTCCTACATCTGTTATTTGAGTTATGGAGCGCAAGATGGTATTTTTACAATCCTTAATAAGCGACAAAAAATCGTAAAATTAATTAAATACACCATTATTAATAATTAAGTAATGAGAGCAATAAGTTCTATTTATGCCAATATTACAAAGAGGAAAAATTTGTATTTTTGTATGTAACGAATAAACTTAAAAACTACTGGCCTAATTTAAAAAAATTTTTTGCTGTTGGAAAGCTACATTTTCGCTGAGTAACATAGGCTATATTTGTATACCCCAAAATTTAATGTGCGAAACCGGGACGGGCTGCTAGTATTTGATATGATACCCGGCGTGTGCTACTACGATGAATGGACTGAAGGTGTCTAATGCATTGTTTAGTTTGGTCTAAAACTATCTTCGCATTATTTTTGTTCTAATATATAAACAGTTTGGGGCACATAGGTTGGATGGTTTTATGCAAGGTGAGATACATCAGTTTTATCTTCGTAAATTACAAATGTAAAAAACTCTCTATGCGTCATTCAAGTCTATTATTGACTGACATGTTAGCAATGCTGTTTAGATACCAAACAGTGTATTTTTAATAAGAGTTGATAATGTCACACTTGAAGTGCTGTATTGCCTACAGGGCAAATAGATCACTAAAGCTGCATGCCTAATGGCAGTAACTTAAATAAATAACTTTTAATGGTTATTATTGCCAAAGTCTTAAATATTTTTGCGTAAGATTTAAGATTGACAGTCACACATTCAAAATTTGACAGGCGACTTAAGTCGGCTACATTGCTTCATCAAAATTGTCGTCTTAAATAGGTATGTATGGGGATAGGGATAGGGATAGATAGGGATACTATACAATACATCATTACGCCTGTATTCCCCGATGGGGTAGGCAGAGGCGCACTACATTGCACCCACACTTCGCCGATGTATTTAGGTCCCAATGTAATAGAAGGCGAGCCTATTTTCATTAGACCGGGCACATTCCCCTCAATACGAGGGAGATTTGAGCCATAGTCCACCAAGCTGGCCCAGTGCGGGTTGGTGAACTTCACACGCCCTTCTATAGACGTGCAGGTTTCCTCACGATGCTTTCTTCAACGTTCAGCAAGTGGTTATCATTATTGAAAATTACATTCGCACATGAAAATCATCTCAGAGGCCCTTGCGTTCAAGGCCAGCGTTCTACCGACCGTTCTAAAGACTTCCAAATAACCCATCCTCAGCCACTCATCAGCATGATTTCATGCTGAAATTTCATCGATCTACCTTCTAAATGCTTTTATCAGTCTAATACCAAATACTACATCCAATAGCATTAGTTTAAAATACTTCTAACCTCAATTATATAGGAAATTATAACCCATTTATATTGGCATTACTCTTGACCTGAAAAATACTTTTCTAAATGGTTTGTGTAGGTATTGGATTTATTTTTAATTGTGTGGTTAGAATAACGTGTTTTTTAAAATAATTAAGTGATAAACTAAATTAAGTACTACTTCTAGAATTTAACACCTATAAAGACCATTTAATCTGCGAGGTACGTATAAATATTAAAATGGTTATTGGTTTCCAGGTAGGGGGTGCGACGAGGGGAGGGGTGGGGATCGCCTCTAATGATGACAACGGTCGGGGCGCGGGGGGACGCCGACCTGAGCGTGCCGACATCCAAAGCGACACACACACCGAGCCAACATGTTCACGAGGTATGTCTTCTAGGAGCTAATCCGTTTAATTACTACTACTACTACTACAGCCCTTTTAACGTCTCACTGCTGGGCACAGGCCTCCCCTAAATGCGAGAGGGATTCAGGCCATAGTCCACCACGCTGGCCCGGTGCGGGTTGGCAGACTTCACACATCCATCGAGAACTAGTCACGTTCGCTCAGACGTGCAGGTTTCCTCACGATGTTTTCCTTCACCGTTTCATAGCAAGTGATAATCTCGGATGAAAATGAGATTCGCACATAAATCCCAGAGGTGCGAGCCGGGGTTTGAACCTGGACACTTTGATTTGCAAAGCGTGCGTTCGACCACTCGGCTACCACTGCTTGTTCAATTACTATAAATATATCAATATTTCCTAAAGAGCTTCAAGCCAATAAGCCTTTAAACTCTCGATATAATATCACCAGAGAACACCTCTTCTAATGATCTAAAACTAAGCAACGCTTTTACTACATATGAATACCGTATAATGAACTGCAGGCGATCCCAGTTATACCTAGAACAGGATTAATTCCGAAAAGATCGTTTCCGAAATTTCACTGGATATTAATACCGCACTGAACAAATACATTGAAACTGGAGAAAGCTGTGACTTTTGATGCTATGAAGTACGTTATTATGAGACAATTCATCATAAGAGAAATCTGAAATATCGTCAAACCACGCATTTAGAAAACTACCACCGTTCAAGGTTTTTATTACTTGCTAATTAATTTCACTCACCCCGTTTGTCTATTCAATTCAATTTGTATATTTACACCACGGCAATAAAGTTAATTTCTTATTGTACGTCTTTGGACGATTTATACAATATCGTGACAGTGCCTCACAAGTATTTTACAAACATAGTTTTATCGTAAGTTAGGGGACGATTTCATTAGCAACTGTACCAAGCATGAAACGAAATGGTTTCAGACTTGCTAACATTGATAATTAATATGTATTTTTTCATTTAAAGACCCGTTTGTTTGGTGACGGTTGAGTGGTCTACTCAATCGTCACCCAATTAACAGGATGACATTTCAATTTAAGTAAATAAAACAGTTGTAAATTTATAAATAAATACATATATCATCACGCCTGTATTCCCCGAAGGGGTAGGCAGAGGTGCACTGTAGTGCGCCCACACTTCGCCGATGTATTTTGGTCCCAATGTAATAGGGGGCAAGCCTATTGCCATTATACCGGGCCATTATTATATTCCCCCTCAATACGAGGGAGATTTGGACCATAGTCCACCACGCTGGCACAGTGTGGGTGGGTGAACTTCACACGCCTTTCTATAGACGTGCAGGTTTCCTCACGATGTTTTCCTTCACCGTTCAGCAAATGGTAATCATTGTTGAAAATGACATGTAAATTTATACAAATTTCAATTCTTCAACATACCACTTGCAATTTAACTTTTCAGTGCAACAGAGTTCTTCAAACACATTTTAAATGGATCATAACTTTTTATAAATTCAAGAGATAAACTGTGTATTGGCATGTTCGGGTTAGACTCGAGAGCAATACGACTCTATCTAAGTTAGTTTCTTCGGGTCTTTTCTTACCTCACTAATGTACTTAGCTCTTTGAGTTTAAAGTATCGGGCTTAACAAGCATATACTTGGTAAAAAGCCTTTGTTATTTCACAAATAAAGTACCTATTCCAAAGCATACGCCAGGCCGTAATAGCAGTGTGTACAATTTTGACAACTTCCAATGAAATTCAAAGCGTACGTCCAAAACAAATTATTGAGATACTTTGACTGTTGGACAGTGTCATTACGCAAGTTTTGGTAATTGTGCGCTAAAATGACGTTTCCGTTACATTTGTGACTTTAATGTGACGCAGTGGGGCGCTAATTGTATTATGTAGCACGAGCAACCGATTGATGGACTGGACCTTCAAGACGCGCGCTGCAATATTGTTGCTAATACTAAAATAAACTACATTTACTCATTGAACAAGCTCATTCTTTAATACTCAGCATACTGCGATCTTATCTGTTATTGAAGATGACAGGTATTCTTTGGCTCAAGCCTTATTTATATCCAATTCTTATACCTATTCAAGGAACGGTCAGTTTTACTAACCGTCCGTGAAACGTGCAACAACACGTTTGTGAAAATGAAAAAAAAAACAAGTTTATATCTTTCATACGAGTTGGCGGTTTATGGGGCGTTCGTTTCCGTCAAACTCATTTTTCGGGCAAGTAATTTAAAAATCAAGACACTGTCCAACAGTCAAAGTACAGTGAAACCTGGTTAAGTGGGACATCAGGGGACCTGCAAATTTGTCTCATTTATACAGGTATTCCACCTACCCAGTGTCTCAGATATCCAGGTATAAATAAATATCTGTCTCATTTACAAAGGG
Source organism: Ptilodon capucinus (assembly GCA_914767695.1). Lineage (NCBI taxonomy): Eukaryota > Metazoa > Arthropoda > Insecta > Lepidoptera > Notodontidae > Ptilodon > Ptilodon capucinus. The sequence goes on from OU611828.1 coordinate 4,477,975, forward strand.
TTCCAATAATAGAGGTCAGAATACAGGTTATTTCAGTTATAGAGGTGCGATTATTAAATAAAATAACGTATTATTTAAAAATTATACGTGAGTTTCACAGGTTACACTATTAGAGCAACGTCATGCTAAAACGTGCTTACGTCCAAATAATTCAGTTACTATGTAGGCAAATTATTGGCGTCTATGGTCAAGTATTACGTATAGTTTCATAATTGGGCGCTAAGATCTGCCGGGCAGTGACGTGGGGCGCTAAAATGACGGTATATCACTATGTACCGAGACCACGAATTTATTTATAAACCTATTTAAAACTATTATCGAGTTACTTTTGTTGAATGCCGACACTTAGCCCATCAGTCCATAGTCGACTACATACTTACTTGTTTCTTACTCCTATAAACTTAAGTTTAACTATACTAAACTTGTTTTTAAACTTTTCTGTTATTAATTAACTCCATACGCAAGGTTATAGAGACTTAATATAGGTAGTGCAATATAACTAAACTTGACAGAATAGTAGTATCCATAAATAAAGTAACTACACTGAACACTGTGGCGAGCGAATTTACTTGACTTTGATTGAAAATGTACGCTGTCCTTACATACATAAAGATGGAATGTCTGCGGCAAAAGACACGCGACCACGTGGCTAATTTCGCTAGAAGCATTAATGAAATTTCAAGGTAAAAGGCGCTTCTTCAATCAGTTAATACGTTTTATTTTAGGATAACCATTTTGTTACCGTGTTGTATTACGAGACCCATAAACAGTTAACATGCAATGTACGTCACAATTTCACAATATTTTAAAATAATTTTGTCTCCTTTATTTGTATAGGATATTAGTATATCTTAGAGCGCGGCGCCTGCGTAGCTCGACGTACGTGTTGAAAATACCTCGATAATATGTTTCGCATATATAACTTACATAAATAAACTGCTTACGATATACATGAGACGATTCTGGAAGGATTGTTAAGAACAAAACAAAACTCGACCGAATTTTTTTTTCACCATACAACATCACGCCTGTATTCCCCGAAGGAGTAGACAGAGGTGCACTGCAGTGCGCCCACACTTCGCCGATGTATTTTGGTCCCAATGTAATAGGGGGGGATTTTTTCACCATACCAAAACAAACTGTTTTGACTCATAGAAAAAGTTCATTCTTCAACTAAATTAAACTGACAGAGGGAGCAAATTTTGATGGGTGGACGCGTGGCTCTTACCACAGAGATTCAATCTTTATGCGTATTGACACAGAGTTCATTTTGTATTAGCAAACATTTTGACGCGCGAGATTCGACGCCTCAGTGTGCTTTATAGTATGAATTCGGTGTCGGCTTGGTTCGCGCGTAGGCCGTTTGTCTCACTGCACCGGGTAGTTGCGGGATCGATTCTCGTCCCGGAAAATGGGTAATTTCCTAAATGGTATTTTCGGATTTTGCCCTGGTCTGAATGGCTTTAATAAATATATGGCAATTACTTAAGTAAAGCAATTTAATTCGCAGTTAATGTAATTTCTCTAAGTTTTCCCTGCGTACACAGGGGCGTCAAAAGTCACGCGACAAATTGTTTGCCAATACCAAAATGAAATCTGAGTCAATATATATAAAGATTAAAGGAGACGGATACGCTTTCATATATTCTTGGGCCCAGTTGTAAAAATATGAGAGTGGTGTCAAATAAGAGCTTGTATATTATCAAACCATCTCCGAAAATTTAGCTGATCTTGGCAATCTGAGAGCAGAATTATAAGAAATTTAGTAAAAGTGCGGTTATTCAACAAAGTGACAACAACCTAGATACTAAACAGCTGATTTTTTTACTGTGATTGTTATTTTATTTTATATACAGTTTTGGTGTTAATTCAACCACTTTAGTGTATATTAATATATTAAAATGAATAAAATTATGTGCTTAATCATTAATAACACAATTTGTTTTTGAGCTACCGAACGTGCTCACTTTGTCTGGGGCGCGCGGGCGTTCGGAAACTCGTCCGTCGACATTTTGTGGAGCGTTCGGAAACGCGCACGCCACACCGTTATTGACTATATTAATTGTAGATTTTTATTGTTAATTACTACAATGTATTTATTCATTTTGATTGAATCAATCAAGTTAGTTTGTTAAATTGTTTAAATCATTCACAGTAATCGATTATTGTAATCGATACTCTATTTCTTCAGTGAAATAAACTTATTTTTATGATTTCTCGTCTCCCAGTTTGTGAATTGAGCTGATTTTTTTATATTTTGAAACAGAAAAAAATACCGCTTTTTTATACCATAACTCAACTTATTACAATTGGGCCCAGAGATCCCCGTCTCCTTTCTGTAGTAAATACTACGCCTTCATGCGTCACAATTCGCTCGCGCTGTCAATGATATTACGTTGAAGATTGGACTTTTTCTGTGAGTCAATACAGTTCGTTTTGTTTCGTAACTAATGATTAATATTCAACAGTCACATAGCTCGATCCAATGATCCACGTTCCACGCATAACTCAAATGTCTTTAAGTATTTTTTTGTTCGTCTCAAACCACTCAAAATAACGTAATGCGCGTAAGGCCATTACGGAATCAACGGGTTACTGTACATAGTGGAACACTACTTATTGAAGTTAGTTTATTCACTTCACTTTGTTTGGAAATGTACTCTTTGCTAATATACATAAGGACGTGTGTGACAAAAGAATCGGAAACATACCAATAAATTCACTCGCATCAACGCAGACATTTCGTTGAAAAATAAGCTTTTTCCATGAGTTAATACAGTTCGTTTTGGTTTGGCAAAATAATTGGTCTCGCGCGTTATGACACGACTGAACATTTCATAGACGCGTCTATTAGTTTAACTGAAAATCTTAAGTCTTGACAAAATTGTAGCTGCAATAACCAGCACTGTAAGGTAACCGTCGCATCGTTTGATGTACGCTATATTTTGTATTAGGTAGAAAGATGACTTGCTCTTGTACAGTTCTTTCCAAATCTCCGCTGAGTATTTGTATGGGCATTCTAAAATTATATCGGAAAGCAGTCATTAAAGAAAGTAGGGCAGGCATTGTTACAGTGATTTAATGCATGCGGTGCCTAATAGATATCTTACTAATATTTTGCGCGTTTGTAGACAAGTAATTTGAAAAACTTCACAAAAATAGTTATTCATAAATTATGCTTAAGATTTATAAAACCGGCCAAGTGCGAGTCGGACTCGCGCACGAAGGATTCCGTACCATTATCTATAATAACGGCAAAAAAATCACGTTTGTTGTATGGGAGCCTTAAATAATTATTTTATTCTGTTTTTTTAGTATTTGTTGTTATAGCGGCAACAGAAATACATCATCTGTGAAAATGTCAACTTTCTAACTATCACGGTTCATGAGATACAGCCTGGTGACAGACGGACGGACGGGCGGACGGACAGCGAAGTCTCAGTAATAGGGTTCCCGTTTTACCCTTTAGGTACGGAACCCTAAAAATGCAACATTATAGTTCAAATATTGATCATAGTTCAAGTATTTGAACTATTGTTGTTAACTAATTGTAACAACAATATTGTTGAAAGGGTAGGAATTATATTCACACCTAGTCTTTAGCCAAGTGTGCTAGCATTTCAACAATAAATATTTTATTAATACCAAATGAAATCCAGGGATTAGATCAACATTTATGAGCTAACCTTACCAGGCTCTTCAAAAACCTAACATATTTATAGAAACACGGTCCTTAAAAATTGTATCAAATTATTTCATAGACCGTCCGCTCACACCCTGATCCCGTTACATTGCGTCATTGGACCATTAATCATACACTGGGTGTACAAATAAGTACACAATATAGCGTCGCGCGGCGTTTAATCCGGGCACGTGGACAGACGTCGATGTATCGGCTGATAGGCGGACGTAAGCCGATCAACAGACGCAGGTTTGTATGGACTAGTGTACTGGCGAGCTGAAAATGGGTACACTGTAATTTTCATAATTTTGCAAGATAAAATTCTGAGCGTTTGCTTCCTCGAAAACAAAAACTATGATCGGCTCATTACAATTATCTTGAGATTATTATGAAAAACTGTGTTACGTTACAAGTTTAGCCTGAAAAAAAGAATTGAGAACCTCCTCCTTTTTTAAAGTCGATTGATAATGATTGTAGCAAACCTGATGAACCTTATATTTAGGTATATAGAAAGCAGTTGCTTGCTTATGTGGGAGTAGGTCTTATTATTGACGGAAGTCCGATTTTTTTTGTTTGATTTCGTGGATTGATTGTCGTTATTAAAACCCAATCTTGGTCAATGCTAATGACACTTTTTGTTTTATAATCAAATGCAGTAAAGATAACACAGTATACTTAACAGATGTTACAAGGGTTCACGAGAAAGAGAAAAAGAGTATGACAAAAAAAAACAGTACTAATTTGTATGTATTAGTCATAAATAAAAAACACCTTACCTTCTCCATTTTTAGCGTAGATACTGCTGTCTTTACCTGTACATTACACAATCGGCCAGCATCACTGGCACACGCCGAGACATCTTTGACATTTAGTTGACAGTCCCATCCGACAGAACCGACTGTTTTGACACAATCGTATGTTAATGAACCCACTCGATCTAATTAAACCATTGTGTTACAGCTAAACTCATTACACCGCGTAATGAAATGGTGCATCAACTTTAATTAGTTGTATACGTGTGCGGTGTACCATTAATTTGGCATTATGTGTATCTTGCAGATGTGGTCATTGTTAAAGAAATGAAACTTTACTTAATTAATTATTTTCACTGAAGGTTGAAAGTGAGAGATACGGCCTCGTATGGTGTGGAAATTCCAGGGTATATAGTGTACTTAAATGATCCACTGATTTCAAAACTAATTTCAATGTAGTACCAGCAGGCACAGCATGGCCGCCTTGTCATCATCACTTCCAACTGTCAAACTTGTCGAAGAAACTTTTTTTCAATAGTGTCAAAAAACAACATGTTTTCTAAGTGATACCAAACATGTGTAGACTTTAGGCATATTCACTTTGAAGTCATTGGACTAGTTATATTCTAGCTATCATTGATAAAACATGTTTTATACATACTGCAGCGATTGTGATAATGGTCTTGGAGCCCTGTATACCTACGTAGCATGACCGCGTAGACATAAGTTTTATCTCTTTCAACTGTCGAGAAAATGACGTCACACCGAGCCATTCCAATACAAAAAGCTCCAAATGAATTAATTTTCTCGACAAAACTGACAGTTAAAAGAGATAAAAATAATGTCTACATGGTCATGATAAGGGCGCTGGACATTAGACTATTACCTTGAAGCCACCTATAACACAAATAATGGAGACTACTAATAATATAATCACCTCAAAGATAAAGAAAGCAAGTATCTTGATCTGGTTCACGAGGTTGTCGACATGTGGGACATTGATGCGGCAATCATTGTACCGATAGTCGTTTCCGCCCATGGCTTATTAGCCAAGAGCCTCGACAAACACCTAAAGAGGCTCGCGTTAGGCAGCTGGAGCTGGACAGGTTCAGAAGGTAGTACTTCTGGAGACGGCGCGCATTGTGAGGAAGTTCCTCTCTCTGGAGCCCTAACCACTGGTAACTAGGACCCTGTTCCAGATGCCGGTGGGGAACTGTTTTTCATATTTTTAAATGTATTTTTTATATATATATTTAAAAATGTAATTTATAAGAAAGATAAGAAATAAAGGAGATAATAATCACCTCAACAATCGCTAGTAATAATAATTTAATAAAAAAGTATCCAATACCTACCTAATGTTAACTTAAAATGATCAACACCAGGTGGTCTTGAACATATTATAAAATGCTGTCATATCTTTATGATTGATTATGATACTTTGACAATATAATGATTAGGAAATATTAATTTTATAATATGCAGTATGCATAGCCTGTAAATTTAACCTAAACTCTGAGACCTTTGCAATTTTATGAAAACTTATTTCAATATTATTTTAATTCTAAAACGTACGCCGTAACTTGGTTGATTTAATTGTATATGACATGAATAGTATATGGCCCACGATAATTATATTTTGAGAAGTATACAGTAGATTCTACTTAGTACAGTTCGACACAAAATGCATTTTTGATATAATTCTGGCCCTCCAAGCCATTGTTGTCAATTGTGTAGACCACGGACTATCCTACCGCAGCAGTGTTGATTTAAAATCAATTATGGAATATATTCCTTGACAGATTCTATGAAATATTCAAAATAATACGCCTAATAAAGTTGAACGGGTTGTACTATTCTCATCAGGAACTTTTTGTTGTTCTCGGATTGCCTCAAGCAAAATTAATATATTTTGTCTCAAGTACACAAATAATAGAATATCAAGATGTTTATTACTTAATTGAAAGCGAACACACGAAAGTCAGACCACACACGTAATTTAAAAACAACTCTAAAAGATAAAATGGCAAACGTAACAATGAAATTGATTTGATTTTCTTAAGCAATTAATTATGTAATCTACTTCAATTTTGTAACGGGCCCGCCGCGGCTGCATTTGATAGCCGTGGAATATGCACAATTAACAAACGCATGCGCATCAGGCTATATTCATACGGGAAAGCCGATTGCCCGATAATTAAGAGTTAAACGGGATCGGATTTGCAATGGCAGAAGATTTTGTATGACAGAATACCTTAAAACGGATAGCTCATTAGAAACTATAGTTACCGTTAAACCCGTAATTATTGGGCAGCCAACTTTACCGTGTAAAGACAGCCTTACGTTAATGGATTTATGTACTTATTGATGGATCAATCAAGCGTCCACTCACGCCTGTATCGACTTTAATTGATAGATACGTTTCCATTTCTGACGAGTCTGGATTAACTCCGGCCTTTGTTTAGCCGCCTTTAGTTTAGATTGTAATGAGTAGTGAATGTAAAGCGGTGACAGCCTTGTGGTGACTGCCGTCGTAAGCGAGAGATTTTGGGTTCAATCCCCGCACTGACCATAAAACTATTGATGAGAGCTAACTCAAAGCACAAGCATTAAGATTTGTTGCTGAAGCTAACGGGACTAAATCGGCACATTTCAGTGAGTATAAAGTGTTCTGCAATAATAATAATACGCGTGTATGCTCCAAAGGGGTAGACAGAGATACACTGCTGACTGCAGTGCACCCACATTTCGCCGTTATAGTTTAGGTCCCAATATAATAGGGACCGAGTCTATTGCCATTATACCGGTCACATTCGCCCTCAGTGCGAGAGAGCTTTAGGCCATAGTCCTCACTGGCCCAGTGCGTGTTGGTGAACTTCATACGTATTTTTATGGACGTGCAGGTTTCTACACGATGTCTGCAGGTTTCTTCACCGTACAACAAGTGGTAATGGTTATTGAAAATTACTGTTTGTCCAGTAGTTTTTAAGTTTGTTCGTTACATATAAAAATACAAATCTTTCCTCTTTATAATATTAGTATAGTTATAGATATCAAACTCAAAATTCATTTTTCGTATGCGTATGTATGTTCGTATGTGGTATTGTTACAAAATTATTTCCTAGTTTAATCATTAAATTATCTAGCACTCCATACATCAATCATAATAATCGAATAGTGAGGTTTTTTATAGAAAATTATCAAGAAAATTTAATTAATATCTGTCTATGAGTCATTATTATTCAATCCGTCAAAAGTTGCATAATGCAATGTGCAAAATATATTATTCGATTGGACCCAGTTGGAAGTTGGTGCTAACACCTAACTATCTAGTGCCCAATTGATTAAAATTAAAATAAGTATTTTTTTTTGTAGATACAATTTCTTGCAATTGCTATGTTTAAGGAGTTTCCTAATGGACGTGTGGAATTAATTTGGGTTCTGGTTTTGCCCCTATATCGTTCAGTAAACTTTAGAACTGACGTTACACAAAGGCAAATATAACTAGCTAATAAAACCTTGCAACGCTCGGCATTTTTTTTGCTAATAACAAAACGAACTGTATTAACTTTAAAAATACTCAATATTTACAACGAAATATCATCAATAATAACGAACGAATTGATTCGCGTAGTCACGTAACATTGACCACCGAAATTCAATCTTTAATCATATTGACATGAGTACATTTTCCATAAAATACAAGAATATTTGCTCGCCACAATGGTTGCAGGGCGTACACAGCCGTTCCCACGTGCAGATAGTCATAAATTATAAGGATTCAATAACGGCGACTGTACTATATCGGGTGCCGTCCTGATAATGATTCATATTTAATAATGTTCCACGTTCGTTGCGGCCATAGGCACATTGGCGATGTGATCAAGAGAAATAGTAACTGAAAATAATGTATCTTATGGTTGAAATAATAATCGCCGGACAACACAGAGAGACGCATTTTGAAATTTTAGGATTTCGACTATAAATCTTAAAGGGTAACGACCATTTTTCAACAATATTATTGTTGAGTTAGGTCTCTATACTTTTAAAGATGCGACATACTCATCATACCAAACTAAGCAAAACATGTTCTATGAAATTTCCTAAAATTGTTAATATTGTGTATTTTTATCAATCAAAATCCATTCAGCAGTGGTAGCCTAGTAATGCTCGCCTTTAAGACAAAGGGTGTAGGTTCAAATCTCTATCACGCATCTCTTGGATTTTCGGATGGTCGCGAATGTCATTTTCAATAGTGATTACCGCTCGCTGTACAGTGAAGGCAGACATCGTGAGGAAACCAGCACGTCTTTAAAATGGCATATGAAGTTCACCAACCGCTTTGGGCCAGTGTGGTGTACTATGACCCAAATCTCCTTCGTATCGAGGGGGAATGTGCTCAGTATAACGGCAATAGGCTCGCCCCCTATTACATTAGGGCCAAAATACATGGACTAAGTGCAATGCAATGAACCTCTGCAGGTCTTAAGACCCGCATATTTCTGCCAATACCAAAATGAACTCTGTGTCAATATACATTAAGCTTTAATTACTGTGTTAAAACCCACGCGACTAGTCGTCAAACATCCGTCGCGTCATCGATGACATTTCGTTGAAGAATGTGATTTTATCATAAGTTAATAAGGTTAATTTTGCTTGATGATGTATGTTTTAATAGAGTATATTTTTTAACCATACAATTCATGTCTCAAAAACTACTACTACTACAGCCCTTTTAACATCCCACTGCTGGGCACGGGCCTCCCCTCAATGCGAGGGGGATGCGGGCCATAGTCCACCACCCTGGCCCGGTGCGGGTTGGCAGACTTCACACATCTATCGAAAACTAGTCAAAGTCCCTCAGACGTGCAGGTTTCCTCGCGATGTTTTCCTTCACCGTTTCATAGCAGGTCGAATCTCTCAATCTCATTTTCATCTTGGATGCAAATGAGATTGAGAGATTCGCGCATAAAACCCAGAGGTGTGAGCCGGGGTTTGAATCTGCACACTTTGATTGCAAGGCGTGCGTTCGACCACTCGGCTACCACTGCTAAAAAAACTAAAAAAACTTAAACTAAAAAAGTCGACTCTATATTTCCTTCCTCACGCCACCATCAAGATCAATAATGTGCTAATTAAAACACACAGAGATTAGCCGTATCATGGCCTGCTATTTAGCACTTTCATCTTTTCAATATCCGACCTCTATATAACGTGACCCGCACCTCTGCCCCGATCGACATACCTACGATATTCGCGGGTAAAAAACTATCAAAAGCAACACTTAATGCCTTGTCAGTCATAACTGAGTAGCTTTTAAAAGTTTTGCGAAATATGGTTGCGTAATAGTTGAAAGCGATAATTGGTATAAGGATATCGGTTGGATTAAATGTTTAAAACTTGAGTATTATTGTGTAAATGTTATTTTTTATGTGTATTATTGCGATGAAAAGAAAAAAGTTTATAAACACCTCTATACAAATAAATAGTATTGAAGTGTCTATTTGTTATATCAAAATAATACCTTTTTACTTAATACATATTATGAATGTATATACGCTACCTATAAAAGAAAACGCATTTTTTTTTTTGTCGGTCTATCTGATTGTTTGAGGTAAACTCCCAAACGATTGGGTCAATTTTGATACAACTATCTCTGGTAGACAGCTGATGTTACAAGAAGGACTTAGGTTACTTTTTAATCCTAAATCCTAGGCAAGCAAAGTCGCAAGCACAGCGAGTGATCAACAAAAAAACAAGAAGCAGATTTTGTATGACTTTTCAGAAATACCAACTACAAACATAAACTCCATGGTAGTGCTACAAAGGTCTTGCAAATAACCGAGAAGTTAGACCTTAATATAAAATAAGTACTTTTGTATAAATGTTGTTTATTCCGTACGCCATAAAACCAAATGTATATGTTGTTTTATGTATTTGCACGATAATTAGATCGCAGACAAAACACATTAATCCATCGCTTAATAAAATAAAACCTACTAATATTAACTGTACCCATTTAACTCTAATAGACGACACTTATAGTACGGTTAGCAGACAAGTTAATCAGCTAATAAAAATTAAAGCGGTATCTAACTTGATAAAGAGTATTCGATTTTTAAGGGCGTACTTAAGTATTAATGCAAAAAAATGGAGATAAGATTAATAATGAGATTTAAAATATTTACCATACACATCTCAGGGTTGTTAGATTAATATTTATCATTAGGGTGAGGTACTGGTTAAACTATCATATGTCATTAAGGCTACAGCAAAAAAACTAAGTACATGTTTTTTTTAATAATAGCTGTCTCTCGCGGAATCTACACGAATAGAACACTATAATTAATTCTTAAGAGATCCCTAAAAGTCTAGAGCCTACGTAATTTCAAGTCTGGTCAAAACGTTTCAGCCAATTTGAGATGAGTGAGATTTTTATTCTTACAATGACATTGACAAAAAAAAATTCTGCATTATGTCAACTTTTGTTGCTGACTGTACTAAACAGATGTTTTCAAGGCCAATTATAACTTAACGTCTATACAAGTCAAAACTCATAATAGGAGACAGATTAGACTCCCAACCATGAGATTATTCCGGATGTAAAAATTAACCTTAGATATTCAAGGTGGGGTCTCGCTTATGGCGATCGAATGAATAATATCTCTAGAACGATTTTATTGTCTTAACTAAAATAGTAAATATTATTATATTGGTTGCAAATCAGAAAAGTACTCCCATAATATTACTAATATCAATTTATTTACAAGGAAGTTATTATTGTGTGTCATTCGCTGTCGCATTTAATCTTCCAAAAAGTGTTTGATTTTTGTTTTTATATATTTTGTTTTTTTTCGGATAGCCGCTATCACTGTGGGCACAACCTTACCTAAATAACGTACAGTATGGAGCTGTTCACTAATCGCTGCACACAATAGGCCACCAGACACAATGAGCTGGTAATCAGCAGGATGATTTAATATACTTGTTGACTAAGTGACGATCTTCATCTATACCTATATATCTTAAAAATGTATACATTAACATAGGTGTGAGGTTAGAAGATTGCTAACAAACTTTAAAAAAAAAATGGTTGTAATCAAATTTGTTTGCTCGGACACAGTCCAACATGGATCTTGACCAACGTGATTCGTATTTGTGTAAGATACTGTCACTGTATTATTCAAAAGTAAGTAACCTGTCACGTTTGTAGAGGTCCTTGTTGTACTGTACATGTAAATAATGTTTTTTTTTTGTTAATGACCTGCTTTTTGTGTTATTGAAGTTGAACATGGTGGATTTAAAGTTTGAAAGAACTTTGCTCTTTTTTGACTGTATCAACTGTCAAAAAGTAGCTTTTTGTTTCGTTTCTTTTATTTTAAATTTCGTATGTTCATGTGATAAATAATGAATGCAATTTACCCTTCTAATAACGTCTACAAGGCAGATCATATTGTCATTAATTGCTTCCCTGTGTGGCTCCGAATGCTTCCTCCTCATCATCGCCTCTCAAGGCCACTACACAAAAGGATTGCTTTGACTCATATTTTGGTGTAGCACTTGGCTACGCAGTTGGTACGTTGATTATTATCAGACCGAATAAAGTAGGCTGACAAAAAGTAGTCCTACGATTACTGTTACCGAAAATATAATATAACCTTCCTGTACTTAGGAGAAAATCTTGTCGTTTTTGTTTTTTTTATAGCCTTGTTTGTCCCACTCCTCGGCAAAAGCCTCCCCTTTACTTCTCCACACATCTCGGTCATGGGCTATTATTTGACTTGCCATAGATGTGTGAAGGTTTTTAAAGTTAAGGGGGTTTGGACCATCCACTACGCGCTGGTCCAATGCGGGTTGGTGAACGTTTCGCCAGAGCCTCGTTTGTTATTGGGCAGGGTCTTGTATTGCGAGAAAATGAGTTTTTATGTGGACTATTTAAAAATGTATTTGTGAAATATTTTTTTATAAATTTACAATTACTCATTTTAGAGACACATTCAGTTGCGAACTATTCATTGAGGCACACTACAATGAACATTATTTACTCATAAAAAAAAGCTAATTCTTCAATGAAGTTATCAATGACGCGAGCCATTTTTATCATTTAACACAGAAATTAAAACTTTATGAATATTGGCACGGAGTTCGTTTCGATATTTGCAAAAAAACGCGCTCATCTTATCGCTCCTGTGGCTCACGGCTTTATAATGTTATGAAAATTTCCTTTGCATTTTGATCAAAACAACAAAACGTTATATATGTAAGAAAAGATTTATTTTCAATAATACCAAATGAGCGTGAAAAACAATTATAATCCAATTGGCGATCCGACCGGGCCGGTGGTAAATAAAACCGAGGCGCCGTACGCTGTTCATTAACTGACGCATAATTTTAATCTTCGATTAAAGGCTAGCTATCTGTCGGAGTAACTGAGAATAATGAGCTGATATGCTTTACGATATAGAGTTGATTAGGCGAATCGCTTTTTTGTTATGTTAAACTGATAACTAAAATGGTCGAATGCTTTAGTATAAAGTGGTGGTGTTCGCAATAGTTTGTGCGATTTGTTTGTGGATCTCGTTTAATTTTTAAACGGTTATGGTTAGAGGTAACATAAGGTATCATGATGTGACCTATAGCTCTGTGAAAATTATCTCGAAGTATGTAAGGAACCTGCATCCGTGGTAAACTATGATGTTAGATCTTTTTGGTATCGTACGAAAAGCCAAGTATATAGACGATATGTGATTATGAGTTGGATGGTTGGGTATTTAGATGCCCTGTTATTTTTTTTTTTGTTTAGATATCAATATAGAGTGTGCAAACACTGTCAATTTACTTGGAAATAAAAATAGATTAAAAAAATTAAGCACTCTGTTAGTGAAATGTCAGTAAGCACTTTAAAAAAAGATAAGTCGTCGTTAAACAGCGCCGCCGGAACACAATAGAGTACTCATTAGCACTCGGTGCGCATGCGCTAATTATTGTCACACTTTAGATTCTATTATGTTACGTGTTATAAGAAATGATGACGTTTCCAGTTCACATTCAGATATAGATTTATTATAGTGTCTATTTTAATGTACAGAATAAGTAGAAGAAACATCAAACTGTAACAAAAAAAGAAAAAATAAACACTTTTACAAAGTGTATTATTATTTTTGAAGCACTGTTTGCACAGACCAATTATTTATCTACGATTTATGGCTTAATATTTTGTTTCTGAGTGTCACTGGGATCAAAAATAAGAAATTGTTACTGTTGTTGTTGTTTTCGGTCTGTCCTACTCTCCAAGAGTATCAAGCGTGCCGATACAGATAAATCAATCTGTAACTAAATACGCGACTTTCCCTGCGCAAGACTTCGAGCGAGCGTGGCTTAATATAATATTCTCAAGCTCGGGGTTTGTGATAAGTAGTTTGTTGAATGTCCAATTATCATGTCGGGGAACCTAGCTACTTCATGTGCATATGACGAGCAAATTAGTGGCGACTTTGCCCAACTCGAAAAGGCTGAAGTCCTGCACCAACAGGAGCGTCAAAACGCATGGCTTAGTCCAGTATTGGTACAGGTCTATCAGAAGTCCGAAATAATACTTTAAGTACATATACCGTGGCTCATATGTGGACGCTTAGTGAAGACAGTTTATACTTAACTATCATAGTTCTGAGTTATAGACCTTTGAGTATTTGTCACAGGTACCGTTGGGTACATCCATAACCCTATTTAGCAATGCAACCTAGACTTATGAGGGGCGGCTACCAATATTCATAAAACAGAACATGCAAATTTTACATAGGACTCGGGATATTACGATTTATAGAAATTGACGACGAAAAAAAGTTGGCCGAATTTTGATAAAATTTTCATACCATTCAATTGTATACCCGATACTGATGCAAACGTCAAAGTAATAATACGGACTTCCGAAACACCCTATATAGGAGAAACGCATAATAAGCTAATACTAAAATGAACTGTATTGATTATTAGAAAAACAAAATTCTTGACCAAAATGTCACTGATTGACGCGCCTTTACGTAGCTACATAATAAATTAAATCTTTATGTATATTGACACAGAGTTTGTTGTGATATTGGCAAAAAATAAAACGCACGCGTTTTGTCGCCCCAGTGTGTCCAGGACTTACCTCGTAAGTGAACTGGTTGCTCAAGCCAAAATTGAAGCATCTATTGACAATTCCAAACAATATTATCGTCTCTACATTCCATAAATCCCACAGACTGGTACCAGGTTAACATAAACATGCAGTAGTAATAAAGCTCCGAATGCACTAACATGGTACTAGTATTTATAGAGCTGGGAGTGGGATAGAGCATTCTCTACAGCTCCTTACGGGGTAATGCGAGCGCCGTGTACAAGAGGCCGATACGCTGTTGCGGTTTCTATCGACTACCCTTGGCGATTGGTCTAAATTAACAGCGGAAATAGTCAGAGCAACATAAAGCCCCTTACGGACTGGGGATTTTTGACAAAAGCAAACCAAATCTCTGTGAATGTAAATAAAGATTTAATTTCTGTGGCAAAACACGTGACTACGTTGTAAAGATATTTCGTTGAAGAGTGAGGTTTTTCAATGAGTGAGAAGGTACAGTTCGTTTTGACGTCTTGAAAATATCTATGAATTTGGGGTTAATTTTTAATTTTATTCTAACTTTATTGGAGTATTTATTTTCTCGTATATCCGTCATATCCGTATAATATATATGTATATAAAAATAAAATTTCTGTTCGTTAGTCTTGCTAATAATCAAAAACGGATTGACCAATTTTTTTTTTTTTTTTGGTTTATCTATCTGATACAGATGTGGTTTAAAATAAAAAGGGAAATGATAACAAAAAAAATGTAGGTATAAAGTCCGTTGGGTCATCTAGACGTTATGTTTCTTTTGACTTGGACCACGCTTAGCCTGATATTGGAAAATTGTCTAAATTATAAGGCTCTGTAACGGGCCGCATCGTGGGAAAACAGGCTTAATTTTCACAGAAAATAATACCAGCGCACCGGATACTGAAACACTTTGTGGTCACTTGTGTTCGAAATGTCTTGAATGTTACATATAATGTTCCCGTGTAGGTAAATTACTCAAACATGGTATTAGATTTCTCTATAATTTCGAAAGTAACTTACATCTAAATGCAATGGACTTTGAATCTTAATGACATGTATCTGTAAGGTTAGAACAGTATCATGCCGAATCCCTAAGCAGTGCAAACTCTTTTGATGTCAACGTTATCTTAGCGACGGGATATTTCTATGTAGTACTTTCACTCTATTAAGGATAGATTTTTTTGTCATGATTCAGTAGCACTTTGAAGTGGTCACACTACTTAGAACTTATAACTACCGTTAAACCCCGAGCCCCGACAAAGATAAATGCTTAAGAAATTCAATGATTAAATGGTCAGGGTGAGGTTTGAACCCACTACATCATTGACGCCTGTACTATTGTATACAAACTGTAGCAAATAAGTACATCTTCTGCCAATTATCAAGATATGTAGTTATGCAAAATTGCTAAGAAATTGCGAAGCGGGGCAAGATGGACGAACAAAATCAGTGTTTCAACTTTTATATAAAGAATTAATCATCACGCACATAATAACTGCGCATATCTCTCATTCGTGCATAAAGTGGGAAAATTACGTTGAATAACTACATTAACAACGTACAACAATGTAAGTAGAATTTATCGCAGGCGTGTTCAGAACAGAGGGTTATCTTATTACCAAATAACCTACAGTTTTAAGACTTATCTCATTGCAGTTATATTGTCACTTCTATAAGTTTGGTTTTAAAGTTGAATGAAATGAATTGGTCTCATCGAGTCCTCCAAAAATGTTATAATGAATTTTAAACAACAAATTTAACCGACTTACAAATGAAATGAATAAAATAAATATTTCATGAAGACAGACTGTACCAAACAAGGCTCCAATTTATTTTTTATCAGATTTAAAGAGATGACTTTTCATATAAAAATTCTAGACCCTTCCACTTCAAAAAACCGAGTCACAAGGGGTGATAAGGAAGCAAAACTTACTTATCCATTCACGTGGTGTATTAAAAGATAAAGAAGTTTTTAAGCTACCACATTTGTAAATGTTAATACTGTAATTGCAGAGGAAAAACAAAATTTCGTATCTGTATCGTGTCTTCTCTACTACCTTGAATCACATTGGTCCTATTGGATAGGGGTAAATACTTTTTTTTCATTTTTATGTTTCACTCATATAGAAAAAAAAAACACCAAATTGTTACAGGCGTTGCCTGTATGTTGGGTTCCTGTGGTAAAATTATTTTGGAAGTGAAATAAATAAATATAAAATAGAAAGAAGAAAGAAAGATGAACTATTTTAAATGAATTTTCAGTCTCTTAATACGATTCTTACATTAACCAGTTCTCCATTTCCATTCTCGCTTCTTTCATTTTAATATTTTGTATAACACATTAAGAAACAGATTTTTATTATTGCCCCATATGATTACACCGATTATTATTTTTAAACCGCTTATCGACGTCCGTAACTAATGCCGCCTACATCTGAATGGACCTGTACTCAGTAGGGAATTCAAACAACTTTCATGCGCCGTCATATAAATTGGAAGTCTTTGTTCTAAGCTCACGGAATCCACTAAACACTAAAAGGCACGTGAGGATGCCCTTATGTAAAATGGGTTAGAAGTTAGGGCCTCCGCGGTAGAGGCGGTAATGCATCCCGTTCTCACGATACATATGAGCGGCTGGTGTGTTCCAATTGTGACTAGTTTAAATGAATTCTCGATTAATACCTATACCTATGATTTACCATACCTGCAAATAATTAAGAAACGATGACAGAACTGAGTCGAATAACGATCAACAATTTTTTTTTTATTTTCCCAACTTTAAGATGTTTTGTTGAAAGTAAGTATCCATTGTTATTCTGTTCGTAGTTTTGCAAAAGTCTCATATTGTAGGGATAGTTTTTGCATTGTTAATTAAAATAATAACCACAGGAGCCCTTCCATCAACTCTTAAAGTATTGATGTTTAAATAGTAACTACATTTTTGACATAATTTTTACCTACTGAATTAACCGTCAAAAACTGAAAGTAGATATAATATTAAATACGGTGCAGCAAGACAGGGATTCAATTATCACAAAATCGACATCATCTCTAATTCGACATAATATGTCGAAACAAAACGTCAAATTAGTTTTATTTTTTTGTTTTTTTTTTCGACATAATTACGTCAAATGTAGATGATGTAGATCTTGCGAGTATTGCCCCTAGGTGGTGGCAAGGGGGCTGATCAAATCCCTGGTAGCAATTGGAATACATCTTTGCGCAAAAGCAACACGGTGGATCGCGTGCAGCTCACTATATTAGCTAATAAGAGAACCGCGAACACACTTATTGATTTAACTCCTTCGCACCATTTATACGAAAAGGACTTACGAAATTCTAATAAATGGTAAAAAAAAACTATTTTACGGATTTCATCGCGTTTATTTACTATTTTATTTTCCCGACGTTTCGGCTGCTTTACAGCAACCATGGTCACGGGGGGACTGAGGTGTTAGACGTCCTGATGTCATAGTTAATAACTGGGTACCCTCATATTTAGTTGTTGTTTGCGGTCCGATCCACGCAGAAAGTGCTCACAGTGTCTTGAGGTCTTGCAATGGTACGCTTGGTTTTGGATTTAATCATATTAATTACTGGATCCCAAGTTGGTGGTAGCACCCAGCCATCTTCCCTATTAAAATTATATAAAAGCGATAAAATCCGTAAAATAGTTTTATTTCAATTATTCGCGTAAATATAAGAAAACAATATGGTAAAAAAAACTTCAATCACAAAATAAATACATCGTCACGCCTGTATTCCCCGAAGGGGTAGGCAGAGGTGCACTGTAGTGCGCCCACACTTCGCCGATGTATTTTTGGTCCCAATGTAATAGGGGGCGAGCCTATTGCCATTATACCGGGTACATTCTCCCTCAATACGAGGGAGATTTATGGGCTATAGTTCACCACGCTGGCCCAGTGCGGGTTGGTGAACTTAACACGCCTTTCTATAGACGTGCAGGTTTCCTCACGATGTTTTCCTTCACCATTTCATAGCTAGTGGTAATCTCGGATGAAAATGAGATTCGCACAAATATTTTAACTTTTATATACATTTACTTGCAAAATAAAAACCGGGCATGAACCATATGTCATGGCGGAACAGAGAAGCTTAAAGCAAGATACTCTGATCTCATTACCGTGGCAAAAAACGTGACTCGTAAAATTTCGCGAAAAAGACCTATTCTTTATTAGGGTTCCATACCCAAAGGGTAAAACGGGACCCTATTACTAAGACTCCGAAGTCCATACATCAAAGGTAATTTTTTTGCTCACTTTTGCTCGATATTGATAACAGATAGACGCTTGAAATATTCACAGAATATTTAGTAATATGTATATTATTCACTTTATAAATAAATTAAAATCATTAAAAAACAAACGAATTTTTTGACGTTTTTATAGACAATGGTACAGAACACTTCGTGCGCGAGCCCGACTCGCACTTGGCCGGTTTTATTTTAATTTAGGACATTAAAACGTGGTATTAAGTCATACGTATACAAGATGTTATAACGTGATTGTAACTTGTATTATAATATGAAAGTTTAACTTTACAAGGTATAGACATCACTTGAAACGTTTGAGTAGTATACTCGTACCTAGTCGTAGTCGATTACCTGCTAAAAAAATGGTCAGTCTACTAATTTTCTTGCCGGTTGAATCTTCTCAGTTGAAATCTTCTCGTTGAAATCTTCTCAGTTGAGGTCGCGTTTCTATCCGGTACCTAGTAGAATATAAGAAAAAAAAACTTGACAATTTGTATCCTCATAGGCCTACTAGACAAAATTAATTATTTGACTTTGACCTGCCACATTTGTTTCTTCACGCGCATAGGTAATATTCTTCCACCCACTGCTTAAAGCATTAATTCCGTTAAAGCCTCGAACATAATTCTTGCCAATACGAAAGCATACCCTATGTCAATATACATAAAAATTTAATTACTGTGATGTAAGCCACGCGACCATGCTGCAAAATTTGCTCGCGTCTGTCTGACACTTGAAGTATCTATGAGCTTATTAAATAATCTTAAGCTTTATCTATTAGTCTTAACAGTTCATTTTTTGTATTGCCAAAATTATGCAAAATAATGACGTTGAAGAATGAGCTTATTCCGTTAGTCAATACAGTTCGTTTTGGTATTGGCAAAAAAATGCAGTGTGCGTCTTGACGCTACAGTGTGCTCAGGGCCCCGTGCCCGATGGCAGCCGACATTGCCGTGTGTATGGAACCTAAGGTGGAAAGGGCACGTAATCGCAACCAGTACCCCATCAGCAGAAGTAACAAGGACCATGGTATATTCAGACTGACAGCTTATGGCTAAAAGGTTACAGGTTAAGATAGGCTTACGCGGAACGGAGCGGTCCTAATGCGATTGCAGTAGGATTCGTTGGAATTGGTTGTTGGGATTTACGCGATCGTTCAACGGCTTATGCCTGATTACATTATTGTTAGTAACAACGGGTTTTATTTATATATTGAACTAAATAATGCTTATACGCTAACTATCACGTGAAACCTTTTTCTTATAAAGTTTGTCGTATATGAGTTTTGAAGTCTTATTGGATCAAACAGATAAACGGAAAATGGTCATTGTTTCAAAATGATTGCCACTTAGCCACGGTCAAAATAATTATTGACATAATAAAATCCTAATGTTACTATGTTAACATTTGAATACATGACAATCTTAATTGACATATAACAATCAATTTACCGCTAATTAAGAATTCATAATTCAACCTACATAGACACCATTTAGTGTCTAAACGAATATCCTAAATAATATTTGAATATGTTCGTCAACAAAAATCAATTAAGTATAATTTTACTTTATGTATAAATATTTATTTTAGCATAATAAATTGCAGTGATTAAAAAATTCTGATCATTATTTATAGGCGTTGTATAAGACTGTTTGATATTTTTTTTTTTATTTCATCATATTCACATATCATTTACACATTGACCGAAAAAAAAGACATCAACTCAACTACTACTACTACTACAGCCCTTTTAACGTCCCACTTCTGAGCACGGGCCTCCCCTCAATGCGAGGGATTCAGGCCATAGTCCACCACGCTGGCCCGGTGCGGGTTGGCAGACTTTACACATCTATCGAGAACTAGCCAAGTTCCCTCAGCCGTGCAGGTCTCCTCACGATGTTTTTCTTCACCGTTTATCAATAGCAAGTGATAATCTCGGATGAAAATGAGATTCGCACATGAAACCTAGAGGTGCGTGCCGGGGTTTGAACCTGCACACTTTGATTGCAAGGCGTGCGTTCGACCACTCGGCTACCACTGCTCAACTATATAAAAAATGTAAATAGGCCAATTTTCGCGATTCTTACTACATGCGCGAGCGCAACACATCCGTAGCACTTGACGAATGGTTATATTATCGTTATTAATAACCGGACGTGGTCCCGTATATCATCTCTCGTCCATCAAATCAGTACACCAAAATTATAGGTTTTATATACCTCAAATTGAATATATTGTGTTCTTAAAACTATTAGCACGTAAGCAAATGATACACTTGATGCCTTATCTTAAGGTGCACTTTCGCAATAATAATTTTATGTTAGATTATATTCAATTGCTGAACTTGTGAGGTTTATTGCTAAATAACCTTCAGCCCTGGGCTCACTCAGGCATCAAAATGCGCGCTTCAATACTTTTGCCAGTAACAAAACGAACTGACTCAAAGTTCATTCTTCAATGAAATGAGAGAGTACCGCACAAATTCAATCCTTATGTGTATTAACATAGAGTAAGTTGTGTTATTGGCAAACATGTTGTCACCCGCGTTTTAACGCACCAATGTGTCCAGGGCTTAATTGTAAGATAAGGTGTGCCGACAATGGTGTTGTCATTTAACTTGACATAATCGAAATAAAATGTATTGGAGAGTGGTTATAACATCTTTTATAAAAAAAAAACCGGCCAAGTGCGAGTTGGACTCGCGCCCGAAGGGTTCCGTACCATTATCTATAAAAACGGCAAAAAAATCACGTTTGTTGTATGGGAGCCCCCTTAAATATTTTTTTTTCTGTTTTTTACTATTTGTTGTTATAGCGGCAACAGAAATACATCATCTGTGAAAATGTCAACTCTCTAGCTATCACGGTTCATGAGATACAGCCTAGTGACAGACGGACGGACGCACGGACGGACGGACGGACAGCGAAGTCTCAGTAATAGGGTTACCGTTTTACCTTTTGGGTACGGAACCCTAAAAAAGACAACATTTTGAAGAAAAAAGTGTACAATTTGTTACATTAATGTCAACCCGTATAGAATTTTTACTCACATGCACGTACTTACTGATACGTTTATCATGGTTTCCGTTATACTGAAAAAAGGTTAATTTTTTAATCTATTTCTAAAGGTTAAAATAATAGTTTTATTTTTAGTTAGGTTGGTACTTTCCGGATTTCATGGCAGCTCTTTAGATACACAAAAATGTTTAACAAGAATGTTTAGCAAAAAACTGACCTTTATGGGTGGCATTATCCATGGTTTCCAATCATCAATCATCGTTCTGCATCGGTCTCCTTTCATGAATTAAATATCACCATTAAGATGAATTACATTAGGTATCATGGATATAAGATTAGTATATAACTATGTTTTACTCGCGATATCACTTTTTTAATATCCTGAAATATACGAGACTAAGTAACCACTCTAAAACGTGGGGGTAGGGAGACTATTTAATTGCGTCAATATAAAAAGAAAGGGTTAATTTTCCAAATTTAAAATCTTGCAGACTCCCTTGCCATCAAGAGTTATCAAATCAAAGAGGGAGCTTTTCCTAACATTTGACAGTTCCACACGTCCAATTTTGTGTGTGACTTTGACGCCTACGTATGTCAAGACATCACTAAGATATTCATTCGACTAATACAATGATTTAGGTGAAAAAAAAACGAAGTGTTTTGGCATACCTAAGTATCTATCCATTTTTTTATCATTGACGTAAATGTCAGTCGTTTTAAAATTTAATTTTGGCCAATACATGCAGTTCGTAAATATAAATGCGCATTAAATAACCTACGCTGATGTAAATTATTAATGGTTATATTTCCCTATATTCAGAACAAAAGATTTTTTATGAGCATCAACAATCAGTTTAGCCGTTGTAACTATTACTCCGATTACGTCTCAAGGTGAATTATATATATATATATATATATATATATATATATATATATATATAAATATTTCACATTTTTATAAAGGCAGGTATTTTGAACAAACTACAGTATACAGTATACAAACTACAGTATACAGCTATTTTGATCAAACTACAGTAATGGAAGTTTTAAGATTTTGTAACTTATTTTTTTTATGGAACTACTTTCATCAAATGTTTATGAGTCTGTATGGACGATCGATACCTATTGATGTAAACCAAGCTTTAACTCAAGAAAAAAACACATAAATTTATACGTATACAAAAAACATTGTTACAAAAATAACGCCGAACGACGGCTCTAAATGCCAGGATATGAATGTGGAACTAATTTTATATGAAACATTCATATTTACTACTTAATAGTTTAAGTATTATTATTTGCGTATTATGTGATTTTAAGTGATACAACCGACTTTATATTGTGTGAACTCTATTTTGGGAGATTGCAAAAAAAGATATTGCCTGCTATTTCAAATAAGTGTTGCTATTTCAAATAAAGGATAGTATTTATCCTTGTTAATGATGTAGATATATTTTTGAAAACTTTAGACCTAATTTATTTATTTGTCTTTCGACATTAATTGTCTATTGTTGCTAACACTTAATACACACTAGAATAGTATTTATTTCACAAAAAAGAATGCCAAAGTACTTCGAGTCATATGATAACAGTTAAGAAGATTCAAAATTCTTCACCAGGTTCGACCAGGGCAAATCAACGAAGGGCGCGAGCAAACTTCGACGCGACCTCATCAACGCGGAGATTGCCAACCTGCGGGACTTACTGCCGCTGCCGCCCTCCACCAGGCAGCGTCTCTCGCAGCTACAACTCATGGCCCTCGTCTGCGTCTACGTCAGGAAGTCCAATTACTTCCAACAAGGTTAGTAAGTTTATAGTTTTTTTTTTTACGTTGGAAAATCCTTTATGGATGCCACCTCAGGGGAAAGTAGCAGGGTTATGTGAAAGTCCAGGCAGAAGGCCGTATATCCAGTATAAACCGAAGTATCAGCCTCCGCCTGTATCGGGGCACCGCGGGATCCCTCTAGCGTGCACCGCGACCAAGTTTATACAAGCTATACATTAGTGACATATTTTACAAGTCTGAGAAGTTACCATGTGCAAAAATCTTGCGAGAACAAGAGTCACATATTCTTGCAAGAGTGGTGCAAAGACCAGTACGACTAGCACGTGAACCGAGGCAAGATTTATGATATGGAATATGTAAACTTGGTATTTCTCTCAATGAAATAATTCAGTGCGTCCGCGACTTCCTACGACACAATCTGTGTACAGTTTTAGTACTGGCATGCGTGCTAGTCCTAGTATTGCTAGTTTAACTGTTTCATTTTTTGGATGAACGATGTAGACGTCACAAGAAATCATCAAAGCCTGAAATAGCCAGCAAATACTTTTTTGACAAATTAATTACATATCGGCCACCCAAGGATAGAGTTACATACAATAAAAATGTTTTACGTACCGACAGGCGATTTTTACGTCACGTAAACACATGGTAGTCTCTGGATTCCTGACATCCCGCTGTTCACGCATTTACGCATTAATTTATGCACGGTTTGTTAGTAATGGGACTAACTTGTCATAGCGCATATCGTTTTCTATGCCGAGCTTTCGTTGGCACGAGCGCTAGTTTTGTTAATTGACAGTTGCATTTGAAATTAGATTACCAAGTAGGTGGGTAGTAGTAGGTGGCTTTCATAATTGTAAGTAGAACACATTGGAGGCCTTCGGGCGGCCAGATCTCCACTACATCACGCTTGGTCACTAACTCATACGAGCACAATAAAAAGCATCAATATTATATTGTTTTCTTATATTTACGCGAATACTATACATTGAAATAAAACTATTTTACGGATTTTGTCGGGAAAATAAAATAGTAAATAAACGCGATAAAATCCGTAAAATGGTTTTATTTCAAAGCATCAATATTTTTTTATTATTAGCAATAATTATTATCACATCACTAGTATCTAATCTCTCCAATTAAGCTACGTATTTGTGCTAAGAGTGGACTCTAAACAAATTAATGACAAAGGTGGGAATCGAATTAAAAACCCGACGGTTGTCAAGGCGATCAGTTCGATCAACCGGCTATCGGAGCTTTAAGCTAGTCTTATTTATTCAGATTTTAATAGTTAAGAACTACATTTTCTGTAATTATATTTATTAGTGTCCTTTTCTTAAGAAATCTTAATGTCAGTAAAGTGGACCATGATTGTGATTCTAATTACTTACGCTGTGTTAGTTTAAAACCTACATAATCTTCGTCTAAGAATCACCTAAGATATAATCTTTATATATATAATTCTACTGTAAGTGTGTATGTCACTGAACTCCTCCTAAACGGCTGGATCGATTTGAATGATTTTTTTTGTATGCGTTTGGGTGGTGCCCTGGATGGTTTAGATTCACAATTGGACCCGGTAGGTGGCGCTGCTTTCGTATGTCACTAATTCCAAGGCGGTACGAAGTTCGCCCGGTCAGCTAGAAATTTATAAATAACATACACTCATCGTCAATTTCAAACTAAGCAAAGCTATGCGTACCGTACAATGGACTGGGGTCATCTCAGTTGACCAGACCAGGCCAAAATCTGAAAAGGCCATTTCTGAAATTAGATTTTGGTGGGTATCAAACCTGCAACGACCTGGGCCAGTAACTCGAGCGGCCTACGCTCAAAGCACTAGACCGAACCGTCGCCGCCAACAAATATGTCTACACATAATAAAATTATTTTTAACAAAAAACAAAAAGGTGCCAATTCATGTGTGTATTTGCCTTGTCCGACGTTGATTGGCACCTACTCCAAATGTAATGAATTGTAAGGTTATTTGTAGCTTTTTAGTGCACCTAGGTTTTTGAAGTCGGTTTTTGTTTTTTGTTAAAAATAATTTTTTTTCACGATTTTTAGTCAATAATCGTTGAAAATTTGCAAATATTATCACCTTATAACAGCCCTAAAAAAGTAAAAATTTACAGCCAAAAAAAAAATCACCCCCCCTCACCCCCCCTTTCCACCCCTTTGGGGGTGGGTTTCCATCTTTGTTAACAATCCGTATTAAACAAAAAAAGATTTTCCGAAATCGGTTCACTAACGCCGGAGATATGCTGTATTCCGGATTGGACCCCCATTTCACCCCCTAAATATTTTTTCTTTCAAAATTCCTGAAAGACGTGTTTTTTTATTTTGTATGTTAAATATATATACAAAGTTTCAAGTTGTTCAAAAAATATTTTTGAAATTATGTGACCTTCAACCCCCCATTTCACCCCCAAGGGGTTAGATTTCTGATAATATTTTGGAAATGGGACCAACCTTGAAGAATTCCCTAGCAAACCTAAAAAAAAATTTTGAAATCGGTCGACAGACGCCGGAGATATGCGGTAACATACATAAAAAAAAAAAAAAAAAACATACGGGTCGAATTGAGAACCTCCTCCTATTTGAAGTCGGTTAAAAATCACATTACATTCTGTGAAGGAAAACATCATGAGGGAACCTGCACGTCTATAGAAGGGCGTGTGAAGTTCACCAACCCGCACTGGCCAGCGTGGTGGACTATGGCCCAAATCTCCCTCGTAATGAGGGGGAATGTGCCCGGTATAATGGCAATAGGCTCACCCCCTATTACATTGGGACCTAAATACATCGGCGAAGTGTAGGTGCATTGTAGTGCGCCTCTGCCTACCTATCCCTTTGGGAAATACAGGCGTGATGATGTAGGTATATACATTCTTTATAGTTAAAGACAGTGTTTACTGCAATAAATCTTCTAACTAAATACGTGAGCCATCAGCTTACAAGGACACAATGATTACATTTTTCATTCAAAATAAATCACCATTACTTCAATATTAAGTAATAACATATCCAACCTTGAAGAAAATTCAATAAAACCGTGACAGTTACTATCTATCGCACATCGACAACGTCAAGCCCAATTTGCCGCGTTAGCGCAAGGCCGAATTTCACACACAAAACACGCAAACATCAAAATCGCAGACTTCTTACACGAAAAGAGAGATATAGCAAAAAAGGGTAATGATTACGCAACAAAAATCGCCGTTCTCACGATGTTAACGGTTAAGACGCTACCGTCTGTATAAAAAAACGATAGCGTTTCGGTTTTGATAGGAAAATTAGAGAAAATTAGCGGGCAAGGACCGGCTACCGAGCGGTCGTTATTGGGCCTAATGGTGCCTGTAGGGAACGGGCCGGGTCGGCTGTCACGGTGCGCCCGCGCCGCCCGCGGTTCACATGCTATACCCGTCTCGGTATTCGAGTGTCGATTGATATTTTTTATTGATATCCGACTTAAGAATTTATTTGTGGCGACGCCTAAAATCATGCAGCAAAAAGAACTTCTAGAATACACTAATAGATGGCGTAGTCAAATACACTGCATACAAAACAAGGATTCTTTATACAAACCTGAATCGCGATATAAGAATTCTCGATTAACTTAACTATATATACAATTTTTTAACGTGAAGGTATACAAAATGATGTAAGTAGTTTGGTCCCTAGTATATATTCTACAACAAAAATGTCAACCTCCTATAAATCACGTCATAAAGCTTGACCTCGTCTACGTTTTGTCGAGATCTCCCGGGACTACTGACTTACGGACGGCAAGTATACCACGATATACAACGTTGCTCCGTCCGCATTCCTATTCTGAAATGTTACAACTTGATTATTTTATCGTTTTTAAACGCCTAACATATCGACTAACTCTTACGTCACTATTCCACATAGTAATTTTATAACACATCATAAAACATTTTATGTTTTATTAATTGTATTATTCATTCATTTTCGGCACATTCGACGCTATAAAAACTAATAGATGCTTAGGAATCAATTTATAACTTCCACAGTCGTTTGTATAATTTACATGAAAATAATAAAAATGCATCATACCCGAAGGTCGTATAGATTTATATTAATTTAATTGTGTGTTATTTTTATTCGTAAATTGTTTCAAGTCTAAAATAATCTTAAATAAAATCTAATGGCTTAATTTTTCAAAGATAAACACACAAATTATTCCTAGATTTACGACAGACGTCATTTTATTTTTAAAATTATATTTTTATTGTATTTTACTTCACAGTAGTAATTTGAATTTTACGAATTTAATAGATGTAACCTTTAAAGTAAATGTTTAAATGAAAGTTATATAAATATGCACACGTTTCTAGCTTTTTACTGTTTAAACTGTTTTTACTGTTTCAATGCACCAAACAATATCTGTAGTAAGTAAGATACTCTAATATATTTGTATATACTATACTATAGCAAAACTGTTTCTTTTAATGCTACAGTATACGTGCATTTTATAGTACGCAAAAACTAGTAATCGGTATAGAATAGGGCTCCGGCCGACTCGATAAACGTTCGATTGTCCATGGGTCGTGGGAAACGCATTTTGCATATGATTTTGCTGGGCTCGCCTCTCGATGATACCTGCCTCACCGATAGCTTAAACTTACAAGTTTTATTGCACACTGAGGTAGGTTTAAACATAGTTGCGCACAATATTGGATCGTAAAAAGAAATGAATAACGCCAGACAACACATATTCATCATATCAAAAAACAAAGCTTGTACTATAGGTACCATACAATGGACTGGGGGGCAATCCAGGTAACACCATGACAAGGGCAAATTCCGAAAAGACAATTTCGAGAATTGAATTATCTGTTAATAAAGTAGTCGGGCGATATTTATTAATTTATAAGGTAAGGTAGCCGCCCTATTTTCACATTTGATATAACGACTCAATGTATACGGAACATTATTTAATATTCTTTCCAAATACGTTAATTATGTTACTATTACAATGCGTTTTATATTCAAAATAATTGAATATGTATGTATAACTAGTCGCAAAATCCTAATTCCAAATAAAAAATCTGGAACCAAATACCGCCTTAGGTAGATAAATTATTATTTATTCGAAGTAAAAGCTTTACTTCAATTTAAATAGATGTAGCAGTGGGAGCCGAGTGGTCGAACGCACGCCTTGCAATCAAAGTGTGTAGTTTCAAACCCCGGCTCGCACCTCTGGGATTTATGTGGTATCTGATTTTCATCCGAGATTATCACTTAATATGAAACGGTGAAGGAAAACTTCGTGAGGAAACCTTCACGTCTGAGGGAACTTGACTAGTTCTCGATAGATGTGTGAAGTCTGCCAACCCGCACTGGGCCAGCGTGGTGGACTATGGCCCGAATCCCCCTCGCATTGAGGGGAGGCCCGTGCCCAGCTGTGAGACGATACAAGTGCTGTAGTAGTAGTAGTAGTAATTAATAGGTAAACACGTTCGGTAATGAGAAAAGCTTTTACTTCGAATAAATAACGATTTATGTGCATAAGGCGGTATTTGGTTCCAGTTTTGACGTCTTGCGGAAATAGAGCTGCTTACCTTAATTATATTTTAAAATATTCGTTATGGGTGTAAGCTTCGCGTTGATGGGCGTGACAGCCGCCTTATATATGAGATGGGTGGCCTCGAGTTGTCATACTAATATCATCATTATAGACACTAATTATTATTATCATCAAGTTTATATTGAAGTCAGATTTGAATATCAACAGCTAAATCTAAATTTACAGTAGGCAGTTTATAGTCAATGTCAGGTGAATATTAACATTAAATTTAACTAATTTATCGTTAAACTAAGTTAGTTTATTGCATAATTTTTACATGCTAGTTTAATGTGACTAATTTTATTAACCGTTAGTCATTTCCTTTCAACGTATTTTTAACATAAAAAAATTGAAAACGTTTTGCGCGAAAATTTGTTTCCATTTTTTATTCAGAGCCGATTCAAAAAATTCGGACAAACTAACAGCGAGTGTTTATTTAATAAATAACACACAATATCAATTTTAAACTGGCATATTTTACTTGATAGCCATTTGAACTTTATACGTAAAGTACTTACTTTAGATTTTTAACAATTGAAAAATCGTCCCGTATTTAATATTACATAATTTATTATGAAAAACTTGAAAATAAAATAATAATCTTACCAGTGATAAATCTGCATGAGTTAAACCTTCTATCCTTCATATTCCCCGACACAAAAACGACGCAATACCCTCCTATATTGGCGCACCAAAACGAGAAACCCCATAAACCGGCACTTACAAGTTAATTAGGCATAAGAATGAACCTCGCTAGTTCCCAGGGTGGTATGCAAAAATTGTTTGAGAAAATACCATCGGGTGTGCGTGGCCGATAATTTGCAGCCACTGTACTGCAATTTCAGCATTTAGATCTGGGAATTGTAATTGAGATGAGTTACGCATTACATGTCATGTATTACGAATTGTCAGACAGTGGTATTTAAGTGTGGTGTATGGTTGGTTAAGGAATGTGGATCGGAGGTTTTATACGTAACTAGCGGGTATACAAACAATATAGAGTACTAGGTGAATATTACTAGGTACTGGGTGAATATTAACATTAAATTAAATTAATTTAAACTTAAATTAAGTTCATATAAAAACTCTATATTTTTAACATGTACTGTGACTACTTTCATTAACGTGTTCTTCAAACGTATTCTTTTTAAGTGAAATGAAATATAAAAAATGTTATTTATTTATTTATTTATAACTTTTCCTTTTATGAAATCCACTGGCTGTTTACGTATCTTGTACGTGTATTGAACTTAAAATATTTCGCTTGTTTTTGTAGCTTTTGTAGCTATTGTAGCTCTTTAATATCAATAACTATAATTCAACCATCTCTATTAAAAAAATAACCGTAAAATATGTTAATAAAAACCTCATTGACTCTATTCCGGTGTATCCTTTAAGTAAAGTACAAAGCAAAATATCAGTTTACACTAATAAAATACTTCAAGTAAACGTGGTTGTGGCAATTAATCTATTGAACGGCCGTCTTACGTCGTATCGCGGTCATCCGTCGCGTTCGCCTACATCGGTCGCTATATATCGATTATTTATAGTAATAAATGGCTCACTGAGGATTATAAATGTATCAGATAGCAACATATTAGAAGTTATAGGCTGTTAGTGAACAGGGAGATGAAGGGGTTAATAAGGTTTGAGCTATATGTATAGTTACTTGTTCTGTGATTGATACTTACTTACTGTGTAGCTAAATTTACAAAATATAACCAAAAAAATACCAATCGAATTGAGAACCTCTTCCTTTTTGAAGTCGGTTAAATATACGATGCAGCTATATACAAATAGGAAACATGTTTTTTTTTACTTGACTAAAACGAATGATTGGGGAGAGTAAATTCTAAACACCGGTAGAAGATAGAGCCGAGTCGAAGAGAATGAGTAACATTTTTCCTAACCGTGCTATGGCCCTAATTCTGTTGTCACACTACACTCAACTGAGTGTACTGCTGTCCTCTTCACGGGCGTAATATTAAGCGTTAAGCCATGGTTTTGACCTATGATAAATTGAAAAACGTCTCATCTAATAATATCTTGAAATTAAACTATTTTACGGATTTTATCGCGTTTATTTACTATTTTATTTTCCCGACGTTTCGGCTGCTTTACAGCAACCATGGTCACGGGGGGACTGAGGTGTTAGACGTCCTGATGTCATAGTTAATAACTGGGTACCCTCATATTTAGTTGTTGTTTGCGGTCCGATCCACGCAGAAAGTGCTTACGGCGTCCTGAGGTCTTGCAATGGTACACTTAGTTTTGGATTTAATCATATTGATTACTGGATCCCAAGTTGGTGGTAGCACCCAGCCATCTTCCCTATTGAAATTAGGATGTTTTTTAATTTCAATGGCCTCACGTATCATCCTTGGTCGGAGTCGGTGTTCCTTTGCGAGGATATGCGGTTTATCAAATCTGATATAATGGCGGGTGCGGTCCTGTACATGTTCACAGATTGCAGACTTCGTGGAGCGTCGGTGTTTCACGTCAGCTATATGTTCTTTTACGCGGGTTTTAATTGATCTTTTAGTTTGTCCTATGTAAGAGAGCCCACATTCACAATCGAGTTTGTATACCCCTGCATCTTGTAGAGGAATGTGACACTTGACAGGTGGTAAAAACTGACTAATCTTCTTCGGTGGCTTGAAGTAAGTTTTGATTGAAGCCCGTTTCAAGATGTAGCCAATCTTGTCTGTGACACCTCTTATGTATGGTAGTACAGCAGGTAGACGCTCAACTGTGGCTGGTTTCACTCGGTCACTGTGATGGCGGCGTGGGACCCGAAGCTTGTTGTCATGCAATACTTGCTTGACGTGGTGGATCTCGGCAGCCAGGTGTTGCTCATCACAGATCCCTTGTGCTCTCTGAAACAAAGATTTACCCACGGTAGCTAACTGTGTTGGATGGTGGTGAGATTCACCGTTTAAGTACCTATCGGTATGGGTCTTTTTGCTATACACGGTGTGGCCTAAGGTGTTATCAGGATTACGGATCACTAAAACATCTAAGAAAGCTAGAGTATTGTTGGCCTCTAACTCCATTGTAAATTTGATTTTAGAGTGTATGGAGTTAAGATGGTTTAGAAATGCTGTTATTTTGTCAGATGGTAATATTGTGAAAGTATCGTCTACGTACCGCTTGTAGAATCTTGGGGTCACAGGTGAAGTGCGAAGGGCTGTCTCCTCGAAGTCTTCCATGAATATATCGGCGACAACGGGAGAAACAGGAGAGCCCATCGCTACACCATCTACTTGCTTGTAGAACTGTTCATTCCACAACAGATACCCGGATGTGAGGCAATGTGTTAAGAGTTCAGCATATTCCTCAGGCATGTTATTCTCTGCTAGCTTCTTTGATACTATTTCGATGCAGTCTACTACAGGTAGACAGGTAAACAAGGACTGAACATCAAAACTGACCATAGTTTCATTGTCCGCAAGATGTAGATGTTTAATCTCACTGACAAAATGGTATGAATCCTTTGTATGTGCTCTTGTGTGTCCTCTTAGAGTGAGAGCACCTTCGCTACGTGCTGAGCCAGACTGTATGTTGGTGTGTCAATCTGGCTTACAATGGGGCGCAGCGGGGCCTCGGGCTTGTGTATTTTAGGTAACCCATACAACTTAGGTGGTTTTGCGCACGAAGGTATCAATGATTTGACGTCTAGATTCAATGATAAAATAATAATATCTTATTTAATCCTAATTAAGTAATAATTAAGTAATAAAAGCAGTGCTAGCCTCGTGGGCAAGAACGCCCGCCTTGAACGTAAGGGGTGCAAGTTCAAATCCCAGGCCCGCACCTCTGAGATAATTTACATGTGAATGTCATTTTCAACAATGATTACCACTTGCTGAACGGTGAAGGAAAACATCGTGAGGAAACCTGCACGTGGCGTGTGCAGTTCACCAACCCGCACTGGGCCAGCGTGGTGGACTATGGCCCAAATCTCCCTCGTATTGAGGGGGAATGTGCCCGGTATAATGGCAATAGGCTCGCCCCCTTTTACATTGGGACCAAAATACATCGGCGAAGTGTGGGCGCACTACAGTGCACCTCTGCCTACACCTTCGAGGAATACAGGCGCGATGATGTATTATTATTCATCGTAATTAAAGGGAAATTGAGGTTTTATTTTAATGGTTGAATGTAAGAAAAATAAGCTGTTCTATAATTTACTAGGAAATAAATAACGAAAATTACGACATGTGTTTTTTTTTGTACTGTCCACAGCCCCAGGACATAAGGTCGAAGTGTAAAAGTAAAATATTTATCATACTCGTTTATACACTGACATTTTAATAATCCTTAAACGAGACTAAGTGCTGTTATTATTACTAAAATCTATAAATATGCACGATGATATAAAATGGTTGTTTGTAATTAATTTGTGTACATGTGACTAGTATTTTTTTTTGCGAATTATTCGGCAAGGTCGCATCGAGACGAATTGCAAATTGCACGCGTGTGTTTATTCTAATTATTCGTAAGTGAATAAATATAGTGGTGTTTGTTTGTTGGAGATTAGCTTTGGTTACTTTTAACAACGAAAGGTAACATAAATATGTTAGCGATGTAGAAGATGATGAAATTAAAAAAAAACAAGCATTTATTACTTACTAATACATTTTAGAATAAATACTCCTTTACCATCACGTCTATTACCTCTATTACTTACGTCTGTAAATCATTATAACTTCACACGTCTATAGACATGCGTGAGAGGTTCACCAACCCGCACTGGGCCAGGGTGGTGAACTATGGCCCAAAAATCTCTCTCGTATTGAGAGAGAATGTGCCCGATATAATGGCAATAGGCTCGCCCCCTATTACATTGGGACCAAAATACATCGGTGAAGTGTGGGCGCACTGCAGTGCACCTCTGCCTACCTTCCTTAAGTGCACCTTCGGGGAATACACGCGTGATGATGTATCTTTATTTATTTATACAAAATCTGTCTAAAATTGTGTAAATATTAAAACAATAATATTACAAGAGGACCCTCTTGTAGTGAGTTACCACCCGGTAACTTCCCAGTAGTTTGTAACATTGCAATTTGATTTTTTTAGGATCTATTCAATCAATATCTGAATGAAATAAATCCCCAGGCTCGAAAGGGTGTCAAAAATCACACGTCCTATTTTTTGCCTCACCAAAAAAAACTGTTTTTCCTCTATTTTAAAGCTCATTTTCCGAAATGTCATCAGTGACGGGAGCAAATTTTATAGATTTCACCACAGAAATTTAATCTTTAAACATATCGTCATAGAGTACATTTTCAAAAAAGTCACGTTAATTATTTCCCTCAGTGTTTCCGGGCTTAAAGCTAGCATTGCATAGCTAGTTAAATAAAATACAAACTGTTTAACTTAAATAGGTACATACCTTACCTGAGTCACTCCGATGCTTATCAGAACCTCTAAACGTACCCTGGGCGGGGTCACAGTATATTTTGTACCAGCGAAGGTGATTTACGTATCCAAATGTGTTATTAGCTAAGTGTTGATGATCGAATAGGTAGTAAACATTGATCAGATAATATATAACCTCCAATACTCTTGGGCGTTCAATAACTATAAATAAATGTTCAGTAACAGTTCCTACTTAGCGTAAAAACATTAAAAATGTGTTCCTTGATTACATACAAGATATTTTAATTGCACTCTTCACGGTAATGGTGGTTAGATTAGGTTTTTTTTTATTGTTAACTAATCATTTTTATGACCTAGACCGATTATCAATTAGACGTTCTACGGAAAACACTTGAATATACATAGGTGTTTAATTTAAATTATACATTCAAAATATCATAACTAATTTTAGTGTTTATTTTGATATTTATTTATTAAATCATAGAGTACTAGCTGACCGGGCGAACTTCGTACCGCCTTAGAATGAGTGACATACATGAATTTTTAACAAAAAACAAAAACCGACTTCAAAAACCTAGGTGCACTAAAAGGCTAGAAATAACCTTACAATTCATTACACTTGTAGTAGGTGCCAATCTACGTCAGACTAGGCAAATACACACATGAATTGGCACCGATTTTTCACGCTTTTTAGTGTCAATAATCGTTGAAAATATGCAATTATTATCATAACAACCCTAAAAAGTAAATATTTACAGCCAAACATGAAGAAATGAATGAAAATTTTATGAGACCAAATGGCATCTATTCCGCATCAAACAAAAAAAGAATCACGTAAATCGGATCATAACTCGCAGCGTAATCGGTGTACATACATAAAAAAAAAACATACCGGCCGAATTGAGAACCTCCTCCTTTTTGGAAGTCGGTTAAAAAGCAGCGCCACCTACCAGGTCCAATTGTGAATCTCAACCATCCAGGGTGCCTCCCAAACGCATACAAAAAAAACATTCAAATCGGTCCAGCCGTTTAGGAGGAGTTAGCTTACAACGAAAAGTGGCATTGATTTTTATGTATATATTGATAGTGAATGGTATAATGTACAATGGACTAGGGTGGTCCCAGTTACACGCAGACCAGGGCGAATTCCAAAAAGGCCACTCAATTTGCTACTAGCGGAAATCGAACCCGCACCTGCCCCTGCTGAGCCAAGGTACCGACCGCAAGCCGGGTCTAAGTGGGTTCGCCCCCAGTCCATTGTATGATACCCATAGCTTTCGTTTAATATCAAACTATATTTATTTATTTATTCCACTATTAGTTACCCGGCGTATATTGTATTTTATTGCATAAGTTATTTATTAAATAAATTGAAATTGAATTGAAACTACGAGTATGTGTTGTCTGGCCATATCTATTTATCCATATTAATATCGTAGGTTTAAGGGAGGTCGTCGACCCTCGCGCGTAAATTTTTTGCCAATACCAAAACATTGCGCTATTTGAGCCATCGTTACTCACATTATTGGTATGGTAAAATTACTCAGCTTGAGTTTAAGGGTCATTTTGAAATGAAAAATAAACGTCTGCCTATACCGGCCTAGCCTAGAAATACCGACGCTAAGGTAATCACGATAGCGTTCGCGCATCAACGTATGATTATGCGCAGGCGCAACACTTAGCTGCCTATTATCGACCTATCGCAATTGTTTGCTCATTTGCCTCTACAATTGCCTGTAATTAGTGATAATTGATGTTTGTAGGCAGCGAATTGTGGCACTGGGTGTTCATATCTGTTGTATATTCAGTGTGGGGAGTGGTATGTTTGTTTCAATTGAAATTGATGCTAACTTTCATTGCATAATCGATTTTATATGAATAAGGAAAATATCTACTTCTACTACAGCCCTTTTAACGTCCCACTGCTGGGCACGGGCCTCCCCTTAATGCGATGGGGATTCGGGCCATAGTCCACCACGCTGGCATAGTGAGTGATGGCATACTTCACACATCTATCGAAAACTAGTCAAGTTCCCTCAGGCGTGCAGGTTTCCTCACGATGTTTTCCTTCACAGTTTCATAGGAAGTGATAAGCTCGGATGAAAATGAGATTCGCACATAAATCCCAGAGGTGTGAGCCGAGGTTTGAACCTACACACTTCAATTGCAAGGCGTGCGTTCGACCACTCGGCTACCACTGCTACTTAAATCAAATCTACTATTACTTAAAACCAAAATTGTAATCTTATTTTTTTTGGAGATCCTACAAAAATATTACAATCGTAGGTATTTAGGTCATACGCTACGCTTATTTCACGATTTTAGGATATTTATAAATTAATATTATATTTGTCATATGTACTTATTTTCTTACAGAAAGATGAGAGCAC
The DNA here is from genome assembly GCA_914767695.1 of Ptilodon capucinus. NCBI lineage: Eukaryota > Metazoa > Arthropoda > Insecta > Lepidoptera > Notodontidae > Ptilodon > Ptilodon capucinus. Next base: position 4,514,985 of record OU611828.1, read on the forward strand.
AATATTAGAATGCGTAATAATTAAAAAAATCTTATGAAATCTAGAACTATTTATCACTCATTCATTACAGAAAAATAGACTTTATAAACTAACACTACACTCAATAAATGCACTGATATTTCTAATGACATAATTGTCACGATATTACCACCTACCGTTTACTTATCAACGTATTAACGCTCGCCACATATATACAACTAATGTAAAGTACAGACGTTAATCCAATTAGCGTAAGCTGTGCCGTGTCACATTAACATATAATTTGAATTTTAAAACAGGCAGAAAATTACTTAGTAACTTGTTGCAGGGACTTCGGACAGGTGGCGATAGGTGCGTTTAACTAATAGATAGTTTTAATTGTAAAACTTGAAAATTATCCTAAAATGGATAAATGTTTAGTTAATTACAAGGTTTATACCATTAATTAGTTAGTATTAGCATATTATTTTTGAAACTAATTGGTATAAATTAAATTGGTCACGGTTTTTGGTTCATTAATTTTTAAACTGTCTATACGCTATGATGCTTGCTTTAGCTTACCTTTTTTGTATTATACAAGGATTTCAATTTACTTCTTTTTCTTTTAAGATATAAAACTTAACAATAAAATGTTAGATTCACCTTGAATTTGAATAAAAATTTATAAATTATTAATTACATATAATTTAATTAATAAAATGGGTAATGAAAGAGAAAAAGATGGCGGGTGTATGTATGAGATTTAAATTTTATGATTTATTGAGTATATTTGATTGCTCTCGCATGTCTGGAACTTATATCATCTTACTTTCCATAGCACCAAAGTGGTCCATACCTAAACGTCCATACGAATTTTGAACCAAAAACGAGCTTTATAAAATAGAAACACCAAAAGTCTACATGCAATTTAAATGATAATACAATACATGCAGAGGTCAAAAATGAAATTGAGATCATCGGTCATCACTGCTTCACCATTTAGAAAAGAAAATTATAAATGTACTTTAAGCACCTGTTACTTTTTGATTTTATACCAATCGACTAAAAAAAATATATTTTGATTAAAATTAATTCTCAAACTGGTTTTCAAGTTGCAATACAATGCTTACACGGTTTAGCTGGCAACATAACGTCTATGGGTCAAGGTCATCTCGGTCCTACACGTCCAAACAGATTTATGGCAACATTCGTTCGCTATTATTACATAGATACCAGCATTACATAGAAACTAATGTCTGTATTGGTGATACCTTGAATTGATAAATGCATTATATGTTCATAGGCATGTAATTTTAAAATAATCAATATTAAGATTAAATATCTAATACCATTGCTACTTTGATATCCATTACAAATATTTTAATATACATAATTTATCATAGAACTAATCTTTTGTTTCAATGATTTAAAACATTGTTCTGTATTTTTAAATAAAATGTTACTGGGGCGGGTAAATTATCTTGATTTTTTTTAGAAAAAAATACAGAACATACGGTTTGAATGGAGAACCTCCTCCTTTTTGAAGTCCTCCTTTTTAAAAGGTACTCTGTGTTGATATACATAAAAATGAAGTTCTGTAGTAAAGAACCCACGATCACGCGTTAAAATACATTCGCATCATCCATTACTACGGTTTTTTAAACAAGCTCGTTTTCATATCACAAAAAAAATTAAGACTAAGATTTTATACTATTTTTTATCTGTTTACTAATGATTTAATATTGCAGAGAATGTATTATTGTAAGAGATTTTAACATAACTTACAGTCTCTATAAATTGGAGGTAAGAAATAAAGTCGACTGAAAAAAGTTCATAACAAAATATACTTGGTTAGAGACAGACCAAATGAATACTTTCGTATATTTGACCCTTTTTCAGCATGGTATTTTAAATAACCAAGTCACTGTAAAATAAAAAATCAAGTTACCTTTAAAAAACTAAACCTTAATAAGGTTAAGATTAACCGGTCCCTATTTTATTGCCCTAAATGACCTCTCGCTGCGGTAGTCCGAACAATTTAATACGACCATATAACGAATTTAAAACATTTATAATTAAATTAATTGTCAGTAAACTACTCTAGCAACAATTAATGTCTTGGGTAAGGTCGGAAATAATTATTTCTTTTTTTTATTCGTATCGATTCAATCGATTACGACACGCGATTTCGACTCGATACAATGGCTGGTACGAATCGATGACAGACGTTTGACGTTTGTACACGTGTAAAATGATACGTACTTTTTACTTAGTTAAGCAGCTAATAACGTGGATCGCTCTATTGAAAAAGAAATAGAGATTAACGATGCCTAAGGATTTTTTTCTCTTCTATTTACGTTGCTTATTTTTTTCGCATAATACCAACACATTTTATTTTTAAAATTTACAACACATTTTAAAAGCAGTGGTATCCGAGTGGTCGAACGCACGCCTTGCAAATCAAAGTGTGCAAGTTCAAACCCCGGCTCGCACCTCTGGGTTTATGTGCGAATCTCATTTTCATCCGAGATTACCACTAGCTATGAAACGGTGAAGGAAAACATCGTGAGGAAACCTGCACGTCTATAGAAAGGCGTGTGAAGTTCACCAACCCGCACTGGGCTAGCGTGGTGAACTATAGCCCAAAAATCTCCCTCGTATTGAGGGAGAATGTGCCCGGTATAATGGCAATAGGCTCGCCCCCTATTACATTGGGACCAAAAATACATCGGCGAAGTGTGGGCGCACTACAGTGCACCTCTGCCTACCCCTTCGGGGAATACAGGCGTGATGATGATGTATGATGTATTTTACTTTTAAATTAAAAAAAATTAATTAACTAGCCAAGCAGATTACGTATAGATCATTAGACCAAACCGTCGTTATTATAACAACAAAATAATATACTATCTCCACAAGTTCTTCAAAAAATACAGACCCAACTCTTTCACCATAAAAGTTATATCAATCAAAAGTATTAATGTATTGTTTTGAGCGGTCGGTCGACGTACCGCCATTGTCTTCTAATCTGAATTGGTAGCCATTGTACTTACAAAGTGTTACAAGACTTAATTAAGGCTAAAAGTATTTGAATTAAGCTCTTATAGATTAATTGAAATGCATTATCTATTATCACTGATACGATTTACTGTGAAGTAATAGGTTGTAATTAGTTATCAGTGCAGCTTATAAGCTTTTAACTCTTGTTTTTATACGATTATTTATTTAATGGTACTTTTAAATAGAGCTCATAGTTGATTGCCTATTCTTGACTATTAAATAAAATAAATATATATGGCCAGAAAACACATACTCATCATATGGCCCCAAACCAAGCAAAGCTTGTATGGACTGAAGGCAATCCCAATTTATATAGGAATTGCTTATTGAATTAGTGGCACAGTTTTAACAAAATGTAATTTTTTGACAATTCTAACGACGACGTATTGAGATTAGAACTTGCCTTGATATTTACAACTGCTCACATTAATAAAAAAAAATTGTTTTAATATCGCAATTATAAAGACTTCAGCATATTAATACTTAATAGTTACTGATTACATTATGAAATATTAATATTTTATAATTACAAAGAAGTAAGACAATAATCATTTAGCAACATTGTTCTTTTCTTTTATTTGACCTAAAACCTCGAACCGAAGACTCATTATTCTTATGTGCTGTTGGGCCAAGTTCGGTAACTAATACAATAGGTACAAATAATTTAAAACAAAAAGCCGATTGCGCATCACACCGCGTGACCTTAAAGCGAAGTACTCGATCTCACTTTCAATTGTTTTAGTATATAAAAAATATAATATTTTGCTACGGAGCGAAAGGTCAAAGTAACCGGTAGTGTGATGATTTCATCAATATACCTTCACTGATGCGGACTAAGGCTGACCCGGAAGCAAGTAGCAGCTCGTTTTGGAATAGCTAGAGTACATACATGTGAAGCTTTAGAGTACCATGGCATGTAAGGCCACATACTGGATCAGTAAGTTTAGACCATATACTATTAATTAGACCTTAAATAATCTGGTATATACCCATATAGCAGTGGTAGCCGAGTGGTCGAACGCACGCTTTGCAATCAAAGTGCGCAGGTTCTATCCCCGGCTCGCACCTCTGGGTTCCATGTGCGAATCTCATTTTCATCTGAGATTATCACTTGCTAAGAAACGGTGACGGAAAACATCGTGAGGAAACCTGTGTGCCCGGTATAATGGCAATAGGCTCGCCCCCTATTACATTGGGACCAAAATACATCGGTGAAGTGTGGGCGCACTGCAGTGCACCTCTGCCTACCCCTTCGGGGAATACAGGCGTGATGATGATGATGTATTAAATAATCTGGAGGCTTTGTTAAGTCAATTTTAGTTTTACATGCTATTTGATACGGCTGTGTAAAGTAAAGCATTCGTGTGAAACTAGGGTTGTTTATTTTTTAGAACGCAAAAGATTTTGTTAAATAAAAAAAATGTGATTATATTAATAATACAAAAAAACTGCTACTTCAAAACAAAGTAACATTGTAACAATATTCTGCAAAATAAGTGATCCTGGTGCCAATAAAATCTACTGCATTATATAGACAATCCTTTTAAAGACTACATACCATAGGAGATCGTCATCTTATAAATGGGCGGAACTATGTTGCACAGCAAATCTTACGCTGTAATCTTCAGCTTGACATAAATTTGGCACTATTGTACTATAGATATGCGTGTTTGTAACATTGTGTGTCGCGTTAGTTACCTGCACCATGATCAACGAATATATTAGTAACGATTAAATACACCATATCTTTTTGAGCCTTTTGAGCTTATAAACAAATCGATCATATGTACGACATTGATCTCTCATATTATGAAGGACAATGTACTTTAATAATATACAATTAATAATACTTCTTCTAGCTATACGGACATACACTCAGCAGCTCAACCGTGAGTTAACTGCGTATTTTGCACTCACCAGTCATTTGCGTCAATGTAATAGGGGGCGAGCCTATTGCCATTATACCGGACACATGCTCCCTCAATACGAGGGAGATTTTGGGCCATAGTCCTCCACGCTGGCCCAGTGCGGTTTGGTAAATTTCACACGCATTTATACAAACGTGCAGGTTCCTCACGATATTTTCCTTCACCGTTCAACAAGTGGTCATCATTATTGAAAATGACATTCGCACATAAAAAATATCTCGCCTAGGATTTGAACCGTGCAGGTTACGTTCAAGACGTTCTACCGACGGGGCTAACACTGCTTCAATGTAATATGCATAAAGTACATTTTTGAATAGCTGTCGAATGGAATTAGTGAAGTATCCACCAAATATTGAGCAAAATTTAAAAATACGTAGCGAGTCGTATCGAATGGAGCTCGTGGTAGTGCTACAGTACAATTTATCATGTGCATAACACATGTCATGCACGAATTAATCAACGCTACATGTACGGACAAAACGGTTAGGTTACGACACACGCCGTAACATTGAATTAAAGCGCTTGTTACTTAACTTTGATTTAAAATTGCGTAGCTGTTGAACTTGCTAGCTTAGCTTACGAGTACTCACGGTTTTGTTTACGTATAAAATTAAGTTTTAAGCCAAGTGCGAGTCGGACTCGCGCACAAAGGGTTCCGTACCATTATCTATAAAAACGGCAAAAAAACACGTTTGTTGTATGGGAGCCCCCTTAAATATTTATTTTACTATGCATTTTAGTATTTTTTGTTATAGCGGCAACAGAAATACATCATCTGTGAAAATTTCAACTCTCCAGCTATCACGGTTCATGAGATACAGCCTGGCGACAGACGGACGGACGGACGGACAACGAAGTCTCAGTAATAGGGTTCCCGTTTTACCCTTTGGGTACGGAACCCTAAAAAATAACTCTCGATAGATCAGTTATGCGTTTAGATATTAAATCTAAATTATTTAGTTTTTAAGTGATAAATGATGAAGAATATTTGCAACACGTGTTTGTATTCGTATTTAATTTTAGTAAGTGAAGGCATATTGAAGGCATAATCATAAATACGTCGATTTTTTTACACGAGTTTATTCGTATTAGTTTTCAATCAAAACCGCAGCTGGAACTTGTATATTAGTTTTATAATTAAAATTGATGGCTCAATCATCAGCTGCGCTGTTTCAAATAGTTATTGATAGATGATTTAATGAAAAGAAATATCATATTTCACTCGCGTTTACTTCGCAATTTTTATTTGTCAATGTTGACAGCCAATCATGTGTGGTATGTATGATTTATTTAAAAATTAACAGCCTATGAGCAAATACTACTCCTCAATATAATGGACCTCATTAGAATATTAGTAGTATGGCAATCGAAAACCAGAGAATGTCAATACATGTTAAAATATCTTGAAAATCCATATAAAAGACTTCAACGGGTTATGTGTTTATCTCATATATAGTAACTTTAGTTATCGTTCTAAATATAATAACCTTTTTTGCAGTTATATATTCAGTTATATATATATGGTCGAACGCACGCCTTGCAAATCAAAGTGTGCAGGTTCAAACCCCGGCTCGCATCTCTGGGATTTATGTGCGAATCTCATTTTCATTCGAGATTATCACTTGCTATGAAACGGTGAAGGAAAACATCGTGAGGAAACTTGCACGTCTGAGGGAACTTGTCTATTTCTCGATAGATGTGTGAAGTCTGCCAACCCGCACTGGGCCAGCGTCGTGGACTATGGCCTGAATGCCCCTCGCATTGAGGGGAGGCCCGTGCCCAGCAGTGGGACGTTAAAAGGGCTGTAGTAGTAGTAGTAGTAGTTGATATATTTACATAATTCAAAAAAGGGTTTTATTTTTACACATAATAATACGAAGAGCGAAACACATATATTTTTCTAACATCTCTACCTACCTACAGTGTATACAAGCGTCACAATAACAGATCAGTCATTTATTAATAATCCTTTAAAAACAGCATGATGATCATTTCCTAATACAACAAATGCAATAAGGAAGATTTTAATGTAACGTAACTTCAATAACCTTCCACCCAATATCAATAATTAATTCCGCAAGACGCATCTGGTGTTCAAATGTCGTAACCGTAATGATTACTTTGGATTTTTCCCATAAAACCAAGGTTCGATAATTACACGTTTTCAATGTAACTAAGTGGCATCAAGTTTCACTTCACACCTACATTTAGTTACATACTTACGTAACGATGTATGTTAAGGGAAATAATATCACACCTGTATCTGCCAAGGGGTAGGCTCAATTGTTATAATATTCATATTTTATGACGATTATTAAAAACAATTTTAAAATTAATAAGCATTGGATTTCTTGTCAGGTTATTTATACGAGGTCGCGCTTCGATCCAGTAGTTGCATGTAAGGAAAAATAAAGTAAAGTAGACAGCTTGTAAGTGCCCCCGCAGGCATATACGAAATAAATTATTTTACTTTGACTTTGACTATTGTGACTGTTAGTATAGGTGAAGATATTTTTCAGAAAACATAACAAGTATTATTTAATTTTTTTTCATGCTAAACTCGGACTTGTTTCACATCAAAGTGCAGTACAAATCACCATATAGTCTATATCAAAACTGTTTTAGCTCAATGGTTCGATTCCCGCCAATGGTTCGGTTCGGTTTCCGAAATTGCCCAATTTCAGAAATAACATTTTCTGAATTTACCCTGGTCTGAGTGTAACTGGGATCGCCCCCAGTCTATTGTACGGTACGCATAGTACAAGCTTTGCTTAGTTTGGGATAATGCGACGAGTATGTGTTGTCTGGCGATATTTATTTATTTACATACCGCCATAATTGTATAACAGAGCTTTACAACGCTGAGCTGCGTAAAATACGCTCGTTTGTAAGAACCTCACAATAGACACTGTACCTGCGACAACAGCCGACCACGAGGCAGTCCATACATTAGTTAAGGTAACTTTAATAAGTACAGATCCCATATATTAAGCCACGTCAACGCCCAACCGCTGCTCTATCTAATTTCTAATCTAACTACAACTTAATTAATAGCCACTTGTTGAAATCGATTTCGAATTTGATTTATAAATCGAGTGACCTGTATTTATGCGGCCTATCGATTCGAATATATTATATCGATTAAAAAGAACATGTACTCGAATGTTATTGTACAATTTGTTTATTTGATGAAAGCTGTGTTGATTGATTGTCTCTGATTGGGAAATGTAAGTGAAATTATGTAGCGTTTAATTTTACAAGCGTAATTATAAGTCACGATAAATTTGGTTCGTTAACATAAATAGTTGTCACTTGCACTATAAAAATATCGCCAGACAACACATACTCGTCGTATAATCCCAAACTAAGCAAAGCTTGTACTATGCGTACCATACAATAGACTGGAGGCGATCCCAGTTACACCCAGAACAGGGCAAATTTCTGAAAAGGACATTTCTGAAGTTTGTCGATGGCGGGAACTGAATGCGCAGCCACCCGGTACAGTATGCCGTGCCGCCTATGCTCGATTCGCTCGACTAAATCGTCTTCGTTAAATGTGTTTGATTAACCCTTAATATTTATAAAAAAAATATATATATTAAATATATAAAAAATATATAAAAATATATATTATTCACCAAAATATTATCAAAAACTAGTTACTGTGAAACCCAAACTAGACAAACCCTGTATTCTGGTTTCTCTTTATGTAACAAAGGTGTGCTCTGCTAACAATATATTAGACAAAATTGGCATGTCTATTTGTTTGATCAAAATGATTGCCAAATGCATATGAACGTATGTACGATACCGGTATCAAAGTCAAAGTCAAAGTCAAATCATTTATTCTGTATAGGCCTATGGGGGCACTTACAAATTGTCAAGTTTACATTTTTTTTCTTATATTCTACTATGCTACCACCGGATCGAAACACTATCAAAAATACAACTCTTCAGGTTTCGTCTGTCTATCTGTCTGTTTTTTTCCGGATAATATCCGCAACTCTGCGATGTTCACAGGCGGTTAACTGATGTAATAAGGAGTAATTTAGGTTTTTATAATTTTTGGGTTCCTAAATTCCGAGCGTACGAAGTCGCGGGCTCAGCTAGTTTGTTATATAATTAAAGTATTTGTTCAGGCTTGTTCCTGTTATAATTATAAGTTATTGTTTGTCCTCGCAAGTAAGGCAACGTTTGCCAAAATATTTACAGTTTAAAAGTTAAATGTCAAGGTCAGCGAATACATAATCAATTAATTATGTGTACTTAGTTAATATCGCTGCGTCTATCCGCACCAAGATTGATTGAACTTAGAGCAAATATTGAAGTAATTAATGTTCTTGACAGCGTCAATGTTGTTCATTATCAGCGATACGAATTAGTTTTACTAGTTGTGTTTTTGTTATTTGCAAAAGGTTGATTTAATTTTTGTTTACATAATCGTCATAACGTACATAGACTATAATTTAATACATTTGTCAGTAGCTGTATTAGTGACATATTTTGTAAATAGTTGTTCAATAAATTATGTTATTATTTCAAACACCAAAAACAAAACAATTTTTTTTAATTGTTATACCTTTAGGTTACTTATTATTAAATTGTAAAGTCAATTTTTTTCCTTTACACTATGACATCTGAACGCGATCTCGACTGTGAAAATGGCCTATAGCTCAACCAACATTATGTCGGCTTGTCTGGACCATAGACTATTCCATAGACCATAGTCTATCCTAGTCCTAGTCTATCGCTTACCAATCATTCCAAAATTGTACTAAAAACCTTTCAAACCTTCAAACGTTTCCATCAGCCGTCAATCGCAAAGGCCGCTAATGTGCCGGCCTCTTCACACGGACTAACGCGCCATGACAAGCCAATTTGGATGACGCCTGTGAAATGTTAATTGCGCCGAAGACAGCTAGTGTGAAGGCGACCTTATATGAGCATTTTGGTTGTGTAATATTTAACTTATTTTTACTTACCCACTTTGAGTAACTTCAACGATATTTATTATATTAATATTATAATAAATTCTTTGAATTTTTCATTTTAGATTATTTGATGAATGATTATCACATTACTAATAACTTTTCCAGCTAAGATAAATGCTTCAGTAAAAGTATTACAACTACTATAGCCCTTTTAAAGTCCCATTGCTGGGCACGGGCTTCCCTTCAATGCGAGGCAACCCGAAATCTCTCAGTTACGAAAACAGTCCGTCTATACGAGTACTTATGACTCTTTAGCGACCCAACGTCAAATATATTATTGCCAAATTTCGACTTAAACCAAAGTAAGTGTTCCATTTGCACAATATTGTTTGGTTCGAGTCCCGTTAATCGAGTTCTTCGCACTCGACTCCTCGTACTCCCGTTTTACCACTTACAGACAGATGGACGAACAATAGACTTATTTAAAAGGAAACCCGAAAAGGCATCGCACGACCCGCGAGCCACTCGTGAGCACTCCAGAACAATTTCCTATATAGTAATTGACTATAGGATCTGCATAAGTGGCGTGATGCAGGTGATGCAACTGTTTCAGCCCATTTGCGTATGCCCCGCTGCAATTGAGATAAAAATGTGTTTAAACTTTTTTTATCACAAAAATAATCTCCCACATTTATAGGAAAATTAACTATAAATCACTTAGAAAGCTTTTCTGATTGAACAAAAGTGGTCATCGTTATAATTGCAAATAAATACTTTTTTTAACTTTTATTACGAAGTGATTTGTAAATGTAGGTACTAATATTTCTATAAATTATCCCCAAATTTTTTGAAAATTTTATGAATATTTAAATAACTCACAAAGCTTTTTTATATGTAGAAAAGTCATCTGCACTATCATTGTGAATGGATTACTTTTTTTTCTCACAAACATGCTAATGAATGTTCCCTAAGTATACACTGTACTGAACATGACTCTATTTTGCTAACGTACATATGTATGGTCAGTTTTAGGCATCTAATGGTACAAACATTCTAAAGCATGCATATAATATCGTTCAGTCATAAAAAAATAACATCGAAAATAATTACCTCCAAGCGTGCCTCTCTTCCTATTCCCATTGAATAAACCACAGCAATCCTAACACCAAATACCATTGGAATACCATTTATTTAAGGGGCAGCGAGCCTCGAGGCAGGTGGCTGGCTAAATTGAGATGTTCGTTAGCCCTAATGGCATGTATCTCGTCAATCTGGCCGACCGGCTATTTCTGTCGCCCGAACTGTCCGCGCCATGTGGCCTCTTCAATAAATAAAGCCTCTGGAATATTGTTTTGTATTGTAGGTGGGTTGGGGTTTTGCTTTAATTAATGAGGTATGAAGTTACAGGCATATACAGTAGATATAACTTGTTGTTTGTTTTTTAGTAATTGGGATAAGTATAATAGTAATCCGAGCATTATTTATTTTATTTCATAAAAAAATGATGTGTGTAAAAACTTTTACTTTATTTTTTAATTTTATCTCTATGTATGGGTTGAGTTTATTGTCAATTTAAAAAAACGACAATAATGAAGACATCAGTTTTATTTAATCTATGAGTAAATAAGTTACCTTATAATAGAACAGCAAAGTTTTTAAGTCGATAAAAAAGCACGTCATAATTTAAAATATCCGATAATTTAATTCAAAATAATAATACAAACAGAATAAATGTATGCTACATTAGAATTGATAAGGCGGCGTGCACGAGCGCATTCGGAAACGATCGCCGGCGCACTGCCAATTAATTAGTGTAACGATTATAGAGCGGCCTGCACGTGCCTGTGGGAACCGTTTATACAGCGCTCGAGTTTTGAATTATTTATTTTTTATATTTCTACACTGAGAGCGTGACTGAATAACTCTGGTTGTCCATAGAAAGACGCGTGAAGTTCACCAACCCTCATTGCTTTAGAGCGGTGGTTTATATCTCAAATCCTTTCCGCATTCAGTGGGAACATAATAATGATTAGAATCACTATATCACATCAACACCAAAAAATAAATTGACGAAGTTTGGGTGCTCTACACTGCACTCTACCAAGTACTAATCCATTTGAGGGATACAGGTGTGAAGATGTGTTACAAAATTTCGCCGCCCTCGCTCGCCCCCTATTACATTGGGACCAAAATACATCGGCGAAGTGTGGGCACCCTAGTGCACCTCTGCCTACCCCTTCGGGGAATACAGGCGTGATAATGTATAAAAACAAAGTATAAATGAATACAGTTTAAAAATCTTCAGCTATAAAAAAGCTCAGCTTTGCTTAATATCGATATAATAGTGTGCCCGCAGGCCAGAGCACTTGGCTCGCTGGTCGACTAACTGATTCTAATGTGCGACCATTTGTATACTCCTCACAAATTATTTCTTTACATTACGTTTAATTTTAACACGAAGTACGGCGATGGGAGCAGTTAAATACGAACGTGCGTAGGTGTAGCGCGATTAGTTGGTTAACATGTTTAACAACCGAAAAATAAGTTATTTAAAATAAAATGTATTATCCACTAAAATTGTTACAAAACGAGTTAATGTGGAACCCAAACTAGGCGTTGCTTTTATTTTGGGTTCCTGAATGAATCAAAAGTTAGATTCTAAAATAGCTAGTTTAGCCATTCCTAAAAGTTTAGTAAAATAAGTTCGATTTTTTTAAAACTTATCACTCATGGATAGCAGATAGCAATCGCGACTATAAAAAATATATAATCACTTTGAAAACGAGCAACCATGGAGTTTCAAGGCCATTTATCTCCATAAGAAATTCATTCTGAATGGGCTTCAAAAAAACGTCTGATTCTACCAATAACATATAAAGTAAACAGCTACAATTAACAAATAAGAAATTAATTTGAAAAAAAAAACAAAATACGTGTTCATTTGAGAACCTACTTTTTGAAGTCGATTAAAAACAAGACTTTATCAATGTTCTGTATGTAATGTCATTGAAGATAAAACTACAATATATAAAATAAGGATGCAAAGAAACTAAAACATATGAAAAATACATTAACATGTCTTTCAGGTGTTGAAACTTTTTTCCATCGCTAATGCTACAAGAACACTCCTGAAAAACACCATAATATAAACAGACAAGAATATCACTAAGCTGCAATAACGTCAGGATACCAACATTCCGGCGGCGCCGTACACAGTGTTACCTAGATTCATAACGGTGTGGAATGCATTATTAAAACGTTAAATATACAACAAATGCTAACTCCTAACGCAAGCGGCGCGAACGATATTGATCTTTAGGAACTCTACGATTTTGAACTGTTGCGACACAGAAGTATATGTATTTAATAATACGCTGAAATACCAAATTATCTGATAATTACAATAAATCAACTTTATTATTTTTTAATAAATTTAGATAACTACACTGTATTGTAATCACACACACACATCGATTTGTATTAAATAAATAACAAGTATGGACGCGAAATAACATTTAATTATTTATAAATGTATGTAGAATAATACATCATCATCATATAGACGTGCAGGTTTCCTCACGATGTTTTCCTTCACCGTTCAGCAAGTGGTAATCATTGTTGAAAACGACATTCGCACATGAAAATTATCTCAGAGGTGCGGGCCTGGGATTTGAACTTGCACCCCTTACGTTCAAGGCGGGCGTTCTTGCCCGCGAGGCTAACACTGCTTTAAGACTGTGTGCACTGTGTAGAATATTCTACGGAAATATAAACATGGAATTCAGTAGGTAATGTAAATAAATTCCTGGCATTAGACGTTTTAGGCATTTAAACTCTTCCTATTGAGAAGAATAAATTATCATTATCCTAATAGTTATAGTGCAGACTGCTGTGAGACCATATTTCTTCGATGTTCTAATAAATAGCTTATTTTCATTATGCCAAGCACATTCCCCACGAATCGAAGAGAATTCAACTCATAGTGTGTACACTATGAATTGAATTCTCTATCGGGCCCCAGTTCTGTAGAACTGGGGCCCGATTTTCGATTAATAGACATCAATCTCTATTAGAGATATGTCGAAACAAAAGAAATAAAAACGACCAATTAGACGTTTCGATTCGACCTATCTCTAAGAGAGATGGATGTCGATTGCACGAAAATCACCCCGCTGGTCTAGTGCTTTTTTTTTTTGTTAGTTTATTTTCAATATACAAAGTTTTACATCTGAAATTTACAAAAGCTGTACCACGCAGACCTCGTAGGGTCTATCTGGGTATCAGCGAGCCGTTAATAATACACATATAACATTGTTACTTGCTTAGCATCGGTACATAGTGTCTTTTTAAAGTTGTTTTAAGTTTTTTGACATCTGATATATAGAGCATTTGGAGATTCTCCGGAAGTTTGTTTAAAAACAAAGGACTCAAATATTCATCGGCTCGTTCCCCGTACGAATTGATAGTTTTAGGTAATGTATATTTATTTCTATGTAAAATTTCCCCCATGTAACTTGGTCTCGTGTTTTCAGGCTTACAAGTTTCAATTGAAATTGATGAAGTCTTCAAATCTTTTAAGAGGAATCGAAATAGAAGTTATTCGTTATAAAATTATTTTACTTTACAATGGTGTCGTATAATCGATTTCTCAATTTCCATTACATGTTATCACGTTATCAAATATTAACTAAACAGCCTCTGTGAGCCGCATATAACTTATCAATATTCTAATCCATCCTCGTACCCCTTTGAGGTAGTTTAGAAAGTGTAAATCCCCATGGCGGGCCATTAGAGTCGCCAGTTATTCCATAGATATCTTATCAACGTAATCGGGTGGTCTCTCAGTTATTGTTTATCGATTCCTGCCGAGAGAAAGTATCGATTGATAGGATCGATTAATTACGAGACTCGTAAGTGCGCGCAGTGACATTTTGTTTGGGACGAGGAATGCTGGAGCTAGTTTTGTAATATTACCAACTATATCGCGTTATTAGGTATTTATAATATTAAATAAACATCAAAGGTAATATTATTGATTATTATTATTAAGAACAATTATTATAATTGACTATCACGTTTCGTTTTTAACAAAAAATACTTCGCAAGGAAAACGGAATATTCATATTCATATTCATTTATTTGGTAAATAATAATTTACATGTCAATTATATTAAATAGAAATACAGTTAAGGTCAAGGTTCAGTTACAAGAAAATTAATAATGTCAAACTAGAATAATAGAAGAATATTAAAAGTCAATTAATGTTAAAACACCATGACATAACCAATTAAATATGTAAATTAAAATTATATAATGTCAAATTAACTAAGTAATGTCATACCACAATTACACTAAAGTCAATAAAGGTATAACACCATGTCAAAAATATCCATTTTTATTTATAATGTGTATTTATTGAATTTGTCCTTGCTATTAATTACTTGACATTGGCGAAATACTCGCGCTAGTCGCAGGTGATGCCATTCCTCATCTTATTCCATTAAATATCATCATTTCGCTCATTTCGTGAAAAAAAAAAAATGTCAAAAATATGAAGAAACAGAAGTACAGAAGTACTAAAAGGAAGAACAGAAGTAAATTTAAAGTAAATCGAAAAGTAAATGGCTATATCCTGACTTCCTCTTAGCATTATGGATGCATGGGAGGGCATGGCGTCTTACTTTTATTTTGATCAATTTCCAATCAGTGATGTGTTACTGATCAGTAGTAGTACTACACAAACTGCGTACTTAAATATATGAGTAAAAATCCGAACCAAAATAAAAAATGTTTTTTTTAGCTGTTATGAGTTTATTTGAAGAGACACCTTTTCTTGATACACAATTAAAACATATTTTGATGTTAATATTTTGTTGTACTTAAAGACTTTAAAATCCGACTTTAATGTTGTAATTCTTCATAGTGACTTAAAGTGAGGTTACATGATACAGAGAGTGGAGCGTTGAGTAACGGCACAATACTCTACGTGTATTGTAAATATAGATGTGTATCGCTGCGTATGGGCCGCTCCAAATTATTGATTGTTCGGATTTCACTTGTGCGTATGCGTCTCTACAAAAACAAAATAGTAGATATATTAATATCATTTGTCAATATTATTCAGACGTGTAGAGGTTAGAGATTGCTTCATCTCGAACATAAGGGTAGTAAACCACTTTCCTAAAGTCGAAACTACTACTACATACAAGCTGGTTATTCACTATTGTTATTTACTGCAGGGATGTCTAATTTGTTTATATTGAATGTTAGTGGGTGAGTACTGCTGAGAAAAAGTGACTGTAATAACATCCCCTGACTGAACCCTTTAATTTAAAAAAATATTTCAAACTCACGAAAATGTTTCAAATAGGTATTGAAACAAGCTGTTTCGAATCGTTTCTATTTATGGACATTCAAGATTATATTTCGTAACAGTTCATTTTCATACAACAATATTCTGATTATAATACCTGTTTTATTTTTGTTACAGTTTTCAAGCGCTTTGACATAAACCACCAACCTACCACCGCACTAAATTTTGGATTTTCTAAGGTAAGAACACAATTGATATACCTACTAATTTTAGTTAACGTTTAAAAACATTTATTATAGTCTCCCTTTTCAGATAACTGACAGGCTATGTTAATTTGGCTAGTAAATAAGATAAGATAAATGTATAAATTGATACACACATAAAGCCAAATAACTATCTGCATTTGGTAATTTGATATCTTGTCTCAAGATTGAAAATGCAGCCTTTCAAATAATTATACTTTTATGAGAACAATATACATGTGATCATTTTGAACATTTAAACACAAGAAGAACAGCCCTTAACTTAATTAATTAATAACTTTGATCCAAACTCCGTTTCCCACGCTTTTACAAACTCTCAGTTCTTTATTAAGTACCAAACCCTTTCTTTTTCTGACTTATGACCATTTCGTCGGTGCAAGAGGGACACAAGAAATTCGAATGGTTGCATAAGGCTGCATTAATAGGGTGGAGTCGGTGGCAACTGCTTATTATGTTTAATTCTAGGGGTTTTAATCATAAGTTGGGAGCTATTTTTCATATCAGTCTGTACATATTCGGTATTATTACTGTTTTAGTTTTATTTAAGGTTATAGAGGTCAAAATCACGGCTATTTGTATTCGTTGAACTTGGTAAAATTATATTTGGAACTGTTTGTCATTTATTGTAGGTCATTTTGTAATATCTTTATTCTTGAGAACAGTAGAATTACATTTAGATCCTCGTGCTTTATAATGGTTATTTGACAGATAAACCAATCTAAATTCCTACTTTTGATAAAGTGTTTATTGAACAAACACTAAGTAACATTTTTTTACAAATTTTCATTGTAAGATCAGAGGCCTTATTACCACCTCTTAAAATACTTTTATAGTAAAATAAAATATAACACAAAACAAAACATTATCGATACTATTTTCAGTAGTAACTGTGATTTATTGCCAGATTTTTAACTATCATTAATAAAAACATTGCTGCCTGACAGATGGTAGTAAGAGTGCTGAAGTGCGACAAGCAGAATAGGCGTGTCATTTCTCTATCTAATTACAAAACAATAAATACAACATCTGAACCAGTAAATTTTATTCTACATACATCATAAGACTTATCATTCTCACATAATGCGGTCCAACATAAACATAACAGAACAAAGCTAATTGTCCCTTAGGGTAACAATAACACCAACTTGTTTATGGGCGAAACTCGCGATTGTGGCGTTAGCTAGGCGATCGCGCGATTGTGTGCGATTTAATTTATACTACGCATAAATCCGGCGTATCTTGAGGTTAATGGAATATAGGGCGAGTTGGAAATGATGCCTTCCTATTATGAGATAGTACCAACATTATGGTCATGAATTGCAATAATTAAGCTAAGCTATGATAAAATAATAATAAAAATAATTATGCTCTTCTATCAAAAGTAACTTTGATATACATAAAAATAGCTTAGGCAAAGCAATCTAGTTTAGTTGGAGGAGCTTATGAGTATAAATACATCATCACGCCTGTATTCCCCGAAGGGGTAGGCAGAGGTGCACTGTAGTGCGCCCACACTTCGCCGATGTATTTTGGTCCCAATGTAATAGGGGGCGAGCCTATTGCCATTATACCGGGCACATTTCCCCTCAATACGAGGGAGATTTGGTCCACCATGCTGGCTCATTGCGGGTTGGTGAACCACACGTCTTTCTATAGACGTGCAAGTTTCCTCACGATGTTTTCCTTCACCGTTCAGCAAGTGGTAATCATTGTTGAAAATGACATTCGCACATGAAAATTATCTCAGAGGTGCGGGCCTGGGATTTGAACTTCCACCCCTTACGTTCAAGGTGGGCGTTCTTGCCCGCGAGGCTACCACTGCGTATTATGAGTATACTCGAAAAAAAAAACAAATATATATCTCATATTGCTACAAATTATAAATTATGTGACAACTCACGTTTTCCTTAGTCTACGATACAATTATCGTTAAATTTACAATGCGTTTTGTTATAGTTACATATTTCAAGTTATTTATTAGCAAATACGGGTTATTCTAAGATGACATGTTCTGTTGTCCTGAGGCTTTGAAAAAGGATAACATAATATATTGTAAATGTTAATATTTTATAGTAGGCTGAACTAAAGATAGGAGTTGTCACGATTTCCTATGACATTTGTTCTCATCTTAGATTGATAACGTCAGATAAATACTCAAACGATGATTGATTACGAAATCACCGTTAAACCTCGTATATTCCGTGAAAATTGCAATTATTTTATGAATATTTAACAGTTTAATTCAATGTAACACTTAATCATTTCATTGCTAAAGTAAATGCCATCAGTTCAAGAACTGAACTTGAACTGTTATGATTTTGAACTCGAATCGAGACATTTGAAAAAAGTATTGCCTCACGACTTGCTTAAAATGCGATGAATGTCGTCGGTTTAGTCTAGAGCACTGGTGAGAAAACTTTCTTAATGGGCCAACTCGCAGCTCCAGCTCGCACTTGGCTGGTTTTTTGGTTTGTAGTCGCTATAATTACCATATTCATATTTCCATAGATGTCTTTGACACGAGAACATGTCGGTCATGGTAGAGTTAACTCTATAACAGCTCAGCTTCAACTCTTACTTCAGTAGTGAAGTAGTCATATTATAGAGTTCCGATGAGATAGAGTTTTGATATAATATTGTTGATTGCAGGCACTAAATGGATTCCTGATGATGATGACGCAGAACGGCAAACTTTTATACATATCTGATAATGCGGCCGAATATCTTGGACACTCTATGGTAAGTACAGAAACAATGTATTATTAGTGTTTTTTATAACAATTTTCTTCTTCTTTTAGGTTAGAAAATGAATGAAATAATAACATTTTGTGGAATAAGATAGCTTAACAGCTATTCTGCCGATTGATTAATAGGAATAGCCTATAACTATAGGTCTACCAGAATCTGATGGCATTAAAAAAATACAAAATATATAAGATTTTTATATGACAATATGAATTTTCATCTGTCATGTCTACTTATGAAATTTGTCAACTGTTACTTGAATTTTATGATTTCGTCTTAAAAATGAGTGTTATTAAGTGAAAATGTCGAAAAAGCCACTTCGATCTCAAGCGAGAATTTATTTTCAATGTTTATAGTAAAATGCGCGAAGAAAAATGTGTAAATCAAACTCAATCTTTGATTTTAAAACGCGTCGAACAATTGACTGGTAAGTTTGACTGAAGTATATTGATACATTTAGTATTTTTTTCTTATAAAATAACTACTACTACTACTTTACTACTACTTATAAAATAAGTTTGACTGAAGTATATTGATACTTTTAGTATTTTTTTCTTATAAAATAACTACTACTACTACTTTACTACTACTTATAAAATAAGTTTGACTGAAGTATATTGATACTTATAGTATTTTTTTCTTATAAAATAACTACTACTACTACTTTACTACTACTTATAAAATAAGTTTGACTGAAGTATATTGATACTTATAGTATTTTTTTCTTATAAAATAACTACTACTACTACTTTACTACTACTTATAAAATAAGTTTGACTGAAGTATATTGATACTTTTAGTATTTTTTTCTTATACTGAACCATTATTTCCCCGGTATTGTCCACTACAAATTTTGATTTCCCTATTTGCTATGAGATTCTGGTAGACCTATACCATTAAATTTAAAGAATATATTCTTACTGGTTCCAAGAAAAATTGGCAAATATTACCACCGCCAAGAAAGTCTCTTATCAAAATATCAATGTAATATTAAAATATCTCTTAAGAGTAATTGGTTAGCTTAAATCAGTTTAATCAGAATTCCGTAAGTAAGAAAAAAGATCCTTGAGCTAACGGACTAGTAACCAATCTAATACTTTTACCTTCCTCACAAAACCTTTTAAGAGATTTCTCACAAACGATATCACTTGACATTTCATAGGTTGGTAACGATGGTTGCTAACCACTTAAACCCCACATACAGTAGAGCGTCAAAACAGTCACGTCCAATTTTTTGCCAATATCAAAATGAAATGTATTGACTCATAGACAAAGTACATTCTTCAACACAATGCACTTGACGCGTGGCATTTGGCACAGACATATAGTCTTTATGTATATTGTCACGAATCACATTTGCATCCGAGGTTACCACTTGCTATGAAACGGTGAAGGAAAACATCGTGAGGAAACCTGCACGTCTATAGATAGATGTGTGTAGTTCACCAACCAGACCTGGGCCAGCGTGTTGGACTATAGCCCAAAAATTTCCCTTGCATTGAGACAGAATGTGCGCGGTATAATGGCAATAGGCTCGCCCCCTATTACATTGGGACCAAATACATGGGTAAAATGTGGGCGCACTGTAGTGTACCTCTGCCTAACCCTTCGGGGAATACAGGCGAGATGATAATGTTTATATTGTCACACAGTTCGTTTTGCTATTGAAGCGCGACTTTTGACGCCATTGTGTGTGGGGGGGCTTAACAGCGAAACCATACGTCAATACTTTTAATTTTTGTGGAGGCACAAAGCGCGCCGGTGGGCCCGCAGACAAATCGTACCGCGGCTGACCCCAAATAGTTCCTCGTTAGGCTGCGCCGGCGCAGATAAATTAATCACTATGTTTTATTGTTAGCCGCGCCTGCCGTACGGGCGGAGATACAGGTTGCTCTTTTATAAAAGGTATCATCTTTTATAAAGTCCTTATAATGCTTCTTTTTCTAAAGATATGTGCATCAAATTATAATTTACCTTAAGATGCTATTTTTTTTCTGTATTTAGTTAGTATTGTTTGGTATAGTATAGCTCACTATAGTTTCAGAACGTGTCGACAATTCAAATATGCAAAAAAAATATTTTCAATTAACTCTTTCAGATGTACTCTAAGGTTGGAAAGTAAGCATTGGCTACTCAGAAATAAAATTAGAAATAGTAAACAATATATAGTTAAATCACTTTATGAATGAAAAACATATTTTTTTAAAATAATTATAAATACTTTTAATTATATACACAATTTTGAGTATAATTTATTATTATAAGAGTGGTATATATTATGGAGCAGTGGTAGCCGAGTGGTCGAACGCACGCTTTGCAAATCAAAGTGTGCAGGTTCAAACCCCGGCTCGCACCTCTGGGATTTATGTGCGAATCTCATTTTCATCCGAGATTATCACTTGCTATGAAACGGTGAAGGAAAACATCGTGAGGAAACCTGCACCTCTGAGGGAACTGGTCTAGTTCTCGATAGATGTGTGAAGTCTGCCAACCCGCACTGGGCCAGCGTGGTGGACTATGGCCTGAAATCCTCCTCACATTGAGGGGAGGCCCGTGCCCAGCAGTGGGACGTTAAAAGGGCTGTAGTAGTGTAGTAGTTATTATTATAATCAGTAACAACCTGTATGTAAAACGTTTTGGCGGTCGCCCCGTGTGAAAAGTCGCTACTACAGATGTATACATAATGATTGCCAGTCAATATGTTCAAATTGTGATTAATAGACACAACTGGGTGTCGGCAACTCTACAAATGAACGAACCTTATCTTATCTCTACAAGTACTTTTTTATTCGTTTCGCTCAAATGCACATGATATTGTTTTGATCGGTCCCTAAGCGGTCTGTCAGATGTCATTACGGATTATACCGGGGTCTTGCATGGAATTGAAATTAAATAAGGTACAAAATCGTACAGCACAATTTTATACGGTAGAGTTTTTTTTCTACAGCATTATTTTGTTTTAAAACTATTGTCTAATACATTAGAGATAATGAAAAATGTAACTATGGAGTTTCTTACCCATTATTTTCTATTACCATGGGTCTTGGAGTCTTATGGTTATTTTAACATTTGCGACGATTCAGAAGTAGGTAATGTTTACATGAAAAGAAAATTCTGATTATGGAGCAGTGACTATAGTGTGTTACTCTAATACCATCCATAACCCACTACTGAACAAATGTCGCCCACACCTACTGCAGAATCTGTACCCATCAACTCTACATTATATTACAGTATTAAAATAACATCATTAAAACATTTCCGTAATATTAACACGCTATATGCTTAGATGGCCACCGTGAAAGATATTCTGGGTTGAATCCACACGTTGGCAATGAAATTATAAGCTATTAACGTGAGTATAGAATAATATGTTAGCTTAGAGTGTGAAACGAGACTATATTATTAGTGTTTAGTTTTAGAGTCTTACTAACATTTAAAATATTAGTAAGACTCTGGTAAAGTCAAAATGACATACGGTATACACGTATCCGGGTCTAATTTATCATATAAATAAATCAGAGGCGATTAAGTTTTTGAATTAATAACGCAGTGAGCTTAGCTAGTTTGAAATTACGTCTGTCATCACCTACGTTTGTTAACATCTGTCGAAGTGTGGATTAAATATTATAAGTAGGTACGTGCCTGGAGTCGTACGTCATATTTATCACCTATTTTTGTGTTTATTGTTTAATTATAAAAACAATATGTTCTGTGAGAGACACGTGGAAAATAGCTTGAACAAGACTTGTGCTTCTAAAAATATCTAGACAAAAGATACGACTCATTAGTAACGATAAGAAATAAGTTACATACAGTTCATTTCTGCGACCAGACTCAGTATCCGCCAACGAATATCGGTACTTGAACATCGCATATCGGTAATCGAACCTCGAAAATCGGTAATCCCAAGTCCATCTTCAGCCATAACTCAACCATCCGCAGAATTCCCACGATACCGTTCTTATGAGCCCATAATGTAATGATCGATACCAACTATTATTATCTAAACAAAAAATCCAAATTAAACCTTAATTATACATCGATAAAGTCCAGTTTTTAACGAGATGACCCCAACCTCGAAGCAATAATTTATTGTTATTCCGCAATTAAGATTAATGATAAGAGTATAGACGCAGTAAGTACTTAATCCAAATATCTAGTTTAAAAAGCCTGGCCGGGATCGGGTTTGGTGCAAGTGGCAGGTTCCGCATTCCAGCCGCTTCCGAGATAAAGATTGAAAGGCTATTTGACTTTAGCGCCATTTTTTACTTAACATGAGATACATACTGCATACTCGTTCGATGCAGAAAAATCGCTGATTCCAAATATGTAAATAAGTCAATATTGACCAAAAGTGTCGCTTCAGTCAATTAGCCTTTCACCCCTCCACATGTACAACATAAAGGAATAAACACGTAGATCAAAAAAAAAAAATATACGGTCGAATTGAGAACCTCCTCCTTTTTGGAAGTCGGTTAATAAATATCGGCAGATAAGACATACTCATCGTTTGCTACCAAACTAAGCAAAGCGTGTTCTATGGGTACTATACAATGGGCTGCGAACGACCATTTCAAAAATTTGCCCGTTTCGGGAATCAAACCATACTTGAAAGTGGTGAACACTTTCAAGTATGATGTCAAATTTTACCTAACTAATTTCCATAAAACAGTCCACCTATTATAACGCAGATCTAAAGAAAACCACTACAGATGGTTAATACAGCGCAGATCAAATCGATGCGTAGGAGTATCCACTGACAACTGTGCTCCCATTGTTCATAATTTATCAAGCAAATGTCAAACAAAACGGCCATTATCTGTTCGACACTGGAGTACGTCATCATTATTTTATTTTAATACGTATTAGTTAAGTGTGTTATCAGATCGCTTTGGGCTTTAATTATAATGTTGTTATACGTCTCGTGCGGTAATAAAAGCACTGTACGGAGGTAATAAGCTATAAATAAGTTAACTAAATGGGTTAATTGTGGTCCATAAAGTTAAATTATTATACAATCAGACGACTGCTTCATTTAGTGGACTGTACTGAGAGGTAATGGATTAGATTTCCGACAGCAGCATATTCGGAAATGGAGTTTTTTATTTGCCTCGGTCTGAGTGTAAATGGGATCGCACCCCTCCATTCTATGGTACCCTAGTCCAAGCATTGCTTAGTTCGAGACCATGCCCTGAAGCATGACCGCGTAGACATAAGATTTATCTCTTTCAACGGTCAGATTTGTCGAGAAAATAACGTCACACCGAGCCATGTCTAGTAGAAAAAGTTCCAAGTGAGTACACGAATATGCTAAGGGTGTTGATTGAGTACGTTTTCTGGAGATATATTAAACACAATATAAATGGGTATAATAACAAGTGTGTAACCCCTCGCCATTTATAATTTTTGAAATATTGAATATCGAGATCTTTTTCCCCCCACAAAACTATACAAAATATTCATTTCTATGCTTTGTAAAGGCATCGTCAGTTAGATCGTGCCTTCTTCTGTGTTCATATTTAAATCAAAGAGAGTGCAAAAGTAACAGTTGATTTTGTTTTGCGCTTAATTTTACCGAAAACCTACCATGTCAACAATCTTATTTAAAACCAGAATAAAATATATAAGACTTCAAATATTCCTTAAGAACAATCTTGAGAACCTATTATCGTTTAGTATACGCATTTGGAGGCAGTCTTTTTTGCGAAATAATTACAATATTAACGGCACGAAATATATCATATTGAGCGCCGCACACGTTGCCCAGACTATAAACAATAGACGAACGCACAATCCAATATGCAAACCGAACAATGTAATGATAATACCAAACACAATGCACTTTTGTCGCTTACCACTGAATCGATCGATCCTCTATTAAATACTTGAGCAACTGACCAGTTTTTCCCGACCTATCATTTGCAGTACACACTCTCTTTTGACGTCTCAAATTGTTAGATATAAGGGAGGCGGGGGAGGTTATCGCAAATTGGTTTTGCACATAAGGAATGGTTCTTACCGCGCCTATGCCTTGAGCAATAAGTATTTATCATTTACCATTGTCTGCGCCCTTTGTACTGAAGTACTGAAATGCTCTCAGAGATGCGATGATGTGTCGTTAATGCCAATTGTTATCTACACAATCAAATGTTAGGAGGTGAGGGTACGGTTATTGCTGGAGTAAGACCAGTTTCTATATTTATTATTAAGTATTATACATGATGTTTAATAATTTAATCATAGACAGCAAATTATACAGTAATGTACTTAGATTAATTTAATAACAAGAAACAATTTTGAACCTGATGTCTATGGCATCCACACTAGGTTGCGATGTATCTAACTCTTAAAACCAAAGCTTCTGAGTAACACAGCCCTTTGTATATTTAACGCAACTACTGTATTTATTATATTGACTACTGTCTGAAATATATCTCTTTGCTTAAACTTTTTAAATGATTAGTAATTGTAACATAGTATCGATAAGGTATAAAATCGCATAAATTTTTTGCAGCTAAACATAGCTGACTAAATTAAACCTAACAAAAGATATGTTTATTGTCTCGTTGATTCTATTTAAAGTTGCATTTTATTTATTCTGTTAGCTGAAAAAACATTTGGTATTGAAAAGTAGCTAATAATTAATTGAAAAGTAAATAATTGATATTATTATGGTTCCATGCTTTAAATAATTGGTAATTTTACGGAATTAAAAAAACGAATACCAATGTTTATTTTTTTTAAATCGATTTTTAAAATACTAACTAGTTACTTAGCTACTAAACTTATTTAGCACGATAGAGAAGTTCCTTTCCTTAATGTAGTCGAGTTGAAATTTTCATAGATGCGCCGACAAGTGTACCTCACATCGATGCTAAACCCACGATCAATCAATCGAGACACATGCTCATTTGTAACGCAATTAGGCTGTGCTTTCGTTTCTGACTCATTAATCTACATATCCGGGGGCTTGTATGTTTGTTTGTATTACATTTGTTATGAGAAGCATAGAACATTTATTTATAGAGATGTACATTCGTTTATTTTTGCTGCGTAGTCGATGAATCGTACGTCAAATGCTACTTTATAATAGTTTTTATGCACTTATCGTTAAAACAAAACATTATTTATGTATTGTTTGATAAATGTGATACAAAATGGGTTTATTAAACCTTCAAATAAAAGTTAATTCTAAACTAGATTCTAAAGTATTTTATTACCATTTTTAATAAGATTTTGGACGTTATTCTTAATACTAAGCGCAACACAGCCACAAAATAAGCTGTTACTTTTGATCATCATCAAAGATCATCACCACAGTGGAGTCAGCACGCATGTCAAGAATATACCCCTGTCGCGGATTCGCTCGCTCGCTCTCTCTCTTATTTCATACGAGAGAAAGAAACTTAAATGACATATTCCGTGACATAAGTCTAGTCTTGGTGCACATGCTACAAGTGCAGAAGGGACAGTTATCGATAATCCGTGTATAAAAAATAATTTTATATAATGTCGCAGGCTTGTAATAACCATTCCAAATCACATTTTATAACACTTGTGTATCGAAATATACTTCACAATCGAATTGTATTATGGTCATTGTGAAGCTTAAACAAGTATACGGATAATTTCAATATCACATGTGTGGTTTCACTTGACAGATTAGTCGATTAAAAACCTCTTACGCACAACACTAATCTCGATAAATGACATGCAGTGTAAATATTTTAATAGGTGGTTATGTTTTGATTTATTACATGAAAACTGGACCGCGCGCGATGAAATATAATGTCTTATATAAATTAAAGTTAATCAAGATTAGTTTATTTGTTTTTGTAATCACATACACGCTTGTTATATTTCAGTGTTTGTTGATTGAAAGATAAAATGGACGTGTGCAGTTTCTATTTAGATTAACTACGAAGGTTATTGAGTATTTTTCGTAGATAAAAATCAGTTTTGTTGGCCGTTATTGCAATTGATATAACTAGTTTGGGTGTCAAAAGCAGTTTATTACATAGATCTGATTTTAATCTGTCTGTGTCTTTTTTTTTTATTTGTTTACGTCACATGTGTGAAACTGGTACTTCTAAAATTGCTTTCAAATGAATATGGTAAAGTCGGTTACACTCTGATTTCGTGTTTTACGACAACGGCTGTGCAGTGACAGACGTCGCACCAGTCATCGAATTTTTGCGCATACCAAAACGAGCTGTATTGACACAGAGAAAAAGTTCATTCTTCAACGAAATGACATTGATTGCTCGAGCAAATTTTACAGTGTGATCGCGTGGCTTTTAACGCAGAAATTACATTTTTAAGTATATTGTCATAGAGTTCATTTTATTACTGGCATAAAATTTGACGCGTCACTTTTGTCGCTTCACTGTGCTTTATGTATGGAAGCTTAAATTCGGTAACAAAAAATATATAGTATTTTTTCGTTTGTCCCGTGCGAAATAATTATCGATCGATAGCTAGTAGTAAGGTACATGTCACATAATAAGGTTTGATCGATGACTTATCAATTTATTATCAAGAATAAATCTATTGGCAATTGACAGGTGTTGTCTAGTTACTGTGACGGAGTTTGTCGACAGAATCATAATAAAATTCGTTCAATATATAAATCTGGGAAATCATATATTGCCTGCGACAAATGTATAACTGTATTGCTCTGGGAGAGAAAACAGGACGTTTTTTTGAAAATGTACTCTGTATTGTTTTCTTATATTTACGCGAATACTATACATTGAAATTAAACTATTTTACGGATTTTATCTCGTTTATTTCCTATTTTATTTTCCCGACGTTTCGGCTGCTTTACAGCAACCATGGTCACGGGGGGACTGAGGTGTTAGACGTCCTGATGTCATAGTTAATAACTGGGTACCCTCATATTTAGTTGTTGTTTGCGGTCCGATCCACGCAGAAAGTGCTTACGGTGTCCTGAGGTCTTGCAATGGTACACTTGGTTTTGGATTTAATCATATTGATTACTGGATCCCAAGTTGGTGGTATCACCCAGCCATCTTCCCTATTGAAATTAGGATGTTTTTTAAATTCAATGGCCTCACGTATCATCCTTGGTCGGAGTCGGTGTTCTTTTGCGAGGATATGCGGTTTATCAAAACTGATATAATGGCGGGTTATATTAGAATTTCCTATTAACTATGACATCAGGACGTCTAACACCTCAGTCCCCCCGTGACCATGGTTGCTGTAAAGCAGCCGAAACGTCGGGAAAATAAAATAGTAAATAAACGCGATAAAATCCGTAAAATAGTTAAATTTCAATGTACTCTGTGTTCATATGCATAAAGAACGAATGTATGTGTCACGAACAAGCTACTAAATTTACTCGTATCATCGATAACATTTCGTTGAAAAATAAGCTTTTACTATAAGTAATATACTTCGTTCTGGCATTGGTAAAAAATTGGTCGCGCGCGTTTATATGTACTTGTAGGCGCAGGGTCATAGGGTAGTAAAAAATATATATATATACGCGTTGAATTGAGAACCTCCTCCGTTTTCCAAAAAACAATCTATATTTACGTATTATAATTTGTAACACTAAGATAAATAAATAAGTCAATATCGCCAGACAACACACATTTATTTATTTATTATGGTCTACCAACAGTCGCGGTGCATGCGAAAGCGATCCCGTGGCGCCCCGATATAAGCGGAAGATGGTACACCGTCAGTTTTAAGTGGGTATACGGCCTTCTGCCGGGACTCCCACATAACCCTGTTACTTCCCCCGAGGTGGCAGGGTATCCATAAAGGATTTTCCGACGTTAAAAAAAAAACAAAAAAAGAGTATCCATAAAGGATTTTCCGACGTTCAAAAAAAGGGTCTACCAACAGTTGTTACAGTGATACATGAATTGATATTCCCACATTAAAGATAATAACAATACTGCACAACCAATTACAGGTAATCACAACATGCACGATGGACTATTATACTTAAATATAAACAAAGAATATTGTCGCATATGATACCAAACTAAGCACTAATGAACTGGGGGCGATCTCAATTACATTAATAATACAGTTACTATTTTGGTTTTGGTTCAAATAGCACAAAACCATTAAATTAATAAATAATAACAAACCCTTAGTAAACATCGTAATTACCACGCTATTCTAAAATGCATTACATTATTTTTAAGCAATGAATGAATTCTTTAATAAAGATGAACTTGTTTTGTACAATGCGAACGATACATTAGTTTACAGAAATCAATTCCAAAAATCTAACCATCGAATAATAACTAGAGCAATCATTTGCTGTATCATCGGTTATGAACGATCGAATAACGGGCCCGATGCCGCGATCACAATACTGCGCTCGAACCGATAGAAAATAACGAAATATCGAGATGTAGTGATGCGATCGGTTTGCTCGTAATCGAATGTTTCTGTGAATCGATTATTTGATACGGTTGGTATGCCAAGCGGCTGTAACTTTATTTAATAATAACAGAAATACATTTCAAGATTATTTATTTAAGCTTGTTCAAGTGTCTAATAATAAGTTATTTCCAAAATTGTGTATTCATATTAAGACTATTGTCTCTTACCTATTTTAAATTGAAACCTAAAACTGGCGTGTAAAAGTCCAAAATAATATTTTAACATTACACATATCATTACAAGTATCGAGTATACAAATTAATGGAATATAAATTTGATCAAAATTAGAGCTCTTTTTTTTACTTTTTTTATGCAGACAATTTTAAAAAGGTTCAATATCTCGAGTCCTAAGTTAAATTGTCATCTTCAGTTTTGTGAAAATTAGTACCCTTAGCACAAATGCGCTAAGACAAGACTGATGACACGAATTATATGACAACGAGTCATTCATACACATTGATTTCATACACATTTCGCAAACTGATCTTGTCATCGTTGGTGCGTCAATGATAGCCTTCTAGTCACTCATCACATTTAATTTAATTTAATTTAATTTTTATTGTCACATTCTTATTTTTCATTTATTACCAATGTTCCTTTTATGTTATTCCTCTTACTTATGCATGTGTGGCACTTTTGTTAACTGTGCATTTAGTTTTCCCTTATTTGTATTTTATATTAATGTATTATTAATGCTACAGTTTTTGGATGTCCTGTTAAATAAATAAATAAATAAATAATTCGATGGTACAATATCATAACTGGTTGTACTGACAAAGCCGTAACAATATTGTTTGTCGCCAATTCGTGTCGATTATTCTAAAAACAAATCGATTAACAATACGGCTAAAGTTTCGCATCCCTAAGTGAAAGCCGTGGAAATAATTCAAAAGATACATAGATAAATTCAATAGGGCCCACCTCGGAGTCAAACCCGCATTACTGTTGTAAAATGAACAGAATACAGTAAGTAATGAAGTCTCGGCGGGTATTTATTTATTGTGTGCGTTTACCGATAGCGAAAGCGTATTAGTAATGTGAATGGCTTTATTTGGTCGAGTATGGAAGCTTGTTCGTTTATGGTTCGAACCGATGTGGTTCTCTACAATATTATAACTACTATTACCTGCGAGCATTTGTTACAGATATACATTTGTGATATAGAGATGCTGGTCTGGTTATATACTACTACTACTACAGCCCTTTTAACGTCCCACTGGGCACGGGCCTCCCCTCAATACGAAGGGGATTCGGGCCATAGCCCACCACGCTGGCCCGGTGCGGGTTGGCAGACTTCACACATCTATCGAGAACTATTCAAGTTCGAGTTCAAGTTCAAGAGGAAAACATCGTGAGGAAACCTGCACGTCTGAGGTGCAGGTTTCCTCACGATGTTTTCCTTCACCGTTTCATAGCAAGTGGTAATCTCGAATGTAAATGAGATTCGCACATGAAACCCAGAGGTGCGAGCCGGGGTTTGAACCTGCACACTTTGGTACGCAACACAAAAAAAACTGGTCACACATATTTGTTTAGGAAAGGCGTGAAAACCTATATTAATAGGGTTAATAAACCCATTTTAAATATTTTTTATGTTAATATGTAACGCATATATATTTTTAAATAGCTCCTTTAATATTAGATAAAAATACTAAGTATAACGTATTATGTACGGTGGTAGCTAAACATAAAAAAATCGTTAATCATATTTTAAGTACTAGTGACGTAATTCACTTAACAATAAATTTACGTCAGGTTAACCACCTGAGTGAAATCGTGCCGGACAGAATTTAGCACATAATTTACGGCCACCAGCCCAATACTCTAGGATTTATGGCCGCTCGCGGCAATCATATGGTGTAATCCGGAACGCGGCAATTTTATATGAAAATCGTCGGCACATGTTTAATATATTATCTATTATCTTGTTTTACACTTCAAGTATTCCAAAGAGCCTAATCTAATAGGCTACAAAGAACAAAGATGTATGTAAAACTATTTTAGGGGGATACACACACCTTACACCTTAATGTGTTAAAATGATATAAAAAATGGAGCGAGATTATCAAATTGATGCTACGGTTGTCTAGTCTTATCATGGAGATATTATAACATCATGGAGATGGCATTTCGACCCCACGCTGCGTTATTTTTTCTGGTTTATCTGACTCCGCCATTGTTATTTTCCTATAAAGTTGCAGTATACTAAATTTACATGAGATAACCATAATGGCGGAAAAATCGCCGCATACGAGGAGTGGACTCGTTATACCCATAACGAGTCCACTCCTCGTATAGCTCTCTCACTTTATTTATTTATTTATTTAAGAACGACACACCAAGAGTATACCTATTAACAATTGGTTAAATAAAATATTAAATAAAAACTGGTCTGCTAGGTACACCCATGACATGACAGGTGTGTACAACTTTCACAAAAACATTTAAAAAAGAAACAAATAAAGTTGAAACTAAACTAAAAATTAAGTTAAAGCTAAAATTTAAAATTTGAATACTGAAAAAGTAAAAATAAAATGAAAATATTTATGGCAATGATTTAAGTATCATTTTTCTAAACTCGTATAATGAACTGTTGAATATGTTTAAGTTGATAATTTTACTGTTAAACATGTTATACTCATTACATATTCTTACTGCAGGAGAGTTGAGACTAATAAATAAGACTTAAAGAGTATCTAGAGTACCCACTCTAGATACTCTATAAGTCTTATAAGTCTTAACATATCAAAATCACACATAAAATTGAACGTGTGAAATAATATAACCAGTGTAGACATTAGGCATTGTCACCTTGAAGCCATAAGACATAGTCATATTCTAATTTACATTGATAAAGATGCTGTTTTCATAGCTTAAGAAACTAAGTCATAGCAACTCCACGGCGAGGGGTTAAGCCCGCGTACTTTACTAAACAATTTAGATGTCGTCGTATTTTGTATAAATAACTTTGTGTAAGTTTACTATGTCAGACATGGGCGGACGCGCCCGGAGCAATTAACCTGTATCTGTGCGTTCATTTCTCTACATTATTTCATATTAGAAGTTCAACAATGCCGGTGGTCTATGGGTCGATGTGAAGTACCATTTTCACTTTGAAGGCGAATTTTGAATCTTGTCTGACTCGAATAAATACGTAAGTCCTTAATAAAACGTGGTGCATCAATACAGTAACGCCAAGTTAGACTCTAAGTAGGTATTTGTTTGCAATTAAGTTACAGTTAAATAGAGTCCTAAGTGAATATTTAGACGCTATTGATTGGGAGTGAATCTTAGCTCCACCACCTTTAATGTAAACAATATCATTAGTGGCAGATGTAGATTTGTAGTAACTTATATTTTACATAACGATACATAAAATAACCATAATTCTCATGGTACAGCTGCTTACTTTTATTCGTAGACGCGAATAGCGCGAATATCTTAATACTCCTATGACACAAATTATATTTTTAATTTGGCTATACTTTGGTTTAAAAAATACTGTAGAAGAATGTGTAAATACTACATTTCCCGTGATCTCTAGATCGGTTCGCCCCCCACGGGCAAGCGCGTGGGCGGTTGAGACGCGCACAATTATGTCTTAACGCGGAGGGCTGCGACAGGTGGGCGGGGCGCTGTGACGCGCGACGTGCCGCTTGATGCAGGGGTGACAACCTGTTCTTAATCCACGACAGATTAAAATAGAAGACGGGTTTCATCCGCTATCTTTATCACTGTCATCATCCATTTTTATTTATAATTTGTAGGTATTTATTTAATTTGTCGACATTGCCATAAATACCGCTAATCGCAGGTGCATGCATACCGTATCTTATTCCATAAAAATTTCATTCAAATACTAAAATAAAGGAAATAGAAGACGGTTACGTCATAATACCTACTTGACAATAAAAATAATTCGGATATTGCCATAGCAGAAGCGCTACATAGTTTACAACACCGAACACGATATAGGGGCAATATAATTTGGTACCATCAAATGGCTACAAAAGGTATGCCATGTACCTCTTATGTGACATAGAACTTTACTAACTTCCCAATTTATAAAAATAAATTACAGTCAATTATCCAGATTCAGTGATTATGGTACGATTCTGTTGTAGGTATATCAATATAAATTATATACCTACGGCAGTACTAAAAATATTCATGTCTTGCTTATACAAGGACGGCATTACACGCGTAGTTCAGTTTGTTGCCAAAACAATAAATGCCTTCTTTCAACTTGTAATAAATATCAGATTTATTTCAACAGTACAACTTTAAGGATTTTTTTTTTTTAAATATTTCCTAGTATTTTATACATACATCGTTCTGCCAACCCTACTACAAAACGCAGCACAAGCAATCTAGGTGGAAATCTCTCGTGCATTACTTTGCTCAAGAAATATGATTTAATTAAAGTTATTAAGCGGACCCGGTTTAATTGAAATTTGTTTACAGAAAGCAAAGGAAATTAAAGCACTATTTTATTGAACCCGTCTGATCTCAGGGTCATGGGGCCGAGACATGGAAGTTATAAAAGTATAATAGCTAGTTGTAAATTCAATATGAAACCAAAGAGATAATCCAGTTGATGGGTAAATAATTTATAAGTATTCCTTAATTTATGCAGCTTAAGAAATAATACATTTGAAGTATAACGATATACTTTATATATATGTTCAGAATGCTTACTAAAAAATCTAATCACACGATAATGTCGGCTGATCAGTAACTACGGGTTTAACGGTAACGGATGTGCAGTAGTAAAATAATGGAAGGAGCTTTCGGGTTACCGAATTCCGTAAACCAACAGCTCGTGTGAACGTTGTCGCTGTCGTATGAATAGACCTTTAGCAAAAAGCGATTTTAGGCAAAAGTTCGGCTAGGTTGATTGGTCCGAGCATGGCTCACTACACGGGGTGGTTGTGATTTCGATTCCTAGCTTCGGCAAATTTCGAAAGTAGCCTTTTCTGAATTTGCCCTGAGTTTATACGTCTATAGTACAAGCGGTACTTAAAAATAAAAATTGTGCATTTATTGCTTTAGCTGCACGCGGCAAAGAAAAAATTCCCTACAACTTGTGCCTACAAAATGAAACAGTTTTAATAACAGCCGAGCGCAGTGCCAATTCTAACACTTCCCGACAAAAGAAAGGCACAATGCACACGGAATGCTAATTACGGAACCGTCAGCCGTCGCCACAGAGTCAAAGCAAACGCTTTTATTTTTAAGGAGGCGTATACTTAGGGAGATTGCGTCGACGTTTTCATCAGTGCGCCGACCGCAGGGCACATTATTTTAATCGCGAGGCACCAACTATGTCTACCGTTTCCTACCTTTGTTTGATGGTGAATGGTGCCGCTAAATCGTGGATTATTTGACTTGTAACAGTTATTGTATGAAAACTATGTTATGATGAACATATTACACGTTTTTAACTAAGGCTGACTTCTTTCAACATGGTTGCCTCTGTTAATTTTGTTCCCTGAAAATGAGTGTTTTTATGAGTTATTACAGTTCGTTTTGGTATGGCAAAACGTTGTTTTAAGGTGCCTATTTGAGCAGGGTTTTGTAGACAAGTGGCAAATTCGGGGCGGTCACTTGTTTCATTTAACACATAATCGTAGTACTAAGCAAATAAACTAAATTATAATTTCTCTACACCACAGGAGGACTTATTAATTCACGGAGACAGCGTATATGACGTCATAGACAAGCAAGACCAGCAATCAGTGAGGTCCGAGCTGGCGCGAGCACCGACGGACGGAGAAGACAGAGTATTTCTCTGCCGGATGAATGTGGCCAGGAATGCTAGAAGACAGATGCGATTTGGGGACCAGAAGGTGAGTAATTCTAAGAATATAAAAATTTTCTACAGCTCTTTTGCAACTTACTCATAACAAAAGTAATATTAGTAATTAAGAGGAAGAAGTATTGATTTAAAATTTTGGTCACGCTTTTCAAAGCCATACTAATTTATATCTCAATTTGTAATGATTTATCTATGTTACTCTAACATGACAGGTTCAGTTATTGAAAAAAATGAACAGTAACATTCATTTCGAAAGTTTCATTAATGCACTTTCGTTAATCGTCAATATTAGTGCGGGGTCTCTCTGTTTCAATCAGGCATCGTATTAAAATTGTTATGTCAGTCAATGCCGCCAGTGCAAGGGGATTGTGAGACTTCTTTGATTTTATGGTAGCCTGGTATTTTGTCTTGTTGTGTCGGTCAACGCCAATGCAAGCGGACTAGTGGCGGTCGGTTAGACTTCTTTGTTTTCTGGTAGCCTAGTACTTTTCCTAGTATAAAACGTTGGGACATTGACGAAATACTTCAAATTACGTTTAACTTCGTCGCAACGTTCACATAATATATTTGCAAAGAGGATCACATACCAGTGTATTTTTAAATTGCATTTACGTTTATAGAAAATCAACCTTGACGGCATATAAATTGAATATTTTTTGGCATAATACAAATTAATATACAATTTAACTAAATACATAAATAATTTTATTTTCTTTTCTTTAACTAAGTAGGTCGTGTAACTGAAACAAGACAAAGCTAAAATTGTACATTTGAAGTACGTTACGAAACTCATTTATCTTAAAGAGAACTAGTTGTGAGGATGAGAATAAATTAAAAATAATTTAAAATCTCATAAAGTTAACTATACACCATAAGCGCAACTCATCACGAATTAAATTATAAATATTTTCTTTCTACCTATCGAATATATCCGAAATTAATTACTTACCCATTCCACCTACTTAGATCGAGTTCATAATATGGTAGCCTCTTTAAAGTAATTATATCGTAGCAATAAAACCATGTGATCAGCGGTAATCAGGCTTATCTGATGAGCTATAACGAACTAGAGTTTATTAGGCACCACTTAACACTTACCAACAGTTAGGGATGCCCCATGCCTACGTTATTTAAGATGTAAAAAAATACGCATTTTTTTTTAAATTTTTTATAACATCACGATGGTGCGTCAGCTTTTATGGCGACGTACAAATATTTGTAGATTATTAGTGTAGGTCAACTGCTAAAGCTTAAAACAATAGCCTTAATAAGAATCTCTCTTTTTTTACCCGACTACGGCGGAAGGGTTATGATTTTAGCAGTCTATGTTTAGTTTACTGTATTGTACAGACGATGAAGGAAAACATCGTGAGGAAACCTGCACGTCTATATAAAAGCGTGTGAAGTTCACCAACCCGCACTGGACAAGCGTGGTGCTCGGTATACCTAATGGCAATTGGCTCGCCCCCTATTGCGACATTGGGACTGAAATACATCGGCGAAGTGTGAGTACACTGCAGTGCACCTCTGCCTACCCTTTCGGGGAATACAGGCGTGATGATGATGTTATTGAGGTAAAAATACCTAACTGTATATACAGTCGGGTATTTTTACCTATTACCTAATACAAAGTAATATTAAATCAATACTGCTCAAAAATAAGGTGTAAGGCCCCTGATCAGCTTTAATATATCGTGGGAATATGGTCGTCTCTTTGATGCGAGTTCCGCCGCAAACGGAAATATTATTAGTGTACGAACATTTCGGCCATTACGACTGTGAACTAAAATGTTGGATCGCTAATTTGGATGGATTTATGGGTGACTTGTTCTTTTGGGAAAATACTGAAAATCAAACTCTCAGGGGTCTAGCCCTGCGCAAATTGGCGCGTCTACATTTTTTGCACATACCAAAATGAACTTCATTAACTCGTAGAAGAACGATTTTTTTCAACGATTTATATAATAAATTATATCATGGCTTGATAATAATAATCTAAAAATAAATTTAAATAAAACAAATATTGTTCATTTTAGCCAAAGAATGCATAACAAATCTGACTTTACTTTAAAATACGACAATAATACAATAAACGAAGTTGACCTTGCAAAATTTCTTGGACAAAAAGATAAATTGGAAGAAACATGTGGAAGCTGTTTGTAAAAAAATCTGTAGTCAGGCCGCAAACGGAAATATTATTAGTGTACGAACATTTCGGCCATTACGACTGTGAACTAAAATGTTGGATCGCTAATTTGGATGGATTTATGGGTGACTTGTTCTTTTGGGAAAATACTGAAAATCAAACTCTCAGGGGTCTAGCCCTGCGCAAATTGGCGCGTCTAAATTTTTTGCACATACCAAAATGAACTTCATTAACTCGTAGAAGAACGATTTTTTTCAACGATTTATATAATAAATTATATCATGGCTTGATAATAATAATCTAAAAATAAATTTAAATAAAACAAATATTGTTCATTTTAGCCAAAGAATGCATAACAAATCTGACTTTACTTTAAAATACGACAATAATACAATAAACGAAGTTGACCTTGCAAAATTTCTTGGACAAAAAGATAAATTGGAAGAAACATGTGGAAGCTGTTTGTAAAAAAATCTATGAATCTATGAAATCTAAATCTATGAAATAATCTACGATTTACATAAACTTTCGACTACAATCAATACTAATGCATTACTTTCGGCATACTATGGGCTGATCGAGTCCTCTCTCAGATATGGAATTATCTTCTGGGGTAATTCGACTGAAAAAGAATCTGTTTTTAAAATGCAAAAACGCTGTATTAGGGCTATGTTTAATCTACAGACGACAGACTGTTGCAAATCATACTTTACTAGATATGGAATTTTGACATTTCCGTCCCTATACATATTAGAAATTGCTTTATTCGTCAAAACTAATCCTGAACAGTTTCCAAAAGAGTCTGATATTCTCAAAAGAAATCGACGAGACAATGATAGACTCTGTTTACATCCCGCAAAGACGGCACTTCCCCATAAAAGTGTACTACACTTTTACATACTAATGTATGGCGCCTAAAATCTTTAATAAAATTCCGAAGTGTTATAGGGACCTAAATATAAATGTATTTAGACTACGGTTTAAGAGGTTACTGATACAAAAATGTTACTACAGTATCAATGACTTCTTACAAGATAAACTCTAGCTAGGTTAATATTATTATTTAAACTAAACTAATTATAATAATTTTACTCCATTTATCTTAGAAAATCTTTGTACACCATATGATATGGTAAAACATGATGGATCTGACACTAATTTTAACAACAAAAATGTGCAAGCTATTGTTTATTTGAAACCTACCCGTGTTTTGTGCAAATAAAAATATTGTATTGTATTGTATTGTATTATTGTATCATCGATGTCGTGAGTGAGTTTAATCGAGTGTATCTGTGAGTTTTGCTACAGACATTCAAACTTTATGTGAGGTGACAGATTGCTTTTTTAAATAAATCAGACTCATTCGCTATTCCCAGTATTTGCAGGACGTAACTGTTAGCTGTAAACATTTGGAGGTTAAATTACTGTAGCTTCGTCTCGTCACTCACTAGTCAACATGTGGGAGCACTAATCGTAATTTGTTTAAATGAGTCTGAATTAAAGTAAGAACATCAGCTATCTGCAATTTGAAGTACCGTCAAAATCGGCTCAGCTGTATGGGAGTTTACCCGGAACAAACAGACCCCCAAAAAAAAATTAAAAATTGCGTTTTCGTTGTAGGTATTTGGTATACTTATATGCATTTAGTAAATCGCTGTTATTTTGATGTTACAAACAGACACTCCAATTTAATTTATTTACATAGATATAGATAACTACTCAATATTTCTGAGGGTACACTATAGAGAAGGGAAAGTTTATCTGAATATATAGGAAAACAAAACTTTTTCAAAATTGCATTCGTAATTCATCCACTCGTTGCAAGTAGGTAAAAGGTGTCACCAATGTGACACCCACACGTATAATAAGTGGTGAACCAGATACCAGTTTAGAGTGGTATTAAAACACTCGGTGGTTGCAAATGCTGGCAATCAGTCGGGACATTGTAACCTATTAATAAGGTGCACGTGCGTAGTGCGAGCTATTTGTTCGAGCTGTTGGTAAACTGTCACCTTGGTTAAGTGTTACCTGTACCATATCGATAGTTACGTGTCACTTAATAATAATAAAAGTACCTACCTAACTAGGCAGTGGTAACCTCGTCGGTAGAACGCTCGCCTTGAACGAAAGGGATGCAAGTTCAAATCCCGGGCTCGCAACTCTGAGTTGATTTTCATGTGCGAATGTAATTTTCAATAATGATTACTACTTGCTCGAGGGTGAAGACAAATATCGTGAGGAAACCTGCACGTCTATAGAAAGCCGTGTATAGTTCACCAACCCTGACTGGGCAAGCGTGGTGGACTATGGCCCAAATCTCCCTCGTATTGACGGAGAATTTTCCCGGTATAATGGCAATAGGCTCGCCTACTATCACAGTGGTACCAAAATACATCGGTGAAGTGTGTGTGCACTCTAGTGCGTCTCTACTTACCCCTTCGGGGAATACAGGCGTGAATATGATGAAGATGTATGACTTACCTAACTAGTTCTCGATTGGCGTGTGAAGTCTATCAACCCGCACTGATTAAGAGCTATAGCTTGAATCCTCCTCGCATTAAGGCAAGCCCCGTACCTAGTAGTAGGACGTTAAAAGGGGCATAATTATAATAGTATCTACATAATCAAGTGATAGGAATAAGTGGGCTGTAGTGCACCTGTGTGTGTTACATTATGACCAAAAATACATCGATAAAGCTCATTTCGCTAACTTATATTGGACCAAGTCCTTTAAACATTGTCGTCTGCCTTAACCAATTCTACTCGTAGGTAAATATTCCTTTACTTAAAAAATCCCCCTATTCTCATTTTATCGAATTAAAATAGGTAGTTACCGAAGACTCAGAATTACCTATACCTTACCTACATATGTTATTCCAATTAATAAATAGTACGCCTCCATAAAATGTCACATAACCACATTAATTTGTCTGTCTTAATAATAAACGAAGCTATGAGTAACTCAAAAGCGTCCATAAATTGCGAATACAGATTAATGTTTACAGAAAATGGCCGCGGGGCCGTCGGCAATGCAACGACGAACGACAGAAAATTATTTTGAAAATACTATCATAGTCACGCCCACTGACGGCTTTCGAAGCAACTATGTGTGGTCGTATGGTAATGAGGCGATAATGGGTGGGTATGCGATTTTTAGTTTCACACTTGGTATTTGGCGTTTGGTATTTATGTTGTTTGCTTTGTTTGAAATCGACTTTAATTTACTCTACGGTTTTAACAAGACCCTAGACAATTGGATGTAGTTAAGCATTAAAAATATATATACGGTCGAATTGAGAAACCTCCTCCTTTTTGGAAGTCGGTTAAAAAACATTCCACTCCACTAAATTGTCAAAAATGAGTTAAGTATACCAAACGATTTCTAAAGGCCTTTTCAAACAAAAATAAATTTCCATCGAAAAGTAAAAGCAAATAGCATTTTTACCACCTAGGTTACCGTCTCACATGCACATGCAATCTGAGACTGACTTGATGTGATATTGTTTAACTACGTCCAATTTATAGATAACTGCTCAATTTGACAGAACTAAAAACTAAACCTGTAGAAATTTAGTTCCAAGAGTTTGAGTACGACGAAATAGGAGTCATTCAAACTGTTATAAGTTTTAAACAATCAAAACCTAACCTTATTACTCATACATTTAATTGTCATATTGTGACAGTTTATAAAGTAAAAGCCATACCCGCTCCGCAATAATCTGGAAACAAATGCAATTTCAATGATAATAAGGCACTAAATAATAGTAGTTTCAAACTCAATGTCTCTTGATAAATATAACTTGCCTACTAATAATAATAACTAGCCAGTTGTTTGTAGGCACTATTCAAACGGAGGGAATAAAACGTGCCCACGGGACTGTCACCGTGTAGTTACAATAATTATTTGATGACTTATTTGTACAAAATACTCAGATAGAAGAGCTAATCATGATCATCACGCCTGTATTCCAGAAGGGGTAGGCAGGGTGCGCTGCGGTGTATATTATATTAACTGCAGTGTAATTAGTGTACGCAATATTATATTAATATTGGTTTAATATTTTTAACAGTTCTTATAGAACAAAAAAATCAAACTAATATTATAAATACTATTATGACTGATAGAGGTTAGGAACATAGGCTGGGTTTGCTGTTTTGTTGCTAAATAGAGCCCATAAACTTAGGGAAGATTTTTTTTTATTATCAGAAAAGCTTTCATTTGACACATGCCTCAACTGAAATGTACCTATACTCGTAGATTGACAGTATTTATCATTTTTATCTGGATTGGAAAATTGACCCTTATTATTATAATACCACATTAAGTAGTTACTTATTATTTCTACGTACATATTACTGGTACAGTAAGTTGGCACGATTTGGCAATTCCTATACCAATTGCCATTTGATTTTCAAACCAAATCTTGAAATAACA
Organism: Ptilodon capucinus; assembly: GCA_914767695.1. Lineage (NCBI taxonomy): Eukaryota > Metazoa > Arthropoda > Insecta > Lepidoptera > Notodontidae > Ptilodon > Ptilodon capucinus. Next base: position 4,557,010 of record OU611828.1, read on the forward strand.
TCTGATTAGTTCGCCAAGTTCCCCTGCCATTTACTTTAACCACTTTAATGTATCCGATATCCCAACTTAATGGTATCGGTTGATGAAGTTAAGAAGTACGGCGGCTAATGAGGCTTATCGAGGGCCGCGCCGCGATGACACGGCCGATGGCTGCGTGAGCGCAATGCCTACACACCGTCTTGTTAGCGGACAGGTACGAGGCCCATGGGGGGGAATGATTAACGGAATTAGAATAGCTAATGTTGCAGGTCGTTGATATAGGGGCAAGATTCTAATATCTTATGTATTAAGTAAAAGCAACCATGGAGTTTCTTGCCCATTCTTCTCCATAGGAAATGCATTCCGAATGGGTGGTAGAGCTACTATTTTTACTATTTATTGACGATTAATGAGTGCTTGTATTGGTTTATATGAATAAAAAATATTCTAATTCTGATTCTGATTCTAACTTTACATGATTTAATTTATACGAAAGGGAAAAAAAAATCACAAATAGAAAACATTTATTTTCTGGCCCTCAGCTGCTCGATGTTTTTGTCTACTTTGACCTGAGGTTATGTCAATAGGTATATAAATTGCTAATCATATATTAAAAGAAAATAATTTATTAGGAAGGTCTTATTATCATACCACTGCCTCTAATACGTACGTATGTTGTATGTGGGGGGAGGTGAAGTTGGTAGCACTGAATCGAGACAAGTGACATCATGAGATTCACCAACAAGGATAAACCACGAAAAATAATATTTCTTATACACTGTCGCACTTTTGGCTAGGTTTTAAATAACCAACGCGGCAAATATAACAAAATACTTTAATATTATAATAGGTACAGCAGATTAGGTATAGTAAAAATAAGGTCAAGGGGTACATAGATGCCTAGGTCATAAAGTTACGCAGGTACTCCGGTTGGATCCAGAATACCGCACTCTCCTCGGTCTTACTGCCGTCCTCTCGTAGGTAGTTATGCAGCGGTTATGCACGGTTATGCAGCGTACTCAGCAAAACAATAAAATAGACTTGCGCAGGCCGAAGTCCGTAGCCCAAAAGGTGTTCCTGGAACCGTGCCAAACAAAATGCTTATGACCTAGCTTTTTTTTACAGGACGTATATGACCTACGGATCATGGGCATTCTAGATAATTAGCTGGTCCATAGGGATAGATAGTCAGAGTGGCAGTTTAAAAGGATTCAGTAACGGCTAGGCGGCATCTAACGTATTAAATACACAATTATCTACAGCTTAGCATAGAAGGAGAAAGCCAAGTAGTTCTTAAACATAAAAAGGAAAACACAAGCGCGCTGCGACAGACAGAGATGATTAAAATAACAAAATTTGATGAAAAAAGTAACGGTTCTTTTTGAAATTACGGCAAGTCACCTTCATAATTAACTAAATACACTACAAAAAGCTACAACAGAGACATATAATGTATTTGCACCACTTACCCAGTATGGGAACACAGTAAACACATAAATTAAAGTGTTTTAAAACAAAACGAATTGCACGTTTAAGTTCGTACTAAATTATTAAATGAGCTCATAAGACAAAGCGACGTGCACTCGCTTTCGATACAGAAACAGGTCTGGTGGGCAGCCGCGGAGGGTGGTAGTACTGCGGTGACGGCTCGCGCGTCGCGCATTCACGCGCGGCGACAGGTTGGCAGTACTGATTTATATATATATAAAATGTAATGGGTCTGTCTCTAAAATTGTATTATTAATTAAATTTTAAATAAAAAAATATATTTTAATAAACGTTAAGGGAACGCAACGTTACAGTACCCCCTCTCTTAGAAGAGGATTTTAGGCACTTAAAATAAAATCCGTATACGGCATTCGAGGATGATATACTGAAAGTATGAGGTGAGGTCGAGTATATCTAATGAATTGTTTTTATTCGCGACCGACTAGTTTCATGTCTTTAATATGCCAAGCGCCTAAATCCCGCCCACTCATGTCTTCTACAACATAGACTAACGGTGAACGTTTAGCTTTAACACGACATTTCAGAAATTTAGGTGCCAATTTTTTACTAAAGTGCGCATCTTTGTCACTTTGGAAATAACAGCGTTTCCAAATAATGTCACCTACGTCAAACTCTGCTTCTTTTCGACGCAAGTTGTAACGCTGTGTGTTCTTGGCATGAGCTTGCCACAGTGCGAATTGAACCTTGTCAAAAACATTAGCCAGGTGTCCTATGTTTTCTGCATACGTGTCACGTGGGAGGAAAATAAGGTCATTAGGGTCACCATTTTCTATATAATGGGACCCACATGTTACCAGTTCCCGGCCATGCACTAAAAAGGAGGGCGTATAGCCAGTGCTTTCATTAACGGAGCTATTTATGGCGAATTGAATACTAGGCAAGTTCAAGTCCCAAGTCCTATGATCGGTGTCGACAAAAGTAGACACTGCGGTAACGATTGTCTTATTGTATCTTTCCACTGTGTTGATTTGAGGTGTGTACTTGGGAGTAAAATGTACGTTAGGGATTTTATATTTTTTAAATAGTTTATCTAGGTCGCGACTAATAAATTGACTACCATTATCCAGTATTATGGTCTGCGGAATGCCGTGAACCAAGAAAACATCATTCTCCAAATGCTTACAAACGACATCAGCGGTAGCCCTGCGAAGGGGAAATAATAAACAATATTTCGAGAAGCAGCAAGTTACTACAAATAAATATTGATTTTGCTTTCTTGACCTTGGAAGGGGCCCGACAAGATCAATGGACAGAACTTGGAAGGGACGCGCTACATCCTTTGGTCTGCCCATCTTACCGAGAGTGCCATGAGTAGGTAACTTATACGCAAGACAAGTATCACAGCGGGATACAAAGTTCACTACCTCGGCGTACATGCCTTGCCAATAGAAACGAAGTGCCAAACGCCTATACGTCTTGAACACTCCGAAATGCCCAGCAGTAGGTTCCGAATGGCATTGTGTAAGAGTTTGCACTCGCTTTTCTTTGGGGACTACTTCCTTCCAATCAAATTCTGAAGTAAGAACATGTGTATTCTTCATATACCTAAATAAGACGCCATTTTCTACCCTGTAGTTTGGAAAACTAATAGGCGAGTCTTGACAACCGTTATATATATTGAGGTACCAGCTGTCTTCAGTAATAGGCGCAGGGGTAATAGGTGGATTATTGCTGGTAAGTGCGCTAACAGGCATGCACCTGGATAGGGCATCTGGTACAACATTGTCCTTACCACGGCGATGTTCGATCGCAAAGTTAAACGACGATAGTCGAACACCCCATCTCGCAAGTCTTCCAGTAGGGTTAGAAAGGGACATAAACCACTTGAGGGAAGAATGGTCCGTAAAGACTTTAAACGTTTTACCGTTTTCTAGGTAACAACGCCAGTGCTCAAGGGCGATTAGCACAGCTAGGGCTTCACGTTCAGTTGTGCTGTAATTCTGTTCTTGTTTTGTCAAAGACCTGCTCATATATGCTACCGGATGTTCTATGCCATTAATAGTTTGCGCTAGCATTGCACCAATCCCAAAGCTGCTGGCATCAGTGTGTACTTCAAATGGTTCATTAAAATTAGGACAGGTTAGTACAGGCGCATGGACTAAACGGGATTTAAGTTCGAGAAAAGCCCTATCTGCTTCAGGAGTCCACTGAAAAGGTGGTGAACTCTTTTTTGTTGAGGTGAGTTTATTGAGAGGACCAGCGACTGTACTAAACTGCGATATGAAACGCCTGTACCAGGAAGCAGTTCCAAGAAAGCGTTTCACGTCTTTCCTATTAGAAGGAGTAGGGTAGTTTAATATAGCCTGCACCTTATCAGGATCAGTGCGCAAACCTCGGTAATCTATAACGTACCCAAGATATCTGAGGTTGCTCCGGAAAAACTGACTTTTCTCTAAATTAATAGTGAGATTTGCAGAGCGAAGTTTATCGAGAACGCGTTGTAAGAGAGACACATGCTCATCGAATGTCTTGCTTACAATAATGATGTCATCAAGGTACGCGAATACTTTGAGCTCAAATTCGTGCCCAAACAAAAGGTCTACCAGCCTTTGCTGAGTAGCTGGAGCGTTTGTTAGTCCAAAGGCGGTCGTTTTGAACATAAAGGTGCCACGACCGGGTACGTAGAAAGCCGTCTTCTCCCGATCAGTTTTATCAATCAAGATCTGCCAGAATGCCTTGGAAAGATCGATGCTTGATAGGTATCTAGCATCTTTCAGGTTATCTAGAATTTCAGATATATAAGGCAAACTATAAGCGTCCTTCTTAGTGACTGCGTTCAGTTTCCGGCTATCCAAACAGAAACGAGGAGTACCGTCCTTTTTACGCACAACTAAAACAGGAGAAGACCACGGGCTTTCACTAGGCTCAATGACGTCTAACTTGAGCATTTCATCAACCTGTTCGGTAACTATTCTTTGTTTTTCTGGGGACATTCGATAGTATCTTTGCCGAATCGGTTCGGTATCCCCAGTGTTAATGCGATGCTCAATCATATGAGTTCTGCCCAGGCCTTTTTCAGCAAAGGATATGTTACGATACTGCTCAATAACTTTATCCACAGCCTGCTTTTGAGAGTCATTAAGATTCCCATAAGCATGTAAATGGATATCGGAAGTGTCCGATATTTCCGAGAGACCAGGATCGTGATTAAATAAATTCTCACTAGCAATCAGGTATTTGGGACATATGTTGAAGGTGTTCCAGAAGTCGATACCTAAGATTAAAATAGTTTCGATCTCCGGAATAGCATACGCCTTAACTATTGAAAATTTATCCTCAAATGTCACCGGAAGGAGAACATAACCAGTAGAGGTTATTTTCTGGCCACCTGCTGCAGTGACAGTGATATTATTACTAGTACATAGTGCTAGTCCTGATTGTACCAAGCGTTTATGTGAATTATTGCCTAGAATAGTTACAGCGGAACCAGAGTCGAGCAATCCATACATATTTAAATTATCGTCATTATTAATATTAATCTTAACATAAGGACGTGGATCATCTTTCGGCTTAGAGTTGAAAATTGCAGAAACCGAAGCAGAGCAAGTTGAAAAGAAATTTCTAAGGAACACCAGCCAATTTTCCCAATCCGAGCTATCGAAAAAATTTGCTGGTGAGCTACTGCAATTTTCAGGTACTAGTTTTTTGAGTCCTTCCGACTATTAGACTTATTACACTTTGGGCAGTCAGGCTTACGGACACCCATTTCACCACATCCGAAACATAAAACAGTTCGTTCTGCCGTGCAGTCTTTCATAGAATGAGTGTTGACGCGGCAGCGCGCACAATATGGTGTCGAAATACCGGAAGTTCTATGTTCCAACGCCCTATTAGATTGGTTACCAAATTGGCCATAAAAGTTTTTAACCTGGCGCTTATGAGGTTGGTAACAAAACTCGGGAGCTAACAATTTAGAACTAGTTGAAGGTGGTTCTCTGTAATTTTCGGAACGAGTTTTTATATGTTCATAATTCTTGCAAACTGTGCGTAAATCTTTAATAGATTTTATTTGGGGACTAGCAGCAATTATTGTAGCATAGCAAGGGTGTATATTATGCAGTAAAATCTCGAGCTTATCCTCTTCAGACATGAGTTTACTCAGACGAGCAAACATTCCCTCCATAATTGCCAAGTAAATGGTAATAGTCTCATCATGGCCCTGAGTTCGATCACGTATTTCAGACGCCATACGGTAATCGTAATCCACGATGTCAAAATCCTCCCTAAGTAGTGCTATCAAGGCTGACCAATCTTGAAACTGGTCCTTTGCACTGCGATACCAGTGGAGCGCATCTCCCGTAAATATATCGCTAGCCGCTAAAAGAATCTTATTTTCAGAGATGTTTTTAGAGGTTCGAAATTCTTCTACTTTCTGGATGAAAGCGCGCACACAAGTTTTACCGTCATACTTAATTTTAGATATATCACTAGCAAATCCGCGGTCGCAAGTAACTGCTATATTTAACCCAGAAACATTCGCCCGATCTAAACAGTCCTCATCAGGTACGGGTGCTGCAGCCTTGTTTTGGTCGGTGCTGCATGGTTTAGACAAGCCTAACAAAGCACTGTTATAGCCGTCAAAACACTTCTGCAACTTAGCTAACGACGTGGAGTCTGCAGAGCTCCCTGGTTTGCCGATTCTTTGTAACCTGTAGTGCAGATGATTTAACCATGATCTGGTTCTATTAAATAAAGAATCATTGTAACTAGCCTTTAGACATTCTAGGTTAGTTTTGACCTTATCTAGTGTATCGCTACAACCCTTAACGTCTATAGAAAAATCAAACACGGAATCAAGGATTTCATCCGATGGGTATAGTTGAGTTAATTTTGTAACCTGACGCCGCAGTCCTTCCACGTGATCCGAAGGTTTTTCTCCCCTTATAGCAACCTCATAGCTTAACTCCGATTTTTGCAAGAGCAGAAACTTAATCGAGCAAGACATGTTTACGCAAAATACAAAAAAAAAAAGTAAATAAATGTGTACTGGGTATGTTGTGCAAATAACAAAACAAACAAAATAACAAAAATATATACAATGACAAACAAACAAAAAAAAAAAAAAAAATATGTGACAAAAAAAAAAAACAAAATTATAAGCCAGGACCTAATCCGTTCTGTTACAAATAATCAACACTTTGCCTCAGAACGATAGTGTATTGCGCAACCACAAAAAAATAAAATAGGCAAAATAAACGACACAATAATAAATGCAGTAAAATGGTTGAATGTATTTAATTTAAGTGAAAAACAAACTGCCTCAACTAATGTACCATAGGTAGGAAAATAAGGTTTTTTTTATGTAGGTACCTATACACAGCAAAAAAAAATTAAATTTAAAAAAATCACAGAGGCCAACCAATCATGGCACACCAGTTGAGGTCCACAATCGTCTTTACAACACAACCGCTAACTAATCCAACACCAAGGTACTAACTAAATTATATTAATAAACCAAACCAGAGTAACACGCCTTTATGACCTTTGAACCACGAATTTGGGCGCCATTGTCGCACTTTTGGCTAGGTTTTAAATAACCAACGCGGCAAATATAACAAAATACTTTAATATTATAATAGGTACAGCAGATTAGGTATAGTAAAAATAAGGTCAAGGGGTACATAGATGCCTAGGTCATAAAGTTACGCAGGTACTCCGGTTGGATCCAGAATACCGCACTCTCCTCGGTCTTACTGCCGTCCTCTCGTAGGTAGTTATGCAGCGGTTATGCACGGTTATGCAGCGTACTCAGCAAAACAATAAAATAGACTTGCGCAGGCCGAAGTCCGTAGCCCAAAAGGTGTTCCTGGAACCGTGCCAAACAAAATGCTTATGACCTAGCTTTTTTTTACAGGACGTATATGACCTACGGATCATGGGCATTCTAGATAATTAGCTGGTCCATAGGGATAGATAGTCAGAGTGGCAGTTTAAAAGGATTCAGTAACGGCTAGGCGGCATCTAACGTATTAAATACACAATTATCTACAGCTTAGCATAGAAGGAGAAAGCCAAGTAGTTCTTAAACATAAAAAGGAAAACACAAGCGCGCTGCGACAGACAGAGATGATTAAAATAACAAAATTTGATGAAAAAAGTAACGGTTCTTTTTGAAATTACGGCAAGTCACCTTCATAATTAACTAAATACACTACAAAAAGCTACAACAGAGACATATAATGTATTTGCACCACTTACCCAGTATGGGAACACAGTAAACACATAAATTAAAGTGTTTTAAAACAAAACGAATTGCACGTTTAAGTTCGTACTAAATTATTAAATGAGCTCATAAGACAAAGCGACGTGCACTCGCTTTCGATACAGAAACAGGTCTGGTGGGCAGCCGCGGAGGGTGGTAGTACTGCGGTGACGGCTCGCGCGTCGCGCATTCACGCGCGGCGACAGGTTGGCAGTACTGATTTATATATATATAAAATGTAATGGGTCTGTCTCTAAAATTGTATTATTAATTAAATTTTAAATAAAAAAATATATTTTAATAAACGTTAAGGGAACGCAACGTTACAACACTGCACAATGGCATTACAATAAAATCCCAACTTTTCATACTTTTAAACTATGGTGTATATTTTGACTTTACTTTTAATCATCATCGTCATCTTCTTGATTGCACTTAGCGTTCTCCAAACTAAAATTATCCATACCATTTTCATTATTCAAATCGTGCCCACTACCTCCCGAGCTTATACTCAACAAATCCATTGCTTCTTCCATATCTCCGTGTTTACCTGCATTTTTATGCAATGAATAATATATAATTCGACACATAGTTAATATTGCAGCACCCGATAGTACCATTACCGCCGCCCATAGTATAGAATCAAGTATAATCCACACTTCATCGTCATCTATGATATCTTTATCAACAAAAATCCTATTAATAATAGGACTTTCAGTATCTGTAAGATTAGGATTATCTTCTAAAGCTTTGTTTACATCATTGGCTAGTCGTTGAAATACTGCTTTATCTAACCAATCTGCTATATCTGGTCTACCAACTTGGCGTAATCTATGTTCTAGTTCAGCATGGGTTTTCCCTCTTCCTTCCCATTGTTGTCCACCGCTATTCCATTTGATCAGCAGCTTGAAGCATGGAACGTCTTTTGGTACGATATCCTCGGCAGCGGTTACAGGAAGGTCGTAGGACATGAAATGCAGAAACGTGATGAGACGTCGACATTCTTCTGTGGTCAAGTGATCGGCGATGTAAACATATTGAGATGTATCTATGTCTATAGTACAAATGCTGAGGGAGATTTGAAGGTATAATAGAATTATTAGGCGTCTCATACTTAAAGTCCAGATAAAATTCTAGTCAATCTTAAAATGGAATATTATAAATAACAAACAAATATTGTATGTAATATAATACAGACCAAGAATCTTCTCCTTCATTTACCAAATAATAAAATATAATTGAGATTTCACTATGAGTGCACGATTTCTTTACTTCATTTCACTTTTTAAAAGCTATGACTTCCATCCATAGAGGAATACCTATTGCTTCCATTTATGGTTTAATATACCCTCCATTCCATCGTATTTAGTGGTAATTTCTTTATTTGTGATATTTTGACATCTTGAAACATAAAATACCAAACCTCGTATGAAAAAACGTTATGACAAAGTTATTTAAGAATTCCATAGACTGTAAAAGGATTTTTTGTTTTCAAATTACAGTCATGTTGATGAACTGAATTCACATTTAACTATGTGATTCACATGATTTATGTGAGTGTACGTTCAATCACCTCACTAGCTCCCACGTTGTTTCTAGTTCAACTAATTATTTTTGCTTTAGGTCAGGTTTCCTTCCGGAAATTCATACTCTTTGAGACAAATGTGTTTTGAGGATGGTTAAAAGGTATATACTGCAAGGAATTTCATGCAATTTAAGTTTAATTTCTGTTAGGTAACTTATGCAAAAGAATATTACTGCAATTTATTTATTTTTTTATACAACCAAGTTGCATATTTTATTACTACTACAGCCCTTACGTCCCACTGCTGGGCACGGGCCTCCCCTCAATGCGAGGGGGATACGGGCCATATTTTATTAACGATATCAAAACATAGTATTAAATATAATAACAAAGTAGCATTTCCCCAGATTCGCTTGTAGTTCAATACGATCTAAATGCGTTTGCGCAAGCGGCGCTAATGGCTCGGTGCGCACGCGCACGACACCGACATACAGGCGGCGATTTAACACTATCATATCGTTCTAAAATTGGAATACTTTATAGACATTAATTCGATATAAGGAGTGGTTAATAATAATATTAGAAATTCTCGCGGAATTAGTTCAGAAAGTTGTACCTACTCTTTTTGTTGTGTTAGTTGTTACAGTATTGTTCTAATATAAAGTACTTTGAGTCTTCTTACAGTGTTTGTGCTGCGATAATTATTGAATATCCAAAGTGATATTAAAACAATATGGCCTAGGAGAATCATTCAAAATAACTAAATGATTTAATTAAATATCTTATCCTTTTGTAGAGCAAATGTAATTTAGTGGCATAACTTAAGCCAACAATTGTACCTTATTGCAATTTACGAAAGCTTGGTCTAGTGATCAGAGCGTAAGCTGCACGGCTCGCTAGATTTGAGGGTTCGATTCTTGTCCGCGGATAATTTCTGAAGACAAGATAATTTCTGAAACAGATAAAAAAGTAACCATAGTACAATCGTTGGTTAGTTTGGGATCATACGATGAGTAGATGTGATCTGAAAATATAAAAATTGCGTAATACTTATCCTTATATATATAATTCTACTGTACGTGTGGATGTCACTGAACTCCTCCGAAACGGCTGGACCGATTTGAATATTTTTTTTGTATGCGTTTGGGTGGCGCTCTGGATGGTTTAGATTCACAATTGGATCCGGTAGGTGGCGCTGCTTTCGTATGTCACTAATTCTAAGGCGGTACGAAATTCGCCCGGTCAGCTATTTTAAATATAAAACTTTAAACTTGTTCAATTTGAATCTATCACCATTCAATCAAAAGCATGTTTGATCTTTGACCATGTTAACAATATCCCGATTACAGAATGACAATAAAAAAACCGTTGAATAAGAACGAATGGAATCATATTTGATAAAAAAAAAGGCTAGTGTTAAACTTCTGAATGCAAACTTAATGCTAAATGACCTTTTCAAACTTGAATACCCAAGTTCAAACATTATGTACCTACAGAAGAAATAACGTTACAATCGAATTTGAATCTTAAATACTTGAAGGTAAAGTGGCTTTTGGATTTTGGACCAGTAACGATGACAATAACTTTTTCGATGATTCTAACAAAGGGTTATTATAATAAAGACGTGTAATATTAATTCGTCAGTAGGTGATGGGTTATCGAAATGAAAATGAAATGTTGTAAAGTCAAGGTTTACTAAAATGGAAAGTGGATTAACTATTACTTTTGTTTGTAATTTCAAAATAATGTATATATATACGCCTATAACGCAAATGCAATTTAAAGTGTGTATGTTTGAGGTAAGCTCCCAAACGGCTGGACCGATTTTGACAGCGCTTTCACTGACAGATATCTGATATTACAAATAGTAACTAGGCTACGTTTAATTTATAAAAATATGATGTGTGCCTAAATTCCGGACGTATAAGTCGCGGGCTTCGCTAGTGTTGTTTATAACACTTACGTAATAGTAATTACATTAGAACCGAAATTAATCAAGGTTTGACTTACAGCCATTTGGTTAGAAATTACAAGGGCCTTACCATCAATTCTTAAAGTATCGTTGTTTCAATAGTACCTAACTGTATATTTTTGACATATTTTGTACTGAGTTAACTGTCAGAAACTGAAAGTTAAGCGGGTTTCAGACTACGCTATACTATTGTGCTATATAGTATAGCTAAGAAGGATGCTATATAGTATAGCATAGCATGGCGTTCACATTACGCGATATTATCGCAAGCATTTAGAGTATATAGCAAGCTCAGTTGACGGGACGGCCGGGGGTGAGGGAGGAGGAAAAGGATGGCGCGCGATATAGCATAGCGTGACCTCAGCGCATCGCACCAATTTATAGCGTATAGTAAGCCAATAATATATAGTACAGTACAGTGTGAACGTGTCCATAACAATGTATGGTGCGCGATATTGTTGTGCTATAAGCTGTACACTATATGCTGAGCTGTACAACATTGCTGCAAGACAGGGGCCCGATTTTCGTTTGATAGACATCAATCTCTATTCGAGATATGTTGAAACAAAACGTCAAATTGGTCGTATTTTTTTCATTTGTTTCGACATATCTCTAATAGAGATGTATGCCCATCAAACGAAAATCAGGCCCCAGGTGGTGGTAACGAGGCAGTTTACAGTCGACTAACACAAGGAATTAGTTACAAACAGTATCATAACGACTGTTACAATATGGTCCACGTTACATCAACATCGATAAACAATACAGTTGTAATACTGTTGGTGATTGCAAGAAATGTTGTGCCGCTTAGAAATGATCTGAGCCATTATTGTAATGTGGAATAAGGTTAGCACACTGGAACTGATCGGTACAGTCGACAGCGGCATATGGAGCGAATACTAAAGCTATTCATAAAACATTATAGTATCACCAGAAAACACATACTCATCGTATGGTCCCAAACAAAGCACCGCTGTACACTGACTTGACACGTGATACTATTGCTTTTGTAAACTTATCCTAGATCCTATGATATATTAATAAATATAAAAATAAACACATACTCATCGTATGATCCCAAACTAAACTATGCTTGTACAATGTGTACCATGTAATAGACTGGGGGCGATCCAAGTTACATCCAGACCAGGGGCCCGATTTTAGCTTGATAGACATCAATCTCTATTCGAGATAGGTCGAAACAAAACGTCAAATTGGTCGTATTTTTTCAATTTTTTTTCGACACTTCGATATCTCGAATAGGTATGATATCTATCAAACGAAAATCGGGCCCCAGGGCAAATTCCGAAAAGGTTATTTCTGAAATCGAACCCGATACCACCTGGTTCAGTGATCCGAACGGCCTACACTCAAACCACTGGACCAAGACATCATAAACTGAGGCTACTATTTATGAAGTAAATAAGGCGAGATGTTCGTTGGAACGTCAAGTTTGTGAGTGTTGCGTCTATCGGTACCAGGAGAGCATACATTTAAACAAGTTGCACAAGGTTCTTTTGTCATTGTATAATGATGCGCCGCGTTTGTGATGTTTTGTGTATCGGAATGCGCCGCGATTACTCTTTGTGACACACGGATGTGGGACTCGTTCGTTAATATTAACACGATGACCAACATTGTTGACGGTTTGTAATCTTCTGCTTTGAAGCGTTACCAATTTTTATTCAGAATCAGAATCAGAATCAGAATTTTTTTTATTAATGTAAACCAATACAGGCACTTATGAATCGTCAGTAAAAAATAAATAGCATTAATAGTATCTCTACCACCCATTCGGAATGCAATTCCTATGGAGAAGAATGGGCAAGAAACTCCATGGTTGCTTTTTTCCAATAAGGATTTACATGTTATTGCATTACAATGTGTTTTTCTTAATTAACAATTATATAATATAAAGTTAATGAGGCTATACATTCTCAAAACACAAAATTACAGAAGATACCAATGGCATCCTGTGAGATCTCCCATGCGTCGAAGATATTTTTTATTAAGTTCACACTAGCGTCGGTAGTGCAACGGCCTTTAGTGAAACCATATTGTTGGTCGTGCAGGATGTTATTTGCATTAAAATGATCGAGTAATTGACAAAGCATTATCTTTTCAAACACTTTACTAAGTACTGGTAAAACAGAAACTGGCCAATAATTGTTTGGGTCTTTAGTACTACCGGATTTGAACAACGGGATTATTATAGTATATGTATGTATAGTTTGTATTTCATTAAAAGGTGGAACAATAAAGAGGTTTCTATCTATCTATTTAACTACCATCGCACCTTTTTTCACGAACCTTATGGCCTGAAATCCCGTGGCCAGCAGTGGGATGTTAAAAGGGCTGTAGTAGTAGTAGTAGTAGCACCTTTTTTATACTAATGGTTCAATATTACATTATACTTTAAAACAGTTACCAAGTTATACTTTTAAAGCAACACTGAAAGAGAGATGAAAGTAAATGGGGGTTGTATGATTATACTTTCTCTGTCAAAAGATGTAGTAGTAGTGAATTCAAATAAAAGAAAAACACAATAAAAAGGCCGATGGTGATGATGATACAAGTATTCTACGATTGTTTTGTTTCGCAGTACCATATAACATGCTTAGATGACCTAGTAAGTATTGTGACAAAATATGCTTTTATCATTTTTAGGGTTCCGTACCCAAAGGGTAAAACGGGAACCCTATTACTGAGACTTCGCTGTCCATCCGTCCGTCCGTCCGTCTGTCACCAGGCTGTATCTCATGAACCGTGATAGTTAGAGAGTTGAAATTTTCACAGATGATGTATTTCTGTTGCTGCTATAACAACTAATACTAAAAAACAGAATAAAATCAATATTTAAGGGGGCTCCCATACAACAAACGTAACTTTTTTGCTCGTTTTTATAGATAATGGTACGGAACCCTACGTGCGCGAGTCCGACTCGCACTTGGCCGGTTTTTGTATATTAAATAAATCAAAATATGGGGAAATCTAAGGACTGAATTTCTGCGCTTCGCTCAAGGAGAAACTGATGCCTTCATTTTACAACTATCAACAAGGAAATAAGCTCTATATATATAAAATATATGGATTGGATTTGTTTGCGGATGAGTGGGTGAAGATTTTGTCAGTATGTATGAGATTCTGCGAGCAAGATGCATGATTGGTTCATAGAAATTGTATACTTAACTAGTGTAATTGTAATTGTATCGTTCTAGTTGAATAAATAAATATGTAATTCATAGTATGAAGGTACTTAAGCGTCGTCAGAAATATAAAATAATTATAGGTATCTTGATATTTCTTTTAACATTGTCAATATGCATCAAACAAACTTGAAATTAGATAAAAAATCACTACAAATTAGCTTATGCACTTATCAAAGGCAGTGAAACTAGTTTTTTTTATTTTTGAATGGACTACGCTGTTGGCCGTGAGGTGGCCTTTACAGCTTTACCGGAGGAGTGCCGAGCGCAGAGTGCACTCCAACCAAGGCCTTAAGGGCGGAAAAAAGGGTGGCAACTAGCTCAAGGGCGCCACAGAGGGCACGACCTCGGCTTGGGCAGTTACTGTGAGGGGAGAGGTAGTGACTGCGCTCCTAGGTGCAAAGATGCACCTACGAGCGGAAGAGGGGGTTCCTCGGCCTCGCCGGCGAGATCGGTGTCTGTTTGAGTGAAACTAGCAGTAGCCATCGTCTGTCAACACACTGAACATCACTACACTATAGATGTATCTATATTTCACAAGCGCAACCCGTCCCGCAGCCTTCGGTACCGGCCCTCGTAATTAAAGACGATTCACAATTAAGGCCCTCGCACACAAGAGCGTCAAAATTCGCGCGTAAAATGTTCACCAATGAAATCAAAATGTTGACCATCTATGGTCATCCGCCATCTTTATCATCTTTATCACTGTCATCATCCATTTTTATTTATAATGTGTATTTATTGAATTTGCCCTTGCTATTAGTTACTTGACACTGGCTGAAATACCCGCTAAACGCAGGTGGAGCCATTCCTCATCTTTTCCATTAAATATCATCATTTCATAAAAAAAGAAGTAGAACTTTATCTATGTGATAATACAGTTTGTTTTGGTATTGATAAACAAATTTACACGCGAGCATCGACGCCCCAGTGTGCAGGGGGTTTTACCGTAGTTTATAGACGCCTCTAATTATATGTATTTGATGTTTTCTATACGCTGTGTGACGAAAGAAGCCCCATTCGGACAGTCATTATGGGAATTAATATACCTACGTGTCAGTTCGAGAGGTTCCGTAATGATCGGCACTCGATTTTTATAGAGTCCGTGAGAACACGTAGATACAAATGATATGTCTCTACATGTGAGCTTTTTGCTCAATACGCTTTATGATATCATTGAATACGAATTTTCCCTTTTGTAATTGATATGAACGCTAATGTGGATATTAGAATGCAATTTGTAGGCAATTATTGATAATAAAACGTTAGGGTTTTTTTGTGAGTGAACTTTGACTTCGGTCATTATTCGTTTTTTTTTTTCTATTCACCTTTTGTGTCTACTACAAAGCCATATATTTATGGGTAGGTATTATTGATGATGTCTTTGTGAATTTATAAACGTTCCTAAGCTTGAGATGTAATGTCAGTAGGGGCATTCGATAGAATTATATCGGGACTACACAATTATAAAAAAACGCATACCTAATTAAAGAAATATGTGACACAATATCGACCTTATAGTATCAGAATTACAACGCAAGATTTCCCTTATCGAGTAATGATTCCCATGAGTTGGACGAATATAAAGATGAAAATATAGATGCGTTATAACGAATGCGACGAATTTGTTGTCCATACCAAAATGAACTGTATTATCTCATAGTCAAAGCACATTTTTCAATCAAATGTCAACAATAACACGAGCAATTGTTGGACGCTTAGATTTTACCACAGTTATTTTATCTGTTAATAAATTTGCCATCTTTATCACTTTCATAACCCATATTTATTTAAAATGTTTAAGTAAAGAATTTGTACTTGCTATTTATTAATTGAGATTAGCTTATCGTAGATGCAGCCGTTCCTCATATTATTCCATAAAAATATCACAATTGTATTCATTTCGTAATAGAAAAGGAGAAGTGAATTCGCTCGCCACAGTATATGCAGGACATGGTGAAGGTGACATTAAAACGAAATCATTTCTAATGTTTTAAAGCCTAGTTCCTCCCACTTGTTCCAATCCAAAATACAAGCGTACAGACAGCTGACAAGCCTATCACACTTGCACACAACATTTCATAATATTTACTTCAATTACGGCAATTAGCAATTTCGTTATGCAAAACACACGTCCATTTACAATAAGTGAAACTAACACGAGCCCGTAAAACTGATTGGCCAATTAAAAAATCGAGCGCATTGCGCAAGAGTTGAACTATGAACCGCTTCTGAGTGAATTCGAAATTCAAATTATGTAGCGAATTAATTTTGAAAATTACAGGGTCTGTGCACGGTCAATCAAAGTAGAAAGCTTGGATGTTGCCGAACTGAGATCATCTGCTTTTAATTTTAACATATTAGGATCGTAACACGTATCGAATATAAATCATATAATTTTCTACTAATCAGGTTTAATATTGCAGTAGTTAATTGCAAAAAACAATTGTCGAGAAAGGGGCATAACACTGACCATCGAAATTTTCAATGTTCATTATTATAAACCAAATAAGTTTACCAACAAGACGAAACTTCCTGTCAGTGTAGAATGTGTATGTCATAAGTAAAGGACCCTAACAATGGGATATCCTTCGCGGAACAACTTTCAACGCGCGTGTCTTAACGCCCCAGTGTGCGGGAGGCTTAATGTTTATTACACAGAAATCAGAATCAGATTTTTTTTATTCATGTTAACTAATACAGGCACTTATGAATCGTCAATAAATAATAATAATAGTATCTCTACCAGCCATTCAGAATGCATTTCCTATGGAGAAGAATGGGCAAGAAACTCCATGGTTGCTTTTTTCCAATAAGGATTAATATTTTTTTGTTTTTCTAAATTAAAAATTATACAATCAACCTTATTGTTATCAGTCGATTAGTCGAGAAACATCGGAAAACTAGTCCCAACGTTTAGCTGCATTTTGTCGCTCAGCAAAAGGCATACGTCTATACTGAAAATCCAGTTATATACATTATTTTGTACAATGAAATACATTTTCACACCACATACCATACAATAAAGTCCAAGTACGAGCGTACCGAGTTATTTAAATTAAGCCACTCATCCTGCTTATGCGCGGCAAAAACATACGGCGTGGCGTCGTTAGAGCGGCGGAGATGCATTTATTTATGAAATGTAAATTCATCTGATTGTAATAACAAAACTCGAGCCACTGGTCTCTATATTAAGATGTATTATTTGCATACCGTATACTCTCGCGGGAACGTGTGACCGTGTTCGTACAAGATCATATGAGTTCAGGATTTAGTTTGAAAAATAATGTTGGCAGCCTCGCCTCAAGAATACTAAGGTCCGTATTACAGAACGTAACTCAAGTTCAGTTTGTTCCTCAATCAGTCGATACCTGTTTATGTATAGAATCAGTGCTTGAGCATCGTTCTTATTCCAGAAAGGTAATCAATATTAAGACGGATCGAGACTCAAATCGAGCCTTAAACCTCTGCTTGAGGCTATGAGGCTTGAGGCTATTGAGGCATCTCTATGCGTATTGTCTATGCGTCAGCCTGTACCTGAACAGAACAATCTACGCTCAAGCGCGGTCTCGACCACACTTGGGTGATTTCAGATCCAATCACTGCTTGAGTTCGTTTCACGAACTGAGTAACTCAGCTGAACTGTGTTCGATAAATCTATGCTCGAGGGACGTTCTAAAATTAAAACATGACTCAAAAGTAGATTTAAACAAAGATCAATGCTTGAGTTTCCTTCTGTAATACGGAATACGGACCTAACTCTGAGTTTCCCCCCCAAAATTAATTTAAAGTTAGGATCTATTTATCGACGATTACAGCGTAGAGCATTCTGCTCACTGCACAGGGTTGTTGCGGATTCAATTTTGGAAATTACCTTTTTAGAATTTGCTCGAGTCTGGATGTTACTGGAGTTTTGCCCTAGTCCATTGTATGGTTACCACAGTACGCATTACTTACGAGTAGTTTGGGATCGTACGATGAGAAAGAGTTATCTTGCTTTTTTTATCTTTCGTACAGTTTACTTCAATATAAGCTGGCTTTAAATGCAATACCTTTCTCCCCATGCCGACCTCCCAATATTGCCTTCCCACTGTCCACCTCTCCCTCCTGCCTTCTCGCGAAGAAGTAAAAATAGCTACATTTTCTCTTCTCCCATTGCATAACTAATGGTGTTGTTCTTGAAGTATATCTGTTCTACTCTTTAGTATTATCATTTATGTTTCGTGTTCGCGCCATAAACAAACAATTTTAATGTTCCAAGAAACTGTCAATATTTAACGCCTATCTAGACCAAAGCGTTTAACACCTCCAATGTTATTTAAATATGATAAGATTTACTTATATATAAGATTTATAGCGGCAAGTTCGTTTGTCAGTTATTATTTTGAATATAACTAACAATTAACACTTGATTATATTTTATTTATTTGCTAGTTTGATTTACAATTCTATAGAAATGTTTAGTATTACTGATTACGCTCAAGTAACTAGTTTACAATATCTTCTAATTAGAGAGCAACTTAAGGTCTACAATGATCGCTTTGAGCAATTCATTTTAGGCGAACTCATATCCTGGTTTAAAACAAATAATACCGAATATGAAACCGCTAATGAAATGTACCTGCACATGAATCGCGAGAATGCGTGTCCATTTTAAAACAAACTGTATTAACTCATGTAAAAAGCTAATTCTTCAATGAAATATCAATGACAGTGCGAGCGAATTTTGTCTCGTGGTCATTTTAGTTTTGGCAAAAGCTTTGACGCGTGCATCTTGTCGCCCCAATGTACCCGGGACCAGATAAAGCGTAACTTTCTTAATTAAACAAACCAAAACATACCAAATACTTCTATCACATCTCTAGAATTCCGAACACACAAAATTAAGACGCATCGCTCAAACGTTATCAATAAAATATCAATAGTAATCAATCAACGGTAACATAATACACCGGCCTCACAATCGACACGACATCGTGATCGACCGGCGCGTGCGCAGCCCACTAAACTCACCGACTCTACCGTTAAAAGGATAACTTGAAAAAAAGTCGAGAGGTGTGTCCTGACGTAACGATTCGTGACTCCGTGTGTCTAAGCGTGACTTTTCTGACCACTTGCGCCGTTAAATCGGTTCGATCCCGGGCCGTTCGCGAATCGAGGCAGGTTTGCTTATATTTAACGCGTTTGACACTATTATACTATGTTGAGAAGCGACAATTAAGTTATAAAAAGTTTATTACTTAATTATAGAGTCTAGAGAAGCTATTTTTGTACAATTTGAAATGTATCACTTTTCTGGGAATCCATATTTACCTAAATATATGTGGGTAATTTAAACTATTGTTTTATCGGGTGTTTTTATTTTTTTTTTATTTAATAGGTTAGCCAACAATTGTATACACTAATACACTTGCTACTTACTGACTAGTCTACATTTATAAGTGTAACAGTCTCTTACAGGCCAACACCGCATGCACAGTTTAACGGTATATACTATGACTTAATCAAGATTTAAAAAAAATCAAATAAAAATAAAATAGAAATACAAATACAAATAGAAATAAGATTATTTTACAACGAATTAACCCAAAACTCAAGAATCACGTTGTTTTGTTTATATCAACTACGAACATATGGAAACTTATACAAAATTATATTTTTTAGAAATGTAAAAATTAAACACCTTTACTTTATAATTACTCAGTAATATACAATTTCTATAAATATAACTGACTAGCTTCTACCCGCGCATTCGTCCACGCAGACTTCGACTGATGTACCTACAAACAATAATACTGTAAAGTTTCATTGAAATCCGTTCAGTAGTTCCGTGAAAGAATAACAAACATCTATCCATCCATCCTCACAAACTTTCACATTAAAATATAATAATTGTAGGATTTAGCTTGACATATCATCCTTAATAGACACCTCTTCCCGCTAAAGCATTTAAAATATAGCAAGCGATGCGAACCCTAGATTCTCCCTAATAGACTGTAACTTTAAACTAACAGCTTTACAGACAATATTTGAAAGCATTCCTTACTAATCTGGGCAATGTTTCAACGAACGTAACCGACCGCTCACATCTGTCGCTCGATATAATCAAATACAAACTTAATATTCCACCAATAACATTTCAACTTCACGCGATAAAATTAAAACCTGAAACGCCACTATAGCTTGACAAATCAATAATACGACCAATATAAATATACCCGTGGCGGGAATTGGAACTAATTATTTAGCGATGGCTTGGTCTGGTGGTTCGAGGGTTGGCCGCTCGGTTCACTGAACCAAGTGGTTGTGGTTTCGATTCCCACTGGAAAGGGGCCGTTCAAGTATCACGTAAGCACTATGGGGGGTGGGGGGTCTTTGTTTTGCTTATTTTGGATGACATGGGGGGTAGGGGAGTCGAGATGATGATTACGTCATCGGTAGTTATTTACTTTTTTACACAAATGGCAAACCTCACATTGTCTATGCTTGAAAACGAAACACATTTTCGGGGATAAAATTATAATTATAATATAAAAAAATACATTTTTAATTGGAAAATGTTTACGTAAGCATGGCGGAGGGGGTAAGAGCTTTGCTTACTTTTGCTGACAAGGGGGATGGAGGGTTAAATAATTGTAATAAATCTGCTTAAGTAATATTTGAACATCCCCAAAGTAATTTCGAAATTAGACTTGTTGAAATTTGCCCTGGGTAGGTAGACCTATTTCGGTTTATTTAAATAAAGCATGAAAACAACATATTTTATCAATGGTAGCTAGAATATGACTAGTCATTGGACAAGTCACTGGACTAAAAGATGTTGCTTACATGCCTTCAAAAATGAAGTTATAGCAGCTCCACAACGATAATTTTGGGAACTTGGGGCGCTAGTCTGGGTGTAACTGGGATCGCCCCCTGTCCGTTGTATGGTACCTATTGCTACAAACTTTGCTTAGTTGCGATGAGTATGTGTTGTCTGGCGATATTTATTAGTATAAATGTATAACCAACTAGCGCCACAGTCGTCGGGGGTTATTTTGTAGTGGTCAGTTACTGGGTTCTGAGTTGTCACGAGCGCGCTTATCTTGAGAAAGTGCTCATTGTTGACTTCATGAGTCGGTATGGTTCTGATGGATTTTAGCTCAGCAACAGATAATAAGTCACGATTGATTGTCTTATACTGTCATATTACATATATACAAATATTTAAAACGTAAGTTACAAGCGGAGACGATATTTAAAAAAATATGTTCATACGCGGAATATTAAACCGCTATAGACGTTGATGGCCATACTTTGTAGAACTCTTTTCAACTGAAAACCTACACTAGTAGGTGTTTTATAAATTTCTTTGAAATTAGTATCAGAGCCCAAAAAACTTTTAAAGCTTATACAATTCACTTAGACAGTTAGTGGTAGTACACTTCGAACTGCTTTGACCTTGTCCTGTCTCCAATATCACGTAAATAAGGACATTAACGCTAATTGTTGAAAATTTGAGGCGGACACCGGAGCACCATTGTTTACAGTAATATTAAAAATTATTTACCTATAGATGCCATAAAGAGATCCAAAAATAATTTACCTAAATGGGTGAATAATGCCATGGCCCTTTAGTCTTATACGTGTTGACATAGGTAATCTCACGTACTTACGACGATATCAAGGTCACAGACAAAAGTGGATGAAACTGTTAACTGTTAGAAAAACCTCCTTTCTTGTTATTATAACTCGTTGATACTTAAATCTGTAGTTATTCTCTTTAAACTTGCACCACACAAACAGCGCCATACGTCTGGGCGTATCGTCCATACCCTCGATAATCTAACGTTTCATATCCGGCTAATCTATCGTCGTTACATTTTGTACCGCGGTGGGCGGACACGTGTACTCATAACTCGATCGAACTTATTTTATTTTTATTAATCCCCCGAGGAATTGATATGAAATACGCTAAACTGATTATGTTCAGGGTATTAACTTTTGATATGGGTACTTACTCAAAATAATTATTCCATAGTTATGTAAACATGTTCTTATTTGAAAATGAGTTCTTCCATGAGGTAATAGAGCTTGTTTTGGTATTGGCAAAAAAAATATCGTGCGATCGATAGAGTCATCAAAACCTTTCCGGAATTTATCCCAGTGTGACTGGGATCGCCCCCAGTTCATTGTATAGTGCTCATAGTTCAAGCTCTACTTAGTTTAAGAACACACGACGAGTATGTTCATGTCTGGTGTTTATTATTTTTGTTATTATAAATTTGGCTAGAGCGAGGCTTGATAGTAGTGGAGGGAGGGTAAGCTGATAGCCTACCTAACAGTAGCAGATTTTGTGTGGGACTATTCCCGCCTTACATTCACACCACTTTTACACCCGTAAGCTAGGATCAACAGCGGTATCCAGTGAAGATACCGAGGTTTGACCTTCGGCGAGTCCCGGAGAAAAAGCTAAGGTCTCGGAACCCGCAAGATCAAAGTGTACACAGTTAGAGATAACATACCTATCATAACGATGTATAAAAGCCAAGGCTTTATCCAATTAAACGATATTGTCATACAATATTGCGCTCTATTTATACGCCCCGATACAATCTGGCCCACACATAGCAGACATCATTTAAATATTGTTAAGTAGATTACGGTTTTTACGCAATCGCATTGCGATATTTTGTTCCAAGTCATTGTTTCCGGACATATTCATAGTATGTACGTATGGTACACGTGATATACGAAGCCGAGGGTATTGTCCGAGATGACAATTAAAATCTTTGAAAAATAATTGGGCGCTTGACATCGCACCATTGATTAGTATAACACATACTCATCGTATGATCCCAAACTAAGCAAAGCTTGTACTATGGGAAATAATGGACTGGAGGTACTTATTCCCGGTTACACCCAGCCCAGGGTAAACTCTGAAATCCTGCAATCAGCCGGTGCAATAGACTTGCAATTAGGCCTGCACAAAAAATCTAGCGTCAATGATTGCGACGATATTTCAAATGTTAACAACATTTGGAGGATATAACTCAAGGATGAAGAATTTCAGTTTATCTACAAACACCTTACAATAACACTTTTATGTAAGTACAAAAATGTTCTAGAAAGTCACTGTAAATAGATGATAAGTTTATATAAAAGTGGAAGTTATCTCGCCGTATTACCAGCTCACCGAATCGAATCCAAATATTCACTTAAACCAAACAAACTACACCGTCACTATGAATACCATAACGTTCAATACAATAAAATATATCGACCAAGGCCAAATGGATCCGGATCGAAGATTGCCAGTGCGCAGTGAACGGTTGAACTATGAACTATAGGCGTCGAACACTTGGCTAACTGTTCCCTCTATCAGATATTGAATAGCTACTCTCCGCCAAAATATAATAACCACCAATGTTTTTTAAAAGTAGGTTTAAAAATAGATGTCTCAAGTCAAACAGAGGTCTCAAAAAAAATGGACTGAAATTGCTATAATTGATGCCACCATCGACTAGTCTTACACATCTTAACATAGACGATCTGAGTACGTAGACGTCAAAGTGACATAGAAAATTGGACGTGTGCAACTATCAAATGATAGGAAAGGCGTCTTTGATATAATAACTCGACGGTAACCATTTTATTTGTAACTAAATGTGATTTCTTTAAAAACAGACTCGCTTTTTCTGATTATTATGTTTAAACGTTGAGAATTCGCTCGTTATGATACAGCCACTGAAATAACTGCAAGGGTTTTGTACAAGATGTGACCCTTTAGCATCTTGCACAAATCATATTGGATGTTCTCGGGAACAAGGTATACTATAATTGATATTGAGTATGCTGTTCATTTAAATTTTATAAATAAAGATTATACGTTGCGATATTTTATAAAATGTTAATATTAATATATGTTATAAAATAAAATGTAACTGAAAAATCTTATTAAAAATCGTAGCAGAAATCTGTCCGTTCCAATGAAATACTCTCAACTCATTTAACGATTTCTTGTCTTTGTCTTGATTGCCTTTCAAACGTCGATATGGTATTACAGTACCATCGTGTTGGCAACTGGTAAGTCATTTGTAAGCAAAGCAAATTCTCACACACTTCCGCATCGAAACCGCCCAGATCTATCGAACCGCGACCGCGACCACCTCTCACTAACCTATCCGTCTATTGTTGTTTAAACTTAAAAGAATGTCATAGTGACACGCCCATATCGCCGCCTTTGATGTAGTTCTGGGTCACAGTTGAGCGCAGACGCCGTCGAATATGATAAAACGCTTTTCAGTTTGCGCTCAGCGCGTGGCCTCGATGTGACACCCGATAGCATAGTACAGAGGTGTTGTTTTATAATCAACGTTTTAAATTTTCTGTCATAGTGTGAATATCGCCAGAAAATACATACTTATCGTATGATCCCAAACTGAGAAAAGCTCGCACTATGGGCCCGTATAATGGAATGGGAGCGGCTGGGACCGCTCCTAACACCGGGCTACCCAACACCAGGGGAACTTTCGAAAAGATTATTTTCGAATCTTGCCATTGGCGGGAATTGAACCCGCAATCATCTGGTTCAGTGAGCCGGGTGGCCTACGGTCAAACTACTATACCAAGTCGTCGTCAAGTAGTCTGCGTAGTCTGATGTCATACGAACTTACTGGTAGACTATAATAATTTATTGATATTTTAGTAGGTAATGTTATTTCCAGATTTGTTATACGTATTCTTCGCCACTTTGTTTTGAGTTTGGAACTTTGATGCAATTAAAATTTTGGTGTAGTTATATAACTATAGGTACCTATTGTTACAACTGTGACATTTTGTCAATATTTGGAGTTCAATACTGTAAACACTCGAAGTTATATTCAAATAATAGTGCTTTAAGACGCGATGATCTGTACCAAATAGTAGTACCCTCATAAGACATTGGGAAGTTTTTCTTCAATTCTGAATTTATTAAAAAGTATGCTGATTACTGTATTTGAATATTATCTTTATTCAGAAAATTCAATTTCAACATTTTGTAAAATGGAAATTTGATTTGTAATAAACGTCTTTATTTCGTTTTTGTTTAAGGTCATCTTGGTCCGCGGTCACTACGTGTCTTACCTGCCGCTGTGCAGCCGCAACGAGCCCGTGTTCCTGGCGGTGTGCACGCCGCTCGCCATGCCCGAGACACGCGAGTGCGTCGTGCACGGCGCCACCAACGTCTTCACCACCGTCCACGCCATGGACATGAAGATACTGCACATCGACGCCAAGTAAGTTAACGTGACGTAGCATAATGTTTAGAGCTGAATCACGCTACTGGCCATGCTTGAGACGCTTGAATGCGACGTGTAGGGTGCAACTAAGGTGTTTACCACCATCCACGCCATGGACACCACATATAATAGCGCTCAGAATTCTATCACGCTGCTAACTTTTTAACACGCTACTGGCTGGGAAAACACAAGCAAATTACTCTTTATCATTTAAATCACTCTTTTTGAATTAATAGCCATAATGGGGCGTCGATGTTCGCGCGCAACAGGGGTACGCACGCGTTGGAGCGTGGCTTTTACCCCAGAAATTCAACCTTTATGTATATTGACACAGAGTTCGTTTTGATATTAGCAAACATTTTGGCACGCGATTGGCGACGCCCCCGTGTGGGAGGATTTATATTGTGGTCTACATTTCCATAATAATTTCCTACTAAATATTTATGTAGATCATCACACTGGTTCAAGGCTCAACAACAAACAATGCCTATTGATGCGTAACTGTCACAGTGGGCTACTGTCCATCAGAGAACGGCATATGTATGACAACGTCTCTATTGAATCCGTTTCATATTCATGCATGTGTCGTCACCACACCGCGTTCAATGGTACGAAATAATAAGACGAGTTGTAATAATATGCAATGGTAAACAGGGATCTGTCAGATGAGTCTCACTCGCATCTCGTCAGACGTACAAGTAATCTGACATTTTTTATGCAGCTGTCAGGTCAGGAATGCGAAATTTATTGGTACATTCAAAAGAATATACACTTTCGCGCATAAGTATGTAGTCTGTTTTGAGATGTGTGCATCAAAAATTCGATACTATTTGTATTCTTTTCCATAAAGCCATTTATAAATATAGTAAAGCCAGACAGAATCGTTTAAAAATTGAGGTTAAATTTTGTTTATTTGTCTTCAAGTTTTGAATCAAGAAGGAAAACAAATGTTTATTTGAATTGATGAATAAAATATCCACATCCATTCTGATACCTAACTTATAAATACAAACAATGTTTTACGACACACCTCAAGTTCCTTATATCACATAACTTATGTCTTTATATTCAGTGCAATAAATGTCTTATTTATTCCTATGCCGTTCCATTTCATGGAGCCTTTCTATCGCGATATTTCCGCGTTATCTGTGGGTGTTGAAATGTAAACACAGGCTGTCACCTGCTCGGAAGCGGACGAACTTTGCATACAATGACAGAGCTACAAGCTCCCGTGAAACTTGGTACTTGTTCAGTCCAGTGTACGCTGATCCTTGTCTGTTATTTGATTTTGATACTTTATATAACTCATTAGTATACTTCAAAGCTTGGTTAATAATATTGAACGTTGTAGTTTCAAGAGAAAATGGTCCCTAATTTGAATATACCCAATTGCTACTAAAGCCTACAAAATTCTGAGATACTAGTACAAAGTTTGTGTAAATAAACAGCAAACACGCACATGACTATAAAAATATATTTATTTACTACAACCATTTAATTTTCTCTTTAAGACACGCGTCGATAGTCACTTAATTATACTAAACGTTAAGAAAATTTACTTATTACGGTCAAGAAAGATCCTAACACTTTAATTGCTTTTATACACAAATTTTACCTTACCTTATTTTTTTATATTTATAAATATCGAAATAGGTACTTAGGGGGTCCCAATATGTCTTTTATCGCAACCAAAATGCTACCTAATCCGTTAGCATTTAGAATTCAAATGGTAATTGCGATCTTCTGGCGTTTAAGAAATGACAACACTAGATTTATTATGCATAAATATTATTTGATAATTTAAAAAGACATTACACTAAGTTAATTAGTCCTATACATTGTGTACTGAACTCGACAACCTTACCTATGATTTATATCGGTGGCGTATCACGCGCGGCCATATGTCACACAGTCTATAATGTTCTATTGCATCTGGTTGTCGTAAACATTATTGTTCTGTCTTTGCGTACATTATGCGGTTTTCAATGAGTCCAGAGCCTCTACCATGATTTTTTAATTCGCTAGTCGCTATCGTCTGCGTTTAACATTTATATAGAGCAGGGATTCCCAAACTATTTTGAGCAAGATACCCCTATTTCAAAATGAACTGATACCAGACCCCAATGAACTCAGACCCCCATAGCCTAATTACTTTAAATAAGTTTTTTCCTTCGATCTTCTTTTTTTTCTATCGATACAAAATACTTACAAATTTTGACCAACCGCAAAGTTGACCCCTCTGGGAATCCCTGATCTAGAGAATTATAGAGAGACATCCCTTACACCCAATAGATACCGCGTTTAGTATTTTGTGAGGCCAAAAAACTATTGACATCAGTCTACTCTTAGCTCACGTTTGGCTAATTTGGAGGAGCTAACCGTTGTGACAACCTCACACTGCTATTGGTAATGCTTTAGAATTACATACATTTGAGGCAGACGTTAACGACTACCGAGAACGTCAAACTCATGGTAAATCTACAAACGTCACCTCGATGAAAATATATTCTTGTGTTAGATTATGAGTTGCCTTTTCTAATGAATTCTAATAGATTTATTATTCATTTGAATAATTGATGACGGCAACTATTATTAAATTGTATTTTATCAAAAATCTATTGTTTTGCCTATTAATATGATAAACAAAGTTTGTGTTGAGGAAGCGGTAGCTTAGGCGGTCGTGCATTGTGTCAATTGGCGTCACAAAGCTTTGAACAGCCAGACTGCCCTTCCTTCCGACAGTGTCTACGTTCCTTGATTTGAAAAAACTTATAGCACTCATTTAAACTTCCGTGAGGCTAGCGCGCGTGAAGGCAAGACCAACCAGGTCATGCAATATGTCTATTTTTTATATCTTTCGTACAGATCACTGTCATCATCCATTTTTAACCGACTTCAAAAAGGAGGAGGTTCTCAATTCGACCCATATGTTTTTTTTTATTTACAATGTGTATTTATTGAATTTGCCCATGCTATTAATTACTTGACACCGGCTCAAATACCCGCTAAACGCAGGTGGATCCATTCCTCATCTTATTCCATTAAATATCATCACTTCATTCATTTCGTAAAAAAAAAGAAGAAAAACATTCCCTGCAATACAGGTGGTGAGGGGGCTACTCAGCGAAACTACGGTTTTGTTTTGCTTTAACATTTCCAAATGTGTTATAGTTCTCCAGAAGATAAGTAGATGGCGTGACTTATGAAATTTTCAAAGAGTTCGGTATGTATGTATAAATGTATGTAGACAGACGTCTTTGCTAAGAGAACAGATCACGAGAAAGCGCAATTTTCTGTTCCCCATAGATAGTCAGACACCAATACCATGTATTTTATAAATTGGTGTTTATGTCAAAGTAAAAGATTTTTTAATCTTTTAAAAGTAAACAAGTATCTTATGCATGTATAATAAGCTTGATTGTACCTTGTAACAAATGGCTTTAAACTTGACCTCGGCGTTTTGTCTAGCGCAACAGTACGTAACGTTTGTTTAATAAAACATTATTTGCTACCGTCTTGAAACTTTCAAGTGATCTTTTGCAATTTGGTTAATTCTTTTATTAGCTGTATAACAATCGATATCGGACTCTACTCCGTTGTAATAAAGGTTAAGTAAGATTTTTATATTTGATGTTATAATAGATATTAGTCAATGATATTTGCGTTTGTCTCAACGTCGATCATAATCGCTTGTACCCGAGAGTTTTCTTAAGATGTAGGTCATTGGCGTCGACACTCTTTAGAGTGGTCTTATCAGCTCATTATATTTAACTAAATACGTAATTACAATTGTACTTTTTTAAAGATTTAAATCTGGTCTGATAATAGTATAATTAACTGGTAAATAGCTTTTTAAGTTTGCATTTTAATGTGGCGTAAGTTCGAAGGCAAAAACTGTTGGGACAGGAAACAGTTTTTACCTTATGGTTCCGCTAAGTCATTTATGCCTCTTTTTTGCAACAATGACAGTGTATGTTACATTTGTGAATGGCATTCTTAAATCTTGAGAAAAAGTATTTAAACTATACAAAGGTTTTTTATATCAAGTAAAGATAGATAGCATCCGCCCCATACAATTTTAACACGCAAGAAATTAGCAAAATTAATATCGTTAAACAACACACTATCGTCGTATCCTAAACTAAATATCCTTTCTTTTACTATGAGACGGTTCTATACGGGCTGGGGCCTTAAAGGTACACACAGACCAAGCCAAATTTTTAAAAGCCAATTCCGATATAGACAACTGTCAGTTATTGAACCCGTAACCATCCGGTATACTGCCTCACCTTCACTCGAACCACGTAACCAAGCCAAGAGCAAGCATGATGAACTTCTTCGGTAGATAGTTTAGAGATATCTCATGTATCACTTTTTACAAGTTTTTTTTTAATATAAACTTGCAATGTATGTTATGTAATGTATGTTATGTAATCCAGAGAAGAATTCAGCTAGGTTGGGCAGCATTCGGAAAACTCCGTCAAGTCTTCTCATCGCCTATACCGCAGTGTCTAAAGACAAAAGTCTTTAACCAGTGCGTCCTACCCGTGATGACATACGGAGCCGAGACGTGGACACTCACAGTTAGACTGGTCCACCAATTTAAAGTCGCCCAGCGAGCTATGGAGAGAGCTATGCTCGGTGTTTCTCTGCGGGATCGAATCCGGAACGAAGTAATTCGCCAGAGAACTAAAGTTATCGACATAGCTCAACGGATTAGCAAACTGAAGTGGCAGTGGGCCGGTCATATCTGCCGCAGGACTGACAACCGTTGGGGTAGACTCGTCCTAGAGTGGAGACCGCGAATCGGCAAACGTAGTGTAGGACGTCCTGTGACTAGGTGGAGCGACGATATACGCAAAGCGGTGGGCAGTGACTGGAGAAGAAGAGCCGAAGATCGGGCTCAGTGGCGCATCTTGGGAGAGGCCTACGTCCAGCAGTGGACTGCCACCGGCTGATGATGATGATGATGAATGTATGTTTGTCCGGGTGGAATCTTGCAACTGATTTTTAGATCAGTTATCTTTAACCGATTCAGCTGAAATTTGGTATACACGCTTATTTTGGATGACAACGCATGCTTAGCTATGTGACGTCATTCTAATTCCAATATGGCGGATCATCCAAAATGGCAGCAAGTCAAATCAAAGGGCTTGCTGAGGAGAACACGAAAACTAAGGGTAATTAAATAAAAGCTTGATTTTAAAAAGTTTTTTTTACATTAATTTTTCATAATTTTAAAATTTAGATTTACAAGAAACGTAGGGGTCGAATTGAGAACTTTCTCCATTTTTTTAATGGGTACAAACAAAACTGTATGGATATGATCTTAACGTAGATAGGTTTGTTTATTCTCTTTTTAAATTACACATAATCCAATTGCCTGACAGTAATTTGTCTAGCAAATCCAAAGTACTTAGCCGTTCGTACATTGAAACGTCTTGCTTAATTGGCTCGGGGCACAGGGACATATCCGCATTTCCCACCATCACCGAATGATTGATAGCCAGACTAATTTCGTTAATCAAACTGCACGTGATTTAAAAAAATATAGTCCAAAACACTACCAACATTACAATGTATCTACTACGTATACAGATAAATAATATCGAAGTGTTTGTTTGTTCTTGTTGGAGGTAAACTCCAGAACGGCTTTACCGATTTTGACAAACTTTCACTGGCAAATAGCTGATGTTACAAGGAGTAATTTAGGCTACTGAACACGAAAGAATATAAAATCCATTTTATTCCGGGTAATCTCCCAAACGGTGCGACCGATTTTGTGGGACTTTCACTGACAGATAGCTGATGTTATACGGATTAACTTAGGATACTATTTAACTTTGGGAAAATAATTAGATTTTCTAAATTCCGCGCGTACGAAGTCACGGGCTCAGCTAGTGATAAATATAATTATTGTGTACTTGACACGCACAAACATAGTATCTGATAGGGTCATCGCAGCGATCAATCATTATCAAACCTTGAACACTACAATAAATAATTCTCTTGATATTAGCAATTATCGAATTCGCTCTAATTACCTATTATTATTTCAGAATTAGAATTAGATAAATGTAAAATTATAGTACCGTCAATGATTATATGAAATGATAAAACTATCATTTTCAGAATGTCGTATCTATAGAAAAGAATGTACGAAGCTCCACGGTTCCTCTTCTTAGCTGGATACCTAATCCTCTTCATAGAGTTAATGTCTGACTGCGAAATAGAGATATTTTCTAGTTTTATAGAAGTACTTGCGGCCCGTCCCGGCTTCGCACGGGTTTATAATATAGCCTATGTTACTCAGTGATAATGTAGCATTCTAACGGCCAAAGATTTTTTGAAATCGGTCAATTCGTTTTAAAGTTAATTCGATACATACAAAAAATCTTTCCTCATTATAATATTAGTATTAGTATTCCTGAAAAACCGTAGAGAATTGCAACACCTTTTTGTGTCATTTCGACGATGCATATGCGTGAATGTTTATAAATCTCAAATGTTAGAATTCCGATATCAAAAGTGAATGCTACCTGGCAGGCTACCATACAAATGTAGTGTTGCAACATTTTAGTCATGAAACATATTTACAAACCAATACAGTACTTATCAATCGTGTACCACCACTGTAAATGTATCATAACTTTCATTTTTTTTTAAACTAGGTATAAAATTAGTAGCAAGTCTCGTGTTAAATTGTATTTTCTTTTTTAATACCAATTTACATTGAAAATGCCTAAAGATAACTTTAACGAATATTAAGTAACAATTCCTCATACTCGTTTATCTATATTTAAGTGTTGTCTGTCTGTGTTTTATAAACTAGACGTCTTGATTGTAATTAGACATGATTCAATTGATTTATTCAAGGCGCCATATCACCTTGATATTCGTTATCTTGTTTCGATGAGATGATTTTAATTAGCACAGTTGTAAGAGAATTAAGCCTTCTGCAGACTGGGGCGTCGAACCTCGCGCGTATTTTTTTTGCCATTACCAAAACGAACTCAATGTCAATGTGCATACAGATTGAATTTCTGTGGTAAAAGTCACGCGCTCACGCATTAAAATTCGCTCGCGCTGTCACTCTAATACAGTTCGTTTGGAATTGACAAAAATTGAACGCGCGAGGGTCTACGCCGTCTACGCCTCAGTGTGGGGGAGTCTTTATGAACACTGACATTAGGCTATCATCCATAATATATTAGACATTACTAATGATGTATTTATTACGCGGATGCTTTGTAAGATCTTGTTTTAATAACGATACTAATATGTATGCTTGATATGCGTTGACGGGCTAAGTCAGTAATTATGTAATACTATTAATAGGTACTCACACGAATACATGGGTTTGAACGCTTCAAAGACTCTTACAGTTTCATAGATAGGTATGGTTTGTATAAACCGGTTAAATAAAGTGGGTCACACCCCTTTTTTATAATTACATGATGAAATCCTGATGGATTTCCCGCCTACTCCGGGGTAGTCGATCGGGCTATGCCGTACTAGCTCCAACCCTCACTTAGCCTCCTTCCAACTTCTTGGGGGACAATGAGATTACTGGCACTCATGCGCCACCCTACATGGGAGTTGGTCCTCTAACCAAGTAGAGAATCAACAAATGTTTCTAGAAAAAAATCGCTAAAAGACTTACGCCACGTGATCCTCTCATCATCAGCTATGTCATATATTTCTGATATGCGCTATATTGTAACATAAGTTTTTAAAGATTAGAACAGACGAGGAACAGTTATATGGGTTAATTATTCTCTTTTATCCAGTAGCGAGTGGCATCTTGGCTGGGAGCGCAGTTCGCTGCACGGTGTCAGCTGGTACCATCTTCTGCACCCCGACTGCTGCAAGGAAGCGCAGAGCAAACATCGGCTAAGTGAGTATACTGTTTTATATCTCTTTATTTTCATTAACAAGTGACTTAACATGACAGAGAAGACACAAAGTTTATCTCTTCTCTTCCAACTTCGTCGAGTAAATGACGTCACATCGAATTTTGTCTATTAGCAATGTCCCGATGTGACGTCATTTGTTCGACAAATTTGACAGTTGTAAAATATATTTTACATCTATGCGGTCATGGTGAGCCTGCTGAAGGTACCAAAGTCCTCAAGAATTCACGAGACACACTATGATTTTCTTATTAATTATAATATGATTGCATAGTGCAATTGAGTTAAAAAGACAACAAAGCTCATTTTTCAGAACAAAAATCAATTCAAATTTCAATCAGATATAACAGGGACGATAGACTGTTGCTCCCATTAATGCCAGTCTCACACGATCCTATATAAGTTTCATGAATTTTATCCACTGAACTTTCATTCGACGAGCGCAGCTACATTATACTACTATACTAAACAATACACCTATATTTCACTAAGCTTTCAACGCGTTTCTACGACATCAACTCGTGCGCACCGAACCAGTCAATCTTAAAGTGCACACTTTAATAGATTTCTAAGCTGCGTTTGCGCAGCTATTGTTTGTGATTAATGATGTAGGATGCGCCTGCGAGTGTCCTAGTGAACGATAGCCGTGGGAACTTAAGTATATAAATAACTAAATGAATCTTATATCGCAATATTAAAGTTTTTTTAAATAGTTAGAAGTTGAAATTAAACTATTTTACGGATTTTATCGCGTTTATTTACTATTTTATTTTCCCGACGTTTCGGCTGCTTTACAGCAACCATGGTCACGGGGGGACTGAGGTGTTAGACGTCCTGATGTCATAGTTAATAACTGGGTACCCTCATATTTAGTTAGAAGTTTTAGGTTAGATAAACCATCAACATGTACATAACTTGTACACAAAACCAAACCAGAAACATTTACATAACTGAAAACTTGTGTCCTAGAGTTATGAAGAGAACTATTTTAAGACATACATTAAATAATTGGCGTCTGATACTGAAAGCCGAAACTAATCTTTGAGACAGGATTCCCGTGATGAACCATCTATTTACATACCAACAACTTTGTAACTACGGAACCCTCGGTACGCTCTAGTCAGACCCGCACTAGGTCGGTTTTGTCATTAAATTTGGTGATTGCCACCGATGTCAAATGCCCTCTTTTTAATTTCTTCGAGCTGACAGCTACATGCAAATTACCGTTTTAATAATATAGGCATAGGACGCACATCTATTTAAGGTCTATAGTTAAGGTTGAATAACATAATTAATGTTATGTTAGACATTACAATATGAGGTCAAGGGGCTGTTCTCACAACTGACTTGTTTAACTATAACCCATAGACTAAAGCTATATATAAAGTAGTTTAAATACTTGCAAAACCAATGTTGCGAAATGATGTAAATCATGACCGCGCATCGCTTGTGATCCCTCGATAACCTACGACAACATAAAAGCATTTAACGCTAACTTATCTACGTCAACCCCACGTTAGAGAAAGTCGCGTTGACGCGACGTGACGCGATGCTCGCGTGTGAACAACTTCTACGTGAGTGATCAAATCGACTGAACTATCCTTCTAAATTATCCCAAACGATTTTGCACTGTATTGCTAGGGCGTAAAATTGAAACGGTTAATCATAGATCGTAGGGACTCGTGACTTCGCGCTTGACGCATATTTAGTGGTTCGGGTAAATTCGAAATTGGAACACTTTCCAGACGCTTGCGCAAAAAGATGCACACGACGTGTGACAGTCTACAAGGGACAAATAGCTGCTGTCAGAGGATAGCATCATTAAATTTCTCAAGCGCTAAAATTTAAGTCTTGCGGTGCGCCTTAATGGTAAAGGTTTTAGGGTTATATTCTATAGCAGTAAATTACTCAATTTAACTGTAAAGCAATTTAATGGTAGACAGTTACGCACTAGATGTTTATTAGATGGTAATAAATAGGCAACATCTCAAACTCCGCTCGCAATCATGAAACTTTGTGCATAAACAAATAGCTGCATCTATATTTAAAAATGGAATGGAAATTTAGTTTCATTCAGTTGAGTTTAATAGTATAAGTAAGTAATTAAATCCTGAAACATTCATCACTTAAGAGATTTTTATAAGTAATTAAAAATGTTGCTGACATTTAATCTAGATACCTACTCGCGTATTTCTAGTTAGAACGAGAATTAATTACTACAATTTACATTAATATCATTATGTCATTCGTTAAGGTGCGCGTAGGCAGATCTTTGAACACGGCTCGCAAATCAAACCCACTTTAGTTAAACACATACCCTGTGTATAACATGGATACAAACTCTGAAGTTGGGGTGGCCATATCTTGAAAGCAAAATAATGGAAATTCACAATTGGTTGCATTTTAATATTAATCCATCAAATTCTGGGTTCCTATGATAATACAAGTCATTGATAACAATCTTACTGTTAGATAACAAACATATAATATTCTTTATGTATACCAATAACAAAAACGCATTTATACTGTACAAAATAAAATAAAAAAATATCAAATTTAACTAAAAATGATCTTGAAGCTATACTTATGATTAAATTAAATATATGATAATTAAGTATATATAATTTAAATAGAATGTGTAATGTCATGCACTACCAGAGTCCCTTAATTTTAAATACAATAAAAGAAGCTAAATAAGTTGTAATACTCAGGGATAATTTAGCTCCCCATCAATTAATTACTAGAGATTAATAGATTAAAACTAGTGGTTTAGTAGATTAATTTCTCCAAATGCATTTTTTACTTAACGCTTGATTAATAAAATCATAGAAACTCCACTTAAAATACGTATAAAATCAAAATGTATGGTAACACCGAAGCCCTGTCTGTTTGCCCACAATCACAGCAATCGTCAATCTCTGCTTGACTCTAAAACCAACAGTCTAGATTGCACAAATGATCTGACATTAACCCTCATTATTCTTCTGCAAGCTCACGTACACGCCAAATGTCAAGTTATTCACCTCGCCCCTTCACATAAGACGCACAATCGAATGACACAATCGACTAACGAACTTTGTCGAATCGGAAACGTACTTGGCAATGCATCGAGTCATCATCGGAATGATTCGATAATCGATAATGACAAGGACGGGTCCGTCGCTGTGTGCGGTGACCTTTGAAAATGTAGCGTTCGGTTTAGCGGTAACTGCTTTGATTGTCTTATTATTTTGTTTTTTTGTTGGTTAATCGGTAATAGAAATTTAATTTTGCCAATATTAATTTGTTAACGGTTCGTAAACGATGACCTTTAGTGTCCTGTAATGAAATAAACTCTAATTGGTAGGTGGTCTTAGTCTGGTCATTGTATTGTTATTGTATTGCACTTGGACTCACAATATGTTCAGCTTTTTATTAAATTACGAAATCAATAGTCTGCAATTATAAGGGCGCCCATACATTCAACCAATAAAGCAAGCGACATAACGAATTTAATAAGTATTGTACCTATAGCTCAAGTGTATTTGCGCCATTTTATTGTTTCATATTAATCCCCAATATAAAGGTGAAAGAAGTCAAAAAGAATACTTTAGCGCTTGCATGAATAATGGGTTGTCAACTGATTGTTAATTAATTAAAAAACAAAAAAAAAACCCGCTCATTGTGCAAATGTGCTATTGCCATTATACCGGCCACATTCTCCTTTAATACGACGGAGATTTTGGGCCATAGTTCACCACACTGGCCCAGTGCGGGTTGATGAACTTCACACACCTTTCTATAGACATGCAGGTTTCCTCGCGATGTTTTTCGTCACGTTTCAGCAAGTGGTAATCATTATTGAATATGATACACCCTATATTAATTTCAGTCAGATTATCGCTGTTGATATTATATATTCATTCCTGTTCTTTGACACAAGCCTGTAGGGATTTATTACGTATTGCAATCAGAGATACACGTCTGGAATTCTATTAATTATTGCCACGGTGCACGTTTGATATTGTCTATTGTGGTATTTCATTTAAATAATAACGCTTTGAAGTTATTGTCATGCCGAAGGATTTGCTTAGGCCTTTTGAGACATATTAACTAAGGTGTTAAGGAACTAGACTAGATATCCTTTACATCAGCAATGAGAGCCTACTAAACAGTGGTAATCGAGTTGGTAGAACGCCGCCTTGAAAGCAAAAAGTGCAGTTTCTTATTTAGTTTCAGTCGAATTTTAAGTGCGATTGTCATCTTATATACAAATCCTTAGTCTTTCCTTTATTTCGCTGAAACTAAAAAAACACATGACTATTTTTTGTTCGATCTAATAGTGCCCTGTAAAAGGAACTGAAAAGAAAACATCACTTAATGATCGTAAATAGAGCCACACGTGTATAGAAGGACGAGAAGTCCTATATCTTTCCATCTAAATAATAGTGCATGAAATAATCTCATTTTTACCATACAGCTCATACATAATAGCCGGATCTAACTAGTTTAAAACGTTCGCTTATTTGATTTGCTGATTTATTTTACTTTATTTGATTGATTTATTTATTTTACAATACCAATAGCGTGGGAAAATCAACAGATATAAAATACATCGGCAAAGTATTTAGTTTACTGCTGTGTACCTCTGCTTACTTTTTCCAAAAATTAATCGTTATGTGTAGGTACTACAATTTTTTTTTTTTTACGAAATTATTAGTTGAGAAGTATAGATCTATCAAAATATATAAAATATCATTATACCTGTGTTCCGTAATGGAGTAGGCAGAGGTGCACGTTAGGTCACCAACATTTCGGAGATGTATTGTGGACTTGAAGTTTTACCCTTAGACCAGTCACACCCCCCCAATGCGAGGGCAATTTAGGTCAAAGTCCGCCACACTTAACGGTACAGAACAATCAGAAGAATATACAATTTCATATGAGTGCAATAATTTGAACAAGTTTAAAGTAATATCTCTAAGTAAAATGAATAGACAACCAGCCAAGCTTAATGTTTTCATTAGACTTATCATCAAGAAATGATTTTAAATTGCTCTGATCATCTTTTATGTATATACACTCAAAAGGGGTCAACGATTAAAAAGTAATAAACACACATAGCAATCATTACGAATAACTAAACAACATTTTATTATAAAAAGCTTTTATACGGACGTAATAAAGCCTATCACTAACCATAAACTAATAAGACTAACAAGCGTTACCTCAACTCATATTACCGTCGTCGTTAATATCGATAAACGGACAAAATCGATTGCGCAAACAAATCGATAATCAGAATCGTTACCGAAATAATCAAACAAAGACGGGCCATTTATGACGATTCGACAGTCGTAAGATACTGACACCTTATACGGAGATGCGCGCGCGCCGAATGATCGCCCTGTCCATTCCCGGCACATGTAAATTACTATCATAACACTGTCAAAGCTTACCTTATAATATCGTAATGATCATTCAATCAAATTTAAACTCTACATCATTGTACTAAAGTAAATTTTTAACTAAACGTATAAAGTATGTAGGAAGTACAGACGGTACGTTTAACCTCCACTCGATAATCTTTACATTAACGACGTTCTAATTTTAGTTCCATTCAATTATAACTATTCACACTCAATCCATCTCGGATTTGTGATTGCCTGCTTATTGTATCATCTAACAATTGATTCCTTTTTTACATGTATTATGATAACTTTAAGGTTTTGTTTAGAAGTGTGTACAATAAGTTCGAACAAAAAAATATTAACAGGTATCAATTTATCCATGTGAGATATCGTTGTACAAACTGTTATATGTTTCTTTTGTAGGTGTTGGCACAAATTGATAACCGAGAAAAAATCTGTTGGATCATAGCAATGAACAACACCGTATCGTGCGTTTAAACAATCATTGATTTGTATAGAAGATCAAAGAAAATATATCAAAATGCAATTTGTCAAGGACCAGTTATATAAATTGAATTCATAGCATTTGGGGCACTTTTTTTGCAGTTAGAAACGTTCACCTATGTTAACTGACTGAAAATAAATCGATAATAGAGGAAATCAACAATCCATCAATTATCTCATTCATATTAATTACTTGCCATTGGCAGAATACTTGATAATCGCAGATGCAGCCATTCCTTATCTTATTCCATTAAAACTTTTCCTAAAAAATGGGGGTCTCAGTGTTGTCAATGGTTTTTTGTAGCAAGGAGGTATCATGTTTTAATTTAATTAATTTCCCCACCAGTAACCCAGTCGGAACAGGAGAGGTCGTGCATCGCATTGCTTCGACTGCAGCGTCGGTCTGGCCAGTTCCTGTGGGTCCATGCGGTACTGCAGCTCAAGGACAACCTGGAGAACTCTCAGAGACCTGTCATCGTGTGCACCAATCAGGTGCTGAGGTAAGAACACCAAAAATGAAGAATTAATGATTTTTAGATATTATCCAATTTCCATTGATTTCCACGACTGGGAATAAAGGATCCAAAAAAATCTTAAACGAACTTTGATAAAAATAATTAAATCATGTACTTTCTAATTTTTCTTAAGAATCAACTTGGTGCTTTCTTCAGATCGAAGGTAGTTTTTAATCCCATTGTAAAGAATTTAAATAACAGAAATCAGCAAAATCAATCACGTGTTCTGACCATTTGGATTACAGTTTGAAAGCAATAATAGACTTGAGCATTCCACAGCTATTCAATATAAATGTGCTCTACATAACGACTCTATAAATCCAGCAATAAATCCATCAATGCCGTACAAAGTCTAATAAAACAAACAGGATCACATTTTATCTGTAAGTACACATTTGTACAAGCAATCTCACTCTCGCTGCCACTAACATCAGATCGGTAAATTGCTTGACCAGTAGGGCTGTGAAAAATGCACCGTACCAACTAATACGTTACTTACTAACGTCTACACATCGTCTTTAAATCAATATTAGTCACCGTATCAGTTTTTTAAACTTTAATATTACCAATAAACAAATGTTTAACAAACTTTAAAGAAATAAAATGTAAGCTAATAATTTATGTTATCACGCCTGTGCCTAGTCTTAGAAAAGGTAGGCCGGGAGGAACACTGTGCCGTGTACCAATATTTCGCCGATGTAGTTCGATCAAAGAAATACCTTTAAAATAGTACTTACGTCAATATCAAGAGTTTTAAGTACGAAACTATCATTACGATAACAGGAGTTGATTGAGCCTAAATCGCAGAGTACATGCCTGCATAAATTAACTAGGTTAATTGCAGAGAGAATTAGATACTGACTGGTTAGTTTGAGTATTAAGTACAAGTATCAATTTTATTATCCCTTATACGGCACTACTGACCAAGGCCCGTAACTGGCCGGTCCATAGAATCTCTTATTACCCATTAAAACATCCCAGTCGGCAATCGTGCGCCGATCGAGGGAATCACTTCATCAAGGCGGGCGGCGCGCGCGCAATTATTGCGCGAACAAACGTCAAACGCGCAGTTTTATATGACGTTTATGCGCGGGCTGTGGTTAAATGTAGAGGAATTTTTATACTTGTGATTCATGAAGGTACACTTGGGAAAATACTATTCAGTTTATTATCAAATTATTACAATATCATCCAATGCTTTTTTAAATTGATTCCGTATGGTATTCGAAAAATATAAAGCACTTACCTACTACTTCGGATGAGCTACCATTAGTTTAAATCAAGTTTATGTTCTGAAAACACAATATGCTATGAAAAATATGTGTTTTTGATATAAAAATAACTACAATCATACAATGTTATATTCCTATGTAAAATGTATACTCGTAAATCGTAATATCTAGGTGGGTACTAAAACTAATACCTATTAGTATTTATTTTCTCAATGATTCTAAATAGCGGACGTCAAATAACGTTTTAACATTAGCCGAATCAAGCTAAATTCCAACATGAAACAAATTAATTTCATTCGAAATTTGATTAAAACCTATATTATTTATTATTAGATATAATTGAGTTAATTGGAACTAAAACATATTATATAATTCATTTGAATCCGTCAAGTAATGTTTTATACTTTTGTCTAACTTTATTACTTATTCCATCCATTTTTAACATTTATTATAACGTTTCATTTTTATTTCTTGGAATCAATTGCATCGTAGGTAGGTAGGTTACTATGGACCATTACGTAAATTTGATCTAGAAATAAATATATCAGTAATCACGTGGCTTTTACCACAGAAATTTGGAGTTCGTTTTGGTATTGGCAAATATTGTTCATCGCGCGTCCTGACGCCCCGGTGTGTCCGGTTCTTTATCCAAGTTTATCCGTCTTAGCTATATTTAATAAATATAGCCACCTTACTTACACAACAGGGATACACCTACTTGTTTATTTATTTATTTATTTAATAGGACATCCAAAAACTGTAGCATTAATAACATTAATATAAAATAGAAATAAGGAAAAACTAAATGCACAGTTAGCAAAGGTGCCATGCATAAGTAAGATTGAACAGAGAACATAAAAGGAACATTGGTAATAAATGAAAAATAAGAATGCGATAATAAAAATTAAATTAAATTAAATGTGATGAGTGACTAGAAGGCTATCATTGACGCACCAACGATGACATGATCAGTTTGCGAAATTTGTAGAGTGTATCATTAAACAAATCCACTTCATAACCGATTGAGTTGAAGGTAGTTGACAGTCTTGATAATAGGAAGTACTTGTTTAACAAGCATGTTAACCAAGACTAAATAATGTGATATTTTATCGTAAGTGCCAATTACTGAGGGTGACACACCCACCCGCGCTTCGCCCATTAATTTATGAATGACTAAATATTTATTGAAGAAAATTTGCTATTCAGCAGTTTTAACTTTTCCTTATAGATTAGTTGAGAGGTTATCTTAACCATCAAAATGCTTTGGTCTTCCTGTCAAAAGTACAACTAGAATTATTTATCTACTTACTATTACATATTAAAAAAAAGTATTGACACACTTCCTACTGCTGTCCACTTGTCAATTCAGTTGGTACCTACTTACTACATAATTTTATATTTTTTTTAAAAAGTTAAAAAGCACAGAAGGTACGGCATTCACAGCTCACAGCTAATTGTTCTGAAAGGTCTGGCATTAAGTGGAGCGATAATACCGCCGGCTGGCGCGCCGACTTTGAAAAATTACCGCCATAACTTAGCGCGGTCACTTATAGACTTCCCTATTGAGATATCAATACTAGATGACTGTGGACGACGTACGCCTCTCGTAAACATGACCCCTACTATGTAGCATCGCGAACTAACTCGAACGGGGAGCATTCTTTCGACAGAAGCAATCCGCCACTTTTATCACCTTCATCACACATTTATTGCTTTATTGCTTAATTATCTACTTGTAACTGCCAAAACAGTCTGCTAACTGAGGGTGCAGCCATAATTTATTTTAATAATTACATTTCATTTCGTTTTGTCAAAAAAGAATGGCATTTAAATTTCGTCCACTCCATAATGACACGCAAAAGTATAAAAAGAATATAAGGATTGAATTGAGAACCTCCTTATTTTAGAAGTCGAATAAATTTACAACTGACCAAAAACTCAAGTCTATTTAATTAAATAAGAGCAACGGTTGTATTGATTTCCGTCTTTATTTTAACTAGTGCAAAATCACTGGCATACGATCATTAATTTTGTTTTATTTAAGATACGTTAGGAAGGAATGAATGTAGATAAGTCAGTTAGGATTTGTAAACAGTTTAAATTGTACCACAATTCATACACTATAAGGTCAAATGCTTTAGAAATGATTCAAAACTTTTCTATGATTCGTTAATTGGCATTAATGGGCACAATTATAGCCAATGCAATCTCGGAAGGCCAATTAATATTCCTATTTCTTTTTGTTTACTCGACATTCTTTTATATGTTGCAATGACGTGCCTAGTCAACGATGTTCAGGGTTCTACCCTGTCTAAGACATAATTCTGATCATACTATTAGTTTGCATTCAAAAGATAGCTACGATATGAAATACCTACTGAAACCTTGAACAAAGGCTCCCACATTATTAGAAATTGAAATCAACTAGATACATAAGATGGCATGTTTAGTGCAGAAGCGTCCTACAATGCTACATTTATATGATTTTGTATGTTTGAGACTAGGGCTTTTTATTATGTATTTAGTCTACTCAGCACGCGCTTAGTTTTTTTTTATGAGATAGGGAGGCAAACGAGCAGACGTTTGGTAATGGTAGTAGATGGTTTAGTATTTTGTTCATGCGTGACTCGATGCTGTAGAGACTTAATTTCGTGACTTAGCGCGCTCTTCTTTAAGGTTTCAGTAAGAGTGTTAATACTCGATCGCATTTTAACATCACAGAGGTTTCATAGTGAAGGTGCGCAGAGAATAAATATTGTAAGGGGGTGATTTATAGAGTTGGGCGAGGCCTGCGCACCGATCGGCCGACCGATGTTCCTATCGGGATGGCTTGAAATATGCTCGCAAACGGCTATTGTTGTGATGTGAGAAACGGTGTTTAACAAGCGCTAGTTTTGATCGATGACCGTTGCGGATAGCCGACCGTGTTTTATAGCACGAAAATATACGAAAACTCGACGCTAATTTTGCGAATTGCCGGTGATGTATTGTAAGCTTATGTGCGTGAGATATAATGTTCAAAGCAGATGATTGGGTTGTTTTATTGTTGTCAAATGGTTATGGAATTGAGTTTCGAGTGAGATCGAGACGTATCACGATTTTACTTAAACCACCATACGATTTGTTTCCAAATGTATTTGTTTTTCATTTACAAATACTTTTAGCAGCGTTTTTCATAACTTAAGTCCTTTGCATTTATAACTACGTATCTGCAAATCTTCGCAGTGAACTCCAAATGTATAGCACCACTATACCCATACGTTTATTTTTATTTTCTATAAATGGTTGCGGGATCAGAGTCATCATAATTAATTTTATCTTCGAAACTTACAGACTT
Source organism: Ptilodon capucinus (assembly GCA_914767695.1). Taxonomy (NCBI): domain Eukaryota; kingdom Metazoa; phylum Arthropoda; class Insecta; order Lepidoptera; family Notodontidae; genus Ptilodon; species Ptilodon capucinus. The sequence goes on from OU611828.1 coordinate 4,601,555, forward strand.
CGGCCATCAAAAAAATCAAAAATCAAAATATTTTTATTCGTGTAGGCCAAAAAGCACTTACAAATAGTCAGATTCTACCACCGGTTCGAAATGCTGCTTCCACTGAGAAGAGCCGGTAAGAAACTCAATGGTTACTCTTTTCAAAATGATAATTGCGAGTAATACATTCTCAGGAGCAGCAATGCCATGAGAGCAGACCGCACCTTTGCCACAATACTAGAGAAGAATTATACTCACGGCAGTCTAATATTAAATACAAATATAGTCTTTACGCTTAGGAAGCTAGTACAGTAAGGTGCATCTACTCCCATTTACAATGAAGGGATTATTCTAAACCACAGATGGTTATAGATATAATTGCTTTGGTATGATGCCTTTAACGCACTATGGGAGAGTAGATGGTAAGCCATTAAGAGGAAAATGGTTGGACCAGTCCTCGCAAGTAGCACCCGTACACGAGCATGACTTGTGGAGCAGCCATCACTCTCCTCAACCATATTCGAGGGAGGAGGGTGACCCGCCTCCTAGAGCCACCACAGGCAAGAACATTTAGGTGAGCATGGCCAATCCATCACCGTAAGAGGAAAACAAAAAAAAAGAAAAAAGGAAAAAACGTATGACCTAAGCACAGGCAAGGCAAGATCCGCCGCAATTATCCCGTTTAGTTAGTACTTAGGGTACCTACCTACATGAAGTTCGTGTCAGTTAATATTGTATCGAGCAGCTAAGTAAACACAGTTTTATCATTTAAAAATTCCTCAATGGTATTATTATATTAATATATTATATTAATGGTATATATCCCTTCATCAAGAAAGTGTTTTTAAATCGTTGAATACCGCCGTAGATCCTGGCTTAGGTTAATAACAAACGGGCATTTTTCATGTACCTAAAAACTGAACGAATAAGTGATTAATAATCGATTTACTTTACATATTAAATTTGCTGTTATAAAAGTAATATCTATCAATAATGTATATATGTATATGCCTACATACGTATATATATATGTATGTAGGCATATACGCAGATAATAAAAACACAAACAGGTCGAATTGAAAGCATTTACCTTTTGGAATACTGAATAACTTCAATTACTAAATATTTCCCGTAACATTTATGAACGACATTCAACGATCCGGATTAAGGGCCGCGATTATGATCGGCGTGAACGAAATCATTATCCTTCACGGCCTACAGCGGCTGGGGCTATTCATATAAATCCGCAGTAGGCGCTTTAGATAGTAAATCTAAATTAATTTGAATGGAGTGGGTGACAGCAGTGACCTAAACAAACAGTGGGCACAAAGGGCGGTGGCTCGGACCTTAGGCATTAGAACTTCATAGTCGGTGTACAGTAGAAACTGTAGCGGTAATATACAGTAACCTACATTTCACAGTATAAAAGTGTTGTGCAATTTCACTGAAACTGGAATTCATAAGTTCAACATGAGTCTATTTTAGTCAAGTCTATATTATTTGAGACTAAGGACTTACTTACTCTTGTAAGCCATGACCTACGACAATATCCAATTAAGACTCCGAGGTTTGACCCTCGGTGACTACCGGGGAAAATCTAAACTGTTCTGGAACTTACATGAATTTAATCGAAATAAGAGTTAGGAGTAGTTGGAAAAGGAAACAATTTATCTCCATTGCAAAACGGGAGACTAAAAGATCTGTATAGGCTGAAGTGCCACAGAATGAAGAAGGCACCACGGATGCTATTCTACATCAGTTGGTCCACCATATGTGCTGAATTATACATCCAGTAATAGATATGGCAGAAAAGTTTGAACGCACGGAAATTTCTCTAACAAGTGTGAGAGGTATTGCTCATAATTACCATTTCACCCCTTTAATTGTCTGAAGCTTTTCAACAAGTTGGATATGTCGCATAAATTGGACCACTCAATGCGGTGGTGGCTATAAGCCCGTAGTGCTCACAAGCTCAGTTGCATTGTTCGCGGGATTGCGTCATTTGTCACGTTCTGCGCTGATGCGCTTGCGCAACCTACTCATGTCGCTTCGTGCTCTCCACTGACAAATACTGCTGCCTTTAATAATGAGCCCGGCTTACGTGAATAACCGATTTAATGGCGTCCCGCGCTTTACCGACGCCGAAGAGTTCTTAGAATGTATTCACGTGTAAGACTTATAGTCTTATCATATATAGGTAGGCACTATAAAACCACTCGGTTGAATTTACAATAATTGAAGTCCCTTCACAAACCATTTACCTACATCGGATTTTTTAGGGCAGAAATGTTTTATTATTGTATGCAAATAAATCAAATGTATTGTACAAATTGAGGGGTTACATTATTAAAATTACAGCATTTATGTATTTCAGATGCAACCCTACCATGATTTTATTATACGTAAGAAGCGTTCGTCGTTAGCGTATGCGTAAAATATTTGCCACAAACATTAACAGTTTACGGATGGCAATACAAAGGCAAAAAATATGTTTAGGAAGACTCTATCGAATGAAAAGCACAAGGTAAATTAATACAACAGCCACATAAAACAAAACAGATGTATTCTATATCCTTACATATGCAATCCGCAATCATTATACTATCATAAATCCCTGCACTAACAAGCACGTCAAACATGTGCAACCATTTTTTAGCAAATACCGAAACGGACTGTATGAACTTTTATTTTTTTATTTTTTACGAAATGAATGAAATGATGATATTTAATAGAATAAGATGAGGAATGGCTCCAACTGCATTTAGCGGGTATTTCAGCCAGTGTCAAGTAATTAATAGCAAGGGAAAATTCAATAAATACACATTATAAATAAAAATGGATGATGACAGAGATAAAGATGGCGGATGTCCCTGTATGAACTTATAGAAGAAGTAAATTTTTAAACAAAATCAATGACGCGAACAAATTTACACGTGATGGCGTTGCTTTTCCCACTAAACTTGAATCTCTAAGCCCCCGGCACACTGGGGTGTCAACGCTCGCGCGTCAAAATATTTTCCAATACCAAAGAAACTCTGTGTCAATATGCATAAAGATTAAATTTCTGTTGTAAAAGCCTCGCCTCCACGCGTCAAAATTCACTCGCGCTATTAGTTTCATTTCGTTGTAGAATGAACTTTTTTATGTGTCAATACTGTTCGTTTTGCTATGCCAAAAAAAAATTACGCGCGAGCTTTGACGCCGCAGTGCCAGTGTGTATTAACAGAAATGAAATTTTGACGACACCTTGCTTTATTGGTTTGAGCCTAGGCCAGTCGGCTCACTACACTGAGTGGTTGCGGGTTGCATTCTCGGCAGCAACAAATTTCGGAAAAGCCCAAAGCATCACAGTTTTCTTTAGTTTTAGATCGTACGACGATTATGAAAAAACCGGCCCGCGCACGATGGATTCCGTACCATTATCTATAGAAACGAGCAAAATAATCACTTTTGTTGTATGGGAGCCCCCTTAAATATTTATTTTATTCAGATTTTTATTATTTGTTGTTATAGCGGCAACAGAAATACATAATCTGTGAACATTTCAACTGTCTTACTATCACGGTTCATGAAATATAGCCTGATGACAGATGGACGGACGGACGGACGGACAGCGAAGTCTTAGTAATAAGGTCCCGCTTTACCCTTTGGGTACGGAACCCTAAAAATTATCAATTCAATCAATCAATTCGCTTGCTCCAGTGAGTGCAGGGCGCGTTAGAAGCTAACTAACCAACTGAACGATTATTTATGAACTCACGTATATCGTACGTTACAAGTGATAGGATACTGTACCTATACGACAAGCAAATTGTCAACATGTCTGCCGCCTACGTCATGTCGCCGAGATTTATGCGTTCGGCTGCGCGGACGCACAAATTGGCGGGAAACTGAGAACACGGGACGGATACGCTGGTCTCCAACATTCCATTAACTCGGTTATGCATAACAAGCTCCGGATTATGTCGAATGAAAAAAAACCGGCCAAGTGCGAGTCGGACTCGCGGACTAAGGGTTCCGTACCATTATCTATCAAAGCGAGCAAAATAATCACGTTTGTTGCATGGGAGCCCCCTTAAATATTTGTTTTATTCTGTTTTTTTAGTATTCGTTGTTATAGCGGCAACAGAAATACATCATCTGTGAAAATTTTAACTATCTAAATATCACGGTTCATGAGATACAGCCTGGTGATAGACGGACGGACAGCGAAATCTTAGTAATAGGGTCCCCGTTTTACCCTTTGGATACGGATCCCTAAAAATGCTAACTAGAATGCAAAACCTTGAAAATTATCAGCAAACGATCTCAGTATTGTTGGATATACGCCATTTTAATAGTTGGGGTTTTTATCAGTTTAATTAAATAAATACGTGTTCATACTGGCGATGCTAGTAAAATAATAGGTAGGTACTCGTTATCCTTAATTCACGTAGTACCTATCACACACATCACATACCTATCTACTATACTCGTACACAGTTTCATAGATAATTCAAATGACGTTCCAACCTACTCAAGTGTCATTTTTAAAGTAATGACTCATCTGGATATATATATATACAGGAAGTCCAAAATAATACTTTGAAGTTTACATCAGTATTCAACTGAACGGTATACATTTTTTACCGAAATTCGACCGTGTTTTTCCAAAAAAAATTCGTCGTCATTTTCTATAAATCGTAATATATGGAGTCCTATGTAAAATTAGCATACATGTTCTATTTTGTGAATATTCTATAGTCGCCCTTCTTAAGTGTAGTTTACGCTGCTGAGTAGGGTTATGGATGTACCCAAAGGCCAGAACACGATACCTGTGACAATATTCAAACTCAGAAACTATGATAGTTAGGTATAAATTGTCTTCACTAAGCATTCACATATGAGCTATACCGTATAGATATGTACCCAAGGCCTTATTTCGGACTTCTGGTACACCCTGTACAGATAAATATAATTGAACTGTCTGTTTGTAATGTCAAAATAATAACTTTTTACTAAACATATATAGACGGGTAAACGGCGAAGTGGCTCAAGCGACATGTTGAGCGATATTGAGTTATAGGTAGGTATCGTTGGAATCAGCGAATTTACCAAAATGGCGCTTGAATAAATTCGCTTTTTTACCATCGATATAAAATTATACACATCTATACAGTTCTACTAACCCTCAGGCCTTCTGATAGGTCGGATATGTTGAAGTCTCCTATTCTTTCCAATCCTGCTAGTCACAATGATAATTTGGCTATGAGCACAAATCTCACCACTCTTCAGGGTTCTCCAACTGGATATTCTACCCTTCTAACCAAAGAAGCCGTCAGAGACATATTTTGAGAAGAGCTTCAATTAATGAAATCTAGTTTGATTGAGTAGTTTGAACACTCAATAAAGTCAATGATGAAAACCGAACTACAATCTATAAGAAATGAGTTTGCTACAATGGAGACCAGTGTTAAGTTCTTAGACGAAAACGTTGAAACCACTAAGACACTTATTAGCACTTATCAGGAATCTATAGCTCAGCTACACAAAGAAAATTTAAACATGACAGCTACTAAAGTGATGTCAACTAGGTTACAGATCATGGAGCAGCATATGTTATGTTATTCCTCTTACTACTACTTACTATGCATGTTGTGGCACCTTAGTTAGTTGTGCATTTAGTTTTTCCTTATTTGTATGTTTTATGTTATTAATGCAACAATTTTTGGATGTCCTATTAAATAAATAAATAAACAAACCCATTAAACGAATGCAAAATTAATACGTTACAACTAATTTACCTACCATTTACATCTCAAACATGTCGCTAAGCTTTTAACATAAATAAAACGTAACCAGACGCGTAATAAATCACCTTTAGTTCAGTTGGGTCAAGTTCATTAATGCAGATCGTGTGTAAACACGTCTTTGTGGGGTTTATCCGTTCGCCCTTTTGATTCGGAGCCTCTGCAGACAGATATCTCGGCTCTTTCCTAATGCGAATGCTAAAACGATTTGTCGCCGTCCAACACATATCTAAACTTTGATGTACAGTTAACAACAGAAGTACTATTTAGTTTAACAATTTTAAAGTTGTATCAGTGTCTGTACCTAAGTAAGAAGGTAGGTATCAATTTTGGAACCTCGTTATGTTATGTATTATCCTATTATTTGTATGTACTGTACCTATATTCAATTTGCCTAAATCTAATAATCGTATCTATTTTAGGACTATAAAAAACTTACTGGCGTAAAAGAAAGATAGGTAGGTTGAATAGGCAGGTAGAATATAGGGCATTCATATTTCGTAAGTGGTATTTAGACTATTATTTAGACCTACGAATGTTGTTTTTCTCTCTCTCACTATTTGGTGTACAATAAAGATACCTCCATCTATCTATGTATCTGTTTTGGTTCTATAATAAACAAAACATCAACAAGCCTGTGTTCCTTAAAGGGGTAGGCAGAGGTGCATTGCAGTGCACCCACATTTTTTTCTTCAGTTAAACAATATAATTGGTAATTGAGTAGGCACCTTCGTAGCAGAAACGCTTCCTTAAATGTTTTCACGATGCCTGTACCTATGTAGGTCCAGGGCTGAGTCCAACTATGTGACATTTCCCTGCATCCACTATCTTAAAGGTTGGCAACACAAACGTTAGTCGGGCCCGCGCGAAAGGTTACATTAAGTACAAATTCAATACTGTGTAGTAGATATCCACGTCGCAGCCATTACATGCTGTTTGTTAAACGTTCCCTTCGGCACAATCGCAGATGTGTGACGTACTACGTATGCGTCATTAGAAAGAGTAAATTTAATGAAATTACTTTTGTTTGTCATGTTACCTACTGTCAGACGTTTGAACTAGATAAAAAACCGGCCAAGTGCGAGTCGGACTCCGTAACATCCGTAACATTATCTAAAAACCGGCCAAGTGTTCCGTACTATTATCTTTAAAAATGGCAAAAAAATCACGTTTGTTGTATGGGAGCCCCCGTAAATAATAATTTTATTCTATTTTTTTTGTATTTGTTGTTACAGCGGCAACATTTCAACTTTCTAGCTATCACGGTTCATGAGATACAGCCTGGTGACAGACGGACGGACGGACAGACGGACAGCGAAGTCTTAGTAATAGGGTTCCCGTTTTACCCTTTGGGTACGGAACCCTAAAAACGAGCAAAAAAATCATGTTTGTTGTATGGGAGCCCCCTTAAATATTTATTTTATTCTGTTTTTTAGTATTTGTTGTTATAGCGGCAATAGAAATACATCATCTGTGAAAACAAATTTCAACTGTCTAACTATCACGGTTTATGAGATACAGCCTGGTGACAGATGGACGGACAGCGAAGTCTTAGTAATAGGGTTCCCGTTTTAGGTACCCTTTGGGTACGGAACCCTAAATAAAGTTTGTAGCCCCGCGCTCACTGGAGCGTCATAAGCCGCGCGTCTAAATGTTCGACAATACCAAAACGAACTCTGTGAAGATACAAGAAGATTAAATCTAGGAGGTAAAAGGCACGCCTCACATGTTAAAATTAGACATTTTAAAGATAGTTTGAATCTATCTATAATGTGAGTTCTAGCTTTGGTACAGCAGAATCGCCTCCAATATCACATCGAGCTGTTTATTTCTATGAATGAAAGTACTTAATAAAATAAACATTCCATAAAAATTTAAGGACAAATGTTTGCACTTCATTTCATTTTGCTAGCTTAGAAAAAAGGCTAGGCTACCAAAATGGCGACTGAGGGACTATGAATGCTATTACATAGAGGGTACATCTAAGGAACACAAGGATACCTTTAGCGCAATGATACCTATAAATAGCTCTGGCACACAAAACAGGGACACGTAATGACGAAACGGAATCCATAAACCGATGGATTAAGTGGTTTAAGTAGATAGGTACTTAATACTGATATTTATTGTGATAGCCTACGTAATGAAATTAAATTTATGGAGCGAAATAGACTTTATGACTATTATTGTTTAGGTATTATATTTTAAGTGTTTCTGTTATTTACTCCCGATTTTGCCAGCGTAGAACTCAATCTAATGTCCAAACTGAATCTACGTGGGATAAAACTTATGATCAGTACCTATACTACAGACTTAACTGGCTTACCCTCAACTTTGTACATTTTGGATTCATCATAAACAGATGGTATTATAAATAATAATAATAATACATCATCACGCCTGTATTCCCCGAAGGGGTAGGCAGAGGTGCACTGCAGTGCGCCCACACTTCGCCGATGTATTTTGGTCCCAATGTAATAGGGGGCGAGCCTATTTCCATTATACCGGGCACACAGGTTTCCTCACGATGTTTTCCGTCACCGTTTCTTAGCAAGTGATAATCTCAGATGAAAATGAGATTCGCACATGGAACCCAGAGGTGCGAGCCGGGGATAGAACCTGCGCACTTTGATTGCAAAGCGTGCGTTCGACCACTCGGCTACCACTGCATATAAAACAAACTTTTATATAATGACAGTAGATAATAAACACATATCGCCAGGCTACACATACCCATCGGCTCTACTATCCTAGTTACGAGACCGGGGCAAATTCCAAAAAGGAAATTTCAGATATTTGTCACTGACGGGCATCGAACTTGAAATCACTCGGTGCATTAAGCCCAATAGCCTACTCTAAACGGTGTGAATTAAAATATCTTCAGTGGGGTTCGCACGCATGTTAAGACAATACCTTTTTCACGGATTTGCCCCCTAGCTCTCTGTCGCTGTTCGCTGTCTGATTTCATACGAAAGACAAAATCAAGATATTCCGTGGCATACGTCTAGTCTTGGCGCACATGCTACAACAACAGATTTGACTTAACATAACTACAGGGTGTATCAGAAGTCCGAAATAATACTTTAGGTACATATACGGTAGCTCATATGTGGATGCTTAGTGAAGACAGTTTATATCTAACTCTCATAGTTTCTGAGTTATAGATCATTGAATATTTGTCTCAGGTATCGTTTTCTGGCCTTTGGGTATGTCCATAACCCTATTCAGCATTGTAAACTACACGAATAAGTGGCAACTACCAAAATTCACAAAACAGAACATAAAAAATTTACATAGGGCTCGAAATATTACATGTTATAGAAATTGAAGACGAAACAAAGTTGGAAAAACATGGTCGAATATCGATCAAATTTTTATACCATTCAGTTGTATACTCGATACTGATGCAAAGGTCAAAGTATTATTTCGGACTTCTAAAACACTCTGTATACCTACATCAATAAGAAGGTACAAATAACATAACATGACCAAACAGTCTACGTAAAGTATTCCGGTGTACACATTTTTAACAGGAATCTTATTAATAGATTGATATAGGTATATTGCTTTTAAGCAGTCTTACGTTAAGTAATTAAGCCCAAAGAAATTATTGATACACGGTACACATTGCTAACATAAGTGCCATTTTCGATTAGCGTAATGGATGCAGCTGAACTACTTCGGCACATAAAATTGATGGTTAGTTGTTCCACGTGACGCAAGGAATACTACTAAATATAAACATTAAACTTAAGTGTACCTTAAGCGTACCTAGTAATGGGCAAAGCTTGTAACAATGTCCCGGAGAATGTCGCGAATTCTTTCCAGTATATGCAATCACCATTTAAAAGTTATATTAATTGTTCCCTTCGGTCATAAGTTAGTTACTGGTCACTTCTATTTCGAGTTCAAGGTTTCTTGTCGCTTGGATTATAGTTTGCATACTGTTTGTTGTCATTTGTGGAATGTACCTGTCTGTTTGCTGACAAGTTACAATAACGGCAGGTACTTATAGCAACTTTGCATTCTACGAGAAATAACTTTCACTTACATTTTACTGCGTTGAACAAAAAGAGTAAAATTATTATACAGGCTGATTCAGAAGTCAGAAGTAATACTTCGACGTTTGCATCACTATCGGGTATACAACTGAATGGTATAAAAATTTGATCGAAATTCGACCGTGTTTTTCCAACAGTTTTTTCATCGTCAGTTTCTAAAATTTGTAATTTCTCGAGGTCTTTGTAAAATTTGCAAGCTCTGATTTGTGAATATTGGTAGTCGCCTCTCATAAGTCTAGGTTACACTGCTGAATAGGGTTATGGATGTTCCCAAAGGTACCTGTGACAAATATTCAAAGGTCTGTCTCAGAAACTATGATAGTTAGGTTAGGTCTTATCTTCACTAAGCATACACATATGAGCTACGCTACAGTATATGTTCCTAAAGTATTATTTCGGACTTCTGATACAGATAGATAATAAAATATTGAATAGTGTGTCGTTAAAATAAATTTCTATACTTACTTAAAATAATCAATATCTTCCTACCAACTTACTAAGGCATACCTATACTTGAAGCAAAATTTACAAAAGATTATTTACCTGTATCACAATTCTTGTAGCCATTGTAAAGCTGGAGGTTAATTAGGATACCTTTTTATTATACGAAGTAACAAAAACAGAATCCTCTTTGAAAACTCTGTACCTACACAAGTTCATATATAAAACAACGACTAGCTATGAAACGGATATCCGGTAACTATCCGGCCCTCCTCCGGTAGAGCTGTAAAGGCCACCTCACGGCCAACAGCGTAGTCCACTCAAAAAAAAATAACTATCCGGTACCCGGCCTTGTTTTCACTATCCGGCCGGATACCGGATAATAAAATTTAAAAAATCTCATTATTTTACACAAGGCAAATCATACCACAATAGGTTATGGACACCGTTTATTTTTATAATCGCACTTCAAAAGTGTTTGTTTTATTAATTATAGTTTAGTACTCGTAGTGGCAAATTATGGTGAATGAATACCAAATTTTTCGCATTTGTTGGAAGGAGGCGACTCCACTTGGCTTCTTATACCAGACCAGCTTCTGAAAATCACCTTACGCTGTAAACGCTACTTGCTGCCAGGTGCTGAAAGATACATTCTAGCGATCGATTCGAGATGTCTTAAATAAACGAGATAAAGGACCGAATATCCAGTAGCCGGATATCCGGCGCTCCGGCCTTGTAGCTTGCCAAATATCCGGTATACGGCCAAACCACTATCTGTTTCATCTCTACTAACGACAGCAGATAATCGGTTCACCCATGTCTACACTTTCGAAAATTTCATGATGATGTACATACTTATTTAATTTTATTGTATTTTGTCCACAGTGAACAAGAAGCAGTAGTGATGAAAGCCAACCCATGGCTCTACCACTACTACGCAGTTCAATCCAAGCTGCACTACGGGCTGGCTTACGAAGCTGCGACCAGGATGTATGGTCCCCCGCCTACTGATATCCAAGTTTACCCCCCAACAATGCAATACACACCTACGCCGCCTGTCTGCATCAACGGAAACCAGCCAGTCCTGATGCCAAACCCAGGAGTCCAACCTCATATACCACAAGTTCCGCCACATTTAGCACCTATGCATTACGCCTACGAGAGGCCTGACACCGGGCCAGTGGATTACTCAGTATCGCTGCAAGATAATAGGTACCATATTCTTAAGCATTTAGCAAATTAAATCCAAACTCCAAGGTCAAACTCCTATTAATTTCTCATTGTCTACTAAAGTTGATGGAGAGTTGTTAAACATCAGAGGCACGTCTTAGAACTAATTGCAACCAGACCTTATACTGTCTATCTAACGTAATATCAGTAACTACTATGAGTTTATGCGTTCAATAGGAATACTTAGTCGCTCGTGGATATAAAATATTCGAAAGTAGGGAAAATTGTTTGTTCTATAGCAGCGTTATCCTAAGATGGTTGCTAAAGTTGCTATATAATGATTTTACGAAGACGCTAATGATAACTAACTGAAAGTACACGTAACAGTCATGGTAGCGCTACAGTTTAGGAATGCACATAAATTTTAAAGACATCTCAAAGTTGTTCATTTAATTGACTGTGACGACCATTTACATCGTTTGCTCGATTGCAATTCCGCATGTTTAACTTTAGCCTTCTTTTCCAGGTATCACAATTTACGGATAGAGGATACAAGGATCCAGCCTAACGCTAAGCGGAAAGGGAAAAATAATACAGACGAGAAATCAAACACGCCAATATCAAACATGTCTCCTCGGTGCACTCCTTCAACGATTACATCTAGCGGAGACACCTTAGTAGCGGTTTCAGGGTCCATCGCTAGCAGGCGACCGGGATCCAAGAACTTTAATATAATCGAAACAGAAATGGTCGACCAATGGAATCCGAGTCCCACGTGGTCGGAATCGGCATTGCAAAAAGTGCCGGATGTCTGTCACCAAGATTTAAGTCCTTACGTGACTACCACGCCTCCAACGCCGTCCGGGACACCTACGGCTTACACCCACAACTATAGCCATACCTTCGTGTTCGACTGGTCACCCGAGCAATATGTTCCTCACACTAACAACAGATGTAACACAGTAACTACTGAAAGTTCCTATCAACAAACGTGGAATAGAAGTCAAAGAACAACGTTCGCAAACAATACGGAAAATTCAATAGACGAGAACTCCAATCCTAATAGATTAAGTATACCAATGAGGGTCAGTATTCCACCGCCAGCGTATGCGTCCAGGGAAGACGTACTTAGAAGGCAAATTGGTAAGTGTATATGGATTGAATGAATATAATTTTAGCTATCGTATCTTGCCTGTTGGAACCAATATTTCGTATCTTAAGATAGTCGGAATCTGTTCCGGGGTACCAAGATTGTAGATACATAAATAAAGCAAGATAAATGCGCGGGAGCAATGCGTCCGCACTGCATGCGCCAGATAAATTTACAGCCGAACGAAATATATTAAGCGTACTGTTTTTTTGTTCTAGATCGTCCACATCCAGATTCGCCGGATGCCAAAAAGCCTGCATTATAACTATAGTTTAATTTCACTTTTGTTTTTAAATAGTTCAATATCTAATTTGTTACCTTGTAATAATAATTTTATTAATTATATGTAAGTAAAAAGCTCTGGAACTCTCCTGTGATCTTTGTGTTAATAAGATTTTGTAAAATGCTATATTTTGTACATAAATTATCCAACTCGTTTGGAATTTGTACAGAATCATCTTAATTGTAGTTGTTCATTCACATTCGATGTGATTTGTGTATACGAATGTATTATTTTTGTACATAGGACCTAATTGTTAGTGTTAAATAAAAACTTGATGCCGTCCTATTTGCTATATCTTTTCTTAGATTATGCGTAAACACAGTATCTAGATTCTTGTGTCGTTGAACGGCGAGCCTGGATCTTTCTATTGAATAATACAGTAGTCTGGTTTTAGCATGGTGTTTTAATACTTTTTCCAATGTTTGAATTTAATGAATGATGTTTCTTAACTGCATTCACTTCTTCACATCATTGTCAACGTTAAAACAAGACATGGAACTTCGACATATATGCTTTCATTTTTCGACATATCTCTAAAGATTGATGTCTATCCAATGTCTATCAAACGAAAATCGGGCCCCTTTCCCACTTACCACCACCTCTCTTTGTTTAAATTTTCGACACTAAGCATTAAAAAAAGGTTCAGCAATATTTGTCGTCCGCCATCTTTATCACCCTCAATACCCATTTATGTACAACATACTTATGTATATTTATCGAATTTGTGGAAGCTATTAATAACTTGACACTAGCGAAATATTCGCTAATCGCAAGTAAAGTCATTTCTCATCTTATTCCATAAAATTTCGTGATTTTGTAAAGAAAGAATAAAATAATTCTAAGAGTTGGTGATAAGGCCGCCTTCTTTCATCTCATGTTACATTGCTTGTTGTGTAAAGGTTTTTAGTAACTACCGTGTTCCTTTTCGTTAGTTATCTACGTGCTATTCCTATTTTAAATCTTTACTTTTAGCTTCCACCTATCACTTACATTCCATCCAGTATTCGGAACTCATAGATTTAAGTATCTTGTACAAAATAGTCTTAGGAATGTTATATTATGAAACAGGAACAATTATTCTACTTTTATTCGTAGTAAAAATTATTCATGTCAAAAGAAATATCTACTACCTAGTATTAATTTATGGCCACTGTAAGTACTATTTTGTTGATTGTGTTTTGCGAAGTAAAGATTATAACGTCCTACATTTTGTTTTATTTCTGCTACAAAGAAGATATAGAATTAAAACACATTCTAGCGTTTGATTTCGTTTTATTAAACATTTACCTATAAACAATATTACATCATGAATCATGATACATCCATTTCGATCTTACATCTATTCTATGGTCATTCAGGCCTTAGGCGCATATTTCTCAAAAGACACAGATCTCTAGCAGTATCCTTTCTACCGTAAGCAGTTGATAAATCATACAATCGGAGTATCAAACTAATATTAAAACTATCTGGCAGTGCTTTTATCAGAGTTGGCACAAGTTCACTGGGCATTTTTTGTAACACTATCTGCGCTCTGTCATGGCCACATTGCACAAGGTATACCAGAAATTGTAAAATAAAATCTGTTTGAGGTGTAACATCGCCGTTCTTTCCGGCCAATTGAGAAAACGACGTGTACAACGTGTCTAAAGCAGACTGCAAGGGTTCCTTTAGAACAATCCCTGAAACACTTTGCCCTTGCGAGTAATACATGCTGCCATCAGATGTATTATCGTTCAATCTCCTCAGTTTATTACTTGCGCCCATAGAATCTAAATCTTCAGGGTCATCGTGCCGGCGTTTTCTAGATATCTGAGATTTGTTCGTATTACTGTACTCTAACGCAGCGTAAATACAGTAGACTGAAAGTTTGGCAAGTATAGCCGATTGCGGCTCAACCAGATCCTCACATAGTTTGGCATTATACAAATACTGTGGTAACACATACAGCAGCAGAGCTTCAGTACATTTCTCAATGTTCAAATGGAACATAGCAAGCACAATATCAACTGATCTATCTAAATCTTCTTGATAACGAAATTTAAGTGTCTCCTTTACCAAATTCGTTACGAACCATATAGGACCAGTGGCATTTAGAAGGCTTTCTATTGTATGAGTGGCATCAATGTGCAAATACCCTCTGGTTTTCACGTCCTCCCAAACCGCTTGTAGCTGTTCCAATATTGGTTGCTTTGAAATTATATTGTGTGACATAGTTATGCTTTTAAGTTTTGGCTTTGCTGGAGTGTGAATATCAAGCTGCATCTTCCTTATTATTTGAGACATCAAAACAGTCCTCTCTTTGAAATTATCTATTTGCGATAACTCAGCCTCAGTGGCAGGTATCAAAAACTGTTGCAGCATATTAAACGGTTTCAAAAACGCGTCTTGATGAACAACATTTATATAAGAACATAGCCATACCGAAGCGCAAACCGGTAATGATGCCATTTTTTGCCGCAATGAATCCAGCATACATTTTACATCATTCGCCAAAAGTGAACCTTGCTCCCAAGCAAATAATATCTCTTTTACAACTCCTCCAACATTCATGCACAAGTCATGAGGTTTAATGTTAGTGTTCTTAAAATCAAATTCTGGAGCACTCAGGTGGTGAATAAATATATCTACGAGAGGAGGTTCACACTGTAGTAAAATCTGATCAGGTGATTTATTAACTCCTTGTTGTATCATACAATCTCTAACCCATTTCTCAAAGAATGACTCCCCATTTTCTTCCAGTACAGCGTCAACACCATAATCTTGTACAATTGAACAGAGGATCAAAAAGGATATATCAAATATGTACACTTTTGACTGAGGTGCACCTTTTTCACTGGCAGCAAGCAATGCAAACTCATTAAACTTTATCAACCTTGATACAAACAGTTTCAATTTGCCTTCCACTGTA
This sequence comes from Ptilodon capucinus, assembly GCA_914767695.1. Classification (NCBI taxonomy): domain Eukaryota; kingdom Metazoa; phylum Arthropoda; class Insecta; order Lepidoptera; family Notodontidae; genus Ptilodon; species Ptilodon capucinus. The sequence continues at coordinate 4,617,336 of OU611828.1, forward strand.
GCAACAGCTAGAATTGTGTCTAAAGTAGTACCACCAACAATTTGACAGAGCATTACATATAAAGATTCTTGCGTTTTATGGAAATCACCTCCCATGGTTTTCAAAATACCAGCCAGGGTAGGTTCTGCCCGAGTGATGAAGGATGGTACAGATCCTTGGAGGCCAGTTGGTTCCAATTTTTGCAGCTTGACATCCTTATTTTCTCTCTTTTGTTTAAAATACGCCAAGTGGCTTTCAGAGACTACATTTAGCTTTACTAATGGCTCTAAAAGAGAAACTACACTGTTACAAGAGTTTTTAGTGTCAACAACATCAATTAGGGGTGTTGATTGTAACAACTTTTCAAATGCCTCTACTAATTCTATAGAGTATTCGCTATCCTTGCTACAAGTGCCACATATATTATGCAAATAGTGCATGACTTGAGGTACTTTGAGGAAAGTGAATGCAGCCCATAGAGCTTGTTTTGAAGCATCCTTGCTTGAATCATTGAGTGAAATAAAACATGCTCTTATCAGCTCACAGTACAGTCGCGATAAGGTGTACCCTTTGATTCTTTGCACCATCAGAAGCTGACCTGAAAGTTGCTGCATGTCGGCACTTGGGTTCGCAAGCACATTAATAGCAGTAAGGGCTTGTAAGCAGTGGGTCACTGTCTCAAGTTTGTTGTTCAACGGAGCTATTTTGTCTATATCCATATTGCAAATCTTTTGCAATGTCTCGTGGATATTAACAGGTGGTTTGAACTGCGTATTCATCATCATAAATGTAGTAATCTCCTGACACTTCTTCGTAACTTCAGTATACTCATCAGGATCATTTTGTTTAGCCAAATAAAACATTGCAAGTAGGAAATCAGTGTTGACAATGGAGTTCAAAAGTGATGTGGATTTCTCTAAAAGTTCCTGACTTTGGATTGGGTTTGACGATGGATACTTGCTGAGGGAATAGTGGTACACTTGTAAAAGCCAAAGGATGATTGATGATACTGCAAATGCTAATACTTCTTCTTCCATTTTGCCCCTACATGTGACACCATCGAGGAAGTTCTCTAAGAACTCAAGAAGGCTCATAATGCAATAAGGTTTTTGGAACGCGTCGAACTTAGAGATTCGTTGCAAGACCGCGGCATAAGATACTATATGCGATGCAAGTGAATGTTTCAAGTAAGATATTATTAGTTGGTTAGCACCGCAACCTACCATGGCTTGCTGCAGTATACAATCGGCCAGATTGTACAGATCACCGCTGACGCCACGCGGGAGTATTGTCTTGATGTTGATACCCCATTGTATATCAGTCCATCGTTCTCGCCAAGCTCGAAGTATCAGAGCCTTCAGTGAGCTGGTTTTACTTGTCGCTTTCGATGCATCCATTTTCACTTATTTGATGAATTATCACTACCAAGTAGATATCCACGACAAGTCTAGCTTGATTGTTGATCTATGCTAAACCTTATATTAGTGTTCATTCTTGTTTTTATAGAATATTCACAATATTTACCGCAAAATGCTCTCTCAACACGAGCAACGTCAAAATAAATGCGTTCCTTATGCACGAAATCATGTCGTAACATCAGTTCGGTGATTCTCATAGGACTTACTATTCATTCCGTAAAAATGGCCAATCACAGAATAGTATTAATGTAATTGAGAAGTAGCCACATAAACATTACGTTTCGTTACTATCACTGCTTAACTACAAGTTAAAATAAAAATAATACAACGCTTTAATTATTACAAATTTAAAAGATGTGTTATATATAATTACCTACTTCCAAAATATGAAGGTTATTTTTATTGTCTACACAAAGTGGTCATTACATTAAGGAGAGAATTTATGTTCACATTAATAAAACGAAACGTAGAACGAATGTATTGTCAAATCAAGTTTGAAGTTTCCCCGCATGGTTTGTTTATTTACAAATTGGGTTGATAGTCGAACTCTAGCAAAGTAGTAATATTAAAATGAGTTTCAGAAACTTTAAAGACAAAATTGACGTGGGTGACACAGCGATTCTTTATCTAAGCAATAATCTGTATGCTATAGATGTGCAACGAGAAATTAAAAACAAAAAAGGCGAAATGGTTGATAATGTTTTTCAAACACCTTTCGGTGCTTTGAAGGTTAGGAATCTTATAGGAGTCGATTACGGTAGCCGGGTGAGTTTGTATTATATATTATGTATGTCCGTGTAGTTACGTCTACATACCAATATGATAATACTAAGAAATGAAAATAAAAAAATGACAAAAAATATTTTTTTTGTTCACAGGTAGAGTTGTCCAAAGGATGGGGTCACATATTACAACCTACTCCAGAGCTGTGGTCTTTGACTCTGCCTCATCGTACACAGATTATCTATACACCAGATATTAGTATGATCCTTCTGCAACTTGATTTAGTCCCAGGTTGTACTGTTATTGAAGCGGGTAAGTATAATATGATACTTAGGTAACATGTTTAAAATAATATAGGTACATAAGTACTTTTCAAATGTGATAGTTATCCAACAACCAAAGAGTAAGCTTTACCTAACATTAGATAGTCTCGCCCCCTATTACATTGGGACCAAAATACATCGGCGAAGTATGGGCGCACTGCAGTGCACCTCTGCCTACCCCTTCGGGGAATACAGGCGTGATGATGATGTATAGATAGTCTTACACCTCCAATTTTGTTGTGCGGCTTTGAAATCAATGACTAATGATTTTTTTAGTGTGTTTTTGTCACATTTATTTACCTGTACCTTTAAATATCATTGCCAAAAACATTTCATATTTCTATCTTTGTCATTATTTATGTTAATAACTTGAAGTTGTGCTGTATGCTGGTCATGAAAAGCATGACAGATTAAAGATTTTTATACCTTATGGTGCTGTTCTTATAAGTCAAAATATCACTCTGCCTACGCCATTGGGGAATACCGGTGTGATAATTTTCTATTTTAATAAATGAATTGAAACATAGGTACAGGCAGTGGTTCACTAACACATGCGCTGGTTAGAAGAGTGAGACCTCATGGTCATGTACACACATTTGACTTCCACGAGCACAGAGCCAAGATTGCACACGAGGAGTTTGAAGCTCATGGAATAGCTGACTTTGTCACTGTAAGTATTCATATAACCATAATGATTATATAATACTAGCGGTCCGGCGAACTTCGTACCACCTTAGAATTACAGAGGAAAGCAGCGCCACCTACCGGGTCCAATTGTGAATCTAAACCATCCAGGGAGCCACCCAAACGCATAAAAAACAATTCATTCAAATAGGTCCAGCCATTTAGGAGGAGTTCAGTGACATACACATGTACAGTAGAATTATACACTTCTCATCAAAAAAATCGAAACACCTCGCAGTTTATGATTTGATAAGGATTATCAGAAAAATGTGTATATTTAGGAATAAATGTAAAATGTCATTTAATAGTGAGTAGTATGAGGTTTATAAATCCTAATGTTAATGTTCTAAATTCAAATTAAGTCTTCATAGGTTTCGTATTTTGTATGATGAGTAATTTTAAAAATTAGGACAAAAACAATAAAAACGAAAGTGTTTCGATTTTTTTGATGAGAAGTGTATATATTAAGATTTGGTGTTTTGCAGGTAAGTAAGTACTGCTAAATGAATATTTAATACTGCAAATACTTATTTTACCACAGGTACATAAAGATAAATATAGCCTTTATTGCTGGAGTGTTTACATTGGTTAAACATTTTATGTTAATAAAATATTATTTACTTTATTTTTAATATTTTATTTAATGGCAATTGCAGCTTGTGTACTGACATAGGCCTCCTCCAAGTTCTTCCATTCGTCACTATTATTTGCTATGCGGGTCCAAAGGGAGGTCCCCTTCCTTGATTTCATCTTCGCATCTGCGGCATTGTCATTGTCTGCCTCTTTTTCGTTTCCCATCCCTAGGATAAGTAGCCTTAGTTACCAGTAAGTTACTTTTTGGACCATTAGTTTTTATGTCTCATATGGCATGTCCTACCACAGGTACATAATTCAGATTAATTGTGCCTACACCTTCAAGAAATGATGGTGTGAGGGTGTCAAAAAAGTTAGTTGAGTATATTATCATAATCTGCTGTACCAGTATTTTATATGATAGTAAGGATAGGTAGTTTTTTTTATTGCAATAATTGATTATTTTGGCCACTGTACAGGTGCAAGTAACATTGTTAGACTCTGACTATGTACCAAAGTTTTTTTTATATTTATATATTCTTGTAGGCAAAACACAGAGATGTGCTGGCTGAAGGGTTTGGAGATAACCTTGATGGTGTAGCTGATGCGGTGTTCCTGGATCTGCCGAGTCCATGGCTTGGAGTTCCCCATGCGGTCGCCGCTATGAAGGATCAAGGTAAGTGATTATTAATAAGTACAATCATCTAGACAATTTATATGTTAATTAACACTTAAAAAGTAAGTGATATTATTCCGAAGTACACTTCAGTACAGTCAGCACCAAAGTCTGTTAAAGCATATCTTGTATACCTACTCTTAATTACCTAGTTAAACTGACCTCAAAATAGCATCCATATAAACTATACTCCATTTGTTATAACATTCGAAATAAGAGGCTCGTAGAAGCAGGAGTGCAAAAAAATTTATTTCAAAGTTAAGTAAAAATTATTTTAATTCAAAGTGCTACAATAAAGTTGTTATAAATCACTTTGATAAATATATCTCACACAGTACTTAATGGTTTGATAAACGAATTAAAACCTTTTTTAACTTCTTTCTAATGCTATAACAAATGGAGTATAAGTTCGATCCGCCGTATTATTGACACAAGTACCTACAATCGGCGTCAAAGTCAATCATGATAAGTATATTTTTTCATTAGATACCTTAACTTAGCTTTAAAGCAAATCATATAAAATAAACTCGTACGTTATTTGATCTTTATTGAGTACAGTCAGAAGCAAAAGTCACTGTTAAACAAAACTTTATTGTACAGCCAGTATTGTAAATGTCGATTTAAATAAGTGGTGGATATCCATGACATAAAGAGTGTTTCAGAATGTACTAATTTCAGCTTAATTAGTTATTCAGATTATTTTCAATAATCCGAATCATTAAACTAAATAAAAAAAAATAGTTTTTTTTTTTATTTAGTATTATTTTTATTCATACATTTATTCGCTATCTGTCTGAACAGGAAGACTTATCCGATTCCGATCCTACATGTAAAGCTTCTTGACAGTGTATTACGCCCAATATCAAGTACCTGTGCAACTCTATCCACTAAAAGGCAGATAATAATTGACAGATAATAATGGACCGCCATTTTCTCGCTCCCGCTCAAAGTATTCCCGCAAGCGGACAACCAACTCATTGTGACTTTTTTTTTTCAATAGGCTTAATCTTAAAACCGTTAAAGTTATCCACATTCAATTTCCCATTCGCTAACCTAACAGTACATTTCTATAAACGAATAAATGTTCCCATAGATAATCAAGATAAGCCATCAGTTAAACGTAACCGGAAAACTCGGTGATCCTTATAAATCGACAAAACATATTGCGATCTGATTACGCGGTGTCGATTATTCAGAACCCCATGTAAGTTATTCGATTCTATTCATTAATCTGGAATAGTGCCGAACCAGATAACGAATTCTTGAATCGATACATCTATTTGAAAGCAGTTGTATTCCTGACATTATGTAGGGTTGGCACATTAATAAAAACTTATCTAACTCCTTATATACCTATTTCTATAAAAATAATTTTCTGTTCGGATGTCTTGCTAAAACTTAAAAAGGGCGGATTTGAATGTTTTCTTGTTCGCTCTAATAAATATAGTTTGAAAAAAGGGAAATAAAAAAGAAAATAAATTATACATGATATGAAGTTCACCAGTGTATTTATAAAAATGCATTTGTGTGTTTTTTTTTTAGGTTCTCATAAATTTTACCTCCCACAAAATGAATTTACGAAATCATTTTTAAGACTTTCCTAATGCCGTCCTATAAGTTCATGTCATAAGTAACAATTAATGTAGTAAGTTGGTACTTTTCATAGAATTACGTCAAAATTTATAAAAAGTTATGATTCAGTTAAAGTGGTAGAACATTCAAAATCAAAAATGTTTTATCCGTGTAGGCCAAAAAGCACTTAATCAGATTCTACCACCGGTTCGGAATGCTGCTTCCACTGAGAAGAGCCGGTAAGAAATTCAATGGTTACTCTTTTCAAAATGATTATTGCGATACATTCTCAGGAGCAGCAATGCCATGAGAGCAGACCGCACCTTTGCCAATTGTGGCAAATACTTGAGAAGAATTATACTCACGGCAGTCTAATATTAAATACAAATATAATGTTTACGCTTAGGAAGCTAGTACAGTAAGGTGCGTCTACTCCCATTTACAATGAAGGGATTATTCTAAACCACAGATGCTTATAGAAATAATTGCTTTGGTATGATGCCTTCCACGCACTATGGGAGAGTAGGTAACTCATTAAGAGGTTTTCGTGGGGTGGTTGGACCAGTCCTCCCGTACACGAGCACTACACAAGTGGACTACACACGTACACAAGTAGCACCCGTACACGAGCATGACTTGAGGAGCAGCCATCACTGAATCATTCTGAAAATAACACACTTGGTGTTTTTGTAGATGTACCTATGTACAATTCCATAAATTTATAAGGAAGGTTCTATGACTTCATATCGCTATATATATCATAGACAATTATGGCTAGGTACGAAAGCTGGTAGAATAATATGATCACTTGGCGTTTATTGCATATTGATTTTTTTCTGGTCCAGCCCTAAATATTCAAGCTAATTGGTGTACCAGCTGTGCCGACCGAACGTAAGATACGCATCGCTAAGTGATCGCGACAAACGACACAATAACTGTTGCCGCTTATCCTTGAGAGTGCTCTTAGCCGCCCCTTTGTCACGGAGACCTGACTAAATAGATTGAGCAAAGTTAGCCACTACGCTTTTTATTGAGCTTTCGATTTCGCCACTAATGTTGATATATTGAGCAACGATAAAGAGACCTAGCAATTTTGAAATTAGAATTTTGGATTTGTCATGTGGAAGTAATTAGTGGCTCTACCTTGACTTTATGCATTAGCTAGTAATTACCGTCTACGTAGATATATTGTGTTATAACCTAGACGTCAAACGACAGACGCAGACACTGTGGCAGACTAATTAGTCCATTCTTAACCTAACTAAACTAAAATCTTGTGCTAGGACCTCTCCATTTTTGGCGGTCCGTCTTACTAATAGCTTGACTCTTTGCTATCAAAACGTAGACACACATAGATTAATATAGACCGTTGAGGCAAATATATTTGCCCTGCAGTCAGCTATATCGTTACTATACTACATAGACTTGAGAGGTCGGTAAGTTTTCAAACAATTTTTTTTACGTAGACGATAACGTTCTGCGCACTCGTAGCAGAGACAGGAGCTGCACCATCAGCATTATCAAGTATCAAACCAACTATGGCTGAGTTGGGCACATATGCACCATCAGCAATATCAAGTATCAAACCAACTATGGCGGAGTTGGGCACATATTCCAGCATTTGAATTAATATTTACGCTCATTAGAAACTTCTATTTTGCTGACCATATTTAGATATTGTCTGTTCATAAATACTTAAGGATACCATTACCAGGCATTATAGACATAACATTAAAGTAATTACTGCCAATATACTTAAGTAACTTAATCTTCCTTTCTCTCTATCAAGCGTGGGGCCTTTATTTAGCTAAATTAGTCGTATGCGCCGTACCCGAGACTTCCCTACGCCATTATATGCTCAATAACGGATAATGTTCTTAATAGACGTATTCCAAACATGTAGTATCTATCATATAGCAGTGGTAGCCGAGTGGTCGAACGCACGCTTTGCAAATCAAAGTGTGCAGGTTCAAACCCCAGCTCGCACCTCTGGGATTTATGTGCGAATCTCATTTTCATCCGAGATTACCACTTGCTATGAAACGGTGAAGGAAAACATCGTGAGGAAACCTGCACGTCTGAGGGAACTTGACTAGTTTTCGATAAATGTGTGAAGTCTGCCAACCCGCACTGGGCCAGCGTGGTGGAATATGGCCCGAATCCCCCTCGCATTGAGGGGAGGCCCGTGCTCAGCAGTGGGACGTTAAAAAGGCTGTAGTAGTAGTAGTAGTTATGGATGTGTCCTTAGATATACACAATACTTGTGTGTCATATTCGAAGGTATATAGCTCAAAAACTATGACAGTTAGGTATTCACTGATTATAATACATAGTAGCTTCTATACGTTTCTAATAAGCTATATATTAGATCAATGCTAGCGAAGATGTAACTCCGTGTTCGCTGTATCTCACAAACATATTGCATTACGATTTATATAAGTTATTTGCAATTTAAATAAATTACCATTAAATACGTTTGTGTGGTATTAACTGGGAGAAGATAGAACGTGTATATAATTGTGTTATACACAGTGTCAATACAATAGCCTAGTCGTTAGAAGTGCTGCCCTTGTAATCTAGAGGTATAGGGTTCGATTCCTATCCTGGCATTTAACATGTTGACGTGGGCTCTCTCCAAGCATAAGCGTTTACTATCATTTAGTAGCATTTACATATTAAGGCATTTTTGTCCATAGGTACTAAAACGAACTGTATTATCTCAGAAAAAACCGGCCAAGTGCGAGTCAGACTCGCGGACGAAGGGTTTCGTACCATTATCTATAAAAATGAGCAAAAAAAATCACGTTTGTTGTATGGTAGCCCCCTTAAATATTTATTTTATTCTGTTTTTTTAGTATTTGTTGTTATACAGGCAACAGAACTACATAATCTGTGCAAATTTCCACTGTCTAACTATCACGGTTCATGAGATACAGCCTGGTGACAGACGGACGGATGGACGGACGCAGAGCGAAGTCTCAGTAATAGGGTTCCCGTTTTACCCTTTGGGTACGGAAGCCTAAAAACATTGCTGCTAGACAGGTGTTGGTAAGAGGGCTGATCCATAGACATAATATAATATTGTCTAAAATAACAATGATAACAATATTTAAGTGATCGAATAATAGTTAGTGTCTCGCTAATGCCTTTAACCGTAACTAACATACATTTGGTTCAAATTCGAGATTCTATACATTTATTTATTACACGTCGACCGCTGTCCAAATACGTCTTATTAATATACTCTCAGTCTGTATGAACTTCTTCAACAATAGCTGCGGCTAATGCATGAGAAATGTACCATCTATTCTCTTTTTATACTTCGCTAATGCTACAATTATTCTTTCTTATTTATGTTTTGTTGTATGCATAGGTAGGTATATATGTATGAATATTCATCATATTTACTGACAGTCTAGATTTGATTAGAGTTGTCATTACACCAGTCAATAATAGATATATATCGTCGAAAATACTTACATACTCTTTGGACTTCGTTGTTGGCAAAATCGGCTATATACGATATCAGCTATATATGGTTCCCAACCATAATATTGTTTTAAGTGAGGCTGCTTTATATAAAAAGGCTACTTTACAATGAATGGATATGATGATTAGCTGGCCAATAAGTAGATCACTTGACTTATTACTCTTATCGTTTTGTTATTGGCAATTTCGCGCCAGTGTCGACGCCCCAGTGTGTAGGATTTGAAGAAACAATTTTAGACACACGTCTTAGATACGATTTTACAGGGTGTTTCAGAAATCCGAAATAATACTTGACTTGTAAACCGTAACCGGTTCTAATCGGTTGTATAACCGAACGACATAGAATTTTGATTGAAATTCGATCACGATTTTTCAATTACATTTACGCCGCTAATTTTGAAATCATAAAATATCTCAAGTTCTTTGTAAAATTTTCAAGTTATGTTTTCTGAATATTAGTGGTCTCCTATCGTTGATGTAATTTGCAGTGTTAAATAGGGTCATGCATGTGCCCTAAGGCCTCAACACGATACTTGTGACAAATACTCAAAGGTCTGTAACTCAGAAACTATGATAGTTAGGTATAGTCTGTCTTCACTAAGCAACAACATAATAGCTGCCGTACCAAAAATATTATTTCGGACTTCTGATACACCCTGTATATATCTACTCTATTTCTAAAATATTCTAAAAATACACCCCCTTTAATTTTTCCGAATCTGCGTTTACTCGCAATATTCGTACCTTTGAACATGAAACACACTACAATCTGTACAGAAACAGTATAACAAATGTCTGACAGCGAAACATGACGTATCTCTGTAACAAAACCCTCTCCCATGGTGGTCTGCAGAGGTACGAACGAAAGTCTAATGAGACAGCCCTTTAGCTCAACTGTCGGGCCCAGGACGTTATCGGTAGGTGAAAAATAGTGTCCTTTGTGGGTTTACTTCAAAGCACTAGTCTAGCCACGGACTGGGAAAGTGACCTGCATTTAAAAATAACTCGAGTGCACTTCTTAGTGCTCGCAATTACTCGAGATTGGAACTGCGGTTTCAAGTTATTCATTCATTTAGCTATTATTAAGTGGTTAGGTTATTCATTTTATTCCTTAAAATGGCTGTACTTGCGGCTTTCTCGACTGCACATTTTGTTTCAAAAAGATTCCCGAACCAACTTAATTAATTTTAATTTGGTATTTGAATAATTCTAGGTTTCATTAAAAAAAAGTTTATTTTCTTTAACAATATAAATAATAAATAAAAATTGTTTATTTCGGATAACAGGATCCATATGGGTTAGTAAATACACACTTTATCGGGTTAGTACAGTAGAATCTTAAATAACTAGGTAAACTTAAATAACTCACAAAATTACAATGGAGGGGAAAAATGCCCGTGATCACCCTTAGCTCCTCCACAGCGGAGACGTATAGCGGTCCGCTATGGTCATCAGGATGGCGTTGCGACTGCTCCGCAGCCTGCCGATCAAGGATGCAGTTTTTTTTGCGAATAATGGCGGCAAAGCCATCAGTACGATACTCTGCAAACATCCCCGATGCACTGCAGAAGCGAGGCAGTCTCAACATTAGTCTAAAGATGTTGTTATATTGGATGCGTAAGGTGTCCAGCGAGCTAATGGCGTGCTTAACCCACAGATTTCCCGTATACAGGTTTTGACAATATGCTATATGAAATTATATACCTTAAAACTGTAGGTTAAGAACTTCCGGTAAGTATGAAAATACTTGTAGTGATTCATTGTTAGTTTTATAAATTCAACAAAGTTTGCGGTGTGTAAACCTCTAGATGTCTTGATATAAATAATGATTACTAAAATTGTGATCCAATCAGTTCTAAAGTATTGCACTATTTAAATACTTACAATAAACTTTATTTACAAACTGTTAACACATTGATTTACGGTCGGGCCAGTGCGATCGTGTATGGAATAACTAATCGTAGCTAAAGGTTTAGGTTCTACCGTGACCTTATTACCGGCTGATTGAATTATTGTTTGTCTGTGGCGATAAATATGTAGTTAACATAATTAGAGGTTTCCTATGAACATTGCTGGGAGATATATGACGTCATCGATGTTCTTCCGCGTACTACATTGTATTTGATTGCAACCGAGCCTGTTGTGGATCTATGATTTTTTAGGGTTCCGTACCCAAAGGGTAAAACGGGAACCCCATTACTAAGACTTCGCTGTAACCAGGTTGTATCTCATGAACCGTGATAGTTTGGCAGTTGAAATTTTCATAGATTATGATTTTCTGTTGCTGCTATAACAATAAATACTTTTTTTGCATTTTAAGGCGTATTAAAGACTAGTCAAAAGAGTACTGAATGTATTTCTCGTGAACTTAAAATGATTATTATAGCGTTTATAATTCAATCTTCGTGATCTATCAGATAGAAACATGATTTTTTGAACTTTGACTCCACCAGTGAATCATCAAATTCATAATCAGCTACTCATTTACATCTACATTATATTGCGAATGAACAGTTAATCAACTGGGATACAAATCTTATCGTATCATTCGTGATAAATTTATTTGCTGACAAGTTTCATTTGCTAAACCAACGTCGTCTGATAACGATCATGGACCGGACTACGCACATTTCATTAGTTCATTTATTACTAACTACATACCTTCTGGAGGCCTACCATTAGCGTTCAATTCAAATTCTAAATCATACTTCAACTGCCTCTTCTTTTTTTTTTGTCTATTCCCCTTGAATTATGAATTTCCATAAGGCCTGATACAAATCTTATATCCTTGTTATATTTCTGCCAGACGTGTTCTACATGAATTAACTATGTGACATAACTTGTCCCCTTGGGCGTTGCTCATACAATACCTTTGTACAACCTTTAGTTCTTCATGCTAATTTAAGTAGTTTATACTCTATAAATAAGTACATAAGAATCAAAGTTGTTTACATTGCGGTTTAGTAGCCGTCTAAGAAATTCGGTGTGTGCATTCAGAATACAAAGTTACGAATGCAGTTGTTAAAATGAAACTCAATTCTGTTTTTACTGTAACTAGGTGTTAGGCTATAGCAAATGCAAGTTGGTATACGGTTGCGCCACTAAATCAAATTGCAGTCAATTAAGATAAAGCGCCAGGAACGACAGCCATGGACAATAGACCATATGACTAATACAACGTTTTGTTTGGCTAACTGAATTACAACTGGACTGGCTACAGTGAATATAATTCCTGTAGTAGGTGTTATGTACTGCTGCTTATCAGGCTAGGTCAGTATTACAGTCGAAGGTATTAAATATTCAATGGGTTCGATCGTAGGAACTGTAGAGTTAGAATTTGAACCTTAATACATAGCGATAGATGATAGATTAGACGAATGCATTTTCCAAATACAAATAACTGAAACAAATTACAGAAAAATGTACTGTAATGCTATAGAAAATAGTTTTAAACTTCTATAAACTGCGAAGAGACCAAACATTTTGATTTTTGTTTTAATTTTGTTCAATTTTAATAATGAGGAAGTAGGAATTGTTCAATTTTATTGTATTGTACTAAATTTTTATTGCATTCGCATTTTATACATTCCGCATCTACGCTAAACCATAGATCGATAATTACCATATTAATAAATATTAAAGGCTGCATTTATTGATTTATTTACAACCCAATTATATTCTCCAACTTCTGCTGTCAATATAATAATTATTATTTTAATTGGACCGAATATCTGATTATGATGGATTGTTTGTTAAATTTAACAAGGTTACACCTACGATGTTTTGTTTATAAAATAGGATACCAAATAAAATGTAGCTTTAGAAGTTTACGTAATTTGTTACTATTGGGCCCTGAACATACTTATTTGAAGCGAAATCACTTCACATTGCTTACAATGTATACTAACTCATGCAAGTATATAAATAAAGATTGAATTAGCCAATTAGCTGTTGAAGTTAAATCATGTACTTATTCTACGAGTTAATTAAGTCAAGTAATGCAATAAGTTTTATATAACAAAATATTATGTGGATATATCACCATCTACCTACCTTGAAATAAAACTATTTTACGGATTCTATTGCGTTTATTTACTATTTTATTTTCCCGACGTTTCGGCTGCTTTACAGCAACTATGGTCATGATCACGTAAAATAGTTTTATTTCAATGTACAGTATTCGCGTAAATATGAGAAAACAATATCTACCTACCTGTTGCCGTTATCAATATTGAGCAAAAAAACACGTTTGTTGTATGAGAGCCCCCTTAAATATTTATATTATTCTTTTATTCCGTTTATTAGTATTTGTTGTTATAGAAATACATCATCTGCGAAAATTTCAACTGTCTAAATATCAAGGTTCATGAGATTCAGCCTGGTGACAGACGGGCAGACGGACAGCGGAGTCCTAGTAATAGGGTTCCGTTTTACCCTTTGGGTACGGAACCCTAAAAAAGAAACGCTTATAGGATCGCTTTGTTGTCTGTCAAGTTTGGTGACTTGTTTCATAATTATCCTACATGACCTAAAAATATGATTTAAAAAAAAAAACTAATATTAAGCGCCTGGGGTTACTTGATACTTTTGAAAGCTGTCCTTATTACTACCTACAGGCCAGTTTAAACCTAGTCTAAATTCCATGTACGCAGCCGTTCTCTTACATAATTTAACATCATATCGATAGGCATTGCGTGCATAGTTCGCATCGCGTAAGCTCACGTAGCGGAGCTTACGCGAAGCTTGGTGCAGCTGCTGACATTGTGCTTTGATCCACATTCAAGACCAGTTCGGACAACCTACCTTAGTTATACGTATACTCTATAAATAGATACCTATATGACTCATGTGATCTATGCCTTGTTGTCAATGACTATAGTCCAAATGTAGGTATTATGGATTTTCAAAATCTACATTTTTAAGTCTACATTTTTGGGATGAATATTTTTTTTATTTAAGTCTGACGATAGCTTGATCTAGTGGTTTATGCTTAGGCCGCTCTGCTTATCGCATCAGTTTGTTGCAGCTTCGATTCTCGTCAATAGAAAATTTGGGAAATCCTTTGGGAATTGGTCCTGGTCTGGCCGTAACTGGTATCACCACTAGTCAATTTTATGATACCCACAAGACTTGCTTAGTCCCTGATCGGATAGGATGAGTAATTGCTGTGTGGCGATATTTATTATTATTATTTCAGATTAATTTATTGTAAAATAAAGTGACCAATAATTTATTTACCGTAATAAATTATCCCCCTTTGTAATCGATTAACGGCGTAACCAGATCAGCAATTTTCAAGTTACGCTCGCACAAAGTACAAACGCACCGACCGCTAAAGATTTGTGGTCTTAATTAATTCGTGCTATTTGCGGCCACAAATTAAAATGGAAAATTCATTAACTTGATTTATACACCTTAATGACATTGTGAATAGTGTTAATAACACCTTGGGTAATTGGTGCAAGAGCGGCCGACATGCCTAAGGCCTAATCCAAAAAATAGAGCTTGCCGGAACTCACAAATAACGTCTATTGTAATGTCTTACAATGTGTTTTGATTTTTTTTTTTATTTTACTAGTAATGTCCTCCTCTCTTTAGGATATCATTGAAGTTAAGCAGAACTGTGTCTCGGGACTTTCACTGGCAGATAGCTGATGTTCCAAGGCGTAACTGAGGCTACTTTTATTTTGGAAAAAGCATTAGGGTTCCGCGGGATGAACATAAAACCATTATTTCCGGGTAATCTCCCTAAAGTCCACACGGGCGACGTCGCGGCCACAGCTAGTATTTTATAAAACTGGTTAACATAGGTTTTTGTTTTTAATGTTACTAAATCCACAACGAAGTTATTTGGAATTCTTGTCTGAATAACTAAGCGTCACTTCAAAACTATTAATCTGAATTCAACGGTGTCTTTGCTTTTTGATAACATAATGAAAGAGTTAAGTCATAGGGTACAGATCACGCTATGATTATTGGCGGTTGAAAAGTCAAAGAATGGAGTATTTATTAAAATAGCAAGATAGTCATCGTGAGCACAAGATAGTATAAAATAATCTTATCGCTTAGTGTGTACTACGCTGATATCACCCGCCTGTCTATTGACTTGTACAATATAAATGTTACAATTATGAATAGTCGCAGCGTAAAATTAACACAGACATTAGGCCTGCCTTTCTCTCGGTGACCCCTCGCCTTGACTCGCCGCGCCCTACGGCATACCGTTCCGCGGCACACGTCACAGCGCCTACATCGTACATATTTTGTATAACATTGTTGTAATTGCTATCGATTGTTACACTTCTTGATATTGAACAGGTTTATCTTGCGGTGGCAACTATCGAATATGTGTCGCTCTTGAACTCGTGAAACTGAACGGTGCCGGTGTTGATTGGTCGACCAATGTTAGAGCAATATCTCAACTATGAGATTGTACCATCAGTAAAATTTAAACAAATAATATCGCCAGACATACATACGCATAGTATGACCCCATAACTAATCAAAGCTTGTACTATACTTATACAGTTACAGGTCCGGACTAGGTCCCTCAAATTTCAGCTCTATAATGAAATATTGTTTGTTAAATATACCAGAACTATTGTCTACCAGTAAGAAATACTGAGTAACAAACAATTTTGTATTTTAAGTTAGAGTTATCATAGGCTTCTTTCCAATGTAATTTGGTTTGATGCGTTCATCACATACTTGTAGTAAAACCATGTCTAGATATTTGTTTAGCTCTATATATACACACTACAAAGAACTAAACTTAAATGCCGCACACCGATAGCAGATCTAATCAAACATCTAATTAATTAAACTCTAATGATACCCGCTGTTAGGCAATCATACCAATTTTCCTGTCATGTTATTAAACGTTTTTTAAATAGCCGATACCTGACTAGATATTATCGTAGCCGTTCAGATCTAACCGAGCGAGTACTAAAAGCGTGATATCTATATCAAATGAATTAGTTATTTACTAACAACAGTATCCGGATACATATTTTATAAATAATAAATCAATTTTTAATCAAACTTTATTAGTCGCGTTATTTGTATTGTAGCGTGTCCACTAATATAACAATACTTAAAGCTCGAATTTCACCATCCATTGCTGCAATTATATTTTATAATACGATTTGTTTAACTAAAAACGCAATGGAAATTAAACGTAACCTTTCGTAATTATAATTATCAATGCGGTGACTACGGCTCGGGTCACGCTGAAATGATTTAGTTTCAATATGCGCAGACGTCGGTGTAAATGCGCCTGTCGACCGCCCGTTTAATTTATACCTATTGGCCCTTGTTTATTATTGGTCAGTTATGTAATAAACTCGGTGAATTCGCAAGAGATTTATTTTAAATCTAGGCAGTATGTAAGCGGTAATATATGGATATTTTTCTCGTTAAAATATTAACGATCGGCGGTCCTGCGTTTGTCGGCTGATTGACTGCTCGATTGACTAACAAGGATACGTCATGCTTGCTACCTGATAGTTAAGTGCGAGTCAATTAAGTCGCTCAAAACATGTGGACACCGTTACCAGGATTCGTGTTAGTATCTGATCTATTATGTATTGGGAAGTAATTACGAATGAGGAAGTTGAAAAAAGAGTAACGGTCGATTAGTTTTAATTTGTTTTTAGTACGAATACTCTGGCTTTATTACAGTCCAATTGTGAGACTGACTGTTGATGTAAGTTGCAAATTACGACCACGTTTCGCATAATATTTGGAACTGTGATGCGTGTTCATATCATTTGCTAAACTGTGATGGTAAACTGCGTGAAGAAACTTGCATGCTTACGAGAAGAAAACTAGTCAAAGGTGTGTTAAAACCACAAAACTCGCATTCGGGAGTAATGTACCCGATATACAAAATGGTAATAGGTTTGCCCCATTTATAATTGGCTCATAAAATACATCTTCATAGTGTGGGTCAAACTACCTATGTATTTAAAGAAAGGAGTAAACAGTGAGTTTTCTCCTGGATCTCCTTAGTTAGGGTTGCGCTTCGTTCCAGTTTAAGGCAAAAAAAGTAGGCAGAATAAATTATTTGACTTTGAGTGCACTGCCTATTATTTCAATTAAAACAGGCGTGATGGTGTATTTAAATCTTTGTTATTGATTGGCCGGACTAATGTTTCGCATTAAAATCATTTATGTTGGCAATTAATACACGTTAGAGTATGTCCGCCGCGGGCCGCTCCCGGTCCCCGGGCGATGGCGCGCCGCGGCGTACGAACCGCGGCTATGGCAAATGGATCGCGTCACGCTAGGCCCCAACAAATCGATATTTGTATGGGAATATTCTAGATCAAATGCATAGATAGTGTTTCACCAGATTTAACTGGACATTAACGGTGTAGAGCAATACTTGTAACACCATTGCTGCCTGAATACTACGTGATTATTGGTCATCGTAATCCTTAGTAAAAGAATCTGCTTATCGATCAGCATCTTCTCTCGTGCTCGTTTTGCTCACCTATGCCTGCTTGATACTCTAGTTTATGCTGTGATGATCTAGTTTATGTAATTATAGTTACAACTATCCAACTTTCTTATTTCATCTTGTTTTTTTTGGTATATTTTAACCGTAGATCAGTTTCACTAAAGACCTACAAATCGCAATCAGTAAGGCTAGCATGTGCAACAAAACGAACCTTATAACCCGATGTATGTCACATTAAGTCGTTCTCTCACACTCTCTTTATTCATAAGCGAGAAAAAAACTTGAGAGGTGTCAAGGGACACCCGGATGGATCGAAGTTCCTTTTGAAATAAAAAAAGCAAAAAAGTTGTACATATACATACCAAGCATACCATAAGTAGCAGTGGTAGCCGAGTGGTCGAACGCACGCTTTGCAATCAAAGTGCGCAGGTTCTATCCCCGGCTCGCACCTCTGGGTTCCATGTGCGAATCTCATTTTCATCTGAGATTATCACTTGCTAAGAAACGGTGACGGAAAACATCGTGAGGAAACCTGTGTGCCCGGTATAATGTCAATAGGCTCGCCCCCTATTACATTGGGACCAAAATACATCGGCGAAGTGTGGGCGCACTGCAGTGCACCTCTGCCTACCCCTTCGGGGAATACAGGCGTGATGATGTATTTTTTTTTATATACATACACACACACACACATCGAAATCAAAATCAGAATCGCAATCGCTCGCAATCAATCGTATACATAAATGTATACAATAAAAATCTCACACTTATGTAAAAGTGTCGTTACAAAATTTCGTTACGGTCTTAATTTTTTCCGTCTAGCCCCCTTTCGCAACGCGCGATAAGGAACTACGTTCCAAAAACAAAGTTGAAATATATAACATACACTTTCCGTGATATAAAAGCCTTATAGCAAATAATATATCGAGGGGTGAAAGGCTATTTGACTTAAGCGACATTTTTTTTACTTTACAGGAGAGCATACTCATTCGACGCAGAAAAATTAGCTGATTCCAAATATGTATATAAGTCAATATCGCCCGAAAGTGTCGCTTAAATTAAATGGCCTTTCACCCCTCGATATGCTTTTAACAAAACGTTAGTTGCCCATTGCTGTGATTCGTCTTCTTTCTGTACATTAAATAAAATAATACGTATCCCGACGTAAGTTCTGTAAGTTCCATAATGACTCCCAATCTATTGTACCCAAGAACATTCTTATTCATGATTGTATACTTAAAGGCTTAATTACGCACCGCTAACTCCGAGAGTCCCGCTAAACGCGATTGACGCAGTCTCTATTTCCAGCTGCGAATGCGTGCGACTATCGATTAGGCTTCGTAATTCGAGCAATAATTCCCTATTGAACTGTTACCTCGGCCAGTTTAATGAGTTTATATCCTTTTCAAACTATCTGTGTTTTCTATTTTAAATTGAATTCAGAATTTAATCGTATTATAGGTCCGTTGCGCATAGATTAGCTGTGTGAACATTATATTATTATGTTCTAAGTTAAACCAAGCTCCGCTTTGAGTAATTGCGTGGTTAAATGGGTGGTTGTATTTATAAAATACATATCGCCAGATAACACATACTTATCGTATGCTCCCAGAATATAGTTACTTTAGTTAATAATGAACAAAAGTAAAGACTCATAAAATATGATTTGTATGTGACTTACAACAAAATAATAATGCTGTAAGTATCATATGAAAGTAAATAATGGGTATGAAATGACATAAAGCCTTCGGGGGCCAACAGTAATATCGTTCTCGGCCGTAAAATTGTGTTAGCTTTCCTTATTATGTTGAAAATGTGTGTGAATTGCAAATTGTCGTATTAACATCGCATCGCATACGTTCTCCCATGATGCCTGTATCGGGGACGCGTGTCTAACGTCGCATAATAACACGTCCGCTCGCGTCGACGCCTGTCCCGCGACTAATCAATTGGCGCGCCCCGCGTGATGTCTTCATCAGCCGCCCGGGGGCGTAACGCCCTGCGCTTGCGCATAGACCACAGCTTTTGTGCTCTCCGTACCAATATGGTGTTTCTATCGCAAATTCAAAGCTTACCTTTGTAATAACCGTATGCAAAAATATGGATAAATGTATCTATAAGATATATACAAAAAAAAACATATTAATTATTGTATCATGAATACACTGACCTTTAAAAAGACCAGTGTTGATTTAGCTAATCATATAGAGTGAGTCTATCACTTATGGATTACGAACTACAGCTAGGCACCAGTGTACCAGTCACTGCTATCAATTATTGTTAGAAATCAAAGAACGTGGCGGATTTTCAAATAAATATTGACAGAAGGAGATTGAAATTTGTTTGCTATCGAATTACTTAATGGCGCTCTAGAGCACATAACAAAGACTTATACGTTAAACTTTAAGTCACTATTTCGAAATTCGACAAGAATATCTGCTCCGAAATCCCAAAATTAATGAGCTTATTTAGAGCATGCGAAACTCCATATAGGTGCGCGTAGCTCCGGCATTCCATCCTATTAACATTTAACAATGTATGAGAAATAGAAGCGCTTAGGCGCATGCGATTTATTTAGCAATTGAGTGTGCCCACTTAAAGGAATCACAGTGCGGAGAGGCAACAAATCCAACAAATTGAACAGGATCGGCAATTACTGAAGACAATGCGTGCGTGAGACCGGCGCCCGCGCACGCAGCCCGCGAATTAGACTTGTTATCTGGACCCCGGGTAATTAGGGAACGGTTCCCACGCGCGAAACGAACACTCACAGGTGGATGCTTAGAATTCGCTTTTTCTTTCCTTTTTCCGTGAAGGGAATGCGCCAGTAGTTACTTAAATAGAGCTGGCTGGTTACGGAGCCTTTACTTGAAAAAAAAAGGTAAACAAATTTATTTTTTTGCTTACCAGCTAGCTATCTACTGCGTGGTGATTTATGATACTTCTAAGCATACTGCCTATACCTGTAACATGCATTGCAGTTCCTCTACAAACCCTTTACATTATCATTTTTAGGAGAAAGCGTTGTGTAATGAATTTATTGTAATATGTACAAAAAACTGGCCAAGTGCAAGTCGGACTCGCGCACGAAGGGTTCAGAATCAGAATATTTTTTATTCATATAAACCAATACAGGCACTTATGAATCGTCAATAAATAATAATAGTAGTATCTCTACCACCCATTCGGAATGCATTTCCTATGGAGAAGAATGGGCAAGAAACTCCATGGTTGCTTTTTTTGAATATGGATTTACATTTTTGTGTTTTTCTTAATTAACAATTATACAATATAAAGTTAATGAGGCTATACATTCTCAAAACACAATTAAATCACTAAACAATCTACATGTTTAACAAGATTTAAAGGTAGGAAGGAGGAGGAAAACGGGACAAATAGCTAAAATCCCTTAAACTAGTTCCTGTGGAGCCGGACCAGCGCCTGACCAAGCGTGTTTATCCTCTAAATAATCACCTATTGTGTAGTATGCGCGCCTGCATAGTGTATGTCTAATGCAAGTTTTAAATTTAGTTTCATTTAGGTTAATGACGATAGCGGGAATTTTATTATAAAATTTGACACAGTACCCCATGAAAGATGTGTGAATTTTCGCAAGTCGAAAGTGTGGTTGGTCTAATTTATCTTTATTTCTAGTGTTAAAACGATGGCCATCACCTACTTTTCGAAACAGATGTAAATTTTTCCTTACGTACATGATATTCTCGTAGATATATTGGCATGGGACCGTCATTATGTTGATATCTTTGAAGATGTATGTTCCGTACCATTATCTATAAAAAACCGGCCAAGTGCGAGTCAGACTCGCACACAAAGGTTTCCGTACCATTATCTATAGAAAACGAGCAAAAAAATAACGTTTGTTGTATGGGAGCCCCCTTAAATATTTATTTTATTCTATTTTTTAGTATTTGTTGTTATAGCGGCCACAGAAATACATAATCTGTGAAAATTTCAGCTCTCTAACTAAAACGGTTCATGAGATACAGCCTGGTGACAGACGGACGGACAGCGAAGTCTTAGTAATAGGGTTCCCGTTTTACCCTTTGGGTACGGCACCCTAAAAAGGAGTATAGTATGAGGGACTTACATAGATGAGGGACTTACATAGATCAGCGTCAGACTTTACATTACACCACCTTATTCTTATTCAATTTACGAAGCCCTTATTAAAATGCCTCTTTAACAAGTTAGGTGTGGCAGAAGCCCGTTATACTGGCCAGCTCTTAGTGCTAAGGCACTTAAAATTCCGTTTTAAATTGACTCAAATATAACTAAAACCGACACCAACAATTTTCTCTTAGATTGAGTGATACTTTTAGAATTTTACGATCTACTAAAGTTTTTTGAGGTCAAAACTTTTTGGGATCTTAACCTTCCATAACAAACTGTATTGACTCAGAGAAAAAGTATATTCTTTAACTAAATGACACTGACAGCGCAAGATAATATTGACGCAAATTAAGGCTTTAACGGCTGAAATTCAATCTTATGTATATTGACATAGAATACGTTTTGATATTGGCAAAAATGTGGCTTTAAGCTACTCAAATTGTTTAAGCTCGTATCACTTACACTAAGAGGGACGTCTCTTACATGATGCCTGAATATCAATACACTGCAGCTACTTCATATTTAGGCGTCGCCCAGTGTTTACGCCCAAAAATTTGGGTCATGCTTAAATGATCGCCTGTAAATTAATTTCGAATGATTAATATCCAATCATATTGTTCAAATTACAATCAAGATAGATTAAAATCTTACTGCGTAACTGGAAACTTGATGGAGTAATTAATGTAGACAGCAAAACTATATTCCAGATGTTGTGCGTTACCTAATTGATGTAGGAGTAATGGAATTTTCGAACTAAACCAGTACCTAACCCATTAATAATCAATTAAATACACATTGATAAATCATAGGTTCGGCCATTGAAGTCTGACATAGGAACTGAACGGTCATAAAATGGTACGGGAATAAATTTAGTTAGATAAGTTGGTGGCAGGTCTGCCTACCCCAAGACAACGGGCAGTAGCGGCATCGAAACAAAATAAAATAATTTTGGCCTAGTATCTATAGAAGCAGTGGTAGCCGAGTGGTCGAACGCACGCTTTGCAAATCAAAGTGTGCAGGTTCAAACCCCGGCTCGCACCTCTGGGATTTATGTGCGAATCTCATTTTCATCCGAGATTATCACTTGCTATGAAACGGTTAAGGAAAACATCGTGAGGAAACTTGTCTAGTTCTCGATAGATGTGTGCAGTCTGCCAACCCGCACTAGGCCCGCCTGGTGGACTATGGCCTAAAATCCTCCTCACATTGAGGGGAGGCCCGTGCCCAGCAGTGGGACGTTAATAGGGTATAAAACACAAAAATGTTTGTCCGATATAGACTTTGATACCATCCAACCAATATGCCCCAAACTGGTTTTATTAGAAAGGCAATGATGAGAAGATATTTTTTGGACGTCTCAATAAACAAAATATTTTTTTAGCGTAGTAACACACGCCGGGTATCCGTTAGTTAAAAATAAAAAAACTAAATTGATTAGTGATGTAGAGCGTCATTTTAACATGATTTCAAAACCATTATAACTAAAGAAATATACTTAAATTTTCCTTTAGACATGTAATTGACGCTAAAACTAAACATGTACGCATTGAAGCGAAATAAAGCAATAAGTATTACCACCGGCTTAAGCATGTCCACCACCTCACTGAGCACACCTAAATAGAATTTACACGGCGCGTACGCAACTGCCAATATTAATTCGAATCGAGAACATCGGCGAATAAATCTAGTCTTATATCGAGTAAGTGAATCGATTCAGCTTGCGCTGTGCGTTTTTAATAAGGCATCTATTAAGTTGACGAACGTGTGAATGAGTTTTATTACCTTATCGGTTTGTAAGTGAGGCTGGGGCATTGGCACGTCCCTGATAATTTACCGAATGTTTAGTTTGTAAGGCGTGTTTACTTAAGATCTGGTATGTTGTCTATTAACCAATGAAAATATTGAGTATTGAGTCTAATTGTATGTATTAATAAAACATTATGGTTAGTGTTCCTTCCGCGCGTTGATGTCTTTTGTATTGAATTTCGCACGCGTAGTAACGAAAACAAAAAGTTTCGGTAAGTAGAAAGGTGTACGTAATACCCAGAGTCTTAAGTTTTTAATAAAGGTTTTCACCGACGAACTACTTGGTGCGCGTATTCCAAAGTAAAACGACTAAATGCCTTCTAATTACACCAACGTATGCAGTTTTAGTTGATCGGAGCACGCACCCTCGCTTGGTTCAGTGCGTATAAGGAGGCGACATGTATCGCGTCAGGTGACTTAGCGCTACGTTGCGTTAGCTTATTCTCGCTACTGTACGTAAATGTGTAGGCTTAAATTGTAGATTTATTCCTGAGCGAAATTTGGTAGAGTCTCATTTATAGATTATAAGTTCTCCTGATCTTTTGGCCTGTCGGTGTTCGTAAACTCCATTGTCTAAAAGAGATTTTGAATTTGAAGTATATTGACCTATTTTTAATAATGCATCTAAAACCTACACTATGCATTTTCTTCATATTTTTTAATATGAAGAAAATGCACAGTGTAGGTTGACGTCATCCGTTCATTAATAATTTCACCTTTGGTGGCTACCATCAGTTTCTGAATCGGAACATTCGAGCCATTGATGAGAGCCGGCTGATTTCCACAAATAAATAGCTCAGTATTTATAAGGTTAGCAACCAGAGATCCGGCGCGGCGATACCAAGACTAGTCTGACCGTGTGTACTGTAAAAATAATCAGGACATGCTACGAAACCACTTGTATATCCTAAACATGGATAAATAAATATCGCCAGTCCTCACATACACATTGTATGATCCCATACTAAGCATCGCTTGTACTATAAGTACCATACTATGGACTAAACGCGATCCCAGTTACACACACACACTAGGGCGAATGACGGGAATCGAATCCATAAGCACGCGATGCAGTGAGCCAAGAAATCTACGCTGAAGCCAGTAGACCAAACCGTCTGTAGCCGTCTAAAAATATTGAAATGATAATATTCTTAGAATGAGATTATATGTAAGTGTATTATGAAAAATTGGACGTAATTTAAAATACATACATACATCTTCACGCCTGTATTCCCCGAAGGGGTAGGCAGAGGTGCACTGTAGTGCGCCCACACTTCGCCGATGTATTTTGGTCCCAATGTAATAGGGGGCGGGCCTATTGCCATTATACCGGGCACATTCCCCCTCAATACGAGAGAGATTTGGGCCATAGTCCACCACGCTGGCCCCGTGCGGGTTGGTGAACTTCACACGCCTTTCTATAGACGTGCAGGTTTCCTCACGATGTTTTCTTTCGCCGTTTCAAAGCAAGTGGTAATCTCGGATGAAAATGAGATTCGCACATAAACCCAGAGGTGCGAGCCGGGGTTTGAACCTGCACACTTTGATTTGCAATGCGTGCGTTTGACCACTCGGCTTGTATTTGATTCAATGCTTGTGTAGAGACGTCTAGTTCAGGAGTGCTCGTTGTCGAAACTTTTCAGACTAGTGTCTGCCCTTACCGACAGCCTAAAGCTTCCACTGGGGCGTAGACACACTCGCGTCAAAATGTTTGCCAATACCAAAACAAACTCTGTTTCAATATTCATAAAGATTGAATTTCTGTGGTAAACACCACGCCCCCACGTGTCGCGCTGTTAGTGTCATTTAGTTGAAGAATGAACTTTTTCTATGTGTCAATACGGTTCGTTTTGGTATGGCAAAAAAGTCGTCGCACTTAATGCGACTGAAAATGATCGTATTGAGTAACTATA
Source organism: Ptilodon capucinus (assembly GCA_914767695.1). NCBI lineage: Eukaryota > Metazoa > Arthropoda > Insecta > Lepidoptera > Notodontidae > Ptilodon > Ptilodon capucinus. The sequence goes on from OU611828.1 coordinate 4,643,084, forward strand.
TTTTTTTCATATATTATTTCTTCATAAAATCATGGTAACACTTAACTTCTTCTATCACTTGCAAAATACTTTATTGCTGGTGTAGTAGGCGGAATACAAAATGGCGGCTCGAACCTTTGACATTTTCGTTTTATTGTTATAACTAACAGTAATAGTTAGTTTTCAAATTTATTCGTTTCAAGTTTCTGTTAATAGCCATGATAATTCTTAACACAAGCGTATCTTGTAATGCAAGAACCATACACTGCTAGCAATCTTACAAAATACCCTATATGTTAAAACTGAATCTATACAAATAGATAAAATTGGAGTGTCTGTTTGTAATATCAAAATAACACATTTTTACCAAATGCGTATGAAAGTATATACGATACCTATAACGAAGACGCAATTTTTTTTTTTGTGTCTGTCTGTCTGTTGAGGTAAACTTCTAAACGGCTGAACCGATTTCAATGGGACTTTCACTGACAGATATCTGACGTCCCAAGGCGTAAATTAGGCTACTTTAATTTTAGAAAAAGCATTAGGGTTCCGCGGGAAAAACATAATACCCATATTTCCGGGTAATCACCCTAAAGTCCACGCGGGCGAAGTCGCGGGCACAGCTGGTAAATTATAAACTTCTTATTTTTCCTCGTATAAACAGGTATAACAAGCTAACACGGATTTAAGCCAAGCAATGATTATTTATTTATTTTAGGCAATCAAACATGTAGTGCACTATAATAATTGCTAAGCTATGCTAGCTACATTTATGACCCTTATAATAAATGTCTTGGAAACTAGCATACGTGGATGGGCTGAGTTTCTTATGCGCGAGCAGGATCAGGCGAATTTTCGGTTCGTTTTGGAATTTATAGCAGCGCCTCCATGTAAAGCAGGTTTCAGACTACGCTATACTAAACTATACTAGGCGCTATACGCTATACTAGACTACGTATAGCAAAGGAGGATGCTATATAGTATAGCATAGCATGGCGTTAACATTACGCGATATTATCGCAAGCATTTATAGTATATATATAGCAAGCTCAGTTGACGGGACGGCCGGGGGTGAGGCAAGAGAAAAAGGGTGGCGCGCGATATAGCATAGCATGAACTCAGCGCATCGCACCAAATTATAGCGTATAGTAAGCCAATAATATATAGTACAGTAGAGTGTGAACGTGGCCATAACAATGTATGGTGCGCGATATTGTTGTGCTATGAGCTATATATTATATTATAGCGTAGTCTGAAACCCGCTTTAGATTTATCTATGACGCTGCCGCCGGTGCGCTATAGAGTTATCGTAAGCGCTCGCACTGCCATCTGCGCGGTATTAAGACCGCGGATTTGATGCATACGAGGTGACAATTGGTTGTTTGTTCGATAAAAAATCATAATGAGGAGCATTCCACCATCTTTATACCCTTACTAACCCACTTTTAGGTGTAATGTGTAGGTATTTATTGTTGCTATAATTTACATGACACTGGCAGGATATCAGATAATCGTAGGTGCAGCCATTCCTCATCTTACTCCATACAATTTAATTTATATTGATGTCGAGTTTGTTGTGCACTAACTACATTTCATAGTCATAAGATTACGACCGTAAGATGCAATGCGCTTATTTAAGTTTCATTTAGTTCACTAATAGCCCCTTAATTCTCGGGACTATATAATTTACTGTATTCGGACTATCTGTGTTGCCGTGTAATTTTGCTATTTCAAAGCACAATTTAATAAAAACTATAATAATTCATTTCATGAGTCAGATAGTGTGGTGCGGTCTCGCGAGCTAATGATACACTGATTAACAATATTCGGGCCAGATAGCAGTGAGTTACTCGCGCGGGGGGCGGGGCGAGGGGCCAGCCGCGATGTTAGATTGCGCCTGCGCCGATTTATGCCAACCTCTCCGTATTAACTGATATCGCCCACTAAATATGCCATTATTATATGCGAAACAAATAATGCCCTCTCACATTTACGATCCAGATTGTATATTGTTTTTATTTATTGCTGAGAACGGAATTTGAAGGCGGTTTCGAGATAATAGCAATGTTTTGTGTAATATGATCGTGATTATAGACCCGTCGGTTAAAGGAGTAAGCATTAAAAATTATGACGAGATATCTTAACGGAAATAATTCCCGACTATGTGACAAACGTTTATTCGGTATAACTTCGGATATTGAAAAAGAAGAAAAAGATATATATTATTATTTTTAACAGATTACACAATGGAAAAAGCTGCAATAAATAATTATGAATTTTTATAAATTTTGCTATAATTTATGTCAGTTGTTGTCGTACATAAGCTGTCAAACAATGGAATGTTAAACGAATACTGCCATGACTAAAAGTGGTAGGTATGGCCCATATTTCATGGTCATTTATTTATTGAAATTGAATAAGTTCAGCGACCAATCTTATTGTAGGTATAAACTAACTGAAACAAAATATTGCAAATTTTATTGCTTTCTCATAGATTTACAATCACCCGTATCATATGTCCCACCCTTTGCTGAAAACGGAATAAAGCCAATTTATAAATTCGTCTTCCACACGAACGCCATTAATTATGTTGCTGGCTGGGTGGCTGAGAAAAACTTACTCCACTCATTGCGCTATCATTGCCATCGTGTATTGTCCCTTTTGCTCTTGCAATTGTACCATCTTTTTCTTTGAGCACGTAACGACTTTTATCAATTTTGTCATCATTAAATTCGAGACTCTGGAAGCGTACAACTTAAGCTCAATTTGCATTGTCGCGATACCTAATTATAGCGTTTTCGGTTATATGCCAATATGAGCGTCTCTTTCTATTGTTTTGCTCGGCAGCCTCCCCGGCGTTAATGGTGTTATCTCGACCCTCGAACGCAGCCACCTCTCCGTATATTTCTTTATCTTGTCCACTCTGTTGGCGGTTACCAACATTTTTGTTTTTTTATTCATTTGCTAATTTCGAAAATGAGAAGGCGTCCGCGATCACATCTACCAAGTTATCGTAGATTTAGGCTCGCGAGCATTAATAAAATTAACGAATGTTTTTTAAATTAATTGAACGCATCTTACTCGGAATTTTATTATCCGCGATCGAAAGCCTTCTTGGTATTAGTCTTTAAATTTTATTTGCGAGCTTGCTTGTATGTTATAAGATAATGACGATGATGGCCCATCTCCAGGAACTTGTTTTTCATGTTGTAAAACGTTTTGAAATCAATTTTCTATTTAATACTCAATATATCGTTAGATAGAGTAAGAATAAGTACAACTTCTATTTTTATTATTATGAATGGTTAAAACATACCTAAACACTTGCCATCCTTCAACAACGGAATTATTAAGTGATCGTCGCGGTTAAATAAATTAATATACGCCTTAAGAACTTTGGCATAAATGAATACTATATCGGACCCAAACAAACATGACAGAACAATCGTCGCCGTTTCCCATGATTGTTTACATTGAATTACAACATTCGGTTTATAGGTGGTATGTTCATAATAGTGGCGGGCCGCGGAGCTCAGAGCCGCGGCGCAAGCGCAGCCTGGGGCGGGGGCGGGGCCGACGCATGCGCGGCCACCCCGGCGACGACGCCCAACGCCACACGCGGGATTTGCAACACAACACACCTATGTACCGAATAGGGAAAGATGTTTAAATAACCGGCGATAGCTTAGTAATAAGACGGGGTACACTCTTTACGGAAAAGTTTCAAGTTTAATCCCCATTCTGGCCTTTCAACTGCTAGCGCAAGCATTTCGCTTACTCGAGTCTAAGCTTTTCATAGGGATATACTGACCTGACTGATATCAGTTAAAACTTTTACGAGGTAGTACACTTAAGTATAGTAGGTGTCCGGATAGCCTACGAGACAAAATGTGAAGGCATTAGGTACTTTCTTAAACCAACTTAAGGCAACCTGCTATTTACAGATTCTAAAACTGTCGGCACCATGCACGTGATCACAGTAGAAATAAGTGAGAATATCATTATGTTGCCTCTTACGACATAAGATTGCCGAAAAATTAACAAAACGGCTCGAAGTCTCAACGAACATAATGTGTGTAGAACTGTTATATAACAGTGGACGAACTGTACCTATATTACAGTGGACGGAGGCCATGCCTAAGTGAACGTAATATAGCACCATGACAACACGTTTGCCGTCTCTGTCACCCAGATAAAAACCTCTCAAATGATCTTAACTATTTCACTGTCCGAATAAATAGTACCAGAGCAATAGTATCGATGTAATTTAATTTAGATCATCGAGAGAACAATACCGTGCGCGCGAGTCGATCTCGGACCGACCTCATTACGGTGCGTACGCGCAACGCGGGGTTACACATGTGATTTCACCGCGTTATCTCTGCTAATACATCAAAGGCTTGTCCAGTATTGTTAGTGACGCGTCTCGGGCTATTGTTGTGTGTTGCCTTACACCGTATTAGCGATGGTAACAGTGATATCGATTGCAGGCATTACATATTATTTGGTCTGAAGTCCATAAAGGTTAGATTTATAAATATTGGTATAAGACAATGACCCTTATTGTAAACAAAAATTGGACGATAACGAACCTTATTACCACACGGCTTCTGAACATAAATTGCATTAAGCTTTAAGTAAGCTCTTAATTACCAAACGCAATAAAATTTCTTATTGTTACATTAATAAGTATATAATAACTTATACATAACACTGTTTATTGCATCGTAAAATTAACAGTAGTAAATATGTTGGATCATGTTTTGACACTTAATTATCAGTTTGATTGAGACTTAACAACCCGATTGTAATAACTGAAAAGTGAAAATTAATTGCATACAATTCGACAAGATTAATATTCTCTGACTTCACTCGATGATAACTTTATGAGTGTCTTACTAAGGTATGCACTCAGTATTCAATTTTTTGCCAATATCAAAACGAACTGTGTGTCAATATATATAAAGATTGAATTTCTGTGGTACCAAAATTCGCTCGCGCTGTTAATGTCATTTCGTTGTAAAGAGTGAACTTTTTATCTGAGTCAAGACAGTTCGTTTTAGTATTGACAAACATGAGTTTTGATGTCCTAGTGTACGTGGGGCTATGTTCGCCTACATTTCTGCACTTTGGTTTCAATATACCTATAGTTAAAGATAATAGGAACTAAGATTCAGCTTGAACGCGAGACCTCTCAGTACTTGAAAATGAAGAAATAAATATAAAAGCATAGCATAGTCGACTCGATACCGAAACGAATTGGCTCATCACTATTCAGCGAGAGTGAATGGGGGTACATTATGGCACAAAGCCCTTGTTACCCAACCTGCGTATTGTTACACACCGCCGGCAAGGATTAGACTTGTGTCGATAGCACAGATGTTCTAAACATGACATTTAAATCGACACTTCCACATCTCTAGATTGTTGTAACACTATTCGTGTATTGATTTCGTAAAACGTTATCGATGTTGATCGTATTTTTGTTAACAAGAAAACAAGTTTAAAACACTAACGCGACAAAGGAAACAAGGTACAATCGACTCCTCCTATTGTTGAAGTTGGTTAAAATGTAGCCCATGTTATCCGAGCCATAATAACGGATCGATTGACACCTTATTCATCAAAATCGGATGAACAGTTCAGGCGCTACAGAGGAGCAAACGTAAATAAAAACATATATATATAGACTGTTAAAAACATATATATACATAGACTGCTAAAATCAAAACCCTTCCTTTTAGGTTCGCCGTAGCCAGGTACAAATGCAACACAGACTTTCTGCCCGCTTAAATACGTCTTGTCGAAAATCGGTAATTACCGATAAATTGATTACTTTTTGTATTACCGTAAATGAACACAAATAATTACATCCTATAACAACCCTCAAAATAATAACAATATTCCTCACGATTGAATTAGCCAGCTTGCGTGCAAAATTCCAGCAATTAATTAACCATTGGCCTGTTTATTTAACAGCTGGTTACACCGTAGCCGAAGGCGTCTTTTAAATCTATCAATTAGCCAGCATTCCTGCGGCCTGACCCGGGGACCGTGTCACACCGAGGATGATAAACTGCTAATAGTGGAATTGCCATTTAACACACGACATTTTAGGATACGTGTTTCAGATAACCATTTGTCAACTGGGTGACTCAGTATCTCAAATGGTAGCCAAGTTTATATTACCGTTTACGTAGTTATTCGCGGCTTTTAAAACTTATTTCATTATCACTTCTAATCTTCTGAACGCTATATACATACTAAACGAGAGTACAAAAATATTGTAAGATCGTATGCTGGTAAATAAAAATGAATCTCAGTTACTATACATTATAAAAACTATACATTAAAAAAAAATTAAATCTGATGGAAGGCTTCTCTACCGCTGTGTTACAATCCGCGGGTAAAACCGCGGAGTGCAACTAGTTTATATACGTATAACACTTTCGTTGTTTTTGAAGCAGCGGTTGAAAAATTTAATTAAAAAGTACCGTCTAGTGCAATATGGTTTCATATGCGTTACAGGTATTTAGTTGAAATCCACAGCACTCAACAAACCTTAGGATTAGTTATTACTTTGTAATGAGTCATAACTAAAATAAGCATTATGACAAAATAAACTTACCGATTTATAAAAGTGATTTACCAACCAGTTACGGCAGCGGAGGTAATACGGCCATCACTGCACTAAAATTGTAGTAACTAATCGATGGTGACGCAGCCGCTCGGAGCCCGAAGGCCTGCGACCTCACCGATCTGTCAATTAGGTGGCATTCCGGTGCCCTGACCCGGTGAATGCTGCAACCAACGGCTCCACCGAGGATGACTAAGTTATTGTTTAATTCCTGCCCTCAGCAAAGCACTAGAAACGAACCATAGAGCTTCGACTTTCCTTATTATAATAGATATGTGTGATGAGATAGAATAGACAGCAAATTTTGTCGCTTTTGTGGACTCATAACTTTTCCTTAAGTTAATATTGCAATGATTCTCATTCACTGTTTACTGAGCAATGTTATTTTACTACTGCTTAAGGAGGAAAAAACTAAGTAAATATTTGTGACAACATATATAATAATGTCTTAGTAATCTATTCCATCTACAAAACTGCAACTTAAAGTTAAACATCTAAGCAACATTTATAGGAAACAAACATTACGATAGCCAACCTTTTATCTACAAACAACTTATCAAATAGTCATCAGTGATTAATTAAGTTTAATTGAACATCTTCTAGACTGGTACCACGATAACTCGAAGCGAGTGGGAGCCGCGATACCGAGTCGCCCGAGTCCCGAGTACGTGAGTCGCGATGCATTAAGATAGTGTATTACATATTTCGCCACCTATACGTACGACCTTCTGGTGGAACCTCTGTTCACTGTGCAACAAAATTTCAAGGGATAGGCACGTTGCTGTATCAAAATGATCTGCACTAAACTAAATGTACAAGGGTCCATCTCAAAGTTGTATGAAGAGACTGTTTTTTTTTAGTTTAGTCATATTTTTTTTACAACTAAATTGGGATTGTTTATTCACTGTCTGTGTCATCCTGCTAGTTGGCAAAGGAATCTCTTCCCACCTTTCTGTCTATTCCTTTTGAATATTTTTTAATTCAAGTGTAACCTACATATGTTGGACAAAGTAAAGTCAGATACAATTACAGAGTAGTTACATATTATTAACTATTATAAGCCATCCATAAAAAAAATGATGAACATAAATCTTCTGACTCTTTTGAATTAGCATGTTTGATCGGTTGCTATTTTTTTGTCTACATTCCACATTTTGCGCGGTGCAGTGTGTCAAGGCCTAAAGATTATCCACAATAATGACTTCATTACGTCCACTAAGCGACGCTAACAACATTATGTTAATAGACATCGGTTATACCATCCAGGCACGCGATACACATTTAAAAAATGGAACGATTCTAAATTCGCCCCCCGCGGCGAAGCGCCCGCGCCGCTCAGATTGGCAGAGTGAGTGACGTCCGCTGTCCTTATTGGTCGATAAGATTTGACAGATAAGAATATGCCGGCCACATAAAAGACGATGTGTCGTTTCCCGGGCGTTTGGGACTTGTAAAAATTTCAAAACGGTATCGCGGTAACAAAAAGGGTACGCTATCTGTGCTCTCCGGCCGGTCATCTCGTATCTATCACATGGGAATGAAAACATCTGTCGACATTTTGTTATGTCTGGTTCGTCTTTTTTACGTGCGCGCGAGCATTATGAAGTGGTAAGACGTTTTGGTTTTGTTTGGATTGTGTAATAGCGGGGTCGATCGCCTCTGGTCCGTTTCGAACATTGTTAGGCCGAACGGGTCCTGTCTCGGGATCGTTTTGAACATTATCGGGTCCTACCATTGTGATGCGAGCTAACACAATAACCGATGTTCGATAGTGTGGAGGAGCAATAGTGCTCCATATCTCCGATCTTGATACACAATCGACGGAACCGTTACAAAAGGTCATAGTAATAAAAGTTACGATTGAATTTGAATAGGGAGAATTTCCTTTTGATAGCCTCTACGATTACGGAACTTTAAATTACGTCTTCGAAATTTAACTTGTAGTAAACGTTATTATATTAAGCAATAGTACATATGCTTATGTGACAAATATCACACTTGTTTAGTGTCCTTTGATTCTTGCAAATGTTCTATCCAGCATATTATTTTCTTGCAAAGAATGTACTATACTGGCGTCTTATACATATACTAACTTGCTAAATATTTTATTTATCCGTATACCACTTGCAAATGAAAATAACAGGGGATACTGGACTAATGTCATTGCCTATAAGTGTCATTTTTCTCCAACAGGTGGTAGATTCTGTTCGTTCTCACCGTGCATTGAGCAAGTGCAGCGCACGTGTCTCGCGCTCCAAGAGAACGGTTTCCAAGAGATATCGACCATGGAGGTGCTGCAGACCGAGCTCAAAGTGACCAGACGAACAGTTCCCGTGAGAGACTTGTCCTTCCTGAAACTTAAGGTAAGAATAGACTTAATGAATTGGTTGACTACTACTATAAGTTTCTACTCGAACTTTGCGGGTCACTTAGGAAGCGAAACCTACACTCAAATACATTAGTGTTGTTAATTTACAGTTGGTCTACAATCTATTAGTAATCTGAATTCGATTGTAGGTTGTATTTAATATTCTATGAATAAAACTGCTGTCCCATAGACTTTGTATCAGTCTCACCTTTTTCACGGACTCACAATAACGAGGTTTTGTTGAACAGTTTTTTTAAATCTCAAATGCAGGTTAAAGTTGGTACCAAATTTATAAATTGGCACTTTATAAAACTTTTGAATATATCAAGAAATATTAACAGTAAAAATACTCCTATTGAAAGAGCTGTAATACACTGTATTGCCACACATAACTTTAATATTCATTCTAATTACGTTAAATAACAGAACTCTCTAGTCTATCACATCTTTATTTGGGTTTCCACCATTGACTTGACACACAAAGAGAGAAAAAAGCATTTTGAACTTTAGGACTTGACAATTATAGTCAAATTTTCATTGCAAACTGTGCAAAGTTAGTGCGCCGCTCCAAGTCGAGGATCGATCAGGCTAACGAGCGCGTAATTGACAGAATCACTCGGTCAATAACGTACATGTCGGACTGTCGGCTTCGCTGGCCTTAGGTGACGAAAGGCGATTTCAAAACTGTCATCCGATATGGAATACAATATATTGTATATGATACATCCATGATCAAAACTGCAAATTCGGACCTTACTATAGCTCTATAACAAAATTAGCAGTGGTAGCCTCGTGGCCAAGAACGCCCGACTTGAACGTAAGGGGTGCAAGTTCAAATCCCGGACCGGCACCTCTGAGATAATTTTCATGTGCGAATGTCATTTTCAACAATGATTACCACTTGCTGAACGGTCCAGGAAAACATGGTGAGGAAACCTGCACGTCTATAGAAAGGTGTGTGAAGTTCACCAACCTGCACTGGGCCAGCATGGTGGACTATGGCCCAAATCTCCATCGTATTGAATGTGCCCGGTATAATGGCAATAGTCTCACCCCCTATTACATTGGGACAAAAATACAACGGCGAAGTGTGGGCGCACTACAGCGCACCTCTGCCTACCCCTTAGGGGAATACAGGCGTGATGGTTTTGATGTTGTATTAAATTAGCAAATTTTATTTTCATGATTCAGTATCAGTATCTAACTGATTTTGTTGGTACTCAACTACCTAAGTTTATTCTTATACCTATCATGATCATACGGATGAGCAAGATGGCAATATTACATTTATTCGTAGTTGTGTACAAGAAAATTAAAGCCTTTTGTAGCTCAATGTATTACTTATAACACAATGTATACAATGATGTAAACAATGTATGACTAAATATTTTAGACATACAAAGATCTTGCATCGATACTTGGGCAATTGTTTAATTTATCACGTGGAGCCACCACGGATTGTAGGACAGTGAGTCCAGAAGTAAAAACGTGAGCGTATCTTTCACAATGAAAATGCATTTCGTTAAACTCCCATAAGTTGAATTCAGTGAAGATATATTGATGGGGGTTACCGCCACTCGCGGGGGGTAACGGCTGATAATTGGATCTTCGCGGATATGTGAACCGCGTAGTGCTAGATAAATGTGCTCATAAGTCCTAAGGTGCAGCGTTAAAATGAGCGATTTAAAAAGGAACAACTTCTATCATCTTTGCCTTTCCCATTGGTATTGGCCGTATTGGTCTACTCTTTCTACTTACGAATACAACCCCAAAAGACGTCACAAAAATGTTTGATTGACATTTGATTAAAGACGTAAGGTACAAATTAAAATTCCTAGGTCTAGTTACATAGCAGTAGTAGCTTAGTGGTCGAAAGCACGCTTTGCAATCAAAGTGTACAAGTTCAAAACCCAGCTCGCACCTCTAGGTTTTATGTACGATTCTGCCTGGACGTCTGAGGGAACTTGATTGGTTCTCGATAGATGTGTGATGTCTGCCAACCCGCACTGGGCCAGGGTGGTGGACTATGGCTGGAATCCCCCACCGGACCAGCGTAGCGGACTGTGGCCCAAATCCCCTTCGCATTAAAGAGATGCCCGTGCCCAGCAGTGGGACGAAGGAATTTTCATTTGTATTCGCCAAGTTGAAAAAAATCGATTATAGACTTAGACCGTCATAGCAGTGGTAGCCGAGTGGTCGAACGCACGCTTTGCAATCAAAGTGCGCAGGTTCTATCCCCGGCTCGCACCTCTGGGTTCCATGTGCGAATCGCATTTTCATCTGAGATTATCACTTGCTAAGAAACGGTGACGGAAAACATCGTGAGGAAACCTGTGTGCCTGGTATAATGGCAATAGGCTCGCCCCCTATTACATTGGGACCAAAATACATCGGCGAAGTGTGGGCGCACTGCAGTGCACCTCTGCCTACCCCTTCGGGGAATACAGGCGTGATGATGTATTATTACCGTCATAATCATCTGGCCCTCTAGAGCCACCGAGCTCTTGGGGCCTATTATTTGGTTGATCTGATTATGTGGTTGATCTGTATTTTTATGTGGTGGTGGATCGGGATCGGTGGAGGGAGAGAGGGGAGGCCTTTGCCCAGGAGTGGGACACAAATTAGGCTATTAAAAAAAAACAGACTTAGACACAGGTTTCGGGTTTTATTTAAATGATTGTTCTACTTTGGACTACTTTTTAGAAAGAGACTTGTTTAGTTCGATAAAGTAACGACTCTACATTAACTCCCCGCTCTTTCTATAGCTTCTACCTAAGTAGAAGAGTGACGTAGATTGAAGCCGGTGTAGTCCGAAGTGGATGGCGAACCGAACCACCCATCTCTGTGAATAGTGGCCGTGTTTCGACTCAAATGGGAGTAACTTAGGTAGAGCAATGACTCGTTGATTGATTTAAATTGATCGGTTTAGGATGAATGTATGTGCGAATTTCTTATTGGAGCTAACTAAGTTTTAAATACGTGCATTTATGCTCTGCGCACATACGCGTCAAAATGTTTGCCAGTACCAAATTGCACTCTATGTCATTATACATAAAAAATAAATTTCGGTGGTAGAACTCACGCCCCCAGGTGTCAATGTTCACCCGTGCTGTATTGACAGAAATGAAATTGGTCATTTCGTTGAAGAACGAACTTTTTCTATGAATCTATACAGTTCGTTTTGGTGTTGGAAATAAAATCTACCCGCTCTTTTTGACGGCCCAGTGTGCAGGGGGCGTTATACCAGTAATAAAAAAATCTACATTACGACATCACATCATGGTTGTTGAATGTTTTTTTTTTTGCCTTGTGGTTTTGTAAATGTGATGTTTGGTCGCGTCGACTATTATTATTAATCCCTCTTACTAAATCTTAAAATTCCTTTCCTTTATTTTTATTTAACTACTTTAACAGTGAACTCTTGGAACGTAGAACAGAAACCTGCCAGCCCAATTACTCACAATACTCCGTGTTTATATTATTCGATACCCACTTAGCTTACAATTCAAATTCCACTCCAAAAGGAAACTATCGTGATACCTAGATTCAATGAACACATCCGTTTATTAGATGTTCCGTAACATACACCAGAAAATTGCCGCACTAGCGCTTTTGGCATAAACTTTATATCAGCTTAAATAATATGTACCTAGTAAAATTTGTAACAACCCCACCTTTGCCACGGGATCATACCCTCTATTGTACGTTTAATAAGGTGTAAATTTGTGTGCTACGGTGCTATATTGGTATCGGCGACATATCGGGCTGCGTTCGGAAACGTCACGCGCACAGTTCGTCGCGCGCGGTCACGTTTCGCGAACGGTAGCTAAGGGCTGTGACATGTTTAGTGCTATCGAGTGTCGATAAAATTCGATCCTGCCGTACAATCACTTTGTCAAGTACCAGTGACAGTTGATGGAAGATGGAAGGTGGTCGATTTAAGGTGAAGCGAATAAGTTAATGTAGATTATTTGGTTGAATAAATTGATACCAGTCTATTACAATCAGCATATCAGCCTGCCTACCGAAACATATCGGTTTTAATCATACACTCAAAATGACATCATAATTTAAAAATATACTTTTGTAACTACGAAATTAATAAGTACGTATTTTGAATTAAGTGCACGTCCCTAAATATTACAAAACATTGTTGTGACTCAAATATTTGCACAAGGTCGACACAAAAAATTATCGCCACTTTTATCCAGCTCTCTGGAGATGTATCGATAAAATTCTTTCGCGCACGGTGCGTGCCTAAAACAAAGGCTGCAGCATCCGTGGGAAAATCAGCTGGGCTTTTTAAAATCTAGCTAAAAGCGGGACCAGGTATGCCCATACTCATATATTAAGACTGCATTACTAGATTACCCAGGCTTGTGAGCTGGCTGGTTTTATGGGGTTTTACCTAATCGGGGCGAGGTGATGTATGGCTGGCGAAGATTAGTGTAATGATGTTCACTGATATACATCGCTGTTGCCGTGCTACATTAGAATAATTGGTATGTGTATGTGAATGTATGGTTTTGATTAAAGGAACTATAATCGTATAAGAAGGTTCTTCGGATTATCTATCGAATAATTGGTCATTATTAATGACTTCCAGAAGATTCAAATTCAAATAACATAACCTGCAAAACGACGCTCAAAGAGCGTCCTAAATTTCAATAAAAAACTGTTTAATTTTTTTTTTTAATATTCAAACTTAAACTTAAACAAGTGGTTTGGCATATTTTTTAACATTTTTTGCGATTCTATTCATAATAAGCGCGCGATAAGTAAAGCAATGCTTGTCTCAACTTTTTTAGAATCATGTCCAGACAAGCAGTCGCCTTGTAGACACAACAGTTCCTTTTAATCTATAGCAATATTATATCACCACAGACAAACAAGAAAGTACCTACTCCCGCACAATTGAGCAAGCAGACGTTGATAAATAGCCAGACCAGATCTCGTAGACCGGCGGTGTTTAGTATTCATAAATTTTAGTAAACGCATGCCCTTACATTTCACAACACGCGTGCTTTGCTCAAATGTCGCGAATTTGCGGTAAGATACTCAGTATCTAAAAGTTGTTTATATATACGTGTTTAATTACTGAAGATTAATGCAGTACAACTAGTACTAAAACTTAATGTAGTGGACATGGCAAACTAAATGGAAATTTCTTCCGTTTTTTCTTTAAGCTCCTTTTGCATTATCATAGACAAGTTTGGACAGAAGTCGGAGTTCCTTACGTACGTGTAGGTGCTATTATTTTCGGCGTCGAACTGTAGGTAAAGCTACATGATACATAATTATTGTATGCCTTCTCGGATAATGTTGGCGTGATGATATTGAAACGAAAATATCTAATATCGTGCGTCCGTAAATCAATCCTGTGTATATGGCAAGAAGAGATAATTTGTCACGATAAACTTATCCCACCTGCCTCTCTTCTTACGCAAGACACAGCAAAGTGTGGGAATTCGGATACCTAATACGCTACTCTAGGTAATTGATAACCTATAAAACTTGTCCAATAAACTTGTCGAACAAGCATTGACTTTATACGTTGTTACTGCACTTATGAAGTTTGACAAAATTATTGCATATTTTGCCCATATTCTGCACCATTCTCAATTGGGCAATGACCTGCCGTCACAATGAAAACAAACCTCGAACTCGTTTGCTACCCTATTAGGCCCTAGAGCGCTTGTTCCAATGTGGACCGGGAGTTCGGTTGCAAATCAACGCGGCCTCTAATAGCGCTGTCACTTTTATTGGGCGGCAGGCTTGTACCGGTATAACATATGAGGGACTTTTGTGCCTAATGTGGCCCTATTCCGTATGCGACAAGTTTCAGGACTCAATTGTTTCAACTTTTACTTTCATTTGTTTATTGTCATTGTTTAGACATTCAGACAGATAGCCTACCATGTAGGTACAATACATCCTCACACGCATAGATCAACACCGATAAGGGATGTAAGATGACAAATAATGTTATTAAAAGAATTATAATTTGATGAAGACATTAAATTTGGGGTTTATATCGTGGACGTATAAAAGAGACGCACTCCTTTGAAAGTAAAACGATGTATCGATTTTTGTGTCACCAGCCAATGAGTGCCGCGTTACGGCGTCGGTCGATTTACTATGGTTTATGTGTGTGCGTATTAGACGTATGTACATACAACTTACAAGAGAGTACACTTACGGGTGCTTCACTTATTGTTTGACGATATTTCATTCGAACTTTTTAATATGTTCACGATTTTTATATCAACCTAGTAACTAGTGTATGTTTACTTAAAGTACTAAATAACAACTATTGACTTAATATTGCCAGTTCAAAGTATTCAGAAGTATTTATAACAAAAATAAATTAAAACGTCTGATATAGATTTTTTCAAGACATTTTTTTTTGTATTTTCCATTTTACCAATTGACTTTTGTACTCTATATACATGTTATTTACAATTTAAATAAGCATCTCTCCTAATTTAGATAAGGCATTATATTTACGAAAATGATTTATACGTGCGCCGACGCAGCTGGGCCGAACAAAGCCGAGCGTTCATTCCCACATTACTTAAAGATATGAGTGATAGATGCTCGCATTCCCATTGTGATTGTGGTATGCCTAACATGTCGCCGAGTGCTAAATATGTGTAATTATGGGTTTTGAAATGTCAAGCCAATGTATTAATTTTACATTATTAAAATAAAATTTATCCTCGACGCAGCAAAAAAATTAGATGCTATGTTTGAGGATGACTTACCGCTTCTTATAATCAAGAAACGCTTCGTTTGGCTTACGGAACGAAATATTTCAACAAGACGTTGGCGCAAACTTTTTATACCATTTCGCTCCCGATAACCGTTAAGGCTCGTTACTTGATCCTTAAAAAACTAATCGTTGCTTTTAACGATAAATCGTCGTTTTTATAGTTATTATTAAGCCTTTATTGCTGGATAACTAAACACAAAATATATAATCTAGTAGTTACAAAAAAACTTAAATCTAACACATCGGTTTTTCCGGTTTAGTGATCAGCGTGTCCTGTGACACATAGGCCTCTTCCAGCTGTTTCCACTCATTTCTATCTCTAGCTTTTCTAGACCAGGTAACGCCTCCAATTTTTCTTAAGTCGTCCATCCATCTTTTTGCCTGTCTTCCTCTATTCCTTTTGCCATCTCGTGGTTGCCATTCTGTTATAATTTTTGTCCATTTTAATTTACTATCTCTCGTCATGTGTCCTGTCCATCTCCATTTCAACTGTCTTACTTTCTTTATTATATCTTCTACTTTGGTTCTGGATCGTATTTCGACTGCTCTTAACCGATCTTTTTTAGTGACACCAGTCATACTTCGCTCCATTCCCCGCTGACATGATCTCAGTTTTAAAAGATGTTTTTGATTTAGGGCCCACGTTTGGCTCCCATATGTCAGGCAAGGTAAGACGCACGAGTTGAGGACTTTTCTCTTAGCTGCCATGGAGAAGTATTTGCTTTTAAGTACCTCCTTGAGTGACCAATATCTTTTCCATGCACTAGCAACTCTTCTTTCGATTTCCATGTCCGTTTGATCTTTAAATGATATTAACTGTCCCAGGTACGTGTAGCTTTTCACGTATTCAATGCTTTCGCCATCTATTGTAATAGCTATTTCTTCCCTGTTTGTCATTACGTTCGTTTTAGATTTGTTAATGGTAAGACCTACTATTCTACTAGCTTCTGTTAACTGTTGCAGCATACTTTGTAGTGTATTAGGGCTGTCCGTGATTAACACTAAGTCATCTGTGAACCTTAAATGGTTGAGTTCTTCCCCGTTGATATTTATGCCTACATTTACCCATTCTATGTTCCTAAATACACTTTCTAGGATCGCGGTAAAGAGTTTTGGGGACAACGGATCTCCTTGTCTTACGCCTTTCGCTATGGGGAATTCTTCGCCGGTTGTTTCTAATTTTATTTGTGCCGTACTGTTCTTATAGATGTTCTTGATTATGCGTATGTATTTCTTTGGAATTCCTTGTTGAGTTAAGGCCTTCCAGAGTGACTCGTGCTTGATGGAATCGAACGCCTTGCTGTAGTCCACAAATGCAATATACAGTGTTTTATTGTATTCTTTGGATTTTTCTATCAGTTGATTAAGTACATGTATATGATCGATGGTTGAGAATCCCGCTCGGAATCCAGCTTGTTCGATTGGCTGTTGTTCGTCCATTATCCTTGTCAGTCTATGTAGGATCAATTTTGAAAATACTTTATATATATTTGACAACAAACTAATTGGTCTATAGTTTTCGACATTGCCCCGATCCCCTTTCTTGTGTAAAAGGATGATTGTACTCTTTGTCCACTGCAACGGTATGGATTCAGTTCTTAATATGGTATTATATATTTCGGTGAGTTTTCTTAAATTTTCAGGTGCAGTGATTGAAGATTTTATCATTTCGTTGGTTATTTGATCTCGCCCCGGTGCCTTGTCGCTCCTTAGGCTGTAAACAGCTTTTTCTATTTCTGATTGTAGAAAAACTGGAATCGCCTGTATTTCGTCGTCTTCTAGGTTTATGGTTGGGGTCTGAACATTGGGATCCGCTGCATAGAGTGATCTGTAAAAGTCTGTTGCGATTTGGATTATAGTTCTTCTTATAGTTTCCTGCTTACCTGCTTTATTCTTAATGTTTGGTATCCATTGTTTTGACTCTACCAGTTCTTTTAAGGCTATTTTAACTCCTCCCGTCTTTTTTATGTTGTTGTTAAGTAGGTCTAATCTTCTTCTCACTCTGTCTTTCTTAATACTTTTACTTATTTTTTTACTTACTTCAGAAATAGCTCTTAAATTATGTTTATCTTTTTTATTTTTTAGAAGCTGCTTTCTTTCTTCTATTAGGGTTTTGGTTTCATTATTTGTATAACATGCCTTAGGTTTTGCCAATTGAGCGTGTAGTGGTCCATAGATTTCGTGTATTACTTTTTCATATCTTTCGTCTGTTTCATTTTTTGCTTCATTTGGGTGTCTACTAATAACCTTTATTGCATTATATTTATTTCTGGCTTTTTTCGGCTCTGTACAATTTATTATTGCTCTGACCATTCTATGATTAGTGTTAAAATTCAGTTGTTTAATAACGCTTACATCATTGAAAGCTTTTCTAATATTAGTTGCTATATAATCTATTTCATTTCTATGTGTTCCATCTGGTGATAGCCATGTCCACTTTTTCTTTGTATTTTTATTGAAAAAACTATTCATAAATGCGAGATTGTTCTCAAAGGCCATACTGATCATTCTTTTACCATTGTTGCTTCTTCTGCCATAGCCAAATCTACCAATTACATCTTCTTCCCCGACTTGTTGAGAACCAATTCTGCCATTAAAATCTCCCATCAACACTACGTTCTTGTGCGATTGCTGTAGGACTGATGTTAGTTGTTCGTAGAAGAAGTCTTTGGCAGATTCCTCGTACTGTTCTGTGGGGGCGTAAATTTGGATAATCGACCATTTGGTTTTGTACGATGGTAGATTTAGATTAAGTACAGCTATTCTCTCTGATATGCCCTTAAATTCTTCTATGTTTCTTTCTAAATGTTTTTTTATCATGAATCCCACTCCGTAGTTTCCTTTTGTTTCACCTTTGTAATATAGAATATACTCCTTGCGGTCTTCAATTCTTTCTCCTAATCTTCTTACTTCACTTAATCCTAAAACGTCCCACTTTATATTTGTGAGTGCTAGTTCTAGTTCGGTTAGACTCTCTTCTGTACGCAAGGTTAAGCAGTTTAAAGTGGCAATATAAAGTTTACTTGTGTCCATTGTTTTGATGCTAATGTTATTTTTTCTTAACAATTTTGCTGGAAGGGGTTGGTCGTAATCCCCCACGGGGACCAGCCGGCTTGGGGGAGGTGTATTAGTGTTAGTTGTATCGTTGTATAATAATTGTTTATTTGTTCTGATCTTCCGGTTACCGACGTGTGGTAGTGGCTATTCTTTATTTAAATCTGATGTTGAATGAGACTTGTTTCTATACATTCGTTCGAATGCATTTACTTTATTAATTTTCGGTCTGACATTTTCATTGGTTGTTTCTGGTGATACCGATTGTTCTCTCTTCCTTTTATCTCGTGTCGCTACTTCGCCTTTGACGACTAGTTTGTCGTACTTTAAGAACGCTATATGTCCCTTTTTTCTTTCTTCTTTTAGCTGGGGTATGAGTTCCCTCCGCTTTTCCAAAACTTCCTTGCTGAAGTCTTCATTCACAAAAATATTTTTAGGTAGTCTTTTCTTATTTTTCAAAATTTCGGTTTTCTTCCATGCATTTAACATGTTAACTAGAACTGGGCGTGCTCCTCCTTTTTCTTTGCCTAGTCTAAAAGCTTTGTTGATATCCCGGTTGTTAACCTCGATACCAGAATTCTTTAGAGTTTTTACCACCATTTCGATTAGGTTAATATTTTCTTTTGCGGGCTCTTCAAAGCCATAGAATATTAAATTGTGTTCTCTTTTATCAGATTCTAGGCGTTTTATCTTGTCATTTAATTTTTCAACTTCATTTTTAAGAAATAGGTTATCTTCCACCAATGGTTTCAATTTCGCATCTATCTCTTCTCTAATAGAAGATTTTAATGTAGTTGTTTGCTTGTCCATTTCTAGTTTTAATTTTGTAAATAATAGTTGCATTGTCAAGCCAATGTATTAATTTTACATTATTAAAATAAAATGTATCCTCGACGCAGCAAAAAAATTAGATGCTATGTTTGAGGATGACTTACCGCTTCTTATAATCAAGAAACGCTTCGTTTGGCTTACGGAACGAAATATTTCAACAAGACGTTGGCGCAAACTTTTTATACCATTTCGCTCCCGATAACCGTTAAGGCTCGTTACTTGATCCTTAAAAAACTAATCGTTGCTTTTAACGATAAATCGTCGTTTTTATAGTAACATTACATAAATCAAAATAGGGTCAAAATTTCCAAATAAAGAACGATTTTTTATTAAATTGTATTCTATTATTTTTTGCCAGTACCAAAATGGCACTGCATTAATTTATAGGAGCACATTATTCCGCGACATAACGATAATGATGCAGGCGAATTTAGTCGCGTGGTCTTTGCCACAGATATTTAATCTTTATGCATATTAATACATAGTACATTTTCGCTGTCCTCTTTATGTATTACGACTTTTTCACAATATCGCTATCACACTTCAAGTTCTAAGGACCCTTCACACTTGAGCAATCCGAATACTGAATAGAGTTTGAGATTGGTGAAGCGATAAAGACCCGAACTGACTATATTGAGCGCCAGTCAAACGGTACTTTACAGTCGTGGCACAGCACTGTCAACTAGCATCATGTCATTCTTATACGCATATCAATAATATTCCACTGGCATTAGGCCCCTCGCACATTGGGGCGTAAAAATTCGCGCTTCGGAATGTTTTCCAATATCAGAACAAATTCTGTGCCAATCTTCTTTATATATATAATTCTACTATACGTGTGTATGTCACTGAACTCCTCCTAAACGGCTGGAGCGATTTGAATAGTTTTTTTTGTATGCGTTTGTGTAGCGCCCTGGATGGTTTAGATTCACAATTGGACCCGGTAGGTGGCGCTGCTTTCGTATGTCACTAATTCTAAGGCGGTACGAAGTTCGCCCGGTCAGCTAGTATTAGTATAGATTGAATCTCTGTGGTACAAGCCACGCCCCGACGCTCCAAAATTCACTTGCGCTATCACTGTCATTTCGTTGTAGAATCAACTTTTTTGGCGTGTCAATACAGTTCGTTTTGCTATGGCAAAAAAATTGAGTCGCGAGCGTTGACGCCCCAGTCTACGAGAGGCCCTTTACGCATACCAAAAATATTCCGCTGGCATTATATCCTATTGTGAACGGTAATATGGCGCCTTGAAGTGTAGAGCTGTTGAAATTCTTCAAATATTTCACAAAAACTATATATTCAGGGTATTTCATCATCATCAGCCGGTGTCACTGCTGGACGTAGGCCTCTCCCAAGATGCGCCACTGAGCCCGATCTTCGGCTCTTCTTTTCCAGTCACTGCCCACCGCTTTGCGTATGTCGTCGCTCCACCTAGTCACAGGACGTCCTACACTACGTTTGCCGATTCGCGGGTGTTTCAATAGTCCGAAATTATATTTTAACTATTGCTTGAATGTCGGGTAATCGAAATTCGAACATGTTTTGCCAACTTCCTTTTATCTGCTCATTTTAATAGCATGGTAATTAACTACAGACCCATATGATATTTTCGCGCGTCAAATTGTTTGCCAATACCGAAACCAATTCTATATCAATACACATAAAGTTTGAATTTCTGTGGTGAAAGCCTAGCGACCACGCGTCGAAATTCGTTTGCGCTCTCAATCACATTTCATTGAAGAATGAGCCTTTTCTGTGAGTTAATACAATTCATTTTAGTCTTGGCAAAAACAATTACGCTTGCGTCTTAACGGCCTAGTATACATTAGTATACCCATCATAATAATGTAGTTTACACTCTATAAATATGGGTACGGAGTTATCCTAAGGACACAACAGGATACTTGTGACAAATATTCAATGGTCTTAGGAATGAAATCGCTTCCAGTCCGCTTAGCATGACCGTGTAGACACTAGTTTTATCTCTTTCAACTGTCAGATTTGTCGAGAAAATGACGTCGCTTTGAGCTTTTTCTACTGGACATGGCTTGGTGTGACGTCATTTTCTCGACAAATCTGACAGTTGAAAGAGATAAAAGTTATCCCTAGGCGGTACCCATAGAACAAGATTCGTTTGGGGTCATAAGATGAGTATGTGTGCTCTAGCGATGTTTATTTATTTATTTACGAATCATAATTAATTATATACAATACGCTAACACCAGCTTAATGAAATCTAGTATTAAACAACATTTTCCTAACAATTAATCCGCGGGGCCATTAAGCGCAACTATAAATCGCTTTTAATTTCATGGTTCGATCTAAACCGGGGCTCGGCCGCCCGGCCGGCGCGTGCGCAGCGCCCCGATACGATCTAATCGCGCGATCGAGACGCGACTGGCTCATTGTCGCTGTCGCGTGGTACGGCTCCGTGTCCAAACATTGTCCCGGCTTGTATGCAACGACTTGTGTAAGCAGGGCCTAAGCCTTAAAATCAAAAACAAGTTAATAATGTCGAGTTGATGGGCGTGAAATTTGAGAATCAGAATCAGTTGTTTTTTATTTTTATGTAATCCAATACAGGCACTTATGAGTCGTCAATAAATAATAATATTAGTATCTCTACCAGTAGTAATAATAGTATCTCTAGTATTTTAAGTCATATTCAGTAAATACATATCGCCAGACAACCCATTCCTATCATATGATCCTAAACTTAGCAAAGCTTGTACTATAGGGACCATAATGGACTGGGGGTAAGCCCAGACCAGGGCAAATTATGAAAAGGTCGCATCCAAAATTTTCCGCTGGCGGGAATCAAACCTGCGACCACCCGGTTGAGCTGAACGGTCTACGCTCAAGGCACTAGACCAAGCAGTCGTCAAATGTCAAATGTCTAATTATTCTAAGCCACATATTTACGTATAGGAATGATTGAAACGAAACATCAGGTGAAACGTCTGCTCGTTTGCCTCCCAATCTCATTAAAAAAAAAAAATAGTTTGAAAAGTGCTCGTTAATCTCATTGTAAATAATTTTTAAATTAAACGGTAGTGCTAGAAGCTATTTGGAATCGTTTTTAGGATTCCGTACCCAAAGGGTAAACCGGGAACCCTATTCCTGAGACTTCGCTGTCCGTCCGTCTGTCTGTCACCAGGCTGTATCTCATGAACCGTGATAGTTAGAGAGTTGAAATTTTCACAGATGATGTATTTCTGTTGCCGCTATAACAAATACTAAAAAACAGAATAATATAATTATTTAAGGAGGCTCCCATACAACAAACGTGATTTTTTGCCGTTTTTATATATAATGGTGCGGAACGTGCGCGAGTCCGGCTCGCACTTGGCCGGTTTTTTTTTACTGTGATGGATCTTTTTTTGTGGGAAATATTTCTCCATCGTCCAACCGCTTGGCAGACTGACATTCGCAGCAGATTTTCCACGAGTATCTCGTTTATCTCAGCAAGTGTCTAACATAATGAAATTCATTACATTTCGTATAAGACCACAATGACTACGCTTTAAACAATAATCCAAGAATGTTAGATGTAGATGCTCGAATGAGATAAAATGAACTGAATTGAACAAAAAATAAAGACTTATAATGAATAGTTGAAGTTATCTAATCTGCTGTCTTCAGACCAATGATTTCTGATTCCAAAATATGTTTTTATAAGAAATCTTTCCGCTGATCACATTATCCATATTCGTGGGCCATATTAGATACAATAATACTTGGATGGACCTTTATTAAGGCAAACATACATCATTATAAAAATAAACATGTCACAGATAACAACACATCAGACTAAACTGAAACACGCGAATCGAATAACAGAAAGATTCGGGGCAGTGTAACACGATCCTTCGTATTGTTACGTATGATGCAACGTATCTGTCGCATGCGCAGCCATGATGGCGGCGTGATCGACCGCCAACAGCCGTGGCGAAAGGATGCGCCTGCGCCGTGAAATCGCTCGTTACGGCTCTCGTGTGGAAAACATGGGCTCGGTACACACGTGCTACTCGCTGCATCAGAGCACGTCGAGATAAACCTCTATCAGATAGCAAATAATTTATCTCTTAGCGTTACTGTCAATCCCTGGGAAAGCAAGTTCCAAGCCCTTTGAGAAACTTCGTATGATGTAATACTTAATTTGATGCTTAAGTAACATTTAAATGATTAATTCGGAAGCATAACCTTGTAATGTTAAGACTTACTGAAGATTAAAATCGGCTGTTTATTGTGCAAGGAAGCATCAAAATACATAAGTTTTGCATGTTGATAACATCACTCAACGAGTATGGTATCACGAAACACGTAAATATAAATATGTCAGACACATACTGATAATAATGATCTGAAACTAAGAAAGGCTTGTACTATGGCTACAATACAATGGAGTGGGGGTGATCCCAGTTACACCAATACCTGAGCAAATTCCGAAGGGGCTTTGTCAGGAATTTGTCGCTGATGGGTATCGAACCCGCAATCAATGGGTTCAGTGAGCCGAGCAGCTTACGGTTACACCACTAGACCAGCCGTCGTCTCCTGATGCTATTAAATCGCACAGTTTGTGGTCTTGCAGACCGCAGTTTAAGTGTTTGATCAACATTCGAAATTGGGACATTTGAATTGATCATCACATAATAAAGTCAAAATCAAGTCATTTATTTTGTATAGGCTTATGGGTTTTTTAAATTGTCAGGTTAAATATTTTTTTTTATATACGACCTCAACTGAGAAGATCCAGCAAAAAACTGAGTGTGCTGATTTTTTTTTAACTCGCCAAAACTTATTACAAATACACAGGTACATATAGCTCCAGTGTTTAGAGCTGCTTTTGATAATGCTTTAAGGTTACAAATCTCTAGTATTCCGATTAAGGAACTCAGTTACTAATGTTTTCTTTTACAATCCCAATAAGCATCATTTGTACTCATCTGAATTTGGAATGCTTATTATAATGACTATTTTTTGAGTAGAGATGAAACGGATATCCGGTAACTATCCGGTATCCGGCGTATCCGGCCTTTTTTTGACTATCCGGTGGGATACCGGTTAGTTAAATTCATATTATTTAACATAAGGCAAATAATACCACAATAGGTTATGGATACCGTTTATTTCTCTGATCGCAAGTCAAAAATATTTGCTTTATTAATTAGTTTAGTTTAAATTAACAATTGGCAGATTGTGGTGAATGAATACCAAATTTTCCGCATTTGTTGGTAAGAGGCGACTCCGCTTGGTATACCAGACCAGCTCCTGAAAATAGCCTTTCTCTGTAAACGCTACTGCCAGGTGCTGAAAGAGAAATTCTAGCACACCTTGACCACTACGGGGACTGATGCAAACTGACCACCATATGTATAGGTCGTCATTGCGATCGATTCGAGATGTCTTTAAGAAGCGTCATGTAACGCGATGAAAGGCCGGATATCCGGCGCTCTGGCCCCTCCTCCCCTTTACATCTTTGACTTGGGCTATTTCTTGTCACGATGTCCCTGCAAAGGTGTTAAAATCATCTCGCCACCTCTTCCTCGGTCGATCTCTTCGTCGGTGACCGTCGTCCGGTATACAATTAGTAGAGATGTTTGCCCACCTTTTCGGGCTCATGCGGGCCACATGGCCGGCCCACTCCCACTTCAGCGTTGCTGTGTTTTCTCGTACATCTGCTAATTGAGCTATGTAGCGCAAGATGGTATTTTTATAAAAATAAACTATGGCCCTTAAATCTATATGTAGTGTTGATCAATTTGCGATGACATTACTTCACAAATCAAATTTAGTTCGTATAACGCTTTATAAATCCGTTGCAATTTAACTATAATTGCAGTTAATTTGGAAGAAAATCTTATTATCTCTTAAAAAGCTGGGTGTGCTCGGTAGGGCGAGGCGGTATTTCACTGCGGCTCATCGCCTGCAACTTTACAAGGCGCAAGTCCGTCCGCACATGGAATACTGCTCTCACCTTTGGGCCGGTGCACCACAGTACCAACTTCTTCCTTTTGACCGCCTGGAACGAAGGGCAGTTCGAATTGTCGATGACAAAAAGCTTACTGATCGGCTAGACCCTCTGGCGTTGCGTAGAGATGTAGGCTCTCTCTGCATTTTCTACCGCCTCTATCATGGAGAGTGTTCCGAGGAATTGTTCGGTATTATACCTGCCGCTGAATTCCACCATCGCACGGCTCGCCACAGACTGCATTACCATCCTCACCATCTGGATGAATGGCGTTCCAGTACAGTGCGATTTACCAGGAATTTCCTTCCTCGCACCACCAAATTGTGGAATGAACTTTCTGCAGCGGTGTTCCCGGACCGATACGACAAAGGTACCTTCAAGAAACGAGCATACTCATTCCTTAAAGGCCGGCAACGCACTTGCGATGCCCCTGGTGTTGCACGTGTCCATGGGCGGCGTTGATCACTTACCATCAGGTGAAACGTCTGCTCGTTTGCCTCCCTATCACATAAAAAAAAAAAAAAAAATCAAAACTACAAAAGTAATAATTAATGAAACAGGTTAAGTATACAATTTAACTGTTTCTTACTACAATAATAAATCCTACTTAGTGTTGCAGTCTACCCTTTTGATAGTATCTATCGTATGAACAAGTATACCCTATATTCACACGGTGAAGCTGTCTGCATGATAATTACAGGTTTAATCAGAACACGTGTGCAGTGGGAGAACGGTTTGTATAGAACCGTTGACATGACTATCGGATTACAGGATTCCCGTTTACGGAGCTTCGATAGAAAGTATTCTGCTAACACGCTTCCGTTCCCGTTAAACGCGTAATTATAAGGCAGTCGGTTTTACCGTGTGATTAAACCCTTACGCACTATATATAGCCACGAATGTTCGAACTCTACACTTGTACCGTTACGATCACCGCTCTATAAATTCAAACTTGACAAAATAATAGTCTAGTCGATAGTTCTGCACTATTAACGCCACAAAGATATATTGATCTGCTCCTCTCAATCAGATACCTTAATAGTCGCTGCCGGTCCGGCAAGCCCTGTGCGAATACGCGCGTCGAAAATCGAGCTTTAAATTTTTACCTATACCAAAATCAACTCTATGCTAATATGCAGAAATATTAAAATTCTGTGATAGAAGCCACCCTGGCACACGTCGAAATACGAGTACGCTCGCGCTGTCAATACCGTTTCATTGAAAAATGATCTTTTTCTATGAGTCAATACGGTTCCTTTTCGTGTTCGCTATCGCCTTGACGTCCTGTGTGACGTCAAAGCCTTTTGTGAATAGGCGCGTTTGCCAAAACGAACTGTATTAAAGAAGAAGCAGGTTCCTCAATGAAATGTCATCGATTAAGTGAGTGAATTGTAGTCGCGTGGCTTTTGCTATGCAAAATTATTCTTTGTGTCCATCATTACAGAGGACATTTTCGATTCGCTCGCTTTTATATGTTCAGGGCGTAATGGAAAGTAAAGTACGATTTAGTGTAACGGATTGTTGAGAGCCTAATGTCAAGATACAGCTGAAACTAGAGGCGTTCGGTGTGAACGTTGTATGACCCCCATAAATACAGAAGTAACCACAGTTACTTTACTTTTATTGAGTACTAGCTGTGCCCGCGACTTCGCCCGCGTGGACTTTAGGTAGATTACCCGGAAATATGGGTATTATGTTTTTCCCGCGGAACCCTAATGCTTTTTCTAAAATTAAAGTAGCCTAAGTTACGCCTTGGAACGTCAGCTATCTGTCAGTGAAAGTCCCATTGAAATCGGTTCAGCCGTTTAGAAGTTTACCTCAAACAAACAGACAGACAGACAGACAAAAAATTTTAAAATTGCGTTTTCGTTATAGGTATCGTATATACTTTCATACGCATTTGGTAAAAAAAAGTGTTATTTTGATATTACAAACAGACACTCCAATTTTATTTATTTGTAAGATGTAAGATAAGAAGATTAACGTTATTTTGTATTTTATTGGATGTTAGTGATGCATAGTATTTGTCTTGTGCAAGTATTGTTTATTTAAATTTATCAAAGTATATGTTACTTTTGATGGTAATTGACAATGCAGATTTATTTTAATTTGGGTACAGTCATCATCAGAGTGCATTTTGATACATGAGCTTGCTATAATCAGATGCAAGCTACGAGACCAAGAGGTGGTAGCCAATAGTATATATTCGGAGCCAGAGCGAAGTTGCTTCATATACAAAATGGAGAGAGCTGTTTCAGCCCCGACATGGGTATAAAAAACGGCCAAACTGCTGAACATTAAGCCGTATGTCAATAACCCAAGAGGTTTTTCAGAATTAACACAGTACCCGAAAGGTTTAGTCTGACAAGAAACTTACCCCGTTACCATAGCTTTTTATTTTATTTGTGTTTACAGTGTGTATAAGTGTTTACGTACATAAATATATTCGAAGCTACATAGGCTTCAGTATAAACTTGAATAAACAATAGAAATATTAATGAAAATGCAAAATAAAATATCAATAAGCCATGACCATGAGGAAATTTTACATAAAAGAGATTTAGGTATCACTGTATACCCATAAACTTAACTCCATACTTTTATAAGCCACATAAAATATTTCACTTTGAAATATAATTAACAACCATCTCGACATGCAATCCAAACGTTATGGCCAAGAAAACGTTATGGCCAACACATCAAGATTGAATAAAGACCTGTGCTCACAGGTGCGCCAAATCGCGCGCGACCAATATTTTACAACTAAAAAAAACATCATCACGCCTGTATTCCTCGAAGGGTTAGGCAGAGGTACGTTGAAGTGCACCCACTCTTCGTCGTTGTATTTTGATCCCACAGTGTAATACGGGGCGAACCTATTGCCATTATACCGGGCACATTCCCAATTAATATACGAGGGAGATTTGGGCCATAGTCCACCACGCTTGCCGATTGCGGGTTGGTGAACTTCACATGCCTTTCTGTAAATGTGCAGATGTTTACCTTCACCATTCAGCAAGTGGTAATTATGATTGAAAAAATACATTCGAACATGAAAATCGATAGAGGTGCCGGCCCGGGATTTTAATTTGCATCCATTACGGTCTAGGCCAGGGATGAGCAAAGTACGGCCCGCGGGCCAGCTCCGGCCCGCGAAAGCATTTAATCCGGCCCGCTGATGGTCCTTCGACATGAATAGTATATGGCCCGCGATAATTATATTCAAATCACATTCTAATTCTTAAACTTTCTGGGCACCCATTAAGAAAGTTTGCCCACCACTGGTCTATGCGGACGTTGTACCAACTAGGCGGGAGCCTTGTTGGTAACGTCCGTTAGAGTGGGAACGCTAACGAACTACAAAACTACTAAATAACTTACAAAAAAGCTAATTTTTCAACGAAACGCCATCGATATTGCGAGAAAATTTTGAAGAGTCGCTTTAAAGACAGAAATTCAATCTTTATATATTTTTCATTGATACAGAGTTTATTATAGTAAATTCTAGTAAATCCGCTCGCCCCAATGGATGCAAAACGTAAATATTCCCACTTGACAACCATAGCATGGACATTTATGTACCGCTGTAGTTGTTATTTATAGAAAATATTGATCAAACAATCACAAAGTTTATTTTGTTTTATTTTATGGAACGCACGCGATTGTGTTTTGTCATTTATGCGTTTGCTTATCAGAGCGAGAAGTGGAATTTAATTAGTAGTTAATACAAGCCAGCTCCCATTGCCTCTTTATCAGTATTATTTTAATATTACTTCAGTACAAAACCTGTCAAAAAAATCATAGTAATATTCAAAAAATCCCGCTTTAAAAGGTTGTGTAACGCCGCAGAACACCTATATATTTAATTCCTATTTATAAAGTAGATATAAAATTGGTACCTATTATCTATACATCTATACAAATAAATAAAATTGGAGTGTCTGTTTGTAATATCAAAATAACACTTTTTTACCAAATGCGTATGAAAGTATATACGATACCTATAACGAAAACGCAATTTTAAATTTTTTTGTCTGTCTGTCTGTTTGTTTGAGGTAAACTTCTAAAGGGCTGAACCGATTTCAATGGGACTTTCACTGACAGATAGCTGACGTTCCAAGGCGTAACTTAGGCTACTTTAATTTTAGAAAAAGCTTTAGGGTTCCGCGGGAAAAACATAATACCCATATTTCCGGGTAATCTCCCTAAAGTCCACGCGGGCGAAGTCGCGGGCACAGCTAGTGTGTAATAAATGTAAACTTGACAATTTGTAAGTGTCCCCATAGGCCTATATAGAATAAATGATTTGACTTTGACTTTGTGGAATGTCTTACACAATGATATTAGACAGTATAGATACCTAAATGTCACAAAAAGAGGTCCGAAATTTGTTTTACCGCAATTGGCCTTATTGGTGCCATGTCCGTCCGTCTTATACGTCTTTACATAAACCTTCTGACATACGTACACACAAAATTCGACGTCAAATATCAGGAAATTCTCCCTCTTTGTTATTTATTTATATAGGACAAACCAGTAATTGTTACATTGTAAACATATATAGAACTAGCTGTGCCCGCGACTTCGCCCGCGTGGACTTTAGGGAGATTACCCGGAAATATGGGTATTATGTTTTTCCCGCGGAACCCTAATGCTTTTTCTAAAATTAAAGTAGCCTAAGTCACACCTCGGAACGTCAGCTATCTGTCAGTGAAAGTCCCATTGAAATCGGTCCAGCCGTTTAGAAGTTTACCTCAAACAAACAGACAGACAGACAGACAGACAAAACATTTTAAAATTGCGTTTTCGTTATAGGTATCGTATATACTTTCATACGCATTTGGTAAAAAAGTGTTATTTTGATATTACAAACAGACACTCCAATTTTATTTATTTGTATGTATGTATGTATAGATGTATAGATAAAGTAAGTAAATTAAATGTACAGTTTTTTAAGGTGTCACAACATGCAATAATACTTTGTTATAATACCTCGTGGGTCTAACATTATATACCTAATGTTGATGATGTTGTGCAAATAACACTTCAACATGTATCGAATTGGGCGTGTACATCAGTGACACACGCGACACGGCCGCTATCAAACCCACTAGCGTCAATGAATCGTCGTTCTAAAACCTAGAATACAATATACACAAGAAAATATATATAAAAATGGATTCATGTTTTCTTTAGAAACGCTAAAAGTGTTTTTATAAAATCACAATTAGTTGGGTACCAATGAAGACATAAAATAATCAAACAAAATTTAATAAATCGAAGGACTTGTTAGTCGGTATACTAACTATTTATTCAAAACGACAAATATAATGTAACTCATACTTTAGTAATGTTGATCAGGTAAACTTCGTATCAACTTCAATTTTAATTCCACCCCTGTATTAAAGTGAAGAAACCAAAAACAAAACGGTCAAGCCGCTTTTGAGTTTTATCTCGATAAAAACTCGACTAGCGAACAACAATTGAGTTTTATATAGAAGATATAGATATACAAGGTGTATCAGAAGTCCGAAATAATACTTTGGGTGCGTGGATGCTGAGTGAAAACAGTTTATACCTAACTATCATAGTTTCTGAGTTTGAGACCTTTGAATATTTGTCACAAGTATCGTGTTCTATCCATAACCCTATTCAGCAGTGTAAACGACTCTTATGAATAGCAACTACCAATATTCATAAATCAGAACATGCAAATTTTACAAAGGACTCGAGATAGGTATTACAAGATAAAAAAATTGACGACGGATAAAAAGTTAGAAAAACATGTTCGAATTTCGATCTAATTTTTATACCACTCAGTTGTATACCCGATACTGATACCCTGAGACTGAACTGATTTCGGACTTCTGAAACACCCTATAGATGATGTGGATATTATCTATAGATAGATAGATGCGAATATTATCTATACCAGCCTTATCGTACGACACAGTACTAGGAAATGTGAACGTTGTAGCGTGCTATGTGAGACAAATCTGCGTGTCTGAGTACGGAAATCGATTCAATATATTACGCTATTTCGGTATTGGCTGCATACCTGACATCATAAACCATTCTCTGAACTATTGATACAGTATTATTATATCTGATTGTATTAGCATATGCCACATTCAGAGTTTATTACGTTTTCAAAAGACTTATTTCTACTGTTGTCAACTTTCTGCAAAGTACTGGAAAAGTCGGAGTAAAACCGATATTTTTCAAATCATTTTAATTCCTAAGAGTAGGCCCTTTTTTAATTTAGCGGACGTTTAATTCTCTACATTAATGCATTGTATTCTTGACGATATTTTCTTATTCTATAATCTAATTGAAAATAAGGAACAAAAACATATTATTTCTTCAGAAAATATATTATCGGTCGTAATAAAAAATTCAAGTGGTTAGTTTTTTTGAGACCCTGTCTACCCTTAGACAAATGCCGCGCCTTCGAAACATCTGCATCAGGAGCACGCGTGCCAAGACATATGTAAAAGATTATGTCGTGCCGAGTCGATCTTTCACTTTCTTCATTAATAGTTGAGAAAGAGACAAGATCAACATAGTCAATCGCATTGAGCCTTGTCATAGCGCGCGTGCTAGCCCCTCTGCACAGGCTTATTTTAGACAAGTTTTGCAAAAGTGCCCAAATCGTGTCAACATCATTTATTATTATGTATCGTATGTTCATATGTCTGTTAGGCTCATAATGCATTGTACCGCCGAGGTCGTACTGAGGGTAACTAATTTAATTTTTGTTTGACAAACCGCCTAATGGCCATGATTTGCTTATATCCGTACTATACATATATTAGTAGACGAGCTTAATTAGCTTACGCAATGAAATTATTCCTGTTCATGTAGGTAGTACCCATACATTATTATGTTGGTACATAATAAGTGTCTAGTGATGAGACGAGGCTGTAGGACGGTATGTTCTGTCTTTACAATGAGTGAAAAGCGATCACTTTGCAGTTTAAAGAAGGTTACAGTTCAAAGATGGTTACATCATTGCAATAAATAATTGTTTACAATTATTTTTAGGCTATGAATACATTTAACTGTCACGCTAGTCCTTATCGTCTACGTAAAATATTTGTCTATTTTAATCAATAGCGGCTATATCGGCCACCCGGCAGATAACAATTTTCCAAAACGTAGACGCTATCTATTATCGTCTCTATGTAAACGTGTAGAGCCATGGTAGAGCAGCTCTAGAACTGTAGTTCTCCACGAATACATGTAACTGTTGTGTAAATGACGAGTGCGGGGTTCAGATCGTGCGTCATTTGGCACGTTCGTATTTATTTACGCCACCGGTTAGTGAGCGGGTTGACTCAATTTACTGTTTAATCTGATTTACTACGCTCCGAGGATGATACAGATGTGATGTATCGTGCTTTATGCTGTTGTGTAACGGCGTTATTCGCTAGCGATGCAAGAATCACAAAAGGTATCTATCGGTTGTGGTTGAGGACCCTAAAGGATATAATATTGTTTTAGAATTGTACAATCCAAACGTTATTGGTCAGAATATAGCTACTGGTAACTTTTACCTTTTTAAAGTATGTTCAAAATTTTGAGAAAATGAACTTTAAGTACTCAGTATTTTCTCGTATGCTCTTCGTTCTTTCATCAGATTAGGTACGCCCCTTATCACCAGGGCATTTCGTCGGCACTTCTGCTTACCCATCGGGGAATACGGTTGTTAGATTAAATGTAACTGTGGCCTAAAACCGCAGACTTCGGTATTTTTATCAGTTTTTTGTGATACTAAAATCACAAAAAACTGATCATTATGTTGCGCCTAGGTCACTCGTCATAAAATAAATTTGCATTGCGTTATCACGTACTCAATAATCACATCCATCCCCCGATGTATTGCGAAATGAAATGGATGGTTTCAAACCACAGCATCGCATTAACACGTTGCCCAACTGGATGCACCGGCATCGGTGTGCCATAGTTTGACAGCGCACATTCGGATTTAGGCTCTATATAGGCCAGGCGGCGGCGCCATAGAGCCTTTATTGGAGGAATTAAAAAACAATTGCTAATGTTTATGTGTCTCGACGTATTCGTGATTGACTAGGGCCCGTGCCACTCTGGCATTGAAAAACATTGTCCTTAATATAATAGCAATAGGCTTGCGTTCGATTACTTTAGGACCACGATACATTAACGACATGTAGATGTACTCTGCGCACCCCTGAGGATTATTCTTGCTTGATGATCCTGTACAATGAAAAATGTCTGACTCAGTAAGGATACATCTTCTAAATATTTCCCGATAATGTAACACTTGTAAAGTCATGAATCATGATATTATAATAGGTATGCCAATGAACTTTATGCTTTTATACCATAGCCATGTCGGAACATTACTTGAAACAGTGATAACTCTTGGAGAAAATATTTTATCTGTATAAATGTTTGCTACCAAAAAGTGTCGGTTTTTACGTTCAATTTTAATAGGTGTGATGACTTCAGCAGGCTATATTTGGATATTAAAAATTATCAAATATATATTTGTTACATACAACCTCTCCGGCTAGGACCTCTCATTTGCGATGTGAATTTACGAGGGAACGCCACGACAGGCGGGATAGAGTCGTCAGTCGCATGTAGTGCAACGCTCGCCAATAAATTAGCGGCGCAGAGGGAGTGTTTCCCACGAACGCTAGGCCGTATCAAGATGCTGCGCCGGAGTCGAACACCATCGTCCCCGAGAACGGTACGGGAACGCGAAATGCTTTATTTTCCGACTCTATTTATTTTAGACCGGTGACATTTTGTTACATTTTGTTAACTGTCACTCGCTCACAGATGTTAGTATGTTGTAAAGCGATTTATTGGGTTATACGTTACAACAAGTCTGAACGAAATATTTACTCGAATATTGAACGTTTTAAGCATGACTTGAACATGGAACCGATTTCCATTAAAGCTATGACCTATCGCTACCAAAGGAAAACAAAACAAACAACATCGGCTCAGAATCGGTTCCCTTGAAAACTACATCATAGGCATTTAGACAAAGAATTCAAAATTATATGATTCGTCTTTGCGTTGTATTGGGCTTATGCCTAGACCAGAGATCAAAAGATAATCTCATAGTGAACATATATGCAAATAAAGTCCTGCCGGTCTCCTTTATCGTGTCGCCTAACATTCAACTGTCACGTTTTCATACAATCAATGCATCACACAATTAAACAAATAAACTTAAAACCTCACACGAACAATCGAATTCACCTTGAGCCCATTGAAATTAATTAATTGAATAAATATGATTAAGCACCACATCCGTAATTGTGATTGATCGTGCGGCCACAGTCCAAACAATGGCATTCGTGGGCCCGACCGGATAGAAATTACATGGCGGCTATTAATATCCTTGGATCACGATATGAAAGTGGCCGGTGGACTGACGAGATGACAGTCCTTTTGTTTGATGGCCGGGGAGCTGACACTTCGGATTACAAATGTTCAGTTGTTAGCGGGGTGTTGAAAGAGGGTTTAGGCTGAGTGGTTAGCTGCATTTTCGTGTCAATATTGGAAGTAACTAGTGTATTAATAAATTTACATAGCACTCTACCTCCCCCTTGCTTAAGGGATCATCTTTAAAATTAGAACACCATTAATAACTTTAAATGCAATATGATAAATAATAGCAGTGGTAGCCGAGTGGTCGAACGCACGCCTTGCAAATCAAAGTGTACAGGTTCCAACCCCGGCTCGCACCTCTGGGATCTATGTGCGAATCTCATTTTCATCCGAGATTATCGCTTGCTATGAAACGGTGAAGGAAAACATCGTGAGGAAACCTGCACGTCTGAGGGAACTTGTCTAGTTCTCGATAGATGTGTGAAGTCTGCCAACCAGCACCGGGCCAGCGTGGTAGACTATGGCCCGAATCCCCCTCGCATTGAGAGGAGGCCCGTGCCCAGCAGTGGGACGTTAAAAGGGCTGTAGTAGATTAACTATAACTTTTATGGCCTCTACAATGTACAAACGTATCAATCAATTGAATACTGAAATTATTTCTCGTCAGTGGAACAAACCCAGTAACGTTTAATGTACACTTTTGTGGAAAAACTTGTTAACACTACGGTTGCCTTATCGAATCCATAACACATTTCTTCTAAGGGTTTATTAGAAATGGCGAGCAAAATTCTAGGTTATTTTGTTACGGGCGATTTCGCGAAGGCTCTCAAGCTCATAGGTAGCTTGTGACCCGAAAGTGTGGCGTCTGTCGTGACCCGCCCTGACCCCGATCTAGTAACCGCCTGGTACCCATTGTCTTGCCTCTGTCTGGCGCAATTTATAAACTTGTTTTTTTTATTATTTTATTAAATCATAATTGGAGCTTTTGTCTCGGTGGTGTGCCCACTAATTGCTAATGACTGTGATAATTTCGTCACCAATTTATCGTACTATTCAACTTGTTTCATTTACCAAAATAATTATATAATAGGTGTGTAATATTGTAAACCCTTATCTTGCCGATAGTACCCAACAAAACACATTTATCGTAAAGTTCTAAACTAAGCAACGCTTGCAATGGGTACCACCAAATGGACCGGGGAGTGATTCTAATTCGATACGGAACAGAGCAAAATTAAAAAAAAAAACAATTTTCAAATTTCCCGCTGATGGGAATCAAACCTGGACCCAGAACTAAATAAACGATAGGCGACGTAGCTAGAATAGCATGTCAGTTTTTAAACAAATTTGCTAGTAATTCAATTTTCATAAATATATTTGCCGCATCGCATGCCCCAAAAAATACCTTCTGGCTTGATAATCGTATCAAGAAGTAAAGTCACTTTTTTAATGGATAAACAATGTGTTGGTTGAACTTCTTATATTTTGTGAAGCCATTTTTCATAATTATTGTACACAAAACATAATGTTTCCGTAGGATTTATAAACCCAATAATCAGTGTATCTAATCGTAATGACACGTATTGATACAAAATTACTCAATATTAAACGTGACCCAGTCAGGAGCGAACCCAAACAAAAGATTTCGCGCAGAAGGTCGTACAAAACAAAAGATGCCACCTATTATAATATTTAGCTCCTATGACTTGCAGAACGAACACCCAATACATCTATACGACGGATAAATATCGTATCTGTAATTGAAATGTGTTGTTTTGACAGTTTAGTCATGCAATGCGAACATTGCTTAAGTATTATAAAAATAGCATCTATTGCGAAAAGCATAGAACACATTTACTTGTGTAAGTGCATGCAAAATCATCGGTTAAGGAGTTTTAAATGCAATTAGCTGCCGTCACACTTAACATTTGTTTGCTAAATGCATGTCAATTAATTTTGCAATGTTTATGAGTAGACTATAGTCGTGGTAATGGTTTTATATGAACATCTTGTCTTTAATTGTGACCAATCATTATGAAATCGAAATGGCTAAGATCGGAATGCGAAAGTTGACAGGAGCCGGATGTTACGAATGACGCTTAAGGGAAACCAAACTAATGCTATGATGTTTATGCATTATTGATTGTTAATGATCTTGTGTTTTCCAATCAGATAAGCAAGATCTACTAATTACCAGTAAAGTAATCAAACCGTACATTCTGTTAAAAAAGTCATACGCGATAATTGTTCATCATCATCTCCCAACATAGTACTGCCTTCGAGAAAACATGCTATCCCTGTCATTCTTATGTATGAAGTCTGTGGTGTGAGTGGAACGGGACACTTAACATAACGCTAATTGAAATATTTCATGGTTAGCTCCAGATCTGTCAAACTGCCCTAAAATAAGTCCAAACGTCTGTTTGAGTTGTTATGCCAACAGCTACCCTACTCCAAAAGACACACACGAAAGCAGATCGTCTTTGTGTGCTCGTGTAGACAACTGAACGCATAAAATATCGGGGGCAATCGGGACGGGGGATATCGCTACCCGGCGGCAATCAAGCCGAGTGCAATCAACATCGAACCCTAACTACAATGCCTTACAGCAAACAATTACCAAAAACGATTGGCAAAGTTATGACAAATCATCATTGTTCTACAAATCGTTTAAATAGGTTACACAGCTTATATCATATGTTATTATAAAACAAAAGCATTTCGGATCACCGGTTGCACAAGCAATAAATGATCTCATTTGAACACCATTGTCTCTGGCCGGGCCCCGAGCACCCAGATTAATGATATTGTTGCAATAAGTACCAACTTACACATTCCAGTGGCTGAAAATGGAACTAGCGCTGTCAGTGTGCAAATGTTTGTGTGCTTGACAGTTTTATGAAGACAGTGGTGCCGCTGTCAGCTGAAGGGAAAAGTTGGTTGCGCGGTATGGGAGACCGATTGCGTGGAAGGATGAAGATTGGTATCTGTGCCTTATCTGTGGAGATTATAGTTGTCATTGGTAAATGTAGATTTGTTTCGGACTGTAGTTTGTGTTGTGGGTGGAACGGGTTTCTTTTGTTTTATGGGGGTAAATTGATTGTAATAAATCTTGTGCCTATCGCAACTCATACATTTGAGAACAGATAGAAAGACTAAGTTTGAATGAATAAAATTTGCAATCTTACAATCGAACTCGCACCTATGGGTTTTATGTGTCATCCAAGATGCTAAAAACGGTAACTTAACTAGTTCTCCATGGACGTGTGGATACTGCCAACCCACATCGGGCCAGCGTGATAGACTATGGCCTGAATTCCCCTCACATTAACAGGAGGTCCGAGCCCAGTAGCGGGTTTAAAGGGCTATTATTATTAAGGTGCAAAGTTATTCATTAAATTGTTTGCTAAGTCTTCTTCTCGCTCGCTATAAAATATTGTTATTCACACGCTTTGAATTGCGAACTCCGTTGTTCAGCTTTCAGTTCAATAACGGACAAAGATGAAAACGTACAATACTTTGAATAGTATAATGGGCAACGCGTAAATAATCCCTTCGGTTTTTTAACCCACCTCAACATCGTGCCCAACCGTACTTCACAAAACTGTTCCAAATAACAGCGTCAATAACTTTTCCCAAAGACCATCACTCTTCAGAATAATCCTCAACAAAAACAAATCAAACAATCACAATTTGCTACCTCAGACGATGTGAAAAAAGCTCACTAATAATACAGAAATCAGTTTCGTGATTGCACGGTTAAGAAAACAATGATCGAATGCGTCGATCGAAACGTTCACGGCTGTCGAAGGATGTCGAGGGCTTTTTGTGGGTGAGTTAGTTTTTTTTTCGGAATGGGGAGGTTCATTGACGAGTTGAGGGGTGCGGGGACGTGGGGGTCACCGTGTCCGATCGACCGCGGCGGGTCACGCTCCCGACCGACGACCTGCAACGCTTGTACAATAGTGTCGACATTTCCGACTCGTGTTTTCTTATTATTGAAAGAAGAAAAAAAATCGGGTTTCGATTTTTTTGCCAATATCCAAAACGAACTGTATTGTCTCATTGAAAAAGCTCAATATTCAATGAAATGATTTTGACGCGCGCGTCTTACGTTCTAGTGTACCCAGTGCTTTACTATGACACAAATGTTTTATTCTTCTATTTGTTCTTGGGTTTGCGCCTGTAATGGGAGAACTTCTTCATAGTAACTTTATGACACATACAACTACAAATTTACCTTGTGTACTTGTACAATATAGAAGTACATTATATACAGAATCATACATGAGTCGAATACCAAGTTCAATCAATAACGTCCGTCTGTTCCAAGCATTACAATCTTCTAATGCTGCATATGAAAGCTGATCATACCCTACCTACTCATCCTAACATTAATAAATTTTTAAAAATACTTTTTAATAGTTACACTGTAAATTTATTATTTTAATAAAGTTGAATTTAAGGTTTTTAATTACACAAATAGGGCATTTAATTGTTTAAGGCTCTAACTTGTATTCCTTGATTATTCACTTGTCGCGCTGTACCAAAGTACAGACGCTGGTCAGTTGCTATCTGTCGAGTCTCGAGTATAAAAACGATGAACTCTGTGTCGGCAACATTGGACAACTGTCCGATCACTCGACCTCCGACACGGAAGGCGAAGCCTCACGACCTACAAAAAAAATAACAATACCTCAGTCGTGACTGGAAATAGTCCCATTCACAAGATGTGATCCTCTGAGAAAAGCCTACGTGCAACTATTTTCGCGTCCAATGGAAGTTATTCGATGCGCTTCGTAACTAACTTTTGTGGATAACAACAATTTAAAAAATAAAAATTGGGTATCAATCATATTATTTAATATCGAATTTCAATCACATTTGAGACCGTTCGTTGCTTTGGCTAAGTACAAATTTTGTCACTTCTAACATTAATCTTGTTCATCACAACTCATATTGGTGATGATAGCGATGATGAAGATGATGATGATGACAAAAATCAATTGACACTCTTATGAGTAAAATCTTTCGTACTACGTATTACATCGCAACAAAGAAAATTACAACACTCAAAATTATCACTGTGACTCACGATCTGTGTATTATTATTATTAAATACCAAAAAAAAACACTAAAAAAGTATTTATCTTATTGTTCTACGGTTTATTACTTTGTGCAATATTTTTATGAAGGTAAGTTTTTTTAAAAACAAATAGTTTATTTTTCTCTTCGATAGAGGGCGCTACAGTCGAACTACATCTCACTATGGTTTCGTTAACTCAAAACATATGAGTAATATCGAATGACCATACTTCATTAACTTTGCGCAGAGGCAATATCGTAACCGATGAGGTTAATCCGAGGTGCGATTATTGCTAGTTGAAAACTTTACCAATACCCCGCCGTGTGGACGTGAAATACCGTCCGCGATGGCAATTTTTGAAAGGCCGTAAAGGCCTAATAATCCCCTGTTAACCGCACGTGTTCCTTCACTGACTGGATTAGACTATTGTGTGTAGGCATTTCTCTCTATAATTGTCATTTTACAATGTTTAGAAATAACATGTCCTACCTACACTTGACTTCAAAAGGAGAAGGTTCTCAATTCGACACGTACTCTTCTTTTTAATGTGTGTGGTGCCTATTCATCTGTGTATTTGCCTAGTCTGACGTAGATGGGCACCACTTGAAATGTAATGAATAATGAATTACGAGTTTATTTGTAGCTTGTTAGTGCACCTAAGTTTTTGAAGGCGGTTTTAGTTTTTTTGTGAAAAATAATGTTCATCTACTTAGCTAGACATTTTTTAGAAAAGTTTATCATTGTGACTAAGGCCTATTGTTATTCTTTAATGTTATTATTAGCTGGCAGAGTATATATAGAGATTAACTGTTATATTGTAACGACGTAGGTGTATATGTGAGATTATCTTAATTAAATACAAAATACCTGCTTACTTGAGTTAATTTATTTCCAAACATTATGCGAGCAAACATTTAAGTAGGTAGGTAATACTTGGTATCTATTTACAATCAACGCTATGTACAGTTTATATTTATATAACAATTATTTTAATAGGTATAATTTCAAATGCTAGATAATTGTGGGCAGCGTCCACGCAGACTGACTGGCAGATAAATTATGCCTAATGTTGCAGTACGCAATATTCTGCAGTAACAGTTTGATTAATAATTCATTCATATGTCAAATAATAAACGATTACATGAATATATGCTTTGAATTCGCGGTAAAGCATGATGTGAGGGATCTAAGATTAATTACAAACATTTTAAAAATAAAACCACAATATAAATTTATCATCAACACACTTGTTAACAATATGTGTACCTACATATTTTTGAGGGTTCCGCACCCAAAGGGTAAAACGGAAACCCTATTGCTGAGACTTCGCTGTCCGTCCGTCCGTCCGTCCGTCTGTCACCAGGCTGTATCTCATGAACCGTGATAGTTAGAGAGTTGAAATTTTCACAGATGACGTATTTCGGTTGCCGCTATAACAACAAATACTAAAAAACAGAATATAATAAATATTTAAGGGGGCTCCCATACAACAAACGTGATTTTTTTGCCGATTTAATAGATAATGGTACGGAACCCTTCGTGCGCAAGTTCGGCTCGCACTTGACCGGTTTTTTTATGCAAATGACTTCTGCGTCCTTAGTTCATGATTCAATCCGTACTACCAACACGAATTGGCTTTATGAAAGAGACTACTTCTCTTACTCTGTTAGTCCGTGCGTCTAAGCTAACAATTTTATGTTTGGGGCAATGGTTTGGTTGGACAGTTGGACGCAGTTTCATATAATTTTGCAGTAAGACTTTTTTAAGCATGTGCCGATACAGTTACGTGGTATGGAACGAGATAGTGGGCAGAGACCTTTAATACCAGTTATAATCTTACGCATTATCCCTGTAACTTAATAGGGGGGCTTTTAAAAACAAACGACCGTAACTAAAGGGATTTTAAATCGATACAAATACACGCTCGGATTATGTTTCGATCGAGATTTTCGGTCGCACTGATTCGACATTCATACCCGGTGAAAGCGTTCGGTGATTACCAATCGATACGAGCGATAATCGATCGTTTGGTTCGCATAATCGTATTAGCGTCCCGGGGGGTCCGCTTATACGCGTGCCATGGCGTTTGGGAACCGACGCAGACTGGCCACAGATTTTTAGTTGACTTTAATGCGCCGAAACCTTTTGGAACGTAGTTCCTTATCGCGCGTTGCGAAAGGGGGCTAGACGGAAAAAATTAAGACGAAAAATTGTAACGATAATTTTGTAACGACACTTTTACATATGTGTGTGTAATTTTTATTGTACGACACTTTTACATATGTGTGTGTGATTTTTATTGTACGACACTTTTACATATGTGTGTGTGATTTTTATTGTACGACACTTTTACATATGTGTGTGTGATTTTTATTGTACGACACTTTTACATATGTGTGTGTGATTTTTATTGTACGACACTTTTACATATGTGTGTGTGATTTTTATTGTACGACACTTTTACATATGTGTGTGTGATTTTTATTGTATACATAAAAAATCGATTTCGATTTCGATGTGTGTGTGTGTGTGCATGTATATGTACAATTTTTTTGCTTTTTTTTATTTCAAAAGGAACTTCGTTCCATCCGGGTGTCCCTTTTTTTTTCAAAACGAATAGCCCCCTTATCACCATCATCTGTCTAGAACTGGTTGTCTGGAAGAAATTGCTTATAGCGATAAGACCGCCAAATTGTACATAGCTACTGTATTTAGAACTAAGAATGTTGTGTTATTTTCTTTGTTTGGTGTGTGCAATAAAGAGTACTCTATCTATCTATTTAATGTCAATAATATTACTTACAGTTTTTGACAGTTAACTGTCAAAATCTGTACAAAATCTGTCAAAAATTGACAGTTACTATTGAAACAACAATACTTAAAGAGATCCTCCGTCATCTTTATCCGTACCCATTTGAATTTATAATGTGTATTTATTGAATTTGTCCTTACTATTAATTAATTAACATTGGCAGAATACCCGCTAATAGCAGATGAAGCCATTCCTCATACGATTCCATAAAAAAAATCACAAATTCATAAATTTCGTAAACAAGAGGAAGAAAATAATCCCCAAGGCCTTTGTATAAAGTTCCTACTAAAACTAACGATGAAGGAAAACATCGTGAGGAAACCTGCACGTCTATAGAAAGCCGTGTGAAGTTCACCAACCCGCACTGGGCCAGCGTGGTGGACTATGGCCCAAATCTCCCTCGTATTGAGGGGGAATGTGCCCGGTATAATGGCAATAGGCTCGCCCCCTATTACATTGGGATCAAAAATACATCGGCGAAGTGTGGGCGCACTACAGTGCACCTCTGCCTACCCCTTCGGGGAATACAGGCGTGATGATGATGATGATGACTAAAACTAACATAATAATTATTTGTATGTTTCTTTATATTTACTATTATGTTCTTATAATCATGTTACTATTTATTGCTCTTAATGTCCAAACAGGCGAAATAGCCTCAGCAACTTGTTATTTTTATCACTAGCGTACAATTAGAATAAGATCTTTTCTGTAAAATATGTATTTGACGACCAATAAATACATTTTAAAACAAACAAACAATCCACAAGGCCAACTGTGGGCCATTCCAGGATGTTAGACAGCGTCTAAAATTGCTCGTCTGTTAGACCCATAAACGTAGATACAAAAAAATACAAAGTCAAGTTTATTCGATTGCGTCACGGACACGGGTCGCTTATCTGCCGCGCACCGATCAAGGCTCCCTGTATACGATTTTACGCTAATTAGTTGTCTAAAACTTTCAAATTGTAATGTGTAAATTGACAGCCTTATTTGTTATACGAAAGGAAACATTGGCCAATTATTATTGTTGCGAAACACCGAATCAATCAAACCTTTGCTTATCGAAATAAAAGGACGTTTCAACCACGACCGCGGCGCGAGACTGATGGACGTTTTAAGTCGAAATATCATATTAATTGCTGATCCTTGCGTGTATGAACACTCACTGCCATTTCTTGCGACGTAAACATTATAAAGGTTTATTACAATCCCCATATTGTCGATAGTGTATTTCAATGGTAGTCCAACTTTAGCGGCCCTCCTTCTGGGATGTTCAATCATTCAAGATTAATCCACTGTTGTTTGTGCCTAGTACCGCCCTCTTTGCCATTCCAATGTCTTGAGCATCTGAGTTTTCATTACGAACACAGATAAATACAACACCAATTTTGGTTTTCGTGCTTAGGATGTGTTATTGAGTAGCTGACACCGTGAGTCCGGTGTTCTTATATTATTATCCTTATTGAATTACGTGAATTTTAGAATTAAA
Source organism: Ptilodon capucinus (assembly GCA_914767695.1). Classification (NCBI taxonomy): domain Eukaryota; kingdom Metazoa; phylum Arthropoda; class Insecta; order Lepidoptera; family Notodontidae; genus Ptilodon; species Ptilodon capucinus. Next base: position 4,687,476 of record OU611828.1, read on the forward strand.
GATACGAAGTATTATTTGTCTCCTTGCAAACAAAGCCTTACCTAAAGAGCAATAAACAAACTTAGCAAGCTTAAAAAGGTATAATCACAGCAGGGCGTTGAGTCATTATACCTATACACAAATGAGTGATTTGGGCTGAGTGGTGTGATAAAGCATGCGACATGATCGAGGGCCGGTTCCGGCGGACGGGAGGAATGTCACGGGAGCCGCGCGTACGCGGCAATCAGATGGAGTGGACACGTGGAATTACAGTAGCCGGTCCCCTGGATGCCGGGGTGTCCATTACAAAGAACAACATAATGCTTTTGGCCATTAATTTTGGAGTTGTATAATACCTTAATGTGGTTTTAATTATTGCAAAACTACTTCAAATTCACGATGCTACCTCTTTTGAACAATTTGTTTTATTTTAGGTTTAATTTTTATTTTATTACAGCCATTGGCCAGTGGCCCACTCCTAAGCGTAGACAATCCATTCACTTTCCCATACGGTATCCAGAGAAATCTTATTAACTACTTTAATATTTTTTTACGGTTTAAGTCCTACTAACAGCATTGACTTAAATACTTTACTAACAAATAAAAGTCATGTATAGGACAGTATTTTGGGATTATTTTGTAATTTAGACTTTTGTACGGGAGCCACTTACGTTCTTTAAACTTCGGGAACACTGGGGCGTCAGGTCGCGTGCGTAATTTTTTTTGCTAATACAGATAACCGACTATATTGACTCATAAAGAAAGCTCATTCTTCAACGAAATGTCATTGACAGCGCAATCAAATCTTGACGCGTCTTTATGTATATTGACACCAGAGCTCGTGTTCAAACCCCGGAAGCTTTATCCTAACCCTAACATTGACGTTCAGAATCTTTGAAATACTTGTGATACTCCAGATATCCGCTATATATAATTAATTCTTGAATCAATAACTGACCCAGCACGTAAAGCGTCTCAATCGCGTCGCCATTAAATCACTTGATATCTCAACGTGCGGAGATCGAACGATATCTCTGATTCATAACTCTCCGATATTGACAGACGGTGGTGTAATGATACGATGATTCGCGATATCTGCAGCTCTCGGATTAATCGTTACGTAATTGTGTATCGATACTTCTGACGGTCTGTCCAGATAGTATCGTCTTTTATCGAGTGCAAAATCTATGCTTGTAAATAAGTGCAGTTGTGTGTCATTATTTTTTTTTACAACTTACTTGAGAGGAGGAATTTAATAAGTTATAAGACTTACTTATTTTTCGTTATGAAGGAGTAAAGTTGTGGGCTAAACTCCAAAGTCATCGAAAGTTATGATGCACTTAAAATGACATTGTAGGTATATCTTATACATCCGTCATCTTTATTTCCCATTTTTATGTTTAATGCGTATATTTTATTGCATTTATTCCGGCTATTAATTACTCTACAATAGCATAAATACCCGCTAATCGCAGATGCAGCCATTGTTCATTATATTCCATTAAATTACATCAATTCACTAATTTCGTAAAAAAGAAGTAGAGTTTGTAGGAACACTTGTATAATGAAAATGCTACTATGGATCGTTAACTTCATTTGAAATTAATATAATTTTCGGAAAAGGCGAGAAGAGAAAGAAGTCGAGAAGAGTCGGTGGCGACTTTAGTGTTACCCATTTGTGTATAGAAAGTTAAAATTTATTTGATAGCGCCATTACAACTCTTTTATTCTGATAAGCGCCATTGTAAAGTAGTTATTGGTGTTTAATGGATACGACAAACGACCGTTTATATATGAATAATTGCGTTGAATTGGGCGTGAAAAAAAATGTGATGCGACTGGAACATAGATATCAACTATACATCAGATGCATATGACAATTCCTACTATCTGAGTGTAGAGGTAAAGAGAAATGACCGAAGCACAGACTCTAGCTCGCTCGTACGAGCCACCACCCGCAGTACTCGCGTGCGCCGTATCTGAAACAGGGGTTTCGGTCGCTACCGACGCTTTTTACGATTATCTACAATGACTATTATGACCAAGATTCTGGGCGGCTGAGATTTTGTCCTCCTTTGGCTTCCTCCTACCTCCTACTTCTTCTTCTTGCGGGCTTTTTCCACAAATCGACGAACGTTACGCCTGTTTTGTGTGACGGAGGGTGACCTGGTTACTCCAGCCATCCAAGTCCTGCCAGGAAGTTCCCCACCTGCTACTTACTGTTCCTACTGCTGGTGAAAGGCCTCCCTTCCATTCCTCTACTATGAGCTTTGATGACCCAATATTTTTCAAAATAGTCCAGTTCATCCCTTGCATCACTTTCTGAGCCTGCCGCGATGTCTTCTGGTATTCTTAATATTACATTTATCAATTTCAATTACTTGCCATTCGTTCAGGATCTACCCCGTATAGACAAACGTCCTATCTAAAGGTGTCGCTTCATTATGTAACATCACAAACTTCGTTCTGTTCCCTTACGTTCACAAACATAAATATAGTCATAAATTTTTAGGTATTTAATTAAATGTAAATATATTTATTAATATAAATTAAATAATTTATAATATTTCATACAATATTCATACTATTTGGCACTCTTTAGAGCCAAAAGTATGAAGATATACGCATGTTAATTGGATTGGAGCAGGTCGTAACTTCTACGTGCAAGTATTATCGATATCGGCAGCTGGCTTGCATTCCATGATTTGACTGTACATTTTGAAGGTAGTCAGGAAAAACTTAGGGAAGCGCATAGTTATAGCTTACGATTTCGGTATGGCTGATATCGAAACATATTATAATTAATTTTGCCTGATCGAAATCTTTCTTATACTGTTTAAGTAATGTATTTACTAACTAGAATCATTAAGTTAAGAAAATTGGTTTAATTCGAAGAATTCAAAATATTTTGTATGTTTTTGTTCAAGATTTCTACTTAATACTTTACGAAATCTGAATGATATTTCATCTACAGCAATAATAAAGTAATTACATATCTATTTCAGTAATATTTAGACCATTATTTAGAGATTTCTCATTTTAATTTATATTATTTGGTCGAAATAAGGAACTTCGAATTCGGCGTAATGCGGACACTGCAACATCACTAAACATTCGAGAAGTTGAGAATAGCGGGTAGAAAATGGTAGAAACGCGTGGATCCGTTGGATATAAAAGGCGTGGTACAGTAGGATTCGAAGCTTTTTATTTATAATCGCTGAATCGCTGAATAGAGAACACGTCGGGAAGATCTTCACGCCTCTTGGAGAAGTCACAAGGATAATAGGGGGTCACCATGCCCAAATTAGTACTTGAGTGAGTTAATTCCAGCCGGGTATGTTCTCTTATTATTTGACTATTTGATTTGATTTCTTATTTCATTATTTGTTTCATTTGTTTTGTGTTGTGTATTTTCCAGGGGAACTGAAGTACGATTTAGGTAGGATAGGTAGAGGTCGTTTAGAGGTGATATCCATCGATGGCCGATTTGCGAATGTATTAAGAAAAGGATCCTTAGGCAGGGCGTAATTTGCGAACTTAGGCAGGACGCAAATGAAACCGTAGGTAGGTGCGTAATATGTGGTTTAGGTAGGTAGGTGCGTAATATGTGGTTTAGGTAGGTAGGTGCGTAATATGCGGACTAGGAAGGTAGCTGCGTAACTGGCGGCTTCGTCAGTACCCTACGTTAAAATAATATGCGTTATGGTTCACAGATTTCGGATGTAAAATAATGTACGTGGTGGCGTATAATTTATTTAGGTCATAGGTAGGATTTGAATTAGTATTTTTCTCCATAGTATTTGTTTTACGAATGGGAGGTAAAAACATTTAAACAATTGACAATTTGTTGTTAATACTTTTGAAATTGAAATATTTTTTATTTACGATGAACGAATATAATCCGATCATTAGGTGCAGTATTGATTCTGGATGAGATTGATATTGCGAAAATATGCAGTATTGATATTGAGAAAAGAAAATCTTTTTTAAATTAGTTTTGTTTGCCACCATTGCATTTTTTTCAAACACGGTTGTATTGTTGTTTCTATGCTACAGGCAAAATAGATCGGGTATTTCTTATTTTATTTCCCTTTGCGATCACCCTGCCTTTAATAAGTAGAGTTGTATTTGTTGAGGGGAGAAAATATATCATTTTAGAATAATTTGTAAATGTAATACTTATAATGTCTCGCCCGTTATAAAGTCTTTTTTGTATTTAACATGGTAACCCTACAGATGCGGTGTATTTTATTTTATACCACATTTATTTCGTTATGGACGTCTAAATCCGTCGTCAGTCTGTTTGTCACGGGCGGCGGGACGGCCGGCGACAGGATACATGCCTCGCTGATAACCGCTCGTATACGGTACTAAGCGTTTGGCAGCCCGGTGACAATTTATCGGCATCTTTATAACTTTTTTTGAACATCATTTGCATACACCGTTTCTCGGAAATATTGATTTATCATGTGGTGCATTAGTTTGGGAATAATAATTATGGTAATGTGCACTTAATTTTGAAATGATTTATATATTTCTTTGTTTCTTCGTACTGATATAATCTAAAAGAATAATGGAATCAATATTTATTTATAAGACATTTAAATGTTCAACTACCCTAAAGATCATCCTCATATTTGTAAGGTACATACACGCTTGAGACACTCTGTTTCAGATATCGTAGTGTCGGGTGACAGTGTCGCCATCTGTACCTACAATGACAGTTGTAATAGTCCAGTGGCCAGACTTATCTTAGTGCCTATTATAGTTCAATCAAACAAATTGATATCTAAAGCCTTCGCCACCCGCCGGCGCGCGCCACATTCGGCACGGGCCAACCGCCCGGTAATTATTTTAAGTGTCAATAAATAATAAAGTTGGCCGCGCGCCGCTGAGTGCTCGTCCATCTCTCACTCTTATCTCAATTCTTAATGCGCCTCTTTGCTCGTTATTCTTTTTTCGAACAAAAAAGAATACTTTTTATTTCTTTTTCGTTTATGTCATCCAGTGGAGAGGTTAAATTCTGTGTTGACAGCATGAAGGTTTTATGTTTTAATCTGGGTTTTATGGTCGTTTAATCGCTTGTATTAGGAGAGTTCGACGCTCTTTTTTTTCATTGTTCGAATGCTTATCTATTTTATGTTCGCTGATGGAGGTAAAACGAAATGTGTGTTATATTTTTAAATGTCTCTAGATTGTGTGCATAGTTAGGAGTGCTTAGTTGAAAATTAACAATGCGATCTAAATAAAGCTGTAATAATAAATCAAAATTGTAACAAGTGGACTTGGTTTTGTTGTTTCCGAGGGCGGCGGTCCATCGATCACGGCGCGGGCCGGGTCTGGATTTATGTTACGTAATTGCGGTGCGTACGCGCACACCGGCCGATGCCTTCGACATCATGTTGTTTTTCAACGGTTAATGCCATGATATCTCTGTTAATGTGCTCGCGAAATGTGAATTTTATTTTGATTTACGTGAATACAATGAATTTGAGCAGATTATAAAAATATTACTAATTTATTCATGTTTGATACGAATTGCGTGGACACTTCAAACTCTGCATGTACTTACTCTACGTACAAAACAAGAAACACGTGTTTCACGATTTTTGAAAAAAAAAATACAGATAATTTTATCACTACTACTATTAATCTTCTAATTTTCTCCTTGCCTCTTCTTCTAAAACATCAGTTGTTTTGAAAGCTTCTTTGGCGTCTGTTTTTTTTTAAACGGTTTTGAAGATCGGGCCAAGGCCCTCGAGTTCAGCTGCGGTTGCGGCCGGGCCCGCGCCGGGGTTAAATTAGTGTAATCTTCGCCACAACTCTGTCAAGGCTCCCAATTACCAGTTTATACACTTACATCGCCATTACGCTGATTGAGATTTAGACGTAAAGCAAATATTTTTTTTCTATACTGATATTGCATGTTTCAACTAAGTGTTACATTGTACCTACCTGGCAATTTGTATAGATGCGTATTGTTACTGTAAATATAGAACGCAAAATAATAAAAAAAACTATTTGCAATGACATTAAAACTTAGTAAATCAATAGATTAATACATACATGTACTCATGCCTGTATCCCACCGGGGTAGGCAGAGATTCACACATCTGTTCGTGCACTTCCCTCGGTTGAGGGTGCTAGATTAATATTTATGAATTCGAAGACCAGGTGTTGCGTTGTTGTTGGTTCTTGGATTGTTCAAAGTCAATTAGATAATTTAACAGCCTACAGGAGTAGTACGTATACATTTCCATGTAAATTTTTTTTCGTGCTGATTGTGGAACGCTACCTCCACTGAGAAGATCCGGCAAGAAACCCAGTGAGATTCCTTTTTTAAAATCTAGGATTAACTTTAACATTAAAATTCATTACGTCACATAACCCTGCACCTACAGGCGAGTCTAAACCCACGCGATCAAAATTTGCCCATGCCAACACGAACTGAAGAAGTTAATTTAAATTTTTCAATCAAATGCCATCGATAACGCGAGCGAATTTTGACGTGTCCCCGTGGTCGTGTCGTTTTTACCACTGGAATTCAACCTTTATGTATATTGACACAGAGGCTTTAGTTAATTAAGTACATTTAAGTGCTCTTACACACGAGCGGCATGTTACCAACGGCATAGGCAACTGCAGCCGTCGACATCTCAACTATAGAGATCAGCGGCAGCCGTCGGCGGCTCTCATAGTATAAGAGTCAGTTGCAAAATGGACTTTACAACTTCTTAACATCATTCTTCAACTTTTTCTATGCTCTGTTTTTTATTATTGTACTCTTTCAATTTATAATTCCAAATACACTAATTTTCCTTTGCTGCCACAATTAGCAACTCAGTATCAATTTCGTCACTGGAACTCATTTTACAAATTTGCAACTCATGCGCACTCTTAAACTATTTGCAGTCGAGTGACAGTCGACGGCAGCAGTTGCCTATGCCGTATGCCGCTCTTGTGTAAGAGCTCTAAAAAGTCATGTTAATTCACTCGCCCCAGTGGTTGCAAGGCTTTAAGCGGCAATACAAAGGCATCTTAGCAGCCGCCTGCAACTGCATCCGAGTGGAGTAATCTGTCTAATGAGAGAGGACATCTCGGCCGCTGTCGAGTCTGTGATTATCGCGCCGCGTGGCGCCACCCTCGCCGCCTTTTCATTTCGCAGGCAGGAGGCAAGCTTTGCTGTTACGAAACACTTGCGAATGATTTGTGACATTATTTTTGGTGGTACGACATGACGAATTAGTGAAAATGTCGATCATGCGAGAATTGACCCCCTTAGCTCATAGTCTACTAACACTATTGTTGTGCAGTTGCTATGACTTAATTTTTCAAAGCATGAAAACATATTTTATCAATGGTAGTTAGAATATTTATGCTGGCCTTCCCTCATACCAAAAAGTACCAAAGTACCTACACCATGTACACCCAAATGCGGTTTGTCAGACTTTACAACACACGTCTTTCGAGAACTAGTTAGGTTCCTTCCGATGTATAGGTTTTCTTATTAGCAAGTGATATTAAGTGAAGGCTCGCAACTCCGGCAATTTGATGCATCTTGCATCCTGGTTCTGCATCTTAGTCAGCAAAAGGTTTTCTTTTCCAAAGTTACCCGAGTAATCTACACGCTTATAACTTTCGATACGGGTGGCTTGTTTTAATGACTTCATTGGAAGTATGAAGATATTATGGAATAATGGTTGCCGAGTTCAAACAACGCAGTGATGGGTGCATGTTAGAAGGGCCAGCCGCCGAGCTGAGGCCCGTGACATCGATAATTACCGCGCCGCGCCCTGACCGCCCTCGTTGTACCGTCGGCGTCTTAAAGCTTATCATCAATACTTTCAAGATGTACCGAATTCCTCTCACATTAAACCTCACACACCTTTATCTGCCCTTGAGTATTTTTTAATTCCGAACGCAAAAACTAATCTGTTATCTCTTTCCATCCCTTGCTGAGACAATTTTGACTTTTATCTAAGTACTTACAGAACTTATTAACACCCCAAGCTAATTACCTGCAACGTACTTACTTTGCTGAATATAAGTGTTGATCGATAAAAAAATATATATCTGACGGTCCGCTAATGTTTCTTCTCACATTTTCATCAGAATTTCATAAGCACATACCCTATATTACGTTGACTTTAGTCACTCGCACATATCTTTAGTCATAATTGAAAACTTTGGTGTTCTCAAAGCATTTTCTCACCGATCATACAGCCCCATAAAGCACGTATTCGGCCGGCAGGTGTCTAATAGTGGCTCGTAATTCACATGCGTTGCTTCTAGCCAGCTGATGATGAGGTGACGTCATCGCGCTACTAAACACCCCACATTAGGACACTAATGAGTACCGTCCGTAATTACATCATGTGTATTTTTTTCGGCGGTAAGGCTATTTGTGGCCACTACTTGTACGATGGTAGATTTGATAATGTTTGTTTTTCAGGAAGCTATAAAAGTGTCTTTTTGCGTTAATTTGTTGAGTGCGTTTCGTTTTTTTTGTTAATGTGGTGATCATACATTTGAAGAGCCTAACCAGATTTATTTTCGGATTGCGTTATTTTACGTGAAATAATGATCTGAATTAAATTGACTTGTTATAAAATTTCATCATTTAATTCATTTCGTAAACATAATAAGAGTACTTACCTACTCGACGGAAATGTATGAAATTGACAAATAGATAAATAGCCAAATAACTTTATTTCTTAGGCAGTTGTTCGATATTCTGACTGGGAATCGGCCCTTAGTTGAGTTGGTCACTTATGTACCTATATATTGTTTTAATTGAATCTGCATTGTTTCAGAGTTCTGAAAGTCCTGTTGAGGAGAAACCTAACAGCGACACCGGGTACGTGGTGGCGTCGTGGCCCGCCAGCACGCCGGGACACACCGGGTACCTCACTGTCGCGACGTTGCCGCCGCTCCACGCACGAGGTATGTACCATATCTTATAAAAGCGGGCAATAAACTATCGTTCCCTACACCATCCATAACGCAATAGGATATATACTATCATTGTTCGTAATATACAGGTGTATCAGAAGGCAAAAATATTTTAGGGACTTTTATGGTAGCCGATACGTTGATAATTAGTGACAGGGGCAGACTACGTATACCTATTGAAGTTTCATAGTTGCAGTCCTTTTGACTATTTGTCACAAGTATAGTTTGGTGCCTCAGTGACCCTTTCAACAGTGTAAACTAAATTTGCTTGTGTGGTCCTAATATTCGCGAAACAACGTGTATATTTTGCATAGAACTTAAGATGTTATAAGTCTTTTAAATTGGCGACTACTTGTTATGTTAGGTTTATTTATGATGGTAACTTTTCATTGTTTTTCTATCTGAGTTTTGGTGTGATAACTTGGTAAATATGCTGATGATTACTTACAGGTAAATCTAAAAAACCCAAATTAGAAGCCAATGAAGAAAAGTCCTCTAAAAACGGTGAAAAGATGCTTGTTGAAGAAAATGTATGATTATTGAATGAACATACGATTACAATATTTGACATGATTTTACCTTGATTTTTTTACCACAGTCATAGTCATAGTTTGACTCCTCTCGCGTAGCCATCTTGACGTAGGCAGATAATAAATAATATTCCTTTAATCAAGTGTCGTAAATGAAACATGTCACTTATTAATATACTTTATTAAATCAAAGTTTAAATAGTTTACAATAATTGGCAACTTATAACTAAATAAATATATTTGAATAACTTAAAAAAAACAGCAGTAATAGTGTGGGGTTAATTTTGAAAAGAAAGCATCAGCTATTAGTCTAGAATAACAAAAAAGTTAGAGCGCCTGAAAAATATTGGAAGCATAACTAATATTACAAATGTATGAATGTGGAAAATAATGTTTACACAAAATTTGGTATACAGGACTCTTGTTTACATATAAAATTCACATTTTGATTTTTCGAGGACCGTTATCTATCACAGAATTACTTCCATATAATTTAAACTGCATAAACAATATATCTTTTTAATTCTTTTTCTCACTACATTATTATTATAATTTAGGAATACTCGTTCATTGTGCCAAGTTTAAGCATAAAAGACTACATTTATTAGACTTTTGATAGGAAGTTTCATTTTGGAATAACCATGGTGATTTCATGCCTTTGGATATAAATAGTTACATTCAGCCACAGCAGCATTACAAATCAATGTTTTGAAAAGTGGCCCTGTAAAGACCCCGGACACTGAAGCAGCAAGACCGGCGCCCCAAAAAATTTGCCAATGCCAAAACGTACTCAGTGTCAATACGCATAAAGATTATATTTCTGTGGCCACACGACCACGAGGCAAATTCGCTTGTCCTATCCATTACATATAGAAGGAGCTTTTTGTATGAACACAGATCGTCTTGGTATTGGTAAATATTTTGACGCGCGCATGTGACCCATTGTGCCCAGAACTTATAGAATGAATGAATGAATGAGCTTATAGAATGAATGAATGGTCGAATAGTTTTTTTATAAAATTTGGTGGTAAATGCAGCAATTTACACAGTAAAATTGGCGTTAAGATTACACTTAATACATACAATACGAGATCGCTACGCATTCTCTACCACATTTTTCAATTAATAGGAGTTGTCTCAAAATAGTATTTAAAGCGTTAATACTTCATTAATTGGAATGGTTAATTAGTTAAGTTTTTCGCAGTTACAAAATTGTTTTTATTTTTTCATTTTAATATTTTCAGCTTTCTTAAAAAGTGAATCCTTATTGGTTCAGATCATATCGATTTTAATGTTAGATTATCTCGACATTTAGTAAATCGATTTTCATATTAATATAACCAAACTGCCTAAGAACGAGAGGGGAATTGTATTTTTCAGAACTTATTTATACTGTTAGGAATAGTCATCTGAACATCGATGTTCATACAATATTCGAAGACATGCTATCATTATTATTCTAAAACTTAAGACTAGTTTTTCAAACATGATATAATTTTTCCACCTCGTATACATACACATTACGGTATTTTTCATTTTCTTAAACAATCACTTTACTATCAATACTTTGTTCATGTTTCCATAAATCCAAAATTATTTCTCTAAAGTGCTATTCTTGAACTAATTTCACTGGTAATAAATATTCTGTTAATCATATTCTTCTTCAGAAGATCGTTTATATACGATGCTAAGCATCTATTTATAGATATATATTCCCTCCAACGCAAAACCCACATTCTAATGTGGATTTTGCGTTGCATATCAAGACTTGGCTCATTATTTACCACACTAGGATTTAAACGCCTAACTCCTAAGACATCTGAAACTGTACAAGGCATTTATTTATACGCTGGCCTATACTGAATCGGGATAACCAACATGTGGATAGCCCGTTCACTGACGTTGGCGATTCCTAATTACGTCTGATACCGCGATGATCTATGTTTGCCAAGCGTGTGGATGTCCGGTAAGCGGCAATAGACAATCGTATGTGCTCCATCTCTGTTACCTAGTCACTTGAATCTTTAACAATATTGATAAGTTTCCCGTTCCAGGTTTAAATTCGTACCGGCTTCTTAGACAACACATTAAGTGTGCGGGGGCACACTGTAGCGCCGACGCTAGCGCATAAATTGTTTTTCCAATGCCAAAATGAACTATGTGTCAATATGAATAAAGATTGAATTTGTGTCGTAAAAGCCATGTCTCCGCGCGTCAGCATTCGCTCGCGCTGTCAGTGTGATTTCTATGTAGACTGATCTTTATCTATGTGTCAATTCAGTTCGTTTTGGTATGGCAACTAATTTGGCGCGTGAGTGCCGACGCGTGAGCTTGCGGGTACCGGATAATAGAATTGGCTTGTTTAAAAGCTTATCTGAAATCGCTGAAGTCTGTCTTGAGTTGTATAGTGGGGCGGGCCGGCTTGGCGTCGAACACGGAGCGCTGCTGCGCCTGCCGGCCAGACCGAGCGCTCGCCTGGTTCGCTTTCAGAGCGCTCTCGAGCTTGTTACGAAGCTCCGATGACTGTTGCATCATTGTTTTGAATTCCTAATACAAACAAATTTAATAGGTTTAAATTAACTTATGGTTAACTTACCTAAGAATAATTAGCAACTAAAAAACCCGTATGTTAGAATTACTCAAATGCAATCATTTTATTGTATAAAATAAATAGAGAACTATGTTTAAATTAATCAATGAACATAATATTTTATCTCATTACTAGCTTATTTACTGTTACCAGACTACGACAGAGGGTTATTTAAATTGCTATTTAACGTTTTTCACAAGGGGGAAATGCAGCAAATTATACAAGGCCTGATCTGAAACCCATTTTAGAGGGAGAAAGTTATAGGAAAACACAAACATATAAGAAATCGTATATCTCTGTCACTCATTTTTCAGACTGAAATTTGTCATAATGACGCACTATCTGGAACCATATCGAGCAGGAAAGACGTAAGTGTTTTTTTTTTAACTTTACAGGAGACCATACGACATTCGACGCAGAAAAATTCGCTGATTCCAAATATGTATATAAGACATTTTTTTTATAGCCTTTTTATGGTCCACTCCTGGGCAAAAGCCTCCCCTTTACATCTCGGTCCTGGGCTATTTCCTGGCACGATGTCCCCGCAAAGGTGTTCAAATCATGTCACCACCTCTTCCTCGGTCGACCTCTTCGTCGGCGACCGTCGTCCGGTATATAAATCAATATCGCCCAAAAATTTCGCTTACGTGAAATAGTCTTCCACCCCTCGATTATAGTGAATAAGTAACCTGTGGATGCTTCGGGCCGACTCTCGTGAGCCACTGCAAGGCGAACTCGTGGAGTACGCGCACGTGCTGCGGCGCGCGCGCCAGCTCGCTGCCCTCGCGCAGGTACGAGATCACTATCGGCACCAGCAGCCATAGCATTTGAATACCTACACAAAAAATAATACTTTAATATCTAATAACGATTATAAACATACATGCATAAGGTAGATTTTTTAATATTTACTCTTATTTATCACGTTCACTGCGGATTACACATAATCAGCCTGAAACGATGCTTACCGCTTTTTTCGTCGCAGGTAAATTTATAAAAACTACAGTATTTGGCAGTATAAAAATGTTCTATAAATACTTTATGACTTTGCACATAGCTAGTTTTATGGGTGAGGGCCAAACATTTAATTTTGATATGTATAAAAAAAATGCTTCGATTTGGTGGCTCACATTATAATCGCTTCTTACCTTTAGGTCCCCCTTCTAAGACAGCGTAAAAATAGTTAAATATGATTAGTGTATTTGACAAGCATGTATAGTGCGATCTCTAATAATTAAATTTAAAATGTATTAAATATATTTTTTTCAATTTGGTTCCCAGCTGAGCTAAAATATGAATGAAAGAAATAAATGGCATATAAAAAGGGTCGCAGTAATGTATTTGTAATAAGTTTTTGCGATTTACAAAATTATCAGCCCACTGAGTTTCTTGCCGGATCTTCTCAGCTAAGGTCGCGATCGATCCGGTAGTAGTATATAAGAAAAAAAAGTAGCCGTCGCGGGACGCCTGGCAGATGTGAAACATTATGTTATTTAGAGTAGAGAGAGAGAGAAGTGTCGTAGCGGCGAATGAGCGGAGTCTAGGCGACGGAAAGAACCGAGGAGCCACGGAGCTGCTCGAAGTTTTCGTATCACAGCATCGCGGCATCAACAGTTGCTCTCATTCGCCAAGCGCGCTATTAGATGTTTCACATCAAAAAAATACTTGTCAATTTGTAAGTGCCCCAATGGGCGTAGGTATACAGAATAAACGATTTGAGTTTACTAACGTCCGGCGTCTGGCGCGGCGTCGACGAGTTCGTCGAGCGCGGCGATGGCGGCGGTGGCGGCGCGCGCGTGCGGCATGTCCTTGGGGCGGCTGGCGGCGGCCGCGCGCGCCACCAGCGTGGCGGCCAGCCCGCGCGCCCACCACGACACGCTGGCCGCCGGCGCGCCCGCGCACCACACGCCGCGCAGCACCGAGCAGCACGACGCGAACCGCTGACACCACAACCACCAACCAAACAATCAACAACCTATCCACGCTACACTCGACAGAGTATAATTTCAGTACTACCAAATTGTGTTTCATAATTGCATCCAATAGTACTGGGCGCCGATTTTCGTGCGATCGAGATTCATTTCTATTCGAGAAATCTCGAAACGAAACGTCAAATCGTATGTATTTTTTTGAATTGTTTCGAGATATCTCGAAATCGGGGCCCTGAGGTTGTCGAGACCAATTTAGTTACACACTAAATTAGACTTAATTGGAAGGAATGTGAATAGATGATACGCCGATGTCGCAACTGATAACCGATCCTAATTTTATGTCAGTTTAAATATTGTATAGTATAACACACAGCCGACACAATATTGTACACTTTTGTACTAGGTTTATAAATATAAACAAATTCCTACCATAATGGGGTGTAGACTCAAAACTATTGATATGATAAGTAGCAGAAGGATATGAAATACTACATACGATCACTTTCACGATCTTCAGACGGAACTAACTCGATACAGCCGCCGAATGCAGCGCTTGTACGATTCGTCATTTGAAAGAAGGTACGTACCTCGTTGTCGTTGGTCTCCAGGCACTGGCGGAAGTGGTTGATGCAGGGGTAGTGCAGGGAGGGCGCGGGCGCGGCGCGGTTCAGCACCACGGCCATACCGCGCGCGCCTATCACCGGCTCGATGCGCTGCTCCGGCTCGTCTACACACATTACATTTAATTGACAAACCACTGTAATAACCTTTATGTCGGATTATTCTAAATGAATGCGGGGTATATTCCCATAGACTGTACTTTTTGGAATGGAACTTCTGGTACGTTTTCGTGTTAGAAAGTAAACAAAACTACTTTGTTAAATCATGGAGATTTGTCAAAGCTTTAGCGATTTTCACCGTCGCGATAACCGATAGTTGTTTTCCTCCGTATATTAATAAATCCGACACATCCAACACTCCTACCATACTCTTTTTAGTGATGACCGCTTTTCATAATTACCACTCCTCCTCCCACTCCTTACTATAATGGCCAATACTTATAGTTATATTGTAAGTCGATATTCACGTCTCCTTTGTCCTTCACGTCCTCTAACAGTATCGTTGTGCAATAGCTATGACTTTTTCAACATTTTTTAAGGCATGAAAACAACAACCTGTATCAATGGTAGCTAGAATATGACTCTTACCACTCTTGACTCTCTCGACGAGCTTGGCCAGCGCGCTCTGCAGCAGCTGCGCGTGCTGCTGGCGCGTGTGTTCGTGCAGACGCACGGCGCGGCACTCGGCGGCGCGCTGCAGCAGCACCACGCCCGCCTCCGCCACCACGCCCTCCCCGCCGCTCTCGCGCAGGATCTCCGTCGCCAGGTACAGTATGGTCGGCAGGATCGACAGGGCACCTGCTCAAATGGTCACATATCACACCCGCACGGCTAGCATGTGCCCCAAGACTAGACTTATGTCACGAAATATGGTATATTTTGTCAATTTCTCGATGAAATAAGAGTGACACAATCACCGTAACACAGACCAGGGGCCCGATTTTCGTGCGATTGACATTCATCTCGAATCGAGATATGTCGAAACAAATGAAAAAAATACGTACGATTTGACGTTTCGTTTCGAGATATCTCGAATCGTGATGTATGACGATCGCACGAAAATCGGGCCCCTGGTCTTCATGCGAATGGGCTCTGCTGTATTCACTATAGCATTTACGTCTAGAATTACGCGATTCATACATTTTGATGCATTTATAGAACACATAACCAAAATAATAGGTGACTTGAATACGTATACAGTAAAATTGTAGCAAAATATAGTCCAGAACAGAAATACGTGATGAAATAAAGGGACCTTAGCCAGTGTGTATTCAACCAAATTAGTCAGTTGTACATAAATGCAACCTTAGTATCGTATCACGAATAATGGAAACGATTTAGGTAACGGCATCGCGCGATACATGCATCCGTACAAGGTTTTACTTGAACAACTTAACGGTTCAACCGTAGACCGCTCACTGAACCAGATGGTTGAAGTTCGATTCCCGCTAGAGGCAAATTTCGGGAATGTACTTTTCCGAATTTACCCTGGTCTATGTATACCCGGGATCGCCCCCGTCCATCGTACGGTACCCGCAGTCCAAGCGTTGCTTAGTTTGGGATCATACGATGGCGATATTGGATATTGAAACAGCCAGGAGGTGTGAGACATAGTGAGCAGTGAGCAGTGACCGTGCGGGCTGGTGAGCGCGGGCAGGTCTGCGAGCGCGGCGAGCGTCTTGACGAGCAGCGTGTCGGCGTGGCGGCCCAGCCCGCGCCGCACGCCGATGACGCCCACGGCGCCGCCCGCGCCCGCGCCCGGGCGGCGCGGCGCCAGCGCGGGCAGGCGCCGCACGAGCAGGCACACGCCGGCCTCCAGGCACGCGAAGGCCACGGAGCGGCCCGGCGGCAGCTCGCCCGTGGGCCCGCCCTCGCCCAGCGTGTGCGCCACCTCCAGCGCCGCCGGGGGGATCGACCCGCCCGCGCCCGCACACTCCGTCGGCGCCAACTCTGACATATCACACACATTTCGACAATCATTTATAGAATCATATTTTGTGTAACGTATTTTGAATACTAATCATTAGAATTTTAAAAAAGTTAACATACGGCACCAAAAATGCAAATCTTTATCTTTATGGCCAAACTATAGAATTGTTAGAATAGTTGTACTTTTTTTTTTTTTTAATTAATTAGAACATCCCCTAGCAGGGATAGCAGAGTGGTCGAACGCACACCTTGCAATCAAAGTGTGCAGGTTCAAACCCCAGCTCGCACCTGTGGGATTTATGTGCGAATCTCATTTTCATCCGTGATTATCACTTGCTATGAAACGGTGAAGGAAAACATCGTCAGAAAACCTGCACGTCTGTAGGAACTTGCTTAGTTCTCGATGGATGTGTGAAGTCTGCCAACCCGCACTGGGCCAGCGTGGTGGACTATGACCTGAATCCCCTCGCATTAGGGGAAGGCCCGTGCCAAGCAGTGGGACGTTAAAAGGGCTGTAGTAGGACATTCCCTGTTATGTGCCTGTACCCTTCACATTAACTTGTTATTGTTTAATGTCACTGAACTGCCCATAAATGTATGGGTGAAGGTTTGATATACCTTTAATCTTGGCCTGCATGGTATCGTGCAGCTGCTCCCTGGCGCCGGCGATGACGAGCCGCAGCACGTCGGCGGCCAGCAGCAGCGCCTCTATGCTCTCCTGCGTCAGCCCCGCGCGGTGGATTATCTGGCACAGCTCGATTGCCAACGATCTGATCAAATAAACTTTTATAAATCACATAATACATATTACACCTCATATTGCAACAAAGTGAAAGGATCACTTTGTTGTCCGTCTGTCTGTTTTCCTTTTTAGGTACGGAACCCTAAAAAGAAAGGCTATTAGCACGACTTAATAAGTTAAAACCCTCCAAACCCTGGCCAAAATGGGATGATCAAAAGACAACGCCAACGCGCGGATACTACGATAGTCTTTCTCGCCAAACTGACTATCAACACTAAAAACTCGATTCTGTAAAAAAAACTGGGAACGTTTACCATTACTGAACACTCGCCGATGCAAATTCCGAATATATTACACCTCATGTTGCAACAAAGTGAAAGGATCACTTTGTTGTCCGTCTGTCTGTTTTCCTTTTTAGGTACGGAACCCTAAAAAGAAAGGCTATTAGCACGACTTAATAAGTTAAAACCCTCCAAACCCTGGCCAAAATGGGATGATCAAAAGACAACGCCAACGCGCGGATACTACGATAGTCTTTCTCGCCAAACTGACTATCAACACTAAAAACTCGATTCTGTAAAAAAAACTGGGAACGTTTACCATTACTGAACACTCGCCGATGCAAATTCCGAATATATTACACCTCATGTTGCAACAAAGTGAAAGGATCACTTTGTTGTCCGTCTGTCTGTTTTCCTTTTTAGGTACGGAACCCTAAAAAGAAAGGCTATTAGCACGACTTAATAAGTTAAAACCCTCCAAACCCTGGCCAAAATGGGATGATCAAAAGACAACACCAACGCGCGGATACTACGATAGTTTTTCTCGCCAAACTAACTATCAACACTAAAAACTCGATTCTGTAAAAAAAAACTGGGTACTTACTGAACAGACCAGGCGCCGATGCAAATTCCGAATAATAACCAAGCATGTTGATACCCGGTGTAAATTTGCAGTGAAAGTTATGTACTCTGCTTTTGAATATTATAAAACAGGGCAGTTAATTATTAATGTGTAAATCTATACAAATAAATAAAATTGGATTGTCTGTTTGTATTATCAAAATAACACTTTTTTACCAAATGCGTATGAAAGTATATACGATACCTATAACGAAAACTCAATTTTAAAATTTTTTGTCTGTCTGTCAGTCTGTTTGTTTGGGGTAAACTTCTAAACGGCTGAACCGATTTCAATGGGACTTTCACTGACAGATAGCTGACGTTCCAAGGCGTAACTTGGCTACTTTAATTTTAGAAAAGCATTAGGTTTCCGCGGGAAAAACATAATACCCATATTTCCGGGTAATCTCCCTAAAGTCCACGCGGGCGAAGTCGCGGGCACAGCTAGTACTAAAATATAATTGATGAGTATTATATTGACTACGTACCTGTCTTTGAGCAATCTAGCTCTGTTCTCAGGTGCATCCAGCAAGGTGACCAGCGACAACAACACCGAAATTGTGTAATCAACGCTCATATCACGTTGCGCGCACAGTGCTTCCATACAAATACCTGAAAACGAGTCAAAATTTAACATCGAATGTCTTCGGCTCGTATTTTGACAAACTTTACACTTATAATAATTTAATTTCATACCAAACAGCAAATGGAATCTCTCATCAACTGGCTCGAAAAATTCAAAATTGCCATTTTCCGTTTTTGTCGACCTGTTGTCCAAGTTGCTTTCAGATTTATCTGTAAAAATATTCAAATTAATTTCACTGCAATTTTGAATGCAGCTACCCTGAGATTTAGTTCTAAATTTAAATGAGAGCATAAATATTAACTTCTGACAATTATATCCGATGGCTGTCAGAGATCGGTATGGTAATTTAGTTCGTATTACCATTAGTGTTAGGTATATTGTCGATGTTGGCATTGAACCGGAGTGACGCGGCGTAGAGTAAGGAGGGCCAGGCTCGCGCGTAGTGCTGTCGCGAGGCTTCAGCCGTCTCCGCCGAGTAGAAGGCACCGCCGCCGTGCGGCAACTGGGACGCGAACTCTGCAACAAACAAACAAACAAGCTATTCTTATTCTTTTAATTTAAGTATTTGACCTTTTTTAAAAGGACTACGCTGTTGGCCGTTAGGTGGCCTTTACAGCTTTACCGGAGGAGTGGCGAGCGCAGAGTGCACTCCAACCAAGGCCTTAAGGGCGGAAAAGGGTGGCAACTAGCTCAAGGGCGCCACAGATGGCACGACCTTGGGCAGTTACCGTGAGGGGAGTGGTAGTGACTGCGCTCCTAGATGCAAAGATGCACCTACGAGCGGAAGAGGGGGTTCCTCGACCTCTCCGGCGAGATTGGTGTCTGTCTGGTTAAGTATTTGACCCTTGTCGGTGCATCTAATGAAGCTTTTGCCATCTAATTCGATCCAGTGCAGCCTCCTTCAGCTCCACATACGACATGACACCAACCTTATATTTTATCCGACTCATGTATCATATTCCCGGTCTAGCTCTCTCACGCTTTCCATCTATAGTTCCTACTAAGATGTTCTTTATAAAGGTGTCATGCCACATGAGATGGCCTATCAAGATTCCTCTTCTGATTCTTAGTCTTTATTAATATTATTCGTTCTTACTCTTCAATACATCCTCATTTGCTATCATTTTTATACAGCCATCTTTTCCATTCACCTCCAAGACAGATTTATTTTTCTTAAGACGACATTCTAGTTTCCAAAATTATAAGGTATAATAATCCTTTTGGAAAAGTGTAACCATGGAGTTTCTTGCACATTCTTCTCCATAGGAAATGCATTCCGAACGGATGGTAGAGAATTAATACTATATTTTTTGTTTATTATCAATTAATAAGTACCTGTATGGGTTTATGTCAATAAAAGAAATTTGATTCTGGTTTATCTGAGGGTATTAACTTTCACTTATAAAGTAACTCACCAGGTGGCAGGCTAAGGAGGGCATGATCCTTCAACGCCGCTATCCAATTCTCTCCCAAACTCTCCAACTCTGGCTCGACAAGTTTCAACAGACTCTCCCCCTTCGACTCGAACTCGCCGTACTCCTCGTCGTCACACGCATCGGGGCTCGCGTTGTCAATCTGATTGTTGTTCTGTAGGAGTTGGTTCCGCCACTTGGCGAGCTCCGTGCGATCGTTGATAGGTTTGGTGTCGAGCTGTTTGACGTAACTGCCGGGCGCGCTTCCGTTGCTCACCATTGCTACTATGTACACCTGCGGGGAGAGTGCCAATATTATATTGAAAGCATAAAACAAACAACTGGCGTAATTATTTGAATAGACGCATTAGTTTCTTTAATAATAAATATATGGATCAGTTTATATAAATAATAATATATAATATAACTTTATTGCCACGTGTAATTGAGGATTTCAACTACGTTACAGGGATATTGGATATTCTTTCAAAATTCGTTTGCTAAAACTTTTAATTTTTCATTGAATTTGGTGTTACTTACTTCAGCCCACGCCTTCAGAATAGATAACTTTTCCAGTGTCGCCATACTCTCGTTATATATAAGTGTAGTGTTGCCTTTGGTGTTTAATTTATCCAAACTGGATACCAGCAACTGATGGACACTGCAAAACATAGTTTAATATGAAACAATAACTTATTAACAAAGGAGCATATTATTAAAAAAAAAACATGGGTCGAATTGAGAACCTCCTCCTTTTTGAAGTCGGTTAAAAAGTATACAACATTTAGTATCAAAATGTAACTAAAAAAAACTTAAAACTCAATTGGTTCTCAATATATGCGTGTCTTAACACTCATGAAGACAACGTAATAGACTAGTTCCCGCATTTACGTTGCCGACTAGCCTACCATTTGGAAGGTAGGTGGCCGGTAATAGCAATATGCTCTGCGGTGCGGCATGTATATTTCCCCGCTTCGGGAACTACGGACATTTGGATGTAGTATTATTATACAAACCAAACCGAACCGAACCGGCAGTAGAAATATTTGTGTATTCGCACGTGCCTGACTATTTATTGTTTATGTAATGTAATAATGATATGTATAAGTGTAGTAGTAGTGACCGCCTGAGATCGTTGATGTCCCTGGCCACGCCGCAGCCGATCCACGCGGAGCACACGTCGCAGGCCGCCGCCGTCACGTGCGACGCCGTGTCGCCAGCGAACGCCGGCCGCACAGCCGCACCCACCTGGTAAACACATATCACATCTCATCCAAAAACCTAATGGATACCTGCTGCAGATGATACTGGATTACAGTAGAACCATTGGTGGGAATGTTAGCCTGAATCAGGCCGAAATAAAAATTATCACATCAAATCGCATTTCCAATAAATATGGATCATATTTCAGATACTTTTGGAGTTCCAATTCCAAATTAAATTCATACATTACGTTCCGTTACATTTTGCATAATTCAAAATGGAAGAAGATGCCTTGTCGCCATGTAAGCGCTGCCTAAATTAATGGTAGATTCCGTCAATTTAAGCGTCAAATATAGCCAAACGACATCGCGGAAGGCCCAAAAAAAGATGGCGAGACGAGTTGGGCTGAGCAATGCTAAGAAAGAACAGAGAGGAGTGGAGAAAGGAAAGGGAAGCCTATGCCCAGCAGTGGGACGAAACAGGATAGTAAAAAAACGAGTCTTAACGGACCTCCGACGACGACGACAGGAACTTAAGAGGATAATGATGTTGATTCTGTTAAAAAACTACAACTAAATTATATTTGAGAGCACTAAAAATAGTGCCATCTTGGTCATAGTTTCGTTTAGTTCGGTGGCAGCAGAATACTCGCCTGCGCCTGGTACTGCTCGAGCAGCAGATGCCCGACGAAGTCAGGCTCGGGCGCGCGCGCGAACTGCCGCACGACGAGCTGCAGACAGCGCAGCCCGCGCAGCCGCAGCGCGTCCGACTCGCCCGTCGCGCCCACGAACGCCATGCGCACCAGCTCCGACAGGTGCAGCGACAGGTAGTCCGCTGTACAATTACAAACATTATTTATTTTATTTAGTTATTTATTTATTAGGACATCCAAAAATTGTTGCATTAATAACATACAAATAATATTGCCTTGTACAAACACTACGACTAAACCAGATTTGATACCACGCAGAATAAAGCCATCTTGCTCGTAGGTTATGATCGTTAGTAGTTCAATATATAATAGTGATCAGGTTAGTAAAGTTTCATCGTAAATTGACCATAAACCTCATCACTCATGTATTTCATACACATATTATGTCTATTTTTAACAGAGTTCCAAAAGGTTTCTCAATTCGACCTTTTTTTGTGTGTTCGCGGATAACTCCGTTGTTCATGACTACCTACAAGTATCTACCAACTTACTACATACATAGTATCTATTTT
Source organism: Ptilodon capucinus (assembly GCA_914767695.1). Lineage (NCBI taxonomy): Eukaryota > Metazoa > Arthropoda > Insecta > Lepidoptera > Notodontidae > Ptilodon > Ptilodon capucinus. The sequence goes on from OU611828.1 coordinate 4,710,076, forward strand.
ATTTATTTATTTATTAAGACTTTAGCACAAAGATGTACAAAGGCGGACTTAATGCCAAAGGCATTCTCTACCAGTCAACCTTAGGGTGATGCAGAGAAAACAAGGTAGGTGCACTATAAAATATGTTGGAAATAATTTCAGACATTGACATATAATTTACATACAATACGATACACAAATACTTATATATAATAGACTAATATATATGTTAAATATAAATAAATATATATATATGTTAGATAAATACATACTATACTAATGAGATGATTCTGCTAACATGTTTTTAGTTATATGTTCGCGAGTTCCCTTTTTGAAGGCGAAACGATTCTTTGCCATCCTAATTTCAGGAGGAAGATTATTCCAAAGAAGAATGGATTGCACAAGGAAAGAAGAGTGAATAAAGTTAGAACGGTGTAACGGACACTCAAGAAGACGATTCTGGGAAGAGCGAAGATTTCTACTGTGAGTGGAACTTAGATATTTAAAATGAGAAGATAGATAGGTAGGAGAAGACGGGGACTCAAGAAGAGAATATAAAGTAGTAAGCGCTCTCATGTTTCTATCTATTACCTATTATATTTGGCTGGCACCTACTTCAAATAGATGAGTGGGTAGCGCTTATAATAATTATATTATTTATTAATTTTCATGTGCGAATGTCATTTTCAACAATGATTACCACTTGCTGAACGGTGAAGGAAAAACATCGTGAGGAAACCTGCACGTCTGTAGAAAGGCGTGTGAAGTTCACCAACCCGCACTGGGCCAGCGTGGTGAACTATAACCCAAATCTCCCTCGTATTGAGGGGGAATGTGCCCGGTATAATGGCAATAGGCTCGCCCCCTATTACATTGGGACCAAAAATACATCGGCGAAGTGTGGGTGTAGTGCACCTCTGCCTACCCCTTCGGGGAATACAGACGTGATGATGTATTATTATTTTTCGGTTTTGAAGTCGGTTATTGTTTGTTGTTAAAAATATTTTCTTGTATAAATTATTTGTTGTTCGTTTATCGAGACTAGATAAAACTCGAAACTCTTCTGAAGACAAAAACTATTTTTTTTATATTATTTTAAAATACACTATAGTATTGACGTAAGAAGATAACTTATTATAATAATATTAATTTATTTGACAAAAGAACGATAGCAAATTTAACAACTCTTAGAAATTAGAATTATTTTTTTTAAATTATATCTTTCGTCATCTCTCGATTGACATGACATTTTCCCCTAACTACCCCTGCAGTGTCAGTACGCATGCCAAGATGTTTTCTCACGAGTCCCTTAAACATCTTGTCAACTTGCGTTCCCGTATCTTATTTGCTAACATGGCTTCCAAGATGTTTAAAATTAGACAGCTGGATAAAATTTTCTCACAGTTTAAGATCGTTCGTTCATTCGTTCATTGAAATGACAAATAGAGCGAGACGGAGCTTTACAAAGAAATAAGATGTCGCATACACATCATAGAATATGTTAGATTGTTTATGCACAGATAAAAATTATATTTGAGCATTGCTTCTTTTTTATTATGCCGGAAGCTTTACGTATTATCATTTGGGTGGTAATATTATGCTTAAAATTAATTACTTGGGCACTATACTATTTTTATTTGCCAGTTGAAATAAATTTACATTGTAAAACTGCAAAAAGCACGCAAAGTATGATGCCAAACAAAACCTAAACTCTAACCTACTGATTTTTTGTATAATATGGATTTTAAATTATGTAGAAAAGAATTATGGGGATTTTCGGAAGAAAATAAAACAGATAGAAATATCTCAACACTTTTTTTGATGTTGTTTGTCGAACACGAAAATAAATTTACGTGTTCGTTTTCGTCAGAATTTTGCATGTAGTCCGCTGGATATTGGCGAAGGATGGAGTAAAATAAGTATTATTTGTAATAATAGTGTATAAAATGCTATATTTATGTACTTTTTACAGCCTAATTATTTTCTCATCACCGGCCTTCGATCGTGACAAATTTCTTTACGTTGACCTGTCAAATTCGTGTCTCTATGGTACATTTTGGTAACCCATGCTTGGACTTCACCTTAGAGAAATCACCTTATTCATACGTCAACCACGTTCTATTTAACTGTCAAACCAATTTTATATTTTTATCCAGCACGCCATGCTAGCTAATAAGACGTAACGATTTTGCCACAAAAATGACGTCACGATCCGTGAGAAAATGTCTTATCTTGGCAGGCGTACTGAGACCGCTGAATAGGTTTTGCTACCCTGACATTCACAGATTTTTACTCAAATAGTGGACACACAGATAAAAGCAATAAAATCGATGACAAGATATTATCTACCTTAACCATGTATGTGTTCCTACAAGACGAAATAAAACTTGGGCATCTGACAAAGATCCCTATAGCAAAAAAAATAATAATTAATATAGTATATCCTTGCCTGAAGGATCGTTCTGAAGTTTTTCCTTGGCTTTCACGAGATCGAAATGCGCGGCGTCACCGGTTGCCTCACATGCACCCATTATCTTCTGTATGCATTCCATTGCGAAAACCTACGAACAACGGAACGACATCAAAATACCTAATTATAAAAAAAAACATACCCCAAGTCCATAGAAATTGCACCCCATTTATGATCACATAATAAAGAACTTTCCATAAGAATATTGTGTTGAAATACCTTTAAATGTATATACATAAAAAACATTAAAAATAGTTGTCTGGCGATTTTAATATATTTGATGTGAAACATCTAATGGCGCGCTTGGCGAGTGAGAGCAACTGTGATGCCGCGATGCCGTGACGCGAAAACTTCGAGCAGCTCCGTGGCTCCTCGGTTCTTTCCGCCGCTTAGACTCCGCCCACCGGCTGACTCCGCTCACTCGCCGCTACATCGCTTCTCTCTACTCTAAATAACATAATGTTACACATCTGCCAGGCGTCCCGCGACGGCTACTTTTTTTTACATACCCTAGTAGGCCAGCGCGACTGCACGGCGGGATGCGTGGACTGTTCAGACCCCGCGTGGAACTCCGCCTGATCGTCGTCGCCTTCCGCATCCATGTCCGTTTCAGGATTATTGTTGTCCTCTAAACAAAAATTGAATTTTTCTGTCATTTAATTTCTCGTACACAAAAATAGATATTGATTTTTTCAGTCCTATCTGTAGGGGCCAGCAAGTCGCGCCATTACAGGATTCATGTCACAGATTAAGTCTCACCGAATCGGTCTTTCACTTACTTATTCATAAGTGAGACAAATTTTGTATGGAAACGGTCAGCAGGTGAGCGTGTCGCGCGCGTGCGCCTGCGCGGCCGCGTCGCGCTCGCCGTCCAGCAGCGCGAACAGTATGAACAGTGGCGTAGTTACCCAGTCGTACGGTGAGCACTCTCTTAACGAGCGCGAGCCAGTCCCTGAGCGCGTGGTGCGCGGCGGCGGCCAGCGCGCAGCAGGTGAGCGTGTCGCGCGCGTGCGCCTGCGCGGCCGCGTCGCGCTCGCCGTCCAGCAGCGCGAACAGTATGAACAGTGGCGTAGTTACCCAGTCGTACGGTGAGCACTCTCTTAACGAGCGCGAGCCAGTCCCTGAGCGCGTGGTGCGCGGCGGCGGCCAGCGCGCAGCAGGTGAGCGTGTCGCGCGCGTGCGCCTGCGCGGCCGCGTCGCGCTCGCCGTCCAGCAGCGCGAACAGCGCGCCCGGCAGGCCCGTCTCCGATATCACCACGCCTGCCGGCACGACGCACTTCAAACATGTGCCCTAACTACGGCATCCACCCTACAAGTGTACCCTTTAACCGCAAACACTAATAATGACGAAACATACGTTAAACAACAAGATTTAAAGCGACTGATATCTTTGAATTTAAATTAAAATAAATATTCTGTCAATTTTTTTTATTCCATGATCTCCACAAATTGCAATATTATTTGTATACCACCTCTATACAGGGTGTATCAGAAGTCCGAAATAATAATTGAACCTGTATATCGCTATAAGGAGTGGAGCTATATGGCCCAGACATTAAGTTAAAATTCTTAACTTTATTCTTTCATACAAATCTAGGAAATTCATTTTTTAAACAATTTTCGGTCGGCCCTTCGCAAAACGTGAACCAGCTGTTTATTTAAAGGTCAATGCTTCACACCCATTGTGACAAACCCCGCCCACAGCGGGTACTAGTACTCTAACACACTTGCCGCGCGGGGGTGGGGTACAGGGGTGAAGCGGCGGCGGCACGCGGCCGGCCGGCGCGCGGCGGCGCGGTGTCTTTGAGCGGCTTTGATTGTGTCGGTCGCCCGTTGCCAACTCGCCCACAGCGGTCTCTTTCGCACTCGCGCCTCTCTTTCGCACTCGTCGGTCATTGTAATTGACAGTAATTTTGATATTCCTAGGTAGGTATGAGAATGACCAAAACATTGGTAATGAAATTACTGTAAAATTTAACCGCCGAGAACCAAGCTTCCTTTAATTAAGGTAATTATGTAATTAGGTAGGTATCGAGACACCTTTTGTAAAACGCATTCTTACATTTTATTTTTTGTTGCTAAATAGTAAACATTATTAAATCTTTTGTAGTTTGGTAGGTAGCTTTCTATCAAAATGAACCTGGTAGCTGTTTTATTTTTGATAATGACTACGCTGTTGGCCGTGAGCGACAGCATTACCGTAGGGGGTTTGTGCTATTGAAACTTGGGTTAGTGTGTAGGTATCTATCTAGGATCCCAGACGGCCTACCTACCTTACAAACACTATTTAGGTACTAATGAATAAGATGTATGACTTCTTTGTACAACAGGTGTCTAGGTATCTACCTAATTACATAACTACTTTCTTAAGAAGTAGGTTGGTTGGTAAGGTTATTAAAATTGTAAATTAGAAGGTACCTACGTAAGTTTTCATTTAACAGATTTTCTTCACTAACAGTAATAGTAAGTAGGTATCTGGGTAGCGACTAGCGACCATAACGAAGTTTTTAGTTGGTAGGTAGGTACGTAAGTTTTCGTTTAACAGATTTTCTTCACTAATTGTAATAGTAAGTAGGTATCTGGGTAACCACTTACTTAATTAAAGGACCCAATCGTCCGAGTAAAAACTGCTATAAAGATAATAATAGTAGGTAAGTATTTACCCGTGGCCATGTGTGCAGTGTATCAATCCGTGGGTTTAATTGGAATTTATTCACTTCTCACATATCACAAAGAGCTAGGTAGGTACCTACCCACCTGCACACTTGAGTAAATATTACTTTCACGTTTTTAGAGGACATAAAAGAAATCACAAAACTGTTACCGGTATTCCCTTTAGTCGCACTAATGCACAAAATCATCTCATAGTTTTCCGAGTTTGAAAACACTTCACTATTACGCGGAGAACGAGACATTTTTCGGAACACAAGTTAACGCCTTGACGGATTGCAAGGAACTAAATATTTTGATTTACGTTATTATTATTAAATAAAAATATCAAAGGACCGCTCCGACATTGCACGATGGCACAGTGTTTTACCGCGCTGCAACGCTGGGCCAATCACCGCTGATGCAATATGGCCGATGATTTGTCATTGGACGAAAATTGTCCTTCTGTATGATATCTCCGCCCGCTAATGTTCACTACATTGACATATTCGCGGCCATGATTATTAGAGTAATCAAAGATTAAAGTCTTTCAGATATGCCAGACCAATTCTAATAATTGTCTACATCATTAGGTACTTGTATTCTGAGAATTGTAGTGATTATGATAAAGACAAATAATAATAATAAAATTTTTATTTTTTCTTTTAATCAACTCTCACTATGTTTCAGTTTAAAAAGAAATCCGTTCACGAAAACTAAAACGAAAATGGATTATTTGCTCGTGTAGAAGTTTTACTTTACATCGATTTAAATGAAGTATGATTTTTTGTCATAGTTAGGTAACTACAGTGACCGATTTTTATTTCTGTATTGAACTATGCTCGTAGGTAAAAACCTTGTGTCATATCTATCACTCCCTCATCATTTTAAAGCGAGTTCATTCGCCTCATCAGCTGATTTTTAGGGTCGCGGTGCGTAAGTTTTGACACCAACTTTGGACACAAATTGCTCAGAAACTAAATTAGTTACGTATATTTTGCTTGAACGTGTTGATTGCTTATCATCTGTCCTATATGGCCCCCAAGTATTATTTCGGACTTCTGATACGATCTGTATATATACATACTTATAATATCACACTGTGTTCCATACCATCAGAGCGGGCTCCAATCCAGGACCATTACTAGGCGTGTATACGCATTTCGGAAGCGCAAACGAAATTAATGCATGAGCAGTACGTCCGCACAACATCGACGCCAGCGTATGGACACCCTATAAATCTCAGCCGTCTATGACGGGTGAACCGAATCGACGTTTTTTGTTTCAAAAGTTTTTTTTTTGTGTTGCACTAAGAAGGAATGCAGATCTTTGACAAAACCTGTGGAGTCAGCACGCATGTCAAGACAAGACCTATGAGACGGATTCGCTCACTCACTCTCTGTCCTATTTCATGCGAGAGAAAGAGAAAAAGTTAACTTGCTACAACTACTGGAAACATTTTATTGTTCGACAGACTTACCGCAGTATGGTTTGGCGGGTACGTGGTCTTTAGCCAACATGGCGTATCGACACACTTCCGTGGCCTCCTTCTGCGACAGCTGGCGCAGGCAACACAGCGCCGCGCGCCGGACACTCAGCTCGGGACTGGATAAGTCACGCTACGAAAAAAAAAATATCGAACAAATGACGTCACATCGAGCGTGCTCTAGTGTAGACATAGCTCGGAAATAATTCACTCGACATAACTGACACAGTAGGAAAATAAAAATAAAAAAACTACGCGGGCAAGCTAAACTAATAAAATCGTAATTACAATAGAATCGATAATCACCAAACCGCAAATATGTAAAGGCTGAAATAAATTTACTATCTATCCTAATATTATACAGCTGAAGTGTTTGTTTGGTTGAACGCGGTAATCTCAGAAACTACTGTTTCTATTTGAAAAAAATTTTTTGTGTCGAGTAGTCCATTTATCGAGGAAGATAATATTATACGGCTGAAGTGTTTGTTTGGTTGAACGCGGTAATCTCAGGAACTACTGTTTCTATTTGAATTTTTTTTTTTTGTGTCGAATAGTCCATTTATCGAGGAAGGTTAAAGGACTATATAACATCATGCTACGACACAGTAACAATAAACGCGGGTGAAACCGCGGGCACAGCTATATATAATTCTACTGTACGTGTGTATGTCACTAAACTCCTCCTAAAAAATGCGTTTGGGTGGCGCCCTGGATGGTTTAGATTCACAATTGGAATTCCTGTAGGTGGCGCTGCTTTCGTATGTAATCAGCTAGTTATACTATAAAAAGGTATGTATTGATTCATAGAAAAATCTAATTCTTCAACAAAATGTCATTGACACCGCGAGCGAATATTGCAACGAGGTCACGTGGCTTTTAACTCAGAAATACAATTTTAATAGATTTAGAGTTCGTTGGGCACGTGAAACGTGGCTGGCGCGTGGTTACACATTAAATATAGAGCAATGGCAAGCCGCCTGATAACTTGTAGATATTGAGATACGTACCTAATAGTTCGCGCCAGGCTTGGTGTGGATGTGTGGTTAGTGTATAGTACTTACGCACAGCTGCGGCACGAGCGCGTGCAGACTGATGTGGTTCGGCGCGAACATCTGCAGCTGCTGCAGGCAGCCGACGCTCTCGGCGCGCGCGCCGCCGCCGCCGCCGCAGCCGCACTCCTGCAGCGCCGCGCACGCGCACACGAACCGACCCACCGCCACCACTGCACCCCCCGGACGATCTCGTAATGCATCATCACGCCTGTATTCCCCGAAGGGGTAGGCAGTAGTGCAATGCACTTCGCCGATGTATAATGGTCCCAATGTAATAGGGGGCGAGCCCGGACGTACACCACAATATAAGAACACCCTCTACTAGGGCCCAGCGGAGCAGTTCTCGCGAGATCGACATCAACTCCATTCGAGATATGTCGAAAAAAAACGTCAAATTGGTCGTATGTTTCCGTGTTTGATGTGAAACGTCTATAGGCGAGGGGTAAACCTGATTTTTGGCGTGGCGAGATTTGCCGACGCTACGCCACAACAAAATTAAATCAACCTTAATACTGAATACATAAAGTATAGTTTTAAATGCTGCCACGCTTCGTACTCCTCGGCTCCTCAGCAACATCTATAGGCGAGGGGTAACCTGATTTTTGACGTACCGAGATTTGCCGACGCTTCGCCACAACAAAATGAAATCAACGTTATGACCGAATACATAAAGTATAGTTTTAAATGCGGCCACGCTTCGTACTCCTTGGCTCCTCGGTTCTTTCCGCCGCTTAGACTCCGCCCACCGGCTAACTCCGCTCACCCGCCGCCTAGACTACTATATTTTATGTTTCACATCTGCCAGGCGTCCCGCGACGGTTCAGTTTTTTTTTCGACATATATCGAATAGAGATGATGTCGATCGTACGAGAATTGAGTCCTTAGTAAAGGAAAACTAACAGGATGTTTCAATCATTACGTAGAGCGTAGGATAGTATCGAGCTCTTCAAACCACGACACTGAAAACTAAAAAAGGCTTAACAAATTTTGACAGCTTAAAATGTTTCAAAATGTGCAATTATGTAAGCACGATTTACCGTTGTTCCCAAATGTGCCTTCGCGAATGGCCCATAGCTTAATTTATAAATAAAAATTTATGTTTGTATGTGTGTTTCTAATGCATTGATCAGATTGTGATGCAAACTTTGGTAGGGTCTTCTCAAGAGAAAGGGTTTCTTGGTCAAATAAAATATTGAGTTTGGCTAGTATAGATGTAAATGTTGGAGGGTACCTTGCAACTCGGGGCCGACGACGGTGATGAGCGCGGAGAGCAGGCGGCCGATGCTGCGGTGCAGGTCCTCGTGGAAGGGCGGCGCGCTGAACAGCAGCTTGAGCGCCAGGTTCAGGGTGGACTCCACGTGCCCGCGGAACATCGGGCCCGACGCGTCCGCCAGCACGGACAGCGCGTGGATCGACCACACCTGACAAACCAATACCATGCGATTCAAATGAGAATGGGATCGACTTTGCGCCATATTGTGACGACATAGCTGTCAATTCTAACCAGTTACGTAGGGTGAGCAGAACAAGATATATTTTAAATAAAATTTATTTGCAAAGGTCGAGTGAAAAATGCACTTAGTCGCACGACGAAGCACACTAACAGCGACAAAATTGCGACTGGCGTCCTTATTTTCTTTTCTTTAATAATTTTGGCATGGCTTCTGGGCCCCGATTTTCGTGCGATCGAGATTCATCTCTATTTGAGATATCTCGAAACAAATGAAAAAAATACATACGATTTGACGTTTGGTTTCAAGATATCTCGAATAGAGATGAATCGCGATCGCACGAAAATCGGGGCCGTGGGCCTTTGCGCCAAAAATGAAAATAAAAGGTTATCGTATGGTTTTAAAAAACTAATTATGTCTTTCAATAATTTAATATTATTATACTTTTATAGAAATTTGATGTAAGGCTAGGCATTGTTATTGATATGAAAATAAGTTTTTTGCAAACCATACTTTTCAAGTGACATTTGACATATAGACGTTATTGACATTCCTATTCTTATTTGAATCGCATACAACACTTACAACGACTTACTCTAGTGGTTTAAGCGTAGGCCTCTCGGCTCACTGAACCTGGTGGTTCGATTCCCGCTAGTGACAAAATTCGGAATTTGCCCTTGTCTGGGTGTAACTGGGATCGCACCCAGTCCGTTGTAAGGTACAAGTTTGGCATAGTTTGGAATTATACGATGAGTGTTGCCTGACGATAAGCCTAGTCAAGACGCGCGTGCCAAAATCTTGGCACTACAAAAAGACTGTATACAGGGTGTTTCAGAAGTCCGAAATAATACTTTGACGTTTGCATCAGTATCGGGTATACAACTGAATGGATAAAAAAAATTATCGAAATTCGACCATGTTTTTCCAACTTTTTTTTCGCCGTCAATTTCTATAACTCGTAATATCTCGAGACCTATCTAAACTTTTCACGTTCTGTTTTGTGCATATTGGTAGTCGCCTGTCATAAGTGTAGTTTACACTGGTGAATAGGGTTATGAATGTACACAAAGGCCAGAACGCGATACCTGTGACAAATATTCAAAGGTCTATAACTCAGAAACTATGATAGTTAGGTATAAACTGCCTTCACTATGCATCCACATATGAGCTACCGTATATGTACCCAAAGTATTATTTCGGACTTCTGTTACACCCTGTAGACTCATAAAAAAAGGTAATACTTCAACGAAATGTCATTGACGGCACGAGCGGATTTGGAAGCGTGGTTGCCTTGCATTTACCACAGAAATTCAATCTTTATTATTATTGTCATAGAGTTCATTTTAGTGTGACCATAATTTTTAAGCGCGCGTCTTATCGTCATAGTCTTATAACAAGAAACTCATAAGCAATACAACAAGCAAAACCAGTTATTTTGTCAATGCTTTTAGCGATTGTCAATTGTTTTTAAATCCGTTGTTCCACTTCTTCGATTGTTCAACTACAGCATCGCGCATCGCGGCACGTCCCGCTTACACCACTGAGTTCTAACATAGAATGATAGTGACAGCATGACTTCTCGATATTGATGCGAACACTTTAGATGTCCCTAACACTGTTCCTGTTTACATTAATAAGTAAGACATTAATACAACATATCGAAGGCAGAAAGCGGGAATGTCGTATCTCGAAATATCCGATTTTACACCATAGCGGAAAAACTTTCTGATCAAGTCTATATCAATAAGTCAATGGTTAGTGACCTGTAACTCGACAGAGGCAGTGTCCTGGGCCAGAGCCCGCAGCACCGGCAGCGCTGCAGCGCTGGAGGTGGCGCCCCGGGCCCGCTGCACAGCGCCGACAGCGGCCGCGGCGGCCGCGCGCACGGACCTGTTGGCGGCGGTGCGCGCGATAGCGATGACCTTCTCGCTGAGCGCCTGGCTCTCCGCCTCCGTGATGCAGCCGCACAGCCGGCCGGCGCACGACGCGGCCGCCGCGCGGACCGTCGCGCTGCTCGCCGATAGACCGTTCTAAAACAATTCAAACCATCCACTACTACAGCCCCTTTTACCGTCCCACTGCTGCGCACGGGCCTCCCCTCAATGCGAGGGGGGCATAGTCCACCACGCTGGCCCTATGCGGGTTGGCAGACTTCACACATTTATCGAAAACTAGTCAAGTTTCTTCAGACGTGCAGGTTTCCTCACGATGTTCATAGCAAGTGATAATACTTGTTATAAATTTTACAGTCAGCGTCGCGACGCCTGTTATAAATATTGTAGTAGACGTCGCGACGCTTGTTATAAACGTTATAGTCGGCGTCGCGAAGCCTGTAATAAATTCTGTAGTAGACGTCGGGACGCTTGTTTTAAATTCTGTAGTAGACGTCGCGACGCTTGTTATTAATTCTGTAGAAGACGTCGCGTCGCTAGTTATAAATTTTACAGTCTGCGTCGCGACGCTTGTTATGAATGTTATAGTCGGTCTCTTCTATGCTTGTTGTAAATTCCGTAGTAGACGTCGCAACGCTAGTTATAAACTTTAGACGACGTCACGACGCTAGTTCAGAATGTTATAGTATACGTCGCGACGTTTGTTATAGATTATATAGAAGTCGTCGCGACCCTAGTTATAGAGCATAAAGATGGCGACCCACAGCTAGTTACAAATTTTATTATCGTAGAAGAAATTCTGAACATACAATAATAAGTTCCGTAGCGATGTTCTTAACGGCATCCTGTCCCAGCGAGGTCTTCAGTTCGGCCAATGACCGCAGCGCGAGTAGCATGGCGGTGTACACGTTCACTTGTATGGCCTCCTGACGAGCGCCCTTAGACATCTTGATGCATTCCGTGAAATGCTCGAGCATTTGTTGTCTGCAAAGTGGATTATTTTATATTTCTCAACAATAAATCTCAAATTAAGCAACGCTTGTATTTTGGTTACTATACAATGGACTCGGTCCCAGATCCCAGATACACCCAGACTAGAGCGAATTCCGTAATTTGTCACTGACGGGAATCGAACCCCATCCCGTCTGGTACGCTAAGCCAAGTGGTCTAGTCTCGACCCACAGAACCAAGCCGTCGTTAAATTATATGACAAACATATCTGACATCTCTGTCTACCCATGGTAGATATTTGACGATTCATAAGTAGGTACCTTGTATTAGTTCTTTGCTCAAGTCAAATAGGCTTTCACACCTCGACTTTGGGTGATATTCACTTATATACATATTTGGATTCATTTATCTGCGACGAATGAGTATGCTCTCCTATTAAGTTAAGAAAAAAAGTAGCCATCGCGGGACGCCTGGCAGATGTGAAACATTATGTTATTTAGAGTAGAGAGAGTTAAGGGTCGTAGCGGCGAGTGAGCGGAGTCAGCCGGTGGGCGGAGTAAGCGGCGGAAAGAACCGAGGAGTCATGGAGCTGCTCGAAGTTTTCGCATAATGGCATCGCGGCATCAACAGTTGCTCTCACCCGCCAAGCGCGTCATTAGATGTTTCACATCAAAAAAGTCAAGCCTTTCACGTCTCCATATGATTAAAAAATCTAATATCAAGGGGACGTAGATCTCAAAACGTCGGGAAAATAAATAAAATGCAAATTACATGGTGTAGATGAGATTTTTTTACCTGTGTTTGTTGGCGGCCCGTGAGAATATTAGCGGGAAGAGTGCTACGGAGGCGTCTATGACGGCCACGCCGAGAGGCTGCGCGCCGCCGCCGCCCCCGCCACCACACACGCGGCTCGCGTCGTGCTCCAGAGCGCCTGAACCGCGCGCACTCAGCGGAGACACCAGCTGACATAGACACACACATTAGACAATTTCCTCCGGTGAAGCTGTAAAGGCCAACTCACGGCCAACAGTGTAATCCATTAAAAAAAAAAAAACATAAGACAATCTAGTTGTATCAGAAGTCCGAAATAATACTTGGGCCGTTTGCACAAGTATCGGGTATACAACCGAATGGTATAAAAAATTGATCGAACTTTATCTCAAGTCGCAAGTAAAATTTTCAAGTTCTGTTTTCAGAATATTAATAGTCGCCACTCGTTGATTTAGTTTGCACTTATTGTTTTCTTATATTTACGCGAATACTATACATTGAAATAAAACTATTTTACGGATTTTATCGCGTTGATTTACTATTTTATTTTCCCGACGTTTCGGCTGCTTTACAGCAACCATGGTCACGGGGGGACTGAGGTGTTAGACGTCCTGATGTCATAGTTAATAACTGGGTACCCTCATATTTAGTTGTTGTTTGCGGTCCGATCCACGCAGAAAGTGCTCAGTGTCTTGAGGTCTTGCAATGGTATGCTTGGTTTTGGATTTAATCATATTAAATACTGGATCCCAAGTTGGTGGTAGCACCCAGCCATCTTCCCTATTGAAATTAGGATGTTTTTTAATTTCAATGGCCTCACGTATCATCCTTGGTCGGAGTCGGTGTTCTTTTGCGAGGATATGCGGTTTATCAAATCTGATATAATGGCGGGTGCGGTCCTGTACATGTTCACAGATTGCAGACTTCGTGGAGCGTCAGTGTTTTACGTCAGCTATGTGTTCTTTTACGCGGGTTTTTATTGAACGTCGGGAAAATAAAATAGTAAATAAACGCGATAAAATCCGTAAAATAGTTTTAGTTTGCACTGTTAAATAAGGCTATGAATGTGTCCTAAAGCCACAACACGATACCTGTGGTAAATATTCAAAGGCAACTCAGAATCTATGATAGTCTACCTTCACTAAGCATCTACATATCAGCTACTGTATATGTACCTAAAATATTTCGGACTTGTGATACACCCTGTATACAAGGTTGTATCAGAAGGCAGACACAATATTTAATGGACATAAGCGGTGGAGGTGTAGGAAGAGAACGCCCGAGGACCTTTCACGATCAGATTAATGGTGTCTTCCAGAAAGGTCAAGTTTGTTGCACACTCAACCGATGTACGTGCCTGTTAAGATGTATGACTGTGGATGAAGCAACGAGGTATATCAGGAATTGTAGTATGTGGCAAACGGTAGTCTCTGCCTACCCCCGTGGGATACAGGCGTGTGTATATGTATGTCTATAACAATGTGCATTGTAACACTAATATTACGTTGACATAATAGAATTAGATTACCTGTTCCTCGATTTCAGCGTGATCAGTATCGTATATCCAGCCTTCCTCGCCGAGTAATATGGTGTCGCGCGGATGCATGGCACTGCGCAGCATACCTGAGAACAAGTGGAAAAGATGTTTGAATTAACATATACAGGATGTTATTGGGATATTATTGGCATAGTAAAGGAAACTTTGAAAAGATTATACACAAAAAAACATTGTTCAGATTGTTATGCACAGTTTGCTAGTTTTGATAATTTTCGTGAATCGTGAAATAATTTTCAGACGTGATGGCTCGATCTTGAGACTCCAACGTAGGCCACCCGGCCACATTGGTGCTATGGGTACCGTCAAAAATCAAAATCATTTTTTTTTTATTCGTATAGGCCAAAAAGCACTTACAAATAGTCAGATTCTACCACCAGTTCAGAATGCTGCCTTTTCAAAATGATAATTGCGAGTTACACATTCTCAGGAGCAGCGATGCCATGAGAGCAGACAGCACCTTTGGCACAATACTAGAGAAGAATTATACTCACGGCAGTCTAATATTAAATACAAATATAGTCTTTACGCTTAGGAAGCTAGTACAGTAAGGTGCGTCTACTCCCATTTACAATGAAGGGATTATTCTAAACAGTTCACAGTATTTTTAAGTTTTGTATTCTCTGTGTTCTTTGTGTCTGTGTTGAATAAATGTTTTTTCTTTCTAAACCACAGATGGTTATAGAAATAATTGCTTTGGTATGATGCCTTCAACGCAGTATAGGAGAGTAGATGGTAAGTCATTAAGAGGAAAATGGTTGGACCAGTCCGTAGTTGGACTGTACAAGTCAATTGAACGGTAGGTACCCATAACAGAAGTTTTGGTGAGTTTGGGATCAAACGATAAGTAGGCGTTATTGTTAGGTACCAGTGGCGACGGTGGCGCCGTGGGCGTCGGCCGAGCCGGCCAGCTCGGCGGCCAGCAGGCGCAGCAGCGGCGCGGCGGGCGCGGCGGCCCCGCCCCCCAGCGCGGCGCAGGCCTGGTACAGCCGCAGCCGCAGCAGCGCCGCCGGGGCCTTCAGCGACCCGCCGTAGCTGCGGACTACACTGCTCACACTATTAAGCCAAACCTTCATGTTAACATCTCTCTTCCGCACACTCGCGTTTAACTTTTTTTTTTCTCTGTAAATATTAACTTTTTTAGGGTTATTATGAGGTGTGTATAATACTTGCATATTTTTAAAAATTATTGACACTAAAAATCATGAAAAAAGTAATTTATAACAAAAAAATAAAACCAACTTCAAAAACCTAGGTGAACTAAAAAGCTAAAAATTACCTTATAATTCATAACATTTGGAGTCGGTGCCAATTAATCTGTCTATTTGCCTAGTCTAATTAAGATTGGCACCTACTCCTAATGTAATGAATTATAAGGTTATTTTTAGCTTTTTAGTGCACCTAGGTTTTTGAAGTCGGTTTTTTTTTGTTATTTTTTTTTTTTAGTCCATTAGTGTCAGCAGGCATGCCAAGACAAGACCTTTGTCGCGGATATGCTTGCTCGCTCTCTGTCTAATTTCATACGAGAGAAAGAGACAACATCAAGACATTCCGTGACATACGTCTTATCTTGGCACAAATGCTACAACTACAGTAGGCTTAGCAAGACCGTGTAGACGTACGTTTTATCTCTTTCAACTGTCAGATTTGTCGAGAAAATTCCGACACTTCGAGCTTTTTGTACTGGACGTGGCTCTGTGTGACGTCATTTTCCCTACAAATCTGATGGTTGAAAGAGTCATGTTAGCATGTCTGACGTAACCCCCCGTAGGCTTAGTGTGTCCGCGTGCCCTCGATCACTACAGAAGCGTCAAGGTGGCCGACGGATTGCGTTTCGAATCTTTTTACTAAGGCAAGCGACCTGTGCGACCGTACAGCCTAGCCAACTTAGCACATAAAATAGAAGGGACTTAGAATTTATGAGCTTTTGAAAAAGGTCCTGACAATATTTGCAAAAAAATACCCTAACGATTTTTGGACGACTCTTGATATATTAGTCCGGCCCTGGAGAAAAGTATTCTGTAGGAAACGTGGTTTCCATTATGCCGTTCAACGGGTTAACATATAATGTAGTGCTTCCCAAACTTATTTTAACTGTGACGCCCTTGTGGAGTTGCCAAATTTTTGCGA
Organism: Ptilodon capucinus; assembly: GCA_914767695.1. Classification (NCBI taxonomy): domain Eukaryota; kingdom Metazoa; phylum Arthropoda; class Insecta; order Lepidoptera; family Notodontidae; genus Ptilodon; species Ptilodon capucinus. The sequence continues at coordinate 4,726,462 of OU611828.1, forward strand.
CGCCCTGCCTTCTTACTTACTTACTAGTTGTAGCGTAATAACAATTTGTTAGAAAAACGAGCGAGCACACTCTTATATCTCTTTTCGATTGGTAATGAGAAGAATGTGCTTGCTTTTCTGAGCATAGTTTCTCGACTCCGTCGCATCGACACATACAGCCAACCTATTTGGACCGCCTCACGACGCCCCTGTGATAATACCACGACGCCCCAGGGCGTCGCGACGCACAGTTAGGGAAGCCCTGATATAATGCATTCGTGCCATTTTTGAAATATACGCTGTCATTCTTCGGGACGGAATGCTCTTACGTAAGATTAACACTGCGTAGAAAAGTTTGTAATCGCCTTACATACGATATGAATGGGACGGGACACGTTACTTTAAGTGAGCTTAAAGTAACGCTACGCAAGTAAACTATCATGTTCGCCCCTCTGTACTCAAGTTACATTAATTTAAGAAAAAAATAACTACAAAACTGAAGAAACTCAACAACTTTCGTACCGCCTTAGAATTAGTGACATACGAAAGCAGCGCCACCTACCGGGTCCAAGTGTGAATCTAAACCATCCAGGGCGCCACCCAAACGGATACAAAAAAAAATCATTCAAATCGGTCCAGACGTTTAGGAGGAGTTCAGTGACATACAAACGTACAGTAGAATTATATATATAAAGATTAAATACAAAATAATAAAACTTACTTAGTCAGAACAGCAATAGCACCCTCGATGGGCTGCGACAGCCGTTTGGCGGTGTCGTCATTGTTCACCAGTGACGGACAGTGGACCAGCAGACTGTGCAAAGCGCACAGAGCACCCGCACGACCTTCCAACGTCACCTACGATACAAACACCAAGAAGCTACAAATTAAAATGAACTTTACAATGTAGAAATAAGTTTTATTTTGCACATTTTTATTTTATTTTACTAAAACGTTATAGTATATAACAATTATACAAGTTACCTACAAACCCTCATAAATCTTGCTCGCAGAACCTCATACATACCAACAAAATCTTCATTCGTTCATTTCGTCTTCGACCTTTTTTTTACTTTATAGGAAATCATGCTCATTCGACGCAGAAAAATTAGCCGATACCAAATATATAAGTCAATATCGCCCAAAAGTGTCGCTTGAGTCAAATAGCCTTTCACCCCTCGATATGGTTTACGGATATGTATTTACAATGGTTATGGTTCCTTGTTAATTGGGAACTAACTTGTTACCACATACTAACAAAACCTTTCTTTAGAAAAAAAGAATAACCACGGGAAAAATCATCAATACATAGTAGAAAACAAAGTCGCTTCCCGCTGTCCCTATGTACGCTTACTTCTTTAAAACTACGCAACAGATTTTGATGCGGTTTTTTTTAATCGATAGAGTGATTGAAATAAAACTATTTTACGGATTTTATCGCAGGTATTTACTATATTATTTTCCCGACGTTTCGGCTGCTTTACAGCAACCATGGTCACGGGGGGACTGAGGTGTTAGACGTCCTGATGTCATAGTTAATAACTATGACAATAGAGTGATTCAAGAAGAAGGTTTATTTGTATAATACATGCATAATATAGTAGTTTAGGTGGCGCTGCTTTCGTATGGCACTAATTCTGAGGCGGTACGAAGTTCGCCGGGTCTGCTAGTTTATTATATAAAGTAAATATACTTATCGTTCGAATTTCAACCATAGTGATATGTATATTAAAGTTTGTGTTTGCGAAACATACCTGCCATGTAAACGCGTCTCCTCTGGATTTCTCAGATTCCAATTCCTTCACGGAGCGAGGGAAGCTATTTCGCCACAGCAGTAGCATACGAGGTAGGAGACCGCGAACCACTGGAACACCTGTACACCAACGCAAAACAATATAACTCCTACAAAAAAAAAAATACATATATATTTTTGTCTATGGAAATCCGGTTACACTTTATAAATTAGTACTGAAAGTACGCCGGCATAGTGTGGGTGTACCGTAGTACACCCCTTGATACGCGTTCGGGTAACACAGAAACGTGTTAATATATATTATTACGTCGTAATTTGGCCGTTTTAGTATACATCGCAAAATTTTCAGAGGTGATAACGTGCGTTAACTTAACGTGTGCACTTAAATGGCGTCAATAATCCATATAGCGCCTAACGCCAGTCAACTTGCGATTCCTTCCATATCGTAACAACAGTTTTAAGGAGTCATTGCATTTTCAACTTACCCAACGTGCAAATAGCGCCGACAATGAGCCATCCAGCGTTTGTCCTAGCGGCAGTGAGCCGGCTGCTCTGCCCTGCAGATCGTAGCAGTTGTTCGGCCGCGTTGAAGGCCACTTTGCCGCGACCGTGTGGAATGCCCAGCGGAGAGAGCCGTACGGCGCCTAAGATCGCGGCTAGGGCTGCTGAGTAACCTGTTATAAAGAGATAGAGGTGCTGATTTTATTAGCAACAAGTCTAGACTAAACTTAGTGTATTGCCAGTGGTGGATTTACCAATAGGCTGAAAAGGCTGGAGCCTAGGGCGGCAGACTTTAGGGGCGGCAAGTTTGAGGTCAAAATAGTTTTTAACCGACTTCAAAAAGGATGACCATAAAACATAAAATCATACAGGTCGAATTCGACATGTATGGTTTTTTTTGTAATGTATGTTACCGCATATCTTCGGCGTCTGTCGACCGATTACGCATAAAATTTACATTATTATTTACGCATAACCTGAAACTACTTAGACCAGAATCAAGAGTAGAATATAAAAAGTTTTATTTTAATATACAGATTTTTTTTTACCACAACAACACATACACATAAGAGTTGTATGAAGGTGAGGTGTATGTGTCAATGTGAGTGCAATATAAGTATGGTGTACCAGAGATGTGGTGCGGCGTGGGCCTGGCGGCGTCGAGCGCGTCCACGCACTTGTCGACGAGCGGCGTGATCTGCGACGGCAGCGCCACGCACACGCAGCGCACGCACCACGCGGCCGCTAGCCGAGCCGCCACGCACGGGTGTTCCAATACCTTCACGAAGTAAAAGGCATCTTAACACATTCACTGCGGGCCCAATTTTAGAGGACTTCCAACTAGTGCGGTTGAGGTTTAAATCAGCCCAAACCTGAACTCTCTTACAGTGTGTACGCTTTTTTTTTTTTTTTGAAGGACTTACACTGTTGGCCGCGAGGTGGCCTTTACAGCTTTACCGGAGGAGAGTGCGTACGCACCAGCGTAAAGTAATGGATTGTAACGCGGATCATCCTCGCGGACCATTCACTTTGACAAAATGCGGGGATGGCCGGCGTTAGTTAGTGAAATAACACCCCACCCTCCCACGATTTTTACTCCCAATGTCTAACACATTTTTTAAATTAACTTACAGTACAAATAGCGTCGATCATATTCAGAGAAGTGTCCGTAACGAGGTTCTGCACCGATGTCCCGAGCTGCAAGGCCAGTTCACCGGCTTCCATCAAAGCACAGACCAACAAATGCTGGCTGAACAACGTCTCCTGTTGGCATGAAATACACTATATGAACTCTTAATTCACTTTACAAGTTCAAAAGCTTTATTATGAACAACATTTTTTAGTATTGTGAGATAATAGCTAATTGTGGTATCAGGGTTATCAAGCTTAAAGCCACCTAACAACTTTGACAGTCGAGAAAGACAGCACGACGTGCCTCCCGAAGCACGAACTGTGGCATCTGTGTAAAAATGCCAGTAGCAGTCACTCAGCGGCGCGATGAACGCCACGAAGGCGTCCGTTTTTAATCAAGTGGTTTATGCACAACAAAAACTCATTGGAAATAAGTTTGCTTTTTTTTACTTCTTTACTGAGAAATGTTGTTAACTTTACTGAAGAATATTAACCTGGTTGCAATCCTTAGCATTCTCCGGGTTGAAGTCGATGCTGTTCATCTGCTTGACAACAATCTGTATGATGTCGCGGCAGGCGGACGCCTGCGCCTTTTCACCAAGCATCTTGCCCAGCGTGTTGCGGAGAATATAGTTAATGCATTTCCTATCAAAAGGATATACCTTTAAAAATATAATTTAATACATCATCACGTCTATATTCTTCGAAGGGGTAAGCAGAGGTGCACTGCAGTGCATCCACTCTTTGCCGATGTATATTGGCCCCAATGAAATAGGAGGCGAGCCTATTGTCGCGGTATAGCTACCGAGCACATTCTTACTCAATACAAGGGGAGATTGTGGGCCATAGTCCACCACAATGTTGGGCTTCACACGCCTTTCTATAGACGTGCAGGTTAATAAATAAATAAAAATAAATAGTAGTTATAAAAAATCACGTTTGTTGAATGGGAGCCCCCTTTAATATTTATTTTATTCTGTTTTTTAGTATTTTTTGTTATAGCGGCCACAGAAATACATAATCTGTGAAAATTTCAACTCTCTTACTATCACGGTTCATGAGATACAGCCTGGTGACAGACGGACGGACGGACGGACGGACGGACGGACGGACGGACAGACAGCAAAGTCTTAGTAATAGGGTTCCCGTTTTACCCTTTGGGTATGGAACCCTAAAAAATATAATAATAAATTTTAAATACAATCTGTTTTCGTAAAAATACAATTCGTAAAAAAAATCTGAACTACTACAAAGATAATTTCATCTTTGTAGTAGTTCAGATTTTTTTTACGAAATTTTACGTAATCAGTGATAATACGTACCTAGAGTAGACAGCGTCGACGTGCGAGCTGGCGGCTTTGGGATTAGCCACTAGATCCAATACATGGTTTAAAAACGTGGTCATATTGCGCTCCAACCATACGCCGCCCATGTTTTGTACAAACACTACGTATGCCTGCGAACATACGAAATACAGTATGATAGAATTCTCACGTGGTATAACCAGTCCCGGATTAGCCCATAAGCTAAATAAGCAATTGCTTAGGGCATCCCGTCTAGGGGGACACGAGAGACGATCGAGAACAAAAAAAACCGGTCAAGTGCGAGCTGGACTCGCGCACCGAGGCACCCGTACCTAAACTGTGAAAGCACCGAGCATTACTCTAAGGAAAAGATAAACTGGATAAAGAGACAAACTTAACTTTGCCGTTGGTATACTGGAGTCCCCATACAAAGTAACCACAAAATAAGTTTGTAATAGCAAAAAAAACATTTTCTAACAATAAATTTTGTTTTCAGATTTTTTCCTTTACTTGTGCTATAAGACCTTACTTCTTGCCAAATTTCATGATTCTAGGTCAACGGGAAGTACCATATTGATTCCAGTGTAAATGTACTGAAAATGCAACAATGCGACAATGCAACAATGCGACGCCTAAAAATGTACATCGTGACGACGTATAGGAAGCGTCGCGACGCCTTATGGTGAACGTCCCGACGCTTTATAGTGAGCATCACGACGCCTTATCGTGAGCGTCACGACACCTTATGGTGAGCGCCACAACGCTTTATAGTGAGCGCCGCGACACCGTATAATGAGCGTCGCGACGCCTTAAAATGTACATCGCGACGACGTATAGGAAGCGTCGCGCCGCCTAATGGTGACCGTCCCGACGCTTTATAGTGAGCATCACGACGCCTTATCGTGAGCATCACGACGCCTTATGGTGAGCATCGCGACGCCTTCTAATGAGCATCGCGACGCCTTATGGTGAGCGTTGCGACGCCTTATACTATCCGGTACTAATTACTATCCGGTATCCGGCCGGGTACTGAATTACTATCCGGCCGTATACTGAATTACTATCCGGTATCTGGCCGGATACTGGATTACTATCCGGTTCCGGCCGGATACTGAAATACTATCCGGTATCCGGCCGGATACTGAAATACTATCCAGCCGGATACTGAATTACTATCCGGCCGGATACTGAATTACTGTCCGGTACCGGCCGGATAGTGAAAACAAGGCCAGATACCGGATAGTTACCGGATATCCGTTTCATCTCTAGTTTCGACCTCTGTAAATTTCAGCTTGATATCTTCATGCGTTTCTGAGAAATGTCTTGACAGACAGAGAAACAGGCAGACGGACAACAAAGTGATCCTATAAGGGTTTCGTCTTTCCTTTTTAGGTACGGAACCCTAAAAATGGGCACACAAAAGTTAAACCAATTTCAAAATCTTAGGACAACATGCGGAATCATGTCGTAACGACCTCTCAGGGCAGACGGAAAACCACAGTCATATTCTTTCTACCTACGATACGTAGTCACTTTTTTTTTTCAATTGTAGTTCACTTCAGGATAGAGTGGACTACAGGGGAAGATTGCTTAGGGCATCATGTTACCTTAATCCGGCACTGGGTATAACCCTTGACTTGAGCGCTAATATATCATCACGTCTTTCATATCCTAACGCATGGCAGTGGTGTACATAAGTAGAGCTACATAGCTATGTACAGAGCTAAGTAGTTTATGGTCCCATGTAAAAAGGGTGAGCCTAGTGCCTTTATCCAGGGCACACTTCCCCACAACGCGAGATATTTAGACCTTTAGGATTTAGGTTAGATTGCCCTCATGGTTCGACCCTCATGGTCGAATGAAAAAAAAAAATCTGGTTTTTAAATCGACCTCAAGTTACATAGTTTTAATTTTACTAGCTAGAATTACTAGATTACTGCAATATCTAAATCCTAACATAAAAGCAACGAATGGGCGATAATCATTAAAATATTACAACTATTTATTTATTTATTTATTTATTGCACAATTCTACATGAGTAAAAAAAATGTACAAAGGTAAGCTTAATGCCTCAGGCATTTTCTACCAGCCAACCTTAGAGTAATGTAGAGAGAGGAAAATACAAACAAACTAAGTGGGTGCAAGAAATTAAAAATTAAACTATAATAATTATAGCGAGGAATCTTTTAGTCTACTATGAAATGTATGTAGGTAGGGTAGTAGTTTGAACTTATGGTTGCCCTTTAAGATATAGGGACATAGCCCATTATAATGTAAAGGGTAATCTGTGACATTTGATATAATAATAGGGCAAAATACAATAGATAACCGAAATAGAGCTTAAAAGAGAAATCTGGCTCAATACTGGATACTGAACTCAATTTAGCTGAATCAGAATAGTTTTTATTCATGTAATCCAATAAAGGCACTTATGAATCGTCAATAAATAGTAATAATAGTATCTCTACCACCAAGAATGGGCAAGACACTCCATGGTTGCTTTTTTCGAATAAGGATTTTCATTTTTGTGTTTTTCTTAACTAACAATTCTACGAAATAAAGTTAATGAGACTATACATTCTCAAAACACAATTAAGGGTAGGGTAGGGTAGAAAGACGGGACTGCACATAAACTAACAACTAATCTTCGCTATAATAATCAACGCCAAAAAATGTGTCGTCTTGCTCATACATTACGACGATAAGGAGGATGGTAATACATTAGGAGAATGCCCACTAATTGATAGTGGCAATAATTTATTTTAAACAATTGATTTCGTAGAACAAGAAGACACAGGACAAGTTGACAGGGTCATTGGAAGCGAGAGGGGGAGTGGGACATCCAAAAGGCTATTAAAAACAAAAACCAGGCTTCCGTACCTACACTATGAAAGCACCGAACATTGCTCTAACAAACTTAACTTTGCAGTTGGTCGTTGGTCCCCATACAAACTAAGTACAAAATAATTAGTAATCACATATTATTTTGCACATTTTCTAACAATAAATTTACAGTTTTCGGATTTATTCCTTTACTTGTGCTATAAGACCTTGCTTCTTGCCAAATTTCATGGTTCTAGGTCAACGGGAAATACCCTATAGGTTTTTGATTCCCGTGCAAATGTACTGAACATGCAACATAAACCGCCGTATCTTTTGATTGCGTTAACTTAGAAGTTTGATTTTTTTAGGGCCCAAAGGGACTGCAGACTAGAGTTTTCGTTATAAATTTCAATGATACCTCCACGCCTTTCTGAGAAAAAGGGTCTACAAAGTGATCCTATAAGGATTCCGTTTTTTCCTTCTTAGGTACGGAATCCTAAAAAACAATAAGAATCATAATAGGGGTAAATAAAATAACTTACATGTGTTACACAGACGCGTACTTCCCTATTGACCCCCGAGCCTGACTTGATGATGTCTCCCTTCAGGAATGAGGTACCACCTCTTAGGAAAGCGCCCATCAACAGATTAAGCGCTTCGTCTAACGATACCACGTTCTTGGGCGGGTCTTTCTTTTGTTGAACTGAAATCAATACCACCTTCTAACACCCCAAAGTGCTACGCATTGCACACATAATTGCCGCTGATACTTTAGTCTCAATAGCCGCGTCTACACCGAAAGTAAAGAAAGAGACTAATGTCGCAAGGTTGCTAGGGGTGTTTCTTCGGTGTAAACGCCCTTAAGGGGGTGAGCCTTTTGCTAATATACTGGACACACTACCTCTCAAAGAGAGTGAGATTCGAGCCAAAGTCCGCCACCCTGACCAAGTGGCAGTTAGAGGACTTCACACATTTTTTGAGAACTGCTTAAGCAGTTTTTTTTGTGCGTGTTAACATGTGGAAACGAGACGGAGAAGCCTTTGCCCAGCAGTGGGACATGCAATAGGTTATTTTTAAAAAAAACTTGAATGTAACTGTGATAGCAATGTGACTATGCTCGCAGTATTTCGTTTGAAGTAATGTACTTAGAAGGACTTACTTAAAACTTCTTGGTTCTAAAATATGTAGTGTCGTACCTGACTGGGCGCCTAGTTTAAGTTTGGAGTTTAAATTGGTAACTTCGCCAGCTTGGGTGGTCGCTATAAGAGCGCCCAGAAGCTCAGCGATTGCGCATCTGTTCAAAACAAAACGTTCATATGGTCATAATTCTTATAAAAGCTTCTGCACACTGACGCGTCAAAACGCGCACGTAATTTTGCTTACCAAATACCATAACCAACTGTATACACTCATGGAAAAAAACATTATTTAACGTAATGACATTGAAACCGCGTGTGAATTAAGACGCGTGGTGGCGTGGCTTTTACGACGGAATTTAAATCTTTATGTATATCGCCATAATTCGTTTTTGGCATTCGCAAAAAAATACGACACGTGCGTCATAACGCCGCAGTGTGCGCGAGGCTTTACAGGGCAGTTGTTTACGTAATTGTACTTCTCTAACTAAGAGATGGAACAATAAGGAGCTATCTATGTATCTAATACATACAACAAAATTCCTTTCAGTAAGTATAATATATAGATAATAAAGTACGTATGATATGACCTAGAATCCAGTTTAACATCTGTCCTTTTTCGCAGATAGTAAACAGATGTTCTAAAAATAAACCAAATCTGCGTGGCAGGTGCGAACTGCAATCGAATAACCGGATAATGATACATGAACTCTTTAGTCTTTGTGCTTATTATGAGGGACAAGGATGATGTTTGTAAACTTTTTGTACCTAGTTACCAAAAAAAAAAAACAAAAAATCCTGATATATTCTCTCTCTGGTTCTCAGTTCATTATTTAACACCATTAATAAAGGCTTTGATTATTTTATAACTACACCTCAAGTTAAAACTTGTGTTAAGCCCTGCGCCCACAGGGAGGTCAAAACGCGCGCAATTATTTTTTGTCAATATCAAAATGGAACTGTATTAATCCATAGGAAGAGCACATTTCTCATCGATGCTGAGCGAATTTTGACGTTTGTCGCTTCGCTTTTACCACAGAAATTCAGTTTAGGTATATAGTCCATTGACACAGAAAACATTTTCAAAAAGGGGCAAGTTACTTCGCAATGTCAGCCATGTTTATGTCGGTGTCGAATGTTACCTGAGGTTGTAATCGCTGGGCTGCGCGGCCCTGATGCAGGCGGCGGCGATGGCGTCCAGGTCGGCGGGCGCCAGCCGCATGAGCGGCAGCAGATGGCGCAGCGTGTGCGCGGCGGCCGCGCGCACGCCGGCCGCGCGCTCCGACACGAGCGCGCCGCGCGCCGCGCGCGACACCTCGCGCACCGCCGCCGGCGCCGCCGTGCCCATACCCACGCATATCTAACACGCATTTTACTTTTACTACTACTACTATAGCCCTTTTAACGTCCCACTGCTGGGCACGGGTCTCCCTTCAATGCGAGCGGGATTCAGGCCATAGTCGACCACGCTGGCCCGATGCGGGCGGGCAGACTTCACACATCTATCGAGAACTAGTTAAGTTCCCTCAGAAGTGCAGGTTTCCTCACGATGTTTATCCTTCACCGTTTCTTAGCAAGTGCTAATCTCGGATGAAAATGAAAATGAAACCCAGAGGTGCGAGACTGGGTTTGAACCTGCACACTTAGATTGCAAAGCGATATTACTTTTAATCACCTAAATACGATTTCAATCTAATTTCACATGTAACTAACTACACACGAATTTCTAAAGAATACAAGCTTCTACCCGCGATTTCGTCCGCACAGACTTCGAGTATTCAATATCGTTATAAATTAGAGCCCATGTTATTCTGATGTATAAACAATAATACTGTAAAATATCATTAAAATCCCTTCAGTAGTTTTTGCGATAAAACATGCATCCTCACAAACTTTCACATTTATAATTTACTAGCTGTGCCCGCGGTTTCACCCGCGCTAATAGTTACTTTGGCGTAGAGTGATGTTATAAAGTCTATGATTATAAGTCTATAATACCCGATTCATGTTCGGGAATTTTCCCGCTTTTGCCACATTATTCGTTGCTGCACCGCTCCTATTGGTCGTACCGTGATGATATATAGCTTATAACTATATATCATCACGGTTAAAAGAATTATTCAATTCGGACCAGTAGTTCCTGAGATTAGCGCGTTCAACCAAACAAACAAACAAACAAACTCTTTAGCTTTATAATATTAAATATATAATATATAGTATAGTATATTATAGTATAGATAGATAATATTAGTAGGACAAAATGCGTCAACACAAAGATGAAATATGTAGAATGCAATGCTAATCTAGAATTTCTAGAGCTATTTAGTTAATTACAATATAAACATAAAATCAACATCTACTACAAAAAAGTCAATTTATTCATCTCATATTAACACCACCAATGAGATCCAAACTCATTTGTGTCAACAGAAGTTACATAATTTGTTATTTATACGTAATTGTCTACAATGGATGATGTCATTTATTATGGTATGTAAGGTTGATACTACAAGACACGCTAGTAGAATATATCATCCGGCAACTGGCTCAATTGTTATCTTAATTAATTCAGAATGAATTGCGACTAAAAGTACACTTTACATAATGCATTATCACATACCTTTTCAAGAGTGTTCATGATTTCCAAGCGTGTTTGAGACTCGGCGCTCTTCAAGGACCTAACAAGTGTCGATACAGTCTCCTCGTAAGATCTGCCCATCATCCTGCCCAGCTTCTCATACATACTGCCCAGGCAACATATGGCAGCCCTGAGGAACGTACCAATAAGTTACTTTAAGGGCTTCTTGAATGGAGTAGTAGTTATTTATGGTCTGTTTGTAAACGTAATACAAATCACAATATGTACAAGAAAGGATTTATCATCATGCTAAGACGACAGTGCATTTCCGCTGGTGTATTTCGGTACTAATGTATGTAATAGTCGACGACCCTGTTGCCATTATCTTTAGTACACTTCTTGCCTATCAAGAAATTACTTGGATAGATACTTAATCAGACCCACTAACAGGTTCTTTCGAACGCCTCGTCATTGCGAGGAGGATTCAGATAGATCGTTAGTATGTTAATAATCTTGCTTTACTGATTTCACCTAGTAAAGTAAATATTAATAGTAGAGGTGTTACATTAGACATTTAGACAATTTAGGACATTTTCAAAAACACAAGTGAGCTATGTTACCTAACTTGTTCCATTGTCAAGCAAAACACACTTTACAAAGAAGGTAAAGCTAAATTATTTACGTACATAATAGGAGTATCCTAGTTTATGTATAGGAGCAAACATACTTTGAACCCCAAATATGGGGTTCAAAGTATGTATGCCTAACTACACAAATTTGTGAAACACCATTTTAACCAAAGTCAAAGTCAATCAAAAGTCTGACTTTGATCTCCATTGCCCATTAAGCTATCATTGTGAGTCCAACCCTAGTACTAAAATGTATCTTAGTCACAGGTTCTAATGGGACTACTACAAAAATATATTCTCGCCTATTATTATTGGAAGTGTGTAACATAATATATGGAATTAATTTTGTTGTTATTGCTCCCAACTTCCATTTTCAGTGGCATTGTAAAACTGTATTGTGTCTAGAAAAATCCTACTGTAGGTAGATAATTTGGAATTTCTTTAAACTTAGGGGTCAGAAAATTTGGTCTTCTTTTTCTAAGAAATAAATGAAATGATGGAATTTTATAGAAGAGGATAAGAAATAGCTACACCTGGGATTAGCGGGTACTAATATGTCAATGTCAAGTAATTAACAGTATGGTCAAATTCAATTAATACTCATTATAAATAAAAATCTTATATACAAATAAATAAAATTGGTGTGTCTGTTTGTAATATCAAAATAACACTTTTTTACCAAATGCGTATGAAAGTATATACGATACCTATAACGAAAACGCAATTTTGAATTTTTTTGTCTGTCTGTCTGTCTGTTTGTTTGAGGTAAACTTCTAAACGGCTGAACCGATTTCAATGGGACTTTCACTGACAGATAGCTGACGTTCCAGGGCGTAACTTAGGCGACTTTAATATATGGTGGATGAATCCCAGAAAATACTCACAATCTAGTAGGCAGATAAGATGGCGAGTCATCCTTCACTTTGATGATGTCATTGCATTTATTGACAGTGTCAAATAGCAAGAATGTGTCCCCAACGGAGAAGAGTGTGGCCAGATTCCTGGCGAGCAGCCTCCGGGCTGGTACTCCAAGATTCTCCCGAAATAGGTTCACCAGTTGTGCTACCAGTTTTTGCTGGCAACTCTTGATGTCAGACTGTAGAAATAAAATTCTACTTCTACTTGCTTCATACACAATTCCTTTCACATGGTAAGTTCCCTATTGAGAAGTTTAAATGTGTTGGAATGTCCTATTAGTAAGGATGTTTTTGTTTCATTTTAAATGAGACTAGGACTGTCACATACTCAAACATACCCTTTGAAATATGTAATCCAATTAATTTGGTCTGAAAGAGGCAGATGAGTTTTAACATGCCTATCTATCCAGAGTGTTCTGAACTAGACTACGAAAACCTATATTGTGTATAATCTGTGAATCAGAAAATAAGACTTCTTTACTTTAGCATCTCATGCGCAATGCTAAGACTAAGATTAGGGCTGACAGAGAAATTATCCCAATATTATTTTGATGACAACTGATGTTTTATAATCCATAGAAACTTCAAACTTATACTATGTGTTGTTTTCTTATATTTACGCGAATACTATACATTGAAATTAAACTATTTTACGGATTTTATCGCGTTTATTTACTATTTTATTTTAACGTCGGGAAAATAAAATAAAATAGTAAATAAACGCGATAAAATCCGTAAAATAGTTTAATTTCAATTATACTATGTGTTTGGAATTGCTTATTTGTCAAGAAAAAATATTTTTTTCTTGACCATTTGGTCTTGGCTATAATACCTACAAAAATTAAGAGTTTGCTTACCTTATGTGCTGCAACTAGTACTTTGTCGAGGAATCGAAGCCACTCAAATATGAAATGAGGCTTTTTGTCATCGGGTAATTGCTGTAATGCAGTCTCATTCAGGGTCAAGGAGTGCGACACCTCCATGGTACTGTGACAAGATTGGAATGGTTTATTAGTAGGCTATATTATTCTTTTTTGTAGACTTAATGGATATATTATGAAAAGTTACAGCCACTGATCTGTATATATAAGAGCCATGGGGAATTTACCAAAACTATAATTCTTTTTCACCAATTAAATAAAACTAACAATCAATTTTAAAAAAATCCTGATGTTATGAATGTAGCTAAATGTGGCATATAATCTTTAAAATGTATCTCTGAAATGCTTTTATAAGTAAAGCTCTGCTCCGATTCTAAATTCTACTACAATCAGGCTGTATCATAATGCTTAGGAGCAGAGCTGTATCATAAAAAGTCAACACTGCTAGATATAGTGGGTGAAATTAACATCTTTTGGACTGAGATTTAGCAGGTTTGAATAGTAAAAATCCAAAACAGAGTGTCAGTGGGATCACCCCCAGCCCATTCATATGATCACAATATTACTACCGTTTACAGTTGATAATATAGAAATAATAATAATATGACAAACCCAAATGGTGATGTAGAATACGGTTTGTTTATAGTTTAATTATAGTCTCCAATGGCGTCAACACAAGATGAATCAACAGGAGATAGATAATAAACGACATTAACTAGTCCATGGACGTAACCAACATTGTGCGGCAACCGCAATCTAATTTCACGTTCAATAAATTAAAATACGCAAAGTTATAATACCTGTGTATGTGGGTTGAGCCTCTCGATACACGACTTTCACATAATAAAATAACTTAAACACTGGTATGACACGTCTAAAATACTATAGAATATCTTAATTGCTTTCACAAATTCGTAGTGATTTATGAGAGTAGACAAAATATTTTTAAGGATAAACTTTAAATTAATAAATTTTCCTAAACTATCGAATAAAAATGGAAGCAAATCAACCGATTCTGAACGAAAGCACAGACAGATCACTACAGATTACAGCTAGTGATGTGAACCGGTTTAATAAAAACCTAAAAAAAAAACGTTATTTTCAAGAACCGATAATAACCGGTTTTCTTTGAAAAACCGATTATTTTATTTTTATGGCTTAGTGGCAACCACAGAGTACTATAATATATGGGGACAGAGTATTAATATAATATATATTATATGGTGGCAACGATCGGAAGGTATGATATTTTGCCAATAACTCAATTGTAGAGTGGTTTCGTCATAAGTTAAGAGTATGGAGGGTATATTAAAGGAGTCACTCCTTTATCTAGGTATTGAAAAAGTGTCCGTCGAAATGCTATAATTACTAGTTCAAGAAACTTCCACAAAGGCGCTGGTGTTGATAAATTACATATCAGAAAAGATTTGTCTCATATCATAAAAGATTCCGACAACTCTGTGCCATCAACTTCAGTGCAGGCAACTTCGAGTGAAGAAGTATCGGAACATAAAAAACCTGGACTGCTTCACTATTTAAAACAAAGAAGACCAAATATAAATTCAACTGCTTCTGCTATTAATACATACTTATAAAGAGACAGATCCACAGAATGAAGAAGCTGAGATCATAAAAGCAGCTAAAACTTTTAGCCTAAAAGTGCAACAAAAACTTAGTGCCCCTAAATACAATAGCGCTAAAGTATTTGGCCATACCAGCGACATCTGTACCTTCCGTGAGGATGTTTTCTAAGTCTGGCTATGTAATGTCCTCTAGAACGAGCAGGGTACAAGCAGATGCGGTAGACTAAATTTGTTTTATTAACAAAACTACGATTTGTTTGACGCAAAATAAAATTTACTTTAATGACTACTTTGTAAACTTTGATTTTTGATTTATTATTATTATTCAAATAATTTTAGGAAAATAAATACTAAGTCTATGATTAGCATGGTTTTTTTGTTGCAAAAACCTTAAAAAACCGTTTTTTTTAAATAACTAATCGGTGTATACCGGTGTATGTCGTAATCGGTTTACATCACTAAGGACAGCGAGCGATTACAGATCATACTAGACTAGAACCATAGAGCACTACTAGATCGTAGAATCTGCGCGTAGAATAATTCGGTAATATAGGAACACATATCTATTATAGTGTCTTTAGGGTTCCGTACCCAGAGGGTTAAACGGGACCTTATAACTAAGACTCAGCTGTCCAGTGTCCATCCGTCTGTCTGTCCGTCTGTACCCAGACTGTATCTCATGAACCGTGATATTATTATACAATTTGCTCTTCGTGCGCATCTGTCATAGTAGCAGCTTCACTCTTACTGCATGCAGTAACAGTCTTTGTTTCTTTTTATTCAATTTTTCTATTCTTTTTATTATTATTTCTTCTTCGTTTTACGAAATATAATGAAAAAAAACATACCAATCAAATTGAGAACTTCCTCCTTTTGGAAGTCGGTTAATAATGTGTGTGAAAAAGATCTGTTTTTGCTTGGCGAAAACCAAAGAGCATATGTACAAAACATAGATAGTGGCTAAGCTAATGTCATCTACTTAACATTCCGTGATCCGTCAGTATAGTTTATAGTAGTGATCTGTGGTATAGTAGTGATCTCAAGTGATCTGTCTGTGCATTCTGTCAATTGTACAAAATCTTCCGACGCTTACATTTTGTGAATTTAGCATCAAATAATTTTTCTATTCTCTAAACCTGATAAATATTTGTAAAGTGCGCATATATATAAGATTTTCTTAAATGATCATGATAAAAAAATACAATATCACAAGTATACAATGGTAAAAAACCTTACGGGTAGCCTACGTGTATTGTAAGAAGCAAGTGCCACATTATTTCGAGATCAATGATTAATAATATGAGCGCTCAGCAGAGCCCGGCGAACATGCAGTCCGTGGTCGACAGAGAAAAGATATTCGCCTGGATCCTAGAGCTGTGCAATCCGGAGACGCGGGAAAATGCCTTGTTGGAGTTGAGTAAGAAGCGCGAGGTAGTGCCTGACCTGGCGCCCATGTTGTGGCATAGCTTCGGCACCATAGCCGCGCTGCTGCAGGAGATCACCAACATCTACGTGGCGATGATCCCGCCGACGTTGACTGCTCACCAGAGCAACCGCGTCTGCAACGCCTTAGCGCTCATGCAGTGCGTCGCTTCACACCCCGAGACTCGATCCGCCTTCTTGCAAGCACACGTGCCCCTATTCCTTTATCCTTTCCTCCACACTGTGTCCAAAACACGCCCTTTCGAATACTTACGTCTCACCAGCCTCGGAGTCATTGGAGCTCTTGTAAAAACTGATGAACAAGAAGTTATCACGTTTTTGTTGACTACCGAAATAATACCACTGTGCCTACGTATAATGGAAAACGGATCTGAATTGTCCAAGACTGTTGCCACTTTCATATTGCAAAAGATTTTACTTGACGATAGTGGCCTCTGTTATATTTGTCAGACATATGATAGATTCTCTCATGTGGCTATGATATTGGGCAAAATGGTATTATCCTTAGCTAAAGACCCATCTGCACGATTGTTGAAACATGTTGTAAGGTGTTATTTACGTTTGTCGGACAATCCGAGGGCTCGCGAGGCATTGAGACAGTGTTTACCAGACCAATTGAGAGATTCAACATTTGCTGTGTGCCTCCAGGAGGATAACTCTACTAAACACTGGTTGGCACAGCTGATAAAAAATTTAGAAGCACAGCCACCACCTGCGAGTCCTGCCCAACAGAACATGTGAGCTTTGACTTTCTGAGGCATGCCCACTATAGATAATATACAATAAGTAGTGCAGTTTTACTAAAAGCATATACAGCTAATGTTTTGCAGCTTGAAGACTTTTATGATAATTACCCTTAGTAGAGCATAAGTCTGCAATTTCCTTGTAATTGTTAAGAACTTTATTCAATCATAAGTGGTTATGGTAGCTGGAAAGCTAGGTAGGTATGCTCAGTTAGTAGCGATTTTTTCTTTAAATAAATTTGTCCGAAATTGCAGGCAATTTTAATGAGAATTGGTAGAATTGTTTTGTTTTTCAGTATTGGGAATACAATAAGTACTACTTTTTGTTGTTGTTTTTAGTGAGGCTGCAAGCCTTATCTGACATAACATAATGAATCTGTCTTTAGAATAATTTACAGATTACTGTAATAAGATGTTAAATGACATATCTATTGATATTCTAAGTGATTAAATTTATGAATGTACTGACAATTGCCTTTATATGAATTATTACGTATTGGATTCTTGCATTATTCCTTATTGTATTATTTTTTTTTAGGTACAAAACAAGATGAAAGCACTTATTTTGTATGCAGTCGTAGTGGACTAGGAATAAAGAACTTTTTATTATTTGAAATATTTTTTTATTTATAACCTGGGGACAGGGTGAGCTTTGGGCTTTCATCACTTGGAAGGGACCTTATTGAGGTGGTGCCTTATTAGAGCCTGGGCTGAAGGCACTACCAAATCAAACCAGTGTTGTTTAGTACTATATCTCAATATTTTATAGATCAAAAATAATTCAACAAAAGAACTATTTCAGTAGGTAGGTTTTCGCAAATTTCATCATGATGAGTAGGTTGTCTGATAAGAGGATGTCAAAAGTCTGGTCCACGTACTGGATATTGAGAAAGAGCCCATCTTCTAGCAGTGAAGTTGCTTAAATCTGATGACTTATTCAAATTTCCGCTCATCGTTCTGTATTTAATTCTACTAGAATTGTTTGTAGCAATGCTGGGTTTGGGTTCTTTGAGCATGTGTAGTTTTGAATCCTTATGAACCTGAGAGGTGCTTCCATGGCTCAATCTCTCCAAGAATTGCGTGCCACAACTGACAGTCTCGACACATTGAGCGCAAGCTTTATCTTTGAAGGCATTCTTTTGCTCGAATGTTTGAATCTGCTTCACACTAGCCTTAAAATTGGTTTTCTTTTGTGGACATTTACAAGCACAACGATTATCGCGTTTCTGTACCATTGTAAGGCAGTTATTGTCGCATCGCAAAGGTCCGGATATGAGCGTATTATTTGCCATATCCACTAGTGTTTTACTCAGCAAAGTTTCCCTAGATTTAAATTTGTTAACAACGATTCGACTGCCACTTTTATCGCGAGGTGTCAAGTTGTTAATAACTTTCTTTTTCTCGATGATGACGGATCGCGTTGATCTGCCTTCGTGTCTGCTTGTACCTTGGTTCATCAATTTGTTACCAGATAGATTCACTTCTGAGGACGGTATAATAGCGGGCTCAACTATCTCATCACACAGTTGCTGAGCTATAGACATTGTGGCACTGGCAATAGTAGTCGGGGATCATTGAAATATAAGTACCTTTTTACCGAAATCAGGTTTTATTTTTGTAATGAATTCATCCTTAAATTGTGCATTTTGGGTGTTATTTTATTTTGTTCTTCAGGCGCTTCATAATATGGGCATATTATTATTCAGATAAATATGTGGGAAGGGAGATTTAGTCATACCTATCTACTTCTACAAACAATCTGCCTATTGAAATATGAATAGAGTTTGACTTATTAATAATTTTAGCAAAAAATTACATCTTTTGGCAAATTGGCACAAATCAAATCATAGAGTAATTCTATTCTATTCCTATCCTAATAATTCCTATCATAGAGAAATAATAGACATCATTGAAACAATCTCGATCCTCGATGAAGAAACTTAATATACTCCAAAGAGTATAGTAATATCATCGAGATAGAGATAAAGAAGTTATAATCCACAGATCACTAATCTTTAACTAGATGCTTTACTACACGGAACATCGAGTTAAAGAACTCTGAATGCGAATACGTATATTTTTAACTTCCAAAAAGGAGGAGGTTCTCAATTCGGCCGGTGTTTTTTTTTTTTATGTATGTATACCGATTACGCTGCGAGTTATGATCCGATTTACGTGATTCTTTTTTTGTTTGATGCGGAATAGATGCCATTTGGTCCCATAAAAAATTAAAATTGTACGGCCAAGCAGTTTTCATTTATGAACATTTTTATATTTATTATGATCATTATTTAAGTGGATGATGTAGTTGTATACGGCTTTTTAAGGAGTTTTCATTTAGGTTGATTATTAGTTTTTGTTTAATACGGACTGTTTACAAACATCGAAACTTACCCCCAAAGGAGTGGAAAGGGGACCCCCCCTTTCCACTCTGTCAATGGGGGTCCAATCCGGACTACAGCATATCTCCGGCGTTAGTGAACCGATTTCGAAAAATCTTTTTTTGATTAATACGGATTGTTAACAAAAATCGAAACCCACCCCTAAAGGGGTGGAAAAGGGGGGTTGCTGTAAATATTTACTGTTTTAGGGTTTGTTGGGTTTGAGGTGGTAATAATTGCATATTTTCAATGATTATTGACACTAATAAGCGTGAAAAAAAATAACAAAAAACAAAAACCGACTTCAAAAACCTAGGTGCACTAAAAAGCTAGAAATAACCTTATAATTCATTACATTTCAAGTCGGTGCCAATTCATGTGTCTATTTGCCTAGTCTGACGTAGATTGGCACTTACTCCAAATGTAATGAATTATAAGGTTATTTCTAGCTTTTTAGTGCACCTAGGTTTTTGAAGTCGGTTTTTGTTTTTTGTTAATTGTAATTCCGCCACATATAGGTACGTACGGGTCAAGCACAGGGGACAAACTACATTTCTAAGAGGACCCTCCCCTCACCCTTACCATGTTTCCTTACCAATTTGGCAACACAATATAAGTATATTATCGGTAGGGATATTCGATATACATGCATCGAAAACATCGATGTTTACAATGCGATACATCGAATCGATCCGATGTTTTGAAATGCTTTCGATATACTCGATGTATCGATGTTTTTTCAGTTTTTAATAGAAAAACATCGAATTGATTATAACCAATTTATTTCATAAATCTCAAGTTTGACCACTAAACTTTTATGACCCTGAAAGTAGCAGACATCGGACGAAAAATCAGTATAACTAGGGATATTTAGGGTAATAATTAAGTTACCATAAATTTGAAATTTATGGTAACTTAATTAAGTATATCTTTAAGTGGTAGATTTCAATTTTTAATAGAAAAGTTTTTATGATGAGAAATAATTTTGAGATGGCTCTGCAAGAATCACAAATAATTAAAAATACATTTGTATTCACTAATCTTAGACTATTTACGATGATTCAAATGTGGTTTCTATAAAATTTTCGAAATTTCATTTAGAATTTTTGGCGAAGAATAATCGTCTCAAAAATCGCGTACTTTTTTTTTAGATTTTTTAAAAATCTACATGTGGTTTTTTTTAAATCATTTCAAATTTCTTTATATTTTTTGGATCAGGATTAGCTTAGAAAAAACATTTTTTTTTTCAAATCAAATTTCCGCCCTTTCTCTGTGCTCAAATGTTCTTGTGGATTCCTTTTTTATTTTTTTAATATTCGTTTAATTCTTAATTCTTAGTATTTGTTGTTATAGCGGCAACAGTCATACATAATCTGTGAAAATTTAAACTGCCTAAAGATCACAGTTCATGAGATACAGCCTGGTGACAGACGAACAGCGAAATCTTAGTAATAGGGTCCGTTTATACCCTTTGGGTACCAAACCCTAAAAAAGTACTCGATGTAAACAAAACATCGATGTTTTCACCCGATACATCGAAAGACATCGATGTACCGTTCTGATATTTGGAATTGAAAAAAAAATCGATGTTTTTTCAAAGTGGACACCCCTAATTATCGGTAACCCATCCATCTCTAGCAGTTGTCAAAAAAAAAAGAAATGTCAAAACAAAAATCTTGTAGGTTAAAAAAATAAAATATTTATTGCAATACAAATAGTTCCTAAGCAGTGAAATTATAAATACAATGTGGGTTTTTGGTTACGGTTCTTTAGTTTGGAAAGTAGATTTTAAATATGAGTATAAAATTGTAGGTTATATTAAAGGGTTCCTGCGAAGGTTCTATCAACACAGTATCGATCATCGAGGAATACCTTCTAAGGTAAATTCCTGGCTTTTAAAATATCATAACATTAAAAAAAGACACAAATACTGACGACCACCAATCGAAGGATCCTTAATTATAGAATAAAGATTATTTTATTATTTTATTTAAGTCTAATTTATTAGTGCTCAACCAACAAATTCCATGTTGGTTAAACAAAGACTTTAATAAAAAAATGTATGTTACAGGTAATCATGAAAGCTAAAACATAATCAGCTTTATCAGCATCACATAAACTTGTTTACTGTTGAATTTTGATAAACTCTTTGGTGCTTGCCATAGTAATACTGGGTTTATTTATGACAGATTCAAATATAGTCTAAAAAAGTAAAATGTTATTTTTTATAAATATTAATTCCAGCCTGGTCGAGTAGTTACACTGTTACCAAGTACAGATCCATGCAGCAATGTATGGGGGGTGGCATACAAGATAAGGACAGAAGACATGGCACAGGTCACAGAACACTTGGACTTTAGAGAGAAGAATGGCTACACTAAACAGACAGTCACATTCCACCCCAGAGACGAGAATCATGAACCATTTTTATTAACATTATATGTAGCAACAGAGGAAAATGAATCATATGCTGGTAATACATTTTTAATTAGCTGACCATCTACTGCTAATGTGGTTTATTTCCGAATTAAGAGTCACAAAATGTAAGAAGATCATAGAACTATCTAAATCATATACCTTTGCACAAGAACTCCCATCATTCTTATCAAATTGAAGATATGCACTATGAAATGATTGCCAATACCAAAACAAGCTTTATTCACTCATGGAAAAAGCTCATTCTTCAATGAACTTTGAACCGTGGGGATGTGGCTTTTTCTCACCCACTGGTATTAAATCCTTATTGATTACATTCCTACGGGACTATTCAATTCAATTTATCAAGTAAGTTATTTTATTACATAAGCTGTTACATTTTATTTATATATCCCAGAGGCAATTATAAGCATAAACGAGAAGTCAAACCAATCAATGGAATGACCTGCCTAACATACTGCTGACACAAATAATATCTGCTTATGGTCACCAGACTGATCGCATGATAGCAATAATATTAGAAAAAAAAATATCCCAGAGGCCTCATTGTCCTTCATATGAAGGGAAGTGAGTATGGTTTATCGTCAATAGGCAGTCCTCCTAACATTAGCATCTTAAATAATATCAGGGAAATGTTGGTGCACTGCATTGCAACTTTGTCCACCCCTCTAGGGCATACAGTTGTAGCCTGTGCTCCAAGACTAGACTTATGTCACCGAATATGTTGACGTTGTCTCTTTCACTCGTATGTAATAAGACAGAGAGCAAGCCAATCTGGGACTGAGGTATTTTCTAGACATATGTGCTAACCCCATATGTCTCTACTGTGACAAAAATTCAACCAAACTTTATTATTTATTTCCATGTCCTGCATCTTTAGATGATATAGCAAAACAAATAGTATCTTGCAGTGGACCCAGCGGCACTAACAAGGAGTATGTTTATAACTTAGCCAAAGCTATGAGGCAGCTTGCACCGGAGGTTCAAGATGACCATCTCTTCGCATTGGAAGCAGCTGTCAAAAGTTTAGATTCAGATTTTAAGAATATTTAAAATGGTACCATGAACTTAGTTTGTTAAGGGCCCTTTTCCACGCACGTTACAAACGGCGCAGCGTCTTACAATGGACATATGTATTTAGTGGCTTATTGAGTTTTTTATAAAGCTTCCTAAATATGGTGCTTAAAAACGTGACTGAATTTTTGTTGTAGTATCCAACCAACGAATTATTATAGTTCCACTGAATGTCCACTAGGGGCGCTCTATTACTAATAGCGCCACATCCACTGCCGTTCCTTCTTGGAGTATAAAGTTCGGGGCCAAAATACGCTAATCTCCCTCGCACATAGTGGGAATGTGCCTGTCATTATGCCAATAGGCTTGCCTCTATTACATTGGGGTCAGATACATCGGCGAAGTGTAGGTTTACTGCAGTGCACCTCTGCATACCCCTCCGGGGAATACAGGCGTGGTAATGACGTGATGATGATGTAAATATTTATTTATCCTGTAGCAAATGTTAAATTCCTTTAATAAGTTGGTAAATACTACTTTTATATTCATGATTCGTACTTTATGTATGTCAATTATCCATTGTTATTTATTTTAAAAATAGAAGTCATTATTTTACTAATTCTTTAATAATTATCTTGTTGTTACGTTAAATCAATTCCGAAAATAAACTGTTTAAAAATACGCTGGCCATTATGTAATTAAAACCTAATGATTGAATTTATATTGGACACTAAAGTGGACTTTATTACTATACAGTTAAGTATTGTAATGGCTTATCCTATTGACTAGGGACACATTTCGACAAAAAAGGTGTCATTGAATTCGTTTCACTGACACGGATAACAATGTTACAATAGGGAACTGTACAGTGAATAATAACAGATTATTGTATGTAACGGTGTTTCACACGATAAATTCGTAAAACATGTGAAACCATAGTTTAGATTTTTGAAAGAATATTTTTTATAGAAGCATAGTTTCCTGTAAAATTAATTAATACCCCCAAATCTGTAGCCAGTTTTTATCTGTTTACAGTGGTATTGTATTATACTTTACACAAAAATACAGTTGTAAATGGTTTGTGGACGCAAGGATGTGAAATTGGGAAATTCAAATAATGTACATTTTGAGGAATTTAAATTGTAATATAATAATAAAGCAGTGGTAGCCGAGTGGCCGAACGCACGCCTTGCAATCAAAGTGTGCAAAGTTCAAACCCCGGCTCGCACCTCTGGGATTTATATGCGAATCTCATTTTCATCCGAGATTATCGCTTGCTATGAACGGTGAAGGAAAACATCGTGAGGAAACCTGCACGTCTGAGGGAGCTTGACTAGTTCTCGATAGATGTGTGAAGTCTACCAACCCGCACTGGGCCAGCGTGTCGGACTATGGCCTGAATCCCCCTCGCATTGAGGGGAGGCCCGTGCCCAGCAGTGGGACTTTAAAAAGGGCTGTAGTAGTAATATAACTACTCTAGTACTAATCGTCAAATTTTAAATCTATAGACAAACGGCTTACTAAAGTCTTTTTCTATTCTGCAATGCCACGCACTGTGATTGTCTTATAATATGTCACATATTTATTATTTCCTTCCTACTCATTGTCGATAAGTATAAACAAGGAAACGATATTTTTGTGATGTATAATTTAATTGTTTCAAGTAGTGACCTTTTGAGGTGTGATATATTTTTAACGGTAACCTTTGAAAACCGGTAACCTTTGATTACCGTTGAAAATATATAAACGTGTATCGTAAACTCATTTATTTATGTACCTACTTATATAAATACACACACTATATAAATACAAGCACTTTGGTAAGTACCAACCACCATACATCCTATTTATATAAGTAAATAAATGAGTTAACGATACAAGATTTGTAATAACCATTTTTTAATTATCATATATCTACATGGAATCAAATGAAAGTTGTTTTACGTGTTACAATTTAGATGTGTTTTGTTAAGTTTCATTTCAATGTAATAAATAGTGAGATTGATATTTATTGTTAGTAGATCTTATTTCTAATTAATAAATTCATTTAATATCGTTTCATCTTGTTTTATTGTTTGTCGTAACGATATCTCGTGTTATTGAACACACCAAAATAAAAGAAAGAGCTTAAAAAAATATGTTTATTTGGTTGGTAGCAAGGTTCACTTGTAATATCTGCAATGTTGAAATAAACAGGAAATATGTATGTTTCGTACCTACCAATGTACCATTTATTATTTATCGTGATAATGACATCATCGAATTGTTTCCTTAACCACACCACACCTTCAGCTTGTTAAGGAAAATTTACAGGATATATTTAATTACTTAAATAGTAGTTAACAAAGTTTTGTACAGTTCGTTATAAAATTATGCTTATTTAGGAGTCAATACACAAATATAATAACGGAATTTGGTAGATAGGGAGTGCCACTCGACACTTAGTTTTATCAGCAAACGATAACCCAACCAATGCATTAAGATAAAAAAAAAACAGAGGAAGACTGGCCTTAATTATTACAATATAAATAAATCTATCGCTTTATTCAATTCCGTTATACTATCTACGGATCAAAAGATTATAGAAACGACGTTTTGCTTCAACAACCTTGTTATAATCTTTGGCTAGCCTGCAGTAATGCAGGTAACGTGCAATATCACCGCAATGTCATCAACTATCGCTACTTGGTCTCCTTCTTACGCCCCAACAACTTGTCCAAGAAACTGCGTTTTCTTTTCACTTTCGTCGGCTTCTGCTTATTATTTTCATGTTCGCCCTCGACTGTCATTTTCTCTATCAGCGCCGGAATGCTTAAGTCTACGATTTTGTCTAGGGGTGGCCTCTTGGCTGACTCTCTGCTCGTTTGCCTCTGAAGGTAGTGTGAGAGTTCCGGGACTTCATCGTTCTTCTCGTCTAATTCCGACTGTGACACTCTCGGATCGATTTCTTTCTCTACGTTATTCGATGGGCTTGGTGATGCAGGCCCATTTTGGATTACTTCTTTATTTGGTTTAATATCTTGATGAACATCCTGATCGGCGTCCTCATCCAATTTATCTGCGGGAACTTCACTAACATCCACTTTCACGTTTTCAACTGTTTCAATTTTCTCGAACACGTCATCGTCATCGGTCTTATCGGTTTTCTCGTCATTAATTTTTCTATCGCCACTGTCAATACTATCTGCCACACTGGAGTTGGATTTAGGCACGGACGCGATAATCCTAGGCTTCGTCGGAGGCAACTGCCAGTCGACGGGCTTGCGTTGCGGAGAATACCTCTTCAGTAATTCCTCAAACATTTTTTGAGTGTCCACTTTCGATGACGGTGCGTCACTTTGTAAACTCTGGTGCCTACGCCTTTCAGGATCTTCATTCTCCTTACCGTCCCCTTCGTGCGCTCCTAAGTCCAACAACACACGGCGCACCGGCGTCGGCGTCGTGTACGGCTCGGCGAACGGAAATTTATATAAATTGGGACTCTCAATTTTGTATCTGATTGGAGAACTGTTGACCGGTAGCGAAGCTCGCGTCCCGGAGCGGATGAACGGGGTGTTGCTGCCCGGCTCGTGCAGGTTCGACGTCATGAAATCCCGGCGCAGTTTGGACAAGCGCCGGGTTCGCTCCGTCATCGTATGCCTGTATTCCACATCGTCGCTCTGGTTCAACTCCGACGTAAAATTATCAGAGTACTTTCTCGGTCGGAAATCGTAAACTTGTTCGTCCGTCCTGCTCTCCCGCATACTGGAATATCCAGGGGTGTTGCGTTTAAAATTGGACGTCGTCTTGCCGTGGTTGGACGTTATAATCGGCTCCACCTCTCTGTAGGCCGTCGGCGAGCTCGGGGGCGACGGCGGCAGGAACACCGTGTCGTGTTTATCGAACACCTCGCGCCGCTGACTGAACTGTTCCACGCCGATCGTTTCCCGCGACTTCACACTCAACGTAGGCGATTTAGCCGCCATTTTCGTTCAATTACAAACCGCAACACTTTGTTATTGATACTATTTTCCTGTAAACACCGCGTTTCTATTTTGGTACGACGCACATTATGATTTCACCGGTAACATCGCGCCTATAACAGTACACTGGCGCGCGTTAAATTGGAGAATAAGGTGGTCCGGTCGTCCGTGTAAGCCCGTCCGCGATATGTGTCGAGTGATCAATAGAGTGGAAGCGATAAGATACGAACGTCGTGCGGCGCGCCACTTTAGCTATTTCTTTATCTTTCAGCAGTCGAAACAGTTGAGTAAATATAACCGACTGAACACAATTCGTCTACACAATTAAAAGCGTACCGAGAGAAAGCGCCCCGCGGCCGCGGCCGATCGCCGCGGCCCGCCTCATTATATAATGAATATTAAAACAAAACGTCCCAAATACGTTTGAACGATTTAGCACTTTATTGTTTGATATTTATGGAACGGTCATTTGCGACCGAGGACGCTTTATCTAATGACGTGTCAATATTTACTTTGGAATTAGCCTTTATCACTGTTATTTCACCCATTAAATAATTGGCAACTGTAGGTATAGAGACCCGCTTCTCACAAACACCGAGATTATTGTTGCCACAATATCTTACAGCAGATAAAACGGATTATCTACCGGGCTCCGGTAGTCTTGCTTGGGTACATTGAGTCGTGTAGCTATCGAAATAAAATCTATAATTGCATGAACGACGCGACGATACCAACATGTTAACCTCCACACGCGAGTTTCAATGAACCGTTAGGTCGAAAATTGTTCAAGTTGTTAGAGCTTGCGGTGAGAAATACCTATGTTTGAGATTCAAAGATTTCTAAGATAGATTTAAAGACATAAATTTATTTATGTGTTCTGGATTGTAAATGTCGGTTGTCCCATTTTTAGATTCCTCGTCACACTCGTTTTTACCTAGATGTTGGGAATTTAGAAAATAGAAAATACAATACATTTTACGAAATAAACGAACCTACCTATTTAAAAATAGGAAGCAGTAGATAGGTATATACATTGCTCTACTAGTTCGGATAGATAAGTACAAGTTTAATTTCATGCACCGCGCATTACTTATTTCCAATTTAAATTGTCTAAGGTGTTAGTAAAGTGTCAACTTGGCACCTATCAGTATCTATGAACATGCAGATATCAGTGTGCAATACAAAATGCTGACGTCAATCAACATTACTGTATCGTTATCGTAAATTTGACTCTATCTAGAGTCGTAAAATTTTGCTTCATGTTTATTGTCGCGATACCAACTCTGCTTAGGTACCTGTTTGTCTCATCGTCAAGGTAAAGTTTAGTAGCCAAAAGTCAATTGTGTTCTCTACAACTTAGCTACAGGTTACGTTGGCTATAAGAGAGATCGTTTCTTAGTTTGAATTTAGAAAATGCTTTACATGGCCCTTCCTAAAATAGCTGCATGGAGATTGAGGACTTATCTTTATTTCATATTGTACCTGGCTTATAGGGTAGATAGGATAGGTACCTAAGCTACCCTACGTACGTTAATAGATTGTATACAAGGACGATTAAAATTACATGCATGATTTAAAAAAATAGTACCTACCACCCCACCTACCTTATCATATGCCTACATATTAGGTATATCGTGTCTATTTTAGGTAGTTTATAAAATTAACTGCATCGAATTGAACGCCTTGGCGCGAAATATGTGGCAGGAAACGGTCCAAGATTAGATCATAAAGCAAAGAGGATAGATCTATCAACTAGGTAGGTGTATCTAGCAAGGCAGCAGTCAAAATAAAAACATTTAAGTACCTACAATGTACAGATACTACTATTATTCGTTTATTTCTACATTTCTAAATGTGGAATAGTCCAATGCGGTTACAACATGGAGATATTATAACGGAGATGGCATGTCGAGCCCGCGCTGCGGTAAATTTTCTGGTTTATTGTTCTCCGCCATTGTTGTTTTTCCATATAGTTGCCGTATACTACAGGTAGGTACATGAGATAACAATGGCGGATAAATGGCCACAGAGCTATACGAAGAGTGGAGTCGTTATAGGTACTCTAGACACTCTATCGGTTACAAGTTTGGGTTTGAAAATGTAATAAAGCGATAAAAACAATATGTAGGTAGTTGTTAAGCTGCAAAAGATAAACACACCTTACCTGACGCAAGTAAATCACCTAGACACATAATGTCCGTTCAGTTATCTACCTTAAGAGCGAAGTTGAGTCATTCACAACTCCTTTTACGTAGAACACATTTTATTATAACATTAAATGAGACCATGATGTCGATTTTATTGTAGACAATCTACAACTGAACAGGACTAAAAATATTGCCATCTTGCTTATACATTACGGACCTAAGAAGATTGGCAATACATATTTTAGTCTAGTTTAGTCTGGCGCCAAGCGAATTGACACCAATTCCTAACAGGTTTCAACTTCGACCAGATGTGAGCTAGATTCTTTGCAGTTCGAAATACATTTGCCTTTAGAACATGGGGCACAGTTTTAAATTTAAATCCGGTATAAAAATTCTAGGTACTAAAACTAGTCTCACACCCATACCTACCTCCAAAGTACCTAATCTATAATACCTACCTGCCTACTTACTATGAACTTTGCGGGTACTTATAAGACCTGGCAGGAATTGGCATCTGGATTTAAAAATATAATATATATCGGCATTTCTTATATTGTGACTGTTTAAACAATTTGTTACGAATACTTTTTGCTTTAGGTATACCTACTTTCACGTAGTTTTTTTTTGCTTTTAATTGTATGGTTAGTTACTTACTATATTTTTTGTAGTTACTAAAGTACCTACTTACTAAATTGTATTACCTTTACTTATTCGTTCTTGTACCTTCTCTATTCTAACACAACATTCAAGTTTACTTAAATCCAAAAATACCCATTAAAATCTTTCGTTTTACACGCGTACAATCAATTTTCCACTAAATATTTGAATGACACTAATACCCGGCAGCTGTGCATTTACATGAGACTAGGTGAATAGGTTAACGGTATGACCTTATTTATGATAATTAAATGACGCGGGGAACGTCGCCCACGTTATGGAGAGAACAACTAAAGGAGTGTCATCTGTGTATTGAAAAAGTGTCCATCGAAATGCATAATTAGCGAGTTTTCCGTACCGGTTTATTCCCGGTGGTCGTCGATAAGTCATTTAACGACACGAGCGCCATTGTGAAAGGTTTTTGAACTACTAAATATGCATTTCGACGGACACTTTTTCAATACCTAGATTACACTCCTTTACTCTACCCTCCATACCTTATGGTAATTAAATGATGTGGGGAACGTCGCCCACGTGCAGGCGTTGATTGATTTGGTCAATTTGTCAGACTACTGATTAGTACCTTCATGGTCCCTTGCCCGCGTAAAATATTTGTAGAGTCTACAAGTTAAGCTCAACGACTGGTTGGCCTAGTGCAGTAGTACTCGACGTTTTTAGGGTTCCGTACTCAAAGGGTAAAACGGGACCCTATTACTAAGACTCCACTGTCCGTCTGTCACCAGGCTGTATCTCATGAAACGTGATAGTTAGACAGTTGACATTTTCACAGATGATGTATTTCGGTTGCGGTTACAACAACAAACACTAAAAAACAGAATAAAATAAATATTTAAGGGGGCTCCCATGCAACAAACGTGATTTTTTGCCGTTGTTATAGATAATGGTACGTAACCCTTCGTGCGCGAGTCCGACTCGCACTTGGCCGGTTTTTTTGTTGTCCGTCTTCTCTACTTTTGCCTCCGCACATTCATCTGAGTTTATCTTTTACCAAGAATAGGTATGATACAGAGCAATCGTCCCAAAATTATTTTGATGACATCTGCACTTGTAGCATGAGCGCCAAGTTTAGACGTATGTCACGAAATATCTTGATGTTGTCTCTTTCACTCGTATGAAATTAGACAGAGAGCGACCGAGCCAATCCGTGACAGAGGTCTTGTCTTGACATGCGTGCTGACACAACTGACATATTGTTTGTCGTTTATAATAAATCTCAACAAAAAACAGCTGCAGTAATTTAACTGATTAATCAATCTCCATCTTCGCCACTACGTTGACATTGGCAGAATCTCATTGGGCCAACCTCAATGGAAAGAGGCCATTAAAAAAAAATATCGCTTATCTATGTCAAAAAACTTGGTGTCGGCTATATACCGGGTGGTTGCTGGTTCGTATCCCGACAACGGCAAATATCGGATTTTGACCTGTTCTTCGTGTAAACTGATCGTCTCCAGTCGATTGTAAGCTGCATAGTATAAACGTTGCTTAGTTCTTAAGACCAAACTATGAGTCTGTGGCATCTGGCGATATTTTAATAATATGTCTGCGGCCTTTATATGTAGGTACCTACTAACTCATAGTGCTTACAAATATTTTATCTTTGGGTTATGGAATGAGTGTGCCTGATGACTGTATGCAATAAACAGGAAGTAGTGTAGGCTAGCATAGAATATCTAATGAGCATTGGCACGTGTACTTACCGACTATGAAAGATTGGACACTCACATAAAGCTAAAAGGTTTTGGAGTCGTTGACCTGACGGAAGAATATAGTTAAATAAAGTCCTACTTACTAGCCATCTATGTTGACATGTACCTAAGGTACAGTCAATAACGGCAGCAGTATTAATGTAGGAATAATGACGAAAACGCTTGTGGATCTGAGTGTCCAAGAATTCTTTTTCTGTTACCATAAATGCCTTGATTTGTGAAAAGGAAATTTGGGAAGAAAAAGGAAATTTGGTAAGGACTAGAGTGGTTCGGAGCATCGCCAACCGTCCCGCCAACCGTAGACAAGTTAGTAGATAGATAGGTACACTACTTATAAAGAAATTACACCATTAGTAGATATTATCTATGTGCCTACCTACCTAATTGTTTACCGCACAAAAGATGAGACGATTCGATTTTACTTCAAATATTTTTTGTAGACCACTGAAAATAGGTACTAAAATTCCTGACTTTGTGTTATGTCAGTATGACCTTTTTCGAACAATTGCAGTGATGGTAGAGTGCTAAGGTAATCTTATCATTTTATGGCAGTTTATAGACGGGCAAATATTTACCGAAGATTTAATTGGTTCTATTACACAGCTACTAAGGACGACATGGTGAGAGAATATACTATCTGCTAATGCATGACCGTATTTACCCCGGGGTTCAAGGGGTGCATGCACTGTACCCGGGCGCAGAGTCTTAGGGGGCGCAAGCTGCGACTGAGACTTTGATAACTCAAAAACCCGGAAAATTGTGTTCAATACATAATAATAATTATTATACAATATGTATTGAGAAATATTTACAACACATAGGTAAACATATGAATATAACAAAAATTACCAATTTTACATATTTTGCAAATCTGACCGGTTCGGTACAATTAACGCCAAAATTCAATTGAACTTTGTTATTGTAGTGTATGTCGGTACAGGCAGCATGAAAAGTGTTTTCATTTCTTTTTTATTCAAAGGAAGATACTTTAAATGTATGGTTGTCTCATCACCTTACTGGTTAGCTCCTTCAACTAAGCTAAATACTTGTGCTACAAGTGGGCTGTCATAGTTTAAAACGATTTTGTACCAAGACGTTCTGTCGAACACTAAGTTCGTTTCAATAAAAAAATTAAATTAACATTAAGTACCAACTACAGCCTAATTATATACCTACTACTATGTTAGCTAGAAACCAAGCTATCGTCATTACTATAGGCTCTTATCTCCCTCTTATTAACAGTAATGTGGGGTACCTAGAACTTTACCTTACTACTTACTTTAAAAAATACGGTATATTGTAGCTAAAGATATGTGTCGTGTTCAAGTTATTATTACACCTTATGTTTTGTCTTATATCTATGAATTTATTCGCGAAATGAGGTATTGAACAAGTAGGCCGCATTAAGGAAAATAACATCATTGTAAAATTCCATGTTTCATATTTGCCATTATAAGGTTCTATTGTTCTGCGTAGTAGGTACTAGCTGGTATAACAAACACAACCTTGAAACCGGAAAATGTTATTGCTATTATAATATGTATCATGAGTGCCTTGAAACTTTATATTTAGTTTAGTTTAGCCGAGTGGTCGAACGCACGCCTTGCAATCAAAGTGTGCAGGTTCAAACCTCGGCGAATCTCATTTTCATCCGAGATTATCACTTGCTATGAAACGGTGAAGGAAAACATCGTGAGGAAACCTGCACGTCTGAGGGAACTTGACTAGTTCTCGATAGATGTGTGAAGTCTGCCAACCCGCACTGGGCCAGCGTGGTGGACTATGGGTTGAATCCCCCTCGCATTGAGGGGAGGTTCGTGCCCAGCAGTGGGACGTTAAAAGGGTTGTAGTAGTAAGGTTGCTATTGCGTGTTTTAAGGATAAAACAAACCCCTCAGTCGCGTTAAAGTTAGCGCAACCATTTTTTTTACATATACCAAAACGGACTGTAATAACTGTTAGAAAAAGGATCATTTATAGGGTTCCGTACCCAAAGGGGAAAACGGGAACCCTATTACTAAGACTTCGCTGTCCGTCCGTCCGTCTGTCACCAGGCTGTAGGTATCTCATGAACCGTGATAGTTAGACAGTTGAAAATTTCACAGATTATGTATTTCCGTTGCAAATAAGTATAACAACAAATACTAAAGAACAGAATAAAATAAATATTTAAGGGGGCTCCCATACAACAAACGTGGTATTTTTGCTCGTTTTTATAGAAAATGGTACAGAACCCTTCGTGCGCGAGTCCGACTCGCACTTGGCTGGTTTTTCAACGTAATGTCATCTGTGCGAGTTTTTATGCGTGGTAGCGTGGCTTATTTACTTAGCTTCTTTATCACTAGGTGAGCACGCGACTCCGCCCACGTGGAATTCAGAAACCTTAAGTACCCGTAACAAATGGGTTTTATATTTTCCCGCGGAACCCTCATTCTATTTCTAAAATAGATGTAGCCTTAATTACTCATTGTAAGAATAGCAATTTGCCAGTTTCACCATAGCCACTTTCAGTCAAAATCGGTTCAGCCGTTTGGGAGTTTACCCAAAACAAACAGACAGACAGACAAAAAAATGAGTTTTCTTATTAAGTAGCGTAACTAATAGTTAAATATTTTCATATGCATTTAATAAAAAGCTGCTATTTTGACATTAAAAACAGTAATTTCATTTTTATTTATTTGTATACATAAAATAGATTGGTATATTTACATACTTACCTTATTTATCATTTATGTAGCTACGGACTTAAAGAGATGTCAAAATAATCGGATTGGCAACTTTTGTAATCGATTAACTTGCTACTTACCCGTTATTCAATCAAAATGCGAAGGTCAGAAACTTGGCCGCCAACAATGTGAGTGATCTCATTCGCGTCCAATTTGCATTCTGTTTTGGGGTTTGGCCTCCGTTTGTGGCTGTGGTCGTTCACGCCTACATCGGATTTCGTTGTAACCTGAATGGGGCATTATGACTTCATGGTGTATAGCACTTGATTATTGCCTTTTTAGGGTTCAGCGGGTTTGAATTAAGAACAGGTTTTGTGTTGCCGGCCTCGTACATTCGAACTTGTTATACCTAAATAACCAACAATTATTATATCAACTAGCAGACACGGCGAACTTCGTACCGCGGACCGCCTTAGAATTAAATTACCGCATGAGAAAGCAGCGCCACCTAAACTACTATATTATGCATGTATTATACATATAAACCTTCCTCTTGAATCACTCTATCGATTAAAAAAACCGCATCAAAATCTGTTGTGTAGTTTTAAAGATTTAAGCGTACATAGTGACAGCGGGAAGCGACTCTGTTTTATACTATGCATTGAAGAGGGATCGTTGGCTTTTCCTATCATTTGACGGTTTCACACGTCCAATTTTATGTGGCTTTGTCGCCTACGCACTTACGTCTATAAGACTAGAAGACTGTGTCACCAATGAGACCAACTTCTGTCCAATTTTTTTTAAACATTTATGTTCTGCTTTCTTATATAATTAGTTGAATGCTCTCGTCAATAATCAGGATGGGAATAGAATATAAACTGTAGTTGTTTATTTATTTATTTAGGAAACATACAGTCTTTTACTACTCTAGTTACACACAATATACACTAATAGACCAAAATTGTTCCATTACTTATAAACAAACGTACAATCATGAGCTATACTAAGAACTAGGATATCTACATCTACCTACCCAAAAACCATATAAAAACTAGAACCAAAACAAAACAAAATCAGGGGTACTACACAAATTACTACATCTAATCTAAACAACTCATAAAGATCAAGTGATCAAAAGTTGCAGCATGTACGCCAAGACTAGACGTATGTCACGGAATATCTTGATGTTGTCTCTTTCTCTCGTATGAAATTAGACAGAGAGCGAGCGAGCAAAACCGTGACAAAGGTCTTATCTGGACATGCATGCTAAGCCAACTGAAACATCTCGATTACCAGACTTCCAGAGAGGCTCTGTCAGGTCTGAGCTATCTATCGACGCTTCGCTTCATAGCAGTATAAGTGCTTTGTAGAGGGATTGGAATTTCTAATAATAACACATCATCACGCCTGTATTCAGGGGTAGGCAGAGGTGTACTGCAGTGCGCCCACACTTCGCCGATGTAAATTGGTCCCAATGTAATAGCGGGCGAGCCTATTACCATTATACCGGGCACACTCCCCCTCAATACGAGGGAGTTTCTTTTTTTTTAATTTTAATTGTATTTTTCTACACATTAGGATTTAGGTACCTACCTACAGGTAAATTTTGTTAGCTGGTGAATGGTTATGATGACAGTGTACATGGACCACCTTTACCTTTGCTTTGTACGTCTGTTAAATATTACCTACTTTCAGTTTTTGCCCGTTATCAGTACAAAATCTGCCAAAAAATTAGAGATACTATTAAAACAATAGTACTTTAAGAGGTGTTGGTAAGGACTTCAGTGTCTAGTGTCTGAATTTTTGAACAGCAACATTTAAAGTAATTAAGTTCTCATCTAAATGCAAAAAGAGATTGAAATTAGACATCCCGGATCTGTCGCAACGAATTAGTAACGTTACACTTTCAGTTGGAACTTTAATTTCAGTCTGCGGTCGTCGGATTGTGTCAACTTTTGCGTCACACGTACAATCAACTTGTGAACCTCTGTGAAGGAACAATTGAGATATTAGCAGCGCCATGTATATACTGGAGCGGGTGAATTCACTTGAACAAGTACTCTGTATCGATAGATATATATAATGATAAAATATCTTTGGAAAAAGCGACACGACCATGCGACTTATGGAGATATTATAACGGAGATGGCATATAGCACTGCGGCAAATATTTTTGGTGTATCTGGCTCCGCCATTGTTGTTTTCCCA
The DNA here is from genome assembly GCA_914767695.1 of Ptilodon capucinus. Lineage (NCBI taxonomy): Eukaryota > Metazoa > Arthropoda > Insecta > Lepidoptera > Notodontidae > Ptilodon > Ptilodon capucinus. Next base: position 4,763,064 of record OU611828.1, read on the forward strand.
TAAAATTGCCGTATACTACAGGTAATAACAATGTCGGAATAATTACCGCTGTCATACGAAGAGTAGAGTCGTTAATAACGACTCGTTATGGGTACAAATGTGATTCTTCTATGAGTAAATACAGTTCATTAAAGTATTTACCCTTGGGGTCGTGAGCGTCTGGGGTGTGGGCCCCGGACGCTCTCAGACGACGACACTGAGGAGGACGGCGGCGAGGGGTGGCTCTCGCCGCCGTATGCACTGCGAGGGTGCAGGGGGAGCGAACATCTGCTCCCCCCGAGATGAGCTCCTGGGCACTTAAGCTCGGGAGCGAGGCACTGGTGCGTTCCGGTAGGACATCCCAGAGTCCCTCTAACGTGTCGAAGACGGCCACCGGGGAGGTTTTAGTGGGTAAGAATCCCACATATCCCAGTCTTCTCCCACACAGAAGACTGGGAATCTTTCTGAAGATTTCCTCCCCGTCAACAAAAAACAAAAAAAGTTCATTAAAGTATTGGCAGAACATTGGTCGTGCGCGTATAACGCGCTTATTAATATCGTAGTCGCTTTGCAGAATCATAAATCAGGTAACTACTTATGAACCGCCAATAAAGAAAATAATATTAAAGACCACTACCACCCATCGAGAAGAATGGGCAAGTAACTCCATAGTTACTATTTTACAAAAGAATTACCTACTTATGTTACAGAATGGTACTAAGTCTCCTAACACCATCGTTGTAGAGTTGCGATGACTTAATTTTTTAAGACATCAAAACAATATATTTTATCAATGCTAGCTTAGATATAACCAGATACGACATTAGACATCGTCACCTTGAAGTCATTAGACTAATCAAATTCTAGCCACCATTTACAAAAGATGTTATTTTCATGCCTTATTAAAGGAAGACTTGGGGCCCTGTAGTTTTGTCACAGAAATTCAATCTTTATGTTCATAAACACAGTTAAAAATAAAACCAAGTTAATTCGCTCGCCTGAGTATGTTCAGTACGTATTGCATTCTAATGAAATGGGAAATAAAAACACGTAGGAACACTCGGTTCCAGTTCCAGCGCTTGATGTTGAAATGTAACAGACATTAGCCGTATAGTCACGCAACACGTTAGATCCGAATGAAAAACTACATTAATTTGCCAATCGGGTGAACAATGCGGGGAGAGTAATGACTCGTGAAGTCGTTACCAGCGAAGGTCGTAACACGATGACTTAACAGTTTAACCAGAAAGAAGTTTATGGAGCAATTAGCAATCAAAAATAAAACCTGGGCCCCGATTTTCGTGCGATCGAGATTCATCTCTATTCGAGATATCTCGAAACGAAACGTCAAATCGTATGTAATTTTTTTTATTTGGCTCCAAGTCCCCTAACACTATCGTTGTGCTGTTACTATGACTAATATTTTTAAGGCATGAGAATAACATCTTTTATCAATGGCAGCTAGAATTTGATTAGTCTAATGGCTTCAAGGTGACAATTTCTAATGTATACACTGTTAGCTAATCTGTAGGAATTAAAATAAAATCGTCTCTAGCGGAAATATCACCCCATTGCCGTCCCGTGCAGTGGTTATTAATAACACGCTTTTAGTTATGGAAAGTTACAATCTAAAGATAATGGCTCAACAAATCGCTTGTTTGATGAAAAACCGCTATTATTTAACGGTTTTTAAATAGGTCGTCATTTCTATAAATTTGACAGTATTTTATCTGTTGGAGTTCTTTAGTGCGCAGGAAACCAGTATAAGACTTGCACAGGAAACGACCTTATTGCTGCGATCTTATAAGCACAATGTTATCTAACGTGAAACCTTCGTTACGTCGAAGTCATATGACTTAGTTTTCCGTGCATAATAAATTATATGTAAGAGCACTTTAACGTATCGTTTCACAAGAAATCTATATGTAATTATCGATACGCGGTTATCGCGATAACACATGATTATTCTCATCGATAAATAGTATACTGGTTATGCAATTAGAACAACGATAATAAGTAAATGATATAGAAACAAAATGTAATCTTCTAGAATGAGTAGGTATGTATAGGTAAGTCACGTATACATTTAATTTACCGTTCAGCCTCTAAACATACTCAACTTGTTTACGTATAATGTACTCTGTTACATTATACACAAAGATTGAATCCCTGTGGCAAAATTCACGGATAAAATGCGCGTCTTCAGAAATTTCATTGAGCCGTTTCTGTGAGTTAATACAGTTAGTTTTGGTATTGATTGGCAAATAAATGAAACAATAAAAATAATGTTTTATGAATTTTATATCATGTAGCTAGTTTACATCTTATGATTACTATAAGGTCTAGGTTTTATATTTGAAGAGAGAAGTCTGAATGTACCTACACTTTACCTAAATACTAACAATGTCAAAGAATTCGAAGTAATTTATTATTTTTTAACTACAGTAAAAAGAACAATTACAGTAAAGTCACATAATTTAACACATTTTGGTCAATTATACTTAAAAATATAATTATGGCCCACTGTGCACTGTTTATACCAAATTAAATACATCACAGCACAATGCACAGTGTGCTAAAAACTAACATTTATAAATACTATGATTAATAAATAATTCCTACATTAATATTTGAGACTGAAACACATATCTCAGATCGATAATTATGCTTTTATTTGTGATAATCTAAGATTTAGACAAAATTTCCTTCATAGCAAGCTCGATCTTCAATTGTATACACGCAACTCTCTCCTGGAATATTTGATTGATCAAATTCATTCTTTTCTGTTCCAAAAGTGCGTTCTCCTTAATCAGTCTCTGTTTCAACTCCTGTTCGTCTTGCGAATTATTTTCCTTACATTCTTTATTCGCGTTCGACTCTTGTTTGCTCTTTAATGCCACGTGACTACGCAACTTGACTATTTCAAACTGTTCCGAATTGATTTTAGCTTGCAATAACGATTTCAATTGTAAATATTCTGCGTTTTCCAACTCTAATCGCAGCACTTTCAATTCCTTCTCCGTTAACTTAGGTTTCTCTTCGACTGGTTCGATGGTGGGTGCTTCTTGTTCGGGGGTTTGTTTTAAGTCGGGTTTGAATTCGAAGTTGTCCTCGAAATCGGCGTCGAATGTCGGGTCGTCGGGAGTGTCAATGTCTTGGCTTTGTTCGTTGGGTGTAGTTGGTTCTATGTCTGCTTGCGTTGTTGCCTCGCTAGGTTGGGAGTTGCGTCTTGACAACTCCTCCTCTGGCGGTTTTTCTTCAACAGACGTCTGTTGTGCGGACATAGAGTTCGGCTCCACGGATTTTTGCACCGATCGCAGTTGTCTCTGTCAATATAACATACTATTATGTATAACAAAATAAGCACCATTTGTTAGTTGTTATTGAATAGAAAGATAAGGAGCAGTGCCGGAGCACTGACTTGAACGTAAGGGATGCAAGTTCAAATCCCGGGCCCGCACCTCAGAGATTTTCATGTGCGAATGTCATTTTCAATCATGATTGACTACCACTTGCTGAACGGCGGAGGAAAACATCGTGAGGAAACCTGCACGTCTACAAAAAGGCGTGTGAAGTTCACCAACTCGCACTGGGCCAGTGGACTATGGGTCAAATCTCCCTCGTGTTAGGTGGGGGGGGGGGAAATGAATGTGCCCGTGTCATGGCAATAGGCTCGCCCCATGGTACATTGGGACCAAAGTATATCAGTGCACCTCTGCCAACCCCTTCGGGGAATATATGCGTGATGATGTATTTAGATAAATAAATATTTATTTCCTTTCGATTTGTGAAGTGTTAAGCATAATTCAGGCTGTAGTAATTCATTTTCAACGCTCACAGACCAATACTAGACGGGAAATTGTTAATAAATACAATTTGTTTAGACTGGTTTCTCATTAGCCACGCGACCTTTTTTTCTATCGTTTTAAGAGCTCGCGCTTTCGAGTTTTTTTTTTTGGTTTTTTTCACGCTGTATTTAGAGTTTTTATGTAACTTTAGTGATCATGATTCATATTTAAAGACTAGAAAGGTTAGGTTAGATGTTCATGAGGTCTTTTGTTTTAGATTTACCCGTATTCGTGAGAAGATTGAACAAAACGCCTTAGAACAGGCGACATTGAAATAAGAATTATCATAGCCAAATTCCAGAATTTAAACAACTTTTTTTTTTTACTTTATTTCCTAAGAAAATGAATCGTTATAAGTAATTGGAACGATTATTTTTTTAAGCAACGATTAAAGCCGTCAAATTTTTTGCCAATACTAAAACGAACTAATTAATAAGCATAAATATTTAATTTATTTGGTACAAGCCAAGAATGAACTTTGTCTAAAAGTCAATACAGTCTGTTGTGGTACAGCAAAAAAATTACCAGCGAACGAAAACGCCCCAGTGTGCGGGAGGCTTAACCCGCAGACAATTATTAAAAATAAATTATTATTTTTTGTTCCAAGATATAATAGGGGGCGACCCTATAATTACCATTATACCACAGTCCACCACGCTGGCCCAGTGCGAGTTGGTGATCTTCACACGCCTTTCTATAGACGTGCATCTGCACGTTCTCTTAAATGTTCCCTAGCTATGAAACGGCGAAGGAATACAATCTTGATTTCCTTCGCCGTTTCATAGCAAGAGAACATTAAAAAATTTAAATTTAAAAAATGATTAGCCCACTGAGTTTCTCGTCGGATCTTCTCAGTTGAGATCACGTTTTGATTTGGTAGTAGCATTTAATAACAAAAATGTAAACTTAACAATTTGCAAGTGTCCCCGTAGACCTGTACAAAATGAATGATTTGACTTTGTAAGAAGATATTAGAGGGTAACCTTGAGTTGCGTGACGATCCTCTGCGCCTCCCAGAGCTGCTGGTCGCGCGCGGGCGTGATGAAGCCGGCGTGCATCTCCGCGTGGATCTGCGCCAGCAGCGACTCCTGCTTCTGCAGCTCCGCGCTTATCTCCGGGGCCGAGTCCGGGAAGTCGGCCGGGATCGACGCCAAAGGCGGCACGTATCTGACATTCAATTTAAGTGAACGTTCCAATGTCATATTTTTAAGGTTCAAGGGAAGGGGAAAAATCGGAACCCTTATAGCATCACTTTGTTGTCCGTCTGTCTGTCTGTCTGTCGGGGTATCAAGACCCTTTTTCTCAGCAACGCGTGAAGATATCAAGTTGAAATTTATAACAGAGACTTATGTCTGCGGTCCCTTGGTGCCCTAAAAAAATCAAACTTCTACGTTAACGCAATCAAAAGATATGGCTGTTTATGTTGCTTTTTCAGTACATTTGCACGGGAATCAAAAACCTATATGGTACTTCCCGTTGACCTAGAATCATGAAATTTAGCAAGAAGCAAGGTCATATAGCACAAGTAAAGGAAAAAATCCGAAAACTGTAAATTTATTGTTACAAAATTTTATTTTTTGCGATTACAAACTTATTTTGTAGTTACTTTGTATGGGCAGACCAGTATACCAACTGCAAAGTTAAATTTGTCTCTCTATCCAGTTTATCGTTTCGTTAGAGTAATGCTCGGTGCTTTCACAGCTAAGGTACGGAAGCTTAGGGGCGCGAGTCCAGCTCGTACTTGGCCGCTTTTTTAGTACTTTAGCAGTGGTAGCCTCGTGGGCAGGAACGCCCGCCTTGAACGTAAGGGGTGCAAGTTCAAATCCCGGGCCCGCACCTCTGAGATAAATTTAATGTGCGAATGTCATTTTCAATAATGATTACTTGCTGAACGGTGAAGGAAAACATCGTGAGGAAACCTGCACGTCTATAGAAGGGCATGTGAAGTTCACCAACCCGCACTGGGCCAGCGTGGTGGACTATGGTCCAAAATCTCCCTCGTACTGAGGGAGAATGTGCCCGGTATAATGGCAATAGGCTCGCCCCCCAATACATTGGGACCAAAATACATCGGCGAAGTTTGGGCGCACTGCAGTGCACCTCTGCCTACCCCTTCAGGGAATAAAGGCGTGATGATGATGATGATGATGAGGTATAGTTGCTTGAAAACCACTGGCATTGTGCTTAATACTAAACTTATGACGATTTGAATATGTACATTGTACATATAATTAAGAACGATAATTAGTTAAACAATTTGGAATAAAAGATGTCATGTCTTTTTGTATTTCTTCTCAGAAGTAATTTGTTGTTCTATGACACGCGGGTATGAGGATAAATATATGAAATAAAACATGGGGTTTTGAAATTAAGTAGCATAAAACAAATTATTTGGGATTTCTGATACAACCTGTATATAAACGTTTTGGGTACTAACTTTGTGAGCTGCACATCGGGGAACAATTTGTCCGCTTTGGTGATGAGGTATGTGAGTAGATTTAGCGACATGTTAAGCGCGGGGCCCATCGCCGTCGCTATAGTCTGTATGTTGGCGTGGTTCACCTGAAAATATAGCAACATTACTATCAGCTGCTTCTCCAAACCTCAGCATATCTTGACGCCTGTACTCCGAGAAGGGGTAGGCCGATGACACATTCCATTCAATACGAGGGAGATATGGGCCATAGTCCACCACGCTGGCCTAGTGCGGGTCAGTGAACGTCACACGCCTTTTTAAAGACGTGCAGGTTTCTGGAGTTGCACCCCTAGCGTTCAAGGCGGGCGTTCTACAAACGGCCATTGCTTAATATTATTAGTGCTGTAAGATATAGTTCAATTGTAGTTTGCGTACAACAGGATCGACAGCTTGGTTTCGTAGTTCAAGTGTAAACCGCTACACTGCATAAGCGAAAAATTCAGGAAACGGCCTTTTCGAAATTTGCTCTGGTTTCAGTTATACTGGGATCGCCCCTAGTCTATTTTACGGTACCCATAGTACAAGCTCTGCTTGGTTTGAGATATGACGACTATGTGTTGTCTGGCGATATTTATTTGTATAATTATACAGGGTGTTTCAGAAGTCCGAAATAATACGTTTGCATCAGTATCAGGTATACAACACGAAACCTGTGTCAAATATTCAATGATCTATAATTGAGAAACTATGGTAGTTAGGTAAAAACGGTCTTCTCTAAGCTTCCACCTATTAGCTACCGTATATGTACCCAAAGTATTATTTCGGACTTCTTTTACACCATGTAGCTGTACAGTGAGTGACCTGTTCGTGCGCGACGACGTGGTGGAAGTGCAGGACGAGCCAGGCGAGCAGCGCGCGGCAGTGCGGCGGCAGGCGGGCCAGCAGCGCGCGCGCGCTCGCCTCGCGCTGCGGCTCGGCCATGGCCGTCGCCTGCTCGAACTGCCCGTGCAGCTCCTGCGTCAGGATCGACTCCGGCAGCTCGCTGGGAAATCACAACATTCCATGTCATACATAATGCTCTCGATAAGTCTGGAACCCTGGCCCTGTAGCATGACCGTATCGACACAAGTTTTATCTCTTTCAACTGTCACATTTGTCGAAAAAATGACGCCACTTCGAGTACAAAATACTCGACGAATCTGATAGTTCAAAGAGATAAAACTTATGTAGACACAGTCATGCTAAGTGTGCTGCGTAATGTGCGGGAGAGAAATTCTCGCATGATTGACATGATCTCTAAATCGACGTATGAAAAAACAGAACGCCAAAATTGGTCTTGTCGTTTCGATATACGTCTAATGAGCTTTCTACATACAGTTTTTCGTGAAAGAGTAACGAACATCCCTCCATCCATCCTCAAAAACCTTTTTCATTTATAACATTAGTAAGTTACATTTTGACGGGAGTTTCACTGACTGCAGATAGCTGATGTTAAACGAGTAACTTAGACTTAAGAAATATAATTAGGTTTTCAAAAGATCCGCGCAGTCGATGTCGCATCTAACCTGATAAATGCTTTAAGCATAGCACACGCTATAGGTACGTCCCAATGGTAGGGGAATGTGGGTCCACGATCGGTGAAGAGTTTCTTTAGTTGCTGCAGCTTTATCTTGTCGGGCTCTGCGCGGTAGATCTGGGTTGACTTCAGACCGTGGAGCTGGAATTTTAAAAGTAAGTTATTTAAAAATAGTTATATTAAATAAACATGTCTCCAGTATAACTTAATGGCAATAGGCTCGCTTTTTAGGACCATAAATAGATCAGCGAAATGTGGGTTCACCGCAGTGCGCCTCTTAACACCGATTCGGGGATAACACGCGTGATAATTTTGGTATGTAAATATTTAATGTGTAGAACCTCCTCTTTTTTGTGACATCGTCGGTTAAAAATTATATGCGGTTTCTCAGCAAAATCTTCTTTCTTCTTCTTCTTCTTTATGTATTTCCAAGTTTCTGTCCCACTTTGAATGTCTAATGTATTCTGTCTGCATAATACCTCGTCGTCTTTTGTGTCACATTACAATAAAAAATACCGTAATTTGTTTAAAAGCAGTTTACAAAATCCATTAGGGAATGATATTGAGGTGGCCATTTGCATATAGCATAGTTAATATAATTGTTAAACAATAATCTACCTTACGAATAATAGATTTATGATTCCATTTGTCAAAATCAACTGATTTTACTTCTTTAGTGCAATACTATGCGTGTGTCATCTATTTATACTGCGCCAATGATGTCCATTCTTAACTATATTAGATAGCACTAAAGATATTGTCATCTTGCTCATACGTAACAGCCGTGAGAAGGATAGCAATACGCTGCATTTAGTACCAACGGAATCGACGTCAATGGCATTTTTGTATGTTACAGTAGACGGGCCAACTGCTGATATACCAGGACCACTCTTAGTAAGAAGAGAATTGGGGTCATAATCCAACACTCGGTTCCAGTGTGCAGACTTGCAAGGTACCGTAAAATGAGTCTTAAAACTATAAAGACAAAATTCATAATTACCTGCAGATAGTCGATGCTGTCTCTTACGACGAGGGGTAGGCGGGTTTCGTCGTGGCATCGCGAGCGCTCAATGGACTGCTGCAATGGCACTCCGAATATAGGCAGCGCGACTGGGGATACAAAATGGATTCATTTTGATTGCTTAACCAGCACACCCCAGTCCAATTGCGTACGCGCAGAGGATAATGGTTTCTTAGCAATACATTTTATTTTGCGGAAATGGTACTTTCTTTTGGTCTGCACCTCACTAGAATTATATCTAGGGGCTATAGGCTACTTAACCAATAATAAGAGTTGCATAGTTAGCCGAGTGGTCGAACGCACGCCTTGCAATCAAAGTGTGCAAGTTCAAACCCCGGCTCGCACCACTGGGTTTATGTGCGAATCTCATTTTCATCCGAGATTATCACTTGCTATGAAACGGTGAAGGAAAATATCGTGAGGAAACCTGCAAGTCTGAGGGAACTTGTCTAGTTCTCGTTAGATGTGTGAAGTCTGCCAACCCGCACTGAGCCAGCGTGGTGGACTATGGCCTGAATCCCCCTCGGATTGTGGAGAGACTATTTATTTTGCGGAAATGATACTTTCTTTTGGTCTGCACCTCACTAGAATTATATTCTAGGGGCTATAGGATACTTAACCAATAATAAAAGAGTTGCATAGGTAGTTATAACTCGACTTTTTTAATGAAAATTACAATCCAATGGCGTTTTTTCAATCAGTTTTGCGTAGCGGACCCCACTAGGCAGGAAGATCTTCCCCTTGCCGCCAAACACAAATCCTAGTTTTACACGAACGCACCAGATAAGATTGTAAGCGGTGTTTTTTTTCTTGGCAATCACAAAAGATAATTACAGAACTCACCGCCTATCGTGAATCCATCGAGAAAAGGGTTCATTACTCGAATTTATAAATAAAATAAATTGTCACGAGTTAATTATATCTTTAACACAAACAGTGTCTCTCTCTACGTGCCACAATACAATAACATCGCAAAGTAACAGCGTGTTTACACGCCGCGTTATCATTTACCTTGAAAAGAATGTTCTATTAAGATATTTGGTAAGATAATTGAAGTTTTTTACATTATCACACTTGTGATAATTGGTAGCCTCGCGGGCAAGAACGCCCGCCTTGAACGTAAGGGGTGCAAGTTCAAATCCCAGGCCCGCACCTCTGAGATAATTTTCATGTGCGAATGTCATTTTCAACAATGATTACCACTTGGGTGAAGGAAAACATCGTGAGGAAACCTGCACGTCTATAGAAAGGCGTGTGAAGTTCACCAACCCGCACTGGGCCAGCGTGGTGGACTATGGCCCAAATCTCCCTCGTATTGAGGGGGAATGTGCCCGGTATAATGGCAATAGGCTCGCCCCCTATTACATAGGGACCAAAATACATCGGCGAAGTGTGGTCGCACTACAGTGCACCTCTGCCTACCCCTTCGGGGAATACAGGCGTGATGATGATGATAATTGGACGACACACCTATTGGTGCTCAGATTAAAGAATAAGACTTCTATTTAATACGATAAAACATAAAAATTGTTTCTAGCCATGTCCGTTATAGACTTCGAAACCATCTAACCGATGTGCCCCAAACCGGTTTCATTAGAACGGCAATAATACAAAGATGGTTTTAGACAACAAAATAAACTTAATTAGTATTTATTTTTTAGCGTAGTAGCACACACCGCGTATCCGCTAGTACGATATAATTTCATTAATTGTAAAGCAAATATCGACTAAATCAATTCATTTATTTTTTTAATGGACTACGCTGTTGGCCGTGAGTTGGCCTTTACAGCTTCACTGGACGAGTGGCGAGTGCAGAGTGCGACTCCAGCCAAAGCCTTAAGGGCGGAAGAGGAGGGCAACTAGCTCAAGGGCGCCACATGGGGCACGACCTCGGCTAGGGCAGTTACCGTGAGGGGAGAAGAAATGACTGCGCTCCTAGGTGCAAAGATGCACCTACGAGCGGAAGAGGGGGTTCCTCGACCTCGCCGGCGAGGTTGGTGTCTGTTTGAGGCTGATGTCTGTGTGTGAGTGGCCCTCTCGACGCCCGGGTCGAGGAGAGCAGTGATGGTGTCAGGAGGATCAATCAACACGTGCCGCGGACGGCGGCGTCGTGTTGATGATGTGTGCGCGGGGTCTGGCTCGTAATTGCCGGCGGCGACAATTAGAGGATTTGAATGCGACATCAATTCATCTATACTATCTATACTAATATTATAAATAGGAAAGATTTGTATTTTCGTATGTAACGAATTAACTTAAAAAGTACTGGACCGATTTTAAAAAACTATTTTACCGTTAGAAAGCTACATTATCACTGAGTAACATAGGCTATATTATAAACTCGTGCGAAGCCGGGACGGCTGCTAGTCAATAATAATTGTATCTTTTAGAAAATATATTCTAGATAGTATGTAGACATAAGTAAGCAAGTGGTGTGGAAATGAAGGTACATGTATCTACATGTTATTTACTAAGTAGGTCTGATGATTGATATATTATTTCTTCACCTATTACCTTAACAGTAACATATAATTTACTTTTCATTGTGAGATGGGCACTGCTCAAATTCTTATGTATGTATTTTTTTATTTTTTTTTATGAAATAGGGAGACAAACAAGCAGACGTTTCACCTGATGGTAAGTGATCAACGCCGCCCATGGACACCTGCAACACCAGGGGCATCGCAAGTGCGTTGCCGGCCTTTGAGGAATGAGTATGCTCGTTTCTTGAAGATTGTCGCATCGGTCCGGGAACACCGCTGCAGGAAGTTCATTCCACAATTGTGTTGCACGCTACTGCAAAAGTCCGCGATTACGCGAATAAATTCGCCTGCGTTATCGATGACATTTCGTTCAAAAATGTGCTTATTTTTGGTATTGGCATAATCATGGTCACGAGCATTTTTATTAGCGCAAGCGTTGAATTAATTTTGAAGGGAGCGAGGTAGATGTCGCCACTGAATGCAACTTGCGAGCTCCCGTGTACGAAACCCGGGGATAGCAGTTGTCGATACCTAACATTGTGGCGGAAAATACCGACTTGTTTTCATGTTCACTGGACGAGTTCACAAAGGCTGTGCTGTGTTTGGTTAAAAAGGCCAAATAACAGGGTCGATATGTTAATATTTGGTAAAGTTTATATTGTCGTTGAATATTCTATAGTCAATTACATATGTTACTTTTAAGTTTAAGAGACTACTCTATCGTTATTAAGTTGCCTGTAAAGATAGTAGTAAGTTATGATGATAAAAACTAACTACAGCCCTTTTAACGTCCCACTGCTGGGCACGGGCCTCCCCTCAATGCGAGGGGGATTCAGGCCATAGTCCACCACGCTGCCCCAGTGCGGGTTGGCAGTCTTCACACATCTATCGAGAACTAGTCAAATTCCATCAGACGTGCAGGTTTCCTCACGATGTTTTCCTTTACCGTTTCATAGCAAATGATAATCTCGGAAGGAAATGAGGTTCGCACATAAACCCAGAGGTGCGAGCCGGGGTGTGAACTTGCACACTTTGATTGCAAGGCGTGCGTTCGACCACTCGGCTTCCACTGCACTCCAAGTTATGATGATATAAATAAATAAATAAATAGTATAGTTATATCCATAACAAACCCACATTGGAATAAAGCACCCGGCACACAGGGGCGTCGACGGTCGTGCGACCAAATATTTTCCAATACCATAACGAGCTTTGTGTCAATATGCATAAAGTTTGAATTTCTGTGGTAGAAAACACGCCCCCACGCGTCAAATTTAGCTCGCGCTGTCAGTGTCATTTAGTTGAAGAATGAACTTTGTCTATGAGTCAATACAGTTTGTTTTAGTATGGCAAAAAAAAATCACGCGCGAGGGTTGACTGACGCCCGTGTGCGGGAGGCCCAAAATTAAGGAAGAAAATAGGATCAGATATATGACCCTTAAAACCTTGAAAAATTATGCAAGTATTTCAGTAATTTAATTACAATGGGACCAAAAATACATGGAAGTGCCGGGGCACTGCTTACCCCTTTGGAGAATACAGGCGTCATGACGATGTACGTATGTGTGATGTTAAATAGTTTCCGATTTATATAAACTCACTTAAATAGAAATGTCAAACAAACGATGATATCACACTTACCACCCAGTGTAAATATTTCCTCGAATGGTATGCCCGACGTCACTGTAGATGGCGCTTTGGTCAACTTCCTATCTTTTTTGTCCTTATCCTTTTCCTTGACTTTCTCCTTTTCCTTTTCTTTCACCTTCTCCTTGTCCTTTTCTTTCACCTTCTCCTTGTCCTTTTCTTTCACCTTCTCCTTATCCTTGTCTTTGACCTTATCTTTTTTCTCATCTTTCAATTTCTCTTTCGATTCCAATTTGAATTTCGCCTTCTCTTCTTTTTCCTGGAGATGAAATTTGTTTTTACCTTTGGTCTAACTAAGGCTTTAATCAATTATATACATACTAGACTGTTATATACATATTCTAAATGTATTTAGCACATTTCCGTAAGCAGGTATGAAGTAAGGATCACACAGAAATAGATGGTTCTAATTATTAGAACATTTCGCTGAATTACACAGAATTGTACAGAACTACTGATTTTTTACATTATAAAGGAATATGAATGTAATATAAATATGAGCCTTGGTTCGCATAGATACAAACCATAGATAAACGCCCAATTTACAGAAAGATTCAATCAATTTACAGTGGAATTCTACTGTAGAATACTTTTGGTATTGTAAAATGTTATTGTATTTTGTTTGTGGCTAGATGGAAATTTCTATACTTTGGAAGAGATTAAACACTCTCTAATAATCTTTGTTGTACGGCAAATAGCTTATAACACCAGTTTATTTAAATAGCTTCTACTTTGGAGACTACTGGTGGAGTTAATATTTAGTATATTAGTAGTCATCAACTCACGGTACAATGATTCTCAGTGGTAAATATAATACTACATATTTTAACTGTCTGAAATACGTTTTCGTTTCTGAACAATTTATACAAGTACCTACTGTGACCAAATTACCTGTGACTTAATGATAGCTGGCTATGATAATCATACTTATTAAAATTGTTCAAATATACGAATAAATTTACAGTAGTTAAGTAAATGAGTTATTGAAAACCGTCAATACGTATAGTACACCGTACAACAGGACGTAAAACTCATAAAGTGAAATCCGGGAGCTGTTAAACAAATCCGATAGTAAAAATCTATATTAGACACTTTCGTTGTATAGATTAGAACTCAAATACAAACACTGAACACTTCAATACAAACTTGCGATATTTAATCATGACAAATCTATACCGCACTCAACATCAAACCTATTTATTAATCGATATAACGTATCTTAACTTGGTCAGACACATCTTATTAATTTATGGCTAAAGGATAAAGGATAAACAATTGAAAAAACACGTGAAATATTAAGCACCTTGGCGAAAACGCTGCGTAGGTGATGCATGACGCGATTTCAAGTGGCAACTGAATAAACCATGGTCGTTCGCCGGCAATGTTTACCCAAGGCCGCGGATACACTCGCTAAGCGGCGAAATTATGCAAAACATTATCAACCACTGAACCGCGTAAAGATGATTAAAGTGCACCTTTTACACAGGAATAGGATAAAATGCAATCCCTATTGGAGGAGGATAAATTGTCATGTACACCCTTGTTAATCACATGACAATTTATCCTATCTTACTAATATTATAAACGTGAACGTTTGTGAGGATGTATGTTTGTTACTCTTTCACGCAAAAACTACTGAACACATTTTTATGAAACTTTACAGTATTTGTACATCAGAATAACATTAAGTCTATACTTTATAACGATATTGAATCATAGAATTCTGCGCGGACGAAGTTGCGGGTAGAAGCTAGTCTTCAATAATAGCGTCAAATATTCGAATCCACTCCATTTTTCTGTTGGAGGGTAGTTCGATAAGCGACCATTCTGTTAACATCATACAAGCAGTGGTAGCCGAGTGGTAGAACGCACGCTTTGCAAATCAATGTGTGCAGGTTCAAACCCCGGCTCGCACCTCTGGGATTTATGTGCGAATCTCATTTTCATCCGAGATTATCACTTGCTATGAAACGGTGAAGGAAAACATTGTGAGGAAACCTGCACGTCTGAGGGAATTTGTCTAGTTCTCGATAGATGTGTTAAGTATGCCAACCCGCACCGGGCCAGCGAGGTGGACTATGGCCCGAATCCCCCTCGCATTGGGGGGAGGCCCGTGCCCAGCAGTGGGACGTTAAAAGGACTGTAGTAGTAGTACTATAGGTACTAAACAAACCTATTACCATCCTTTTTACGGCCGTAATGTATGAACAAGATGTCAATATTTTATTGTTGTCAAATACAGTTGTAGTTTTTATACAACATAATCGATATCATGGTCATATAGTGGTAACTATTTGTTCAACAAAAATAGAATAGAAGTCGAGTATAACAATAAAACCGGCCAAGTGCGAGTCGGACTCGCGCACAAAGGGTTCCGTACCATTATCTATAAAACCGGCCAAGTGCGAGTCGGACTCGCGCACAAAGGGTTCCGTACCATTATCTATAAAAACGGCAAAAAAATCACGTTTGTTGTATGGGAGCCCCCTTAAATAATTATTTTATTCTGTTTTTTTAGTATTTGTTGTTATAGCGGCAACAGAAATACATCATCTGTGAAAATTTCAACTCTCTAACTATCACGGTTTATGAGATACAGCCTGGTGACAGACGGACGGACGGACGGACGGACGGACTGACAGCGAAGTCTCAGTAATAGGGTTCCCGTTTTACCCTTTGGGTAAGGAACCCTAAAAAGACAAGCAAATAACCATTAGTGAGGTTGAAGGTAATGATAAGAGAACTAAAAGCAAAAGGAACTATTATCCTTCACTCGCCTTTTGCGTTTCTTAATTTGGAATTCAGACATTGCGGCGTCAAAGGCCGGACTTATTTATTTTTTTGCCAATACTAAAACGAATTCTGTGACACACATAAAGCTTAAGTTTATGTGGTAAAAGTCACACTTCCACACGTCAAAATTCGCTCGCAATGTCTTGTTGAACTTTTTCCATGAGTCAATATTACAATTAGGGGAAATTCTCGCATGATCGACATTATTCCTAATTTGACGTATGTCGAAAAAAAACTACAAAATTGGGGGGTAATTCTCGCATTATCGACATTATCTCTATACTAATACTAATATTAAATAAAAAGAGGAAAGATTTGTATTTTTGTTTTTTTGTATGTAACGAATTAACTTAAGTACTACTGGGCCGATTTCAAAAAATATTTTACCGTTAGAAAGCTACATTATCACTGAGTAACATATGGTGACAAATGTACAAGGTTGAGAAATGTCCATGCAATACCAATAGCAATACAAAGCAGTATTTAAGGTTGCAGGTAATATAGTTATACCCAACTACTGCGACTTCGTCTGAATGGACTTTAGGCATCCTATTTCTTTTTCATGGAGATTAGACAGAAAAACAGACAGACCAAAATTGATATTTTGTTTAGTACCATACTTTAGTAAATAGGTAGCTGTTTTTTTGACATTGCAAACATAAACATCAATTTTACCTATTTATTTGTTCAGCTCTTGTAGCATGAGCGCCAAGATTAGACGTATGTCACGAAATATCTTGATGTTGCCTCTTTCACTCGTATGAAATTAAACAGAGAGCGACCAAGCCAATCCGTGACAGAGGTCTTGTCTTGACATGCGTGCTGACACTACAGATGTATAGATTTAATGTCAGTACAAATATTATTATTAATTATGTATATGGTTAAGGATAATAATCATGAAGACCTGATGATGATGTAAGTTTCCATCAAAGTCAAGTCATTTATTTTTTGTAGGCTTATGGGGGCATTGTCAAGTTTTTTTTTCTTATATGCTACTAAGCTGCCACTGGATTTAAATGTGACCCCAACACAAGATCTGGCAAGAAACTCAGTGGGCTGATCATTCATCAGGTAGGTTTCTACCATACTAACCCCAGAATTTACAGTAATTACATTCCATCTGCAAACCATTTACAGTGGCACTTATCAGAGGTGAATTATTTTGGTACTGTTGCTGTCAATGAATTCTATCTATCTTCAAACCAGGGCATAGTTAGAGGATAGTATTTATCACTTACTTTATCTTTTCCTTTTAATTTCTCGCGTTTCTCCTTCTCCTTCTTTTCCCTTTCTCTCTCCTTCTCCCTTTCCCTTTCTTTCTTCTTTTCTTTTTCACTCAGCTCTCTCTGTTTAGCGACATCTTCTAGAACCTTCTCTTTATCGCGCGACTTCTCTCGTTTCTCTTTGCTCTTGGTGGGGAATTTGAATGACTTTGTCTTCTTTGATTTCGATGGACTTCTGTAAAATACTCTTGATTAAAGAAAATCATAGAGAAAGGGTGTTATAAAATTATTAATATGATTGTATGATCACACTGTATCAACATCTATCTTGCCAGACACAAACTAAACCCTACATCGTGATATTAAAGTTATCTGAGTGATTGACCGAATATATGAGAACCCGTCAACAACCGTTGGGCAGTAGCCCGCCAGACACAAGACCCGTCTGGTCAGAGGATCCTCCCTTTACTGCCAAAAATACAATCATATCTTTAATCAAATAAAAATAAATGCATTACACTATGGTGTTGCTTGCAGTCTAAAATAATTAAAATGAGGGTTTGGTCTAGTGGTTTAAGCATAGGTCACTCAGCTCATTGAACCAGGTGCTTGGAGGTTTGATTCCCGGCAGGGCCAAATTTCAGAAATGCCCTTATCGGAATCCCGGCCATTGTATGGTACTCATAGTACAAGCTTTGCTTAGTTTGGGATCGGGATGATGGGTGTGTGTTGTCTGGCGACATTTATTTGTATTTTTTGCAGCCCCTTGTACAAAGAAATATGTTTTACTGACTTAGTATCAGTGTCCTCTTCAGGTGAGCTCTCCCCTTCAAGTGCGGCATAACCTCTGTCTTTTTTTGACTCCTTCTTGTCTTTACGACGACCTAGAAGATCCTTCTTGCTGGGCTTCTCGTGTTCGCCACCATCACTAACTAAATGAGTGAATAATAAAAAAAGTTATTTTTATAGCTATATCTGTGGAGAAACGTAACATTTAGGGGGAGAAAATTAGTATTAGCACCTAAATGTATGAGAGTAAAATACATAAATACTAAATGTATGTCGAATTTGCTAGGATGAATTGTTGTTTTTTTAACTAGTTTTATTAAAAACTAACTGAAAAATACGAGGACAATAGTAACAAAACTTACTAGGCCCACAATGTAACACTTACAATCACTTTCATTACTTTTCCGGCCACTCTCGGAAGCGTACAGTCCCGGAAAATCTTTCTCCACATCTGGACTTTCAAAATCCATGTTTAATATCTTCTTGTTTTACGAAATGAGTGACATTATGAAGTTAATGGTAGAAGATGAGGTTGCACCAGCGCGGCGATCAGCGAGTTTATGCAATGTCAAGTAATTGATAGCAAGGACAAATTCAATACATACACTAAAAATTATTTTATATGGGTGATGATTGTGATAAAGATGGCGGATAACCCAAATAAAATAGTTAATCAATGAAGGGGCCCAAAATTGGATAATTTGAAGAAGATCCGATGCTACGGTCATTCAATAGTTGACACATTTCTGTTTAGAAAAGAAATAAATGTGCAATTTATTATGTTATGATGATTTTTTTGGCCAAAATTTCAATAAAATATGTAAACAAATCGCACAACAGTCAGCTCGATCAACTTGTGTCATTCATTGATTTGTCAATTATAAAATGACATTGACAGACTTGATTCCATAGAGTCCATAGAGATAGAGATAACAGAGTAACGGAAATCCTTAGTTTTTAATTTTCATAGTTATTTTCCATACGGTATCAATTACCTTACAAATTTACCTTATAAATATCCTTACAAACAAAGTTCCGGTTTTTACTGTTTCTGACATAGATATGTTACTCTCTAAGTTATAATTTTTGCTTCTCCCGCTTTCTTCAATATGACAAAATGTTCGTGTATGGATTATAAAATGAATCCCAAACCTGGAATAGAAACATAAATTAAAAAATATTGTGAGTGATTGGATTGATTTGTATTATCTGTGAATTTGATTGATTAATGTTTACGTGTCATGGCGATGTTTTGATTCAAAGCGAAAATAATTCGAATCTTTAAAATTTTGGTTTATATTTCAACTGAGGACGGGTATGACCTTTTCGTTTAGAATTGTATTAATTTAATTTACGTATCACAGCCTCCTATTTACTTGAAGACAGTATTTCTCCAGAAACTGTATTAAGTATTATTTGGTTTCGTAGATGTGAAGGAATAGTTTGAAATGTCGTGGTTCGCGGACCTCGCCGGGAAGGCGGAGAGCCTCCTCACCAACCTAGACGAGCAAACCGGCGCGGCCCTGCGGAACCATAGCGTGGCGAAACCAAAAAAATACGAACGGAATGAGTATCTACTTCGACCGGAGACAGCTATCGTTCCGAAGAGGAAAATGCCGCGCAGTTTAAAGAAAGTGACTCCAATGTCTGAAACGAAGTCTAATTATGTACCTAGCAGGAAGACTTCTCCTACATCCCACCACCTATCACGTTCTCAAGTGAAAGATACCCAGGCTAAGGAAACTAATTGTGCCACAAGGCCTAGAAGGTCTCCCCCAAAGAAACCGATCCCACAGTACACTCTGCACAACACTCCAATGACTATGGTTGGTGATCTAACAGATTATGAAGTTATCCAAGATCAGTTTGGTTTGAAACACAGAAGTAAGTTCTCAGAAAGTACTTAGGTTATCAAACCTTCTTGTTACTAAGGCCTGCTTGACCCAGTGGTCAGATGTCAAGTTAAATTTGTCCATACCAAAATAAAATCTGTGCCTCTATATTTAAAGATTTAGTTCCTGTAACAAAACTACAAAATACACCATATTTTAGTTGAAGAATGAACTTTTACTCTAAGTTAATACAGTTTGTTTTGTTATTGGCAAACATAAGATTTGCCACCACAGTGTGTTAAATTGGCTATACAACGAAAGAAGAACTTTACAGTAAATGTGTTAAATAATTTAGGGGTCACTTTAATTTGTTTTCAGGATTTAGTCTACCATCGGATTTAGAAATGATGGACAATGAGGAGTGGTCATTCAAAATGCAAAACCTCGAAGTTGAGAATGCGATGCAGAAGAATGAACTAAATGTTATTAACAGGGAAGTGGCAGACTTGCTGGATAGGCTTCGTAAAACGGAGGACGGTAATGATGTAGATAGTGAAGGTAGATATTGATTTAGTTGGTAATACCTAATGACTGTGATGGTTATTGTTATGTTTTGAACCAATAATTAACAGGATTAATAATTTAGTTTTATTCCTGTGAATGTAAAAAAAGTACATCCAAGTTTGCTATGACAGCAAACATCCAGATTCACACAGAGACAAACACAACATCTATGGCTTATTATAAGTTTATACAAAGACAACAGTTATTAGCTTCACACCTGTATTCATTGAAGGGGTGGGCTCAAGGACACTTGTAGTGTATTGATAAGGCTGAGCCTATTGCCATTATATCTGACACACTTAATTCATTCAATACTGATTCAGGACACTATGGTGGGGTCTGGAAAACTTTACAAGATCGTTTTATACGCCATTAGTAAGAACCAATCTGGGTCTCAACTCTCCTGCAGTAAAAATATGTAATGAGTATAACATGTTTAACAGTAAAATTAGCAACTTAGACATATTCAACAGTTCATTATACTGTTGTCTTTATAAACCTATAATAAGGCTATATATGTATTAATATCTATGTGTAGAGCTTGACACGGTCTGTCATGAGCGTTCTTACTGATATTACGTTTACAGAGAGTTCAAAGAAATATAACTAAACTATGAATCTCGTCTATTATTATATTGAATAGATTAACATATACGAGTTTAGAAAAATGATATTTAAATCATTGCCATAAATATTTCCATTTTATTTTTACTTTTTCATTATTCAAATTTAAAATTTTAGCTTTAACTTAATTTTTAGTTTAGTTTCAACTTAATTTGCTTCTTTTTTAAATGTTTAAGTCTCACGTCGGTGAAAGTTGTACACGCCTGTCATTGGTGTACCTATCAGACCAGTTTTTATATAATATTTTACTTACCCAATTGTTAATAGGTATACTGTTGGTGTGTCGTTCTTAAATAAATAAATAAAATAAAATTTGTACATCTTTCGTAGGACATGCAGGTTTCCTCATCATGTCGCTTTTATTGTTATAGTGGTAATTCTAATTTGCACATGGAACCTTTTTTTTTTTAAATAGCAAATATGCGCGTGACATAATCCGTGATATATTTGTCTTGGCATGCTCCCTAACCCTGGTGATGCTGTAATGATCGAGTTCTTGTTATTCCTTTGCAGAACTTCGCAAATCACAATTTCGATTGGAAAACACAGAGCTGTTAAATCGCCGAGTAAACATGGACAAGGACTCGTTGACGTCACAAGTGGAACTGCTCAAGGACAAGATGAAGGACCTAACATCGGGAGTCATCGCGAAGACCAAAGAACAGAACCAAGCATTGGAAACTGAAGTAACAGATCTGAAAAAAAAGAATAAGGATTTGGAAGATAAGTACGTATTTTTAGTTATAAATCCTCTAATAATAGTTTCCCACTTACTGAGGGCCATTGAGCAATTCTACTTATATTAAAATGGTCAGAATTTGATATCTTCAGCGAATTAGTGTTAGTAGCATAATATGAAAAAAATTGGGTATTGCTAACATGGACATTTTAGACCCCCTGAATGGTGAAGGTAAACTTCGCGAGGAAAGTTGCATGTTTATCAAATGTGAGCTCAGGTCCACTATATTAAAATCTATATTCCTCTGCATTGTGGGAGATTTAGACTGTGGTGGTGGTGGTGCTTTTTTTATGTAAACATACCCAAAATAATCAAGAAAATTTTGTAAGTGGATACATCCATCTAGTCAACTCCACTCGTATCTCTTCAGAGAACTAATGATCCCAAAATTCACAGTAAAAACGGAACTCATTGACAGGTTAAAAGAATTAGCAGATAAATCAAATGAGCGGGAAACCACGCAAATAAAACTCGAAACCGAATTACGTCACGCTCAGTCCACCATCAGTGAACTTCAAATCAACTTGGAGAAGTCCACACAAGAGTGTAAGCGGTTAGAGAATGACTGGGAAGCTTACAAATTACGTGTGAAGAGTATGTTGTACACGAAAGACAAGGAGATCAAAGCTTTGCAGGAGGGTGCGAACCTCACAGAGGACACTAAGGAGTTGATGGAGCATATTGATAGACTAAAGTAAGTATTTTAGTTTAAATACCAAAAGTAATGGTCTCTGATTTGTCACCCAATTTCACATAACTTACCAAAGAAATATTGATCTTATGTCACCCAATTTTGACCAACTGTCACCTCAAGTTCGACGAATTGTCACCCAACATGACCAGTAGACGCGTAAAAAACGACCCTAATAAATTTGAAATATAATTAATCGATATTGTCTTAGAAGTAATGTAAATTGAACAATAAAAGATTTGATGAAGTTGCCATGACACCTAATGAGGCTTTCATAAATAGATAAATCATTAAAAAAAAATACAAAGTAGTGGTAGCCTAGTTGGTAGGACGCCCACTTCGGAGCAACAGGTGCAGGTTCTAATCTCGAGCTTGCACCTCTAAGATTTTCGTATTTTATTTGCGATTGTCTTCTTCTTCTTCTTGCTGGCTTTTTCCACAAATCGACGTCCTTTTGCGATTGTCATTTTCATCTGAGATTATCACATGGTAAGACGGTGTAGGAAAACATCCTGAGGAAACCTGCATGTCCAAGGGAACCTAACCAGTTTTCGGTAGACGTGTGAAGTCTGCCGCCAGTTGGGTGGACTATGCCCTGAATCCCCCTCGCATTGATGTGAGGAGACCCGTGTCCAGTAGTAGGACGTTAAAAGGGCCTATTATTTTTGTAGGGATGAACGCGACGATTTGTCTGAATCGATATCACGAGTACGCAACGAGTGCAGCGATATGAAGCAGTACATGGAGCAGCTGGAGACGCGGCACGGCTCGGCCGAGCGCGTGATAGTCGCGCTGCGCGACGCGCTACGAGACGAGCGCGCCGCCAGGAACAGGGCCGACGCACAATGTATCACACTCAACAAGGTAACAAGGCCTATACTACTAACATTTGCTGTAGAATGAGAAAAAAAAACTTATAGCTAAAGCCCTATTTACATTACGACACATTCGTTACATTAGTTTCATGCATTCATCGATGCATGCATTGTGAAACTTGACGTTTACACTGTGAAACTGTTGATGAAACTAATGTCACGAAACTACTTTCACGCCACTAGTGTCGCAATGTAAATGGGGCTTAAAATATGATCAGCATAGACATAAGAAATTGTTACCTTCATGTCATAAAACTAGTCATATTCTAGATACAATTGTACCAGCGTTGATATTGATAGACTTGAGTCCCATGAAGAACGTGAATACCAAAAAGTATACAAATTCAATCCCTCTACACACTATTTACAATGAAATTTTGTATACTAAAGTGTGTGTGCAGGTACATAGTTTATTTGATGCAACCATAACGTCGAAGAAAAAACAAACGTCAACCTGAGTTAAATAATATTACATCATCACGCCTGTATTTCCCGAAGGGGTAGGTTTTCCTTCACCATTCAGCAAGTGGTAATCATTGTTGAAAATTACATTAGCACATGAAAATTATCTCAGAGGCATGGGTCCGCGATTTGAACATGCACCCCTTACGTTCAAGGCGGGCGTTCTTGCCCACGAGGTTACTACTGCTTTTATAGTAAATAGTTAAAATGTCTATTTAAGTGCAAAATTTAGATTAATCGTTACTTTTAGGAACTCAAATCAACACAACTAGAAACCGGTCAAACGATAGCAAGTTTAAGGACAGCGTTACGAGATAAAGAGAACGAATTAACCCACCTCCGAGAGACGTCCTCCACGGTCCGCACCACAGACACCAGCGCGCTAAACGTGGCCGACTACGACATGCAAGATACCATAGACAACGATAAAATACAATACCTGACACAGACACTTGTCCAGAGACAAGGGAAGATTGATAATTTGCTCGCACAGAACAATATGCTTAGGATACAGTTGGAGAAATTAGAGGTAGGTGCCATGCCAGAACAAACTCATCGTATGATCTCAAAACTACGCAAAGCTTGTACTATGGGTACTATAAAATGGAATGGGGGCGCTCCCAGTTACACTCAGATAAGGGCTTATTCCGAAAAGGCCGTTTCCAAAATTTTGCTGCTGTCCTTGTGAAGTGAGCCAGACCAGACTTTTCTACAAAGTTACTATTGAAGGTGTCAACAGCATGGAGATATTATAACGGATTTGTTATCTCATGAGATAACAAGAATGGCGGAAAATCGCCGCAGAGCTATACGAAGAGTGGAGTCGTTATGGGTACTCTAGATACTCTATGGTCAACAGGTATAAGTTCAAGATGTATAACCTGTAATACGTTTGTCCACAGTCTAAATATAAAGCAGAAGTGACAACAGTCCGTACGAACTACACTCATAGTGTGGTTCATCTTCAAGACAATGAATACCGGTCCCGATCTCGGCCGAACACGTATGCAACAGACTCGTCCCTGTCCGCCCTCTCCATGCGTATAGGCGTGATGATAAAGAGATATCCAATCATCAGAATATGCGTCTTCCTTTATATGGTAAGTTTTTTTTTTTTTTTTTTGAAGGACTTACACTGTTGGCCGTGAGGTGGCCCTTACAGCTTTACCGGAGGAGTGGCGAACGCAGAGTGCACTCCAACCAAGGCCTTAAGGGCGGAAAGGGGTGGCAACTAGCTCAAGGGCGCCACAGAGGGCACGACCTCGGCTTGGGCAGTTACCGTGAGGGGAGAGGTAGTGACTGCGCTCCTAGGTGCAAAGATGCACCTAAGAGCGGAAGACGGGGTTCCTCGACCTCGCCGGCGAGATCGGTGTCTGTTTGAGGCTGGTGTAGGTGTGTTGGTGGCCCTCTATATGGTAAGTATAAAAATTGGACAATATATAAAATGGTATGCTCTAAAATTCTTGCCGAATTTTATGAGTGGAGTTAGGGTTCCGATTTAAAAAAAAGTTACAAATGACTTTGTGACCCCAGTAATACCCAAGCCATGGTGAATTTAAAAAAAGTCTTCTCCTTTTTTTAAGAAATGAGTGAAATGATTATATTTTGGGGATGATATATGGGGTGCACCTGCGATATGCGGTATTTATGGCAATGTCGAGTAATTATAGCAACGACAAATTCAATAAATACACATTATAAATAAAAATGGATGATGACTGTGATAAAGATGGCGGATGACCGCAAAAAAAGTCATTGATCGACTCCATTGACTTGCGATGATTCTGCCAACACCAAGTTTATTTTCTTTACACAGATGATAAATTAAAAATGTTTGTTTGTTTCAGATCTGTCTACATTTCTGGGTGCTCACAGTATTATTTACGAATACGCCACAGGACTACGCGACGAGGCCGGCGAAGTCATGAAAGTTATTGAAATTAGAAAAATACCACCTTACCGATCACAACGAGACTGGCGAAACGGATAAACAAAACACTGTACATAGCTCGTTTAGCCTTCTCCTAAAGAGTTGGATGCAATTTCTTTCAACGGAAAATATAAATTACCTCAGCTTTAAATCAAACCCTATTGAAGTCGGTATAATGAATAAAATATCATTACACCTAATTTAATGGATGTATAAAAAATGCGGGTTCCACGTCGAAAGTGAAGCAACGTATCCATCTATGCGTGCGTGAATTGGGACAATACTTAACTAATGCAGGCAGCGTAACGGCGATTTGTTATGATGTCAGTGTGTGCGAGATATACGTTTAAGCGAGCCTATTTGTTATGAGTGCTTCACTTATTGTTTAGCGACATTCCGTCCGAGCTTTTTTATACGTTCAACCATAATAATAAAGTAAATGATTCTAATTGTAATCTCTGCATTGTTATCATTTAAAGAAGCAATATTAGTAAGCTTTAATTAGTGAAGAACATTTTATCTACAAGATTATACAAAGAAATTTTAAATAATTTACAATTTTATTATTTTTTTATAAAAGTGCTTTCTAGTGCCGCTGTAAATCGGTTGTATTATAATTTTATATAAATGTTGGGGTTAATAGTTAATTCAAATAAAATATAAAATATTATGTTGCTTAAACAACAATTGAAAAAATGTATTTTTTTAAATGATTTAAAATGTTAATATTTTTTTTCCTTAGTTATTATCTTCCTTCGTCATCGGTGCTAATTAGGATGTGAATGTATTAAATTTTATATAATAAGAGGAATGTCTACATTCTCATTGGCCATAATATGTACCTTACCTACTACTGTATTTTCCCGTTATAAATGTCCTGTTAGTTGATATTGAAATTATTATGTGAAGTATGTTGTTTTGAATCGGAATAAGGGTTCAATAAATGTTTTTGTACATCACATAATGTATTTTTGTTCGGTTACTCCCCTATATTTTGTTACCTCCTCTTTACAAGACTACGGCGAAGCCACAAGGAAGGGTTATGATTTTAGCAGTCTATGTATGTGTGTTTGTATTTACGTATGTTACTCTGTAGCGCCTAAAGTATTTGAGGAGTGGATACGCAAGCGGAGCCACGAGCACAGCTAGTTAAGTATACATTATAGGTATTGTTATAGACAATAGTAAGAGTCTATTTTACATTGTAACTCCTTAGTCGGGTTACAGTTTTTCAAACTTATTTCTTGTTACATCCTTACTTACCATACTTTTCGTGTACGTAGGTATCTACGTGGATGTGGATGCGGACTTCGGATTCCGGAAGGGGGCTAGACGGAAAAAGTTAAGACGATAAATTGTAACGAAAATTTTGTAACGAAACTTTTACATATGTGTGTGTGATTTTTATTGTACGACACTAACATATGTGTGTGTGATATTTATTGTATACATTTATGTTGCGATTGCGATTTCGATGTGTGTGTGGTGGTGTGTCTGGCAGGGTCAGCCGCTACAACGATGTCAGGATCATGTTACTTACCTATAGTTAAGTTTGTCGAGAACTCCTCTATCGCGATTTGGTTGGTTTATGGAATCATCATTTTGTTTGCAGCGTATATTTCCACGCCATCTATTAGCGTATTGTGGCAGTTCTGTTTGCAGCGAGACTTTAGAGGTCGCCTCAGATACTTAAGTAAAAAGATTCTCAGAAGCACAAGTGATAAACAAACGTAAAAATTGCGTAAATTTCATGGTATAGTAGAGCTGTGGCCTCGAAAAATACAGAAACAGGGATGGAACAGGGTATGTATATGTGTACAATTTTTTTGCTTTTCTTTTTATTTCAAAAGGAACTTCGTTCCATCCGGGTGTCCCTTGACACCTCTCAAGTTTTTTGATTACTTGACTTTGGCATAAATACCCGCTAATCGCAAGTGCTTTAATCTCACATCCTATTCCAAAGAGAATATAACACTATGGCCTATTCCATTAAATTTCGTCATTAACCGACTTCAAAAAACGAGGAGGATTTCCGAAAGCATTGAAATCTCAAAAATTTGGAGGAGATGGTGTAACTTACTAACACGAAAGAATAGTTCTACTTTAAAACATAAAAAAGTTAAAATTGCAGAATTATCCTCATGTCATGATTCAAATTCTTTTGCTGTTCTTAACAAAGTAAGTCTAGATTATCTAAGTTCTCTGAATTCTACTATTGGATATGGTTTCGCGGACACCGAGTCATGCATGACGTGCTTACAATAATTTATCATCCTCAGTCGTCATTATGAACTAAAGACTTATCGGCCCTATCGCTATTTCCCATGAGTAGGTATCTGCGTAACAAAAAAAAACGTGGATTCATTTTCGGTTGTTTATTTTACCTGTTTGTGTATTTTTAAAGGCCGTAGCGCTTCCATGAAATTTACGCAATTTTTACGTTTGTTTATCACTTGTGCTTCTGAGAATCTTTTTACTTAAGTACTTGAGGCGACCTCTGAAGTCTCGCTGCAAACAGAACTTCCAAAATACGCTAATAGATGGCGAGGAAATATACGCTGCAAACAAAACCATGATTCCATGTATTAACGAAATCGCGATAGAAGAGTTTTCGACAAACTTAATTATAGGTAAGTAACACTATTTCGACATCCTTGCAGCGTAGCGACTGACCCCACCAGGGCACCACAGTGGTGTTAGCGCGCATGTCAAGACAAGACCTCTGTCACGTATTGGCTCGATCGCTCTCTGTCTTATTCCATACGAGAGAAAGAGATAGAATCAAAATGTTTTGTGACATAAGTCTAGTTTTGGCGCTCATGCTACAACTACGAGTACACTCTGACTAGAAGATATGTACCTATCTCAATAACTATCACTATCCCATACTTACCAAATTATACTTCGTGGACACTACTACGTGGACTATTGAACATATACAGTAGCGTTTTCTGCGCCCTGTGGGAGCTTCTATAACTGCGCCCTTGTTACCTATATTATAGGTCTCTACCCTAGCTAGAGCAATGCTATGTATAGGCCAACTTTATTGCATTCATCGAGCACTCGGGCGCAGCGGGAACTTATCAGGAGCAAACCAAAAAAAATATAGTTCTGGCTGGTCCGGCCATTCTTGCGCCCCCCAGAGTCAACGCCCTGTGCCTGGGCACCGGTGGCACCGCCCTATTTACGGCACTGTATAGGTACACTCATAATATAACTACTATTTGGCACTGACATCATTGGAAAATAAGGGTTTTTTACGTTATGCTAAGTAAATGTATGCAAAAGTAACCGCATCTCAATACGCTCGAAACGCGACCTGAAAAAATGCAAACAGGAAAGTTGAGGAGAAATTGTTTTTTACGATACTTGATAACGGGGATTTTTAATCATGTCAGGTACCTACTTAATAAGTATTTATTTTATTACTTAAAAAGCATACGCGAAGGAATGTGACTGTACAAAAATTTAATTCAAATCGACCTATAAGAAAATTGCTAACTCTAAAAGATCAAAGTAGCAGTTAAGTAAGGTTGTCAGCATTTTACTGATTAGTTAAAATAAAATGTCGAGAACCAAAATGTAACGAAAAATATTCTTTTCGAAACTGCACCGCTCGAATTAAATTTGGTTACAGTTAAAGTTAACTGTACTTACCACTTGCTTTTATAAGTCAATGATCTCATCACCTCGCTACACTGTGCTATAGAGAGGACCTTAAGGTGTGTTATACAAAATCGGCAAGTACTTATACAGGGTGTATCGGAAGTCCGAAACAATACTTTTGGTACATATACGGTAGCTCATATGTGGATGCTTAGTGAAGACAGATTATACATGTAACCAGTAAGTATATATAAGTAACCAGCAGTTTAAAAAACCTATAGTTGGTGTCTTGAAAAACACTGACCCCGTAGAAACTGTACGGGAATCGTTATTCATTAACTGACCGCTAGAGGCGCTATACTAGATCACTATACAATTTTTGCGGCAATGAAGTTAGTAAATAAAGCAGTGGTAGCCGAGTGGTCGAACGCACGCCTTGTAAATCAAAGTGTGCAGGTTCAAACCCCGGCTCGCACCTCTGAGATTTATGTGCGAATCTTATTTTCATCCGAGATTATCACTTGCTATGAAACGGTGAAGGAAAACATCGTGAGGAAACCTGCACGTCTGAGGGAACTTGTCTAGTTCTCGATAGATGTGTGAAGTCTGCCAACCCGCACTGGGCCAGCGTGGTGGACTATGGCCTGAATCCCCATTGAGGGGAGGCCCGTGACCAGCAGTGGGACGTTGAAAGGGCTGTAGTAGGAAGTTAGTAAGTGAGTAATATTTTCTAGGCATCTATCATTTGCCGATAGCAGCTTAAATCGAAAATATCAAATCTATACTATTATATATTACTATTACTATATATATTATATATTATATATATAATATATATATAATATATAATAATATTATAAAGCTAAAGAGTTTGTTTGTTTGTTTGTTTGGTTGAACGCGCTAATCTCAGAAACTACTGGTACGAATTGAATAATTCTTTTTGTGTTAAATAGTTCATTTATCGAGGAAGGTTATAAGCTATATATCATCACGCTACGACCAATAGGAGCGGAGCAGCAACGAATAATGTGGCAAAAACGGGAATATTCCCGAACATGAATCGGTTACTATAGACTTATAATCATAGACTTTATAACATCACTCTACGCCAAAGTAACTATTAGCGCGGGTGAAACCGGGAAACGGGCACAGCTAGTGTAGTAGATTTGAGGTCCTGGGCGCTGAAGTCTGCACAGTGATTGCTGGTCCTATTCCCTACAGCAGCTTATTCCGTAACACATTTTTATTGTAATTGATCCTACAAGTAAGACACGATGGGCCAAGATCAAGTCAATAGTTCTTAGAAATTTATCTACGTGTACAAAGTGCATTTTATTACTTAGGTGGGTAGGTACTGAATAGAACGTGACTTTAATCTACATACAAGCTTAACATTAGCTAGAAGTGATTTATGCGCAATTTCTTAGATACCTACATTTAGGGTGGGTAACTAGGTACACCTATCTTACTTAAACTAGGTAGAATACTTGAATGTGGTTATACAATTATCCCGTTTTCCTTGTTAATAAAAAAAACCGGCCAAATGCGAGTCGGACTCGCGCACGGAGGGTTCCGTACCATAATCTATAAAAACGGCAAAAAAATCACGTTTGTTGTATGGGAGCCCCCTTAAATATTTATTTTATTCTGTTTTACCCTTTTGGTACGGAACCCTAAAAATGAATACAGTTCTACATATAATTTGTCCCTTCAGACTAGTAGTAGAAGGTACCTATTAATTTTCTACAAGCTGGTATCGCAAGCAAGATGTTACGGAGCTTGGTGCCTAAGGGCCCCAGGGCCCCAAGTCCCCTTACACTATCGTGCGTCGTGGAGTTGCTATGACATTATTTTTTAAGCGATGTAAACAACATGTTTTATCAATGTTAGCTATAACCAGTGTAGACATTACAAATTGTTGCCTTGAAGTCATTAGACCAGGGATTCCCAAACTGGGTTCCGTAGAATAGTCATCAGGGTTCCGCCAAAATTATAGTAATATTATTCATAAAACAGTAAAACAATTTTATCCTCCACATTAAAACTTTAAGTTACTAATAATGCGTTTTATATTACAAATTAGCAGCAGTGGTAGCCTCGCGGGCAAGAACGCCCGCCTTGAAAGTAAGGGGTGCAAGTTCAAATCCCAGGCTCGCACCTCTGAGATAATTTTCATGTGCGAATGTCATTTTCAACAATGATTACCACTTGCTGAACGGTGAAGGAAAACATCGTGAGGAAACCTGCACGTCTGTAGAAAGGCGTGTGAAGTACACCAACCCGCACTGGGCCAGCGTGGTGGACTATGGCCCAAATCTCACTCGTATTGAGGGGGAATGTGCCCGGTATAATGACAATAGGCTCGCTCCCTATTACATTGGGACGAAAATACATCGGCGAAGTGTGGGTGCACTACAGTGCACCTCTGCCTACCCCTTCGGGGAATACAGGCGTGATGATGTATGATGTATTACAAATTACTTAAAATAAAATGTTCAAAAATAAAATCATTTGATATGGGGTTCCATAAAATAATCTTTAAAGTTTAGGAACCCCTGCATTAGACTAATCTCATTCGAGCAACAAAGATGTTGTTTTCATGCCTTATGAAGTCATAGCTACTCCACAATTATAGTATAAGGTGACTTGGGACTTAAGACAATTTCATCTACTACAGCATCTGTAACAAAGGTCAAGGACCTCGCAGTCACATCCGCGATTCTCAAATAAAACAAGCCCTAACCAAATCGATAAATAACATAGGTTTCAAGCGTAAGAATCACAACATTCGCCTCACTGGATTTTATTAAAACCGCGACATCGCACTTGATAAACCGGTCGGTATGTTCGAGGTGAACCTTCCTCATCGCGTTGACTGGTCAATGATTAGTTGCGAATCGGACACCGAGTTGTGAGCACGCACATTCCTTACCATGCAACGAAAATAAACTCTGACACCTCATTAAGTGCATTTAATAGTGTTTATAAATAAGTCCTAATGGTGTAAATTTGGTCCCTATTTATCTAAGCCAAAAACGTTGTATCTAAATATAGTTTTTTTTTTATTGTGATTTTATCTTGTCAAGATGATTCCGATTTTATGCTTTGTGTTTTTTACTGGTGAGTATTAAGTTTGCATTCACGTCTAAGATGTGAATTGTGAATTCCAATCCTTTTTGTTAAAGGTCATTGATGTTGTTCACGCCTCCTGCACACTGGAGCGTCAAAGCTTGCGCGTCAAATTTGTCGCCCTAACAAAACGAACTGTATTGGCACAGAAAAAATCTTTTTTTTACGCAATCAGTGATATGATGATATTTTAATGGAATAAGATGAGGAATGCCTGCACCAGCGATTAGCGGTATCTATGGCAATGTCGAGTAATTAATAACAAGGAAAATTCAATAAATACACATTTAATAAGAATGGATGATGACAGTGATATGCTAGAACTCTCACAGAAAAAGTTAACAACGTAATTTCACTGACAGCGCGAGCGAATTTTGACGCGATTTTTTATGCTTATTGACACAGAGTTCGTTTTGGTATTGGCTAACTTCTGACGCGCGAGCCTTGACGCCTGAGTGTGCGAGGGGCTTCATATCTACAAAATATATTCATCGCTTCGTCTATTGCTTCTCTATTCAGCAGCAAGATTCGTAGTGTCCCACCTATTATCAAGACACTCAGTTATTACTCAGTTGAGCCCTACCCGTAGGTATCTACTACAATCTACTACTAAAGTATCTTTGAACCGTAGTTCGAAGATACCTAATATTGTAGTAGATACAATAAAAATGTTTTATAGCACATATAAATGAATGGGATCTAGACTTGAAAATGACATCTAATGTTATGACCTTATAGTGCATTATAAAAACAAGTGATGCCTACTTAATAATTTATCTATGTACCCGACCATTTGTTTCTTAAATTCAATTATACGTCCGTCATCTTCGTCATCGTCACCCTTGTTTATGAGTCTGTCCTCGACTGAAATCCGGTTGCTGGAAAAGACGGCAGTTAGATAGATAACTCTTTATTGTTCCACCTCTAACAACAAAACAATGTCAACAATACGGAACCCTAAAAATGACAGTAGTATGATAAAAACAAAATCCTTTGAACTTGAGTGTCCGACTACTGTGGTAGCTCGCCCTTCAGCTCCTCAGAACATTTGCATCAACTTTTTTAAGGGCAATAGACTTGATTGGTGGAAAGGAAATTGGGAGCGAGGCATGGACAAGAGCCGTTTAAAGCATTCGCTACAATAGTGTACTAACGCGGATCTGGACTATAGTATCTAACCTATACTGAATTGCAAATAATATTAAAGAACATAAAAATAAAAAAATTCAAGAAAAATCTAATCCTCACATGCCCCTGTCCTGTATGCTTAGTATGACCGCATAGACATAAGTTATCGTAGGAGATATCTCCTTCAACTGTCAGATTTGTCGAGAAAATTACGCCCCCCAAGCCATGTCCAGTACAAAAAGCTCGAAGTGACGTCATTTTCTCGACAAATCTGTCATTTGAAGGGGATATTATAACTTATGTCTATGCTGTCATACTAAGACTGGGCTTGTTATGGTCAAGTTTAACCTGCAAAATGGTTTGAGATTATAAGTTGATCGATTATTATACACTTAAACC
Source organism: Ptilodon capucinus (assembly GCA_914767695.1). Lineage (NCBI taxonomy): Eukaryota > Metazoa > Arthropoda > Insecta > Lepidoptera > Notodontidae > Ptilodon > Ptilodon capucinus. The sequence goes on from OU611828.1 coordinate 4,796,821, forward strand.
GACTTATTTATAAGCTAAAAGAAGATAGGATGGTAAAGAAATCTCGCAAATGGAAAACAACTTTTTGACTTGAAAAGAAACGAGTTTTTTTCTGGTTTATCGAGTTTATATTACTATCGCGGTGTCTAAAAGACGTAGGTAGCTACAATCAATTACAAAAAATATCTACTTACTTATGCTAACCAACAAACGAGGTTCTGGCGATGCGTCCACCAACCCGCATTGGACCTGTGTGGACAAACATGACAGAAGGACATAGGAGGGGGAGGCCTTTGCTCAGTAGTGGGACATCTAATATGCTATTAAAAATGTTTATTATTTGCTTTCTTCTATTCTCTGGTAAATACCTATCTAACTTAAGTACATACATGAGTATGAAATAATTACATGAAATAATTATGTTTTACTGTTTTGCTACGTCACATTTCTTTTCCTGTAGTTACAATTTTACACATAATTACACTTAATGAACCAAGTAATAACAGGTCAATTTAATTGTTATGAAGAACAATTGGCAGACTATTTGTGGTAGGGTAGGCCAAACACATACTCTTCGTATGATCCCAAACTAAGCAAAGCTTTTACTATGGGTACTATCTAATGGACTAGGGCGATCCTAGTTACAGACATCTAGGCTCAGCATGACCATGTAGACATAAGTTTTATCTCTTCCAATTGTCAAATTTGTCGAGAAAATGATGTCACTTCGAGCTTTTTGTATCTGCGGGATCGAATCCAGAACGAAGTAATTCGCCAGAGAACTAAAGTTATCGACATATCCCAACGGATTAGCAAACTGAAGTGGCAGTGGTCCGGTCATATCTGCCGCAGGACTGATAACCGTTGGGGTAGACTTGTCCTAGAGTGGAGACCGCGAATCGGCAAACGTAGCGTAGGACGTCCTGTGACCTGTGGAGCGACGACATACGCAAAGCGGTGGGCAGTGGTTAGAGAAGAAGAGCCGTAGATCGGGCTCAGTTTAGTAAGTACATACGAGACCGCTGGTGCGTCGCGGTGCATGCCAAAGCGATCCCATGCCGCCCCGATATAAGCGGAAGATGGTACACCGTCGGTTTTTAGTGGGTATACGGCTTTCTGACGGTACTCCCACATAACCCTGCTACTTCCCCCGATGTGGCAGGGTATCCATAAAGGATTTTCCGACGTTAAAAAAAGGTACATACGAAACGCCAAATAAATAAATGCTATAGGACTCTACAACACATTTGGAATGCATTTTATTGGGAAGAATCCGTGGTTACTGTTCTCCAAAATAATCGTATTTTCATTTTTGTTTAGTTATAGATACAATTATACAGGGTGTATAAGAAGTCCAAAATAATAATTTAGCTCATATGTGGATGATTAGTTAAGTAAGTTTATATCTAACTAGCATAGTTTCCGAGTTATCTAAAGGTACCTTTGAATATTTGGCACAAAAAATTGGAAAAACATGGTTGAATTTGATTCAGATTTTTATAACATTGAGTTGTATAGGTACCCTATACTGATGCAAACGTCAAAGTATTATCGTGGTATTATTTCGGACTTCTGAAACAGTACAATATAAATAATTTATTGTTGTTAAGAGATTCAATTGAAACTACATACTTCTAAGTAGGTAAATATTTAGTTATATCTTAGTATTCTGATGTTTTAAGTCCGAACCTTGAAGAAGATTGTTTTAAGAATTTGACCACCTATGATCATAATTAATTATAATTTCTTATCGAAAACATACATACGGCTGTTAGTTGAGTACCTAAAGTAATAAATAGGTACCTAAGATAATAAGACAGTTTAAAAAATACGGTTTATAAAAATCGGCCAAGTGCGAGTCGGACTCGCGCACAAAGGGTTCCGTACCATATTCTATAAAAACGGCAAAAAATTCACGTTTGTTGTATGGGAGCCCCCTTAAATATTTATTTTATTCTGTATTTTAGTATTTGTTGTTATAGCGGCAACAGAAATACATCATCTGTGAAAATTTCAACTCTCTAGCTATCACGGTTCATGAGATACAGCCTGGTAACAGACGGACGGACGGACGGACGGACGGACAGCGAAGTCTCAGTAATAGGGTTCCCGTTTTACCCTTTGGGTACGGAACCCTAAAAATTATGGTTGTAAGAAGGAAGAAGGTACTCATTGTTTTTCAAATGTCCAAAGAAGTATTTTAATTACAATCTTGACTATTACATAAATAAGTTATTATAAGTCATAAATATAGATTCGAACGTTTTGTGGTTAACCACAGCTTTATAAAAAACTTACATCCTGTTTGAAAATCGAGTTTGCTAAATTATCAAGTCTTGCTACATAAGCTTTGCATGGAGTTGGGAAATCCATTCGATTAAACTTCTTTATCTGTATTTAAAATATTTCTTAAAAAAAAATCGAGCTCCTCCAGCAAAAAAATTTATATCAGTTGGTAGATGATGCTGGCTGATATAGACTTTAATTGCAAAAAAAAGCGATAACATTAATATTATTTTTTTATAATTTGAACTACAACTTTAATAAATAAACCTTAACAAAACTGGAAGGGTCATATTCTGATAGATTATTATAGAATATTTTTTATGCAAAAGACAAAGCTGTGGATTCTAGGTAACAAGAACCATTCGGTTCGACCACAAAAACTGGACCTTCCATTCAAGTGGTAACAGGGTCAGATATCAATCATTGCAAACCTCTCTGACACCAAGCAAGAGTATAAGTTTTTCAAATGTTTTATTATCGAACGAGTAACCGAATGTTAACTATTAAAATTTAAACAATGGATAGGAACAAAATAAAATAATTTTCGTTAAAAATAAAGATTTTGCGAGAGTTAAGAACATGTTTAAAACCACATACTACGACTGTATTTGTCAGTAAAGCATTACATTTCCGCTAGGGGTAGGTACTACTGCGAAAAATATATAAAGATTGAATCATTCGATTGGTGTTTGACGTCCGTCAAAACAGTATTTGTATGCAACGAAAAAACCGGCCAAGTGCGAGTCGGACTCGCGCACGGAGGGTCCGTACCATTATCTATAAAAACGGCAAAAATATCATGTTTGTTGTATGGGAGCCCCCCTTAAATATTTCTTTTATTCTATTTTTTAGTATTTGTTGTTGCAACAAAAATACATAATCTGTGAAATTTTCAACTCTAACTATCACAGTTCATGCGTTTGTCACCACGCTGTACTCCGCTGTAGCCTGGTGACAGACGGACGAACAGCGAAGTCTTAGTAATAGGGTTCCCGTTTTACTCTTTGGGTACGGAACCCTAAAAAGTGTCAATGACGATTGTGATGCACGATATCAACATAAGTAATAATAACATTGGTTTACTATCAGACAGGCGTTACCCGCACTGACCCACTGATAACCTGACACGTTTAACTTTTCATCTACAGTTTAAATCGGTACGCACAAACACGTGATCAAGGTTTCGCTAACCATAAACCCTTCACCGACTGACGCGTGCGACCATTTTTTCATCCAACACCAAAACCATTTATAAAACGAACCAATATTTGTCAGATTTGCAGCGAGTAACTGTCAAAAACCTAAAATAATATTAAAAATATTATAACTCTCTTTATATGCGGGCTTCGCATAAGTTACCTAACCCAGTGTGAGACTGATATAAGTACTTACCTACCTAATCTACGAGGCTAAACATTGCAGAGTAGATATTTATAAATTAGTCTCATTAAATTACCAAAATTAATTAATGTTCAATAATTAATCTAATTACTTACTACCGAATTATCATGGTTCGTGGCTCAACAAATCGATGCCTTTTATTTTTAAGAAAATTCTTGTAAATCTCGAGTAAAGTCCCCATCTCAGTTATGAGGAAAATACACTTTACAATTTGTCCAATGACGCAAATCAAATAGATTCGGTTGTTTGTTTTAAATAAGGACTATTTATATCGCACATTTTAAAGAAAGACAACAAGGATAATGATGCTGAATAATTTATTAGTTTATTAAAAAACGGGCTCCGCACAGACTTAATATTAAAGTTTATAATCCCACAAAATATTACAAATTTACGAATTTCGGATTTATCCCATTACATGTGCTTTAAGACATTGCTTCTTCTCTACCAAATTTCTTGATTATAAGTCAAGGGGAAGTACCTTACAGGTATTGATTCCCTTGCGAGTTTTAAAATATGGCATAAGCGACCTTATCTTTTGATTGCGATTTTTACAACTCCAAGAGATAATAGTTTGAGTATTAGTTATTCATTTTAACTTGATACCTCCACGCGTTCCTTAGAAAACAGGGTCTTGACAATCAACGAAGTGATCCTATAAAGGTTTATTTATTCCTTTTGAGATACGGAACCCTAGTAAAAACAATTAGTTTATATTTGTTTAAGGAATCAAAATCAAACGTGAGCGAAACGTTTAATGTTTTTAACCTATGCCTAGTGACCTTCTAAACCTGAATTTCTACTTGATGTAAATCGTGTTTTCCCCGAGGGTTTTCCCTGCAATTTCACTTCATCAGTCGCCCGCAGTATTAATCTGACATCGATTTAAACCCGTATTTACTGCGAGGTAATGTCAGGATACCTACCTCACCGGAGTTTGCACCGGCAAGAAACATAACTCAAGTCTCCCATAAGTTTTATATACCTATATAATAGAGACTATGGATATATTATTGTAACACTTGTGTGAATTACTAAAAGGTGGACTAAAGAGTTATCTAACTACCTATCCCGTTGCGTTTCCTTACGGATTTAAAATAGTAGTAGTACGGAAGTGAACAACGTTGGTCGCAATTATTTCCATCACTAATTACCTAAAAAGACATACATCATCACGCTTGTATTCCCCGAAGTAGTAGGCAGAGGTGCTCTGCACAGCACCCTCTCTTCACCGATGTATTTTGATCCCAATGTAATAGGGGTGAGCCTATTGCTACTGTAGCGACATCTATCTCGCCACATACGAACTAAATCCTGCATCGCGATATTAAAGCGATCCGAGCGATTGCACATATATACAAGAACCCGACAACATCCGTCGGGCAGTAGCCCACCAGACACAACACCCGTCTGGTCGGAGGATCCTCCATTTACCGCCAAACTACTATACCGGGAACATTCTTCCTCATTTTGAGGTTTGTCCACCACACTCGCCCAGTGCGGGTTGGTGAACTAGATTCGCCTTTTTAAAGACGTGCCGGTTTCGTCTCGATGTTTTCCTGCAAGTGGTAATCATTATTGAAAATTTCATTCGCACAAGAAAATCTCAGAAGTGCAAGCCCGGGATTTGAACTTGCACTCCTTGCGTTCAACGCCCGCCTTGAGCTTCTACCAACTAGGCTACCACTGCTGATACTAAGTAACTAGTATTGTAACATTCTTGTTATTTGCCCCCAGTGTCTTTCACACTCTGCGTATCAGCGAATCCTCGCGCTATTGACTCGCAAACACTAAGCGAAGTGTTCGGGGACGCTCCATCATACAAGGCGTCAAATCGGCTGGCCGTCGAGGCCTTGCAGGCCACCGCCGTCACCCCAGTCCCACACAATGGAACGTTAGTGGACTTGGATTACTGGGACTTGATAGACGATTTCAGTCCCGCTGCGGCTGATTATGATAAATTCGATTGGACGCTCACTAAGGTAAGTTAAACTGGATGTATTGCCGTCCTTCTTACGTCCGCAATGTATGAGCGGCATGGCAATATTTCTGGTGCTGTCAAATACTGTTTTGTTGTAGTCAGTGTACAACAGAATTGACATAATTGAGGGGAATGAGTAGGTATATGAGTTATTTGATCAGAAATTTTCATAAATGATTACAAATATGAGCTCAGACGAAAAGTTTTATTATTTGTTTCACGTCAACTGCTGTTTAGAATACGGTAGGTAGTATATATATACATCATCATCACGCCTGTATTCCCCGAAGGGGTAGGCAGAGATGCACTGCAGTGCGCCCACACTTCGCCGATGTATTTTGGTCACAATGTAATAGGGAACGAGCTTATTGCCATTATACCGGGCACATTCCCCCTCAATATAAGGGAGATTTGGGCCATAGTCCACCACGCTGGCCCAGTGCGGGTTAGTGAACTTCACACGCCTTTAGATAGATGTGCAGGTTTCCTCACGATGCAAGTTTTCCTTCACCGTTAGTATATAATTACTATTATAGAGCGAAATATAAAAAGGTACTTGTAGACGGGTTACAAAACAAAAGGACTTCTATTACTCACAGCTTACGTCGTTTTTTCCAGCGAGTGGCGGCGTCGTCAGATGAGAACTTCCTGCTATCACCGCTAGGCCTGAAGTTGGCACTAGCGATATTGGCAGAAGCCGCAACAGGGGTCACGCAGGCCGAACTGTCTTCGGTCTTAGGCTTTGATCTGGACAGGCAACTAGTTAGAAGAAAATTCTCATCCATTATTGAATCATTACAGGTAATCATAAGAATTTATTTACAAACCATTTATTTACTTTCACGTAAGCTTCTTGTAAATACTCATTATATGATAAATATTTTATACGATTTCATAGATAATAGATAGTCGGTTCCTAAGTATCTACCTACTGCATGTGTCGTGAGAACTGCTGACGTGATAGGTACAGGCCCGCCAAGGCAATCAACGGATATTGTGGGTACTTACATAGATAGTGAACAAGTATAGGTTAAATAAAATACAAATAGAAATAAATAAAATAGATTACATAGTTATAACTTTAGATGCAAGTAAAAAAGTATGTTCCTTGCAATTTATTAAAAAAAAACCATTCTATCTGCAAACCATTTACAGTGGCGCAAAAGCCCTTTTGTAATCTGTTTTTTTTAATGCGAGCTAATTTGAAAAAAAACTAAGATTTCGTTCAAAATCTAGAACTCCGCGCGGGCGAAGTCGCGGGTTGCAGCTTAAAAGCAATTTATGTAATTGGGGAATTATTTGCAGAACACGTATATTTATAGCCTAAATGGTTCTTATTAAACATCAGGATGTGGCAATAAACCAGTTCATAAGGTTAAGTTAGTTCATTTGACGTCATGAGAATTTCCTCTTAGTAATTTACCGAGTAGGTACGGATAGGCATACAATAACACTTGCACGTTCATAAAATTGTATCGGCGTGCAATGGAATGTTAATCCTTTTGGAACAGAGTAACCATGGAGTTTCGTGCCCAGGGCCGTCTTAAGCATATTCGGCGCCAGGGTGCGAAATTTAGCCCCCTTCCCCCCTTCATGTGCTTGCCCCTGGGGGGAGGACATGGAATGGAGTCAAACCGATTGTACGGTTTTGTGGGGCTATGTGTAATACCACTTGTACACCACATATTTATGAAATAAAATAATAATAATAATAAATGTCAACTAAAAAATCCATTTTTTGGCAATTTTCAGTTAGCAAACTCTCAGTCTCAGTGTAGTAGGTACTTATCGAATTTTATGGCTTGCCTAGGACGCCCCCTTGAACCCCCCCCCCATTACTTAAGTACTGTTAATCGATGGACTGCAAAAATAAAAACTTTAATTTCCAGAAAGAATCCCCCCAATACATCCTAAACCTGGGCAGCCGAATCTATGTCGTAGACAGCGCGCAGACGAGGCAACGGTTCGCGGCCATAGCCCAGCAGTTCTACAAGACTGAGCTGAAAACTGTGGACTTCCACAACCCACCCGTCGCTTCCAAGGAGATCAACTCCTGGGTGTCGAATATCACTCAAGGGAGGATCCCTAATTTAGTTACCGAAGGTAAGTCGAGCTCCACAAAATAGTAACGATCAAACTTGCCCCTGAATTCATATTTTTTTAAAATAATGGACGACTGCTTGTTGGTATTAGCGTAGACCGCTCGGTTCATTGTACTAGGTAGTTGCGGGTTCGATTCCCGGCAATGGCAACTTTCGCAAATGCACTTTTTTGAAATTTGCTTTGGTCTGGATGTAATTCGGATCGCCCCTGTTCATCACATAGGACCCATGTATTGTCTGAAGATATTTAGTTAACTAATATCCTCCCAAAACACTTTTGAAGACATAAACATACACCCAATGTAGTACACTACAATGAAGCCACATTTCAACGAAATCTTTATTCATATGGTAAACGGATAATTTGTTGGCAGAACCAAGGCCAAAACATAGTCGGTAGACAACCATGGTTTTGACCTTTTAAATGTATG